>OX123205.2:35390882-40190882 GCA_944739405.2 Euclidia mi | reverse complement strand
GCCAACGTGGTCTCATTATAGTAGGCCAAATCTGCCTGCTTTACAATGCTAATGCGACGCCAATTAGAGAGGCCTCTGCCCAGCAGTGCGCTGCGAAAGACTATATTATTATAGGGTGTTGATGTGCATTTGCAAAGTATTTTGAATACTACAACATAGACAGTATAGTTATTAACCTAAAATTATTTTAAACAGTGTGCAATGATAGAAGACCCTATTTTCATCAAATGTAATTTAGATAGTAAATCAGAATAAACTGTTAAATCCTGCAAAATAAGACTGCATCGCGCAGTCACTGTAAGTACGTGTGCTTGTGTGTGTTAAGCATCTGCAATGGCGATCAGCTGAGCGGCGGCGGTCAATAAACCGAGTTAATTTTCAAAGTGTATGATGACAGATTATTTTTAACTTATAGTGACTTATTATTTCATGTACTTGTATTCAGTTATAGTAGTATATTCACCCCTGAAAATATTTTGCAAATACATATCAACACCGTGTATTATAATATGAAATATTCATTGTTATTCTTGGCATTGTTGTAACCTTTTGTGAGATTGATGGCACTTATTATGCACAACTGTTTAGGGAGTTTACCGAAATCGCGAAAATAATCAGTTATTCCGAACATGTTGTCGAAATTAAAATTAAATTTTGTACGGAACATCTGATTCTCTTCACGATTTCGACAAAGCCTGGTTCGTGCAACCGGGGTCACTTTGATCATCATCCTCTTAGCCGTTATCCCAGTTTCAATCTGGAGTCCGCTTACTAGTCTAACCGGATTTGGCTGAATATTAGCTTTTCCACAGAGCGACTGCCTGTCTGACCTCCGCAACCCATAGGGATAGCAATATTCCATTGTTTAGACTAGTGTCAGTTTATTTAGACGGTACTTACGCTCTGTAACGACTGTCAAAGATCTTCATGACAGCTGGGACCGATGGCTTAACGTGCTCTCCGAGGCACGGCACAAGCGAAAATTAATAATTCATACGCACATAACTCCGAAAAGTCATTGGTGCGCGCCGTGGATTCGAACCCGATACCCTCTGCATGGCAGTCTGTTGGTATCTCCACTTCGCTATCGCTGCCTTCTCTTACTGGGACCACTTTGATTAAAATACTGATTATATTACTATTTCTTTACAGGGCAACCAACAGTTCAAACAACGAAGAGCTGGAAAATGTCAAGCAAAGGGTTCTGTGGCATATGTCTGAATACATGACGGGGCCTTGGCCATCTTCAGCCGTAATCCCTCAGGGATCTCTCGCGCTGCTCTTAGCTATCATTGGTTTTACTTTGATGTAAACGAGCGGGCAGTCACCGCATATACACCACCAACGACCAATCCCCAAGCCGAACTCGTTTTGCACATCATGCCAAGTCATACTAAGCAAAAATAATACCTGGGAAACGAAAATATTTTTAGATTTTTAGGCTTAAAAAGTTTATAATCCGTAATGTAAAGCACGCGCGTGCAATGCTCGAGATAAATTGGCGCGAGAAATACATCGATTTTGTAATAATTAGAAAAAATAAGTGACTTTGAGCCTCAACATCGCCTTAAGCAGTAATTTCCCAGGTATGGTGCCAAATAAAAAATGTTCGTAATGATTGGTACAATATCCGAATTAAATTTATTCTAAAGGTCTTTTACACCGTGTATTTCTTCATCCGCTTGCTCTGGTCCCAATTTATTTGGGTTCAGCGCAGTATATCTTATCGCAGTTCTCTGTCGCGTCATCCGATTATTTACCCCTTTCTCTTTCATATCCATCTTCATACATTCCATCCGTTTTATTTTCCTTTCCTCGCCTTCCTCTCCCTTTTCGTCCATCTTCGTTCATCACTTGTTTACTTATGTATATTGTCTATTGCGTAAATGCATGTACTTATTGTAATAAAATTTCAATTTGTTAACTTGTAGGTACAATAAAACTAATCTTATCTAATCTAGTCGGAATTTGACCATTTTTATTTTCTTTACCCATTTATTTTAAGAAAAATTATAAATGTTCCGAAGTGCTTGATGTCTTTGATCGTCAATTAAGGTCACCAATTAAGACCAGGGTTGGCTTGGGCCATTCGCCGCAAATCAACAATAAGCCGGAGTGGTGACCTCTTTTTTGAAATGCCGTGATAATAGCCTTTTTTCCTTTTCTTTCCTTCGTCTTATCTCGGGTCTACTCTCCATGTCTGCCTTCTCTATTTTGCTTTATCCTGAGCGGTCGTAGCATCAACATTCATGTCCATTAGATCTTTTTGGACTAAGCCAGGTGGCAGAAAGTCTTCCATGGTGTAGCGTCGTTGTCGGTAGATTAAGGGCCACTCGTACCATGGCCTTTTTTCTCTTTTACTAATTGTGAAACATGTGCAGTGAGCAGGCTACATAAGTCCACCGAACGAAAAGCAAAAGTGCGTCGAAAAGGTATGTACTGCATATCTATTACGAACCGCAAACGGACCACCAACTGTGCGGTTGGTGAGAACCAGAAGAGGTTGGTTGGTATGATTCAGAAAACCTAGTGGCGAAGAAAAAGGCCAATTTCTTCTTCGCCACTAGGTCTTCTGTAACACTAGCACTCTGTAGCCGCTACTGGCGAGTGACCGTGACCGGTGAACGCGCTTCTCTCAGAAGCACTGCTCATCATCAGCTCATAAACTATTCTACTGTTGGGCATGAGCCTCTTCTCACTATGAGAAGAGTAAGGCGATCATGTCACCACGCTGGCCAAGTGCGGGTTGGCAGACTTCACATGTCTTTCGAGATCATTATGGAGAACTCTCAGTCATCCAGGTTTCCTCACAATGTTTTTCTTTACCGATAAGCAAGCGGTAATTAACATTTTAATACGCATATCACTTCGAAAAGTCATTGGTGCGTGCCGTAGATTCGAACCTGAAACTCCCTGCAGTTTGTCAATCTCTCCACTAGGCTATCGCTGCTTCTTTTTTGAATCATAGTTTCCTGTGAATTTGAATGAACTCAGTTAATATGTCAACAAAAAATTATCACTTTAATGTGACGCACGTCTTAAACCTAAAACTTTGATAAATGAGTGTATACATATAGAAAATATTTGCTCACCGACGGTTCCTAAGAATTTATCAAGTAAGTGTTTGTTGTACATTTTTGGCCATGATAAAATCGTATGAATATCATCAACCAAATAACTAAAGGTATAATCAGAAAATTACGCAGTATATTTTGACGATACTATCTACCAACCTAATAGGTAAATAAAAATATTGCATTTATTTATTAATAAACATATTATTTGTTTCTTTTTCACGGGTATTATTCTAATTTGTTAGCGGCGTACACGGAGACAGGTCCAACGCGCAGAGGCTCTTTGAGAGTTTTAATCTAGAATGTGATGGCCCTTTGAGAGTTTTAACCGAGCCTCCATAACTGCACTATTAAGTACATTCACGGGTTAGCAGCAGGTGAGAGACTATTGCTACTTTTATGGAAACTAATTACTCTGGGCTATTGGGATGGGTGTTAGGCAGCGATAGCCGAGTGAATATACCAACAGACTGACATGCAGAGGGTATTGGGTTCGAATCCACGGCGCGCACCAATGACTTTTCGGAGTTAAGTGCGTATTGAATTGTTAATTATCGCTTGTCCCGTGCCTCGGAGAGCACGTTAAGCCGTCAGTCCCATGGTCAGGTTGTCATGAAGATCTTTGACAGTCGTTACACGGCGTCAGTACTTTCTAAATAAACTGACACTAGTGTAAACCATGGAATATCGCTATCCCTTCGGGTTGCGAAGGTCAGATAGGCAGTCGCTCTGTGGAATAGCTAATATTCAGCCAAATCCGGTTAGACTAGTAAGCGGACCCCAGATTGAAACTGGGATAACGCTAAGAGAAAGAAGATTGGGATGGGTGTTAAATGGATTGGTCTGCCTTAAGTAGTCTTATAGTACGTCGAAAAGGGGCAGACGGTGACTCACCAACTCACTAGATGGGCCCTCTCTAAATAGCCGCCAAGGCAAACAAACTGCCATAAAGGCAACAAGAGGGCAACACCGGTGTGAGCGGCTAAGGGTGTCGAGCGGTGCGGCATATATAATAACGCCCTTGACAATGACACTTCCACCCCCGAGCTAATAGCTCTTGCGGCTTCCCTCTGGCCGGCCAACTAAGGCAAGCCAGAGTCGAGGGTCCTGCGGGTGCTCTTAGAAATCCACTCCAATCAGCCAATAAAGACAAGTCGGCGACGAGGCCCTGACCGACTCTCTGAAGCATTCGGGCCCGCAGTGTCGCCACACACATTCAGCTCGCCACAAAGCTACCTTGCGGTTTGTAAGCTTTCTATTCATCTTGCAATACATTTTTTGTTTGTATCACAGCATGCTCATGGTGAGATAACGACTGCCCCAGAAGGGTTAACATATTATTATTAGATAGGTACTTAATACTTATAATCTAAAACGATGGAATAAAGGATGGTGTTTGTGCAACGAATAGATATAGGTATTGTGCTGCCGAGACGATGACGATCGAACCCACGCCGCTGTATCTAACTAAATTTATAATTATTACAGAACCTACTTAATTGGTTTCTAAGAACACTTTAAGTGCTCGGCCACAGTGAAAGGCGGGCGCGGGTGCGGGCGCGACGCGGGCAACTCAAACATATGGAGCTCTATAGAAGTGTCCGTAGTGGGCGAGCGGGGCGGCGAGCGGTGCAGCGCGGGGAGCACGCGGGCAACTCAAACCATAGAACTTTCATACAAGTGTCCGTAGTGAATGTGCGGGCGGCAAGCGGGAAACAATGCGGAGCGTGCGGATCTCAAACTTTTATGAGCAATAATATTATGAGTAATTATGAAATCAAATGCGAGTTGAACTCGCTCATCAAGGTTAACGTAGTAGAGGGATTCACTTAACATAAGCATAACGTAGCCCGCAGCCTATTATCACTATCAATTTTTGGCCAGCAAAAATAACTTTGGTTTCTGTAGTGTTTGTGTATCGATATTGTTTATTGATATTGAGCACCAATAGAATAGAATACGTACATACATACATACATAGACTCACGCCTGTTTCCCGGAGGGGTAGGCAGAGACTACGGAACGCCATTTGCAACGATCCTGACATACCTTGGGGATACCATAATAATAATGAGAAGAAAAGCAAGTATGTGGACGATGATTTATGCGGCATTTGTAAAACAAAATGGAACACCTACAAGGGAATATATTGGCTGCAGTGCATCCTTTGCTATAAATGGGTGTGTGGTATCTGACATGAAGACAGTCAAGACCCACATTTTGCATGTGCTGCATATGAAGATGAGGACTGATTTATTTTAAGATTGACGTGTAATTTTAATAACTATAGCTTGGCAATAATAAAGGCTTATTTCTTCTTAATTTTGTTTTATTTTACTCTTGCTTCATCCACTCCCATCTAGTTTCTCATGCATGCTCTTCTGTTTAGGGTACTTCTGACCTGTCTTTTTTTTAGGATGTCTCCAATCTGGTCAGAGAACGTCCGCCTAGGTCTTCCCCTTCGTCCTGTCCCATTCACACTTGCCTTATATATCTTTTTTGTCAGTCTTTCGTCATCCATCCTCTCCATGTGCCCAAACCATCTCAACATGCCTTTCTCGATGCTTGTCACTACATCTTCTTTTACCCCACACCACTCTCGTATCACACAATTCTTTACTCTGTCAGTCAAAGACACACCACACATTCTTCTCAGTGCTCTCATTTCTACAGCATTTATTCTACTTTCAAGTCTCTTCTGCCATACCCAACTTTCACTACCATACATAAGGGTAGGCACTAACATACCTCTATGCACAGCCAAACGCGCCTTTTTGGACACGTTTTGACTGTTCATAAACGCCTTCAGAGCTCCATTCACACTATTACCTGCATTTACTCTTCTTTCAAAATCTTTTTCATTCTTACCATCTCTTGTAAACAACGTACCTTAGTAAACAAACTCATTCATTTGTTCCACTCGCTGTCCATCGATCAAAACATTACAAGCCGTAACGCATTCCTCCTTTTCAAAAACCATAACTTTCGTTTTACTTACATTCACTTTCATTCCTTTCCTCTCTAACGCACCATGCATGATTGTTACCATCTCCTGTAACTCCTCCGCTGAAGATGCAAGTATTACCTGATCATCAGCATAAAGGAGGCATTCGACGAGTAACCCATTCATCCTTAATCCGCAGTCACTATGTTTTAAATCTTGTTGTTACTCGAATTTTCCAATTTTTATTCAAAATATTATTTTTATGTTTAATATTTGCCAAATATATATAAAGATTTTCCAAATATCATAAAAACCAAAATTATTATAACAGTTATGAATATGATTTGAACCCACGCCCTCAGACCGTGAGGCGGTTGTATTATCCGCACGGCTACAGCCTTGTTATCAGTTAGTTGCGAATTTGGTGAACAATTGACATAGTGTTGCTATGGTGAGTGTTAACGTCATCTAACTGAATATTATCATATTAATCTAGCCGCGATCCTAAATTTGACAAACACTGTACACCGCACCCGCAAACGCGCCACTACGGACACATGAAGACGCGCGCGGCGACGCGCGCGGCCCGCGCGCGGGCTGCCCGCGCTACTATGGCCAAGCACTTAATGCGGTAATACGCAAACACGTGGCTATTACTAATAGTGACTACACTTATTCATTTTATGTCATTAATTCCAATAACAATTATGCATTGTGTCTGAATACAAAGCATACATTAGGAAGCATTTACAATGTAGATACAATAAGTATTATATAATATTATCAAAATGTCGTTGTATGGGTGGCAGCGATAGCCGAGTGGAGAAACGGACGGACTGCTACACAGAGGGCCTCAGGTTTGAATCCAAGGCGCGCACCAATGACTTTTAGAAGTTATGTGCGTATTAAATTGTTTATTATCGCTTGTTTAACGGTGAAGAAAAACATCGTGAGGAAACCTGCATGTCTAAGAGTTCTCCATAATGTTCTCGAGAGACATGTGAAGTCTGCCAACCCGCACTTCACCAGCGTGGTGGACTGTGGCCTTACCCTTGTTATAGTGAGAAGAGGCCCGTGCCCAGCAGTGGGACAGTTTATATAGGTACAGGGCCGATGATGTTCTTGTAGGTATAGCTGCAGATCGTCGGCATACAAGTGATACGTGTTCTGAAGATTTTGAGTAACGAGAGTTATAAAAACAGAAAATAATAACGGAGAAAGAATGGTACCTTGCGGAACTGTAAATCACTCAATATTGATGAAGAAGACTCATCGTGGAGAACAGACTGCTGATGTCTCATGAGATATTTGCCTGATATGACAGAATATCAGCTTTTACATAGAGCGACTACCGTCTGACCTCCGGAACCCAAAGGGATAGCGATATGCCATGGTTTAAATCAGTATCAGTTTATTTGAGGGTACTTACTCCCCGTAACGTTTGTCGTACTCTCCGAGGCACGGGGTGAGCGCATTAGCGCTTACCCCTAATAATTTTATATGCACGTATAACTTCGAAAAGTGAGTGGTGCCCGCCGTGTGGATTCGAACCCTATATATCGATACCCTCTGCCTGGTAGCACGTTGGTATCTCCACTAGGCCTCTCGCTATCAATGAATTGGACCTATCTATTCCTGTACATTCTATGTCCAGAGTCCCAATTCTCCTAATTATATAGTTCCAAATGCAGTTTCGATCTAATGTCGGATGGATGAATGTTGGATGTTATTGGAATGTTATCGTGACTAGATCCTAAATTGTACAATGTGTCAACGTCGAACCATATCAAATTAGACGATATGACATTAAATTAGCAGAATACCGATTTTGAGTAAATTCAAAATCTAACTTCATATCGTTCATAATATAGTTTCAATGTCATATAATATATAATAATAATAATATTCTAACACATACACACATCACCATCTAGTCCCAAGCTAAGCAGAGCTTGTGTTATGGGTACTAGATAATGGATCAACATACATAAATACTTTTTATTTATAAATACATACATATTATCCATAGAAACACCCAGACCAAGACAAACATCCATGTTCATGCACACAAATGTTTGACTGTAGCGGGAATCGAACCCGCGACCTTCGGCGTAACAGTCGCTTGCACTCCCGCTGCATCAACCGGTCGTCTAGATATAAAAT
The DNA here is from genome assembly GCA_944739405.2 of Euclidia mi. Classification (NCBI taxonomy): domain Eukaryota; kingdom Metazoa; phylum Arthropoda; class Insecta; order Lepidoptera; family Erebidae; genus Euclidia; species Euclidia mi. Next base: position 40,182,701 of record OX123205.2, on the reverse strand, counting down.
ACAAGAATTGGCCTTCAGTCATAAATATATCGAGTAAACTTTGTACACAGAACGTAACGAATCGATATGATTTGCTTGGCGGAATCATTGCGTATGTCTGCGCTACTTGGAAGCAGTTATATTTATTTTATAATAATGATATATTATTTAAATAATGGTCCTTTGGTTATGAGCTAACGCCATCGCAAAGGATGCAGTTAGTCATACAAAGCAAATAATCATGCTTTTGTTTTAAAGTGTCATCATCATCATCACTCCACTGCTAAGCGTGGCCCGTTCCTAATATTGTACCTATATCCAGAGTGTCACAAGACCCATCACCAAGCCGAAGTCTACTCGTTGTGGAGATCATGCCAAGTCATACTAACCAAAAATAATAGCTGGGAAACGATTTTATTTTTACATTTTCACATTTTTCAAACCGCATAAAAGCGCGCGCGTGCAATGCTCGAAATACCTACTTATCCATGGGGTCATAGGGCATCTAAAAACATATTGGCGGGGTAAACGCATCGATTTTGCACCTAATTAGAAAAAATCCATACTAACTTTGAACCTAAATATCTCCTGAACCAGTAATTTCCCAGGTATGATTCCGAAGTAAAAAAATGTTCGTAGTGATTGGTACAACATGTGATTTCAGTTTTCGTTAAGGGTCTTTTTACACCCTGTACATTTTTTATCAATTATGTCTAGGTACAGGAATAATTAAAAATATCAGATTTATTTTAAATAGGTCGTAGGTAGGTAAGATCCCGTGTTCGATTCCCGGGTCGAGCAAAAGTGTTACTAGGTTTATCCGAATTCTCAGTAGCAGCACGGAGTCTGGTGATGTGCCCGGTAACGGCAATAGGCTCGCCCCTCATTACGTGGGACCTAAAAATTCATGGCGAAATGTGGGTGTAATATTACACCTCTGCCTACCCCTTCGGAGATATCCAGGCGTGATTCTATACACAAATATATTTTTTTAAGGGAATTGGGCCTCTGGTTACAGCGTTACGCCGGGCTCCAAGGTGCAAGACTCAGCTGCAACCATGGTGGTGCAGCTTCTAAATTAAAATAAAAAAGCGCTACTCTATTAATTTACATAGTTAACATAACAACATAACATCACGCCTTTTCCCCGAAGGGGTAGACAGAGGTGTATTACACACCCACACTTCGCCAGTTATGTTTTGGTCCCAATGTTATAGGGGACGAGTCTATTGCCATCTACCGGGCACATTGTTAAGCTAGCGATAATTAACATTGTTAATACACACATAACTTTGAAATGTCAGAGGTCTGTGCCCGGGGTAACTGGAGATTGAACCCGGATCTCGGCAGTCCGTTACGTACACCACTGGGCTATCGCCTCTACAATTTGCATATGTATCCCAGTATATTCTGAGGAAATTTCGTAATACTACGAATTTAGATCATGAACGAAGAATGCATGTGGTGTAGATTGTGCCGTGAAGAGATGTAAAATGACTGAATATGACCAGTCACAATTGTCATAAATCTAAAATGACCGGTCATTTACTGTCAAATTCAGTCAATTTGACTGAAATAATAATTTATGTCTATTCTCAACTACCACCAAATAATTTATTTATTTAGGTATTAAATTTCATTCAGCGATTCTTTTTTTTGTGACGTTTTCCCAGGAAATCTAACTATAAAGAAGACAAACTTACCAAGCCAAATATATATGGTAGCAGACAACCGATCGCTACCCGAATCCTAAGCGTTCCACCATCTTCAGCTGCAAGTGAACGAAACTGGAGCATATTCAGTTTCACACATTCTTTGCGACGCAATCGCTTGCAGAAACAAAGGCTGGAAAAACTTGTTTTCGTCAGGTCAAACCTCCGCCTTTTTGCGGAAAATAAACGTGCTCCTGCAATGTGTAATTTGAGCTAAAACTCGGAAGAAGAGGAATATGAAAACATTGCATTCATAGACGTCACGAACCACGCACAAGACATCATTGGTCATGAATGTCATGATGATGAGGAAAATGATCCCTTAATACTTTAATTAGAATTAGAAAACAATTAGTAAAATGATTAACACTATGATTCAATTTTTTTAAAGAAACCTACATTGTAAAATGTTAAATACTGCAATAAATAATTATAAACCACTTTTTGTTTCAATTTAGAATTCTGTACAGTTATATTAATCACAAAAACTTAGAAAATACTCAAAAAAGTACTAAAATATTAGTGAAATCAAAATGACCGAAATTGACCATTTTTTATAGTTAATGACCTTTTTTGACTGTTTTTGACCAATTTGACCGTAAATGACAGTCAGTCAAATTCAGTCACTTTAGTCATTTTCAACACAGATACCCGAGTATTTCCGTTGACAAGTTATATATACGTTTCGTTCGTCACGTACATTTTTCAATAAACTCTTTATATCATGGGACAACCCACTCTTATCTGGATCCAGACAGAGCTTAGCTTGTGCTAGGGCAACCAGATAACTGAGGGCCATACAGTGTCCATTGTAAATCGCAAGATTGTTATCAGAACGGTATTTATTTGTTGACAGATAATAAAAAGCCGTTTAAAAAATACATATGCTATTCTTCACAATTAACCGATATCTAGTACCCATAGTACAAGCTCTGCTTAGTTTGGGACTAGATATTGTTGTGTGAATGTGGTAGAATATTAATTGATCGCGTTCACGTCAACTCGTGCCGCGCCGCATCGCAAGTCACGTGCATTTGGTCACGTAGGCCACGTCAATAGGTATCGACTGTTAGCCATTGACATATCTTTAGTACATATATATCAATGCTGTTAGCTGTTTCCGCGCCGCGTTGAGACCGCTCACGTAAGACGCCGCGGCCTTCGCCACACTTTCTTCAAATTCCGTCGCGGATCTTCCACGGCGGAACGCCTATACAAGTTATTGTATATAAATAGCCGCGACGGAATTCCGTCAAGTGTGGCAAAGGCCCTACGCTCTCCAAGACTGATACCAAACAGCTTCTTGCGCACTATAGTTTGGCTGTGCGTTGTCTGTCAGACAGTTACGCAAGATTTTTTATATAGGTATTGATGATTGTTCGTGCCAAAACTTTTAACATTATAATAGTGTCGTGACTGGTTTATGTATATTATCTCAGTATATTCTTAGGAACGCTTGTAATACTACGAATTTAGATCTTTAACGCATACATATGCATGTCTCGAGTGTGTTATGGGTTTTTACGTTAGGAAGTTATAACCACTATTATACGTGAGCGGACCAGAGAGGTTGGACTACGTTTAGACTAGAGAGAACATGCTCGCTATTTTTCCTTATACCAAACGTGCAACTTGTAATGTCAGTTGGTCTTAGTTGTTTAATCGTAACGTCAAATTAGGCGTCTCATTTAAACAGGCATAGACTCCTTACAGACTCATATCTTTGACTGCATTCTCTAAATAGCCGTGCTGTCAAATCCCATCATTAAGGAGTGATGGGATTTGACAGTGAAAGGAGATATCGATGTTTTTTTAAATGAGGGATAAATACGGATACATACTATCGGACATGAATGTAAAACTGAATCGTACCCGCAAGCTTTGGCGTGGCAGTCGGTTGCACTCACGCCAACTGGGTTGTCAAAGTAGTTCACTGCTGTACTAATATTTACATAAAGGCGAATCATTTGTGCTGGCGAATCACAAATCGGATTACCTACAACACTAAAAAAATCGAGCAGTGTCCAACGTAAGCGATAGCAAGCAACGTGATATGATGCGACGCACACGAATTGCCAAAGCCTGCCGCACTAGCCAATCTTATTCTTAGCATCGCATCGCAACGCATCGCTCATTAGTTTATGAATACTTTTTGTCAATAGATTTTATGGCTAAAACGAACAATTAAACACGTGAATTTTTTTAGTACTGTCTGTCTGGCAAGTCTTTGCAAAGCACTGTCCGGGGTCGACAGCAAAAACTACAATTTCAATATTTTAGTTGTTTACTTCTACGGCTTAAATATATCGACACATACTAAAGTTAGACATTTGACCAAAAATATTTATCGATAAATCATCACTGTTACGAACAACACTCGGTTTCCTAACTCTATGTTTTGTCTACTGTTTGGCTACCACGAGGCTGCTATAAGAGCGTGCTGCTAAACCTATCGACAGCTCTTTCTATCATACTGCATGTGACATTAGAAAGAAGATATCAATCATAGCAACCGCTGTTGTTATTTAGTGTTACTTCTATGACTTAAGGTTATATTTCTTTGGAGCGAACGTTTTTAAACCGGCTCTTTATTTCACAGGATAACTCAATGCTAATCTGAAGTCAAATTCTCGTATTTTATCTGACATCACCACAGTATTTTGAACGAAACGCGATAAGATTAAATTTACTCACAATTGACATTCTGCTAACTTAATGCCATAATCGTCTCATTTGACATATTATATAGTACGATCAAAGGGCTCAGATATTTAGAGGTGCATTTCTTATGGGCGCTTTGAAGACAAACTTTGTGCGACTCAAATTGCTGCTTGGCGGCGTGGCAGTCGCGCTGCGGCAGCGGTCTCTCTCTCCTCCAATGTATCTTAAATACGAGAGCGAGAGAGACGGAGAATGACGCCAGTGCCGCCAACGGCGCGCGGCGCCAACTACAAACTAAACTGGAGACAGTCCCCACTTGGAATCGGCACACGAAATCCTTAAGAACTGCGCTTCTATGTAAATCTGTATTCATTGATAGTACGGTCAAAGGGCTCAGTTATTTACATAGAGGTGCATTTCTTATGGGCACTTTGAAGACAAACTTTCTGCGACTCAAATTGCTGCTTGGCGGCGTGGCAGTCGCGCTGCGGCAGCGGTCTCCCTCTCCTCCAGTGTATCTTAACTACGAGAGCGAGAGAGACGGAGAACGACGCCAGTGCCGCCAACGGCGCCAACTACGAACTAAACTGGAGACAGTCCCCACTTGGAATCGGCACACGAAATCCTTAAGAACTGCGCTTCTATGTAAATCTGTATTCATTGGTACGGCGTTGACACAAAGTTTGACACATTGTTCAATTTACGATCTAGTCGCGATATCATTCAAGTATCAGTTAATATAGGATATTACCATTTATGACATAAGTATGACGTATGACATTAGACCGAAACTGAATTTTGAACAAATATAATTACGAGAATTGGCCCTCTGATTCAAATTCAAATTCAAAATCCTTTATTCATTTGGGTCACAATGTGACGCTTATGAACGTCAAAATAATAAATTTATAAAATAATTACTTATACTCAAATTTAAAACATTATTACTGTATGCTTCTACATTTACATTTACTGCCACGTTCGCAAAGCAATAGGTAGAACCATGAGAAAGAACGGGCAATAAAACTCACGGTCACTCTTTTTCAAAGCCAGGTTTTGCATTATACACAATTTACATTTTGTAAGGTGCTGCAACTGTTACACCTTCTATATCACTTGTATATATTTACTGTACATCATAATACTCAAGCATAATACTTTTGGTTAGCCTCAGAATAGACATGGTGAAACAGGAGCATCCACTTACATTATATATACCTAATAATGCAGGCAATCCGCGAAAGTGATCAGAACCATGATGGAAATGATGCAGTTAAATATTAAAATCTAATACCAGCCCGCAAGACCGTCATCGACCAGTCATCGCAAGTAGCACCCGTTCACGAGTATGACGCATGTGCCAGCCATCATCCCTCTCGCCATATTAGAGGGACAGGGATGACCCGACACACGACGCCACCACAAGAAATGACATTTTAGTGAGCATGACGACAACGGTATACGAACCAGCAGTAAGAAACAATCTGTTGGTATACTGACCATGACCGCCAATTACCTCCATTTTCCAGATCGTTATTATTAACATAAGTTAGTGGAACGCGTGAAGGAATGCAAATGTAGAAAGAATTTTGTGAAGGTGACAAGTGAACAATGATATGATCAGAGATAAATAATGTTAAACTACATTCAACAAATCATAAAAATATCCAAATCCTGCAAAAAAAATCATGTGTTCACGAGGCACCTCCACTTAACATGTAAATAAAATAATCGTGAGTTAAACAAGCCTAAGCCTATCCCCACGGTGTCTTATCATTTAAAAATTCCTTAATAGTGTAATAACCCCTTTGTAAAAGAAAGTTCCTAATTGTCCGTTTGTATTTGTGCATGGGTAAATTCATTATTTCAAGAGGCAATTTGTTGAAAAATCGTATACCAATCCCCGCAAATGAGTTCTGAACTTTATGTAGACGGTAGTTAGTTCCCACCAGTTTATGTTTATTCCTTGTGTGCAAATCACTATTTTTGCGGTGTAGAATTAAGTTTTTCTTAATGTACATTAAGTTAGCATATATATATTGCGATGCAACTGTCAATATGTCTAACTGTGATCTCAAACAACGCTAAGCTTGATGACATATGCTTAAATACATAGGTATGTATATATGTATTATAAAATGAAGTCCACAAACCGCCCTATCTGTATTTAAAACGCAATAAAACAAAAAAAAATTGCAGAACGGTTTTTTTACGGTTTTTACCAACTGATAATGTGATTCATGAGAAAGGTTTAGTTATATATTAAGTAGAAAATTTCAGGCGAACGCAGTCAATTTTTTTTATTGACTCACGTCTGTATCCCCGAACTGGTAAGCAGAGGTGTAATATTATACCCACATTTCGCCATGAATTTTTAGGTCCCACGTAATAGGGGGCGAGCCTATTGCCGTTACCGGGCACATCACCAGCCTCCGTGCTGCTACTGAGGATTCGGAAAAACCCAGTAACACGTTTACACGACCCGGGAATCGAACCCGGGACCTCCGATCAACAGTCGCATACGCTATCCACTGTACCACGGTGGTAGTCGTTATACATAAATTACCCAGACACAAAGCAAGACAAGTAATCGCACTCATCAGCATCACACAAAGATATCTCCTGGGTAGGAATCGAACCCATGACCGCCGGTATAGCATCCAGGGTCACTAACCACTAGGCCAAAAGGCCAGTCCAATATAACTCTACTTATGCTTAATATACTTATATTTATTTTAATTTTAAAATAGATTAATTTGATTTGATTAATTTTTTTTAATTACCAACAGACTGCCATGCATAGGGTATTGGGTTCGAATCCACTTATTAATTGTTTCTTGCCACGTGCCTCGTCGAGCTCGTAAAATTTCCGGTCCCAGCTGTCATGAAAATCTTTGACAGTCGTTACGGGGTGTCAGTATGTCAGTACTCTCAAATAAACTGATACTGGCCTAAACCATTTCGCCATCGCTTTAGGGCCTTTAGGTGCGAAGGCTGTGGAAAAGCTGATATTCTGTGGAATCTGGTTAAACAACCGAGATTATGCATGTAAGTATGTTATTTTATAAAAAACTAGAGGACGCCAGCAGCTACGCCTGCATTTTTTTTTAATGTACCCGTTTTGGCCGATCCCGTGGGAAATCCCTTCTTAGTGCACCCCTACGGTCCCCAAGGAACATACATGCCAAATTTCAGCTTCCTGCGCCCAATAGTTTCGGCTGTAGCGTGTCTGTCAGTCAGTCAGTAACGCAAGGATTTTATATATTAAGATATTCTATTCTAGTATATTATATTCTAGTATTATCATAACCGCCTTCCGTAGTCCACTGCTGGATATAAGCCTCCCCTTTCTTGCGTCACAACAACATTAATATATGTAATAATAATATTCTACCACATACACTTAACACCATCTAATCCCAAACTAAACAGAGCTTGTGCTATGGGTACTAGACAATTGATAAACATACTTACATATTATTATATATATTTTTTGTAAATACATACATATTATACATAGAAACACCCAGGCCAAGACAAACATCCATGTTCACGCACACAAATGTTTGACTTGAGCGGGAATCAAACCTGCGACCTTCGGCGTGGCAGTCGCTTACACTCCCGCTGCGCCAACCGGTTGTATGCCAATAGGTGAATTTGGCCCACTATACCACGCTGGTATCTGTCCAGCGTGGTATAGTGGGCCAAATTCTCCCGGGTTGGCATAGAGTTTGGTGTCGAGTTTGCCGCCTCTTTGCAAAGATACAATTTGCTTACTGTATTTTCCTTTGCTATCTCTTACGACACCCACATTATAAAATGGGACTTCACAAAAAATAGGGAGAAACGCTCGGCTCTATGCCAATATCAATAGAAAAACTGGCAAACCAAATCAATCAATTGCTGAATTTATTTTTAGATATCCATTAGGTACTTCTTACGAAAACGATAAAATCCAGCACCTACGCCAATGTTTACGTAGTGGGGTTTTACAATTACGTCCGGTATGCTTTCAAGATATTTACTTTGAATCGATTGGCCCGATGCCACGTTCGTGGTATAAAATTCAGTTTATCACTACATAGTATAAAACAAAAAAAAAACGACGACGACGTACGACGACCTACGACTACTACGTCTACTATTACGACTGCCTCGTTGATCTCGCGGCATAAGTGTGCGCGTGGGATCGGGAGGTCCCGGGTTCGATTCCTGGGTCGGGCAGTGTTACTGGGTTTTTCTGTCACGAAATTCTCAGTAGCAGCACGGAGTCTGGAAATGTGCCCGGTACGGCAATAAGCTCGCCCCTTATTACGTGGGACTAAAGTATTTCTGGCGAAAAGTGGGTGTAGAAATACACCTCTGCCTACCCCTTCGGGGATAAAAGGCGTGACGATATGTATGTATGTATGTAGTATAAAACAAAGTCGATCTTCTGTCTGTCTGTCCCTATGTATGCTTAAATCTTTAAAAGTACGCAACGGAATTTTATGCGGTTTTCGCACACCCAGTTCAACAAAGGCGTAAGTCTAGATACAGTTTTAAATAGTAAAAGTCAAAATATATATGATAAATTTTTTCCGTTCAATTTTGACGTTAAATTAGAATTTTATACCAAAAAGACAATTTTTGACGTTGTAAATTTGTAATATTTTTTCAATTAAAGAAGTCATTAAACCAGCATACGCACGTAAAATTGTTTCAAAATATACTTAACCGTACTTAAACTTTTGTTTCATTTAATAATTTAAATATTTAATAGATCTATTGCCTAATATGCTATTTCTTGCTTAATAAAAAAACAAATTTCCTAAAATAATACTGATTACATCCCATCATATTTAAAAATAATCAAACATAAAATGCCGTATTCCTTGTTTACGTGTACACCTGTAACATATTTCTTTAAATAATCATGCTTACGCCTTTTTTCCGTTCATAAAATTGTTTAGTTCGCGGGCGTAATCACGAACACGTCGCACAAACAAGTCGTAACGTGCAGGTACTCATCCTTACAGCGCATGCGCGCGTGCGGATTTTTTATTTACCTTTACTGCCTGCCATACAAATGAAGATCAAAGGGATGTAACGGATATTGCTAGTTCTTCTTGTGCTTTGCTAACGTCTGAAAGTAATATTAAATGCAGAAAGAGGACAAAAAATACAGAGGGGTGGTTTAAATATAAACAAAAAAAATTTAAAAATAATGGGATTGAATATCATAGCAATAATACAAAGAAATTACGGCAATGTAAGGAACTAGGTAGCCCTTGCGGATGCAAGATGAAATGTTATGATACATTTACTCAAGCAATTTGTTCTGAGCTATTTAGATATTATTGGGCTATAGGAGATCATGAAAAACAATGGCTTTATATTTTGAACAATATAGAAGTTGAAGAGGCTAAAGTTCAAAGAAAGCGGGATAGGTGTCGTACACTAATTTATTATCTACCATTTAATAAAGATGCTAATTTTACAAGAGTTAGAGTATGTAAAGTAATGTTTTTAAATACTTTCGGTATTAAAGAAAAACCTGTTTACTCAGCTATGAATAAATACACAACCTGCAAATAACGGATTTACGCGGAAAGCATGCCAACCGTCCCCATAAAACAAGTGATGAAACTGAACAAAGTGTAATACAGCACATAAAATCGTTCCCATGTATCGAATCACACTATTTAAGAAAACAAACAAGCCGTCAATATCACGCTTCTGATTTAAATCTTGCCAAAATGCATCGATTATACGCACTTTGGATGTCCGAAAGTTTGAACACAGCAAAAGTGGCAAGTTTATACCAATATAGTAATATTTTTAATTCGCAATTTAACTTATCATTTTTAAGCTAAAGAAAGATATGTATCAGATATGTAGTATTTATGAAAATGCTGACCCTGACCGTAATTTTGAACTAAAGGACAATTACGAAAGTCATTTAAAAAATAAATCTCTTGTACGCAAAATTAAAGATGACGAAAAATCTTCATCAAATCCTGAGACTTAAACTGTTGCTGTGTTTGACTTGGAAAAGGTGCTAAATTTGCCACAATCTAACGTGGGTATTTTTCATTATAAAAGGAAATATCCAGTATATAGCTTTACAGTATACAATTTACTATCTTTACAAGGTTACTGTTTTTTATGGCATGCACAGATAGCCAAAAGAGGGCTAATGAAATTTCAAGCTGTCTCTTTGACTTTTTCAAAAAAGAAGTTCAGAATGGTATCAAATCAGTGTCATTATATTCTGATAATTGTTCGGGCCAGAATAGAAATCGCTTTATATTTGCGATGTACATGCACGCTTCTTGTACACTAAATTTGAATATAGTATATAGATTTTTACAAACAGGTCATACCCAAAACGAAGGGGACTGTATGCATGCTTGCGTAGAAAAGAATTAAAAAATAAAGTCGTTTATACACCTGACCAATTATACGAAGCTAAGGTCAATAAGAGATTTGTTGTGACTGAAATGTCCCAGAATTTATTTTATGATTTTAAATCACAAGTATCTTCGAATAAAAATTGGTTTAGAGATACTAGAGGTGAGAAACTTTATTTTTCGAAGTGAAAAGAGGTCAAAGTTACTCCTGACGCTCCTGGTAGATTATTTTACAAATATTATTTCGAACAAAGTGATTATTTTGAGTTAGATACAAAAAAATATTTTTCGTCTAGAACACGTAAAACCCAAGCAACTCAATTGGATCCTGAGCTCAAAATTGCTTTTAATGAATTATTACCAGTGTCAACTGAGTTGTACAATGATTTAAAAAGTCGATGTGACTCAAATGCTATTCCGATACATTATCAAGGATTTTATAGAAGTCTGACATCTGAAAACGATACCCGTAATCTATTGCCAAGTAATAATTCAGATGAAGACAAAAACATGTTTTAATCTTTACACAAATACATGTTTTAGTCTTCATTTGTAATGTTGATGATTCTGTGTATTGTCGACAATAACAAATTATTGTTTTATATAATAAAACACTTACTTCTTTATTATTTAAATTTTTATTTACTTAGTTTAACCGAGTATTGTGCTTTGGTTCTATTTTTTCGATTTTGTGTTTCAATTGTTAAGAGAGGCCTGTATTTCTTGCCAACTCTTCTTGAGGCTCACCCTTCTTACACTGGCCTTTAAGAAATAAACTGCTGATACTTTCTTTTACTTTGTATAATGTTCATAGTCATGAATCTTTTATTTTGGAACTGAATTTGAAATTCAAAAACAAAAATAGTCATTTTAATAACTTTAGCACCTTATATACATTTAATTATGATTAATATAAGTGAGAATCCTAATTTACGTTTCAAATCAAATTATTAATTTGTATTGAAACATAAAATTATGTATTTGTATGATTATTAATTGAGATAATAAATAATTTTAGTTTTGTTATTGTTGGATTTGTGAGGTTTTTTCGAGAAATTTAAGATGTTATCTTTTTAAGTTGCATCTATCAGAATGATTATAATTCAATGTTGTTAGTTTTCTATTATAACAGGCGCCTCTCTGTCTAATATTATAAGTAAAGTGCAATTTTCTAAATACTTGTTTTATTACACTACTGAAATGTATTTTATGAAGAGACTTAACATTGCTTACAGTTATGGATTAACAGAAAAATCTATTAAAAAGTCTATATTCGGACTTAACATAATATTTTATTTTTATTTTTTAACAAACAAAGCTGTAAATACGTCTTACACTTTGATAATTTAAACCGTAACTAAGCAAAAAAGGCCGTAAGTAGTACTTACCCTCTGTATTTCATCATAGTATGAAACTTCGTAAAAGGTGTAACCATGAATAGTTACAATATAATAATTATTTAGAAAACGATGAGTGGAGTAAGAATCTTTACGTTTGTGGATTAGTCGTAAATAAATAAGAAAAACGTCCGTAAAACTTTAAACATTAATGTATTTATTACCTAGATCATTGAGATATTTTAAATATAAACAAAAAAAAAAGCTTGATTTTTTTCCTATTTTTTGGTATATAACAAAAGAACATAGCATAAAAACTATAGTAGGTATATCTGGTTTAACAGTTTTTTTGCTCTCCTGTAAAGTTAGTATTTTTGTTTTACGCCTTTGTTTCCCTGGGCGTGCGTTTTTTTATAGATAGAATGATTGAAGAGGAAGGCTTATATATATAATTGACGCGGCTGAAGCCGCTGGCGACGTTTAGTTTACAAAATAAATAATGATTCACGTTACTATATAGATATAGCAACTTCGACTGATATTCCTGCCAAATATATGAATAATAACGTTAATACAAGGTGTTGATATGCTTTTTCAGGGGTGAATGAATATACTACTAAAACTGAATTCAAGTACATGACAAAATAAGCTCGGTGTTTTAACCGCCGCCGCCGCTCAGCTGATCGCCGCGCGCTTGCATTGCAGGTACCAGGTACACACAAGTACACATACCTTTCTAAACCAGTAAACAGTTTATTCTGATTTACTATCTAAGTAACATTTAATGAAAATAGGGTTTTAATCATCGCAAACTGTTTAAAATAATTTAAGGTGAATAAAGTATACATTGGCGGTTTCAAATGACGCTATCGTATGTAAAATTGACTTAACACGGCAATCTTTTCTAAACATCAAATTTTGTTCAAATATGACGTGTTTAGTGATGTAACTCTATTTAAATTGTGATACGACATTTAGAATCATGTAATTTGTATAAAAACAGGTTATTTATAATAATTCCAGCGTTAACAAAATGTGGTTTACTGTATATTATTAAATAGAAAGAGCGAAATTTAAGTGTTTAAATCGTTTCGGCTACAAAATATGAACATAGATATTTTATACGCCTACAGCACATTTCCTTTTATAATAGCGTTAATCATGCTTTTGTATCTAGCGTATGTACTACACTGTAATCGATATTCATTATTCTGTAACCAGTCGATCCATAGCGTTTGTATTGAATTCATGTGTAACGTTAATAAATATCATATTGTAATTAAAGATTTTATTCCTGAGCCTGAAGACAGAACCCGACACACACAGATACATGTATACACAACAGAGAAGACACACATTTTTCTAAAAAATTAAATTAACAAATAGGTAGACATGCTAAAAGAGTTTGAATGCATTATTTTGCACAATTTCTGCTCTTGGTAACATTAAAAACTAGAATAAGAATGTAAATCAGTTCTTACGTCTCTCTTTAAAGATAAGGTCTATTTTTGTTTATGTGTGGCTTTTCAGAGTATTTAACGAATCACGCTGTGGCGTTTTATGTAGTGAGAAAGTGTGTGAGAGGCGACACTGCTTCTCGTATTAAAACCTCTACATTATAATTCTATTAGTATCTATTTCTATCCGTTACACCGTAATAATATTATGCTTATATTAATTTTAAAAGTCCTTTATTGTGTAATAATATTTTCCGATCAGTCAAAGCTTCAATTTCTTTCGAAATTGTGGATGGAGCGTAGTTTTCGTATTGAACGTGGAATCTAAACGAAAATCGGTTGAAGTTGAACGTCGTCCAAAAATATAAGCGGTTTGCCCCCATTCCAAAAAATCCTGTTTTGCCCCTTTTTTTTGATGGTTGAATTTGATTACCTACTCTTTCGTCCCACTTTAAATTACCAACCACAGTATGGGTAGCAAGCAAAATGTTTTATAATATTATTTATAAATTTTGGTACAGTGGTATGTATTTGTATGAATTACTTCATATGACTAGTGTAACGTCTACTATCTTCTTAAATTACTAAAAGCGCTCATTACTAAAAGTTATGTTTTTTAAGCCTTACCGATTTCCAAGTACAGAGCTAAATATTTTTAGCAATTTGCTCACAGTTAGAAAAAATTATATACTTTCTGCTCTATTGAAATTACACAGCACTTTAAAATTTGATCCTGATCTGCTCAGAAAACGAAAATATGGCATAATAGCCCCCTACAATCCAATTAAAAGTACTTTTGCTCGTCAACAATATACTAGGCAATCTGCTTACCTTTATAATAAAATAAACAGACTGATAAACATCTACTCTATGAACAAACACGAGTGCAAGAAAGCACTTACTGAGTGGTTAAAACCACTGACTTATGAAGAAACTGAAGCACTCTTGGCAATATTATCCTAAAGATAAAGAAGTCTAACAACACAAACACACACACACACACACACACACTCATACACTCACACAAACACACACAGACACACACACACGCGCATACACACGCACACACACACACACACACACACACACACACACACACACACACTTTACATATACCTATATATTTTTTCTATATATTCTTTGTTTTGCATTCACTAAATACAATATGTAGGCGTCGGGACGTGACGACCCCATCGCCCACTGGGGGAGTTACTCTGACGAGTAGATACTCGTCATAATATCTCCTCCAGCGCAAGCAGTCAACCGAAAGATGGCGGTCAAACCATCCGAACCTGGCGGAAGTGAATCCCAAGATGCTAGATGGGCAGCAGCGTCCAGCACTAAAAAACTTCCGCCACTGCGATCCCCAATACGCCTGCCAAGCATGGCGATTATGGCAAATCCCTCCTAGTTTATATGTATGTAAGTAAGTAGGTCCTGCGGGAAGATCAGTGTTGCAGTCTCATCTGATTCTGCAACTAATACTGACGCAGGTATCTTATTTGCGATCCAAAAACTGTTTTTTTATAGTCCATTCCTCAATATACTGTTGTAACTACTGCATTGGAGTTGCAAATAAAAAACAATTTCATTTCATTTCATTTCAAATATGAACCACACCATAAAAACTGGCCCCTAGTCCCCGGCGGCCCCGCTAGTCCTGGTTATGGTAGCGGCCATGGTAACGGCGGGGCAAGGGGTGCGAAGAATCTCCGGAAGAGATCGGGCTACCACCACCAACGACAATTGGCTCTGGCAACACTGAACACGCGCACACTGCGGACCGACGAGAAGATTGTCGAGCTGGAAGAAGAATTAAGCAAGTTGCGATGGGATATTATAGGCCTATCTGAAGTCCGAAGACAGGGGGAGGACTCGATAGTTCTCAATTCCGGTAACTTGCTCTTCTACCGGGAGGGCGACCAACAGTCCCAAGGTGGTGTCGGGTTCATCGTCCACAAATCTCTCGTGACCAACGTGGTAAATATCGAGAGTGTGTCGAGCAGGGTAGCGTACCTTATACTCAGAATATCCAAGCGGTATTCGCTGAAGGTCATACAGGTATACGCTCCGACCTCGTCGCACCCCGATGAGGAGGTGGAAGCCATGTACGAGGACATATCTCGGGCTATACATGGCTACAAAACCCATTACACCGTGGTCATGGGAGATTTTAACGCGAAACTGGGCAAACACGACGATGATGAGCTGAGAGTGGGGCAATTTGGTTATGGGCATCGGAATTCCCGGGATCACTTACTGGCTAGCTTTATGGAGAAGGAAGGACTCTATATGATGAATTCCTTCTTCAAGAAGCGAGAATGCCGCAAGTGGACCTGGGTAAGTCCAGACGGTGCAACCAAAAATGAGATCGACTTTATCATGTCGACGAAGAGGCAGATATTCAATGATGTCTCCGTGATCAATTCACTTAAAGTGGGGAGCGATCACCGAATGGTAAGAGGCACATTGAATATCTGTACAAGCCTCGAACGGTCGAGGTTGATAAAGTCCACACTCCGACCGGCACCGGTTCATATCCAAAACCCCGAGAGCTTTCAGCTCGAACTCAAGAACCGTTTCGAATGCCTGGGTGAATGCGTAGATGTGGACGTGTACAGTAACGGGTTCGTGGATGCTGTCCATACAACAGGGGCTAAATTTTTTAAGCCCCAGAAAAGTCAGAGAACCAACAAGATCTCGGATCCGACCCTCGAGCTGTTAGAGGAAAGGCGCAAGATGGTTCTGCTATCCTCCGACGACATGCCGAAACATCGGCATCTCAACAGACAGATCTCCAAGTCTCTGACTCGCGATCTCCGCCAATACAACACAAAATGTGTTCGTGAGGCGATCTAAGCAACACATACTCGCGCTCGCGCAAATTCGCGGTTCTCTAGTTATACACTAGAGAACCGCGAATTTGCGCGAGCGCAGCCGCGGGCAAAAGCTAGTATACTTATATATACCTATTTCTAATGTGCGTGCGTATGTCACTGAACTCCTCCTAAACGACTGGACCGATTTCGATGAAATATTTTGTTTGCTTTCAAGAGGACTTGAGAATGATTAAGATTCACAATTTAATCACAAAAAAATCTAGAGAAATAAAATATGGCGGTACGAAATTCGTCGGGTCGGCTAGTATTAATATAATAATAGTATCTGCGAAACAGTAGCGAAAAACGTAGCATATACGAAACGCTTCTATATTTTTTTTATATAACTTCACGCCTGTATCCCCGAAGAAGTTGGCAGAAGTGTAGTATTACACCCACATTTTGTCTTATGAATTTTAGGAACTCAGTTACACTTTTGCTGGACCTGGGAATCGAACCCGGGACCTCCCGATCAGGAAACGCATACTAACTAACAGATTTTTTGTTTCGCTGCCGCATGCGAATGCGTCGGTTGAATAACAGCATAAGAGCAGCGTTTCATCGTCGGAGTTCACCAAGAAACTAATTATACAACACTATGAAGCTCGAACCTAGCAAATACAGCGCGGCAAATATGAAGGCGACTTTAAGCCCGCTTCCCATGGTGCGTGGTTATGCGGACGGATGCGCGGAGCACCTTTAAAGTTACTTCAAACGTGCTGCGGGCAATCTGCAAAACCACTTAAGATAGGAAACAGGCTTTACTGAACAAAAACACATAGAAATCTAGTCCTAACCTATAAATCTCGAAGTAACTAGTGTAAAACAGTGCACGCATAAAATTATAACCTCCTTTTTTGATGATGGTTAAAAATATACCGACGGCATTGAGAGGAGCTTCTCGACCAATTCGATAGGTAGAATATAAAACTTAGCACAAGCTAAACATATAAACAAACTGTCCTTGATTCGATAAGTGTCTCATTGAGAAAATCCAGATTACACTCGGCAAACTCTCTTCTTAGAAAATAAAATTGTCGCGCTGTATTGTGATGGTTACCTAAGATTTCGTAATTTTGGTAGAATATTGCAACAAATTTAAAAACTATTGGTTCGGCGTTACACCGAAACCGAAGGTAGGTTCTAGGCGACTTGGGAGGGAAATGGACTGTATACAAAGGATAGCGGGTTCTCAGCCGCCTAGGAGATGGATACGGGAAGAGGTGATTGTGAGTGGGTATAGGATATTTCAAGGATGGAGGGCACTTACCTTATACAATCTTCTTCGTTTCCGAAGGGCAGTCTCCTGGTGCTTTCGTGATGTAGCTGCTTGTTTTTACTTCACTTCACCGTCACTCCCACTTGCGAGCGGTTTATATATGCGGTAATAATCACATACAGCGATGCGGCGCGGTACGATATTGCGGACACGTTCTCAGCGAGCGGAATGTTCTGGACTGTCACTCGCGTCGACGATCGCGGCGACGAATCAGCGAAAGGCAGTGCCTCTTCCAGGGAGTGGGAAAGAGAGGGACGGAAATACAGTATCGCTCGCACTTGTACGTGGAACGATTGATGTTGATGCGATTAGTTATAGATAGGAAGGTAGATGGCGCTACCAACTATGTCTACGTCTAATCACATCGTGTGTTGTGACTTTATACCTAAATTCATGTCAAAAGGGTCCCAAGTCGACGTCGTATACACCGATTTCAGCAAACGTTTCGATAGAATACGAGTAGAACATACAGTTCTAATGAATAATCTTTTGAGAATGCATGCTGGCGGCAATTTGTGCCGGTGGTTTACCTCATATGTAGAAAATATATGTCAAACTATTGTCTAAAATGGTTATACATCTAGGGGAACACTAACGAATATTCCTTCAGGCGTCCTTCAAGACAAACTCCTGGACATTGTTAAGTCAGCCACTCTGCACATCTTACCTCTGCAACCTACCCATCACAACATGGTAGGTGACGACACCTGGCTGGACTTGATCCTAACCTCTGATCCCACCCTAGCCTCTTCCTACGGTCAACACATAGCTCCTGCTTTCTCTCATCACGACCTCATTTTCTTCTCCTACTTCCAAAAACCTCCCAAATCCCCATCCCCCATGCGTGCGTGCGTGCGTGCGTGCGTGCGAGTGTGTGTGTGCGTGCGTGCGTGCGTGCGAGCGTGCATGCGTGTGTGTGTATCTGGTGTTTTCTTATTTATGAATAATTTGTATATGTTTATATATTTTTAGCAGATTTTCTTTATGTATACCTATATAATATCTTGATTAGTTTTACTTAATATGATGCATTGTCCTTCTCTACTTATAGTAACTTCAATTTACGCCTACTTTATTCAATCTCTGCACCACCTTAAAGGTAGACTGGTACAGAATGCCTTAGGCATTAAGTCTGCCTATACAAATATAATTATAGTGTATGTACCTATGAAGTTTAATAAATAACAAAAAAAATACACCCTAGTAAGTATCTCACGTTTATGCATTGCTAGCTGGACTTTAATGTTATTGACCCTTGTCAGTGGGGTATCCTATTGACAAGGGTCAATAACATTAAAGTCACATTGACATCATGCGAGGAGCGATCAACTCATCAGAACTAATTAGCAAAATGAGTCTAAATGTACCGTCAGCACATCTACGACGATTTAACTAGTTACATGTACCTGTTGTACATTCTACTCACAGACAAAACTCATACCTTATCAGAGCGAGTTGTTTGTATAATGCGGCGTGCCGGCGAATTTATTTGACATTTTCTTTACCAGTTCAACTAAATTAAAAACACAACTGCCCAATGTTTTTTTCGACCAAGTTCTAACAGACTATCATCATCATCATCATCATCAGCCTTTAACAGTCCACTGCTGGACTGGGCCTCTCCTTTGAAAGGAGATATTGGCCTATTATACCACGCTGGCCGAAGGGGTTGGTGTAGGGTTTGTATCAAGTTTTCCTTCTCTTACAGTGCTGTTCTCTGCATAATATGCTCACTTTGCCGGCTCTTACAGACTAACAGTACTTAAAGTTATATGTCTACTTTTAATTTTATCTGACCATGTTCAGTGTTATTTATGCACTTTATATATATATCAGTGAAAATTTTTAATTGGCCTTCATCTTCTATTTTTATATAAATTTATTTTCTAGCTGTAAGTTTTCCTAAAATTAAAAAAAAAAACAATAAAAACATGATAATACGTTGGCAACAATTTTACTTTCAATTCACTATGATACAATTTTTTATTTTTATTTTGTTGTATCTTACCTGAATGTGTGACCTCATGCGATTGTGAAAAATAACGTCATCATTACAAGAACACATTACAAGAACAGTATTCGTTCTATAATAAGTGCTGAACGCCAAACTGTAAGTCTGTATTTGAATTTCCTTGTTTCGAATTCAGCAACGTTTACCATTCATTTCCTTGATGTGATTCAGTCTCGTAACCTTGCGCCAAAACTCTGTCATATACACGTTTTGAGTCACATCATGCTACTTTTAGAAGTGATAATATAACAGCACGGATAGGCAGCGATAGCCTTGTGGAAGATACCAACGGACTGCCATGCAGAGGGTGCGAATCCACGGCGCGCACCAATGACTTTTCGGAGTTATGTGCGTATTGAATTGTTAATTATAGCTTGCCCCGAGCCTCAGAGAGCACGTTAAACCGTGGGTCCCGGCTGTCATGAACATCTTTGACAGTTGTTACAGTGAGTCAGTATCCTCAAATAAACTGATACTTGTCTAAACAATGGAATATCGCGATCCCTTTGGGGTGCGGAGGTCTGACAGCAGTTGCTCTGTGGAAAAGTTGATGTTTTGTCATATCTGGTTAGACCAATGAGCGGACCTCGAACTCCAAGGCGTGTCAGTCTTGGATGCAACCGGATAACGCTAGGGCGATGATGATGACTGTGTCGATGTCAGATAAAATACGAGAGTTGGCTCTGGTTAAAACTAATGCGCCTTAAGCTCGTATGCACTAGCTACCGAGCCCGAGGCGTATAGTATGACTCGCGTTCCGTCCAATTGTCCTCCTCCTAGCGTTATCCCAGTTTCAACCTGGGGTCCGCTTCCTAGTCTAACGGGATTTGGCTGAATAGAAATTTTCCATAGAGCGACTGCCTGTCTGACCTCCGCACCCCGAAGGGATAGCGATATTCCATGGTTTAGACCTGTGTCAGTTTATTTATAGGGTACTGACCCTAAAACGACTGTCAAAGATCTTCATGACTACCGGGACCGACGGCTTAACGTGCTGTCCGAGGCGCGAGCAGCAATTAACATTTTAATACGCACATAACTCCGAAAAGATAGTGCGTGCCGTGGATTCGAACCTGATACCCTCTTGGCAGTCTGTTCGTATCTCCACTAGGCTATCGCTGCTGTATCGTTCCGACCATTTGTATAAAATTAAAATACTGAATAGTGTCTTTGTCAACGACGAACTGTTTAATTCAAATTATACGATAATGACATTAGGTTATCAGAATACCGCTTCTGAGTCTATTCAAAATATAATATCAATGTCATATAAAATAGGAGAATTGGCCCCATAGGTACATATCTACTTAAATCTTTATTAGTAGATTTGATAATTTTGATTCATATTTCTATGATGTTGTATATAGAAATATCAACTTCATAAAACTACTCCAGTCTATGAATACATTATTAACTCAAATGCAAAAGTATTGTCCTCGAGATCACTCACAACCAATCAACAACGTAGACGCTGTTCAGAAGATCAAATGGCCAGGTCAATACTAAACAGTTCTCAGTTAAATGATCATAAATGAACAATGACATCATTGCTTAGTGAGCTTCTTAAGACACTTGTCCATGGCACTCATACACCAACTGAATGGTTGACGTAGTGGTTTAAGCGGTCGCCTCTACTTGACACTGGTCGAGTGATATGGGTTCGATTCCCACACGAGACAAGACTTTGTGTGATCCATAAATTGTTGTTTCGAGTCTGGGTGTTAATTATGTCCGTTGGTTGCATGTTAAGTCCCGTGTCACAGGATCCATACTTATGAAGGAGTTGTCTTATGGTTTTACAGTGGAATGGCAAAACATCTGCGCCGTAAAAACACAACGCCAAATATGTTTCATTCCATCGCCAAGGAGGCCTTCAGACGGCCTATATTAAGATGGCCAACTTGATTAGAACTAATATCTATTTTAACCAACGAAACCATGAGGGATCTACCAATTCCGTCCTTCTTTAAACTTTAAATAAAACTGTATAGATACCTGTATGATGAGAGAAAACTCAATATTCTAAATTATACAAGAAGTTTGATTCCAGCATTTGTTATATTTGTTATAAATGTTGTTGTCTTGCCGCTATCGACTCTACTTATAGCTACTATTGACCAGTCAATCGCACATCGAGCAGTGGGCCAGCTCGGGCCATAATCTCAGACACCAGAATTAGCCACAGATATTGGGTTGTAAGCCGTATTCCAGACAAGATTTTACTATCCTCCATACTTCTCGTTCAACACCAGACGTTCACGGCAAATCTACCGTGTTTTCTCAGCGATTGAAAAAGACTCATTGCAAACAACATTTTTGCACGCATACGCAATTTTCGCGTTGATATGACAATGGCTTATGTTATCTCGTATCTTGGGACGTTCCATTGGAATGTCCAAACAACAATTTTGAGATCCCATTTACGCCTCCTAAACTGAAAAGAAGAAGATTTTGATAATAGTTTCACGGTAGAATTTTTTTTCCGCTGCGCTTTGCTATATGGGCGTCAGCGCTTGGCCATGGCCAAAAGACTGCGATGGGCATTAAATGGGCTTTGCTTCTGCTGATGAAGCAGTAGGTAACTAGGTGTTGCTTCTATTCTGATGATCGCCACGGGTTATCCTTGTGTTGGATGCCTGTACTCGTAATATACTTATTCTTAACGGCAAAGGAAAAAATCGTGAGGAAACCTCCATAATGTTTTCGAAGGATATGTCATGTCTGAATAAAATAGCAGATTTTTTAAAGCATTATACGGAGCTGGCAAAGGAGCAGACGGATCGCTTGATAGTAAGCGATTACCGCCGCCCATGTACTCGACTCTAAAGCAGTCACAAAAGCGTTACCGTCTTATGGACTGGGAATAGGAATAGAGTGTGAAGGATTGGGATAATGGAAAATGAAACGGGGATTTTTGATGTGATAATACCAGACCATATCTGGACAGATCTGGTATTGTGTCAGTCATAATAATTATGATGACATAGCTTGGATGAGAGACGTCAGCTTGTCGCCCACGACCAATCGATTTCGTGGATCCATTGAAGATGACTACTCCGGTTAAACCATTCAGTATTTTTTTATTGAGATAATTTATTTCCCATTCATACAGTCTTCTAGCTAATATTCGCGTCACTTTAAGAAACACTCATTCAAATTTCCGCTGCCAGAAGGCCAATTCACGTAGTTATATTTGTTCAAAGTGTAAATCTATTCTCGGTGTCACAAATGTGACGTCGACTCCGCCTCATGCTTGCCGCGCCCTCGCTGTTTATGCGTGATGTTTTTGTTATTGTTTTGAATATGTAGGCACGTTAAGTTTATATTTTATATTTTTGTATGATTATATTGGGCCAGTGTACCTACTGTTGCCTACCTAGTGTTCTGTTCCTTCGTGAGTCACTAACAGGGCCCTGTAGAATATCAGTCAGCCCTTCTGGTATTATGCTGAACGGGGTCCTATTGCCGCCACGACCTAACCCTGGCATGTGGTGTAACCGTTAGCGATGTTTTTCTTATATTTTTTTCTGTGTTTACTAACTATATATTATGCTTACCTATCACTTATGTTTGTTTGGTTGTGACAGCAAATAAATATTTTTCATTTCATTTCATTTCATTTTATTTCATTTCACTTCATTTTATTTCATTTCATCATCGTCCTAACCGGAATAATCCGGTTGCATCCAAGACTTAGGTACACGTGTGGGGTCCGTTTATAAGTCTAACCAAATGTGAGAGATTATGAGCTTTTCCACAAAGCGACTGCCGTCTGACCTTCGCAACTTAAAGAGATAGCAATGTCTTATGGTTTACACTGTATCAGCTTATTAGAGAGTTCTGACTCCCCGTAACGACGGTCAAAGAAATTCATAACAGCCTGGACCTACGGTTCAACGTCCTCTCCTAGACAAGGAGCAAACGATAATTAACAAACAATATATTACTCCGAAAAGTCAATGGTGCGTGCCGATGATCTGCTAGGCTATCGCTGCCTGCTGTGGCTCACAAATGGTATTCTCCCTAATTAACTGACACTTGAATGCTATCGTGACAAACTATGTGAACAAAGTCAATGAATACAGTTTTATACATAGAACCGGCTCCTCCTCCGTCCTCAGGGAACTCGTGTGCCGATTCCAAGTGGAGTCTGGCCCCAGCTTAGTTCGTAGTTAGCGCCGTTGGCAGCGCTGGCGTCGTTCTCCATCTCTCTTTCTCTCGTAATGAAGATTCAATGTCTCTTTTGCTCTTATACTGGGAGAACGACTGCCACACAGCCATGCGGCAATTTGGGTCGCAGAAAGTTTGTCTTCAGAGCGCCCAGAAATGCTCCACTATGTTTATGCGAGCTCTTTGATATAGTGTCAAACTGTGTGGCAACGGCGATTTATGTTTGGTCAATATACACTTTAGTAACAAGTGTAGCAGAATACCAATTGTGAGTAAATACAATATCAAATCTCAGTCCATTCTAAATACAGTAGGAGCGTAGGTAATTATGTAAAATACGAGAATATCAGCACATAATAAATAAAACAATCCATTTAGTCCCACTGATGATGGCTTATGTCCAATTGCCGAGTAAATAAAGATTTTACCGATTTCTTGAACCAGCAATTTAATAATTCAGAATTCATAAACAACGAACTTTCACACACTCATTTTTGTAAATTCATTTTCGTATACAAACAATGAACAGGTGAAGATAGATCGCTGTTAGCACGGTAATAATATCTAACAGTATTGTAACTCCATACAAACGCACGAAACTCGAGTTATACCTACGCGCCTCGAGCAGAGTACCCATTAGCACGCCATTAGACTGTGTGGACTGTGCCAAGAGTACCCACAGCCACGATCGTGCCGCAGCTCGCATACGGCGCGTCTGTAGGTATATAACTCACGAAGGTGGCCGAGTTACAATACTGTTAGATTATATTACCGTGCTGTTAGATTTGTGGTAGATTAGGGAATACCCGCAGCTATGCCCGCACATTTGTTTTATTTAACCGTTTCTTTACAATCCTGTCGAAATACCGCGAAATCTTTTCTTAGCATAATTATATTATGCTAAATTGCAGCTTCTTGCGCAACTTTTGGCTGTGCGTAGTGTGCGTTGTCTGTCAGTTAGTCAGCAGCGCAAGAATTTTATATATAAAGACAGATTACTATGCCACTAATTATATCGT
Source organism: Euclidia mi (assembly GCA_944739405.2). Lineage (NCBI taxonomy): Eukaryota > Metazoa > Arthropoda > Insecta > Lepidoptera > Erebidae > Euclidia > Euclidia mi. Next base: position 40,157,805 of record OX123205.2, on the reverse strand, counting down.
TATAATCTTTTATGAGTTTGAAGAACACATGCTTATCTTATTTTGTAATTAGAATTAAGGCCTGTTCAGACCTAAGCGGTATTCGCTACCGTCTGTGGCAGAGAAAACCCAGTGGGTAAGCGGTAATATTACTGTTCAGACCTAAGCGGTATTCGCTATCCTTGTGGGTAGAATAACGCGCGGTAGTCGAGTTTCGCTCAGAGAGGTAAGAAATTTAGGTCGCTCTAGCCGCGGTAGGTACTTGATACCAAATACCTGAGCGAAACCCGCGCGGTATGTACCTCAACCCACAGCGGCAGCGAATATCGCTCAGGTCGCTCTAGCCGCGGTACTTGATACTAAATACCTGAGCGAAACCCGCGCGGTATGTATCTCTACCCACAGCGGCAGCGAATTTCGCTCAGGTTTGAATAGGCCTTAAGTCAACGATGGATCCTTGGGGTACCCAAGTTAGATAGCCACCCAAAGTGTAGGGAAATGCAATATATTGCTAAATCGCTTTCATATCGAAATAGTTCAACATTAATGGTCATATCAAGCAGCGCAATACGGTCGTCGAGTGCGGACGTGTTGTGCGCTGCTACGCGCGTATTAAATAATAATTATTATTTCATAAATGTCTTTCGCGGCTATACATCGCCCGATACTGTAGCTATGAGCTGTTCACAGCAACTCATAGCCAACGAGCTGTTGGCGTTTATTCAACATGCCATCGACACCATGGACGAGGTCAGCATTCTGCAGATCTGTAAGTCCAACTTCAAAGAAGAAGACGTTAGTGGTAGCAAGAGACTACTTTATCAGACCCTGGACAAGTTAGACGAGATGCCGTCTCGGCGAAGGGATGGCACCGAGAAGAGTATCCAGGACATCATCTCCTTACTGAAGGTGACCGATCCTGACGACGTGCCTACTTTTGTGGCGAAGGATTTGCACAAGCTGCCGCCTGTCACATTTGACCACGTCGACGTAACCAGGTTGCTGAAGGACATTACCTCCCTGAAATCAAGCCTGGTCGAGCTGCAGTCCAAGTTGGAGAAGTCGGACAGCACCGTTAGTGAGCTACGTGCAGAGGTAGTGTTATTACGTAACGCTATTTCTACAAGTAGGTCGCCAGTCGATACTAACGTAAACACACGACGAGGGGCTCAAAACGCATCTATCAGCAGTTTTGAGTCAGCGAATTTGCTTGCTTCACCTATCGCCGGTAATACAAGCGGTGGTACGTGTAACGTTCCTGAACTCGGGTCATCGACACCGGTCAAGGTTTTGCCGAAGGTTGATGCGCCAGTGCCTAAGCGCGCCTATGCCAATGTTGCTGCCAAAAGTAAAACGCAGCAAAATCGGCCCGATGAAAAAGGGGGTAAGCAGAAGCGTTGTGCGCCCCATCAGGACAAGGTCGTGGAGCTACGAGCCCCACAGAAGGAGACATGCGACGAGGATGGTTTCATCAAAGTGGAGAAGAAGAAGAAGAAACCTACTTGTCGTAACCTCTGTGGTACCGGGTTAGTGGGACCGAACATGCTGCTACGTCCCGCCGTACCAACCACGCAGTTGTACGTGTCTCGGCTGCATCACTCCACAAAGGACGAGGAGGTCTTAGACTACATACGCCTGAAGACCAGCTGGACTTTGAGAGTCGAGAGATTGGAGTCACGGCATAACACCAACTTCAAGTCGTACGTGGTGCTTGTGCCGACTCATCATCTCGACACTTTTCTCAAGGAAGAGTTTTGGCCGAAGGGTGTTGTGTATCGGCGTTTTTATGGAAGGCTACGCAATACCACTCAGCGTAACACGAAGCCGTAAACAACACCTATGTTTTTGTAATATTATAATGTTATTGTATGTATGTTAGTCTATAAGGTATTTATCTATGGGTTGTAATTACCTGAAAATAAATGGCTATTATTATATAAGTATTTGTGTGTGTACATGCCAGTTGTAAGAATTGTTTTGATAATTGATTTTGGACATTATTTAAAAAAAACGTTTGGTAGTACAAACGTTTTTCCCACTTACGTAACTAAAGTATAACACAACATTCGTGTGCAAGTCATTCAAGCAGTTTAAAGGGGAAACGTACATTTGAACAAATTTTTTTTAAAAGACTTATGCTAGTTATCAAATTAAAAGATAATTGTTGCGAAATGATTTTGAAACATTGTTAATTTACATGGTACAGGGTTTGTATCAAGTTATCCTTCTCTTACAGTGTTGTTATCTGAATAATGTGCTCCCTCTGTCGGCTCTTACGATAACCATGGGATGATATGGGGTGATGACATTCCGTATTCTTAATCCGTCACCACACGGACAGCCGTTATACCAACCCGTTTGGCCAGCGTGGTATAGTAGGCCAATTCCTCCTTTCAAACGAGAGGCCTAGTCGACTAGACTGTTAAAGGCTGATGCTGATGATGATGATGAAATTTACATGTGTCGGAGGACGCAATTTTATTTCTGGATATCTAGGACAGACTAACGTAAAGCTTAAAGCAAATTTGTGAAGTCGTATCCCTTGTGCCTCGGCTGCCATCTTGGAAAAAAGTGCAGATGCGGATGGTTTTTCCCATTTATCTGGTAAAGTATTGATCACACAGAGAACATTAGAAAGCATTTTTCGTTGAAAATGTATATCTCTACAGCTTCGATTGTCACGCTTTTTGTTTTAAAATCAAAAATAAAAAGTGAATTTTTGATATTGTTGTATTTTGAGAATTAAAACGTTTCTCCAGAATGTATGTGTCTTCGGTCTCTTTAATGAGCCAGGTTCTGGCTCAGTATCTCATAAAGCGTCAATATCTCAAACTATAACGAAGTATTATCTATAGTCTAACAAAATTGAGAGCAATTCATTATTTCCCACAAAAAAGTGATATTTCCGATTATTTTGCAGCAGGCTGCACCAAAACATTGCAGTTTCCATTTTATGGTCAGAATATCAACTTTACAGGCCCAGGGATACTGTAGATTTAGAGTTTTGTCCATATTTTGCCAAGGCCTAATTTCAGGGCCGTTGTGGTGAGAAAAAATTGGACCTCATCGTAGTCTTGGAGAATGCAGAGTAAATAAAGATAAATTAAAAAAAGCTGTAGGTACAAAATTTAACTTGCAACTAGACATGTTTTGCAAATTTTCTGTGGGACCAATACTTTTCCAGATAAACCTTAAAAAAAGCACTGGAACACTCTTTTCATCATGGAGGTTACAGGACAAGGGTCCAACCCCACAAACTTGGATTTGACTTCGCAAAAACTTCCTTTTAACATCTAAAAAGAAAAATGCCTCTCCTGAAAAATGCACGCTGAGATAAAGAAAATAACATTTCAGTGAACTAAGGTTGAAAATGTTTAATTGGATATTTAAATAAGGATTAGTCTTTTGTTCTGATATCGTAAACTGAAAACAGTACCAATTCTTCTGTAGATAGATGCAACAGATTCCAAGGGATCGCGAAATAATAGATTGTTGCAATGTAAAAGGTATGGCCATAATCCAGTAAGTTAGCCAAGTGCCCGTAGGCAGACTTCAAATGTGTTTTGAGAACATTATGAAAAACTGTCAGACATGTAAATTTTTATACTTCGTCTTCTTCTCGAGTCGTTAGTACAGAACTGATATCAAATGGCGTCAGACCAGTATGTGGCCACGGCAACAGCATTGTCGGTGGCTCGACATCGATCGGCCATCGAACATCTGTGCGGACACTTAGGACACTCCAATAGGTGACTCATGGTCTGTTCTGGAGCGCCACAGTCGCACTGGGTGTAGGACGAGTTAATCATACCCCATTTCGCTAGGTTGTATGTGCAACGGCCGACCTGGCTTCGTAAGCGATTCAGGGATCTCCATATGGGCCACTGCAGATTATTTTCGGGGGGGTAGATGTTCTTTGGCTTCTACATAGTTTGCAGGGGGTGGAGCTGTCTCATGCCATATTTTTATACTATGACCACCGTTTAGCAAGCGAAAATTAAGAATTTAATTCACTCATAAGTTTGAAATGTCATTGGAATGCGCACTATTAGTAAAGCCTTGCTGATTTCAGTATGTACGGGCTGGCTTGGCTCGGAAAATAAATCCGAGAAAGTAAAGTCGTTTAAAGATGTTATAAGAGTACAGCATTGCACAGTAGTGTATGTCGAATTGACTTATGGTGGACTAGCGTTGTTGTCTAAGAAGACTCAGCGGCAGCGCGTGAGGAACTTAAACATGTGAAACCTTTATGACAGAATGGCGCGAGCGGGGACGTCCGTCACACAGGCAACTCCATCCATAGTACATACATTCATACAAATGGATGCGCGTGCTTCAGGTGGCAAACAACACGGCCGCGGAGGCGCGCCGGTATCTTGCATTAGCATCATGGCGCCCTCTGATTTGAAATGGATTTTAATAAAATTTTGTATCGTGACCTGCATGTATGTAAAAATATAAGCAATATAAAAACAAAAAAAAATATCTCAAATCATGACTGTGAAATTAAGTAAAAATATACAGTTTCATGAGCATGAACTTCATGTCCATGAAATTGTAATTTTCTATGTATTTTAAGAAACTTTTACAATGTAGGATTATTTATTAATAAATGTAATAATTTTTTTTCTTATATTTTAGTCAGTATTTTCTAGCAAAATAAGCATTTTTCATCCATATTGTATTTGATAAAAACTATATGACACCATGCACCACTCGGACGAGCCGTGCGCTCAACTACAAAGACGCGCGATCGCACACCCGCGCCGCGCCTGCACGTGCGTGTTCAGTCAAGTCATGTCGAAGAAACACTTTGTCGGAGTTCAATAGTATCGCGCTTAACACGGTAGTAGAGCTTAGCTGATTTCAGCATGAATGGACCGGCTTGACCGGGGCAGTACTACCTTCTCCCAGAAAATCGACGTAAAGTAACAGTAACTAAACTGTTGCGTTTCGTTCTGTGAGTGATAGTGCCGGAGGCCCTATCCACTAGTCCTTCTCCCTTATCCTATCCCTTTTCCCAACCCCAAGGCGTGGCAACGCACTTGTGACTGTGGTGTTGCTTGTTCCGTCTGCTCGTTTGCCACCTATAACTATAGAAAAAAAAACTTAAGTTATTTGGAACTAAAACATTGCCGAAATTAATCGCTTAATTCAAGATTTGATGAATCCATGGAATTGGAAATTTGAGATACATGTTTGACTTATTTTGGGCTTACATGCATTGAAGCCGATATTGTAGTATTGGAGTTGCATGTTGTCGAAGTAAAATCTTGTCGAAGAACAATACAAAATTTAAAAAAAAAATCAAAATTCATTGATCACACCTGATACAGTACGCCATCACTAGTTTGATTTTATTATTATCTTTTTACAGTATGTGAGGCCCCTTTTTAGTGTTCCGTACCTCACAAGGTTAAAAAGGAACCCTTATAAGATCACTTTCTTGTCCGTCTGTGTGTCTGTCCGTGTGTCACCACCGATTTTCTCAGGAACGGGTGGACCTAGCAAATTGGGTCCTGGGTCAAACTGATAAAGAGATATGATTAAAATTAGATTTTTGCGAAAACTTGTAAGTAACAAAATTAACCTTAATATTCAACTTTTTTTGAGTTTCGGAATGTTTCCTTTACTTGTGCTGTAAGACCTTGGTTTTAACCAAAATTGACAATTCTAGGTCAACCGTAAGTACCCTATAGGTTTTGGGTCGAAAACCTATATGGTAGTTCCCGTTGAACTAGAATCACAAAATTTGGCCAAAAGCAGGGTCTTACAGCACAAATAAAGGAAAAATTACAAAAAATAAAAGAGTGAGAAATTTAAGGGTGTTCCCATACACACATAGGTAGAAGACTCCATTTAAGATAAGTACACCTACCTTTAATCTCTGCACTACCCAAAGGTAGACTGCCGGAAAATGCCTAAGGCATTAAGTCCACCTTGTATACGCATTGTGTATATAAAGTTTTAAAATAAATAAATAAATAAATAAGTAGTTCTCTAAGTTGTATGGGCGCTCATACAGATTTAGAGGACTGGCGTAATTAGCACTAACCTCAAATAAGGTAAAATGCGAACGGAACCCTAGGTGGGCGGGTCAGATTCGCACTTGCCCGAATTTTTTAATCTGGTTAAAGATTTTAGGCAAAGATAGCCTAGTGGAGATACCAACAGACTAACATGCAAAGGGGATCGGGTTCGAATCCAAGGCGTGCACCAATGACTTTTCGGAGTTATGTGCGTATTTAATAGTAAATTATCGCTTGTCTCGTGCCTCCGAGATCACGTTAAGCCGTCAATCCCGGTTGTCATAAAGATGTTTGACAGTCGTTATAGGGAGTTAGTGCCTCTGAATAAACTGACACTAGTCTAAACCATGGAATTTAGCTATCCCTTTGGGGGAGGTCAGACTGGCAGTCGCTCTGTGGTAGGTATTCTCTCGTTTTCCATAAATTCATTTGCACTAATATTGTTTGCCATAATCATGCCCGATCATAATATTTACTTGCACTATTATCATTTATACTAATAACGTTTGCCTTAAGAACTCAACAGTGATAACTTTTAGTTGCCATAAAATGACTTTCTATAACAACATATATCATAATAATTAGTTTCCATAAGTATCAAATCTCATAATTGAATCTTGACATAATCAAAATTTGATAGAATTATGAAAATCTTAATATATAAAATCCTTGCGTTACTGACTGACTGACAGACACGCTACAGCCGAAACTATTGGGCACAGGAAGCTGAAATTTGGCATGTATGTTCCAGAGGGACCGTAGGGGTGCACTAAGAAGGGATTGCCCGAAATTTCCACGGGATGGGCCAAAACGGGTAAATTAAAAAAAAATGCAGGCGTACCTGCTGGCGTCCTCTAGTAATACATAATATTGTTAGGTCGAAATGAATTATCGTTAACACCCCGACTCAGTGCAATCCGACCCGGATAGGTTAGGTTAGGGTTCTCTTTTGACCCTTAACCCAAAAATAGGAGCCCTGCGAAGCAGGGCTCCGTCAACTGAGTCCACATTTTTCACACTAGTTTAATAAACTGAAGTTGAATTAATTATCGTTAACACCCCGACTCAGTGCATTCTGACTCAGATAGGTTGGGTTAGGTTAGGGTTCTCTTTTGACCCTTAACCCAAAAATAGGAGCCCTGCTTCGCAGGGCTCCATCAACTTATTTCACGTTCTTCACACTAGTTTAATAAACTGAAGTTGTTCAACTTCAGTTTATTCTCTATTTTCTTTTTAGATTATTGAAAACGAAAAGTATAGCAAATACATTAATGGATTTAAATTATTATGACACTTGATTGATTATGATCAATGGAATTAGTGAAAGTCATTTTATGTCATTTCACGATTATTGCAACTGAAGCATTATTTCTAATGAAATTATGGCAAATACCAGTATGGCATATGAAATTATGGCATTTTAAATTATGGCAAACATTAGTAAACCTCTGTGGTAAAGCTAATAGCCAGTCACATCCAGTTAGACTAGAAAAGGGATCCCGGATTATAACTGGGATAACGCTATGAGGATGTGGTCGAAGATTTCACTTTTATTTTCAAATACATACGCGGTATGGACGTTCCATAAATACTGGTATAAGATTTTGTAACTGTACGGCGTTTATAATCTCGATTGTTATATATCTGGTATTCGTTACAATACACTATGTGCGCAGTGATGACTCATCGGCAAAACCAGTCAAATATTATCGCGGCACAAATTGCTCTACTTGCGTCAGACTTATTATGAAGTAAGTATATTTTTGGATTTTATCGCCAGTCCCAGAATAGGAGGTAAATATTTATGATTAGATTACGAGCAGAAACTTGAATAGCCCCGTTTATAATTTACTAGCTGACCTGGCGAACTCCGTACCGCAATATTTTTTATATTTGATATTATTGCTTTTGACATACAATCCTTCACCTGATAATAACGAACACATAAAAGAAAGATTTATAAAATTTGTTGCAGTCTTTTGGAAGTTATGCGCGTACAAACATTTCGGTGATACATTTTTTAAATTGCCATAGATGTCTTTTGCCGTCACCGTTTACGGCTTGGTCACGAGATCTGTCTAAGGCTCAGTTCACAACGAAATGGCAGCGACTGGAACCGACGACGCGCAGCTTCGAAGAGAAGGCTTGCGGCCCCCGCGACTACTCACGGCCGCGCGCGACTGCTTGCGCCCGCCCGCGAGTGCTCGCGGCTGCGCGCAGCTCACGTCACGGCTCAGGCTCACGCTCTTCCTATTCGCTAGAAGCGCGTCGTGAGTGGGTGGAGTGATAGGATACTTCCAGCGGCCGCTCGCGTCCGCCCGCGCCCTCCCGGGCTTGCTCGCGGCCGCTCGCGCCCGCCAGAGCGGTCGTACGCCGTCGCTGCACGGACGCTGCTGGAATGATCGCGAAGCCGCGAGGATTCGCACAACGTTTTTAAGTGATTCTATGAATTATAGTCATGGTGATAAAGAAAAATTATATGACACTGAAACTGCTCTCCGCTTCGCTTCCGGCCGCTGCTTTCTCGGTGTGAACTGAGCCTAAGCGGCGAGCGGCGCAACAGAGCGTCGTGCTGATGGGTTCGTGACCGGACCTGCGTGCGCGCAGCGGTAAACACATCAGCAGCGGTGGACGTATTTAGATGCACGAAATTTAGGTACCCAAATTTATGGTGTTATCAATAATACCTATCTCTTCTCTGTTTAGAAATCAGTAGGTACATTTATAAAACAAGATATTATGCGAGAAGGGGTGCACAAATGAAATAATATCGTTCTCTCAATTGTTAATTTCGTGATTTATACGGAGATTAAATAAAATATGCAGATGAGTTTATGCAACACATAACAGTACTGCATAAATATTTAAAAACAACACATCAGATTCCAAAAAAATAATAACGAATGTCTGCGTATTCATTACCGCAATACACATAATCGACGAAAATATGTTATTAATTATTTCATTCACCGCCTAGTCCACGCTCGCGCAGCGCCGCGCTGTCTACGCCGCTTGGAGTCGTACCTTTTTATGACATGGTCCGTTCAGGGTAGGGCTGCCATCACCTAAATTGCCGAAACCGGATAAACTCGGCAAAAATCGGTTTATTCCCATCTTCCCCCGCATGTCTCCCCCCGAACGGGGGAAAATGGGAATTTTCGTGTCATCTGCCCCCGAATTTGTAATCGGGGGAAGATAGGAAGTTGCATTCTCATCTTCCCCCGCATGCATGCCACCGAACGAGGGAAAATGGGAATGTTTGTTTCATCTTCCCCCGAACTTGTCATCGGGGGAAGATAGGAAGTTCTATTCCCAACTTCCCCCGCATGTCTGCTCCCGAAAGAAGGAAAATGGAAATGCTTGTGTCATCTTCTCCCGAACTTGTAATCGAGGGACGAAAAGAAGTTTCATTTGTCCCCGAAATACGTTGAATGATTAATTTTGTTCACCAACGTATGGCTCGAATAAAATAAACATGGTTTTTACAGGAACTAATAAAACAAAGCTTGATTGGTATTAGGGTAGCCGAAATCAGCCTCGGATTCTTCTTTACTTTGTAGAACAAACGAAGGAAGGATCTGAGGCTAATTTCGGCTTGACATTTTTTATACAATCTGGTGGTGGAATTCAGTCCAATAAAAAGAGTACAATGTCTTTTAGCTAATCCTAAACGGAACAGTCAAAATATGTAATATTTTTTTATTTATGGCCATTTAAAGATAATCAAGCAACAGGAAACTGAGAAAGTCACCAGGAAACTGAGAAGAACTACAAAAATCAATCGAGACCTATAATTTATTTCACAAATTTTAAAAATTAGCTTCTTAACTTTAATTTTAAATAATTAAACTATCTTTTTAATATTAATAATAGTTTTATGCTTGGCTTAGATACTAATTAATATATACCTAAAACAGTCTTGAACCGGACTTCAACTTTTTGTTTAGTTGCTTTAATTCTTACAAATTCTTTTTTGCCTGCACACAGACTACTGTACTTGTCGTCTTCTAAAATATATGGTCCATCTTTTTCAAGCATCTTTTTTGTTTAATTGCCGCCTTTTATTTTGCTTTTTTTGTCTCTGCATTTTTTAGAACCCTGTTTTTCAACTTCCAAGCCTTATTTACATTCACAATCTGCCAAAAATTAATTTGTGAGCTACTTTATTGTCTTAGTGAGTTTTCAGACATATTACCTAATATTTGCTTTTCTATCACATCACCAAAATGCCTTTTTGACGACATACAAATTGGACAGGATCCTGAGACCAGGTACCTGATAATTCCTGTCTAAATATGAAAAAAACATGCCAATTTATAAAATTCAACAAAAAAAGCTAATCTAGGTCTATGCGGTAGCAACTTACATAACGAAATGCTACAATTACTTATATTAATAATGTATTTCAATACTAAAAACTTTACCAGGACTCTGTGAACTCCACTGATTATGACAATATTCCACTTGTTGAACTCACTGGCCTCACTTAACAACGAGCTGATATTCTTTGTTTCTTCCGTAGGTTTTATCGACTCATCTGAACGGCAACGACAAACGACAAATGGCGTAATCAATATTTGATGATTTTACAGCGAACAGGATACTGATATTTAATCGTGGGGACAAAATGTAAACAAAATTTATTCAATATATTTTTAAGAAAATAATATAACAAAATTATTATTCTACCTAGGCAGAAAAAATAGTAAATGGATCACAACCCACTTTGAACTAAAATTTGGTCGAGGGACACAACTGGATCTTGTGAATTTGGCACTTTGAACAGTAATTTTTTTCAGAAAATAATTGTGAATCTTAATTATTTTTAATGACCAAAAAGAATCAATTGTAATTAACAGTATACCATACAAAAATATGATAATAGTTATTTAAATTTTTTATCACATTTTGGCTGAGCCGCCGAAAATTCCTCAGTTTGTAGAACTACCCATTATACAGTCATATTTATGAGTAAATATGACTGTGTAATACCAATCAAGCTTTGTTTTATTAGTTCCTGTAAAAACCATGTTTATTTTATTCGAGCCATACGTTGGTGAACAAAATTAATCATTCAACGTATTTCGGGGACAAATGAAACTTCTTTTCGTCCCTCGATTACAAGTTCGGGAGAAGATGACACAAGCATTTCCATTTTCCTTCTTTCGCAGACATGCGGGGGAAGATGGGAATGCAACTTCCTATCTTCCCCCGATTACAAATTCGGGGGCAGATGACACGAAAATTCCCATTTTCCCCCGTTCAGGGGGAGACATGCGGGGGAAGATGGGAATAAACCCAAAAATCCCAGACATTTGGGCGAATATGGTTTTTCCCGGACACTCTGAAAAAGAATTTCCCGCTTACCTATAAAAAAATGCATTTCTCCTCAACTACAAACTCGGACAAATCCGGGGAAATCAGTACGAATGGCAGCCCTAGTTCAGGGCCGTGCCCAACTAAGGCAGCGCCTGGGTGCGAAATCTGTGCAGCGCCTTTTTTGGCGTCCTGCTTCGACAATTTTTTCAATTAGGTATTTAAATTAGTCTCTAGTTTTATAGGTATAATAGTACCTATTTATCTAATTACGTAAGGTGCTGCGATAAATGTGACCAGCCCATTCCACTTCAGCTTGCAAACTCTTTGGATGTCGATTACTTTAGTTCTCGTTCGTCAGAGAAACTTCGAGAATAGGCCCATAACTATATCGCTGAGCAACCTTGAATTGTTGCACCAGACCATTTCGGCTCCATAAGTCATTATGGATAGGATGCACTTGTTGAAGACTTTTGTCTTAAGGCTTTGTGGTAAGCGTGACAAAAATACAAGTCGGAGTTTACTATACGCTGCCCAGCCAAGCCGTAGGTATACCTTTGGGAACTTCCTTCTTCAAGTTTTTTCTATCCAACTGCAAGATTTGCCCAAGGTAGACATACTTCTAAACAAGTTCGAGAGGGTCTTCATTGAGCATAATAAAATTGGCTACGAAGAGACAAGTTCATTGAACATAATCTTGATTTTTGTGCAAGTTTATCTAGAAACTGATGCAAGCAGAAGAACCATTTAAGATGCTATTCAATTGCAAGTCTTACAGGGTTTTAGCCACGATGATGATATGTACGTTAATGGTAATATCGTGTCCTTATTATTGCAGCGTCTAGGAAATATTGACCATCGCATTAATAAACAATTTGGGGGATATAATGTTCCCCCAACTCACTCCTCGATATAGGTGGATAGGTTCAGGCTGCTGAATCTGTACCTACTTGCCTGGTCATAGTTGCGGCGTCATACAGACCAGCACTTGGACAGATCGCCAAGCGAGTTTGGGCCTTTGGAAGAACTCCAGAACATACCATCTACACGTCGTCGGTCGCGTCTTCCCAGCTTACAGATGTTGCTTGTCCCTTAATCAGATCTTTGTTCAGATCTGACGAAGGGACAATAGGGTTTTCACGAAACTTTTGCGCGACAGTAAAGACCTCCTGTCGGTGTGATGCGTCTGACTAAATTTCATTCCCTGATGACATAGGATTGCCTCCACTTGGTCAAGTTCCTGGTCCCGTCGTTTGTAGTTTTTGCAAGGCAGCAAACTGGTTTTCTAGTTAGCATTTTAGGTCCGGTGTTGAACCTAGTTCAACCTAGTAATCACGTAGACATCCCTAAATATCTGCGTCTTGTTTTCAGTCACAGTATCTTTGGTTTTGGTGCACACATTTCGATAACCCTGAGGTACATACTCTTACCGACATCCTGGACACTTTAATAACGTTGTCAGAAAGGGCCTTATATACCAAGCCTTAAGGTGGCTGGTCTCCCACTCTAACAAGATAAGATGGCCTGAATCTAGGGATATGGTATCCCCACCCGCGCTTTGGATTTCATATAATCCGATAAGACCCATCTTATGCACTTCAGTTATTCCCTTAGTTGTGCTAGATGTTCAAGGAGCTGTAGTGTGGTGTCCTTTGTTCGTAGTCATGAACAGTCGGTGTTGGCGGCTTACCGTATCCCCGGGGATTATTCACACTCCCTGCCGCGCCGCAACCATATCCACCGCCTTGGACAGGATTAATGGGCCGACTGAAATCTGGGGACCGTGTTTGCATGTACATCGTATAGATTTTGCCTCTAGTCACAAATCTGGGCATGCGGGTTGGTGATAGCAGGACGTAGCTTCTGGCACCAGGGACGCTGCTGCCCGTCACCGGCTTATGGAATTAAACTACGGTTATACCGCCATTGGCTAGATCCTAGTGCGCTTCCGTTCGCCTAGTCAGCAGGATGCACCATGGGCAAGTGAGGTTGGCTAGGATCACTGAGTTGGAGTTGTGTTCTCTTGCATCAGCAATACACAAACTGTTTGTATTGCTATCAGAGTAAAGGTGTGAAAATTCAATGTGCACCATTAATTAAACTGTTTGGCTATCGTTTTTCTAGTTATTTGGCTCTCTTGCACGCAAAAATACGAGAAAAGTGTGAGTATTTGCACAAAACCCGCGTCACGTCACATCGGGCTGCGTCCAAAAATTCGAAGATATCGTTTGTAGTCCGCTATTATGGACTCTTGATTTGAACACAAAACTCATAAATATTTGGGTTAAAACTCAAATATCATGAAGGTAAACCACAGACGCTGACCTGACTATTGTTGGGAAGAATTTACTTTAAAAATTTGACGATCATAAGCGTCACCTTGTGACCTAGATGAATAAATGATTTTGACTTTTACTTTGAAGACTTTTACCTACCTGCTCTCTAACTTCTTCAACAATAATGTGAATTTTGTAGCATATTATTTATCGCGCTGCGCGTGGCCACCCTGCTGCCTACTATCTCGCATAAGCGTCACCTTGTGACCTAGATGAATAATTGATTTTGACTTTGACTTTTATTTTGAAGACTTTTACCTACCTGCTCTCTAACTTCTTCAACAATAATGTTGAATTTTGTAGCATATTATTTATCGCGCTGCGCGTGGCCACCCTGCTGCCAACTATCTCGCTCATATATAAAGAAACGATTGCGCTGCTTCTTACATCAGTTTCTTACGTTCTAGCTTACGGTACACAGTGCCATTACCATTCATAAAATCTTCAAATACGAAAGAAAAACACGAAAATGTTTGTGCGAATAAATTTATTGACAGTAGTTTTAATGTTTTTGATCGCTGCATTATTCAGACCTACTGTGACGGATAATTGTCCATGGGGACATGTCTATGACTATCGGACGGGAAACTGTATACAGTAAGTGTTTTTTTTATTTGTTTTTTTTTATTCGCCACAATAATTCCCTCTAAAACACAGGGATAAACACCTACCAAGTACTTCACCTTTAGTTTTGAATAATTACGCTTACCTCCATGGTCCAGTGGATAGCGTGTGCGTCTGCTCATCGGGAAGTTCCGCGTTCGATGCTCAGGTCAGCCAAAGTGTTTTTGAGTTTTTTTGAATTCTCGGTAGCAGCACGGATTCTGGCAATTTGCCCGATAATGGCCATAAGCTGGCCCCCATTACGTGGGTCATAAATTTTATAACATGGCATATTTTGTTGTTGTTATATTATACCTCTGCCTTCCCCTTCGGAGATACATGAGTGAGGCTATAAGAAAAATAATGCTTTTGAAACTGGTTCCAAAAATCATACTTTAAAAATAATTGCGTAAATGAGGAACAAAAAAAATGTTTTTGTTGAAATTGTATTATTTATCTCAAGTAAATTTTATTTTAATCAAATACTGTTTTAATTGTCAAATGGTGAACAATATTTCTCTTAACTATAAAAATTAAAATGCAGTTAAATTAAAACTTACTACTATAGGGTTGCCGTTCGTCCCGGGATACCGGGACATGTCACCAGTTTTAAACTTCTGTCCCGGTCGTCCCAGTTAGTCTAGAAAATGTCCCGGTATTTCAATACATCGCGTACTCTTCATCGGTGGGGGGCGCGGCTATAGACTTTCAAAATTTTCGAAAAGAGCTGTTGCCTTACTCCGTCCAGATAATTGTCTTATTATGAGTAAGCACCCCTAGGACGTTAGGATAAAGCATATATATCTTGATCTGACGCGCTTGATTTGCAACTTTCTAATAATGGAGCACGAGTTCGCGTGATACCTACTTAAATCGTCAAATTATTCAATGAGAGCTATTTTTTAGGTTCACTTAACCCCCTTATAAAATCTGACACGCTCGACTAATTTTCTTCTTTTTACATTTTGAAATCTTACCTCCATTATGCAAAATCTGCTATTTTTATATGACATTGATATCATATTTTGAATGGATTTAAAAGCGGTATTCTGATAACCTAATGTCATTATCGTATAATTTAAAATAAACAGTTCGTCGTTGACACATACGATCTCGTTACAATTTCATTCTAATATCATATAATTTAGAAGAATACGCTTTTTGTGACGTTTGTATGACACTGACATGATATCGCGACTATATATTATTTATTTAGCGGAATTGGGCCCCAGATTAACATTCTAAATTTAATAAAAATACGTAAGACATGGATGTTATTAATATGTGACGCGCTCGAGTAAATCCCGAAATCCCTTTAGGTGCTCCCCTACTATTAGGAATATTTCGTACACTAAGAATAAGGGTGTACTTTGTGACCATTAGGCATTTATATAATCCCTGTGACACAGAATTTATTCCTATTGCGAGAGTTTTCTTTTAAAATAATAAAAAAATACAGTCATGCAGAAATGACAGTCAGACGTCGATCATTCCATTATAATTCTACAAAAATGTTGGCAAAATCAACAAAAACACTTTATTTTAAAGTTCAGTCATCTCATAACGTGGGTGTTTCGCTAATGTGTTTTTATTTACATACACTATAAATATTTGTATTTTCCACATCACGTATTTTTACGCTTTTGGCGAAGCGCGTTTTTAATAAGCGCGTCCTCTGCGCATTCTTTACTAGTATTAGTGAACGCAAAATTAACTGATATTTGAATGATATCGTGACTAGATCATAAAATGGACTAGGTGTGAAACTATGTGTCATCCTCGAACTATATAGTAGGGGAGCCAACGATGCTAAATTGGGACTTACTCGAGCATCATCAAATCAAATCA
Source organism: Euclidia mi (assembly GCA_944739405.2). Taxonomy (NCBI): domain Eukaryota; kingdom Metazoa; phylum Arthropoda; class Insecta; order Lepidoptera; family Erebidae; genus Euclidia; species Euclidia mi. Next base: position 40,141,694 of record OX123205.2, on the reverse strand, counting down.
AATCATTTATTGTGCAAAACTAAGTGTACATGGTGATGGTATACAATGGTATGTGCTTAAGACTTAGCGCCTTTTTCAAGCATAGCAATATTGAGAGCTGACTAACTATTTTAAGATAAGTCAGTAGGAAACATTGTTATAATTGTTATATAGGTACAGTTAATAGTTGTAGAGGTAGTTCGTAGTACAATTAATTGAAGATAATATTAAATTAATAAAATTAGGAATGGATATATACATTTCAAAATAGGTATTAATCATTAGGTAACATATATTATAATTTTATCTTATTAGTTATAGCATAAACATAGAATTAGTATTAATAGATCTATATAGAATTAGAAAATACAAATAATTAATTATGTCCTTATTTAAAATAACTAAAAATATCAGTTCGTGTAATCAAGAGCTTCGTCATATACTTATTATTTAAACCTGTAGGTATTATTATTATGAATATATTACTATTATTATTAATATGTCTCTAACAAACCAATTCTAATCATTTACAATTTAGGTATTCTGTAACAGAATAACAGCATTTTTGGGTCAGAAAAAATAGAGACCTATTGGGTTGCAAAGCTAAGATGATTAAATGTTAAAAATGTTAATAATGTACTTATACCTTTTCTTCAGTGAGCAGAGCGGCTATTGATTTTCAAAACTTAAAAAAAAATCTAGTGTTGCACTAATCTATCCAGATAATCGTCAGATTAAGAGAAAGCACATCTAGGACGTTGGGATGAAGCATACAAGTACATCTTTATCTGACGCGCTTGAGTATCTCAAAATGGCGAATTATTTTTGTACGTTCTAATCATAGATATAATAAACAAGGAGATATGCCCTGTAGACGAAAATGTATCGGATACCTGTGTCGCCAGTTTGCCACTTCCACGCGGCTACTACTACACATGTAGTTCACTAAAAGCAAAATAAAAAAACAGTCGCGCACGCATTCGCATTATTTTAATCAAAACTTCCAAAAACTCAATTATAAACCTTATCCTATCGAACATAGCGTGTGTTTACCAAGCAACGTTCAACTTACTCACACAAAAACATCGACCACTATCGTTGTCATGTGCACAGCGGCCACACTACGCGATGCATTCCCTTAATAAAGTATCGTTTGGTCATAATTACATAATTTGTCCAGTTACTTCGCGACAAATTTAGGTAGTAGTTAAAGAGCAATGTATTTACTGAAAAATAATACAGTCGTTGTGATATTTGAAAACAATAATAACATACTAGTGGCCATTTGCTCGCGACATCTCGATCACTTTGGGCATCTCGCGCGGACACCGACACGCTCCCTTGGCACTTCTCCTCTTATTTATATTTCTATGGTTCTAATAGTGACCACGGGTTTGCGTCACATCCAAATCGTCAGATTATTTAACGAGAGCCTTTTTTTCGGTTCACTTAGAAAATCTGACACGCTTGATTAATTTTCATGTTTTTGCATTTAAAATCTTTTGTACGATCACCTCCATTATGCAAACGATCAGATTAACATTCCTACTCTACTAAAAAACATAGGACATGGATGCTATCAATATCTGACACGCTCGAGTAAAGCCCGAAATTCCTTCATGGCACGTTCCTTCGTTCATCACGGCATATTATTGTTATTTTTTACCGACTTCAAAAATAAGGAGACTAATTCGATTCAGTTGTATTTTTTTTGTTGCTTCAACTCCATTTTGATAAGACATTTTTTCTGTTTTAAAATAAATACTTTCCATTAGATCACAGATGACAGAAATTTGAATAAAGTTTGTTAGTCGAAAATGTTAGGACTGTGATGTCATTTCTAAAATTATTTTTAAGTGCAACCATAAAGATATGCCGATATAATTATAGAACGTGTTTCTTTTAATTTCAGATTAATACCGCCAGAACCAGATAGCTTCGATTATTAAAGAACCAGAAAATATGACATTCAACTAGAGCTAATAGTAAATTATGTACATATTATCAAAAGGACCAATTAATTTGGCTTGATCTTATTAATAGCGGCGAACGAAAATATTCAACCTCCAAGAGGTTTTAAGGCAGCTGTATAATATCTAACTAAACCTGCATACACAATATTATGTAGATATTATACTTGGTTTGGATGGGAGGAGTAGACAGGTTCACAAGTTGAGGCCACGTCGCGGCAAGTGTAGTTTTGGATGCCCTGCCGCCAGATGAACCGACGATTAGAGGAGAGAAGCTGGTAGTGGCTGGATGGTGAAAACGGATCGGATCTTATAGCATACCCTGGGAGAGCCCTACGTCCAGCAGTAAGCTGCAACAGGCTGATGTGTATTTTATACTATACTATAACTTATACGGTTCTGGAGTCGCAGTTATACACCAGAAGGCGCAGCAGAGGAAGGCCTCCCGCATGGAGCGACGGTTTTAGCGGTTGGACAGGTGGCCCAAAATATGGCTGAAACACGGAGCTAAAATGATGAATTATACGGCATAAATCAAGACGGCGTTTAGTGCACAAATGAACGAAATATTCGACTGAAGAAGTTTTGGATGCAAACAGAAAAGTATTCATTGCGTTAGATCTTTAGAAGGAAGCAGAATTAAATAGCTGAGTACTGTGTTTTTTTAAGAATCAATATTTTAGTAGCTATTGATACGAAGGTTACTAACGACAAAGATGCAGCTAAATTATCAATGACGTAGTGATAGTTCTCCTATCTTTGTCCAAAATTCCATAAAAGAAAGAGAAAGAATTCGTCGACACGCAAATGAAGTAACTAAATAACTTGATAGTAATCAACCGAAGAATTTTATGAGCAGTAGATAGGTTCCTGGACCATAGTGTACAGAAATGGAACTTTACAGAGAAGACGACAAAGAACATTCAAAGGCGGTTATAGTAAGAAGAAAAGTGTTACCAACGTTTGTACGTTGGAAACGCATAAGTAATCACAAATTTGCAGACAAGAAAACGGATGTCAACAGAATCCACACAGATGTAGACTTAGCTGACATATAGTACATCGGGTACTATATTAATGAAAATTGAAATCCCATATTGGATCAATATTTATAAACATTTTTTACTTTGGCAGCATACCTGGGAAGTTACTGGTCCAGGAGACATTGAGGCTCAAAGTCACATTACAATTTTTCTAATTAGGTATAAAATCGATGAATTTACCCTACCAATGTGTTCAATAGATGTCTTATGCACCCATGGACAAGTAGGTATTTCAAGCATTGCACGCGTGTTCTTTTAATTGCGGATTAAAAAATGTGTCAACTTAAAAAAGAAGTTCGTTTCCCAGGAATTATTTTTCCTTAGAATGACTTGGCCAAGACATCATATCTAAAACGAGTAGACTTCGGTTTGGTGATTGTCTTGGTCTTGTCACACCCTGTATATCTCTGTATATAAAATTCTTGTGTTGCTGAATGACTGGCAGACAACATACAGCCGAAACTATTGGGCGCAAGATACTGAAATTTGTTATATTATTATCTCTTCCCTGTGGACCGTAGCAAAGCACTAAGAAGGGATTTTTCGAGATTCCCACATTGTTCTAAATTATCCCAAATTGTGGTTTTATAAATAAGTATTGTAGTTATTTAATATACTTATGTACATATTTGTAATAATAGCAAAATGCAGTTTTCGTAACCAGCATGTATTATCTTAATATATAAAATCCTTGCGTTACTGACTGACTGACAGACACGCTACAGCCGAAACTATTGGGCGCAGGAAGCTGAAATTTGGCATGTATGTTCCCTGGGGACCGCAGGGGTGCACTAAGAAGGGATTTCCCGAAATTCCCACGGGATCGGCCAAAACGGGAAAATTAAAAAAAAATGCAGGCGTAGCTGCTGGCGTCCTCTAGTATGTAAATAATAAGTAGTTGTAAGTATTTATTGCAAGTAATTACTCATAAATAATAATCCGTCTATTGTAAGTAAACATTATAATTCATAATTGGATTCGTATTTTTGAATAAAACATGTTCATGAATAATTGTATATTTAAACTAATATTATTATTTTGTAATTTAATTGAGTGTGATGGCGCTAAATAGGCAACATAAGTGAATAACTGTGATTGATCATTCAATAATAAACGTTGTTCATGTACTGACAGTTTTTTTTTCACCACTGTGGAAATGCATTTACGCATACTCCCCGCAAGATGAAAAGCGGGGATGTGTGATTATGTGGGACTTGACACGGCTGGAGTGCAAGGCTTACGGCCTTGCACCCACTAAAACCACAGCGCGTACCTCCACGCCATTTTGGGGGCGCCAGGGGGTCACGTTAGCTTTCTACCCTGGCACCCCGGTGGATACCCCGAAGGCCACAACCTCCTTGGCGGCGGATTAAGTCCAAGCCACGGTTACTGAGACGACTTAACTTTTTTTTTTTGCGTCGAGTTGGAAAATTCTCATGGAATCCCTCCGCTCTTGGGGAAGGGCGAAGGGGACTATCAGACTCTTACTGACTAAAAACCAACCCGTGTTCCTCATATACCCGTGTGTCGGAGGGTCGGGTATCGCCGAAGCATTCGTCGCTACCCCCGACGGGTATTGGCCCGCCAGATGGTTAGGCGGGCCACGAACAAAACCCCCTTGGCGGCGGATGAAGGTGTTGGGCTCCGAAACACCCAGCGGCCGCAGAGGATAGGGAAGACGGCAACCTGGCAACACCGCATCTCCTCTTCCTCTGCGGCCCCACCGCGACGCAACGATGGTGCGCCCGCATTCTGTCGCGGGAGATAGGGCGCGCGGCAACGCAACACCGACACGACTCTCCTCCGGCGACCGCGCCCGACTGCGAGGGACAGACAGAACTGTCCCTCTCACCCGCACCATTATACGCATCCTGCACAGGCCCCTCCAAGCCCACGCGGAGTCCAAGCCACGGTTACTAAGCCCCCCCACCACGACAAGGTGGAGATCTCACGGGTACTGATTTACCTGTGTTTTCATTGCTCAAGTGCATATCTTGTTGCATTCCCTACGAGTAATGCGTAGCAAATACAAAATCAGGTAAATATTTCATTATCATCATTGTCCTAGCGTTATCCCGGTTGCATCCAGGACTTGTACGCCTTGGATCCCGGGGTCCGCTAACTGGTCTAACCAGATCTGACAGAATATCAACTTTTCCACAGAGCGACTGCCGTCTGACCTCCGCAACCCAAAGGGATAGCGATATTCCATGGTTTAGAGCACTATCACTTTATTTTAGGGTACTGACTCCCCGTAACGAATGTCAAAGATCTTCATGACAGTCGGGACCGACGGTTTAACGTGCTCTCCGAGGCACTGGGCAAGCGATAATTATTGTACGGTTTAAAGATTCTTTATTTCCCATAAGAATAAAATATTCAGTTACATGAGAAACACTCATTACACATAGGTTGTTTAACGCACGTAGGTATACAAAACAAGACTAGTTATCAATATTAACATACAATCTCCTTTTATCACTTTCACCATCATTAGTTACACCATAATTTAATTTTTATTTCGTTTTAAATTAACATAAAGATCACCGAAAACAAGACAATAAGTGTTATTTAGTAAAATATTGTTAAGAACAAGCAGGTAGTTGCACATAAACCGACAGAACACATACGGCCCGGCCGGTTTCGCAAAGATGTTAATTTACTAGAAGAGGCAAGGCAAGAACGTACCTCAGCGTAGTTAGAATACATAGGTACTTACTAACACAAAAATATTATGATGTTAGCATTAATATTAATTTGCGTTTATAATGTGTTGTTTTATTTGTTTTTTAAATACTTGTAACGATTTAGATTCTTTTATATTGTTAGGTAATCTATTAAATAGTTGTGCACCCTCGTACATAAGATTCTTTTTTCCATAGTTGGTTCGTGGTACGCGTAATTGAATATCTTTAGCATTTCTAAGGTTACGTTTATGTCTACTATATTTTTTTGTAAATTTTATTTGAGTATGGATTTTATTGTGTAGTATTTTATATATTAATATGCACGTGTGGTATTTGTAATTTTGTTCAATATTAAGTAATTTTGTTTCTTTATATAATTTACAGCTAGGCGTGAAATAATCATAATTGAATAAATTTTTGATAATATTATTTTGTCCAGTTTGAATTAGTTGTTCGTTTTGGCGGCAGTGCCCCACACCTCGATAAGGTAATCCAGGTGCGGTTTAACAAGAGAGTTATATATAATATATTTTACCTTTCGTGGTAGGCACCTTGATACACCCCGTACGAGTCCTGAGAGTGACGCCAATTTTGAACGTAACCGCTCAAGGTGTGGTTTCCACGTAAGATGGTTATCCATTAGGAGTCCTAAATATTTTTCTTTATTTGTTTCATTTATAATTTTACCGTCTATTTTGAGTTGTTTAGTAGTATTTATCTTTTTATTTTTAGCTTTAAATATAGTATAATTTGTCTTTGACGCATTTATTGTTAATAAGTTGCACTGAAACCATACATTGAGCAGATTTAGATCATTTTGCGCACTATCCATGATTGCATCTACAGATTGTCCGGAGTAAAATAAACATGTGTCGTCAGCATATAATGCGATGTCTCCTTTAAGGTCTAGTTCGAATATGTTGTTTATGTATGCTATAAACAATAATGGGCCCAAAATTGATCCCTGTGGAATTCCACAGGTGATTGGTTCCGGCCTGCTTTGACAGTTTCCACTTTTGACTACTTGGAATCTATTCGTCAGATACGACTTAAACATATCAAGTGCAGTACCGGTTATCCCAATGCTTTTAAGTTTATTTAATAGTAGGTCGTGACTTACAGTGTCAAACGCTTTTTTCAGGTCTATGAAAATACCAATGGAAATTAGTTTTTTGTCTATAGTATTTTTTAAATTTGTAACTAAGTCAATTGTGCCAGAGAGCGTGTTAGACTTTTTTCGAAATCCGTATTGTTTATCATTTAGGAAACCAATAGAGCTCAAATAAGTATCTAGTCGATTATGGATAATTTTCTCGAAAATTTTAGAGATAACCGGTAGCACTGATATAGGCCTGTAGTTGTTAGGATCAGTCCTATCGCCCGCTTTAAAAATTGCTGTAACTTTAGCGAGTTTTAGGGAGTCGGGAAAAGTTCCCTCCTCAAGACACCTGTTTATGCTTTTTGTTAGGTCATGAACTAGTATTTTTTTGATACTCTTAATAGTTTTGGTACTAATACTATCGATGCCTGTGCTTGTATTAGTATTCAAACCATCAATTATTTTTCCAACTTCACCGACAGTAGCTGGTTCAAACACAGACAGGCCCCCAGTATTATTGCGTTCAGCGTATGTAAAGGTAAGAGTTTTATTATTATGATACTTTTGCGGTATTTTTTGAGCTAAGTGAAAACCAACAGTCGAGAAAAATGTATTGAAACATTCGCATATTTGTTGTTGATCATCGACTACTTTTCCATCGATTATTAATTTATTAGGGCCTTCAGATTGTTTTAATTTGTTATTAGTTAAGTTTTTTATTAGTTTCCACATTTTAAGGGGTTTCTTTGTACATTCTTGAAAATACTTTGTATAGTATTGCTTTTTGGTATTTTGTATAATTTCAGTAGTTTGGTTTCTAATAGTTTTAAATGTTATCTTTAGATTTTCATCAGTAGGTTGTTTTTTCAATTTATACCATATTTTGTTCCATTTTTCGATCGCTTTTGTTATTTTTGGGTTAATCCAGTTAGTTTTTGGTGGGTATAACGTTTTTGTTTTTGTGATTTGGCATTGTTTTATACAGTTTAGCATTATTTGTTCTAATTGTTCGTAGTACGTGATGGTAGTTTGGCTTATATAATTTTTAAACAGTTTAAATAGTCTGTCATAATCCATTATCTTATATTCGGTGGTCTCCAAAGGTATGGGTACTTGTTGTTTGACTTCAAAATATAGTTGTTTGTGGTCTGACATGGGTGTATCTATGATAGCAAAGTGAAATTCATTATTGGACAGATTTGAACTAATATGATCCAGGATGGTTTTTGTAGTTACAGTTTCACGAGTGCAGTATTCCTTTTCAATTTTATTTAAAATTTTGTAGCCATTTTCCTTATTCGTTCGTTTATATTCTTTTGTTGATGATTCCGAGCCTAATAAATCAAAGTTAAAATCACCGAAAACAACTGCTCTCTTTTTCTGTTGGAGTTGCATACAATAATGCTCTATGAATTCCTTTGCATTACTTCTAGGTGGCCTGTATATGACACCAACATCTAGACAAAATTTGTTGATATGTATCCACAGAAAGTGACTTTCATTCACACAGTTTTCCTCGATAAGATCATGTTTCAAGCTATTATGCACGAAGATTGATACTCCACCTCCTCGTTTATTTGGTCTGCAGCTGCAGTAATGGGTATAGCCACATAGTTGAAATCGTTCAGCTTCATCGTTGGATTTGAGCCATGTTTCTGTCAATATAATTAGGTGAAGAGTTTCTTGGAAGGATTGTACAACACATGTCAGTTCGTCGAATTTCCCAGGTTTGACAATAGATCTTACATTGGCATATAAGCATTTCAGTGCATTTTTTGTAGTTATTATTTGTTTATAAGTATTTGTTAACTTATGTTGTTGTTTTTCACTAGATGACTGGGTTCTTGGTTGTTTTTAGGTTTTTTGGTGCTGGTTTTGGAGTTATTCTTGGGGTGCCTTTTATATATTTTATTGTGAGGTTGGTTTCTCCATTTTGGATCCGTTGCTTAAGTTTTTCTTTCAGAGATTTCAGGTATTTCTGCTGCTGTGGTGTTTGATCTGAATAGATCTTAATAGATTCTGGCAGCAACAATTAACAATTTTACATGCACTAAACTTCAAAAAGTGATTGGTACGCGCCGTGGATTCGAACCCGATACCCACTGCATATCATGCAGTCCGTAGGCATCTCCACATAATAGCGCCCTTTTTCCGTCGGGGTAGGCAGAGATGTTAGAACGCCACTTGCATCTATCCTTACAAACCTCACGCGCTTCCTATACATTCATTACTCTATTCATACATGCTCGCTACTTTCGGGTGCTTCGAACCTTTCCATTTTTCAGGAATGTCCAACGAGGTCTGTCGCGACCGACTTGCCCACACACATTTGCTGACAACGAATGACGAATCAAATGGCGCGCCGAGGCCAATGTCGCGTCGCGTCGCACTAAAGGCGCCACATCGACACACATCGAAATCGCTTGCCGCTTCCGCCCGCCGCTGTAGCCGCTCTTCCGCCGCTATAATCGGCCACAGCCTACAGTGGCAGCGGCAGCGGCAAGCGACGTCGATGTACACACATCAACAAAGTCTAGGGATATCTTAATCCTAAATTATTTACGAGTTTATAGTTTAGAACCTTGTTAGTTTCCACAAAAAGTTTATATACAGATTAAAACCTCTTTTATTCTATTTTCAAAATTTGAACATGGAAAGAAAAAAAACAAAATAATAAACAAAATATGGCGGCAAATTTGCTAGTAATTCGTTACATTAACGAAAGTTAAAACTGTTTTATTATAATTATTAATGAAAAGGGTTTTTAATTGTTTTTGTTTTTTAATTTAACGTGACGTACGAACTTTAAAAGTCATGTCACGTCGTCATTTGAGTCGAGATGAAATGTTAGGAGCCGTGGGCATGTTAGAAAATGGTGCAATTCAACGCGTCGTTGCTGAGGCCCTACATACCAGTGAAAATGTGATATCAAGGTTGTGGTCACGTTATCGCAGTACTGGAGATGTGGCCGAACAGCACACAGGTAGATATCGTGTTACTACGCAGAGACAGGATCGATTTCTCCAAATGACCGCCAGAAGACAACCCAATATCACAGCGCTGCAACTAGTGCAAAGGCTCCAGGAGGACCACCAGCTGCTGGTAAGCGACCAAACCGTGCGAAGAAGGTTACATGAAGTTGATCTTCATGCTCGAAGACCATTGCGTGTTCCAGCATTGCGACGTGGCAATCGCGGTCGGCGGCTTTCGTGGGCTCGGGAGCATTTACCATGGAGTGACGAACAATGGTCTTTGGTGCTGTTCACCGATGAGTCCCGGTTTGGGTTTCACCCGGATTCACGAAGAACACGCGTTTGGAGAGCTCCAGGGAGAGTTAGCCGTCTACGGCACCCTCAGGAGGTCCACCCATAACAAGGCGGGACAATCATGGTGTGGGCAGGAATTCGTCTTGGCGGACGAACCCAACTCGTTTGGATCCAAGGCAGCATGACTGCACAAAAATACCACGAGGAGGTAGTAGAGCCCGTTATTGTCCCACACAGAACTCAAATAGGCCATGAATTTCTACTCATGCACGATAATGCTCCTTGCCATACGGCGCAGCTGGTATTGACCGCTCTCCGAGAGCACGATATTCAAGTTTTGGATTGGCCTGCACAGTCGCCCGACTTAAATCCTATCGAGCATGCCTGCGACATGTTACAACGAAAAGCTTTGAGAGATTTTCCACCAAATTTGACGACTGAACAACAACTTTACGAACACTTGCAAAGGACATGGGACCTCATACCGCAGCAAGACATTGACAATTTAATTTTAAGTATTAACAATCGATGTCGATGTGTAATCAATGTAAGAGGTGGCAACACTGATTATTAATGATTAGATTTTACAAGATTTTTTCCATTTTTATTAAAATTAATAGTTTTTTAAGAAGAAATGTTTGTTGTTATCATACTAATTTTCCATGATGATTAAAAAAATTTTTTTTTTTATTTAAAACAAAAAAAAAAACACGAAATGTTTTTTATTTTTATTAAAGACCTTAAAATAATCTATGATTCTTCTATTTACTGTATCAGAAAATTCTTCATAGATATTTAGATATTTGATGAAATATAAAATATCCCTAGACTTTGTTGATGTGTGTATATGGCGCTTTTACTCTGAGGCGACGTTTACATATCGGTCGCCGCGACGTAGCAAAGCGCGCCATATCATCATAAACGCTTGCCGCTGCCGCCTGCCGCTGTAGGTCGTGACCGGGCCGTTATTCCTCCACACGCTATTATCATAGTACTGTAGGTCAACCGGTGCAATACCGCGTCGCTAAGTGCTCTACATTACGTCTGCTTGCTTTGTCGCATTACCACACAATAGAACACGATAATATCGCAAATAATCTATTAGTCATACCATTGTTTAATGCGTCATCAAAGAACAATTCAAATGACAATACCTCCTACCTTTTTATAAGTAATTTTTTTTATTAGACTTCTCTCGCTCTAGGATTAAATCTTGTGTCGCGGGGGACTTTACAAACAGACAACCAACGGACACAACACCAAGACTCGAAACAATTAACAATTTATAGATCACACAAAGCGTTGTCTCGTGTGGCAATCGAACACACAACACTCGGCGCAGTATCAAGCCGCTTAAACCACTACGCCAAACACGCAGTCGGCAAACGAGCAGTTGGATAGCAAGCAATTACTGTCACCCATGGGCACAGCCAGACCAAAGGAATCACAAGTGCGTTGTCGCCTTTTGGTATGGGAAAACGAATACAAGGAAGAGCGGAATGAGGGAGAAGTAAAAGTAGATGGGGCCTCCGGCACTCTCACTCACCGAACGAAAGGTAGCAGGATGGATACTTTTACTTTTCGTCAATATTCTGTGAGAGAATAGTACTATCTCATCGAGCTAATATCACCTTCACTAATGAGCACGACGTTAAGCATTTATCTATAGGTAGCATTTGGAAATATTTTTGTAACTGACGAAAACGGTAGCATTGTTATCAATTCGACCTACCTATTAATACAAGGTTAGTCTTAGTCACCGTCACAGTCAAATTACTTATTTGTTCATATGCTTTACAAAAACACTTAAAGAAAGTCAGTTTTTTTTCATGTAGGATGAGGCCAGTGTTTCACACCAGACCATGTGACTACCCAGAGGAATTATCCGAAGCATACTGATTTCAAAATGAAGAAGAAAAGAAAAAGAAAAGAATACATTTATTTCGCTACACTAAATGGACACAAAAAGCATAAATACATAGCTACTTACTTCATTAGCCCTGTATATAAACTGTCCCACTGCTGGGTACGGGACCTCTTCTCACTATGAGAAGGGTAAGGCCACAGTATAAAGACATACAGTAGTTTGACGCCTTTGATCTCGTAGAAAAAGCCGACAACGTCTAGACAAGGGTAAATAGGCTAGGGCTGCCACATGTAAACAATACCTACTTATTCAAACACCGCCTATTTATTTTAGAAAAATCTACATGAATAATAAAATTAAATAAAATTAGAGTGTCTGTTTGTAATATTAAAATAACCGCTTTTTACTAAATGCATATGGATGTATACACGGTACATACACCGAAATGACATTTTTTACAATTTTTGTCTGTCTGGTTGTTCTTACTAATCTCTGCAATGGCTGGACCTATTTTGACGGGACCCTCACTGGCCTGATGTACCAAGGAGTAACTTAGGCTAAAAATTAACCGGGTACGTGAAGAAGTTCCCTCAGGACGCGGGTGAAACCGTGCGAAACAGCTAGTTTATTATATTACAATAAATTACGATAAATAATAATTATAAAACAGATTTGCATACAAAGTGTCAGTCAGCAACTATTTCATCCCGCAGGTGTCGTGGGAGGCGGTTAAGAATATAAAGCATTTTTCGTACAAACCAAGTTAAAATAAAGCGATTGACATAGCGGTGGTTCAATGGATGGGTAACCTTGGGATCAGCTTGCAGAGCCTATGTTATAGATATGAAGTATTTTGCAGATATTTTTCGTGCAAACTACGTTAAGGTAAAGCAATAGACATCACGGTCATTTTATGGATGGGTGACCGGGCTATGAGATTACAGAGAACATGAGTGGGGTTTATAAAAGGGGGCCAAAAATAAGGTTATTTTTGAGCTAGGATGCGCCGTTACCAAGATACATAATAATATGTGATAGGTACTTACCTAATGCGAAGGTACTAGGTACTTATTGAATGAAATTAAAATCACACCAGAATCGAATATTACCTTCATCATCATCATCAGCCTTTGAAAGGAGGAATTGGCCTACTATACCACGCTGGACAAACGGGTTGGTATAGGGTTTGTATCAAGTTTTCCTTCTCTTACAGTGCTGTTCTCTGCATAATATGCTCCCTCTGTCGGCTCTTACGACACCCATGGGATGATATGGGGTGGTGACATTCCGTATTCTTAATCAATCAGGGACATATTTTCTTACGTTATAATATTACCTTACAACGCATATTTTCTTACGTCTGCCATGTTGTTTACGTACAATAATTGCTACTTTATTCTGTGACTAGCTGTGCCCGCGACTCCGTTCGCGCGGAATTTGTCTTTTCATTGGGCTACAGAATTGATACCCAAAATGTTTTAAGTTGCATATAATACCTATACCTAAAACTTCATAGCGAAATGTGGGTGGAATATTACCTATGCCTACCCCTTCGGGGATACAGGCGTGAGACTATAAATAATAAATAATACCTATATTGAATAGTATAGATGTCCTAAAAATAGCTCAAATGACTTTCACTTGTTCGTGCAAGTCCACACCGCGAAGTTACCAATCGCGAGTAAAAGATCAGAGAATTCCTGTGCATGTTCGTTGCCATGAGGCTCGTTGCCTCAAAAAGCTATGATTATGAAATCATGCTCGCATATTTAATGTCAAAATGAATAACGATAATACAATTCCATACTTATGAACTCTTTAGACTGGCTATAATTTCATCAGCTCTTGTCTCATATTCTATGGTGGTATTTTAACAGACAGAGCCTAACGAAAATCGCCACGGAAAAGTACTGTTATACCGCCCATGGGTTCGTCATTTTGTATTCGCACAATCTTGCTTTAGCTTCGTTCCTTTGCCGAAATCACCTTAGTAGGCAAAGTCTTGCCGTTCCATTCGGATAGTATTCTTCTCAAATCACTATCCACGCTACGACACACACGATCATAATTTATATTAAACGCTGTTCTTCAGTAAGTCTCGAGAGATCATTTTTACACCAGCAAATGATGGTTCGTATCGGTTGTTGTGGTCGTTCATATTGAGCAATAGGATAGATATCACTATATCTACTGTCACGCAATGGTTTATTAGATTGTTGTGGGAACCTAAATATGTCCTCGGCCAATTTGTCTTCATATTTATGCTATAACTATGCAGCATCTCAAACCTATAGCGTAATCGATGAGGACTTTTACTTATACTTGCTTCAGACAATATCATCCCAGTGTTTATCCCCATCCAGTAAAATAAAATGACTCGCCTCAACCTGTTTACATATACATGTGTGAAAACGTCCAGCCTAAGCTGAACCCTATTTAATATAATTAATCATACAGATTTAAGCTCAATTTAAATTGGAAGATCCAAATGTTCGAAAATATTCTATTTATAATCTTTGTTTTTAATTGTTTATAAACCGATTTCAATATATTTTTTTAAAATATAATATACATACTAAAGTGTATTTTTTTAATATGGGAGTTTGATAAAGATGTATCTATGTGAAATACAATATATTGATGTATTTAATACACTTTGAAGAAATGCCTAACGATTAAACGCGTTATTGTGGCTAATTTATAAAACATAGATATATACTATTAAAGACTTTTTTGTAGATCTTTTGAAGACCATCATCTTTGTAATACATACTTTTGGTGAATAATCAACGTATGCGAGAATAAGAGCTCGAAAGCGCATTTTCATCCGACTTGCTTCAAATTTATCGTCACTGCTCAGCTCCTATGTGTCTTAGCGTTATGTTATATAGCCTATAACCTGCCCAGGAGTATGGACTACAATCATACCAAGTTTTGTTAAAATCCCTTCAGTAGTTTTTGACCCATGCGTGCACATACAGACAGACAGACAGACGGACAGACAGACAGACAGACAGACAAAAAATTTACTGATTGCATTTTTGGCATCAGTATCGATAACCATTCATCCTCCAATATTAATTTTGAATATATATTCAATGTACAGAATTGACCTCTCTACAGTTTTATTATAAGTATAGATTTGGCCAGACATGAGATATTGTAAAAAGTTAGTAGATTAGTAGGAATTTGCACATTATTTTAAGTGGTTATAGGTACATACATTTCAAAATAATAATATCATCATCCTCCTAGCGTTATCCCAGTTTTCAATCTGGGGTCCGCTTACTAGTCTAACCGGATTTGGCTGAATATTAGCTTTTCCACGGAGCGACTGCCTGTCTGACCTCCGCAACCCGAAGGGATAGCGATATTCCATGGTTTAGACTAGTGTGAGTTTATTTAGAAGGTACTGACGCCTTGTAACGACCGTCAAAGATCTTCATGACAACCGGGACCGACGGCTTAACGTGCTCTCCGAGGCACGGGACAAGCGATAATTAATAATTCAATACGCACATAACTCCGAAAAGTCATTGGTGCGCGCCGTGGATTCGAACCTGATACCCTCTGCATGGCAGTCTGTTGGTATCTCCACTAAAAATAATAAATATAAATAATTATAATTAAAAATAATAATATATAAATAATTATAATTAATGAAATTTTCCTTTTTGGTAAAAGTATATTGATGAAATCGCAGATTTTTTAAATCCTTATTTATTTAAATCTTTAAACAGCATAAAGAATTTCAATGTCTCACAGCACAAGTCGCATGCACCCTCTTAATTAATATTCATAAGCAAATAAATAAGTAACGAACAAAAAACAAGCACGTGCCAGCCCCCAAAAACATGTACCTAGTTACGAACTAAGGCGATATACGTAACTAGGTACCGCTCTTCCCGCGTCTCACCTCTTGGCCCCCGCACGATTGACCCGTCTAGACGCGTTCGTCGAACGACTGTATGGATTATTTGACTGTGGTAAGGCCATAGTCCACTGCAATGCTCGAAATACCTACTTATCGATGGGGTTATAGGGCATCTTAAGAACATATAGGCGGGGTCGTCGATTTTGTACCTAATTAGAAAAATTCCATACTAAGTTTGAGCCTCGATATCTCCTGAACCAGTAATTGCCCAGATATGGTGCCGAACTAAAACATGCTCCTAGTGATTGGTACAACATTGGATTTCAGTTTTCGTTAAGGGACTTTTTACACCCTGTACCTATAAAATCATACCAAATCAAATCACTCCCCCCCTGACTCCCTATAAGAACAGTCAAAGATCTTCATTTCAGTAGGAACCAACGGCTTAAGGTGCTCCCGAGACTGGAAGCAAGGGATAATTAACATTCAAAATAAAGAATTTTACACACAATGTCAATTGTCCCAATTTTTTTGCATAACCTTGAGACGGAGGACTCCTTTGTTAAACTGTTCAAAGTACAATTGTTTTGTCCAAATAATGAAGCATTCTAGACGCCTACGTACCCGTACAGTCATGACTCGTTGACGAAATATTCCGCACATTATGGAATTATTATTTAAATATACCTTAGTAAGTATTTGTTAGGAAATTTTATGCGACGTAACGAAGACTGGTACTGTACAAGAGGAAATTATTGTTGATCTGTTTTTACAATTAAACGACGGTAACGAAATATTTCTGTTCAAATTCAAATTTATTCAATCACATAGGTTACAGAGCAATACTTATGAACGTCAATTCTTTTTATTTTTACAACCAGGTTCCGGGTGGTAGGGCTATGAGAAGAGCCCTGAAGAAACTCATGCCACTCTTTTATATCAGATTCTTAAATCATTAACAATTTGCGGTACCATGATTGCTCACTCAGCCAAAACACTTCGCATCACTAATTTGAAATAAATTAAAGAAAAAGAAAGACATTTGCATAATAACAATTATCATTTAATTTTATTCTACACTCAAAAGGAGGCCGGCCATTTTTTTAAAGTCATCTCCCTCACTGGGAATAAGTCCTGTGTCGGATGGACTTAACAAACATACAAGCAACGGACACAATGAACACCCAGACTCGAAACAACAATGGATCACACAAAGTGTTGTCTCGTGTGGGAATTGAACCCACAACACTCGATGCAGTGTCAAGCGGCAAGGCGACCACTAAAACCACTACGCCAACCATGCAGTCAAATTTTTTAACCATGTCTTACTTTTCTATCTTACCATTACTACTCCTGGTTTACTCTTTGAAGCGCTTTGGGTTGCAGACTAGTATTTAAAGCTGCCAAACACATTATGTTTCTTAAACTATTGTCAGTACCTACAGCTGGGCAGCAGTTGGTGGCTCCCTTAAATAAATAGACTTTATAAGGTGCCCATTATGTCGAGAAGTTTTTGGCTGAAATAATCGGTGAAGCAGCAATGAGCCACTTAGGGCCATTTTCAATATTCGAACTATAGATAGATCTGTAGATTTTAGATTCGTGTTTGACATCATTTGTATGGAGCTTATGTCAAAAACTGTCAAAAACGTATCTAAAATCTACAGATCTATCTATAATTCGAATATTGAATTCCGTAGTTAGTCTTATCTCAATTTCTAAAAACCTGATCAAATGCGGATTAGCACTCTACACGTCTTTCAAAAATTTTCCGGGGATATCTCAGAAATGCTGGCTTTCCCGTGGTATTGTCCGTCATCGTTTGGAAAGCAATAATTAGCAATTTAAAATAACTGATAGTTTGGCGGAACTCCTGATATGATGACGCAGGCGCTCTCCAACTCGATGGGAGAATCAAACCAAAAAAAAATTACGGACCTATTTATCAACGACGCCCTAAGGAATGCTGAAGATGAAAACACGTGGAGAACTGTCCTCATATAGCGAGACGATAAAACTCTTTGCAGACACGACCTTCAGTAATGAAGAATCAAATAAATAGGGCAATTTAATACGCACTTGGTTTCGAAAATGCAATGGTGCGCTTGCGCCGTGGATTTGAATACAAAACCCTATGAATATAATAGTGTTTCCACTAGCCTATCGTTACCTAGCTGAACAACAAGTCATCTGTTTATATAATTTTTTCGTTAATGACTGACTGATAGACAACGGACAGCCGAAATTGAAAGCAGAGATTTGTGTGCACTAAGAAGGGCTTTGCCGAAACACGCAAGAGATCAGACAGACACGGATAAATTAATTAAATGTGCCAACGTAGCTACATGCATTTTCTAGTGATATAATATATGCGGAATATTCCGTCAAAGGCAATTTGCCTAAAGCCCAGTTGGCGTATCTGTAGAGTAACCGAGAGCCACGCAGATGGTCACCGAAGATATGTATGTTTATCCATTGTCTAGCATCCAAAGTACAAGCTGTGCTTTGTTTGCGAATAGATGGTGTTGTATGTGGTTGAAAATTATAAAATAAATTTACAAATCTCTGATGTTGACTAAGGTATGAATAAGTAGACGTTAAATGCGTCATTACTTTGACCAAATAAATGTTTTGTACCGTACTCTTGTACTTAAAGTACTTACCCAATGATGAGTATTACATCACAACAATAATGTCCATCACAACGACGTGCGAGAGCATAGAAATATGCGGAAACACTATTGTCTTCCTTATTTTTTTTTAAATAAGCGTAATAGTTACTTAGATGTGTGTTTTCCTTAAACAAAGGCTCGTCATTGTATTGACTTGGTAAGCGCTGTCTATGGTCGGTGAGGTTACAACAGAGTAGGGTATTTTTATGTAATAAGCGGCAAACGATCAGAGGCCCTAGCACGAAAAACTATCGAGAAAGTATTCGTATCGTAAATGTCAAAATTTGTATGGCAATTGTACAGCACCCCTATCGTGCATAAGATGCAACTAATATTGGCAGCACAAACTACTTTCGACGAGAATCCTGCGGTAAATGTCACGTAAAGGTATCGAGTTTTCTAACAAATAAGCAAAAAACGGCAGCACGAACTCCTGATTTGACATAAGCAAAGTAAACCTAATGTAAATCTAATGTCATTTTGTCGAAACAATTTTCACCTAGAATTTGTTGGTGAGAAAAGATTCGAAACATATAAATGTATCGTATTTACACGTTTTGTGCCTTTTTATGATGAATATTTATGTAGTTTCATATTTTATGTGTTCCTTTTGAATGTAGGGCCTGATTATTGACACAATAAAGAAGCAAACACGCAAATTTCGCCACTTTAAATATGTAGTAAATAACCCCATATATTGGTTGCGAGCATGTAAAAATCATCATCACCATCCTCTTAGCGTTATCCCAGTTTCAATCTGGGGTCCGCTTGCTAGTCTAATATGAACATAGGATGTTATTAAGAGACTCTTTTAACACTCCTGCGTATTCTACTCTACAATTAAGTAGGTGCTCTAATCTACAAGTATAAAAAATCTTATCCTAACTAACATATAATCAAACGCTGAAGATAGAAACATACAATTTGGACCGCGGATTTATTTTATAACACGTAGGAAGGATTTTTATATTGTATCTTCAAGGGTGTAAGATTGGGTTTGTAAGATTGTTTTAAAACCCCTTGATTTTGAAGTAATAATATGCGGGCAAACAAAATATCCCGATAAGCGGCAATAGGCTCGCCACCTATTACGTGGGATCAAAACACTGGCGAAAAGTGGGCGTTTAATATGCCTCTGCCTACCCCTTCGGGGAAACAGGCGTGAGTCTATTTAGGCATGTATGTAATATGCGGGCACAGCGAGTATAATAATAAAATTTTGGTGACGGACGAGTATCTGCCGTAAATAATTCGTGAGTCTTATATCAGCGTCTTACCTAGCCCTCTCGGATATGACTGAATATCAATAAAATCGACCGCTTTAGTCAGAAGACATGTGATAAGATAGCTGTCTATTAGGCCTCCCTCACATTGGTCATGAGCGTTCCTCGAGTATTTTGTACTACAGAGTGAACGCCGAGCGCACGCTGGGTGTACGCTCGAGTAACGGTGACGCCCAATGTGAGGTAGGCCTTAATCTTATTAGGCTGTAGTAATAAATGAAAAACACCAATACAACAATAACCATTATTTTATTTTCAACTACATATTCTTATAAAAATAGGCTTTGAATGTCAGGTACATAACACTGGTCCACTTTATTAGCTTCTGTATAAAACTTCATGCTTCTTAGCTAAACAAATAACCAGAATCTTCTTTAGACATCATACATTTAAGGTGTTCCAACAACAATGAAACCTGTAAACTTATATTATTATAAACTTCTCGTTGAACACGTTATATTGTAGTATTCACGCAGTTTAACCAAAATAAAATAATGTATCACGAACACTTTCCATAATAGTATTTACCTAATTCTTTATACAACAATGTGCCAATGATTTAATTACTCGTATTTTGATTTACTAGATTTTTATTTAATGACACAAGTCCATCATCTGACAATAACAAGAAAGGACATTCGGAAACCATAAAATGTTTTTTATGTTTCCTACAAAAGAGTTTTTACAATATACATTTTATAAATATTGACTATTTCACCTAGTTTGGAACGTACCATTCATTCAATAAGACGGTCATTTAGCTCACATGGCCACATCCCTATGTACGATACCGTTACGATACTAATGTAAAGTCATCGAGTAAACGATAGATGTCAAAATTGGTTGGTGCTGGCTGCTATAATTCTGTTATCGAGGACTCGATACGTTTACTTATCAAATTCGCAAATATTTCGTGCTTGAGCCTCAGATGGGTCGCCTGATGGTAAGCGCTTACCGCCGCACATGGACACAAGCAATACCATGGGAGTCACAAGTGCGTTGCTACCCTTTGGAATAGGACGAGGAATTGATAGAGGAAGAAGAAAAAATGAAGGGCCGTCTGCACTTTTAATCACCGAACGAAACGCAACAGCATAGATACTGTTACTTTACGTCGATATTCTATGGGAGTAGTAGTACTTCCCTGGTGGAGCTGGCCCTTTCATGATGGACACCGCGGTAGTTTTATGGGACTGTGAACGCCTGTACAGTATTATCTCACATACCTTGGCTTACCCCACGAGCATGGCATGTCTTAAGGCAGACAAGACATAGAACTTCCTAGCAACTTCAAAGTCTAATGACATCTTACTTTTTTTCTTGCGCGGTGGAAGCAAGTCAGTAGTCGGGTCGACTCTGTCACTCGGCTATATAGCGAGATGTACCGAGCTAGAGACTCACAGAGTAGGTATGTGCAGCTTTCCTCTAAAGGTCTTAGCCTACTTACACGACTCAGCTCCAACAACGCTCCTACCCAACACGAGGCGACTGCTCACAGTACACGCGGCGACAGCAAGCAGGCAACCAGGAGTCCATGCGGCGACAGCTAGCTGTCACCCAGCTGGCCACGTGGCGATCGCTGTTGTGTAGGAAATGCGGGCACCGTCCACCGAGCGGCGAAAGCACGGTCGCCGCGCAGACCGCTTGCTTCCATCGCGCGGTAACCGAGGCGTCAACTACCGAGGTGTCTGACGGCGGACAGCGCGCTGTCTGCTAATTATGTACCAATGTAAAGAATACCTAAAGATCAATAATACTTAAAGACCATATTTAAATGATATTATTTTTGTTGGATGGGAGCAGAGTCGTGTAATTGGGCTAAGATATTAAGGGCTCCCTCACATCGGGCAAGCGTTCAGCGTTAACTTTGTACTGCAGATTGAACGCCGGGTACACGCCCGAGCCACACGGCCTATGTGTCCTGTCAAACACAGTCCACGTTTCCGGCAGTTTACTACCATCCTAGTATAACACAGTTTGACGCTATAGCGCGACGTCAGATTAGCGCCTTGACGCGCTGAGTACGCGTACTGTTTGGCAAGGCATACCTACTCACTAAAACGACGCGCTGTCCACTACAGTCCCGTGTTATGTCGATCACGCGAAGTTCGGTTAGACACTGCAGTCATGTCAGTGTTTGGCTATAGTTAATAATGAACGAAATATCTTCGATAATGATTGGAAGCAGCGATAGCAGAGTGGAGAGACCGACAGATTGCCACGCAGAGGGTCTCGGGTTTGAATCCACGCCACGCACCAATGACTTTTCAAAGTTAAGTGCGTATTAAATTGTTAAATATCGCTTGCTTATCGTTGAGCAAGGCTGCATGTCTGAGCATTCTCCATAATGTTCTCGAAAGACATGTGAAGTCTGCCAACCTGGGCTTGGCCAGCGTGGTAGACTATGGCATTACCCTTCTCATAGAGAGAAGAGGCCCGTGTCCATGGTTCACGGGACAGTATGACAGGTCTGATGATGATGAAATATCTTCGATAGGTACTTTCAATGTGCATGAATGAAAGATCTGCGTTACAGCCAGGACCGACGGCTTTGAGTACTCTAAGAGGCACAGTGAAGTATATCTTTCTGAGACACCCATCTATAACCAGAACGGTGACAAACTTTGGACTCTACGAACGAGTAGATAGGCACTTGCGATCGCCACGGGCTGCTTAATAATACTTCCTGAAACAAATCAATTTATTAATTTGTTAAATTGATTTTAATTGTCATATTTGTGACTCAAAGTAATTGCAGATATATAATAATGATTATATTCTTCTGATAAATGAATCATTGTGTGCTATTCAAATAATAATTAATGGATACAAAGGAATTATTGAAGCAATCATAATGTACAATTTTAATTGTCGGCCTCATCTAGTTTAATTAAAAAAAGTATGACTTTCTTTAAGTGTTTGTTATAAACCTATTAACAAATAAATGATTTGACTTTGACTTGTGAGTTCTGTTAAGTAAGGTTTTTTTATAAAATCACATAATAATCCTCTGTCTAGCAAAGTGGCTGGTTACGGAAATAGTGTGGAACCTACAAATTCATAATGGAGTGAAATGTGCCTCTGCTTAGGCCTTCGGGGATACAGGCGTTAGTTTAAAAAAATAAACTTTCAAGCAAACGTCTTCGTCGCTTTTGATGAGAAAACAACTTCTCATAACCCCTCGAAGCATTTTGGCCACCATCGAGGCATCTCAGGACACCCGTAGATGTATTTTGGCCACTTTCGAGGCTAGGCTTTCGAGCTAAGTACGGGCGCGTAATATTTTCGTTGAAAGAATAGTGATATTTCTATTTATTAAGTTAATATTGTATATCAAAAGACGCGTAATTAAATAAGCTTTCGAATGATATTAATTAACACCAAATAATATTATACTTGAAGCCCACGCAAGAGCGGTATAAAGCGCGCCCGGTATAATATTTTCCCGCCATTTTCGAGCGCGCTATTATATTTCTAACATATTCATATTTCTCGTCGTTATTTATTATGGGAAGTACGGTATATAAGCATTGTACACGGTTAGAAAGGTAATTTAATTTACTTTCAGAGTAAATAAATATAATGGAAAGAAACATTTTAATTTTAAACATAAAAAAATATAAAATATAAATGATTGTTAATTGCCGCCAGCTTTGTATTTTATTTTTTCAAACATATTTTTGTGTTATATATCAGATTCAAACCTAGATAAGTTTCTTTTCAAGTAGATTTCCAATTAAAAAAAAACATTACTGATAAGAAGCCGATAAGAATTATTCTTATTGGACTTTGCACAATTGTTTACTTTTTCCCGCCAAAAATAACCGCCATACCCGCCAAAATTTTCGAAAGCCAATATCTCATGAATTATTGGAGTATTATATATTGTATGATAGGTATATTTATATACTCATAATAAAACAATAATTCATAGCATAAATGTAACCTTATCTATATATTTTCATTTAAAAAAAAGCCGTTTTTTCGGTAATTGAATGAATATAGCCTCTTGAATTAAATTATTACACAATATTTGTTTATATTTTTGCTGTTATTTTATAATTAATTAGTTCATTCACAATTAAAACATAAAAATATCAAATATAATTATATTATTTGTTTACAATGATGTTTTGAATCCATAATTACGCCCCGCGCGCAACATGCAAAGACAACGAAATATACAAAATTTCAAATGCTGACATTTAAATAATTTTCTAAGCAAGCATTGCTATAATTTTATATTATTGTAAAGCTTATATCACCAGGTATACAAAATAACAAAAGAAAGCAATTTATAACCCATATTGTTATCATGACAAACAAAAATGGCTAGTAGATTGTCGATAGACGACATTGTTTACAATAGGATCAAGTTCGACGGGTCGCATAAACTAAACATTCCGACATTCAGTCACCATTCAAACATTACTACAAAGCTTATTTAATCTACTTTCTTAAAAACATAATTTTAAATATCAACATCCGAGTGACGAGTCTTAAGTTTAGGTTTAAGGTAGCACGGCAAGTGGCCTTGCTTCGCGGGTGGTCTGATAACGACCGCGTGATGCTTTAGGGATAAATGTCAAATTAAAGTGGTAACTTTGAGCGGATAAGGAAAGTGATGATGAGGATAGCTAAATAATTACATAAGTGGGTGTCTGCCTGTCTGTACAAACCGTTGAGACAACACTTAGAAAAACCCACCAACAGATAAGGAGAAAGTTAGCGAGAAACAAGCTGAGTTAGATCCAAGGACCATGAGTCATTTCGTATTTCGTTCTCATATCTCGACAATTTGCATTATGAACCCTATACGATATAAAGGCTTTTTGAATGTAATAAATGTTATACTAAATCAAATAATTATGTCGAAATAGTGCTGTTTGAATGATTAAAACAAAAGAAAAATATAATTGAATTCCTAATATGAGTACGCAGCGATAGCCTAGTGGAGAGACCAACGGACTGTTATGCAGAGGGTCTCGGGTTCCAATCCACGGCTCGCACAAATTACTTTTTCAAGTTATATACGTATTACATACATACATATCGTCACGCCTTTTATCCCCGAAGGGGTAGGCAGAGGTGTATTTCTACACCCACTTTTCGCCAGATATACTTTAGTCCCACGTAATAAGGGGCGAGCCTATTGCCGTACCGGGCACATTTCCAGACTCCGTGCTGCTACTGAGAATTTCGTGACAGAAAAACCCAATAACACTGCCCGACCCAGGAATCGAAACCGGGACCTCTCTATCCCACGCGCACATTTATGCCGCGAGACCAACGAGGCAGTCATATAGGGTTTGATGTCGAGTTTTCCGTCTCTACGCAAAGATGGTATTTGCGTCGTGTTATCCCTTAGTCGCCTCTTACGACACCCACGGGACGATAGGGGGTGGTGACACTTGTATTCTATGCCGTCAACCACACGGCAATATATATATTATATACGTATTAAATTGTTAATTATCGCTTGCTTAACGGTGAAGGAAAACATCATGAAACCTGCATGTCTAAGATTTCTCCATAATGTCCTCGGAAGACATGTGAAGTCTGCCAACACACACTTGGCCACAACGAAATACTTAAACGTATTGAAGATTGTAAATTTGATATGCCTTGGGAGTGTTTCCCGTTGGATTACTTAAAAAAACGATATGTTAGATTCAGAATTTACCATATCTTTAAAAGAAACAATAAATTATTAAAAAACAAAAATCATAAAAATAAAATTCTTAGAGTAAGTAATTTGTAAAGGTTTCTAACATAATAATAAAATTATTTGACAAAAGTTTTGTTTAATTTGTCTTAATCTTTTGTGACAACCCTATCAAAATAGGTAACAAATTTACAAGCTCTTAAGAAGCTTTGTCTCTGTTCGGTTTATTTACTGATGTGGTACGACTGTGGATACCTACATAGTACATACCTATTTAACGACGGCGGCACGACACAGACGTAAGTAGGTACCTACATCATTATGAAAAAGTATTTTTTTCTCATTTACACACAATTAGGCCGTACGATATTGTTTTGTAGTTTTACAACGAACTCACTGTCGGCTACCAAGCTTTTTATTTGATTAAAGGCTAAAAATACTTCTAAACAAATACTATCACTAGATTGAAATTATTTTCGTTAGTATCATATTATTATCACAAAATAAAACGAAACACAAACACTTCTTTTAGTCATCCAAACATCGGTGCCCTGTCACACAAATAAAAAACACTTTCACTTCACGCCAGTTGCTTTTGGAACACCTTAAGGTAGGTATCCAGATTGCAACAATAAGCAATGTTTAATTCCGCCATATTTTTCGCAATCGCGTGACGATTATCACATTTATCAATGAAGAAGTACGTAACCAATAGCTATCAAGTTGCCATGGCAACGCAACATTGTGTACGAGTGACCTGTCGTTCTTTCTCTTACTATTATTGAATACTAGCCGTTTCCCGCGGTTTCACCCGCGTCCTAAGGGAACTACTTCGCGTACCCGAAAAACCCAAATATCTTACGGACCTCTATTTTTTCTAAAATAAAATATAGCCTATGTTACTCGCAGATAATGTAGCTTTCTAATGGTGAAAGAATTTTTAAAATCGGTCCAGTAGTTTTTGAGTTTACCCATTACAAACAAACAAACAAAAATACAAATTTTTCCTCTTTATAATATTAGTGCAGAAGAGTAAGATGGCATACAAGTGTGAAAGTGTGCGACTTTTTAGTGAGATGTTATGCTTATTCGTCCTTATTGCGATAGCCTAATGAGTGAATTTGGCTAAATTTTAAGCAGATGATGTAATGTAACACGCAAACGAATTATTTTTTTGTGTTTTAAGGTGTATGGTCTTTATTACGGACGAGGAACAGCTGGCCAAAGAGTTACGACCTGTTACAGTTTAGTCAAAACTAAATATTTTTATAGTGATTCAACTAGTTACTGCTTGTATTGAACTGATATTTAGTGTAGAGCTTGTATATGTCATATACTACACACACCGGCACAATTAGGGGAACACAAAAGAAAGGTCGATATTTTTCCAAAATTTCGGGTGTCTTGACAAGTTTTTATTATTTATGTGTTAATACCCTCTTTGAAAGATATCTTAAGTGTAAATTTGTCATTTAAAAGTGTGTTAACAGATTTTATGACACTTTAAGAATTTGCTGACACTTAATGTTAGAATTGCTTCTGTTAAGATCTTTCTTGGGTTGAGTGTAAAGTGACTGTGGTCATTCCACTGTTTATTTTTGAACTGTGTACACATTGTTGATACAAAATGAGTGATTTGCCAGCAACTTCAGTGGCTAGAGCTGTAACCATGATCGGAGAACGGCATACTTACCGCTCGGTAAGCCGAGCCTTAGGTATATCGACTTCAGTGATTCACCGCATTGTGCGCCGCTATAGGGAGACGGGATCTTACGTGCGCCGTCGAGGACATGCCAGAAATCGGGCTACAAGTGCCGTTGACGACCGATTTATCACCATGCAAACTTTGAGAAATAGTCGACAAACCGCTGTTTAGACCCGAAATCAACTGGCTGAGGTCCGTATCGTAAATGTTAGTGAACGGACGGTTAGAAGACGTCTTAATGAAGTTGGATTAAGGTCTTACGTTCCAGCAAAAACACCGAAACTCGAGGTAGCTCACCGTGTAGCAAGATTAGCCTACGCCCGTGAGCATCGAGATTGGACAAGTGAGTGGGGTCGTGTTTTATTCACCGATGAGAGCCGCTTTTGTGTCAATTTTGTGGATGGGAGGGAAAGGATGTGGAGGTATCGAGGTGAACGATACAACCAGACTAACTTCACGGAAATGGTGTCATATGGTGGAGGGTCAGTAATGGTATGGGATGACATATGTTTAGGAGCCCGCACAGAGTTAGTGCTCAACGAAAATTGATCTCTCACTGCGCACCGATACGTAACAGAGGTCTTAGAACCACATGTCATGTCTTTTGCTCATTTATAGGCCAAAATTTCATTTTTATGAATGATACTGCACGCCCTCACACTGCGAGTATAGTGAATAGCTACCTCCGTGAGGTTGGTATCAATCAAATAGAATGGCCAGCGCGATCACCGGACATGAACCCAATAGAACACGCTTGGGACATTCTGGGTAGAAGAGTTCGACAGCGAAATTCAGCTCCCAGGAATGTTGAAGAGCTGAAACTGGCTTTGGTTGAAGAGTAGGACAATTTACCCCACGAAATGATCGGCAGCCTTATTCAGAGCATGGGAAATCGTATGCAAGCTCTGCTAAGTGCCCGCGGAGTCAATACTAGATCTTCATTTAGATAATTTTGTGTAATTAAAAGAAAAAAATAAATTTAAAGTCTCACCGTAAAAATGTTTTATTTTGCAAATTTTCGCAATCCAAGTGTATTTTCTAAAAACTTCCCAATACGTAGCTTCTTTTGCTTTAATATAAGATATTTTAAGACTATGTATTTATTTTATAACTGCAAGAAATATATATATATATATATATATATATATATATATATATATATATATATATATATATATATATATATATATGTGGTTTGAAAAATGTATGTATATAATGTATCGTATCAACCCCGAATAAAATTCTTGCGTTATTTAACGACAGATAAAGTGCAGTCGAAACTACTGGGCACAAGGAAGTTGAAATTGGGCATGTATGGTACTAGGGAGAGTAGGGTAGCAGTAAGAAGGAATTTGGGAAATCACCACGGGATCGGGCGAAACAAATAACATGCAGCCATAGCTATGGGTATCCTCTACTTTGACATTTTTCGTATGGAGCTTATTAAGGCGTTGCCACACGGCACAATTTTACCACTGATCAAATATTCAATCGAATTGGCTTTGCCCGTCTACACGACACAATCAAATCACTGATTTTCATTCCGTCCACCCGATGGGTTAAAATCTGGTGGTACCACCCACCCGATGAACTTGAGTTGGACGACTGGCGTCTACATGTCACGATTTCATCAAGTAGTCAAGTTGGACGTAAAATTGTACCGTGTGGCAAGGCCTTTACAAATATGTATCTTTAGTACAATAGTCGGCAGAGATCTTGAACGCTGACCTTCACCTGCGCAAAAGCAGCAAAAGTGAGTTATTAGGTCCCTTTGGTGGTAAGAAGTGAGGCGCGGGAGCGGGGTAAATATACCGTCATATAGTGATTGGCCCGTCGCGCCTCGCGTCATAGCCGCCACTCGAGATTAGTCGCACATTAGTCGTGGTTCGTTCTTCACTCTTGCTGCACATACCTCACGTACCAACGGGTGTGCGTTTTATTTTGTCATAAGTGTACGATGCGCAAAGCGATCCCCACTCGACCGCCGAGCGCTCAACAAGATCCATGCTGGTATCTGTAGGCAAATTCATGGACACTTTGGATATTGAACCGGCCTCAGATTAGTGAAGTTCACTAATCTGAGGAACCGGCCGTTAGTCACTGTTATGGTAGGTATGTATGTTGACTCACGAATATAAGGACGCCCGTTACAAGTTATATTACGTAAATATACACAGAGACTGGACTACAAATAATCCTGAAGCGTAAGACAATATGTATGACTAACCAAGTAAGTAGGTACCTAATTCTAGCTTGGTAACATTGATTAGACAATGGCAGTTTCTAGGTATATGTGGGTTAGCAACTCCGCGTTTATATTTTTATTAAATGTCTCAATCGCATAGTTTTATACGCTATAAAGACGAACATATAAATAAATTTAAGTATCTGTCTGTGAGTTCAAAATACATGACTATGTCCTTAAAGTCCATTTAATTAGTTACCAAGCTCCAAACAACCATTTAAATTTTTTTGGCTGCCTGTTTTTGCGGTTTGCCGGGGTAGGTAATCTCTGGAATTGCTGAACCGATTTAAAAGTGACTCATTGGAAGGTAGAGGACTTTGTAGAGCTACATATAGGTTTAAATATGACCTTGTAGGCTGTTAAGATTTTTTTTTTTTTAATCTTTATTTGGTTTAGGGGATTTTGTCTCTAAGGACACGTCAACCCCATTGTACCTTATAACTATATAAACACAGCTTTTTTGTATTAACTATCTATCTTAAACATAAATTGAACACAATAAGAACAAAAACATGGATCCTATCCATATAGCAAATCACTGCTGAAGAACTGTTACCAACCGACACAGATTTCTTGCCAACTCAGATTTAGGCTTTGACAAAATGATTTGAGTCAGACCAACTTCTAGCCTATTCAGTTCGAATTCTTTCAGCAGTGATTCACGTTCATCTTTATTCCGGACACATTCCATCAGCAAATGTTGTACATCTTCAATTTTATTACAACTCATGCAATTAGGTGAATTAGTCTTCTTCATTAAGTATGCAAACTTTGCTGATGGATAATGTCCGGATCTCAGTCTGAGAGCTAGTTTCACATAATTCCGACTTAAGCTGGTGTTGTCAAACCAGGACACCCGAGGAAGTTCACCTTGTATGGTTCTATACCATATGCCTTTATCTAAGGATTTAGTTTTAAAATCTTCGTTCCATTGATCAAAGCAAAGCTTTCTGAATTTAGGCACTAACTCCCAATAATCTGGTGCATAGTTTATTATTTCGCCACCTTCTGCTGCTAATTTAGCTATACGGTCAGCTTCCTCATTCCCTGTTAGACCTATATGCGCTGGAACCCATTGCAACTTTAAATCTTTGCCAAGTTTGCTAAAATTTAGGATTAGTCTAAGGATGTTAAAGGCTATCGTTGCCCCTCTGCGGCCAGAGGCGCACCGAGCCACATGTTGTAAGGCACTCTTACTATCTGAAAATATTACAATTTTGTTCAGCTTATTATTAAATGCGTAAGATAAAGCCTGATATATTGCAATGAGTTCAAGCGACATTATTGGTACTTCACAATCTATTTTAAAGCCTGCTTTATATTGCAAGTTTCTGTCGTAAAAACCAGCCCCCAAACCCAAATTACTTTTAGATCCATCGGTAAATATGCAATGCCAACCAAGATATTTCTCGTTAATTTCTGCAATGACGTTATTATGTAATAGATGAAAATCTAGTAAAGTTTTAGAACCTTGAACACATACAAGTTTTACATTAATATATTTTTCCACATCGATACTAGAAACCCATGTCTCTAAATTAAACATATTTAATATATTAGAACAATTAACAGAGATGCCAGACATATCCTTATAAGTGTTTACTAGCAGAGGTATTCTTTTGTTTTCCCAATACCTTGTATTACACAGGCCATTTAATTCGGAAATCATAACAGACGTTTCACTATTTGACCAAGACATTAATTTCAGATTGTATTTGTATGCTAAGTATCTCCTTCTCAATGATAGCGGTATAATGTTTAGCTCACATTCCATAACGTGAATTGGACAGCTTTTAATAAATCCACCTATTAATCGTAGAGCCTGATTTTGTAATCGATCTAGTTTTACAGTGTGCGTTTTCGCACTACTATCGTAAATAAAACAACCATAATCTATTCGGCTTCTAATTAATGATATATACAGCCTGCGTAAGTGAGTGATATGTATACTGAAAGAGCTACCAGAAAGTACTTTTAATACATTGAGGAGTTTTGAACATTTCTCTACTATTTCGTTAATATGTTTACCCCAACGCAGACTTCTATCTAGCCATATGCCTAAGTATTTGACGCACTCTGAAAAGGTTAGTCTACAACCATGTACTTGTAAGGTGGGTAATAATCTTCTGCGACCCCTACTAAAAACACAGTAACTTGATTTGCTAGGAGATAAATCTAATCCAAGTTCCCCTAACAACTGAATTATAGAATCAAGTGCTCTCTGCATATACATTTCACATACAAACATATCTTTATCTCTAATGTACAGAACGTAATCGTCCGCATATTGCGACAGCAGTACATTAAGTTGCAAATGACTTAACCTGTAAGTTATTAAATTAAATATTAGGGGAGACAGAGGATCTCCCTGAGCTAGGCCCGTGTTGGTCCATCGAGTAATTATCGACTCAGTATTATTAATTATCTTAATTTTCAGATGCCTTTCACTTAGAAATGACCACAAATAAGCGCAAAATTTGGATCCTATTTTTAATTGATCTAAAACAGTCATTGCAACATCAATCGAAACATTATTATACGCGTTCTGTATATCTAGAAAACATGCTAGGGTAGGTAAATTTTTGGAAAATCCGATTTGAATATATGTTACTAAACGAGCAACGGCATCCAAGCAAGAATGGGACTTCCTGAAACCAACAGTATGTGATGGTAGTATCATTTTATTTTCTGTGTACCATTCTAGACGATTATATAACATTAAGTGAAAAGTCTTGCACAAACAGGATATTAAAGAAATTGGGCGAAGCTTGAGACCAGGGCTATTATTATTACTATTAACTTTGGGTATAGGAATGATATGAATATTCCGCCATTGGTGGGGGACTGTACCTGAGTTGAAAACTTTGTTATATATGTTTAGCAAGAATAATTTAGCTTCATGGGGTAAATGATATATCATAGAGTAAGAAATCCCATCCTCGCCCGGTGCTGAATCTTTCAATTTAATACATTTTTTAAGCTCTTGCATAGTAAAATTGCACTCTAAATTTTCGTTACTCGATACAAAATTGGGCATCAAATTCAGAACATAATCGGGAGTAAGTGACTGTAGCAATTGCTTTTGTTTATCGAGGGGAGGATAACTTTTTGTTTGCCTATAACCTTTAATCCATTTCATACGGCGCCACATTTCTGGGGCTGATACTGTGTGATCAATAGAATTGCAAAAGTTTTGCCAACTTATAGATTTAGCTTTGCTTATTAATTTTTTAGCCTCTTTAGTTTTCTCTTCAAGTTTGCCTAAATTTTCGGGGGTGGGATTACGACGGAACTGAGCTAAAAGTAATCTCCTTTGTGCAACTATTTTAGATAACGTCGGGTTCCAGTAATCTTTTGGCTTAAATCTACTTGTGGGTTTAACACAACATTTTATGTATGGAATATGCTGATCAGCCGTATAATTAATTTGATCAATTAAATAGTTATACATTTCTTGAAGGTTCTCATCTTCATAAGGAAATGAAATTCTTGAAAGTGAATTACGATATTCTAACCAATTGGCTTTTTTGTAATTTCGTCTCTTAGTGGAGCTAAAGCTACTTATTACATTAATTGCCATCTTAATGATTAAGTGGTCACTTCCGATATTTTCATTAAAAACTTGCCATTCAAACTTTAAAGCTATGTCGGACGATGCAAATGTAACATCAGGAGTGGTCTGTTGTAAATTGTTATTGACCAATTTTACTCGGGTAGCCATCCCATTATTAAGAGACACGAAGGAATTTTCTAGAGCTGTATCCATGATCTGTACGCCTCTTGCATCAGTTTTAACTGACCAGTTGGTGTGATGCCCGTTAAAATCGCCTGCTATGATAGTTGATTTAGAAAAACATGAAAAGATCTCATCCCAGTCAGAGGATCTTGTCTGTACGGAGGAAGGGCAATATATACTAACGATATATTCTAAGTCTTTACAGTTTAGTAATCTCACACTAATAACTTCTATGCCTGAATTAGTAACATTAATTGGATATAAGTAGGACTGAATAGACTTATGTACAATTATTGAAACACCACCATAGGCATCTGCCCTATCCTTTCTATATATGTTATACCCACTAATGCTAATATCTGACTCATTGTCTAACCATGTCTCGCTAAGTATACCGATATGAACGTTTTCTCTATTTAATAGATCTGTAAATGAAATTAATTTGGGGCGCAGACTTTGTGAGTTCCATTGGAAAATGTTTATGCGTATATTGTCATGGCTACTGTTATCCATCTAAAAAACTAAATATTGTGTTAATATAATCTCTATTAAAGAACATAGTTGCCAAAACGCTTTTAAATTCCTGCCAAATTAATTTAACAACTGACAGAAGTTTACTTTCAAATTTATCTTGGGACATATAAATACTTTTTATTTTTAGAATTATTTTTTTAAATTCAAACTTATACCGTAAGTGCTCCTGATCCTCCTTACTTTCATTTTTTTCTCCTTGCTGCTTATTTTTTCTTGGCTCTTCCACTAACTGTTCTGAATTCGTCTCTGCATTCTGCTTATCCTGTTGTATCTCAATATGTTGTGGTACAGGGGGGTCCACTAATTTCTCACTATAACTCTCAATTGGACTTGAATCAGTTGGCTTTGATTGACTTTCTAATATGGACTTAGATACTACGTTGCTATACGTTTCAGTATTTTCTACTATATTACTGATTGCGGATTTACTGTGTAGGGATTGAGGTAAGCTCGCCTGCTGCTCAATTTTTTGTAATAATAATTGAAGAGCTTTTCGATAGGGTATCTGTTCCTTGCTCATGATTACCCTTATTTGCCTTTCTTTGATGTACAACGGACAAGATTTACTCAACACAAGGTGAGGGCCTTTACAATTTAGGCACTTAAAATCAGTGATCTCACAATTTTCGTGATGGCCGCCGCATTTTGGACATAGTTTCTTTTTCGTTGGGCAGAACTTATATACATGGCCAAACTGCCAACATCCCGAACACTGGGTAACCGGAAACACGTAAGCTTCAACCTTAAAGCGGCAATCGTATGCGTATATGTATGGTGGTAAAACATTTCCTTTAAAACATATTTTTACAGACTCGCTTTCAATCCAGTTGCCTTCCGCATTTAATCTTTTAAGTCGGTTAATAGAAATTATTTCGGTCTGACTTTCTATTATACTCTGCAATTCTTTGTCGCTTAATTCAATATCCACCCCCTTAACAATGCCGTATGAAAATGAGAGATCATTCACTTTCTGACATCTGAAACCCATTTCTTTAAATTTTTGACACTCCAGTAACTTATAAGCATCTTCATCTTCTTGAAATTGCACTAAAACTTTGTTACAACTTTTGTATTTTATTCTTGTTATTCCTTTAATATTCTCCGATCTGAAGAGTTTTGCTAAAGCCATTTGTTTAGGCAACTTTTCCGTGGAAGTAATACATATTTCATACGTATTTATTTCTTCAACATTATTTTGATTTTTATTTTCATCTACCCTCTTACTAGAATTATTTTCAGACGAAACACTTCTTATTATTCTTTTAGGTCTTCTTCTAATTACAGTAATAAATTCATCTTCTACGCTATTGTCATCTTCTCTTTCTTTTCTTTTAACTACATTTCTTCTTCCTTCTTCACAACAATTTTCATCAACTTCCGATATAATCATCTGCGATTGTTCATATTCTCGTTCGCAATTATCTAAAAACTCCGAATCACTGACTTCTTCACCATCACTGTTACTTTCCATCGTAAAAATGAGTTACGTATTAATTCGTAAGAAATATATTGTATATACTCGGTAAAGCACTAAAACGCGTGCGCTCCGCGCGCGATTCACCGGGCGAGTGAGGCTGTTAAGATTGAGATGCCGCAAAATAACGCATGTGGAACCGCGGGTTACAGCCGAGGCAGAGCGTTGCTTTCTGCTAGCGCCGGCGTTCTGTTAGACAGTTTAGTATCGTCATAGAAAAGTAAATTATCGATACTAGTTTCCGTCACTACTCTACTCTACTTGTGATCGCAATTGCTTTAAATAAAGAGGAAGTAGTAGAAAAGAGAAGAACGCTATATAACTAATAATTTAATTTCTAGAAAAACGGCAACGTGCATGTATAGTTTGTAGGCTAGATACTGAAGCTCCATCCCCGGCCTGGGCACGGGTCCACTGACGCAACCCATCCCTATACGTATACGATTATACGTTCAGGTCACGGCTGTAATGTGTGTGTGTGGATAAACTTTGAGAGTCACCATATTTATTTAGTTCTTCAGTTATTAAACTATAAATAAATTCGTTATGACTCAATAATGTTTAATCCAGAATCCAATTGTGACGTTGCGGGGCATAGCAACGTCCTTCCGACGTCATAACAACTCGAAGGGACACGCACTATATAAGCACTGACTCCTGATCAACGATGTTAGTTCACAGCTTCTATTGCTACATAATACATTAAATAACATTTTATCCTCCAAGGAAAATGTTGCGTGAAATAAAGTGGAACGTACTGTTAGTCTGCTTGGTCGCCGCTACGTTGCATTTTGCTGTAAGTAGCAACTGCCCACCAGGCACTTTGTACGTTAAAGGAATTTGTGCACATAATCCAACGTAAGTACTTTTATTCTTGAACATGTTTTTATCGGGTTTTACTGAGAGAGACATAGTTCGACTATCGATCAAATCGTTTTCGAGTTTGACTGAAGAGACCCTTCATTCGAATTCGCTCGCGGATCGTACTTTTTGAAGAAATTCAATTATTTCTTTTTGCTATACGTGGCAAAGAATCTAGAGGTCCTCCTGGTTGAGGCCTTTTTTTTCTGCCGAACAAATTGATTCCATGCTGCCTGATGTTAAGCAGTCAGTGAAGTCCCATAGTAATGGACATCATCCCAGCAGCCAGCATGTCATTATGGCATGATGGCCCTCACCTTGACGGCCTTGAAAAAATCTTTTTCACTTAACTATGCTGACTGCTGTACTAGCTGCTGCCATTGACATAGCTGTTCTAATAACTTATGTGCAAATATTCAAGCAACCGACAAAAAGACCTGCGACTCGTAAGAACGATTTGTGGATCATACAAAGTTTTCTCCAAGCGGCATTCGAACCGAAACCTTTTTACGTTAAGCCTCCATTAATACGCTCGACGTCCGCGTCCGTGTGGTGACGGATTAAGAATACGGAATGTCACCACCCCCTATCATCCCATGGGTGTCGTAAGAGCCGACCGAGGGAGCATATTATGTCGAGAACAGCACTGTAAGAGAAGGAAAACTTGATACACACCCTATACCAACCCGTTTGGCTAGCGTGGTATAGTAGGCCAATTCCTCCTTTCAAAGGAGAGGCCTAGTCCAGCAGTGGACAGTTAAAGGCTGATGATGATGGTGATGAATACGCTATCCGTGAAATCAGTTCCCTTTCTTCAGTTAAAAGATACTTATTCACAGAAGTTATACGTACCAATTTCAATTTACATTATTTACAAAACCATATCACAAGCTTTTAGGGTAATAATCTTCATCAAATAAAATATTGCGTTTTGCTTCTAAGATTGTCATCTCTTTGTCTTCCGACACGCGTGACTTCTTTTGTTGTGGCATGCTTACGTAAGTATAAGCTAATGAGACCGAAACAAAATAAGAATATCTAAAGTACCTATTATTTTACCTAAGTACCTAGGCAACACTTTGCGGAGGAATTAAAAGTTGCTTGAAATATGAGATTTACAAGACAACTATGATAGTTCCAGAAATAATAATTGGGTAAGTAGGTAGCTACATAAAAGTATATTACCTACTGAAGCGTGCGAAAACAACCATGTGACGGTTATATGAATATATTAGGAGTATAGCTAGGTGCTATAACTGCCTAGGTATAGCGATATAACGTACAAAACGTAAATGAATCCGACTCGTATGGATCAAAAAAAATGTTTCGGCTTTGCACCGAAACCGTAGGGTTCTAGGTGACTTGGGAAGGATGAATGGAATGGACTGTATTAGGGGGAGTTCTGGGTCGCCTAGAAAGGAATAAGGGAAGAGGAGATGGATACGGGAGGAGGTGATTGAGTGGGTATAGGCTATTTCAAGGATGGAAGGCACTTACCTTATACAGCCTTCTTCGTTTCTTTTCCTCCTGGTGGTTTCGTGATGCAGCTGCTTGTTTTCACTTCACTCACGAGCGGGTTTTTCTTGGTGGAAGCGGTAAATCACATACAGCGGTGCGGCGCGGAGCGGTATCGAGACGGCGTTCTTAGCGAGCGGAATGTTCTAGACTGTCACTCGCGTCGACGAATCGCGTCGACGAATCAGGCGAAGGCAGTGCCCTTCCAGGGAGTGGGATAGAGCGGGACGGAAATATGGTATCGCTCGCACTAGACGTGGAACGATTGATCTTGATGCGATTAGTTATATATAGGAAGGTAGATGACGCTACCAAGGATCTTTAATTCATTTCCTTTATAATTGACTTTCAATTTCCTTGTGCATTTGTCTAATTTAGTTTTTCTTTATTTTCAGATATAACGAAGACTTCGACTATTGAATAAATTGAATCAATTGACATCGTGGTATCATCGCTTTCTGGAAAACGTCTTTAAGAAAGATACGACTGCACTGAATCAAATGGATTTGATAGCATAGCGAAAAGGTTCACAGATACGTCGAAGGATTGAACTTCAAAGAATAAAATATATTGGAATTCAGGGTTTCAGGGCATTCACCATGATCGTTTGTATGGTCCAAAAGACCTTAAGGTTGAAATTGGAGTACAAGGCCAAAATGAACAACATCGTCGAAATTGACAAAATTTGTCCACCATTCGTCTAGCAATCGACCACGAAGCTAAAATTTACCAGAGGGTTAAAATTGACCAGAAATCACTACTATACTTCAAACAAGCAGTTACCATCCGCTTCAACAAATTGCCTGCAGCTCAATCTGACGACAAAATAAGTAAAACCACGACTTACTAAGGCAAGCTTATAAAAGCACACTTGAATATTTTTCGTCGCAACAAAGGTTGCTACACTCTACCGGCAGCTACTGTCCCGAAACTGATAGTGTACGAAATAACACAATTCATAACGGACAACGGGTAAATAAAGTAAAAATAATTATAATTGGAGCAAGATTTGTTTTTGATTCCAAGCAAATAAATAACATTTTATAATTATCAATTTGTATATTATTTATTTTCCAAATCAACCAGAATTTAAGTAACCATCATTACAGCCTAAAGACGATAACTGCTGGACCTAAGGCTTCCCACACAGACTAATATTGAGGCACGCGCATCTAACCACATACATAGCTGCTTCTTCTGTCTTAAGTCGTTGCTGGTTCCAAGACAGTTTAACTTTCTCAGGACTTCGTAAATGTCTAAACTCAGTATTTTTTTATGTACTGCTGAACTAGGTGCTCATACAAATCATGAATATAATATTAACTATTAACCTCACTTTATTTTCGAAAAAATAAAACCTCAGCAGCTCTA
Source organism: Euclidia mi (assembly GCA_944739405.2). NCBI lineage: Eukaryota > Metazoa > Arthropoda > Insecta > Lepidoptera > Erebidae > Euclidia > Euclidia mi. The sequence goes on along the minus strand of OX123205.2, from coordinate 40,102,848 downwards.
ATATTGATAATTAGATCAATAATACACCAACCACCGCAAAAATCACATTGCGCTGCGGTTGCTCATAAATCATGACACGGAAAAGAAAAAAAAGCTTTTGTTCCTGAAAAATGAAATGCATTTATTTACAAGAAATGTGGTTACATAGTGGTGTTAAGGTAATATGAAAGTCTTCTCACATTCTTCCATAACAATGGTGCGTAAATATTTAAACTTATACAATAATATTATCCAATTAAATTCTGCTTATTAGTATTTATTAATTACGTAATTAATGTCGAAATTTATGTCATGTATAATTGTAAATTTATAGTAGTAAGTCAATAATTGTATATAAATGTCAACTGAAATAAGTGTAAAAGTCAAAACATAGTATTATGAACGCATATTGAAATTGTAACATTAATTAGTTTCATTATTTTCTCTATATGTCATAAAGCCATTTAGAGTATAGAAACATTTTTCTGCGAGCCAGGTTGTAATTTTCCTTTTAAATATAGTAAGTGGTAATTCTTTAAATGTATCCGGTAACTTATTATACAGTGTGTTTCATAAACCCCCGTCTGATCTCGAAAGGACATATTACTGACTTATCAGGCATACTAGGAAAAATAATAAAAAAAATCTAGGTCATCATAAAACATCAGAATAAATTTCCTTAGCTCAGTGCTAACGAGAAACCTTACCCCGAAATTGGCGAAAATTCTGTAAACTAACAACACTCCCCTCAATAGCGGAATCCTTTATGATTCTTAAGGCCCATCCACACGGCACAATTTTACCACTGATCAAATTTTCAATGGAATTGGCTTTGCCCGTCTACACGACACAATCAAATGACTGAATTTCATTCCGTCCACCCAATTGGTTAAAATCTGGTGGTCCGCACACCCGATGAACTTGAGTTGGACGACTGGCGTCTACACGTCACGATTTAATCAAGTGATTTAGTCAAGTTGGACGTAAAATTGTGTCGTGTGGATAGGCCTTTAAATTTATTAAAAATTGTCGGCTTTCGCCGCTTACCGTTTCAAAGGGCATGCCGCCTTTTTAAAATAGTGCAATTTTACCGTCAAGCGAGCCGCCGTACACAAAGGGACCGCTCTAGTGATGTTTACGATCAAGAGATAATATCGATTTATTTAATTTTAACATGACATGTTCAAACTAGAATGATAGCCTGCTAGGCTACTGGGCCAATGATAGCCTAGTGATGATACCAACGGATTGCCGTGCAGAGGGTATCGGGTTCGAATCCACGGCGCGCATCAATAATAATACATACATAATAAGATAATAAGACTTTTCCAAGTTACGTGCGTAATAAATAGTTAATATCCCTGTGTCTCGGAGAGCACGTTAAACCGTCGGACCAACAGTCATGAAGATCTTTGACAGTCGTCACGCGGAGTCAGTACCCTTAAATAAACTGATTCTAGTCTAAACCATGGAATGTTTTTATTTATTAACAGCAAATAAAAACATAAATTTACACAAAGCTGACTATTTAGGGGTTTAGCTCCCGATATTCTATCAGGTAAACAATAACATAAAATATCGATAGAAACAGTACTCCAGTGAATACCATTTGTTACATCTCTAATTATTTACCTATTTGATTTACGAATTAACTATTTGCCTACTTGAACACTCAGTCTTTCGCTAGCTTTCCTTTTGTTTAGACTTCCGCGTGAAATAGTAGATTCGTTAGGTATGTCATATTCAAACCCTGAATACTTTAACATGTTGATGTGCTTAGGTAGGAGTGAATGTAATTATGCAGGTGCTCGTAGGGAGTACGAGGAGCGGTATGCCAGACCACGGGGTCTACCCGTGCCGTCGGAGCGCGCGTTTCAACGGCTTCACCACCGGGTGTACAACACGGGCAGTGCTCGCGATGATTCGAATCGCAATCATGGTGGCAGACCACAAAGTAGCGACGGTGTAGTGGAACAGGTCTTACAATTATTCGCTGAGGATCCCACGCAGAGTACCAGGAGTGCGGCACGTGAACTGGGCACCAGTAACGCGCGAGTGTGGAGGATATTAAAAGAAGACGGACAGCATCCTTTTCACTACCAACGTGTTCACTCACTTATGCCGTCGGACTATGCCCACAGAAGACAATACTGCAACTGGCTACTTGGCAAAGTAGAAGAGGATGCTACGTTCTTGGAGCGCGTGTTATTTACCGACGAATGTTCATTTGTGCGGACGGGTGTTTTCAACTGTCACAATGAACACGTCTGGGCTGTTGAAAATCCACACGCGATGAAAGAAAGCCATTTTCAACATCGTTGGCGCATCAATGTGTGGGCGGGAATCCTCGGCGACCGTATTATTGGTCCGCATTTTTTAAATGAAACCATGAACGGTACCAATTATTTAAGATTTTTGAGGGAAGTTCTAAGTGACGAGTTAGATTCGTTGCCGTTAATCTTCCACCGCAGCTTGTGGTTCCAGCACGACGGTGCCCCACCTCATTTTTTACGAGCTGTGCGTGAGTATCTTGACGCACAGTTCCCTGGCAAGTGGATTGGACGAAGCGGGCCTATCTCGTGGCCACCAAGATCACCGGACCTAACGCCTTTAGACTTTTACTTGTGGGGACACGTTAAACAAATAGTGTACCAAAAACCGTGTGACACTGAAGAAGAAATGCGTGCGCGTATCGTTTCTGCTTTCCGAAGTTTAAACCCAGGAGTGTTAAGAAGTGTGCGTTCGGATATGGTGCAAAGGTGCCGTAAGTGTCTGGACGTGGGCGGCGGACATGTGGAGAATGACCGTCGCAACTTACAGCAAGTTGATATTTTTATCAATTAAGGTAGGTACCTAGTTTTACCTAGTAGTTATTAATGTAAGTACCGTAGTCATAGCGCGACGATTTTCTCTTAGATGGGTGACCGCGTGTGACATTACATGAAAGCGCTTCCGGGCTTCCGACGGCCCGTAAAGCCGCATCCAAGAATCGTTAGGCCATGTCGTAGGTATTCGAGCAGTTTGAAAACAGTGACACCAGAGTTGGCCACGCACTCGCACGAAACAAACAGAAAACCTTAATACTGTACTTTGTTTTACGGAGTTTTACCTAAACCGAAGCAAAAGATCAGCTGTTGCATCAAGTGCATAAAATCTGTTTATACCTAAAATAATACTTGGCACGTGTAAAGGACGATGACGCGCGGCGGCGGCTTTTGTCAAAGGAGGCGGTCGGTTGGCCTATGCACTCAAAGGCGCCGCTTTTGCCGTCAAATTTTTATGAACTTTAGGTAGATACCTAGCTAATACGATTTTTGAGTCTTTAGTGTTGCCATGGGTAATCTGATATGATATTATTTAAAATTAATTAAATTTACATGGGAAAATTTTATGTTGAATTTCCGTGAAATAATGACAAATATCTCATCATTTTACGCTACTCTACAACCCCTTCATTGATCGGACGGATGGATATGTAACACCCTGTACACTTCTATGGCCCTTATATATACATTTTTCTCATATATATCTAAGTGACACCTAGGTCGGAGAAGTTTAAATTTATTCCTAGCGTTTCTACCTTCTGTTGCAGAAAATTTACTAAAATACTGTGGATAAAGTTTAACAAAAACACAGATTTCTCTGACGTACATGCAAACCAGTGGCAGGATGTTGAACTTTTTAAATAATGGCCTACAGCTGTCAGTAAACCAGGCTCCACATATAGCTCTCACGCATTTCTTTTGCACCCGAAATGCTTTTTCAATCTCAACCGAGTTCCCCCAGAGCAAGAGATCATATGAGAGCACCGATGACACGTATCCGTGATATGCACTAAGGGCCGCTTCCGTTGACACTGTTTGTCGTAACCGTTTGATAGCAAAAACGAATCGATCAAGTTTGTTGCAAACACATTCAACATGCGCCTTCCAGTTGCAATGCTTATCGACTATCAGACCTAAAAATTTAGCAGTGCTTACTTCTTGTTGAGATGTGGTAGGTTAAAGGTATATATAATAGTGTATTCATTAAATAAAGACAGTCTATTACTAGCACTCGATGGTTTCATTTCTCTCATAAACACCCGACCTTACATGACGACCCTGCCTGTAACTTGAAACGAAGTTCTGGGCGCGCTTGTATCCCATAAATGGACTAAAAAATTATAAACAGTATCTAAGTGGAAAGTTACAGTGAATTGAACAATGGCAAAGACATTCTGCGTATCGCAAGTACGACGAATTTTCGGAAGACAAGTTCTCTCTGTGTTTTGAAAATGGGTGCATCAAATACTAAAGAAGAGCTTGTGATCGCACAAACTGCCGGAGTCGGCGCCAATACGGCCCGAGCACACCAACAGCTGCAAGAGACAACTAACACCATCCTTGTGGTAATATGTGCCATATTGGGAATTGGCATGCTTCTCGTTTTGTATAAGGTTTACAAGAAATGCCACAGAAACCAGATCCAGCGGCACATCGATGACCTGGCTCTGAAAAGGTATTCCAGTATCCTGCGAAGGCAACAGGCGCCTCACGCGCCCCACTGCACTTTGCCACAAGTCAGCAAAAACGAGGGAATTGTGTAAGTGTTCCACAATTATTTCCGCGGATATACAACGAATAGGCAGTGATTTCGGTATCAAAACGTGATATACCTAACCGTAATGCAAAAGTGAGTGAATCCGGTGACAAGTGATAGCGTTATAATTAGTAAATAAGCACGTACATAAATATCAGTATAAAACAAGTATGTAGCCTAAATATATTATAAGAAACAACTATTTTAGATATAACACATAAGTATATACATCTCTCATAGATATTATGTACTATACCTACGTGTGCATATGCGTGGATACTTAGGTTAATTGTTTTTCTTTTACTATGAGGTACGTGCATTTTTCTAAGAGAATTGGCTAGCGAAATATTTAGATTAGGTATTATTTAACATTTACTTACCTTATTTTTTAGATATACATTTTATATTAGATTTTCTCATATGTCTTATGGCTGAGGAATTAGTTTTGATATTAAATGAGTTGAAAACCATAAAAAGTTACTTAAGCCTTTTGCCTGTCATGAATGATAGCGTTGACAATACTAAACAATTGATTGAAAGTATTGAATATTACAGTTCCATCTTAGAAAACCCTGCATGTAAAACTAAACTTGTTCAATTTGTTTTAAAGAATAGGTTATCTCAATATGCGAAATTACTTTTATCAACAAAATATGATTCCGTTGAGGAACTCGTGAAGGACATGCGTAGAATGTTGTTACCACAAAAAAGTGCCACTAGCAGTGGCACTTTTCAAACCAAACTGCAGCACTGTAGGCAAAATAGTAAAACTATTGCAGATTTTGGTAAGGAGATATCGGAACTTTTCGTTAATTTGACTATCTCGCAAGCCGACGGAAGTTCAAATAATTACGGCGGCTTTAAATGAAAAAACAGGCAATCAAGCGATTTGCTGACGGGTTGCGGGATCGTCGCATTAGCACTACCATTGCGGCACGTAATTTTTCTTCATTGACAGAGGCAATACAAGCCGCCCGAGATGAAGAAATATCCTCTCCATGTAGTTCAACGGAAGTTTTAGGTATGTATCGACAGCGAAATTTTTCGGCAAGGTGAGCTCAAGGAGCATACAGAGGCCAACGCAGTTTCGGAACAAGGGGCCGAGTACGAACTTACACGCAGCCGCAACAAAGTCAACGATCACAGGTACCATATTTTAATAATCGTAATTATAACAATAGGAATCGTAATTATCGTGGCATGAGTCGTCGTAGCCGCGGCCGAGGTGTCGGGTTACATAGAAATGATAGAAACATGAATGTTATGACAACTGATGACCAGCTAGCAACAAGTAGTGCGAGTACGAGTGAGTCATCATTGAATCATTTTTTTCGTGCTTGATGTCATCTTATCATGTAACACTTTAAACAAAGTGTCTTTCCAAATTAGGAATTGCAATTATTACTGGTTTATTGACACAGGCGCATCTATATCGGGTATAAAATTGAATAGTTTAAAACGTTTAAATATTCCATATCATGAAGATAGAATTAGTGTTAAAGGTATAGGTGGAAATTTGCTTTCAGAAGGTTATGTGTATTTAACTATCCATCATAATGAATTTTCTTTTAGGCATAAATTTATAGTATTCAAAGATTTGCCATGCGCGTCCAATGGTATTTTAGGACAAGATATTTTGTCAAATTATAAGGCTATTTTGAATTTTGAAACTAATACATTGCAGTTGTGTACATTTGACTCTCAGGTAGTTACAATATCATTTGAATGTGGTTTACGTAATTATAGTAACTGTTATTTAACCGTGCCAGCACGTAGTGAGTCAATACATTACATCGAAACTAATCTAAAGGAAGAGTGTGTGGTGTCAAATCAACAGCTCTGTGACGGAATTTTCTTAGCTAACAGTATAAATAAGCCTATAAATGGAAAAATTCCCATTCGTATTCTAAATACCCGTGACACAGATGTTAGTCTTAATTATTTTCAAATAAATACAAGCAAATTAAAAGATTATTATATATGCAAATTTAGTAAAACACCAGTAAATGCGGAAAGAGTAAAAAGTTTATTTTCGTTATTTAATTTAAAAGGTTTAAATGTGGAAGAACAAAAATCAATAGAAAATATCTGTGCAAAATTTCCAGACATCTTTCATTTGCCTGGTGATAAATTGACTACGACAACTGTTTATGAACAGTCGATTGACTTGAAGCCACACACTGCTCCAGTTTACACCAAGCCTTATCGATTGTCACACGCTCAAAAAGCCGAAATAGACAAGCAAATCAAAAGCATGTTAGATGACGGAATAATAGAACCATGCCGTAGTCCTTGGTCTAGTCCATTGCTACTCGTACCTAAAAAACTTGATAATTCCGGTACAAAGAAGTGGCGCGTAGTCATTGACTATCGCAAGTTAAATAACAGTATCCAGGATGATAAGTTCCCCTTACCAAACATATCAGAAATATTAGACTAACTATCGGGGTCAATGTACTTAACTCATTTGGACCTTTATCAAAGCTTTTATCAAATTTCTTAAAAAAATAGTTGTTCAGCTTTCACTACAGGTCAAAACCAATACCAAATGACTAGAATGCCGATGGGGTTAAAGTCGAGTCCTAACAGTTTTAGTAGGATGATGACTATAGCGATGTCTGGGCTTAATTATGATAAATGTTTAGTTTACCAGGACGATTTGGCCGTAATAGGACGATATTTGGAAAAACATAATCAAAATTTGATGGATGTTTTTGCTAGATTGCGTCAAGTTAATTTAAAATTAAACCCTGCAAAATGTGTGTTTTTACGTAAAGAAATTCTGTATTTAGGACATGTAGTCTCCGGGACAGGAATATTGTCCGATACAGAAAAAAATAGGGTCGTAGAGAGTTATCCAAGGCCACCAGACACAGATGAGGTAAAGCGTTTTGTAGCCTTCGTTAACTACTATAGGAAATTTATTAGAAACTTCGGTGAGCTAGCATTACCTTTAAATAAATTATGTTGCAAAAATGTTTCTCTTTCATGGACAGAGGACTGTCAGCGTTCTTTTCAAATATTAAAATCTGCATTGACTAAACCTCCTGTTTACAGTATCCTAACTTTTCCGACAGTAACGAGTTTATACTACAAACCGATGCCTCAGGAAAGGCGATCGGCTTGGTGTTATGTAACGGAGATGGCCGGCCCGTAGCTTATGGTAGTCGCAGTTTAAATAAGGCCGAACTTAATTACCCTACTATTGAAAAAGAACTTTTAGCAATAGTATTGTTACGAGCTGGGGTTCGGTGATAAATTATATACACTATGCCAGGAAAACTGCACTTTATTTACTAACACAAACACTATACACACTTATTTCTCAACACTAATAAAAACACACTTATTTCACACCACTAGAAACACCACTAAACACTCTGACTTACTTCCCTTCGCTTGATGATTATTGCTTCGATATTCAATCTTCTCACCCGTCTGCGTGGTATTTATACCGGCCGGAACACATAACTAGTATTTTCGAGACTCATCACGAAAGTTCTAGTAGCTTGCGGTCATTCTAGTTTGTTCTATTTACAGCATCACCATCTATTAGAGGATAGATGAAACAGCTTTAAACCACCGATACATCTAATCTCATCTAGTACCCCCATTCACCGATAGATGGCGTAACACTGCCCCCCTCTTAAACGCGTTCGTCTCGAACATCGTTGGACCCATGGTAACGAGCCAACCGGTCCACATGAACTATCTTCGGTGCACCTCGCGACCCCTTCTGGATTCGATAGGTGACGTCGTTCATCCTGGTAATTATGCGATATGGCCCGTCCCATCTGGCTTGTAACTTAGGCGATTTGCCTTTGCTTCGTACTGGGTTATGAAGCCACACCAATGATCCCTCATCGAAGCCTTTGTTGTTTGCCTTCCGGTCGTAGCGAGTCTTCATCTTCTCAGACATCTGTTGTCCAGATTCCCTAATGTGCTCGTATACGTCGTTCATCCTGTTGCGTAGCTCGGTCGCGTAATCCGTTACATTGCGTGGAGATTCTGGTGGAATACCGGTGATTAAGTCAGCTGGTAAACGTAGTTCTCTAAAGAAAATGGCAAAAGCTGGAGTTACTCCTGTGGTTTCGTGGACCGCACTGCGATATGACAGGAGAAATGGTTGGATGTGCTTGTCCCAATCTCTTTGTTTGCTCTCCACGACCTTCGCCAGGTACCTTTCCAGTGATTGTTTAAACCGTTCAACCATGCCATCCGATTGCGGATGATAAGTCGTGGTCCTGGTTTTATGTGCACCCATTACACGACAAGTCTCCTTGAACACCTCAGATTCGAAGTTCCGGCCTTGAGCGCTGTGGATTTCCAAGGGCACCCCAAACCGACAAAAGACTTCATGCACCAGCTTATCGGCCACTGTGGTAGCTTCTTAATTTGGGATTGCAAACACTTCAGGCCACTTCGTGAAGTAATCCATCACAACCAAGAAGTATTTGTTTCCGTGTTGGCTCTCAGGAAATGGTCCAGCGACATCCAATGCTATGCGCTCCCGTGGGGCTCCCACATTGTAGCGTATCACTTAGTAAGCGTCTTCTTAACTCCCATGTGACCAAGCACCATTGTGATAGAGCTGCAAGACTTCCGGCACCTTAGTTTTAGGCACTACCATTTGCAAATGGCACTGGTTACCGCGAGCGTTTGCCCATTTGCGGCACAGAACTCCATCCTGGACAACCAAGCTTTCCCACTGTGCCCAATAACTCTTGGTGATGGGGCTCATTGCTGCGATATCACTCCATTTGGGCCTAGGAGCGTCTGTTTCTTCCATTCAAGAATCGGCTGTATACCCTTGTCGTCTTGCTGAGCACTTTGCAAAGCTTCTTTCCATTCGTCGCTCAGATCCGTCTTCAACATCCTCACTAATGCTGCCTGCTTGGCTTCCTGTGGGGTACAGTGCTTGCACTGGTCGGGACACGGCCTACGCGATAGGGCATCTGCGTTACCATGGGACTTGCCGCTGCGATGTTGTATTACGAAATCAAACTCTTGCAGTAGTTCAATCCATCTGGCTACTTGTCCTTCTGGGTCCTTAAATTTAGGTAGCCATTTCAACGCAGCGTGGTCGGTTCGCAGGTGGAATTTACGTCCCAACAAATATTTGTTGAAATGCTGCAAGGTCTTTACTACAGCCAAGAGTTCCCGCCGGGTGACGCAGTAGTTTCTTTCGGGTTTGGATAAGGCCTTGCTGAAGTATGCTATAACAACTTCTTGATCACCTTTCTTTTGTAATAGCACGCCGCCAATTCCGGTGTTACTGGCATCAGTGTCAACTATGAATTCATGCTCATTGTCAGGGTAGCCTAGAATAGGTGCAGTACACAGATGTTCCTTGAGCTTCTGGAATGCAACGTCACAGCTCTCATTCCAACAGAACTGTACTCTGTCTTCGGTGAGCTTATGAAGAGGTCGAGCAATGTCAGCAAAGTTCTTCACAAACCGTCGATAGTACGAGCATAATCCGAGGAATGCTCTGACCTGCGTTTTGTTCTCTGGAACTGGCCATTCCTTCACAGCAATGATCTTATCCGGGTCCGTTTGAATACAGTTCTCCGAGACCACATGTCCAAGAAAGTTCACTTGCCGTCTGAATAACGCGCATTTCTTCGGACTTAGCTTCAAATTAGCTCCTCGTATCTTTGACAGCACTTGCTCCAAGTTTCGAAGGTGATCCTGGAAGGTGCGCCCCACGATGATGATGTCATCCAAGTAGACCAGGCAGGCGTCTCCAATAAGTCCCATAAGCACTCGCTCCATCAGTCTCACAAAAGTAGCCGGAGCGTTGCACAATCCAAAGGGCATGACGTTAAATTTCCATAATCCTTTGCCTGTGGAGAATGCCGTCTTCTCCTTGTCTTGGGGATCTATTTCCACCTGCCAGTAGCCACTTTTTAGGTCTAAGGTAGAAAACCACTTCATCGCCGTCAGCGTATCCAGTGTGTCATCGATACTTGGCAGCGGATAGCTGTCCTTCTTTGTGATGTCATTTAATCGGCGGTAGTCTACACAGAAGCACATGCTGCCATATTTCTTCTTAACTAGCACCACCGGAGAACACCACGGGCTTGACGAAGGCTCGATTACGCCTTCCTTCACCATACCGTCGATCATAGCTTCCACTCCACGTTCCCGTGCCACTGGCACACGTCTTGGTCGCTGGCGAATCGGTGCTTCACTTCCCGTGTTTATTTTGTGCTGGACTAGTGCTGTCTTCCCTATGTCGGCATCACTGGTCGAGAAAATATCGGCGAACCGGTCTAACATCCTCTCAGCCTTGGTCTTCTCTTCATCTGACAGGGCACTCTGGCAGTCCACCATAAGTGAAGACTCGTCGAATCGTGCACCTTGAACCTTGGCGCTGGTAGGTTGCTCTTGACATCTACGCATCCAAGCCGCTCCTTCATAGGTGCCCAATTCCGTCCCTTTCTTGAGCGACACTTCCTTGTCACTTGCATTCAGTGCGCGTACCGATGAAACTTTGGTACCCCTTACCAAGGTTCGTGCAATCTTCCACGAGGCCTCTTTCTCTAGGCCTTCGATTAGTACGCAGCGGTTCCCTCGACCAGAATTCCCTGGTAAACAAACTGGTACAACCGTTTCCGACCGCGGGTGAAGAATGACATTCTTCAGGCAGTACACTTTTCCTGAAGTTGCACCTTCCATGAAGACTTCTTCCGAGTCACACTTCAAGACTTCCTGGCTAACATCGATCCCGCAGCGATACTTCCGCATGAAGTCTAGGCCTAAGATGCAGTCGTCCACTATATCGGCCACGATGACTTTGTGACGGTAAACTTTGTTGCCTAGCTTCAGATCCACCTCCATTTCACCTCGGACGGTTATGTGCTGACCGGTAGCTGTTCTCAGATTCACACATTCATTGTTCCTGAAGCAGCCCCGAAGAATCCGTCTTGCCAGATGGAAGCCGACGACTGTCCGAGAAGCACCCGTGTCCAATGTCAGCTTGCATGGTGTTCTGTTAATTTCGCCTTCGATGATCAGGCTGTTCCCGTCACATGATTGCGAGATCGAGATACTTGGGGCTCTTCCATTACCAGCCAGCACCCGCCCCGCAGTCCTGGCTTCTACTTGTTTCCCTGCTCTCGCTCAGGCGACCCCTTTGGTGGAGACAGGGTGTCACCAGGCTGCCTACGCTTTGGGCAGCTTAAGAGGATATGGCCTCTTTCTCCGCAGTTGTAGCACCGAGGTGACGACACAACTTCCCTGATGCGGTGACCTCGGTCGTCGCGTCGCACTGCTTCCACCTCCAGAGCGTGGGCTAAGGCGTCCTTGAGGTCCCTGAAGTGCCCAAGCCTCACTGCTGCTCTTACCTCCAGGTGCCAGATCCAATCCGTAAACGCCTGTACGAGGTTCCCGTCAATAAGCGCAGGCGACGACTGGTATGCCTTCCTGACCAGCTTTTCCACCTCCAGAGCCCACTGCTGCAGAGTTTCTCCGGTGCGTTGTGTCCTGTCCTTCAGCTGAGCACGATACACATGTTCAAGGTGCGCGTCACCGTATCTTGCCTCCAGCGCCTCCAGGAGCTTTTCGTAGGTGACGTCTTGCCCGAGTGCCTCCAACACTGTCAAGGCCCGGTCGCGAAGGCCCAAGGTTAGGGCGGTTAAGGCCTGTTCTTTGGTCCACCCATTCGATTGCATCACAGCCTCGAACTGGATCTTGTATGCAGACCGTGATGACGAGCCATCAAATGGTGGAACCACAGATATAGATCTACATAGATAACGCAACTATCACGATTTGAATTGAAACCAAGCGTGCCGACTTTTTAATACCTACTGTGACGTTGCCTGTATCACGAAGTCGAAGCGATGCGCGACAGTATCGCTTGTGCGATATTCATCTTCTCCTAATACACAACGTCAGATCAAACGTCCGAAGCAAACGCGGCAACGTAATGTGAATAAAGTTTACTTAACGGTTAAACGGACGCGCGGGGACTGAAGTTAGTGGCGACCAAGCTCGACGCTTGGTCGGAGTTCAGACACGCGAAGTGCATGCATTTGCGTTATCTATGTAGATCTATGTCTATGGGTGGAACCTTAAATCCACGAGGTGAGGGCGCTACAGCCGCTGGTGTCACTTCGAGCCCACGCAATTTCTTCTCCACTTCAGCAACACAGGTCTCGGGGTGGTCATGTACACGCTTCTCAATGTCACTGATATGGGCCTCGTGCTGCTGGAGTTCCTCCTTGACCGCCTTCAAGTCCTTCCCCACTACGGCGCTGAGGTCCTTCATGAGCACCAGCTGTTCCTCCAGACGGCGGGCGTGCTCTTCCTTGTCGCACTGCAGCTGCTCCTCTAGGCGGCGCGCGTGCTCCTCTTGACGGCGAGCCTGCTCTTGTTGACGGCGGTCCTGATCCTCCTTGTCGCGCTGTAACTGTTACTCCAGGCGGCGAGCCTGCTCCTCCTGACGGCGGGCCTGCTCCTCTTGACGGCGAGCCTGCTCCTCCTTGTCGCGCTGTAGCTGTTCCTCCATGCGGCGCGCGTGCTCCTCTTGACGGCGGGCCTGCTCCTGCATGAACGCCATCAGAGCCGCGATGTCGGGCACCGCCACGGAGTGTGCGCTTGCAGGCTCCACTGCAGCCGCGGAGTCGCCTGGTCCACCAGACGATGGAGAAAGAACGTCTCCGAAGCGTCTCTGGTCCAGGTCTTGCTGGCGCTGGTTCCTAGTACGAACTCCTTCAGTTTCTTCCTTCGGCATAACCGGCATAATTTATCCCTTTCTTCTGACACCAATTTGTTACGAGCTGGGGTTCGGTGATAAATTATATACAGTATGCCAGAAAAACTGCACTTTATTTACTAACACAAACACTATACACACTTATTTCTCAACACTAATAAAAACACACTTATTTCACACCACTAGAAACACCACTAAACACTCCGACTTACTTCCCTTCGTTTGATGATTATCGCTTCGATATTTAATTGTTACTGTCTCTTCCCGCCCGTCTGCGTGGTATTTATACCGGCCGGAACACATAACTAGTATTTTCGAGACTCATCACGAAAGTTCTGGTAGCTTGCGGTCATTCTAGTTTGTTCTATTTACAGCAACGCCATCTATTAGAGGATAGATGAAACAGCTTTAAACCACCGATACATCTAATCTCATCTAGTACCCCCTATATTCACCGATAGATGGCGTAACAGTATGGAGCGTTAAATATTTTCGACCTTATCTATATGGCAGACGGTTCAGCATACAGACCGACCGACCTTTAGTTTATTTATTTTCCATGATAGATCCTTCTAGTAGGCTTATCAAATTTCGGTTACAATTAGAAGAATATAATTTCACAGTCGAATACTTAAAAGGTCAATCAAATCGTGTCGCAGATGCTCTGTCGCGAATAGTTATCACGTCAGATGATTTAAAAGTTATGAATGAGAGAATTATAAGTGTAATGACCAGAGCTCAGTTACGCCGAATAAATATGAAAAAGAGCAGTAATAGTTTGCCGGTGGATAATATTGACACTGACTCGAGGCCTGATCAACCGAGAGTTGTGAAAATAATTAAAAAACCGCAAAATATTACTGAACTTTCGTTGATAAATTCTAGAAAATTAAATAGTTTATTAAGAAAAGGCATAATAGTGGAACGTTACAAAGATTTTATATATGTGCCCAGCAAGTGTATGATTTATTTACAAACAATATCTCGATCTCCGATTACGCGAGCCGAATTGGTGAGAGATTTGTTATGTTTATGTTCGAAGTTTGTAATAAAAGAATTATGCATAATAAGAAGTGATGATAACAAAGATTTTATCAATGGGCTACTAGCTGAAATAAAGAAAGATGATAAGTGGTCCGGGCCACGTATTTGTATTATTAGTAACGTTCAAAGGATAGACAATCTAGATAACAGACGTGTAATACTAAACGACTTTCACCTATTGCCCACTAGTGGCATTAGGCGAATGACGAAAAATATCAAAAAGTACTGCTTCTGGCCGAGCATAGAAAAAGATGTGATAGATTACGTTTCCAGGTGCGAACAATGTAAGAAACAGAAACACTCTGTACACACTAGACAGCCAATGCAAATCACAACCACAGCAAAGTCGGCATTTGAGAAGGTGTATTTAGACATAGTTGGACATCTTCCGAAGGTCATGTATAGTTATAATTATATTTTGATTCTTCAATGCGAGTTAACAAAGTTCACAGAAACGTACCCCTTACATAATAAAGATACGGTAAGGCTTCGTTCACACGGCATTGTACTGCACGTTTTCTTTGTATTCGTTTTTTTAACGTACAATCACCCGGGTGTTCACACGGTAGATTTTCCTTCGTGTAAAAAACGAATAGCCGCAGTCTTCACAGACTTGTGATAGTGAAAAGACGTCAATGATGGATCCACGCTTGGTTGTTCTTTTATATTGGTACAATCGAAGGCGCAAACGGTTTCGCCGCCGACAGAGCAGAAGGTTTTGGGTACATCCTATAATTAATGAAGAAACAGGGCGTACTAAACTATTTGAGAAGTTATACGATAGACTTAGAAACGATGAAAATATGTTTTTTAATTACTTTAGGATGTCTATTGAAAGTTTTGAAAACATACTAAGTAAATCGATAAAAAACGTATGAACATCGTGCCGTGTGAACGAGTCAAAACTATACTATGTGCCACTGCAAGCCGAATACGTTAAAGTTTATTCGATTTGCTTGACAAGTCCGTTGAGTATTCGTTTAAACGTATGAACGGTGTACGATTTTTTGCAGTACAAGCGGCATGTGAATGGTTCTATAGAGAATGTATGTGCCACTATTTATACGTTAAGACATATACTGCAAAAAAACGTGCAGTACGATGCCGTGTGAACGAAGCCTAAGTGTGGCCCGTGCTTTCGTTGATAATTTTATTTTAAAGTTTGGCATACCTTGAGAAATCGCTACCGACCGTGGGTCCGAATTTATATCTAGCACAATGAAAGAGTTATGCCAAATCTTAAAAATCAATCAAATATTTTCCACAGCCTATCACCATGAAAGTATCGGAGCCCTGGAAAACTCGCATAAAACAATGGGTGCGTATTTAAGAACAAGTTGTGAAAATAAACTGACGCGTGGAGTGCTTGGTTGCCGTACTGGTGCTTTTGGTATAATACTACAGTACATACGGAAACCAAGTACACCCCACACGAGTTAGTGTTTGTTAAGCGTTTTTTGTTAACTTCTAATTTGAACGGTAGTATTGTAGAGCCATTATACGCTCATGACAGTTGTCTCAGAAGGATGCACATACTAATTTAGTAAACAGTAAAATAAAGAGAAAACATGCGTACGACATTAATATAAACCCTGTGTATTACAATAAAGGTGATTTATTATTGTTGGTAGCCCCATCTACCTTTCCATCGAGAACTAATCACGTCAACGTCAATGGTTCGTCGCTGCTCGGCCAATCCGAGCGATCCTTTTCATAAATCCCCTCCCGAAACACCTGGCTATTGGCTGCCTTGCTCAACGGCGACGCAGAACTTTCGAGACGCTAAGAACGTGTCCGCTATACTGTACCGCACCGTGCCGCATCCGCCATATATAATTATTACCGCTTATACAAAACTCAACATAACCGCTCGCGAGTGAAAGTGATTTGTGTAGTGGAGTGAATCAAGCAGCTTTCATCTCGAAAACACCAGGAGACTGCCCTTCTGAGAAGAAGAAGATTGCCGTGCAAGGTAAGAGGTTCCTTTCTACACCATACTTTCTCTCCCTCTCCAATCCTAGGCGACCAGAACTCGCCATCCTTTAGATACAGTCCATTTTTTCCCAAATCGCCTAGGAACGTGTAACGCCGAACCAATTGTTGAAGAATCCATCTGATAGTAAAATGGATCCTATATATACGGGACCCTACGAGGTCATCGAGGATTTAGATTATAATGTAAAAATATTGAAAAATGGCAAGGACTATGTAGTTCACAAAAATTTAACGAAGCCTTATAAAACAATACAATGTATCTAGGTAATTATGCAAATATAAAATAAACAGTTTACCTACTTATGTGTATAGGTATTATGATTTTAAAATTAGCTCTATAATAAAGTTAGCTCTATAATTATGTAATTTTACCAATAAACTTAGTTATTAAAATTATATAATATATTAACTACATTTATATGTAAGAGAAACGTTTCTTTTATACCCATGTTGAACTAATTTAATAATTTTAATATTGTATATCTTTCTTTATTTTTAAACTGATGAACTCATTTACTCATTTTAATATAGTATAACTTTCCTTATTTTTAAATTGATAAACTCACTTAATCATTTTAAAATTGTATACCTAACTTTCTTTATTATAATGCAATTGAAAAAAAAAATCAAATATACTGTATTTTCATTTTTTTTTATTTTAAGGGGAAGATGAGATGTGGTAGGTTAAAGGTATATATAATAGTGTATTCATTAAATAAAGACAGTCTATTACTAGCACTCGATGGTTTCATTTCTCTCATAAACACCCGACCTTACATTGTATTTTATTATTTTTGTAATTTACATTTAACTCAATATGTTGTTTTCTATAGTTTTGGAATTGAATCATTTGCGTTTTATCTACATTGATTTTTAAATTATTATGCCTACATTTTCGCAATTATTTTTAAAGTAAGATTTTTGTAACCAGTTCCAAAGCATTCTTTTTCTTATAGCCTCAATCATGTAACTATATCTAAAGAGGTAGGCAGAGGTGTAACATAACAACCACATTTAGCCATATTATGAAATGGGGGCCAGGTTATTGCCGTTATCGAGCTCGTTGCCGGAATCCGTGCTGCTAATGAGAATTCGAAAAAACTCAATAACACTTTTGGCTGACCCGGGAGTCGAACGCGGGACTTCCTGATCAGCAGACGCAGACGCTATCCACTGGAGCACGGAGGTAAGCGTAATTATTCTAAACTAAAGGCAACTTGTAGGTATTTATCCCGATGTTCTAAACTAAAGGCAACTTGTAGGTATTTATCCCGATGTTTCGGAGGGAATTACACAGGCGTAAAAATAAAAAAAATACACTTACATACAGTTTCCCGTCCGATAGTCATAGACACAATTATCCCCATGGACAATAATCCGTCACAGTAGGTTTGAATAATGCACCCTCCCGAAGGATCTCCACCTTGTCGTGGTGGGAGGGGGCTCAGTAATCGTGGATTGGACACCCGCGGTGAAGCTAAGAGAGATCCCGGGAGTGGACGCTCCGCGTGGGATTAGAAGGGCCTGCGCAAGATGCATCCAACGGTGCGGGTGCGGGGGACAGTTCTGTCTGTCCCTCACAGTCGGGCGCGGTTGCGGGAGGAGAGGCGTATCGGTGTTGCGTTGCCGCGCGCCCTTTCTCCCGCGACCAAATGGGGGTTGCGTCGCGGTGGGGCCGCAAAGGAAGAGGAGATGCTGTGTTGCGTTGCCGTCCTCCCTATCCTCTGCGGCCGCTGGGTGTTTTGGCGGCGGAGCCCAACATCTTATTCCGCCGCCAAGGGGGTTTTGTTCGGGGCCCGCCTGACCATCTGGCGGGCCAATACCCGTCGGGGGGTAGCGACGAATGCTTATGCGATTCCCTACCCTCCGATACACGGGTACATGAGAAATTCGAGGTGGTTTTTAGTGGTTACACCACATACTCCGGCTCTCATTTCCCCAAGAGTCGGAGATCCGCACGGATTTTCCACCTCGTAAAACAAAAAAAAAAGTTTGAATAATGCAGCGATCAAAAACATTAAAACTACGGTCAATAAATTTTCGTATATTTCTATTGTATTTGATGATTTAATTAATGGTAGTGGCACTGTGTACCGTTGCGTTGGCTTGAACGTAGGAAACTGATGTTTTAAACAGCGCAATCGTTTCTTTATAATATATATGAGCGAGGTTGTAGGCAATAGGGTTGACGTGCGCAGCGCGATAAATAGTATGCTACAAACTTCAACATTATCTTTATAGTTGAAGTAGTTAAGAAGAAGATCTTGTGTTGTGACAAGGATTGAGAAAGGAATGCTTAGGTGGTTTGGACATTTGAAGCGGATGAGCAAAGGAAGAATGACGAATCAGATATATAAGGCAAAGGTGTGTGAGCAAGTCGGTCGTGGCAGACCTCGTCGGACATTCATCGACCAAATTGGAGACGTCCTAAGAAACGGAAAGGTTCGAAGTACCCGAAACCGGCGATCATGTATGAAAAGAGTAATGAGTGTAAAGGCAGCGCGTGAGGTTTTTAAAGATAGGAGCAAGTGGCATTCTGTTGTCTCTGCCTACCCCGACGGGACAAAGGCGTGAGTATAATATGTATGTATGTCAAAGAAGTTAGAAAGCAGGTAGGTAAAAGTCTTCCAAACAATAGTCAGGTCAGCGTCTGGGTAATAAAGTCCAACATATAAAAACTTGAGTCAAGTGCACAACGATCGATTTGCCGCCAGACGGCTAGTTGACAGATGCGGGGGGTGTTGTGTTCTGCCGCCTGACGGCGACTTGACAGACGAGGGGATATTATATTTATTTATGTTTGCCGCCATATAAAATAAATCATAAGTTATTTGGAACTAAAACATTGTCGAAATAAATCACTGATTTCAATATTCGATCTATCCACAGATGTGAAGACTTGAGATACATGTTTGACTTATTTTGTATGGAGCTTACATGTATTGAAGCCGATATTGAATTGCTAAGACGTATTGGAGTTGCATGTTGTCGAAGTAAAATCTTGTCGAAGAACAATTTGTCAAAATTCATTGATTACACCTGATACAGTACGCCATCACCAATTTGATTTTATTATTATCATTTTTCCACAGAATACTTCTAAATTACAGTATGTGAGGCCCCTTTTTAGTGTTCCGTACCTCACAAGGTAAAAAAAGAACCCTTATAAGATCACTTTCTTGTCCGTCTGTCTGTCTGTCTGTCCGTGTGTCACCACCGATTTTCTAAGGAACGGGTGGACCTAGCAAATTGGGTCCTGGGTCAACCCGATAAAAAGATATGGTTAAAATTAGATTTTTGCGAAAACTTGTAGGTACCAAAATTAACCTTAATTTTCACCTTTTTAAGTTTCGGATTTTTTCCTTTACTTGTGCTGTAAGACCTTGGTTTTTACCAAAATTGACAATTCTAGGTCAACCGTAAGTACCCTATAGGTTTTGGGTCGAAAACCTATATGGTAGCTCCCGTTGAACTAGAATCACAAAATTTAGCCAAAAGCAGGGCCTTGCTAATCTTACAGCACAAATAAAGGAAAAATTACAAAAAATAAAAAGTGAGAAATTTAAGGGTGTCCCCATACATACATAGTAGACTCCATTTAAGATATTCCTTTAAGTTGTATGGGCGCTCATACAGATTTCGAGGACTAGCGTAATTAGCACCAACCTCAAATAAGGTAAAATGCGTACGGAACCCTTGGTGCGCGGGTCAGATTCGCACTTGCCCGAATTTTTTAATTTGGTTGAAGATTTTAGGCAACGATAATCTAGTGGAGATACCAACAGACTAACATGCAGAGGGGATCGGGTTCGAATCTAAGGCGGGCACCAATGACTTTTCGGAGTTATGTGCGTATTTAATAGTAAATTATCGCTTGTCTCGTGCCTCCGAGATCACGTTAAGCCGTCAGTCCCGGTTGTCATGAAGATGTTTGACAGTCGTTATAGGGAGTTAGTGCCTCTGAATAAACTGACACTAGTCTAAACCATGGAATTCAGCTATCCCTTTGGGGGAGGTCAGACTGGCAGTCGCTCTGTGGTAAACCGTAAAGCTAATATCCAGTCACATCCAGTTAGACTAGAAAATGGATCCCGGATTATAACTGGGATAACGCTATGGGGATGTGGTCGAAGATTTCACTTTTATTTTCAAATGAATACGCGGTATGGACGATCCATTAATACTGATTTAGTAACTGTACGGCGTTTATAATCTCGATAGGTATTATCTATATAGGTGCGCAGATGACTCATCGGCAAAGCCAGTCAAATATTAGCGCGGCACAAACTATTCTACTTGCGTCAGACTTATTATGAAGTAAGTATATTTGTGGATTTTATCGCTAGTCCCAGAACTGGAGGTAAATATTTATGATTAGATTACGAGCAGAAACTTGACTATTCAAGTTATAATTATCCCTGTTTATAATTTACTAGCTGACCCGGCGCACTTCGTACCGCAATATTTTTTTAATATTTGATATTATTACTTTTACATACAAGCCTTTTCCTGATAATAACGAATACATGATTTATCCAATTTGGTGCAGTCTTTTGGAAGTTATGCGCGTAAAACTTTTCGGTGATATTTTTTTTTTAATTTACATAGGTAGATGTCTTTTGTCGTCACCGTTTAAGGCTTGGTCACAAGATCGGTCTAAGGCTCAGTTCACAATGAAATAGCAGCGGCTGGAACCGACGACGCGCAGCTTCGAAGAGAAGGCTTGCGGCCGCCCGCGACTACTCACGGCCGCGTGCAGCTCAGATCACGGCTCAGGCTCACGCTATTCCTATTCGCGGTAGATCCGCGGCGTGAGTGGGCGGGGGTAATAGGATACTTCCAGCGGCCGCCAGAGCGGTCGTGCGCCGACGCTGCGCGGACGCCGCTGGAATGATCGCGAAGCCGCGAGCATTCGCTCAACGTTTTTAAGTTTTTCAAGTGATTCTATGAATTATAGTCATGGTGATAGACTAAAATTATATGACACTGAAACTGCTCTCCGCTTCGCTTCCGGCCGCTGCCATCTCGGTGTGAACTGAGCCTAAGCGGCGAGCGGCGCAACAGAGCGTCGTGCTGATGGGTTCGTGACCGGACCTGCGTGCGCGCAGCGGTAAACACATCAGCAGCGGTGGACGTATTTAGATGCACGCAATTTAGGCACCCAAAATTATGGTGTTATCAATAATACCTATCTCTTCTGTGTTTAGAAATCAGTAGGTACATTTATAATACAAGATATTATGCGAGAAGGGGTGCACGAATGAAATAATATCGTTCTCTCAATTGTTAATTTCGTGATTTATACGGAGATTAAATAAAATATGCAGATGAGTTTATGCAACACATAACAGTACTGCATAAATATTTAAAAACAACACATCAGATTCCAAAAAAATAATAACGAATGTCGGCGTATTCATTACCGCAATACACATAATCGACGAAAATATTAATTATTTCATTCACCGCCTAGTCCACGCTCGCGCAGCGCCGCGCTGTCTACGCCGCTCAGAGTCGTACCTTTATATGACATGGTCCGTTCAGGGTAGGGCTGCCATCACCTAAATTGCCGACACCGGATAAACACGGCAAAAATCCCAGACATTTGGGCGAATATGGTTTTTCCCGGACACCCTCTGAAAAAGAATTTCCCGCTTACCTATAAAAAAATGCATTTCCCCTCAACTACAAACTCGGACAAATCCGGGGAAATCAGTACGAATGGCAGCCCTAGTTCAGGGCCGTGCCCAACTACGGCAGCGCCTGGGTGCGAAATCTGTGCAGCGCCTTTTTTGGCGTCCTGCTTCGACAATTTTTTTAATTAGGTATTTAAATTAGTCTCTAGTTTTATAGGTATAATAGTACCTATTTATCTAATTACGTAAGGTGCTGCGATAAATGTGACCAGCCAATTCCACTTCAGCTTGCGAACTCTTAGGATGTCGATTACTTTGGTTCTCTGTCGGATCACTTCATTCCGATTCGATTCGTCAGAGAAATGTCGAGAATAGACCGATACATATCTCGCTGACCGACCTTGAATTGTTGGACCAGTCGCACCGTCAGATGCCACGTTTCGGCTCCATAAGTCATTATGGATAGGATGCACTTGTTGAAGACTTTTGTCTTAAGGCTTTGTGGTAAGCGTGACGAAAATACAAGTCGGAGTGTATTATACGCGGCCCAGCCAAGCTGTATACCTTTGGGAACCTCCTTCAAGTTTTTTCTATCCAACTGCAAGATTTGCCCATGGTAGACATACTTCTAAACAAGTTCGAGGGGGTCTCCATTGAGCATAATAAAATTGGCTACGAAGAGACAAGTTCATTGAACATAATCTTGATTTTTGTGCAAGTTTATCCAGAAACTGATGCAAGCAGACGAACCATTTAAGATGCTATTAAATTGCAAGTCTTACAGGGTTTTAGCCAGGATGATGATATGTACGTTAATGGTAATATCGTGTCCTTATTATTGCAGCGTCTAGAAAATATTGTCCATCGCATTAATAAACAATTTGGGGGATATACTGTCCCCCAACTCACGCCTCGATATAGGTAGATAGGTTCAGACTGCTGAATCTGTACTTGCCTGGTCATGTTGGCGGCGTCATACAGACCAGCACTTGGACAGATCGCCAAGCGAGTTTGCGCCTTTGGAAGAACTCCAGAACATACCAGGTTTCTTTAGATTCGAAGGCCTTTTTACGGTCTACACAAGGTAAGCACAGGGGTATATACTGTTCTCTCTTCTGTATAACCTGCGGTGAACTTCATCAAATGGCTTAGAAAGCTGGATCAAGACTTTTGACATCCGATTTAGCATTATTGCTTCTTGAATGGAGCGTGTATTGGAGCTGCGGAGGTCGCGTCTTCCCAACTTACAGATGTTGTTTGTCCCTTAATCAGATCTTTGTTCAGATCTGACGACAATAGGGTTTTGTGAAGACCTCCTGTCGGTGTGATGCGTCTGACTAAATTTCGTCCCCTGATGACATAGGATTGCATCCACTTGGTCAAGTTCCTGGTCTCGTCGTTTGTAGTTTTCGCAAGGCGGCAAACCGGTTTTCTAGTTAGCATTTTAGGTACGGTGTTGAACCTAGTTCAACCTAGTAATCACGTAGACATCCCTAATTATCTGCGTGTTGTTTTCAGTCATTGTATCTTTGCTTTCGGTGCACACGCTTATAACCTTGAGGTGCATACTCTTACCGACATCCTGAACACTTTAACAACGTTGTCAGAAAGGGCCTTATATACCAAGCCTTAGGGTGGCTGGTCTCCCACTCTAACAAGGTAAAATGTCCTGAATCTATGGTTATGGTATCGCCACCCGCGCTTTGGACTTCACATAATCCGATAAGACCTATCTTATGCACTTCAGATATTCCTTTACTTGTGCTAGATGTTCAAAAAGCTGTAGTGTGGTGTCCTTTATTCGTAGCCATGATCAGTCGGTGTTGGCAGCTTGCCGTAACCCCAGAGATTTTTCGCACTCCCTGCCACGCCGTAACTATGTCCACCGCCTTGGGCAGGATTAGTGGGCCGACCCCGAAATCTGGGGACCTTATTTGCATGTACACCGTGTAGATTTTGCATGTAGTCACAATTCTGGGCATGCAGGTTGGTGATTGCAGGGTGCAGCTTCTGGCACCAGTGACGCTGCTACCCGTCACAGGCTTATCGAATTAAACTACGGTTATACCGCCATTGGCTAGAGCCTAGTACGCTTTCGTTTGCCTAGTCAGCAGGATGCACCATGGGCAAGTGAGGTTGGCTAGGATCACTGAGATGGAGTTGTGTTCTCATGCATCAGCAATACACAAACTGATTGTATTGCTATCAGAGTAAAGGTGTGAAAATTCAATGTGCACCAATAATTAAACTGTTTGGCTATCGTTTTTCTAGTTATTTGGCTCTCTTGCACGCAAAAATACGAGAAAAGTGTGAGTATTTGCACAAAACCCGCGTCACGTCACATCGGGCTGCGTCCAAAAATTCGAAGATGTCGTTTGTAGTCCGCTATTATGGACTCTTGATTTGAACACAAAACTCATAAATATTCGGGTCAAAACTCAAATATCATGAAGGTAAACCACAGACGCTGACCTGACTATTGTTGGGAAGAATTTACTTAAAAAAATTGACGATCATAAGCGTTACCTTGTGACCTAGATGAATAAATGATTTTGACTTTGACTTTTACTTTGAAGACTTTTACCTACCTGCTCTCTAACTTCTTCAACTATAATGTTGAATTTTGTAGCATATTATTTATCGCGCTGCGCGTGGCCACCCTGCTGCCAACTATCTCGCTCATATATAAAGAAAAGATTGCGCTGCTTCTTACATCAGTTAGTTTCTTACGTTCAAGCTAACGGTACACAGTGCCACTACCATTCATAAAATCGTTGAATACGATAGAAAGATACGAAAATGTTTGTGCGAATAAATTTATTGACAGTAGTTTTAATGTTTTTGATCGCTGCATTATTCAGACCTACTGTGACGGATAATTGTCCATGGGGACATGTCTATGACTATCGGACGGGAAACTGTATACAGTAAGTGTTTTTTTTATTTGTTTTTTTTCGCCACAATAATTCCCTCTAAAACACAGGGATAAATACCTACCAAGTACCTACTTCACCTTTAGTTTTGAATAATTACGCTTACCTCCATGGTCCAGTGGATAGCGTGTGCGTCTGCTCATCGGCAAGTTCCGCGTTCGATGCTCAGGTCAGCCAAAGTGTTTTTGAGCAGCACGGATTCTGGCAATGTGCCCGATAATGGCGATAAGCTGTCCCCCATTACGTGGGTCATAAATTTCATAACATGGCATACTTTGTTGTTGTTATATTACACCTCTGCCTTCCCCTTTGGATATAACTACATGAGTGAGGCTATAAGAAAAATAATGCTTTTGAAACTGGCTCCAAAAATCATACTTAGGTAAAAATAATTGCGTAAATGAGGAACAAAAAAATATTCTGTCCCGGTCGTCCCAGTTAGTCTAGAAAATGTCCCGGTATTTCAATACATCGCGTACTCTTCATCGGTGGGGGGCGCGGCTATAGACTTTCAAAATTTTCGAAAAGAGCTCTTGCCTTACTCCGTCCAGATAATTGTCTTATTATGAGTAAGCACCCCTAGTACGTTAGGATAAAGCATAATATATATCTGATCTGACGGCGAATTCACTCATTCACATTTGCAACTTTCTAATAATGGAGTATGAGTTCGCGTGATATCTACTTTAATGGTCAGATTATTCAATGAGAGCTTTTTTTTTAGGTTCACTTAACCCCCTTAGAAAATCTGATACGCTCGACTAATTTTCTTTTTTTTACATTTTGAAATCTTACCTCCATTATGCAATTGATCAGATTAACATTCTTAATTTAATAAAAATACGTAGGACATGGATGTTATTAATATCTGACGCGCTCGAGTAAGTCCCGAAATCCCTTTAGGTGCTCCCCTACTATTATGAATATTTCGTACACTAAGAATAAGGGTGTACTTTGTGACCATTAGGTGAATATTTATATAATCCCTGTGACACAGAATTTATTTCATAGTGCGAGAGTTTTCTTTTAAAATAATAAAAAAGTACAGTCATGCAGAAATGACAGTCAGACGTCGATCATTCCATTATAATTCTACAAAAATGTTGGCAAAATCAACAAACACATTTTTTTTAAAGTTCAGTCATCTCATAACGTGGGTGTTTCGCTAATGTGTTTTTATTTACATACACTATAAATATTTGTATTTTCCACATCACGTATTTTTACGCTTTTGGCGAAGTAACGTTTTTAATAAGCGCGTCCTCTGCGCATTCTTCACTAGTATTAGTGAACGCAAAATTAACTGATATTTGAATGGTATCGTGACTAGATCATAAAATGGACAAGGTGTGAAACTATGTGTCATCCTCGAACTATATAGTAGGGGAGCCAACGATGGTAAATTGGGACTTACTCGAGCATCATCAAATCAAATCAAATCATTAAAACTAAGTGTACATGGTGATGGTATACAATGGTATGTGCTTAAGACTTAGCGCCTTTTTCAAGCATAGCAATATTGAGAGCTGACTAACAATTATAAGATAAGTCAGTAGGAAACATTGTTATAATTGTTATATAGTACAGTTAATAGTTGTAGAGGTAGTCCGTAGTACAATTAATTGAAGATAATATAAAATTAATAAAATTAGGAATGGATATATACATTTCAAAATAGGTATTAATCATTAGGTAACATATATTATAATTTTATTTTATTAGTTATAGCATAAACATGGAATTAGTATTAATAGATCTATATAGAATTAGAAAATACAAATTAAATAATTATGTCCTTATTTAAAATATCTAAAAATATCAGTTCGTGTAATCAAGAGCTTCGTCATATACTTATTATTTAAACCTGTAGGTATTAATATTATGAATATATTACTATTATTATTATTATGTCTCTAACAAACCAATTCTAATCATTTACAATTTAGGTATTCTGTAACAGAATAATAGAATTTTTGGGTCAGAAAAAATAGAGACCTATTGGGTTGCAAAGCTAAGATGATTAAATGTTAAGAATGTTAATAATGTACTTATACCTTTTCTTCAGTGAGCAGAGGGTCTAGTATGAGTTTTGCACTCGAGCGTCACGATCTCTCCTCGATCGTGACGATCGAGTGCCAGTCGACGGGAACAATTTCCATACATTTTCTACATTCGACGGATTAGTCTCCTTATTTTTATAAGGAGACTAATCCGATTCAGTTGTATTTTTTTGTTACTTCAACTCCATTTTGATAAGATTTTTTTTCTGTTTTAAAATATATACTTTCCATTAAATCACAGATGACAGAAATTTGAAGAAAGTTTGTTAGTCGAAAATGTTAGGACTGTGATGTCATTTCTAAAATTATTTTTAAGTGCAACCATAAAGATATGCCGATATAATTATAGAACGTGTTTCTTTTAATTTCAGATTAATACCGCCAGAACCAGATAGCTTCGATTATTAAAGAGCCAGAAAATATGACATTCAACTAGAGCTAATAGTAAATTATGTACATATTATCAAAAGGACCAATGAATTTGGCTTGATCTTATTAATAGCGGCGAACGAAAATATTCAACCTCCAAGAGGTTTAAAGGCAGCTGTATAATATCTAACTAAACCTTCATACGCAATATTATGTAGATATGTTATATACTTGGTTTGGATGGGTGGAGTAGGCAGGTGCACAAGTGGAGGCCACGTCTCAGCAAGCGTAGTTTTGGATGCCGTTCCGCCAGATGGACCGATGATTAGAGAAGGGTAGCTGGTAGTGGCTGGATGGTGAAAACGGATCGGATCTTATAGCATACCCTGGGAGAGGCCTACGCCCAGCAGTAAACTGCAACAAGCTGATGTGTATTTTATACTAAAACTTATACGGTTCTAGAGTAGCAGTTATACACCAGACGGCGCAGTAGAGGTAGGCCTCCCGCATGGAGCGATGATTTTAGCAGTTGGACAGATGGCTCAAAATATGGCTGAAACACTCTAAAATGATGAATTATACGGCATAAATCAAGACGGCATTTAGTGCACAAATGAACGAAATATTCGACTGAAGAAATTTTGGATGCAAACAGAAAAGTTTTCATTGCGTTAGATCTTTAGAAGGAAGCAGAATTAAATAGCTGAGTACTGTGTTTTTTTAAGAATACATATTTTAGTAGCTATTGATACGAAGGTTACTAACGACAAAGATGCAGCTAAATTATCAATGACGTAGTGATAGTTCTCCTATCTTTGTTCAAAATTCCATAAAAGAAAGAGAAAGAATTCGTCGACACGCAAATGAAGTAACTAAATAACTTGATAGTAATCAACCGAAGAATTTTATGAGCAGTAGATAGGTTCCTGGACCATAGTGTACAGAAATGGAACTTTACAGAGAAGACGACAAAGAACATTCAAAGGCGGTTATAGTAAGAAGAAAAGTGTTACCAACGTTTGTACGTTGGAAACGCATAAGTAATCACAAATTTGCAGACAAGAAAACGGATGTCAACAGAATCCACACAGATGTAGACTTAGCTGACATATAGTACATCGGGTACTATATTAACGAAAATTGAAATCCCATATTGGATCAATATTTATAAACATTTTTTACTTTGGCAGCTTACCTGGGAAGTTACTGGTCCAGGAGACATTGAGGCTCAAAGTCACATTACAATTTTTCTAATTAGTTATAAAATCGATGAATTTACCCTACCAATGTGTTCAATAGATGTCTTATGCACCCATGGACAAGAAGGTATTTCAAGCATTGCACGCGTGCTCTTTTAATTGCGGATTAAAAAATGTGTCTACTTAAAAAAGAAGTTCGTTTCCCAGGAATTATTTTTCCTTAGAATGACTTGGCCAAGACATCATATCTAAAACGAGTAGACTTCGGTTTGGTGATTGTCTTGGTCTTGTCACACCCTGTATATCTCTGTATATAAAATACTTGTGTTGCTGAATGACTGGCAGACAACATACAGCCGAAACTATTGGGCGCAAGATACTGAAATTTGTTATATTATTATCTCTTCCCTGTGGGCCGTAGCAAAGCACTAAGGGATTTTTCGAGATACCCACATTGTTCTAAATTATCCCAAATTATGGTTTTATAAATAAGTATTGTAGTTATTCAATATACTTATGTACATATTTGTAATAATAGCAAAATGCAGTTTTCGTAACCAGCATGTATTATCTTAATCTTAATATATAAAATCCTTGCGTTACTGACTGACTGACAGACACGCTACAGCCGAAACTATTGGGCGCAGGAAGCTGAAATTTGGCATGTATGTTCCTTGGGGACCGCAGGGGTGCACTAAGAAGGGATTTCCCGAAATTCCCACGGGATCGGCCAAAACGGGAAAATTAAAAAAAAATGCAGGCGTAGCTGCTGGCGTCCTCTAGTATGTAAATAATAAGTAGTTGTAAGTATTTATTGCAAGTAATTACTCATAAATAATAATCCGTCTATTGTAAGTAAACATTATAATTCATAATTGGATTCGTATTTTTGAATAAAACATGTTCATGAATAATTGTATATTTAAACTAATATTATTATTTTGTAATTTAATTGAGTGTGATGGCGCTAAATAGGCAACATAAGTGAATAACTGTGATTGATCATTCAATAATAAACATTGTTCATGTACTGACAGTTTTTTTTTCACCACTGTGGAAATGCATTTACGCATACTCCCCGCAAGATGAAAAGCGGGGATGTGTGATTATGTGGGACTTGACACGGCTGGAGTGCAAGGCTTACGGCCTTGCACCCACTAAAACCACAGCGCGTACCTCCACGCCATTTTGGGGGCGCCAGGGGGTCACGTTAGCTTTCTACCCTGGCACCCCGGTGGATACCCCGAAGGCCACAACCTCCTTGGCGGCGGATTAAGTCCAAGCCACGGTTACTGAGACGACTTACCTTTTTTTTTTTGCGTCGAGTTGGAAAATTCTCATGGAATCCCTCCGCTCTTGGGGAAGGGCGAAGGGGACTATCAGACTCTTACTGACTAAAAACCAACCCGTGTTCCTCATATACCCGTGTGTCGGAGGGTCGGGTATCGCCGAAGCATTCGTCGCTACCCCCGACGGGTATTGGCCCGCCAGATGGTTAGGCGGGCCACGAACAAAACCCCCTTGGCGGCGGATGAAGGTGTTGGGCTCCGAAACACCCAGCGGCCGCAGAGGATAGGGAAGACGGCAACCTGGCAACACCGCATCTCCTCTTCCTCTGCGGCCCCACCGCGACGCAACGATGGTGCGCCCGCATTCTGTCGCGGGAGATAGGGCGCGCGGCAACGCAACACCGACACGACTCTCCTCCGGCGACCGCGCCCGACTGCGAGGGACAGACAGAACTGTCCCTCTCACCCGCACCATTGGACGCATCCTGCACAGGCCCCTCCAAGCCCACGCGGAGTCCAAGCCACGGTTACTAAGCCCCCCCACCACGACAAGGTGGAGATCTCACGGGTACTGATTTACCTGTGTTTTCATTGCTCAAGTGCATATCTTGTTGCATTCCCTACGAGTAATGCGTAGCAAATACAAAATCAGGTAAATATTTTTTATTTTTAACATACTTAATTATCATCATTGTCCTAGCGTTATCCCGGTTGCATCCAGGACTTGTACGCCTTGGATCCCGGGGTCCGCTAACTGGTCTAACCAGATCTGACAGAATATCAACTTTTCCACAGAGCGACTGCCGTCTGACCTCCGCAACCCAAAGGGATAGCGATATTCCATGGTTTAGAGCACTATCACTTTATTTTAGGGTACTGACTCCCCGTAACGAATGTCAAAGATCTTCATGACAGTCGGGACCGACGGTTTAACGTGCTCTCCGAGGCACTGGGCAAGCGATAATTAACAATTTTACATGCACTAAACTTCAAAAAGTGATTGGTACGCGCCGTGGATTCGAACCCGATACCCACTGCATATCATGCAGTCCGTAGGCATCTCCACATAATAGCGCCCTTTTTCCGTCGGGGTAGGCAGAGATGTTAGAACGCCACTTGCATCTATCCTTACAAACCTCACGCGCTTCCTATACATTCATTACTCTATTCATACATGCTCGCTACTTTCGGGTGCTTCGAACCTTTCCATTTTTCAGGAATGTCCAACGAGGTCTGTCGCGACCGACTTGCCCACACACATTTGCTGACAACGAATGACGAATCAAATGGCGCGCCGAGGCCAATGTCGCGTCGCGTCGCACTAAAGGCGCCACATCGACACACATCGAAATCGCTTGCCGCTTCCGCCCGCCGCTGTAGCCGCTCTTCCGCCGCTATAATCGGCCACAGCCTACAGTGGCAGCGGCAGCGGCAAGCGACGTCGATGTATATGGCGCGTTTACTCTGAGGCGACGTTTACATATCGGTCGCCGCGACGTAGCAAAGCGCGCCATATCATCATAAACCCTTGCCGCTGCCGCCTGCCGCTGTAGGTCGTGACCGGGCCGTTATTCCTCCACACGCTATTATCATAGTACTGTAGGTCAACCGGTGCAATACCGCGTCGCTAAGTGCTCTACATTACGTCTGCTTGCTTTGTCGCATTACCACACAATAGAACACGATAATATCGCAAATAATCTATTAGTCATACCATTGTTTAATGCGTCATCAAAGAACAATTCAAATGACAATACCTCCTACCTTTTTATAAGTAATTTTTTTTATTAGACTTCTCTCGCTCTAGGATTAAATCTTGTGTCGCGGGGGACTTTACAAACAGACAACCAACGGACACAACACCAAGACCCGAAACAATTAACAATTTATAGATCACACAAAGCGTTGTCTCGTGTGGCAATCGAACACACAACACTCGGCGCAGTATCAAGCCGCTTAAACCACTACGCCAAACACGCAGTCGGCAAACGAGCAGTTGGATAGCAAGCAATTACTGTCACCCATGGGCACAGCCAGACCAAAGGAATCACAAGTGCGTTGTCGCCTTTTGGTATGGGAAAACGAATACAAGGAAGAGCGAAATGAGGGAGAAGTAAAAGTAGATGGGGCCTCCGGCACTCTCACTCACCGAACGAAAGGTAGCAGGATGGATACTTTTACTTTTCGTCAATATTCTGTGAGAGAATAGTACTATCTCATCGAGCTAATATCACCTTCACTAATGAGCACGACGTTAAGCATTTATCTATAGGTAGCATTTGGAAATATTTTTGTAACTGACGAAAACGGTAGCATTGTTATCAATTCGACCTACCTATTAATACAAGGTTAGTCTTAGTCACCGTCACAGTCAAATTACTTATTTGTTCATATGCTTTACAAAAACACTTAAAGAAAGTAAGTTTTTTTCATGTAGGATGAGGCCAGTGTTTCACACCAGACGATGTGACTACCCAGAGGAATTATCCGAAGCATACTGATTTCAACATGAATAAGAAAAGAAAAAGAAAAGAATACATTTATTTCGCTACACTAAATGGACACAAAAAGCATAAATACATACCTACTTACTTCATTAGCCCTGTATAAAAACTGTCCCACTGCTGGGTACGGGACCTCTTCTCACTATGAGAAGGGTAAGGCCACAGTATAAAGACATACAGTAGTTTGACGCCTTTGATCTCGTAGAAAAAGCCGACAACGTCTAGACAAGGGTAAATAGGCTAGGGCTGCCACATGTAAACAATACCTACTTATTCAAACACCGCCTATTTATTTTCGAAAAATCTACATGAATAATATAGTGTAAATCACTTATCTATACATATAAATAAAATTAGAGTGTCTGTTTTTAATATTAAAATAACCGCTTTTTACTAAATGCATATGGATGTATACACGGTACATACACCGAAATGACATTTTTTACAATTTTTGTCTGTCTGGTTGTTCTTACTAATCTCTGCAATGGCTGGACCTATTTTGACGGGACCCTCACTGGCCTGATGTACCAAGGAGTAACTTAGGCTAAAAATTAACCGGGTACGTGAAGAAGTTCCCTCAGGACGCGGGTGAAACCGTGCGAAACAGCTAGTTTATTATATTACAATAAATTACGATAAATAATTATTATAAAACAGATTTGCATACAAAGTGTCAGTCAGCAACTATTTCATCCCGCAGGTGTCGTGGGAGGCGGTTAAGAATATAAAGCATTTTTCGTACAAACCAAGTTAAAATAAAGCGATTGACATAGCGGTTGTTCAATGGATGGGTAACCTTGGGATCAGCTTGCAGAGCCTATGTTATAGATATGAAGTATTTTGTAGATTTTTTTCGTGCAAACTACGTTAAGGTAAAGCAATAGACATCACGGTCATTTTATGGATGGGTGACCGGGCTATGAGATTACAGAGAACATGTGTGGGGTTTATAAAAGGGGGCCAAAAATAAGGTTATTTTTGAGCTAGGATGCGCCGTTACCAAGATACATAATAATATGTGATAGGTACTTACCTAATGCGAAGGTACTAGGTACTTATTGAATGAAATTAAAATCACACCAGAATCGAATATTACCTTCATCATCATCATCAGCCTTTGAAAGGAGGAATTGGCCTACTATACCACGCTGGACAAACGGGTTGGTATAGGGTTTGTATCAAGTTTTCCTTCTCTTACGCTCGGGCCACACTACCTTACCGTCTACCGGGCTGTTACCGCCATAATTATGGCAATAAATTACCGTTAAATTACTGCGTGAAGTCGTGTGGTTACACTAGAGTTTACCGAGATATGCCAATGAACTAGGCGGTAAAAATATCATTTTTCAAGATGGCGGATGAAGCTGCAGCTGTTTGGTATTTTATGAGTGCCAATTATTTTAACATGAATCTTTTAAATTTTTAGCTTTCTGTCGGGTATCCCAGAGAGACGGTTCGGATTGCAATAACTCCAAAAATTCGAGCGCTTTTTCATTTGACCACTCCATATCGGTAGATAGTGTAGATACGTGCGTCGTCGTCGAACTCGTGTTGCACACTGAACAAGCGGTAGTGTGGCCACAAACGCAATAATTACTGCTGTAATCTTCTTTGATGTGCGAAAAAGACCGCCGCCGGAGCTATTGCCTACCGGCATATGCCATATTGATTGGCATTGTAAAATTATGGCCATAAATCGCGGTTACACCTAGGCGTTGTTGAAATTATGGCAATAATTGTTGGCATATCCCGGTAGTGTAGCCCGAGCGTTACAGTGCTGTTCTCTGCATAATATGCTCCCTCTGTCGGCTCTTACGACACCCATGGGATGATATGGGGTGGTGACATTCCGTATTCTTAATCAATCAGGGACATATTTTCTTACGTTATAATATTACCTTACAACGCATATTTTCTTACGTCTGCCATGTTGTTTACGTACAATAATTGCTACTTTATTCTGTGATTTGGCCAGATTAGTAGGAATGTGCACATTATTTTAAGTGGTTATAGGTACATACATTTCAAAATAATAATATCATCATCCTCCTAGCGTTATCCCAGTTTTCAATCTGGGGTCCGCTTACTAGTCTAACCGGATTTGGCTGAATATTAGCTTTTCCACGGAGCGACTGCCTGTCTGACCTCCGCAACCCGAAGGGATAGCGATATTCCATGGTTTAGACTAGTGTCAGTTTATTTAGAAGGTACTGACGCCTTGTAACGACCGTCAAAGATCTTCATGACAACCGGGACCGACGGCTTAACGTGCTCTCCGAGGCACGGGACAAGCGATAATTAATAATTCAATACGCACATAACTCCGAAAAGTCATTGGTGCGCGCCGTGGATTCGAACCTGATACCCTCTGCATGGCAGTCTGTTGGTATCTCCACTAAAAATAATAAATATAAATAATTATAATTAAAAATAATAATATATAAATAATTATAATTAATGAAATTTTCCTTTTTGGTATAAGTATATTGATGAAATCGCAGATTTTTTAAATCCTTATTTATTTAAATCTTTAAACAGCATAAAGAATTTCAATGTCTCACAGCACAAGTCGCATGCACCCTCTTAATTAATATTCATAAGCAAATAAATAAGTAACGAACAAAAAACAAGCACGTGCCAGCCCCCAAAAACATGTACCTAGTTACGAACTAAGGCGATATACGTAACTAGGTACCGCTCTTCCCGCGTCTCACCTCTTGGCCCCCGCACGATTGACCCGTCTAGACGCGTTCGTCGAACGACTGTATGGATTATTTGACTGTGGTAAGGCCATAGTCCACTGCAATGCTCGAAATACCTACTTATCGATGGGGTTATAGGGCATCTTAAGAACATATAGGCGGGGTCGTCGATTTTGTACCTAATTAGAAAAATTCCATACTAAGTTTGAGCCTCGATATCTCCTGAACCAGTAATTGCCCAGGTATGGTGCCGAACTAAAACATGTTCCTAGTGATTGGTACAACATTGGATTTCAGTTTTCGTTAAGGGACTTTTTACACCCTGTACCTATAAAATCATACCAAATCAAATCACTCCCCCCCTGACTCCCTATAAGAACAGTCAAAGATCTTCATTTCAGTAGGAACCAACGGCTTAAGGTGCTCCCGAGACTGGAAGCAAGGGATAATTAACATTCAAAATAAAGAATTTTACACACAATGTCAATTGTCCCAATTTTTTTGCATAACCTTGAGACGGAGGACTCCTTTGTTAAACTGTTCAAAGTACAATTGTTTTGTCCAAATAATGAAGCATTCTAGACGCCTACGTACCCGTACAGTCATGACTCGTTGACGAAATATTCCGCACATTATGGAATTATTATTTAAATATACCTTAGTAAGTATTTGTTAGGAAATTTTATGCGACGTAACGAAGACTGGTACTGTACAAGAGGAAATTATTGTTGATCTGTTTTTACAATTAAACGACGGTAACGAAATATTTCTGTTCAAATTCAAATTCATTCAATCACATAGGTTACAGAGCAATACTTATGAACGTCAATTCTTTTTATTTTTACAACCAGGTTCCGGGTGGTAGGCCTATGAGAAGAGCCCTGAAGAAACTCATGCCACTCTTTTATATCAGATTCTTAAATGATTTATTAACAATTTGTGGTACCAAGATTGCTCACGCAGCCAAAACACTTTGCATCACTAATTTGAAATAAATGAAAGAAAAAGAAAGACATTTGCATAATAATAATTATGAGATGTTATTCTACACTTAAAAGGTCTGACCATTTTATTAAAGTCATCTCCCTCACTGGGAATAAATCCTGTATCAGATGGACTTTACAAACATGCAAGCAACGAACACAATGAACACCCAGTCTCGAAACAACAATGGATCATACAAAGTGTTGTCTCGTGTGGGAATTGAACCCACAACACTCGATGCAGTGTCAAGTGGCGAGGAACCGCTTAAACCACTACCATGCAATCAAATTTTTTAACCATGTCTTACTTTTCTATCTTACCATTACTACTCCTGGTTTACACTTTGAAGCGCGTTGGGTTGCAGACTAGTATTTAAAGCTGCCAAACACATTAGGTGTCTTGGACTATTCTCTAAGGAACGTTATGCACTATGTGTACTGACACATAGTGCATAATGTTCCTTTCTGTGTACTGGTACTGACCTACTGGGCAGCAGTTGGGCCAACTCCCTTAAATCAATAGCCTTTATAATGTTCCCATTATGCCGAGAAGATTTAAGCTGAATTGATCGGTGAAGCAGCAATCAGCCACTTAGTTTGATCTCAATTTCTAAAAACCTGAGCAAATGCGGATTAGCACACTACACATGTCTTTCAAAAATGTTCCAGGGATCTCTCAAAAATGTTAGCTTTCTCGTGGTATTGTCCATCATCGTTTGGAAAGCAATAATTAGCAATTTAAAAATAACGAATAGTTTGGCAGAACTCTTGATATGATGACGCAGGCGCTCTCCAACTCGATGGTAGGACCAAACCTAAAACATTTTACGGACCTATTTATCAACGCCGTCCTAAGGCATGCCGAAGATAGAATCACGCTGAGAACTGTCCTCATATACTGAGAGGATAAAACTCTTTGCAGACACGACCTTTAGTAATGAAGAATCGTTTAAAAAGGGCAATTTAATACGCACTTACTTTCGAAAATTCAATGGTGCACATGCGCCGTGGATTTGAATACATGACCCTCTGTGTAGGAATCTGTTAGTGTCTTCAGTAGCCTATCGCTACCTAGCTGATCTACAAGCCATCTGTTTATATAACATTTTCGTAACTGACTGAGTGATAGACAACGGACAACCGAAATTTGTTTTTTTTATAGTAATAGGCGGCAAACAAACAGACGGATTGCCTGATGGTAAGCAATTACCGCCGCCCATGGACATAAGCAACACCACAGGAGTCACAAGTGCGTTGCCGTTCCTTGGGATTAGGAAAAGAGATAGGATGAGGAGTGGGGTGAGGGAGAAGGAATAGGGGATAGGGCCTCCGGAACTCTCATTCACCGAACGAAACGCAACAGCTTTGGTTCTGTTTCTTTACGTCGATTTTCTGTGAGAGGGTAGTACTTCCCCGGTCGAGCCGGCCCATTCATGCTGAAATCAGCAAGGCTCTACTACCTGTGAAAATGGTGCAGTAAGAAGGGCTTTTCCGAAACACCCAAGAGATCAGGCAGAAACGGATCAATAAAAAAAATGTGCCAATGTAGCTACAGGCATTTTCTAGGGATAATATATGCGGAATTTTCCGTCAAAGGCAATTTGCCTAACGCCCAGTTGGCGTATCTGTAGAGTAACCGAGAGCCACGCAGATGGTCACCGAAGATATGTATGTTTATCCATTGTCTAGCATCCAAAGTACAAGCTGTGCTTTGTTTGCGAATGTACTTATGTGCTTATGTGGTTGAAAATTATAAAATAAATTTACAAATATCTGATGTTGACTAAGATATGAATAAGTAGACGCTAAATGCGTCATTACTTTGACCAAACAAATGTTTTGTACCGTACTCTTGTACTTAAAGTACTTACCCAATGATGAGTATTTCGTCACAACAGTAATGTCCGTCACTACAGCATAGAAATATACGGAAACACCATTGTCTTCCTTATTTTTTTTTTAAATAAGCGTAATAGTTATTTAGAAGTGTGTTTTCCTTAAACATAGGCTCGTCATTGTATTGACTTGGTTAGCGCTGTCTATGGTCGGTGAGGCAAGAACAGAGTAGGGTATTTTTATGTAATAAGCGGCAAACGAGCTGATGGGTCGCCTTATGGTAAGCGCTTACCGCCGCCCATGGACACAAGCAACACCATGGGAGTCACAAGTGCGTTGCCGCCCCTTGGGGTGGGAAGAAGAAATTTATTGATAGAGGAAGAAAGAAAAATGGATAGGGCCACCCGTACTGTTAATCACCGAACAAAAAGCAACAGTATAGATACTGTTACTTTATGCCGATATTCTGTGGGAGTAGTAGCACTTCCCTGGTGGAGCCGGCCCTTTCATGATGGACACCGTGGTAGTTTTATGGGACAGTGAACGCCTGTACAGTATCATCTCACATACCTTGGCTTACCCCACGAGCATGGCATGTCTTAAGGCAGACAAGACATAGAACTTCCTAGCAACTTCGAAGTCTAATGACATCTTACTTTTTTCTTGCGCGGTGGAAACAAGTCAGTAGTCGGGTCGACTCTGTCACTCGGCTATATAGCGAGATGTACCGAGCTAGAGACTCACAGAGTAGGTATGTGAAGCTTTCTTCTAAAGGTCTTAGCCTACTTACACGACTCAGCTCCAACAACGCTCCTACCCAACACGAGACTGCTCGCAGTACACGCGGCGACAGCAAGCAGGCAACCAGGAGTCCATGCGGCGACAGCTAGCAGTCACCCAGCTGGTCACGTGGCGACCGCTTTTGTGTAGGAAACGCGGGCACCGTCCACCGACCGGCGACAGCGCGGCAGCTAACAGGCAGCGCACGGACCCTGCGCAGGGCACTTGCTTCCAATGCGCGGTAACCGAGGCGTCAACAACAGAGGCGGCTGACGACGGACAGCGCGCTGTCTGCTAATTTATGTACCAATGTAAAGAATACCTAAAGAGCAATACTCATAGCCCATATTTTAATGATATTTTTTTGGTTGGGTGTGAGGGGAGTCGTTTGTGTGGGCTAAGACCTAATGGCGTCCAGGGCATACCTACTCACTAAAGCCACCGTGATGTCCACCACAGTACAGTCCACCCGTGGTATATCGCGGGCCCACGCGGTCATTGTTTTATTAATGAACGAAATATCTTCGATACTTTGGCATTGAATGAACGAAACATCTTCGTTACATGCCGGTATCGACGGCTTTGAGTACTCTACGTGGCATAGTGATGTAAGTTTATCTTTCTGAGACTCCCATCTACAACCAGAACGGTGACAAACTCTCTTGACTCTACGAACGAGTAGATAGGTACTTGCGATCGCCACGGGCTGCTTAATAATAATTCCAGAAACAAATCAATTTATTAATTTGTTAAATTGATTTTAATTGTCATATTTGTGACTCAAAGTAATTGCAGATATACATATAATGATTATTATATTCTTCTGATAAGTGAATCATTGTGTGCAATTCAAATAATAATTAATGGATACAAAGGAATTATTGAAGCAATCATAATGCACAATGTTAAGTTTAATTGTCGGCCTCATTTAGTTTAATTAAAAAAAAGCATGACTTTGTTTAAGTGTTTGTTATAAACCTATAAACAAATAAATGATTTGACTTTGACTTGTGAGATCTGTTAAGTTAGGTATTTTTATAAAATCACATAATAATACAGTGTAATATTACACCCACATTTTCACCTTATAAATTCTAGATCCGACGTAATAGGGCCGAGCCTATTGTCGTTACCAGGCACATTGCTAGATTTCGTGCTGCTACTGAGAATTCGGCAAAACTCAGTAACAAATTGGCCCGACCCGGGAATGGAACCCGGGCCCCCTCCTCTGTCTAGCAAAGTGGCTGGTTACGGAAATAGTGTGGAACCTACAAATTCATAACGGAGCGAAATGTGCCTCTGCTTAGGCCTTCGGTGATACAGGCGTTAGTTTAATCAACTTGCAAGCAAACGTCTTCGTCACTTTTGATGAGTACTACTTCTCATAAGGAAAGTGATGATGAGACGATGACGATGGCGAAATAATTACATAAGTGGGTGTCTGCCTGTCTGTACAAACCGTTGAGACAACACTTAAAAAAACCCACCAACAGATTAGGAGAAAGTTGAAGGAAAATGATAGCGAGAAAAAATCTGAGTTATATCCAAGGACCATGAGTCATTTCGTATTTCGTTCTCATATCTCGACAATTTGCATTATGAACCCTATACGATATAAATGCTTTTTGAATATAATTAATGTTATACTAAATCAAATATGTCGAAATAGTGCTGTTTGAAAGATTAAAACAAAACAAAATATATTTGAATTCAAGCGATAGCCGAGTGGATATACCAACAGACTGCCATGCAGAGGGTATCAGGTTCGAATCCACGGCGCGCACCAATGACTTTTCGGAGTTATGTGCGTATTGAATTGTTGATTATCGCTTGTCCCGTGCCTCGGAGAGCACGTTAAGCCGTCGGTCCCGGTTGTCATGAAGATCTTTGACAGTCGTTACAGGGCGTCAGTACCTTCTAAAATAAACTGACACTAGTCTAAACCATGGAATATCGCTATCCCTTCGGGTTGCGGAGGTCAGACAGGCAGTCGCTCTGTGGAAAAGCTAATATTCAGCCAAATCCGGTAAGACTAGTAAGCGGACCCCAGATTGAAACTGGGATAACGCTAAGAAAAAGAAGAAGAAGTGCTGTTTGAAAGATTAAAACAAAACAAAATATATTTGAATTCCTAATATGAGTGCACAGTGGAGAGACCAACGGACTGCTATGCAGAGGGTCTCGGGTTCAAATCCACGGCTCGCACAAATGACTTTTTCAAGTTATATACATACATATGCTCACGCCTTTTTCCCGTCGGGGTAGGCAGAGACAACAGATCGCCACTTGCTTCTATCCTTGCAAACCTCACGTGCTTCCTCTACATTCATTATTCTTTTCATACATGCTCGCCGGTTGCGGGTGCTTCGGACTTTTCCGTTTTTAAAGACGTCCCCAATTTGGTCCACGAACGTCTTACGAGGTCTGCCGCAACCGGCTTGTCCATACACCTCTGCCATATATATTTGATTCGTCAATCTTTCTTCACTCATTCTCTCCACGTGTCCAAACCATTTCAGCATTCCTTTCTCAATCCTTGTCACGACATCTTCTTTCAGGCCACATCGCTCTCGTATTACTGCATTCGGAATTCTATCAATCAGTCTCACCCCACACATACTACTAAGTTATATACGTATTAAATTGTTAATTATCACTTGCTTAACGGTGAAGGAAAACATCGTGAGGAAACCTGCGTGTCTAAGAGTTCTCCTTAATGTCCTCGGAAGACATGTGAAGTCTGCCAACCCACACTTGGCCAGGGTGGTGTACTATGGCCTTACCTCGTCATAGCGAAAAGAGGCCCATGCCCAGCAGTGGGACAGTTTATTTTGCAGGGCCGATCATAATGATGATGAGTGCACCGAGTAGGTACACAGGAAGCCTGGGAAACGCGAAGACGAGATTTTCGCGGTCATTTTGACAAACAAGTTTTGGTATTCGACAGCGGCGATAGCCCAGTGGTGTACGTAACGGACTGCCGAGACGATGGTCTCGGATTCGATTCCCAGGTACCACGGGCAATGTTAATTATCGCTCGCTTAATAATGTGCCCGGTAGATGGCAATAGGCTCGCCCCCTATTATATTTTGACTGAGACATAACTGGCGAAGTTTGGGTGTGTAATATACCTCTGCCATTCCCTTCGGGGATAAAGGCGTGATGTTATGTTATGTCATGTTATGCTATCGTCTAACGCCCGTTTCCAATATTCTATCTATCGATGTATTTTGCTACTAGAGATACATATCTGTATACTAGCTAAACCCGCGGTAACACCCGCGTTATTTAAGGCTACTGCTCTGCTCCTGTGGCTTATAGCGTGATTGCCTCCCTCGATAAATGGGCTATCTAACACTGAAATAATTTTCAAATCGGCCCAGTAGTTCCTGAGATTAGCGCGTTCAACCAAATAAACAAATAAACTCTTCAGCTTTATTAACTGGTATAAGATAAGATATTTTCTTGCGTTATTTACCGACTGACAGATAAAGTCCAGCCAAAACTTCTGGGCGCAGGGAAGTTGAAATTTGGCATGTATGGTACTAGGGAGAGTAGGGTCTGCTACCCTACTCTCCCTAGTAACAAGGAATTTACCGAAATCACCACGGGATTGCGCGAAACAAATAACATGCAGCCATAGCTATGAGTATCCTCTACTTTGTTATTTTTCGTATGGAGCTTGTTTGAAATAGATAAGTTCGTAACATTTGTTTTCTTTGGTAATTGTTTTTTGCCTCTGGTCACATTATGAACTGACAAATCATTCTCTGCCCTATCCGCAAAAAACCTTGATTGAGATCACACCTTTTGGCTATCTCGTGTGATTTTCTATACTTGAAGTAAAATTTGTAAAACCCTTGTAAATTGCCGCTATTTGATCTACTCGGCACCGGTTTAGTGAGCTATTGATGAATAGTGATATTGTATTGAACATTGACATTTGTAAAGTGTGAATCCTGTTCCTCGTGTTGAAGACGTCGCGTTTGCCTTGCCCTGGACAGCTAAGTACTTA
This sequence comes from Euclidia mi, assembly GCA_944739405.2. Taxonomy (NCBI): domain Eukaryota; kingdom Metazoa; phylum Arthropoda; class Insecta; order Lepidoptera; family Erebidae; genus Euclidia; species Euclidia mi. Next base: position 40,060,221 of record OX123205.2, on the reverse strand, counting down.
GATATACCATCCTATATTGGCCAATTTAGTGTGTGTTTATCTAGCTAGCCCCAGGTCCAGGACGTGAAGATCTCCAGGTAACTTTAATTTTGTATTCTGATTCATATCGCCGAGAAACTCGGCCATATGTCAGACATTCTTGTGTTGATCGCGATAAGTGGATGTAATCCAAGCTTCCACTGCCGTCTGCAAACTATTCCCACAGTCTAGGCCAATCTCTGAACAGAGTTTATTACAAATATATATCTTTAGCCAAATTTACGAGTATGGACAAATTGGATATTGAACCGACCGTTAGTCACTGTTATGGTAGGTACGTATAAGCAAGCAAATTAAGTCCAGATTACAGTAATGATTCATATAAGGACGCCCATTAGAAGTTATATTGCGTAAATATACACAGAGACTGGACTACAAATAATCCTGAAGCGTAAGACAATATGTATGACTAAGCAAGTACCTAATTCTAGCTCGGTACCTAACATTGATTGGACAATGGCAGTTTCTAGGTATATGTGGGTTAGCAACCCAGCGTTTTTATTTTTATTAAATGTCTCAACCGCATAGCTATTTATACTGTATACCTGCATAGAAACATACACGGTGTCAAAAGACCGATCACCAGGCCGAAGTCTACTCGTTCTGCACATCATGCCAAGTCGTACTTACTAAACAAAAATAAGTATACCTGGGAAACGATATTTTTAGGATTAAAAAGGTAACTTTGTAGTGTAGGTTATAAAACGCGCGCGTGCAGTGCTCGAGACCTATACTTACCTATCCATTGATGCATAGGACATAATATGTCCTATGCATCAAATTACAGGACAAATTAGCGCGAGAAATGCATCAACTTTGTAATAACTTAAAAAAATATATGGTGAAATACCGATGTAAAAATGTTTGTTTTTGATTACTACAATAATATTATGTAAAATATTAGTTAAACAGCAAACTATGAGACCACAGAGGCTCTTATAAAATAGAATCTTGTCAAATCTCTTACCCGTTCCATCCTCCCCTCCTTCTCATTGCACTTTCCCCCTTCGCATCTAAAACCCAGATATACACACATACACACACGCACGCATACAAACACAGTACAAAAAAACGCATACCCAAATACTCTTAAGAACACACAATGCAACACAGATAAACAACACATTATGTGTGTTGCACAAACTCACAAACATTCACACACACATACACACTCACACATTATGTTTAATTTTAACAATGCTGTATACCTTGTATCAAGTTAAAGTGTACCTATATCTATAGTGATATTGTATGGTCAGATCGATGAACCCCTGAAAACTCAAAACACAGGTAATAACCTAGTTTGAGAATCAGAGGCACACCAATCTCGAAAAACTAGAATATAGCTGAGATACTAAATGTAAAAATCACTAAGAATGTACCTAGATGTAAGTTTTTGGCTAATAAAGTTTATTTATTTATTTATGTGATTCAGTTTTCGTTAAGGAACTTTTTACACCCCATAAAAATAAAATTGAAGTGCCTGTCTGTGAGTTCAAAATAATTATATTCTTCAAGTCCCTTTAGTTAAACGATACGAAGTCACAAACAACCTTTTTTTATTATTTATATTGTTCATTAAAACTACTCAACATTTTTTAAACAAGTTTGTATTATGGCAAAATCAAAATTTATTAGTGGTTAAATTAAGCAATCGACAAATATAATTAAAGAACCGTGGAGAATTATAAATAATGAAACTGGAAGAGCACGACAACGGGAAATTTGAAATCCAAGATAACAATTTATTAATCACAGACAAATCTCAAGTAGCATATGTTCAATAGTTTCTTGCGAACATACCTATAACAACTACTAGCTCTTAACAATCATCGTCTTTAGACGCTGGAAATTTTTTGCTTAGCGTACCTGAATGCAAGAGCGTGTTTAGATTCGAGCACATTACCCCGCGAGATATATTGATCGCATATAATTCAATTAATATTAAAAATACCGGCGACTTTTGGGGCATTTCAATAAAAATTTTAGGTACCATAGTTGAGACTGTTGCGCCTTACCTGTCTATAATTTTTTACCAATGTTTTGACCTAGGCGTACTTTCGGATTTGATGAAATTAAGTAAAATCATACCTTTTTTCAAATCTGGCAGTAAAAATGACATAAATAATTTTAGGCCTATCTCTATCTTGCCGGCATTTAATAAAATATTTAAAAAGATTTTATTAAAGCAGCTATTAAGACACTTTAATTTAAATAGTCTTCTTCACAAAGATTAATACGGATTCACTAAAGGTAGATCCACTATTGATGCGGGTGTTGCTCTCATAAAACCAGTTTATAATGCTTGGGAGTCGTCTAAAAATGCTATCGGAGTATTTTGTGACCTCTCAAAAGCATTTGATTGCGTTCATCACGACACATTACTGCATAAGCGCCGCCACTACTGCGTAGAGGAAACCGCACGTAGTGTTGTCGAGTCGTACCTGCGGCAATGATTTCAGTGCATCGATGTAAATGGGACTACATCCTCTAAATTACCTTCGCCCGCGGTATTGTTGCCCTACTCCCCCCTACCCCTCCTATCACTGGTGGAAGAGACCAGTCTTCTAAGAGGTAACACCTGTTAGAAGCTGGTTTCGAACGGGTAGGTACCACCACCCTGTCTATTTTGGTCGCGAAGCAGACTTGCGTTCCGGTTGAAGGGCAGAGTAGCCGTTCCCATCTCTCCCATCCTTTCCCTGGGTGTTGTGGAGTCTGCGTGGGGCTTGAGGCCAGCTTGGCAAAAGTCGTGGTGGGTTTGTTGGGCGTGGGGGTCTGACGTGCAGTTCAGGGAGACCTGGTGGAAATGGTACGCCGGCCACCTGCCGGTCAGTAGGGGACCCGAACCCGAGGCCATCCTACTCGGGAGGCTGTTCCGCCAACCGGCGAAAATCTCGTTCTGCAGACATCGTGCCGGGGTAGGAGACCGGAGTGGATCCCGGTGGCTGCAGACGAGGGGGCACCGGGGGCCCTTCCGTGCTGCATGTCAGCTCCCCACACAACTGGCGGATCCACCCCGCACACGGCTATACACTTTCTTTGGGCACCACTTAGACTTCACCACACTAACTTCCCCTATCCCTCGCTCTCTCTCAGAAATCATGGCGCGCAAGAAAAATAAGAGCAGAAGTTTTACCACGGCGGACTCCATATCCACAATAAAAATGGATTTCTGTAATGTTAGGGGTCTACACAGCAACCTCGACGCCGTCCATCACCACCTTGAGACGGCGCGGCCTGCCCTGCTCTTTTTAACGGAGACGCAAATAGGCGCCCCGGACGATATATCGTACTTGAAATACCCCGGTTACGAATTGGAGCATTCCTTCCACCGTAAAGCCGGGGTGTGCGTTTTCATCCGGGGCGATATTTGCTACCGCCGCCTTCGGGGCCTCGAGCATCGAGACCTGTCAATTTTGTGGCTACGAGTAGATCATGGGGGCCAATCCCGAATCTACGTGTGCCTTTACAGGTCTCATGCCAGTGAGTTGGGGCCAACTCAATTAATTGAGAGCGTCCAAGAGGGGACTGATAAAATATTGGAACGGTTCCCTTCCGCGGAGGTGGTGGTCCTTGGTGATTTTAACGCTCACCACAAGGAGTGGTTGGGATCCCGGACCACTGACCTCCCGGGTCGGGCCCTGTACAATATGGCGTCGGCCTATGGCTTCTCACAACTGGTGAAACAGCCTACCCGTATCCCAGACGTTGTGAGCCATGTACCCTCCTTGTTGGATCTACTGCTGACTACGCACCCATGCGGTTACAGGGTGGTGGTCGATGCACCTCTCGGGTCATCAGATCACTGCCTTGTCCGCACCACTGCCTCCGTTGCGAAACCAGATCGCTCCAATGCGACTGGCTCCCGCAGAGTCTGGCAATATAAGTCAGCAGATTGGGACGGACTGCGGGAATTCTTCGCGTCCTTCCCATGGAAGCGGCACTGTTTCTCCTCTGATGACCCCGACTCTTGTGCTGACTGTGTCACAGAAGTGGTACTCCTTGGGATGGAATTATTCATCCCAAACGTCCACATACCTGTTGGCGGGCGCAGCCGCCCGTGGTTTAATAAAACCTGTAGGGAGGCTGCGCAGCAAAAGCAGTCAGCATATATGGCCTGGAACGAGGCCAGGAAGAGTCGAAGTCCTTGGGTCGAGGAGAAGAAACGCTTATTCAACGCCGCTTCTAGATCCAGCAAGAAGGCTATTGCTGAGGCCAAGGCAGAACACGTTGCCAGAATTGGTGAGCGGCTTGGAAGATATCCCTCAGGGAGTCGTGCTTTCTGGTCGCTCGCCAAAGCTGCGCAAGGCAACTTCTGCCAGATCAGTCTCCCGCCACTGCGTAAATTTGATGACAGTCTGGCCCATAGCGCAAAAGACAAGGCTAACGTCTTGGTCCAACTATTTGCCTCGAACTCGACCTTGGATGACAAGGGAGCCACACCACCGTCCATCCCTTGGTGTGGGAGCTCCCTGCCTGAAATCCGCATTACACAACGTGCGGTCAGGCGGCAGCTCAAACTTCTAGACATCCACAAGTCGAGTGGGCCTGACGGCATCCCAGCAGTGGTGCTGAAGACGTGCGCCCCTGAGTTGACCCCCGTATTAACGCGCTTATATCGTCTTTCCTATAATGCTTACAGGGTTCCATCTTCGTGGAAGATAGCCCATGTTCACCCTATTCCTAAAAAGGGTGACAGATCGGACCCGTCAAACTACAGGCCAATAGCGGTAACGTCCTTACTCTCCAAGGTAATGGAGCGAGTCATCAACAACAAACTCCTCCAGTACCTAGAGGATCGCCAGCTGATCAGCGACCGCCAGTACGGTTTCCGGCATGGTCGTTCGGCTGGCGACCTTCTAGTGTACCTTACACACCGCTGGGCAGAAGCCTTGGAGAGTGGGGGCGAAGCTCTAGCCGTTAGCCTTGACATTGCCAAGGCGTTTGACCGGGTCTGGCACAGGGCACTTCTATCGAAGTTACCATCTTATGGAATCCCCGAGGGACTCTGCAAATGGACTGCCAGCTTTCTGGCTGATCGGAGCATTAAAGTCATCGCAGACGGCAGCTGCTCCGAAATGAAGTCGATCAACGCTGGCGTCCCACAAGGCTCGGTGCTCTCCCCAACGCTGTTCATCTTGCATATCAATGACTTGTTGTCAATTGAGAACATGCATTGCTATGCAGATGACAGTACGGGTGATGCGCGGTACACCAGCCACCAGAATGTCCCTCGGAGCCAGGTACAGGAAAGACGATTGCAACTTGTGTCTGAAGTCGAGGACTCTCTAGGGCGCGCCTCCAAATGGGGTGAAAAGAACCTTGTTCAATTTAACCCCACTAAGACACAAGTATGCGCGTTCACTGCGAAGAAGGACCCTTTCGTTATAGCGCCTCGGTTTCAAGGAGTACCCCTGCATATTGCCGAGAATATTGGGATCCTCGGCGTCGAAATATCGAACAAAGTCCAATTTGGGAGTCATTTGGAGGATATAGCCAAATTGGCAAGCAAGAAGCTGGGAGTGCTGAACCGGGCTAAGTGGTGCTTCACACCAAGCCAACGGCTTATGCTTTATAAATCGCAAGTCCGGCCACATCTGGAGTACTGCTCACATCTCTGGGCTGGAGCGCCAAAATATCAGCTTGATCCACTTGACTCCCTACAGAGACGAGCTGTTCGAATCGTCGATGATCCCGATCTCACGGCTAGACTAGAGTCGCTGGAGCAGCGGAGAGACTTTGGTTCTCTCTGCGTATTTTACCGACTCTTTCACGGGGAGTGCTCCGAAGAATTGTTTAATTTGGTACCAGGGTCACCCTTCTACCAACGTACCACTCGCCGACGCAGTAGAGTTCACCCGTACTACCTGGAAGCGTTCTCATCTAGTACGGTGCGCTTCCAGCGATCTTTTCTACCACGTACGTGTAGGCTCTGGAATGAACTACCTGCTGCGGTGTTTCCCGAGCCCTATGACTTGTCCTTCTTCAAACGAGGTTTAAAGAGAGCATTACTTTCACGGTAGGCAGCGGCTTTGCTGTGTATACCCTGACATTAGCGAAGTCCATGAGCAGCGGTTACCGTTTACCATCAGATGGGCCGTTCGCTCGTCTGCCACTAGCAGCAATAAAAAAAATAAAAAAAAAAAAAAAAAAAACCTATACAGTTTGTCGTTCCACAAGGTTCAATTCTAGGTCCTTCTCTATTCCTTGTATATATTAATGACTTACCTTTTTATTTAAAAAACATCTGTGATGTTGTAATTTTTGCAGATGATACGTCACTTATTTTTAAAGTAGACAGGAAGAGGGATCAATTTGCATTCGCATTTGATGATGTAAATAATGCACGTATACAGGTTACACAATGGTTTACAGCAAACAACCTAGTACTTAATTCTACAAAAACTAAATGCGTTAAATTTGCTTTACCTAACGTTAGACAACTGGGATCTAATATTATGCTAGATAGGGAGGAACTTGACACAGTTAACTTGACAGTGTTTCTAGGCATTACATTAGATAATAAGTTAGAATAGGGTGCACATATAGCATGTCTTTCAGGAAAGCTCAGTTCTGCTGCGTATGCTGTCAGAAAAGTTAGACAACTTACTGATGTCGACACGGCTCGTTTAGTGTATTTTAGCTATTTTCATAGTGTCATGTCCTACGGCATTTTGTTAAGGCGCAAAGGTGCGGATATTCAGAATATTTTCGTACTACAGAAACGAGCGGTACGAGCAATGTACATGTTAGGTGCAAAAGATACTCTTAGGGAACGCTTTAAGTCTATAGGGATTCTTACAGTAGCCTCGCAATTTTTATTTGCTAATATATTGTATATTAGGCAAAATATAGGTTTATTTACTACAAAAAGTGACATACATAACATAAATACTCGAAACAGGCATAAGTTATATGCCCCTTATCATCGTTTACGTAAAGTTAATAATTCTTTTGTAGGGCTAGGTATTCGTACATACAATAAAATACCAATTAGTCTTCTAGAATTACCATTTAGTACGTTTAAAAGTAAAATAAAAGACTGCCTTATTAAGAAAGGTTATTCTACCATTAATGATTATTTCAGTGATAAGGATAGATGGTCACTTACACTAGCTAACTATTGATCTTTGTACTTATTCAGAATTTATATAGATACCTTGCTTTTCAGTTTTTTTTTTATATCATATCTAGTTCATTTAAATAACTATTCATGTATTATTAGGTCATTCCACTTACTACATTTACATTGGCATTGTTGTTCCACTAATTTTATTAAAATTTTGCTGTAAGATGAAGATAACTCGTGATCATGGGCTGTAAACTAACGTTTTTGTAATTTTGTGTATCCATATACCGTAATTTCTGTAACTTACATTGCCACCATAGTTCTGAACATGGTCACGAGTTGTCTACATTATAAGACGTAAGTGGATGCTCCTGTTACACAATATTCACATTGGAAGGCTAACTAAAGCACTTAATTTAGTAACTGCATTAATTGCTTAAGTATTATGTCTGTAAGTAATTACTATTTACAAACAATGTGAAACAGTTGCAGCTCCTTACAATTATATAAATATGTACCATAATATTGGCGATTTAAAAGAGTGGCCACGAGTTTTATTGCCCGTTATTTCTCGTGGTTCTACCTATTGCTTTGCGAACGAGGCAGTAAATGTAAATGAAGAAGCATTAAGTAATTTAATTTTAAAATTGACGTTCATAAGCGTCACCTTATGACCTAGATGAATAAATGATTTTGACTTTGACTTTGACTATTTGTGTCTGTCTTTCGATTTGCTCGGGATTATCTCTGCAATGGCTGAACCGATTTAAAAATGACTCTCATTGGAAGATAGGGAACTTTGTAGCGCTACATAGAGACGTTTGTTTTGTCCTGGTAGCTAATTGAAATACCGCATAATAACACATGTGAAACCGCGGGTAACAGCCGCGTCAGAGTGTTGCTTTCTGCTAGCGCCGGGCGCTATGTTTGACAGTTTAGTATCAACATAGTACAATACAATTCAGGCTCATTGCTCTAATCGCAAAGCCTTGTGATGCTGATACACTCAAGTGTATTGCCGTTACTCATCATTGGTTAATGCTTGAGCATTCACCTATGATGAGTAACGGCAATAGGCTCGCTCCGTATTTCGTCGGACCTAAAATTCATAGGGCGTAATGAGGGTGTAATAATACACCTCACTGCCTCCATGGTCCAGTGGATAGCGTATGCGACTGCTGATAGGAGGTCCCGAGTTCGATTCCCGGTCGGGTCCGGCAAAAGTGTTACTGGGTTTTTCCGAATTTTCAGTAGCAGCACGGAGACTGGTGATGTGCCCGGTAACGGCAATGGGCTCGCCCCCTATTACGTGGGACCCAAAAATTAATGGCGAAATGTGGGTGTAATATTACACCTCTGACTACCCCTTCGGGGATAGAAGCAGGAGTTTATAAAAAATAAAATATTACACGTCTGTGTGACGATATAAACAAAAAGTTCCCATCACTACGGGTGATTCAAAGTTCTCGAGCGGGGCTTTTAGATAAGGCTTGCAACTAACAAGTGCATGCGCACCGAACTACCCTCGAATGCTGCATTCTGTTTGGCCTCCCTCACATTGTACGTGCGCGTTCCTCGGGCGCCCGGCGAGTGCTCAGCGTTCACTCTGTAGTACAAACTACTACAAAGTGAACACCGGCCGCCCGCTCGAAGAACGCGCACATCCAATGTAAGGTCACCCTAAAATAACATTGTATAATGTTCAACCCACTTGCAAATACTTTGGCCTTTGAATATGATTTATTGAGGCTATAATTAACTGGCACTTACTCAATAAGTCTAATCAATTCTAAGTATGTGACTCATATACTTATTAATTAAGAATAATTTCGATTAACTCAAATTCATCATTAGTAAGATCTGCATAATTTAAAAAGAGTCCTTTTGCTATTTCCAGCATAATAATTATAATTAAAGTCTGTCTAATCACTAAAACAAACATAACTGTTTATTTAACCCTTTAACGCACACCTGGTGCTGGTGGAGGAATTTGGGGTGACAAAGATCCGTGTGGGTGGAGCTGAAGCAAATGATCCTGGTTGACTACAACTACGGGTGCTCAGGCTGTTGGTATATGAGACAACGTCGTCAAGTCAGTCATCAGCGTCGGAATCACCACTAATATCACAATGGATGGCCTAATCATCAGTAATGGCTATAATTTCTTCCCATTCGTCTTCAGACATCATTTCTAGATCTTGGTATCGAAAGTTATTTCTAAAACAATGAAAGAAACGAGATTGAAAACTCAATATACTCAAAATTATTACAGGAACCTACAAATCGACATAATTCACCATGAAAAATACCTAAACAATTACGATATTTGGTTATAATTACCGAACCCGTATATTTGTACTAATTATGATAAGACATCCGAGAAATAGACTATATACTTCGTGTAAAATTATATAAATTAAATGTATTAATCAAAATATATATTTTTGAGACAACCTCCAACTCATATGTGTCATTTCTGGGTGAGGTTTTTACAACACACCGGTCTGTTTTTTTTTATAGCTAAAATAAGTGCTTTATTTTATTATATTCGGTTATATTTGCACACAATAATAAAGTATATACTATAATACAATCGTTTTGCTCACTTTTTGGTACGATGACGTGTTTCTTCTTTGCATTGCACTTATAAATATGTGACGTTTGCTTGCAATGGCAGCAAATACAAGCGCGGGTATGCACAGTGGCCAGTTAACAGGCCACCGTAAAAATTGTCGCGACTTTTTTATCCCACGCGACGTTTTAAAACGCTGGTTAGTTAAAAAGCCGGTGTGCTTTATTGGGAATCGTATATGATCAGAAGATTCAACATTGCTATAAAAATCTTAGAATTATCGACCATAAAGTGACTGACCAGTTCACTGGCCACTTTGTATGGGCCGTCCTATAAAGGGTTAAAACACCTTTCATAACTTTATTTTGTCTGTAGAAAAAATGTAAATTACTAACAAAGAATCTTAATGAATACAATTTAAATACTATCATGTATTAGGTATATATGTATGACAATCGGTGTAAATAAAAATAAACACTATAATGTACTTACCTATATACAGCGATAGCTTAGTAGCAGGAGACACCGACAGACTGCTACGCAGAGGATCCCGGGTTCGAATCCACAATAACCTTTCGAAGTCAAGTGCGTATTAAATTGTTAATTATCGCTTGCTAAACGCTGAAAGAAATCACCTTGAAGAAACCTGCGTGTCTGAGAGTTCTCCATAATGTTCTCGGCAGACATGTGAAGTCTGCCAACCCGCACTTGGCGGACTATGGCCTTACCCTTCTCATAATGAGAAGAGGCCCGTGCCCAGCGTGCCGTGGGATAGAATAATTATATACAGGGCTGATGATGATGATGACTATAATGTGGTATCTTCACACATCAGGGTAGTTCCAGGGACGTGACAGACCCGTAGCCGTGCTGAGACTATGCAATGTGTATCCGACTCTTTTCCGGGACTTTGGAGTTTATTATAATCTCAATTGCAGAGATAAATGGAGAAGTACAAAAGAGAGGAATGTTATATACGTGTACAACCTCTATTAACAACTTATCATTCGGTTTAAAGAAAAAACCGCAACGTGCAAGAATAGTTTATAGACACAGAAACTCCGGCCGGGCACGGGTCCCTTGACGACACCCGGGCCTTATACATCCCGGGCACGCCTTTTATGTGTGTGTGGATAAACTTTAAGAGTCACAATATAATTACGTAGATTTTAAATACAGTTATAAAACTATAAATAAATTATTTATGACTCAATAATTACGTGTCAGTTTAATCCAGAATCCAATTGTGACGTTGCGGGGCATAGCAACGTCCTTCTGACGTCATGACAAATCATCGAAGGGACACGCACTATATAAGCACTGACTCTTGATTAACGATGTCAGTTCACAGCTTCTATTGCTACATAATACATTAAATAACATTTTATCCTCCAAGGAAAATGTTGCGTGAAATAAAGTGGAACGTACTGTTAGTCTGCTTGGTCGCCGCTACGTTGCATTTTGCTGTAAGTAGCAACTGCCCACCAGGCACTTTGTACGTTAAAGGAATTTGTGCACGTATTCCAACGTAAGTACTTTTATTCTTGTACATATTTTTATCGGGTTTGACTGAGAGAGACATAGTTCGACTACCGATCAAATCGTTTTCGAGTTTGACTGAAGAGACCCTTCAGTCGATTTTGCTCGCGGAACTGAATTTAACTGTTTCTTATTGCTATACGTGGCAAAGACTCTAGAGGTCCTCCTGGTTGAGGCCTTAACTATGCTGACAGGGGCCATTGACATAGCTGTTCTGATAACTTATGTGCAAATATTCAAGCAACCGTCAAAAAGACCTGCGACTCGTAACAACGATTTGGGGATCATACAAAGTTTTCTTCTAGTGGCATTCGAACTGAAACCTTTTTACGTTAAGCCTCCATTAATACGCTATACGTCCGTGTGGTGACGGTTTAAGAATACGGAATGTCACCACCCCATATCATCCCTTGGGTATCGTAGAGCCGACAGAGAGAGCATATTATGTAGAGAACAGCACTGTAAGAGAAAGAAGACTTGATACAAACCCTATACCAACCCGTTAGGCCAGCGTGGTATAGTAGGCCAATTCCTCCTTTCAAAGGAGAGGCCTAGACCAGCAGTGGACAGTTAAAGGATGATGGTGATGAATACGCTATTCGTGAAATCAGTTACCTTTCTTCAGTTAAAAGATACTTATTCACAGAAGTTATACGTACCAATTTCAATTTACATTATTTACAAAACCATATCACAACTTTTAAGGTCATGACCTTCATCAAGATAGAATCTTTAATTCATTTCCTTTATAATTGACTTTCAATTTCCTTGTGCATTTGTCTAATTTAGTTTTCTTTATTTTCAGATATAGCGAAGACTTCGACTACTGAATAAATTGAATCAATTGACATCGTGGCATCATCGCTTTATGGAAAACGTCTAAAAGAAAGATAAGACTGCATTGAATCAAATGGATTTGATAGCATAGCGGAAAGGTTCACAGATACGTCGAAGGATTGAAGTTCAAATGAAAAAATATATTGGAATTCAGGATTTCAAGACATGATCGTGTGTATGGTCCAAATGACCATAAGGTTAAAATTGGAGTGCAAGGCCAAAATGAACAACATCGTCGAAATTGTCAAAATTTGTCCACCATCCGTCAAGCAATCGACCACGAAGTTAAAATTTACCAGAGGGTTAAAATTGGCCAGAATTAACTACTATACTTCAAACAAGCAGTTACCATCCGCTTCAACAAATTGCCTGCAGCTCAATCTGACGACAAAACAAAACCACGACTTACTAAGCAAGCTTATAAAGCACTCTTGAATATTTTTCGTCGCAACCAAAGATCTACCGGCAGCTACTGTCCCGAAACAGATAGTGTACGAAATAACACAATTCCTAACGGACAACGGGTAAATAAAGTAAAAATACATAATTTTATTATCATTGTAACTAGCAAGATTTGTTTTTGATCCCAAACAAATAAATAACATTTCATAATTATCAATTTGTATATTATTTAACTGCTGCTGCACACAGACTAATATTAAGGCACACGCATCTAACCACAAAGCTGCTTCTGTCATATGTCGTTGCTGGTTCCAAGACAGATTTACTTTCCCGGGACTTCGCGAATGTCAAAACTCAGTATTTTTTAATGTCCTTCTGAACTAGATGCTCATACAAATCATGAATATAATATTAACTATTAACCTCACTTTATTTTCGAAACAATAAAAACTCAGCAGCTCTAATATTGATTATTAGATCAATAATACACACCAACCACCGCAAAAACCACATTGCGCTGTGGTTGCTCATAAATCATGACAATGGTTGTTCAAAGATAAACTACAAAAAAGATGTCATAGCAACATAATACCTCTACGCTAAAATTATTACACAATTTTAAATAATGGTTCTGTACCTTGGGAAAGCAAATATTTACTTTTCGGAGTTATGTGCGTATTGAAAGGTAAACATTTATCGTTTGCCCCGTGTCTCGGTGAGCACGTTATGAAGATATTTGACAGTCGTTATAGGAAGTCAGAACCTCTGAGTAATCTTTGGGTTGCCGAGGTAAAACAGGGGATACTGTGTGGAAAACGTTAATATTCCGTCAAATCCGTTTAGACTAGTAAGCCGACCCTGAGTTGAAACTGGTATAACCACAGGAGGATGATAAGGAACTTGTAGCGCCATATAACTGCGATAGCCGATGGAGCAGTGAAGATACGAACTGTCTGCAACGCAGAAGATATCGCGTTCAGGCGAGACAGCTCGCTACAGATTTTTCGAAATTACCAGAATAAATTGAAAATTATTTATGACTTCGAAGTTATGTGCGTATTAAATTGCTAATTATCGCTTACCCCGTGCCTCAGAGAGCACGTTAAACGTCAGTCACGGCTTTCATGAGGATCTTTGAAGGTCGTTACGGTGAGTCAGTACCATCAAATAAACTGATACTGGTCTAAGCTCTGGCATATCGCTGTTCCTTTGGGTTACGGAGGTCAGATGGCAGTTGCTCTGTGGAAAAGCTGATATTCTGTCATATCTGGTTGGACTAGTAAGTAAGCGGACCCCAGGCTTCAAGTCTTGGATTCAACTGGGATAACGCTAGGACGATGATGATGAAATTGTAAATTATTTCTTGCCCCGTGTTTTTTTATAGAAATAGGCGGCAAACGAGTTGACGGATCACCTGATGATAAACAATTACCGCCGCCCATGGACACAAGCATCACCACAGGAGTCACAAGTGCGTTGCTACCCCTTGGGGTTAGGAAAAGGGATAGAAGGAGGAGTGGGATGAGGGAGGGACAAGGAATAGGGGATGGGCCTCCAGCACCAGGTGAGTGAGAGACTCACCAAACGAAACGCAACCAGTTTAGGTACTGTTACTTTACGTCAAGGCGTCGTTTCCGTCCCAGCTGCTACGGACATCTTTGATAGTTGTTATGAGAATTCAGTATCTTTGAATATACTTACACCGCTCTAAACTATAATATCTGGCGTAACCAGATAGTGTTAGTGGAGAGAGAGAAAAGGAAAGACAACTAGAAAGTCGACACCTGGCTCCGAGATGGAAGTCTTGGATACAACCAAATTGATAGTGACTTGTAGCGTCATCTACATTGAATTTTACTAACGTAATATTCTCTAATAATCGATTTTAAACTCCGATCTTACAAAATAAATTAGCGGGTCTTAATCGCGTACAATTAATTTATTTAAGGTATAAATACCTATTTGTTACCGACGTTTCGGTCGTCTTGCACCGAGCGTTAAAGTGACAGTGAGAGATAATGGTACCCTTGGACACACTGTATATAGGAAACCGACACACACAGACAGGTATCTTAACGCGAACTCGCACCACCATCCGCGGCATTTGGATTCCGTTGTGTCATCGTTAGTGAACAGAACGTATGACCTGTGTGACCCTGAACAGTTAAATAGTGAACTGTCACGTGTTCAGGAGGTACTTAGGCGCAACGGATACCAGAAGAAGATACTCCGTCTGAAGAGGAAAGATCGTAGACCTGAAGTGAGCAGAGTGCCGGCTTACATGCCGTATCTAAAGGGGGTAACGGACAAGGTCGGTACAGTACTCAAGAAATACTCCATCAAGACTGTATACAGTCCATTCTCTAAGATAGCACATAATCTGCGTACCCCAAAGGATGTTATTCCTCTCCAAACACCTGGCGTCTACAAAGTCGATTGCAGCTGCGGTAGTTCATATATCGGGCAGACTAAGCGTACAATCGCGGAAAGAGTAAAGGAACATATCGCAGCTGTGAAAAACCGACATATTACTATGTCGGCTATAGCTGAGCATTTGTTGGAGTCTGGACCAAACCACTGGATAGAACTGCATCAACCACAAGACTTATCCACCGATCGTCACTATTACTCCAGGATAGAACGTGAAGCGGTAGAACTCAAGAAATATAACAATTTCAACCGGGAGGATGGATATAGATTATTGGCTACTTGAAATCCAGTCATCAACAAATGTAAACACCGCCGCAGTGATAAATCTCAACAGTGTGTAGACGTCATTAGTGTAGTGTGTCGGAGTACCGACAGTGCGAACTTAAATAAAGACCAGCCCGTCCAGCATACGCACCACGAGAAAATTATCTCTACACGTTTACTCGTGTTTATGACGATTAACTCTATTAACTCGCTGTCTCTAACATGGTTACACACACGATTCGTCTCGTTATGTCAAATGTAGCTATAATAGTCGTTTTTACATATCTGTGGCATTTCTCTCGACGAATCCTAACATGACGGCCCAATATTACTCGATTATGACAAATTTTGACAACTAAAATAGTAATAATAGTCGTCATGCTTTCATACGACGAGAACTACACGAGTAACTAAAAATATTTCTTCAAAACAACAAAGAAAATGGCAGTCTCTTATTATAATTATTTAATAACCTTATATGAAGAGCGCCACGCGAGAAAAGTTCAAAGAAAGCGAATTAGGGATCTCTGTGACCCTCTTACGTTGAACGACAGAGAATTCCAGTTGCTTTGGCGTATATCAAAACCAATGGCTCTGTTTCTCATAGAAAGGCTTGCCACGGATCTCGAGCCTCATTCAGATGGCCTGCCTGTCTATTTAAAGATAAGTTAATATCATTATTATCGAAGCTGCGCATGGGACCTCATTCTTATTCAACACAGTAGGTAACAATTGTTAATACTTTGTAGGTATTGACATCAGTTTCGAATTAAAACTAATCAACTTTTGAATTAAACAATACATACAAATTACAAATGTCAAATAGTATGATAAACTATAGAGGTGGATACAAGTTTTTTGAGCCATTTGAGCACAAATTGAATGAACTAAACCGGTGTGGTTACATTAATAAATGCCGCAATTGACATTCTATGTTTCAAAGGGCAACATCGGTTACTCGTGCAACGAGATCGAATTCTTCGACGTGAAGCTTGTCTATCGTGGCGCGCATGTTAAAGAAAACGAGATATTAACCGATAACGACAATATTTCTTCATTCACGCGTGTGATATCTCGTGGTGCGTATCCTAGGCGGGCAAGTGAGGGTAGGTGCCGAAACCCGCACTTCCACAAGACGGCGCTGAGCTCTCATCAGTCTCTCCGCGACCACGCTCGGTGCAAGACGAGCGAAACGTCAGAAAAAAATAGGTATTTATACCTTAAATAAATTAATTGTACGCTATTAAGACCCGCTAATTTATTTTGTAAGAGTAATATTCTCTATCATTCAGTAGCCGTACAGCAATGCACTCTTATTATAGCGGCTTCAGACTAGCGTTTTATACGCGCGTACTAGTATAAGCTCGTTTTTGGAAGCGCATGTAGGCGTTTATAGGCGCGCCTTTTGCCACACGCGCAACTCGTACCTACTAGCATTGACGCGCTTCTAAGCGCAAGCCGCGAGAGACACCGATGATGATGACACTACTGTTTAGAGCGAACACGCCGAAATATGCCCATTTACGCGAGAGCGGTTTTTTGAAGCGCGTAATGTAGCACGTGTGTAAGCGAGTATCCTGAAACGTACGCGCAAAAAAACACGCTGATCTAAAACCGGCCTTATACGTAAGTGGAAACAATGTAGGTAATGACATTTTAACTTTCTTAGTACGGTGAAATCACAGGTGAAACCAATTGACAGGCTATAAGGCAAAGCTGGCTAAAGTACCTATGTACAGTTAGATTATTCATACAATATATACCTATTATACGTATTTGGGTACATGAAGTGGCAATGCGTTGTTCCAACAGTGAATATATTTGGATTTCCAGGAAAGTTGTGCTTTAAAGGTTTTATGATTTATTATTATTTATATATACA
The DNA here is from genome assembly GCA_944739405.2 of Euclidia mi. Lineage (NCBI taxonomy): Eukaryota > Metazoa > Arthropoda > Insecta > Lepidoptera > Erebidae > Euclidia > Euclidia mi. The sequence continues at coordinate 40,043,187 of OX123205.2, read as the reverse complement.
GGGTGTAAAAAGACCCTTAACGAAAACTGAATTACTGAAATCCCATGTTATACCAATCACTACGAACATTTTTTACTTCGACACCATACCTGGGAAATTACTGGTTCAGGAGATATTGAGGCTCAAAGTTAGTATGGATTTTTTCTAATTAGGTACAAAATTGATGCATTTACCCCGCCAATATGTTCTTTAGATGCCCTATAATCCCATGGATAAGTAGGTATTTCGAGGATTGCACGCGCGCGCTTTTAATTGCTGTTTAAAAAATGTGAAAACTCAAAAATAATTCGTTTCCCAGGTAATATTTTTGGTAAGTAGGACTTGGCATGATGTTTACAACGAGTAGACTTCGGCTTGGTGATGGGTCTTGTGACAACCTGTATATATAAATAATAATAAATCATGGTCCGTGTGGTGACGGATTAAGAATACGGAATTTCACCACCCCATATCATCCCATTGGTGTCGTAAGAGCACTGTAAGTGAAGGAAAACTTGATACAAACCCTATACCAACCCGTTTGGCCAGCGTGGTGTAGTAGGCCAATTCCTCCTTTCAAAGGAGAGCCCTAGTCCATCAGTGGACTGCTAAAGGCTGACGATGGTGATATATATATATATATATATATATATATATATATATATATATATAGACTCGCGCCTGTTGCCCCTAAGGGCAGAGGTGTAACATTGCACAAACATGTTATGTATGTTAAAAATTTAGCCACGTTATAGGCGGCGAGCCTGCCTGCTTGCCGTTACCAGGTACATTATCTGACTCCGTGGTGTTACTGAGAATTCGGAAAACATAAGTAACACTTGCCTGACCCGGGAATCGAATCCGGGACCTTAGAAGTTGCCGGCTGGTGAAGGTTGTCGGAGACTTTCCAAACTCAGCTTCCTCTAATTTAAAACCGTCTTTCACCAAGTACCTACGTGATCTAATTATCCGTTGTCCTGCAGCAGTATTGGGCTAGAATGAATAAATATATGATTATGTGTCATTATTTATCAAATATATGAGGCAAACGTGTGTGGGCAAGTCGATCACGGCCGACCTCGTAGGACATTCGTCGACCAAATTGGTGACGTTTTAAATAACGGAAAGGTCGAGTATGTATGAAAAGAGTGTAGAGGAAACCCGTGAGGTTTGTAAGGAAAGAAGCAAGTGGCGTTCCGTTGTCTCTGCCTACCCCGACGGGAAAAGGCGTGAGTATAGGTATGTATGTATGTATATGATTATATTATAATATAATATTCTACCACATTCACACAACACCATCTAGTCCCAAACTAAGCAGTGCTTGTACTATGGGTACCTACTAGACAATGGATAAAAATACAGTCATAATAATATATGTATATGTTACAGCCATAGTGATTAATATAAAATTATACATAATGACTGGTCAATATATATAATTACTAAATTGCCTAGACAATGTGATGAATTAATCACTTCATCAAGATGTTAATCATAAAGCCGGGCCAAAAAATCAAAATGTGTGGACGGAGCCCTGCTTTGCAGGGCTCCTATTTTTAGGTACAGGGTCAGAAGAAAACCTAACATAACTTATTAACATTGTTTTCCTTGTTAATCGGCTAGTTAACATATCAATATCTAGTACGGAACTGATTAAAATAAAACTTTACAAGCTTCACTTTACTTATTTTATTATTTCATCCATGAGCACCAAGATGCTATATAAAATAACTACCTAGTTAATGTGATTAATTTGGCGTCAATTATTACTTTGTCCAAATTGAGTAGATATTATAAATAATGGCTAGATAATATACATATTATGGTGATTTATCACTTTGACTGTAACATATATACTTCTTTTCGTAAATACATACATAAACACCACACAATGCTTATAAATATTAACCGGTGTTGGTTGTTTAGCAGGCAGCTTTTCCATCATAATTTGCAATTTTTACAGTACAGATCTGCCGTAATGTGCTGTCCAGATCTTGGGAAGCTGAAGTGTATGATACTGCGCTGGTCCACCAAAAAACTACCAGTACTTTTTCTGAGAGAACTTTCACTTGTGCAGGATAAGCCGTTTCTCCTGGGTTAAAACGCGTTGAAGAGCATTTCCTATTGTCGTACTGAACCCATTTTTTCATCACAAGAAATGATACAATTCATAATTCCCCCTATATTGTGACGGTTGAGTAAATTAACACGGCACTAAATGCGTGGTTGTTTATGAAGGTACTTCGCTTAATTCGTGCGGTATCCATTCAGCCAGCTTTTTCTTTTCTAATTTATTTTATGAGAATTAAAATTGTTTCATAACATAACTCACACTGAAGCCTACTTCTAACTCTGATGCGGTTTGCATTGGATCTGCTTCCATGTTTAGATTTAATTCTTTATAATTGTCAGGTGACAGAGTGTCGGGCTGTCCAAGGGAATTGCGAAATGGCGCGGAGATATAGGAAACACGCAAGTGGAAGAAATGGTGACTTAACACAATGTAGATTGTTGGCCATGTTCACAAATAATATCTAGAAAAGTCACTTTATATTATTTATGAATTATGTTAATTCGAGTATTATAATATCGGGAAAAACGTCCGAAATTTCGGCGTCCATGCCCTAGTCCAGACCAGACTGACTTCCCAGAACGGAATTAACGGATATGAACTAAAATATTCCTTCACCGGGTATATTTATTATTTTTTTATATTTTTATAGACTCACGCCTGTATCCCCGAAGGGTTAGGCAGAGGTGTAATATTACACCCATATTTCGCCATGAATTTTTAGGTCCCACTTAATAGGAGGCGAGCCCTTTGCCGTTGCCGCGCATAACATAAGTCGCAAGGCACACCCGTCGAGTGCGGACGTACGGCGCTGTGACGCGCGTATTAAATTATTATTTAATAAATGTAATTAGCGGCTATACTTCGCCCGATACTGTAGCTATGAGCTGTTCACAGCAACTCATAGCCAACGAGCTGTTGGCGTTTATACAACATGCCATCGACACCATGGACGAGGTCAGCATTCTGCAGATCTGCAAGTCCAACTTCAAAGAAGAAGACGTGTGTGGTAGCAAGAAGCTACTCTACCAGACCCTGGGCAAGTTAGACGAGATGCCGTCCCGGCGAAGGGATGGCACCGAGAAGAGTATCCAGGATATCATCTCGTTATTGAAGGTGACCGACCCTGACGACGTGCCTACGTTCGTGGCGAAGGATCTGCACAAGCTGCCGCCCGTCACATTCGACCACGTCGATGTAACCAGGTTGTTGAAGGATATCACATCCCTGAAATCCAGCCTGGCCGAGGTGCAGTCCAAGTTAGAGAAGTCGGACAGCACCATAAGTGAGCTACGTGCAGAAGTATTGTTATTACGTAACGCTATTTCTACAAGTAGGTCGCCAGTCGTGTCAAACGTTAACACACGACGCGGGGCTCAAAACGAATCCATCAGTAGTTTTGAGTCAGCGAATTTGCTTGCGTCGCCTATCGCCGGTAATGAATGAATGAATGAATGAATGAATGAAAAATTTATTTGATCACAAAAGCACAAGGGACACAAGGTAGATAGATACATAATTAGATTATGACACTAACATGCAATATGCATACAGTAATAAGAACAATAATTAAACAGAAGTAAACATAACAAATAAAGAATATATTAAAAGTGCAGAAATACAATACAATAAAAGAATAAAAAGATGATGTATGTGTCCCAGCGCTGACCAAATAGGTAGCCAGATCAGCATTTTGTCAAGTAATGCTAGTGCATACCAGACACTGATATTATTCCGGCCCCTTCCATGCGTCACGGATGCGCAAACCATTGCCGCGCCACAAAGTGCAATTCCATGTGTACCTACATATATGTGTATGTTTTCTTGTTTGTACAGTGTGTTGCGTTGTGACTTATATATAAATAAAAAATAAAAACCTATACCAAATTCATAAAGTTATATAATAAATATTGCTGTCTGTAAGTAAAGTGTAAAGATTCGGTCACAGTGCTAGACCACGAATGATCCTGTCGCAAATTATAATAAAATTAGAATTCCAACTGAAGGTAAGTATTAATCAGTATTATTTTATTATACATAACTTATAATTTATTGGATTGGATATATTATACATAACTTATAATATATTTTCTATGACTAGTGTATTGAAGAAAGATTGTATATTATTATTAAGGCATTGACTATAACAGAAATTAAAAAATAAATAAAACTTATAAATTAATAAATTTAATTGATATTAAATTGAATATAATTATATAATATATTGTGTAGCTATTTACATAAGTATAAAATTGTCTGTAGGCATTCAAACAAAAGACACGTCCATATTCACGATACCCAGCTCGCATTGAGCATCTAATAGATGTTTTTAAGTCGCTTTTTAAATGTTAAAGAACTGTTTATTTGCCTCAGAGGTGGGGGCAAATTGTTCCATATCTTGGAAGCTGCGTATCGAAAGCTACCCCCAAAAGCAGCGGTGTTATGACTGTGTATACACAGTTGTTGTGCGCACCTTCTACTCGAACACTGTCTTTGATTAGTGACCCAATTAAGTTTGGTATATAGGTATGACGGCTCTATGTACTTGATGACACCGAAAAGTAGGCATGCCAAGTGAAGTTTCCTGCGGGATTTCATTTTTAATATTAAATGTTGGTTCAAGAATGGTGTTACATAACTTTTGAATGGAATAGAAAAACAAAAACGGGCGCAAGCATTCTGAACACGTTGAATGAGACGGTGAGTTCTGGCTAAAAGTCTCGGACCATAAACTGTGTCCGCGTAATTGAATCTCGAGAGTACCAGGGATTCTACCAGTTGCACTCGGAGTTCCTCAGACAAGTGTGGCCTAATTTTGTACAAAACCTTCAGTCTGTAAAAACAATTTCGAACAGAATCCGCGATATGATCTTCGAATCTGAGCTCACTGTCCATGCGTAGCCCAAGATTGCGGGCTTGGTTAACCCTGACAATTGGCTGCGCCATCAAGTATACCGGAAGCGTGGATGGTAACGCATTGAGCTTATGTTTCGTTCCAAAGACCATATACTTGGTTTTGGCAGGGTTAAGCATGAGACAGTGACTCGTACTCCATTCGGCTATATTTTTTAGGTCTTTGTTTAGAGCAGCGACAGCCGCATCATACTCATGAGGCTTGAATGAAACATAAACCTGTATGTCATCGGCGTATATATGATAGCTGCAGGTTCGAATGCACTTAACCACATCAGCACAGTATAGGCTAAACAATACGGGTCCAAGTATCGAGCCTTGTGGAACCCCTTTTTTGACTTGAACCTGCTCGGACACGCGTACGCCGCCATCACTAGACTTTAACTCTACGTACTGCTGCCGGTTATCCATATAACTATGGAACCATTGCAATGTCTGTTGCTCAAAACCATAGTAGCGTAGTTTGGATAGAAGCAAAGAAATATCAATATTGTCAAAAGCTCGGGAATAATCAAGCAGAACCAGTAGAGTACACATTCCGGAGTCTTGAGCAGTCAATATGCTATCAGTAACATCCAGCAGAGCCGTCGATGTACTATGCCGCTTCCTAAAACCTGACTGCAACGCGGGTAGAATAGAATTTCTCTCCAAATAGTCGGAGAGTTGCTGACAGACAACTTTTTCAATTACCTTGGATATACAAGGTAAGATGCTGATAGGTCGTAGATCCGACACGGTACTTGGATTGGGATTTTTAGGAAGCGGCCTAACAGCAGCAGTTTTCCACAGGTCGGGAAAAATTGAAGTTGCAAACGAATTATTTATTATATCGGTCACAGGAGTGACAATGTAAGGCAAAGACAAGGTCAACATTTTTAGAGTGATACCATCACAGCCCTGAGCATTCGATCTCATACCCACAATGTGCCGCATGACGACCGCCTCATCTACAGGAGATATTTTGAACATGTAATGCAAGCGCTGGGACGCGTTATGTTGCTGAAATCGGGTCATCGACACCGGTCAAGGTTTTGACGAGTGTTGATGCATCGACGACTAAGCGCGCTTATGCCAATGTCGCTGCCAAAAGCAAAACGCAGCAGAATCGGCCGGATGAAAAAGGGGGTAAACAGAAGCCTTGTGAACCCTCTCATAACGAGGTTGTGGAGCTACATGCCCCAAAACCGAAGACATGCGACGAGGATGGTTTCATAAAGGTGGAGAAGAAGAAGAAGAAACCAACTTGTCGTAACCTTTGTGGTACCGGGTTAGTGGGACCGAACATGCTGCTGCGTCCCGCTGTACCAACCACGCAGTTGTACGTCTCTCGGCTGCATCACTCCACAAAGGAAGAGGAGGTCGTAGAATACCTGCGCCTGAAGACCAAAAGGACTTTGAGGGTCGAGAGATTAGAGTCAAGGCATAACACCAACTTCAAGTCGTACGTGGTGCGGGTGCCGACTCAACATCTCGAGACTTTCCTCAAGGAAGAGTTTTGGCCGAAGGGTGTCGTGTTTCAGCGTTTTCATGGGAGGTTACGCAATACCACCCCGCGTAACATGAAGCCGTAAACAACACCTGTTTGTTTTGTTATAATATTTTATAATGTTATTTTATGTATGTTAGTCTATAAGGTATATATATCTATGGGTTCTTGTTACCTGAAAATAAATGATTATTATTATTATTATATCACTAGACTCCGTGCTGCTACTGAGAATTCTGAAAAACTTAGCAACAGTTTTGCCCGACCCGGGTATCGAACCCGGGACCTCCGCTCAGCAAACGCATACTACAGATTCGATTAAAATAGAATTGTGTTATCGGGCTCCGCCGGCGTGAATAACACGCCTAAACCTTCCTCAGGAATCATACTATCAAATGGTGAAGACCGCACAAAAAGCCGTTCGATACATTTTAAGTTTGTCGCGTCCATACAGACCAACAGGAAGGAAAGGGGACTTGATTTTATAATAATTATGTATGTAGACTAGCTGTTTCCAGTGGTTTCACCCGCGTCCTGAGGGAACTTCTTCGCGTACCCGGTTAATTATAGCCTAAGTTACTCCTTGGTACATCAGCTATCCGCCAGTGGAGGTCCCTTCAAAATCGTTCCAGCCTTCCAGAGATTAGCGAGAACAAACAGACAGACAGACAGACAAAACTTATAAAAAATGTCATTTAGGTATATGTAGCGTGTATACATCCATTTGCATTAAGTAAAAAGCGGTTATTTTAATATTACAAACAGACACTCCATTTTTATTTATGTGTATAGATACGTAAAGATAAATTTACTCAAATACACTATTGATTTTATAATAGTACGTCAAACATCATCTACGTCACATTATATTTACCTATATAATTTCCTTCTAATATAAAATTGTGTTTTATATATTTACCATCATCAGTAGTGTTGGATATTTAACGGAAAACGGTCAAAATGTACAATAAATACGATATTGTTTTGAGAATCAATACTTTTATAATTTGTTTGTTTGCTTGTCTTTTCACTAGACACGTTTCAAATAATTGTCCTCCAGGAACCCGGATTAGAATCTACATGGGCTGGTGGGCCACTTGTGAACCATTAATGCCGTAAGTTATATATACATATAAATAAATAAAATTGTAGTGTGTGTCTGTGATTCCAAAATAATAACACCCACATTTCGCCATGAAGGTCCTATGTAACCAATAAGGGGCGAGCCTATTGCCGTTACCGGGCACATCACTGGACTCCGTGCTGTTATTGAGAATTCAGAAAAACTCAGAAACACTTTTGCCAGACCCGGTAATCGAACCCGGCACCTCTGATCAGGAGACGCATAAGCTATCCACTGGACCACGGAGGCTATAATATTAGTTAAATATTTTAATGTTCGTTCGTAAAATCTCTCACTATTTAGGAATAATTGCCACAGTAAATACCTATTCTGGATATATATGTGTACAAAAATATATACTATTTACCTTAATCAGCATTATCTATACATATAAATAAAATTGGAGTGTCTGTTTGTAATATTAAAATAACCGCTTTTTACTAAATGCATATTATTATGGATGTATACACGGTACATATACCGAAATGTAATTTTTTACTATTTTTGTCCGTCTGTCTGTCTGTTTATACTCGCTAATCACTGGAACGGCTGGACCGATTTTGACGGAACGTTCGGATAGCTGATGTACCAAGGAGTAACTTAGGCTATAAATTAACCTGGTACGCGAAGCAGTTCCCTCAGGACGCGGGTGAAACCGCGGGAAACAGCTAGCTTATAATTAAAAAATTTTCACTGAAATGTTCGTACCAGCATACTTTCCAAACGATTGCACCAAATTCGAGAAATTCTTTTATCTTTTCGTTATTGTCATGGACCGTATAAAAAATAACAAATGTTTAAAAAATACTAATAATTAAAAAAAATGATAGTACGAAGTTTGCCGGTTCAGCCAGTTAAGGATAAAACTTATGTATGTTATGTATTAATCAAGGAAAAACTACAGGAAAGAATTTGAAAATATCTATTTATTATACTTAAATATAATATGTTTTAAAGTTTTAAAAAAGGCAGCGATAGCCGAGTGGAGATACCAACAGACTGCCATGCCGAGGGTATAGGGTTCGAATCCACGATGCGCACCAATGACTTTTCGGAGTTATGTGCGTATTGAATTATTAATTATCGCTTGACCCGTGCCTCGGAGAGCACGTTAAGCCGTCGGTCCCGGTTCTCATGAAGATCTTTGACAGTCGTCACAGGGCGTCAGTACCTTCTAAACAAACTGACACTAGTCTAAACCATATAATAAATAACAGCTTTTCCACATAGCGACTGCCTGACCTCCGCAACCCAAAAGCGATATTCCGTAATTAAGAGTTTATTATTTTTGTATTTATATTATTTTGTTTTATTTTCAGCTATTATAATTTTGATTATTGACAATGCTGTAACATGAACCTGCAGATGAGTTTTAAACTGCAGTAGAAATGTAAGAAGAGCTGCCGATGAAATCTAGAATATGTGAAATGTAAATGAATATAATAAAATAATATATTATTATACATATATTTGTTCTTTTTATAGACTCACGCCTGTATCCTCGAAGGGGTATGCAGAGGTGTAATATTACACCCACATTTCGCCATGAATTTTTAGGTCCCACGAAATAGAGGGCGAGCCTTTTGCCGTACCGGGCACATTACCAGACTCCGTGCTGCTACTGAGAATTTCCTAACGGAAAAATTCAATAACATTTTGCCTGACCCGGGCATCGAACCCGAGACCTCCCAATCCCACGCGCACATTTATGCCGCGACACCAACGAGGCAGTCGTTTACACATAATATATATTTGTATACAGTTTTATTGGAGTTGCCAGTATAGGATAAAAAGCCGCCATGTTTAGCAGGGAAGTATAAAGGTCTTAACCCACTTACACGACTCTCCTCCAACACCGCTCCTACCCAACATGAGGCGACTGCTCGCAGTCCACGCGGTTTCGCTCACGGTTTGTGCATAAATACTGAAAGTAGAGAGTCATATATTTAGAGGTTGAAGGAGATGTAAGATTAGAGTATAGTGTGGTGGGAGCATACAAACTACGGCATTTACGTATCTAGGAAGCAGCTTTATTTGGGAACGATAAATAGACACGTGGTCATACTTACGAAGAAGGATATTCCCTAGCTTATACAGAGTAAGTATATTCAAAGCTACCGGGCCCTTATAACCGTTTAGCCACAGGCCAGTACTAAACATCACATCTGTTCATAGTCGGCAGTCATACCGCACGAAAAAAATCGCTTGGCCCGTGCCTTGGCCGTCGCGCTGTCGGGTATTTACCCGACACCGCGACGCAAAGGCTTTTTCCCTTAGAGCCCCGATCCCCGAGGCACACGTTTCGGAGAGCCCCGAAACCGATAAATCTAATTACATTTATCTTGTTTACTTTTTCTATTATTTTCGACTTGTACCGTCGATATAAAAATTACATAAATGTATGAGTTTGAAATGGGTAAGGCCGTGCTGTAGGCCACTACCGGGGTCCATAGGTGGCGGATAATGGATCGGCAGCACAACGCCGCTAGCTGCTTCAGCAGTCCCCGACCAAACAGCACAACCTTGAGCCATCGCGAGCTTATTACGAGGCCAAGATGGAACAGTCACATTAGTGCGGGATGCGACTAGGACGGCGGCGGAAGAGCACCCTGCGTGCCAACGGCGGCGTTCCACAGCCTAGTTAGCTGGCTACTGCGCACCCACCAACCCACATTAGACTCTAAACCCTTACCCTCAATGACTAACATGACTAAACGAAGGCCCTAAGTGCCCGGCGTCTCCATCAGGAATGCCGCCAATGATAGTAGACGGCCGACTGATAGAGCAGGGGGCGCATACAATCCCCGGGCGGTAAGATCCTTTCACTGTCAACCGACTACAGCTAGCCTAACGGATGCCGATAAACTTAATATATTAACGTTCAACACTCAAACTCTAAGAACGGAAGGTCATATAGTCGCATTGGAAGTAATAAATTGAGACATAATTGGTTTAGCAGAGGTAAGAAGAGATGGCGAAGCAATTTTAGAGAGAGAGCAAAGTATATTTTTTTATACAGGTAACGGTAGTCAATTTCAAATGGGTTTCTTGGTCGCAAAACGCTGGCAACACAATATTTTGCAATTTGTTTCCTATTCTAAACACGTAGCTCTGCTCAAATTTCACATTACAGAATCCAAAAACATTACTATAATTCAGTTTCACGCTCCAACATCTACACACTCGGATGAAGAAGTAGAAGAGTTCTACGATTAAGTTAACAAAGTGTATGACGAACATAAAAGTTCATGGAACCTTGTAATGGGAGACTTTAGTGCCATAGTCTGTACTCGTTTACCCTCCGATAATATTAATATTATTGGTCCATATGGGTTGAGAATTCGAAACGAAAAAGGTTCACGACTACTTCAGTTTACATTCGGTCAAAATCTTAATCTCAGTAACTGCCTATATATATATATATATATATATATATATATATATATATATATAAAGCCAATGCGACGTTGGACCTGGCGACACCCCAACAAAGTAACAAAAAATGAAATTGATTTCTGCCTCTCTTCTAGTAAGCAATTAAAGTTCAAATCGGACCATAGACCACTAAGGATCGGAATAAAATTTAATTTAAAATTACAGCGATTTCAAATTATACAATCGTCAAATAAAGATTAGATAAATCTACATTAATAGCCAACAAAGTACAATTTGTACTACAGCTCAAAAATAGTTTCGGCGCTTTAAACAATACAGATTCTGCCGACATTCAGACACAGTATGATAACATCAGAGAAGCACTTTACAACGCAAGTCAGAAAATAAAAACTAAAAAGCAAAAAGATAGTAAACTTAGCATGCAAACCAAAAAACTAATAGAAGAGAGACAAAAATTAAAGTATTACACTATAGAATATAAAATTAAAGACAAAATTGTAAAGCGCAATATTCGAAAAGACATTAGACAATAATCGATTTTAAACTTTCGCGACTTGTATACATCATACAATTTTATTTAACGGGTTTTATAGACGCTGAGATGACATCAGTCCTGCCGCGACCAAGACTGTTGTAAGACGGCCGAAACGTCGGTAAAACATAGGTATTTTTACCTTAAATTAATTAAATATCGCGAATAGGACCCGTTAAATAAAATTGTATGAGATATTAGACAATATAATATAAAACGTATAGAAACTGCTTTAAATATCAATACTTCTGTAAAAATAGCAAAGCAAGGTATGCAAACTGGACGGTCGGCGTTACTATGTCTCAATGACAGTGCAGGAGTAAAACAAGGAGATAGAAACCGAATCCTAAAAATTTGTACAGAATACTATCAAGCATTATATTCAAATTCGGAAAGCTCCCAATACAACATTGAAGAATAGTCTTGCAGAGAAGACATAAGTCCAGTCACAGACAAAGAGGTGCATCGCGTTCTTAACAGCATTAAATACAGCAAATTGCCAGGCCATGACAGTATAACAACAAAATCTTTAAAACTTACACAACCGATAATACTGACGCTCATTACAAAATCATTCAATTCCATTTTACAGACAGGCAAACTCCCCAAATTATTCTGTCACTCCAACATAATACTTCTACATAAGAAAGGTGATAAGTCCAATATTGAAAATTATAGACCGATAAGCCTTGTCTCGCACCTATATAAGGCATTTATTAAAATAATTGGAGGCAGAATAGCAGCCGAACTTGACGCTCATCAACCCCCTGAACAAGCGGGCTTACGCAAAGGGCTCTCTACCACCGATCATCTACAAGCTGTCAACCAGATTTTAGAAAAAAACACATTGAATATAACATCCCCTTATATTTAGTATTTATAGACTACTCAAAAGCTTTCGATAGTATTAAACATTCCTCCATCTTCCAGGCGTTAGAAAACCAAAACATAAATCCCACCTACATAAATTTACTAAAAATAGTGTACCTCAATAGTTGAGCATCAATTAAGCTCACAAATATAGGACCATCTTTCAGAATAGAAAAAGGTGTCAAACAGGGTGATCCATTGTCACCGAAACTGTTCACCGCGACACTAGAAGAAACTTTTCGGCAAATTCTACCTGGTTGGGAGGGAAAAGGCATTCTCGTCGGAGAAAAAAGACTAACGAACCTCCGATTTGCAGATGACATAGTGCTTTTTTCTTCTTCTGCCTTGGAGTTGGGACACATGATTGAAAAACTGTACAAGGCTAGCCTTGGGGTTGGACTGAAGATGAATATGTCGAAGACCAAATTGATGACCACTAAGAATAAATTATATGTCGAGGGTGTGGAGGTTGAATATGTCCATGAGTATATATATTTGGGCCAATTAGTTTCCTTTCAGGCGAGACAAGAAGCGGAACTCACGCGTAGAATGGAAGACGCTTGGAGGAGCTTTTGGTCCATGAAAGACCTTTTGAAAGGCAACCTGCCTATGTCTTTGAAACGCCGACTCATGGACACGTGCATCCTCCCCATCCTCACATATGGTGCTCAAACCTGGTCTTTGACCGCAGATCAGAAGTCCAGCCTCGGGGTTTGTCAACGAGCGATGGAACGTAGCATTCTCGACGTAAAATTCATAGATCGAGTCAAAAATGCTACACTGCGCTCTAAAACACAAATCGCAGATGTGTCCCAAAAAGCAGGCAAATTGAAATATGACTGGGCTGGTGTTGAATGTCTGACGATCTTTGGGCTAAAACTACCACTTTGTGGGCCCAAATCGAAAGAGGCCTTGCGGCAAACCAAAGATTAGGTGACAAAACGATCTTACACTATTTGATAAAGAGTGGGTAACAACAGCTCTCGATAGAGAAAGGTGGAAAGAGGGTAGGGAGGCCTTTGCACTGCAGTGGGACCAGTTAGGCTGCAAATAATATGAGTTTGAAATATATAAGACGAAAGTATTTAATTTAAAATTTTGAACATATTGATTATTTTTATAATTGATTCATGGTTGTCGTCATCCAATGTTGCCTGCTTTTGAATTATGTTAATTTTTTATTTATTCTAGATATTTAGATTTTCATGTATTGAAAAAGAAGCGATTGTGACAATAATCATACCCTGTGATCGTCCTAAGAAACTCTACTTTGTATTGTTTTATTTTAATATTTACTACAGCCAACAGGGATACAGACGTGAGTCAATAAAAAAAAACTATAGCCAAGCAAAAGTCTATAATTTGTCTTGATTATAAAGTTAAGTATTTAATTTTAGTAACTAATAAAATTTTATAAACGGTATGTTGCTGTTGACGGTGCTTTTAAGCTAAATTGACTTTTAATGGAGTTTACCAAGACATAAATAAATCAAGACCGTCCGGTACGGGTGCCTCGGAGATCGGGGCACTAAGAAAATAACTCGACGCAAATATGCATCCTTTACAAATAGGTATCGTCAGCGACAATCTATTTCAGTCACATCCATCATACATAATCGTTTTATCGGCTTCAGGAAAAAACATATTTATTAAATAAATGAGAGGAAATGGGATGTATAAATTGATACCTAATAATAAAACAATTCATTTTGATATGCACGATGTTATTTTTACTATAACGAAAGGCTCTTAAAGGGTGATAGAATAGATAAAAAAAAAAACAAATACAATTATTATAATCCGGCTAGAAATACCGGTTGAAATAGAATATGGGTTGTCAAATTCTTCACTAACTTCAGATAGAATACAAAAATGAAAGAAGGCGGCGATGGACTAGTGGAGATACCTATAGACTGCCATGCAGAGGGTTTTGGGTTCGAATCCACGGCGCGCTACAATGACTTTCCGGAGTTAAATGCGTATTAAATTGCTAATTATCGCTGCCTCGTTGGTCTCGCGGTATAAATGTGGGCGTGGGATTGGGAGGCCTCGGGTTCGATTCCCGGGTCGTGCAAAATGTTATTGGGCTTTTCCGTTAGGAAATTCTTAGTAGCAGCAATGAGTCTGGTGATGTGCCCGGTACGGCAATAGGCTCGCCCCCTATTACGTGGGACCTAAAAATTCATGGCGAAATGTGTGTGTAATATTATACCTATGCCTACCCCTTCGGGGATACAGGCGTGAGTCTATAAATAAAAAATTAAATAAAAAAATAAATTATCGCTAGACCCGTGCCTAGAAGAGCACGTAAAGCCGTCGGTCCCGGTTGTCATGAAGATCTTCGACAGTCGTTTTAGAGCGTCAGTACCCCTAAATAAACTGAAACTAGTCTAAACCATGGAATACCGCAACCCTATATACACACAATATCTTTGGGCTGCGAAGGTCCGAAAGGCAGTCGCTCTGTGGAAAAGCAAATATTTAGATAAATCCAGTATGATTAGTGAGCGGACCCCAGATTGAAACTGGATGGTGATGATAACTTAATAAAATAAATCCGTCAGTCCGTCTTGCACTTATCATGTGAAAATCTTCAGACCACTAATGATTGCTATCGTTACAATCAAAGTACCTGAAAATAAAACAGTTTTGATATTAACAAATTTACCGGTGTTATAGTGCTAATGTGTTTGCTCTCACTAATCACCTAAACTGCTGAACCGATCAATCGAACTGACTGACTGATCGAACGGTCAAGAACTATATTAATCTGTATTATATGCGGGACACTTCTTATTTCCTTATTTATAAACACATTAAGGTAACCCAATGGAAGGAAAGAGGAACCCACCACGCACCCTCGGATTGACCACCTCAACTATTGTAATAGGAAAAGGTTGACAATACCGAACTCCTCTAAATGGATAAGGATTATAGGAATGGTATGGGTCCCTGTAAGATACCTGACTTGCAGTATTCCGCTGTATGCGCCGAATATTCTTCGACACGTGTTTCGCCTCTGCACGAGGCATTGTCGCACGGGTGATCGATTTTCACGGGATAGCCGGGATCGATCACTCGCCGAGCAATAAAAAGAGATGCTTAGGTTGTCTTACGGGAAATAAATAAAAATATCACCAGGACAGATTAAACTCGCGTTATATTCCAGATTCACAATTTTGATTAATAAAAGAACCGACACTAGGGGTTAACCGGCTAGATAGTTATCCAGGGCGTAGGTCGTAAGTTAACACTCCACAGGTCCACGGATGGATACTCAGCTTTCACGTGTCCCAGCAGAAGAAAAAGCAAGCCAACCACGTGTGTCGCCGGTATATATGTCGTCGGCAAGCGGGTGAGGGTCCCCACTCCAGTGCGTCATCGTAGTGGGGCTCGCAAGCGCGGAGGCACGACGTCACACACCCCCCCCGTTAGGCCGGGATTTTCCCTAAGGAAAATTCCCTAGCCCAACGGGCGTAGCAGCCCTGAAGATACTCCCTGGAATTAGAGAAAACAGGGGCATGAGTACCTTGAACAAGTGACAACCCTATACGCTAATTAGTATACCTAAATAATAATGACCCACGCTTGCATTCTTCACGCGTACAACGGCAGTCTGAACTTGAACATAAACATTTATCATTCAT
Source organism: Euclidia mi (assembly GCA_944739405.2). Classification (NCBI taxonomy): domain Eukaryota; kingdom Metazoa; phylum Arthropoda; class Insecta; order Lepidoptera; family Erebidae; genus Euclidia; species Euclidia mi. Next base: position 40,027,167 of record OX123205.2, on the reverse strand, counting down.
AATTCATCACACATACCTACAAGTAAATGCCAAGGCCAGTGTAATGGCCCAATAGCAAAGATAACAATCTATGGAGAAGCGCTTAGGGTAATTATTAGGTAATAATGGTTTGTAGATATAAGAACTTGATCTAGCCCCACGTTGGGCGCCAATGTCGCACGGGTGATCGATTTTCACGGGATAGCCGGGATCGATCACTCGCCGAGCAATAAAAAGAGATGCTTAGGTTGTCTTACGGGAAATAAATAAAAATATCACCAGGACAGATTAAACTCGCGTTATATTCCAGATTCACAATTTTGATTAATAAAAGAACCGACACTAGGGGTTAACCGGCTAGATAGTTATCCAGGGCGTAGGTCGTAAGTTAACACTCCACAGGTCCACGGATGGATACTCAGCTTTCACGTGTCCCAGCAGAAGAAAAAGCAAGCCAACCACGTGTGTCGCCGGTATATATGTCGTCGGCAAGCGGGTGAGGGTCCCCACTCCAGTGCGTCATCGTAGTGGGGCTCGCAAGCGCGGAGGCACGACGTCACAGCATCCTCAGGAGCGATGGGCAACGACTGAGACATTAATTTGACGGACTACGGACAACGGACGGACATTCATTTGACGTCATACACACTTGTCAAAAGGGTTTTAGAATGTGCGTATTGGAACAATTAGAAATTTTAAAGCGGGACAAGCATATATTACTGAAAGGCTCTTCATTTATATTAGTTTATCAAAGGGAAAATGCGACATCGACTATTTTATTCCGGCAAATGGCAGATGGACACGTTATATGAATCAGAAGAACGAAGTTCAAATATTTTTATTTTATATCTAGACTGCAAATTGCAGCTATATAATTTGGCCAAATTAGGGATAAGAAAGAGCGAAAGAAAGAAGAAAGAAAATACGTTTATTGTTGCAGTATGAATCAAGTTTACAAAAGTTATATAAAATAATTATAGTAAATATCTTAAAACTAATATATATACATATTATAATCTACCTTTATATAATAAAAAAGACTAACTGCAACAACAAGGCCCCACTCAGCTTAAAGCAGTACAGTGACTTATGCCACTAGACTGCGCTGATTTTCAGTGAAGACCTTTTAGCTGATCCACGGATAACAAGCCAACAATACATTAACTATGTATACCCGGGTAACATGAAAGGAAGTAGTAAAAAAAAACACAATAAACTTAACTAAACTCCTATAACTATACTAGCCACTGCGTCATGCGAGATAGGGCCGCGATAATAACAAAACTGGTTTATTGATAAACAAATATTCCACAATAAAAAAAGTATATTTATATACCATTATTGGCATTTCTATAGGAATATACAGGTCCGTATAGTCGCACTGTGTCTGGTTATATTATAATACTAGCTGGTACCCGCGGCTTCGCACGCGGCAAAATGTTACGTTTTAAAAAGTTCTCTGCCAAATCTAATCTTTACACAGCCGGTAATTTTCCAGATTTCAAGATGAATGACTCTTTGCTTTTATATATAATTATACAAAAACAAGTGTCATGAAAACAGCGCAACCTACCGGGTCAAATTGGAGCCTATATGTAGCGCTATAAAGTCCTCTACCTTCCAGTTAAAGTCTCATTTGAATCGGTTCAGCCATTCCAGAGATTACCCCGGACCAACAGACGGACAGACAAAAATGTTAAAAAGGGTTGTTTTGGACTTATAATCGTGTAACTAACTATATGCACTTGAAAAACCATAGTTATTTTGAAATCACAGACAGACACTTCAATTTTATTTATACGTATAGATGAGTTGAATAAGTAAAGACTTGTTATCGCGACAACAGCGCCAACTACCGGGTCACATTGTAGCCTATACGTAGCGCTATAAAAACCTATATATACCTTGCAGTTAAAGTCTCGTTTGAATCGGTTCAGCCGTTCCAGAGATTACCCCGGACAAAGAGAAAGACAGACAGACAGACAAAAATATTAAAAAGGGTTGTTTTGAACTAAGAATCGTGTAACTAACTATATGCACTTGAAAAAACATGGTTATTTTGAAATCACAGACACACACTTCAATTTTATTTATATGTATAGATGAGTAGAAGAAGTAAAGACTTGTTATCGCGACAACAGCGCCAACTACCGGGTCAAATTGTAGCCTATATGTAGCGCTATAAAGTCCTCTACCTTGCAGTGAAAGTCTCATTTGAATCGTTTCAGCCGTTCCAGAGATTACCCCGGACAAACAGAAAGACAAACAGACAGACAGACAGACAAAAATGTTACAAAGGGTTGTTTTGAACTTAGAATCGTGTAACTAACTATATGCACTTGAAAAAACATAGTTATTTTGAAATCACAGACAGTCACTTCAATTTTATTTATATGTATAGATGTATAGATGAGTAGAAGAAGTAAAAACTTGTTATCGCGACAACAGCGCCAACTACCGGGTCAAATTGTAGCCTATATGTAGCGCTATAAAGTCCTCCACCTTGCAGTGAAAGTCTCATTTGAATCGTTTCAGCCGTTCCAGAGATTACCCCGGACAAACAGAAAGACAGACAGACAGACAAAAATGTTACAAAGGGTTGTTTTGGACTTAGAATCGTGTAACTAACTATATGCACTTGAAAAAACATAGTTATTTTGAAATCACAGACAGACACTTCAATTTTATTTATATGTATAGATGAGTAGAAGAAGTAAAGACTTGTTATTGCGACAACAGCGCCAACTACCGGGTCAAATTGTAGCCTATATGAAGCGCTATAAAGTCCTATACCTTGCAGTGAAAGTCTCATTTGAATCGTTTCAGCCGTTCCAGAGATTACCCCGGACAAACAGAAAGACAGACAGACAGACAGACAAAAATGTTACAAAGGGTTGTTTTGAACTTAGAATCGTGTAACTAACTATATGCACTTGAAAAACATAGTTATTTTGAAATCACAGACACACACTTCAATTTTATTTATATGTATAGATGAGTAGAAGTAGTAAAGACTTGTTATCGCGACAACAGCGCCAACTACCGGGTCAAATTGTAGCCTATATGTAGTGCTACAAAGTCCTCTACCTTGCAGTGAAAGTCTCATTTGAATCGTTTCAGCCGTTCCAGAGATTACCCCGGACAAACAGAAAGACAGACAGACAGACAGACAGACAGACAAAAATGTTACAAAGGGATGTTTTGGATTTAGAATCGTGTAACTAACTATATGCACTTGAAAAAACAACTATGTTTTTTGTCTGTGATTTCAAAATAACTATATTTTGAAATCACAGACAGACACTTCAATTTTATTTATATGTATAGAAAAAAAGAAACATTGTAAGTAGACGAATATCACATAAGCAGTATTATATCTTATAGATTCCCCTGTAGAATTTGTAACATATAGCAAACTAGATGTTGAAACCTGATATACATACATATAAACAAGAAGGCAGGTAACATAATAAAAAAATGAATAAATGATAGTACGACTTCTGGGCCGTGCTGCCACAGCTGCTGAGAAGGTAAGTTAGAAATTGTTTAATTTTGATCTTGTCTTTTCAAGTGAAATTTAAAATTATGTTTTGTTTTTAGAAAACGCATAGGAGGCGGTATATTATTCCAACAGCGTGTGGCGGCGTATTTAAAGCATCCCCGAAATGCTGTAGTTTTGTAATGAGGCATTATGAGCGGATTGGAAGAGGAACGAGCCGAGTAACTGTAGTGATCCTGACGCCATCCTAGCTTTTCATAAAGATACTGAGGCTTTAGGGTCTTAATAACGCCAAATAGCATGGTAGCTAGATGGAGTCTCCGTCGCGCTACCATTTTCAAAATTTTATGGTCATTTAAAAACGGAGTGATGCGGTGCCTGCGAGGTATGTTGAAACAAAAGCGAGCCCATGCGTTTTGTACTCGCTGAATTAGATGCTCAGATCGGCTTAAAAGACACGGACCGTACACCACATCGCAGTAATTAAAACTTGATAACACCAACGTGTCTACCAACCTCTGTCTCATTTCAGTACTTAAATAATTTCTTATTCTATACAAAATTTTCAGCCTGTAGAAACAGTTTCTCACTACGTTATTGATGTGATCTTCGAAACGGAGTTCGGGATCCATCGTTAACCCTAAATTGCGTGTTGCCTCAACTCTTTGTATACTGATACCATTTATTTTTATTACTGGGTTTGAAGATAAAATTAAATTAATTTGATGCTTGCTTCCTAAAACCATAAATTTCTTTTAAAGAGTTCAATAATAAACTGTTGTTTTTTGACCATTCATAAATGGTATCTAACTCTAAATTTATTCTTTCTATGGCATCTATTGTATTTCCACAATTCACATGAGAATACAGCTGAGTGTCATCGGCTTATATGTGGTATTTACAATTACTAAAACAATTGGTAATGTCTGCACTATACAGTATAAACAGCAGAGGTCCCAATAACGATCCCTGGGGAACACCCCAAGTTACAGGAAGCGGGGAGGAAATAAGGGTAGAACCATCCTTTTTTTGTAATAGGACCTGTTGAGTTCTGTTTGTAAGGTAGCTCTCGAACCATTTAACCGTTTCTCGCTCAAACCCGTAATAAGAAAGTTTAGATAAAAGGAGCGAAATATTAATTGAATCAAATGCACGGGAATAGTCGAGCAGTGCGAGAATTGAACCTTCCCCGCGATCCCGGGCCTCAAGAATGTTCCCCACGACGTCCGCCAACGCTGTAGCTGTGCCACGACCTTTTCTAAAGCCCGACTGAAACTCAGGGAGAATACCGTTCGACTCCAAGTAATCCATGACTTGCAAGTACACCACCCGCTCCAGAACCTTGGACAGGCACGGCAGTATGCTGATGTGTCGAAGATCCTTGTAGTCCTGGGGATTGCTTATTTTGGGTAATGCCACCTGCACTCCGTTACTGTTGTGATAGAATGTGTACAGATGTTAGCCATAGACTGTTTATAGATGAATTATATCAAAAAGTGATACAAACCCTTCAGGTCGCAGCGATGCAGAGTCATGAGTCGGAGGGTGTCGGGAAGGGTAGACGTGTCGTAGGGTGGTCCGTTGTAATATGATATCCCGCAGGTTTGCTCGTTGCTCTCGTGATGTCAAAATCACATTATTTAAGGCATATTGCCAAAGCTTTTACACATGCAGCCTGTGGGTGACATATACGCAGCGGTCGTACAGCGCCCTGCGCGTACAATAAAATAATGCCTTTAGGGTGCTGTTGGGACTGCCACGCTTCTGTAGTGCTTCTCAGATGTTCGCTGAGGCTTGAGTTGATGATTTTTACGCCATCCTAAGAAAAAGAGCGGCCTCCATCATGCACAGAATGCGTAGGAATTCCAACAGTATCCTGAGGACATTAATTGTAAAAATGGACAATCCTTTTTTAAAAAATTGGGTTGCCACGCATATCAGTACTCGATGCTCAAGATCCCGTTACATGTTTTTAAAAGAAAATAAATAAATATAACTTACCAGTTTGGTCTAAGGGGTGGCTGAAATCAGAAACTGGAATGCTCTGTACAAAAGATGATCTTTAATCCATGTTAACTACATGATAATATAATATTATAATAATAATAATAATATAATAATAATATAATATTCTATTCTACCACATTCACACAACACCATCTAGTCCCAAACTAAGCAGAAGCTTGTACTATGGGTACTAGATAATGGATAAACATACATATATACTTTTTTTTTTGTAAATACATACATATTATACATAGAAACACCCAGACCAAGACAAACATCCATGTTCATGCACACAAATGTTTGACTTGAGCAGGAATCGAACCCGCGACCTTCGGCGTAGCAGTCGCTTACACTCCCGCGGCGCCAACCGGTCGTCTGATGATACAAGTATAAAATTATTAAAATAATAATTAGTGATTTGAGCGTAATATTGCTATGGTGATTTGGTCAGGCGCGCGTGAATATGCCCCCGGGCGTTGAAAGCAATGGCTTCAACCAGACTCCGTAGACACAGGCAATGGACAGATTCTGTTGAACGCTCTGCGAATGACTCCAGTTGATGTCTTAATATCCGTTACACGAGCTATGCCGTCTGTTCCGGGGTGTACAGCCACAATAGGTCCAAGACTCCACTTCAGAGGAGGAAGATTGTCCTCTTTGATGACAACAAGGGTGTTTAGCTTCAGCCCATCCTTGCAGGAACGCCATTTTGTCCGCAGCTGTAATTCTGAAACATACTCCTTGCTCCATGTGCTCCAAAAGTGCTGGCGTAATTGCTCTATCCGTTGAAAACGAGAAAGATGGTTAGCAGAGTGGTCCGTGTAATTCGGTTGCGGCAACGAAACAAGGGGTCGTCCTACCAAGAAATGACCTGGCGTCAGCGGTGTGTAGTCGGCAGGATCTGAAGACATCGGCGTCAGTGGACGAGAGTTCAGTATGGCTTAAATTTTAGCCAAAGCGGTGTAAAGCTCCTCAAATGTCAAATTACAATTGCCCAACACTCTTTGAAGGTGATACTTTGTGGACTTTACACCCGCCTCCCAGATGCCATTAAAATGAGGCGTATACGCTGGGATGAAATGAAACGTTATTCCATCATTAGCTGCACTTTCACCCAAGGACGAACTATTTAATTTAAAAAATTTAGAGAGGTCGTTGTACGCACCGACAAATGAGGTACCGTTATCAGAAAATATATCAGCGGGGCTACCTCGTCTAGAAATAAATCGATACAAAGCTAGTAAGTAACTATTGCTAGTTAAATCTCCTACGGTCTCCAAATGGATGGCCTTGGTGGTGAAACAAATAAAAATTGCGATGTACACCTTTATCAGCCTGCATCCACGACCTTGACGACTAGCGCACATAATAGGACCGGCATAATCAACGCCCGCACTCTCAAAGGGATAACCTGGACTCACACGTTCTTTTGGTAAATTACCCATTATAGGCGTTACAACCTTACCTTTCATGCGGTGGCAAAGAACACATTTATGATAACAGGCCTTCGCCAAGTTGCGACCTCCTATTGGCCAGTAAGATTCCCTAATTGAGGCTAATAGTAATTGGGGGCCAGCATGCATCAGCCTTTTATGCTCAAAATCAAATAGCAACTTGTTAAAATAGTGAGTGGACTGTAATATAATAGGGTGCTTTTTAGAAAAATTAAAATTAGAATTATCGAAGCGTCCGCCTACACGCATTATTTTTTTGCTGTCTAAATAAACATTAAACTTAAGACGAGCACTCTTCTTAGGTAAACTCTTTTTGTGTAAAAGTAATTTATACTCATTCATGCCGTGTGGTTGACGGCATAGAATACAAGTGTCACCACGCCCTATCTTCCCGTGGGTGTCGTAAGAGGCGACTAAGGGATAACACGATGCAAATACCATCTTTGCGTAGAGACGGAAAACTCGACATCAAACCATATACGACTGCCTCGTTGGTCTCGCGGCATAGATGTGCGCGTGGGATCGGGAGGTCCCGGGTTCGATTCCTGGGTCGGGCAGTGTTATTGGGTTTTTCTGTCACGAAGATCTCAGTAGCAGCACGGAGTCTGGAAATGTGCCCGGTACGGCAATAGGCTCGCCCCTTATTACGTGGGACTAAAGTATATCTGGCGAAAAGTGGGTGTAGAAATACACCTCTGCCTACCCCTTCGGGGATAAAAGGCGTGACGTTATGTATGTATGTATGTATGTATGTATGTAATTCATACTCAGTAAACGATTCAGACTGACTTTGAATTATAACAACATTTAATGCATCTTGTAATTCATCTTGTGACAAATAAATAGTTTCAGGGTAATGTTTCCTACATGACTAAATAAACCTTAACATATAAGCTACAGAACGTACAAGTCGTGAATAATTAGAAAAACTACCAAAATTAATCAAACGTATAACTTTAGAATTATCTAAAACAGCACTTAGCACTACATCAGGTCGGATTTCCGGTAATGGCTCATCTCCTAAGCACTTAATTTGAGATGGCCATACAGACGGGTTTAGCCTCAAAAAATTTGGCCCTGACCACCACAGATCGGAATCCTGCAGAACACTAATATCCACGCCACAAGATGCGGTTACGCACAAACGGCTGAAGTTTGTTAGGCATCATTTGTAACCATCCCAACACTATGGTTGAATCAGTCCAGCACTCGAAGTGAACTCCTCACCTTCTCATAAAGACGAGAACCAACCAAGGCCCACTTGATGTCTTATTTAAGTCAAGTGAGGCTGGCAAGTTGTCTGAAGGAAGAACAGCGTCGGACACCAGCTCAGGAACATTTGACTTCCATTTATACAATGGCATACATGCTGACGCAAGTTCCTTAGTGATTTCCTTACGAATGAAGGTCACTTCCTCCAAGTCATCCCCAGGGTCATCTACATAAAAATCATGTCTGATGATATCAGCTATTTTAGGGTTCTCGCAGTGGTCTCCTATCTGTTTAAGACACCGTGTCGCAAGGAATGGCGCGCTAGCCGTGCCATATGTGACGGTGTTTAATTCGTAAACACTAATAGGCTCATTAATATTATCACGCCAAACAATCGTTGCAAATGTCTATCGGACGGATGTACAGCAATGCATCTATACATCTTCTGCACGTCAGCAGATAAAACATACTTGTGAAGTCTGAACCGAAGAAGTATAGACAGCAGATCGTCCTGTACAATTGGCCCGACCATCTGTAAGTCATTAGAAGATACTCCCGTCGACGTAGGAAAACTAGCATTAAATACAACGCGCAGTTTGGTCGTGCTACTGGACTCACGTAGTATTCCGTGATGAGGAATAAAATAACCAGAACACAAATTACTTTTAGTTATTTTAGTCATATGACCAAGCGATTCATATTCTAGCATAAAATCATAATACAGCCTACTAAATTCCGGCTTAACCTTTAGTCGACGCTCTAAAGACTGTAAACAATGTGTAGCTCTTTTATAGGAATTACCTAGAATCGAGGGATCTTTCTTAAGGGGTATGCGAACACAAAAAACGGCCATCACACAATCGGTTCGTATTTTTAACGAAATGATCTTCACATAACTTTTCTTCAGGCATGTAAGAACTAGAAGACCTCGCATTTACCTCCTCTAATTGCCAGAACTTAGTTAAGTCAGCTCTGAGTGTATCACTATTGTCATCGGAAACAATATTAGATAAGTTTACAATAGGAGCGGAAACGATCCAACCCTTCACATGAAAAACATTCACATAAAACTGGTTTTCCAGTACCCAATGTATAAATTTGTGATCCTAATAAGTCCCAAAATAAGTCAGCACCGATTAAAATATCAATGTCTGCGGGCTTATAAAAAGTAGGATCTGCTAAAATAATATTTGACGGAATATCAAAATTCATATTTATGTCACGGCACGGTACATTACTCGTAATAAATGGTTGTACAAAACAATGAAGATTATAAGTAAAACTATCATCTAACGAAGATATCTCAACCTTACACATTTTACCTACGTCTATCTATTCTGTGCCTACGTGCGAAGTGACGTTGTTTATACCTAGTATGGCTTTGTTAACCTGATTAAATATCAAGTGCAATCGTCTATATAACTTGTCCGTTATGAATGACGAAGTGCTACCACTATTGAGGACTGCACGAATGAGATGCACATAACCATAACCACGGTAATAATATCTAACAGTATTGTAACTCCATACAAACGCACGAAACTCGAGTTATACCTACGCGCCTCCTCGCCGGTACCCAATGGGTACCCAGTCTAATAGCACAGCCGCGATCGTGCCGCAGCTCGCAGTGACGAACAGACGGTGACGATTTTTGTACCAGTGTTTTGTTATTCAAATAATTATTATGGCGAAGATGTATAGATTATATTGTGCAGTTTTTGGTTGTTTAAATTCTTCGATAACTCACCAACTATATATTTTTTTAAATTACCTGTAAACTCCGTAAGATAAGACTATTTATACAAGGTTTTTATGTTACAAATTACGAAGGTTCCTGCTAGTTCTACTATTGTAGGTAATAGTTACTATACTTATTTTAAATGATAACAACGCTTTTCACACCTACCTTCTGACACGGTTATTAACTTTAGCGTGATAAAATCGTAATTTGATAAGCTTAATTAATCTATTATTATGTTTATTATTTTTAAAACATATTGCGGTTATAATATAATGTATACTAGCAGGACACTTTTACCTGCGTTATGGACAATGTATTATTTCATTGTTGTCTATGATAAGTACTAACTACTACCTACAGGGTAATTTTCAAAGTGGAAGCCAATGGGAATCTGCTTATTACATAATCAATAGGTACTTTCTTAGGTTACTTACTTAACGAAGTACATAATTTTTCGCTTAATTTTAAAGCACCCCGAGTTATAAGTTTTTGGAAATACATATTGAATTAAACGTAATTTCGTTATGAAATTATAATGATAAGGTAGATGGTATGTAGTGTTAACGAACAAGTTGGCAATGAATAGATATTACTGTAAGTAGCGCATACACAATTAGATGGTTGACGTTAAGTAACGTTCAAAGCGGTTGGACATCGGATGGGTGACCAAATAACTGTTATTTCAAGTTTCTCTGTGCTGATAGTAATAGGGACGTTAATTTACGAAATGAAAAAGTTGTTATTATACTTGTCAGTTATTAAGGACGTAGGTACTTGCATTTTGGCTCAGAAGGTAGGTGTTGAAGTAAAAAATTAAGTTTTGTAACCTTCGGCGACTGCAGTTTACTATTTCATTCATTCGATTTTCATTTGTTTGAATAAAAATATAAGTAATATGAACAATCACAAAACCAGAAAAAAACGTCAAGTAGGTAGGTGTAATTAAAATACTTGAGGCGGGCAGCCCTACCGCTGGTTTGCGTACGGCGCGTCTGTAGGTATATAACTCACGAAGACGGCCGAGTTACAATTCTGTTAGATTATATTACCGTGCCATAACGGTTGAGCAGAGCGGTCGATAATAACACATCTCGCTGTTTGTAACTTTGGCGCGATGCAATGTTTGTAGATAACGCGACGTTATTCGTATCAGTGGCGGCAGGCGGCATAATAGAAGATACAGATTGATTATTAATCGGTATAGAAGTCGTATAACTAAGTAAATTTGCAATAGCTTCTTTAGAATCCCACTGATACGTTCGTCATTACTTAATGCAAGAAACTGTGGAAAATTATTTAATGTATGATCATTATTATTACATTTAGGACATGCTTTAGGAGCTAATTGAATACTAGTGTTGTTAGGAGATTGCATTGTTACCATTGACTTGATCTTAGGGCTTGATTTACCTGGCGTTTGGGAAATATGATTGGTTCGAGCTTGTTCTATGGTCTCAAGTAGATCGGCACGGTGACGTAGGCAGTTAAGAAATGTCAAACGTAATAATTGTGTCCTGATTAAACTTGCTCTTGTGCTCCTCCCACTCGCGATATGTCTTTTGATCAAGCCTGCGTGTAACAATGTACCTAAATCAAAAGTGTGTCCCAAGTGCTTGACAGGTTCCCCGTAACGATTCTAATGATTGTAAATCTTTATTTAATCGATCGATCAAGCCTTTTATATCAACAGAAGATTCCTTTGAGATAGAGTCAATATTAAATAACGACGATATATGATTATTGACTAACAATCTTTTGTTATCAAAGCGATCGAGCAATAAAGTCCATGCCACAGAATAATTACTTGACGAAAACTCAACAGCTTTAATTACAAGGGCTGCTGTTCCCTCCAGTGATGCTCTTAAGTAATAAAACTTATTTATTTCGTCAATTAGGCTGGCAAAAGTGTCGCGAAACTCTAGCCAATTACAATATGAACCGCTAAACTTTGGTAACTGAATCGTAGGCAACTTTACTGGCCTATGCATACTAGCAACAGTACTTTTAGAGCTTTCTATGGATTTATTATCCCTATTAAAGTCACAAAGAATATTCTGGGCTCTAGACAAAGTTTTATAATAAAGAGACTCAAAATCAGAACGCTCACTTTGTTGTAATTTTAGATCGTCCACAATGCATTCTAGACGTAACTGTACCTCATCATACCGTTCGTACAACGACTCCATTTTACCCATGCGCAACTGCAATTCTGTGCCTCTAGTGAAAAAGGGTATAAGTCCGATTTTGTCGAAAATGAGTTAAGTTTACCAAAATGTTCAGAAAAAAATGATCTATCAATTCGTGAAAACAGATTTTGCTTATCTTTCAAAATAAGGAAGTTAGCGATGTGCAAAAGAGGTTAACTAACACTAAAAATATTGCAAAAGTGGGGTATAAGTGCACTCTAATTTCTTTACACCGAACTATGATTTTTTTATTTTGTGTCTTTTTATCTAAATAAACATATATTGTCAGAGCTTCAATTCATTTGGTGAGTACCGGCACAAGTACACTTGTTCCTTAAAATAGTTTAGTGAGTAACGATATCACTTGACATAAATCGTTTTCACCAAAATAAAATATAAAAATCCAGAATAAGTCTTTACATATCAGTTTTCACGTATGAAATATTTATATTAACAAATGCAACTTGACATAACTAAAACTATACCAAAAAGTCGCTGCCATTTTTCATGAGAAATGATACAACTGGTCGATACGGGGTACGGTGCGGGTAGGTGGAGAGCGCGCAGCGCCCGCGATCCTTCAGTCGTCCCCGCACTCTATTGAGGGGAAACTGTGTCGACGCTCTGCAAAAAATCGGTAATTGCGCGGGTAAGTTGTACCCTTTTTCACATATTTTTGTAAATTATTTAAGAGTGTGCGTATTGTTATTTAGATCTTTGTCTAAATGTCCCCTTTAACACCGAGTTTTTATTTTCAAACTCCATTACGTAACTTATTATGAAGAGGAGACATTTATTTTTTATTGTATTTTGTATGTATGTTAGTAAAGTCTTCACACAAAAACAGTACAATAACAATGGTTATAGTGAGTCAACCTCACATACATATTTAACTACGCTTTATAGTATAATTATATAGGTAAGTACGTAAAATGGTCACATTAATTTATATTTTTATACCTACCTACGTAATTGGCACATTTTAAGCTTCTATTTCGACTTACCTACCTAACTTTCATATCGCGGTTACGTGGTGTAATATTATAATAAATATAAGTATCTATTGTTTTAGAATGACTGGTCGAGGCCGCATTAATCGTTTGACGGATCTTGTTTCCAAAGATAAGGCAATGGTGGATGGAGTAGATTGGATTGATGACAAATCTATAGCTGTGCCTGTATCTTTCGAAAACTATTCTCCAAAGGCTATACATTCCAGAGATCATTCTCTAAGACCAGGATGTTCAAACAGTTACTCTCCAAAGCTTGAATGTTTAAAAAATAACTCATCAATGCCGCAAAACTCTAAACAATTTTCTCCAATACCTGGATATTCCAAAAACCTTTTCGCAGAGCCTGACATTGATGTTGATATATTCACTGATTCTGATTAAACGTTTCTCATATGTCTTGATATTGTTTCTACGTTAGTTGATACGCTACCATACCGCAATTTATATTATTCTACAAACAGTAGCGACGATTTCATCCCAAATACATCTGATACAAGTATCTCAGATCGTTCAGTTTTACAAAAGCGCACAAGACGTAATAGTAATGTCACTATTCCAGAGTCAGATTAAGATACGAGCAATAATAAGTAATTTTGGGATAAAGAAGGTATTAAACAATTTGACTTACAATTTAACATTAAGGGACTGTACTAATATTTATTATGTTTATATTGTTATATGAAGCATGAAAGCATTGGTGGCAGAGAAGCTAATCAAATAGCTTCATGTTTATTTTACTATATTATGAATCTTGTTGCATCTAATATTAAGCTGATTCCTGTTCTAGGCAGAATAAAAATGTATGTATGTATGTTCCGTTTTCACGCTAAAACGGCTGAACCGATTTTGTTGATATTTAATATAGAGATATATTGGACCATGGAGACGGACATAGGCTACCATAAGTTGCAAAAATTAAACTGGGAGGGATTGTAGGGAGGGTAGAAGTTTGTACGGCAGAAATTTACCTCTTGGAAGTAAGAACGCATGCGCTAATAATTGAGTGTTGCGCATGTGCTAACATATCTGTCAGTACTGTCACGTCATACATAATGTCATATTGTGCACATTGAAAAACCAGCCAGTTACATTCAGTACAGCCAAAGAGGTTTGATTACTAAAAACACATTCGAAATAATAAAATACTTTCGCCCCGACCTATTACATAAAATTGTTCGCATATATAAACTAATAATTATATAATAAGCTTAAACGGCTGAAACGATTGTCCCTACTAATATTAAGATAATCATCAGGAGTGTCTTCACACATCTTGAGACTGAAAGTAGATTTGTGTTACCCCGAATTTAACGCGCGCGAAGCGGCGGGCAAAAGCTAGTTGTATATATGTAAAGTATTTTGTATTATATATGTATATGTATAATATATATGTATATAGATAAGGTATGTAAGTACTATATTAATGTATATATATATATATATATATATATATATATATATATATATATATATATATATATATATATATATGCATTAATTAGGTTTCTATCTAAGATTCAATGCCATGACCATTAGGGAGTATGTTTTAACTCTACTCCCACGCCATCTACATTTTGGAAGTACAAATTAAGTAACAAACGCAAAAAATTTTAATCCATTTTTGTTTTGCAATATATCACAAAAAACATTTGATATATATCGTCTAATCGAGGTTGATATATATCGGATATATATCTTGATATATATCCATTGATATATATCCTTGAACCTTGATTACTTGTATCTCTGCATCACCCAAAGGTTGACTGGCAGATAATGCCTACGGCATTAAGTCCGCCTCTGTACAATTTATGTGCATAAAGTTTAAATAAATAAAATAAATAAATAAATATAAATGTTGTAAGTTTTACTGCGAATTAGCAATTTTTTACTTAGTTACAACAAAATAACACTAATAAAAAGTACATAAAGATTCTAAATAGGCACTAACAATGACTTGCATTAATATCAAACACTCTAAACTATAAATGTATTATGTCGAGGTACTTGCAAAGAATAAACTATTGTCAGCTTATGGTTTAGCTACAGCTTTATATAAAAAATAAGTTTCAATAATGTAGCAAATATCTAAGCTAACTATACTATACTAAGTATAGTTAGAACTTAATCTGAACTGTCGAATAATACTAATCACACAGCAATATGTACCTAATGATATAAATCTAACACAATACAATATAAAGGCACAGAATAATTAATAGTACTAACAATAAAGGTATATGTACTGACCTTTTACGTTGGTAAATTTTAATTATATTACCTGAGTGTTGGGTGACGATATAAATTATTAAATAAATGCAATACTCCGCTAAAATGACTTGCTTGAGCTTAATCCAATCCTCAATCAACCTTCAAGTCACCTTGAATAATCCAGGTCCTTTTATCCGCTGATTCTCTTCTTTTCTATATAGTAATTATAAATCCATCCGGTTCGCTAATAGACCATGTGTATGGTCTAAGGGGTGGCTGAAATGAGAAACTGGAATGCTCTGTACAAAAGATAATCTTTAATCCGTGTTAACTACACGAGATCCGTACAGCAAGTGACTTTGCATTATATACATGATACAAGTATAAAATAATAAAATTAACAATTCTTGATTTGAGCGTAATATTGCTATGGTGATATGGTCAGGTGCGCGTGAACAAAAAAGAAAATAAATAAATATAACCACTAACACTAAATTAAATTGAATTTATTGTAACTAATTACTAACAACAATATGGATGCATTTTTCCGAAATAAATAAAAATAATAATTATTATTGTTATTATAATAATTGCGTTATGCTAGCAACTTTCCTGATTGGTAGGATAGACGGTATGGTAGGTACTGGGTTTACTGGGTACTGGCAGAATGACGAGGTACTTGTTCAGACGACGACGCGACGTGACGAGTATAATAAAACTATTCTTGAAGATCGGTATCGGTAAGTGGTAATAATTTATTTACAAATAGTGGCTAACTATATACAAAAATTTACATTCAGAGAGGTTACTGGTGTCAATGAGCACAATATCGATATTGACCAATAAAAGGAGACTTACAACTAACGGTTCTTACATGACTACATATTATAACTAGCTATAAACACAATTTGATTTACATCGGCCAACTCACTCTAAATAGCGCTCTGTCCTTCACGCACACTTTATAATAAAGTGGCACACTAAACAAAACTCGGTGGCCGCGACATTCGTCGCCAGTCAGATGTAATGCGTTGGCGAGGCAGGTGGACGGCGCTCGCGCTCGCGTATGCGACGCGACGAAGCGTTATCAGCTCTTATCAGTTATCAGCTATCACACTTATCTGTTGATTACGCTGCGTAGGGTTGTGCGTACTGTGCAAGTAGGTATGTGCACGTAGTACGCCACACAACTATTGATAATTATGTCAACATCTAGTTCGGTATTCAAATTTATCAATATTTACTTCAACAAAAGTTTCAATTTCGTACATGAATAGACACGGCAATAAATGTATTTATTTATTAAGTGACAAAAAATAGTTACATGTTTAAATGTTACAAATAATTACTTATTCTAAGTTATTGAACATGTAACCCACACAATTGTCCACGAATTGATAATTAAAAAAGACAGATAGAAGAACGAAACGGACTGTTTTAAGCATTCCAGTTATTTTCAACAATGTCTATTAAATAAACTGATTTATTTAGCGATTGGGTAATGAATTATTCAATTAGTTTTTGTTGTTATGAAAGAAGACAGTTTTTTTTAATAGGGCTTACAAGAATCAGATTGTTGTAACTGGAACATAATTCGAATACAAAGTTTTTGAGCAATGAACACTCGTTCTTTTTCTGATGAATTTCCCCAAACATTCCTCCATATCGGAACGTAGAGGCAACATATCCATAATAGGCAGTCAATAATGTGAATCGGTTAACCATTTGTCACCACCTTAAAACTCCATCATCATTGTCTTGCCCTGGTCCCAATTTATTTGGGGTCGGCGCAGTATGTCCTTCGCTTCCATACTTCTCTGTCACCAGTCATCCGATCGTTTACCCCTTTCTCTTTCACATCCACCCTCACACAGTCCATCCATCTCTTCCTTGGCCGTCCTCTCCCTTTTCGTCCTTCTACATGCATATCCATCACTTTTTTACCTACATACATCTCATCTCTCCGCATAACATGTCCATACCAGGCCAATCGACTCCCTTCCACCTTTTTACCACCTTAAAACTGCATGTGTAAATTGATATCTTTTTGACAGACGTGTTCAATATGTCCCTTCCAGTTTTATCTGCTATCAATACACAGAACTAAACAATTTGTACTATCTACTTCTTTGATTTTTGTATTTTGGTAGGACACTTTAATAAAGTTGTCTATTCTATTTTGTTGCTTAAAATGCTTTATACTTGCTTTAGCCATTCTATTATTATTTTTAAAGACGTATTATTGTCACATTCTAAATTCGATATTGTTATTAGTAAATAATATGGTGCTGTCGTTGGCAAATAGTGTCATGATATGGGTAGTTATTATAGGCATGTCATTGATAGAAATGATAAATAAAAGAGGACCCAATATATTACCTTGAGATAAACCTGACAGGACATTCATTCTCTTAAAAGAGTGAGTTCAATTTTACTAAGAAAAGTGACACTTTTCACTTCCATATCCCATATATGCCCAAGTACATGTTCAGTAGTAGCGCCATAAATAAAGTTCGTATATTATTTTCATAGTTTAACGCTATCGATGAGCTGTCGGAAGCACTAGGTACGTTGTAAGTGCGTTAAACTAAAACAATAACAGTTGAAAATTAGGGGTCAAGTAGGGACACATTTTTTTCGTCGAAAATTGAAGAACGAATTTACATTTTTGTCAGCGCATTATTTATTTGCTTGAAATCTTGCAAGTATTTTAATGAATTAATAATATAATGAATAGATTTAGCACGTAGGTAACATATCAGATGTGTTCAGAACCAGTTATTTTTGCTAATTTTGGAAGAAACCTTTACTAGGGTCGCAATCGGCCCCTTGGGCAATAATGATATAGAGTATACTTATTTTTCGCAGGTAACGGCGCCTACTCTCAACGAATAAAATTGCGGATGTCTTGGAAAATTTGACTGATAGTGATGATTTTCGTGGCGTTGACATATATTTGGATCTGCCTTTAAGGGGTACAATATCCGCCTGTGACTCAAGAGACAAAGAATGTAATGATTTTTTGAGCAATAACTGTCATCAGCTTTTTGCCCCGACTGAGATTTTTTTTAAAGACACAGAGACATCCCGCATTAGGACTAAATCCTGTGTCGCGGGGACACAACAAACATACAACTAACGGACACAATGAACAGTTACGAGACTCGAAACAACAATTTAGGAATCACACAAAATGTTGTCTCGTGAGGGAATCGAACCCACAACACTTTGGCGCAGTGTCAAGCGGTGTGGCGGCCGCTTACATCACTACGCCAAACGTACAGATTTATTTTACAAGGCAATAACGAATCCAATATCAACATTAGAGAGAATATATCCATTCAAGAACCGCCACTAGTCGCTGTCACACATCGAGGCGACGACGTAGTAATGCTCAACCTCACCAAAGGAAATGGATTAAACGAGACCTACATCAATCTGAAATTGAGTGGTCAGCACCACCACCACGAGCAGTAACAACGCTGTCGGCTGAAAGTTGGCCTATTGGTTTTTTTTAAATTTCTCTATTCTGACTACCTGCATATGCTGTGGAATTCAATTGCGTAGTTGTGACTTGTAAAAAGGAACTTGCTGTTATATACATATATAGGCCACCATTACTCTGTAACATTGTCAATTTTATATCCTCTCTACACAATGTCCTATATTATTTCAAATACTATGCACAAATTATACTCCTGGGCGATATAAACATTAATATCACTGCAAGTAATCTGGACAGTCCATCATCAACGTACCTAAATCTCTTAGCATCACATAGGCTTTTTGATAATCAACCGACTAGGGAAAATACGTGCCTGGACCATAGTTTTGTTAAAACCCCCGCGCACATAAATACTGTCATACTAGAGTCAACAATAACAGCACACAATTGCATAATTTTATCCATACATACATAAATCGCCAAAACACTATGTACAGGAGCGTAGAATAAACTGAAAAATAAATTACAATGCCATATTACACGAGCTGACTAGGACCAACTGGATCGTAATATTTGCCGATACAGACGTAAACGCCTGCACTAACATATTTATTAATAAGTTACAATAATAAACTAAGACGTAACAGAATACCTCGACAATTAGATTAAAAAGAAAAGTCCATAATATTTAACCGTGGATAACGCCAGCATTAGTCCACTGCATTAAAAATAGAGATAGACTAATTTAAATTAGGATTCTGAGAACGTCATATTAAAGATTACATATATACTTAAAAAAACAGTTCTACAGAAACAAAAGTATGGATGTGGATGCAAAAAAAAACATTGGAATTTAATTTAAGATATCTGCATTTCCCCAAAAATAAAGGCAATACACACGAATTATTAAACATCAAATAATCCTTGTTATTCACTAAATAGCATAAATAATTACTTCGCTAACATTGGCTCTAACCTAGCAAATGTAATTATCTTAAGACTAAATTGCAATTAGCATGACCTTGATAAAACAGTAAATCAACTAACTAGCTCCTTGAATTCATTCGCTCTGCTGCCTACCAACAAAATGGAGATTAAAAGTATAATCATGTCGTTAAAAACAGTTCCAGCATTGGCTGGGATGGGATCCCTGAAAACATTTACAAGATCAGTGTTGATGTCTCGGCCCTACCTATTTCAATTATATGCAATGCTTGTTTCGATAGTGGAGTATTTTCAAATCCTTTAAAAAGGCAAAAATTATCCCAATCTTTTAAAAAGGAGATGTTTGTGATATAATAAATTACAGGTCCATTTTGTTATTAACAAACTTATCTAAAATAATTGAAATAGCAATAAACTATAGATTAAGAAATTATTTAGAGAGTAAAGAACTTAAATCAAAAAATCAATTTCGATTTCGTACGCACAAATCAACGCAGGAAGCTATTCTTACATTAACTTCACAAATAACTAAATCCCTAGATGCCAAAGATAAGGGCTATATTTATGTAGCTATATTTATCGATTTATTTAAGGCTTTTGACACTGTCTCAATACTTATAATAATTGATAAATTTAATTAATTAGGAATCCGTGGCAAACCATTATACCTCCTCACTGATTATTTAACAAATAGAACGCAAATAATAGAGGTGAGCAAACACCGAAGCTCTCACAGAAAGCATAACTTTTGGTGTCCCACAGGGCAGTGTCCTCGCACCGTGTCCTGATGTGTGTATGTGGTAGAATGTTATTATTATTATTAATGTTTTTAATTTTATTTTTAAACAACTCCCTTTTTGTAGGGATACCATACGTGCCATGCGGGCTGGAGCCAAGCGTGTCACGTTAGATAGAATAAGCTGATGTTATGGATGATGATGTTAAAAACTTGCGAGTATTGCGACATGTGTTAAGTATTGTGTGGCTTTTTGTAGTAACTGTATCGAGTGTGCGGGCATGTGAAGGGTGTTCAAACTTTGTTTGAGAGTTTTGGGTATTATACCAGTTGATGATAAAACTATTGGTACGAAATGGACAGTGCGAGCTCGCCATTGTGTTTTTAGTTCAATGGCTAGGTCTTGACATTTTGATAGTTTTTCAGATATTGTTGACTGGATGTTAAGACTGTTGGGATAGGCTATGTCAATAACATAAACTATGTTGTTGGTTTTAGCATGTAAAGTTATGTCAGGTCTACTGTAGTGTATTGTTTTATCTGTAATTATTGTCCGATCCCAATATATTTTACACGTTGTATTTTCGAGTACAGTCTCTGATTCATGTTTATAATATGGCGTTTACTATTAATAAAATTATTTGGATGAGCAAGGTGTTGATGTACTGTTGCAGCTACTTGATCATGGCGGTGTTTATAGTCAGACTGAACAAGAAATTTACATGCGCCAGTTATGTATTGTATGGTTTCTGAAGCTGAGTGACAGTGTCTGCATAAGTCGGAGATTTGGTTTGGGTCTTTAACTATAAATTTCTTAAAATTTTTGCTAATTATTTGCTATAATTTGGTCTTGTATAGCCAGTATAAAACCTTCTGTTTCTGGAAATAGTTCCTCTCTCGTAAGCCATTCGTTCGATTTTAATTTATCGACGTAGTTTTGAACCATATCGTTACGGTGTCTACCATGAAGACTTTTTGTTGCCCATTTAGTAATATTTAGCTTTGCACTGGTGATTTTTTCATTAGGTTGCAAATTACGGTATTGTAAATTTAAAGGGGTAAGTTTCTCGTCTAATTCGTTTATGTGTTTGTGTAAAACTGACAACTGTGACTTAGAATGAAAGTAGTGTCTTAGTGTAGGTATTTGTTTATTGCTTAGGTTTTCTATGTGTATAAGTACTCTTCCTCCCTCCTTATGTGGTAAAATGAGTCGTTCTATTGAATATTTTGGGTGCTGCTTACGGTGTTTTGTCATGAGCGTGTTTATTGTTCGCTGTAGGTTTTTGAGATCTGTTTGTGACCAGTTAACTATTCCAAATGATTTCCAAATAATTTGTCTCTCACTCACTTAAGTGAGAGACAAAATTCTTAGAAGTGAGATTTGAATAAAAGATTTAATCGGATCTTGAATTTCTTTGTGAGATCTGCTTAAGTTTCCTTTTGAAAAATTTTTCGAGATTGTCTAAATCCCAATATTTTTACCCTGTAGAATTATCCATCGGTTCAATCGTCTCACCAGTCTCTAAGACATATCTTTTATTGTCAAGTTTGCCGTTGGTTATCGATAAGATTTTACATTTATCAACCCAAGTTGCATACAAATATCGTCGGAGAACTGTTGCGTTAGGTCTGCAGGATGAAAAAGGTCATTTTTATTACTAGCTTATGTCATCCATATAAAATTAATGCGAAAGTGAGAATCTGCTTTCAGAAGCAATTAATTAATATCCGAGATTACTATTATTGAGAAGAACTTAAAGGGGATTAAGTGCTAAACAGAACCAAAGCGGATTAAGTACATCTCCTTGGAATATGCCACGCAATATGGAAATCGGAGTTAATTTCAAACGGCTTTGCCAGTTCTTCATGGAGGATTTAAGGAATGCAATGATAGTTGGGTTGATTTTATAAATTTTGAGCATATGTAATAACCAGCTGTGTGGCACTGAGTCAAAAGCCTTGCGACAATCTATGAGCATGGTATGTATATCGTGTTTTTTGTGGAAAGTTTTATTAAAAAAGAAAGAAAAAGAAAATAAATCTTTATTTTTACCACAAATGGCACACACCAAAAATGTTATACAGAATTAACATCAAAGAGAAAACAATAACATAAAATAAAGAACAAAAAACTACATAATAAAAAGAAAAAAAAACATAAAATAAAACTAAATAAAAACATAAGCAAGGAACAGTCTACGAATAAATTATTTAATATGTATTAGTAGATTGACACCCCTGCCCACTGGCAACACCATGGTTCGCGGATGACCAATCGAGAGCCGTCCGCCCGGTCCAACTCCATTGGTCGACAGTGCATTATTGGTTACGGCATCAAAATTGTGAGTTGTTCCTTGCTGTTAAGAATTGTTTATAATAGCTATGGCTCACCCATGAACAACCCTAGATTTACTTATGTCTGTGAACAACACTATTGCTCTGCTGAAGATTAAAGATGGTGCCCAATTAAGTTTTTCTTTTATTCAAAATCTCAATACGCTTCCACTGCGCAATAAAATGACGACAAATGTTAATTTTCCTAAACTAGAAGATGGAACAAATTTCTCGATATGGAAATTTCGCGTCTATACATTGCTGGAAGAAAAAGGCCTCGAAAAGGCGCTCAGCAAAGACGCCATCATGGACGCCCTGGAGTCAGACGAAAAGATAAAAGAAATGGACGCGAAGGCAAGAAGTGTAATTGTACAATGTACATCTGACAAGTTTATTGACATAATAAGGGACTGTACAGCCGCGGCCCAGATGATCGCTAAACTGGAAGAAGCTTTTGAAAGAAAAAGTGTTTTCTCTCAACTCTACTTAAGGAAGAAATTACTGGCTCTCAAATGCAGCAATAATGAAAGCCTGCAGGACCATTTCATGAAATTTGGAAAGATTGTTTCAGATTTAGAAGCTGCCGGTTCATCATTGAATGAATGTGACAAAGTTTGTCACTTATTATTAACACTGCCAAGTGAGTACTTACACTTATTATTAATACTGTTATCACTACATTAGAAACGATCGACAGAGAATTAAGCCTAGACTTCGTAAAATCTAGAATACTAGATGCTGAGTTAACATTTAAAGGTCTAGAACAACCAAGCACAAGTTCAGGTAACCTAATGGAAGGAAAGAGGAACCCACCACGCACCCTCGGATTGACTACCCCAACTATTGCAATAGAAAAAGGTTGACAATACCGAACTACTCTAAAAGGATAAGCGATATGGGAATGGTATGGGTTCCAGGAAGATACCTGACTTGCAGTATCCCGCTGTATGCGCCGACTATTCTTCAACACTTGTTTCGCCTCTGCACGAGGCATCCTCAGGAGCGATGGGCAACGACCGTGTCGTTGCCCATCAATCCGAGGGTGCGTGGTGGGTTCCTCTTTCCTTCCATTAGGTTACAATGGAGTTCCGCCAAGTAACGCCTGATTCAATCAACTATACAAGTTCAGGTGCTGATGTGCAAACATTTTTAGCCTGTTTTAAATGTGGAAAGAATGGGCATAAAGCATATCAATGCAGGTATGGTTCATGCAGAGGACGAGGAACTGATCGAGATCATAGAGGACACTACAGAGGAGAGCAGCATACAAACAGAGGCCGGAGTTCTTTCTCAAGATCGCGTGGAGCATCATACCAACAAGGACATACAGCACATATGGATATGGCATTTACAGCATTGTGTGCAGGCGATTCTGACAAGACTGTGAGTGAATGTGTGCGTTTTGTTGTTGATTCTGGAGCCACAGAACATTTGATCATGGCTAAATTTATACCATTTTTGACAGAAATGCACAGTTTAGATAGAGAGATTAATATATTTGTTGCCAATGGACAGTATTTAACAAGCACTAAAAAGGGTAAATTAAAGTTACAGTATAACAACATAAAAATATAAATAGAGGGACTTATTGTAGATGGATTATCACACAATTTACTATAAGTTAGGAAGCTGTTAGAGAAAGGTTTAAAAGTACAATTTTATAATGATTCTGTTTGTATTAGCAACACTAACTATAGAGTTACTGGCAATATTAAGGGTAGGCTATATATAATTGAAATGAAACTTTTAAATGAAAAATGTATGATTTCCAAGGATCTATGGCATCAGAGATTAGGATTAGGAACTAACAGAAATCAGCTGAAGATGATGAACCTTCCCTATAGTAAGGAACCATGTGAGCCGTGTATGCAAGGTAAGTCCACACGTTTGCCTTTCCCGCAAACTTCAAAACTGCGTTCTCATAGCATAGGTGAGTTGGTGCATTCTGACATATCCGGTCCTGTCACTACTCCTACTTCTAGTGGAGAGATTTACTACCATACAATCATTGACGACCATACACATTTTTGTGAAGTATACCTACTAAAGAGAAAAAGTGAAGCAACTGATAGGCTCATTGACTATATCAACAGAATGGCAAGACAGACAGGAAATAAAGTAAGAAAAATTAGAAGTGACAATGGAGGCGAGTTTAAAAATGTCAAGCTTCATCAATTTTGTAGGGAAAGAGGTATTATGCAGCAATTTACATCACCATACAGTCCACAGTCACACGGGGTAGCAGAAAGGATGTATAGAAATATTTACAACAGAGCCAGGACATTACTAGCTGAAACTGGATTACCAAAAACATTATAGGGTGAAGCAGTAAGATGTGCCGTTTACCAAATAAATAGATGCCCATCTTCTGCTATTAATTTTCAAACACCAACCGAAAAAATGTTAGGAAACAAGGATTTGACAAAATTAAAAGTATTTGGATCGAAGGCTTGGGTACATATACTACCGAAACAGGACAAACTTATTGAAAGAGCAAAAGTCATGAGATTTGTGGGATATAGTATGAATGGATATCGCTTATGGGACTCAGAAACGAATGAAATAATTGTATCAAGAGATGTGAGATTTGATGAGAAGCAAATAAAATATAATGATGAGAAAGATAATATTAAAATTGATAAAACATGTTAGCAAAGATACTTTGATGATGAAGTAATAGAAAAAGAAGACATCTAGAAGGACGAAGAAGATGACCAGAAAAGAGGGAAACCGTATCAGAATGATGTAGAGAAGTATCAGGAAGATAGTGAGAAAACTGAAGAAATAGGTCAAGGAATCGAAAATGCAGAGAACAACCAAGAAACAAAAGAATACACTACCAGATCAGGAAGACAAATAAAAAAGCCAAAGGGAATACTAGAAGATTATGAATTATACACAGCATATTGTTTACTGTCAGGAGATCCGCAAGAATATGAAGAAGCAGTCAAAGATAATGATTGGAAAAATGCAGTACCTACAGAAAGAATTAAACTCACAGGAAAAATTACAGACATGGGAAGAAGCTACATTGCCAAGGGGACACAAAGCTATAGATACCAAATGAATTTTTAGAACAAAACAGGATGGCATTAAAAAGGCAAGACTTGTAGCAAAAGGCTTTCAGCAAAAAAGTCAGGATAACCATTATGCCCCAGTAGCTAAAATATCTACCATCAGATTAATGATGAGCTTAGCTGTACAACAGGAAATATCACTAAAGCAGTTAGATGTTCCAACAGCCTTTTTACATGGAAACTTAAATACAGATGTATACATTAAATGCCCAGAAGGAATGGAAATTATAGAAGGAAAAGTTCTAAAGTTAAAGAAGGCATTGTACGGATTAAAGGAGGCACCTAAATGCTGGTATCAAAGATTTCACGACTTCATTACAGAAAAAGGATATACACAGTCAAAATATGACTCATGTTTATATGGAAAAGAAAATAATTGGATATTATTGTATGTTGACGATATTTTATTCCTCGGAAATGACCATAATACTATAAAAGATTTAGAAAAGGAATTTAAAGTAAAGAATTTGGGAGAAGTATGTAACTACTTGGGATTAGAAGTAACAAGAGAAAAAGATAGACTGGAATTAAGACAAACTACAACGATAGAGAGAATTTTAGAAAAATTTAATATGCAGGATTGTAAAGGAAGTAAAACTCCAATGGAACCTAACTTCAATGCAAAGATAGCATCACCTTCGGATGTGATTGAAGTACCTTTTAAGGAATTGATAGGTTCTTTATTGTATATTTCTACAAATAGTAGACCGGACATCACATATGCGGTATCATACCTGAGTAGATTTCTCGACAAGCCCACACAGGAATTATGGACAGCAGGTAAGAGAGTCTTACGTTACCTTAAAGAAACATCAAGTCAGGGGCTGTTATATAAGAAGACAGGTGATTACACAAAGCTAGAAACTTACTCGGATCCAGACTGGGCAGCAGATAGATCAGACTGGAAAAGTACCAGTGGGTGTGCAAGAATTTAATTACATGGTTCTCTAGGAAGCAGACGTGCACAGCTCTCTCAACGGCGGAGGCGGAGTATGTTGCAGGAGCGCATGCTGTGAGTGAGCTTATGCACATAAAAGGGGTGGTCTCTGATTTCTTGAATGATAGAAAAATTTCAGCTCACTTATTAATAGACAATCAAAGCACTATCAAGATTATCAATAATCAGACAAATACTAGAGCTTCTAAGCATATAGCAATTAAATACCAGTATGTAAAAGATCTTATACAAAAGAAAATAGTGTCTATATCATATGTACCTACTAATGAAAATATTGCAGACATTTTTACCAAATCTTTGCCAATCAGCAAACATGAATACCTTTGTAATAAGTTAAATTTGATTTGATGTACCTAAATATTTAAAAACTAAACTTTGTGTACCCAGACTACTGTTGAATGTTGTTTACCTATATGTCATATTTTTTGTAAAACCATACATAGAATTGTGAATGTATAGAGTGGACATATTGTCACACAGATCATAAATGTTAGAGTTGTCACTACCAAATAAATATAAATGTTTACTTTAAGCAATTTAAGAATGTTTTAGTGATTATAAAATTCTGTAAATTGAGGGGCTGTGTTAAGAATTGTTTATAATAGCTATGGTTCACCCATGAACAACCCTAGATTTACTTATGTCTGTGAACAACACTATTGCTCTGCTGAAGATTAAAGATGGTGCCCAATTAAGTTTTCTTTTATTCAAAATCTCAATACTTGCAACCCTGGCTATATTTTCTAGAACTTTTTTGATGTTCGGAAATAATATTGTATTCTGACAGATATCTCCGTGTAATATAGTTTTCCATGATATTCCCACGAGTAGCAAGAGACGAAAGGTCGACCGTGGCAGAGCCCCGCGTTCACCGCGGCAAGGGTAAATTAAACTGAAGATTCCCTGGTCTCCAGAGTCCGTATACTAGCGACTAAGCTCCCCCTTAACCATGTAGCTCTCGACGTATACTGTGTCACCTTAGCGTGGGTCTTTCTCCTACCTTCTCATCTACCAGTGTCACGATAGCCACGCCAGTAAATTCAGTATCGTGTGTCCGCCCCCCACGTGATCAGATGGTCGATCAGGACGTGTTGCAATGTTGTGTGTGGGGAGACAAAATAAAAGATGTTGTTTGGTCTAAATACAATTTCCTTTGCCATAAAATTATTTAATAATCTTTGTGTTACACAAAATCATGTCTTTAAGTATACAAATACAAAAACACACCGTTTATCTTTTCAAATACAATATCTTTCTTTATCCATAAAAATACATTTCCCAACGTAGGAACACATATATATTCATCACCATCATCAGTTCATCACATTGGTTCGAGGTAGGTACACATATTTTTTCGCATCGGTCTGGGGTACACATATTTTATCGCATCGGTCCGGCCGGACTTTATTTTATCATTTTATTTATCATCATCATCATAAGATACATTTATCTTATTAGTCGACTTTCATTATTTATCATAATAAGGGCCTTTATTTTAAGACTTCTTTGGTCACCAACAATTTTCACAGAGAAATCTCGTTTGCACCATGATCAAATTGAAGGCACAGAACCCATCAATGTATCTTTACCTCGGTGTACCTACTTAAATCTCATATCTTACAATATAATTCCAAACAATAACAAATCATTTAAACTTTCCTCAAGCTACTTGAATATTCTGGTATATATGAATTCAAAGTCGCTTTGGGTGATCAGTCCATATTGCTATCAAAAACATATTTACCAAATTATTCCCATCTAATACTTATAACTCTCTACACAATAAAACCATCACAACAAAATACTCATTCTAGTACCATACTTTATCTATTATATGCAACCTTTCAATATTCCTATCTTATTATATTCAAGACGACGGTACCTAAGTACATCCTAAAGTGGCAAAAAGATTTTTAATACCGTTCATACTTATACTTTTCTTTGACCTTCCATAAACCCATAAAAAATAATTCAATTCAGTACTTCGACAACATTTAAATAAACATGTTCCTACAGTTCTACGTTTTCATTAACAAATCTGATAACACAATATAAAGCACTCATTAGATACATAATAATAATATTCAGTGGTATCATTTAAAATATTACTGCATTACAAATTACATTAAGTTCACACAAGTTATTGCACTTATTGCTGATGTAGATGAATGCAGGTGACATCACTTTACCGTGAATACGTTCTCGAGTTGGTGTCAAGTTTTAAAACAAGATACCTAATTACCTATCACTATTGTTGCTAGGAGCTACATATGTGCCAAGTAGGTAATGATAATTATAAATAGTTTGAACTTAATTTGAAAATCATAATTATGGCAAAAAAATATCAGGCAAACTGTAGATAACAAAATTTTTCACCTTTTCCATAAAGACGATTATGTAATCAATTTATACAATTAAGGAATCGCCATACACAACTGCATAATTAAACTGAAAACTAATAACTCCAAAGATAAGTACAGTTTTTACTTGAAGTACTTACATAATATTAGAAAAAAAAATATTATAAAGCAAAGCCACGCGCAACTTATAGTGTTGGTAAAGGTTCAGATAACACGTCTACAATTTGATAGCTTAGGTGACATATCTATTAATGATATGCTTGTATAAAAATAACTCAAACATGATTTACTAAATTCAATTTGCATATATAAATCTAGTACAATAAAACAATTAATTAATATTTATATTTTATGTCTATAACGCCTATTAGGCATTAGGCCAAATAAAAAAAAACTCGCAAGGTAAAAGTTTCTACGGCATATTAGCTTATGTGGAGCCATTAATTATATAACAGCTGTAATTACTTTTACAAGGTCATAATTATTACACACATGTACCTTTATACGTAAAATATCTACTTCAAGCTTACAAAAATAACTAGGGGTCTTATTTGTTGCTTTTCTCGTATCATTAATTGTCAACAGGCATAATTATTATGTATTATCTTAGCAAGATTACATAAAAAAAATGATAACATATTTTCATATCATCGATAAATGGAAAAGTTAATACTTAACTAAAATATAGGTACCTATTAAAACGTGTATTGTCCGCGGCAATAATTAAAAATAAAAAGAAAGAACGTCACCTCACATCACAGTCACTTCTCTTCACACCGCTGTCCAAGGTCGTGGTTGTCCTGCCGATTCTTGTCAGGACCTGACCCCAGGACAAGAATCTTCTTCCACGGTCCAACACCTGGAAGGCGCTGTGGCGCCATGGCTCCCAGCTCCGTCAGTCTCCGAATAATTATAGTAGTGTACACTTTAAATCTAGTGTACATTTCTGTTGTATGTACCTACCATATAACGTGTAACAGTTACAAAAACTGCAATAATGCCATTATTCCTCTCAACTGATGATAATTCACCGAAAATAACTTATTAACTTATTCAAAACCACAAGCTCAGTACTGCCCACAGGCAGCACTGGCAGGGTCGCCATGCAATGTTGTGTGTTGGGAGACAAAATAAAAGATGTTGTTTGGTCTAAATACAACGGTGTAATGCATGAACATACATGGTTACATAAACATATATAGGGAAGGCGCGTCATACACTACAGTGTGGTTGGGTTTTACGGGGCTTATTATTATTATTTGTTTCTCTATCACGGCTATTCTTTTAACCTTTGATGTTAGAAGAATAACCGGCCCTTTGGCAGGCGTACACGGAGACATAGGTCCAACGCGCAGAGGCCCTTTGAGAGTTTTAATCTAGAATGTGATTGGACACCTACTGAGGCGCCTCCATCACTGCACTATTAAGTGCAGTCACGGATTAGCCGCAGCAGGTGCAAGACTATTGCTACTTGTATGGAACCTTATTAATCTGGGCTCTTGGGTTGGGTGTTTAATGGATTGGTCTACGTGAACACTATGGATGAAAAACGGCACCTGCCCTAAATACTCTTATAGTATGTCGAAAAGGGGCAGGCGCTGACTCGCCAACTCACTGGATGGCCCTCTCTAGATAGCCGTCAAGGCAAACAAACTCTACCATAAAGGCAACAAGAGGGCAACACCGGTGTGAGCGGCTAGGGGTGTAGAGCGGTGCGGCACTGGTTTCGCCATCGCGGGCCTCGTGACAACGGAGACCCGGAGCGGGTTTCCCCGTAATTACGCCCTTGAGAATGACACTTCCACCCCCGAGCAAATAGCTCTTGCGGCTTCCCTCTGGCCGGCCGACCAAGGCAAGCCAGAGTCGAGGGTCCTGCAGGCGCTCTTGGTTATCCACTCTAACCAGCCAATAAAGGCAAGCCAGAGACGAGGCCCTGACCGGCCCTCTGAAGTATTCGGGACCGCAGTGTCGCCACACACATTCAGCTCGCCACAAAGCTGCCCTGCGGTTTGTAACCTTTCTTTCTATCCTGTTATATATATATATCACAAGATAAAGGTGATGTTTGAAAGCTGTTAATCTGCCCTCTGAGATTGCGTTAGTCTCAAGATGAGGTTAACGACTGCCCCAGAGGGGTTTTATTATTATTATTATTATTATCAATACTTCATGTAATTGCCCTACCCTCAGCTCAGTCACATTAATTAAATATATAGAAATACAACTCGACAGAAATCTTAGGGGCGGAACATATCTGACCGAAGATGCGTCGAACGTATCTTCGGTCGCGTCTATTCCGTCAAATGAATCGGTACACATCTGACGGAAAATGCGTCGAGCGTATCTGCACACATTCGCTGAAAGCGTGGCTATTATGCACACATATATGTTTTTTCGTGCAGGGCCGTACTCAGGGCAGCTCAATATTTTACTGTCATATTCTTTTACCTAATCATTTTTCGTGTTCCCTGATGTTATGTCGTCACTGAAGTACTGTAGTTATTTATATTGCAATTCGAGTTTGACTATTAAAAATATGTCGGACTTCGAAGATTTTTTATAGTAGCCAACAATTGTTATTTGAATATATATCCTATTTAGGTATGGAGGTTCAAAAATAAAAGACGATAATACGATTTGGTTACGGTTTTTCACAAAACTTATACAAATGATATAGAAGGGGTTACAGACTACAGTTGCAGAGCAAGACACAAAATATTTTCTAGTCTATGTATGTATGGAAATTGTTCCCGTGGACCTTTAGCACCTCATACCCAAAAATTTACCCTCGATCCAAGCTAGCAAATATGCGTACACTCATAGCACGTACTAACACTACATTATTCTACATTTTGTTTCTGAAAAAATAATTAAGGTCTGGCGGCCCTGGAATCTTACGATCTTAAAATCACCGATCTGGGAATGACATGGATATGGTATGTCCAATACCTACGAATTTAGCGTGCACACCTACGAAATTAGCGTACACACTTACGATACGTTGGGCAAATAAAATTACTGCCATTTGGGTTGTTCTCCAGAATGTAATCAATATCGATATGGAGCCGGTTAGAGTAGAATAATACATTTTTGTAGTAAGTTTCCTTTGTTAGTGTAAATCTTTTGCCAGATTAGTTTATTCCATAATGCAAATGTGGGCGAACATGGCAAAGCGAAAGACGACCCTTGTATGAAACATGTAACAAAATATTCTCTGAGAGCTAATATCGGTTTTTTAGACATGCACAAAAACAAAATTATTATGTTCGATAGACAACGATTTCACAGCAGATGTACCACAAACCTTGGCGAAAAATATGGCGATAGTGGCACGAATGACATTTCTAATAAAATATCGTCATGATTAATTTATTCAGTAAACTATGGCTATCTCTTTTTTTTGACAGAGATATCCCTAAGACAAAACGAGACAACACTAACTTTGGTGGCTTTATGTCGATTTCGTATATATGTGTATAAAAAAAATCATGGCGAAATGTGGGTGTAATATTACACCTCTGCCTACCCCTCCGGGGATACAGCCGTGAGTCTATAAAAATATAAAATATAATAATATATGTGAATAATGTAATTTTTCTATATGTACCTACTATTTGCCCTCTCCATTTATATTCCTTACTCAAAGGTCAAAATTCACGTGGTGCGTGGTGCGCGCGACGTCGACGGATAATCCGTTAGTACGCTCGACGTACTAACGGATTTTCGGTCAGGTGTGAATGGTTGAACGTTTTTCTATACATTTGTATGTATTGGCGTTACGCGACCGATAAAACGCGACAGATCTTCCGTCAGATATGTGCCGGCCCTTAATTATAAAGCACATATTATTAGCCCATCATCACTTATTAGAAAATTATTTTTATATTTAAAACACTTCGACACATTTGTGACACTAAACAATTAAAAACAATCTATCTGCTAAGTTTACCGAGACATAAGTTACTATGTACTAGGCTAACTTCTACTAACAACAAGCCTCTGGAATGCCTCTATGCAACAGGGAAGAACCTGTATTTATAAATACCATCACCTCATATTTGTAACTTAGGAACTTAATTAGCACCAATGATCAGATACAGCCTCCACTAGTTCAGAAAGTACGAAACCCTAAGGCAAAAATAACCTATACTTAGTTATAACTTAATTACAACATTTTTTATGTTAGCAGAAAAACTTTAGCTTTAAGCATAATATAACATAGTACCTTTAAGTTTCTGAAATAAAGAATTTGTATTTTTAATATTTTTTTTACAATAATTACATAAATTCAATTTCAATGATAGTGAATGTCAATATTTTATTTTTAGAAGCCATCTTCTAATATTTCTTTAAGAGAGTAGTATGTTTTATAAATAAGGAGTTACTTTAATTTATTTTTAAAGACATTCATATCAGCAATTTCAAAAAATGAATCAGGTAAATGGTTGCAGTCTCTTGGGATCCTGCAAAACACACTATTATTCAGAAGCCCAGTACGGTTTGAAGGTTTTAGAATACATAAAGGATATAAAAATACAATAGCTTTCTTCTTTATCTGCTCCACCAAGTATTCATCATCAAACTTTGAGAAACGCTGGCATAGAGGATGGTGATCACAGTACCGATGATTATGGTGACCTGCAATAATAACAGCTTTATTTTAGTCAATGCAAACCTGCGTAACATGATACCTCTGCCTACCTCTTCGGGCATACAGGCGCGCCGGTATAAAAAAAAGCCATGCACTTTGTCTATTCATACTTGACCTGCTGCAAAAGTATTTAACCGAGCCTTATGAAAATAAATATATATGTTGTACCTAGTGACTATAATTATGCCACAAAATAAAATGCACGAAAAAGTAACAAGTAGGTTGCGAAGTATTTCTTCCTAAAGGGGCCGTGTCATGTAAAAGGTAGAAAAACAATATATTATGGTGTATGGATATTTCCTTCTCACGCAAAACCTGCTGAACGGCTTTGATAGAACTTTGCAGTACTTAATAAACCCAGTTTGTACTTCAGAAGAATTATTTAGAAAAATATTATTTTTTATGATCTCACATCTATATTCCCGAAGGGGCAGCTAGAGGTTTAATATTACATCCACATTCAGCCATGCTATGAATGTTGCTGCTGATAATTCCGAAAATTCAGTACCTAACTCTTTTGCCCAACCCAGGACTCGAACCCGCGACCTCTCGCTCAGCAGACGCATGCGCTATCCACTGGACCACGGAGGCAATAAAAATATTTATTTAGAAAATATATTTTTATTGCACGTAAAGTGGTAGTTAGTTACTCACGGGTTGCGTGCGGGTCAGGTGTGAGGCACTGCGGACTTCGCCCTCCATATCCGCCGGCGGCTTAGTCGACGCGCCGTCTGACTCCGCCCTGCAAAGTGTACATACACTACATACAGAAATGCTCAAGCTAGAGTCGTGGTCACAACTTTTCTACTTATACCTAATGTGGGCGCTAGGAACACTTATCTGCATTAAACGAACATGAGGAGACTTCGCCTTATGATGGGTCTTATGACACCCTGTATATGCTTACTTAATGTACATTAAGAAAACCTCAATTATATACCGTAAAAAGTATAACCCGACTACGTAAAAAAGGGGGCCCAAAAACGACGAAACAAGCAAATAGCTCATTCAGATATAAATGCAGAAAAGCATAAGTACAGAAATGCTCAAGCTAGAGCCGTGGTCACACTTATTATATACTAGTGTAGATGTATTTACCTGCTATGTTTGTTTAATGTCTTTCAGGTTATATTCCAGCTTCTTGTGCTTCGATTATCCGATAATGTGGCACTGTTGCAGGCGCCATGGTTGCTTATAATAGTGCCGAAATATCGGATACTCGAAACGAAGGTACCTGCGTGGTAGGTATATATCCCAGAAGACAATTTGGCTATAGTTATTTAGTAGTTACACCGCTGACAATGAACAGATCGACGAGCAGGTATGTACACTGACGCAGTCAATGCTAGACAGCTACCACGCAGCCTGCCCAGAAACCACTCTGCCCTCAACCCCAGGCAAACAACCCTGGTGGGGCGCTGAACTTGAACGCAAGCGCAAGAAGGTAAGAAGGGCTTTAAACAGGGCAGTGAACACAAGCGCAGTTGAAGATGGGGACGCTTATAAAGCGGCCAAATCAAGCAACAAGAAATGCCTCAGATTCAGACGTACCATGGGATGGAGGAAATTCTGTGGGAGCATTGAATCTTGCCAACAAGCAAATCGGGTAAGGAAATTACTGGCTCAGCAACCAACGGTTGCACCAGATACTCTCCGTAAACCGGATAACACATACACCACATCGGAGGCGGAGACAAGACGCGTCCTACTCGAAACACACTTCCCAGGCTGCGTCCACCGGTAATAACGTGGCACGATACACAAACAGTGGCGACCGAACACGAGTATACCACACACGCAAATACCACAGAGGAAAAACTCCGATGGGCCATCGATAGCTCCCATCCCATCAAAGCAGCCGGACTGGACGGCATCTTTCCAGGGATATTACAATGGGGGATGAACCTGTCCGTAAAAGACTTCTAGCAATCATGAGGGCTAGTCTGGCCCTCAGATATGCACTGAAGAGATGGAGGGAAGTCAAATTAGTTTTCATACCAAAACCAGGCAAAACAGACCATACAAATGCAACGTCCTTCAGACCAATAAGCCTGACGTCCTTCATGCTCAAAGCCTTGGAAAGGCTCTGCGAGAGGGAACTAAGAAGAGGGGCACTTAAGCACCTACCCCTACATGCCAACCAACATGCATACAGCTCAGGGAAATCGACGGGATCGGCCTTACATCAGATCGTGAACCAGATAGAAGCTGCTATACAACAAAAAAGCATCTGTCTGGGCACCTTCATTCACTTAGAAAGAGCCTTCGACAAGACAAACTTTTACAGCATAAGCAACGCCCTAGCCAGACATGGTGTGGATCAGATGGTCATACAGTGGATCCAAAACATGCTCAGTAAAAAGGTAGTGCGCCTGCACGGCGACACCCAGAGAGCCTTGATAACTAAAGGGTGCCCGCAGGGAGGTGTACTCTCCCCGCTATTGTGGAACTTAGTCATCAATCAACTCATAGACAAACTCAATACCCATATATTATTTATATTTTATGGATCTGTATGAGCTATTTGCTTGTTTCGTCCTTTTTGGACCCCCTTTTTACGTAGTCGGGTTATAGTAAATATGTGTCATTGTAAAGTAATATGTTATTTGATCGGGTTTTTAAGCTTTCGCGTTCGAAGTGGAACGAGGGGAGTACGAATAGTGGTCCTATCTCCAACTTAACTTATTAAACAGGTATAATGGCTTTTGTGTGTTTACAACTCCAAATAATAGCGTAGCCAAGTGAAGCTGTCGTCGCGCTGCTATTTTTAAATATTGGTTTGATTTATGTACGGTGTGACATGGCTAGGACGTGGGTTATCGAAGTAGAACCTGGCACAAGCATTTTGAAACCGTTGTATCATTCGGGCGGTTCTAGACAGTAAACATGAACCATACATAACATCCATATAATTAAATTTTGCCAACACCAGGCTGTCTACTAGCCTCCTTTGCAATGCAACACTTAAATAATTTCTAAACCTATAAAGTAACTTTAATCTATAAAACCAATTTTTTGCAACATTACTAATATATGTTTCAAAATGAAGTTCTGGGTCAATTATCAAGCCTAAGTTGCATGTCGATTCTACTCTTGATATTTCAACCCCTTTAACTGTTATAACGGGCTTAGCTTAAAAAAATATCTTTTATCTGTTTTTAATGCTCAGTATCATGTAGTTAGACTTCAGAGGATTTAAAACCAGGCAATTTTTCTCAGACCATCTGACCACCTCCAGGTGTTCTCAGTACTTTATTGATTTTTAAGGCCATAGAAGTCGTATCTTCCGCTTTAAATGAGACATATAATTGTAGATCATCCGCATACATGTGATATTGGAAAACTGTCAAACATTTTGTAATGTTAGCAGTGTATATGATGAACACCTGTCAAGTACTCCACATGTCACCTCTACGTCGGATCGTGGCTGACCGGTCTGCGAGGTCAACGACCCTGTCGCCTCGCCCCACCACCAGCGACCGTCGGCAACGGCAGTCAGCTGACAGATACAATATCGCACGGCCGCGCTCGCGCAACCTATACACACTTGCTTTATATTCGCACGATTATCTATCCCAAGTATTGTAATTGTTATTATCAGTATACATTTTAAAACTACAGTCCACTCGTATTATTAACCACTCCACTGAGGTATCGTCGGCAACAAAGGTCCAAGGGTGGATCCTTGTGGAATTTCTCGGGATACAGATTGGGGAGGGGATGATATTGAAGTACCATCTTCCTTCTGTATCTCGACGTACTGCGATCTGTTTGTCAAATGGCCATTGAAACATTTGACTGCACTTTCACTAAAACCAAATATTTTAATTTTGAAAGTAACAGGGGAACATTTATGGCGTCAAAAGCACGGGAGTAATCCAATAATGCCAGTATAGTACCTTCCCCTCTGTCCCGCGCTTCAATAATATTACCCACCACATCCGCTAGAGCCGTTGCCGTACATCTCCCACTTAACACCACTTTAATTGGTTTAGTGCTAATAATTTACTTTTAAATGAAAGAAAAACAAAATCTATTCGATTTTCGACACCAAATGTAAAACAACTTGAAACCGATATACGGATGAATGGAGAAGAGTTGGCTCTTATAGATAACACTGTTTTCTAAGGCATAACCTTAGATTCTAAGCTAGAGTGGAGCCCACATAAGTAAGTTGTCCTATAGACTTAGCTCTGCAGCGTACGCGGTTAATAAGATTCGTCAGTTAGCAGATATAGACACAGCCAGAATAGTATATTTAACTTATTTTCACAGATAATGTCACATGGCATTTTATTATGGGGCAATGCAGCTGACATTCAAACTGTTTTTGTACTGCAGAAGCGAGCTATTCGTGCAATTTACTCTAAATATACAAATTAAGATAATGACTGTCGCATCTTAATATAATAAGTTGACCAGCATCTGCCCTGCATGATTTCTCCTACCAAATCCGTGTGGTCCTACTACCGATTCGCCGCAAGTATGTACTCCCACTTTGGCGTTGAAGTCCCCCATGACAACATTAAAGTGGGCCTTTTATGTGTTATGTATGGAGATGAAATTATTAACCGCGTACGCTGCAGAGCTAAGTCTATACTTAGCTCTGCAGCGTACGCGGTTAATAAGATTCGTCAGTTAGCAGATATAGACACAGCCAGAATAGTATTTTTAAGTTATTTTCACAGTTTAATGTCACATAGCATTTTATTATGGGGCAATGCAGCTGACATTCAAACTTTTTGAACTGCAGAAGCGAGCTATTCGTGCAATTTACTCTAAATGCAAATTACTCTGAGGGCAAAATTTAAGGAAATTAAGATAATGACTGTCGCATCTCAATATAATAAGTAGACGAGCATCTGCCCCCTATGATTTCTCCTACCAAATCCGTGTGGTCCTACTACCGATTCGCCGCAAGTATGTACTCCCACTTTGGCGTTGAAGTCCCCCATGACAACATTAAAGTGGGCCTTTTATGTGTTATGTATGGAGATGTCTTCGTACATTTCCTCTACTTCATCATCCGAGTATGCCGAAGTCGGTGCGCATACACTTGGACGACTTTGAGAGTATATCTCTTGGTGAGTCTGATCACAAGGTATGCTACCCTTGTCGACACACTGGAGATTTCTAAAACGTTGTTAGAGAGGACCTTATGGACCAGGAACCCAACGCCGCCTTGGCTGGTCTCCCCTCCTGAAGTACATAAGATGGCCTGAATTTAGGGTAACGGTATCCTCCTCCTCTCTCCGGACCTCGTATAATCCCAAAACATGCCACCTTATGTACTTCAGTTCCTCTTCTAGTTGTGCCAGACGTTTATTGAGCCGTAGCGTGCGTCCGTTATACGTAGCCATGGTCAGTCGGTGTTGGCGGCCTATCTTAACCCGGGGATTCTTCGCAACCCCTGCCCCGCCGTTGCCGTCTCCGCCGTATTGGCCAGGAATAGCGGGGCGACCTGGAACTGGGGGCCTTTGCGTAGGCGTGTGTACCATTTGAGGTGAGTGTTGGTGATCGCAGACTAGTTTATTTTAGCTACTTTCAAAGCGAAATGTTTTACGGTGTAATATTATGGGGTACGGCTAGTGATAAACAGACTATTTATGTCATTCAAAAGAGGGCCATATTATGTGCAATTAATAAGTTAGTTGCTAGAGATTCTTTACGAGGTAAATATTAAAATATAGATATATTGGCAGTTACATCGCAATACCATGCCGGGGCGACCATGGCTGTAACTTGTGCATTTCTGTAAATGAAATGAAATGAAATTTATTTGCATAGAATACAGGTAGTACCAGGTATTACATAGGTGGTTTAGGATCGATACCATATTCTGCCCACATTAAGCATGCAAATGTATTTAATAAAAATAATAGAAAATAGAAATAAAATTTTAAATTAAGTCCAAACTATCAATAAACATTATATAATAAATTAATAGCATGTCACTTGATTGAGCATTAAATATGTCATAACATAAGTCAAAATTGTATGAATATCTCAAAATTTGAATTTCGTAATTACAATAATAAAACATAATAATAATTTCCTATTTTACATTATATTTCATAAATTCATCCAATCTATAAAAACACCTATCTACTAACCATTTGCGTAATTGAATTTTAAAATGTTTAAATGGTAGTTCCCTTATATTTTTGGGCAATTTATTGAATATAGAAATACACATATGATAAACATTTCTTTTATTAATAGTAGTTCTACAATATGGGATCACTAATTTTGAAGGATCTCTGGGTTTATATTTGGTGTAACTGTCACCTTTGAATTTAAAAAAGTCATTTTGTTTTCTTACAAATACAGACACTTCAAAAACATAAATGCAGGTCAAGGTCAATAAATTAAGTTTTTTAAATAAAGGTCTACAAGAATCAAGCGGACCGACGCCACATACTGCTCTAATACATTTTTTTTGGACAATGAATGCACAATCAATATCTGTAGAATTACCCCATATTATTACCCCATATCTAAGTACTGACTCAACATAGCCTCTGTATGCCATGACAGCCGTCTTTTCATCTGCAACAATCCGAAGCTGCCTCAAAGCGTATGCAAATCTGCTAAGCCTACCGCATACGCCATTTATGTGATGCTTCCAACTACAGAATCTATCCAACGTAATGCCTAAAAATGTTATGCTGTCAGTTTCCTCAATTGCGGAATTATTTATTATTATATTAAGACTATTATAATTTTTTGCTTTATTAGTACAAAATTTGATTATTTTGGTTTTTGATATGTTAACTTTTAGATTATTTTGCTGTAGCCATGTTAACACCTTTTGCACTACTTCACAAATTTTAATCTCATGAGATGTGGTCATGTCTTCATGAGGTACTATCACCGATACATCGTCTGCGAATAGGACACTTTGATAACTTATAGAATCAGGCAAGTCATTTATATACAGCAAAAACAAAAGGGGTCCTAGCACGCTCCCCTGCGGGACACCCATTCTGTTGACTTTGGATGAGGACACACTTACCATTAATTCTAAGTCATTCCTCCTAAGTCATTAATCCTACTTCTACTTTTCTTAACTTCTACTTTTCTGAATGATTTATATCTATGTAAATAAGCTATTTGCCTGTTTCGTCCTTTTTAGACCCCCTTTTTTACGTGGTCGGGTTATAGTTCTTAAAATTATTTTTGTAAAGCTTTAACTGTGCAATATCGTGAAAAATAAACGATTTTAAAGTTCAAAAGACTTGTTTATTCACCTGATCAATACAGCGTTGAGGTCTTCGCCCCCATTGTCCGCTGACGGGTCAATAAGCGTGCCGTCTAACTCCGCCCTGCAAAGTATTGTTACGAATTGAAAATAACGCCATCTATCAGTGAATGGGAGAACTACATGAGATTAGATGTATCGGTTGTTTAAGGCTGTTTCATCTATCCTCTAATAGATGGCGTTGGTGTAAATAGAACAATTACGCAAGTCTAGAAACACGATACACGTTTCCAGAAATTTCGTGAGTCGTCTCGAAAAGTTTAGTTATGTGTTCCGGCCGGTATAAATACCAGGCAGACGCGCGAGCCAGGACAGTAACAATTGAATATCGAAGCGATAAACAAGAAGCGAAGGGGAGTATATCGGAAGTGTTTAGTGGTGTTTTTTATTAGTGTTGAGAATTAAGTGTGAAATAAGTGTGTTTTTACTAGTTGTGTAAATAAGTGTGTATAGTGTTTGTGTATAAATAAAGTTCAGTTTAAGTGGCATAGTGAGTTATAATTTATCGTCGAACCCCAGCTCGTAACAAATTGGTGTCAGAAGTGGGATAAATTATGCCGGTTATGCCGAAGGAAGGAACTGACGGAGTGCGTACCAGGAACCAGCGCCAGCAAGACCTGGACCAGAGACACTTCGGAGACGTTCCTTCTCCATCGTGTGGTGGATCAGGCGACTCCGCGGCTGCAGTGGAGCCTGCAAGCGCACACTCCATGGCGGTGCCCGACATCGCGGCTCTGATGGCGTTCATGCAGGAGCACGCGCGCCGCATGGAAGAACAGCGACAGCGCGACAAGGAGGAGCAGGCCCGCCATCAAGAGGAGCAGGACCGCCGTCAAGAGGAACAGCTGGTGCTCATGAAAGACCTCAGCGCCGCAGTGGGGAAGGACTTGAAGGCGGTCAAGGAGGAACTCCAGCAGCACGAGGCCCGTATCAGCGACATTGAGAAGCGTGTACACGACCAGCTCGAGACCCGTATTGCCAGATTGGAGAAGAAATTGCGTGGGCTTGAGACCAACGACGTTACACCTGCAGCTGTGGCGCCCTCGCCTCGTTGGTTTAAGGTTCCACCCTTTGATGGCTCGTCATCGTGGGTTGCATACAAGGTTCAGTTTGAGGCCGCAATGCGAGCGAATGGGTGGGACAAAGAACAGGCCTTCACCGCCCTAACCTTGGGCCTTCGTGATCAGGCCTTGACGGTGTTGGAGGCACTCGGGCAAGACGCCACCTACGAGAAGCTTCTGGAGGCGTTGGAGGCGAGGTACGGAGACGCGCACCTCGAACATGTGTATCGAGCTCAGCTGAAGGACAGGACACAACGCACCGGAGAAATTCTGCAGCAGTGGGCTCTAGAGGTAGAAAGGCTGGTCAGGAAGGCATACCAGTCGTCGCCTGCGCTCATTGACGGGAACCTCGTACAAGCGTTTACGGATGGGATCTGGGACCTGGAAGTTA
Source organism: Euclidia mi (assembly GCA_944739405.2). Classification (NCBI taxonomy): domain Eukaryota; kingdom Metazoa; phylum Arthropoda; class Insecta; order Lepidoptera; family Erebidae; genus Euclidia; species Euclidia mi. Next base: position 39,984,646 of record OX123205.2, on the reverse strand, counting down.
GAGCAGCGGTAAGACTTGGGCACTTCAAGTCCCTGAAGGCAGCCTAAGCCTACGCTCTGGAGGTGGAAGCAGCGCGTCACGAGGATCGAACTTACCGTATCAGGGAAGTTCTTTCTTCACCACGGTGCTACAACTGCGGGGAAAGAGGCCATATCCGCTTGAGCTGCCCAAAGCGTAAGCGGCACGTTGGTACCCTGTCTTCACCAAAGGGGTCACCTGACGTACCTGTCTGGCAGCAAGAGCAACGTAGCGCAAATGCTCTGACAAGTAGGGCTTACCTCGACCAACGCAAACACTGCGCAAGACAGGAAGCGAAGCCGGCAGCGCTAGTGAGAATGTTGAAGACGGATCTGACCGACGGATGGAAAGAAGCTTTGCAGAGTGCTCAGCAAGAAGACAAGGACGTACAGCCGATTCTCGAATGGAAGAAATCAGGCGCTCCTAGGCCCAAATGGAGTGATATCGCAGCAATGAGCCCTGTCACCAAAGGTTATTGGGCACAGTGGGAAAGCTTGGTTGTACAGGATGGAGTTCTGTGCCGCAAATGGGAAAACGCTCGAGGTAACCAATGCCATCTGCAAATGATAGTGCCCAAGACTAAGGTGCCGGAAGTACTGCGGCTCTATCACAATAGTGCTTCGGGAGGTCACATGGGTGTTAAGAAGACGCTTACTAAGGTCCGAGAGCGGTTTTATTGGCTCCACTGTCGGAATGACGTCGAAGATTGGTGCCGCAAATGCACAAGTTGTGCGGCTGTGAAGGGGCAACATACTCGTAGCAGAGGTGCATTCAAGGTGTACAATGTAGGAGCTCCAGGGGAGTCAGGACAACAGATGTCTGAGAAGATGAAGACTCGCTACGACCGGAAGGCGAACAACAAAGGCTTCGATGAGGGATCATTGGTGTGGCTTTATAATCCAGTACGAAGCAACGGTAAATCGCCTAAGTTACAAGCCAGGTGGGACGGGCCATATCGCATAATTATCAGGATGAACGACGTCACCTATCGAATCGAGAAGGGGTCGCGAGGTGCACCGAAGATAGTTCATGAGGACCGGTTGGCTCGTTACTATGGGTCCAACGATGTTCGGGACGAACACGTTTAAGAGGAAGGCCGTGTTACGAATTGAAAATCTATCAGTGAATGGGAGAACTACATGAGATTAGATGTATCGGTTGTTTAAGGCTGTTTCATCTATCCTCTAATTAGAGTCTAATAGATGGCTTTGGTGTAAATAGAACAATTACGCAAGTCTAGAAACACGATACACGTTTCCAGAAATTTCGTGAGTCGTCTCGAAAAGTCTAGTTATGTGTTCCGGCCGGTATAAGTATCAGGCAGACGCGCGAGTCAGGACAGTAATAATTGAATATCGAAGCGATGGCATCTTTACGCTCCATGAGCAACTTTACCCATGAGTACCAGCCTTTACATATCAATCGATTATTCAATTTAAACTTTACTTAGTCGATTTATCTATTTTTCGACTAATTCGAAATTAAATTCTGGCAACCCAAAAAGATTTTTACGCTTGCAACTTTGATATCTGTCAAGTTATTGTCATTTTTTAGTCCATGTGGTCAATCTTGTTCAAAATTATCTCCGAAAACAATTGATATTTTATAGAGATCTCGGGCTCAAGGTAAGTGAATGAAGCTGTATTGTTTAAATTATATTCCCATAATCCTCTGAATTGTATAATTTATACGTGTTTTCAGTTATTTCTTAAGTTATAACGATCGGTAATGTTAGTGGCGGTTAGGTAAAGTTACCTTACCCGGCTTGTTGGCAACTATACCTACTGCTAGGGTTGGCACTAAATGTTATGAACGTACATTTTATTTTAACCATTTTATTTAATGTCCATGTGTTTTATTATTGGCTTTAGCACTGTGATTAGACTATTGCTAACCAAGTTTTTGAAATTACTTCTGCTTCTACTTTGTACGGCTGTATACTTTTATAAAGATATCGATAAGATGTACAGATCATTGTTATTTTAAAAGAATTTAATAAATTTTAAGTCAATTTTAAATAACTAATATAAAATAGAATTATTTCAAAGTGTTAAGTAGTTGTAATTTCAGTTTACTTAAAAATTTACATTTACATAACGTAGCATGTTAACGCAGTACTTACTAACACCCTATGCACATGGTATATTTTTACCGAAGTGCTTTGGTGAAATGCACTTCGTCGTCTTTCGAACGGGCACAAAACGCGCGTTTAAACGTGTGTCGCCGGTGCATTCAAAATACGTCATGGGTCTGTTTGCTTTTATTCCAGTGTGCCATTCTAACAATAAATATGCATTTTTTAGCTTTTGGTGATGGCAATAACTAATTGTTTCAGATACAAAGTAGATACCTACATATAATTGGTACTAATATGGCACCTCCAAATAAAAGGATTAGGAGGCGAGTGGGGGCTCGGCCTTATAAAAATTATTCCGAAGATATGCTGCAATTGGCTGTTGAACTCGTAAAAACCAAAAAAACAACATCTTATGATGCTGAAAAGCAGTTTGGCATACCAAGGAGAACGATTGAAAAACGAGTGAAGAATCTCCATTCTAATAAGCCAGGTCCGCGCTTTCGTTTATCGGACGAAGAAGAATCTAAATTTATCAAAGTACTCATAGCAGCAGGTGACTTCGGTTGCCCACTTTCTATGTTGGATTTCAAATTGATGGTCTGGGATTATTTGAAAAAAATAAATAAAACTTACGTATTTAATGACAAGCTTCCAGGTGACTGGTGGGCGAAACATTTTTTATACCGGCATAAAGATACACTAACGTTACGTTCAACCCAAAATATTACAAGAGCGCGAGCAGAAAAAACTTTGCAAGAATTCGAAGAATACTTCCAAAACTTAGAGATATCTCTCCAAAATGTACCGTCGACTCATATTTTAAATTACGACGAAACTAACGTCTCTGATGACCCAGGATCAGCAAAATCAATCTTTCGTCGAGGAATTAAATACCCGGAACGAATTATTAACCATTCCAAAGGATGCATTTCCATAATGCTTGCTGCTACCGCTGATGGAAACTTGCTGCCGCCATATGTAGTTTACAAAGCCGAACATTTATGGTCTGAATGGTGTAAAAATGGTCCAACAGGCGCCTGTTACAATCGGTCTAAAAGTGGTTGGTTTGATTCAGTTGTGTTCTTAGATTGGTTTAATAATATAGTAATTCCATGGGCTAGTCAACTAGAAGGAGAAAAACTTGTCATTGGAGACAATTTATCAAGCCATTTGAATACAGAAGTGGTCGAACTATGTGAGAGGTACAAAATTAGATTTGTTTTTCTGCCATCTAGGTCAACACAACTGACTCAACCGTTGGATGTAGCTTTTTTTGCTCCTTTAAAAAAGGCGTGGAGAAATATTTTATTGAAATATAAAATTGAAAACCCAAAACAAGCATCTTTAAATAAAAGTCACTTTCCACTTTTGTTAAAACAATTAATTGATGAAATCAATTTAAAGAAACAAAATATTATAAGTGGTTTTAGAGCAACAGGGATATATCCTTTCAACCCGTATGAAGTATACAAAAAATTACCCGAATATGAACATGACATAAAGTACGATGTTGATGAAACACTGCTTAACTATTTAAAAGAGAACAAACAACCCAATCCTCTTACAAAAAAAAAAGAATTCAAAACTAAATGTCGCTCCGGGAAAATCAGTAAAAAGTTCAGACATTGCATTGTTATGTAAGAAAAATCAGGTAGGTACTATTAAAACATCCACCACCAAAAAAAACACGACAACAATTATACCAACATGTGAAGACATTACAGAAGTAGAAAGAGTAAATAAAGCACAACATCCTAAAAAAAATATGACTGAAGCAACTCAAAGGAAGCGAAAGCCGCTTAAAAAACAAAAACATTACGATGATAGTTCTGATTCAAATTCCAGTTGTACTGTAACATGGTGTGATACATCAGAATACGAACCTCTGGAAGATGAAGACCTTGTATTAGATACAGATCATACAGAAGATACATCACAGAAGATATATCATACAGATAGTACATATTCAGAGCAAATTTCCGAAAAAGTTAAGGTGACTATTTTATCAGAAATAAAAAATACTGCAGAAAACAAATCTTATTTTGACCTAAGCAAATATGGTCCATTATCACTCAAGCCTATAAAAAAAGATTCAAACGTTATCTTATCCTCCAAACCAAAGTTTCAAGACAAAAACTCAGATACAATGGAAGCGTCAATATCCGAAAACAAGGAACCTACGGCAAGTTCTAGTTATGAGCCTGAGGAAATAAATTCAGTATCTTATAACGTTAATGAGCACGTGCTTGTAAGGTATATTTTGCAAAAGAAAGTGAAATATTTTGTCGGAAAAATTATAGCAAACATGAGTAATAAATACAAAGTTTCTTTTTACAAGTGTTTTGGAAGAAATGATAATATCCGATTTGTTGTACCAAAAATAAGTGATACTGATTTAGTAGAGGACAAGATGATAGTAAAATCAGTGCAATTGATGGCCATTAATGAAAAAGAAACTGAATTTATTTTCTATGAAGATGATGATTTAATTTACTAGCGTTGATACTATGCGTTAACTTAAATTATAATATAAGCACCTGTTTTGTTATGTTTTTTGCTTAGGAACCAATATTTGCCTGGTTTTTCTATTTTTTTTGCCAAAGAGCTTATGAGTTATGATTCACAAAGAAGGTAGCTACTTACGTACATAATTTTATTTGTATGAATATTGTTTTTTTTTTTTTTTGCTAAGAGAAGGCGGGCTTATTGTTATTTCCGTTGGCAAATAAGTACCTGATTATTCCCGTGATCATTATTTGTAAGTAATTCGCAAATTGATAATTATAGTTACATTTGTGTTTAATTAAGTTATACCTTGACAGGTTTTTGCTATTCATGATTATTACCAGTGATTATTAAAATTTGTTTTACACATTTTAATAATCATTGGTAATAATCATTATTATAATTGTAATTAATTTGAATTTGATACTAGTTGTGTTAAAATTAAGTAAATAAAACTTATTGCAACTTCTGTACGTTTTCGTTTTATTTAGTTTTAGGTGACAACCCTTAGGTTTGGTCCGTTTTTCTATAAAAAACATGACGTTCTTGGGGTATCTTTACCATATCGTAAAAACTTTGAAATTAAGTAAAATACGAAGTTCTTAAAATAACAAGGGTTTTTTCTTAGAGTAATTTAACATTATTTTAAACAAAAAGTAATGGCAATTTTACATTTTATACCTGTCACATCAATTTATCAGGATAATTTTATTTTAGGTAAAGATACCCAATACCAGTAAACTTTACCTCTACTATATTTTTTGACTCAGACACCGAGCCTTAAGCCTTTTGATAACTTTTCATTATTCACCATAAAATATGGGCACTGTTTTACTAATAGTTAAAAAAAAAAGTATGTACATTGTTTTGTTCTAAAATAATTTTATAATAAAGAAAAAAACATGGTAAAGTTGCCACAGTTGACGGTAAACAAGAAGCGAAGGGGAGTAATTCGGAAGTGTTTAGTGGTATTTTTTATTAGTGTTGAGAATTAAGTGTGAAATAAGTGTGTTTTTACTAGTTGTGTAAATAAGTGTGTATAGTGTTTGTGTATAAATAAAGTTCAGTTTAAGTGGCATAGTGAGTTATAATTTATCGTCGAACCCCAGCTCGTAACAGTATAATAGTTGTGGGTTTTAAATAATACACTTGAGAAGTTCATATGTCTAAACGTATTACTGGCTAACTTTTATTTTGATTTTGGAACGCAGTGTGAGTATAAAAGGAAATAGTTTTGTAACCAATGGGGGAGACTTCTGGTGGACGTAGAAAATATGGCTGTTGAGTGTGCCAATGAAAATTTAAAATTGCTGAGCTTCAAAGACTTTAGCTCTCAACTGGCATTGTGCCAGTGATACATTATCATTTTCAATTAATTTATCTTTCACCGGTGTGGTTACAAAAAGGCGCATCTTATCTGTCATAGCCCAAATCTATGATCCTATTGGCTTGGCTGTAACTTGCATCGTGGAAGCAAAAATAATTATGCAACGTCTTTGGCTTGCGAAATGCTCATGGGATGAACCAGTTCCTGAGGATATTCAAAATGCCCGGTGCAATTTCCAAAATACAATCGTACATTAAAACAAACTTAATATACCCAGGTGGGCCTTATCAAAATCGTGTTCCCATATATCTCTTCACGTGTTCACAGATTCATCTGAAAGAGCTCTAGGAACATGTGTTTATGTTCGCAGCATTTCGGATGACGGTGACATAAAGATTCAGCTTCTTACTGCTAAAAGCAAAGTTGCTCCTGTTAAATTTGTGAAAATACCGCGACTTGAGCTCTGCGCTGCGTTACTTGGAACTCGTCTCTACGATAAGGTTCGTCAGTCTCTCACTCTGTCATTAGATGGCGTAACCTTTTGGTGCGATTCAACCATAGTTTTAGGTTGGTTAGCTACTCCACCGGTACAACTTAAGACTTTCGTACGTCATCGTGTTACAGAGATTATTGACACTGCCGCTGGCAACGTTTGGCGTTACGTTTCATCACAAGAAAACCCGGCAGACCTCGCTTAGCGCGGACTTAGCGCTGATAAGCTGCTGTCTTCTTCTTTGTGGTGGTCGGGACCTAAATTTGTGTCTAGTCATGAATCGTCATGGCCCGTGTTTCCTCAATCAAACCAGCAAAATTTGTTAAACTTACCAGAAATAGCAATATCATTACACGTTGATACTTCAAATAATACTATTTGTAATCTTATATCTAACCTAACTTTAAAGTATTCACAATTTTTCAAATTACAGCGTGTAGTAGCATACATTTTGCGTTTTGTTTATAAATGTAAGAGACAATCATTTGAACATGGTTCTCTCACATCACATGAATATAATAATTCATTAAACCTTTTATTAAAGTTAAGTCAATAGGAGGCATTTCCCGAAGAATACAATTTATTATTATTAGGCAAACAATTGCCAGCAAAAAACAAATTATTGTCATTATCTGCATTCTTCGATACAGCTGCCAATTTAATTCGTGTTGGCGGTAGATTACAGAACTCCTTCTATGATTACAATATTAAACACCCAATTTTACTGTCAAGCAGACATCATATTTGAAAATTAATTTTCCATATGTACCACCTTAAACTCATGCATGCTGGACCTCAGCTCTTATTGGCCACTGTACGTCATCACTATTATCCAATTGAAGGTAGAAACTTGGCCAAGAAAATCACCCATCAATGCGTGAAATGTTGCAGGATGAAGGCTAGCACCATACAACTTATCATAGGTAACCTACCAGAACAACGCTTACACTTAGAGTTTCCATTTTTAGATACCGGCGTAGAATATGCAGGGCCTATCATGATAGCTGACCGGAAGGGTAGAGGATGTAGACTTATCAAATGTTTTATTTGTGTATTTGTGTGTCTAGCTACCAGAGCTCTCCACCTCGAACTTGTGTCAGATCTCACTAAGGACGCTTTCTTAGCTGCTTTGTCTCGGTTTATTGCTCGAATAGGGAAACCACGTAACATATTTTCTGACAATGGCACTACATTTGTAGGTGCCTTCAATGAATTAGCCAATCTTCTGTCACAGGACATAGAACTAAGTAAAATCGATCCAGGAATTAACTTTAACTTTATTCCCGCGTACTCTCCACATTTCGGTGGCTCGTGGGAGTCCGCCGTAAAATCCACAAAACATCATTTGCGACGTGTCTTAAGCCTAACAAACTTGACGTTTGAAGAAATGGCAACGTGTTTGATTCAGATAGAGGCTATTCTCAATTCCAGACCTTTGACTCCTCTTTCACAAGATCCTTCTGACCTTATTCCCTTGACTCCGTCTCATTTCTTAATAGGACGCTCACTTGTTATGTTGCCACACCCACAGATACAACATCTCAACATGAGCAGTCTCCAGAGGTTTAGACGCATAGAATGCATAAAGCAAAATTTCTGGAGTCGTTTTTCTCACGAATACATTCTTTGGCTTCAGGAGAGAACCAAGTGGCGCCGATCCACGGGAGAATTGAAGACTGGAACACTAGTCTTCATAAAGGATAAAACCTCACCCCCTTTGATTTGGTCTTTGGGGCGTATTATTCAGGTCCTGCCTGGCAGAGATGGCATCGCAAGAGTCACCGACATCCGCACCAGCAAGGGAGTCATCCGGCGCGCCTTCAACACGATCTGCCCCTTGCCAGTCAGCGCTGTTGAAGATTCTTCAACGGGGGGGAGTATGCCGAGTACTCGACATGTCACCTCTACGTCGGATCGTGGCTGACCGGTCTGCGAGATCAACGACCCCGTCGCCTCGCCCCACCGCCAGTGACCGTCGGCAACGGCAGTCAGCTGACAGATACAATATTCTTTTATTGTTTCGAAAGCATTCGATTGTGTCTGCCATGAAACGCTCTTATGCAAACTTAGACATTACGGCGTACAGACTAAAGCATTGGAAGTCATTAAGTCATACTTAAGTGACAGAATCCAATGTGTTGAAATAAACGGCTCAAAATCCAGTGGCTTACCTGTTGATCTAGGAGTGCCGCAAGGCAGCATCCTTGGGCCTTTCCTGTTTCTTGTTAACATAAACGATTTACCTTTTTACTTGAAAAACATTTGTGACGTTTACGTTACTGTTTGCTGACGATACTTCTTTGATATTCAAATTAGATAGAAATAAGGAACATTTTAACGAAATAAACAGTGCGCTCATTCAAGTCACTAAATGGTTTAATGTAAACAATCTGGTACTGAACGCCAAAAAAACAAAATGTATTAAGATTGCTCTGCCTAATGTCAGAAACCTTGGTCCTAGTATAGCTCTAAATGACGATGTTCTCGAAACATCTGAATCTACATTATTTCTAGGAATAACACTTGATTCGAAATTACAGTGGGGTGCGCACGTTACATATCTCTCAGGGAAACTTAGCTCAGCTGCTTATACCATTAAGAAGGTTAGTAGGTTGACTGATGTCGATACGGCTAGATTGGTTTATTTTAGCTATTTTCATAGTGTTATGTCATATGGCATATTATTATGGGGTAGGGCCGCTGACATCGAAAATATTTTTATATTACAAAAATGAGCAGTTAGTGCCATTTACCAGTTAAAGACAAGAGTCTCACTTAAAGAAACATTTAAAAATATTAGTATTCTTACTGTAGCATCACAATATATTTATGCCAGTGTTATGCATGTACGACTACATATAAATTCTTACAAAATGAATAGTGACATACACAATATTAATACTAGGAACAGGCACAAATTATGTGTACCATATTTCCGTTTACACAAAACGCATAGCTCTTTTATTGGGCTTAGTATAATAATCTATAATAAAATACCAAGTAATATGTTAGACTTGCCTTTAAGGTCGTTTCAGACAATTGTTAAAAATAATCTTTTACTAAAGGCATATTATAGTTTAAATGAGTATCTTGACGACAAGTACGCTTGGAAATAAATATTCTTTTATTAGGTCAATTTATCTTTATTATTAGGCCAATAGGCAGTTTTATAGTGTAGTTAATTACCGTATTCTCTTTTTATGCTCCATTTGCATTCTTGTTCTACTCTTTTTATTATAATTTATCGGATTTGTAAGGTGAGGGTAACTCGTGGTCATGAACTGCTAACTAGTAGATTGTAAATTGCTGCAGGTTCATATACCATTACTTTTAGGCACATACCGTTCCACCATAGATCAGAACAGTCATGTTCGCGAGTTGCTTACATCAAAAGACGTAAGTGGATGCTCCTGTTTCACCATATTCACTTTGGGAGGCTTACTAAATGAACATAATTTATTGCTTGAGTATGATATCAATAACTATTAACTTTTGCAATAGTAGATAACTCACAGTGTGAAACAGTTGCAGCTCCTTACAAATATAACATGTAAAACCATTATACTGGCAGTTAAAAAGAGTGGCCACGAGTTTTATTGCCCGTTCTTTCTCGTGGTTCACCTATTGCATTGCGAACGTGGCAGTAAATGTAAATGTAGAATCATCTAGTAATTAACTTTAACTTTTAACGTTCATACGCGTCACTTTGTGGCCTAAATGAATTGTTGGGACATGTGCAGTGTATGACGCAACAATACAATGCATTGCATCATATTAATTACGAGGTAGCGCGCCTGCATACTCCCCCCAGTCAGTTCCCTACCGTCTAAACGACAACTTGTATACTTGATTCGATTCCGCGCAAATAAATTCGGTTAACTCAAAACCCCTTTTATTGAAGAGTGACCTTCAACAACAAGACACAGTGAACACGTATATAATACTAGAAAGATCATTACAGTGGTGACCCCGACGTGATATATTTTTTTGGACAGTGCGGTTATATTACATAGTGCAGCGAACAGGGTAGCGGAATTTGACTCCTTGCTAGAGCGTAGTTACAGCCTTGCAAGTTAGTTTTAGTGCTCAAGGGAAACTTTTGAAATAAACCGGTGTACGAACTAAATACAGAAAATGAATAAGCCTGCAGTTACGGGACAAGGTCAAGCCGAAATTACCGCGACAACACAGTCAGTCACAGATCTAGCAGCGATATCCGTTTCATCGAAGATACCGGAATTTTGGAAGGACATGCCGAAATTATGGTTTGCTCAATTCGATTCGATATTGGAGCCGCAGAAACAAGGAGATACTACGAAATTCAACATGGTAGTAGCGAAGTTGGGCAGGGACGCCTTACAGCAAGTATATGATCTTATTATTACGCCACCTGAAAATGGAAAGTATGAAGCCATAAGAAACAGATTAATTACCGTTTACGAGGAGAGCGCTGAACGACAATTTAACAAGCTAGTTTCGGAGATGGATTTAGGAAATCAACGCCCGTCACAACTTCTGAGAAGAATGTCAGAGCTTGCCACTAACACTCAGGTCTCCACAGAAGCATTGAAACGTCTATGGATATCTAGACTTCCGGGTTCGGTGAAAGCAGTTCTATCGGTGGCACAGGATACGAAATTAGACGAATTAGCCGCGTTAGCCGACAAGATCATGGAAAATCTACGCCCTATGGAAATTGCCGCAGTATCAACGCCGACGTCGACAGTATCAGTGACGCCAAATATGACCGAGCAACTGGCAGAAATGACAAGGGAACTACGAACGCTGCGAGTGGAAATTAATGAAATTAGAGGACGACAGCAGCAGTATGATAACGGCAACCCGTGGAATAGAAACAGGTCAAGGTCACGTTCACTGCCCAGAGGACCACCGAGGACCCCGCAGAGCCCAAACTGGCTCTGCAGGTATCATTTTCGTTACAGGAATCGGGCTAGAGCGTGTGAGAAGCCCTGCAACTGGAAGCAGCCGAGGAAAAGCGACAAGAATGACGAGTCGGAAAACTAGATGCGGTGCAGCCTATTGCGATGGGAGACTGCGTCGAGCCAGAAAAGAACCATCGTTTGTGTATAAGGGACAGAACAACCGGAACCCGTTTTCTGGTAGACACAGGTGCCAACGTCTCCGTCTTACCGGTAAGTCAGTTTAAGTGCGAACAATTACTCAGTGAATATAAACTCTTTGCAGCGAATAACACCGAAATTAGAACGTATGGTATTAAAACATTAGAATTAAATTTAGGGTTGCGTAGAAGCTTGAAATGGACTTTTATAATTTGTGATGTTAAGCAAGCTATCATAGGTGCTGATTTTCTAGAATACTATAAATTAGTGGTAGATATATATAATAGGAGACTTACAGACAGTATAACAAATTTACGTGTAATAGGGTGCGTTACAAAGCATGATCAGCGTTCAATTAGGAGTATACAAAGCGACAACCCCTACCGAGAGATTTTAGAGGAATTTTCAAGTATAACTAAGCCTATTATGTACAAGGAACCAACTCATTCCGTGTATCACCATATCATAACTTCCGGTTCCCCGGTTTTCGCGCGGCCAAGGCCATTACCTCCAGACCGGTATATGAAAGTAAAGGAAGAATTTCATAAAATGCAGGAATTAGGTATTTGTAGGCCTAGTAAAGGAGAATGGGCCAGTCCGCTACACGTAGTTTTAAAAAAGGATGGCCAATTACGTCCATGCGGAGACTACAGAGCGCTTAACGCTATTACGAAACCAGATCGATACCCAGTACCACGACTTCAAGATTTTACATATGTGTTACCTAATAAGAAATACTATACTAGGTTAGATTTGAAAAGAGCTTATCATATTATAGCAGTTGCGGCAGAAGATGTAGAGAAAACCAGTATATGTACGCCATTTGGTTTATATGAATTCCCCAGGATGAGTTTTGGTCTTAGGAATGCCGCCCAAACCTTCCAAAGGTTTATGGATCAACAGGTATTAAAGGGAATAGAACGCCTAGAAGATAAAAGCGGTAAATCAGCAATTTTCTGTTATCTAGATGATATTTTGGTAGCGTCAGACACAGAAGAGATAAACAAAAAACATGTTAGGATTCTGTTTAATAGATTTAATGAATTAGGTATTACAATTAATGTAAGTAAATGTGTTTTCGGGCAGTCAGAAGTAGAATTTCTAGGGTATTTCGTGTCGGAGGACGGCATAAGCCCATTGCCGGATAAGGTGAAGGCTATTGCCGACTATAAGCGACCAGAAACGATAGAGCAATTACGTAGGTTTTTAGGAATGATCAATTTTTATAGGTCACACCTCCCTCACGCCGCAGAACACCAGGCTGTACTTAATAATTTTTTACACAATTCGAAGAAAAAGGATAAAACTAAAATCGGTTGGGACGAAAAGAGTATTGAAGCTTTTGAACAATGTAGGGATAGCCTTAAAAGCGCCGTTACATTGTCTCACCCTAGCGTAGATGTACCTTTAGCCTTAATGACGGATGCGTCAGATACTTGTGTCGGTGCTGTGCTGCAGCAAAAGATTGAGGATAAATGGTTACCGCTAGGATATTTTTCAAAGAGACTATCAGACACACAGCGAAAATATTGTACTTATGATAAAGAACTATCTGCCATTTACATGTCGATGGTACATTTCAAAAATATGATAGAAGGGTGACAGATAACGATTTTTACGGATCACAAGCCGTTGATATACGCTTTTACAAAGATTAGAAGTGATAAAGAAATTCCTAGAAGAGCCAGACAGTTAATGTATATCAGCGAATTTACGAGCGATATACAACACATAAACGGCTCAGAGAATACAGTAGCAGACGCATTATCGCGTGTTGAGTCTATTTTGTGTCCAACCACGATAGATTACGGAGAATTAGCTCGCGCACAGGACGCAGAGTGTAGAGTTACCGACTCAGATAGTAATAAGCACGAATTCAAATACATAGTTGTACCAGGCTCTGATAAGAGAATATATTGCGAAGTCTCGACGGATACCGCTAGACCGTATTTACCAAAGAAATTTAGGAAATTAGCCTTCGACAGTATTCATAACTTAAGTCACCCAGGCATTCGTTCGACTAGGAAGTTAGTAACTAAAAGTTTTTTTTGGCCAGGAATGAATAAGGAGGTAAATGAGTGGGCAAAAACGTGCACATCTTGCCAAAAAGCCAAGATAAGTAGACACACACTTTCAGACTTAGTAGATTTTCCGAAATGTACGAAATTCGAACAAATTCATACTGACATAGTTGGTCCGTTACCTACGTCACGCCATGGGTATCGTTATTGCGTAACAATTATGGACCGTTTCACGCGTTGGCCAGAAGCTATTCCAGTTTCAGACATATCAGCTGACACGGTTTCTAGCGTAATATTTAAAGAGTGGATATGTAGATTTGGTTGCCCTAGTAGAATAACCACAGACCAAGGAAGACAATTTGATGATTGATTTGATGGCATCGTTCATTGAAAAATGCGTTAACAGCGAGATTGGCCGATAGGGTGGATTGGGCAGACGAATTACCGACGGTTTTGTTAGGGTTAAGAGCCGCGTTAAGAACTGACACTGGATATAGTGCCGCAGAATTGATGTATGGACAACCTTTAAGATTACCATCAGATTTTTTCCAGCAAAGTAGCCAAAGCGACAGTCACCATGATTACATAGTACAGTTACGCAAAACAATTAGTTCAATGAAACCTCAGAGTAGATCAGTTAGCGGTAGTAGAAAAATATTTGTAAGTAAAGATTTAAAGTTGTGTACACATGTGTTTATACGGAACGAAATGGTTAAGAAGTCCTTATCTCCAACATACGAAGGCCCTTATCGCGTGTTGAATAGGACAGATAAAGTATATACCATCCAGTTGCCTAATAGAACCGCAAAGGTATCCATTGATAGGTTAAAAGCCGCGCATATTTTGAACGAACAGACAGAGGATGAGAACTGTAATAAATTCGATAACAATGTTAGTATTAATCGTACCACAACACCTATGATACAAACCGGTAAAAAGAATTCTGACAATAAAGTTATAACTAGAAGTGGACGCGTAGTTAAACCGCGAATAAGATTTAATGTGTAAGCGTTATTTATATATGTATGTCTATTTGCGGCGTTACCGTAGTGGGTACTGAGGGCCCCAAGGGGTGTAATTAATTATAGCAGAGTAGGCCACTATGGTAACCACCCTTAAAAAAATAGTAGGATAGAGACAAAATTTTAAGTCGGTGCTACATCAGTAGCTATCGCACATGTATAAAATTATATAAGTACGTAGTGTAAGGTAAGCAGTAGGATAATATATAGCGTATTGAACAAGTAGCAATAGAATAAAAATCAGCGCAACCTGTATATTCACTTGTATTGAAAAATTGCAAGGATAACAATATTTCGAACTCGCAAGTAATTGCGAAATTGCTTTATATAATGAGTAATTATATTTCGTCATTAGATATCCACATTTTGTCAAGGTTGTACAAGTATATTAAATCAGACGAGTTTATTGTCATATCGCTAAATTGTTTTACAAAAATGGGTAAGACATACAGTAAACAGGAAGAGATTATTATCGCCCAAAACGGTGCAAATAGCGCCAATTTTAGTGAAATAGAAACTCACATGAAAATGTACGGAGCCATGTCCATAGCAATTGTTATACTATTGTCTTTGTTGATAATATATTTTTGTAGCGGAGCATGTTGTACCAGAACCCGAGGGTGGTTGCGTAAAGAGATGGGCAGGACAGTCCAGCAATTCCAGACCTCTCAGGCTCAACAGACGGTATAGAGGTATACTTCATGGCATTTTATTTTCCAAGTGTTTTAATTAAACTTATGATTCTACAACTATGATAACAGTAATATGTTATAGTGTTAAAATGTTATAAAGAGTGTACCGTAAATACGTATGTATAAATACATATAAATGTAAGTATCTATATAATCATACAAGATATAAATAATGTGTATGAATGTTATAATATTCAATTGAACAAACTTATATAACTTATTAGATTTGTGAACATAAATTCGACATTGTTTAAGATTTTGTAACCTTTATAAATATAACAGCGTATCAAATGTGTAATGTGAACCGATCGCAGGTAACGCGTCATTCAATCCGAGCAAGGCGACCATTTTTGCAACGCCGCACATTCCTGTGTGCCTTCTGCACTGTTATAAGTAACTTTAAGTTATTGTAATTATGTTAGAACACATGTGATATCGACTTATAGTTTTTTTTTCAGCATTTTTTTTGTAAAAGGGGGATGACTGTTGGGACATGTGCAGTGTATGACGCAACAATACAATGCATTGCATCATATTAATTACGAGGTAGCGCGCCTGCATACTCCCCCCAGTCAGTTCCCTACCGTCTAAACGACAACTTGTATACTTGATTCGATTCCGCGCAAATAAATTCGGTTAACTCAAAACCCCTTTTATTGAAGAATGACCTTCAACAACAAGACACAGTGAACACGTATATAATACTAGAAAGATCATTACATGAATAAATGATTTTGAGTTTGAGTTTGCAACCTATACACACTTGCTTTATATTCGCACGATTATCTATCCCAAGTATTGTAATTGTTATTATCAGTGTATATTTTAAAACTACAGTCCACTCGTATTATTAACCACTCCATTGAGGTATCGTCGGCAACAAAGGTCCAAGTGTGGATCCTTGTGGAATTCCTCGGGATACAGATTGGGGAGGGGATGATATTGAAGTACCATCTTCCTTCTGTATCTCGACGTACTGCGATCTGTTTGTCAAATAGCCATTGAAACATCTGACTGCACTTTCACTAAAACCAAATATTTTAATTTTTAAAGTAACAGGAGAACATTTATGGCGTCAAAAGCACGGGAGTAATCCAATAATGCCAGTATAGTACCTGCCCCTCTGTCCCACGCGTCGATAATATTACCCACCACATCCGCTAGAGCCGTTGCCGTACATATCCCACTTAACACCACTTTAATTGGTTTAGTGCTAATAATTTACTTTTAAATGAAAGAAAAACAAAATCTATTCGATTTTCGACACCAAATGTAAAACAACTTGAAACCGATATACGGATGAATGGAGAAGAGTTGGATCTTATAGATAACACTGTTTTCTAAGGCATAACCTTAGATTCTAAGCTAGAGTGGAGCCCACATAAGTAAGTTGTCGTATAGACTTAGCTCTGCAGCGTACGCGGTTAATAAGATTCGTCAGTTAGCAGATATAGACACAGCCAGAATAGTATATTTAAGTTATTTTCACAGTTTAATGTCACATGGCATTTTATTATGGGGCAATGCAGCTGACATTCAAACCTTTTGAACTGCAGAAGCGAGCTTTTCGTGCAATTTACTCTAAATGCAAATTACTCTGAGGGCAAAATTTAAGGAAATTAAGATAATGACTGTCGCATCTCAATATAATAAGTAGACGAGCATCTGCCCCCTATGATTTCTCCTACCAAATCCGTGTGGTCCTACTACTGATTCGCCGCAAGTATGTACTCCCACTTTGGCGTTGAAGTCCCCCATGACAACATTAAAGTGGGCCTTTTGGGTGTTGTGTATGGAGATGTACATTTCCTCTACTTCATCATCCGAGTAAGCCGAAGTCGGTGCGCATACACCTGGGTGACTTTGTGAGTATATCTCTTGGTGAGTCTGATCACAAGGTATGCTACCCTTGTCGACACACTGGAGATTTCTAAAACGTTGTTAGAGAGGACCTTATGCACCAGGAACCCAACGCCGCCTTGGCTGGTCTCCCCCCCCTTGAAGTATATAAGATGGCCTGAATTTAGGGTAACGGTATCCTCCCTAGAGGTACCGGATGTACCGGAGAATCCCTCTCTGAGCATTGTCGCTCAGACTGCCCCATCGTATCTGTGGGGGGGGGCAAAATTCCTAACGGCGACGCGCTTTGCCACACATCACGTTTTGTCTCCCCGTCCAACAGAGGCAAAAAGAGGGCTAGGGAATGCCTATTTGCAACGGTGAATATTTGTGGAGGAGCGGATAGTAAGATCGATGAATTGTGTGATATGATGGATGTGAGGAAAATTGATATACTAGGAGTGAGTGAAACGAAGAAGAAAAGTTGCTCAACAACTACTCATGGCCAGTATCATGCATACTGGTCTGGAGTTGTTGAGTCTGAAAGAGCTAGCCGAGGAGTTGGAATGATTCTGTCGGATAGGATGAATGAGTGTGTGAAAGAATATGAATATGTCAACTCCAGGCTTCTTTGGATGCGATTAAAACTTGGCTTAATGAAAGTCTTTGTTGTGTGTGTGTATGCTCCAGACATGTCCAAGCAATTGAATGTCAGAGAGGAATTCTGGGACAAGGTTAGAGATGTGCTTGCTAGGTGTGAGAATAATGAAAGAATAATTATGTTAGGTGACTTTAATGGATGGGTGGGTGTGTCTCGTGATGGATGTGAAAGGGTTCTAGGGCGATTTGGTGACGAGAGAGTGAATGAAAATGGTGAGAGTTGCTGGAAGTTTGTATGGAGAGAAAGCTTGTGGTGACAAACACTTTGTTTAGTCACAAGTTGATTTATATGTATACATGGCAAAGGCAGACAGAAAGGAGTATGATAGATTTTGTTGTGGTAGATGAACGTTTAAAAGGAAAAGTGAAAGATACTATAGTGTATCGAGGCTTTAATGTGGGTACTGACCATTTTTTGGTAGTTAGCCGCATAGCAGGACTAACCACTAAATGGCGCCATCGCCCTCGCATACACTCAGCTGCCATAGAAAGAGTGAAAGTTGAAAGATTTGAAGAAGAGGATGCACGTAGTCAGTATAAAGAGGCGTTGGAAGAAAGGTTTAAAGAATTGTTTGAGGAAGTTGATTGCGAGATAGAAGAATTTTGGAATGAGTTTAAGAATGGAGTAATAGAGATAGCTATACAAGTATGTGGCGTAAGCAAGAGGAAGCATGTTAAAAAGATTTGTAAGGAATGGTGGGATCAGGAAGTAAGTGGTGTGGCCGCGGAAAAGCGCAAAGCATGGATGGACTTGCTGGCCATAAGAGCCAACAAAAGGGTACAAGGTAGTGTGACTGACAAAGAAAGGATAGTGAAAGAAAAGTATGTCAGGTTGAAACATAAAGTAAAAGAGACAGTGAGAAGAAAGAAAGAAGAATGTAAGAATAAATTTGATAGAAAGTTTTCTCAGCATTTTCGGGCCAATATCAAATTATTCTGGCACTTGGTTAGAACAGCCCGAGGCAAAGCAGGAGACTCAAAAGTTAGTGTGATAAGGGATGTAAATGGAAATATTATAAGAGAGCATGGGGAAGTTTTGGATCAGTGGAAGGTATATTTTGAGAATTAGTTTGAACGAGAAGAGAGTGACACTTGGAATAAAGTAGCGAATGAGGAAGATAATTGTGAAAGTAATATAAGTATAGAAGAGATACGGTATGCAATAAAAAGTTTGAAAACGGGTAAAGCTGCGGGATATGACAGAATATCTGCTTAAATGCTCAAGGTAGGCGAAGGCGTCACCGCAATCCTGCTGTACCTACTTTTCAATAAATGTTGGCGGTCCGGTCGTTTACCAGGTGACTGGAACAAGGCCGTAATTCTGCCACTGTACAAGGGAAAAGGGTCACAGCAGGAATGCAAAAATTATCGCGGTATAAGCCTCTTGCGTGTTGTTGGAAAATTGTATGCAAAGATACTGATTGAAAGAGTGATCTCTGAAACGGATAGTAAAATTTGGGATGTGCAAGCGGGATTCAGAAAGGGAATGGGATGTACGGATCAAGTCTTTTCCTTAAGGTGCATTTCAGAGAAAATCTTAAGTAAACACCAGAAGGTTTTCTGCGCCTTTATTGACCTGGAAAAGGCTTACGATCGAGTGGTGAGGGATGAACTTTGGTCAACACTTTCTGTGTATGGAGTGAGCAGCAGTCTGATACGGGCACTTGAATCCTTATATAGGGATTCAAGTGCCTGTGTCAGAATAAACGGGGCCTACACGGACTGGTTTAACATTGATCGTAGTGTTAGACAGGGATGTGTAGCGTCTCCATGGCTGTTCAATCTATTCATGGACAGGTGTTTGACCGATCTGAAAGAGTCTGAATGTGGATTAAGAATGGGTGAATCTGTGTTTAAGACCCTGCTATACGCTGACGATCAGGTTCTTTTTGCGTCGTCAGCGTCTGATTTACAGCAGATGATCACCGTAATGAATGAGGCGTATAAGAAGAAGGGCTTGAAAGTGAATGTAAGCAAGACTAAGGTCATGGTCATAGAGAGGGAAGACAGTATAACTGAATGTAACATAATGATAGGAGATGAAAAAGTGGAACAAGTGAATGAGTTTGTGTATTTAGGGTCTTTGTTTACGAGAGATGGGAAAAGTGAGGGAGATGTTGAAAGGAGAGTGAAAGCAGGAAATAGTGTGAATGGCGCCTTACGGTCCATCATCAGTAGCGAAATTATACCAAGTAAAGCTCGCCTTGCTGTACTGCAGGGAGTTTTAGCGCCAACACTGATGTATGGTAGCGAATCATGGGTATGGCAGAAGAAGCATGAAAGTAGAATCAATGCTGTGGAGATGAGAGCTTAGAGGAGTATGTGCGGAGTAAGGCTGATACATAAAGTGAAAACTGTGTGATACGAGAGAAGTGTGGTCTGAAAGAAGATGTAGTGACAAAGATTGAAAAAGGAATGTTGCGTTGGTTTGGACATTTGGAACGGATGGATGGAAGAAGAAATACGAAAGGAGTGTATCGTGCGAGAATGAATGGAAATGTCGGTAGGGGACGCCCTAGGCGGACGTACGCCGACCAAATAGGTGACGTACTGAAAAAGGGCCAAATTAAAAGTACCCATAACCGACGCGCATGTATGATGAGGTTAATGAATGTCGAGGAAGCGAAAGAGGTATGTTTGAACCGAAGCATGTGGCGTTACCCCAATGGGAGACAGGCGTGACGTTATAGATAGATAGATAGGTATCCTCCCTCTCTCTCCGGACCTCGTATAATCCCAAAACATGCCACCTTATGTACTTCAGTTCCTCTTCTAGTTGTGCCAGACGTTCGTCGAGCGGTAGCGTGCGTCCGTTATACGTAGCCATGGTCAGTCGGTGTTGGCAACCTACCTTAACCCGGGGATGATTCGCAACCCCTGCCCCGCCGTTGCCGTGTCCGCCGTATTGGCCAGGAATAGCGGGGCGACCTGGAACTGGGGGCCTTTGCGTAGGCGTGTGTACCATTTGAGGTGAGTGTTGGTGATCGCAGACTAGTTTATTTAAGCTCCTTTCAAAGCGAAATGTTTTACGGTGTAATATTATGGGGTACGGCTAGTGATAAACAGACTATTTATGTCATTCAAAAGAGGGCCATATTATGTGCAATTAATAAGTTAGTTGCTAGAGATTCTTTACGAGGTAAATTTAAAAATATAGATATATTGGCAGTTACATCGCAATACCATGCCGGTGCGACCATGCCGACCTTTAACTTGTGCATTTCTGTACTTCTACTTTTCTGAACTTCTACTTTTCTGAATTATTTATATCTATGTAAATGAGCTATTTGCCTGTTTAGTCATTTTTAGACTCCCTTTTTTACGTGGTCGGGTTACAGTTTTAATAATTATTTTTGTAAAGCTTTAACTGTGCAATACCGCGAAAAATAATCGATTTTCAAGTTCAAAATACTTGTTTATTCACCTGATCAATACAGCGTTGAGGTCTTCGCCCCCATTGTCCGCCGACGGGTCAATAGGCGTGCCGTCTAACTCCGCCCTGCAAAGTATAATAGTTGTGGGATTTAAATAATACACTTGAGAAGTTCAAATGTCTAAACGTATTACTGGCTAACTTTAGTTTGATTTTGGAACGCAGTATGTTTTTCGGACAAGAAACATCTAGAACGAATTTTGTGTGCCTTTTACCTTTCATCCCACATACATAACTGGCGTCTGCTGATGGCAAGTCCGCACCCCAAAGGAATAGCAATATGACCCATGGTCAATAATAATAATATTAATAATCACAATTTCTTTGGCGGGTGTCGTCAGTTCGTCTCTCTTGCACTCATAGAGACAGCTGTCACAGCGCAACTGCCACGCCGCCAAGCGGCAATTTGAGTCACAGAAAGTTTGTCTACAGAGCGCCCGTAAGAAATGCGCCTCTATATAAATATTTATGCTCTATGCCATGGTTTAGATTAGTATCAGTTTATTTGAGAGTACTGCCTCCGCGTAACAGCTGTCAAAGTTTGTCTTTATTAACCTAACATATTTTCCGAGACACGGATCATGGTTTTCCAAGTGTCTTTAGTTATAGGAATTAAAACTTTTGTCGTCACTAATATTAGTTCCAAATTGTCTTTCAGGATATATTCCAGATACCTTTGCGTCGAGTATCCGATAATGAGGCACTGTTGCAGGCGCCATGGTACCGGATGTACTGGCGCTTATAACAGTGCCGAAATATCGGATGCTGCAAACAAAGGTACCTTACGTGGTAGGTATATATCCCGAAAGACAATATAGGCTATAGTTAGTTAGTAGTACGTTACCAAGTCATAAAAACAGATATTTAGTCTGCCAATCTGTCTTTCAATTCGTCCGGGGTAATACTCTGTAATGGCTGAACCAATTGTAATGGGGTTTTCACTGGTAGGTAGAAAACTTTGTAGGTGTACGGGCAAACCCGCACAATACAATAGTTTTACTTTGATGCTGATATTGATGCGCCGCGAAACACACATTTTATTATAATGAATACTTTTATTCTCCATCAGCAAATTTTATACCATATAGTTCAGTGGTCGTTTCAAAACCGTACACCGCGCAACCTGTCGCAAATATGTATAGCACCTATAAGCTGAGAAGAGCTTATTACGGATAAGATGGCGACTTACCCATCAGTTATAACATCGGTAGGTCCGACGGGCGATTCCCTTCTTAGCTCTGCGTAATTGTGTTTCTGACTCTCAACCGCAGGTGCGACGGAACTGCTCTCTAGCGGGAAGCTCTCACCAGCTGCGGGCCTCGAGCTGTAACGATACACATTATAAATGAACTCGGATATGTTTGCGAACATGTGTTTAGCGGCCTTGCATGACTAAGTTATGGTCTGTAACTCTGTATGCTTACGCTGTCCCCAGCAGCTTAGCCTAACACTTTAACGAAAAATGAAACTTTATGGTCTTGAAGATACCGCACTCAATCTTGTTGCCAGCTACCATAGAGATAGAATTCAGTATGTAGATGTTAATGGGAGTAGGCTTCTAGGTTTGTCAGTAGCAATGGGCGTTCCACGGGGCTCCATTCTCGGACCATTTATTTTCTAATATATTATGTATGTTAATGATTAGCCGTTCTTTGTGAAAAAATTATGTAATATTGTTTTGTTTGCCGAGATTCGTACACAACTCTAGCAAAACCAAATTCTGTTAAATTCTCTGTGCCTCATGTCAAAACTGATAATGGTGACTGTGGAAATTTATAAAAGAAAGTCGTGTTAGTTACACTATTTATAACTCAAGAACGGCTGAACTGATTTGGCTAAAAATAGGTGGGGGAGGGTACCTTTAGAACCAGGAAAAACACATAGGATAAAATTAGTTGCAAAAAATCTGGGAGGGATTTTAGAGAGGGTCGAAGTTTGTAGGGACAAACCTACTACCTATTGACAGTAAGAACGCATGCGCTGTAATAATCGAGTGCTGCGCATGTGCTATCGTATATCTGTCAGTACTGTCACATTAAACATTGTCATATTCTTTAATCATAAATGCGAAAGTGTGTATAGAGATATATTATATTGGGACGGGACCATGGCTTTGATATTTGACTGTATGCAAATTGATGTTGTTGAGCACCTTTCGGTAGATAATGTCATGAATAATGATACCAAGTTGCTTCGTACCCTATAAAGTTCCTGAACTCCTTACAATTATCAGGAGTACCTTCACGCAACTTGAGACTGAACGTTGGTGTTCCAGTCCTTTTAATGCCGAATCTTAATGCACCACAGCTTTGTAATGGCAAACGGCTACAAGTAACACCACCATACCATATGATTACCATATGAATATCATTTACTGCTTGAGTATGATATCAATAGCTACTAAACATTTTACTAGTAGATGTCTACAATGTGAAACAGTTGCAGCTCCTTACAAAAATAAAATGTACCACCATTATATTTGTTTGAAAAGAGTGGCCATGAGTTTTATTGCCCGTTCATTCTCGTGGTTCTACCTATTGCATTGCGAACGTGGCAGTAAATGTAAATGTAGAATCATTAAGTAGTTAACTTAAATTTTTGACGTTTTGAATAAATGATTTTGCCTTTTGACTTTTTTTGACACCTAGGACGAAACATTATAAAAGCTATTCGCTATTGCGAGTCAGACTCGCTCATGAAGGGTTCCGTAGTGGAAGTATCCGCTTACCATAGCCATTATCTTCGACTAACTATTAATAGTATTTGTGTAAACGACAAAGCTATATTTGCGGTTTTTAAGATGTGCTTTATTTCAAAAACTGCTGACTACTTATCGTTTAAACCAATTTTCGTTGGAAGTTTTCATAACGATCTACAGCATATATATTTTCTTAGATTTGTCACTCTCTGACTTTAACAGTTAGAGTTATACCCATTTTACCACTTTGGAACCGTATATCTTTCAAACGATTGACTTTGAGAAACAATGGTTTAAGGAACCTCAAAGTAATTTTTATGAACACATTTTCCACATCAGTTTCATGTATGAAGAGCCCCCTTTTTCCGAATTTTTACAACATGAGCACTTCGAAACGAAAGGAACACACTTCACACTCAACTCCAACGAGCTATTCCCAGCATAAATTGGGTGTAAAATGAGTATTAAAATTTTTTTTTTTCTATAACGTCGTAAAGCGGTTCACAGAATACATCTACCTACAAATTTTCAAATGTGTAAACTGAATAGTTTCGGCATAAAGTGGCTCTGACATAGGGATGGACTGACAGACATAGTTCGTCTATAAGGATTCTGTGTTTAGCCATTTTCGACGACGGTACTCTAAAATAATGTTTACCAAAATGTTTTAAATACTTCTTGCGGTTATATTTCTTATTAGTCCCTATGACCAGAATTAAAACGAAAATTAGTATCGAACGATGAATGAGTTTTGTGTTACCCCGCATTTAAAGTGAGCGAAGCCGCAGGCCAAAGCTAGTTTTAAGTAAGGAAACAATTCAACTAGTCGGATCAACAGTATTCTTAGTTCTAACCTAAGATTGTACACAGCAGTGGGTAAGTACGTTCTATGGTTTCATCGGTCGAAATGGGAGTGCCGCAAGCTTCAATTCTTGGTCCATTCCTTTTTCGTATTTATATTAATTATCTGTCATATATTATGAAAAATAATGAAGATATAGTGTTATTTGCTGATGATGCATCACTTATATTTAAACTTAGACGACAGCAATCAACTAATGGCGATGTAAATAACGCTCTCTCTAAACTAGTTAATTGGTTTAGTGCTAATAATTTACTTATAAATGAAAGGAACACAAAATCTATTAGATTTTCGACACCAAATATAAAACAAGTTGAAACCGATATACGGATGAAAAGAGAAGAGTTGGATCTTATAGATAACACTGTTTTCTTAGGCATAACCTTAGATTCTAAACTACAGTGGGGCCAACATAAGTAGGTACATAAGTTGTCGAATAGACTTAGCTCTGCAGCGTACGCGGTTAATAAGATTCGTCAGTTAGCAGATTTAGGCACAGCCAGAATAGTATATCTAAGTTATTTTCACAATTTAACACGCACAGTCACATGGCATTTTATTATGGGGCAATGCAGCTAACATTCAAACTGATTTGAACTGCAGAAGCGAGCTATTCTTGCAATTAACAGTCTTGGATCAAGGCATTATCTGAGGGAAAATTTAAGGAAATTAAGATAATGACATCTCAATATATTTATGAAACTTGATATACGTCAGAAAAAAATTAAAAATGATTTCGAAAATAAGAGACATTTAACTAGCCTGCCGAAACAATTGTAACTCGTTTAAGTGTCAAAGTATACGCTTCTACAACAAAATTCCACACAAAATTCAGGCATTAATTTTGAATAAATTCAAAGTATTTGATCAGAGTTTGCTCTAGACAGACTGGGAATTGTTTGCAGACGGCAGTTGCAAGCTAAATTACATACATCCAGATCTAGAGCAACACAAGAATGTCTGACATATATTACTGAGATTCTCAGCGATGACAATCAAAATACAATATGTAGGTATCTTCACTGGTGTCGGTCCTGCAACTAAGCTAGATAAACACATAACTAAATTGGCCAAAATAGCGAGTGATACATCTACCTAGTGCCGGGCTTCAAACTCGAAGTCTTCAACACGTGACGTATTCTCGTTTTAATCATAGAAATATATCTATTTCAAACATCCACCCGCCCCGGATCGCCCAACCGATCCGCTAATCAGTTGGTAGACGTGACAACGTTACAACCGCCCTCGTCAGAATCGAACCGTCCACCAAGACCTCAGCAAATCTGAGCACTCCATCAGTTCCAGTTACCAAACGAAGAATGCGCCCCCTGCGCCATCTGAGTGGCGGAAGGTTAGCCTCCTTAATCAAAACGTGGTCTCCAATCTTGGGTGGATCGGTCTTGTCGGTCCACTTAACGCGTTGCTGGAGTATGTAAAGAACGATTATTAGATAGATAGATAGATAGATAATTCTTTATTGTGCAAATATTGGTACAAATTCGGTGTAAATTACAAGTGTACTACATACATATCAAATGCACAAGGGCGGCCTTATCGCAAAGTGCGATCTCTTCCAGGCAACCTTAGGATGGACAGACTGAAAAAACAAAAAGCTTTGATGTGTAGTGAATAAGTATCTGATTACTATAAATTGGTTTAATTTATTATACATACATACGCAGGCATATATACAATAGATATGATAGGTGCTAAACATATTATAAATAATTAAATACATAATATGATACATAGATATATGTATAAACATATATACAAATATTATACATAAATATAATACATATACATAAATATAATGCATATACATAGGTACATATAATAATATGAACACAAAATACAGTGACAAAATTAGTTTACAATGACAAATAACGTTTCTTTAGTGCATTTTTAAAAACTACTAAACGACTAAATGACGTAATAATTTTTAAAAATTATTACGTCATTTAGTCTCTATATCCATACTCTGTTATGTATATATGTGTACGTATATTACTATAATTATGTTACATGGTATACTTGTATAATAACTACTACTCTTCAAGAATTATATTTGAATATAATATGTAATATTATGTATGCCTGTTTTTTCATCCGGATGTCACTTGTTCTGTGACACAGAATAGCAACTCTGGGCTGGGGTTGTA
Organism: Euclidia mi; assembly: GCA_944739405.2. NCBI lineage: Eukaryota > Metazoa > Arthropoda > Insecta > Lepidoptera > Erebidae > Euclidia > Euclidia mi. The sequence continues at coordinate 39,957,756 of OX123205.2, read as the reverse complement.
CCACAGAACAGAATAAAGTTGAGTGTCAAGCTTGTTTTTCGCATTAATGTGTTAGTGTAGGTACATAATATTTAAGCTACATACATTGAGAACAATGGCAGGATTATACTCGTGAAGTGTCAGGTAGAAGCGTCTATAAACGTAACTTATGAAAAAGTTATTAATATAATTATTTCGTATTTTGTACGTTTTTAGTTTCAAGTGTAAAAACCTCCGTTAAATTATCTAAATTGATAAACTATTTATTGAATACATTAATTTCCGGTGCTTGTTGAAGTCATTTTCAGAGTTACCATTTACAAAACAATCTTATTTGTTTAATAGAAAATAGGTAGGTAATCGTTTTAACCTTCATATAAAAACAATTCACGATAATGATTAAAAAAAATATTTTTTGTATATTATATTATATAAAAAGAAGATTTTATATATGATATAACTAAATGTCATTTTTTTACTTGATCTGAGATCTGAGATGTCATTTAATAAGAGGTATCAGTAGGCAATTGAAAGATAATTAATGACAACACTAAGTGAAAATGTCTACATTGTCAGTATCCCTAAATAATATGTCTATGCAGTCTTTGATCAAAGAATTTCTACTAAGTAACTTAGCGACTGGTCTGTCAAAAACAAATAATTTCAAATCTAATGAGCGCAACGGTACACAAATATGTGTCATTGCAAAGTAATATGTCAATTGATGGGTTTTTTATCCATATATGCGCTGCCAACAGTGTTTTGTGGTACTGTAATATGTCAGACACCTGGAACGTCAACATTTTGCGTTAATCCATTAATTTTTTTCATTCTTAGGCTTTTATCAGACGATAAAACATATTTTTGGATGTTAAGAATATTGTTCAAACATGACCATGACATTCTTGGCATTCCAACACACATCCAACTTATCACCGAGGAAGATGCGTGATATTTTAAGATCAACTAACTTATCACGTACGGCGGTCGGCTCAAACATGCTGCATCGGCGCAATACACCGACGGCACACAACTAAATACGTGTGTATGTGTATATAGAATAAGTTTAGTATATAAGACAATAATTTTAAGAAATAAATCAGTCACAAGTTCACTCCCGGCTTGGACTCATACCCTACCCCACACCTCTAACTGCGGCCAAGACACCCTTAGCCGTCACCATGATCGGTCTTGTGAGTCTGCTCGACCAGCAGTGAGATAACCCACTCCGCTACACCTTAATCCTACCCACTTTCCGTCTGCCGCAGGTCTCCCGGCGACAGATATCCCGGCCCAGGGATCCCAGGGACTGCTAGGGAACTAGGGATTAGGGTTGTATACGCGACAGTCTGTGTGACCACAGTGTACACGGCCTCGCTATACAATATACCTAACAGGGGTAGGGTAGCACTAGGGAGATAGGGAATAGGTGGACTTGGTTACTGCGACGGTAGCCAAGTTGAGGGAAACTACTACTACAACAAGGGAATAGGAGGACTTGGATACTGCGACGGTACCAAGTTGAAGGAAGCTACTACTACAACAAGGGAATAGGAGGACTTGGATACTGCGACGGTACCAAGTTGAGGGAAACTATTGCTACAACAAGGGAATAGGAGGACTTGGTTACTGCGATGGTACCAAGTTGAGGGAAACTACTACTACAACAAGGGAATAGGAGGACTTGGTTACTGCGACGGTACCAAGTTGAGGGAAACTACTACTACAACAAGGGAATAGGAGGACTTGGATACTGCGACGGTACCAAGTTGAGGGAAACTACAACTACAACAAGGGAATAGGAGGACTTGGATACTGCGACGGTACCAAGTTGAGGGAAACTATTGCTACAACAAGGGAATAGGAGGACTTGGTTACTGCGATGGTACCAAGTTGAGGGAAACTACTACTACAACAAGGGAATAGGAGGACTTGGATACTGCGACGGTACCAAGTTGAGGGAAACTATTGCTACAACCAGGGAATAGGAGGACTTGGTTACTGCGATGGTACCAAGTTGAGGGAAACTACTACTACAACAAAGGAATAGGAGGACTTGGTTACTGCGACGGTAGCCAAGTTGAGAGAAACTACTTTTACAATTGCTACTACTACAACTAATACTACTGTTAAATAAGGGAAGGAATATAATTTCTGGAGGGGTGAAGAACATGCAATTGTATAACAAAAAATGATTACAATTGCGTGTTGACTAAATATATATATATATATTTTTTAATACCTATGTACCTACCGATTAAGTTCTTAACATTTCCCCGGCAACGATCGCCTTAAGACACTACAGCATGCAACGAGGTCAACTGTCGCTGCCAGGGTTGCATCGCACGTGGCCTACAGCCAGCCAACCGAAGCCGTCAAGAAAACAACTCACCAGTGAACAACCAACTACCGATGCAGATGAAGTTGAGCTGAAGCCTACGCCAGACACCCGCCAGAATGTTCACGCCTGAACATAAGAACTTTCCAGAGCCTGCCCCGGAGAGACGCTAGAATGTTCACGCCGGAACATGACCTTCCTGAAGCCTATCCCGGAGAGACGCCAGAATGTTCAAACATGAACATGACATTCTTGGCATTCCAACACACATCCAACTTATCACCGAGGAAGATGCGTGATATTTTAAGATCAACTAACTTATCACGTACGGCGGTCGGCTCAAAGATGCTGCATCGGCGCAATACACCGACGCACAGTGGGGCAATAGATCCTCATTCGTACCATCAAATCAACTAAACCAGTTTGACCTTCTAAAATGAATCAGATATTATCAAGAACGTGGCTTCTTCTAGAAATAAACTCAATTTTGGTGATAATAATATTTTTTATGTTAAAAAGGCACATAGCATTATTATTTAAATAAACTAATAATCTAAATAAATTTAATGCCTCCAAAATTCGTAGTTATGAACAATGTTGAGTAATTATTGAAGATATATTAAAGCACCGTCATCGTCATCATCGTCATCATCATCATCAGCACCTTCATCAACTGATTTATTTGGGGATGGAGCTTTCAACGTGAACAGTGGTTCTTAAGGAATATTTTTAAATTTGTTTTTGACCGGTTTTTTAGTTTTGTCTGTGGATGTCGTTGATTCACGTAACTGCTTGGTTTTGGTACGTTTACAATTATCCGAAGAATTCTCAAAAGAGGTAACGGGTCGGCCGCGTTTACGTTTGGGCTCAGTGCGTGGAAAAGAAATTGATGTTTCAAGCCATTCTTTGTTATTAATACTAAATTTATTTTCAGTTCTATTCGCCTTAGCCCATCTTGATTTGTATTGAGACAAAAGCACTCAATTTCTTTTTCATATACTCGACGTCACAACCAGTTCGTTTTGCAAGCTCTTTGATTATGTATGTATCATTGCTCAAAAATATTCTTGCCTGAACTATTCATTATGCTTATAAGTTCAGATTCTTGTAATAAATAGCAATTTATTAGACGGTCCTAAAAGAAAATAAATAGTTTTAAATAAGAAAGTCAAATATGAAAAAAATATTTCTGTGTGTCATGAACTAAAAATTTACATACTTCGTAAAATGGCAAAAAGTGGCAAAATTTTCAACTTATTTAAAAAAGCCTATAAAGTAAAGAATATTTTCAGATAACAACCATAACTTAATATTGCTTTGAACATAAACAAAACATCGAATGTTTATAAAAAATTCCATCATTTGATTATAAGACTTTATTTATCTCGGCTACTAGAAAGTATTTACGCAAGAAAGAAAAAATAATGACTATGACATTGGCATATACCTGAGGATGAAATTTCCATGCCTAAATAAGACCAAAAATAATTCAATTTAGTAAGAAATTGCTCTTAAATGCGCGTAAATTACGAGCACTAAATAGTTTATCGACAATATATGTATGTTTACTTCACTTTCATATCAAACTAAACGCGCGACCGACGCTCCAATACTGTCAACTGATACCTTGGTTAGTTTTCTTGATAAGTGATGTAATTAGGGTACTCTAAAATCACTTTGAGTTTTTGGATTTTCGGTACGTTTTGAGGGCAGTGGCCCCACTGTGCGACGGCACACAACTAAATACGTGTGTATGTGTATATAGAATAAGTTTAGTATATAAGACAATAATTTGAAGAAATAAATCAGTCATTTGTTCACTCCTGACTTTGACTCATTACCCTTCCCAAACCTCTCACTGCGGCCAAGACACCTTTAGCCGTCACCCTGATCGGTCTTGTGAGTCTGCTCGACCGGCAGTGAGAAAACCATTTCCACCACCCCTAAATCCTACCCAATTCCGTCTGTCGCCTTAGGTCTCCCGGTGGCAGATATCCTGGACTATTATATATAAGTATTTATAAAATACGATATAGTAGGGCTAGGGGGATAGGGACATTAGGGTTTAGGGACCACAGCAACGACGCCTTTGTAAGAATTAGATAGGTTGTAGGAATAGTTCATAGGACACCTAGGTTTACTACAATTATGTAGTAAACCTAGGTGTCCTATAGGTGTTAGATTAGATCTAAAATAGGGATAGGTTTATCGTAGGTAGGTTAGGCTAGATATAGGAACCAGTAGGCTTAAATTAGGATAAGTCTAGGTTTAGGTACGTGCAAGCTTAGGGCTATACTTAAGAGCTATCGAAGGTTAGGCCCTAACTTGTACAAATATTTTTGATGTCACAATGCTCGTCCTACGGTCGGCATCTCGGAAAAGCGGGAGCAGAATTGCAGATGGCAAACTATTAGTCTCAAAAAAGATTCTTTACACCCAATAAAAATAAATAGCTTCTTCTGACAAAGGTAACCCCAAATGTTATTTTACCGTGACTTTTGAATGGATTTTGTTTAAGTTCATTGTACCGTTTTCATTCGTACACAATGTAAAATCTCCATGCCTAGACATTTAAATGTAATGTACTATAGTGGTGTACTAGTGGGCTGTAATATTATTCATTCGTGGTATTTTTTTTTATATTTTACGATAGCTTAGCTATTATTAAAAAGTTGACTTTGATTAAAAAATCAAGTCAATAATAGAGTACCATGTTTGTACTCATTGACATACATGGCTCTCTATTGTTGTTTTGCATTTACAGAATTACTTATGTGACAAAACAAAAAAAAAACGGTAAATTCATAAAAATATTACCGGGAAATTCGACCACTCAAACACAAAATAAAATATGTTTATTTTTGTAAAATTAGAACAGACTGCCAGGTTGGGTTAGGCATCAGAACAATATAAATCAGCACCTGCAGAGTTCTTAGATAATATAGTTATCAGGGAAGATCAATAAATGTTAAAAAATCCTTACAACTTTTTTATTTATCTTCAAAAGGCTGTGATCCCATATCCTTATCCTTACTAATATTATAAATGCGAATGTTTATTAGATTGTTTGTTTTTTACACATTCAAAAAACTAAAACTACTGAACCCATTAAAATGAAACTTGGCACACAGATAGACCATAACCTGAAATGGGATATAGTATACTTTATAGTATACATTTTTATCCCGGTATTGAGTTCCCGTGGGATAATTTTCGACTTCCACGCTGGCAAAAGCTAGTTCCTTATAAAAGCAAGTGGATAGGTGTGGTGGTTATGTACATAAAACTGACTTGTACCTATTTATTAGAGAGATCTAACATCATGCCATGACGTCTAATTTTAAGAGCCCTGTCTCACTTGTTCGCCATGGCGACGTCGCCCGCTGCGTATCCAAACAGTTCATCTTGAAATGTACCTTTGGCTGCCAAACCGTGGCCAAGTGAGTTCTTCTCAGTCGTGCACTTTGTCAGAGTGGTCGTGGTCATGCGTCGGTCGGTTCTTGTGCCGTTGCTGTTCCTGTGATGCGTCGCCATGTAGCTCTATGTTTTGCGGAGTGAGAGCAGTCGTTAATGTTGGAGTTCGTCACAGATTTAATGAGGTCTGTCCACCGTGTCGGAGAGCGCCCACGTGATCTCTTGCCCTCAACTTTCCCCTTGCACGACCAATCGTTCCATTGAGTCCTCGTTACGGGTGATATGGCCAAAGAACTTGAGGATTCGTGTTTGCACAGTCGACGATAATCTCTCTTTGATGTTGAGTTCCTTCAGGATGGAAACATTGGTTTGATGTTAGTGTTGCCCAAATGCAAGAACAAGACGAGACTTAGCCAGTCTTGGTCTTGGTCTTGCGCCAATACACCTGGTCTTGGTCTTGGTCTTGGTATTGCGCTCCCAGTCTTGGTCTTGGTCTTGGTCTTGCAGCAAGAGTCTTGCAAGTCTTGCAATTACCTATCAGTCTATTACTATTTATTAAAGTTTTTAAATCTTAGAAAAACGTATTAGAATTGGAACATTGTGAGCTTGAAGCTTGCTTATTTATTCTTTGGAACACCTGTAGGTACTCTTAAAATTCGAAATTATTTTGCATGAGTCTACCTACGCCCTGTGGCGGCAATCAAATAGTGTCAAATGTTGTGATTTCGGCGCGGCGGCAACGATTGTTGTATATGATTTCAAAAGAAGCCGCCGGCGCGTGTATCATAACCATGTACTTCCGAAAAGCGGCAAATTTCTTTGAGAAGTAAGTACAAAACCTTTGATGCCGCATTATCAAAGTGCCGATGGTTAAAACATAACTATGCATGCACTCAGTTTGATTTTAATGGATATTTTTTTATTCGCTATGTAGGTATGTTTATGGTACCTATTAGTCGTAATGCGCATAGGTCCAGTTTTTCATATTCTTTGATACAGTTTTTTGCGTCTCATAGAATTCCTAAGCGTACCTATACACCGAACTGTTACACCTAACTACTCCGTGAAATAGCGCTAAGTCCTAGCTGCAAGACGCAAGAGTCTTGCAGGCTTAGTCTTGTTCTTGCTCAAGTCTTGCACGATCAGTCTTGGTCTTGGTCTTGCTAAAAATACGCGGTCTTGTTCTTGGTCTTGGTCTTGCAAAAACGCAAGAACAAGACCAAGACTGCAAGACCAAGACTGAATTTGGGCAACACTATAATTGATGTGCGGTCCATGGGATTCTGAGCATGCGTCTCCAGCACCACATTTCCAGGGCGTCAATTTTGCGGCGATCCTGCATCCTCAGCTTCCACGTCTCAGCTCCGTATATTGGAAAGACCAGGCACCTCATCAGTCGAACCTTTGTGTTTCTGGTTATTCTGCGGTCTTTCCAAATCCTCGTGAGTTTTTCCACTGAGGATCTTGTCACCGCGCAACGCCTCCGAATTTCATCTTCACAGCCTCCAGCGTTGGTGTAGTACAGTAGAGCCTAGATAGATGTAGCTCTTGACTACGTCGCATCCTGCTATTTTTTGGACGTCCGGTTGGTTGTTGTCGGCACGATCTACAATCATCATTTTGGTTTTGTCCCGATTGATTTTAAGTCCAAAATCCAATGCTGTGGTCTCGAGTCGTTGAAGAAGAGTCTCGATTTCGCCCTTGGTTGATGCTAGGAGTGTGGTATCATCAGCGTATCTAAGATTAGATATTTTTCTACCCCCCACGGATATTCCCTTGTCCCAATCTTCAAGAACTATCCGCATGATGTACTCTGTGTAGATCTTAAACAGAAGGGGAGATAGTATGCAGCCCTGTCTAACGCCAGCTTGGGTCCTAAAGCGTTCAGAGTCGATACCGTCAACACGGACCATGGCTGTGCCATCTTCGTACAGACGTCTAATGAGGTGTATGAGGTGTTGTGGTACACCCATTTCGGCCAGGACCAGCCACAGTTTCCACCACTTGACGGTATCGAAAGCTTTCTTGAAGTCCACGAAGCATAAGTTAAGTGAGTTGGTACCATACATTTGAATATAAGTTGTACCTACCGTAGCCGGCGACGTCACCATGGCCTCCTAATGAGGTGGGGCTCTAAAACTCAATAAAATTGTGAAAGGGTTTCATAAATCCTACATAGTCTACATCCCTATTTCGTGATGGAACTTTGATTTTTTAATATTAGGTTAGTACTCATCAAGTCTAGACACTGAATCAGTCTAGGTATATCCTATTAATGCTTTTTGCACATCACCACCCCGTATCTAAATGTATTTAATGCATTTGTGTAGTTACAAAGTTGTTTTCTATTAACATAATAACCTTAAAACATAAACAATGTTCATATTATATTTTTTTTACGGCCTCCTAAAATAAAAACTTTTGATGATTATGTTTAAGTAATAGAACCCTTTTTTTTTAATTTTTTCGTACATAGACGCTTCAAATCGATTTCAAATAAATTGTTGTATGGGAACTTGCCATTGTTCTTTACAACACTGACATGTATTTGTGGAAAATAAAACTATTTTGATTTCATTTTCATTTCATATGTGCAAATATTCCACATTCAAGCGTTTCCAAAAGCTCTGAGTAATTTGGCGTATCAATTTAAAACGCGAGAGACGATTAGGTGTCGTATCAATTTAGGGGTACTCAGGCAAGGCGACAAGTGGGCGAATAATCAATAAGTGGCCCGTAAAGGGGTAAGTAACGTAAGGGCTTCCAAATCATTCGGATCTGAGGAGATCGGGCACAATGGCCTAGAGTTTCGAACGGCCACATTCTTACAAAACGGTTGCGAGTTCCTCAAAAGTAAGGACTGATTCACCAATTATCCTGCGCAAGTGTTTCTTGACCGATTTTACAGAGGCCTCAAATATACCACCCCAGTGTAGACAATTTGGTGAACAAAACAACCAATTTATCCCACGTCGGGCAAACATTGCCTATATCAACCTTGTGGTCTCAAGGAAGTTAATTACATGGTTTAAATCGTTGTAAGCGCCCTTGAAGTTAGTGCCGCAATCAGAACGAATCAAGGAAGGCAGACCTCTGCGAGATACCAATCTGTCAAATGAGCCTATATACGCCTCGGTTGAAAGCGAGGAGACCAGTTCTTAATTAACGGTCTTTGTGGAGAGACAAACGAAGACGCACAAGTACGCCTTAACAGTCTTGCTGTTTCGGAGGGTTGACGTTTTTACCAAAAAGGGACGTCTGCTCTCTGTTACGCTATCTGTAGGTAAGTCTCCCATCAAGGGCTGCATGGAAGAAGCCTTGAGCTTATAACAAGGGATGCAACGAAAGACTACACTCCGAATAATTCTTCGGGTAGACAAAATCTAAAACTTGCGTTGCAAAATGGCCAACAGAGCATTACAACCAGCATGTTAATTTTTAAGGTGACGGTCAGTTACCAATAAACATACCGGTAACAACGGAGGTGACGTGCCCCGTAAGGGAGGTTAGCGTTCTTGAGACGCCCTCCAACGCGCAAAAGACCAGCGTCGTCCAAAAAGGGATACAATTTGCATAGAGCTCCCGGCAATTTCGATCGCCCTGAAATAAGAGTTACAATCTCCTTCTCAAAATGCGTCAATTGCACTGAACGAATCCAACAGGTGAGAGACTCCTGCCGTTCATGTAATGAGAGAAACGGTGTCAGTCGTTTCTGTTGTAGGTGCCTAAAATTAAAAACCAAACGCTTTATCCAAACAGTAACACCTAACAACTTTTCACGGTGGTAGAGCCTTGCTGATTTCAGCATGAATATGCCGGCTCGACTGGGGAAGTACTACCCTCTCACAGAAAATTGACGTAAAGTCATCATCATCTTCATCATCAGCCTTAAACAGTCTACTGCTGGACTAGGCCTCTCTTCTTTGAAAGGAGGAATTGGCCTACTATACCACGCTGGCCAAACGGGTTAGTTAAGGGTTTGTATCAAGTTTTCCTTCTTTTACAGTGCTGTTCTCTGCCTGTCGGCTCTTACGACACCCATGGGACGATATGGGGTGGTAAAATTCCGTATTCTTAATCCACTCGGATCAACGATCACCATCACACACAATCCACACGGACAATGACGAGACGTAGTACGTTTCGTTCGGTGAGTAAGAGTGCCGGTGGCCCTATGCCCTATTCCTTTTCCCTCATCCCACTCCTCATCCTATTCCTTTTCTCAAACCCAAGGGGCGGCGACGCACTCGTTTCCATGGGCGGCGTTAATTGCTTAGCATCAGGCGATCCGTCTGCTCGTTTGCCACCTATTATTATAAAAAAAACTTGTCAGATGATCTGGAGCGATTTAACAAGAAATCGGGGTCGAAAGCGCCATTCCACCTTCTCAAGAGCGAGTGATCGCAGACCCGGAAAAGAGGAAGTATCCAAACTGGCGTTCGAGGCTAATTACTTTTGGTCGACTTAACCATTCCGAAACCCCACCACAGCGAATGGCTTAACAAACTATGCGTCAAGCATCCGCGCGAGGCACAATCAGCGGGGTTGAGCTCACCTGGCACGTGTCTCCAAACAAGTATTACTTCAGATTTTTGGCTTTGGGAAACGCGATTAGCGACAAATACTTCCAAAGTGTGGACAGACGCCTTCAACCAACAAAGAACAATTTGGCTGTCTGTCCAGGCGTAGGTTCCATTAATACTAATTTATTTACCCAAGGTACTAGACACGTGATTCAATAATCGCACAAGTAGGGCTGCTCGCGAGAGCTTCAATTTCGGAATGGTCAAAGATGTCCGAAGGGGTGCAACCTTACTCTTTGCCATGATCAGGGAAACCCTCAACTTACCTGAGGCACTGACTGTGCGCAAGTACACCACGGCCGCGTGACGACGCTGCGAAGCATCACAAAACCCGTGAAGGGTCTATTTTTACTTCCCGGGAGGAAGGACGGGACGAGGTAAGGGGATATCATTGACGGCAGGAAGTGAAGATACAAAAGAGGCCCATTCCTCAGCAAGAGTACTGCGTAGAGGTTCGTCCCAAGTCAATACTGCTGTGCAAAGCATTTTGCCCAAAATATAACAGGACAAATCCAACAGTTCGGATCAAAGGTTCTGGCGACAGTAGACTACACGAGACGTTTAGTCCAAGAACAAGACAATTTCAAGTCTACGTTATACGAAAAGATGTCTTGGACTGGTCTGTACTGAACGCCGAGAACAGCCATCGTAGCGGGGCTATCAACAATCTCAAGCAAATGTGGATCTTGCTGATGATCCTCTGGTAAGCCTTCCAAAAGCGCTGGTGAGTTGGAAATCCATTTGCGCAACTCATAACCAGCGGAGGCCAAGATACCAATCAATTCGTCCCGCAAAAGGATCGCCTCATTCACAGTAGAGGTGCCAGAACAAATGTCATCAATATAAATGTCATCCTTCAGAATAGCAGAGGCTCGTGAAACGTAAGCCTTCGCGATCTGCGAGCTCCCAAAGAGAACGTATTGCCAAGCAGGGGCTCGAACGTAGCCCGTACGTATTGGTATTGACCTCGTAGACGACCATAAAATCCCGAGGATCCTCTCTCCAAAGGATCAGTTGGAAACGATCATCTGGGTGGATAATTGTTTGCCTAAACATAATTTTGATGACGGCCACAAAGACAATCTGATGGGGTCAAAATCTGGTGATGGCGTCACAAAGGTCCTTGAGCAACTTGGGACCAGAATGCAAGCATTGGTTCAAGGATACGCCTGTTGAAGTCTGCGCAGAACCATCAAACACCGTGCGCAGCTTGCCAGTTGATGACTTCAACACCGCATGGTGCGGGAGAACGCCAATCTAAATTTGACACGGACATGTGTCTCAATTGTTCATATTCTCTCATGAACTCAACATACTTCTGTCTGATCTCCGGATCACCACCCATGCGACGCTCCATAGCCAACAATCTCATTTCGGGGCTAAAGATCGTGATTCGTGACTCACCGAGCGGAGGCCCAATACACAGATATAGTAACCTCGTGATAATCCGTCCAGAACGGAGTCGGCCAGTGTTGTCCTGGAAGAACAACTCGCACTCCTCATGTTCTGGATTCAAACAAGTAGCTTGAGGGGGCTCCTCTACCTCCCAAAACCTCTGAATCGCATCAGAGAGAGCGGAGCCTACCGCCAACCAATTTTCAAGTTCGGGTGAAGGGTACAGGTCCCATCAAAGCAAATCCAAATATGGTCGGCATGGCAGTCAAACCTTTTGGCACCAAGACCCGTTTCCCACCAATCAAAATTCCACCGAGGACATAAGAGTCAATCAACAGATCGATCGCCCCATCTGTGGGGGGTCATAATGACCCACCAATCCAAAACAAGGTGGGCGCGACTCAAGGCGGGGACGCTCCGCCAAAGGAGGGAATATCTGGGACAGTAGTCTTTGTGCTGTTGACGCTGAGCTGACGCACAATCTGGTGCGCGACAGAAAGGAGGCGTGCGCACGCTACGGTTCTACAAATGGGGTGAGTGGCGATCATGTGAGTGAGGTGAATCTCGGCTGCGCGCCGGAGAGCCTCGGCTGCCTCCTTCAAAACACCCGCCCGTGCGCGGCGTCGGCTGGTTGGACAAGCGAGGTGGGCACCTCTTCATGCAGAGAATTTTCAAATGCTGTCCCCCACAATGAGGACAGGGGCTAGAGTTTGGGCAGTCTCGCTGGTAGTGGGATCCCAAACAGGAGAAACAAAGACGGCGGGCATTCGCGAAGCGCCTACGAGAAGCGACATGAAGGTCTAAGAATGCCCTACAACTGGCCGTTCTATGCCCCATGACCCTACTATAAGAGCACTCCGCTGGGCTCTGCGTGACTACAAAGCGAGGAGGGCGCCGATCAAAATTTCCTCGGGTGCGAACGCGAGCCTGCTCCTTGACCTTGGGTGGCTGCGACTTAGCCGGCAAGTCATTCACAAGGTCTTCAAAGGGGGGCAGATGTTTTGCACTATCCCCGCTAAACTTCCGCTCAAAACGTGATTTAGGTCAGCAGGTAGCTTTTTTTAAATTATGTGCACAAACAGGTCGGACAATTGGTCCACGGGCAGATCCAAACTCTATAGGGCGTTTATGGCCACCAACAGCGGGTTCACGTTTCAACAGCTGGATGCAGTGGATGCGCAAACCAGAGACCCGGGTGAGCATGGGCAAACTGAGGATCTGCTCAATGTGGGTGTCTGCAAGGCCACGCTTGTTATGGTATCTCCGGGTGATCAAGTCCCGGGCTGTCTGGTAGGCCTCGTTAGACACCGGCGGATGTTGGATGAGGCCTTTGGCCTCCCCATCCAAAACTGATATTACGTATGCCTACTTTTGGGATGGCCGTAGGTCAGCCCTGGCATCGGCCAGGCTATCAAAGAGGTTGATGAACCCCAGGTAGCTCCCTAGGCACCCATCAAAGTGTGGGAAGTTCAACGTGGGAAGCCGAGTCAAAAGTTCCTGTGCTGGCCTAGGAAGCTCCTGCTTCAAAATGGGGTTACCATTCCTATCTGCAATCAACTACCTTTCACAATCGGAGACAGCATCATATAAGTCCAAAATCTGGGGATAATCTTTAGTGACCTTGGCTCGCTGGTCCACTGTGAAGTCAACAACAGAAACTTCGAGACAGCAAGAGCTGAAGACGCATTACTGTTGTTCGACGCTTGCCGCAACCGATCATTAATCTGCACATATTTTTGTATCAGCGCCTGCTGGCGATCAGACTGGTTTACCAGAGCGCTGGCCGAGGCAAACCAGCGCAAATATGAAGAAATGGCACCTGCAGCTGAACGTCAGTCCTTGATAGCCGACATACTAAACTGGGCTCGAAAATCAAAAGGAAATCAAAAGGGCTCGGAGAAGTAAAAATTTAAACTTAAAATAAGTTCATTCTTTGCAACAAAAGATATTATAAAGAGATATTATAAAGAAGTTATTAAAAAGTAAGTTTATCAATATAACCAGTTTATCTACATAAAGTCAAATGTGGTTATTACATATTGCTTAAAATTCCAGTATTGCAATTAAATAAGTCAATGAAGACATAATTATACCTAACTAACTGTTATGTATTTAAACTGACTAATTAACACTACAACAACAAATTCAAACGAGATTTCAACAAATTCAAGTTATCAAGTACACTGATTTGAGGTTAGGCATACACAACCGCGCTCTAACTGCTACCAAAAAATATGTTGCAGGCGCCATGATCGCGGATGTACTGGCGCTTATAACAGTGCCTTAATATCGGATACTCCAAACAACAGTACCTACGTGGAAGGTATATATCCCGAAAGACAATTTGGCTATAGTTAGTTAGTCGTTATACGTTATCAAGTCATAAAAACACATATTTAGTCTGTCTATCTGTCTTTCTATTCGTCCGGGGTAATACTCTCTAATGGCTGAACCAGTTGTAATGCGGTTTTCACTGGTAAGTGAAAGAAGGTGGTGCTCAAACAGCGGAGAAGAACTAGTCATGAATAAGATCGTGACTTACCCATCTGTCATAGCACCGGTAGGTCCGACGGGCGAGTTCATTCTTCGCTGTGCATAATGGTGGTTCTGACTCTCAACCGCAGTTGCGACGGAGGTGCTCTCTTGCGGGAAGCTCTCATCAGCTGCGGGCCTCGAGCTGTAACGATACACATTATAAATGAACTCGGATATGTTTGCGAACATGTTTGTTTAGCGGCCTGGCATGACTAAGTTATGGTCTGTATCCTTACGCTGTCCCAGCAGCTTTGCCTAACACTTTAAAGAAAATTTAAATTCTATGATATTGGAGATACCGCGCTCAATCTTGTTGCCTACCATAGAGATAGAATTCAGTATGTAGATGTTAATGGGAATAGAATTCTAGGTTTATCAGTAGCCATGGGCGTTCCACGGGGCTCCATTCTCAGACCATTCCTTTTCTAATATATGTTAACTAGTCGACGCCAGCGGCTTCGTACGCACATATTTTCGAATTTCCCGTTTCGCCCGATCCCGTGGGAATTTCGGGAAATCCCGTCTTAGCGGTCTTAGTGCACCCCTACGGTGCCCAAGGAACATACATGCTAAATTTCATCTTCTTGCGACCATTGCCCATTGCGGTATCGCTTAGAGCGAGACCAATCATTAGCCTATGGATTAGCCATTCTGTGTGAAAAAATTATGAAATATTGTTTTGTTTGCCTAAGTTCGTACATTCTAGCAAAACCAAATTTGTTAAATACTCTTTGCCTAATTTCAAAAGTCACAAACAATTCAAGTGGTCTGCTCAACTGTATTCTTAGGTCTAACCTTAGATTGTACGCAGCAGGGTACGTACGTTCTATGGGTTCAGTGGATACAATGGACAGTGCCGCAAGGTTCAATTCTTGGTCCATTCCTTTTTGAAAAATAATGAAGAGATAGTGTTATTTGCTATATTATTATTAGCAGTCATGTAATAAATGACGATGTAAATAACGCTGTCTCTAAAGAGGTTAATTGGTTTCATTATCATCATCATATCAGCCGAAAGACGTCTACTGCTGGACAGAGTCCTCCTCCAAGGCTCTCCACACAGACCAGTCCTGAGCCACCCGCATCCATCCGCTGCCCGCAACCATAACAAAATCGTTAGTCCACCTTGCGGGAGGCCTACCTCTGCTACAACGTCGTGTGCGTGGCCGCCACTCTAGAACCTTTCTGCTCCAATGGCCATCGGTTCTTCTGGCTATGTGCTCTGCCCACTGCTACTTCAGTCTGACTATTCGGAGAGCTATGTCGGTGACCTTGGTTCGCCTGCGGATCTCCTCATTTTTGATTCGATCTCGCAGAGAAACTCCTAGCATAGCTCTCTCCATCGCCCTCTGAGTGACCCTAAGCTTCCGGATAAGGCCCATAGTTAGTGACCACGTATCGGCTCCGTAGATCATCACTGGCAACACACACTGATCAAAGACTTTCGTCTTGAGACACTTCAGAATATCGGACGTGCAGATATGCCGTAACGTCCCGAACGCCGCCCAACCGAGTTGGATTCGACGAATGATCTCTTTCTCGAAGTTGGACCTACCCAATTGGATCATTTGACCCAGGTAAACGTAACTTCGAGTGTAGAGTTCCCAACCTGGATAGAAGTAGATACGACATGGACGTTAGATATGATTTTCGTCTTGTCCATGTTCATCTTAAGACCTACTTGTTGGGAGACTCTACAGAGGCCATCGAGCATTGTGCTGAGATCTTCCATGGTCTCAGCCATGACTACGACATCGTCAGCAAATCGAAGGTGAGTGGTGTACTCACCGTTGATGTTGATGCCGAGTCCTTCCCAGTCCAGAAGCTTGAAAACGTCTTCCAGCGTGGTGGTGAACAGTTTCGAAAATATGACTTCTGAAAGAAAGAAAAACTATTTATTTAACACAGACAGAAAATATTACCATATAAAATAAAACATTGCAAGGCATAACAGTAATCTGTGACAGATAGGTGCACACTCAGCTATATTGTTGCATTGTAGTAGGTCCATAATTCAACGCTGGTAATCTGTGTGCACCTTAAATGCCGCACGGACGTTAATCAGCACAACAATTAAAGTGAAAAATAAAAATAGACAAATGTATACACCGCTATTTTCTAATTAGCACAAAAAAATAGGGTTCTAAGTACCTTTAATTGATCATATTTGTGTAGGTAAAAAACAAAAACACTAAGTCCCAAAACTGTCTCAAAACTGTCCATGAAAATACGTAATAATTGATAAATGCATAACTAAAACTATGACCGACCCGCGTACTTTGACTGGTAATAGTAGTACACGGCGCCATTGATAAATTCCCCCCTGTCCCTCCCTCTGCGCCCGCGTCGCGCCCCGATGTGACAAATAGTGCTAAATTGTAACCGGTAGTGAGCGCGTCGTTTTTTCGATGGCTTATCAGTTCACATCACGGGAGTATGTAGCTATGCTTCGTTCGTACTTTTTGAGGTGATAAAACACGAGTGCAGCTGTGCGTTTGTACAGGGAAGAGTTTGGAAGCCAGTGGGTCGGTCAAGGCGGCCCTGTAGCCTGGCCTCCATGCTCACCTGACCTCCATGGACTTCTTTTTGTAGGTGTACAAAAGTGAGCCAGTTAGTGTCGAACAATTAAAACAGCGCATATTGGACGCTTTTGACGAAGTGAAAAGACAGAAGCGTACTTCTCGTGAAAAAACAATTTAATAAAACGTGCCCCTCTGTGTATTGACAATAGTGGTGGACATTTCGGAGGACAATTGAAATACTTGTAAGTAAAAATTACCTACCTACGTAAATAATAATTTGATGCGGGCGGCTCAAAATCGGTCTGTGTGGAGAACCTTGGGGGAGGCTTATGTCCAGTAGTGGACTTCTCTAGGCTGACATGATGATGATGAAATTCGTAAATAGCAGCTGATTCTAACTTCATAAAGTTCATAAATACGCCAAAATTACTATTTTCTTTTAGTCCAGAATACCTTCTTTTATTTAGATATTTTTTTGCTTTCTAATTACATACCCACGTATTTAATTACTTGTAAAAAGGTAGGTAAATTTAGTCGGTCCTAAGCCCGGGTGAAGTATGAAGGAGAGGTTAAAATTTTGAAAATTAATTAAATAATTACCTAACTACATCACTTATTCTTTTGTTTATTGTCTAAGGTTACCTACATCATAAGTGCGACAGAGAGAATGTGAATGAGCAGGATGGAATATTATCAATGAATTAGTGAATGGATTCTAAAATATGACTATGATTAAAGTGAGATTTTCTACAATAAACAAATGATAATAACTTTGCTCTTTATAGATATTATGAAATTCTTACGTCACATATATGATAATAGTGTCTTCTCTAATCTGTTCTTAAAGATTTTGTACTAATTAAAAAATAGTCATCAAAGATAAATCATATCTACTGTACAGGCATTTTGAATTTTTTTTTGAAAGCCTCGAAAATATTTATTGTTACTTTTAATGTGTAAAAAGTCGTTAAACAAGTGCAAAGGTGTATAAATAGTGTCAACAAATGCTAGCAACAATAAATACCCAGGACTTTTGCTATAACAAACACGAAATCTTAACGTTCGTTAGACGAGTTACAATTACATGTTAACATTCAGTGACATCATATTAGTGTATAACACCGATATTTAACAACTCTTCAAGCAAATTCATCGTGTTTATCAATACGAACCAAGTGTTAATTCAACATATAAATAAAATGAAAAATTAATATCATCGAACCGTCACAATATTTTAAATTTTGACATTATATCAAAGCGAATCCATAGACAATTTCTTACTTTTTAATAGTGATGTGGTAATACTAAACATACTAATGAATGAATGGATCGGATCTTAAAGTGTTGCTTTACGTAAATAAGTGTTGCAACTTGTATAAAAGTGTTGACACATGAGAAAATATTAGTCTGGTTGGAAGAAATATAAAATACTTACATATTAAATATTAATTTGTTATGAAATAAATTTTATCTGATTAAATAATAACTACAATGGAGTCACAAAATGTTACACGCCGAAAACCGCAAATATCAACATCGCAATCTGAAGAATCATTATTTGATGCAACAGTGATGAGTTTGCCAGACACTTCAATTCACAGCGATGATGAAATAATAACTCTTAATAATCGATTGAGTACTCTGAGCGCCCAATTGCAGAGTGCACATCAGGAGATAGAAAATTTGCTTTGTGACAATAATCGCTTGAAGTTAGATTTGGAGAAATCGAATAAAATCATAGAAATGTTCAAAAAAATTAAAGTCTCAGAAGCTAAATGTACTACACCAGGCTCTAAGCGGAAGACGAAGGCTAAGAAACGCAGAGAATCTTGTAGCCTGACGTCTACACCACAAAAACGTTCTGAAAAAACTGAAGCAACATATTTAGAAGAAATGAAAACCGTTACGAATATTAATTCAGATCCAAAGCTAAAAATAGGTAATCAAGACTGTTATAACAATGAAGCCGCACCCTCCGCAACTTCTGAAAAAATAGTAAGCTTAGAAAAACGGCAAATTCTGATAATTGCAGACCAGCAGGGGAAGGGTCTCCAGCAAATATTGCAGAAATTGGTTGGCTCAAATTATGCTGTACACTCGTTTTGGAAGCCTTACGCGACATTGTCTGAAATATTAAATCTACAAGAGCTGTACACACTGAGGGAAGACGACATGATAATTATAGTTGGTGGTATAAACGAAACAAATCCAAATGGTTTCCAATGGCATTTAGAAAAGCTTTTTCAGACAGTTAAGTGTGCCAACATATTTGTTAGTGAGGTACCGTTCAATAAATGTTTAAATGAAAATAAATTAAATTATGAGCTGCGCTTCATATGTAATAAATATGGTTCAGTTACCTTTGTTGACATGAATTACAGAACATTGTTACCTTATAGGACCAATAGAGCTTTGACCGTTTGTCGGTATCTATTAAGAGAAATTCTAAGTAGTGAATATAAATCTAATTTTTGTAAGTACCATGAATACTTGCACAAAAAAGCACAAAATTACAAAATATATCTTAAGGATGTAGGCACACAAACTGAAGCCATCGCTTATAGTAATGATGATGATAATGTTGAAGATGTGAATGAAGTCAGTCATGTAAACTATGATAATTTATTTCGTTTGTAACTGTATTAATATTCTCCATCAAAACATTAATGGCATTTTGAACAAAATAGACATTATTTACAGTAAGTTTAGATACCTTGGAAAATAATTCAAATGGTATTGATATAATTTGTATGTCTGAACATAACATGATTGCATCCGATGTAAATTTACTGTACATACCAGATTACATTGTAGCCTCATATTTCACTAGAAAGACCAGACATGGTGGGACTTGTATATTAGTAAAAAAATGGATAAAATTATTAAGCCACTTGATAAAATAGTAAGTATCAGTATTTCAAATGTAATTGAATATAGCGCTATTGAACTAATTGATCTAAAAATAATAATTATTTGTGCTTATAGAAGTCCTCAAAATAAAAATGCAAAATTTAAATTTGAAGTCTTTCTACAAACGTTAAATGATATACTTCAATTGTATTGTATCAAACTTAACAAAAAAATTGTAATTTGTGGAGATTTTAATATCGATCTCTTAAAACAATCTGTGCAACTCACTCAGTTCAAGGAACTTTTAAAAGGTTATCACATGCGCCTACAATTTGATAAACCTACTCGTTTGTCTAGCGGATCCTGTATAGATAACGTCATCCATAATATACGCGGAGGTAAGGGTCAAATTTGTGAACTTGCGCTATCGGATCACACTGCACAAATATTTAAGTGCCCTGTAAAGAGAACGTGTCGACTTGACCACTGGTTTGTCAGTAAAAGAGACTACTCAAAGGAAAATATTTCAAAATTCAAGAGTGCCCTTAAAAGTATTAACTTTTGTGATGTGTATGAAGAGCAAAACTCCATACAATGTTTTGATACATTTTATGATCTCTTCAAGCTATTTTACGATCTTTGCTTTCCAGAAATTAAGCTTAAAATATGCTCTAAAACAAAGTCTAATTGGATCAGCCGCGGTATAAGGATTTGCAGTAAAAGGAAACGTGAACTTTTGTGGAAATTTCGGACTGCACCCGATAGTCACAATAGATCTAACTTCAAAAATTTATCTAAACGGCTTCGTAAAATAATTCATCTCACAAAAAAGGCACGTAATGTTCACTATATACAAAATGCAACAAACAAATCGAAGGCTACGTGGAAGCTAATTAATGAACGTCAACTTTTACCGCCTCAAAGCGTGGAGCAAATCAAATTAAATAATAAAATCTTAACAGATCCGCGTGAAATTGCTGAGGCTTTCAACAACTTTTTCGTAGAACAAGTACAGACAGTTGGTAAACATAATATAAGGCGGAATTATTGTTGTCATGGTCCATCATCATCAATGTTTATGCCACCTGTACTACCACAGGACATCAATAATATAATAATGTCCCTAAAAAACTCCAACTGTACTGGCATTGATAGCATTTCCACTAAGGTTGTGAAATCAGTGTCACAAATTATTTCGCCCGTATTAAGCCATGTAATTAACTTATGTATTGCTGAAGGTACATTTCCCGATAAACTTAAAATTACAATTGTAAAACCTCTATTTAAAAAAGATGATAAAGAGAATATGTCAAACTACAGGCCCATCGCTTTGACTTCAGTAATCGCAAAAATTTTTGAAAAAGTTATTTATAATCATTTATATACATATTTGGAAAACAATAACCTACTTGTTGACAACCAAAAGGGATTTCGTAAAAATAAATCAATAAATTTAGCAATTTATGATTTTTTAAAGATGATAATTAGTAGAGTTGATAGACGTTTACCAGTACTTGCTCTATATATGGACATGTCAAAAGCGTTTGACCATGTAGACCATACTATATTAATTAATAAATTGAATTCATTTGGCATAAGAGGCAACATCGCAAATTTAATCGAAAATTATCTTCATAACAGACAGCAAATAACAGTGATTAGTAAAATTGTTAAGAAAACGGAAGTTCTGTACAAGTCTACCCAAAGAGCTATCAAATACGGCGTGCCTCAAGGTAGCGTCCTCGGACCCTTACTTTTTATCATGTACATTAATGATTTACCATCGGCTGCAACATGTCCAATGATAATGTTTGCAGATGACAGTACATTGGTTTTTAATAATTATGATGATGTAACTGAGATACAATATGACATAACTAAGAATATCAATTCTGTAATAAAATGGCTTGACAACAATAATTTAAAGGTTAATTTAGATAAAACGTTATTAATGCAATTTGGGCAATCAATTAATACAAATTATAACATAGACTACAGAGGTAAGAGTATTAGTCTTACTAAAAATACAAAGTTTTTAGGACTTCACATAGAGAACTCATTAAAATGGAATAAGCAAATTGACTACGTGTGCAATAAATTACATCAGCATTCTTATGCCCTGTATATGCTCAGGAAAAAGGTAAACGAAACCGTTTTACTTACAGCTTACCATGGCCTTGTATCCTCTATCCTAAGATATGGCATCATATTTTGGGGAAATGCCACGGGGAAGGAAAGGGTTTTTTTGGCACAGAAGAGGTGCATAAGAGCAATTGCAAATTTATGTAAAACGGATAGCTGTAAACCGCATTTTAAAAGATTTAAAATACTAACCATGCCGTCACTATACATACTGGAGACTGCTTTATTTGTAAGATGTAATATGCATTATTTTACACAAATAAGTAGCGCGCGAAGAGCTGATAAATTGAAATTAGTCGCATGTAGAACATCTTTGCATCACAAAAGTATTTCATCAATGCCTCCAAAAATTTACAATCAAATTCCAAAGTATATAAAACTCGCAAAAAATTATCATGTTTTTAAAAAGGAACTGTCTGCATTTCTTATTGAAAAGGCGTATTACTCCGTCATGGATTTTATTAATGATAAACTTTGTACAGACTAAACCATTATTTATTATTGTTATTTTATGAAATGCTATACCTATATCTGTGTGTATTTTATTTTAATGGTGTACGTGATGATAATAATAATATTTCAAGGAATTGACATACAATTATATTGCAGATTTTGATTTGATTATTATTAATTTGACATTATTTAATTTTGTATTCAGTTTTTTTATTTGTTTTATTGTGTTTAATACTGTTATTATTATTGTTTAAATTGGTTTTTTCATGATATCCTTAGTTGTAATTTATTGGTTTGTAATTATTTCTTTAAATATTATAATTTATTAATATTATTATAATTATTTGTACGCCAATACCAGGCAGAACATAGCGCACTTTATTATGCATGTAAGATCTTTATTATGTACCTATGCTCACAAATAAATCATTTGAATTTGAATTTGAATTTGTGGTGTATAATAGCACGTGAGTAGTCTTTATACATGTTTATCTAAACAACAAAACAATACATAGGTAGGTACACAAAAACAGGATTAAAAACAGTGGTTATAAAACAAAATAATAAAATAAGGTAACATAGTAAATAATAGATACGCCGACTCAATTACTTCGTAATATGTATCACATCCAATATTCAATGCATAATTATGCAGCGGTGCAGGCGCGGGCGAGTCGAGCGGGCTGCAGGACGCAGCGCGTCGCGCGCGTCGCATACTACTAGCGCACTAGCCCGCGATCATAAATTATACAGATATACTGGTATATATGCGCAACTCTCTCTAAGGAAAAGTTCAATATGCATCCTCTACTCTAGATGGCGTACAAACAATTTTATTTTTATTCTCGTATAGATGGCGTTAGTAGTAGATTCATTTTTCAAAATAAAATAAATGTTTAATTTCGGTGTTAATAAATAAGTAAATTACAACTATTATATTGTAAAATATGCAATTTAAAAGTAAAAAAATATAAAAATCACAAAAAGTAGTTCGAGATTAGCGTGGATTCGATCCACGGACGTTTGAGTTGTGAGCCTAGCACTTTTCCACTGCGCCACGCAGATCTTTACAATTTTTGCGAAATTACCGTTCAGTTATCGCTACAGATATTTCTAGATATATATGTAATTTTTTTCTTGCAATCTTCGGTAGATGGCGCTGATCTATATGAAGTTTACCTTATCTTTACAATATTTGCGAAATAACCGTTCAGTTATCTCTACAGATATTTCTAGATACATATGTAATTTTTTTCTTGCAATCTTCGGTAGATGGCGCTGATCTATATGAAATTTACCCATGTATGGAGCTTTCAGGGCCCTGCCCGCGATGTAATCATTGTTTACATAATACCAGAGACTAGTAAAGAATACTAGTCTCTGATAATACATACTTATAAAATGGACAGTTTATTATTTATAAAAGGAGTTAACCAGTGTATATTAACCAATTACAGAATGTTGTAGCAATAAAATTCGTCACACTTTCAACCATCATGAGTGACACAATAGTAATAAATAATAATTACTTAAACTAGCCTCCTCGCGCTGCCCGACTAAAAGTTCAAAAGCTCTCCTCACAATGCCGCTGCTGGTTTTGACGTCAGCAACTCGGGCGATGCCGTCGGAACTAGGATAAACGGCAACAATGCGACCCATCCGCCATTTCAGAGGCGGTAAATTGTCCTCTTTCAGGGTGACGAGCGAATTGATCTTGAGCGGTTCAGTGCTGATTCGCCACTTGGTTCGTTGCTGAAGTTGCGAGAGGTACTCTCTGCTTCACCGTTTCCAAAAATGCTCACGAAGCTGCTGAATGCGTTGAAACCGTCTGAGGTGATTGTAAGAACAGTCTTCGTAGCTACTCTCTGGCATTGCGGTGAGCGGCCTTCCCATCAAAAATGGCCTGGGGTGATAGGGTTCAAGTCTTCAGGGTCTGAGGAAATTGGAGTTAGCGGACGCGAATTTAAAATGGCCTCGATTTGCACTAACGTTGTATTAAGTTCCTCATACGTGAGGTAACAATTTCCCAGCACTCGAATTAAATGGTGCTTGGTTGACTTGACACCTGCTTCCCAGAGTCCTCCAAAATGCGGTGCATATGCAGGAATGAAGTGAAAGTTTATTCCTTCATTAACAACACTGTCTGCCAAGGAATTGCAATGACTTTTAAGAAATTGTGAAATATCATTACACGCGCCTACAAAAGTCCTCCCGTTATCGGAATAAATATTCTGCGGCTTACCTCGCCGCGCAATAAATCGACGTAATGCAGAAAGATAACATTGACTCGTCAAATCACCAACCAGCTCCAGGTGCATTGCCTTTGTAGTGAAGCATATGAAAACCGCAATGTAGACCTTAATGACACGAGACCCACGGCCTTGTTTACTAACAGCTGCTATAGGCCCTGCGTAGTCTACTACTACATTGATAAACGGATATCCTAGGGTAAGACGATCACGGGGCAAGTTTCCCATTTTAGGTTGCCCTTTCATGCGATTATATCGTATACATTGATGATAGCAAGATTTTGCCAAATTACGGCCTCCAATAGGCCAATACCTCTCCCGAATACTAGCCAACACTAACTGAGGACCGGCATGCATTAAATTAACATGTTCAAAATTAAATAACAATTTTGTAAAACGATGTGTGGACTGTAGTAAAATAGGGTGTTTTTTATCAAAATTAAAATTAGAATTACATTAACGCCTGCCAACACGCATTAAATTATGTTCATCTAAGAAGACGTTAAATTTTAAGAGCGGACTCTTTTTAGGCAAGGTTTAGGCAAGGTTTTGTTTATTAATAAGAAACTATAAGTTTCTTATTAATAAACAAGCATTCATTCAGGCAACGATTCTGCCTGTGAATTTTTAATAACAATGTTTAATGCGTTTTGTAACTCAGCAGATGTCAAATAGGTCGCGGCCGCTGGTGAGCCCTTGCATCTATTTACAAACCTTAAGATATATGCTACAGAGCGTTTTATTAAACGCGATAGATTTGAAAATCGATTAAAATTTATTTATTCGATGAGTCGTTGTGAACGTGATTTGAACTCCGCGATAATTCTATGGTCTCGAGCAAGTCAGCACGGTTCCTTAGAAAAGTATTGAAATATTCTAATGTAACGATTTCATTTTTCGCTAATCTATCCTTGTGCTCCTCCCACTCACAAAAGGTGCGTGAATCCAGCTTTTTTGTGACGATATAGATGAAAAGAGTGTCCCAACGTTTGGCAGGTTCACTCAAGGATTCCAATGCAAGCAAATTATCGATTAGTCGCTTTAAATTAATAGACGATTCCTTGGTAATCTGTTCAAGATTAAATATTGATGAAACGTGATTGTGAACCAGCAACCGTTTACTATCAAATCGATCACATAGCAGTTTCTACGCAGCTTCGTAGTTTTTGGCACAAAACTGTATAGACTGGATGACAACAGCAGCGGAACCTTGTAACGAGGTTCTTAAATAATGAAATTTGTTAATGTCTTCTATGTCACTATTAGAATGGATAAGGCTTGAGAAGGTGTCATGGAACTCCAACCAGTTCTCATATGATCCACTAAAAATTGGCAGCTTAATAGTTGGTAATTTGACGAGCTTATGGTTATTATAACCATTACTTACATTTTTATCATTAGCAGCAGAATAATTATTCACAATATCTTGTAATATGCGGATTCGAATTCATCTCTTTCTGCCGAATGATCGAAACTGTCACTGAGGCATTCAAGCTTCAATTGAACCTCATCGTACGATTCAAAGATAGATTTAATCTTACCGATACGAATTTGCAATTCCGAGACATCAGTAGAACTTAATGAAGAAACATCTAACCCATTGATAAACGTAGCAAAAGCCCTTACACGTCCCTTATAACTGCCACATTTTTAATTAATTCCTTTTCTTCGGACATCCTGGGAAACAGGTGTCAAATCAACCTGAAACGTTATACAAACCAAAAGTTGTTCCCTATATTTTACTTAAATTATAAGTAGGTAGGTACCAATCTGTTATTTGCAAAGTTAATAATTCTAATTTGCGTATAACAATGGCTACAATTTATACAATAGATCAATGCAAACTTTAATAAAATGTCTAATTGAATAGGCACAATATACAAATTGTTATCTTTAAATATTACAACCTAAGGAATTTGCTGGCTTGTCGAGTCAATTTACAATAATTAAAAAAGTAACAAAATAACTACTTAATTACATAAATGGCAATAAAATAATCTCGCAAACCAAAAATACTTATAATTACAAGTCTTTTTTGAACTTCAGTTAGGATGTCGGTCAAAATCAATGACAAATTAGACACAAAATAATGAAAATATGATTAATACTGACCTTTTTACATATCATTACCACTATAAGCCTTAATATTACCTGAGTGCTGGGTGAAATAAATAGGAGTTAGCACAAATATAATTAAGTGCCCGCTATGAGACCGGGTCTTGTCCTTCATGTGACCTCTTCACCGTCCAGTGCAATTGCCAACGATATTTTTTTCCTCAGTAATTCAAATGCCAGATAAGGATCACAGGTAATATTCTTGAGTAAAAATGAGAAGCCGATGTGGTTTAGAATTCAACGTTTTAATTGATCTTGTTACAACGACGATACAAGAGTGAGTGTCGAATGACAATTTGAACTTAAAGCTACGAGAACGGGAGCGAACGGTATGAATGCGATTTCAATTATAATCTGTGCTATGTAATGTGGATCTTGCCTAACAACCACTAACTGTTCATCATCAAACGAAAGCTGTGAAAATACTCCCGCAAAATCTTTTGTTATTTTACCAACAGACGAATCTGAGATACAGCAGCTCATTCTACGGCCAAAAGACAAGTGTGCCGTAGGCTTTGACCGAATCTCGGGGTCAATCTTGAAGAGACAATAAATGTTCTTGTCCCTCCTATAACCCACGATTGTAACCTGGCTTTATCAAGTGGTATTTTTCCAAGGGCTTTTAAGATAGCTGTAATTAAGCCTATCCATAAGAGTGGGGACGGAGGCTCTGTCGATAACTACAGGCCAATCTCAATATTGCCAACACTATCCAAGATCTTGGAAAGGTTAATTAATAGCCGTCTTATAAGTTTTTTGGAGATTAACAGTCTGATTTCATCTGCCCAATTCGGGTTTCAACGTTGTAAGTCAACTAATGAGGCAGTTCACGAACTTTTGGATACAGTCGTAACCAACCTTGAGCACAAAAAGAAGTCCCTGGCGATATTTATAGATCTGGCTAAAGCCTTTGATATAGTATCTGTCCCTCACTTGGCTGGAAGACATTGGCATTAGAGGTGTTCCCCTGAAATTATTGAAGGACTACTTAACTGATCGAAGACAGAGAGTCAAGATAGATAATAGATTGAGTGATGAGCTCCCCATTGAATACGGATTTCCTCGAGGGAGCATGCTCGGACCGACTTTATTTCTGGTCTATATTAACAATCTCTGTCGTCTCCAGCTCCACAATGGTAAAATTATCACATTTGCCGATGACACCGCTCTCCTATTTAGAGGTGATGACTGGGATGACGTCTTTAGCAATGCACAGATTGATTTTAATAGGGTTAGTTCCTGGCTGCAAAGAAATGTGCTAACTCTTAATGTATCCAAAACCAAATATGTGACTTTCGCATACAGAGAGAACCTCTTGCCACCATTTACATCAACTATCACAGCCCCAGTCCCGCGCGAATCGCCGAGGTGAGCGCACGCGTCAAACCAAGGTCGAGTTTGCCCGAGTCGTGATTTTTCATAGTACCCACATATTACTTTTGATAAAAGTAATGTTATTGCATAATGGATAGTTTGGACTTTTGTGATTCAAGTGAAAGTGATGTGGTAGAAGGGGACTTAGTACAAGAATGTGAGCAACAAGTTAGAGATAGTGAGCGAAGCAGAGCGAAGGAAATAGACAGAATGACGGAGAAAAGGGTGCGATCAGATAACGAAGAGATAATAGAGGATGATTTAGGATTTATTACGGTGAGAAATAACCAAAAGAAATTAGCGACGGGCACATCAAAGGCCCCGACGACGTCAAATGCCCATACTACGTCAAATAACACGACTATATCAAACATACCCACTACATCAAATGCCCCGATTACGGTCCCCGCTAGTGGTGAGTACATAATCAATTCACCTAAAACAGGAAATGACAAAATAATAGTGTGCGTAACGTCAAAAGAAATGTTGCCCAAGCCTTTTGGTATGGCTAAATTATTAAGAGCTGAAAGTATTAAGAATATATTAAAGATTCAATATAAAAACCCCTATAAGATACATATTGAGTTTGAAGATAGAAGTAACGCGGTCAATCTGATTAATTGTAGTAAACTGCAAAGTATGGGCTATAGATGTCAATTTATTGATGAAATAAGTTTGTCATATGGCGTTGTGAAACAAATTGATTTAGATATTGAAGAGAAGGAATTCCTGGAGAGTATAGAATGTGAAAGTGAAGTTGTTTCTGTAAAAAGGCTAAAAAGGCAATCAGCTAACGGAGAGTGGATACAAAGCGAGTCTATTCGCATTTGTTTTAAAAGTTCTACCTTACCCCCGTATGTGCTCCTATACGGGTGCAGATTTAAGGTAGAAACATATACCTTCCCCGTAAGTCAATGCGCGGGATGTTGGAGGTTTGGGCATCTTATTAGGACCTGCCCAACCAAGAAGATATTATGCCCCAAATGCGGCGGCAATCACGACAATTGTGCAACTAGTAATTTTAAGTGCATAAATTGTAAGGGCGCACATATGGCACTTAACAAATCGTGTCCCGCCTTTAAAAAAGAAAAGGCTATCAGACAAATTATGTGCGAGGAGAATTGTACCTATAGAACAGCATCGGGGCTATATGTCAACAAATATAAATCTCAACAGATGAATGAATTTATCAACGAAGAGGTAAACATGACCCAAATACACAATACTCCCCAGTCCAAAGAAAAGTCGTATAGGGATATCCTGATGTCAGGAACACGGAATCGTACAGAACAGATAGAGTTAGCCCATGAGGATTCTTTTGCCGACAAGCGAGATACAGAGGAGCCTATGGAGGAGTCTACAGAGCCAGAACCTTCTAAAAAATCCCAGAAACTTACAAACAAACGTAAAGAGGAATGTGAAAAGGATGAGCTTTATGAAATGAACCAGCCTTCAAATGAAAGTGGATCTACCGGTAACTCAGAAGATCCACAGAAGCAAAAGTATAGAAATATATTTTATTTAAAGAAGTTAATGGATAAACTTAGAGAAATCTACTTTTCCAGGTCTAGTACTGCTGATAAAATCAAATTAGTAATTAGTTTAATTATTGAAGAAATTATTCAACTGGTATTTGGATTTGTAAATGAGGGGAATTTGATAAACAAAGTGTTTTCATTATTTAACGATGGCTCCTAACAAAGTAAAAGATGCCACTATCAACATAATGCAATGGAATTCGCAAAGTATAAGACCTAAAATTATCGAATTTGAGTCAATTTTATATAAAGAACAAATACATATTGCAATCATCTGTGAGACATGGTTAGAGCAAGATAGTTTTTTAAACATATCCCAGTATAAAATATATAGAAAAGACCGAATGGATGGGTATGGGGGCGTAGCGATTGTCATACATAACTCGTTAAAAGCAGAATGTAAATTATCAAACATTAGCAATACTGGCATCGAGATGTTACATATTAAAATATACAATTGTAAACGCTTAGAAAATATAATTTCAGTTTACTGCCCGTCTTCTATACAAACTAGACAAAACCATTGGGATGAGTTGTTTTCGCTGTGTCCTAACAAAACACTTGTAGCCGGCGACTTCAATGGGCATCACTCTAATTGGTCCTATAAGACAGATGTAAGAGGCAAGCAAATTATGGACTCAGCGTTAGAATACGGATACATTCCCGTTAATGACGGCAGCGCCACGCGGGTGAGATACGTGAATAATGTTCTACAACAGTCATCTCCAGATATCACTTTTGCTTCTTCCGATATTGCAGTTCATTTTAGGTGGCAAGTATTAAGTGACAACTTGGGCAGTGACCATTTAATGATTAAAATTAAAATGAATTACCAAGCTATAAGTGATTCCACTAACAACAAACGTAACTTTAAAAAAGCAAACTGGTTAGCATATTCTAATGACATAGAGCAGTTATTTTCTGATATCGATCCCCACAGCTCACATGATATTTCGCAAATGTATAGGACCTTTATTTCAACTATCAATAAATCTGTTGAGAAGAACATACCATTAATTAAAAATTGTATGAATCCAGATAATAATTTTAAACCAAAGCCATATTGGACCCCATATCTTTCAAAACTTGTAGCAGAAAGGAGACTTGCATTGCGGACATTCAGACGTAACCCTACACCGGTAAACCTAGCAGAGCTAGAAAATAAAGCGTTAAAGGCTAAACAAGAAATTCGTAGAGCTAAAACAAATTGCTGGCAAACATTTTGTTCCTCAGTAGATGGCACTGTAACTTCATCGGTGATGTGGCGCAAAATGAAGTGGATTCAGGGATATAAACAACACAATCATTATGTTCCGTGGAATAAAAGAATAGAGTTGTTAAATAGTTTGACCCCCGATTCAGTTCAATGCTCTAAACCTCTGTTTATCTCAAACAATGTGCTATTAGAGTCAGAGTTTACCTTACAAGAACTAGAGGCTTGTATCAAAAGGAAAGACTCCGCGCCGGGAATCGATAATATTACGTACTCAATGATTTTCAATCTGCCCACTGTGGCCAAAATATTCTTGCTACAGATATATAATAATATTTTTACCTCTGGTTGTGTTCCTGATGAATGGCGTAATATTAAAGTAATTGCAATACCTAAATTAGCAGATAATTCAAAATTAAGACCAATCTCGCTTATTTCTTGTTTATGTAAGATCTTTCACTTGATGTTAGCTAAACGTATAGAGTGGTTCGTTGAACATAATAAGCTTTTACCCCCTAGCACTACAGGCTTTCGGAGAGGACGATCGTGCTTGGATTCACTCGCTCAGCTGATCTCATATATTCAAGTAGGGTTTACAAAAAACATATCGACTCTGGCATGTTTCTTAGACATTGAGAATGCTTACAACAATGCTTTGATAGATAATGTAGTTAAAACTTTGGATGACTTAAAAGTGGGTGGTCGTTTTTGTAATTATTTGTGGGAATTTCTTAGGCAAAGACACTTAATCATCAAAGGTGACACGGAGAGCAAAAGTGATATCGTGAGATGGAGTACTAGAGGATTAGCACAGGGAGATCCGATCTCTCCTCTGCTCTTTAATATTGTGACATTTGAAATTTGTAATAAAATTTCTAATATGGTTAAAATATGTCAGTATGCCGACGATTTTGTTATCTTTGCCAGTCTAAAAACTATAGATGAAAGTGTGCAACATTTGCAAACCTCTTTAAATAATATTGTGAAGTTATTGTCTAGTATGGGCTTAGAATTGTCCACGTCCAAATCACAGTTTTGTTTGTTTAGCAGAGGATATAGAAGGCAACACGTACAATTATGTCTAAATAATATTCCCTTAGCAGCAACTGAGAACATCAGGTATCTGGGCGTATGGTTGGACCGCTCGCTTCGATGGGGCAAACATATAAATGAACTGGAGGAAAAGTGTCAGAACATGTTAAATATCTTAAAAGTACTAGCAAATTCTTGCTGGGGTTTGCATCCTATACATCTAAGACATTTATACATCTCTTTGATAAGGAGCCGACTAGATTACGGTTGTGTATTCTACGATAGTAGTATTAAGTCTAGGTTATATAAATTAGACAAAATTCAAAACCAGGCAATGAGAGTTATTGGTGGATTCATTAAAACCACACCTATACATGTGATGGAAAGCGAATGTTGTCTACCCCCGTTACATATAAGACGTAAATATTTAGCATTTAAGTTTTGCCTCAAGGCTAAATCGTGGACTAAGTGTAAGACGGTTAAGTGTCTATCGGACCTTGGAGCTCTTAAGAATCACAGATACTGGTCAAATAAAAAGACACCTGTTTTAATGGATACTTATAATATAATTCAGGAAGAAAAAATCTATTCATCTAACCCCTTAGACATGTATAAATTAAATCTCTGGTGTAGTAATATTTCAATTAAAAATGCGATCCAAACTAATCTACAAAGTGTAAACATGCCAAAACAAACTTATGAAACGCGCTATTTAAGATGTCTTATATCACATGAATTACTAGAAACATATAAAGGATGGTACAAATTGTTTACTGATGGTTCAAAGAGCTCCAAGGCCGGGGCCGCCTTTTATGATCCACTAACTAAGACAGGTGCGTGTTTTAGTATAGTATCTGAAGTGTCTATAATGACGGCAGAGCTATTAGCAATCTCTGAAGCGTTGTCCTACATTTCAACTATTCAACACTCTAAGATAGTGATATTTACTGATAGTAAGAGTGCGCTCCAGCATTTGGCTCGGTGCGCCTCTGGACACAGAGGTGTGCCGATAGCCTTTGCCGCATTAAGTAAAATACAAACTTTACTTTTAAATGGTGTTAATCTAGTGTTACAGTGGGTCCCGTCGCATATTGGTCTGCGAGGTAATGAGGAGGCTGACAGACTAGCTAACATAGCTGTTACGTCAGGTGTTCAAATATTTATTTTGCCATATTATACCGAAATTCTTTCAAAGTTTAAAAATTATTGTAATGAAGAATGGAAATCATATTTTAACGAGATATCAAAATCTAAAGGGCTATGGTATAAAACTATTCAAAGTGAGCCTCCCCCTTTGCCATGGTTTAGTAATTTTATGGTTAGCCGGCGAATTTTGGTTACTGCTTTCAGACTACGTTCTGGACACATGCCACTGAAGTCTTTTGCTTTTTTGATGAAAAAAGTAGAGTCTCCTAACTGCTTAGTCTGCAATAAAATTGAAGATTTATATCACCTTCTGGTGGAATGCGCCCGGAACGAGTCTGAGAGGAGTTCTTTAATAATAAATTTAAAAATAAATAAGCTAGATATAGGTACATATAATATTATTTTGTCATCACCAATGTCAGCGGAAGCGATGATGGTTTACTCTCTAGTAACTATTTGATGTTAGTAATAAGATTAGGTTACGATGGAACCTACATAACATTTTGTTAACCGTTCCTTTAAAATAAATAAAGAGAAAAAAAAAAAAAAAAAAAAAAAACTATCACAGCTCATCAGTGCCAACTAGACCAATCTGACTGCACCTGCCCTATCATTAAGCGAACTGACTCTATAAAATACCTCGGTATTGTTGTAGATCAAACTCTCTCTTTTAAACCGCATATAACCGCTTTGGTAACAAGATTGTGTAAATTAATTTATATTTTTAAAAAGTTAAGAAACTCTGCCAATTTAAACACGATCAAGATGGTGTACTATGCTTTAGCCCACTCTCTGATCAGTTATTGCTGATCCTGGGGTGGCGCTGCTAAATCGCACCTCATAGAGGTCGAGCGGGCCCAACGTGCAATCCTTAAAGTTGGTGCTGATCTTCCTTATCGTTTTCCCACTGTGGACCTGTACAAGAAAAGGGATATTCTCACAGTCAGACAGACATTTATTCTTCAGGTTGCCGACATGCAATGCTCCAATACAATCTGAACCTATTAAGAAATAAGCGCCGAAAAGGCAATGTATGTGAAAAACAGAAATGGAGGACAGCTATCTCGAGTAACTTTTTCTGCTTTAACGGACCGTACCTTTATAATAAATTAAACCACATAATAAACTTCTATCCTACTCTTAAAACAAAGTGCAAAGCTGTGGTATCGCAATATCTTAAAAGTCTTGATTATGAATCTGTGGAGCACCTATTAACTTTACCCAAATAATAATAAATCATTGCTAAAATAGTTTTCAAGTACTCAACTGCCTATAATATCCCAACAATGTCTCGTGTTGCAAATAATTTGTCGCTCACTACACACTTACACACCCCAACACAACGCACTTACTCTCAATACACATTACACACACACACTCATAATTATCTGTAGTTAACAATGTACTAAGGTTTCCGGTACATCCGTAACCTGTCTTATATTATAACAAATTATGTGTAAGTTAAATTTTTTACATATATTTTTTTTTTCTTAGGTTAACCCGTACTCCAATATTGCCTACCATTTCCTATACCTATGCACGGAACGTCTAGTACTACCGGTGAAATAACTACGGAGGGCACTGGTGACCTGTAATACAGGCTGTATTGTTGCACATGCCTACGTCAGGCACCAGCCTCTCACAAGATTATGTAAACTTGTCATTAGTGTGGCAGTATGTGTGGTACTTGTATCGAGTGGTGTGGTATACAAAGTCTTTAGACGTACCTTTTTAGTCCAGGGGTTTGACACCAATGAAAGTCACTAGTTTATACGCTACACAGAAGAAAGTTTAGTGTCACACACACAAGATACGTAAAGTACACAATAACGTTCACAATACACATGAAGTTCAGGAAGGAAAAGTAGGCACGAAAGTAAAGAAATAAAGAAAATTAATTTTACAATTATAAAATATGCGCGGTAGGGGCACAATAAATTAGCGGCAGGTGACATGCGCTTCGCGTCGAACGTATTACCATGGTAATATAATCTAACAGTATTGTAACTCGCCCGTCTTCGTGAGTTATATACCTACCAGACGCGCTGCATGCGAGCTGCGGCACGATAGCGGCTGCGGGTACTGTAGGCACAGTCCGCACAGTCTAATGGGTACTCTGCTCGAGGCGCGTAGGTATAACTCGAGTTTCGTGCGTTTGTATGGAGTTACAATACTGTTAGATATTATTACCGTGGTATTACGGAAGACTGTTTTTTTCAAGTAATGGGTTAACGATCTATTGAACTACCGGATGCAGTAGTGACCGAGCTTTGATAAATAAAGCGGCCTATTGCTTATGCTCGGTTCCATTGCACCGTACACCGCGTCATCCGACATTGCCGGATTATAGTTTATGTGTAGTGTATTTGTAATGTGTACTGTTTGTATGTAAATACATAATGTTGATTTACATGTTTGTTTGTTTAGTATGTGTACATATATAACATAAAGGAATTATAATAAATATAAATAGGTATTATTTAAATGTTGTAAATATGTGTGTTGAGTAGATAAATATAAATAATGTGAAATAGGGGATGCCCACATTAGTGTTAAGGACTTAGCATAAGGATACTTTGTGATGAGGAAATAAATGAATTTTATTATTATGTGTTTCTCTAACACGCATACTTTTCTAACATATGGTGTTAAAAAAGTACACGGGCCTTTGGCAGGCGTACACGGAGACATATGTAGGTCCAACGCGCAGAGGCCCTTTGAGAGTTTTAATCTAGAATGTGATGGGACACCTACTGAGGAGCCTCCATAGCAGCACTATGAAGTACAGCCACGGATTAGCCGCAGCAGTTGTAGTACTATTGCTACTTTTATGGATACTAATATTTCTGGGCTTTTGGGGTGGGTGTTTGATGAATAATACGTGAACACTATGGATAAACAACGGCGTCTGCCCTAAGTACTCTTATAGTACGTCGAAAAGGGGCAGACGGTGACTCGCCAACTCACTGGATGGGTCCTCTCTAAATAGCCGCCAAGGCAAACAAACTCTACCATAAAGGCAACAAGAGGGCAACACCGGTGTGAGTGGCTAGGGGTGTCGAGCGGTGCGGCACCGGTTTCGCCATCGCGGGTCTCGTGACCCGAAGTTACGCCCTTGACAATGACACTTCCACCCCCAAGCAAATAGCTCTTGCGACTTCCCTCTGGCCGGCCAACTAAGGCAAGCCAGAGTCGAGGGTCCTGCGGGCGCTCTTAGAAAGCCACTCCAACCAGCCAACAAAGGCAAGCCGGAGATGAGGCCCTGACCGACTCTCTGAAGCATTCGGGACCGAAGTGTCGCCAAACACATTCAGCTCGCCACAAAGCTGCTCTGCGGTTTTATTATTATTATTATTATTATATGATGAACACCAAATGTCCAAGGGTGGATCCTTGTGGAATTCCTCAGGATACAGATTAGGGAGGGGATGATATTGAAGTACCATCTTCCTTCTGTATCTGGACGTACTGCAATCTCTTTGTCAAACATTTGACTGCACTTTCACTAAAACCAAACATTTTAATTTTGAAAGTAACAGGGGAACATTTATGGCGTAAAAAGCACGAAAGTAATCCAATAATGCCAGTATAGTACCTTCCCCTCTGTCCCGCGCTTTGATAATATTACCCACCACATCCGCTAGAGCCGTTGCCGTACATCTCCCACTTAACACCAATTTAATTGGTATAGTGCTAATAATTTACTTATGGAAGATAAAAGTAGGCGATAGCCCAGTGGTGTACGTAACGAACTGGCGAGACGATGGTCTCGGGTTCGATCCCCAGGTACCCCGGCCACACACCTCTGACTTTTCGAAGTTATGTGTGTATTAATAATGTTAATAATTATCGCTCGCTTAATAATGTGCCCGGAAGATGGCAATAGGCTCGCATTACATTGGGACCGAAACATAACTGGCGAAAAGTGGGTGTGTAATACACATCTGCCTACCCCTTCGGGGATAAAAGGCGTGAAGTTATGTATGAAGATAAACAAAATCTATTCGATTTTCGGCACCAAATGTAAAACAAGTTGAAACCGTTATACGGATGAATGGAGAAGAGTTGGATCTTATAATTAACACTGTTTTCTAAGGCATAACCTTAGTTTCTAAGCTACAGTGGAGCCCACATAAGTAAGTTTTCGTATAGACTTAGCTCTGCAGCGTACGCGGTTAATAAGATTCGTCAGTTAGCAGATATAGACACAGCCAGAATAGTATATTTAAGTTATTTTCACAGATAATGTCACATGGCATTTTATTATGGGGCAATGCAGCTGACATTCAAACTGTTTTTGTACTGCAGAAGCGAGCTATTCGTGCAATTTACTCAAAATATACAAATTACTCTAAGGGCAAAATTTAAGGAAATTAAGATAATGACTGTCGCATCTTAATATAATAAGTTGACCAGCATCTGCCCCGTATGATTTCTCCTACCAAATCCGTGTGGTCCTACTACCGATTCGCCGCAAGTATGTACTCCCACTTTGGCGGTGAATGGGGGACCGCATGACAACATTAAAGTGGGCCTTTTGGGTGTTGTGTATGGCCCTGGAGATCTCTTCGTACATTTCCTCTACTTCATCATCCGAGTATACCGAAGTCGGTGCGCATACACTTGGACGACTTTGAGAGTATATCTCTTGGTGAGTCTGATCACAAGGTATGCTACGCTTGTCGACACACTGGAGATTTCTAAAACGTTGTTAGAGAGGACCTTATGGACCAGGAACCCAACGCCGCCTTGGCTGGTCTTCCCTCCTGAAGTACATAAGATGGCCTGAATGTAGGGTAACGGTATCCTCCCCCTCTCTCCGGACCTCGTATAATCCCAAAACATGCCACCTTATGTACTTCAGTTCCTCTTCTAGTTGTGCCAGACGTTTATCGAGCCGTAGCGTGCGTCCGTTATACGTAGCCATGGTCAGTCGGTGTTGGCGGCCTATCTTAACCCGGGGATTCTTCGCAACCCCTGCCCCGCCGTTACCGTCTCCGCCGTATTGGCCAGGAATAGCGGGGCGACCTGGAACTGGGGGCCTTTGCGTAGGCGTGTGTACCATTTGAGGTGAGTGTTGGTGATCGCAGACTAGTTTATTTAAGCTACTTTCAAAGCGAAATGATTTACGGTGTAATATTATGGGGTACGGCTAGTGATAAACAGACTATTTATGTCATTCAAAGGAGGGCCATATTATGTGCAATTAATAAGTTAGTTGCTAGAGATTCTTTACGAGGTAAATTTAAAAATATAGATATATTGGCAGTTATATCGCAATACCATGGCGGTGCGACCATGGCTTTAACTTGTGCATTTCTGTACTTCTACTTTTCTGAATTATTTATATCTATGTAAACGAGCTATTTGCCTGTTTAGTCATTTTTAGACCCCCTTTACGTGGTCGGGTTACAGTTTTGATAATTATTTTTGTAAAGCTTTAACTGTGCAATATCGCGAAAAATAAACGATTTTTAAGTTCAAACATAACATATCATAACATATCTTCACGCCTTTTATCCCCGAAGGGGTAGGCAGAGGTGTATTACACACCCACACTTCGCCAGATATGTTTCGGTCCCAATGTAATAGGGGGCGAGCCTATTGCCATCTACCGGGCACATTATTAAGCGAGCGATAATTAACATTTTTAATACACACATAACTTCGAAAAGTCAGAGGTGTGTGCCCGGGGTTCCTGGGGATCGAACCCGAGACCATCGTCACGGCAGTCCGTTACGTACACCACTGGGCTACCACCGCTTTAAGTTCAAAAGACTTGTTTATTCACCTGATCAATACAGCGTTGAGGTCTTCGCCCCCATTGTCCGCCGACGGGTCAATAGGCGTGCCGTCTAACTCCGCCCTGCAAAGTATAATAGTTGTGGGATTTAAATAATACACTTGAGAAGTTCAAATGTCTAAACGTATTACTGGCTAACTTTTATTTTGATTTTGGAACGCAGTATGTTTTTCGGACAAGAAACATCTAGAACGAATTTTGTGTGCCTTTTACCTTTCATCCCACATACATAACTGCCGTCTGCTGATGGCAAGTCCGCACCCCAAAGGAATAGCAATATGACCCATGGTCAATAATAATAATCTTAATAATCACAATTTCTTTGGCGGGTGTCGTCAGTTCGTCTCTCTTGCACTCATAGAGACAGCTGTCACAGCGCGACTGCCACGCCGCCAAGCGGCAATTTGAGTCACAGAAAGTTTGTCTACAGAGCGCCCGTAAGAAATGCGCCTCTATATAAATATCTATGCTCTATGCCATGGTTTAGATTAGTATCAGTTTATTTGAGAGTACTGCCTCCGCGTAACAGCTGTCAAAGATTGTCATGACAACTGGGACTTTACCTAACCTAACATATTTTCCGAGACACGGATCATGGTTTTCCAAGTGTCTTTAGTTCTATAACTAATTAATTCTACTAAACTAATTAATTCCTATGAATTAAAACTTTTGTCGTCACTAATATTAGTTCCGAATTGTCTTTCAGGATATATTCCAGATACCTTTGCGTCGAGTATCCGATAATGAGGCACTGTTGCAGGCGCCATGGTACCGGATGTACTGGCGCTTATAACAGTGCCGAAATATCGGATGCTGCAAACAAAGGTACCTTACGTGGTAGGTATATATCCCGAAAGACAATTTGGCTATAGTTAGTAGTACGTTACCAAGTCATAAAAACAGATATTTAGTCTGCCGATCTGTCTTTCAATTCGTCCGGGGTAATACTCTGTAATGGCTGAACCAATTGTAATGGGGTTTTCACTGGTTACCTACCGGGTGTACGGGCAAACCCGCACAATACAATAGTTTTACTTTGATGCTGATATTGATGCGCCGCGAAACACACATTTTATTATAATGAATACTTTTATTCTCCATCAGCAAATTTTATACCATATAGTTCAGTGGTCGTTTCAAAACCGTACACCGCGCAACCTGTCGCAAACATGTATAGCACCTATAAGCTGAGAAGAGCTTATTACGGATAAGATGGCGACTTACCCATCAGTTATAACATCGGTAGGTCCGACGGGCGATCCCCTTCTTAGCTTTGCGTAATGGTGTTTCTGACTCTCAACCGCAGGTGCGACGGAGCTGCTCTCTAGCGGGAAGCTCTCACCAGCTGCAGGCCTCGAGCTGTAACGATACACATTATAAATGAACTTGGATATGTTTGCGAACATGTCTTTAGCGGCCTTGCATGACTAAGTTATGGTCTGTAACTCTGTATGCTTACGCTGTCCCCAGCAGCTTAGCCTAACACTTTAACGAAAAATGAAACTTTATGGTCTTGAAGATACCGCACTCAATCTTGTTGCCAGCTACCATAGAGATAGAATTCAGTATGTAGATGTTAATGGGAGTAGGCTTCTAGGTTTGTCAGTAGCAATGGGCGTTCCACGGGGCTCCATTCTCGGACCATTTATTTTCTAATATATTATGTATGTTAATGATTAGCCGTTCTTTGTGAAAAAATTATGTAATATTGTTTTGTTTGCCGAGGTTCGTACACAACTCTAGCAAAACCAAAATCTGTTAAATTCTCTGTGCCTTATGTCAAAAGTGATAATGGTGACTGTGGAAATTTATAAAAGAAATTCGTGTTAGTTACACTATTTATAACTCAAGATCGGCTGAACTGATTTGGCTAAAAATAGGTGGGGGAGGGTACCTCAGAACCAGGAAAAACACATAGGATATAATTATTTGCAAGGCACATTCTCTTAAAAATCCTGAATTTCAATTTTTTTAATCATGTACATATTCGATGCGCCGAAAACTTTGTAAGACGGCGCGCACGATCTGAACGATGTATGAAGCGACCACTACTCACTGTCATGATATGTATATTATGGTCAATATATTATGGTCTGTAACTCTGTATGCTTACGCTGTCCCCAGCAGCTTAGCCTAACACTTTAACGAAAATTGAAACTTTTTGGTCTTGAATAATTGGAGTAGGATAAATAAAGCGGCCTATTCCTTATGCTCGGTTCCATTGCACCGTACACCGCGTCGTCCGACATTGCCGGATTATAGTTTATGTGTAGTGTATTTGTAATGTGTACTGTTTGTATGTAAATATATAATGTTGATTTAGATGTTTGTTTGTTTAGTATGTGTTCATATATAACATAAAGGAATTATAATAAATATAAATAGGTATATTATTTAAATTTTGTAAATATGTGTGTTGAGTAGATAAATATACATAATGTAAAATAGGGGATGCCCACATTAGTGTTAAGGACTTAGCATAAGGATACTTTGTGATGAGGAAATAAATTAATTTTATTATTATGTGTTTCTCTAACACGCATACTTTTCTAACATATGGTGTTAAAAAAGTACACGGGCCTTTGGCAGGCGTACACGGAGATATATGTAGGTCCAACGCGCAGCGGCCCTTTGAGAGTTTTAATCTAGAATGTGATGGGACACCTACTGAGGAGCCTCCATAGCAGCACTATGAAGTACAGCCACGGATTAGCCGCAGCAGTTGTAGTACTATTGCTACTTTTATGGATACTAATATTTCTGGGCTTTTGGGGTGGGTGTTTGATGAATAATACGTGAACACTATGGATAAACAACGGCGTCTGCCCTAAGTACTCTTATAGTACGTCGAAAAGGGGCAGACGGTGACTCGCCAACTCACTGGATGGGTCCTCTCTAAATAGCCGCCAAGGCAAACAAACTCTACCATAAAGGCAACAAGAGGGCAACACCGGTGTGAGTGGCTAGGGGTGACGAGCGGTGCGGCACCGGTTTCGCCATCGCGGGTCTCGTGACCCGAAGTTACGCCTTTGACAATGACACTTCCACCCCCAAGCAAATAGCTCTTGCGACTTCCCTCTGGCCGGCCAACTAAGGCAAGCCAGAGTCGAGGGTCCTGCGGGCGCTCTTAGAAAGCCACTCCAACCAGCCAACAAAGGCAAGCCGGAGATGAGGCCCTGACCGACTCTCAGAAGCATTCGGGACCGAAGTGTCGCCAAACACATTCAGCTCGCCACAAAGCTGCTCTGCGGTTTTATTATTATTATTATTATATGATGAACACCAAAGGTCCAAGGGTGGATCCTTGTGGAATTCCTCAGGATACAGATTAGGGAGGGGATGATATTGAATCTTCATCTTCCTTCTGTATCTGGACGTACTGCAATCTCTTTGTCAAACATTTGACTGCACTTTCACTAAAACCAAATATTTTAATTTTGAAAGTAACAGGGGAACATTTATGGCGTAAAAAGCACGAAAGTAATCCAATAATGCCAGTATAGTACCTTCCTCTCTGTCCCGCGCTTTGATAATATTACCCACCACATCCGCTAGAGCCGTTGCCGTACATCTCCCACTTAACACCAATTTAATTGGTATAGTGCTAATAATTTACTTATGGAAGATAAAAGTAGGCGATAGCCCAGTGGTGTACGTAACGGACTGGCGAGACGATGGTCTCGGGTTCGATCCCCAGGTACCCCGGGCACACACCTCTGACTTTTCGAAGTTATGTGTGTATTAATAATGTGCCCGGAAGATGGCAATAGGCTCGCCCCCTATTACATTGGGACCAAAACATAACTGGCGAAAAGTGGGTGTGTAATACACCTCTGCCTACCCCGAAAAAGAAAAGGCGTGAAGTTATGTATGAAGATAAACAGAATCTATTCGATTTTCGGCACCAAATGTAAAACAAGTTGAAACCGATATACGGATGAATGGAGAAGAGTTGGATCTTATAGATAACACTGTTTTCTAAGGCATAACCTTAGTTTCTAAGCTACAGTGGAGCCCACATAAGTAAGTTTTCGTATAGACTTAGCTCTGCAGCGTACGCGGTTAATAAGATTCGTCAGTTAGTAGATATAGACACAGCCAGAATAGTATATTTAAGTTATTTTCACAGATAATGTCACATGGCATTTTATTATGGGGCAATGCAGCTGACATTCAAACTGTTTTTGTACTGCAGAAGCGAGCTATTCGTGCAATTTACTCAAAATATACAAATTACTCTGAGGGCAAAATTTAAGGAAATTAAGATAATGACTGTCGCATCTCAATATAATAAGTTGACCAGCATCTGCCCCGTATGATTTCTCCTACCAAATCCGTGTGGTCCTACTACCGATTCGCTGCAAGTATGTACTCCCACTTTGGCGTTGAAGTCCCCCATGACAACATTAAAGTGGGCCTTTTGGGTGTTGTGTATGGCCCTGGAAATGTCTTCGTACATTTCCTCTACTTCATCATCCGAGTATGCCGAAGTCGGTGCGCATACACTTGGATTCTTTGAGAGTATATCTCTTGGTGAGTCTGATCACAAGGTATGATACCCTTGTCGACACACTGGAGATTTCTAAAACGTTGTTAGAGAGGACCTTATGGACCAGGAACCCAACGCCGCTTTGGCTGGTCTCCCCCCCCTGAAGTATATAAGATGGCCTGAATTTAGGGTAACGGTATCCTCCCCCTCTCTCCGGACCTCGTATAATCCCAAAACATGCCACCTTATGTACTTCAGTTCCTCTTCTAGTAGTGCCAGACGTTTATCGAGCCGTAGCGTGCGTCCGTTATACGTAGCCATGGTCAGTCGGTGTTGGCGGCCTATCTTAACCTTGCCGTCTCCGCCGTATTGACCAGGAATAGCGGGGTGACCTGGAACTGGGGGCCTTTGCGTAGGCGTGTGTACCATTTGAGGTGAGTGTTGGTGATCGCAGACTAGTTTATTTTAGCTATTTTCAAAGCGAAATGTGTTACAGTGTAATATTATGGGGTATGGCTAGTGATAAACAAACTATTTATGTCATTCAAAAGATAGCTAGCAACTAACTTATTAATTGCACATATGGCCCATATGTGCAATTAATAAGTTAGTTGCTAGAGATTCTTTACGAGGTAAATTTAAAAATATAGATATATTGGCAGTTACATCGCAATACCA
Source organism: Euclidia mi (assembly GCA_944739405.2). Taxonomy (NCBI): domain Eukaryota; kingdom Metazoa; phylum Arthropoda; class Insecta; order Lepidoptera; family Erebidae; genus Euclidia; species Euclidia mi. Next base: position 39,913,908 of record OX123205.2, on the reverse strand, counting down.
TGCCGGTGCGACCATGGCTGTAACTTGTGCATTTCTGTACTTGTACTTTTCTGAATAATTTATATCTATGTAAATGAGCTATTTGCCTGATTCGTCCTTTTTAGACCCCCTTTTTTACGTGGTCGGGTTATAGTTATTAAAATTATTTAATAATTATTTTTGTAAAGCTTTAACTGTGCAATATCGTGAAAAATAAACGATTTTTAAGTTCAGAAGACTTGTTTATTCACCTGATCATTACAGCGTTGAGGTCGTCGCCCCCATTGTCCGCGGACGGGTCAATAGGCGTGCCGTCTAACTCCGCCCTGCAAAGTATAATAGTTGGGGGATTTAAATAATACACTTGAGAAGTTCATATGTCTACACGTATTACTGGCTAACTTTTATTTTGATTTTGGAACGCTGTGTGAGTATAAAAGAAAATAGTTTTGTAACCAGTGTCAACAGCCATACTTTCTACGTCCACCAGAAGTCGGTGGACGTAGAAAGTATGACTGTTGAGTGTGCTTATGACAATTTAAAAATTATAAATGTATGTTTTTCGGACAATAAACAGCTAGAATGAATTTTGTGTGTCTTTTCCCTTTCATCCCACATACATACCTACCACAGAGCGACTACCGTCTGCTGATGGCAAGTCCGCACCCCAAAGGAATAGCAATATGACCCATGGTCAATGAATACAGATTTACATAATAGAAGCGCATTTCTTAAGGATTTCATGTGCCGATTCCAAGTGGCGTGTTGGCGGGTGTCACAATTTCTTTGGCAGGTGTCGTCAGTTTGTCTCTCTTGCACTCTTAGAGACAGCTGTCACAGCGCGATTTCCACGCCGCCAAGCGGCAATTTGAGTCACAGAAAGTTTGTCTACAGAGCGCCCGTAAGAAATGCGCCTCTAAATAAATATCTGGTCTAATGGTTTAGATTACTATCAGTTTATTTTATTTTTATTTATTTTATTTTATTCTTATAAGGAAAACTAACAGCTAACAGAATATTATATAGTACAATATTAGCAGAAGGCCAATTACAAGTTTTCACCTATGAGCAGTCCAATATTGCAACATGCACGTACACAGTGATATTATAATAATTATACAAATATTAAGTACATAGGATACATACACTAAGCTATTATTCATAATTTTAAAAACATACAAAAAAAAGAACAAAATAAAAGGAGGTAGCAACTAAATTCCAAAGAAATTTATGTTTATAGATTTTTTTAATGGGCAATGTTAGATGCAAACAGGTCAAGGTCAATTCTCCGACACTCCCCGTTAAACGTACGACATGCTCTAACAAGATATGAATTTTGCCTGTACATTGTTCTCACTAGAGGTACATCGAGAAGATTTGTTCTTCTTAAGTTTGCAGTAGGTACGCGTAGTCCAATCTTGTTAAACAAATCCATAAGAATATTAAATCAGCTGCTTTTCTGCGTTCATATAGAGGGAGAATGTGAAACTTTCTGCAACGACTAAGGTAGTCCGGCAAGTAGGTATTGGATCGGTATTGAATGTACCTTAAAAATTTCCTTTGGATACCTTTAAGGCGGGCAATGTATACATTATAGATTGGATTCCAAACCTGCGATGCATATTCAAGATGACTACGAACAAACGTACAGTATAGTATTTTCACTGTTTTGACATTCCTAAATTCAGATGATAATCTTAATATATAAAATCCTTGCGTTACTGACTGACTGACAGACACGCTACAGCCGAAACTATTGGGCGCAGGAAGCTGAAATTTGGCATGTATGTTCCTTGGGGACCGTAGAGGTGCACTAAGAAGGGATTTCCGGACATTCCCACGGGATCGGCCAAAATGGGTAAATTAAAAAATATTGCGGGCGTAGCCGTGGGCATCATCTAGTCTAAATATAAAACCTAATGCTTTGGATGCTTTGTTTTCAAAACTATTTATATTATGCGAATCAAATAACAGCTTTGCATCAAATGTTACTCCAAGATCTCTGATGGTGTCGACTCTTTCCAACGGTGTGTTACAGAGCTTATATTTGGTTTTAATAGGGTTTAGTTTGCGGGTAAAGGTACACGTGTAACATTTGGCGGCATTTAAATCTAATTTATTCCTAGAGAAATAGTGTAGGAAGCGGTTCAAATCATCCTGCAAGGATTGGGTCGTCATTATACCGTCTGTTCTCGAAAGTTGGAATAGAAGTATTTGCCAAATAAGTAATATATCTCTTCGTGTAGATTCTTAGTTAGTTAGAGATCTTCGTTCGTAGTGAGATTATCGCAAAAAGACGTCTGAATAACACCCTGTATGTTTGAAGGATACAAGTAGTCACTATCAACCGCAGTATGCCACTCAATATTAGATTGGTTAAAATTCCCTAAAATGAGAAAACTCTCTGAGGGGTGTTTTAATATAATACCTACTAGTTACATTTTCAGAAAAGTGACTTAGCTGAGTCATTAAGGACGCGTTTACGCTTGTATCAAAAAACCACATATTTCCGGTACACCTTACGACAATTTTAGATAATAACTAATAAAACGAATGATTACGATAAATTGATTACTTTTTTATCTATAAATCAATTTGAAAATAAATAAAAAATATTTAATTAATATTAATGTAAAATCGATTCGAAACGGCCTCTTAAATCAAAAATAGGCATATACTGCTATTTTTGGGTACAATTTTCTCTCTATTTTTACATTTATTTAGATTTTCAAAGATAGAATAGGGTAGTAAATATAGTCAACTCAAAAACAATTTGATAATTTTTTTTCAAAATATTGTAAATTGACTCAAAAAAAGCAAAAAATCATCTTACATTTTTCTTCTATTTTGCTCGCATACGTGTGTCTTAAAATGTGGCAATAAGGTTCGTTTTATTTAGCCACTTTCTTGATTTATATATCCAAATTCTGCAATGAGATCTCAGTCTGCGCTTGAGCGTCGTCGGGAGTGGACTCTATGTCGCTTGTCGCTGCAGCCCGAAGACGAAAAGAGCAATATACGAATACAAAATATTCGCTAAAATCAATTTGATACTTCTCGTATTCTGTGCGAATTACGTACAAGCAGAGACGAGCTAGAATATTGTTACTTTATTTTCTCCGTTATGTTGAGTCAGGATATATTTCGGTTTTTAGATATTGTTTTGTTTCTTGCGTTGAAATCTGGTAAGATTATCTGGACTGATGGTATACCATCCCGTTCAAGTGTTGCGACTGGAACTCATAAAAGAGTAGACCTAGTTATGCCAGGTTGGGGCTCATTTTATTTGTTTTGGTGAGACCCTATCACTGGTACTAGTGAAGTAACCTTCCAAGGTTATTCGATGAGTCGTGCTGGTACTCATATGTGAGTAGAGCTAGGCATGCCGAGTTTGGGCTTATTTTGTTTGTACATAAGAGACCCTACCACTGGAACTTATTAAGTAACCTTCCAGGGTTATTCAATGACTCTTGCTGGTACTCATGTGTGAGTAGAGCTAGGCATGCCGAGTTTGGGCTCATTTTGTTTGTACATAAGAGACCCTACCACTGCATTTTATGAAGTAACCTTCCAGGGTTATTCAATGACTCTTACTGGTACTCATGTGTGAGTAGAGCTAGGCATGCCGAGTTTGGGCTCATTTTGTTTGTACATAAGATACCCTACCACTGGAACTTATGAGGTAACCTTCCAGGGTTATTCAATGACTCTTGCTGGTACTCATAAGTGAGTAGAGGTAGGCATGCCGAGTTTGGGCTCATTTTGTTTGTACATAAGAGACCCTACCACTGCATTTTATGATGTAACCTTCCAGGGTTATTCAATGACTCTTACTGGTACTCATATGTCAGTAGAGCTAGGCATACCGAGTTTGGGTTCATTTTGTTTGTACATAAGTGACCCTACCACTGGAACTTATGAAGTAACGTTCCAGGGTTATTCAATGACTCTTGCTGGTACTCATGTGTGAGTAGAGCTAGGCATGCCGAGTTTGGGCTCATTTTGTTTGTACATAAGAGACCCTACCACTGGAACTTATGAAGTAACCTTCCATGGTCATTCAATGACTCTTGCTGGTACTCATGTGTGAGTAGAGCTAGGCATACCGAGTTTGGGCTCATTTTGTTTGTACATAAGAGACCCTACCACTGCATTTTATGATGTAACCTTCCAGGGTTATTCAATGACTCTTACTGGTACTCATATGTCAGTAGAGCTAGGCATGCCGAGTTTGGGTTCATTTTGTTTGTACATAAGTGACCCTACCACTGGAACTTATGAAGTAACCTTCCAGGGTTATTCGATGACTCTTGCTGGTACTCATATGTGAGTAGAGCTAGGCATGCCGAGTTTGGGCTCATTTTGTTTGTACATAAGAGACCTTACCACTGGAACTTATGAAGTAACCTTTCAGGTTTGTCAGGTTTATTCGAAGACTCTTAGTGGTACTCATATGTGAGTAGAGCTAGGTATGTTCCAGTGGTAGGGTCTCTGATGTTCATACAAAATGAGCCCAAACTCGGTATGCCTAGCTCTACTCACATATGAGTACCAGCAAGAGTGATCGAATAACCCTGGAAGGTTACTTCATAAGTTCCAGTGGTAGGGTCTCTTATGTACAAACAAAATGAGCCCAAACTCGGCATGCCTAGCTTTACTTCCATATGAGTACCAGCAAGAGTCATCGAATAACCCTGGAAGGTTACTTCATTTGTTCCAGTGGTAGGGTCACTTATGTACAAACAAAATGAGCCCAAACTTGGCATGCCTAGCTCTACTCACATATGAGAACCAGCAAGAGTCATCGAATAACCCTGGAAGGTTACTTCATAAGTTTCAGTGGTTGGGTCTCTTATGTACAAACAAAATGAGCCCAAACTCGGCATGCCGAGCTCTACTCACATATAAGAACCAGCAATAGTCATCGAATAACCCTGGAAGGTTACTTCATAAGTTTCAGTGGTTGGGTCTCTTATGTACAAACAAAATGAGCCCAAACTCGGCATGCCTAGCTCTACTCACATATAAGAACCAGCAAAAGTCATCGAATAACCCTGGAAGGTTACTTCATAAGTTTCAGTGGTAGGGTATCTCATGTACAAACAAAATGAGCCCAAACTCGGCATGCCGAGCTCTACTCACATATGAGTACCAGCAAGTGTCATCTAATAACCCTGGAAGTTTACTTCATAAGTCTCAGTGGTAGGGTCTCTTATGTATAAACAAAATTAGCCCAAACTCGGCATGCCTAGCTCTACTCACATATGAGTACCAGCAAGAGTCATTGAATAACCCTGGAAGGTTACTTCATAAGTTGCAGTGGTTGGGTCTCTTATGTACAAACAAAATGAGCCCAAACTCGGCATGCCTAGCTCTACTCACATATAAGAACCAGCAAGAGTCATCGAATAACCCTGGAAGGTTACTTCATAAGTTCCAGTGGTAGGGTCTTTTATGTACAAACAAAATGAGCCCAAACTCGGCATGCCTAGCTCTACTCACATAAGAGTACCAGTAAGACTCATCGAATAACCTTGGAAGGTTACTTCACTAGTACCAGTGGTAGGGTCTCACTAAAACAAATAAAATGAGCCCCAACCTGGCATAACTAGGTCTACTCTTTTATGAGTTCCAGTCGCAACACTTGAATGGGATGGTATACCATCAGTCCACATAATCTTACCAGATTTCAACGCAAGTAACAAAATAATATCTAAATACCGAAATATATCCTGAATCAACATAATGGAAAAAATTAAGTAATAATGTCCATTTAGGTATATAAAAATAAGAAACTTATTTGTACGTAATTTGCTCAGCCAGGCCTATAACACATAGATACATATCACAAAAAAATCTAAGTCTCAAAGTTATTTAGTTGAACTACATTTCCGCAAATTACCGTACGTAGTACGTACTGTTGCCGCCGTGTCGCTGTAGTGACGCAATTTTGTACCTACTAATTTTGTAAACGCGTCCTTAAGGAATTACAGTACTCGCCAAACTGTATGGCCGCTCCGAACGTAGCCGCATTACGCTGCGCAGAACACAAAATCAGGTATCAGCGGGACGTACGCGGGGCGTGGAGGCGGGGCACGCCCGCGCGCGCTGTCTTCCACCCGCTAGCGTCCTCGCCTCCCGCGCGTTAGTGTGAGTGCTACGTTTGTACACGAATCACATATTCGCTGAGCTCTGACAGTATCGTCGCGATCAGAATAGTTTCATACTGTTACTTCTTCGTTGTTTCTCGTTGCTATCGTTATTATTTCTCGTTGTTATTTGTACTGATACAGTTACCATTTTCATTGATCATGCCTCGCGGTCGTTTTAATGTTTTACGTTGCCAAACACGGAAAATGGTGTTTGACGTATTAACGTTTATGAAGAAGGAAGCTGAGGAAGGCCTTCAGTATAACTTGAAGTCAGTAAAAAAAATGTTTTGTCGTAACCAATGTGTTTTTTTTATTTAGAAATCCCTTCACCTAACTGAATTTAAATTAATCGAATTTCATTGAATATGTAATTAAACAATATAATATACTTAGCTAATCTAACAACTTAACTGAAGATTTTAATTTTCAATCATTACAAATATTTTTCTTGGTTATGAAATGTCCACCCGACTGTACCATGCGCAAGTTCGTACCGATGCCTACATTCAGAGTGGTCATAAAGATTGGCGAGTACTGTACCTAATTGTTGATTACATATGTAAACCAAAACCAATCCTCTTCACAATCAAATAGGATTAAATCTAGGTTTTCAACATCAACTAATAAAACCTACATTTTTTCTGATAGGCTAGGTCCTAATTTTGGTAGTCTTCTCAGTGAGAATACAAACCAGAGTGTTATAAATTACTGTAGGCCAGGGGATAGTTACAGTAGTTTAGTTAATCAGATTAAGTTGCAGCCCTTAGATGAGAGTAGTACGGCCATATTGTTGTTTGGTAACAGTTTAACGATAAAAAGACAGCATATCATAGAATGTGTTGAAATGTTATTAGACCTTAATTCCAAGTTTAGTTGTAAATTTATTTTATGTGCTTTGCCTTACTCAAATGACTTAACACATACACAAAACATGCACATACACACATTAAATATGTTATTATATAATATAACTTGTCGTCATAGTGACGCAATATTGTTTTTTGACGCTAATAAATTTATTAGTAAATTTACTTTAACCAGAGATACAATGTATCTGCCATTTTATATTAAGCGACAGATTGCTAAACTATTAGCATACAATTTACAACAAGGCAGAGAGCCTTGTGTTGACAATTTATTTGATAGGGTTAGTACTTGTACTAACAACGTTTTTATTGACACGTCTTGTGATTTAAACTCCAAGATAGGACAACAGTTAGGCTGCAGTATTTGAATATAGTACACCAAAACATGCAGGGCCTATCTGGCAAAGAATTAGAGTTAAGTTTATTTCTAGAAAAATATGATGTTAAGGTTTTGTGCTTAACTGAACATTGGTTAAAGAACCATGAGCTTATTGTTATAAATCAATATTATACAGTGCAGAGTTCGTATATAAGAATGCAGGCTATTAGAGGCGGTTCTCTCATAATAACTTCAAATTTATTAAAATGTAAGGAACGTAAAGATATTGTTAATTTATCTATTGAGCGCCCTATTGAGTTGTCCTGTGTGGAATTAGACCTATATCAGAGACGAGTAAGAATATAGACTGCCAAAGTCGAACAAAAAAATGTGCCTCGGAAAAAGCTCAAATCGCGAGCTATATCCAGAGGGCGCTGCTCAAATAGCACGCGACGTTAATTACAGCCAGACAAGTCATAAAAATATCATTATTTTTTCATTAACGGCCATTGAAATTGTTTAAGTATTTTTTAGAATTGGTAATATTGCTCATAATAAGCTAATTTATCTATTTCATTTTACGTGCATATTTTATCACTTTTGAACGTGTACTAATAGATGGCGTAGTAAAAACACGAAAGGTAATGTACAACGGTTTACATTGAATTTTCACTAGATGACGCTTAAACCAAAATAAAATTACCTATTTAGATGGGATGGGTACGTTACGGGTTTTATAGGTAGATACACTTATTTAGTAACAATTCGTAAACAACCATCTACGAACTAGTTCTATGTATGTCTCAAGGACGCACGCACGAACTCATACCATGAGTGAGACCATATTATTTATTAACTAGGTACTTACTTTGTATGAGAAAATGCAAAAAGCAACTATACCTAGAATCGAACCCGGTACCGCTATAGGTAGTATCGTAGTGTCATAATTATTATCACCTAGGTGTAAAGTGTTCCTCAAAAAATTCAATCGAGCCCAAACTATAATTATATAATATAATATTCTACCACATTCACACAACACCATCTAGTCCCAAATTAATTAATTTATTTATTTATTTATTAGCACAACCACATCATATATATTTATACAGTTAAGGTAAACACTTAATAGGCATTGTATCTGATATAATATGACAATTACGGTATGCATAGCACTGACAATAATAATGTATGTAGTAAAACTATTTTAAATGTACCTAGTTATTTTACAGTTAACAAAATAGCAGAAAACAAAAAAATAAAACAATTCAATAAAAGTATGCTTAATAGTCTTTGAGTAACTAAGCAGAGCTTTGAGCTTGTAGGGTCATTTCGCCTGTTCGCGTCCATCACCCAATTCACGTCCATTTACGGACCTCCCTTTAAAAATGCTCGAAAATAAGTATACTAACACACTAATAAAATGAAAAGTCAGTACCGCGAATACCTCAACGTATAAGAGCATAGAGATATTAAGAATAGAGTGGCAGAGTGGGGCCTATTCGTGTCCGCCGGTGAGAGAGAGAACGCAACATTAAAGGCCACCTGCATCTCTCTCTAACAATACATGCACAACATCAACATTACGCAGTGGCGTGCTACCTGTAACTATTATTTAAATCAGTTTATTAGTAATCAATAGTTTAAAAGTTGTTTTTATTGATAGACGAAGATAGTTTGAAGTGACAAAAATGTTTATATATTTTTAAACTATTTCAAACTTTAATCGTTTTACTTACTACTCTGGCTAACGAAAGTGTTAAAGAAAGTGAAACAACTTATTTAGATTGTCATTTTATAATATATCATATATTATTGTATCAAATTGTATGGTAACTGTTCTTACTAATGTAAGCACAGTTTATTTATTTATTTTATTTAATCATTTATGCACAAACATAGTGTACATCGGTGGACATAATGCCATATGGCATTCTCTACCTGTCAACCGGTGGTGCAGAGATGAAAGTGGTAGGTGCATTTTACTATTTAGATGCAACTAATGTTAAATAATATACCTACATATATAATACAGTTACCATACAATTTGTTATAAACATAAAATCTTTATTTGGTTATAAGGGTACAGAGTGTCACAAGACCCATCACCAAGCCGAAGTCTACTCGTCGTGGACATCATGCCAAGTGATACTAACCAAAAATAATAGCTGGGAAACGATTTTTTTTTTGAGTTTTCACATTTTTTAACTGCAATTAAAAGCGCGCGCGTGCAATTCTCGAAATACCTACATATTCATGGGGTTATAGGGCATCTAAAGAAAATATGAGGGGGTTAATGCATCGATTTTGTACCTAATTAGAAAAATTCCATATTAACTTTGAGCCTCAATATCTCCTGAACCAGTAATTTCCCAGGTATAGTGCCCAAGCAAAAAATGTTCGTACTGATTGGTACAACATAGGATTTCAGTTTTCGTTAAGGGTCTTGTTACACCCTGTATATAACTAACATAATATCATCAATAAATAATAAGCTATTATAATGCATAATTAATTATTGTATGTAGATAAAGTTATGAAAGAACATAATGGTTTAAAAAAAGAATTAAGTATGATTTTAAGCCTTGTGTAGCCTAGTTCCTCTCATTCATCCTCTATAATCCCAGTTAATTCTGCTGCTGCTAATCGCAACTCTTCGGGTTGATTTCTTACCCAGCCATATAAGTATATAATATACCATACTACGCACATAATAATTATGTGCGCAGCATTTGACCGTGCGCCTATAACTCGGAATAATCTATGAATAATAAGTCCCAGATCTTACTTACGTATTAAATAGTTAATTATCGCTTGCCCCATGCCTCGGAGAGCAGAATATACCGTCGGTCTTGGCTTTAATGAAGATCTTTGAAAGTCAATACGGTTGCCTCAAATAAACTGATACTGGTCTAAGCTATGGAAATATCGCTATACCTTTGGGTTACGGAGGTCAGACGGCTGTGATCCTTCTGTGGAAAAGCCGATATTCTGTCATGTCTGTTTGGACTAGTAAGCGGACGTCGAGCTTTAAGGCGTAAGTCTCGGATGCAACCGGGATAACGCTAGGACGATGATAAATAAGTCCTAGGTCTTACGTGCCTTGACTGTATTCGAACGGGTAACAACCACACTTCTTCCTCTTCAATATATTCGCTAAGACGTCTTATTTGTTGCTCTCGGTATACTTCAATATTTTACACGCCCTGTACTGTACTAGGTGCTCAGCCTTATAACGCCGAGCTATCTTCACACGAAAGATCACGTGCGATACTTTATTATATAATTAGGTATATTGATGATGTGTTACCGTGTCACAAAACTTTTATCTATACAATTAGGTTATATTGACATTCAAATATTTCTTTTCCTAAATGGAATACAGCGTAACGCCCATAGTAAAAGATGTTCCTAATTATTAGTACTTTCATTTGATGTTAAATTCATTGATGGCCGCCGACCGCCCAAAACCGCCCATTGTCCTTTGTCAACTGCACTAAATGGATGCGAACAGGCGAAATGACCCTACTATGGGTACTAGATAATGGATAAACATACATATCTATAGTTATACTTTTTTTTGTAAATACATACTTAATGTTATACATAGAAACACCCAGATCAAGACAAATATCCATATTCATGCACACAAATGTTTGACTTGAGCGGAAATCGAACCCGCGACCTTTGACGTAGCCGTGCGTCGCTTACACTCCCGCTACGCCAACCGGCCGTCTAGGGTAAACTCGGTAGGGTTACATCGTTTTATTACAAAGATGCCGTAGCCACCTCCAGCTTCATCATAATATCAGACCCCGAATATCATCTAGGTGTACCTAAAGAGCTCCCCAAGACAAATTAATCCACCCCAAACTTGGTGGGCTTAAGTATGTCGTTTTATAACATAGATGCTGTGGCCACCTCCAGCTTCATCATCAGACCCTGGATATCATCTAGGTGTAAAGTGCTCCTCAAGACAAATCAATCAAGCCCAAACTCGGTCGGGTTTTGTCGTTTTATTACAGAGATGCCGTGGCCACCTCGCAGCTTCATCATCAGACCCTGGATATCATCTAGGTGTAAAGTGCTCCTCAAGACAAATCAATCAAGCCCAAACTCGGTCGGGTTTTGTCGTTTTATTACAGAGATGCCGTGGCCACCTCGCAGCTTCATCATCAGACCCTGGATATCATCTAGGTGTAAAGTGCTCTTCAAGACAAATCAATCAAGCCCAAACTCGGTCGGGTTTTGTCGTTTTATTACAGAGATGCCGTGGCCACCTCGCAGCTTCATCATCAGACCCTGGATATCATCTAGGTGTAAAGTGCTCCTCAAGACAAATCAATCAAGCCCAAACTCAGTCGGGTTATGTCGTTTTATTACAGAGATGCCGTGGCCACCTCCCAGCTTCATCATCAGACCCTGGATATCATCTAGGTGTAAAGTGCTCCTCAAGACAAATCAATCAAGCCCAAACTCGGTCAGGTTATGTCGTTTTATTACAGAGATGCCGTGGCCACCTCCCAGCTTCATCATCAGACCCTGGATATCATCTAAGTGTGAAGTGCTCCTCAAGACAAATTAATCGAGGCCAAATTCGGTCGGTTTATGTCGTTTTATCACAGAGATACCGTGGCCACCTTCCAGCTTCATCATCAGACCCTGGATATCATCTAAGTGTGAAGTGCTCCTCAAAACAAATCAATCGACCCCAAGCTCGGTGGGCTTACGAGGCCATCTGCCAGCTTTGTTATCAGACCAGCAAAATATAGTGCAACATTTCATTGCAAATTTAGACCTTAAAGTACTTAAACCACGCACATAATTCGAAAATTAAAATTGATTAAAGAGTTGAAGCGGTAGCATTATTGATAGTACCGTAGTAGCACGTAGGTAGGTTGAGCACCCTTGAGGACCTCAACTCTCGAATGACCTTGCACATTGCACAAGGGCTACCTACGTTGTCGTTTTTCGTCCACGTTAATAAATTAAAGACAAGTAAATTGAATATAACGCCATCTAGTGATGTTATGTACCATTAAGCGGGGGTACAAGTGACGTCACGCGTCATCTGGCCCTAATTATTTTTCGATTCGATACGCGTAGCGACATCTTTCGTCATTTATGTTAACGAATTATCGAGTCACATTTTTTTGTTCGACTTTGTAAGTCTATATTCTTACTCGTCTCTGCCTATATATAGTAATTTGTGTATATCGACCTCCTTCTGGTGACTATAATCTATTTGAGACTGTTATGGAAGATGCTATAAATAAAATTAAATGTAGTAATAAGAATATTATAGTATGTGGCGATTTTAATGTTAATATTTTAGAGAACTCTTCACAGTGTATTAGATTTCTGAATCTTTTCAAGTCATTTAATTTAAGTAACCTATTCTGTGAACCTACTAGAGTATCTGCAACATCTTCTACTTGTTTAGATAACATATTTAGTTCTTGTGCTGCCACAAACCCAGTAGTAATTAGTTCTCTCCCTTCTGATCACCGTGGACAGATAGCTAGTTTTCCCTGTTCAACATATGATAAATCACGTACAGTAGAATGTAGGCCTCAGACTACCAATCGTCTAATACGTTTCAAAACCAATATTATTGCTAAACTCAATACCTCAATATTGAACTCACAAAATCCAAATACAATTTATAACTCACTTTTTGGACTAGTAAATAATGAGTTTCAAAATACCTTCAAGAGTAAAACAGTCACACTAAAGGGTACTATGGGATCTTTTAACCAGTGGGCCACTATAGGTATATACAAAAGTAGAGCCAAGTTGTTTTATTTATATGGTATGAAACAACATAGATTTGACACACCTTTTCGAGATTATGTAAAAAAGTACTCAAAAATTTTTAAACAAGTTTGTATTATGGCAAAATCTAAATTTATTAGTAGTAAAATTAAGCATTCAACAAATATAATTAAAGCAACTTGGAAAATTATAAATAATGAAACAGGAAGAGCACGACCACGGGAAAACCAATTTGAACTTAAAGAAAACAATTTATTAGTCACCAATAAAACTCAAGTAGCACATACGTTCAATAGTTTCTTTGCGAGCATACCTTTAACAACTACTAGCTGTTTACAATCATCATCTTTAGACGCTGGAAATTTTTTGCTTAGCAGTGTACCTGAATGCAAGAGCGTGTTTAGATTCGAGCACGTTACCCCGCGAGATATATTGATCGCATATAATTAAATTAATATTAAAAATACCGGTGACTTTTGGGGCATTTCAATTAAAATTTTAGGTACTATAGTTGAGACTGTTGCGCCTTACCTATCTATAATTTTTAATCAATGCTTTGACCTAGGCGTATTTCCGGATTTGATGAAATTAAGTAAAATTATACCCTTATTCAAATCTGGCAGTAAAAATGAAATTAATAATTTTAGGCCCATATCTATCTTGCCGGCATTTAGTAAAATATTTGAAAAGATTCTTTTAAAGCAGCTACTAAACCACTTTAATTTAAATAGTCTGCTTCACAAGGATCAATACGGATTTACTAAAGGTAGATCCACTACTGATGCGGGTTTTGCTCTCATAAAACACGTTTATAGTGCTTGGGAGTCATCAAAGAATGCTATTGGAGTGTTCTGTGACCTATCTAAAGCATTTGACTGCGTTCAGCACGACACGCTACTGCGTAAGCTTCGCCACTATGGCGTAGAGAAAACCGCACTTAGTGTTGTCGATTCGTACCTGCGGCAGAGATTTCAGTGTGTCGATGTAAATGGGACTATATCCTCTAAATTACCTATACAGCTAGGCGTTCCACAAGGCTCAATTTTAGGTCCTTTTCTATTTCTTGTATATATTAATGACTTACCTTTTTATTTAAAAAACATCTGTGATGTTGTACTTTTTGCAGATGATACGTCACTTATTTTTAAAGTAGATAGGAATAGAAATCAATTTGATGATGTAAATAATGCACTATTACAAGTTACACAATGGTTTACAGCAAATAACCTAGTACTTAATTCTAGGAAAACTAAATGCGTTAAATTTGCTTTACCTAATGTAAGACAACTGGGACCTAATATTATGCTAGATAGGGAGGAACTTGACACAGTAGACTCTACAGTGTTCCTAGGTATTACACTAGATAATAAGTTACAATGGGGTGCACATATAGCATGTCTTGCAGGAAAGCTAAGCTCTGCTGCGTATGCCGTCAGAAAAGTTAGGCAACTTACTGATATCGACACGGCTCGTTTAGTTTATTTTAGCTATTTTCACAGTGTTATGTCCTACGGCATTTTGTTATGGGGCAAAGCTGCGGATATTCAGAATATCTTCGTTCTACAAAAACGAGCGGTAAGAGCAATATACATGTTAGGTGCAAAAGATACTCTTAGAGAACGCTTTAAGTCTATAGGAATTCTTACAGTAGCCTCGCAATTTTTATTTGCTAATATTTTGTACATTAGGCAAAATATAGGTTTATTTACCACAAAAAGCGATATACATAACATAAATACTCGAAACAGGCATAGGTTATATGCCCCTTATCATCGTTTACATAAAGTTAATAATTCTTTTGTAGGGCTAGGTATTCGTATATACAATAAAATACCAATTAGTCTTTTAGAATTACCATTTAGTACATTTAAAACTAAAATAAAAGACTGCCTTATTAAGAAAGGTTATTATACTATTAATGATTATTTCAGTGATAAGGATAGCTGGTCACTTACGCTAGACAACTCATGATCTCTATACCTAATTAGAATTATATAGATAATTTGCATTTTTCAGTTAATCTTTATATAATATTTCTAGTTCTTTTAAATTACTGTTCATGTATTATTAGGTCATTCAACTTAGGTACTACATTTACATTTGCATTGTTGTTCCACTAATTTTATTAAAGTTTTACTGCACTGTAAGATGAAGATAACTCGTGATTATGGGCTGTAAACTAATGTTTTAGTAATTTTGTGTATTCATATACAGTCACTTCTGTAACATATATTTCCACCATATAGTTATGAACATGGTCGCGAGTTGCCTACATTATAAGACGTAAGTGGATGCTCCTGTTACACAATATTCACACTGGAAGGCTACTACAGCAGTTAAATTGGTAACTGCATTAATTATTTAAGTATTATGTATGTTCCTAATTACTATTTACAAGTAATTAATTACAATGTGAAACAGTTGCAGCTCCTTACAAAAACAAAATATGTAACATAACACTGGCGATTAAAAAGAGTGGCCACGAGTTTTATTGCCCGTTCTTTCTCGTGGTTCTACCTATTGCTTTGCGAATGGGCAGTAAATGTAAATGTAGAAGCATTAAGTAATGTACATAAAAAATTGACGTTCATAAGCGTCACTTTGTGACCCAGATGAATAAATGTTTTTTGACTTTGACTTTGAAACAACACATAAATGCAATTTATGTGACACTTTACCCTTTGAATGAGCCAGTGTCAGGGTTACCCATATGTCCTCAGCCGACGAGCACCATTCTTTGCGAACATCAGCGACAAGCTCGCGACACACGGCTATTAAGACCCCCCCACCCATAAATTGGTTCGTATGCAAGTAATTTCGATCGCATCGCCAAACCAAATATCTATTATCAAACAGCTCACTATCATTGATGCGATCGGTAAGCCACGTCTCACTCAAGCAAATAATATCAAAACAATTAATACGTACATTTCTGTAAAAAGCAGATGTTTTTGTCCGTAGTCCCCGAACATTTTGGTAAAAAATTTTAAGTGGTGACGTTACAACTAATTAAAAACACTAATATTATAGACAACATATAGTAGGGCATATTTAAGTAAGGAATCCCACGAAGCGCACACGTTTTAGAATCCAACCCAAACAAATAGTGTAAACGTATTATTACAGCTATATTTTTGTTATGAAAGTTTATCGTTGACACAAACAGGCAATAAACTATGTACTTTGAAGGCATTGAAGGTAAGATTATATTTTGCGAAACACACATTTTATTATAATGAACATTTTATTATAATGAATACTTTTAGTCTCCATCAGCAAATTTTATACCATATAGTTCAGTATTCGTTTCAAAACCGTACACCGCGCAACCTGTGGCACATATGTATAGCAGCTATAAGCTGAGAAGAGCTTATTACGGATAAGATGGCGACTTACCCATCAGTTATAACACCGGTAGGTTCGACGGGCGATTCCCTTCTTAGCGTTGCGTAATGGTGGTTCTGACTCTCAACCGCAGGTGCGACGGAGCTGCTCTCTAGCGGGAAGCTCTCACCAGCTGCGGGCCTCGAGCTGCAACGATACACATTATAAATGAACTCGGATATGTTCGCGAACATGTGTTAAGTGGCCTTGTATGACTAAGTTATGGTCCTGTATCCTTACGCTGTTCAAGCAGTTAACACTTTAACGAAAATTGAAGCTTTATGGTATTGGAGATACCGCACTCATCTTGTTGCCAGCTACCATATAATAATATATAGAATTCAGTATGTAGGTATATGTTAATGGGAGTAGGTTTCTAGGTTTGCCAGTAGCAATCGGCGTTACACTGGACTCCATTCTCAGTGCATTTATTTTCTAATATATGTTAATGATTAGCAGTTCTTTAAGAAAAAAATATGTAATATTGTTTTGTTTGCCGAGGTTCGTACTCAACTCTAGCAAAACCAAATTTGTAAAATTCTCTTTGCCTTATGTCAAAAGTGATTAAGAATAAGATGACGAATATAATTTTGAACAAGGAAATTATTCAAAATTCAACTAGTCGAATCGCCTTCAATCTTTTCATCTTTCTAATAATCTCTGTAATTTCTTTAACCCCTCGTATGCCGGAACGCAGATCTACGCGAGACACAATAGCTTTTTAATTGTGTCTGGTATTCCGGCATACAAGAGGTTAATCTTAATGTTAACCTAATACAGTAGGTGCTTAGTAATCCGGCGCTCGCCAATTCGGAACCCTCAGTAGTCCGGCACTCAGCGACTCAGGTAACCCGCTTAATAATCCAGCATTTTATACAGCCGAATGCCGGATGAATGAGCGGTCTAGTCATTTTTTTTGTGGATACATATTTATGATAGATTTATTTTATTATTTATTTAGAAAGCTTTACTTCTCATAGAAATTCGAGAATCCGGCATTTGCGATAATCCAGCATCGATGAAAAATATGCCTGCCGAATTACCATGCGCTTACTGTACTGGTGTTGCCATTTTCAGTAATTCGGCCCTTCAGAGAGATACCATAGCTATTATTACCGAGTCGTCTGTTATGTATTTTAATTAATTTATTTGATCTCTTTTTTCACCTTGACATTGCAAAATCATCGATCCTACCGATTAAGCCAAACTTAAACATTGTATTCAACACCAATGTATTCTTAGCTCTAACCTTAGATTGTACGCAGCAGTGGAGCACCCAAAGCAATATCCTATCTCCCAATCAAACTTAGTTCTGCAGCATTTGCAGTTAGAAAAGTTAGGGGATTCACAGATATAGATACTGCTAGACTAGTTTATTTTAGCTTTTTTCACAGCGTAATATTTTACGGTGTAATATTATGGGATACAGGTGTCATTCAAAAGAGAACAATTAATAAGTTAGGTGCTAGAGATTCTTTACGAGTTAAATTTAAAAAGGTAGATATGTTGGCAGTTGCATCACAATGTACATTTTACATTTTGAACACAGAATTAAGGTATTCTTAAACCTTAATTCTATACAATGTAGTTTTCTCTCATTTTCGTCATATAATTAGTCCTAGACAACATTGTTTAGTTGCCAATCGTTCAACCATGTCAAACCTACGTATTTACACCACCTCTATTTCCGAAACGTTGGAGGCCAGACAGGGGACAGATTGATTCTGTTTACACTGATTTTGCACAGGCATTTGATCGTGTTGATCATTCAATACTTTGCAAGAAATTAAGTCATGCTGGTATCCATGGATGCCTACTGCGCTGGTTCGAGAGTTACATAGTTAACCGTTCACTCCTGGTTGCTTTGGCAGGTTATGAATCTACGCCTTTTATACCCAGCTCAGGCATTCCACAAGGCTCAAAATTGGGTCCATTGCTGTTCATAGTATATAAATATAAATGATCTTTTAGATATACTGCAATGTAACAGTTTGGCTTACGCAGATGACTTGAAAATTTACTGCCGTATTGATGAAATAAGCGACTGTATGAAGCTTCAGTATGACTTAAATATGTTACATCAATGGTGTCTAGACAATAATATGTCCCTTAATGTGAATAAATGTCAGTTGATAACTTTTACTAATAAAACGAACTACATTAAATTGAATTATCACATAGATATGATTACCTTGAGCAGAGTTACTTCCATTCATGACTTAGGCTTACTCTTTGATTCATCACTAACGTTCGAGACCACATAGAAAATCAGGTAAACAAAGCTAAAAAGATGCTTGGTTTTATAATCCGCATGTCTAAATCTTTCCAAAACTACAGTAGCATCATATTGCTGTACAACTCCCTAGTCAGGACTCAGGATCTCTTTGGAATATTGTTCCACTATATGGTTTCCCTATTACTCAAAGCACATACCTAGATAATGTTGAGTAAAACGTTAAACGATTCCACAATACACCGATAGGTTGAAACACTTTTGCATGTT
This sequence comes from Euclidia mi, assembly GCA_944739405.2. NCBI lineage: Eukaryota > Metazoa > Arthropoda > Insecta > Lepidoptera > Erebidae > Euclidia > Euclidia mi. Next base: position 39,894,930 of record OX123205.2, on the reverse strand, counting down.
AAGCTTACAGAATAGGCGTGTTCATTCTGATTTATTAGTACTGTACAAAATCATAAACGGCACTATAGACTTTTCTCGATCTTAGATCACATAATATGTTTTTATCAAAATAAAAAAACAATTTAGCAAAGTCATTTATCGGCACAAGAATGCTTTTTAAAACCCTTTTTGAATTTGACACGAAAACGCTGTAAACTATCATGGCGGTTGAGTGATATCACAAAGTGCAAAACAAAACAAACCGTGAATGAAGTCTGGTCTGGTGTACCCACTTTTATTTTGTTATATTCGATTTGTCAGTTACAAAGTTCGACGTTTTAGTTGTATTTACTACCAAAACGTCAACAACATAAATGGCGGACGCTCTGTTAAACGTAATGCTCTCAGAGGGTCTAGTCCGACTTTGCACTCGATCGTCACGATCGACGATAGCTAGTCGACGGGAACAATTTCCATACATTTTCTAAATGCGCCCCCTAGCGGTCTCTATCGATCGCAACACTCCGTTAGGTGGCGCTTTTGGAAAATGTATGGAAATTGTTCCCGGCGACAATTCTATCGTCGATCGTGACGATCGAGTGCAAACTCGGACTAGACCCTCTGATTGGTGTTCACTGTCACAAGAATAAATACATTATTTTTAGTTTTAGAATCCTAAAAATAACATTAATCTTACCTTTTTATATTGAACTAGAGGACGCCAGCAGCTACGCCTGCATTTTTTTTTAATTTACTCGTTTTGGCCGATCCCGTGCGAATTTCGGGAAATCCCTTCTTAGTGCACCCCGACGGGCCCCAAGGAACATACATGCCAAATTTCAGCTTCTTGCGCCCAATAGTTTCGGCTTTAGCGTGTCTGTCAGTCAGTCAGTAACGCAAGGATTTTATATATTAAGATAATAAACTCTATTGACATCTTAAAATCATAATCAATCTATAGATACTACAATCAAACCGATTTATTCTTAGGACACAAACCTATTAGCGCCATCTAGCGTCGAGTAGCGGCACTCGTGAGAAAACCTCAATAAACGTACTCACTACCAGTGCAAGTAGCTCCGCTACTTACCACTAGGCAATGCTACATGCTGAGCTAAAAATAGAATCAATATAAACAATGGACGAAATATTTTTTTATGTAGGTAGGTATGCTCCGAAGTAGGGAATGCAATCCCGCAGAAAATTCTCAATCTCTGTAATTGTGGGACTGGACATTTTCGATCCCGCGGGATTCCGGTATTTGCTGAATCCCGCGTGATTAATAAAAATTCGCAAATAATGTAATAACTTTTGACTTTTAACTCTTTTCGCTATTTATCTACTTAAATTAATCAAATCTAAGTTTCATAATCAATATTTTCAATAAAATTATTTACTTACTAATATATAATAGACAAAATCAAATACAGTTGTACAACTTGTAATGGAAATAACGCACATCCTCAGACACCCTAATTAGAATACCTTGTTACAATCATAATGCATGCAAAGATATATATTTTTTTATTTGCGTAAACATTGTTTTTTGATAGAAAGTATAAACTCGATCAGAGGGTCTAGTACGAGTTTGCATTCGATCGTCACGGTGGACGATAGCCTAGTCGACGGGAACAATTTCCATACATTTTCTAAAAGCGCCCTTAACCCTTGGTTACTCCGCCGGTCACCCGTGTATTCTCAGTACGGCGCCCGCTCCTGCGCAGAGTGGTTCTGTCCTGTCACTCAGTTCTTATTTTGCGCCAAAACGGCAAGTACAGGGTCATGTTGACCCTTGAGTAGCATCAACAGTCGGTAAATGCATTATTTTAATGTTTTCTTTTTCGTAAAATATTCATTATGTTAGGTTTCTTCTTTTTTGAAATTATAGTATAACTTTTTAGGTTTCACTTTTGGTTTCATCGTGGGTCTGGTGTGCTTACGGATGAAGAGATTGGAAGTGCTTTGCTTGATGTTGATGATTTTGATGAGGTGGATATTGCCGTGTATCTTGGCTCCTCCACACGTCACTTCTTTGCACACGCATTTAACTGCTTATAATCAAGAGAACGCTTTGTCTTGTATCTTAAATGAATCAATCACTTGTGGGTACCATCAATTCAAACAAAAGAGAGATTCCAAAATATTTTTTACTGAATAAGACAAGGGAAGTAGAAACTTTGTTGTTTAGTTTTACAGCTAAAACCATCATGGTGTCTTATGAACCAAAGAAATCTAACGCTGTTATTCGTATTTCTAGCATGCATCATGATAATGATGTAGTAAAACAACACAACAAGCCTGACAAAAGTTGGTTTAGAAAAGAACATGTGGCAAAATTTCGGTTGCTAGGACTTGTAGACGGTGGCCGGTGGTGATATTTTATACTATGTGAAATATTACAGGCGTAAATAGTAAGGTTATATACTTTGCGGTTAGTAGCACGTCATTAAATCAGCCAAATTTCCTGCGTGGGCTTGGCATAGAGTTATGCTTACTTTGCACCCGACAAAGAATTTGTTACGAAAAGTTACCCTGGCAATTGCGTCTGATAACTACAAGGATATTTAAACTGCCTATGTCTGAAAGACCTGTTCTTGTTGTCTCCAATACATCATTCAAAAGAACGCGTTGCGGTATTAGTCCCTATAAAAAAGATCGCAAAACAAACAGTGTTTGTTTTCATGTAAAATTCTTATTTGCAATGCTTGCTCAATTATTGTATGTCCAAATTGCTCAGAAAGTAATTAAAGTTATATCATTTTATTTCACAATATATCCTTTTTCATTATTGGCGGGCTTTATTTAAAGATTTTTAATAGTTTAAAAAATATATGTTGTTTTATGGGAGGGTCAGAATGACCCTTGAGTAGTGACCGTGGCAATATAATTTTGAGTAGTTACCAAGGGTTAACGGAGAGTAACGATCGATAGAGTCCTTATTGTATGGAAATTGTTCCCGTCGACTAGCTATCGTCCATCGTAACGATCGAGTGTAAGCTCGTACTAGACCCTAGTGTAAAGCGTGGTCACACGAGAAACCTACGCACGCACACAAACACTCGATATGGTTGCTATGGTAAACAACCGACAGCAATCTCTTAGCGACGAAAAGAGCCGGCAATGCCTGTTCAAAATACGAATCATGCTAGGTGTGTCAAACAAATGTTCAAGTTGACAGTTTTACCATTTTTTAGAGATATTATAATCTTAAACCTCACTCTGGTAGAGTCTAATGATGTTTGAATAATTTTCGTCCCCTGTAAATATTATACGAAGATTTTGGGATTATTTCTTTCCGTTTTAGGCCTTGGGCCGTAGACTTTGTATAAAATTCTTTACTGTTTGTAAATAACATGCACGGTTTATCATAGCTTAATATCGTAAGTGGTTATTGTGACTCTCTTAACTAACTAGGTATGATTAACCTTGTTAGCATAAATTGATACATTAGAAATTAAAGTAAATCCTTGCGTTACTGACTGACTGACAGACACGCTTCAGCCGAAACTACTGGTCACAAGAAGATGAAATTTAGCATGTATGTTCCTTGAAGAGTGTAGGGTAGCACTAAGAGAGGATTGTTGGAAATTCCACCCCTAAGGGAGCGTTTCCACAGAAGTGGAGCTGCGCGGAGTTCAGCGGAGCAGAGCCGTGTAAATAGGTAGGTGTTTCCACTAAAGCTGGGCAAAGATGAGCGGTGCAGGGCTGGGCCATGTAGCCGGGTGAAGTGGAGCCGAGCGGAGCTGAGACGACCGGGACGGTCCAGAGCTGAGTCTAGTGGAGCGGAGCTGTGATGTGGAAATGAGCTGAACGGGGCTGTGAATTCATTTTGTTTTCAGTCAGTACGGTGTCTCAACTACTACTACAAACAAACTTCCGCGCCTGACGTCGCGTGACCCCTCTCAGCCCTGCTCCACCCCGCGCAAGTCCGGTCTACAGCTTCATCCCCGCTCTACACCGCACAGCCCCGCTTCATCCGGCAGGCCGGCACAGCTTCACTAAGCTCGACACCTCTGTTCCCCACTTATCTCCGCGCACCATACATTTTAATGTAAATCTTCTCAACTCTGCTAAACACTGTTTCCACTGAATCGGAACGGAGATGAGATGTGTATTTTGCGCAATGTGATTGGTCAATTATTATAAATCTCTGCTCAGCTCCGCGCAACTCAGTTTCCGTGGAAACGCACCCTAAGGGGGTAAAACGGAGGGTCTAAGTTTGTATAAAACTTTTTATTTCATCAATGGATTGACTCCAAACTTTGCATATTAGTTCCCCAAACGACGATAGTGAACAATAAGAATTATTTTTTTTGGAAATTCCACCCCTAAGAAGGTAAGATTGAGGGTAAAAGTTTGTATGTAACATTTTATTCTTTAATGGATTGACTTCAAACTTTGTATATTGGTTCCTCAAACAACGATAGTGAACACAAAGGATTTGTTTTTTGAAAATTCCTACCCTCAGAGGGTAAGATAGTGGTTTAAAGTGTATATTAAACGAAACTTATTATTCCTTCAGTGGATTGACTTCAAACTTGTATATTGGTATCTCTAATGACCTTAGTAAACATGAAGAAAATCTTTCTGGGAATTTCTTACCCTAAAGGGTTAAAAAGGGGAGTTGGAATTTGTATGAAACCTTTTTATTCCTTCACTGGATTAACTTCAAATTTTGTATATAGGTTCCTCAAATGACGTTAGTGAACGCCAAGAACGGAGTTTTCGAAGTCACTCCCCTATTAAGAAAGGGTACCCTATTAAGAATTAAGAAAGGCTCATTCTGTAATATAAAAAAAACTTCAATAGATTAACTTGAAATTTTGTATTATATTGGTTCCTCAAGTGACGTTTGTGAATATACGAAAGGAATTCAAAAAGGGGTCCCAGTTTGTATGAAACTTTTATTAATTCCTTCACTTGATTTTTTTCATCATCCCTGATGTGCATTCAATTTTCATTAATTCACATTTATGCAGCTGGCTCTCATCTAAGCGCCCTTTATCTTCATTAACTAAAATTTGGGATGGTTCTTGACCAAAAGAAGCCAAAATTCTTAGAACCGTTATTTTGCTATTTTTATTTATTTCTAAGCTCGTAAGCACTTTTTATCAGTTATCTGCTTTGTCCAACTGCTTTTTTTTTTGTCTCGGGTTGGAAAATCCTCATGGAGTCCCTCCGCCCTGGGGGAAGGGCGAAGGGGACTGTCAGACTCTTACTGACTAAAAACCAACCCGTGTTCCTCACGTACCCATGTGTCGGAGGGTCGGGTATCACTGAAGCATTCCTCGCTACCACCCGACGGGTTTTGGCCCGCCAGATGGTCAGGCGGGCCCCGAACAAAACCCCCTTGGCGGCGGATGAAGGTGTTGGGTCCCGCCGCCAAAACACTCAGCGGCCGCAGAGGATAGGGAGGACGTCAACGCAACACCGCATCTCCTCTTCCTCTGCGGCCCCACCGCGATGCAACGATGGTGCGCCCCCATTTGGTCGCGGGAGATAGGGCGCGCGGCAACGCAACACCGACACGCCTCTCCTCCCGCGACCGCACCTGACTGCGAGGGACAGAAGAACTGTCCCTCGCACCCGCCCCTTTGGACGCATCCTGCGCAGGCCTCCGTCAAGCCCACGCGGAGCGTCCCCTCCTGGATCCCTCTTAGCTTCACCGCGGGTGACCAATCCACGGTTACTAAGCCCCCCCACCACGACAAGGTGGAGATCCCACGGGGGGGTTGTCCAACTGCTGACCAAGGCTTCTCTCATGTATTTAACCTAAAATACTAAGAAAGGGTTTTTGAAACTGGGTAATTTAATTTACATATTTTTTTACAACATCGCTGAAATATACAAGTGATATGGCTACGGAACCCTTAACTAATTTAGCTGCTACGCCTAAATGAAATTTTAATAGTTTGTTCAAGGGTTTTCATGAACCATTCGTAAAATACACATCCAAATCGATTCAGCAATTTTTAAGATTACCCTGAATAAAAAACAGGTTTTTTTTTTATTTATCATTCACACGTTCATACAGGAATAGTGCAGTGTCCCACAAAACCGTGTCATCGGTTTGACTGTGGGATCCAGTCTCCGTACAGTATTAGAAAGTTTACATAAATAAAATTACAATAATTACTTATAACTAACTTAACTCTTAACTAGCACTTATCTAAGTAATATTGCTTAAGTCTCCTTTTAAATACAGTTTTATTATTTTCATTCCTTATGTCCTCTGGGAGATTATTTAGTAGATATGGCAAACGTTTTTTTAAGGTTCTATCACCATAATAATTAAACACTCTTGGTACAATATATTTGCCAGAGGCCATCGATCGGGTGTTATGATTATTTGTAACATGTTCCAAGTTATGCTCAAGACTGCCATGGTTGTTTACAGCCAACAAGTATTTATGTTTTAGGGAAATTGGTAGTATTTTACAAATTTTAAATAATTTTGTGTGATCATTTTTATGCTGATTTCTAGTTTTATTATTGACAAGAAGTTTAAGAAACTTTATTTGGATTAATTCTAATTTTATTATATATGTTTTGAATGTTAGACCATAGCAATCTAGAGCATAACTGAAGATAGACTCCACGAGTGACTTATATAAACATTTCAAAGTTCCTTTAGGTACTTTAAAGCTTAAATGATAGAATTTTCCAAGCAATACTCTCAGTTTGTCACAAAGGTAATCTATATGATGGGACCATGAAAAATTTTCATCTATTTTCATGCCTAAGTATTTAACACAGTTTACATTTTCAATGGGTTTACATAGACAGTTTGCTAAATTATGAAAGCATGAATAATCGTGTGTATACAATAATGGTTCCACTGATGGGATAGGGAATAGGGGGATTGTATTATTAGCAGTTTGGTTTTCTCGGAATTGATGACGATACCGTTATCGTGTGACCACTTAACTACTTCGTCTACATCTCGCTGTACTAGACTACAGGTCTCTAATACGTCAGTACCGGCGCGCAGTAGGCACAAGTCGTCCGCAAACATGTGTGCTGAGCAGTGCTGAAGAACATTGCACAAGCTATTGACGTGCATTAGGTAGCTTACAGGAGCACAGCCCGAGCCCTGAGGGACCCCGTACTGCACTTTTATGTCGTCACTTAGAGTGTCACTCACTTTAACCCGGTACGAGCGCGGTGTGAGATAATCACGGAACCATTGGTTCAGTGGTTCTCCCACACCGCACTCTTGCATTGCGCGCAGTAGGGTGTCATATTCCAAAGTATCGAAAGCTTTTTTGTTATCGAAAGATATAGCTACTACGAATTGTTTGTTCTCTAAATAATTATTGATCTCATCAGTAAATTTTGATAGCAATGTGTCTGTAATACGTCCTGTAATGAAACCATGTTGGCAGTTATTTAAAATCTCATTTTTATGCAAGTACTTGTTTAATTGCTTAACAATGCATTTTTCCATAATTTTATCAACACTTGATAATATGGATATTGGTCTGAAATTAGACACCATTTTGCGCTCACCCCTCTTATGAATAGGACGGACAATAGCTTGTTTTAATTGGTTAGGAAATTTGCAATGCTTGACAGATAAATTAAGGAGTTTAGCTAATATAGGACTTACTTTCTCAACTACACATTTTAGGTTGCACATACGTATGAGATCGCCGCCAGGTGACTTGTTGGCATCCATATTTTTAATTATATTTTTTATATCTGTACTGGTGACCTGTTGAGATGAGATGTCAGCTTAACATATAATTCCCTTATTAACATTCTTTCGTTACATGAATGTTTTATGTCAATTATTTCTTGGGAAAAATTATTTGCAAATTTATCACATATATCCTTAATACCGTTCTGCCAATCCATATTAGATCGGATTACCGAATCTAAAGACTGTTTATTATTTCCTAACAAATTATTAATTCTACCCCATAACTTTTTCATATTGTTGTTACATTGTAGTATACTTTCTTTATCATATTTATTTTTACTTTTATTGATGGCCTTTTGACATTTATTTCTATACTTAGTGTAAATAATACGTTTTAACATATTCTTTGGCTCGTTACAATATACCGTAAATAATCTATCTCTTTCCTTTATAATTTTCTTCAAATTACTATTTATCCACTTTTTATTATTTCTGTTACTAACATTTGCTCTCTTTGTTATGTAGCATTCATTATATATTGACATGAACATTTGACTAAGGGCATTATACATTTCAATCGGACAATCCAACGACAACAAATTATTAAAATCAATACGTAACGATTTTTCTCGAACTAATTTATTGTCTAATATTTGCTTGTTTACGTCACTTTCCAGTGGCGAGCGGGTCGCACGCGCGGCTCCTGAGTTTATGTTGAATTGCGTAGTTCGTTTCCATTGCACTACAGCGGATACGAGGTAGTGGTCAGAAATTTTATGTTTTATAACGGCCGAATCAATAGACCCATTATTTATTCTTATATATAATATGGTCTAGGCAAGATGTAACTACGTTACCCATCAAAACTTAATTCCTAGTTACATCTTTGATACATTGTATAAAACCGTATTCTGATAATAATTTTTTGTAAGAAATTACGTGTTTGTTTGTAGAATTTAAAAGGTCTATATTCGTGTCACCACAAAAAATTACTTTTGAATTTAGAGGAATACTTTCGAATAAATTACGCATTTCTATCAAGAACTGGTTGATTTTGTCCTGTTTATTAATTCTTGGTGGTCTGTAAATTGCTACTAAATAAATTAACTCGCAGTTATAATTAAGTGTAATGGATACGCACTCCGCCGATTGCATTCCGATTCCCGTGATTATTGTAGACTCGATCACACTCGCACACAGTTGCGCACGAGTGTAAACAAGTACTCCACCGCCACCGCTTCGACCCGTACTACGTTAGTACTATTAATTATTCTGTGCCCGTACGCATATATGTATTTACGTTATACCACAAATAAGACATTACTATACAGTAGTTATACCCACTAATTTGATATAAAGACAGTAATGAGTAATTAATATTAGGTTCTGTTATGACTATAACATCTAACTTATTCAGACTATTGTTTAATGCTACCAATAACTCGTTAAAATGTTTATTAAGTGAACGGATGTTGACATGTAATACACTTAAACAGTTTTTGTTTTTAAATGAAGTTAGCCAGCTGTTTATGTCGTCAATACAGTTATAGTTGACCGAGTATTCGGTTATAAAATCTATACTATTGAAGTCTGCGAATTTTACTGGTAAATACTAAGCACATATGAAATACAAATAGATACAAACTTGAAGTTTATTTTGTTTTGACTAATTCATTCAGGTCGGTTTCGATTCTGATCCATATGGCTTGTTCCCCTTCGCGTTTCGCTAAGAAACGCGAAGGGGAACTGCACTTTGCCGTTTGTGACCCCACACGAATTCATATATTCCATGTAATTGTTTTTTAGCATGCCATATCAGGTTTTTGGTGGTCTTGGATAGGTCTTCATTAATAAATAATCTGTTGGTCATTGATCCTCCGATAAGAATGTTGCTTTGAATGTCGTTAAGCACACGCCGTTTTGATAACCAACTGTTCCGAGATTCGATTCCTGTTGCTTTAAATCCGACGATAATGGGAGGTGGCTTTGTACCTTGCTTGGACAGTCGGGTTCGTCGTGCCCATTCTATGTCGTCACAACCAACATTCAATTTTTGTCCCAGCTTGACTACTATTCCCTTAGTGTTCTCACCTGGTAATTGTTCTACTCCCACAATTTCCAAATTAATTTGACGAGACGATTGTTCAAACTCGTTAATTTTTTGTTCAAGGGCGAGGTTACACTTTTCTAAATAGACGCATTTGTTAGAGACATTGACCACCGACTTTTCGAGCTTAATAATTTTCTCTTTAGCTTGTTCTTGGGCTGATAGCAGTGAATCATATTTGTCGGATAGAACGCTTATGCTTTGTTGTATACTATCTAAGTGCTTTTTGAGGGCGGGTATGGCACTAACCTTCTTTTGTATATACTTCAAAGTCCTGTACTTCCTGTTCGTAATCTTCCTCATCTGACCCTTCCTCCTCACAATTGTTGCAGTAAATTCTATTTTTCCCTGATTTCATGTCTGCAGCAAGGCCTCTAACACAACCCTTGTGAAAAGTTCCTTGGCATGGTCCTTGACACATAAAATGTGCACCCTTTTTAGATAGTGTTTTCTTACACTTTTGACATTCCATCACGTCGTCTAATATAACAGAATTACGGTAGGTACCTATCTACCGTAATTGGTAGTATGTATATGTATAAAAAGCGCTGAAACGAAGCGTTGTTTCTATGGAGCTGCACTAGCGTGGACTCATAAACTTTGTGCTATCGACTTCTTGAATTTTAGTACCATTATAAGTTATTGCTATGTCACTAGGCATTGAAAATCTATTTCATAATGTCATTAAGTGTGTTTTTTTCTAAAGATAAGAGATAGAATTGCATGAGTCAGACGGCTGTAGCAACTTTGCATCTACACACATCGCCGTGGAAGCTGGCAAAGACATCCCAACATCGCCGTGTGCACTACTCGTGTTGGGTAATAAATCGTCACACGACATATCGGCGTCGTCTCGCAGAAAATCAAACTGATTACGCACTGGGGTGTTTTCATTATTGCGTCGTGTAATTTTCGTACATGAAGGACACATCCAAGCTCGCCTAAGCTCAACCAGGTTTCTCTAATAATATTCTTTTGTCATACTTAAGCACTTGTAATCATATACGCTACGACAAGAAGTGCAGACTAATTGTTCTCCACGATCTATAGCTTTATTACAAGCTTCACAATGCATTTTATCAGCTGATGTTCGTTAACGTCAATAATAATATATGTAGGTATCAATGCCGGTCGGTAGGTGCAAAATATGTCTAACGGAAGCCTCAGGCGAACTTAATCATTAATTACTTCGCGTTAAAGTTCCTTTCACTGTGAAGTTAGCACCGCACGGTTAATGAGCCACTGTTCACTAAGTTAGAGGTTTGGTTCGAGATTTTTTCCGTACTTTAATTCTGTTATTACGCCAAATATACACGCAATTATTGTAATGTACACACACTATTACTCAGTTTGTACACTTAGCTTTCCATTGATGTGCAAAATAACTGTAAGGCTTTACTTTTTACCACTTTAATTATAATTTATACGTGGAGCTAACAAATAACGATAGTAGTATAATAAAATAATCAATCAAATAACTTATAGACTACAACCCTTCCAACCCTTGTAACCAAACTAGAAAAGATTGGTATAAGAGGAATCCCTCTTAATTTTTTTTAAAGACACGGATTTACGACAAATGGTAAAGATAGACCAGTTCACTAGTGACGCGGCGGATGTGTCATTCGGCGTGCCGCAGGGAAGCGTAGAATAGAATAGAATTCATTTATTTGCTAAGAATGTAGGTAACAAAGAAAAATAAAGATGTTATTAGCAGTACAATATGGTCCAATACATTTTACCATGATATGGCATGCAAATTATTTTAAAGATTAAGAACATTATTATGACAATCAATAAATTTATCAATAAATCATTTAAATTACAACAATAATCAAACATAATGTCAGTAAGAATATACATTTCATATATAAGTCAAGCATTAGAAAAAATTGTAAATTATATAAATGTCATTTTGATACATTCAAATAAAATAAAATAATGTCACAAAAATAAAATCAAAAATTAAACAAGACAAAGCACATACAAAAACACAAACATAATAACATAACAGTTAGTCAATTTGTAGTTGAGAAGTTAAAAGATTAATGTAATAATTGAGCTATGCACTTGTCCAACAAGAAATATATTATAAGGAATTATCATTTAAATAATCATTTATAGAATAATAGCATTTTTTATCGGTAATTCATGTAATTTCTTTTTAAAATATTATTAAGCTATGTGTCATATCTTTGATGTTATTGGGAATCTTATTATATATAGCTGGTCCCATATGCATGATATTCCTTTTTAGTAAAGCTGTGTTAAAACCAGTTGTGCATAGAAGATTTTTATATTGCGATCTAATAAGTGTTGGCCTAGTTGAGTTTATCTTTGATTTAAAAAGTTTTACATTAATTCTAACGAACATGGCAATTTCAAAAATATATAGTGATGGGAAAGTCAATAATTTCAGGGATTTAAACTTAGGTACACAACTATCTGTGGAATGGATACCAGTCCTTGAGCGTATGCAGTATTTCTGAGCTCTGAATATTGCTTCTCTTTCACAACAGTTACCCCAAAATACTATCCCGTATGTTAGTATTGAGACCACCAGACCGTGGTAAGCTATAATAACAGTTTCGAGACTTACTTTTTTGGACAAGTTATAAAGAATGTAAGCTGCTCTAGTCAATTTCTTACACACTTCCTCAGCTTGAGGTTTCCATGTCAACTGACTATCAATATTTATACCTAAAAACTTTGCAGTACTTGTGCCGTCTACTACTAACATAACATAACATATCTTCACGCCTTTTATCCCCGAAGGGGTAGGCAGAGGTGTATTACACCGTCTACTACCTGTCCATTATATTCAACGGTGAGGTTGCCAGGGATTATACGTTGATAAAAATGCATAACTCTTGTCTTTCTTAGGTTAATGACCAGATTGTTTGAGTATAACCAGTTTATTATTGATTTAAAAGTATCATTAATATCGCTCTCATATTTTACTTTAACACATTTTACTATGGCTGTGCTGTCATCAGCAAATAACACCATTGGCTGTTGAACATGTTTAGGTAGATCATTTATATTTAAGAGGAACAACAGTGGTCCGAGTACGCTACCTTGTGGGACACCAAACTTGACGACCCTACTGCCTGAAAGATACTTATATTCTAATTTCCGTTTAGTGCATACTCTTGAGATCTCTGTGTTGGTTGCGGTTTATAAGGTACGATTTTATCAAACTAAGCATGTTGCCTCTAATACCATAGTTATCTATATAATTTTTCTAAGAGCAGGTTAGGTGGTCCACGTGGTCAAAAGCTTTGCTCATGTCAGTAAATATAGCACACACAGGCGTTTTAGTGTCAAAATTTGTCATAATCTTAATCAATAGGTCATATGCAGCCATGTTAATGTTTCTGTTCTTTCGAAACCCCATTTGTTCATTACACAGAATGTTATTTTTGTCCAGGAACTCGTAAATTGACTTATATATCAGTTTTTCAAATATTTTAGAGAAGACAGATAACAGGGCTATAAGTCTATAATTTGACATCTCATCCTTGCTTTCCTTTTTGTGAACTAGGATTACTATCACTTTTTTTAGACTCTCTGGGAATGAGCCTTGGCTGATGCACATATCCATAATATGACTCAAGGGAGAGGCAACGATATCTGCGACGAATTTAATCACATCCGTAGTTATACCATCATACCCACTACTCTTTTTATTTTTTAATGCCTTGATAACTCTTCATATATCTTCCGGAAAAACGGGTGCCATAAAGATAGACCTCGGATTATTAGGTATTTTAATCAATTTGTTAAAGTTATTCTGTTTTGGGATTTGAATTTGATCAATGAAGTAGTCATTAAAACACTGCTATTTCCTGAGCATCCTTTATAATATTGCTCCCGTGCCTGAGCTGTAAAATAGTGTCTTTTAACTGGTTTCTACCGTTTATGATTTGCCAAGAGGTTTTGGACTTGTTGGTAGCCTTTTTTATGAGGTAATTATTCTATGCTCTTTGTGTGAGCCTTACAATGTTTTAAATCTTCGCGAGTAGTTCTTAAATGTGTTTTTGTTTTGCGACGTAGGGTCCAGTCTATAATGCCATAGAAGTTGTCTTTGTTGTCTACTACAATTTCTAATCCCCCGCGAAATCCATGTAATTTTATTATCATATTTAATTTTAATTAATTTTTCAGGAAGGCATAAATCGAACAAAAAATAATTCTATAAAAATATTATAAGCTTTATTAGGGTCAGTTGTGTCATATACCTCCGAAAAAGACAATTTAATTAAATGTTTTCTAAATAGGCTTAGATTGTTTTTAGTAATATTTCGCTTTTTTACACGCCACCAATTGATTGTGCATGTTTTATTTATCTGAATGTTTATTAATTGAGCTGTGTGGTCTGATAACGCAAAATCAATAACTTCACTGACGCATTTACTATGACTGTTGTGTGCAACGTTATCTAAACAAGACTTGCTGCTAGGTCTTGTAGTTTGTCGTATCTCTAATTTAAGGTTATGACAAAGAAGCAATGTTTCGAAGTCAGAAGTATATCTATTTTGCTTAAGTATTTTTTTTATTTTTTTTATTGTATATGAACATGCTTTTTTTAGAACTAATTCTAATGTATCACAAAACAAATTAAAATTAGACATTTTTGGCGGTCTATAAAGACATATAATGACTAGTTGTTGCTTTATTCATTCAATTGCACAGAGCTTAATGATACCCTGTATAGATAATTTAGATACTTCAGTTAATACCTTAAACTCGAAGTGACGCTTAATAAGGATACAGGCGCCTCCTCGACGTTGTTGCTTTCTTGAGTAATATGCGGCAAGTTTGTAATTTGGAACGTTTATCAGCGACTCTTCTCCCAACATGACGAAATGTTCTGATAGGCAGATTACATCAATATCTATTTGTTGTTTTAATAGTTCTTGTAAGTGAATGAGTAATAAGTCACCTTTGTTTAGAAGACCAGCTACGTTTTGGTGCATGACGTACATGTGTTTATAAAAGAAAAAACTCACTAGCATTCTCTGTCAGTAGTATGTCTTCATTCTTGTTATTTGAACTAATGATAGTTTGGCTAGTTATAAGCAAGTTATCTTCTTTTGAAGATAAATTCCAGTTTCCATTTTGACAATCTGTCGTTTATCCTTTATTATTTTTTTTTCCGCAATGGACTTGACGTATTATTTTTTCTATCAGGCGTTACAGGTTACAGGCCTTACTGTTTCAAAAGCAGCTGATATCTTATTTTTAACTCCTCGGCACTTGTTGTCTCGTCACAATAAACTTGTGATTTAAAATTAATATGTTCTAATAAAGAAAAAGTCCAGGGTGTCAAGTCAGATAACCTTGGCGGCCACTGGACATGACCGCCGCGACCGATACATCCCTGAGGGTCTAGTACGAGTTTTACACGGGGACGATAGCCTACTCGACGGTAACAATTTTCATATATTTTCTCCGTTACTTTAACCGTCGCTTTAAGAAAATGTATGGAAATTGTTCCCGTCGCCTAGGCTATCGTCACCGTGACGATCGAGTGCAAAACTCATACTAGAGTGCTAGACCCTCTGTATTCAACATCAAGATGATGTTGAACGTTTCCACAACCGCACCATCATGTTGATAATACACATTTTGTAAATAAACAAGTGAACTTCACACACAACACCCGGTGGATGACTACTGTTTTTTAGTCGCTGAGATGGTACATAAAGATTTTACATAATAATATTATAATAATAATAAAATATTGCATGGGATTCCCACCAAGAGGGTGCATAGGATTCCCACCAAGAGGGTGCATAGGATTCCCACCAAGGGGTGCATAGGATTCCCACCAAGAACTTAGGGTCCCAAGCCAACCTCACCTACAAGTGGTGCACCTGGCGATCAACGGACGAGGCTCTGGCAAACAAAATATCCCGATAAGCGGCAATAGGCTCGCCACCTATTGCGTGGGATCAAAACACTGGCGAAAAATGGGTGTTTAATATGCTCTGCCTACCCCTTCGGGGAAACAGGCGTGAGTCTATGTATGTATGTAATAATAAAATATTCTACCAGATTGACACAGCACCATCTAGTCCCAAACTAAGCAGAGCTTGTACTTTGGGTACTAAACAATGGATAAACATACATAATATACTATTATTTTTTTGTAAATACTTACATATTATACATAATATAATAAGGAAACTTATTACAGTATAAAAGAGTTGAAACAGAAATAAATTAATAGTTTAAAAACACTAGAAAAACATGCTTTTATAAATGCACGTAAAAACAAAAAATAGATTATGGATTATTCAAGTTGTCTCTATTTCTGGGCTCAACTGTAAACTATGTGCTTTTAATTATATCTAATATTTGATTGTAAAAGCGTGGGGCGCTGGAACAGGAATGACTTTCTTGTTAACAAATACTAATACTAACTGCCTGGTGGAAGCTGCATGAGGTCGCACAAGAGCATAACATTTATGCCTCCAAAGGGTTACCATAGGAAACCAAAGATATCACGTCCATGAACAAGAACTTTACATTTTGCCACTGTTGACGCATTACCTTTATGTACTTAATTTCCTGAAAGAAGAGGCGTTAAAAATGTCGGTGAATGTCGTCTTTAAGTCCATTAACCAAAGAATCACCAATTTTATTGAATAAGTTAATTGACACAGTATTGAAAAACTTGCGCTCATTAAAGATATTGGGCGAACCTACAGATCACTGGGATATGCTCATTATCTACCTGATTGTATCTAAGTTAGATAAATTAACCGAACGCGCATGGGAAACATATAAAAGCACAATAGTGTCGACCAATAACAGTTCTAACATGGCGATCAAAGTGGATGATTTAATAAACATTTCTTAAGGCCCGGGCCGATATGTTACAATCGTTACACATTTCGCACAGTAAGGATACGCAAATTAATCAATCAAACGTTAATTCCAAGAAGCATATTACAACTAATAGTATAAATAACACTTCACTTTGCAATATTGTAACGAATGATAAATCGCAGCGCCCGTTTCGAAGCAAGAATCTTTGTTTCATGTGTAATTCTAATCACCCACTTTATTCTTGTTCTAAGTTTATTGAAAGCGATAAATATCGAAAGTAAATTAAAACTTGTACGCGACTATAAATTATGCGAAAACTGTTTGCACTCGGGACATCTACCGGAGACTTGTAGGTTTGGTCCGTGTCGTAAATGTAAGAAAAAACATAATTCACTTTTACACAAGGATAACACGAGTAGTGTCGAATTCATTGCATCATTTCCAACTAACGGTGCGCGGACAACTGAGACTTCGGTCAAAGCGTCCCCCGCACACTTCTCAACGAAGGACGACACTAGTTCATTCACAACCAACAACTCACTCATACAAAGTCAATCACGTAATTCGTTAGCTACACATACCGTTTTTTTGTCAATAGCAGTGGCGGCTCGTTCAAAGGAGCGCTGGAGCAGTAAACTCCCAAAATTATAAAATATATGTATATAAACTTTTTCTATAAACTTGCTCAATATTTTAATACACACCTATTCTCTTTTCTATAATGCATATCTACAAATAAGTATTTGACTACAAAACTGTTTATCATAATTTTGTCAACACTCTTGAAACACACATAGGTATTTTTGTTGAGTGGAGCGCTCATAACAGCGCTCTTCGTTGACGAAAGCTTAGTAAAACCACAGAATAATTAATAGTACTAACGTACAGAAGCTTCACTTTTCAAACCAATTTATTGAAATTGCGACTCTTGGTACTACGCAATAAAGTTCAATTCAGCTCGCATAAGCACTCAGTGCCTAATGCGATATTAACCTAACAGTTCCCGTTCTTTTCTAACACATAACGCTGTCGCAGTCTGGCGCGGAGTGGCGCGCTAGGGTTGTCGACTTGGCGCTGCTACTATATTTATTCATCGTCTATCTACCTACTTGGACACGTACCTAATAATAAATAATTATCCTATAAGTATCCTATCCCACTATTTGAGCTAGTAGAACAGCACAAAAAATCTGGTTGTTTACATTTTCACTATACTAATTCTTAGTTATTTCCTAAACGCGTGGACCGATTTACATGATTCAAACAGATAAAATGGTTTTTGAACTAGATCTTTAATCTGACACCATAATCGTTGAGATATCTCAACAAACAAAAAACAAATTTTCAAGTAGCTCTCGTAAAATAAATTAAATCAAATTTTCAAGTCGCTTTCGACACACAGTTAATTAAGCAATACTTTGCATTAGACTTGTGATGATACATTTTTGTTGTTAAAGGCGTTTAAGTATATAATTTGAACTGTGATTTGAACAGTGTATGAACACGGCGCGTGAGATTACGGAGCGGTCGCACTCGTTGCGTGATGTCTAATATGAGCGGCGCGCGGCAACCTACTAAATCCAACCATGTCGACATGGTCGGCCGAGGTACTTGTAAGTTTGTGCCTAAAATGCGAAGTGCGCCCGGCCTGGTAAAACGCTTAATACTGAAATGTAATGAGTGCGAAAGAGAGATCGTTCTATGCGCTGGGCGCGTGAGACAAAAGATTTGTATGAGAAATAAGGCAAATACGGAGCGCCGCTCCTGGCTAGCTTGACGAGGTGCGCATGCGCGAATATATTACCCGACTAAATGATATGACCATTTGTCACGAAGAAAAATTAAAACGTATGCGCCGTTTTTTTTAATAGTGTTTTGCCGGTATCATTTGAATGTAAACAAAAGGAGAACATTTCTCTGCAAGTGCGTTGGTAATTGTATGTGATTGTGTGTATATGTTTAAGAAAGACAGTTAAATTGTGTAACTAATATGGAATATAACAGCGTAAACTTTATAAACGGATGGATGAAAGAAGAAATACGAAAGGAGTGTATTGTGCGAGAATGAATGGAAATGTCTGTAGGGGACGGCCTAGGCAGACGTACGCCGATCAAATAGGTGACGTACTAAAATGGGCCAAATTAAAAGTACCCATAACCGACGCGCATGCATGATGAGGTTAAAGGCCTGTTCAGACCTACGCGGTATTCGCTGCCGTCTGCGGCAGAGAAAACCCAGTGGGTATGCGGTAATATTACTGTTCAGACCTAAGCGGTATTCGCTATCTTTGTGGGTAGAATAACGCGCGGTAGTCGAGTTTCGCTCAGAGAGGTAAGAACTAGCCGCGGTACTGGATACCAAATACCTAAGCGAAACCCGCGCGGTATGTACCTCTACCCACAGCGGCAGCGAATATCGCTCAGGTCGCTCTAGCCGCGGTACTTGATACTAAATACCTGAGCGAATCCCGCGCAGTATGTACCTCTGCCCACAGCGGCAGCGAATATCGCTCAGGTTTCAATAGGCCTTTATGAATGTCGAGGAAGCGAAAGATGTATGTTTGAACCGAAGCATGTGGCGTTCCATAGTCTCTACCTACCCCAATGGGAGACAGGCATGACGATATAGATAGATAGTTACAACTTTATAAAAAACTGTGAAAATACTTAAAAAAAAGACCAATATGATAAAACGCTTTGGTTACCTATGTGGTTGCGAAAATGCGAAGGAAGTAGGTAAGAAGCCGTTTTCTTTTCCGTGTAGGTATTTTTGTTTAGTGGCGCTGGAGTTGATACTGCGTGGACGGTTCAGGGGGTTATTCACCAACTCGACACAAGAGACTGGACACGCGTGTGTCCAGTTGGTGAAATTCAAAATGAATACTACTAATTATTTCGTCATGTGGACACGCCATGATTTTTACGCGTGTCCACATGGTGAAACTTAAATTAAATCACTTTAATGTTTTCGTCAACTGGACACACTCAGTTTTTTGCAATAAAAGGTACAGTTAGGTTCATAATCGCCTCGTTCATTAAATTATTAAACGTGGCGATTTCATAATAAAGGTCGCGACATAGGGGTAAGCTAAGACTATAGAATAAAAGGAAGACAGAGCGCGCGGAACACTTGCGTGAGGCCACTAAAGCAAATACAAAATTGAAAAGCGAATACAAACTCGACTCAGTGCGCTGCGAAGCATCGCACAGTTCACACGCCACGATCGATCCTGCTTTTAAATTCATAAAATGCCGTCTTGCGTTTTTAAACATTGTAAAAGTTGTTTCTAAAATGAAATACGGGAAGATGGAATATATTCTTACAGATAACTATGGATTATTTGACCGTTTTATAATATTATTTCGATAAAATTCGTATTTCTGCAGAAAATATGTAAGTGTTGCCAGTTTACGTCGACACCGTTTTCCCTGAATTAGAGAAAATGCACTTGTCAATTGATTATGTATTATATTAATGAAAAATACATTAACGTATTGTAAAAGTATATTGTAGATTATATTTATTCTTATAAATATACTAATAGGATTTCCATTAGTATATACATTGTTTTGAGTTCGATCCCCAAACTATCTAAATATTCGTGTACACGCGGCTACTTGTCAAGCTATACACTTTGACCTTTGTACCGTTGTTAGACCTTTGTAACGTTCTTATGGCGTAGGGAATAAGTATCAAAATCGTACTTCGACTATTTAGCTTGACTTGGCGCCGTGTGGACATTAAGTACAGAAACAGAAATTATTGATTATTAGCCATTATTTATATTTAATTGCAATTTTTTTTTTGTTACGATTTATGATTATGATATTCATAATTTATTGTATGCATGACAAAATGTTTTTAGCTAATTAATATTTATGACGCAAGCCTATCTATTTATTTCTCAATTTACGAATAAAATTAGTTAAAACTTAACTCGGAGCCTACATTTTTTAAGAAATGTATTTATAAAAGCATACTTTAATGGTATCTTTTATTTGCATAATTTTCACAACAGCATTACATATTAAAAGCATTAATTAAATCTATGGTAAATTCTTAAAAACCACAAACGAATATAAAATATTACCTATGTAATATTTTTATATTCGTTTGCAAAAACTATATGCAAAATAGTGGGAGATTATTCATAATCTGGCAACTTTACACACACATAGACGCGCGTGTCCGTACAGTGCCAGTCGCCAAATGTCACGCACACATAGCTGTCAACGTGCCTCACTTAGTTGGACGAATACGCTACATCTGGTTCTTGTTTGTTAAATCTGTGGGGGTAAGCGCGTAGCTCGATCGATTTACAAAGTCAAGCGACTTCGCCATCGTATGGATTATAGATGGGTGACCATATATAAAAAAATAGTCCGTGCCTCGGAGTGCACGTTAAGCCATCGGTCTCGATTGTCATTATCATCTTTAACAGTTGGTATAGATTGTCAGTTATCAGTCTCAAATAATCTGACATCTAGTTAACCTTAGAATCTCGAATTCCGCTTTGCGAAAAAAATATTAGGCAAATCTGGTTAGACTGCAAAGCCGAGTTAAAAAGTTCAATGTAATTTAAAAACAATAATGCAGGAGGATGTACATATGTCATGAAAAAGTTGCTTTACTTTTTTATTGAATAACATTATGAACTTTTATTTAAGACCAAATTTTAAATAAAACATATACATAACAATTAAATAATATAATATAGTGAAGCTGTGTGGTTGACGGCATAGAATACAAGTGTCACCACCCCCTATCCTCCCGTGAGTGTCGTAAGAGGTGACGAAGGGATAACACGATGCAAATACCATCTTTGCGTAGAGACGGAAAACTCGACATCAAACCCTATATGACTGCCTCGTTGGTCTCGCGGCATAAATGTGCGCGTGGGATTGGGAGGTCCCGGGTTCGATTCCTGGGTCGGGCAGTGTTATTGGGTTTTCTGTCACGAAATTCTCAGTAGCAGCACGGAGTCTGGAAATGTGCCCGCTACGGCAATAGGCTCGCCCCTTATTACGTGGGACTAAAGTATATCTGGTGAAAAGTGGGTGTAGAAATACACCTCTGCCTACCCCTTCGGGGATAAAAGGCGTGACGATATGTATGTATGTTAAATAATATAATAATTTATTAATTTGAAGAATAATAATTAATTATACTTCTAAGTATCTTTAGATACCTACTTATATTACAACAGCATTCAAAATATTCAAAATACTTAATCTAAATATAACCTAATGATTTAAAATAATCACTTTATTAATCACAGAAAAATCAAATAAAGACTTAGATAATTCACCATTAATACATATCTTGAAATTTTTGAAAGTTAAATGCAACGACAAACTAACTTGCACCGTTCAAACTCGAGTTGCTATGCCATAAAATTAAATATACAAAAACCTTTTTGGAGCATAACAACAGTTAAATTGGTAATTTTACAAATAATTATTTATCAATCTACATAGCTCTGTAAAAACAATATTTAACTCTTTGGAAATATAGTAATTACCCTTATTATAATAATCAACAAGCTTAATAATAAGTACTTATCACAATGATTTTACTACAAATAGAGATCAAAAAATCAACAGCTAAACATTACAAGAGAACATCAGTATAAGATAAACAATATTTGATTTAATATTTTCTTGGGTTTACGCGAATGTTACACATTGAAATTAAACTACAGTTTACGGATTTTATCGCGTTATATTGGTTTCACTTGTTTTTGCAATGGGCTCTCCAGTATCGCCTGTTGTTGCTGACATCTTCATGGAAGACTTCGAGGCGCGAGCCCTGCAGACTGCCACCATCACACCGAGGTTCTACAAGCGGTATGTAGATGACACTTTTACAATTTTACCGACAGATAGTGTTAATGTATTCCTAGACCATCTTAATTCTATTCACAACCAGATAAAATTTACAATGGGATTAGAGGCAAACAATTCTTTAGCTTTCTTAGATGTACTTGTTATCAGGAACAAAAACAACTCTTTGAGCCACACTGTGTATAGGAAAAAGACACATACAAATAGGTACTTAAACGGTGAATCTCACCATCATCCTAAACAGTTAGCTACCGTAGGAATGTCTTTGTTTCAGAGAGCCCGGGGGATCTGTGACAAGAAACACCTGGACGCCGAGCTTCAACATGTCAAGCAAGTTCTGCAAGACAACAAGCTCCGACCGCCGCGCCAACGTCACAGATCCCCGAAGAACAAGCCAGCCACAGTAGAGAGACAACCTGCTGTCCTCCCATACATCAAGGGCGTGACCGACAAGATTGGCTACATCTTGAAGCGAGCTTCAATCAAAACTTTCTACAAGCCGCCAACGAAGATAAGCCAATTATTACCATCTGTCAAGAATCAGTTACCCTTACAAGAGGCCGGGGTTTACAATATAGACTGTGAGTGTGGGCTCTCATACATTGGACAAACCAAGAGAAGCATAGGCATTCGACTAAAGGAACATATAGCTGACATTAAACACAAACGCTCGACGAAGTCTGCTGTGTGTGAACATGTAGAACAAGGAACCAACCATTACCTGCGATTTGATAAACCACAGATACTCGCAAAAGAACACCGCTTTATTCCAAGAATGATACGAGAAGCTATTGAAATTAAAAAACATCCTAATTTCAATAGCGAAGATGGTTGGAATGTTCCTCCAGCTTGGGACCCTGTTATCAGGCTAATGAAACCCAAGAAGGACAAAGTCACCAGAAGACATCAAGACACAGTGAGCACATTCTGCGTAGATAGTAACACCAATAGTTGAAAAATGTTCGGGTACTTTGAGATAACTTAGACAAAGACAAATACCACCTCAGTCTGCCGTGAACATGAATCCTGTAAAGAATTCGAAACGTTGGCTAGTAATAAAAATGTAGTTTCTAGATCATTCGGTTTAAATGTAAAAACAAGTGAAACCAATATAACGCGATAAAATCCGTAAACGGTAGTTTAATTTTAATATTTGATTTTTTGGAAATATAATTATAATAAGTATCACAATCATTTTAGTACGATTAAGATAATATCAAGAAAATCAACAGCTAAACATTACAAAAGGAAACATAAATTATAAATATACAAATATTTTAACTTACTTATTTTTTTCGATACTGTGACCGATGCTAATTTCACCTGATTCAAACTCCCTTACAGTGGCTGCGGTCATATTATTAATTCTGATTGTTTCAATTACTTATGTGGATCTCCGATACACAGATTAAAGAAGTATTCTGTAGTCTTAGCTCCGATATAATCCGCAAGCAACATGTCTTGAAACTGCTCAGGTACAACGGCGTCAGCTATATTATTAACTGATATGCGTCGAAGACCCAACGATCTGTTCCTCTTTCTATGTTTGGCAAGACGTTTAGTAGCCGTTGATAAATGAGTCAAAAACATTTATCTGCATGACTATACTTTGTCAAGAAATCGGGTAAAATACGACCGTGTGTCCAGTTGACGAAAACATTAAAGTGATTTAATTTAAGTTTCACCATGTGGACACGCGTAAAAATCATGACGTGTCCACATGACGAAATAATTAGTAGTATTAATTTTAAATTTCACCAACTGGACACACGTGTGTCCAGTCTCTTGTGTCGAGTTGGTGAATAACCCGGTTCAGGTAGGTAGGTATCGATGATTTAGCACATCTTACTGTTAATTGTAAAAGCATTCACAAAATAAATTGTAAGCAGTTTCATCTTCTTTTTTAGTGAACACCCAATATAACCTTTCACGAGCCGCCTCTGGTCAATAGCTGTCGTCTGTGTGGCTGATTACGTAGGTACATATCATAAAGCGCGTGTACTGCTTGATAGTGGTAGCCAGAAATGTTTTTTGACAAAGAGGTTGTGCAATAGACTTAACGCTCAAGTATTACAGACCACAAACGAGATACGAGGGGTAGGCGATTTGATAATACATTGTTCGGAAAGTTGTAACATCACATCATAATCAAATCATGTGTTGATAGTAATAATTATACAACACGCATTCATTGTATTATACTATTGCAAATAGCCCCTACAATGCCATCAGTGTGTTAAATAGGGTCGCAGTTGTGCATTCCAGACGATATTCAATTATCCGACGCGCAATTTTCAGAATGTAAAGATATTGATATTTTGATCGGAGCAGATAAGTTCTGGGATTTACTATGCGATGTTAAAATAAGATTACCCAGTGGCCCTTATCTGCAAAATACTCGATTAGGATGGGTTGTAGCCGGCCCAATTCTAAATAATGTTCACAAGTCAAAATACTTTAATTGTAATGTGTCTAATTGTTTAGATACTCAGTTGCAAAGGTTTTGGGTGTTAGCGGAGATAACACGGGTCAGTGACGCGCAGACTGAGGACGAGCATGCTTGTGAGGAACACTTCGTTCGCACCACCACACGCAATAACGAGGGAAGGTTTTGCGTTAGCATGCCTCTTAAACACTCACCTGACGTTCTGGTTGAATCTTATTCTCAAGCCGTTCGTAGATTTATCGGATTAGAGAAACGATTACAACGTTTTCCACATTATAAGTTAGTATACACAAACTTTATGAATGAATACCTGAGCTTAGGACATATGACTCAAGTACATTTGTACGATTCACCATGTTATTTCATGCCGCATCACGGTGTGTTTCGTGACCACAGCACCACAACTAAATTGAGTGTCGTATTTGACGCTTCTACCAGCTCTGGTATATCAGTCAATGATATATAATTAACAGGCCCGGCTATTCAAGGGGATCTAATTGCAATATTGTTACGCTTTAGACGGTATAAATATGTAGTCTGTGCCGACATAGAAAAATGTATAGGCAATGCTTAGTATCGGAAAATCAACGTAAGTTACAAATGGTTCTATGGCGCGATAATCCCACACAGCCGATTGGTATGTATCAATTGAACGGCACGAACTTACGGCACGAGCTGAATCAACAACAGATATTGAAGTTCAGAAGGTTATACGCAATAACTCATATGTTAATGATTATTTTTTTTGTCTTGACGATAAATATAGGTTGCTAGAACTTTGCAACAAAACAGCGGAAGTATTGCAAACAGGTTGCTTTTCACTTCGAAAATGGATAGCTAACTTTAACTTAGATAATAGTCATGAATCTAGTGTATTATATAAGGATTTCGCATTGAACGAAAATATTAGTTCAAATACATTAGGGTTAAATTGGAATAATTCAAGTGGTCAATTATTTTATTTTAATACGCAGTTCCAATTGAATGACGAACTTGTTACTAAACGCTTTATTTTATCTAATATATCGCAAATTTTTGATCCGTTAGGTTTGCTAAGCCATATTACAATCGTAGTTAAGATTTTATTACAGTTGTGGTTATTAAAAATAGGTTGGGACGACGCGGTGCCCGACAACATCGCTCACTCGTGGAACCGGTTTGCTATTTCTCTAAACACACTACATACAATAAGCATACCGCGACACGTAATAAGTGATAACCCAGTTTGTTTACAGTTGCATATCTTCTGCGACGCGTCTCAATCAGCGAACGGTTCGTGCGTCTATGTTCGTACCATTAGTAATGAAATGACTCGTCGGTATCAATGAGACTGCTTTTTACAAAGTCGAAGGTTGCGCCATTAAAACCTATTACTATGCCGCGGTTAGAATTATGCGGTGCGTTATTGGGCGCTAGGCTGTATGAAAAAATTCGTAGTGCTTTTGAATGTGCATTCTCTGAAGTTGTATTCTGGACGGATTCCACTATTGTGCTCGGGTGGTTACGCATGGCACCAAACCGATTAAAAACCTTTGTGTGTGCAGAATAGAACGGCAGAGATTCATGAGCCAACACAGAATTTACCATGGCGTCACATTGGCAGTAAATAAAATACCGCTGACCTCGCGTCGCGGTATTTATTTGGAGGACCTTGCTACGTCAGAACTGTCGTGCCATAGTCCAGCCGTTTTATGAAATCCTGACTACACTCTAGAAGGTTTAAGTGCAGTAGACTTCGAATGCAATAACTTACCTGAAGTTAAATCAACTGTTAATTCATATGTTGTTCATCAATCTAGTTCATTATTCCCTTTTAATCGTTTTTCACAATATCGCCGCATAGTCCGCTCAATGGCCTATGTGTTTAGATATACAAATAATACACACGACGTTAAAAAAAGTTTAAGGGTCGATTGAGTGTGACGAAATAAATAGTGCTAAGTTAATCCTGGTAAGATTATCTCAAATATAATTGTATCCTCACGAATATAATCCATTAATAGCGAACAAAAATTTGAAGGCCAATTCTAATTTACTAAAACTTTTGTTTTTAGACGACATCAAGGTTATTAACATGGGTGGACGATTAGATAACTCAAATTTCGATTATTCTAAAAGGCACCCTATCTTACTGTCTAGCAAACATTATTTTACCGTTTTGTTAGTACGCCATGAACACGTCGAGCCCAGCACTATTGTTTCACTTGTGCGAGTTTTGGTGGTCTATCATATGGGGGTAGGAACCTCGTACAGCAGGTGACACATAAATGCGTTACTTGTACTAAATTGAAGGGGAAAACGATTGCCCCTTTCATGGGCGACCTGCCTAAGGAACGCGTGACCGCGAGTTTTCCCTTTAGCCGATGCGGGGTTGACTATTGCGGGCCAGTGTTCGTATTAAACCGCAAAGGCAGAGGAGCAAAGTCCAGCAAGGCCTACATTTATTTATTCGTGTACTTCGTTACACGAGCAGATCATTTGGAGCTGGTCAGTGATCTCTCTAGTGACGCATATCTACTGGCACTAAAACGATTTATTTCTCGCCGTGGCAAACCATTAGAAATCTATTCAGACAATGGTATAAATTGTGTAGGGTTAATGAATGAGTTTTCGGCTTTTTTACGCAATTGTAGTGATAATATCATTGAATGCGCTACGAGTCAGCAAATAAAATTTCGTTTTATACGACCTTACTCTCTATATTTTGGCGGTCTCTGGGAAGCAGAAGTAAAATCGTGCAAGTATCATCTTCGCCGTGTAGTAGGAAACGCGCACCTAACCTTCGAAGAGTTTAGCACGGTTTATCGCTTATTGAGGCAATCCTGAATTCAAGACCCTTAACATCTCTTTCCTCAGATCCTCAAGACCTTTCTCCTCTCACACCTGCTCACTTCCTGGTTGGCCGACCACTAACAACGCCAGTTTTTCACGATGTATCCATGGTGATTTTTCATGATCGGATCGTATTCGGCTAAATATTTATCAAGTCGTTGAACAAATGCGACAACACTTTTGGTCCCGTTGGGCAAAGGAATATATTTCTGAGTTACAGATACGGCTCAAATGGACTCAGAATAAAGGCGAGCTGCAACCTGATTTTCTGGCTGACCACCGTTAAAATGGCATATGGGCCGAGTTATTCGCACAATACCAGGGACGGATGATACATCTCGAGTTGCTGATATCAGGACGGCGTCAGGCGTAGTGAGACGTGTTTACTGCAAGATATGTCCTCTGCTGCACGAAGAAGATGATGCCAATTAATCATTTCTTTCGAAAGGCAATGCTTTCAAGATCAGGGGCATGTTCGCGATTATCTGAACGCAGCTTTAATTTTAAGTTCACTCAATTGAGATATTGCCAATCATTGCTCCCGGATTAATGTGGGGAGAGACTGACATACCTGCCTATCTTTTGTGTCTTTTAGATTTTAAGAATACTAACATTAGTTTCTAAGTAGCTATGTAACTAACACTTTTGAATGAGCCTTGGTTGCCTAAATAAATAATTTTATTATTATTATTATGGCAGCGCAAAACGAATGACGGAGTGACCGGCACCTCCGATTGGTTTATAAAATTGTTCCTCATCCCCATATCCTCGAAATATGTACGCATTCAAATTTTGATTATTCACGCTATTACATGCAAAACTAAGAAACAGTCATCTTATTTTTTAAATAGTCCTGGAAATATTACACGCATAATTCTCACAGAAGCTCACGACTATTAGGCAATCGCAATCACAAACACAAAGAAATGCATCGTAATGTTAATTTGACACAACTTTTTTATTTATGAACCGATTCGTATAAAACAAATACTAAATGTTAAGTGGGGCTTACCACAATACACTAGTGAAAACCGCATTCCAATTCGATTAGCCATTTCTGAAATAAGCGTGCACAAACGCACAGACAAACATACAAAAATTGTAATAATTTTATTTTTGGCTTCTCTTCTTTAATATACCCCTTAAAATAGATTTCTCCTGAATATCTTCCATGTACATCGATCACTTACAGATTTATTATATGTATAGATGGCCCTTTGGCGCGTTAAACAAAAATCAACCGTATAGCCGTGCCCATAATGGCGCGGCGAGATTTGGAAGTTTTATTTCATCTATATCTAGTGTGTTTATAAACCGATTTCTATATTATTTTTTATAAGATTCATATTAAAGTGTACTTTTTAAATATGGGAGTTTGATAAAGATATATCTATGTAAAAAACAATATATAAATGTATTTAATGCACTTTGAAGAAATGCCTTACGATTAAACACGTAATTGTGGCTATTTTATAAAAGATAGATATCTACTATTCAGTACTTTTTTGTAGATCTTTTGAAGACCATCATCTTTGTAATACATACTTTTGGTGAAAGATCAACGTATGCTAGGATAAGCGCTCGAAAGCGCATTTTCATCCGACTTTCTTCAAATTTATCGTCACTGCTCAGCTCCTATATGTCTTAGCGTTATGTTATATAGCCTATAACCTGCCTAAGAGTATGGACTACAATAGTACCAAGTTTGGTTAAAATCCTTTCAGTAATTTTTGACCCGTGTGTGCACATACGGACAGACAGACAGACAGACTGAAAAAAAATTTACTGACTGCACTTTTTGCATCAGTATCGACCACCATTCATCCTCCAATATTAATTTTGAACATAATTTTGAATAGATATTTAATGTACAGAATTGACCTCTCTACAGTTTTATTATAAGTATAGATATTTGCAACGGTAGACGCTACCAAAGTGGTTGTACTACGCTAATAAAGGTGTGTCTCTCCTCTCTGTTTGGGGCCGTTTAACTTTTAAAATATGAGAGAAAACCTATAAAAACATTATATTAGTATATTAGTATTATTAGTTTCTATTTTGTTATTTTTATTTATTTAGTTTTATTGGTTTAGTTTAGGATAGTTTAGTTGCATAAGTAGTTTTATTCTGTTGTATATATGTTATTTATTACTTCAATAAAGTCATAAATTATAAAAACATATATGCTGTAGATCGTAATGAAAACTTTTAACAAACATTTGTTAGACCGAAATGTAGTCAGTAGTTTCTGAGATATATTACACATATTCCAAAACCGCTAATATTTTGTCGTTTATACAAACACTATGAAAAACAAATTATTTTATATTTAATGGCATAAAGGTATAAAGTTCTGTTGTATTTTGGTTAGGTGAAGATAATGGGTTTGTTAAGTGGATACCTCTACTACGGAGCCGTTCGAGTCCGACTCGAACGGCTCTCATAAACAGTCAATAATGAACGTGGAAGCCGAATCGAATCGGAGCTCTAGAGATATCTATCTATATGTATGTATGATAGACAATATATATCTAAGATATAAGTATATTGTCGATCGCATATTTACTAGTATGCTTTAAGGAATAAATGCTCAGAGCGGGGCGCGAACTTCAAGAGGGATACAACCAAAGAAATATAACCTTAAGTTATAGAAGTAACAATAATAACAACAGCGGTTGCTATGATTGATAATATCTTCTTTCTAATGGCACATGCAGTATGATAGAAAGAGCTGTCGATAGGTTTAGCAGCACGCTCTTATAGCAGCCTCGTGGTAGCCAAACAGTAGACAAAACATAGAGTTAGGAAACCGAGTGTTGTTCGTAACAGTGATGATTTATCGATAAATATTTTTGGTCTGTCTAACTTTAGTATGTGTCGATATATTTAAGCCGTAGAAGTAAACAAATAAAACATTGAAATTGTAGTTTTTGCTGTCGACGCCGGACAGTGCTTTGCAAAGACTTGCCAGACAGACAGTACTAAAAAAATTCACGTGCTTCATTGTTCGTTTTAGCCATAAAATCTATTGACAAAAAGTATTCATAAAATAATGAGCGATGTGTTGTGATGAGATGCTAAGAAACTGCCACTTAGGTTATGTATCGTACGAATTATACCAGATTGGCTAATGCGGCAGGCTTTGGCAATTTGTGTGCGTCGCATCATATCACGTTGCTTGCTATCGGTTACGTTGGACACTGCTCGATTTTTTAGAGTAATGTTGTAGGTAATCCGATTTGTGATCCGCCAGCACAAATGATTCGCCTTTATGTATGTATTAGTACAGCAGTGAACTACTTTAACAACCCAGTTGGCGTGAATGCAACCAACTGCCACGCCCAAGCTTGCGGGTATGATTCAGTTTTATATTCATGTCCGATAGTTTGTTTCCGTATTTATACCTCATTCAATAAACATCGATATCTCCTTTCAGTGTCAAATCACATCACTCCTTAATGCTGGGATTTGACAGCACATTGATATTTAGAGAATGCAGTCAAAGATATGAGTCTGTAAGGAGTCTATGCCTCTTTAAATGAGACGCGTAATTTCACGTTATGATTAACCTACTAAGACCAACTGACATGTCTGACATTACATGTTGCACGTTCGGTATAAGGAAATATGGCGAGCATGTTCTCTCTAGTCTAAACGTGCAACCTCTCTGGATACAACGTTCACGGTGATGGCGTACATACTTGGGTATGTGTAAAGTAATTTATCCACAGGTACTAGGATGGCATAGATGCGTAGTGGTCGATGCACTTGTCAACAAACGTCCAGCCGAGTGAAGTAGCAGCATACAAGAAGAGATACCAGGATCGCATAAACTTGCAGTGGTGATTTGTTGGCGCGAACTTTAATAAAATTATTTATAAATTATTTCAGGGTGTATAATGACACCAGTTACTAGGAGAACATGATTCTTCGTAGCTCTAAAACAATATCTTAGTCTCGCCCCAACGATGAATGCATGTCTACCCGCACACCAGCCCGTCCAGCACCACGAGAAAATTATCTCTACACGTTTACTCGTGTTTATGACGATTATCTCTATTAACTCGCTGACTCTAACATGGTTGCACTCACGATTCGACTCGTTATGTCAAATGTAGCTATAATAGTCGTTTTTACTTATCTGTGGCATTTCTCTCGACCTCGACGAATCCTAACTGATTATCCCCTCACCTGATACTGTCGCGGCGCCTATGTTGCCGTAATTTGATCGCAGAATTGAGACGCGCCGCGGCGCGGTTTGAGTGGGTCACATATTTAGCATTTTATGGCCTTTCTGTTTATAAATACCTGACACATTATATATTGATGGAATCCTTGATAAATTATCTACAATGTTACAGTACATCGGTAACATTATATCGTACTGACCGAACTGTATTCAAGAGAAAAATAAAAATGTAATGAAATTGGGTAAATTCTGACTTTCTGATGAAATATATAAAAACATAAACAAATTGTAGTTTTCTCTTTCCTTTTTATTTAACCTGCTATTATAAAGGAATAAGCATATTGAAAAACATTTACACCTTTTCATAATAATATCTAACGTAAATCAACAAATTCCATAAGCGGTTTTTGTCGTTTTCATACCGTACGCGTAAAAACTGCATAAAAATGTCTGAACTTTGCACCTTCACTTTGTTCAACATATTTCATTAAACTCATGATATATATATATATATTTAGAAAGCTTGTTTGATGGTTAAAAGAATCACAATAAATTTAGGCGACAAATTGCATTAATTTAAAAAAAAGGTAAATTAACAAGACCCTCGTTTTAGGCGGTCCAAAGCAGGGCATATTTAAAACTATGCTCATTATAACAAAATCAAACCAAAATACAAAATAAAGACTTATGAGTCTTAAAGAGTATAAAAGGAGCTTTAAATTTCAACAAAGGACAATCTTATAGTTATTGTAAATAATTATTAATTAAATAAAAATTGCAGTAACAAAGGACAATGACTCGGCCTGACAGCCGGTCATAAAATGACCGACTGTTACCTGCATTATATTTTTCGTGAATATTTAGAAAATACATGAATTTAAGGACTTCTGCATATTAAATACTATTTATTATTATGAAATTATTCAAACAATACAACAAAAAAAATACCATCAAGTACAGAAACAATACGTAAAATCATATGAAATATACGGGTGCGTGCGGGGCGAATTGGTTCTTACCTAAGGAAAAGTGTCTTTAATCTTAAATTACACTACGAATATTATCAACTTAAACATAAAACGAAAAAATACTTACTAAGGCATGATTAAATTGCTTCTTACTGATGCTGCAGCGTTTTTTTGGTATCAAAATTTATTATTGCGACAGGACACGCACAGCGACGCGGGAACTTTCTTTTGATTAGACGAAACTTTTTTTTTTTTGGAGCATGTCTGTTTTCGTTTACAATACGCAAGGCGTGTTATTGTCCTACCAACCTAACGCAATCGCAAGCCGCTACAAATCGGTAAAACAGAGAAAACAGACTTGAAATGCGAACATAAAAAATGGTCATAATATGACTATAGATCAGGTGAGGGGTTATGACAAATTTTGACAACTAAAATAGTAATAATAGTCGTCATGCTTTCATACGACGAGAACTACACGAGTAACTAAAAATATTTCTTTAAAACAAGAAAGAAAATGGCAGTCCCTTATTATAATTATTTAATAACCTTATATGAAGAGCGCCGCGCGAGAAAAGTTCAAAGAAAGCTAATTAGGGACCTCTGTGACCCTTTTTGAACGACAGAGAATTCCAGTTGCTTTGGCGTATATCAAAACCAATGGCTCTGTTTCTCATATAAAGGCTTGCCACGGATCGCGAGCCTCATTCAGATGGCCTGCCTGTCTAAGATAATATCATTATTATCGAAGCTGCGCATGGGACCTCATTCTTATTCAACACAGTAGGTAACACTTGTTAATACTTTGTAGGTATTGACATCAGTTTCGAATTAAAACTAATCAACTTTTGAATTAAACAATACATACAAATTACAAATGTCAAATAGTACATAATATGATAAACTATAGAGGTGGATACAAGTCTTTTGAGCCATTTGAGTACAAATTGAATGAACTAAACTTGTGTGGTTACATTAATAAATGCCGTAATTTTCATTCTATGTTTCAAAGGGCAACATCGGTTACTCGTGCAACGAGAGCGAATTCTTCGACGTGAAGCTTGTCTATCGTGGCGCGCATGTTAAAGAAAACGAGATATTAACCGATAACGACATTATTTCTTTATTCACGCGTGTGATATCTCGTGGTGCGTATCCTAGGCGGGCTGGCATACATTTGTAACTCGATAATTGTAGCGCCACATTTGAAACGCGACACATTTAACGCCCCCATATATTTGTTCGTGAGCACGCACACCGAGGAAACATTTGTAGCGGGCGCACTTTGCAGCGAGACGTTGTCCGCGCTAAATGAATTCAAGATCGAACACGGTCGTCGCGTTGGTATGCAAAAATGAAAGACAACATTGAATTTCACGTCGAGTTTATTGCAGAGGTTGACAAAATCCCTACATTATATCTAATGCGGAAGCCGCTTTAACCCAAATCTTAACATGGCTCTCTAGCAATCTGCTGAATATAAACCAAGAGAAAACGGTTTTGACTCTCTTCACCGTGAGGTCCACAAGCCTCCCACGCTCTGATTCATTCACTGTAAAAGCCCATACCTGCACTTAACCTATACCAAACTGCTCCTGTCTGAATATTACAAGAGCCACACAAGTAAAATACCTCGGCATTTACATCGACCAACATCTCAGATGGGTACAGCACATAAACACTCTATCCGCTCGAGTTAGAAAACTAATATACGTTTTTAAAAACCTCCGACACGTAGCCGACATGCAACACCTACTAATAGCGTATACCTCCTTGTTTGAATCTATGTTGCTCTACTGTAACTCAGCTTGGGGTGGTGCAGTTAAATGTCACCTAATAAAATTAGAAAGAGCACAAAGGGCTGTCCTCAAAAGTATGACTAAAAAGCCATTCCGGTATCCTACCCCCAAACTGTATGAGGACGTACCTGTGCTAACCGTAAGGCAACTTTTTATTTTACAAATAGTTCTGAAAATCCACTCCAATCTTATATATGACCCAACATTCTCTAAACGATAATTAGGCAGGACAGGGTTTGCACCATAAAACGATGTAGAACCACTTTAGCCAAACAGCACTCATACTCTCTTTGTGACCACCTGTACAACAAAATAAACAGACTCCTGAGCATCTACCCAATGACTAAGTTCCAAGCAAAAAAGAAAATCCGTGAGTGGCTCAAACAGCAAAACTATGAGACCACAGAGGCTCTTATAAAATAGAATGTTGTCAAATCTCTTTCCCGTTCCCCCCTTCCCTCCTTCTCATTGCACTTTCCCCCTTCGCATCTAAAACCCAGATATACACATAAACACACACGCACGCATACAAACACAGCACAAAAAACGCATACCCAAATACGCTATAAACAACACACATAACACAAACTCACTAACATTCACACACACTCACACACACACACACACACATTATGTTTAATTTTAACAATGCTCAATGCTGTATACCTAATAATGTATCATCTTAAAGTGTACCTATATCTATAGTGATATTGTATGGTCAGATCGATGAACCCCTGAAAACTCATAACACAGGTAATAACCTAGTTTGAGAATCAGAGGCACACCAATCTCGATTAACTAGAATATAGCTGAGATACTAAATAAAAAAATCACTAAGAATGTACTTACCTAGAAGTAAACGTAGAGTGTCCTTTACGTCGAGTCGAGTACTCGAGACCAAATGTCAGTTAGTTGTATGTCTGTAAAGTTCCCCGCGACACAGGATTTATTCTTAATGCGGGAGTTGTCTTTAAAAAAATCCCCTGTTTATTCCCTTAGGTCGAGTCCACGTTGCCTGTATCGTTCCTATTCCCTTAACGTTAAGTTTCTTTACCCACTTATAAGGAAGGGAACCAAACATTTTTAGTAGATAGGTTATTAATTTTTAAACGTATGGTTGTATAATGCACTGACAGGTCTGACAGTAATACAATTAGGAGGATAATGGATTTTGTCTTTCGCGATTTGTATACATTATAGAACGACAACACACCCTACTAGACGGCAGACGTAAGGCGAACACATTCTGACAACACGTTGGACTAATACGTCGTACATAAGACATCGCTCGTAAAATCTACTTTAGTTCCGGCCACTTCCCATTTTGTTTTTATGTAAATAAATAAATAAATTCATCACTTTAGAGAAGAGAAATGGTTCCTTGTAGTGTAAGATGGTGTGGAAAATCATCAAAACATCTAATTACTAAAAATACGGCATTACGTTTCATAGGAATTTAAATTTCAGGAATCGATTATATTTTTAGAGCTCAAGCGTCACTGGAATAATGTCGTACCAATAAAAAGCTCGCGTTGATGTCTTTTATTAGTGCATCCCGTACCTGGGGGCTAATTGTGCTATTTTCAAACGTTCAAACGTTGACAAGGTAACGTATTTGGTGAACGTTTGGTTTAGTTTGGCTGATGTCAAACATAATATCGTGCTAATTGTATTGAGCGTTCGAACCGTAGTAGGCGCAACCCTTACGTTGGGCTTACGTCAAACGAAAAGAAGTTAAGATTATTTTTGCCCAAATTGAGTCCGAAGCACATGATAACCCATGCGGAAACATGTATATTTTAAATTGCGATAACTTTTGATAGAATAAAGTGAAATAAACGAATTCTAATAAACTAAAAATTTAATATTAACCAAAGACACATGTGTTGCTTGAATTTCAAGTATATTACATTTATTGAATTATAGAGCGTTTTATTTATTTATTTATATAATAATATGGAGGTCCAACATCTTATTTTAATTTGACAAAAATATTATATAAGTAACAGATAGGTAATTACAGGTCCTCACGTATAACATTAAAATATAATTAACACACATTTTTGAAATAGAAAATCAATAAAACACTAACATGCTAAACTTAACTAC
The DNA here is from genome assembly GCA_944739405.2 of Euclidia mi. Taxonomy (NCBI): domain Eukaryota; kingdom Metazoa; phylum Arthropoda; class Insecta; order Lepidoptera; family Erebidae; genus Euclidia; species Euclidia mi. The sequence goes on along the minus strand of OX123205.2, from coordinate 39,858,178 downwards.
AATCTCCCTTGAGTTACAGTACAGTTCGGTCAGCCGTAGCCAAATGTTGTTTAAGAAAAGAAAGTAAGAAAAGAAGACGAAGCCACCAATTACTTAATACCTAGAATGTTTGAATTCTTTAAATGCACCCGGGCTACCCGCGCATAAAATAGTTCTCAAAGTCGGCGTGCCAATAATTTTATTGAGAAATTGATGCCCACCCAAATTGTGTGTGGTCCGTGTGGTTGACGGCATAGAATACAAGTGTCACTACCCCCTATCTTCCCGTGCGCACGGTAATATAATCTAACAGTATTGTAACTCGGCCGTCTTCGTGAGTTATATACCTACCAGACGCGCCGCATGCGAGCTGCGGCACGATAGCGGCTGCGGGTACTGTAGGTACTGTCCGCCCAGTCTAATGGGTACTCTGCTCGCGGCGCGTAGGTATAACTCGAGTTTCGTGCGTTTGTATGGAGTTACAATACTGTTAGATATTATTACCGTGCCGTGGGTGTCGTAAGAGGCGACTAAGGGATAACACGATGCAAATACCATCTTTGCGTAGAGACGGAAAACTCGACATCAAACCCTATACGACTGCCTCGTTGGTCTCGCGGCATAATTAATGTGCGCGTGGGATCGTGAGGTCCCGGGTTCGATTCCTGGGTCGGGCTGTGTTATTGGGTTTTTCTGTCACGAAATTCTCAGTAGCAGCACGGAGTCTGGAAATGTGCCCGGTACGACAATAGGCTCGCCCGTTATTACGTGGGACTAAAGTATATCTGGCGAAAAGTGGGTGTAGAAATACACCTTTGCCTACCCCTTTGGGGATAAAAGGCGTGACGATATGTATGTATAAATTGTGTAATGGCACCCGACTGAGAGTGGTCAATTTACAGCGCAACATAATAGAAGTGGAAGTACCTACTCACTGGATGTGGTGTGGGCGAACGGGTTTTTATTTCCCGAAATAGGTAAGTAGGTACCTCTAATACCTAATAATTTTCCCTTTCGTTTTAAACTGTTATAATTTCCGGTTAGTGTCTGTTTTGCAATGCCAATAAATTGATAAAGCTCAAGGGCAGACGCTAAAAATTGCTAGCGTGAATCTTACGAGCCCCTGTTTCTCGCATGGTCAACTTTACGTGGCCCTTGCACGGGTAAGCGACTCAAGCAAGCTGCTTGTCCACGCTTTAGCTTTTTTGAGTCGCGCTGACCGCATATAAAAAATGTACTCTGTATTGGCCGCTCAGCGCTGTCGGCTTCACTGATGTACCTCCGAAGGGGTAGGCAGAAATGTAAATTACCCATTGTACCATGGAGGCAAGCGTAGTTATTCTAAACTAAAGGAAACTTGTAGGTATTTATCCCGATGTTTCAGAGGGAATTACACAGGCAAAAAAAAAAAACAAATAAAAAAATCACTTACTGGACACATGCTCCCGTCCGATAGTCATAGACGTATCCCCAGGGACAATTATCCGTCACAGTAGGTTTGAATAATGCAACGATAAAAAACATTAAAACGACTGTCACCATTTTCGCGTGTTTTTGATCACTGGTAATCGCGTGATTCGTTCGGTGCAACGCATGAAACTGAATTTTGAAGCAGCGATACGGTTCTTTATATATGAGCGGCATAAAGGGTGCGACGGCATCCGGCGGCGGCTTCAATAATGGCGCGAACTAGAACGCGCATCAAGATGAGATAACAGGGTCGCATAAGCTTGCAGTGGTTATTTGTTGGCGCGAATCTTTCGTTCACGGTGATGGCGTACATACTTGGGTATGTGTAAAGTAATTTATCCACAGATACTAGGATGGCATAGATGCGTAGTGGTCGATGCACTCACTTGTCAACAAACGTAGTAACCAGCCGAGTGATGTAGCAGCATACAAGAAGAGATACCAGGATCCCATAAACTTGCAGTGGTGATTTGTTGGCGCGAACTTTAATAAAATTATTTATAAATTATTTCAGGGTGTATCATCACTCCAGCTACTAGGAGAACATGATTCTTCGTAGCTCTAAAACAATATCTTAGTCTCGCAAGTCGCACTCTCGCCACATGAGTAAATACTCTCGCCCCAACGATGAATGAATGTTATTGAATAGTATGGCTTGTGCAGTCTTGTACCTTATTGAATAGTATGGCTTGTGCGGTCTTGTACCAGGTTCACATAAGCATGTAAGGGTGTTATGGTGGCGCGCTAATATTCGAGTATTGTCCACAGTTTCTTTCTATATGCAATAGCGCGGAAATTCAAAAAATATACAGGTAGATTTTAGAACGAAGTTTGAGCGAAAGGGGGCGGACGGAAAAAAATAATAGTATGGCTTGTGCGGTCTTGTACCAGGTTCACATAAGCATGTAAGGGTGTTATGGTAGCGCGCTAATATTCGAGTATTGACAGTAGGAGTCCACAGTTTCTTTCTATATGCAATGGCGCGGAAATTCAAAAAATATACAGGTAGATTTTAGAATGAAGTTTGAGCGAAAGGGGGCTAGACGGACAAAATTAAGACGAAAAGTAAACAATTAAATATATAAAAATAAATAGTTACTTACTCTACCAATTATAATTTTTATAGAAATATTGAGTGTACTTTGACTTAATTATAAATATATTTTAAATACATAGAACATATTCCTCTCTCCTGTTTTAAGACCTATTTATTAATTTTATAAAACAATCTATCGAATGTTATTTATGTACAAATGATTTTATTATAAACTATGCTGTGCCCAACAGGGTCCATAATTGTATCTAGCTTAAGAATTTATGTACCTACCACCTGTAAACACATTATGGAAAATCAATAAAGTATTGAAGTATTGAAGTTGTAACGACACTTTTTGCTATAGACGCACAAGCAGATGCAGACGGTTCTAAAAGCACTATGTATGATACTCCAAAAGCAAGCAAATAATATCAATTACAAACTGCACAAGTTCCGGATATTGCTGATGGGGTTAGGTAAGTACCTAGAGATTTTATTCAGACAACAATAAATGCTTTTGTATTTTTAGCAAGTACTCTTTATAGCCTCTCTTTACTATTGTGCTAACCAAGTCATACGCATTATAACTTTAATAAATTCAAAAGCAAATTATATTTCAGTATTACAATATCAGAACGTATGTATAAATTAGCAAGCCATGCGTGTTCTAACCTATACGATATTGTGTTTACGAAGTCGAGTCGAGAGAGTATATCTATATATATAACATTCTCGTGTCACAGTGTTAGTTAAAATACTCCTCCAAAACGAAATAACTTAAAAAATATATTATTACAATTCATTCACCACTTAATCAAAAACAAAATTTCGTTCCATCCGGGTGTCCCTTGATACCTCTCAAGCAGTTTTTGTGTTTATTATAAGTTGCCATAATCATAATCATACGTTTATTTGTTACAATAGATGTTACAAAAACAATGATGTCCATAATATTCTGCTGTTTCCAACGTACAAATGCATACAGAACACAGGAGTTCATGGTAAAATAATCATATACTTAGTAAGTACTGCAGATGAAATATTCATTCAATACAAATACAATAAAAAATATTTTTAAATAAATAAAAAACCCACTTCAAAAAACAAAGGAACTAAAAAACAAAAAATAATTGGTTTTGCAGCAAAAAAATTAGGAGTCGGTGCCAAGCCAAGTATTTCTGATCTGACTATAAAACCTCTACACATTTTTATAAAACTTTTGTTGTTGATAGAATATGTACTCGTAGTTTGTAATTTAGTAACTTTTTGCGTAAAAGCTTGGCACCGACTCCAAAATTTTTGCTGCCAATTTTTGACTCCAATATTTTTTTCTTTTTAGTTGTATACAAATAAAAAAAGTAATAGGTGGTAAGTAGGTACATAGGATAGTGTAGGTGGCACATGATTCCCCCCGTGGGATCTCCACCTTGTCGTGATGGGGAAGCTCAGTAACCGTGGATTGGACACGCGCGGTGAAACTAAGAGAGATCCCAGGAATGGACGCTCCGCGTGGCCTTAGAGGGGCCTGCGTAGGATGCGTCCAACAGTGTGGGTGCGGGGGACAGTTCTGTCTGTCCCTCGCAGTCGGGCGCGGTCGCGGGAGGAGAGGCGTGTCGGTGTTGCGTTGCCGCGCGCCCTATCTCCCGCGACCAAATGGGGCGCACCATTCGATGCGTCGCGGTGGGGCCGCAGAGGAAAAGGAGATGCGGGTTTGCGTTGCCGTCCTCCCTATCCTCTGCGGTCGCTGGGTGTTTCGGCGGCGGAGCCCAACACCTTCATCCGCCGCCAAGGGGGTTTTGTTCGGGGCCCGCCTGACCATCTCGCCAATACCCGTCGGGGGGTTGCGCGGAATGATTCAGTACGTACACATGGGTAGGTACATGGTTTTTAGTCAATAAGAGTCTGACAATCCCCTTCGCCCTTCCCCCAGGGCGGAGGGACTCCATGAGAATTTTCCAACCCGAAGGCCTTCCTTTACGTGCCTCAATTCTGAAATGTAGACCTTTCTGGCAATTTCAAGTATTTTTTGTTTTCAACTAACTAGCCTAAACACGTTCATTTCAGTTCCATCAACAGATCCCGGAAATCATCCAATACGAAAGTGCCTAAACACGATGAGATTGTATTTCAAAGATCCCATAGCCACCTTCCTCCTCTATCATCAGAGTTTGGTAAACATTCAGCACTAAAGTTCATGTAAAGACGACTCAAACGAGCCGAAACTCAATGGGATTGCGTGTTTGTATTACAAAGATCCCATGGCCACCTTCCTGTTCCATAATTAGACCCTGGAAAACATCCAGTACCAAAGTCCATGTAAAGACCAATCAAACGACCCTAAACTCGATGAGATTGCGTTACCTTCCAGCTCTATCATCAGACCATGGTAATCATCCAGCATCAAAGTCTATGTAAAGACGACTCATACGAACCCAAACTCGACGGCATTGGGTTGTTATCGTCAAATCACTTCAAGTGTGCTTATAAAATTTGAAGAGTTCCTTCGATTTTTTCAGGATTCCATGATCAGACCCTGACCTGATCATCATGGGGCCAACTAGGAGGTATATTCTTTCAATCAAAACAAGAATTTTCGAAATCGGTCCAGGCGTCTTAGAGAAATCGGGGAACATACATTAAAAAAAAAGATTCCGACGAATTGAGAACCTCCTCCTTTTTTTGAAGACGGTTAAAAACTAAAAACAATATCAATTATGTAATGTTAATTAAAGTCCAGTTTGATATTTATGTCATATTTTTCATTCAAGAAGTCATTGGTTGTGTAATAACATTTCTCTAATAACGTAAAAGCTCCTATTAACGACCCCCTAAAATGTGTACTTACTCTATTAACGATCTAATTTTTAAATCACTCTTAATAGACATAATATAGGGTTCCAGAAAAGTCATACCTTAAGAATTAGTTACGTTTTTTCGTTGGACAACAAAAAGAGTAAAATTTGTGTGTTTAAATAGCCAGTGAAAGAAATTATTTGAAAGTGAGTGGGACGCGCCCGAAGCAGACGCAAGTTTCATAGTGTCGCGTCTCCAGCCACGTTTGTAAGTACACCTAAATATTACTGAAGGAAAATAACACACTAATAAACCGGTCAAGTGCGAGTCGGACTCGCGCACCGAGGGTTCCGTACAAACTTTTAGGTTTATATAATTATTTAAAAAAATATGTGATGTAACAAAAAATTTTGGGATTTAATTTTTTTCCCTATGTGCTATAAAATATTGCTTTATGCCAGATTTCAAGATTCTAGATCGACTGGAGATACCCTTTAGTTTTGACTTGAGCCTTTGATATGAATTGCAATTTTATACCCCTACGGGTTCATTAAGAAAGGTGCTACCCCTTTCTTCATGAACCCGTTTTAAAATTATTCAAAAAAATTAATTATATGATGTAATTAAAAATTTATGGTTTTCGCAATTTTTCCTTTATCTGTGCTATAAGAGTTTGATTCGTGCCAAATTTCAAGATTCTGAGTTCACGGGAAGTACCCTGTAGGTTTTGATTCCCTTGCGAGTAGTTGCGAGTTTGAAAATATATTTAAATAGCTGTTTCTGTTGATTGCGTTGACATAGAAGTTTGATTTTATTACAGCTTAACGGTGTTATAGACCTGAGTATTTGATCATCATCCTCTTAGTTTTTCGTTATACCAGTTTCAATCTGGGGTCCGCTTACTAGTCTAACCGGATTTGGCTGAATATTAGCTTTTCCACAGAGCGACTGCCTGTCTGACCTCCGCAACCCGAAGAGATAGCGATATTCCATGGTTTAGAGTAGTGTCAGTTGATTAAGAAGGTACTGACGCCATGTAACGACTGTCAAAGATCTTCATGACAACCGGGACGGACGGCTTAACGTGCTCTCCGAGGCACGTAGCAAGCGATAATTAATCATTCAACAGATCTGAGTTCTTATTTGATATGAATTCCAATTCAATAACTCTACGCGTTCATGAGGAAAGAGGTAGTAACTTTAAAATTTAAAAAATGTTTTTATTATATTATTATGTAACTAAAAATTTACATTTATGGAATTTTTACCTTAATCTGTTCTGGCCTTGTACCAAATTTCAAGATTCTAAGTTCATGGGAAGTACCCTGTAAGTTTCGATTCCCTTGTGAGATTCGAAAATTTGCGAGAATATGCGGCATAAACAGCTGTATCTTTTGATTGCGTTGGCTTAGAATTTTGATTCTGTTACAGCTTAAAGATATTATAGATGTGAGTATTTGATATGAATTTCAATTTAATACATCTATGCATTCATAAGGAAAGGGCTAGTATCTTTATTTTTTTATATAAAATAATATGATATAACAAAATATTTATGGTTTTTGCAATTTTTCCTTTATAATAATGCTATAAGACGTTGGTTCGTACCAAATTTCAAGAATCTAAGTTTACGGGAAGTACCCTGTAGGTTTTGATTCCCTTGCCAGTAGTTGCTACTTTGAAAATATAGTAAAATTGCTGTTTCTTTTGATTGCTTTGAGATAGAAGTTTGATTTTGTTACAGCTTAAAGGTATGATAGACCCGAGTATACGATATTAATTTCAATGTAATAACTTTACGCGTTCATGACGAAAAGGGTGGTAACTTTAAAATTAGTACAAATATTTTTTTATATGATCTAACAAAAAATGTACGCTTTTCACAATTTTTCCTTTACTTGTGCTATGAGACATTGCTTCGTACCAAATTTCAAGATTCTGAGTTCACGGGAAGTACCCTGTAGGTTTTGATTCCCTTGCAATTAGTTGCGAGAAAATATGTGGCTTAAATTGCTGTTTCTTTTTATTGCATTGACATAGACGTATGATTTTGTTACAGCTTCAAGGTATTAAAGACCTGAGTATTTGATTTGAATTTCAATTTAATAGCTTTACGCGTTCATGAGAAACTGGTAATAACTTTAAAATGATTAAAAATAGTTTTATGATGTAACTAAAAATTTACGGTTTTTGCAATGTTTCATTTATGCATGCTATAACACATTGCTTCGTATCAAATTTCAAGATTCTAAGTTCACGGAAAGTACCTTGTAGGTTTTGAGTTTCGACTATTTGCGGAAATTCGCAGCATAAACGGCTGTATCTTTTGATTGCGTTGGCTTAGAAGTTTGATTTTTTCACAAGGGACAGTAGATTTGACTATTTGATATAAATTTCAGTTTGATACCTCAACGCGTTTCTGAGAAAAATGGTCTTGACAGACGGACGGACAACAAAGTGATCCTATAAGGGTTCCGTTTTTTCATTTCGAGGTACGGAACCCTAAAAATGGATTTGTCTTTTTGCTATCACATTACAACTGTAACGTATATGTTCCTTTTCTTAACTAACTCTTAATATAATACTTTTTATTGGTTTTTGTGTTATAAAATCATGTTTTAATTTAAGAGGAAACACTACGGGCTAGAGAATTGAAAAATAGGTGTTGGCAGTAATAGAATCCAAATTTCAAAACTTGATTCTAATAACGACCCATGGCGTTGTTAAATTTTGAGAACATTTAGTATTTTAAAATAATATTTATTATAAACTGCCTCATATTTTGATTTAATTTTTGCTTGTTCAATTCTTAAAATTATTTTACTTCATTAGATCTATTAACGACAAAGCTATTTCTTAAAGTTTTTGCGTAAAACTCGATTCAACTTTAGACAATATCCCTATTATTATAATAATATTAGGTATATTGTAAATAACCTTTAATATCTGAATTAAAGACTAACTGACATTAAAAAAATAATATAGCAATGAGATCAAATAAACAGCATTCCATAAAGCGGGTATTTCATCTGTTTATTACTAACTTTATTGGTCGCTAATCGAATATTGTATCTAACCTTCATACTTGATTCTATTACCGACTCACAGCTGTGACAATATTTGTGGTAATATTACAGTACACAAAAACAAAATGTATATTTTTGAACAAATTGGCTTATTTCTTGCATATGTGACGTTTTGAGAGATTTTGTCACAGGGGGCTTATTCACTATGACCACTGAAACACCATGTTCAGGACGTGTGTCGTCGTGACGTGCACTAGACGTAAACGTGATTCAGTAACGTGACGTACCACGACAACGGCTCAATTTCGTTTTTATAAATATGATTTTACTAGCTTGTAATTTTCACTATAAGCTACAGTACATATAAAAAAGGTTAATAAAACTCAAATTATAGTAATTTAGTTCAATTTCGCCGGGAACAATCTCAAAATAAAAAATTGATCTTAAAAGTTTATTTCATCTTTTGTACTTAAGTAAATTTTTGAACGATAACATAAATGATGACATTGATGACAGACATGACAGTTGCAGTTGCGCTACAATATAAAAAAATATAAGTGCGGTTAGTGCAGCAAATAGCCCAATTCTAACAGAATCTAATAAATCATAATGGATTTATTATTTATCCGAAGTCCATATTATTAATGTAAAATAATATTTGCTATCCAAATTCATTCATGGCTTCATGGCATTGAATATATTTCAAATCAAATAAAAAATGACGGGACGGAATGAAAAATGGAAGAAGTTAACTTTTTAAAGCTTCTTTCGAAGAATAAAATTCTATATCTCTTTAAAGATTATGGTCTTTTATAGAATCATCTTGAGAATCATGGAGCCGCAGAAGCACAAGCAGTACGCCTCTGCTCAACTAGAAGCTGCGCTTCTAGCTATAAATGAAGGCACCAGCATATACGAAGCTTTAAAAACCTATGGCATACAGAGGACAACCCTGCGTGACAAGAGAAATAATAAATATATAAATGAAGATTGCGGAAAACAAACTGTTTTAACCAAGTAGGAAGAAAATAGACTGGTAGACTGGATTTTCTATCTCGGGAACTCAGGTTTTATTAATTAAAATAACAAAAAATAAGTGCTCTAAGCGTTGCAATAAATAATTATGTTCATATTGTAATAATGTTGATCTTATAACTATTGATATTATACATATAATAAAAACCTTATTTTTTATTTTATTTTATTTAATAGTATAGAAGAAGTGACAACTTCGTAGCGGTCGGTAAAAGAAGTAGAAAAATCGGTAATAGAATCTTGCCACATTCCATGGGACGGTAATAGAATCAACTACTCTTTTGGATTAAATAATTATTTACTAAATATTGTGTTATTGAATATTGAATTTAATTACTGAATTGCAAAGAATACTTCGGTGAGATTAATTATAAATTATAACATCTTGCCTAACATAACAGTTTATATCATTTTTTAAAAATGAATCTTAAGACTGCTAAAACTGGCGGTAATAGGAGCATTTACGTTAGATACCTAAATAACGTATTTATGAATGTTATAATGATTGATTCATCGCATCTTTAGATCGCTGTTGCAGTTGATGGCTCGTATATTGAAACATTTTTTGTGAAAGGACCATGCGTCAAATTGGGCTCAGTGTCCAACAGAGTTATGGCATATGCCATTGTAAAGGATTTTGTTCGTACTAAAATTGTTACTACCGGCACCACCTTCAATTCCATTGCAGAAAAAAGATATGCACTTAAATAGATTTTGTAGAAAAATACAATTGTTAGTCATAAAACTGTTATAGTAACAATATATTATGTATTCATACTTTAAAATCAGTGGCATACTACGGAATTCAATATTCGAAATATAGATAGATCTGTAGATTTTAGATTCGTTTTTGACAGTTTTTGACATAAGCTCCATACAAAATATGTCAAACACGATTCTAAAATCTACAGATCTATCTATAGTTCGAATATTGAAAATGGCCGTTAGCTAGCTTGGGTGGCACCCGGGGCGGAAGTTGGCTGTCGACCTTTTTCTTTATTTTTTAGTTGATACCTAACAATTACGGGCTAACTGCCCCCAAATCGTAGTGCTGAGCTAGTGCCTATGTTTTTTATATGTTTGTACATTGTTCTTAAAGTCGAGTTTGGGTGGCACCCCAAAAAGGGTGACATCCGGGGCGGACCGCCCCCGCCGCCCCCTCTTCTTTCCTACGCCACCGTTGAAAATAATGGTAAACAGTAGATGCGTTTGCGCCCGTGTGATTTACAACACTCTCCATCCCTCTCACATCTCTCGGACGCCTGCCCGGGCGCCCATCTGCTCTCAGTCAGTCGACTCGTGATTCTCACGGTGTTATCTGTTTGTCCTAAAAACAGGACAGGTAAGAAGTACCCTGAACCGAAGAGCATGCATGAGGAATCTGATGGGAGTGAATGAAGTAAAAGAGATATGTCAGGATCGTTGCAAATGGCGTTCCGTAGTCTCTGCATACCCCTCCGGGCAACAGGCGTGAGTCTATGCATGTATGTATGTATGTTATCTGTGTGTTTTCGTGTATCCTCTCGGCACATACAATTTAATCCACCGGCAGGTCACCTAAACGATATTATTATTGATATTGATTGAAATGTTAATAAAAATATTTTTAAATGTTAGCAGCTGTTTTATTTTTTATGTATTCTTTGCACATAGAATTAAAACTAGTTAAAGATGTGAAACAATAAAAACTACAATGCCATAACAGCATTATTTTGCAGGACTATAGTTTACCTATTTATGGTAGGAGAAAAATATTTATAGCAAAATAACCCCATGGATTCTTCGCAAAAATGAGTTTATATCTTTATATTTAGTGCTTTACAAGTATATTCAAAGTGGCCTCATCTCTGTTGGTGGGTGAGCCCAGGCTCAGGCCCAGGCGTAGATATGACGCGCCATGACATGATCGGATCATGTCATGGCGCGTCATATCTACGCCCGAGCCACGGCATTTCGTGTATGCTAAAATGCGCTTTATTTCTATGCACTTGGTATAAAATTTGCATGGAATAGGAAGCCGCCCGCGCTGTGTCCGCGCCCGACGCCCTTTATGTGTGGCCAGCGCCTAACACATTTAACAATACACAATGTTGTTTTTTATTCTTTTTATTTATTCTACCCTTGTAAACTACCATGACCACTATGAAAATATTGAAATATAAGTGCAACAATTTATAAAAAAATGTGGCCGTATAAAGGCTAAAAATAAAAAATATTTAAGCTTTCTCACTGCTAATGAGTGCTTTGAGCCTTCTATAAGCGTTTTTTATGAATAAGACCGTAGGTGTCTAGTAGGCTGGGTTGTCGTTGACATCATACAAATTTATTTAACGGGTGTAAATAGCGTAAAGCAACAAAATATATTTTGTTAAAGTTTAAAATTTAAAGTTTGTAAAAGTAAGATTTTTGGAATCAGTTTCAATAGCATAATTTTTTTCTTATAGGTAGCTTCACTCATGTATCTCCGAAGGGGTAGGCAGAGATGTAAATTACCCACTGTACCATGGAGGCAAGCGTAGTTATTCTAAACTAAAGGAAACTTGTAGGTATTTATCCCGATGTTTCAGAGGGAATTACACAGGCAAAAAAAAACAAATAAAAAATCACTTACTGGACACATGCTCCCGTCCGATAGTCATAGACGTATCCCCAGGGACAATTATCCGTCACAGTAGGTTTGAATAATGCAACGATAAAAAACATTAAAACGACTGTCACCATTTTCGCGTTTCGCGTGTTTCGTTCGGTGAAACGTAGGAAACTGAAATTTGAAGCAGCGATACGATTCTTTCTTTTTTTTTTCGGCGCCGCATGGTTCGACTTGCTACGAGCTGGTAGCGCTTAGCGCCATCTCGCTCACTCTGCAATTATTGATATGCGAGAGCGAGATCGGTATACTTAATACGCGCATCGTATGAGAGCGGGGTGAGGCGCGGGTGGAATGCCAATGGCGTTGCTCCGTTCTTGGTGCCACGTCATTGGTGCACGAATGTAGATATGCGCGACAGCCGCCATTTGTGGCCAACTTTCGTGGACCGATCTATACCTCTATTGCACTTAAAACATTTAGTAAACATGGCGGGCTTTGTATGGAAGTCGCTTAGGTGATTAGCAAATAAATAAGCAATGGAGATGAATATTCATGCAGGTGACTTTACGCCCAATATTAGGCTGTTACTATAATAGCATTAATAGCCATATGTTCAATGTTTGTAATTTTTGACGTAATGGTGTGACCTTTTAATTCGCTGTGATGGCATGCCGCTGAGGGGTGCATATACAAGGACAAATTAAATAAGTAATAGGTAAGTATAATATTGAATCGGTTCATGCGGAGAGCCTTAGGGGTGACCTACGTCCCGCAGTGGACGTCTTACGACTGATAACATCATACCTATTCAATTCAATATTCATCATCATATTATAATGATGAATATTGAATTGAATGGGTACCAACGAAATCTGGTTTTCATTAGCTATACCGCCGCGGCCTATCGACTGCCTTCGTGGTCAGGTGGATAGCGTATGGTCGGCAGGTCCCGGGTTCGATTCCCGCAAAGGGCAAAAACTATTATGAATTTATTTAAAACTTGAGAAATTTGTGATGTGTAACGCCTTAAAACATAGTTGTTAAGTTATTTATATCGTATACCCTTAATCCTAGTGCTTATTCAAATTCTAATTATCCTACTGCTTATCTGTGAACAGCGCTGTGGGCTACAATATTGCATATATTTCATATGTTACCTATCTGTTTTGTAATTAATATACTTACCTATTATACTCTAGCGGTTTGTTGTTCCAAATGAATAAAAAAAACTTTGCACAAAATATTTAATTTAGTTGCTATTAAATTTCATGGTAATAAAGTTTATTTTACTTAAAAATCGAAGAAGATCTAGTCTGATACCGCGTGGGTTTCGTGTCGATCGTCCACGGGAACAATTTCCATAGGTACATTTATTTAAGTGCGCCTCCTTGTGGCCTATCGACTGCTTCCGTTGTCCAGTGGATAGCGTAGTTATGCGTCTACAGATTGGGAGGTCCCGTGTTCGATTCCCGGACAGGGTAAAAACTATGACATATTTATTTATATAATTTTACACATACATACATAACGTCACGCCTTTTATCCCCGAAGGGGTAAGCAGAGGTATATTTCTACACCCACTTTTCGCCAGATATACCTACTTTACTCCCACGTAATAAGGGGCGAGCCTATTGCCGTACCGGGCACATTTCCAGACTCCGTGCTGCTACAGAGAATTTCGTGACAGAAAAACCCAATAACACTGCCCGACCCAGGAATCGAACCCGGGACCTCCCGATCCCACGCGCACATTTATGCCGCGAGACCAACGAGGCAGTCCTATAGGGTTTGATGTCGAGTTTTCCGTCTCTACGCAAAGATGGTACCTATTTGCATCGTGTTATCCCTTAGTCGCCTCTTACGACACCCACGGGAAGATAGAGGGTGGTGACACTTGTATTCTATGCCGTCAACCACACGGCATTATTTTACACAAAATATATAATTTAATTGGTATTTAATTTCATGGAAATAAACTTAAGTTTACTTAAAAACCTTAGAAGGGCGAGTCCGATACCGCGTCAGTTTCGTGTCGATTGTCCACGGGAATAGTTTCCATATACGCCTCCTTATGGTCTCTACTGACCGTTACATGGTGGCGCGTGGCTAATATTGATTGGATCACACACACAACATCAAAAACATCTAAGTAATCGTTAAAGCGCCTCTAGCGGAAAGTAGCAGTCAGAATTCGCTAGAGGGCGCACAGAAATTGTTCCCACTTCATTGACAACGTGATTTGGATGGATAACTAATGGAAAGATACTGGTTAAAAAAGCGGAAGGTGATAAAGCTATATGGGTAAAGTATCAAACTGATTTGAATGAGTTAATTAAAGCAAAATAATCACCTACCTACCGATAATACTTAATACTTTTTGTTTTATGTAAAAACAGTCTTACTCTTGTTTAATTTATAGAATTAAAATTCGCAGACTTGAACATTATTGATTCAATCACTGAAAATGTTGTGAACTATAACTGTGTAAATGACGTAGATAGTTGGTTAAGATCACTAAACATTGTAAACAAACCAGTTCTCAGTGTATTACACGTAAATATTCGATCCATACAAAAACATTTTAGTGAATTACTAGTAACATTAAGTAACAGTGTGAATCTATTGGATAGGTATAATAGTTTTAACCGAACCGAATATAAATTATTCGCTATTGTCATTTTATAGCATTCCCGGTTATAATGTAAACGCGTACACGAGGGCAGGTCGAAGTGGGGGAGGCGTGCTGATATACACGCGCGACTCGCTGGGTGCGTGTGTGTGTGAGACAACAACACTTGCTGCAGGTATGCAGTCGGCGGAGTGCGTATCCATTACAATTAAACATAACAACGAACAAATATACCTTATATCAATATATAGACCACCAAAAATTAACAAGCAAGACAAAATAAATCAGTTTCTTATTGAATTACGCAACCTTCTCAAAATTTTACCGCCTAAAACAAAAGCAATTTTATGCGGCGATATTGATATAAATCTTTTGAATTACTCTGACCAACACGTAAATTCATACGAAAACTTACTGTCGGAGTACGGTTTCACCAAATGTATAAATGACATAACGCGTCAGGAAATTGTATCAGGCAAAATAGTTCAATCTTGCATAGATCATATATATATCAGAGTAACTAATATAGATAGTATTAATTCCGCCGTAATAAAACATAAAATTTCAGATCATTATTTTGTGTCGGCCGTGGTGGAGTGGAAACGCATGTCTGATTGCTCATCGCGCGGTAGCGGACAGCGCGGCTCACTCAGTAAGCGAGTTCTTGACAACAATATGGTCAGAGAAAAATTATTGCGTACTAATTTCGACAATTTGTTAACAATTGAATGTCCACGTGAGTTGTATAGTACCTTTTGCCAAATGTTTACAAACATTTACAATGAATGCTATAAAACTATTTATACTTACACTAGTGAAAGAAACAAACCTTAGATAAATAATTATTTGAGGTCTATGATAGAGGAAAAAGATAGATTATTTGCTGTTTGGAGTGACGATCCAAAGAATATGCTGAAGAGACTGAACTACACTAGATTTAGAAATAAATGCCAAAAAAATATTAATAGAGCTAAAAATAAATATGACAAAAAAAGTATATTAGATTGTAATAATAATATCAAGAAGTTATGGGACAAAATTAATAGTATGTTAGGTAGTAAAAAACAGTCAATTGATAGTTTAATAATGTCAAATATGAACAGGTTAGGAACCACTAAAGAAATCAGTAATAATTTCGCAAAAACTTTTTCAGAAGAAGTTGAAAAAATACAACACCTGTGTAACGAAACATGGCTAGACAGAGAACAGTATATGAAACCATCTGATATGTGTATGAGATGGCAACCTGTGACCCCTAGTGACATAAAATTTGTACTAAAAAATATGAGCAGCAACAAGTCACCGGGTTCTGATCATGTACGCATGTCAGACATTAAACTTATTATGAATAAGGTGTGTCCTGTGTTAGCCAAACTGGTAAACTTGTCTGTCAGTAAACATGTAGTCCCCGATAAATTAAAAGAAGCAATAGTCAGACCGATACACAAGAGAGGTGACTTTAAAAATACGTCTAATTATAGACCTATAGCCATACTTTCAAGTTTGAAAAATGTATCGCTAATCAGTTAAGCAAATATTTACAACAAAACATGATTATAGATAATAGTCAACATGGGTTCCTAAAAGGAAAAAGTACAGGTACATTACTAGGAAAGTTTACTGACGAAATTAATAATTACTTAGAACATAAAAAAATTGTTGTAATAATAATGTTCGACTATAAAAAAGCATTTGATACGCTGCAAAAACATACCCTCCTTAATGCGATGGAGGAGTGCGGCGTGGGAGAACCACTGAACCAATGGTTCAGAGATTACCTCACGGGGCGCTCCTGCCGTATTAAGGTGGGTGAAACACTCAGTGACAGGATGCTGGTGCGCAGCGGGGTGCCCCAAGGATCGGTAACTAGTCCTATTTGTTACCTAATGCACGTAAACAGCTTGTGTGGAGTGCTGCGGCATTGCTCGGCATACATGTTCGCAGACGACCTGTGCGTGCTGCGTGCTGGCACTGACATATACAGAACTATCCAATTAGTTCAACAGGACATAAATGCAGTCGTTAAATGGTCGCACGACAACGGGATAATTCTAAATTCAGAAAAAACCAAATGTTTAATCATTCGCTCACCATATTTACAGCTTAATGTCTCTCCACCTAATTTGTTTACGCATGAATACATTATTCTACATAACAACTTAGTAGCCTGCAATTGTAAACCTATAGAAACTGTAAAATCTGTTACATATTTGGGTGTAAAAATAGATCAAAGCTTCTCTTGGTCTCAACATATAGATTTTATTTGCTGTAAATTAAGAATATTACTAAGTAAGTTCTATCACTTAAGTTACAAGGTTCCTATTAATATATTAAGGTGCCTATATTTAACTCTAGTCGAATCAGTGATCAGTTATGCTCTGGATACTTATGGACTAACGTTTAAAAGTTATATAGATAAATTAGAATCACTACAGATACGATTTCTTAAATTACTAGTAACAGAAAAAACAAAAGAGAATTGTAGGGGCGACTACCGTAAATTATTCAAAATATGTAACATCCTACCAGTAAGTATGAAAAATAAATATCTTCTGTTATTAAATCAACATGGTAAAAACGAGCATAACCTATCACTGGTTACCAATATGCATAACACACGTCTGATGACCGCAGGTAAATTTAATGTTCCCAGAGTAACAAATTACTACGGCGACAGAACATTGAAAAAACGTGTACCATATCTGTTGAACAGATTGCCCGCGGACATCAGACATGAAAATGTAGTGTGTAAGTACATATCCTATGTAATCTATCCTAATTATTCCATCATTTATTATGTACACGTGTAACCCCATTATTCGACAATACTTAAGCAATGTTTAATATGAATAAATGTTCAGTCTTAATCATGATTTCGTTGTTTTAATTCATCTCCCAATACACTCCGTACATGGCGACCCTGCCAACAGTCGACCACCCGCGCGAATTGGTTATTTGATACGACTTTACCTTAAAGAGAGTGGAACTTTTATTAGACTTTGTGCATAACGTAGTGGAAAAATAATCTACGTTATGATTATGGCGCAATTAGAACAAAGAAATCGATCTGACAAGTTGGACGTTGTTATTCGTGTATTCCGTAAATCTTCAAATAAGCGTGATGGGTAACCAAAAATCACAGGAGGTCGTTATCGCCCAGAACGCAGCGGATGGAAAAAACCAGGCCAGGGCAGACGAAATACAGCAGCATATGTCAACCACAAATTTACTGCTCATGGTCATATCTATAGGCATGCTTATGGGTGTGCTGTATTTTGCATATAAGCTATACAAGAAATGCCATATGCAATGGATATCGCGGCAAATCAATAGAGCTGCATTGAGAGCTTCTATTTTTCGGCGACCACCAGCAATCTCCGGGTGTCTTGAGGGCGAAACTCAGGCACAGGCTCCGAATAAACTCTATCCAGGTGTTGTGTAAAATCGGTTTGAAGTGCGTGGCTCGATATCGATAAGTGCTCGGAAATAATAAAAGTGCGTGTGTCGACAAGTGTTCGGTTAAATCTATCATATGCGTGCAGATTGTGCGTTACGGTACGGCTTTCGTAAAACGGTATATAACGAAATTAAAGGGTATATTTAATGGACTATTTAGTGGACTGTAGTTGTTATTATTATGATGCACTATAGTATAATAATGTGACGTAGGTATATAGTACATGCCTACATATGTAAGTACACGAATAATGTATAATCAACGTTTTGGTGGTAAGTTATGGCAATTTATTTACAGTCTTTATATAACGAATTAAAAGAAGTTAGATCTTATTTAATAAAGATAGGCCCTAAAAGAAGACAAGGTAATATTTTAGTAAATAAGTTAATTGAAGCTAATAAAATATATGTGCGATATAAAGACTGGCTTAATGAGTACAATTTAAAATTAAGCAAGTGTGATGATGATCCTCTAGTGCATAATTTTTGCAAACAGTTTTTAGCGTTATATAACGAGATAACTGATTTATGTCAAAGTGATACATCCAGCTCTGAAACTATTTTAACAATGAATACTTTTGATTTGAAAACTGCATTACATTTATTGCCCTGTATGACAGATACAGTGGCTAACACCAAGCAATTAATAGATAATATTGAATATTATAACTCGTTATTGGAGAAAGAAACATGTAAACAAAATTTAATTAATTTTATTTTAAAAAGTAGGTTGTCTCAAGCTGCAAAGTTACGATTGAATACTAGTTATTCAAATGTGAATGATTTGATTTTGGATATGAAAAGAGAACTTTTACCCCATAAGGCGGCAACCGCAATTTCGAGTAAATTAGAGAACATCAAACAAAATAATTTGTCTATTTCAGATTATGGCCAACAAATATCTGAATTGTTTGTGGACCTTACGATATCGCAAGCGAATGGAAATTCTGAAAATTATAAAATATTAAAACCATTAAATGAAAATATAGCCATTAAAAAATTCGCTGACGGTTTGCGAAATCGTAGGCTCAGTACGATCATAGCCGCTAGGAATTTTACCACTCTAAAGGACGCAATCCAAGGGGCTCTCGACGAGGAAGGCACCAGTACATCCGGGTCCGGCGAAATTTTAGGTATGAATAAAACTAATTATTTTAATTCTAATTATAGAGGTACGAGGCATCATTTTAGAGGTCAGCGTGGAAGATACAACAACCAGTCTCCGTTCTATAGGGGTCAAGGTCGAGGTTTTCGAGGCAACCAGCGAGGACAGAATCATCAGTTCGCTATCAGAGGTACTTCAATGCGTGGTCACCAGTTCCGAGGTCAGCAGAATGCAGGTATGTCTAGAGGAAACCGAAGGATAAGCCAACAACAAAATGTTCACATTATGTCCGAAAATCAGCCTGTAAATTCAGTAAATACAGAAACATTTTTTCGTGACTAATAAAATTGACCATACAATTTTATCTTGCCATAGTGACTTTTATATAAATTTTTCAGTAAATGGCACAACATTTCCGTTTTTATTAGATACAGGCGCATCTTTGTGTGCAATTAAATATAAACATGTCTTGGATTTGAATCTTACTGTATACAATGAAGATATAATTATCAATGGTCTCGGGGGCAAAGTCCAAGCAATAGGATACGTGTTTATACAATTGAGTTGCGATGATTTAATTATTAGTCACAAGTTTTATGTATTTGATACATTACCAATTAGGTGTAGTGGTATAATTGGTCGAGACTTTTTAAGAAGGTTCAATTCTGTTTTAGATTTCGATAAAAATATTTTGACAATGCGTGATAGTTCTAATATACCAATTAATTTACCGATTAGAAATACATTTAATAGTCATTTGGAAATATCGGCTAGATGCGAGTCTATTCACTATATTCAAACAGACTGCCAGGAAGATTGTGTAATTTTTTCAACTGAGATACAAGATGGTATTTATTTAGCTAGTTCAATTGCTACTCCTATAAATGGCGTTGTACCTATTAAAATACTAAATACAACGGAAAATAGTGTAATTTTACCAAAATTAAATTTTAATATACAAAAATTAAGTGATTATAATATATGTTCTTTTAATAAAGTAGAAAATAAAGCAGATAGGGTAAAACAGCTATTTTCTTATATGAATTTTTCGCATATGAATACTGAGGAAAAGACTTCTATCGAAAATTTATGCGCTAAGTATGCTGATATTTTTTATTTACCGGGTGATACATTAAAAACAACTAATATTTATACACACACCATAACTTTGAAACCAGAGACCACTCCAATATTTTCTAAGCAGTATAGGTTACCTCAAGCCCAGAAACATGAAATTAAACAACAGATAGATAAAATGGTTGAAGAAGGCATAGCAGAACCAAGTCAAAGCGATTGGTCTAGTCCTGTCTTATTAGTACCGAAAAAAATAGACTCAACGGGTGCTAAAAAATGGCGATTGGTTATTGACTATCGGAAGTTGAATAATTGTATAGTAGATGACAAGTACCCTTTACCGGATATCACTGAGATATTAGAGTCTTTGTCTGGGAGTGTTTATTTCAGTCATTTAGATTTACACCAAGGGTACTATAATGTAAATTTAGATGAAAATAGCCGAAAGTTAACTGCATTTGGCTCTGGTCAATATCAAATGACCAGAATGCCAATGGGTTTAAAAACAAGTCCTAGTTCCTTCTCTCGCATGATGAATATTGCCTTAGCGGGTCTTAATTACGAAAAATGCTTAATTTATTTAGATGATTTAGTCTGTTTTGGACGCTCTTTAAATATTCATAATAAAAATCTGCAGGACATTTTTGAAAGGTTGCGTAAAGTTAATTTGAAATTAAACCCTTCAAAATGTGATTTCCTAAAGAAAGAAATTTTGTACTTGGGACATGTAATATCTAATAATGGCATACAACCTGATCCGGCAAAAATTAATACAGTTAAAAATTACCCGTGTCCAAAAAATTGTGACGAAGTTAAGAGATTTGTAGCTTTTGTGAATTATTACCGAAAGTTTATACAAAATTTTGCAGAAATCGCACAGCCTTTAAATGCACTTTGTAGAAAAAATGTATCATTTCATTGGGATCAAAAGTGTCATGCATGCATTTGAAACACTTAGAGAGAAAATTATTTCTCCTCCCATTTTACAATATCCCGATTTTTCGGAACAAAATGAGTTTATTCTCGGGACTGATGCGTCTAATTATGCCATAGGATCCGTTTTAGCGAATAAAGATGGGCGTCCTGTTGCTTTTGCAAGTAGAACGCTAAACAAAGCTGAAAAGAACTACCCTGTAATTGAGAAGGAATTATTGGCAATAGTGTGGGCGGTCAAATATTTTCGTCCATATTTATATGGTAGACATTTTAAAATTCGTACCGATCATAGACCCTTAATTTACCTTTTTAATATGAAAGATCCATCAAGTCGGCTAATGAAATTCAGACTTGCTCTAGAAGAATATAATTTTACTGTAGAATATGTAAAAGGTTGTAATAATAGTGTAGCAGACGCTTTATCTCGAATTTCCTTAAACGAACTAAAAGAAATGCATGAGCATAACGTTAATGTTTTAACGCGTAGACAAGCCAAGAAACTTCAAGATTCTTCGGTTGATATAGCACCCTCAGATAATTGGCCTGATCAACCAAATGTCGTAGGGACTCATATTAAACCGAAAGAATCAGTTGAATTAGTATTCATCGATTTAAGAAATTATGAAAGAATTAAGAAAGAAGATATTATAAATCATGAAACTGAATTATTTTGTTACGTTAATAGTAAGCGAACAATTTTTATTAAATATTTAGAATCTCAATCGCGAAGTACACGAGGTGAATTCGTGAGAGAACTAGATAAATTATGTAAAGATATAAACGTTGAGGAAGTTTGTATAGTGAAAAATAAGGATAATACAGAATTTATTCGTAAATTGTTAGAAGAAATAAAGAAATTGAAAGATAGGTCCGGACCACGATTATGTATTATAAAAGATATAGAGCGAATAAATGATAAAGATGATAGACGCGTAATTTTGAACGACTTTCATCTCCTACCTAGTAGTGGCCATGCTGGTATGAGAAGAATGTCAAATAATATAAAAAAGTATTATTATTGGCCTGGGATTGATAAAGATGTAAAGGATTTTGTAAAACGTTGTGATAAGTGCCAACGACAAAAACATTCAATTCCACATAAAGAGCCTATGAGTATAACAACAACAGCCAATTCAGCATTTGAAAAAGTATTTTTAGATCTAGTTGGGCCCTTAGAAACTGATAATGATAACTTTTCTTATATACTGACTTTACAGTGTGAACTCAGTAAATACGTTGAAGCTTACCCTTTAGTTTCCAAAAGGACTGAAGATGTTGCAAGATCATTTGTCAATAATTTTATCCTTAGATATGGAGTTCCCAAGGAGATAGCTTCTGACAGAGGTAAGGAATTCATATCATCTACATTCCAAGAAGTTTGTAAATTATTGCAAATTAAACAATTAAATTCTACTGCCTATCATCATCAAAGCATAGGAGCATTAGAAGTATCTCATAAACATTTAAACTCTTTTCTTAGAATTCATACAGATAAGCACCCAGAGACTTGGAGCCACTGGCTTCCCTTTTGGTGCTTTGCATACAACACTTCGGTACATTCCGAAACGAAGTTTACGCCTTATGAATTAGTATTTGGTAAGAGATGTATACTACCAAGTAACTTGTGTAAAGACTTAGTGGAACCTATATATAATTATGAAAGTTATCCAAGTGAATTAAAATATCGTATACAGCTTTCACAGAAAGAAGCGAGAGATAATCTACTTAAAAGTAAATTGAACAGAAAAATAGATTATGATAAATATACCAAACCTGTTACATATAAGGAAAATGATTTAATATTAGTGAAAAATGAAGTAGGTAACAAACTAGACGATTTATATTCAGGTCCTTATAAAGTTATTAGGGACATACCACCAAACGTAGAAATTATGAAGAATAATAAGTTAGACATTATTCATAAAAATAGGACTAAGCTATATATTTCTTAATAAACATTATAATAGTTATTCGAATTAGCATAACATAGAATTACTATAAACGCAATTGTAATCTTTTGATATGTTATAAAAAAAAAACAAATGTACTTATGTTTTTTTTTCTATCAGAAGGGAGGTGTAGTGTGTAAGTACATATCCTATGTAATCTATCCTAATTATTCCATCATTTATTATGTACACGTGTAACCCCATTATTCGACAATACTTAAGCAATGTTTAATATGAATAAATGTTCAGTCTTAATCATGATTTCGTTGTTTTAATTCATCTCCCAATACACTCCGTACAAAAACAATAAAATTAAATTTAAACAAAAACTAAAAAAATATTTGTTAAATAACATTTGTTAAAATATGTAGGTATGTAAAATAGTATTATGACTCTTCCACAGTCAAACCGCTAAACCGGTTTTGTGGAGCACTATTAATATATTTATTGTAAAACTGTAATAAATAAATAAATAAATAAATAATAATAATAATAATAATTTTGCTGATTTTCAACAGAGGGCACTTCATAATTAAATTACCTGAATCTATAATAGCAAAGATAATATAATAGATAACAGTTTCGCGTTATTAGATACCACGGATATTCAAACGGTTCCCTATTATTTGACTAATACTGAGTAATAGGTAGGATATTATATAATATGGCTTAACTAATATATGCGATAACAGGATTATTTGAAATTGACCCTAATATAACCACCTCTACTTAGGTATGGGTAAAGTAATTTATCCACAGGTACTAGGAGGGTGATAAGTGCATCGACCACTACGCATCTATATGCGTAGTGGTCGATGCACTTATCAACAAACGTAACAGCCGAGCTTGCAGCCGAGTGATGTTTCCGAAGGTGTTGTAGCAGCAAACAAGAAGAGATACCAGGATCGCATAAACTTGCAGTGGTGATTTGTTGGCGCGAACTTTAATAAAATTATTTATAAACTATTTCAGGGTGTATAATGACTCCAGTTACTAGAAGAACATGATTCTTCGTAGCTCTAAGACAATATCTTAGTCTCGCCTATCTATTCTATGGTCTCGCCCCAACGATGAATGAATGTCTACTTATTGAATAGTATGGCTTGTGCGGTCTTGTACCAGGTTCAAATAAGCATGTAAGGGTGTCATGGTGACGCGCTAATATTCGAGTATTGTCAGCAGGAGTCCACAGTTTCTTTCTATATGCAATGGCGCGAAAATTCAAAAAATATCCAGGTAGGTTTTAGAACGAAATTTGAGCGAAAGGGGGCTAGACGGAAAAATTAAGACGAAAAGTAAACAATTAAATATATAAAAATAAATAGTTACTTACTCTACCAATTATAATTTTTATAGAAATACTAGAGGACGCCAGCAGCTACGCATGCACATTTTTTTAAATTTATTTGTTTTGACCGATCTCGTGGGTACTTCGGGAAATCCCTTCTTAGTGCACCTCTACGGTCCCCAAGGAACATACATGCCAAATTTCAGCTTCCTGCACCCAATAGTTTTGGCTGTAGCTTGTCTGTCAGTCAGTCAGTAACGCAAGGATTTTATATATTAAGATTGAGTGTACTTTGACTTAATTATAAATATAGATATTTTTTAAATACATAGGATATATTCCTCTCTCCTGTTTTAAGACCTATTTATTAATTTTAGAAAACAATCTATCGAATGTTATTTATGTACAAAATGATTTTATTATGAACTATGCTGTGCCCAACAGGGTCCATAATTGTATCAAGCTTAAGAATTTATGTACCTACCACCTGTAAACACATTATGGAAAAGCAATAAAGTATTGAATGATTGAAGTTGTAACGACACTTTTTGCTATAGGCACACCTAAGTATTAAATTTGTAATTACGACAAAGTGTCAATTTTTATTTATGGCACTTGTATGTCCGCTAAAGACTTGGTGGCCCATGAGGAGAACAACTAAACAATTACTAGTAGAACCGCATAAATACAATATAGAAGACTAGCAAATGGATGGAAAAATCGGGCACGGCGACCAAGTCGTGTTGGACCCGTGGAGCCTTCCAGTGAGCGGACTAAAGCCACAGAGTTCCAGGGAGCGTTGCCGGGAGCCAGCATCCGAGGTTACGAGCAGTGGTACAGCTAAAGTATCGCATCGTGAGGCATCGTTCACCCAAAGTTAAGTGTCCTTCCTACACCATACTTTTTCGTCCAAAGTCCAAAAATACCTATCCTAATCCATTATAATTATAACTATTCAAAACACTAATCTATTTGTGCAAATCAGAAATTGCATGTACTTTTTAACAAATATCTACCCACACTTTGAAAAATACTTTTGTGAATTTTGAATATCTTTGAAAATCTAGGTTCAAAATAAGTATATTATACTCAATCAAGGTATTTTAGTAATCCTACTGTAATATAAACGTGTTAAAATCATGCCTTGTCCCATAATTACGTAAATTAATTCTTTTCTTTTACAATATAATTTGTCTTATTCTAATTTTGTTTCTCACAATCGTTTGACGGTTCAATAAATACTTATCAATCTTAATATATAAAATCCTTGCGTTACGGACTGACTGACAGACAAGCTACAGCCAAAACTACTGGGCGCAGGAAGCTGAAATTTGACATGAATGTTCCGTGGGGACCGTAAAGGTGCACTAAGAAGGGAAATCCCGAAATTCCCACGGGATCGGCCAAAACGGGTAAATTTAAAAAATATGCAGGCGTAGCTGCTGGCGTACTCTAGTATCAAATATTTAGCGTATTTTGCCGGCAATTCCAGGCCATATCGTCACTCGCGCTCGCTATTTCGTGTGTACCTATTGCGCATGATAGCGGGTACCGAGCAGCAGGCAGACGGCATGGCGGCATCGGCATTGAGTGTGCTGCTGTGCTTGCACCCCTGGTCTCCTGTGCGGCAAGTGTCACCGTTAGGAGGAGCGTGAGCCATTCAATTAAATTAATTTTTGTCCGTTATAGTTCAAAGTAGTTTTTTCCTTTCATTACCTATGTCAAGCGAGAATAAACAACGTTTCAAAGTATTATTAACAAAAAGAGGGTCCGCTAAGGGACAGATTACTAAATTTAGAAATTATTTGAATAGCATTTCCGATCTGAATTAACTAATATTCAATTAACTGAGTTAAATTTAAAACTTGTCAAGTTTGAAGCTCTATCATTGAAGGTAGATGACTTGCAAGGTGAAATAGAGGTTCTAAATCCTGAGAATATTTCGACCGAAATTGAAGAGCGCAAAAATATTGAGTGTGATATTATAACGAACATAGCCACTGCAAAGAATTTGTTCGACATATTTTCTAGAAAAAATGAGGGTGAGCACAGACGACATTCTGCTCATGATTATTCTAGTTGCAATGATCATCAAAACGAAGTACCTTTGAAGCTTCCACAGATTCAAATAGCGAAGTTTGATGGTGCATATTTCCGCTGGTTGGAATTTCGAAATACGTTTGAGAATTTAATCCAAAACAATAACCGCATTTTTTCCAATCAACAAATTTCACTATCTCATATCGTTTCTACAAGGTCATGCGGCCAGAATAATATCGAATCTCGAAGTTTCTACCACAAATTATTCCGAAGCGTGGCAGATGCTATGCAGTCGCTATATTAACAAAAGAATATTAACTGACCATCATTTAAATTCTTTATTTAACATTAAGCAACTGCCACGCGAGACAGAAAAGTCGTGGAGATTCCTAGTCGATCATGTAAACAAAAATCTGCGCGCGTTAGCAAGTCTCGGACAACCAACGGATAAGTGGGATGGTTTAATAGTATTTATGCTTACCTCTAAGTTAGACTCCAATACTTTGTTAAAATGGGGGGAGTACCGAAATAACATTTAAGGCGATGTGCCTACTTTGGATCAGTTCTATAAATGTTTAATAGACAGAGCCGATGTCCTCGATTCATTAAACCGCAAACATTATTCTTCTGTGTTAAACCGGAACCGGTCCGATTACAATATTTCAAAGCCTTCTATGCGGTCTGTACATAATAACAACAATCCAAAACAAGGTTCTTTATCTACAAAATCATTTGCAAGTGTAGGCAATACAAACAATAATTTAAGAAAACCTAAGTAATTTCTCGTGCATAGTTTGCAATGAAAGTCATAGGATATATGACTGCATATATGACTGCCCTACTTTCAAGGCTAAGGGCTAAGGGCGTGGATGAAAGAATGATGGATGTAACAAAATATAAGTTATGTGTGAATTGTTTACGGCAAGGTCATTCTGCGCATGAGTGTCGCATGGGGCCATGTCGCGAATGCAAGCAACGGCACAATAGTTTACTTCACCGTCCATCTTCCTCAACTAACAATCTCGTGTCTCTCGACGAGCACGATGAGACTATTGACAATTGTTCAAATCAAAGTAGTAATAATCAAAGGATATGTAGGTCAGGTTCTGTTGTCCACTGCCATGATCGAGGTATCGAATTTAGTCATTGCATTTTTGGCATCAGTATCGATCACCATTCATCCTCCAATATTAATTTTGAATATATATTCAATGTACAGAATTGACCTCTCTACAGTTTTATTATAAGTATAGATATTTGCAACGGTAGACGCTAGAAAAGTGGTTGTACTACGCTAATATAGGTGTGTCTCTCCTCTCTCTTTGGGGGACACCTTGGGGCCGTTTAACTTTTAAAATATGAGAGAAAACCTATAAAAAAGAAATATGCTGTAGATCGTAATGAAAACTTTTAACAAACATTTGTTAGACCGAAATGTAGTCAGTAGTTTCTGAGATATAACACATATTCCAAAACCGCTAATATTTTGTCGTTTATACAAACACTATGAAAAAAAACATTAATATTTAATGGCATAAAGTTATATAGTTCTGTTGTATTTTGGTTAGGTGAAGATAATGGGTTTGTTAAGTGGGTACCTCTACTACGGAGCCGTTCGAGTCCGACTCGAACGGTTCTTATAAACAGTCAATAATGAACGAGGAAGCCGAATCGAATCGGCGGTCTAGAAATATCTATTTTGTCGATCGCATGTTTACTGTTGTTATGCTTTAAGGAATAAGCCCCTTTACGTAGAGTGCTCTTTACGTCGAGTCGAGTACTCGAGACCAAATGTCAGTTAGTTGTATGTCTGTAAAATTACCCGCGACCCAGGATTTATTCTTTATGCGGGCGTTGTCTTTAAATAAAATCCCCCGTGTATTCCCTTAGGTCGAGTCCACGTTGTCTGTACCTATCGTTCCTATTCTCTTAACGTTGAGTTCCTTTACCCACTTAGAAGGAAGGGAACCAAACATTTTTAGTAGACAGGTTATTAATTTTTAAACGTATGTACTGACAGGTCTGACAGTAATACAATTCGGAGTATAATGGATTTTGAACTTTCGCGATTTGTATACATCATACAACGACAGCAAAAATAAACTTACTTTAGGTGAAAACTGACAAAGATTGAGGCTAAACCTAGCTAACGTTAATTGTACTAACTAACCATTGTACTCGTGTTAATAGCCTGATTTGTAATTTATTCTATAACGTTTTGGAATTCTAATTAATTTTGCTATGGTTCTGAAATTATAAGCAAAATTTGATATCCATTTGCGGTCTGCCAAATTTGAATTCCTAAAATACATTGTTAAAAGCCTTACGTACTAGAAAAACTGAATATCACTAAATACGTTTCTCTTATGATTACAATTGGTGAAATCGGTCGATATCCCTGTAACCGGTATTGAAAACAGCTTCTTATAAAAGCAGCTACGTGCTGAAAGTAACCAGTTACGTTTCGTGAATACCACGTAACAACATTCCTACGGCTAAACCATTCCATGCACCCTCACATTAAACCACGCGTCATCTTTTGAATTATTTCTAAAACCTTGTTTTCAACCTTGTTAAACCAACTTATATTTGCAGCTGCAATACCGACAATTCAGTTGTTCTTGCTTACAAAGTTCGTTATAAGAGCTGTAAAGTTACGTTTGTAAGGTCAAAATTGTTGCTGCAATTAAAAGCGCAGGCTATATATGTTTTAAAGTAAGTGAATAGAGTCTAAGTTTGATTCTGATGGTTTTCAATTTTAATTTTACGTTCTGCAGTTTGAAAATGTGTTAAAGCATGCACATTAGTTTGACTCACTCATGAGTATTTTAGCATGGACGCACTATAATGGGTAAATAGTTCAATTCACCGCAGTGGAAGGAGTAATAAGTGTAGAGGAAACGCGTGATGTCTGTAAGGATACAAGCAAGTGGCGTTCCGTTGTCTCTGCCTACCCCGACGGGAAAAGGCGTGAGTATATATATGTATGTATGTAAGGAAAGCCTGTATCACGGGGAACTTGAGAATCATTCAATCAACGGCACAAAGCACTTCCAGATTCAAAACAATATTTTTTTAACTCAAGCAAATAATCGATAAAAATACTTAATTTTACTAAGTCCCTACATTAATATTATATACAAATTATACCCAAACAACATAACATAACGTTTTTGGTAAATGTATTATGTTTCGTAAAAAGTCGTAGAACAAAAGTTGTTGATTATGATGTTAGTAACATAGTCCTGAGAGGTTAATCGTTTTAGTTCAGCTGTGACTCCTTGTATTATTTTTGGTTTTAAATAACTATCACTTGTAGGTATTGTTTTAATTTACGATTTCATTACAACTTCGTTCAATTATCAGATAATTTAGAAGAATACGCCTTTTGTGACGTAAGTTCATACTTACGTCACAAAAAGCGTATTCTTCTGTAATTGTCCTAAATAAATA
Organism: Euclidia mi; assembly: GCA_944739405.2. Lineage (NCBI taxonomy): Eukaryota > Metazoa > Arthropoda > Insecta > Lepidoptera > Erebidae > Euclidia > Euclidia mi. The sequence goes on along the minus strand of OX123205.2, from coordinate 39,828,319 downwards.
TAGTTTCAATATCATGTCAGTGTCATTTATTTATTTATTTATTTAATAATAGGCACAACTACAGAAAACAAATTACAATGTTGAATAGTTACAGAAGCAAGATAGTATACATGTAAATTTGAAGTCCGATTATGGTTGAGCACAGCATTTGTAGTTAAGATGGAAATTAATTAAGGGCTAACTAGAATATAAGAATAGGGAATAGTCAAATAAATTGTGAAAATAAATAAGATTATACAAAATAAAATTAAATATAAGAACAAATTGGAATAAAAAAACAATAAAATGAAACAAATCAAAACATAATAAAGATAATTAAAATAAAATTAAATAAATTCAAATAAAATTAAACAAATTCAAATAAAATTAAACCAACTCAAATAAAATTAAACAAATCAAAACATCTAACGACTGCCAAATTCTGATTGGACTATTTGTTTACATTTTCGCAGGTATTCACCGTGACTCTCATAAAAAATATCAAGCTCTTTGGAATGGTCATTGTATCTTCTGCACATTCTAGCGACTGGGTCGTAGTGACTCACATTATTACTCTAGTAGGCAGAGAAAATAGTTTCTGAGTTCGTTTGCTACCACCTATCTTTATTAAAGCGCCTTACTGATGTAAATTCTGCTGCGATTGGCCGAGATGATCCTGGTTTTTCGGGCAAACGGTATATGTCTCGCAAGTGTAACTCTTGTAGTTCTAGATTCACAGCTTTGCCAAGATCCGCAACAATGATGATCAAGTCGACAGGTTTCTCACTCTCTTTATAAGGAACGTTGTGCAGTTCAATGGCCGCCGATCGTGATAGTGATGTTATATCTTGAATCCTATTCTCTATATAGGAAATTGATTCTTTATTTTCTTTTCCATGTTTTTCTAGCTCAGTTACCTGGTTCCTTATTGCCTCGTAATCTTTATTTATGAAGGACATTCCTTTATCTAGCTCAATGTATTCGTTTCGCGTTTCTCTACATTGTTTCTTAAGATCAGCTACGTCTCTTACGAGTGTTGATAACAAAGCATCTTGATCCGCCTTCCAGGCCGATAATCTTTGGTCTTGATCAGCTTTCTTTATAATAATAATAATAAATTTATTTGTTGTTTCATAAGTTTTTACAATTATGAGACACATTTATATGTATTATCAACACATGAAGTTGCTACTATTTATGTTCGGCTGGTACTTAATATATAAATATGTACTTATATAAGCAATCCCGAGATAATATGCAATCCCGATCCAGGGATAGCAATCAGACATGACATCTGTCATCCAAATTTCACAAATCATGTTTCAATATACGAGCCATCAACTGCAACATCGATCTAAAGATGCAATGAATCCACGGGAGGTCACAATCTGGATTCTGACCTATTTTGGATGCATCCTGTTCTAAAATGACAGTTGATGGATCCCAATATCGAATCTTTTGATGTTGACAAATCCTGTGAATTGTGTCTTTCACATAATTTAGCAATCCCTGAAAAAAATTGGCAAATTGGCAGATACGGATCGCGCTTACAAAATATTGTAGCATTATTTTGAAATTATAATTTTTAATAGTATCATGGCTAAAAGTGACAGTGATATCAAAATTCTAGAATAGCGCGCGCATTGGAATAAAGAAAAACTTCAACCACCTGACGAGATACAGCACCCTGAGGGAGGCAGTGGGCCACATCAAGAGTCTGCTGGCCTTCCTCGAAGAGCTGGGGTGGCTCGAATGAAGACACCATTCCCACCCGCACGCAAAATACGCGCCAAGACGTGGAGTTGCGGAAACAGCCCGTGCAATCAAGTATCAAGTAAGAACTTCAACCAAGAACAAGATAAAAGCGTATCGAAATTATGCCATACATAAAAGTAGCCCAAAAGCAGTGAGTAACCACAATATAGTTATTGCAAAGTATGTTTTCCTAAGTTTGAATGACATAAATACTAAATTCAGCGAGTAAAAATACATTTAATTTCTTATTGCTGTAATAATGCACCTATTCACCAGCTTCTATTAACGCTTCGATTCTATGCTCTGGGGCTCCATTCTCCTAAATAAATATAGTTTCGATATCATGACGTATGAAGAAGGATAATAAGAAACCGAAAGCTCTGATTGCAAGACTGAGAAGTCCCCGCTGTCGTGATGAATTCTACTCGGCAGTCGCCCGCTACAACAAGGCTAACCCCAACAAAAAGCTGGGCTCCGCTCACTTAGGTATCATTGGCGAAAACACACCCATTTACGTTTCCGAACATCTTTCACCGGTCAATAAGGCACTGCATGCCGCTACCAGAGTTAAGGCCAAAGAGCTGGCATATAAATTTGTATGGGTTCGCAACGGCCGCGTATTTATACGCAAAAATGAAACTTCACGTTTCATTCATATTAGGAACATGCAGACACTTGACGCATTATCTTAGTAATTAATTGTATATATGTTATTCTTTTTTTTTTTATTCCGTTGTACGATCTGCATGCAATTTTACTTACCTATTAATGGACCAGTTGTCGATATATTTTCAAAACGTTAGAGGCTTAAAAACAAAAACTTTAGACTTTATAGGTTCGGTATTAGTTTCATATTATGATGTTATTTGTTTGTGTGAAACTTGGCTCGATGACACTGTTGCCTCCTCTGAAATATTTGACACCAGATACACCATCTATCGTAATGACCGCTCTCAGGACTTCATGAGAAAGTACAGTAAGTCGCGTGGCGGTGGGGTACTCATTGCTGTGAAAAAGTCCCTTTTATGCTCTCCACAGTCTAAATGGCACTCGTCAATTGAAGATGTCTGGGTAAACATTCGATTAAAACAAGGTAACTTAATAATATGCACGGTTTATATCCCCTCCTACATCAGTTATGATGACTATCAGGATTTCTTAGACAACTGCGAAAATAATATATTATTATCTTCGACCCATCTAGCTCTCATTGTCGGTGACTTTAATCAACCAGATATCGATTGGTCTCTCTCACAAACTGCAACAACGATGCAAAACCGTAAAGCTATTGCGCTGTATGAATTCATGGCTAGAACTGATCTGACCCAAACAAACCAAAACCACATACCAAACAGTCATGGTGGAATATTAAATCTCGTCCTACACTCCGCAAACACACCATTCATTGTGATGAAATCTTCAAACTTGACCCGGTGTGACGCTTATCATCCCTCCCTACACATATCTGACTAACAGATATGTGTAGGGAGGGATGGTAAGCTTATCATCCCTCCCTAAAACTAATACCGAACCTATAAAGTCTAAAGTTTTTGTTTTTAAGCCTCTAACGTTTTGAAAATATATCGACAACTGGTCCATTAATAGGTAAGTAAAATTGCATGCAGATCGTACAACGGAATAAAAAAAAAGAATAACATATATACAATTAATTACTAAGATAATGCGTCAAGTGTCTGCATGTTCCTAATATGAATGAAACGTGAAGTTTCATTTTTGCGTATAAATACGCGGCCGTTGCGAACCCATACAAATTTATATGCCAGCTCTTTGGCCTTAACTCTGGTAGCGGCATGCAGTGCCTTATTGACCGGTGAAAGATGTTCGGAAACGTAAATGGGTGTGTTTTCGCCAATGATACCTAAGTGAGCGGAGCCCAGCTTTTTGTTGGGGTTAGCCTTGTTGTAGCGGGCGACTGCCGAGTAGAATTCATCACGACAGCGGGGACTTCTCAGTCTTGCAATCAGAGCTTTCGGTTTCTTATTATCCTTCTTCATACGTCATGATATCGAAACTATATTTATTTAGGAGAATGGAGCCCCAGAGCATAGAATCGAAGCGTTAATAGAAGCTGGTGAAGAGGTGCATTAATGCAGCAATAAGAATTTAAATGTATTTTTAGTCGCTGAATTTAGTGTTTATGTCATTCAAACTTAGGAAAACACACTTTGCAATAACTATATTGTGGTGACTCACTGCTTTTGGGCTACTTTTATGTATGGCATAATTTCGATACGCTTTTATCTTCTTCTTGGTTGAAGTTCTTCTTTATTCCAATCCGAGAGCTATTCTAGAATTTTGATATCACTGTCACTTTTAGCCATGATACTATTCAAAATTATACTTTCAAAATAAAGCTACAATATTTTGTAAGCGCGATCCGTATCTGCCAATTTTCAGGGATTGCTAAATTATGTGAAAGACACAATTCACAGGATTTGTCAACATCAAAAGATTCGATATTGGAAACCATCATCTGTCATTTTAGAGCAGGAGGCGATCCATAAAATAGGTCAGAATCCAGATTGTGACCTCCCATTGCATCTTTAGATCGCTGTTGCACTTGATGGCTCGTATATTGAAACATTATTTGTGAAATTTGGATGACAGATGTCATGTCTGATTGCTATCCCTGCATCGGGATTGCATATACAAGTACATACATATATTAAGTACCAGCCGCACATAAATAGTAGCAACTTCATGTGTTGATAATACATAATTATAAATGTGTCTCATAATTGTAATAACTTATGAAACAATAAATAAATTTATTATTATTATTATTATATAGAAAGCTGATCAAGACCAAAGAATATCGGCCTAGAAGGCGGATCAAGATGCTTTGTTATCAACACTTGTAAGAGACGTAGCTGATCTTAAGAAACAATACAGTAACGCGAAACAAATACATTGAGCTAGATAAAGGAATGTCCTTCATAAATAAAGATTAAGAGGTAATAAGGAACCAGGTAACTGAGCTTGAAAAACATGGAAAAAAAAATAAAGAATCAATTTCCTATATAGAGAATAGGATTCAAGATATAACATCACTATCACGATCGGCGGCCATTGAACTGCACAACGTTCCTTATAAAGAGACTGAGAAACCTGTCGACTTGATCATCATTGTTGCGGATCTTGGCAAAGCTGTGAATCTAGAACTACAAGAGTCACACTTGCGAGACATATACCGTTTGCCCGAAAAACCAGGATCATCTCGGCCAATCATAGCAGAATTTACATCAGTAAGGCGCTTTAATAAGGAACGGAAAGTATGTGACAAGCTCAACTCTCACTCTATTGGACTGCCTGGAGAGAAAATTCCCATATATGCGGTTGAATACCAAACGCCGTCGGTAAGAAAAATATTTTATAAATGTCGTCAATTTGCAAAGGCACATAAAATGTCGTGTGGGTATCTCAATGGTAAAATTTTTATGCGTAAAAACCCAGATGATAAACCTATACAAATCAAGTCTGAACGTAGTTTATCCGATTTAATTAATAACATATGACTACAATCATCCTCTTAGCGTTATCCCAGTTTCAATCTGGGGTCCGCTTTCTAGTCTAACCGGATTTGGCTGAATATTAGCTTTTCCACGGAGCGACTGCCTGTCAGACCTCCGCAACCCGAAGGGATAGCGATATTCCATGGTTTAGACTAGTGTCAGTTTATTAGAAGGTTCTGACGCCCTGTAACGATTGTCAAAGATCTTCATGACAACCGGGACCGACGGCTTAACGTGCTCTCCGAGGCACGGGACAAGCGATAATTAACAATTCAATACGCACATAACTCCGAAAAGTCATTGGTGCGCGCCGTGGATTCGAACCCGATACCCTCTGCATGGCAGTCTGTTGGTATCTCCACTAGGCTATCGCTGCCTATAACATATGACTACAATGTCGGCCCTTATTAATGTTTAATTTCATCATAGTGCATGATATTCATAAGCATTTATTTTATTTTATATTAAGTAATTACGATTGTACATTACATTTCTCAGTCTTGTTACATTTTTTTTTTATGATTTACATACAGGTCAATAGCTAACACAGGTAAACGTAATAGCTTAAAGTTAGGTTTAATAAATGTGCGATCGCTAAATACCGGACAGGATGAACTACGGGCCACTGTGCATCATCTTCAGCCAGATATTTTAGCTTTAAACGAGACTTGGCTCCAGGAAGGTGCTGAAAAATATGCGCCCCCTCTCGTAGGCTATAGCTTAAAACAGAAGTGCCGCCCATGCAACAGAATGGGCGGTGGAGTAGGTTTTTACGTGAGACGAGGCATTAGAGTACATTTACCACACCCAAATTCAGCCCTGGAACAACTGTGGCTTGAGGTCGTCCTGCCTGGCTATAAAGTGGCAGTGGGGACCGCTTATAGTTCTGAATCATTCATATCAGTAAAAGAGGCCATTGATTCTCTAGCAGAATCTATACAATAATTCGTTTACTGTAAACGAATATTTTCACTTACTGATTTTAATAGTAATTTGTTAGAGATACAAAATAGTCATACTAAGGAATTTAAAACATTTCTTGCTCAAAATAACCTTATACAAATAGTTAAAGAACCGACTCGAGTGACTGAATCTTCACAATCACTTCTTGATTTAATTATAACAGATACACCGAGTTGATGTTTAGATGTACCTAAGTGTGCACCACAACCGAAACATAAGCGATCACGCTATGGTAATGGCAACCTTTGACATAAAAAAAGCCTAAACCAGTACCTCAATTTAAATCAATACGCATTTTCAATAGTATAGACCCTTCCAGTTTTAATTGAGACCTCAATAGAATACCTTGGCATGCAATTATGACACAAAATGATGTTAACAATATGGTGTCTATGTTTGATGCGTACATTAACCATCTATTCAATATCCATGCACCTTTAAAGCGAATAAAAATACATAAGGCTCCAACTCCCTGGATAACTGACTTTATTAAAATTATGATGACGCATCGTAACGAAGCACTAGCTAGGGCCAATATAACCAAGTTGGACTCACACAAAATCTATTACAAGGAACTAAAAAACCTAGTGACATCTAGCTTGAGACGAGAGAAAAGAGCTTATTTTACGTACTATGTCAACAACAACGCTAAAAAGCCCAAGGATGTGTGGAGACACTTTAAAAATACATATGTGTTCGGTAATTCTTGTGAGCCTTCCATTCCCGACCATCTTAACAATGCAGATGACATTAATAACTTTTTCTTGGACATTCCCGGCAACTCACACCCTGATTTAAACACATTAGATTACTTAAAAAATACATATATAAATCAAGATCAGTTCCATCTAAAAATAAACTACGGAGGATGAGGTTATGAAAATCATAAGTAGTATAAATACAAAGGCTTACGGACATGATCTAGTCAATATAGAAATGCTTCGACTTATTATATTCACAGCACTGCCGACTATTACTTGTATAATAAATAAATCTATAGAGAACATTTGCTGACTCCTGGAAATTTGCTACAGTTAAACCTATTCCAAAGTCCCCAAACATAAGTGAAATAAAAGACTTGCGCCCAATAAGTATACTGCCGGTTCTATCTAAGGTCACTGAGAGAGTAGTGGAAAAACAACTAAAGATTTATCTGGGATCTAACTCTATATTGCCGCTACACCAATCAGGGTTTCGGTCAGGACACAGAACGGCGACTGCTCTTGCGCAAGATACAAATGACATTATCTCCGATTCTGACGCTGGTAAATACTCAATCCTGGTACTCCTAGATTACTCGAGCGCATTTGATTGCATAAATAGAGAATTGCTACATGCCAAGCTAATTTATTATGGGATCTCTGAGGATAGCTGTGTCTGGTTTAGGTCTTACCTCACAAATAGATTCCAGCAAGTTATTCTAGACGATAACAAGAAAAACACACATAAATCGAAACTGTTACCCATAAAAAGAGGAGTCCCCCAGGGCCCAATTTTAAGTCCTTTGTTCATCATCTTCACACCCGACCTACCCAACGTTATTCATCACTATAAAGCGCAGTTGTATGCGGACGACACCCAAATATATAAATCTTTTAAGCCCGCTGATACTAGCCTGGCCATTCATGAAATATCGAGTGACATGGAGCGAATACTCGAATGGTCCGAAAGAAACACACTGGTGCTTAACGCTTCAAAAACAAAATGTATGCTAATGAGCACAAAGTATCAAATAAAGGCGGCTACTAATTTATGTTCACCAATCATTGTGGGTGGTGAAACACTGGAAAGAGTGACTATTGCGAGGAACTTGGGGCTTCTAATGGACAACGAACTCCGGTTTTCTGACCACATTAGTGGTTTGATGTGAAATGCGTTTTATAGGTTGAAAGTCTTATATCAGATAGGTACGCGAATACTTTTCCGAGGATATAAGAAGACTCCTGTCGGATGTGTTGGTTCTCTCTTCTTTCAACTACTGTGATACCGTGTATGGTCCCAGGCTCCTTCAAAAGACCAAAAAATGCATACAGAGGGTCCAAAATGCGTGTATCCGCTTCTGTTATAATGTTCCAAAGAGGTTGCACATTTCCCCTACCATAAAAGAGAGGGGACTACTTAAAATGGAGTCTCGACGACAGCAGCATTTGTTATGTTTTGTGCACAGAATTATCATAAGTAAATGTCCATCGTATTTGTACAATAAGTTGGCCTGGTGTGTTGATGCCCATCATTTAAACACTAGATTGCGAGGAATGCTAAAACTATTAATTCCAAAACATAAAACACAGGGCCTTAAAGGTACTTTTAAATACGCATCAAAAAAAATCTGGAACAATATACTCCGAACAATTAAAAGCGCGACGATTTTCAAAAATAAATGTAGAGTTTTTGTGCTAGAACAACAGAGAAAAAACATTGTAATTCAAGAGGTCAAAAAATTTTTGCAACTATGCATGTACCGAGTCAAAAGTGAGTAATGTATGAACCCTGTTTGACACACAATCTAACTTTGAGTTTAATTTTTTTTCTCTTTCCCCCCTGTTCTTAAAATGAAATGTATTGTATAATCAACATGCGAACTACTCTATATGTTTTTCAATTTGTTTTTTGTTGATATTATTTCTTTTTTAACTAGTTTCCATAATTAAGACATCATCAACTTTCTTTTCCCATTTGTTGTAAACCGGAGTCAAGGGTTTAAGCTGAAAACCAGAGTGTGGTTAACCCTTTTGGGCCCCGAGCATAAGCTGACGCTTGATCCCATTGCTTTCGGTATTGTATGCACTGTAAATTTATTAAACAGCTGTAATACCAAAAACAATAAACCGATATTCTATTCTGTTCTATATTGCAACCGGCTAGCCCATACACACCTCAAGGAACATACATGCCAAATTTCACTTACTTGCGCTCAATAGTTTCGGCTGTAGCGTGTCTGTCAGTCAGTAAGTAACGCAAAGATTTTATATATGTATACAGAAGATATGGATTTTTTTATTGAGAGTGTATGCTGTACTTCCTAGTGGCTCTCATATAATTTGGTGACGATCTGATGATGGAGTAGGAGATAAAAAATTGGAAACGCCTCAATAAATTACAGCAAATAAACAAATACAATGGGCTTGGAATTGTTTTTAAAAGGCCAATTATTGTATAAATCAAGAACTCGGCGTTTGATACTAATACACGATAAACACAATGTGCTGTTGAATACAATTATAAAAGCTCTGCAAAGAATTAACTTCTCTACAACGGAAGACGATAAAGAAGAATTTCAGGTTCCTTCTGAGAGGCAACAAGATTTAGAAAGTGGTATAGCATCAGATTACTTATCGCAGTTTGCTGAAAGAGCTATTGAGTATATTGCTGGTTTTGTAGCTAGCTCCTTAATAAATAAAATAAAATTTAGAACCTGCATAATAGCACTGATCACTTTAAATAAAGACAAAAGTACAACTGATAAACAGGTATTTTGGTCAATAAAACGTTGATGCTATTGCATAAATTATGCTTACCAGGAGGCTAGAATGTTATATTGAAAAGAATAAGTTATTATCTCCTTATACTTCTGGTTTTCGCAGAGGGCAATCTACTTTAGACTGTTTATCAATATTAGTCAGCCAAATTTATTTAGGATTCGCAGATAATTCACCTACGGTAGCCTGTTTCTTGATATTGGTAACGCTCATAATAATGTTGGCATAGATGTTATGACTACACAATTGGATAATTTAGGCATTAGTAAAAACATATGTAGGTAGATACTTATGGAATTTCTTAAGCGAACGTCATTTAGCTATAAAATGCACAAGTAATATAAACGACTATTTTACTAGACATACAAATAAAGGCTTGGCTCAGGGCGATCCGATCTCTCCTGTCCTATTTAACATAGTAATAATAAAATGTTTTCAGGATCATACAAATATTATTATGTGTCAATACGCAGATGACTTTGTTTTATATGCTACTTCTAGGAATCATAGTTAAACTAGCTATTATCTCCAATCATCTTTAGACCATGTAGTGTTTTAAATAGCATTGGCTTAGAAATATCGTCAGAGTGATCAAAAGTATGTATTTTTAACAGAGGGTTTAGAAAATTAGATATTACATTAAAATTAAACAATTGCAGTTTGGATCTGGTGGATAGTTATAAATATTTAGGTATATGTTTGGAACGGCGATTGCGTTGGGCCAAGCACATAAATTGTGTGGTAGAAAAGACGCAACGTATTCTTAGTTTGCTCCGGGTTTTAGCCGGCACCTCCTAGGGCTTGCACCCCAAATAAAAAATTACGGATAAAATATTTAGCATACAAATACTCTCTTAAATGTAAGTCTATAGAAAATAATTATATACATGATACTCTTTGTAACCGTTGTAATCTACGTAATAATAATTATTGGAAAGGCAAAACAATTCCTTTGCTTATATCTAATTACAACGAAATTAATGAAGAACAGATTGCGTCAAGTAGCCCTTTGAAAATAATTTCATTAGAAACATGGATAACTAATTATAACACTGATGAATTTATTATCTCAAATCTAGATGCTATAACAAAATGTAAAAACTCTTAGAATATAAACTTGTTACACAATTCCATAATTCAGGAATTATATCGAGCCTTTCCCGCCATTTTAGCACAACCGACAAAAAAGTTTTTTAAAATATTTTTATTTATTTATTTTAGGAAAGCTTACAGACTAATAACAACATATTCAATTAAATTAAAACAAAGTTGCTAATTACAAGCTTCCACATATAAAAGCAATGTAATAAAATTAATAACATCAGTTACTGTTGTAAGTATACCTTCATCATCAGCCTTTAACAGTCCACTGCTGGACTAGGCCTCTCCTTTGAAAGGAGGAATTGGCCTACTATACCACGCTGGCCAAACGGGTTGGTATAGGGTTTGTATCAAGTTTTCCTTCTCTTACAGTGCTGTTCTCTGCATAATATGCTCCCTCTGTCGGCTCTTACGACACCCATGGGATGATATGGGGTATTCTTAATCCGTCACCACACGGACAAAAAGTACACCTACTTGCTCAATTAAACAATAAATACAATGTGTCAAAAGTAACTAAACTGAGATTCAAAATACACAAATTAATATAATTATATATAACAAAAAAAAGTTAAGAAAATAATAATGAAAAGGTACACAGAAAAAAAATCTGGGCTATATATGCCGATCGCTGTTAAAGAAGTCACAATTTATAAGTTTTTTAATGACTTTTTAACGGTCGAGTTAGTGCAGAATAAATCCAAATCCAATTTCCGTGACATTTGTTTAAATGATTCGGCGCAACGTAAAATAAAAGAATTCCGTCTGTATTTCGTGGTAGCAAAGGGAACGTGTAAGAGATGTCTAAAAACTAATTGATTCGTTCCAAGCATGATATTACCCAGCAACTCAGGGCAATCAATCGTGCCATTGACTATGTTTATAAGATAACTTATATCATTAACGGTTCTACTGAGTTCCAGAGGTAAAAATGATACCGTTTACAACGCTCGTCATAATCAACTAGAGGACCCGTGCTGCTCCACAGCATATTTTAATATTATAAAAAAGCTCTTACATATGGGTATGATGAGTACAGTGTAGCCTTATCTAATAAGTTAAAAGATGATAGTCTTATCAAAAATATATACTTTGACAGCTACGGAACGGAATGTCGGAAAAATTTTATTCCGTTAAAATAATTAATACATTGGCTTGAAATAGCAATAATCAACGCTAAATAAACTACGCAACACAGTGGTTTCGAAATCGGGTTGGATAAATTTATATAAGGTGGTTTCACCCTCTGCAGCTTTAGCTCGCTAAAGAAAGTAAAGCGAGCCTAACACCTACATTGAAGCCATTCTATCCGATATAGAAAATATCTTGCTGGCTGGTGCGAGGAGCGCCGTGACAGCCTCCGAAGCGCTGGCGTACAGCGCTAGCCTCCATGTCGGCCTCCGCTAGCGCGCTGGTCGACGGCAACGGTCCGCCGCCACGGACAATAAAAATATTAATTGTCATATGCCAAAGTGTATATTTAGTGTTGTTCTGATATTATTTATTTAGATAAGTTTATTTTTAGTGCATATAATTAATTGTTCGGCATATGTCGTGTAATGATGGCAAGAGCGATGAAGAAATAGGTGCCAGTGAACCTTACACGTCTTCTACCCTGGTGCGCTGCCCCATCTGTTCCCAGGCACGATTTTTCAAAGGTGAGCGGGGCCTTAAAGTACATTTTGGCAAAATTCACAAAAACCAAAATGTACTTACCGGCCCCAATACGTCCAGTACTACACACAGTAATTCCACAGACGCCCCTAAAATTCCTTTTTGGCAATATTTGAGTCAGTTAAAAAAATCCATTCCGGTTCTGAAGAGAATTCCCCGTGGTGCGAGGCCTTCAGTGGCTCAAAATCTAGCACAATGCATAGGCCTTGTCATCCGGGAGAATTCTATTACGGCTTGGGCATAGTTACTCGCCTTTCCGTATAGAATTCTACATGCTCAGGAAGACAGGCTTACAAAAAAAAGCTTGACAACAAAAATTAAAAAAAAATTGCAATATTTCGACATCAAAATTAAATTACCATCCTGCCAAAGCACACCGCAATAGCACCATCCACCACCATGTAGAGTCTAAACTGAGGGAAGGTGATATCAGAGGAGCGTCCAGGCTTTTGTTCAGTACCGATGTGGTGGCGCCTTGCTCTGCCGACACACTCGCGAGTCTGCAGAGCAAGCATCCAGCGCCAGGGGATAACCTCTCCTTTCCTGATCCAACTAACACTGACTCGGGTTTTCTCAGCATTACAGCCAAGGACGTGGTTGGTGCCGTTGGCTCCTTCCGGTGCGGGTCTGCTGGTGGTCTCGACGGTTTGACACCACAACATTTGAAAGATCTTGTGTGTTCAAGCGCTGGGGCGGCCGGCGACTTGCTTTTGGGTGAGCTAACGGCATTAACTAATCTCATGCTCTCCGGCAATGTGAACGATGCCATCGTCGACGTTTTGTATGGCGCTAATCTGTGCGCCTTACGAAATCGGGATGGTGGCATTCGTCCCATTGCCGTTGGGTGCACGTACAGGCGTATGGCAGCCAAGATATGCTGTCGCCATTTTAACACCTCCTTATCTTGTAAATTTCAGCCACAACAGCTGGGCTACGGTTCCAGAGGAGGCTGTGAGGCTGCCGTACATGCCTTGTCATCGCACCTTGACTGTAATGGAGGTGAGGTTATCTTGAAGGTTGACTTAAAGAATGCCTTTAACTCAGTCAACTGGGACACTTTGTTGACACTAGTTAAATTGGAAACACCCCAAATTTACAATTTTCTTTGGCAATGTTATAGACACCCTTCTAAATTAATATACAAAGAACATCTTTTAGAATCTGCCGTCGGTTGTCAACAAGGTGACCCTCTTGGACCACTAATTTTTAGTTTGGCCATCCATCCAGTTATAACCCAACTAAATTCTAAATTAAACATCTGGTACCTAGATGATGGAACCCTGGGCGGTGACGTAGAGTCTGTGTATCAAGATCTAGCACTTCTGAAATCAAAATTTTTATCCATAGGCTTAGAACTGAATACAAACAAATGCGAAATTTTTATTAATGACAATCTAGATAAATCCTCTATTCTTTCAAAATTTCAATATTTGTCTCTCAATATCACTCAAGTTGAAAAAAGTTCTCTTCGCCTCCTGGGGTCCCCAATTTTAGACGACGGTTTTGATTCTTTTATACAGGAAAAAATTCAAAATTTTAGTGAAATTTCTGACAGGCTACTCAAAATTAATATACATTCGGCTTTCACTATTATTCGATATTGTCTTTTTGTCCCTAAATTTACGCACGCATTACGGTGCTCACCTTTTTGAAGAATCACCAGAATACCCTGAGTAAAATTTTGAATGTGGCCCTGAACGACCGGGTGTGGCTACAGGCGTCCTTACCTGTGCGCTTGGACGGCCTCGGCGTTCACAAAATTACTGACGTAAGCCTGCCAGCGTTCTTGTCATCGGTCCACAGCACTGCAGAATTGACTAGGAAAATTTTAGCTCCCACACTGGTTGATTCTGAAGTGCCGTGTAAGGCCGATGTCTTGAACGCTTGGAGAAATGCTTGTCTAGGAACTGAGTTACCCCGAAACTTATCCTCCCAGAGGCAATGGGATGGGCCGCTTTGCAGCATGGTACGAGAAAACCTTCTCAATACATCGTCTAACGCTGCGGAGCGTGCTCGCCTGCTGGCTGTGGGAGAATGGGAATCGGGCCTCTGGCTTCAGGCACTGCCATCGTCCAATATAGGTACCATGTTGGACGATACGACCTTCCGCTTCGCTACTTGCCTCCGTTTAGGTGCGTCATGTGTCTCTCCGCATCGTTGTCACTGTGGAGAGGCTGTCGATAGCCTTGGTCACCATGGCCTGTCATGCAGCAGGAGCGCGGGTCGTATTTCTCGACACGCCAACCTCAATAACATACTGCGCCGTGCTCTTGCCACCGCTGGCGTTCCAGCCCAACTTGAACCTCAAGGCTTGGCACGCGACGATGGCAAAAGACCAGACGGGATGTTGTTACTGCCGTGGAAGCTGGGTAGGCCTTTGGTATGGGACGCAACATGTGTCGATACCCTTGCGCCATCTCATCTTCCTAGCACAGCAGGTTATGCGGGCGCTGCTGCTGCTACAGCGGAGACACTCAAACGGCGCAAATATGTAAATCTAATAGGAGATTATGTATTTGAGCCGTTTGGGGTCAAAACATTGGGGCCATGGGGTCCAAGTGCGCGATCACTTTTTAGAGATCTCGCAAAGAGACTTATAGACGTCTCGCGTGGCCAGAGGGCTGGCACGTATTTGGCTCAAAAAATAAGTAAAGCCATCCAACGAGGCAATGCTGCCAGTCTTCTGGGCACGCTTCCAATTGACTGCGATGCGGATGAGTTTCATGACGCCTTCTAAATTTTAATTTTTTGAATTTTCCCTTGTATATATTAATTCGTTTTTTTTATTATTTTATGACTTAATTCAATTATATTTTTACTAGAAGCATAATGTAAAGATTATAGAAATATATAGATCTTTAATAATACGCAAAAATATATACATAAATGTATTATAATTGTTATATACTTATATTACAAAACTTCTTGTCTCACACCATTGGCTTTGCGTTGCACCTTACGTATCGCGAAATTTCCACCTTGGCATTACTGAATAGTTTGCCTCGCAATAGGGATATATATAATATGTATAACTGAAATAAAGCTCTTATTAACGACTTCAAAAACGGAGGATATCAGTTCGATATGTATGTAGGTATGTAATATTATTGGAATTGCATAATTTTCATAAAATACCTATATGATAATCTGTTAGAACTTCCAAATAAATATCCAAAATATCAAAGATGTATGTATGTTTGTCTCCGAAAATCTTCAAAACTACTGATCGGAATGAGACTGTTTCTTGTATTGACTAACATTTACTCCACCTTAGTGAACAGAGCAAGTTTCATCAAATTCGGTTCAGTGGTTTTCAAGATATGGTCTAATACGTGTGTGACGGTGTTTCTTATTTATGAACTAATAGTCTAAGGGAAAACTTCTAAAGTATAGTATAGTTATATTTAGGTATTCCAGTCTATATAATTATAACTAACAATGAGGAAATAAAAAACAATTTAAAAAATTAAATCGACTTCATAAAGAAATGAACTTAAAAAGTATGTAATAATATTTTGAGGTCATTAAAACCACTATTTGTACCAAAACTACTATTCATTCTAACACTATCATATCTAACATTTTTTCAAAACTACAATTTCTACCAAAACCGCCGGTGCTGTCAAAATAACCTTTTCACTCAAAACTACTATTCTTACCAAAGCTACAATTTCTACCATAACTACCACTTGTAATAATATAAATAAATGACAATAATACTATGAACCGCTGTAATATATTCTACATAAAAAAGAAATAAGATGCCCGAAGAAAGTTCGTAATTTAAAAACACAAAAGATTTCCTAACATAAAACGTAAGGAAAATTCCTCAACATCAGAGATCAGTTCACCCAACATTAAGGGTAAACTGGTAACATTCGGGGAATATTAACTGCGATCAGCAATAATTCACTATAGTGATCATTTTACCAACATCGGGTATAATTTTACACACCACCACACTCACACCCGTATGAAAGTAAGGCAAGGTCACCTTAAGGAGGTATAACGGTTTTTCCTGGCAGTTACCGCGAGGAACTTATAAGATGCCATAAAAATACTTTTGAATTTAGAACCGTGCATGTAGAGAGAAAGCAATGGCATCTTAAGAAATTTATAGGAAAATATTGAAAAATAAGTTGGATATGTTCAATGTCCACACCTATCTTCCTTCAAACTTACCCAATTTAAATGAACATACCATCAAAGGAAAGAGCTCTTTTCAGCGCGTGTTATAGGCCTATAACGAAACGTCTACCTCAATAAGAACCAGATATATAGAAGCAGAAAGTAATTGACTACGGCTACGAAAACGTAAAAAATGTATGGGAGAAAACTGTTTTTGCATATAACTAGATGAATGTGCAAGTTGGGTAATTTCTAATGCTTGATGACAAATCTATGCAGCGAGATATTTCATTTAAAAAAAAATCGTGTGAATCGGTTGGGTAGAACGGGCTGGCCGACTCGTATTATAAAACACAAATTCTTTTAATATATAGATAGAATATTGATTCGCTTTAAAATCTAAGTATCGCCAAAACTTTCTTTGTACACCTTCAATGCGTGATATATATACCTGGTATTGAGGGTTCCATACCTGTGACGCATATTACTACCGTACCTATGGCTACGTACATAGGCACAGTACAAAACTTTTACCGGCTTAAGAGACCGAAAACATGAAGACATTCTTATCACACAACAAAGTGCCTTCGACGCCGAGTTCGTAATGTGATTGATGTGCATATCGAATAAAAGCTTTGAGTCCATGATAACACCAAGGTCTTTAACGTAGTCAACTTTCTTAATAAACTCATCATGAAGTTTGTAACCCGATCCCATCGGATATACATAACATTTTGAGATATTTAACTGTAGTATGTTAAGTGTGCAGTATGCTAAAAATCTATCTAGGTCATTTTGGAGTTTCTCTACATCTGATGCATCGTTAATAATTTTATTAATTCTCATGTCATCCGCGTATAGAAGTACATATATAAGAATTTTGGAAACAAGAATTTATATATCCAATGAATAGAGTAAACAACAGTGGGGCCAAAAGCGAACCCTGAGGAATTCCAGATGGGATTGAACACCAACCAGAGGTGTAACCCTGCACTACTACAGCTTGAGCGCGATTTTAATGTACGAGCTGAACCAAATC
The DNA here is from genome assembly GCA_944739405.2 of Euclidia mi. Classification (NCBI taxonomy): domain Eukaryota; kingdom Metazoa; phylum Arthropoda; class Insecta; order Lepidoptera; family Erebidae; genus Euclidia; species Euclidia mi. The sequence goes on along the minus strand of OX123205.2, from coordinate 39,810,668 downwards.
ATTCAAATTACCATGTATGCCGGCAGCAAAAATTTTCTGTAACAGTATTTTGTGGTCAATTCGGTCAAAACATTTTTACGATCTCGTTACAACTTCGTTCAACTATCAGATAATTTAGAAGAATACGCTTTTTGTGACGTAAGTTCATACTTACGTCACAAAAAGCATATTAAATGATGTTAACAATATGTTGTCTATGTTTGATGCGCACATTAACCATCTATTCAATATCCATGCACCTTTCAAGCGAATAAAAATACATAAGGCTCCAACTCCCTGGATAACTGACGTTATTAAAATTATGATGACGCATCGTGACGAAGCACTAGCTAGGGCCAATATAACCAAGTTGGACTCACACAAAATCTATTACAAGGAACTAAAAAACCTAGTGACATCTAGCTTGTGACGTAGTTATTAAGTTAGTATAAATTATGTACCAATAGTAATACGAAGACAGTAATAAACCTATATTCAATCGAACAACATCTCTCTTTTATTTCACTTAGTCCCGTCCTTACATGGCGACCCTGCCATTTAAGGATTGGTTTCGGGTTTCTTAGTGTAATAGACATTGTTTCGATGATGGCTTTCGCGATCCGTCTATCTTGTTCGCAATTCAAAGACGCTAGTGTTCTATACTTCGGTTCGAAAAATGGGAAAACAACAAAGTAAGGAGGAAATTGTGATTGCCCAAAATGCTGCTGGTGGCGTAAACGCAGCCGATATTGAAAAATTGCACACAAATCAGTCCACGACAAATATAATATTGGGTGTAATAGCACTCATTTTGATTTTGGGCGCTAAATATGCGGTGTACAAGTTGTACAAACGGTGCCACGTGAATTGGATGAGGCAGGAGATGGCCAGGAGCGCTTTCAGACGCTCGGGCCCTCGGCGTGACCCAAAGACTACTAAGGAGGCCGGTGATGTTTAACCTTGAGTAAAACTCGGTTAAACAACAGCGAAAAATGAAGATTAGTGCCTACGTAAGTGTAAGTGAGTCTGTGTGCGGTTAATATCGGTAAAATGAGTGCGGAATAAAATAGGTGAAAAGTGATGTGTTGATAGTGATGTGCTGACAAAGGTATTGACGTAGAGACTATAGATTTCTACTTTCTTTTCTCCTTTCGTATTTCTTTTTTTATTAATTCTCATGCATATTGTTCTATTTTAGATGTCTGATATATTAGACATACATGAAAAAATTAAAATTATTAAAATAAATTTAGTTAAGCTAAGTAAACCTAAAAGAACCAGAAGATTATTAGAACAGAAATATGCAGAAGCAAAGAAATTGTATGATTTGTATATTTCACAGCGTAAAAATTTAGATATTAATATTTCTAAAGGGTATATTAAACAGGAGGACATAGAGTATACAGTAGTTATTTGTGAGGAAATAGAATCGTATTTCCAAGATATTGAAAAATTTTGTTTAGTAAGTAACAAAGATAGTGACACCATGACTTCCAAGACTGAGTTTGACATGAAAACTGCTACTTCTCCTCTACCTGTAATGACGGGTGAGAAGGAAGTAACGAAAAAATTATAGATTGCATAGAGTTTTATAGTCAAAATATTGCAAAAGAACAGGAACATTTACTGATATATTTTGTTCTTAAAACGCGCCTAACGCGAAGTGCCAAATTGCGGTTGGCCTCTAACTATACGTCTTCTGCAGATCTCATTACAGATATGAAAAATAACCTGCTGACCAAGCAATCAGCCAAGGCACTGCAACTAGAGTTATTGAAGACAGGCAAGGATCGCAAAGTATTGAAGAATTTGGTAAGAAACTTGAGGATCTATTTGTCGAATTGACTATTTCCCAATCGGATGGCAATAACGATGCGTATAAAATGTTTAGACCTGTTAATGAAAAGTTAGCCATACAAAGATTTACAAAAGGTTTGAGAAATAGTCGGTTAAGTACCATTTTAGCGGCCAGGAATTACTCGGAGTTGAAGGACGTTATAAGAGCTGCCAAAGATGAAGAACGTGCTCACCTAGGGCCGAGCACGTCATCAGAAACGATCTTCACAGATCAGCGCCAGGGTAAGTACTTCCATTCTTATAGGGGTCAAGGCAGAGGTAGATTTACTAGAAATGTTTACGTGCCAAGTCGCGGGTTTAGACCAGTACGTTCTACAACTTCTAGGCCTGTTTTTCGAGGAAACAATACTAGAGGCATAACAACCTATTCGCGAGGACGTGGACGTAATACCGAACATGGAGTGACTAGAGGTAATTTTAGACAGAATGCGTATATATTAAACCAATCCGAAAATGAGGTACAAAGTAACTCTAATACTCAAAATAATTCGGTAAACAATCAAAATTTGGTCTTAGAGTTTTTTCGATCGTAACTTTATTTTAGCATCTCATTATAATAATTTCTTAGAACTAGCAATATTCGGTACCAAATATAGAATGTTAGTCGACACGGGTGCATCTTTGTCAGTAGTGAAATATGAGACAGTTAGAGACTGGAATATTCCACTGCATCCAGAACACATAACCATTAATGGTATTGGTGGCAAATCGTACACCGAAGGCTTTGTTTACATACCATTCTCTTTAAGTGGAAAAGAATTCAAACACAAGTTTTATGTTCTAAAAAACCTACCTTGTATCCAAGATGGCATATTCGGGCAGGAATTATGAAATATAACGGTATTTTAAATTATGAGAATAATACTATGGCACTTAATAACTTAGGTGATTCATTGACATTACCTTTAGGATTAGGAAAATTAGGTAAAACATCTTTTATTACGGTACCACTTAGATGTGAAAAGCTTTTCCAAATAGATTCATGCTTAAAAGACCCTTGTGTTATATTGCCGAAAGAGTTGTGTGAAGGTGTATTTATTGCTGGAAGTATCTGTCAACCAAGAAACGGAAAGATTTTAATACAAATTGTAAATACGCGAGAAACCGTAGTTGAACTTAGTTATTTTAGACCAGAAATTGATAGTTTATCTTGCTATAATATTTGTTCGTTTGAGAAGCAGGAACTAGATGGAGAAAGTTCGTAAATTATTATCGCTGATAAAATTAGGCCACTTGAACAAGGAAGAAAGTATCAGTATACAAAATATTTGCGCAAAATTCGCTTTTGCTACATATTCTTTTTACCCGGAGATAAGTTAGCTACATGCAATCTTTACGAACAAAATATTCAGTTAAAACCCAATTCGGATCCCATTTATATTAAGCAATATCGTTTACCATTTTCACAGCGTAATGAAATTGAAAATCAAGTTAAAGAAATGCTTTCCAATAACATTATCGAACCCGCCAATAGTGAGTGGTCTAGCCCAGTACTACTAGTACCAAAAAGTAATGAAAATAATACCAAAAGCTGGCGTTTAGTCATCGATTTCCGAAAATTAAATGATCGCGTATTAGACGATAAATTTCCACTTCCCAATATAACCGACATATTAGATTCACTTTCTGGTGCAATTTATTTTTCACAACTAGATTTAACTCAGGCTTACTTTCAGTCGAAATTAGATTTCGGTAGTAGGAAATATACTGCATTTACAACTCCATCCGGTCAGTATCAAATGACCCGTATGCCGATGGGCTTAAAGACGAGTCCAAGTTCATTTTCACGATTAATGACAGTCGCAATGTCGGGACTTAATTATGACAAATGTTTTATATACTTAGATAATTTGATTTGTTTTGGTAGAAATTTAGACAGTCACAATAAAAATTCATTAGATATTTTGGCAAGATTAAGAAAAGTAAACTTAAAATTAAATCCCGGTAAGTGCGATTTTCTCCGAAAAGAAATATTATACTTAGGTCATGTGGTATCTGCGGACGGTATTAAGCCCGATCCAGAAAAAATACGTGCATTAGTTAACTATCCGGTTCCAAAAAATGCTGATGAGACGAAACGGTTCGTAGCTTTCTCAAACTATTACAGAAAATTTATTCCAAATTTTGCTGAAATCTGCATAGCATTAAATAATCTATGTCGTAAAAATGTAGTATTTAATTGGGATAAAGACTGTCAAAAGTCATTTGATGTTTTGAAAAATTCGCTTATAAATCCTCCAGTACTGCAATATCCCTTATTTGATGATAATAATACATTTATTTTGAAAACAGATGCCTCGGGTTATGCTATAGGTTCCGTATTATGTAATGCTGACCGTAGGCCCGTCGCGTATGCTAGCCGTAGTCTAAACAAGGTCGAACGCAGATATCCAACTATTGAAAAGGAGCTGTTAGCAATAGTTTGGTCGGTAAAATATTTTCGCCCTTATCTCTATGGAAGAAAGTTTATCATAGAAACAGATCACAAGCCGTTAGTATTTTTGTATAATTTGACAGATCCTTCCAGTAGACTATTAAAATTTCGGTTGTTACTTGAGGAATATGATTATAATGTAGTTTATGTGAAAGGGCGCGACAATGTAGCTGCAAATGCATTGTCTCGCATAGAAATAAGCAGTGAAGAATTAAAGGCGATGAATGAACATGTCTTGTCTGTACTTACGAGAGCGCAAAGAAGAAAACATAACGATAATTCTGGTAATCATACTTCAGTGACTAACATTCCTAAAAACGATTGGACTGATCACCCAAGAGTTGTAGAAATGTTAAAACCACCGAAGGATTACACGGAATTAATGTTTGTAAATGAGAGTGAATGGGCAAAAGTTAAAAATCACGTATCGTTAGAATGTGGAGATTATGCATATTCGTCGTCAAATCGTACTATATACGTTAAACTGTTTACCCAATCACAGCGTACACGAGCTGTCTCTGTGAGGGAAATGGAATCATTTTGTACGAATTTAAAAGTAGATACGATATATATTATTAAAAATGAAAGTAATTTTAAAATAATTAAAGAGCTAGCTCAGTTCATAAGTAAATTGCCTAAGTGGTCCGGACCCCGCTTATGCGTAATAAAAGGCATTACAAAGATTATAGATGACGACACAAAGAGAGTAATATTAAACGATTATCATATTTTACCAACGAGTGGACATGCAGGAATGAGACGAATGTTAAATAACATACGTAAAAAATATTTCTGGACAGGATTAGAACGCGATGTTATCAATTATGTAAAAAAATGTACGAAATGTCAACGCTACAAATATCTAAAGCCTGTAAAGGAGCCCATGGTGATAACCGATTGCGGCAATTCAGCTTTCGATAAGGTTTATTTAGACTTGGTAGGCCCTTTAATACGAAATAATAACTTCAACTATATTTTAACGCTTCAGTGCGATCTCACTAAATATGTCGAAGCATATCCGATACTCAGTTAGGATGCACGCACAGTAGCTGAAACGTTGGTAAGTAATTTTATACTTAGGTATGGAATTCCAAGGCAGATTGTTACGGATCGAGGCACAGAATTCATCAACTCAACTATGCAAGAGGTTTGTAAAATTTTAAACATAAGTCATTTACAGTCGACAGCTTTCCATCACCAAACATTAGGCTCATTAGAAAATAGTCACAAACATTTATCTTTTTATTTGAGAATGCAAGTTAACAGTCAAACCCGGGACTGGAGTTCATGGGTGCCTTATTGGTGTTTCTCTTATAACACTTCAGTACATTCGAGTACAAAATTTACACCTTTCGAGTTAGTATTTGGTAAACCATGCAACATACCTAGTAACCTCACAACAACAATAGATCCTATTTATAATTTTGACAACTATGCTATTGAGTTGAAATATCGTATACAAAAATCGCAAATTGATGCTAAAAATAATCTTGTGAGTAGTAAAATACTTAGAAAATCTAAGTACGACACTAGTATACATCCAATCATATATAAGTCAGGAGATTTATTACTAGTTCGAAATGAAAATTGTAATAAACTTGATCCACTGTATTTAGGTCCATTTTTGGTTGTCAATGATATATCACCTAATGTTGTAATTTTAGTTAATGGTAAGGAGAAAACTGTGCATAAAATAAAAATAGGACTAGACTTTATAATGAATAATATTGATATGTAACACTATTGAGCGTGACTGTACGGTATCAAATGTATGTTATTGTAACTCGTGTATTGTTTATACTTTGTGTGATAATAAATTGAAGTAGGCACTAACCATTAAGATTATTATATATTAAATGTGTATCATTATAATTATAACAAACTTATATTCTTTATATGTAACCATTTATTTTTCAAATGTCGTATAGTTAAATATAATTTTATGTTTACTTTAAAAAAAATGTATACTTATGTAATCCATTTTTTTTCCTTTTGGTAGGGCGTGTGACGTAGCTATTAAGTTAGTATAAGTTATGTACCAATAGTAATAAGAAGACAGTAATAAACCTATGTATATTCAATCGAACAACATCTCTCTTTTATTTCACTTAGTCCCGTCCTTACAAGCTTGAGACGAGAGAAAACAGCTTATTTTACGTACTATGTCAACAACAACGCTAAAAAGCCCAAGGATGTGTGGAGACACTTTAAAAATACATATGTGTTCGGTAATTCTTGTCAGCCTTCCATTCCCGAACATCTTAACAATGCAGATGACATTAATAACTTTTTCTCGGACATTCCCGGCAACTCACACCCTGATTTAAACACATTAGATTACTTAAAAAATACATGTATAAATCAAGATCAGTTCCATCTAAAAAAAAACTACGGAGGATGAGGTTATGAAAATCATAAGTAGTATAAATACAAAGGCTTACGGACATGATCTAGTCAATATAGAAATGCTTCGACTTATTATACTCACAGCACTCCGACTATTACTTGTATAATTAATAAATCTATAGAGAACATTTCCTGACTCCTCGAAATTTGCTACAGTTAAACCTATTCCAAAGTCCTCAAGCATAAGTGAAATAAAAGACTTGCGCCCAATAAGTATCTACTGCCGGTTCTATCTAAGGTCACTGAGAGAGTAGTGGAAAAACAACTAAAGATTTATCTGGGATCTAACTCTATATTGCCGCTACACCAATCAGGGTTTCGGTCAGGACACAAAACGGCGACTGCTCTTGCGCAAGTTACAAATGACATTATCTCCGATTCTGACGCTGGTAAATGCTCAATCCTGGTACTCCTAGATTACTCAAGGGCATTTGATTGCATAAATAGAGAATTGCTACTTGCCAAGGTAATTTATTATGGGATCTCTGAGGATAGCTGTGTCTGGTTTAGGTCTTACCTCACAAATAGATTCCAGCAAGTTATTCTAGACGATAACAAGGGAAACACACATAAATCGAAACTGTTACCCATAAAAAGAGGAGTCCCCCGGGGCTCAATTTTAAGTCCTTTGTTCGTCATCTTCACAGCCGACCTACCCAACGGTATTCATCTCTATAAAGCGCAGTTGTATGCGGACGACACCCAAATATATTGTAACGAATGGCAAAAGTTGAAAATAACGCCATCTATCGGTGAATCAAAGAACTAGAAGAGATTAGATGTATCGGTGGGTTAAAGCGGTTTCGTCTACTAGATGGCGTTGCTGTTATTACTAGAACATTGCTACGACGCTAGAATGTTTCGTCTGTAGCGAGAATGTTCGGGAATATGCAAGAATGATCTAGTTTGGTATCCGGCTAGTATAAATAGCACGCCGACGAGCGGACCGGACATAGTTACAATTGAATATCGGAGCGATAATCATCAAGCGAAGGTAAGTAAGAGGAAGTGTGTTTTTATTAGTGTTAGAAATAAGTGTGTATAGTGTTTGTGTCAGTAAATAAAGTTCAGTTTAGTGGCATAGTGTATATAATTTATCACCGTACCCCAGCTCGTAACAAATTGGTGTCAGAAGAAAGGGATAAATTATGCCGGTTATGCCGAAGGAAGAAACTGGAGGGGTTCGTACCAGGAACCAGTGCCAGCTAGACCTGGACCAGAGACGCTTCGGAGACGTTCCTTCTCCATCGTCTGGTGGACCAGGCGACTCCGCGGCTGCAGTGAAGCCTGCAAGCGCACACTCCGTGGTGGTGCCCGACATCGCGGCTCTGATGGCGTTCATGCAGGAGCAGGCCCGCCGTCAAGAGGAGCACGCGCGCCGCATGGAGGAACAGCTACAGCGCGACAAGGAGGAGCAGGACCGCCGTCAACAGGAGCAGGCTCGCCGTCAAGAGGAGCACGCGCGCCGCCTAGAGGAGCAGCTGCAGCGTGACAAGGAGGAGCACTCCCGCCGTCTGGAGGAACAGCTGGTGCTCATGAAGGACCTCAGCGCCGCAGTGGGGAACGACTTGAAGGCGGTCAAGGAGGAACTCCAGCAGCACGAGGCCCGTATCAGCGACATTAAGAAGCGTGTACATGACCACCACGAGACCTGTGCTGCTGAAGTAGAGAAGAAATTGCGTGGGCTGGAAGTGACATCAGCGGCTGTAGCGCCCTCGCCCCGTGGGTTTAAGGTTCCACCATTTGATGGCTCATCATCATGGTCGGCATACAAGATCCAGTTCGAGGCTGTGATGCGATCGAATGAGTGGACTAAAGAACAGGCCTTAACCGCCCTAACCTTAGGCCTTCGCGACTGGGCCTTGACAGTGTTGGAGGCACTCGGGCAAGACGTCACCTACGAAAAGCTCCTTCAGGCGCTGGAGGCCAGATACGGTGACGCACACCTTGAACATGTGTATCGTGCTCAGCTGAAGGACAGGACACAACGCACCGGAGAAACTCTGCAGCAGTGGGCTCTGGAGGTGGAAAAGCTGGTCAGGAAGGCATACCAGTCGTCGCCTGCGCTTATTGACGGGAACCTCGTACAGGCGTTCACGGATGGGATCTGGGACCTGGAGGTCAGAGCAGCAGTGAGGCTTGGGCACTTCAAGGACCTCATGGACGCCTTAGCCCACGCTCTGGAGGTGGAAGCAGTGCGACGCGACGACCGAGGTCACCGCATCAGGGAAGTTGTGTCGTCACCTCGGTGTTACAACTGCGGAGAAAGAGGCCATATACGCTTGAGCTGCCCAAAGCGTAGGCAGCCTGGTGACACCCTGTCTCCACCAAAGGGGTCGCCTGATGTGCCTGCCAGGCAGCGAGAGCAGGGAAACGAGTAGAAGCCAGGACTGCGGGGCGGGTGCTGGCTGGTAATGGAAGAGCCCCAAGTATCTCGATCTCGCAATCATGTGACGGGAACAGCCTGATCATCGAAGGCGATTTAACAGAACACCATGCAAGCTGACATTGGACACGGGTGCTTCTCGGACAGTCGTCGGTTTCCATCTGGCAAGACGGGTTCTTCGGGGCTGCTTCAGGAACAATGAATGTGTAAATCTGAGAACAGCTACCGGTCAGCACATAACCGTCCGAGGTGAAATGGAGGTGGATCTGAAGCTAGGCAATGCAGTTTACCGTCACAAAGTCATCGTGACCGATATAGTGGACGACTGCATCCTGGGCCTAGACCTCATGCGGAAGTATCGCTGCGAGATCGATGTTAATCAGGGAGTGTTGAAATGTGGCTCGGAAGAAGTTTTCATGGAAGGCGCAACTTCAGGAAAAGTGTACTGCCTGAAGAATGTCACGCTTCAACCGCGGTCGGAAACGGTTGTACCGGTTTGTTTACCCGGGAGTTCTGGTCGAGGGAACCGCTGCGTACTTATCGAAGGCCTAGAGGAAGATGCCTCATGGAAGATTACACGAACCTTGGTAAGGGGTACCAAAGTTTCATCAGTATGCGCACTAAATGCAAGTGACAAGGAAGTGTTGCTCAAGAAAGGGACGGAATTGGGCACCTATGAAGGTGCGGCTTGGATGCGTAGATGTCAAGAGCAACCTACCAGCGCCAAGGTTCAGGGTGCACGATTCGACGTGTCTTCACTTTTGGAGGACTGCCAAAGTACCCTGTCAGAAGAAGAGAAGACCAAGGCTAAGAAGATGTTAAACCGATTCGCCGATATTTTCTCGAATAGTGATGCCGACATAGGGAAGACAGCTCTAGTCCAGCACAAAATAAACACGGGAAGTGAAGCACCGATCCGCCAGCGACCAAGACGTGTACCAGTGGCACGGGAACGTGAAGTGGAAGCTATGATCGACGGTATGGTGAAGGGAGGCGTAATCGAGCCTTCGTCCAGCCCGTGGTGCTCACCGGTGGTGCTAGTTAAGAAGAAAGATGGCAGCATGCGCTTCTGTGTAGACTAACGCCGATTAAATGACATCACGAAGAAGGACAGCTACCCACTGCCAAGGATCGATGACACACTGGATAAGCTGACGGGGATGAAGTGGTTTTCTACCTTAGACCTAAAAAGTGGCTACTGGCAGGTGGAAATAGATCCTATCGACAAGGAGAAGACGGCATTCTCCACAGGGAAAGGATTATGGCAATTTAACGTCATGCCCTTTGGATTGTGCAACGCTCCGGCTACTTTTGAGAGACTGATGGAGCGAGTGCTTATGGGACTGATTGGAGACACCTGCCTGGTCTACTTGGATGACATCATCATCGTGGGGCACCTTCCAGGATCACCTTCGAAACTTGGAACAAGTGCTGTCAAAGATACGAGGAGCTAATTTGAAGCTGAGTCCGAAAAAATGTGCGTTATTCAGACGGCAAGTGAACTTTCTAGGACATGTGGTCTCGGAGAACGGTATTCAAACCGACCCGGATAAGATTATTGCGGTGAAGGAATGGCCAGTTCCAGAGAACAAAACGCAGGTCAGAGCATTCCTCGGATTATGCTCGTACTATCGACGGTTTGTGAAGAACTTTGCTGACATTTCTCGACCTCTTCATAAGCTCACCGAGGACAGAGTGCAGTTCTGTTGGAATGAGAGATGTGACGTTGCATTCCAGAAGCTCAAGGAACAACTGTGTACTGCACCTATTCTAGGCTACCCAGACAATGAGCATGAATTCATAGTTGACACAGATGCCAGTAACACCGGAATTGGCGGCGTGCTGTCACAGAAGAAGGGTGATCAAGAAGTTGTTATAGCATACTTCAGCAAGGCCTTATCCAAACCCGAAAGAAACTACTGCGTCAACAGGCGGGAACTCTTGGCTGTAGTAAAGACATTGCAGCATTTCAACAAATACTTGTTGGGCCGTAAATTCCACCTGCGAACCGACCATGCAGCGCTGAAATGGCTACTTCAATTTAAGGATCCAGAAGGACAAGTAGCTAGATGGATTGAACTACTGCAAGAGTTTGATTTTGTAATACAACATCGCAGCGGCAAGTCCCATGGTAATGCAGATGCCCTATCGCGTAGGCCGTGTCCCGACGAGTGCAAGCACTGTAACCAACAGGAAGCAAAGCAGGCAGCATTAGTGAGGATGTTGAAGACGGATCTGAGCGACGAATGCAAAGAAGCTTTGCGAAGTGCTCAGCAAGACGACAAGGATATACAGCCGATTCTTGAATGGAAGAAATCAGACGCTCCTAGGCCCAAATGGAGTGATATCGCAGCAATGAGCCCCATCACCAAGAGTTATTGGGCACAGTGGGAAAGCTTGGTTGTCCAGGATCGAGTTCTGTGTCGCAAATGGGAAAACGCTCGCGGTAACCAGTGCCATTTGCAAACGGTAGTGCCTAAAAATAAGGTGCCGGAAGTCTTGCAGCTCTATCACAATGGTGATAGAGCTGCAAACGCTTACTAAGATCCGAGAGCGGTTTTATTGGCTCCACTGTCGGGATGACGTCGAGGATTGGTGCCGCAAATGCAAAGTTGTGCGGCTGTGAAGGGGCCACACACTCGTAGCAGAGGTGCATTAAAGGTGTACAATGTGGGAGCCCCATGGGAGCGCATAGCATTGGATGTCGCTGGACCATTTCCGGAGAGCCAGGACGGAAACAAATACTTCTTGGTTGTGATGGATTACTTCACGAAGTGGCCTGAAGTGTTTGCAATCCCAAATCAAGAAGCTACCGGGGTGCCCTTGGAAATCCACAGCGATCAAGGCCGGAACTTCGAATCTGAGGTGTTCAAGGAGACTTGTCGCGTGATGGGTGCACATAAAACCAGGACCACGGCTTATCACCCGCAATCAGATGGCATGGTTGAACGGTTTAACCAATCACTGGAAAGGTATCTTGCGAAGGTCGTGGAGAGCAAATAAAGAGATTGGGACAAGCACATCCAACCATTCCTTCTGTCATATCGCAGTGCGGTCCACGAAACTACAGGAGTAACACCAGCTTATGCCAATTTCGGCAGGGAATTACGTTTACCAGCAGACTTAATCACCGGTATACCGCCAGAATCTCCGACCGAGCTACGCAACAAGATGAACGACGTGTACGAGCACATCAGGGAATCTGGACAACAGATGTCTGAGAAGATGAAGACTCGCTACGACCGGAAGGCAAACAACAAAGGCTTCGATGAGGGATCATTGGTGTGGCTTCATAACCCAGTACGAAGCAAAGGTAAATCGCCTAAGTTACAAGCCAGATGGGACGGGCCATATCGCATAATTACCAGGATGAACGACGTCATCTATAGAATCCAGAAGTGGTCGCGAGGTGCACCGAAGATAGTTCATGTGGACCGGTTGGCTCGTTACTATGGTTCCAACAAAGTTCAAGACGAACACGTTTAAGAGGGGGGCAGTGTAACGAATGGCGATAATTGAAAATAACGCCATCTATCGGTGAATCAAAGAACTAGAAGAGATTAGATGTATCGTTGGGTTAAAGCGGTTTCGTCTACTAGCTACTAGATGGCGTTGCTGTTATTACTAGAACATTGCTACGACGCTAGAATGTTTCGTCTGTAGCGAGAATGTTCGGGAATATGCAAGAATAATCTAGTTTGTTATCCGGCCAGTATAAATAGCACGCCGACGAGCGGACCGGACATAGTTACAATTGAATATCGGAGCGATAATCATCAAGCGAAGGGAAGTAAGAGGAAGTGTGTTTTTATTAGTGTTGAGAAATAAGTGTGTGTAGTGTTTGTGTCAGTAAATAAAGTTCAGTTTAGTGGCATAGTGTATATAATTTATTACCGTACCCCAGCTCGTAACAATATAAATCTTTTAAGCCCGCCGATACAAGCCTGGCCATTCATGAAATATCGAGTGACATGGAGCGAATACTCGAATAGTCCGAAAGAAACACACTGGTGCTAAAAGCTTCAAAAACAAAATGTATGCTAATTGGCACAAAGTATCAAATAAAGACGGCTACTAATTTATATTCACCAATCATTGTGGGTGGTGAAACACTGGAAAGAGTGACTATTGCGAGGAACTTGGGGCTTCTAATGGACAACGAACTCCGGTTTTCTGACCACATTAGTGGTTTGATGTGAAATGCGTTTTATAGGTTGAAAGTCTTATATCAGATATGCGAATACCTTTCCGAGGATATAAGAAGGCTCCTGTCGGATTTGTTGGTTCTATCTTTTTTCAACTACTGTGATATCGTGTATGGTCCCAGGCTCCTTCAAAGGACCAAAAATAGCATACAGAGGGTCCAAAATGCGTGTATCCGCTTCTGTTATAATGTTCCAAGGAGGTTGCACATTTCCCCTACCATAAATGAGAGGGGACTACTTAAAATGGAGTCTCGACGACAGCAGCATTTGTTATGTTTTGTGCACAGAATTATTATAAGTAAATGTCCATCGTATTTGTACAATAAGTTGGCCTGGTGAGTTGATGCCCATCATTTAAACACTAGATCGCGAGGTATGCTAAAACTATTAATTCCAAAACATAAAACACAGGGCTTTAAAGTTACTTTTAAATTCGCATCACAAAAAAATCTGGAACAATATACTCCGAACAATTAAAAGCGCGACGATTTTCAAAAATAAATGTAAAGTTTTTGTGCTAGTACAACAGAGAAAAAACATAAAAATATTATTAATCAAGAGGTAAAAAAGTTTCGCAAGTATGTACCGAGTCAAAAGTGAGTAATGTTTGACACACAATCTAACTTTGAGTTTAATTTTTTTTTGCCTTTTTCCCCGCTGTTCTTAAATTAAATGTAATGTATAATCAACATGCGAACTACTCTATATTTCTTTCAATTTGTTTTTTTGTTGATATTATTTCTTTTTTAACTAGTTTCCATAATTAAGACATCATCAACTTTCTTTTCCCATTTTGTTGTAAAACGGAGTCAAGGGTTTAAGCTGAAAACCAGAGTTTGGGTAACCCTTTTGGGCCCCAAGCATAAGCTGACGCTAGATCCCATTGCTTTCGGTATTATATGCACTGTTAATACATTAAACTGCTGTAATACCAAAAACGATAAACCGATATTCTATTCTATTCTATATTGCAACCGGCTAGCCCCTACACACAACTCAAGGAACATACATGCCAAATTTCACCTACTTGCGCTCAATAGTTTCGGCTGTAGCGTGTCTGTCAGTCAGTAAGTAACGCAAGGATTTTATATAATTATATATATACAGAAGATATGGATTTTTTTATTGAAAGTGTATGCTGTACCTCCTAGTGGCTCTCATATAATTTGGTGATGATCTGATGATGGAGTAGGAGAAAAAAATTGGAAATGCCTCAATAAGTGACAGCAAATAAACAAATGCAATGGGATTGAAATTGTTTTTATTCGGCCAATTATTGTATAAATCAAGAACTCAATGTTTGATACTAGTACACTATAAACACGCATTAGGAACACGTGCTGTTGAATACAATTATAAAGCTCAGTAAAGAATTAACTTGTCTACAAGGGAAGAAGATATGGAAGATATTCAGGTTCCTTCTGAGAGGCAACAAGATTAAGAAAGTGCTATATCATCGGTTTGCTTAACGCAGTTTGCTGAAAGGTCTATAGATTAAATGTAAAACCGGCATAGGAGCACTGTTCACTTTCAATAAAGATAAAAGTGCAACCGAAAAAACAGATATTTTAGTCAATAAAACGTTAGACAGTTTTATTGGCGAACAACAGTTTACCGATATAAGCTATCACCAATTTTATTCTGAAGAAACCAACCATTTCATAGATTTAGCAAATAGTGTGATGCAGAAGTTCATACCTAGAAGGTTAGCATTTCTTCCAAAAACTACACATCAATAACCTACAGTACGAAGAATTTACACAAACTTAATTCATTTTAAGAATCAATAAAAAACACAGTAAATAAAATTAAATAAAAAAACACAGTAAAAATATATACTTAGTTTTTCATTTTGTCCCTGCTTTCTAAACCAAAATATGCGTTATATATTACTCCCGAAATGCAGTTACTTTACTTAGCTTATCAACCTGACTCATTGTTGTTCCCAACACTAGTAATGATTTATGAGTATGACGTACCGCATATTTGAACTGGCCCATCAAAAAGCAATTTTTTGCTCTCCCCGCCCCGCATACCTCACCGCTTTGACTAAATTGTTTGTTTTGTTTGTAGAAATGAAAACATTAACGGTCTTATTCATAAATAGTTATCGCACGTTTAAAGGCCCGCTATAGTAAGATCCACGAAAAGTGTTATTCATAAACGCATTTTAGCACTAAAACGCTTTATAAGCTTACTATAAAGTTATAGAGCCCAGACCCCTACTATAACAGTACTATAACGTCAAGATGGCCGACTCTCAACAGCTGATCAGTTAGAGAATCACATTTGACCTTCGTTGTTACGGATTGAAATGTTTGTATAATGTCAGTTCTGTAAACATCAAACTTTCGGTTCCAATATAGGTACCTACGTTATAATAGCCATAAATACAAGTTGAAGTTGAACTTTATAATAATTGTTAATTTCGTTTAGAATTAAAATGCATGCCTATAAAAGTTTAGATGTTATTGACACGACTAAAGGAATTGAAAACAGTCAGCTTTGAAGAAAGGTGTAGATGTAATATTAAATATTATTTAAAGTTATTAAACCTAATATCTTCTTGGGTTTACGCGAATGTTACACATTATTCAACCTTTCAAAGTACGCACTGTAACAATAACAATGACGTAATCTGGCTCGTCGACAATAAGCTACTTTTAAGGCCGTAAATAATATGTCTGTCAATTTTAAAGACCGTTTTATGTGTTATCGAACACTATATTTAATTGATTCGAAACGTATAGTAACATTGTAATCGATGAAGATAAAAAATACCTATGAATTTTATTTTTGATAAAAAATTTATGTAAAATGTAGAGTACAGTCGTTTTATGATGGCAAGTCTGAAGTTC
Source organism: Euclidia mi (assembly GCA_944739405.2). Lineage (NCBI taxonomy): Eukaryota > Metazoa > Arthropoda > Insecta > Lepidoptera > Erebidae > Euclidia > Euclidia mi. Next base: position 39,794,543 of record OX123205.2, on the reverse strand, counting down.
GCGCAGAAGGCGGCGCAGTAATCCCTTTTTAGGACTACGCGGTGACATGAGGGGGGGGGGCATAAGACGTACATTCACAAATAGATCGGGAGGCGTTAGCTATCGTGACGATTTGTCTTGCGAACCGACCACAAACCGTTAGTAAGGATATTTGGACCAAAACACGGTGTATCAGCGATGGCTGCGAGTAGATTACAACGCTGGGCAATTATTTTATCTACTTATACGTACGATATTGAATAATATGTAAACACTAAACAAAACGGTGCGGACGGGCTGTCGAGACTGCCGGTTTCGTGCAGTAGCTATGAGTGACTGCGGATCCCCGAGCAAACGTATTTACATTTTGCACAGAATGCATTGTTATTGGATTATAATACAATTAAACAACAAACTATGGTATATCCGTTTATATGGTATATGCGTTTTAAGTTATATTCGGGATATGTGGCCAACAGATAATGACATTCGAGAATTGGTCATTGGTCATTGGCGTTTACAACTATAATTATTTCTTTTTTTCTTTCTTTTTTATTGCTTGATATTCTTTGCATGTCTTGGCCTCTAATGCTCTAAGTCTTTGTTCTTCACATCTTTCTTCATACGTCATGTCTTCCATCCTCTTTTTGCTCTTTTTTCTCTTTCCCGCGCATGGGTCGTTCTTATTAGATATATCTAGTTTACAAGGATCTATTGGAGGTAGGCACACATGTTCATTAGCCCAAGAGCTTTTTCTTGCCGACATATTTGTATTTTGTTTATGTAGTTTAGGGTCCTTTTCTATTGCGTTTGAGTTGCTATACGGATAAATGGAAATGGATTGGAGTCATTGCTGCTGTGTTACGTTGTCTTACATTTTCTTCATTTTCAATCTGAGATGGTGTTTTGTACTATTGGATGTTATTTGGTTTTAAAGTTCATGAAGATGTAGTTCTGCCATATTTTTTGAGACAACTGAGATCGTAGACTAAGTTTATGTAAATTACAACCGTATTTTAACCGTCGTAAAGAACTGTACGAGGAGCTAGGCTGCGTGATGTGGGGGCACAGGGTAGTGATTCCTGCAAGTAGTCGAGCCAGGGTACTACAGGAATTACATGAACCTCATATGGGCATAGTTAAGACGAAGGCGTCAGCTAGGAGTTATGTGTGGTGGCCGGGCATAGACGAGGCGATTGAGGCTACGTGCAGGGAGTGCGCGGTGTGCGCGGGGGAGGCGGACGCGCCGCAGCGGCACGCGGTCACGCCGTGGCCCTGGCCTTCTAGACTGTGGGCGTGGGTGCATCTTGATTTTCTAGGGCCTATTTTAGGAAAAATTTATTGGTTGACGCTAGAACTAAATGGTTAGAAGTATTTTCTGTGCCTAGTACAGCGGCTAGTTCTACGATTGAAAAGCTTACAGAAGTTTTCTCTAGATGGGGTTTACCGAGACAAATAGTCTCAGATAACGGACCACCGTTCACGAGCAAGGAAATGGCAGACTTTTTGGCTAGTCAGGGTGTAGATCACGTTTTTTCTGCTCCGTACCACCCAGCATCGAACGGGGCTGCAGAAAATGCAGTGCATAGGGTTAAAAGAATTGTAAAAAAAGCTCTTAAACAAAAAGAAAACATTAATTTATTTTTAAATACCTTTTTGCATTACCGTAATACGGAGCACTGTTCAACAGGGGAAAGTCCAGCTACATTGATGCTAGGTAGGAATTTACGTACCAAATTAGATGCATTAAAACCAAATATAGAAAATAAAGTTTGGAAGGCTCAGGAGAGACAACAGAAAGTAGGAACGGAAGTCAAACGTTCTTTAGAGATAGGAGAGGAAGTATGGGTGAGACAAAATAGGGGAAATGAAAAATGGAGTCCGGTGCAGGTAGTAGATAAAATGGGTACTACAGATTTTAAAGTTATGGACTGTTCAGGCAAAGAAAGCCATAGACACATTGACTAGTTAAGACAGCGATCGCGAAGCTCTTTGATTTGTCCGACTAGCACATCGGAACGGAGTTCTCTTCATGCGGAACGTCCCAAAAATTCCGATGTGACGAAGCCAGCGTCAGTCCCCGGAGAGACTCGGAGCCCTCGGAGCGTGAGGGAGTTCAGTCCGGTTCGAACCGCGGCTATCGTTGAGTTGCCGTCTACATCTGCTTCTGGATCAGTACCTCTCAGTAATGTACCCAGTCTTGAGGAACAGGTAATAGTCCACTGCTGGACATAGGCCTCCCCCAAGGTTCTCCACACAGACTGGTCTTGAGCCGCCCGCATCCAACCGCCTTCCGCGATCTTGACAAGATCGTCGGTCCACCTTGCGGGGGGCCTACCTCTGCTGCGTCGTCCGGTACGTGGCCGCCACTCCAGAACCTTTCTGCCCCAACGGCCATCGGTTCTTCGAGCTATGTGCCCTGCCCACTGCTACTTCAGCTTCAACCAAAGTCGCCGACATAGCTCTCCGGATAGCCATCCGGAGAGCTATGTCGGCGACTTTGGTTCTACTGCGGATCTCCTCATTTCTGATTCGATCTCGCAGGGAAACTCCAAGCATAGCTCTCTCCATCGCCCTCTGAGTAACCTTGAGCCTTCTGATAAGGCCCATAGTGAGCGACCACGTCTCTGATCCGTAAGTCATCACTGGCAACACACACTGGTCAAAGACTTTCGTCTTGAGACACTGCGGGATATCGGACGAGAAGATATGTCGTAGCTTCCCGAATGCTGCCCAACCGAGTTGGATTTGACGATTGACCTCCTTCTCGAAGTTGGACCTACCTAATTGGACTACTTGTCCCAGGTAGATATACTTGTCGACAACTTCGAGCGTAGAGTTCCCAACCTGAATAGGAGCAGGTACAACATGGACGTTTGACATGATTTTCGTCTTGTCCATGTTCATCTTAAGACCTACTTGTTGGGAGACTCTACAGAGGCCATTGAGCATTGTGCCTAGGTCTTCCATGGTCTCAGCCATGACTACGATATCGTCTGTCTGTCAATCGAAGGTGAGTGATGTACTCGCCGTTGATGTTGATGCCGAGTCCATTCCAGTCCAAAAGTTTGAAAACATCCTCCAGCGCAGTGGTAAACAGTTTCGGGGATATGACATCCCCCTGTCTCACCCCTCGCTGGAGTTGAATAGGTTTTGAACTCTGGTCCTGGAGGCGGACTGACATAGTGGCGTTTTCATACAAACATTTCAGCACTTCGATATATCGGTAGTCAATCCGGCACCATTGGAGAGACTGTAGCACCGCCCAGGTTTCGATCGAATCGAAGGCTTTCTCATAGTCCACAAACGCCAAGCATAGGGGCCGGTTATACTCCTCGGACTTCTGTATAACCTGCCGCAGCGTATGTATGTGGTCTATGGTACTATAGCCTTTACGGAAACCGGCTTGTTCGGGAGGCTGGAAGTCGTCTAGCTTGCTCTTGAGACGATTCGTGATGACCCTCGAAAACAGCTTGTAGACGTGGCTCAGAAGTGTGATGGGTCTGTAGTTCTTTAAGAGGGTTTTATCCCCTTTCTTAAAGAAAAGCACCACCACACCTCTGTGCCACGCCTGTAGCGTTTTACCCTCGAGAATGACGGAATTAAATAGCTTCCGGAGGGCTTCTCTAGCGGGTGCACCGCCGGCCTTCAGAAGCTCGCTCGCAATTCCGTCATCACCCGGCGCCTTGTTGTTTTTGAACTGTTTGAGAGCCACACTAATCTCGTGCATGCTGACGTCCGGGATATCTTCGGTATAGTATCGGGTCAATCCAGCTCTAGGGTCTGACGCTGGAGTGCTTGCGGGTTGTTGCGTTGTCGTATATAGCTGTCCATAGAACCTTTCGATCTCCTCCAAGAGCTCAGGCCTGGACGATACGATTCTGCCATCTTCCGTCTTCAGCTTTGTCAGCTGACTCTGCCCAACAGACAGATCCCTCTGGAACACTTTGGATCCCTTGTTCTGCTCGATCGCCTCACGAACACATTTTGTGTTGTATTGGCGGAGCGCGAGTCAGAGACTTAGAGATCTGTCTGTTGAGGTGCCGATATTTCGGCATGTCGTCGGAGGATAGCAGAACCATCTTGCGCCTTTCCTCTAAAAGCTCGAGGGTCGGATCCGAGATCTTGCTGGTTCTCTGGCTTTTCTGGGGCTTAAAGAATTTAGCCCCTGTTGTATGGACAGCATCCACGAACCCGTTACTGTACTCGTCCACATCTACGCATTCACCCAGGCATTCGAATCGGTTCTTGAGTTCGAGCTGAAAGCTCTCGGGGTTTTGGACATGAACCGGTGCCGGTCGGAGCGTGGACTTTATCAACCTCGACCGTTCGAGGCTTGTACAGATATTCAATGTGCATCTTACCATTCAGTGATCGCTCCCCACTTTAAGTGAATTGATCACGGAGACATCATTGAATATCTGCCTCTTTGTCGACATGATAAAGTCGATCTCATTTTTGGTTGCACCGTCTGGACTTACCCAGGTCCACTTGCGGCATTCTCGCTTCTTGAAGAAGGAATTCATCATATAGAGTCGACGAGGTCGGAGCGTATACCTGTATGACCTTCAGCGAATACCGCTTGGATATTCTGAGTATAAGGTACGCTACCCTGCTCGACACACTCCCGATATTTACCACGTTGGTCACGAGAGATTTGTGGACGATGAACCCGACACCACCTTGGGACTGTTGGTCGCCCTCCCGGTAGAAGAGCAAGTTACCGGAATTGAGAACTATCGAGTCCTCCCCCTGTCTTTGGACTTCGGATAGGCCTATGATATCCCATCGCAACTTGCTCTATTCTTCTTCCAGCTCGACGATCTTCTCGTCGGTCCGCAGTGTGCGCGTGTTCAGTGTTGCCAGGGCCAATTGTCGTTGGTGGTGGTAGCCCGATCTCTTCCGGAGATTCTTCGCACCCCTTGCCCCGCCGTTACCATGACCGCAACCATAACCAGGACTAGCGGGGCCGCCGGGGACTAGGGGCCGGTTTTTATTGGTGTGGTTCATATTTGGGGGGATTTGCCATAATCGCCACGCTTGGCAGACGTATTGGCGATAAATGTATAAATAAAATAATTAACCAATATATTGATTAATCTTGTGATAGCAATATTTAGTTCTTACTTATTTCACTTATTTTTTAATGAACCGTTATACTGGTAGCTATTGAAGACTAAGTTCCTATTTCATTGATGTTTGTAGAACGTTGTAAACAGTTGTAAGATATAAAATAGCTAATGTTAAGGTTTATATTTTGTTTATTTTAGTTTTTTAGTTTTATACAATTTAGGATATGCATTATTTAAGGTGGAGTTTTGTAATATACTAGAGGACGCCAGCAGCTACGCCTGCTTTTTTTTAATTTACCCGTTTTGGCCGATCCCGTGGGAATTTCGGGAAATCCCTTCTTAGTGCACTCCTACGGTCCCCAAGGAACATACATGCCAAATTTCAGCTTCCTGCGCCCAATAGTTTCGGCTGTAGCGTGTCTGTCAGTCAGTCAGTAACGCAAGGATTTTATATATTAAGATTAGGGTTTACCCACATAACAAAATTAGTAAATAAGATCACGTATAAATAAGCCTACATGATTGTAACCGTTTAGTTCGCAATATACGCTCGCTACAAGTTGACGTCCTTTTATTTATTACTCCCGATACTTCAGTTATAGGCTATATAACATAACGCTAAGACACATAAGAGCTGAGCAGTGACGATAAATTTGAAGAAAGTCGGATGAAAATGCGCTTTCGAGCTCTTATCCTCGCATACGTTGATCTTTCACCAAAAGTATGTATTACAAAGATGATGGTCTTCAAAAGATCTACAAAAAAGTCCTGTATAGTCCTGTATCCCCTCACCTGATCTATAGTCATATTATGACCGAAGAAAGTAGGGCGATTTTTTATACGTATATTATGACCATTTTTTATGTTCGCATTTCAAGTCTGTTTTCTCTGTTTTACCGATTTGTAGCGGCTTGCGATTGCATTAGGTTGGTAGGACAATAACACGCCTTGCGTATTGTAAACGAAAACAGACATGCTCCAAAAAAAAAAAAATTTCGTCTAATCAAAAGAAAGTTCCCGCGTCGCTGTGCGTGTCCTGTCGCAATAATAAATTTTGATACCAAAAAAACGCTGCAGCATCAGTAAGAAGCAATTTAATCATGCCTTAGTAAGTATTTTTTCGTTTTATGTTTAAGTTGATAATATTCGTAGTGTAATTTAAGATTAAAGACACTTTGCCTTAGGTAAGAACCAATTCGCCCCGTACCCGTATATTTCATATGATTTTACGTATTGTTTCTGCACTTGTTGGTATTTTTTTTTGTTGTATTGTTTGAATAATTTCATAAATAAATAGTATATAATATGCAGAAGTCCTTAAATTCATGTATTTTCTAAATATTCACGAAAAATATAATGCAGGTAACAGTCGGTCATTTTATGACCGGCTGTCAGGCCGAGTCATTGTCCTTTGTTATTGCAATTTTTATTTAATTAATAATTATTTACAATAACTATAAGATTGTCATTTGTTGAAATTTAAAGCTCCTTTTATACTCTTTAAGACTCATAAGTCTTTATTTTGTATTTTGGTTTGATTTTGTTATAATGAGCATGGTTTTAAATATTATTTTAATTATTTTAATATTGCTTTGGACCGCCTAAAACGAGGGTCTTGTTAATTTACCTTTTGTTTAAAATTAATGCAATTCTGTCGCCTAAATTTATTGTGATTCTTTTAACCATCAAACAAGCTTTCTAAATATATATATATATATCTCATGAGTTTAATGAAATATGTTGAACAAAGTGAAGGTGCAAAGTTCAGACATTTTTATGCAGTTTTTACGCGTACGGTATGAAAACGACAAAAACTGCTTATGGAATTTGTTGATTTACGTTAGATATTATTATGAAAAGGTGTAAATGTTTTTCAATATGCTTATTCCTTTATAATAGCAGATTAAATAAAAAGGAAAGAGAAAACTACAATTTGTTTATTTTTTTATATATTTCATCAGAAAGTCAGAATTTACCCAATTTCATTACATTTTTATTTTTCTCTTGAATACAGTTTGGTCACAGTACGATATAATGTTACCGTTGTACTGTAACATTGTAGATAATTTATCAAGGATTCCATCAATATATATTGTGTCAGGTATTTATAAACAGAAAGGCCATAAAATGCTAAATATGTGACCCACTCAAATCGCGCCGCGGCGCGTCTCAACTCGGCGATCAAATTACGGCAACATAGCCGCCGCGACCGTATCAGGTGAGGGGGTATAGTATATCTATCTTTTATAAATTAGCCACAATAACGTGTTTAATCGTTAGGCATTTCTTCAAAGTGCATTAAATACATAAATATATTGTTTTTTACATAGATATATCTTTATCAAACTCCAATATTCAAAAAGTACACTTTAATATGAATCTTATAAAAAATAATATAGAAATCGGTTTATAAACACACTAGATTTAGATGAAATAAAACTCCAAATCTCGCCGCACCAGTATGGACACGGCTATACGGTTGATTTTTGTTTAACGCGCGAAAGGGCCATCTATACATATAATAAATCTGTAAGTGATCGATGTACATGGAAGATATTCAGGAGAAATCTATTTTAAGGGGTCTATTAAATAAGAGAAGCCAAAAATAAAATTATTACAATTTTTGTATGTTTGTCTGTGCGTTTGTGCACGCTAATTTCAGAAATGGCTAATCGAATTGGAATGCGGTTTTCACTAGTGTATTGTGGTAAGCCCCACTTAACATTTAGTCTTTGTTTTATACGAATCGGTTCATAAATAAAAAAGTTGTGTCAAATTAAACATTACGATGCATTTGTGTTTGTGATTGCGATTGCCTAATAGTCGTGAGCTTCTGTGAGAATTATGCGTGTAATATTTGCAGGACTATTTAAAAAAAAGATGACTGTTTCTTAGTTTTGCATGTCATAGCGTGAATAATCAAAATTTGAATGCGTTCATATTTCGAGGATATGGGGATGAGGAACAATTTTATAAACCAATCGGAGGTGCCGGTCACTCCGTCATTCGTCTTGCGCTGCTATAATAATAATAATAATAAAATTATTTATTTAGGCAACGAAGGCTCATTCAAAAGTGTTAGTTACATAGCTACTTACAAACTAATGTTAGTATTCTTAAAAACTAAAAGACACAAAAGATAGGCAGGTATGTCAGTCTCTCCCCACATGAATCCGGGAGCAATGATTGGCACTATCTCAATTGAGTGAACTTAAAATTAAAGCTGCGTTCAGATAATCGCGAACATGCCCCTGATCTTGAAAGCATTGCCTTTCGAAAGAAATGATTAATTGACATCATCTTCTTCGTGCAGCAGAGGACATATCTTGCAGTAAACACGTCTCACTACGCCTGACGCCGTCCTGATATCAGCAACTCGAGATGTACCACTACCATCCTTCCCTGGTATTGTGCGAATAACTCGGCCAATGCCATTTTAACGGTGGTCAACCAGAGAATCAGGTTGCAGCTCGCCTTTATTTATTATATGAGTCCATTTGAGCCGTATCTGTAACTCAGAAATATATTCCTTTGCCCAACGGGACCAAAAGTGTTGTCGCATTTGTTCAACGAATTGATAAATATTCAGCCGATGAAACATCATGAAAAATCACCATGGACACATCGTGAAAAACTGGCGTTGTTAGTGGTCGGCTAACCAGGAAGTGAGCAGCTGTGAGAGGAGAAAGGTTTTGAGGATCTGAGGAAAGAGAGGGTAAAGATAGAGGGTAGGGTTAAGGGTTTTGAATTCAGGACTGCCTCAATAAGCGATAAAACCGTGCTAAACTCTTCGAAGGTTAGGTGCGCGTTTCCTACTACACGGCGAAGATGATACTTGCACGATTTTACTTCTGTTTCCCAGAGACCGCCAAAATATGGAGAGTAAGGTCGTATAACAAGAAATTTTATTTGCTGACTCGTAGCGTATTCAATAATATTATCACTGCAATTGCGTAAAAAATCCGAAAACTCATTCATTAACCCTACACAATTTCTACCATTGTCTGAATAGATTTCTAATGGTTTGCCACCGCGAGAAATAAATCGTTTTAGTGCCAGTAGATATGCGTCACTAGAGAGATCACTGACCAGCTCCAAATGAACTGCTCGTGTAACGAAGTACACGAATAAATAAATGTAGGCCTTGCTGGACTTTGCTCCTCTGCCTTTGCGGTTTAATACGAACACTGGCCCGCAATAGTCAACCCCGCATCGGTTAAAGGGAAAACTCGAGGTCACGCGTTCCTTAGGCAGCTCGCCCATGAAAGGGGTTATCGTTTTCCCCTTCAATTTAGTACAAGTAACGCATTTATGTATCACCTGCTGTACGAGGTTCCTACCCCCATATGATTGACCACCAAAACTCGCACGAGTGAAACAATAGTGCTTGTGGGCCGGCATGCAGGAGCTCGACGTGTTCATGGCGTACTAACAAAACGGTAAAATAATGTTTGCTAGACAGTAAGATAGGGTGCTTTTTAGAATAATCGAAATTTGAGTTATCTAATCGTCCACCCATGTAAATAACCTTGCTGTCGTCTAAAAACAAAAGTTTTAGTAAATTAGAATTGGCCTTCAAATTTTGTTCGCAATTTAAGGATTATATTCGTGAGGATACAATTGTATTTGAGATAATCTTACCAGGATTAACTTAGCACTATTTATTTCGTCAACACTCAATCGACCCTTAAACTTTTTTTAACGTCGCGTATATTATTTATATATCTCAACACATAGGCCATTGAGCGGATTATGCGACGATATTGTGAAAAACGATTAAAAGGGAAGAATGAACTTGATTGATGAACAACATAATTATGAATTAACAGTTGATTTAATTTCAGGTAAGTTATTGCATTCGAAGTCTACTGTACTTAAACCTTCTAGAGTGTAGTCAGGATTTCTTAAAACGGCTGGACTATGGCACCACAGTTCTGACGTAGCAAGGTCCTCCAAATAAATACCGCGACGCGAGGTCAGCGGGATTTTATTTACTGCCAATGTGACGCCACGGTAAATTCTGTATTAGCTCATGAATCTCTGCCGTTCTATTCTGCACAAAGGTTTTTAATCAGTTTGGTGCCATGCGTAACCCCCCGAGCACAATAGTGGAATCCAACCAGAATACAACTTCAGAGAATGCACATTCAAAAGCGCTACGAATTTTTTCATACAGCCTAGCGCCCAATAACGCACAGCATAATTCAAACCGCGGTATACTAATAGGTTTTAATGGCGCAACCTTCGACTTTGAAAAAAGCAGTCTCATTGATAACGACGGGTCATTACTAATGGTACGAACATAGACGCACGAACCGTTCGCTGATTGAGACGCGTCACAGAAGATATGCAACTGTAAACAAACTGGCTTACCTATCACTTATTACGTGTCGCGGTATGCTTATTGTATGTAGTGTGTTTAGAGAAATAGCAAACCGGTTCCACGAGTGAGCGATGTTGTCGGGCACCGCGTCGTCCCAACCTATTTTTAATAACCACAGCTGTTGTAATAAAATCTTAACTACGATTGTAATAGGGCTTAGCAAACCTAACAGATCAAAAATTTGCGATATATTAGATAAAATAAAGCGTTTAGTAACAAGTTCGTCATTAAATTGGAACTGCGTATTAAAATAAAATTGATCACTTGAATTATTCTAATTTAACCCTAATGTTTTTGAACTAATATTTTCGTTCAATGCGAAATCCTTATATAATACACTAGATTAATGACTATTATCTAAGTTAAAGTTAGCCCACCATTTTCGAAGTGAAGAGCAACGTGTTTGCAATACTTCCGCTGTTTTCTTACAAAGTTCTAGCAACCTTTATTTATCGTCAAAACAAAAAAAAAACCATCAACATATTATGAGTTATTGCGTATAACCTTCTGAACTTCAATATCTATTGTTGATTCAGCTAATTGTTTTAAACAGCGTTCAATTATAAACGGTGCTAAAGACGTGCCGTCAGTGACGGTATTCAATTGATACATAACAATCGGCTGTGTGGGATTATCGCGCCATAGAATCATTTGTAACTTACGTTGATTTTCCGATATTAAGCATTGCCTATACATTTTTTCTATGTCGGCACAGACTACATATTTATACCGTCTAAAGCGTAAAAATATTGCAATCTGAAGGCCAATTCTCGTATTTAACAGACACTGACACTGAATTTTGACTGAACTGCGATTTAATTTTGAATTGACTCACAATTGGTATTCTGCTCCACTTAATCTCCTTATAGTATAATTTCGATATAATCAATTTATAATCTCTTGTTGATCTTAGAGGTAATGTCAAAAACTCAAAAACAAAAACATGAATTTTGCCATTGTGTGGGAAAATACATTAATAGGAATGGTTATTGGATGCCAATACGTTTACATGCCAAATTAAAATTAATATACAACTAAGTAATAAAATTTCGGTAAGTAAATATATTGGTTCCTTGGATCGTGTGAATTATTTTTAATAGGTATTCAATAATAAAAAAAATTTTATATTCAATAATAGAAATAATTCAGACATTATAAAGATTTTAACGATGGTAACGTACAATTGGGTTTTTTAATTCGTTTTTTCCTCCTGATAATTGTATATTGAAATAAATATTGTCAATGCTGGCAACTAAATACTTAACATGTTTGCATGTTGTCCACCAGGATCTCCTAGCCAGATCCCCCAGAGGATCCTCGTGAACTCATTAGTTGTGAAATTGTACAAAAGCAATTAACGTTTACAAAACCAGTGACTATCAGAAAGTTATCAGCCATCGATATTGATTACAAAAATCAGGTGCATGCGATTTTCGACCTTATTGACGTAACTCAGAATTTATAATTTTAATAAAAAAAAAGTCAAAAATCATTTATTCATCTAGGTCACAACGTGACGCTTATGAACGTCAAATTTTTTAAGTAAATTAATAATGCTTCTACATTTACATTTACTGCCCATTCGCAAAGCAATAGGTAGAACCACGAGAAAGAACGGGCAATAAAACTCGTGGCCACTCTTTTTAATCGCCAGAGTTATGGTACATATTTTGTTTTTGTAAGGAGCTGCAACTGTTTCACATTGTAATTAATTACTTGTAAATAGTAAATAAGAACATACATACTATATACAAAATATGTAGTTATTAAATTAAGTGCTGTAGTAGTCTTCAAATGTGAATCTTGTGTAACAGGAGCATCCACTTACGCTTTATAATGTAGGCAACTCGCGATCATGTTCAGAACTATGGTGGAAAAGTATGTTACAGAAAGTGACGGTATATGAATACACGAAAATTACAAAAACGTTAGTATCCAGCCCATGATAACGAGTTACCTTCATCTAACACTGTAGCAAATTTTAATAAAATTTGTGGAACAACAATGAAAATGTAAATGTAGTAAGTTGAATGACCTAATAATGCATGAATATTAAATTAATAGAACTAGAGATTTTATATAAAAAAAAAAAACTGAAAAGTAAGGTATCTATATAAATTAAAAAAATCAAGAGTTGGCTAGTGTAAGTGACCACCTATCCTTATCACTGAAATAATCATTTATGGTATAATAACCTTTCCTAATAAGACAGTCTTTTATTTTACTTTTGAACGTACTAAATGGCAATTCTAAAAGACTAATTGGTATTTTATTGTATATACGAATACCTAGCCCTACAAAAGAATTATTAACTTTATGTAAACGATGATAAGGGGCATATAACTTATGCCTGTTTCGAGTATTTATGTTATGTACATCACTTTTTGTAGTAAATAAACCTATATTTAGCCTAATATACAATATATTAGCAAATAAAAATTGCGAGGATACTGTAAGAATCCCTATAGACTTAAAGCGTTCCCTAAGAGTATCTTTTGCCCCTAACATGTATATTGCTCGTACCGCTCGTTTCTGTAGAACGAAGATATTCTGAATATCCGCAGCTTTGCCCCATAACAAAATACCGTAGGACATGACACTATGAAAATAGCTAAAATAAACTAGACGAGCTGTGTCAACATCAGTAAGTTGTCTAACTTTTTTGACAGCATACGCAGCAGAACTGAGCTTACCTGCAAGACATGCTATATGTGCACCCCATTGTAACTTATTATCTAGTGTAATGCCTAGAAACACTGTCGAGTCAACTGTGTCAAGTTCCTCCCTATCTAGCCTTATATTAGGTCCCAGTTGTCTAACGTTAGGTAAAGCAAATTTAACGCATTTAGTCTTTTTAGAATTAAGCACTAGGTTGTTTGCTGTAAACCATTGTGTAACCTGTATAAGTGCATTATTTACATCATCAAATTGATTCCTATTCCTATCTACTGTAAAAATAAGTGACGTATCATCTGCAAAAAGTACGACATCACAGATATTTTTTAAATAAAAAGGTAAGTCATTAATATATACAAGGAATAGAAAAGGACCTAAAATAGAGCCTTGTGGAACGCCTAACTGTATAGGTAATTTAGAGGATGTAGTCCCATTTACATCGACGCACTGAAATCTTTGCCGCAGGTACGACTCGACAACACAAAGTGCGGTTTCCTCTACGCCGTAGTGGCGGAGCTTACGCAATAGTGTGTCGTGATGAACGCAATCAAATGCTTTTGAGAGGTCACAGAATACTCCGATAGCATTTTTAGATGACTCCCAAGCATTATAAACGTGTTTTATGAGAGCAACACCCGCATCAGTAGTGGATCTACCTTTAGTAAATCCGTATTGATCTTTATGAAGCAGACTATTTAAATTAAAGTGTCTTAGTAGCTGCTTTAATAAAATCTTTTCAAATATTTTACTAAATGCCGGCAAGATAGAGATGGGCCTGAAGTTATTTACGTCATTTTTACTGCCAGATTTGAATAAAGGTATGATTTTACTTAATTTCATCAAATCCGGAAATACGCCTAAGTCAAAACATTGGTTAAAAATTATAGAGAGGTAAGGCGCAACAGTCTCAACTATAGTACCTAAAATTTTAATTGAAATGCCCCAAAAGTCGCCGGTATTTTTAATATTAATTGAATTATATGCGATCACTATATCTCGCGGGGTAACGTGCTCGAATCTAAACACGCTCTTGCATTCAGGTACACTGCTAAGCAAAAAAATTCCAGCGTCTAAGGATGATGATTGTAAAGAGCTAGTAGTTGTTAAAGGTATGCTCGCAAAGAAACTATTGAACATATGCGCTACTTGAGTTTGATTGGTGACTAATAAATTGTTTTCTTTTAGTTCAAATTGGTTTTCCCGTGGTCGTGCTCTTCCTGTTTCATTATTTATAATTCTCCAAGTTTCTTTAATTACATTTGTTGAATGCTTAATTTTGCTACTAATAAATTTAGATTTTGCCATAACACAAACTTGTTTAAAAATTTTTTAGTAGTTTTTTACATAATTTAGAAAAGGTGTGTCAAATCTATGCTGTTTCATACCATATAATTCAAACAATTTGGCTCTACTTCTGTATATACCTATAGTGGCCCACTGGTCAAAAGATCCGGTAGTACCCTTTAATGTGACAGTTTTACTCTTGAAAGTAACTTGAAACTCATTATTTACTATTCCAAAAAGTGAATTATAAATTGTATTTGGATTTTCTGAGTTCAAAATTGAGGGATTGAGTTTAGCGATAATATTGTTTTTAAAACGTATAAGACGATTGGTAGTTTGAGGCCTACATTCTACTGTATGTGATTTATCATATGTTGTACATGAAAAACTAGCTATCTGTCCACGGTGATCAGAAGGAAGAGAACTAATAACTACTGGGTTTTTAGCAACACAAGAACTAAATATGTTATCCAAACAAGTAGAAGATGTTTCAGAGACTCTAGTAGGTTCACATAATAAATTACTTAAATTAAATGACTTAAAAAGATTCAGAAATCTAGTACACTGTGAAGAATTCTCTAAAATATTAATATTAAAATCACCACATACTATAATATTCTTATGACTACCTATAATTTTATTAAGAGCATCTTCCATAACAGTCTCAAATAGATTATAATCACCAGAAGGAGGTCGATATACACAAATTATAATATATAAGTCTAGTTCCACACAGGACAACTCAATAGTGCGCTCAATAGATAAATTTACAATATCCTTACGTTCTTTGCATTTTAATAAATTTGAAGTCATTATGAGAGAACCGCCTCTAATAGCCTGCTTTCTTATATACGAACTCTGCACTGTGTAATATTCATTTATAACAATAACCTCATGGGTGCTTAACCAATGTTCAGTTAAGCACAAAACCTTAACGTCATATTTTTCTAGAAATAAACTTAACTCTAACTCTTTGCCAGATAGGCCCTGCATGTTTTGATGTACTATATTCAAATACTGCAGCCTAACTGTTGTCCTATCTTGGAGTTTAAATCACAAGATGTGTCAATAAAAACGTTGTTAGTACATGTACTAACCCTATCAAATAAATTGTCAACACAAGGCTCACTGCCTTGCTGTAAATTGTATGCTAATAACTTAGCAATTTGTCGCTTAATATAAAATGGCAGATACATTGTATCTTTAGTTAAAATAAATTTACTAATAAATTTACTAGCGTCAAAAAACAATATTGCGTCACTATGACGACAAGTTATGTTATACAGTAACATGTTTAATGAGTGTATGTGCATATTTTGTGTGTGTGTTAAGTTGTTTGAGTAAGGTAAAGCACCTAAAATAAATTTACAACTAAATTTAGAATTAAGTTCTATCAACAATTCAACACATTCTATGATATCCTGTCTCTTTACAGTTAAACTGTTACCAAACAATAATATTGCAGTACTACTCTCATCTAAGGGGTGTAACTTAATCTGATTAACTAAACTACAGTAACTATCCCCTGGCCTACAATAATTTATAACACACTGATTTGTATATTTGAATAACGTATCAATGTCAGAAAGCAAGAAAATACCAAAAAGAAGTTTATCATGAATTGTCAATAAGGTCGAAAATCGCATGCACCTGTTTTTTGTAAGCCCTATCGATGGTTGATCATTTTATAGTCATTTGTTTTGTAGACATGAATTTGTCTTACACAATTTCTTTTTAAACTTATTTTAGATACCTATCCCCGTGGTAAAACTAGTGGCACATAATAGCTAAAGGCTAAAAAGTTAAACTCTTACCGAGAACAATATTATTCACATTTATGTACCTTTTTCTCATTTAAATATGTAAAATACACTCATCTGATATTCGCCTGTCATACATAGGTATATCTACCATAAATATAGGAACATAAATCATTAATCCAAAGTATTTTCTATTCAATAAAACATCAAAACATTATAAATAATAAAAATTGCAGGTGATATTTTACAAGGTGTCTCAGAAAAATAGAAAGGTAATTGAGCAGTGTTTTTTACAGCACATAATAGCTAAAGTGAATATAAATATTTTGTAAATGCCATGTAAATATTTTCAGTTTCTAAATTTGTTTTTAAGGTTTTTGTATTAGATTAGATTACATTAAGCTTCTTATAAATTATGTTACTTAATACAAAATGAAGATAGCTAAAGGCGATTCCTATGTTTATTAGCAAAATAGATCATAAATATTACCAGAAAAATATTCAACACTATTAGTGGTATCGTTGGGAATATCAAATAAATCACGTCATCACGTCGTGTCCTTGGTAACAAATGTATATTTTTATTCCGTGCTTTTAAAAGTATCAGGTACATGCTTTTTTGGTTCCACTCGCTATTTTATTTACAACTGTACTTCTGCCGTATAGCGAATCGGTCGAGTCCAAGAATCTGCCCAATTAACGAATCTGTCGAGTTGGGAATTTGCCGAATCACGAATCTGTCCATTCCAGAATATGTCGTATACCGAACAAGCGATTTGTCTTAACCTATTGTGACAACCCTACCAAAATAGGTAACAAATTTACAAGCTCTTAAGAAGCTGTTTCTCTGTTCGGTTTATTTACTCATGTGGTTATATTATGTACGATGGTATCATTGTGAAAAAACTAGAAATACCTTACCTGCTCTACTAATAATTAGCAGAATACCGTTCACACTTAGTACAACTTTCGATGTAGTCCCGATCTCATTCAAGTGTCAGTTAAGTTACGAGAATACCATTTATGACGCCGAGACTAGATCGATATTGGAATTTGAACAAATATAATTACCAGAATTGGCCTTCAGATCCCCTTGAATAGCCTGAGCTGTTAATTGTATATCATTGAGTGATATACCAGTGCTGGTAGAACCGCTCGCGTCAAATACGACACTCAATTTAGTTGTGGTGCTGTGTTCACGAAAATAACAAAGTGAATCGTACGAATGTACTTGAGTCACATGTCCTAAGCTCAGGTATTCATTCATAAAGTTTGTGTAGGTATACTTATTTATAATTTGGAAAACGTTGTAATCGTTTTTCGAATTAATGTGATAAATCTACGAACGGCTTGAGAATAGGATTCGCCTAGAACGTCAGGTGACTGTTTAAGAGGCATGCTAACGCAAAACCCTCCCTCGTTATTGCGTGTGGTGGTGCGAACGAAGTGTTCCTCACAAGCACGCTCGTCCTCAGTCTGCGCGTCACTGACCCGAGGTATCTCCTCTAACGACCAAAACCTTTGCAACTGAGTATCTAAACAATTAGACACATTACAATTAAAGTATTTTGACTTGCGAACATTATTTAGAATTGGGCCGGCTACAATCCATCCTAATCGAGTATTTTGCAAATAAGGGCCACTGGGTAATCTTATTTTACCATCGCATAGTAAATCCCAGAACTTATCTGCTCCGATCAAAATATCAATATTATCTTTAAATTCTGAAAATTGCGCGTCGTCGGTCGGCTACTTGAATATCGTCTGGATGTGCGTCTGGAATGCACAGCTACGAACCTTTTTGACACACTGACGGCATTGTAGCGGTTATTTGCGATATTATAATACAATGAATGCGTGTTTTATAATTATTACTATCAACACATGATTTGATTATGATGTTACAACTTTCCGAACAATGTATTATCGAATCGCCTACCCCTCGTATCTCGTTTGTGGACTGTAATATTTAAGTGTTAAGTATATGGCACAACCTTTTTGTCGCAAAACATTTCTGGCTAACACTATGAAGAAGTACACGCGCTTTATGATATGTTCCTACGTGATCAGCCACACAGACGACAGCTGTTGACAAAAGAACGGTGTTGTAATGAATTACGTGATTGACTTTGTATGAGTGAGTTGTTGGTTGTGAATGAACTAGTGTCGTCCTTCGTTGAGAAGTGTGCGGGGGACGCTTTGACCGAAGTCTCAGTTGTCCGTGCACCGTTAGTTGGAAATGATGCAATGAATGCGACACTACTCGTGTTATCCTTGTGTAAAAGTGAATTATGTTTTTTGTTACATTTACGACACGGACCAAACCTACAAGTGTCCGGTAGATGTCCCGAGTGCAAACAGTTTTCGCATAATTTATACTTAGTCGCGTACAAGTTTTAATTTACTTTCGATATTTATCGCTTTCAATAAACTTAGAACAAGAATAAAGTGGGTGATTAGAATTACACATGAAACAAAGATTCTTGCTTCGAAACGGGCGCTGCGATTTATCATTCGTTACAATATTGCAAAGTGAAGTGTTATTTAACCTATTAGTTGTAATATACTTCTTGGAATTAACGTTTGATTGATTAATTTGCGTATCCTTACTGTGCGAAATGTGTAACGATTGTAACATATCGGCCCAGGCCTTAAGAATTTTTTATTAAATCATCCACTTTGATCGCCATGTTAGAACTGTTATCGGTCGAGACTATTGTGCTTTTCATAGATATGAGAATTAGTATCAGATAGAGCGCATTCGTCCAACTAAGCGTGGCACGTTGACAGCTATGTGTGCGTGACCTTTGGCGACTGGCACTGTACGGACACGCGCGTCTATGTGTGTGAAAAGTTGCCAGATTATGAATAATCTCCCAGTATGTTGCATATAGTTATGTAATATTCTTATATTCATTTGCGGTTTTGAAGAATTTACCATGGATTTAATTAATGCTTTTATAAATACATTTCTTAAATGTAGGTACCGAATTAAGTTTTAACTACTTCGTAAATCTGTATATATAAAATCCTTGCGTTACTGACTGACTGACAGACAAGCTACAGCCGAAACTACTCGGCGCATGAAGCTGAAATTTAGCATGTATGTTTCTTGGGAACCGTAGGGGTGCACCAAGACGGGATTTCTCGAAATTCCCACGGGATCGGGCAAAACGAGAAATAACAAAATATGTGCGTGCGAAGCCGCTGGCGTCGATTAGTTGAGAAATAAATAGTATGTATGTACACACGGCACCAAGTCAAGCTAAACAGTTGCTGTACGATTTTGATACTTATTCCCTACGCCATAAGTATGTATGTACACACGGCGCCAAGTCAAGCTAAACAGTTGCTGTACGATTTTGATACTTATTCCCTACGCCATAAGTATGTATGTACACACGGCACCAAGTCAAGCTAAACAGTTGCTGTACGATTTTGATACTTATTCCCTACGCCATAAGTATGTATGTACACACGGCGCCAAGTTAAGCTAAACAGTTGCTGTACGATTTTGATACTTATTCCCTACGCCATAAGTATGTATGTACACACGGCGCCAAGTCAAGCTAAACAGTTGCTGTACGATTTTGATACTTATTCCCTACGCCATAAGTATGTATGTACACACGGCACCAAGTCAAGCTAAACAGTTGCTGTACGATTTTGATACTTATTCCTTACGCCATAAGTATGTATGTACACACGGCGCCAAGTTAAGCTAAACAGTTGCTGTACGATTTTGATACTTATTCCCTACGCCATAAGTATGTATGTACACACGGCGCCAAGTCAAGCTAAACAGTTGCTGTACGATTTTGATACTTATTCTTTACGCCATAAGAACGGTGCAAAGGACAAAGTGTATAAGCTTGACGAGTAGCAGGGTGTACACGAATATTAGGATATCGTTTGGGGATCGAACTCAAAACAATATAATGTAAGGTATATACTAATGGAAATTGAAATTCTATTACTATATTTATGAGAAAGAAGATATATCTACAATATACTTTTATAATACGGTAATGTATTTTTCATTAACATGACAATCATTATCACATAATCAATTGACAAGTGCATTTTCCCTAATTCAGGCAGAACGGCGTCGACAAAAACTGGCAACACTTACATATTTCTAGCACAAATACGAATTTTATCGAAATTAAATTAGGAAACAGTCAAATTATCAATAGTTACATGTGAAAAGATATTCCATTTTCCTGTTTTTGTTTTTAGGAACAACTTTTACAGTGTTTAAAAACACAAGACGGCATATTGAGAATTTAAAAGTTGAAGTGATCGTGACGCGTGAACTGTACGATGCTTCGTAGCGCACTGAGACGAGTTTGTATTCGCTTTTCAATTTTGTATTTGCTTTAGTGGCCGCACGCAACTGTGCCGCGCGTTCCATCTGACTAATTCTCATATCTGTGGTGCTTTTATAGGTTTCCCATTCGCGTTTGTTTAATTTATCTAACTTAGATACAATCTGGTAGATAATGAGTGTATTCCAGCGATCTGTAGGTTCGCCCAATATCTTTAAAGAGCGCAAGTTTTTCAATACTGTGTCAATTAACTTATTTAATAAAATTGGTGATTCTTTGGTTAATGGACTTAAAGACGACATTCACCGACATTTGTAACGCCTCTTCTTTCAGGAAATTAAGTACGTAAGGATAATACGTCAACAGTGGCAAAATGTCGAGTTCTTGTTCGTGGACGTGATATCTTTGGTTTCCTTTGGTAACCCTTTGATGGCTTAAATGTTATGCTCTTGTGCGACCTCATGCAGCTTCCACCAGGAAGTTAGTATTAGTATTTGTTAACAAGAAAGTCATTCCTGTTCCAGCGCCCCACGCTTTTACAATCAAACATTATAATTAAAAGCACATAGTTTACAGTTGAGCCCAGAAATAGAGACAACTTGAACAATCCATAATCTATTTTATGTTTTTACATGCATTTATAAAATAATGTTTTTCTAGTGTTTTTTAAACTATTAATTTATTTCTGTTTCAATTCTTTTATACTGTAATAAGTTTATTATGTAAAATCTTTATGTACCATCTCAACGGTTAAAAAACAGGTAAATTCATATTGTGGATGTTTACATTTCTGTTCCTATTAGGTACTCTAACCTGACTACTGTTGTTGTATTTATTATTTAATTTAAGACTTTATACACAAACAAGGTGTAGGGTAAATACGCTAAATGTCGGCATCCTTACGGTTTTTCTGTTTTGGAATCGGTCTGGCACCATCAAGTTGCCACGAAAGGATAGCTTCCGATGCGGTTTTGGATAGTTTGATAAATCTTTTTCATGTTTATGGGCATAAGGTTGTCATTTCTACTACAAGGAAAAAGTACTAAGGTTTATATGCGTCGAGAACGGAAAAACCCTAAAGTCGGCCATTCACGGCCCATGGTCGGTCGCGTTTTTCCCAAATATCGGCCGGGTATAGGTTGTTTTAAATTAAGACGGATAAATATTATTAATATGATTTATTTTGGCAGGAATCTCACTAAATATACGTTATTAATCGTATTTGTTTAATAGTAGGTAAAGTATTTTTTTTATTTGCACGTATAACGTTAGGTAAGTATTACAATTTATAACAAAGTAAACATCAAAATAATTATAATTAGTTCTGGATATCTTTTCAAAAATAATTCATACGATTTTTGGCCCAGAGAATCATTATTGAATATAATTATATTTTTAAGCTACGTAATTAACATGGGTTAAGGTAGCAAGTTCCAAAGAGCAATTAATAGCTTATATTTCCATACCATAATAAGCTAATTTAAAAGTTTTCAATAAGATCAACTCCTACATTTAAACTTAACTCTTTATATTATAAATAAATCTCTTTAAATAAATGTATAATAAATATTTAATTTTGAGAAAATAAGAAAAGTAATCAGCCTGTATAGTTGGGCTCGAATTCGAGGCTGGTCGACATTACGATCTTTAATGTTTCTAAAGCCGGCCCCTATTTTGTGTACATTATTTCTCGAGATTCAACTAATATCACCCCGGCCGGTATTTGGCGATTAAACATAAAATAGATTTATTTGCCTATATGCGTTGCAAATTCTCTTATTAAGGCAATGGAATTAGTACAATTGGAATTTATAAAACAGACTGCATTTACTTTTAGGCGACCACGGCCGAGAATCCGGTTTTAATTCAAAATTAATATTCTATTGGCGGCCTCCTATTTTCCCTTTAAAACAATACGTTAAACATTAAAAAAACTATCTCAAAAAATAGTAAAAATCACTAATTACTAATAATAATGCTTAAAATAATAAAAAAGGAATGTCTAACCGTTCTAATATCAATTCCCGAAGTATGGGTATTCACAGCAAGTAAGGTACTTTAAATATGAAATTGACGCTTCGACGGCGCAATCGCTACTGACGCTCAGTGTGCGAAGAGTGTGTAACGTAATCGGAAAGTAACGGTTTGTACATATAGATTATGAACTAAGATTGTAATTCAAGTGGCAAATTTGTAACTTCAATACGTTTTAAATGAACGCAAGCCGAAAATGTGCAGACGGCCGAAGTTTGGGGAGGGGCCGACGTATGGCCGTATGGCGTATTTACCCTACATAGGTGGACTTAATGCTATGAGGCATTTTCTACCTGTCAACCTACAGGTGGTGCAGAGATAAATGTGGTAGGTGTATTAACGGATTTTAAAAGGATGTCATATTCTTAATTATAATGTTGTAGGATTTCTTTCATCTGTATCTTTTTCAATTAGCTAGCTAGGGCTGGGCGCCATGACTAAATACTAAACTCGTAACTGCGCCGCAGGTTATAAATGATAGGGAACCCGTGACTAGGCAATAGTCTGACGTAGTCATCCACCGAGTCAGTGAGTGTTGTGACTTGTGATAAAACATTTAACAAGGTCACTTGTTTATTTACAAAATGTGTATTATCAACATGATGGTGCGGTTGTGTAAACGTTCAACATCATCTTGATGTTTAATACAGAGGGTCTAGAACTCTAGTATGAGTTTTGCACTCGATCGTCATGGTGACGATAGCCTAGGCGACGGGAACAATTTCCATACATTTTCTTAAAGCGCCCCTAACGGAGAAAATATATGAAAATTGTTACCGTCGAGTAGGCTATCGTCCCCGTGTAAAACTCGTACTAGACCCTCAGGGATGTATCGGTCGCGGCGGTCATGTCCAGGCCGCCAAGGTTACCTGACTTGATACCCTGGACGTTTTCTTTGTTAGGACATATACCTAAATATTAAATCACTAGTTTATTGTGACGAGACAACAAGTGCTGAGGAGTTAAAAATAAGATATCAGCTGCTTTTGAAACAGTTAGGTAATTGTTAAGTGGACTAATAGCTTGTTTATGAAAATGGGCATTGTAGTGTAAGGTGGTGGACACCGGACGCCGAATGGGTCTGGATAAAAGGACAATTAAGTCTTTAAGTTATTTGATTGATTATTATTATTTGTTTTTTTTTAGACTCACGCCTGTATCCCCTAAGGGGCAGGCAGAGGTGTAATATAACACCCACATTTCACCATGAATTTTTAGGTCCCACGTAATTGGGGGCGAGCCTATTGCCGTTACCGGGCACATCACCAGACTCCGTGCTGCTACTGAGAATTTGGGAAAGCCCAGTAACACTTTGCCCGACCCGGGAATCGAACCCGGGACCTCCAATCAGCAGTCGCATACGCTATGACATGATTCACAACTTAAAACACGCGGTCCTTGTTTCATTCTCTCATTGATATTCATTTACCTACTTTAATTTGTAATGTATCAATTTATGCTAACAAGGTTAATCATACCTAGTTTGTTAAGAGAGTCACAATAACCGCTTACGATATTAAGCTATGATAAACCGTGCATTTTATTTACAAACAGTAAATAATTTTATACAAAGTCGACTGCACAAGGTCTAAAACGTGTGATGGAAAGAAAAAATCGAAACGAAAATTATTCAAACATCATTAGACTCTACCAGAGTGAGGTTTAAGATTATAAATCTAATATATAAAATTCTCGTGTCACAGTTTTCGTTCCCATACTCCTTCGAAACGGCTTGACCGATTTTGATGAAATTTTTTGTGCTTATCCGGTATCTATGAGAATCGGCCAACATCTATTTTTCAAAAAAAATAAAAAAAAATTGCAAGACAACGTTTGCCGGGTCAGCTAGTAACTGTATATAATTTTGTCTATTATATATCAGTAAGTAAATAATTGAAAATGTTGATTATGAAACTTAGATTTGATTAATTTAAGTAGATATATAGCGAAAAGAATTAAAAGTAAAAAATTATAGGTACATTATTTGCAAATTTTTATTAATCACGCGGGATTCAGCAAATACCGGGAGCCCACAATTACAGAGATTAAGAATTTTCTGCGGGATTGCATTCCCTACTTCGGAGCATACCTACATAAAAAATTATTTCGTCCATTGTTTATATTGATTCTATTTTTAGCTCAGCATGTAGTATCGCCCTCTTGTGGTAAGTAGCGGAGCTACTTGCACTGGTAGGGAATAGGTACGTTTATCATGGTTTTCTCACGAGTGCCGCTACTCGACGCTAGATGGCGCTAATAGGTTTGTGTCCACTAAGCATAAATCAGTTTGATTGTAGCACAGATTAATATAATACTTACATTGTAGTATCTATAGATTCATTATGATTTTAAGATATCAATAAAGTTTATTATATATTATAAAAAGGTAAGATTATTGTTATTTTTAGGATTCTAAAACTAAAAATAATGTATTTATTCTTGTGACAGTGAACACCAATCAGAGAGCATTACGTCTAACAGAGCGTCCGCCATTCAGGTTGTTGACATTTTGTACGTGTTTGTAGTGAATACAACTAAAACATCGAACTTTGTAACTGACAAATCGAATAGGTATACTTAACAAAATAAAAGTGGGTACACCAGACCAGACTTCATTCACGGTTTGTTTTGTTTTGCACTTTATGATATCACTCAACCGCCATGATAGTTTACAGCGTTTTCGTGTCAATTATATTAATTACTGTTCACTAAACTGCATTTATTTACTTCGGGCGTGATTACACTGTTAAATATTTGATATTTTATTTTGGGGTTTTATTTCTGTGGGTCTAGTGAAAAAGGGTACAAGTCCAATTTTGTCGAAAATGAGTTAAATATAGGTACCAAATTGTTCACAAAAAAGCTATCTACTCGTTGGTGTAAACAGGTTCAAGATATCTTTATTAATAAAGAAGTTGTCTTGTGCCGAAGGGTATAAACTTATACAACAAAATAAAAAAATAATTGGTATATAAATATGTATATTTGTATTATTTACCATACAACATTTGGCTTTGTATTTGTTATAAATGATCTAACTTAACATAAAAATCGCCGACATCATGTTTTATTTGTGTACTGATATAAATATACATATATCTCCTAAAGTGCTAAGTGAGTAGGTTATGATATAACTAGGCACTAACCCCTAAACACCACTTTTTGCGTTTAATATTCAGTATAACTCGATTAAGATCGTTATTCACATAAATAATACTAAAGCCGCTATCTCGATAAATTTATTACAACTCATCAACGGGTTTAGAAAAGGTCGTTCCGTTCAAACCAAAGCTTTAAGTTTTATATCCAGTCTTTCTTATCACATTGATCACGGGCATCAAATTGACGCAATTTACACAGATTTCAGCAGTGCTTTTGACAAGGCCAATCACTCTCTGCTTCTAAGGAAACTTGAATAGTATGGTATTCACGGCAGTCTATTGGCATGGTTTAAATCTTACCTAATGAATCGGCCTCCATCGGTTGTATTAAAGGGTTATCAATCTGTACAGTTCAGTGCAAATTCAGGAGTACCTCAGGGCTCACATTTGGCCCCTTACTTTTCATAACATACATCAACGACATCACACAACACACTAACCACTGTCATTATGAACTCTTTACTGATGATCTTAAAATTTATAGGAAAATAACAGCTGTAGCGGATACTACACTTATTCAAAGCAATCTAAAGAATATTTACACGTAGTGCAATGCCAACGGCGTGGCTTTGAATGCCCAAAAATGCTTTTTCGTACGATATACTAGAAAGAATAATCCTATAGTATCATCATACCATACATGGTAACATTTTAACCAAAGTTGACGAATTTAGAGACTTGGGCGTTATTATTGACAAACGGTTAAAGTTCACATCTCACATTGAACAAGTGGCCACTAAATCCGCAAAGATGTTTGGCTTCGTAGTGCGAAATTCCATTTTTTTTAAAGATTGCACAAAAATAGTACTTTACAATGCACTAGTACGTAGTCATCTAGAGTTTGGCAGCGTTGCTTGGAACCCTCAGTATGTCACTCATTCTCAACGGTTTGAAAACATTCAGCGTACCTTGGCGGTGGTATTATACCTACATCGACAAGACTAAAGAAACCTCGTTTGTTTGCAATAAGTATCGAAATATTAGAAGTAGTAAAATGCATATAGTATTATCACTTGCGACTTATGCAATTCAAACGATAGATGACAAACTGCAAAAATCAAAACAAGCATGAAGAAGCGACTAAGAAAAATACATAAACCTAATAGTTTTTTTGGGAAGACACGGAAAATTCAAGATCAAATCCTATACCAGCTCTGGTCTGGCCAGCATGGTATAAATAGTAGGCGTAGTCGTCTTATTGAATCACAGTACTGTACTACGGTGAATCAAATTATGAGAGATTTAGGTTAAGTTGTAAACTGCGTAAGGCTGTATAGGAAAGCTTATCTTATCTTTTGAATGATGAAAACATACCTGATACTGATCATCTCTTAAATGACGAAGAATACTGGGTACAGTCATTGATTACTTGAATTATTTTTTATTGATTCTGTTATTATTTGAAATATCTGTATAAGAAACGTTGGCTGTTTTAACGAAAATTAGTATGATCACATTTAATTTTGATGTTTTTACCGAAAAAAAGATAGAGGTACATTTTGTATTTATATCTTTTATTTAGTCTTACACTACAAAAATAAATCTCGCATGTGCAAATGAAGACAACTCCCAAAGATAAAAAATCACGCTTTTTTCACTTTGTATGAAAAGTCTATAATAAACAGAATATTATAGTACATAACGAAGTCTTTATTTTAAAGTTCTTCATTCCAAAAGCGTATCCTTCATCACTTATAGAAAAGTTACTTATCTTTTGTGAGAAAGGTTTGTACTTATTTTATACCCATCTTGACTTAATTTTGGAAGCTAAGTGTCTATCTTTAAAACTAATACATTTAAGAAGAAATATATGATTATTATTGGAAAGATAATAAAATGTTAACCCTAAAAATGTAACACTTCTTTTAAATTTGAAAGATGTATGGATGATGAGCACAAATGTGTGTCATTTCACATTTTCGGGCATAAATATGTTATACGTTGCATACGGTGCATTTTTCACTACACCCACAGATATTAGGATTGATATTGCACTAATCCCACACATTTGCGAGAAAAAATTACATTGGCCGGGTAGTTCTTTGCACTTTTTTGTCATTTATCACTGTTCTGAGGATTTCATGTCAAGGATATTGAAAACAGGGCGGACGATATCGAGCAGCGAGGCGACAGGACGACGAATATAATTAAGCTTCAGTGTACTCAGAAAGAATGTTTATTCGCATCTTCCATTCTATCATACCTGTCATAACTAATTCGCCTCTCCAAGAAAAACAAAAGCCGGGCAGGCTTTTGTTTTTCTTAATTATTAAGAATCTTAATGGGTTTCGTTTGCCTTCTTTTAACTGTTATATTATACTGTGAATATGTGCATCTTAAATTTGTAGGGTTATGCGCCAATCTTCCATAGCCATGCTACGAATAACGGCTGTACCTACTTATCTATCATTGCGGTATTTAATATCCATAGCGAAATCTTGGATGGTGAGCTACCAACAAACGATTCGGGGGATGAGTTTTTTTAAGGGTGGTAAAATACATTTTCCCCATAAACCGGTTGATCTGGTCGTCAATATGTGGAAGTGGATATCGATCCTTTACTTTACGACTATTAAGCGCGCGGTAGTCTACATATCGATAAAGGTAAGGCCTTCCGTATTCTTAGCTAATATAATAATAATAATATGAAATAAATTCATCCATTTTTGTTCCACTATTTCGGTTTCATTGTACGACAGTCTAAGGTGTTTGCAATACACTGGTACATTAGTCGTTGTATTTGTGTGCATTTCTAACAACCTGGTACACCCAGGCTCATTACTACATTCGGCCAATGACCCACTAAGTATATTTATTTAGCAAAGTTAATAACATATCGGAATAATATTCCCCAATATCTCCCATTTTGACGTCCGCAATTAAATAAACACTAAATAAGTAGTCTCATATTCTTTTAAAACAAAAAGAAATCATAGGGATAGCATTCAACACTTCTGAGTAATATGAAAATTTCTGAAACAGTTCCCATGCTCTCAGTAAAATCACTGTTGCGCGCCAAAATCTACTTAAGGTCTCGAAAAAAGTCAAATCTTATATTTCATGCTGGAATTATTATATATACGTGTTAGTTATTTACATACCTTGATAAACACAATAGATCTTAAAGAATAAAACTAAATTTAACAAAAAAAACAGCACAAATACACTCACACATTCCGCACATTCCGCACCGACTCAACACTCAATGACAACATTGACAACGAACGTTTTTTTTTTAATTTCTCTATGGAGTCGAAACTAGACTGGGATTAGTATGACGGGAAATTTAACGTAGAAACGAGATACAAAATACAAACTAAGCCCTAGAGCGACAGAGACGAGTATTTTTCACTCTTTCGACCGCGGGAGCCATGTCATATACAGTATGACACGGGCAAAGAATACTGAGATGCGATGTCATATGTCATATAACACGGGCAATTTAGTGTTTGAATTTTGTTATATGCCATATAACACGGGCAAGCACGCAGATCTCACAAAGAAATTCAAGATCCGATTAAATCTTTTATTCAAATCTCACTTCTAAGAATTTTGTCTCTCACTTAAGTGAGTGAGAGACAAATTATTTGGAAATCATTTGGAATAGTTTACTGGCCACAAACAGATCTCAAAAACCTACAGCGAACAATAAACACGCTCATGACAAAACATCGTAAGCAGCACCCAAAATATCCAATAGAACGACTTATTTTACCACGTAAGGAGGGAGGAAGAGGACTTATACACATAGAAAACCTAAGCAATAAACAAATACCTACACTAAGACACTACTTTCATTCTAAATCACAGTTGTCAGTTTTACACTAACACATAAACGAATTAGACGAGAAACTTACCCCTTTAAATTTACAATACCGTAATTAGCAACCTAATGAAAAAATCACCAGTGCAAAGCTAAATATTACTTAATGGGCAGTAAAAAGTCTTCATGGTAGACACCGTAACGATATGGTTCAGAACTACGTCGATAAATTAAAATCGAACGAATGGCTCACGAGAGAGGAACTATTTCCAGAAACAGAAGGTTTTATACTTGCTATACAAGACCAAATTATAGCATATAATTAGCAAAAATTTTAAGAAATTTATAGTTAAAGACCCAAACCAAATCTCCGACTTATGCAGACACTGTCACTCAACCTCAGAAACCATACAATACATAACTGGCGCATGTAAATTTCTTGTTCAGTCTGACTATAAACACCGCCATGATCAAGTAGCTGCAACAGTACATCAACACCTTGCTCATCAAAATAATTTTATTAATAGTAAACGCCATATTATAAACATGAATCAGAGACTGTACTCGAAAATACAACGTGTAAAATATATTGGGATCGGACAATAATTACAGATAAAACAATACACTACAGTAGACCTGACATAACTTTACATGCTAAAACCAACAACATAGTTTATGTTATTGACATAGCCATTCCCAACAGTCTTAACATCCAGTCAACAATATCTGAAAAACTATAAAAATGTCAAGACCTAGCCATTGAACTAAAAACACAATGGCGAGCGTACTGTCCATTTCGTACCAATAGTTTTATCATCAACTGGTATAATACCCAAAACTCACAATACTTAACACATGTCGCAATACTCGCAAGTTTTTAACATCATCATCCATAACATCAGCTTATTCTATCTAACGTGACACGCTTGGCTCCAGCCCGCATGGCACGTATTTTATCCCTACAAAAAGGGAGTTGTTTAAAAATAAAATTAAAAACATTAATAATAATAACATTCTACCACATACACACATCAGGACACTGTGCGAGGACACTGCCCTGTGGGACACCAAAAGTTATGCTTTCTGTGAGAGCTTCGGTGTTTGCTCACCTCTATTATTTGCTTTCTATTTGTTAAATAATCAGTGAGGAGGTATAATGGTTTGCCACGGATTCCTAATTAATTAAATTTATCAATTAGTATATGTATTGAGACAGTGTCAAAAGCCTTATATAAATCGATAAATATAGCTAAGCACTTATCTTTGGCATCTAGGGATTTAGTTATTTGTGAAGTTAATCTAAGAATTGCTTCCTGCGTTGATTTGAGCGTACGAAATCCAAATTGATTTTTTGATTTCAGTTCTTTACTCTCTAAATAATTTCTTAATCTATAGTTTATTGCTATTTCAATTATTTTAGATAAGTTTGTTTATAACAAAATGGGCCTGTAATTTACTATATCACACACATCTCCTTTTTAAAAGATTGGGATAATTTTCGCCTTTTTAAAGGATTCGAAAATACTCCACTATCGAAACAAGCATTGCATATAATTGAAATAGGTAGGGCCAAGACATCAACACTGATCTTGTAAATGTTTACAGGGATCCCATCCCAGCCAATGCTGGAACTGTTTTTAACGACATGATTATACTTTTATTCTCCATTTTGTCAGTAGGCAGCAGAGCGAATGAATTCAAGGAGCTAGTTAGTTGATTTACTGCTTTAACAAGGTCATGTTAATTGCAAAATAGTCTTAAGAGAATTACATTTGCTAGGTTAGAGTCAATGTTAGCAAAGTAATTATTTATGCTATTTAGTGAATTACTAGGATTATCTGATGTTTAATAATTCGTGTGTATTGCCTTTATTTTTGGGGAAATGCAGATATCTTTAATTAAATTCCAATGTTTTTTTTTTGCATCCACATCCATACTTTTGTTTCTGTAGAACTGTTTTTTTAAGTATATATTATGTAATCTTTAATATGACGTTCTCAGAATCCTAATTTAAATTAGTCTATCTCTATTTTTAATGGAATGGACTAATGCTGGCGTTATCCACGGTTTAATATTGTGGACTTTTCTTTTTAATCTAACTGTCGAGGTATTCTGTTACGTCTTAGTTTATTATTGTAACTTATTAATAAATATGTAAGTGCAGGCGTTTACGTCTGTATCGGCAAATAATACGATCCAGTTGGTCCTAGTCAGCTCGTTTAATATGGCATTGTTATTTATTTTTCAGTTTATTCTACGCTCCTGTACATAGTATTTTGGCGATTTATGTATATATGGATAAAATTATGCAGTTGTGTGCTGTTATTGTTGACTCTAGTATGACAGTATTTATGTGCGCGGGCGTTTTAGCAAAACTATGGTCCAGGCACGTATTTTCCCTAGTCGGTTGATTATCAAAAAGCCTATGTGATGCTAAGAGATTTAGGTACGTTGATGATGGACTGTCCAGATTACTTTCAGTGATATCAATGTTTATATCGCCCAGGAGTGTAATTTGTGCATAGTATTTGAAATAACATAGGACATTGTGTAGAGAGGATATAAAATTGACAATGTTACAGAGTGTGGTGGTCTATATATCTATATAACAGCAAGTTCCTTTTTACAAGTCACAACTACGCAATTGAATTCCACACCATAATATGCAGGTAGTCAGAATAGAGAAATTTAAAAAAACCCAATAGGCCAGGTATTGAGTTTTTTTTTAATTTCTCTATTCTGACTACCTGCATATGCTGTGGAATTCAATTGCGTAGTTGTGACTTGTAAAAAGGAACTTGCTGTTATATACTTGCTATACAAGACCAAATTATAGCAAATAATTAGCAAAAATTTTAAGAAATTTATAGTTAAAGACCCAAACCAAATCTCCGACTTATGCAGACACTGTCACTCAGCCTCAGAAACCATACAATACATAACTGGCGCATGTAAATTTCTTGTTCAGTCTGACTATAAACACCGCCATGATCAAGTAGCTGCAACAGTACATCAACACCTTGCTCATCAAAATAATTTTATTAATAGTAAACGCCATATTATAAACATGAATCAGAGACTATACTCGAAAATACAACGTGTAAAATATATTGGGATCGGACAATAATTACAGATAAAACAAAACACTACAGTAGACCTGACAAAACTTTACATGCTAAAACCAACAACATAGTTTGTGTTATTGACATAGCCATTCCCAACAGTCTTAACATCCAGTCAACAATATCTGAAAAATTATCAAAATGTCAAGACCTAGCCATTGAACTAAAAACACAATGGCGAGCTCGTACTGTCCATTTCGTACCAATAGTTTTATCATCAACTGGTATAATACCCAAAACTCACAATACTTAACACATGTGGCAATACTCGCAAGTTTTTAACATCATCATCCATAACATCAGCTTATTCTATCTAACGTGACACGCTTGGCTCCAGCCCGCATGGCACGTATTTTATCCCTACGAAAAGGGAGTTGTTTAAAAATAAAATTAAAAACATTAATAATAATAACATTCTACCACATACACACATCAGGACACGGTGCGAGGACACTGCCCTGTGGGACACCAAAGTTAAACTTGACTGCCTATTATGGATATGTTGTCTCTACGTTCCGATATGGAGGAATGTTTGGGGAAATTCATCAGAAAAAGAACGAGTGTTCATTGCTCAAAAACGTTGTATTCGAATTATGTTCCAGTTGCAACAATCTGATTCTTGTAAGCCATATAAAAAAAAAACTGTCTTCTTTCATAACAACATAAACTAATTGAATAGTTGATTACCCAATCGCTAAATAAATCAGTTTATGTAATAGACATTGTATTGCAAATAACTGGAATGCTTAAAATAGTCCGTTTCGTTCTTCTTTCTGTCTTTTTTAATTATCAATTCGTGGACAATAGTGTGGGTTACATGTTCAATAACTTAAAATAAGTAATTATTTGTAACATTTAAACATGTAACTATTTTTTGTCCCTTAATAAATAAATAAATTCATTGCCATGTCTATTCATGTACGAAATTGAAACTTTTGTTGAAGTAAATATTGATAAATTTGAATGCCGAACTAGATGTCGACATAATGATCAATAGTTGCTAGCATAACACAATTATTATAATAATAATTATTATTATTATTTTTATTTATTTCGGAAAAATACATCCATATTGTTGTTAGTAACTAGTTACAATAAATTCAATTTAATTTAGTGTTAGTGGTTATATATTTTTTTTTCTTTTTTTGTTCACGCGCGCCTGTCCAAATCACCATAGCAATATTACGCTCAAATCACTAATTGTTAATTTTATTATTTTATACTTGTATCATGTATATAATGCAAAGTCACTTGCTGTACGGATCTCGTGTAGTTAACACAGATTAAAGATTATCTTTTGTACAGAGCATTCCAGTTTCTCATTTCAGCCACCCATTAGACCATACATATGGACTATTAGCGAACCGGATGGATTTATAATTACAATATAGAAAAGAAGAGAATCAGCGGATAAAAGGATCTGGATTATTCAAGGTGACTTGAAGGTTGATTGAGGATCGGATTAAGCTCAAGCAAGTCATTTTAGCGGTGTAGTGCATTTATTTAATAATTAATATCGTCACCCAACACTCAGGTAATATAATTAAAATTTACCAACGTAAAAGGTCAGTACATATACCTTTATATTGTATTGTGTTAGATTTATATCATTTGGTACATATTGCTGTGTGATTAGTATTATTCGACAGTTCAGATTAAGTTCTAATTATACTTATTATAGTATAGTTAGCTTAGATATTTGCTACATTATTGAAACTTATTTTTTATATAAAGCTGTAACTAATCCATAAGCTGACAATAGTTTATTGTTTGCAATTGCAAGTACCTCGACATAATACATTTATAGTTTAGAGTGTTTGATATTAATGCAAGTCATTGTTAGTACCTATTTAGTATCTTTATGTACTTTTTATTAGTGTTATTTTGTTGTAACTAAGTAAAAAATAAAATTGCTAATTCGCAGTAAAACTTACAACATTTATATTGTAGGTAGTTGAACTATAGTTTGTAATTAGTTCTTCTATTTAGTTAATTATTAAAATTCTACGTTGCAAATTATTTTAAATTAGTGCTTATACTGGTAGGCGTGTATAACAATTATAATGTTCGTATTTAAATTATATTCCTGTATCAATTTCATGTGGACAACACTCGTATCACAGAATGTCTGAGGAAAGGGATTTAGTTAAAAAGCGAGGCAGCTTTAAAGGCCGTCTAACTTCTTTCGTCACCTGCCTGGACTCGCTTAAGGACAAACAATTAACTAATTGTGATGTTTCTGAATTGCAGTTGCGCATGGGTAAAATGGAGTCGTTGTACGAACGGTATGATGAGGTACAGTTACGTCTAGAATGCATTGTGGACGATCTAAAATTACAACAAAGTGAGCTTTCTGATTTTGAGTCTCTTTATTATAAAACTTTGTCTAGAGCCCAGAATATTCTGTGTGACTTTAATAGGGATAATAAATCGATAGAAAGCTCTAAAAGTACTATTGCTAGTATGCATAGGCCAGTAAAGTTGCCTACGATTCAGTTACCAAAGTTTAGCGGTTCATATTGTAATTGGCTAGAGTTTCGCGACACTTTTGCCAGCCTAATTCATGCTAATAATACAATTGACGAAATAAATAAGTTTCATTACTTAAGAGCATCATTGGAGGGAACAGCAGCCCTTGTAATTAAAGCTGTTGAGTTTTCGTCAAGTAATTATTCTGTGGCATGGAATTTATTGCTCGATCGCTTTGATAACAAAAGATTGTTAGTCAATAATCATATATCGTCGTTATTTAATATTGAATCTATCTCAAAGGAATCTTCTGTTGATATAAAAGGCTTGATCGATCGATTAAATAAAGATTTACAATCATTAGAATCGTTAGGGAAACCTGTCAAGCACTTGGGACACACTTTTGATTTACATTGTTACACGCAGGCTTGATCAAAAGACATATCGCGAGTGGGAGGAGCACAAGAGCAAGTTTAATCAGGACAC
Source organism: Euclidia mi (assembly GCA_944739405.2). Lineage (NCBI taxonomy): Eukaryota > Metazoa > Arthropoda > Insecta > Lepidoptera > Erebidae > Euclidia > Euclidia mi. Next base: position 39,759,026 of record OX123205.2, on the reverse strand, counting down.
AATGATTACGTTTGACTCATTTATTAACTTCCTACGTCACCGTGCCGATCTACTTGAGACCATAGAACAAGCTCGAACCAATCATATTTCCCAAACGCCAGGTAAATCAAGCCCTAAGATCAAGTCAATGGTAACAATGCAATCTCCTAACAACACTAGTACTCAATTAGCTCCTAAAGCATGTCCTAAATGTAATAATAATGATCATACATTAAATAATTTTCCACAGTTTCTTGCATTAAGTAATGACGAACGTATCAGTGGGATTCTAAAGAAGCTATTGCGAATTCACTTAGTTATACGACTTCTATACCGATTAATAATCAATCTGTATCTTCTATTATGCCGCCTGCCGCCACTGATACGAATAACGTCGCGTTATCTGCAAACATTGCGTCGCGCCAAAGTTACGAACAGCGAGATGTGTTATTATCGACCGTTCTGCTCAAGGTGCGGGACCGTTATGGCACGGTAGTTATGGTTATGTGCATCTCATTCGTGCAGTCCTCAATAGTGGTAGCACTTCGTCATTCATAACGGACAAGTTATGTAGACGATTGCACTTGATATTTAATCAGGTTAACAAAGCTATACTATAGTCGGTGCCACGAGAAGATAGACTTTTTGTAAACAAACATTCAGGGCTTCACAACCTTTTTTTCAAACAGTTGTGTTTGCAAATTTTATTCTAGAGTGTTTTATACTTTTTGAACAGTATCTTTTTTCATTGCTCACAGTTTTCTATTCCGCCAAAGAAAAGTTGATGATAATGAAATTGGGATATAATAGTATTTACACACACATTTAATCACTGTTGTCAGACAATGTAGAGTATTTCGTAGCAGAGTCGGTTACATGTATAATGAATCTGTCTACTGTGCTGTCTATTATTTCATCAATATTGCCATAGTAGTTATCCTCTTCCTTGATGACGTGTTCCACATATCGCTTCCACTTTTCAGCAGTAATTTGCTAGAGTCCTTGCTGAAGCAATAATTTCGCCTCCTCAAATCTAAAATTTGTGTTGTTGCGAGCAACAAACCCTTTGACATCCGCCCAAACGAGCTCAATTGGGTTGAGTTCGCAATGATAGGGCGGCAGCCTTAAAAATTCTACATTAAATTTTTTTGCGACCTCATCCACTGCATAAGTTTGAAAATTGTGTTTCACGGTTTCGACCGCAGCAATTCGGTTTTCGAGATCAAAATATATATTCTTAGAGGTAAGCCATTTTTGTATGTCTCCTTTTTTCCAGGCAGAAGTAGGGGTATTTTCAAGACGCCTTGAATGATATGGCGCATTGTCCATAACCACCACAGCATTATCGCCAAGTTTTGGTAGCACCTTTTGAAACCATTGTTCAAAACGTGTAGCGTCCATTGACTCGTGGTAATCGCCTGTCTTCTTAGATTCAAACACCTGTTCCCCTCCGTCTAAAAAACCATTCTCACTCCCAATGTGTGTTACGATTAGTCGTCTACCTTTAGATGTTGGGTTAGGGGCACCAATACTAAGTCCTTCTAAGAATGCCTGCTTCTTGCGCTTCACTTTCTTATCAACCCACGTTTTGTTAACAGTATGTCCTGTAAAAAGAAAATAGCAATCAAATCAATATATGACATTATTATTATATTAATAAGTGAAAAGAAACTTGGAAACAAAATATTGAACCTAAAACAATTACATTAATTACGAGTAGGGTTGAGTGTCGACAGTCCGACGACCACATTTTGGTAAAGCACTAACCTGCATTAACCCACGTCTCATCCATGTAATATATGTGACGCTTTTGCCGTCTATATTATTTAATCTTTCTCAAATATCCTCGTCGCCATAGAACTATATAGTCTCTATCTATAAGTGCATTATTTCTCTGTCGTTTTATATATTTAAAGTGCAGAAACTTCATTAGCCGCCCGAGAGTTCTTTTACTAAAATTTGGTAATTCAGCATCATCATTAATGACCTGAAGAACTTTTGATATTGTGGGCAATTCACCCTTCAAATAGAAACTGTGAATTATTTTTCTTATTGCACTTTAATCAAAGTCATCAACTTTTTCAGAGCACTTAGGTCTCACTTTAGTTTTGACTGGTGATTTTATTCCTTCATCGGATTTGTATTCTCTCAATATATTATATACAGAGGCTTCGGCAATTCCAAGAACATTAGCGGTTTTTTAGGTTATTAATTCCTTTTTGTATGGATACTCATTTGACGGCCAAGTTTCTTTTAAGTACTTATATACGTTTATAACCATATGTTTCTCATTACTTGTAAAGCTAGTTACCTGTTAAATATTGAACATAAGCATTAAATAACAATATATATGGATTTGAAAACCATTACCTTCCTTCTGACGAAATATATTTAGTCAGTCCATACGTTTTGACGTTTCTTTCGGGGCGACCTAATTTCCTTGGACGTATTGGGTCCTGGATCCATTTTAAGTAAAAACAATCACACAAAAGCAGCAATTTCAACTAATTAAAAATAACAAATTTAGCAATGGGTATGACGTATGGGACTTCAAAATGACGTCAAAAATGTTAATGTTTCTTTTTTACATGTAATATTAAAATAGGTCGTGTCATTGACTTGTTCATATTTTTTATAACGTCCAAAGACATAAATCGTTTACAAGAAATGGCGTAGCTATACCTACTATCGTCAAACGACGCAACTGTTTTTTAGTTTTAAAGAGTTTTCACCACCTGCACTTCTGCCCCCCCTTTTCCGAGATACGGAGAACGACCCCATAAACTTGCATTTAACTTTAAACTAACCTCTTATTGACATTTAAAAACTATTTTTTTATCCACTTATAAATGCCCGCTAAGCCAAAGAATGTAACATTTCAATGAACTAACGCCAAATGTTGACATTCTAGGCGTCAGTACCTTAAAACTTTAAAAGATCCAGTTGACAGCGCATAATATCGATAAAAACCCGATCCATTGACATATTAGTTTCCAATGACATGAACCTATGTACCGTTGCGCTCATTGGATTTGACCATGAAGGTATAGATAAACATGGAGGCCACAGCTGCAACAAAGCCTTGAGTCAAATACCTACATTTCTCTATCTCACTCTCTGTGGTCTGACCTCTCATTTTAGCGTGGATTTAGTATTGCTATCTTCTTATTAAAATCTCCGAGTAAGCTCTTAAGAAGAGCCGACATATTAAGCAGAAGTTTACACGGTCAATTAATGTGTATTTAAATCAAGAGTTGAAATCCAATCACTTGTTAAAACTCCCAATATTGTAGGTCTCGAACGCTTATAATCATGGTTGGCGAGACAGTGAATTATAATCCCATTTCCTAAGGATTTGGTAATGTGGCAACATTGGCCACCATATGTCAAGTAAATCCTGTCAATATGGCAGTGGTTGGTTGAAAAGAGATGGTATGACCACAGTGAGCGAGATAGCGATTCATCACTTGAGCTTCAAGTAGGTATTCGGAGTGCGGTCTCCATGTTTATCTATAACTTCATGGATTTGACATTATTTGTTTTTGACAGAACTGTCACTAAGTCACTTAGTAGAAATTCTTTGTTTACAAAAAGTCTATCTTCTCGTGGCACCGACTATAGGTATAAACAACGGTAATTCGCACGTAGGTAAAATGTGTAATGTTGAGATATCTTCGTTAGATGATAGTTTTACTTATAATCTTCATTGTTTTGTACAACCATTTATTACGAGTAATGTACCGTGCCGTGACATAAATATGAATTTTGATATTCCGTCAAATATTATTTTAGCAGATCCTACTTTTTATAAGCCCGGAGACATTGATATTTTAATCGGTGCTGACTTATTTTGGGACTTATTAGGATCACTTTATAAATTGGGTACTGGAAAACCAGTTTTATGTGAAACCCGTATGGGTTGGATCGTTTCCGCTCCTATTGTAAACAATAATATTACGTTGTTTTCGCATAATTTAAAATGTAACTTATCTAATATTGTTTCCGATGACAATAGTGACACACTCAGAGCCGACTTAACTAAGTTCTGGCAATTAGAGAAGGTAAATGCGAGGTCTTCTAGTTCTTACATGCCTGAAGAAAAGTTATGTGAAGATCATTTCGTTAAAAATACGACCCGATTGTCTGATGGCCGTTTTTTGTGTTCGCATACCCCTTAAGAAAGATCCCTCGGTTCTAGGTAATTCCTATAAAAGAGCAACAAATTGTTTACAGTCTTTAGAGCGTCGATTAAAGGTTAAGCCGGAATTTAGTAGGCTGTATTATGATTTTATGCTAGAATATGAATCGCTTGGTCATATGACTAAAATAACTAAAAGTAATTTGTTTCTGGTTATTTTATTCCTGATCACGGAATACTACGTGAGTCCAGTAGCACGACCAAACTGCGCGTTGTATTTAATGCTAGTTTTCCTACGTCGACGGGAGTATCTTCTAATGACTTACAGATGGTCGGGCCAATTGTACAGGACGATCTGCTGTCTATACTTCTTCGGTTCAGACTTCACAAGTATGTTTTATCTGCTGACGTGCAGAAGATGTATAGATGCATTGCTGTACACCCGTCCGATAGACATTTGCAACAGATTGTTTGGCGTGATAATATTAATGAGCCTATTAGTGTTTACGAATTAAACACCGTCACATACGGCACGGCTAGCGCGCCATTCCTTGCGACACGGTGTCTTAAACAGACAGGAGACCACTGCGAGAACCCTAAAATAGCTGATATCATCAGACATGATTTTTATGTAGATGACCTGCTTACTGGGGATGATGACTTGGAGGAAGTGACCTTCATTCGTAAGGAAATCACTAAGGAACTCTAAATATAATTTATTATATAACTTTCTCACTTGCCTTGTTAATTAAATAAATGATTATAATTAAATTTAAAGCTAAACCTAAAAGTAATCTAAAATTAAGAAAAAAAAAGAACAAAAGGAAAACAACGAAAACGAAAAAATATATAATAATATATATGCTATACTGCGTCCAAGAATTCTTCCGCAACGCCGTCTACTGGTAGCGTGCCCAGAAGACTGGCAGCATTGCCACGCTGGATGGCAATGCTTATTCTCTCTGCGAAAAATAGGCCAGCCTTCTGGTCATGGGAAGCATCGATCATAAGGAACTTGCGTCAGCATGTATGCCATTGTATAAATGGAAGTCAAATGTTCCTTAGCTGGTGTCCGATGCTGTTCTTCCTTCAGACAACTTGCCAGCCTCACTTGACTTAAATAAGACATCAAGTGGGCCTGACAAGTTGCTTGGTCAAGACTGGTATGTTACCACTGATGAGCTAGGGTTTTTATAGATCTGTCTAAGCCTGCAACTACTCACACTAAACGTGATTTTTTTGATTGAATATTCGATCCCTTAGGTCTCTTGGGTCCCATTGTTATCACCATGAAAATAATGATGCAAAAAAATGTGGTTAGATAAGCTGGGGTGGGATTAACCACTACCTTGTGAGATCCAAAGACATTGGGACATTATAATTAAATCATTGCCTCTTTTAAATAATTTACGTATTCCGCGAATTGTAGTCTGTAATTCATATAGGGAATTAGAAATCCACATTTTTACAGATGCATCTGAGTCTGCTTGTGTCTACGTTCGCAGTATGAATGACATAGGCTATTGTTCGGTTTGTTTATTAATGGCTAAAATTCGAGTGGCTCCCATTAATGGGAGCCACTTGTGGGGATGGGAGCCACACACCATAATTCCAGCCTCGGAATTGTTGTGGGCTTAAGCCCACAACAATTCCGAGGCTGGAATTATGTGGTGCCTTGGTTGGTTCTCGTCTTTATGAGAAGGTGAGGAGTTCACTTCGAGTGCTGGACTGATTCAACCATAGTGTTGGGATGGTTACAAATGATGCCTAACAAACTTCAGCCGTTTGTGCGTAACCGCGTTGCTGAAGTTTTGGACAAGGAGGGCAATTGTACATGGAGACACGTCCCAACAGATAAAAATCCAGCAGACCTAATATCTCGTGGCGTGGATATTAGTGTTCTGCAGGATTCCGATCTGTGGTGGTCAGGGCCAAATTTTTTGAGTATAAACCCGTCTGTATTGCCATCTCAAATTAAGTGCTTAGGAAATAAGCCATTACCGGAAATCCGACCTGATGTAGTGCTAAGTGCTGTTTTAGATAATTCTAAAGTTATACGTTTGATTCATTTTGGTCGTTTTTCTAATTATTCACGACTTGTACGTTCTGTAGCTTATATGTTAAGGTTTATTAAGTCATGTAGGAAGCATTACCTTGAAACTAATTATTTGTCACAAGATGAATTACAAGATGCATTAAATGTTGTTATAATTCAAAGTCAGTCTGAATCGTTTAATGAGTATGAATTACTTTTACACAAAAAGAGTTTACCTAAGAAGAGTGCTCGTCTTAAGTTTAATGTTTATTTAGACAGCAAAAAAATAATGCGTGTAGGCGGACGCTTCGATAATTCTAATTTTAATTTTTCTAAAAAGCACCCTATTATATTACAGTCCACTCACTATTTTAACAAGTTGCTATTTGATTTTGAGCATAAAAGGCTGATGCATGCTGGCCCCCAATTACTATTAGCCTCAATTAGGGAATCTTACTGGCCAATAGGAGGTCGCAACTTGGCGAAGGCCTGTTATCATAAATGTGTTCTTTGCCACCGCATGAAAGGTAAGGTTGTAACGCCTATAATGGGTAATTTACCAAAAGAACGTGTGAGTCCAGGTTATCCCTTTGAGAGTACGGGCGTTGATTATGCCGGTCCTATTATGTGCGCTAGTCGTCAAGGTCGTGGATGCAGGCTGATAAAGGTGTACATCGCAATTTTTATTTGTTTCACCACCAAGGCCATCCATTTGGAGACCGTAGGTGATTTAACTAGCAATAGTTACTTACTAGCTTTGTATCGATTTATTTCTCGACGAGGTAACCCCGCTGATATATTTTCTGATAACGGTACCTCATTTGTCGGTGCGTACAACGACCTCTCTAAATTTTTTTAAATTAAATAGTTCGTCCTTGGGTGAGAGTGCAGCTAATGATGGAAAAAGGTTTCATTTTATCCCAGCGTATACGCCTCATTTTGGTGGCATCTGGGAGGCGGGTGTAAAGTCCACAAAGTATCACCTTCAAAGAGTGTTGGGCAATTGTAATTTGACATTTGAGGAGCTTTACACCGATTTGACTAAAATTTAAGCCATACCGAACTCTCGTCCACTGACGCCGATGTCTTCAGATCCTGCCGACTACACACCGCTGACGCCAGGTCATTTCCTGATAGGACGACCCCTTGTTTCGTTGCCGCAACCGAATTACACGGACCACTCTGCTAACCATCTTTCTCGTTTTCAACGAATAGAGCAATTACGCCAGCACTTTTGGAGCAGATGGAGCAAGGAGTATGTTTCAGAATTACAGCTGCGGACAAAATGGCGTTCCTGCAAGGATGGGCTGAAGCTACACACCCTTGTTGTCATCAAAGAGGACAATCTTCCTCCTCTGAAGTGGAGTCTTGGACGTATTGTGGCTGTACACCCCGGAACAAACGGCATAGCTCGTGTAGCGGATATTAAGACATCGACCGGAGTCATTCGCTGAGCGTTCAACAGAATCTGTCCATTGCCTGTGTCTACGGAGTCTGGTTGAAACCGTTGCTTTCAACGCCCGGGGGCATGTTCACGCGCGCCTGACTAAATCACCATAGCAATATTACGCTCAAATCACTAATTGTTAATTTTATTATTTTATACTTGTATCATGTATATGCAAAGTCACTTGCTGTACGGATCTCGTGTAGTTAACACGTTTCTCATTTCAGCCACCTGTTAGACCAGCCATACTCAACCTTTATTTACACTGGGCCACATAATTGCTACTGTTTAATCTAGCGGGCCGCAGTAATTTACCTACATTTGTTGCGTATGTCCTTTACCGTGCTATAATAGTCTATCTATGTACCAAATTTCATCAAACCGATTCATGGTTTAGTCGTGAACGCGTAACAGACAAACAGTTTCTTTCGCATTTGTAATATTAGTGGGAAAGTGGGGATTATGCGACAGTAACATAAAACTTTATATTAAAAAATATAACCATTTATTTATGTAATAAAAATTAATGAGATTTTTTTGACACTAACAAAATTTTTAAAATTTTTGTTAAAGCAGTAATAATTTCTGCATGCTTCTCTCAAAACGTCGTCAAAGTGCGAATCAGTATGCCGAGATCTGTAGACCTTTTTCGCATATTTCATTTTTGATTATGAAGATTCGCATAGGTATGTTGATGCAAACAATGTCAAGACTAAGTGTGCATGTAAATTTTTAAACGTCTCATAGCTATTTGGTTCTAATATCCCAAAATTATATTGTTTGTGTCTCTCTTCTCTTTAAAAATCGCATCCAGATGCCTATATTTTTTTAAAGCAATCAGCTCATTAGATCATTTTACATTATCAAAACCCAATACTGCAAGCTCTGTTGTAGTGGCTACTTCTAAGTGCCAAGGAATTTCAATTAAGAGAAAACATTTCTTTATTTTGCGTAAATTCTGAAATCTTTTCAGGAATTCGTTGCTTAAGGAAAGTAAGTAATTAGAAATATAAACCAGATACCTGTTATATCGCAAAGAAACTCTAAAAGACACCATCAACTGTCTTGCCCAGGTTCTTTATAAGCTTGAACCCATAGCCACATAGCTAGTAATATGTAGTGTTCTGTGTGTCTGTGTTCAATAAGGGAGAAAACATGATTGATATATGCGTGAATTAATTAATACGTTAATTTTACGTAATTTTGAACCCGTGATAAGTACTATAATATCCTTATCAGTAATACTATAATAAAAATAAAAGTACTGGGCTATGCCGCGGCTCGAGCCACACAAAAAAGGCCAGCGGGCCGTATGTGGCCCGCGGGCCGCAGGTTGAGTATGGCTGCCTTAGACCAAACAGGTAAGTTATATTTATTTATTTTCTTTTAAAAACATGTAACGGGGTCTTGAGCATCGAGTACTGATATGCGTAGCATCACAATTAAAAAAAAAAAGGATTGTCCATTTTTACAATTAATGTCCTCAGGATACTGTTGGAATCTCACGCATTCTGTGCATGATAGAGGCCGCTCTTTTTCTTAGGATGGCGTAAACATCATCAACTCGAGCCTCAGCGAACATCTGAGAAGCACTACAAAAGCGTGGCAGTCCTAACAGCACCCTAAAGGCATTGTATTGTACGCGCTGTGGTTCGTCTAGAACATGCTAGATGGACAAAATTATTTATTGAGGTTTTTTAGTTCGTACGGCTTTATTATGATATTCTAATGGGGTATTAGCGCATATAACACCAAAAAACAGGAGGTAGGGTCACGTGTGCCAACAAAAAAAATATATAATAGCGATTAATCTTTTATTGTCAGACAGGTAAAAAATAACAATGAAAAAAAATAACAATAGTCATAAAATATTGTGCTACTAAGGACTTGGCTTCTAATTACATAATAGGGCATTATTACTACCTACTCAATAACAATACTTTTTACTTAAAAAATATGCAGTTAAAAAACAATATGTTGACAACTAATAATAAAGTTAGACAAGGTACACAGCTTAAAAAAACATTAGTAAAATATTATTTACAACTTCTATTTATTCTGCATCACTAAATTCTTCTTCTGAAGAATCATCTACCATATAATCTGACATATTTTGATGAGAACTACAATGACTTACACTAGACCTTACATTTACAGGAGGGGGTATAATTAATTCTAAAACCTCAGAAGGAAGTTTACTCGTCGGTTTTTTCGGCACTTCCCTAAGGCCATTTATTACAGGATCAGATGTAATTAGCAACATATTAAGTAAATCCCTATTCGTGGCAATACGTGAATATTTTCGAGTATTGTGCTCCCGGAACCTCCTATAATCCTTATTACGCGCTTCCTGAGCTTCTTCAGAAAGCTGCCCAATAGGTAAAAGAGCCGATCTCACAATTTCTACACTGTGCACAAGAATTTTGTGCACAGTAACAGGCATTTTATACCACGAATAGAGACTAAGATACAATTTTTTTGTGTCCTGTGTAAAAGAATTAAATTTAACAACATCAATATCGTAACCCGAAGCTAGAGTTCTAAGGATAGTGCCAAAGTTCTTAATTAGTGTCACATCTACACCTGTAATATCTGAAGCCTGTTCAGGATTCTCAAAAAACCGACGAGCAGTATTCCCATCATTCGTATTACCAAATCCTGGTTTTGGTTTATCTACAATTAAACCCATTTCAACCTTAAACCTTTCTTGGATACGAGCCGAACGTTGCTTCACATTTTCTTTGTCACTTTGACCTCGAAGTTGCCATTTCTTAACTTCAAGACGATAGCTTATGTGAAGCAAACATTCAAAAGACCGGATCCAAGCGTGAAGGGGAGATATACCAAAACCAAGAGTTTCCTTATTTACAACAAATTCCCTAGACTCATCATTCATAAATTTAGGAGTAGCTCCACAAATGTAACATTTAAGTGCTGACGAAGTTTCAGTCATAGCGTTGCACACTTTACCATCAATCATCGTGAACAGTAATTCGTGTTTGACCGATATCTCTTTACCATCTATATTACCTATTGTTGGCACCAATTGGTTTATTTCCTCCAAAATCTTATTGGTTTCTATTACAGTAAAATCTGTTGTTTCTTTGGAGAAAATAAACTTAATCTGTCGACAATACATGGTAGAAGATGGTCGAGGATTCTGCCAAGCAACTCTACCACTATTGTCACGTAACTGAAGTGGCACGAATGAGAACATAAACAAAAACTCATCTGTGTCTTCACTGTTTGAGAATTTTTGTTTGTAAGTGCTATGACCGGAACTTCCATCACACCCCCACTTGCTAACAAGGGAGAGTGATGAGCCAGAATCTACAGATTTTAAAACTTCACGCTGTGCACAAATTAGACGTTCAGCTGTTTTATTTAAAACCGCCTGAAGTTTAATTTCTGCACGCGTTTCGCTTATAAAAATCTGTTCCTCGGGAGGGTAGCATTCAATTTTTGCCTGCCTAACACTATAAAATGATGGGAATACCTGGTGTCCTGCCTTGATGCTCCATTTCCTCGTTTGTTTATAAGAGTGACTCGTGGATTTGGCATCCACATAATATGCCAAAGCCTCCTCTTTGGACAAACATCTTGGTTGTTCGCGTACCTTTTCACCCACATATCTTTTCATTTCTTGGCACTTTTCCGGACTATGGCTTGCTTCTTTAATCACAGTAGCCAAATTCCGATGTCCGGATAATCGTGCCGATATTTCAGCAGCGGCTACTAGCTGGTTTACATCTCGCGTGTGTAGTAGGTCGTCCACGCGTCTCCTTTTCGTTTTTTCACTTGCTTCAGGAAAATCTAATGATGGACGTCCACGAATCGAACTCTTACTTAATGATGATGGTGTTGAGAGGTGGACAGATGCTTTGAATGTAAAATCCCCAGACAACCACTCAGAATTCTTAGTCAGGAAGCGATTACGGCATTTCCCACATTTTTCCCATTTTTCTGTGTATTTGGATGACAATCTTCCAATTGTCATTTTAATTTCCCGCTCAGATGCTTCCGTGATATTACCAAGATCATGTTTCATCACTATAAACTCATACAGTCTACTGTTGCGGTTCTCTTTAGCATGTTTCTGCCATTCATCAAAAAACTCAATTTTCGAGACTGAGAATTCGTATTCTAGAAAACAGACAAAATGACAAAGTTGTACTCAAGTGTGTGCAGGCTAAGATGACTAAAATTTAAAAGCTAACAGATATGCCTATGCTATATATAAAATCTAGCCCGGGTACAAGAGGGTACAAGTAGTTTCTAGTCCAATGAATTCAGAAAATCATCAAAATTTGACAAACTTCTTTAAACTCAAGCTATTTAAAAAAAATGGGGAAATGTAAACCTATTTTCTTATTAGAAATAAAAAGAACATACCTTTAACTTGAAGATCCATCACTAACACTTTTGAAAAAACTTAAACTCACTGACATAGGATGTTACTTCCGTACACGCAAAAATGCAATTAATAAGTGGTTTTCTTACACTTTCCTTATATACTAACCTCATTACCTTATCAGTAGTTGACACGTGTCCAAAACAATTCTCAGAATTGGGGCACCTGGGTATCTGGTAAAAGGCTCAGGTAATGAATTTCAGGTAATTAGACAATGACTTTTGTCCAGCTAGCATCTTCTAGACGAAACACAGTGGCGCAGGGCGCTGTACGACCGCTGCGTATATGTCACCCACAGGCTACATGTGTAAAAGCTTTGGCAATATGCCTTAACCTTTTTACTGGTAGTGGCAATATTTATGCCACCAACTTTTTTATTTTTTTTCTTGTACGACAATACTACTACTTAAAAAGTACCAATTCTGTGTGATAATGAACCTATCACAGATTATTAAAAAAAATAAAACATTGACACATTTGACAATTGTCAAATTTTAGCACGGAGGTATTAAAAAAAAAATCATCAGTTTACGATTTGTATAAAAATCCAAGAATATCTTCATATTGCGACGTAGCCAGGTTACGATTTTATATTTATTGTAAAGTAAATGGTATTCTAATTATGCTATACTATAATTTTTCTAACAATAACTTCTAATTGTTCTCAAAATTGGCTCCGATCATGTGGCAACATGGTGGCAACATATATGCCATTACCAGTTACCATTACCATTGCACTTGTCCGGTTTGTTTTAGATTTGTATAGAAATATATAAGTAATCTTTACTTTTCATATTTTCTTTGACAATGAGTAAGCGAAGACAAGTATTGGCGGACAAGCAAATAGAAGAAGAGCTTGAAAATCTATTCGGTATACCAGATGGCTCTTTATCTGAAGATGATGAAGTAGTGACAGATACCGAGTGCGTTGAAGATTCAGACTTGCTTTCTGTGTTATTAGGTGAAGATGCTCTGATTAGCTCAGCATCGGAACAAGTACAAACTGCAAGATTTCAGTTATCTGTGTCTGAAGCCGGAGAAATCCCAAACTTTTCAGACTTTTCTTCTTCATCAGATGATGAATCGGATGCAGATGAGGTCGAATGGAAAAAGCAATCTTGGTAACAAAGTCCTAACTTGGAAAACTTCGATTTACGCTGTTCAAAAAAAACTATCAAATGCCCATTACTAATACCAGAATATACAAAACATATGGGTAGTGTCGATCGTTTCGACCAAAAAAGAACATCATATTCGGTGGGTAGAAGAAGTCGCAAATGGTTTATAGATGTTGCAATAACCAATGCCCATATGTTACATCAAACATACACCCGAGAGCACAATGTTATGAGCCAAAAACAATTCAGAATTGCTTTTTCAAGGGAGCTGGTGGATAATAAAATCTTTAGAAAAAAATCATTACAATCAACGCCAAAATATGTAACTAAAAAAAAGAATCGAGTGGAAGAGACTCATGAAAGACAAAAATAATTTACGTTGTACCAGAAGAAATCAGCTTTGAAAGATTAGATGAACACTGGCCTATAGAAATAGAGACTTATAAGAGGTGTCGCTACTGCAGCACTAAAGTAAATAATAAGAGGTCTAAAATAGAATGTGAACGGAGTAAAGTGGCACTATTTATACATCCATGTTTCAAATTATTTCACAAAGAAAATCAATGAATGATTCGTCGTTCATTGATTTTCTTGGTCCCTCACTGGTGCTGGCAAAGATATTGCCACCATGTTTTTTTCTTATTGTAAACATGTATAATTTTTTTTCTTGAATATTAAATATTAAACTACCCAGAATGATTCCATAAAACGACATTTTATTTTTCTGACATAAAAAAATGCTTCTGCCATGTGATTTTGACATCACGAGAGCAAAGAGCAAACCTGCGGATATCATATTACAACGGACGGCCAGCACCCTGCGCTCCCTCTCCATATCAGCGTCATCTGATAAATCCTCTGTGACGATGTGACCGAGGTATTTAAATTTTGTCACTCTTTTAAGAGGTGTTCCATTTAGAGTCACAGAAGGTATACCACCTGGCGTGTTATTTTTACACTTAAATATAATTATCTCGCTCTTGATAACATTATACACAAGTCCGTGTGACACCGCATAATCCTCACATATTCTAAATTCGTTTTCTTAGAGCACTGATCGATGGGCACAGTAAACACATATCGTCGGCATAATTGATATTATTAATTATCGTCCCGTCTATCGAGCATCCTATATTTGTTTTACTGAGCTCATCGATCAGCTGATCCATATATATGTTGAACAAAGTAGGCGAAGTCAATGCACCCTGTCTGACACCACACTGCAATGTGTAAGCATCTGAATACTCATTTGACCATCTCACACGATTTATTTGCGAGTTATACCGAACTATAAAAAATATATATCTGAAGTAGTAGATATATATTATATATCTACTACTTCAGATAGTATTTTCAGGCTATGTAATTTATTTCATAGTTTTTCATAGGATACAAGATCGAAAGCCTTGGAGAGGTCGAGAAAGGCAGCGTATATCGGGGTTTTCCTGTCTGTGTAATATTTCACAGTTTGCTTGAGCGCCAGAATAGCATTCTCAGTAGATAGATTTCGTCGAAAGCCAAATTGTGCATCATTTAATTTTAAATTAACATTTAGTTGGCGGTCAAGCAGACCGTCAAATATCTTACCAATAACAGTTCCTAACGTAATAGGTCGGTAGTTACACTTATCCGCGATATTACCAGTTTTATTTTTTACCACTGGCACCACTACACTCTCCATAAGCTCTGCGGGCAGATAGGTGTGGCAGATGCGAGACGAGTAGATCAGTGCTAAAATTCGGTAAATGTGTGGTCCCGCATGCAACAAGTGTTCCACGCTCAGACTATCATGTTTTTTCTGTTCTGAGTGACCGGCAGCCTTCGCTTTCGCTAAACTCTTAACTACCTCTTCCACCTCTTTAGCAGTAAGCTTAATGGGAGACTCCGAACCAGACCGTACAGGCCCGTCCATCTGCTGGGTATGCTGTAGCCTTGGGTATACTCTAAAATGATTTTTAAATACATTAGCTATCTGTCTTGCACCTGTCACACCATCTACACTTGTCGGTAGGTCTGGCTTTAGGTTTAATTTATTTGTTTGTTTCTAAAACTTGCCAAAATTTTTCGTTTCATGGTGGTGAGCTATTATATCCATTTGCACCTGTGTTTTATTGTCTTGACATAACTTTAATTTACTCTTAAATATACTTCTACTTCGTTTCATATCCGTATAAATCGGGCCTGTCCTAGGCATACCATATAACCGCCAAAAATTATATTTTTCACGGACTTCCCTGTGTGCATTTTTTACATATTTATTCCATCCTACGACACGTCTACCCTTCCCGACACCCTCCGACTCATGACTCTGCATTGCTGCGACCTGAAGGGTTTATATCACTTTTTGATATAATTCATCTATAAACAGTCTGTGGCTAACATCTGTACACATTCTATCACAACAGTAACGGAGTGCAGGTGGCAATTCAACAGAGTTTAAAACCTCCATACATATTTCATTATAATCATTTATTTCTGTTAAATTTTTCAGCCCCCATAATTTAGTTAGTTTACAGTTTATTGCACGAGAGTATTTTTGTTTGGGTCCGCGTATTTATAAAAATATTCCTTTAAAAATAAGAGTTAGGCTCAATGAAATCCTTTTCACAATAACAAGATTCCATTAGAAATAAGATTTAGGATCAATGAAATCCTAGATCATAATTAAATTACTAATGCGCTTTATAATTATTAATTATAATGTTTATTTAGTTTGTTATTGTTTGACATATTTTTTTAAACCTTGGACATTATATATAATTTGAATTAATAGGATGTATGCAAGTTTGATAATGTTGCCATGTATTTAAACTATCTATTTAAACTATCATAACCAACAATTTATGAATTGTCGTCAAATATGTCCTCTCAATAGGGTTTTACTTTATATTGCATGCTGTAACGCAGAATGTGGTGACACTATTATATTATTGTAACAACATTGTATTTACCCATGTTCGCAATAAATGATATGAATATGAATATAGGAATTTCGGGAAATCCCTTCTTAGTGCACCCCTACGGTCCCCAAGGAACATACAAGCCAAATTTCAGCTTCCTGCGCCCAATAGTTTCGGCTGTAGCGTGTCTGTCAGTCAGTCAGTAACGCAAGGATTTTATATATTAAGATTAGGCGTATAATTTATTATTTCTATAATTTTATTTAATTATAGACATGTGTGACATACTTAATTTAAGACTTTTTTATACCTTGTTTATATGCAAATAAATAACGATTATTATTATTATTCTCTTAATTCATTATTTATCTTATAGTTTCCTTTATATTTTAAAATTACATTTCATAAAAAAGAAAATTTCATTTGAAAATATAAATGGGACCACAGAGACCCACCAGTGTCGGGTACAGGGACCAAGCCACCGGTGGTTAGGGTGTCAGAGACAGGAACTTCCTCACGATGCGAGCCGTGTCGAGAAGAACTGCCTTCTGAATCAAGGATTTGATTCAGCTGCCTAGTTGTTGCCTCTTTAGATGTTGGTTGAGGCTCTTGACGATAGGCCATTTACACATTTACCGTCACCACTATCGGGATGTGGGATATGGATTCGGCGAAATCCACATCCCATATGTCAACAATCACGTGAGCTAGGTCCAAATATTTGATCTCGTTTTCTGCTATCACGAGGTTGCCGTCATGCGGTATGGTGAGATCGACTATTATTGCGAGTCTCTCTGCTCGGTCTATCACTACAATATCAGGCTCATTGGCTACAATAGTCCTGTTTGTAATGATAGACCGATCCCCATTCTCGAGAATTGGTTCAGGCACATATCTGTAGTGCGGTACCTCTGAAGCAACGAGATTATATTTAAGAGCTAGTTTCTGATGGATTATCCTAGCCACTTGGTTGTGTCTGTGCAAATACTGACCACTGGCAAGACTCGAACAAGCGGACACTATATTCAGAGTAGTTCCTCAGAGTCAACATGTTCGATGACAATGGGAATACATACATATTTCTGTAACCAACTAACAAAACGATATGTAACTTTTTTTTTTGTACAGTTTAGCTTTATCCCTAATTTTACAATTTGCAGTCTAGATACAAAATAAAAATATTTTAACTTCGTTCTTCAGATTCATATAACGTGTCCATCTGCCATTTGCCGGAATAAAATAGTCGATGTCGCATTTTCCCTTTGATAAATTAATATAAATGAAGAGCCTTTCAGTAATATATGCTTGTCCCGCTTTAAAATTTCCAATTGTTCCAATACGCACATTCTAAAACCCTTTTGACAAGTGTGTACGACGTCAAATGAATGTCCGTCCGTTGTCCGTAGTCCGTCAAATTAATGTCTCAGTCGTTGCCCATCACTCCTGAGGATGCCTCGTGCAGAGGCGAAACACGTGTCGAAGAATAGTCGGCGCATACAGCGGAATACTGCAAGTCAGGTATCTTCCAGGGACCCATACCATTCCTATAATCCTTATCCATTTAGAGGAGTTCGGTATTGTCAACCTTTTCCTATTACAATAGTTGAGGTGGTCAATCCGAGGGTGCGTGGTGGGTTCCTCTTTCCTTCCATGGGGTTACCTTAATGTGTTTATAAATAAGGAAATAAGAAGTGTCCCGCATATAATACAGATTAATATAGTTCTTGACCGTTCGATCAGTCATTCAGTTCGATTGATCGGTTCAGCAGTTTAGGTGATTAGTGAGAGCAAACACATTAGCACTATAACACTGGTAAATTTATTATTATCAAAACTGTTTTATTTTCAGGTAATTTGATTGTAACGATAGCAATCACTAGTGGTCTGAAGATTTTCACATGATAAGTGCAAGACGGACTGACGGATTTATTTTATTAAGTTATCATCACCATCCAGTTTCAATCTAGGGTCCGCTCACTAATCATACTGGATTTGGCTAAATATTTGCTTTTCCACAGAGCGACTGCCTGTCCGTCCTTCGCAGCCCAAAGATATTGTGTGTATATAGGGTTGCGATATTAAATGATTTAGTTTCAGTTTATTTAGGGGTACTGACGCTCTAAAACGACTGTCGAAGATCTTCATGACAACCGGGACCGACGGCTTTACGTGCTCTTCTAGGCACGGGTCAAGCGATAATTTTTTTTTTTATTTTTTTTTTTATAGACTCACGCCTGTATCCCCGAAGGGGTAGGCAGAGGTATAATATTACACCCACATTTCGCCATAAATTTTTAGGTCCCACGTAATAGGGGGCGAGCCTATTGCCGTACCGGGCACATCACCAGACTCATTGCTGCTACTAAGAATTTCCTAACGGAAAAACCCAATAACATTTTGCACGACCCGAGAATCGAACGCGAGGCCTCCCAATCCCACGCCCACATTTATACCGCGAGACCAACGAGGCAGCGATAATTAGCAATTTAATACACATTTAACTCCGGAAAGTCATTGTAGCGCGCCGTGGATTCGAACCCAAAACCCTCTGCATGGCAGTCTATAGGTATCTCCACTAGTCCATCGCCGCCTTGTCGTGTTTGTCTTTCATTTTTGTATTCTATCTGAAGTTAGTGAAGAATTTGACAACCCAAATTCAATTTCAACCGGTATTTCTAGCCGGATTATAATAATTGTACATATTTGTTTTTTTTTTATCTATTCTATCACCCTTTAAGAGCCTTTCGTTATAGTAAAAATAACATCGTGCATATCAAAATGAATTGTTCTATTATTAGGTATCAATTTATACATCCCATTTCCTCTCGTTTATTTAACAAATATGTTTTTTCCTGAAGCCGATAAAACGATTATGTATGATGGATGTGACTGAAATAGATTGTCGATGACGATACCTAATTGTAAAGGATGCTTATTTGCGTCGGGTTATTTTCTTAGTGCCCCGATCTCCGAGGCACCCGTACCGGACGGTCTTGATTTATTTATGTTTTGGTTAACTCAATTAAAAGTCAATTTAACTTAAAAGCACCATCAACAGCAACATACCGTTTATAAAATTTTATTAGTTACTAAAATTAAATACTTAACTTTAGGAATCAAGACAAATTATAGACTTTTGCTTGGCTATAGTTTATTTTTTATTGACTCACGTCTGTATCCCTGTTGGCTATAGTAAATATTAAAATTAAACAATACAAAGTAGAGTTTCTTAGGGCGATCACAGGGTTTGATTATTGTCACAATCGCTTCTTTTTCAATACACGAAAATCAAAATATCTAGAATAAATAAAAAAATAACATAATTCAAAAGCAGGCATAATTTGATGACGACAACCATGAATCAATTATAAAAATAATCAATATTAATACCAACTTATAGTCATGGTAATGTAAAAACAAATATATTGGCAGTACCTAAGTACATCTAATTTTAAAAATATTGTTGTAATAAAGTGTAGAATATATTTGATAATATTGTATTATACTTATACATATGTAATATTCTTTCTGTTCTTCTAATCCTATCTTAAGATCTTAAGAATCTATCCAAAAAAATATTCAAACTGTATTAACCTCTAATAAATCTATGAGCTGGTGTTGTTCAAAATTTTAAATTAAATACTTTCGTCTTATATATTTCAAACTCATATTATTTGCAGCCTAACTGGTCCTACTGCAGGGCAAAGGCCTCCCTACCCTCTTTCCACCTTTCTCTATCGAGAGCTGTTGTTACCCACTCTTTATCAAATAGTGTAAGATCGTTTTGCCACTTAATCTTTGGTCTGCCGCGAGGCCTCTTTCGATTTGGGACCCACAAAGTGGTAGTTTTAACCCAAAGATTGTCAGACATTCGACAGACATGACCAGCCCAGTCATATTTCAATTTGTCTGCTTTTTTTGATTGGGACACATCTGCGATTTGTGTTTTAGAGCGCAGTGTAGCATTTTTGACTCGATCTATGAGTTTTACATCGAGAATGCTACATTCCATCGCTCGTTGACAAACCCCGAGGCTGGACTTCTGATCTGCGGTCAAAGACCAGGTTTGAGCACCATATGTGACGATGGGGAGGATGCACGTGTCCTTGAGTCGGCGTTTCAAAGACATAGGCAGGTTGCCTTTCAAAAGGTCTTTCATGGACCAAAACCTCCTCCAAGCGTCTTCCATTCTACGCGTGAGTTCCGCTTCTTGTCTCGCCTGAAAGGAAACTAATTGGCCCAAATAGATATACTCATGGACATATTCAACCTCCACACCCTCGACATATAATTTATTCTTAGTGCTATTGGTCATCAATTTGGTCTTCGACATATTCATCTTCAGTCCAACCCCAAGGCTAGCCTTATACAGTTTTTCAATCATGTGTCCCAACTCCAAGGCACGTTAGTCTCTTCGTTAGTCTCTTTTCTCCGATGAGAATGCCTTTTCCCTCCCAACCAGGTAGAATTTGCCGAAAAGTTTCTTCTAGTGTCGCGGTGAACAGTTTCGGTGACAATGGATCACCCTGTTTGACACCTTTTGCTATTCTGAAAGATGGTCCTATATTTGTGAGCTTAATTGATGCTCAACTATTGAGGTACACTATTTTCAGTAAATTTATGTAGGTGGGATTTATGTTTTGGTTTTCTAACGCCTGGAAGATGGAGGAATGTTTAATACTATCGAAAGCTTTTGAGTAGTCTACAAATGCTAAATATAAGGGGATGTTATATTCAATGTGTTTTTCTAAAACCTGGTTGACAGCTTGTAGATGATCGGTGGTAGAGAGCCCTTTGCGCAAGCCCGCTTGTTCAGGGGGTTGATGACAGTCAAGTTCGGCTGCTATTCTGCCTTCAATTATTTTAATCCTTGCTAAATTACTTTCCAACCCCTACATTATTCTAATGGTGGGGAAAACAAAGATTTATCGCGTGTCCTTAGCGGTAGACGACATCTGTCGGAGGTTGAGTTATTTGTCAACCTATCCTATGGCCCTTAACCAAATAAATAGCATGCAATACATTTTTAGGCTTTGACTTTGAAATAAAATGAAAGGTCAAGTTGAGTGATAACCCTAATCACTATGTTTTGAAACTTAATTCCTCCTACGAGCCTCAATAGTGGAACGTGGTTTTTTTATCAGTGATAGGCCTTATTACGAGGAATATTTCTATGCTAGTCAAAAGTCGCACTTTTGAGTTTTTATGGAGAAAATAAATAAAAACGAAAATATGAAAAAAGAAAATTACTTGGTATCTAGAGGTGATTTTCTAGAAATTAAAACTAATAAA
Source organism: Euclidia mi (assembly GCA_944739405.2). Lineage (NCBI taxonomy): Eukaryota > Metazoa > Arthropoda > Insecta > Lepidoptera > Erebidae > Euclidia > Euclidia mi. Next base: position 39,737,706 of record OX123205.2, on the reverse strand, counting down.
CATGGGCCTAAAGATTCTTCATTAGACTGTATTTATTTGAACACAATATCTTAGTTATTTACAGAAATTATTTAACATTTTTTAAGGTGAAGGTCACGTAGGTTTTATTATTTTATATTATAAAAAGTATATGAAATAGACACTTGGGTGTTCTAGTCTTGCATTTCAAATGCATTTTTTGATCAGTTTACATAATAAACAGCATAGGGAATTTTTTTGGGTCCAATCAAACACTGTGCATCGGTCGCATGAAGCAGTATAGACCCGCTACGACAACCCCATTTAATAAAAAATAAAAAACATTTTTGCTATTCGTTTTTAAAAAAAATTTAAAGGTTTAGATTATTTATGAAAAATATGCAAGTAGGGTATACCTAATCTGTGTAAAAACCTGGCAAGGTCCAAGTAGTAATATATCGATGGTCAGAGGTATATATAAACAATTTTAGGTGGACGACACAGAAGAATAACTAAAGCAGTGGACGACTATACTAAAGCTTTTCATTATTTTTAAAACATTTAGGCCCTTATATTTGGCCTTTTGGTGGGTTCTATGATAAGTTTTATAATTTTTGTATGGCGACGGCGCGTCGCAACCCTGTCCATCATAAACAGCCACGTCCATTCTGACATGTGTCTGATTCGTATATACCAATGTACTCTGTGGTCTGATTTATGAAGAATAAGTTTTATGCTATTGAATGTCTGAATGTGAATGCATAAAACCATTTAATTTCAAAGCAAACAATAAATGAGGAATATGAATTGTTTACGTTCTTTAATTGTTTTCATCTCGCATCTATACTAATATAATAAAGCGGAAGAGTTTGTTTGTTTGTTTGTTTATTTGTTTGTTTGTTTGTTTGTTTGAACGCGCTAATCTCAGGAACTACCGGTCGGATCTGAAAAATTCTTTTTGTATACGATAGCCCAGTTATTCCGGAAGGGTATAGGCTATATAACATAACGCTTCGACCCTTTGGGGCCGGGCAAAAGGCTAAAAAGGCTAAAAGATAATGTCGGCTAATCTCAGGAACTAGCAGTCGGATTTCAAAAATTGTTATTGCCTATGATAGCTCAATTATTCCGAAAGGCTATAGGCTATGTAAAATTACGCCACAACTTATAGGGGCTAGACAAAAATAATAAGATGGTCAGACGAGAAGGGGAGGGTTGGGTCAAAGGCAAAAAAAGGCTAAATGAATAGGATACAATCTATATGGGTATCGTTTTCGGCATTTTCGGGACACTGATTAATAATATGAAATTTATTTAGTGATCCAAGATGGCGGACGGAAAATCAAAGATGGCGGATGAATTTTAAAAATCAATTAAATCAATATGGGTATCGCCTTCGATATTTTAAGGGGTGGGGAATCGAAATACAACATCTATTTCGTGATCAAAGATGGCGGATGGGAAATCAAAGATGGTGGATGGGAAAATTTAAAAAATCAATATTGGTATCGTCTGCGATGTTAAAAGGGATGGAGAATCCAAAATAATACAACATCTATTTCGTGATCAAAGATGGTGGATGGGATTTTTTTTTAAAATCAATATGGGTATCGTCTCCGATGTTTAAAGGGATGGGGAATCCAAATACAACATCTATTTCGTGATTCAAGATGGCGGATGGGAAATCAAAGATGGCTGATGGGAAAAATTTAAAAAATCAATATGGGTATCGTCTCTGATGATTTAAGGGATGGTGAATCCAAATACAACATCTATTTCGTGATCAAAGATGGCGGATAGGAAATCAAAGATGGCGGACGGGATTTTTTTTTAAAGTCGATATGAGTATCGTCTCCAATATATAAAGGGATGGGGAATCCAAATCCAACATCTATTTCATGATCAAAGATGGCGGATGGGAAATCAAAGATGGTGGATGGGAAAGTTTTAAAAAATCAATATTGGTATCGTCTGAGATGTTAAAAGGGAAGGGGAATGCAAATACAACATCTGTTTCGTGATTCAAGATGGTGGATGGGAAATCAAAGATGGCGGATGGGAAAAAAAAATCAATATGGCTATCGACTCCGATATTTTAAGGGGTGGAGAATCCAAATACAACATCTATTTCGTGATCAAAGATGGCGGATGGTTTTTTTTTAAATCAATATGGGTATCGTCTCCGATGTTTAAAGGGATATGGAATCCAAATACAACATCTATTTCGTGATTCAAGATGGCGGATGGGAAATCAAAGATGGCGGATGGGAAAAATTTAAAAAATCAATATGGGTATAGTCTCCGATGTTTAAAGGGATGGGGAATCCAAATACAACATCAATTTCGTGATTCAAGATGGTGGATGGGGAATCAAAGATGGTGGATGGGAAAGTTTAAAAAAATCAATATCGGTATCGTCTCTGATGATTTAAGGGATGGTGAATCCAAATACAACATCCATTTCGTGATCAAAGATGGCGGATAGGAAAACAAAGATGGCGGACGGGATTTTTTTGTAAAGTCGATATGGGTATCTTCTCCGATGTTTTAAGGGATGGCAAATCCAAATACAACATCTATTTCGTGATCAAAGATGGCGGATGGGAAATATAATAATATAAAAAAAGTTATTATTGGTGGTGAAAAAGTGGTAGTGGTATTTGATGTTCGATGCAGACAATGGCTATGTTCAGTGGATACCTCTCCTACGGAACCCTACATGGGCGAGTCAGACTTGCACTTGATTTAATTATTTAATACCTAGCCATAGTATTTAATAGTATTAGTAATTTAATCATATCACTAGATCAGTGATCTAACCATATCACTCATATACCACCTTCTCATCTCCTTACAATAAGTTAGTTTTTCTACCCTAGAAATAATTTATATGGCAAAACAACTTTGCCTAGCAATTAAGACATTAAACACTTATGTTCTTGGTAACTTTGTTCTGAATAAGTTGGAAAAGAGTTAAAAATTAATATGAAATGTAAATACCTTAAAAAGGCGATACGGAGTTCGCCGGGACAGCTAGTAGAGTATATAAATGTACCTCTCTACCACTTTTATACACACGTAGAGAGACAAAAGTTTAAGCAGGAATGGTTTTCAGTAGCGAATATGAACCTTTCACATCACACATTATTATGATCTAACGAAAATGATAAAATAACTTATATTATTATATTATCCTCTTGTCTGTATCTGATTTTGGCGTAAATTTGAAGTCCCCAGACAAGGGTATAATTATATACGTCTACTACCATCTACTACACCAAAGAAATATAACCTTATTAGTCCAACTGGTAGCGCCATCTACCTTTCCATCGAAACTAATCACATCAACGTCAATGGTTGGTCGCTGCTTGGCCAATGCGAGCGATACCTTTTGTTTCTGTCCCTTTCTATCCCATTCCCTGGAAGGGGCACGCCTTTCGCGGATTGGTCGCCGCGTGCATCGACGCGAGAGACGGTCCAGAACATTCGATTCGCTAAATACGTGTCCGCCATACCGTACCGCACCGCGCCGCTTCCGCTATAATTATTACCGCTTATACAAAACCGCTCGCGAGTGAAAGAGATTTATGTAGTGGAGTGAATCAAGCAGCTTCATCCCGAAAACACCAGGAGGCTGCCATTTGCAAGGAAGGAGGACTGACGTACAAGGTAAGTGCCCCTCATCATTAGAATATCCTATACCCACTCACAATCCTTTTCCACATCCTCTTCCCTTATCCAATCCTAGGCGACTAAAACCCGCCATCCTTTATATACAGTCCATTCCTTCTCCAAGTCGCCTAGAACCTACGGTTTCGGTGTAACGCCGAACTATTTTTTTTGGTCCTTCGAGCCGGATTCATTTACGTTTTTATACGTTATATCGCAATACCTAGGCAGTTATAGCACCTAGCTATACTCCTTATCTATTCACATAACCGTCACATGGTTGTTTCCGCCCGCTTCAGTAGGTAATATACTTTTATGTAGCTACCTACTTACTCAATTATCATTTCTGGAACTATCACAGTTGTCTTGTAAATCTTATATTTCAAGCAACTTTTAATTCCTCCGCTTTAAAGTGTTGACTATGTACTTAGGTAAAATAATAGGTACTTTAGATATTCTTATTTTGTTTCGGTCTCATTAGCTTATACTTACGTAAGCATGTCACAACAAAAGAAGTCACGCGTGTCGGAAGACAAAGAGATGACAATCTTAGAAGCAAAACGCAATATTTTATTTGAGCGCATTCAAAACATATACGAGCGTTCAAAAACCGCCTCTATTTCCGACAGTAATAGGGAATCATTCCTTAGCTATTGTATGAAAGTGGATAATATTCGAACAGATTTTCATAAGTTGTTAGACGATTATAACACAAGATTACTTTCTATCAATCCTGATGAAAAACCGAATTATCAGGCGTACACCTCATTCGAAGATCTTTATTGTATTATTCAGCGTATACAATCGCAATTGGAGGGTAAATGTTCAGCAGAGCCCGTTGCCGCGGCCTGCAAGCCGAAATTACCGCCAATCGAGATTATGTCGTTTGACGGAGATATACGAAATTGGCCGTTATTCTATGCGAGTTTTAAGTCTACAGTGCACGATAATGGTTCTCTGACAGATGCTGACAGGTTGTACTATTTAATAGGTAAACTGTCACCGAAGGCCCAGTCCGTATTTGCAGGTGTTACACCCAGTGCTGAGAATTATCAGGTCATATTTCAGTCACTACTTGACAGATATCAAGACATTCGCGTCCTGGCTTCTACTTACTTTGACCAAGCTTTAAATCTCAAACTGTCCGGCAACGCGTCTGTCGCGAATTTCTAGCTGTTTATTGATAACTTCGTAACCACGGTTAATTCTCTTAGGAACTTAAAATTAAAAGATCTTTCCGACTTTATGTTGCTTCAACTCACCTTAAAAAAGTTTGACACTAATACAATTCGTGCTTTCGAGATGTCGGAACGCAATAATAAAATACCTACACTAGATAGTTTTATTTCGTTCATCAAAGATCAGTGTCGAATATTTCATAATACGCAGTCTGGTTCACCTGGCCCGTCTAACACTAACAGCAACAAACAAAGGTTGAATAAATCGCGAAATAGTAATAATAACTCGGTCCCTAATCCACAATCTTACGTAACATGCTCGGAATCTAATAAAATTAATTCACAGAAGTGTCTGTGCAGTAATATAGTGCACGACCATTTCTACAAGTGTCCCGCCTTCAATGATTTGAATCCAACCGCTCGTTTTAAATGCGTAAAAGATAACAAAGCTTGCATTAATTGCTTAAGCATAAAACATAAAACAAGTAATTGTTCTAGTAAGACAAAGTGTCGCTTATGCAATCAAAAACATCATTCTCTGCTTCACTTTGATAAAGGTAACCCGTTGTCAAGCCAAGCCGCTAACCTTGACATACTTACGTCGCAGGTGCAGGCTACGATAACTGCGCCTCAGACGATTCAGAATGAGATATCGTTGTGTACGACATCCATTGCGCGGCCGCGATGTATGGCGTCTAAGACTGTTCTGTTAGCGACAGCGCAAGTTATCGTATATGATGTTAATGGGTCGCCGCACATGGTACGTTGTCTGCTAGATAGCGCGTCTCAGAGCAATTTCATAACTTCTGATTGTTTCGAACGCCTCGGATTATGGAATAACTTTAAAAATACGAACTCAATAGTCCGAGGGATCGGCGGTTCAGAAAAACATTGCAAGGGTTCCGTAGATATTAAAATTCATTCGCGTTTTGATGGAGACATTAATTTTAACATTTCTTCGCTTATCGTGGCGCGTATTACGGACACATTGCCAAACGCTAATGTGGACGTATCACTTCTCACACACCTCGAGTCATTGCCGCTAGCAGACTCGGAATTTGCGAATCCGGCAGACATTGATGTTTTGATCGGAGCCGCAATAATCCCGCACTTGCTACTAACTAAAGTGGTACGTAGTGAGCAAAATAACTTACCGCCCGCTATTGAGACGGTATTTGGGTATGTGATTATGGGTACCGTACCTACATTACATACTTCTCAATACGTTACGTCTTGCTGTTGTTCTGTTCTTCAAGAAAATAATATTGATTCTCTTCTCAAGCGATTTTGGGAGCTTGAAGAGGTTACCGCACCGCCCTCGATGAGCCGTAAAGATCTCGAGTGTGAAGAACATTTCCGCGCTACCACTGGTCGTGACGACAGTGGCAGATACGTTGTGGCGTTGCCATTCTGTGGTGACCCTTATTCGTTAGGCGACTCGTACGCTGCCGCGCTCAGACGTTTCCATTGTTTGGAACGTAAACTTGATGCATCACTTAAGTTACGCAACGCCTATAATGACTACATAGATAAAGGGTTTTTGAGTGTAGTTTTAAACAACGAGGGCAACTCTCTGCCCTCATATTATATCCCGCATCACGGCGTAGTTCGCGAAGATAAAACCTCTACTAAACTTTGTGTGGTTTTAGACGCTAGTTGTAAGACTACATCGGGTCAGTCGATTAATGACATTTTGCATGCCGGCCCCAATCTACAGGGTGATTTATTTAACATCATAATAAAGTTTCGTCTTTTCCAAATCACTCTGTCAGCAGATTGCCGCCAAATGTTTCTCAATATCGGCGTTCGCGAATCTGAACGTCGATTTCAACGGATCTTTTATCGTTTTGACAAGAAAGAACCTTTATCTGTGTATCAGTTTAATCGTGTTTGTTTTGGACTCAAGTCTAGCCCATATCACGCGGTACGAGTTGTTCGCCAGTTGATCGCTGATGAAGGCGATCACTTTCCCGCCGCAGCGGCTGTTGCCACTTCCGCTTTGTACATGGATGACATTGCCTGTAGTGTCATATCCGCTCCGCTAGCAATTTCGCTTTGTGAAGAGCTTATTCAGCTTTTCAAGCGAGGCCAGTTTGATCTTGTCAAATGGACAAGCAACTCTAAGGAGGTTCTCGCACGCATACCAGATTCTCATAAAGCTTCTCCAGACATTGAGTTTGAGAAGTCTGTACCGCATAAGGTTCTCGGTTTACGCTGGGACAAATCCTGCGATAGTTTTCGGTTTGACGTCTCACCACCAGATGATAAGTGCACCAAACGCACTATGCTGTCCACAGTGGCTCGACTATGGGACATAATGGGTTTTGTGGCTCCCACAATTTTGTACGCCAAGCTCTTGATCAAAGAGCTTTGGCTATCAAAGTGTGAGTGGGATGAAACACCCCACGACCATATTGTCGCCGCTTGGCGCCAGTTTTGTATTGAGCTTACCGCGCTCAATCAAATTACTATTCCGCGTTATCTTGGGTTGGTAGATGGATGTACCATCAACTTAATAGGTTTCGCTGACGCTAGCGAGCGTGCTTACGGCGGAGTCGTATATCTGCAAGTCCGCATTGGTTCTAACTACTCGGTGCAGTTAGTTCGTGCCAAGTCTAAGGTCTCGCCTGTTAAAACCATTTCGGTAGCGAGACTGGAGTTGTGCGCGGCCCTTCTGCTGTCTCAGTTGCTCCGCAAGGTTCAAGACACAGTTTTGCCCCACTACCCCATTAATAAAATATACGCATTTTCCGACTCCAAAGTAGTGCTCGCTTGGATTCATTCTTCTCCTCATCGCTGGCAGACTTTTGTCGCCAACCGCGTTAGCAAATTGATTGAACTGGTTCCTGCTACTTGTTTCAATCACGTCGCGGGTATTGAGAACCCCGCAGATTGCTTGTCTCGTGGTGTCACTCCACTTAATCTTCTGCATCATCCATTGTGGCATCGTGGACCTTCTTGGATTGCCCATGATCCGTCAGAATGGCCCATGCAACCCTTTGACCACAGTTCAGAAGACGAAGATGTACCCGAACGGAAGTCTGTTTCTTATCCCGTGATTGCTGAGGTTGCGGAGTCTCCTATCTATGCACTCGCACTACGCATGTCATCGTGGTCTAAGTTACTCCGCGCCATCGTTTATGTCTATAGGTTTCTTAGGCACCTACCTAATGAGACTTTTGTATCAAGTACTGATATCAAATTCGCAGAATGTAAGTTACTACGAGCTGTACAGGCTGTTCATTTTAGTAACGACATTCAAAATTTGAAAAACAATGTACCTTGTTCTCCCGCTATCCTTAGACTCAAGCCGTTTCTCGATGAACACGGCATCATACGCGTTGGGGGTCGTCTGTCGAATTCGGATGAACCTTATAACTACAAACATGCTTGTATTCTGCCGCGACATGATCATGTTGTCGACCTTCTTGTTGATTTTTATCACAAGAAACACCTCCATGCCGGTCCAGAGTTGCTTATGTCCTTACTTAGGCATAAGTATTGGATTTTAGCCGCTTGACGAATAATTCGTCACAGAATACATAAATGTAACGTCTGTTTCAAGTTTCGTCCGCGTCCGACTTTCCCTCCCATGGCCGATCTCCCTAGCCAGCGCGTCAACCAGGTTGCTAAAGCGTTTACACACACCGGTTGTGATTACGCAGGACCACTGCAGTATACGCCAGTGCGTGGTCGAGGTGTTAAAAGCCGTAAAGCCTGGCTATGTATTTTTACATGCTTAACGACGCGCGCTACGCATATTGAAGTTGCGACAGATTTAAGCACGGTGTCATTCCTGGCAGCCCTTAAAAGATTTCTCTCACGGCGCGGCCCTATACAGTGTTTGTACACGGATAACGGCACTTGTTTTGTGGGCGCAAGCTCTTATTTACGCGACCTTTATAAGTTTCTCAGGGAAGAATATCGTACTCGTCTTCAGGAAGAACTTTCCATTAATCATATTGACTGGAAGTTTATTCCAACAGCATCACCGCATTTCAGTGGATGTTGGGAAAGCATGGTCAAAGTAATTAAAACGCATCTCTTCAAGGTCATAGGTCAACAGATCCTCTCTTACGAAGAGCTTTTAACCGTCCTTGCACAAGTCGAGGCACTGATCAACTCGCGTCCGCTCACGGCATTGAGTAGTGACCCTGCAGAACCATCCGCGTTAAGCCCTGCACATTTTCTGAGCACAGTGCCATTATCGTCGTTTCCGGCTCCTGAAGCAGACTCTTCAAGCTTGCTCCAGAGACATACTCTGCTGGATAAACTCGTGCAGTCGTTCTGGCGGCGCTGGCGTGCGGAATATCTACACCACCTTCAGGCTAGATCCAAGTGGTATAGTCCTGCATCCCCTATATAGGAGGGTACGTTAGTCATCATAATACATGATAATGCTCCGCCGCTTTCATGGCTGTTAGCCATCGTAGAGAAATTGCATACTTCCAAGGACGGTACAACCCGCGTTGTTACCGTGAAAACCGCTAAGGGGAGCTACGTGCGCCCTGTTGTACGTCTCTGTCCGCTTCCAACTCAGTGAGATCTAGCCTGAAGTTGGATCTACCTCTTAGTTTAAGTATTTAGTTAGTAGTTTTCGCTGTTATTGCGTTTGTAGTTTTCGCTAAAGTTAATTTAGATTAATTTTATTATCATATCGCTGTCTTAGCCTATTGATGATACACCCAACATAGCTAAGTTCAATTCTATTTCTTTTAAAGGCAACCCTTTAGGGCCGGGGGGATATGGTAGCGCCATCTACCTTTCCATCGAAACTAATCACATCAACGTCAATGCTTGGCCAATGCGAGCGATACCTTTTGTTTTTATCCCTTACTATCCCATTCCCTGGAAGGGGCACGCCTTTCGCGGATTGGTCGCCGCGTGCATCGACGCGAGAGACGGTCCAGAACATTCGATTCGCTAAATACGTGTCTGCCATACCGTACCGCACCGCGCCGCTTCCGCTATAATTATTACCGCTTATACAAAACCGCTCGCGAGTGAGAGAGATTTGTGTAGTGGAGTGAATCACGCAGCTTCATCCCGAAAACACCAGGAGGCTGCCATTTGCAAGGAAGGAGGACTGACGTACAAGGTAAGTGCCCCTCATCATTAGAATATCCTATACCCACTCACAATCCTTTTCCATATCCTCTTCCCTTATCCAATCCTAGGCGACTAAAACCCGCCATCCTTTATATACAGTCCATTCCTTCTCCAAGTCGCCTAGAACCTACGGTTTCGGTGTAACGCCGAACCACCAACCTCTCTGTACTACACATACATTGCACAGAAGAATAACTGAAGCACATTGTCGTGTGATTCTGACACATAGTATTATAGTATTTGTATACTCCTTAGACAAATGATTAGAGCGAGACCAATCATTAGTCTATGGTATACTCTTTGTTATTCTTCTGTGTCTAGCAATCATCCTATAGTCCGTTCACAGTTATTTTACCTCTAGCTGTTAGATTGGCCAACCTGGGCGTTGTGTTGCTATATTTGGTATATAATACCCCCATTTCAAATATACATTATTGCTAAAAATGTACTTATTTTTTATTGCCTATGCGAACGTATTAAATATTTGGAAGTAATGTTTGTAACAAAACCTCTTGATATTGGCATGGCTATATGCATGTACATTTATTTTCTTACGAAATAACTAATTTCCTATGAAGATAAGTAGTTATAATAAAAATGTTGTCTTTTTAATATATAAAGGTAAATGCATCATAATTACGCCAACGTGAGGTTCTAATTATCAAATACAAAAACTGCAAATTTAATTTTCATGTTTATTTTGAATAAGAATGAAGTGGGTGTAATATTACACCTCTGCCTACCACTGCATGGAAACAGGCGTGAGTCTATAAGAATGATCCATGTGGACTGCCAATGTTATGATGATTCGTAACTGCTGTCATATTCTGTATCAGACTCAGAATTTAATTCTATTATGAACCTGTCCATTTCAGCATCCGTAGACCCATCTGTTTCACGAAGCTTGTCTTCAATGTGGCGCTCATGTTAGCATTGTTTTTGTCAGTCTTTTGCAGTGATAGATTGAAAAGCTTCTTCAGCTAAATTCACAATGTTGGTTGCCTCTTGTCCGAAATTTTTGCTTGTGACTCGCCTTTTAATGAAACTCCACATAACTTCAATTGCGTTTAGCTCGCAGTGGTATGGCAGTAATCTAACCACTTTGCGGCCATGTGCTTAAAGCATTTGAATTTTTGAAGCATTTCCACTATTATTGGGTAAAATGTTATGCACGGGTAACCCTATTTTACATTCCTTTCATCACAGAGTACAATTCCAACATAAAGAAAATAAACACCGACATCTGTCAGAGGTAAAATAACTGTGAACGGACTGTAGTTCTGTGTCTTTGATTTTGACAAAATAAACTTCAAACCACAGAAGCATAACTGTATATTATCCAATCTCTTTGCTTCAACAAACCAATGCTATATATCATCGATACATGACAAGATGTACGCATGCGCTAAATTCCGGTATGACGTCACGAGCCGTTCCGCGCGCGCTTGATTTTCATTTCTTTCAGTCCACGGAATGTTTTCTGTTCAGAGTAAAATCAAACGTTTGTGGTAGGCAGTAAGCTCATTTTTTATTAATTAGATGATGTTGAGAGCCCGAAAACATTACAAACCTGAAATCAGTCCCTGAAAACGGGCACTGATTTTTTTCAGTCCGGAACGGAATGAAACTTTTGCGTGCTTTCCGATCAAAGCAAAATCTATCGTTTGCGGTGGTAAGTACGTTTATTTTACAAAATACATTTGATACAGTCGACAAAATGAAGCTCGCTAGTCTCACGGAATTCCGCCATGAAAAATCGGTCCTGAAAATCGGATGTCTGCGGCCAGGCTATACAACTTGACAGTTTGAGTTTAAAGGTGGTGGCAGAAGCGCTTGCATCCTTAAAACCTAAACGTTCGGTTGGACCAGACGGAATCCCATCATTCCTCTTCAGAGATTGTAGCAGAGTATTGATTGAACCACTTCATTATATTTACAACGTATGTTTAAAAAAGGCGACGTACCCAGCTAGGTGGAAAACTAACAATACAGAAAGCGAAAACAGGCCAAGATGTGAGTAATTATAGACCAGTGGCAGTGCTGTCAACACCAGCTAAGGTGTTTGAATCTGCTATCCAACGGAGTGTGTTGGCGCAAGTAACTTCACAGATTTCGGACGCACAGCATGGGTTCCGACCAGGCCGCAGCACTGCTACTAATCTACTTAATTTTATGGGACAAGTGGTACCCGCGTTGGATGCTGGAATACAGGTTGATACAGCATACCTTGATTTTAGGAAAGCATTCGACACCGTCGATAATGACGTTTTATTGCATAGATTCGCAGAAATAGGTTTTACTCCTCATCTATTAATTTTTTTTGTAGATTACATGAGAGATAGACAACAATACGTGGATTATAACGGTTATGAATCAGATCCGTATTACACCAGATCAGGTGTGAGTCAAGACAGCAATTTGGGGCCGCTGAATTTCATTATAATGATAAATAGTTTGCCGGAAGTCATCAGAAATGGAACATGTTTACTATTTGCAGATGACCTTAAATTGCTGCTGGAGATTAAAGATGAGTCGGATTGTAAACGCATGCAGGACGACATTGACAAGATAGTTGAGTGGAGTAAGGTAAATAAACTGAATTTCAATGTGTCTAAGTGTACGGTAATGAGTTTTACGCGGGCTAGAAAATCAATACAATACGAATACAAGATGGACACGGAGCCTATACAACGAGCCACACAAGTTCGCGACTTAGGGGTTTATCTTACACCGGAACTGACATTTCGCGAACATGTCACAAGTATATGTAAAAGAGCGTACAGAAATTTAGGCTTTGTACTAAGACAGTCACGAGGGTTTACCAACATCACAGCTGTTAAAGTACTATATGATGCTCTAGTTAGGAGTCACCTAGAATATAGTGCAATAATATGGGGTCCACATGAGGCGAAATATATGATGATGTTGGAACGAGTGCAAAACAAATTCATCTGGCACCTTTATCACAGACTATATGGTGTATACCCTTTCTATCCCTTAATGTACCCTACTTTATTTGTCTTAGGTATGGTAGGGTACAATGAATTACGAGTACGACGAGAGTTCGCACTAGTATATTATTTAATAAGGCTACTACGAGGCATAGAGGCGAATCCGGGAGTGCTGGGCAGAATATACTTAGCGGTACCGGATCGTTATGTGTGGCGGTGACGGCGCCCACCTCTGCTCGCAGTGCCAATAGCCAGAACCAATTTGCTGGCTAAAGCTCCCCTAACGCATGCTATAAGGACTTTAAATAATGTACACGATAAAGTTGATATATTTGCTGAGTCAAAGAGTGAGCTCGCAACGTGTCTATTATTTGTAATATCATATACATAATTATAGTATGTTATTGGTATTATTTGTAAGATATTTTTTTGATGTGTAATTTGTTTCTTCTAATTGTTTAAGTCTGTTTCTGTGTCTTTTAATCACTACACCACTATTGTATTAGAAGATTCACCTGTAAAAATAGTAGCTTATATTATAGTGAAATAAATAAATAAATTTAGAATTTTGCTCAAAGTGTTTCGAATCACATTATCTATGGTTTCCAAAAGAGATGAATGTTTCCAAAAGGGAGATGACCGCAGAAAATGTGTGAATTTTGGAGTGAAAAGGCAATGCCGAATTATTGTGTAAGCCGAATGTAAATTGATTTTGCATAGCCGTTCTGAAGATTCACAGAAATTTTGAATTTTCTCATTTACAAAAGTTTCAAAAGCTTCTTCAAAAATGGGGGACCCGAGAAGGCGAATGGAGATTTATTGATTACTTTTATATTTGGCGTCAAAGAATAAAATTTTGAAAGTACCGAAAAGTGTTCTAATTTTTTTTTTCACATTTATTGGAATTTAGTTCTAAACCGATATTGCCAAACTGATTTTTTAAAAATTCTAAATCTTGTAGAACCGTGGCTACATCGCCTCCAAGAGTCCCATCGTCCAAGTACCAGCTGTTTAATTTTGAATTTATTAGTTTTATAATGGGATGAATGGCTAGACCAAAAATGACTGGCCCGAGACTAATAAATTGTCCTTATAAATTAATTTGGATGGATGTCTATAGCATTGCCAAAGATATTTGAAAATTTTGGGTGTTTCTAATTTGGCTTGTGACAGCAAGGTGTCCCTATTCACTGAGTTGAATGCATTCTTCAAATCAATCTTGAAAATGACACTTTCATTAAAAGATTAGATAAATCTACATTAATGAACAAAAACAAAGAACAATTTGTACTACAGCTCAAAATTAGTTTCGGCGCTTTAAGCAATTCAGATTCTGCCGACATTCAGACACAGTATGATAACATCAGAGAAGCACTTTACAACGCAAGTCAGAAAATAAGAACTAAAAAGCAAAAAGATAGTAAACTTAGCATGCAAACCAAAAAACTAATAGAAGAGAGACAAAAATTAAAGTATTACACAATAGAATATAAAATTAAAGACAAAATTGTAAAGCGCAATATTCGAAAAGACATTAGACAATATAATATAAAACGTATAGAAACTGCTTTAAATTTCAATACTCCTCTAAAAATAGCAAAGCAAGGTATGCAAATTGGACGGTCGGCGTTACTATGTCTCAAAGACAGTGCAGGAGTAAAACAAGGAGATATAAACCAAATCCTAAAAATTTGCACAGAATACTATCAAGCATTATATTCAAATTCGGAAAGCTCCCAATACAACATTGAAGAATATTCTTGCAGAGAAGACACAAGTCCAGTCACAGACAAAGAGGTGCATCGCGTTCCTAACAGCATGAAATACAGCAAATCGCCAGGCCATGACAGTATTACAACAGAATCTTTAAAACTTGCACAACCAATAATACTGACGCACATTACAAAATTATTCAATTCCATTTTACAGACAGGCAAACTCCCCAAATTATTCTGTCACTCCAACATAATACTTCTACATAAAAAAGGTGATAAATCCAATATTGAAAATTATAGACCGATAAGCCTTATCTCGCACCTATATAAGGCATTTATTAAAATAATTGAAGGCAGAATAGCAGCCGAACTTGACTGTCATCAACCCTCTGAACAAGCGGGCTTACGCAAAGGGCTCTCTACCACCGATCATCTACAAACTGTCAACCAGGTTTTAGAAAAACACATTGAATATAACATACATACATACATACATAGACTCACGCCTGTTTCCCCGAAGGGGTAGGCAGAGGCATATTAAACGCCCACTTTTCGCCAGTGTTTTGATCCCACGTAATAGGTGGCGAGCCTATTGCCGCTTATTGGGACATTTTGTTTGCCAGAGCCTCGTCCGTTGATCGGCAGGTGCACCTCTTGCAGGTGAGGTTGGCTTGGGACCCTAAGTTCTTGGTGGGAACCCTATGCACCCATATATGATGATATATGAAAAACATACTGCATATATGAAAATAATTTTTTCTTACGGCACCATACCTGGGAAATTACTGGTTCAGGAGATATTGAGGCTCAAAGTTACTATGAAATTTTTGTAAGTTGGTACAAAATTGATGCATTTACCTCTCCCACCTGTTCTATAGATATCCTATGCACCCATGGATAAGTAGGGTTTTCGAAAATTGCACGCGCGCACTTTTCATTGCGGATGAATAAATGTGTCTCCTTAAAAAAAATATCGTTTCCCAGGTTTTATTTTTGCTTTGTATGACTTGGCATGATGTCCATAACGAGTAGACTTCGGCTTGGTGATGGGTCTTGTGGCACTCTGTATTTATGTCTAGACATATCCAATACTACGACCGAATTAAATTATTTATTATTGTAGTAGGTAGATCTATTTTATCTACGGCTGCCGAGCAATAATTTAGGAATAGGGTATCGGACTGCCTAGTCAATCGGCAACTTTTCAGTAACTTTTTGTCATCCGTCGAAACGCTATTTTTGTATTTTATCAACTGCTGTACTATTTTATGGTTTTATTTATATGAAATTTGCTGTCAGGGCAAAATTAAAATTTAAGAATATTTATAGTGGTGATTTGAGACAATCTTTTTGATAAATGTTAATTGGCAATTTATTTTTAATACTGTCCGATCCCCTATTGTTTTTATAGTAATATATCAGGCTTCCAGACCTTACTTAACATCTGTCTGCACGAAACATATGTTATTGGACTCATTCTTGGTACAGATATTTTTGCTAATCTGCCCATAGTAATATATTTATGCTCGTGACTGTATGTATTCCCATTGACATCGAACATGTTGACTCTGAGGAACTACTCTGAATATAGTGTCCGCTTGTTCGAGTCTTGTTAGTGGTCAGTATTTGCACAGACACAACCAAGTGGCCAGGATAATCCATCAGCAACTAGCCCTTAAATATCATCTCGTTGCTTCAGAGGTACAGCAATACAGATATGTGCCCGACCCAATTCTCGAGAATAGTTGTGCATTGTTGTATTGGGATTGGTCTATCATTACAAACAGGACTATTGCAGTAAATCAGCCTGATATTGTAGTGATAGACCAAGCAGGGCGAATCGCGATAATAGTCGATATTACCATACCGCATGACGGCAACCTCGTGATAGCAGAAAACGAGATCAAATATTTGGACCTAGCTCACGTGATTGTTGACATGTGGTATGTGGATTCGACGATCATTGTGCCGATAGTCGTGTCGGTAAGTGGACAATCGCCAAGAACCTCGACCAACATCTAAAGAGGCAACAACTAGGCAGCTGGATCAAGTCCTTGATTCAGAAGACAGTTCTTCTCGGCACGGCCCGCATCGTGAGGAAGTACCTGTCTCAAAAGGAAACCATAATAAGATAAGTAATGAATAAAAAGAATAATAATAACAATCGTTATTTATTTGCACATAAACAAGGTATAAAAAGGTCTTAAATTAAGTATATCACACATGTCTATAATTAAGTAAAATTATATAAATAATAAAATTATATGTCGAATATTTAAATAAAATTGTGTGTGAATTGGTTCACCATTTGTCTCCTAAGACTGCATATGACAATTGTCATTTTTTTGACAGACATGTTTCATATGTCCCTTCCAGTTTAATCTGCTATCAATATACAGAACTAAACAATTTGTGCTATCTGCTTCTTCGATTTTTGTCTTTTGGTAGGTCATATTAAAAATATCTATTCTATTTCGTTGCTGAAAATGCACTATTTTTGCTTCATTTAAATTATTTTTTAAATAATCATCTCTGAGCCATTCTATTATTATTTTGAAAGATGTATTAATGTCATATTCTAAATTCGATAAATTGTTCTTAGTAAATAATATGGGGCAGTCTTTGGCAAATAATGTCATGATATTGGTAGTTATTTTAGGTATGTGATTGATATAAATTATAAATAATAGAGGACCCAATATATTACCTTGAGAGAAACCTGACAGCACATTCATTCTCTTGACAGAGTGACTTCAATTTTACTAAGAAAAGTGACACTTTTCACTTCCATATCCCATATTTGCCCAAGTACATGTTCAGTAGTAGCGCCATAAACAAATTCCGTATATTATGTTCATAGTTTAACGCTATCGATGAGTTGTCGGAAGGACTAGGTACGTTGTAAGTGCGTTAAACTAAAACAATTACGTAATTCGTTTTGACATGTTTTCATAAAACGTCATTTGCAATTGTCACAATATTCCGCCATGATTGTTGAGATAGACGTCAAATATATTTTTATTTTATTTTCTACATTTTCAAAACTATTTTAAAGTGGATATTTTTAGTTTAATTATGATTATGAGTTAATTTCCTAGGATTTTTAATGTGGTACATGTTATAGCCAGAGTTCCATACAAAAAGGACACATCTCCTTTTTTATACCAGTAATTGTGTATGTTATCACTTCCTGGTGATTTCCAGTTATGTGAACGTTTAATTACATTTATAAATGTGTCTATACAGATGTACTCAAATTCCATTTCCGAAATGTGATCAGTTGCGTCTTAAAACTAAATGTGCCCAATTAGCATTCACATTGTGTTGCAATGGTATTACCCAGATATTGGACCAATATTGCCGTAAAATGTCCAATGATGGGAATTCCTGTTCTTGGGTGTTATCTGCCTGCCTAATAGTCGTAGCTAATACCCTATAAAAGATCTTTTCACTGTTAATAAACTGCATATTTTGTTTTACTCGCGTGAGGTATCGCCTTAATCTTTTCACTGCTGTAATTTATTTTTGTTTGGCTATGTCTAAAACGTGTTATATTTCAGTATTTTCATCTTCATACTGTGCGTGTATTTACTTTTTATTGCATCTACTGCTGTTTTAATGCGAGGACTTCGATTGCCTCGCGTATCAATCTAGCTATTTCTGACCGGAATTTTTCTATCTTACTTTCTAACCTCCTTTGCCACTATGGTTTAAAGATCTTGGTGGTTCTCTCATTAAAATTTATATTATTGCCATTAGAAACTACTGCTGTGTATGCGGCTGAGTACAAAATTATTTGAATCGTTGTGAAGTCTTGGTCAATACTTAAAATTTTGGTAAAATAATTTTCTTAATATCTTCCACAATGGATGCAAGTATTTTTGATGGCTTCTGTTTAGGTAGGTAAGGTCTTGTCGTGGCATCTGTGTTTTTTATGTCTCAAGAGCTAAATTAAATTGTTTATCAATATCGTTGTAGTGTGTTGAATTTTCTGTCTTACTTTCTAACCTCCTTTGCCACTATGGTTTAAAGATCTTGGTGGTTCTTTCATTCAAATTTATATTATTGCCATTAGAAACTACTGCTGTGTATGCAGCTGAGTATAAAATTGTTTGAAACGTTGTAAAGTCTTGGTCAATACTTAAAAACTTTGGTAAAATAATTTTATTAATATCTTCCACAATGGATGCAAGTATTTTTGATGGCTTCTGTTTAGGTAGGTAAGGTCTTGTCGTGGGATCTGTGTTTGATAATGTCTCAAGAGCTAAATTAAATTGTTGATCAATATCGTTGTAGTGTGTTATGTGGGCAGTGTTTGTAGCATTATTAGTTGTTCTTCAGAGTAAGTGAAACTCTTTTGAGTTATTGATGCTTCTATAGTTTCAGGGTGTAACTATGGCCCTAAGTTGATCACCCACATTTTATTTTGATGAATTTATTTCAGGATAATGTTCTATGAAAGTTTTGTGTAACTGATCTAAGCATCCTCGTGTTTGTGACTCTAATTTGGTGATAATGAGGTATGTGCACCAGATAAACATATTAATATCAATGGTCCATTTACGTCTTGCGCGCATTTTTACAGTAGTATATAAGTAAATAGACCCCATTTACATTAGCAATTATTGCTTCATGGGCAACATCTACTGCAAGTGGTGATGAAGATGATGGTTCTGATGATGAGCTGCTGATTTCTGATTGAATTCGGTATGATTTTGGTGAAGAAATTGGTAAAGAATAGAGAGAGCTTAGAGGCGAAGAATTAGATGATGCGTCTGTATTATGAATGACACCTCCAGCTGTAAGGTGGATAGAATGTTGTTGCTGTGTAACATTAGTATAAAGTTCCCAGCGTCCTTCGGGGAGCGATCTGAGGTTATATCACCGTGTAATATAGTTTTCCATGATATTCCCACGAGTAGCAAGAGACGAAAGGTCGACCGTGGCAAAGCCCCGCGTTCACCGCGGCAAGGGTAAATTAAACTGAAGATTCCGTGGTCTCCAGAGTCCGTATACTAGCTCCCCCTTAACCATGCAGTTCTCGACGTACACTGTGTCACCGTAGCTTGGGTCCTTCTCCTACCTTCTCATCTACCAGTGCCACGTTAGCCACGCCAGTAAGTTCAGTATCGTGTGTCCGCCCCCCACGTGATAGGGGGCTTATTATTATTACCGTCTCTTTTCATCGCTTATGTCAACGATCTCTGCAATTTGGATCGATAGAATTGGAATGATGGATGGAATTTCTTGATAAATGGTAATATTACCACTTATGCAGATGACGCTGTATTATTTTTTTACGGTAAAACCTGGGATGATTTCTATTCAAGTAAAAAAAACTTAGTAGCTAAATGGCTCGAAAACAATCTACTGTCACTTAACCTGTCCAAAACCAATTATATAAATTTTAGTATTCGTTCCGATGGTCAAACTTTAAAGAATAAGTAAGTACCATATAATACTGCATCAGTGCAATAACAACAATGCACAAAATAAATAATCAATACTTCATGTAATTGCCCTACCCTCAGCTCAGTCACATTAATTAAATATTTAGGAATACAACTCGACAGAAATCTTAATTATAAAGCACATATTAACAGCCTATCATCACTTATTAGAAAATTTATTTTTATATTTAAAACACTTCGACACATTTGTGACACTAAACAATTAAAAACAATATATCTGCTAAGCTATAAGTTTACCAAGACATAAGTTATTATGTACAAGGCTAACCTACTACTAACAACAAGCCTCTGGAATGCCTCTATGCAACAGGGAAGAACCTGTATTTATAAATACCATCACCACATATTTGTAACTTTATTTAGGAATTTATTTAGCACCAATGATCAGATATAGTCTCCACTAGTTCAGAAAGTACGAAACCCTAAGGCAAAAATAACCTATAGTTATAACTTAATTACAACATGTTTTATGTTAGCAGAAAAACTTTAGCTTTTAGCATAATATAACATAGTACCTATAAGTTTCTGAAATGAAGAATTTGTATTTTTAATATTTTTTTTACAATAATTACATAAATTCAATTTTAATGATAGTGAATGACAATATTTTATTTTTAAAAGCCATCTTCTAATAATTCTTTAAGAGAGTAGTAGGTTTTATAAATAAGGAGTTACTTTAATTTATTTTTAAAGACAGGTTGCAGTCTCTTGGGATCCTGCAAAACACACTATTATTCAGAAGCCCAGTACGGTTTGAAGGTTTTAGAATACATATAGGAGATAAAAATACAATAGCTTTCTTCTTTATCCGCTCCACCAAGTATTCATCATCAAACTTTGAGAAACGCTGGCATAGAAGATGGTGATCACAGTACCGATGATTATGGTGACCTGCAATAATAACAGCTTTATTTTAGTCAATGCAAACCTGCGTAACATGATACCTCTGCCTACCTCTTCGGGCATACAGGCGCGGCGGTGTAAAAAAAAGCCATGCATTTTGTCTATTCATACTTGACCTGCTGCAAAAGTATTTAACCGAGCCTTATGAAAATAAATATATATGTTGTACCTAGTGACTATAATTATGCCACAAAATAAAATGCACGAAAAAGCAACAAGTAGGTTGCGAAGTATTTCCTCCTAAAGGGGCCGTGTCATGTTAAAGGTAGAAAAACAATATATTATGGTGTATGGATATTTCCTTCTCACGCAAAAACTGCTGAACGGCTTTGATAGAACTTTGCAGTACTTAATAAACCCAGTTTGTATTCAGAAGAATTATTTAGAAAAATATTATTTTTTATGATCTCACATCTATATTCCCGAAGGGGCAGCTAGAGGTTTAATATTACATCCACATTCAGCCATGCTATGAATGTTGCTGCTGATAATTCCGAAAATTCAGTAACTCTTTTGCCCAACCTAGGACTCGAACCCGCGACCTCTCGCTCAGCAGACGCATGCGCTATCCACTGGACCACGGAGGCAATAAAAATATTTATTTAGAAAATATATTTTTATTGCACGTAAAGTGGTAGTTAGTTACTCACGGGTTGCGTGCGGGTCAGGTGTGAGGCACTGCGGACTTCGCCCTCCATATCCGCCGGCGGCTTAGTCGACGCGCCGTCTGACTCCGCCCTGCAAAGTGTACATACACTACATACAGAAATGCTCAAGCTAGAGCCGTGGTCACAACTTTTCTACTTATACCTAATGTGGGCGCTAGGAACACTTATCTGCATTAAACAAACATGAGGAGACTTCGCCTTATGATGGGTCTTATGACACCCTGTATATGCTTACTTAATGTACATTAAGAAAACCTCAATTATATACCGTAAAAAGTATAACCCGACTACCTAAAAAAGGGGGCCCAAATACGACGAAACAAGCAAATAGCTCATTCAGATATAAATCCAGAAAAGCATAAGTACAGAAATGCTCAAGCTAGAGCCGTGGTCACACTTATTATATACTAGTGTAGATGTATTTACCTGCCATGTTTGTTTAATGTCTTTCAGGATATATTCCAGCTACTTGTGCTTCGATTATCCGATAATGTGGCACTGTTGCAGGCGCCATGGTTGCTTATAATAGTGCCGAAATATCGGATACTCGAAACGAAGGTACCTACGTGGTAGGTATATATCCCGGAAGACAATTTGGCTATAGTTATTTAGTAGTTATACCGCTGACAATGAACAGATCGACGAGCAGGTATGTACACTGACGCAGTCAATGCTAGACAGCTACCACGCAGCCTGCCCAGAAACCACTCTACCCTCAACCCCAGGCAAACAACCCTGGTGGGGCGCTGAACTTGAACGCAAGCGCAAGAAGGTAAGAAGGGCTTTAAACAGGGCAGTGAACACAAGCGCAGTTGAAGATGGGGACGCTTATAAAGCGGCCAAATCAAGCAACAAGAAATGCCTCAGATTCAGACGTACCATGAGATGGAGGAAATTCTGTGGGAGCATTGAATCTTGCCAACAAGCAAACCGGGTAAGGAAATTACTGGCTCAGCAACCAACGGTTCCACCAGGTACTCTCCGTAAGCCGGATAACACATACACCACATCGGAGGCGGAGACAAGACGCGTCCTACTCGAAACACACTTCCCAGGCTGCGTCCTCACCCCGGTAATAACGTGTCACGATACACAAACAGTGGCGACCGAACATGAGTGGAGACACACAAATACCGTGGTCACAGAGGAAAAACTCCGAAGGGCCATCGATAGCTTCCATCCCTTCAAAGCAGCCTGACTGGCCAGGGTTATTACAATGGGGGGTGAACCTGTCCGTAAAAGACTTCTAGCAATCACGAGGGCTGGCCTGGCCCTCAGATATGTACCGAAGAGATGGAGGGAAGTCAAATTAATTTTCATACCAAAACCAGGCAAAACAGATTATACAAATGCAAAGTCCTTCAGACCAATAAGCCTGACCTCATTCATGCAAAGCCTTGGAAAGGCTCTGCGAGAGGGAACTAAGAAGAGGGACACTTAAGTACCTACCCCTACATGCCAAACAACATGCATACAGCTCAGGGAAATCGGCGGGATCGACTGTGAACCAGATAGAAGCTGCAATAGAACAAAAAAGCATCTGTCTGGGCACCTTTATTGACATAGAAGAAGCCTTCGACAAGAAAAACTTTTCCAGCATAAGCAACGCCCTAGCCAGACATGGTGTGGATCAGATGCTCATACAGTGGATCCAAAACATGCTCAGTAAAAGGGTAGTGCGCCTGCACAGCGACACCCAGACAGCCTTGATAACTAAAGGGTGCCCGCTGGGAGGTGTACTCTCCCCGCTATTGTGGATCAATGTGTGACTTATTCATCAATGAACTCATAGACAAACTCAACGCGAGATACTTCTACACAATAGGTTATGCAGATGATCTAACCATTCTCACCTCAGGTAATGTAACCAGTACAGTGTACGACCTCACCCAACATGCCCTACGCATAGTAGAGTGTTGGTGTAATGAGTACGAATTATCAGTAAACCCGACCAAGACCGAACTAGTTATGTTCACTCACAATCACGCGCTGGGTACTTACCGACTGCCCAGGTTATTTAATACAGAGCTTAAGCTGTCTACTGAGGTCAAGTACCTGGGTGTCACTCTCGAAAGCAAATTGACATGGAACAACCACATGGAAAATATGCTCAATAAAGCCAGCATTGTCTTCTGGCAGTGCAAGAAGATGATAGGCAAACGCCCAAAATTGTCTTCTGGCTCTATAAGACAATTACACGTCCGATGATAACCTACGGCGCAGTAGTGTGGCGGCCTTGGACCAACCTAACAACGGCCGCCAACAAACTTCAAAAGCTTCAAAGACTTGCATGCCTAGCGGCCACGGGCTGCTTGAAAACTACACCTACAGCGGCACTCGAGAAGTTGTTGGACCTGCCTCCATTGTACATCAACAGGTTCATACAACAGGAAGCTACGATGTCGACGGTTCAGCTAAGAGCTCTGAAGCTCTGGAAAGACACCAATACACCGCACACTAGCAACTTAAATACACTCTTCAAAGAAGTTCCTCTAACACAAGCCATTGGTGACCGAATACCGAAACAATTTGTGTTCGACATGAAATAGAAAATCTAACTGTACGAGGATCTACACGGAGGAGCGGTTAACCACAACGAGCTTACGATCTTCACAGATGGGTCTAAGACGGATACAGGTACGGGTTCAGGAGTATTCTCCGAGGACCTAAGCATCAACATCGTAGCACCGCTGGGAGCCTATAACACGGTCTACCCGGCCGAATGTTTTGGCATAATCCTAGCTGCCACAGCAATCATGGCACGTGAGGTAAGAGCACGATCCATTAGGATCATCTCAGATAGTATAGATAGATAGATAGTAACTCTTTATTGTACACCAGAAAAAACTAGAATACATGGATCAAAAGAAGAACTTAAGTCTAGTGGTACAAGGGCGGTCTTATCGCAAAATGCGATTTCGTCCAGACAACCAAGAATGGAATACAATGATTTAGTGACTGAGAGAGTGGGTAAATTATGGTGTACTTTATGGAATAATGTATTCATAGGAGCTCAGCTAAACTAATAACAATACTATTTACTTACATACTAAAATTACTAAATACATAAATACATACATTATAAAATATATAAAAAGATACCATATATAATACTAGAGGACGCCAGCAGCTACGCCTGTATTTTTTTTTAATTTACCCGTTTTGGCCGATCCCGTGGGAATTTCGGGAAATCCCTTCTTAGTGCGCCCCTACAGTCCCCAAGGAATATACATGCCAAATTTCAGCTTCCTGCGCCCAATAGTTTCGGCTGTAGCGTGTCTGTCAGTCAGTCAGTAACGCAAGGATTTTATATATTAAGATTAGTACAAGTTTAAAAGAGCAGTCAAGGAATATCAGCCAAGTAGTGATTGGTGACGAGTTTCTTAAATGCTGTTAAGTATAGCTGTCCTTTCAGCCCTCAAAAGCCATACTATCACCTCGGCACTCACACTATAATGCCACCAGAAACTAACAGAGGTAAGTAAACTAAACAAATTAACACTGCAATGGATCAAGGGCCACAGTGGCTCAAGAGGGAATGACGCAGCCGACGTACTTGCCAGAAGAGGGTCCACTTTAGAGGTGGTGGGACCCGAGCCAATTATTCCCCATCCTTCTGGTTTTTATCGCAACCTGGTAAGAAATAGAACCAGGACCCAGCACAACCAGTCCTGGATTGATATCGAAACATTCAGGCAGGTCAAGGAGGCTCTTCCTGCAGGAGACGGTAAGATAGCCAAACAAGTCTTCCGGCTGTCCAAGCAACGACTTCGGACAGTCGCAGTCGCCTATACAGGACACGGATCCTTTAATAAGCACTTATTTACTATAGGAATCACTGACAGCCCACTGTGCAGAGCCTGTATGGCAGCAGACAAGACAGTACAGGCAGCAGCCCCTGACCAGACACACAGCACCCTGAGGGAAGCAGTGGGCTACATCAAGAGCCTGCTGGTCTTCGTGGAAGAGCTGGGGTGGCTCGAATGACAAGACCATTCCCACCCGTGCGCAAAATACACGCCAAGACATGGAGTTGTGAAAATAGCCCATGCCATCAAGGTATCAAGTAGTAGTTACACGTTATCTTCTTAATATATAAAATCCTTGCGTTACTGACTGACTGACAGACACGCTACAGCCGAAACTATTGGGCGCCGGATGCTGAAATTTGGCATGTATGTTCCTTGGGGACCGTAGGTGTGCACTAAGAAGGGATTTCCCGAAATTGCCACGGGATCGGCCAAAACGGGTAAATTTAAAAAAAATGCAGGCGTAGCTGCTGGCGTCCTCTTGTCAAGTCATAAAAACACATATTTAGTCTGTCTATCTGTCTTTCTATTCGTCTGAGGTAATACTCTGTAATGGCTGAACCAGTTGTAATGGGGATTTACACTGGTAGGTAGAGGGCTTTGTAGGGTTACATACAGGCTGTAATTTGGCCGGGAAGGTGGCGCTCAAACAGCGGAGAAGAACAAGTTATGAATAAGATGGCGACTTACCCATCTGTCGTAACACTGGTAGGTCCGACGGGCGAGTCCATTCCTCGCTGTGCATAATGGTGGTTCTGACTCTCAACCGTAGGTGCGACGGAGCTGCTCTCTAGCGGGATGCTCTCACTAGCTGCGGGCCTCGAGCTGTAACGATACACATTATAAATGAACTCGGATATGTTTGCGAACATGTGTTTAGCGGCCTTGCATGACTAAGTTATGGTCTGTAACTCTGTATCCTGACGCTGTCCCAGCAGTTTAGCCTAACACTTTAACGAAAATTGAAACTTTATGGTCTTGGAGACACCGCACTCAATCTTGTTGCCAGCTATCATAGAGATAGAATTCAGTATGTAGATGTTAATGGGAATAGACTTCTAGGTTTATCAGTAGCAATGGGCGTTCCACGGGGCCCCATTCTCGGTCCATTTCTTTTCTAATAATTATGTGTATATATGTTAATGATTAGCCGTTCTTTGTGAAAAAATTATGTAATATTGTTTTGTTTCCAACCAAATTTGTTAAATCTTTGCCTAATGTCAAAAATGATTATGGTGGCTGTGGATATATGAAAATGAAAGTCATATTAGTTACACTGTGTACATGTACACCAAAACATGCAGGGCCCAGCTGGCAAAGAATTAGAGTTAAGTTTATTTCTAGAAAAATATGATGTTAAGGTTTTGTGCTTAACTGAACATTGGTTAAAGAACCATGAGTTTATTGTTATAAATCAATATTATACAGTGCAGAGTTCGTATATAAGAATGTAGGCTAGTAGAGGCGGTTCTCTCATCTTAATATATAAAATCCTTGCGTTACTGACTGACTGACAGACAAGCTACAGCCTAAACTATTAGACGCAGGAAGCTGACATTTGGCATGTATGTTCCTTGGGGACCGCAGGGGTGCACTAAGAAGGGCTTTCCCGAAATTCCCACGGAATCGGGCAAATCGGGCAAAACGGGTAAAATGTGCAGGCGTAGCTGCGGGCGTCCACTAGTAATAATAATAATAATAAATCATTTTATTTCGCGTGGCATAGACGCATAGATAAATACCTTACAATCTAACATACATACAGTGGTTGTTAGTATAAATATACTTATAAACTATGTTAGTATTGCTTCACTTGCACGTTGTTGTTGTGCGTTCATGTGGCACTTGTCCGCGGAAGCGACGGAACACCACACCCTTCGGCCAAAAGTCCTCCTTCATAATAACATGCAGATAGCATGTCGGGACCCGCACCACAAACGCCTTAAAGTTGACGTTGCGTCACGACTCCAACAGCTGCACTCTCGGCATGTACTTCGACTTCTGGCGCACGTACTCCGCGATGTCCTCCGCCTTAGTGGTGTAGTGCAAGCGAGAGGCATAGACGGGTGTGTTCGGTGCGGCAGCGCGTAGATTTGCACCAGACTCCACAGGAGCCGTACTGCAGCAATTCTTGTTGGTTTTCTGACGACGCTTCCTCCTCTGCACCGTCATAAAACCATCATCTGCGTCCTCGTCGCGGTTCCTTGCCGTCTCCGGCATGGACTTCAGCGTGGAAGCAACGGGGGTGCTCGCAGTTACCTGCTGAGCCTCTATTCGCTTAGGTCGTGCGGCGATACACGGAGGCGCCGCGGGGCCGGGGCAGGGCTGCGGGGCGCTTGTGTAGCGCACTCAGCAGTCACAACATTCCGCGGCGACAAAACTGCTGACGCGAAACTTGCGACCGATGTGTCGACGCATGCACCTCGGCGCGTGTTGATGTTACTACGCGCCGATGACTCAGTTAAATTGACAACCTTGTGTAGGTCGTCCACCTCCGTGCGCAAGAGTGCAACGGTGTCTTGGGATGCCTGTAGCTTCTTATGTACATCCGCTAAACTTGCCTTCAGAAACACAATGTCCTTCAGAAGGCTTGTGACGTCGACGTGGTCGAAAGTGACGGGAGGCAACTTGTTCAAGTCCCTCGCCACAAACGTCGGCACGTCGTCAGGATCGGTCTCCTTCAGCAGCGTGATAATATCCTGCAAACTTTTCTTTGTCCCGTCACGTCTGCGGGACACCATCTGGTCGCATTTGTTTAGCGACCTGTACAGAAGCTGCTTGACAGCCGCTATGTCCTCCTCGCTGAAGTTGCTGGAACAGAAGCTGGATGTCATGGACGAGGTGTCGGCTACACCTCGTCCATGACATCCAGCTTCTGCTGCAGGAACGCTAGCAGCTCGTTCGCCACAAGTTTGTCACTCATGGTGATAAAAAATTGCGAGCGTCGGCTTGCGCCACGCTAAACAATAAAATTAAATATATTTGCGCGTTACACGTCCGCTTGAGTCGGCGAAAAATATCATAATAGAATATAAATATCATAATAACATCAATTTTTTTTAAATGTAAGGAACGTAAAGATATTGTTAATTTATCTATTAAACGCACTATTGTGTTATCCTGTGTGGAATTAGACTTATATAATTATAGTAATTTGTGTATATCGACGCCCTTCTGGTGACTATAATCAATTTGAGACTGTTATGGAACATACTATCAATAAAATTAAATGTAGTAAAGAATATTATAGTTTGTGGCGATTTTAATATTAATATTTTAGAGAATTCTTCACAGTGTATTAGATTTCTGAATCTTTTCAAGTCATTTAATTTAAGTAACCCATTTTGTGAACCTACTAGAGTATCTGCAACATCTTCTACTTGTTTGGATAACATATTTAGTTCTTGTGCTTCCACAAACCCAGTAGTAATTAGTTCTCTCCCCTCTGATCACCGTCCCGACAGATAGCTAGTTTTCCCTGTTCAACATATGATAAATCACGTATAGTAGAATGTAGGCCTCAGACTACCAATCGTCTAATACGCTTCAAAACCAATATTATTGCTAAACTCAATACGTCAATATTGAACTCACAAAATCCAAATACAATTTATAACTCACTTTTTGGACTAGTAAATTAATAATGAGTTTCAAAATACTTTCAAGAGTAAAACAGTCACACTAAAGGGTACTATGGGATCTTAAAACCAGTGGGTCACTATAGGTATATACAAAAGTAGAGCCAAGTTGTTTGAATTATATGGTATGAAACAATATGTTGTTTCATACCATATATGTATGCATTTGACACACCTTTTCGAGATTATGTAAAAAAGTACTCAAACATTTTTAAACAAGTTTGTATTATGGCAAAATCTAAATTTATTAGTAGTAAAATTAAGCAGTCAACAAATATAATTAAGAAACTTGGAGAATTATAAATAATGAAACAGGAAGAGCACGACCACGGGAAAACCAATTTGAACTAAAAGAAAACAATTTTGTTAGTCACCAATAAAGCTTAAGTAGCGCATATGTTCAATAGTTTCTTTGCGAGCATACCTTTAACAACTACTAGCTGTTTACAACCATCATCTTTAGACGCTGGAAATTTTTTGCTTAGCAGTGTACCTGAATGCAAGAGCGTGTTTAGATTCGAGCACGTTACCCCGCGAGATATAGTGATCGCATATAATTCAATTAATATTAAAAATACCGGCGACTTTTGGGGCATTTCAATAAAATTTTGGATACTATAGTTGAGACTGTTGCGCCTTACCTATCTATAATTTTTAATCAATGCTTTGACCTAGGCGTATTTCCGGATTTGATGAATTAAGTAAAACTATACCCGTATTCAAATCTGGCAGTAAAAAGGAAATTAATAATTTTAGGACCATATCTATCTTGCCGCCATTTAGTAAAATATTTGAAAAGATTCTTTTAAAGCAGCTACTAAACCACTTCAATTTAAATAGTCTGCTTCACAAAGATCAATATGGGTTTACTAAAGGTAGATCCACTACTGATGCGGGTGTTGCTCTCATAAAACACGTTTATAGTGCTTGGGAGTCATCAAAGAATGCTATTGGAGTGTTCTGTGACCTATCTAAAGCATTTGACTGCGTTCAGCACGACATCGTTAGGCCATGTCGGAGGCCTTCGGGCAGTCTGAGAACTCCGATACCAGAGTTGGCCACACGCTCACACGAAAAACAAAACAAACAAAGCACGACACACTACTGCGCAAGCTCCGCCACTATGGCGTAGAGAAAACCGCACTTAGTGTTGTCGATTCGTACCTGCGGCAGAGATTTCAGTGCGTTGATATAAATGGGACTACATCCTCTAAATTACCTATACAGCTAGGCGATCCACAAGGTTAAATTTTAGGTCCTTTTCTATTTATTAATTACTTTTTTCTGTAAATATTAATTTATTAGCTTTATACACTTAACGTATAACGACTAAATGCCTTAGGCATTTGCTGCCAGTCTACCTTAGAGTGGTGCAGAGATTAATAGTAGGTGTATTCTAAAAGGTTGAGTTTGACTTATATATATAATTTTACGTATTATACGTTTACGGATTATACGTACGTATATAATACGTTTTACGGATCAGAGACGTGGTCGCTCACTATGGGCCTTATCAGAAGGCTCAAGGTCACTCAGAGGGCGATGGAGAGAGCTATGCTTGGAGTTTCCCTGCGAGATCGAATCAGAAATGAGGAGATCCGCAGTAGAACCAAAGTCGCCGACATAGCTCTCCGGATAGCCAAGCTGAAGTGGCAGTGGGCAGGGCACATAGCTCAAAGAACCGATGGCCGTTGGGGCAGAAAGGTTCTGGAGAGGCGGCCACGTACTGGACGACGCAGCAGAGGTAGGCCCCCCGCAAGGTGGACCGACGATCTCGTCAAGATCGCGGGAGACGGTTGGATGCGGGCGGCTCAAGACCGGTCTGTGTGGAGAACCTTGGGGGAGGCCTATGTCCAGCAGTGGACGTCGTTTGGCTGATATGATGATGATATAATTTACCTACCGTAAACTGGGGTGTCATTGGCAGGCGGGGTGTCATTGGCAGTGTGCGCTCGGGCCGCTTCGCGGGGATTTTGAAGGGATGGGTGTGCGTTTGCCGGCCAGTCCGCGCCCTAGTCTCGTCGAGGGAGTTCGTCGATACGAACTCCCTCGACGATTACAAGCGATCTTGTAATCATGCCTCGCAAGCACGTTTGCGCGTTGGGCGCACGCCGTTATCGCAATTATAGTGACGATGTATTGAAAAATACACTACAGGACATTAAAAATGGTATGTCACAAGCCAATGCAAGCAAGAAACGGAAAATACCTCGTGGAACACTCCAAAATAGATTGAATGAGACACACAATAAGCCAGTTGGTGGTTCTCTTGCTTTGAGTCCCGAAGAAGAGACTTTGATTGCGGACACTTTACGTCAAGTTCCTATATATGGGGATACCATAATAATAATGAGAAGAAAAGCAAGTATGTGGACGATGATTTATGCGGCATTTGTAAAACAAAATGGAACACCTACAAGGGAATATATTGGCTGCAGTGCGTCCTTTGCCATAAATGGGTGTGTGGTATCTGACATGAAGACAGTCAAGACCCACATTTTGCATGTGCTGCATGTGAAGATGAGGACTGATTTATTTTAAGATTGACGTGTAATTTTAATAACTATAGCTTGGCAATAATAAAGGCTTATTTCTTCTTAATTTTGTTTTATTTTATAATCCTGTAACTTGAACAGTTTATGCACAGTAGGGCTGTAAACGTTCACAAGTAGTCATCTGCCAATGTCACCCCAAACCCGGGGTAACATTGGCAGGGTCATTTTATTTTTATTATTATTTTATATTACAATTTTTTTATTCTTTTATTATTTGTAATAAATAAGAGGATTTAAAATGACACGATGATGCCATAAAATACTGCAATATTGCAATTTTTCTGAAAAAAGAAATACGTAAACTTCATAAACCTGCCAATGTCACCCCAGTTTACGGTAGTAGTGGCCGTCCTGATTTCGAGAGGAAGGTCATTCCAGAGAAGAATAGCTTGGGTAGTATGACTACTATTAATGACTTACCTTTTTATTTAAAAAACATCTGTGATGTTGTACTTTTTGCAGATGATACGTCACTTATTTTTAAAGTAGATAGGAATAAAAATCTATTTGATGATGTAAATAATGCACTATTACAAGTTACACAATGGTTTACAGCAAACAACCTAGTACTTAATTCTAGGAAAACTAAATGCGTTAAATTTGCTTTACCTACCGTAAGA
The DNA here is from genome assembly GCA_944739405.2 of Euclidia mi. Classification (NCBI taxonomy): domain Eukaryota; kingdom Metazoa; phylum Arthropoda; class Insecta; order Lepidoptera; family Erebidae; genus Euclidia; species Euclidia mi. The sequence continues at coordinate 39,705,462 of OX123205.2, read as the reverse complement.
CAACTGGGACCTAATATTATGCTAGATAGGGAGGAACTTGACATAGTAGACTCTACAGTGTTCCTAGGTATTATTTACATTAGATTAGTTACAATGGGGTGCACATATAGCATGTCTTGCAGGAAAGCTAAGCTCTGCTGCGTATGCCGTCAGAAAAGTTAGGCAACTTACTGACATCGACACGGCTCGTTTAGTATATTTTAGCTATTCTCACAGTGTTACGTCCTACGGCATTTTGTTATGGGGCAAAGCTGCGGATATTCAGAATATCTTCGTTCTACAGAAACGAGCGGTACGAGCAATATACATGTTAGGTGCAAAAGATACGCTTAGGGAACGCTTTAAGTCTATAGGTATTCTTACAATAGCCTCACAATTTTTTATTTGCTAATATTTTGTACATTAGGCAAAATATAGGTTCATTTACCACAAAAAGCGATATACATAACATAAATACTCGAAACAGGCGTAGGTTATATTACCCTTATCATCGTTTACATAAAGTTATTAATTATTTTGTAGGGCTAGGTATTCGTATATACAATAAAATACCAATTAGTATTTTAGAATTACCATTTAGTACATTTAAAACTAAAATAAGAGACTGCCTTATTGAGAAAGGTTATTATACTATTAATGATTATTTCAGTGATAAGGATAGCTGGTCACTTACGCTAGACAACTCATGATCTTTATACCTAATTAAAATTATAGCGATTCATTTCATTTTTCAGTTAATCTTTATATAATATTTCTAGTTCTTTTAAATTACTGTTCATGTATTATTAGGTCATTCAACTTAGGTACTACATTTACATTTGCATTGTTGTTCCACTAATTTTATTAAAGTTTAACTGCACTTAAGATGAAGATAACTCGTGATCATGGGCTGTAAACTAATGTTTTTGTAATTTTGTGTATTCATATACAGTCACTTCTGTAACATACATTTCCACCACACGTTATAAGACGTAAGTGGATGCTCCTGTTCCACAATATTCACATTGGAAGGCTAACTAAGGCACTTAATTTAGTAACGGCATTAATTTCTTAGGTATTATGTCTGTGACTAATTACTATTTACAAGTAATTTAGTACAATACGAAACAGTTGCAGCTCCTTACAAAAATAAAATACATTTGTACCATAATATTGGCGATTCAAAAGAGTGGCCACGAGTTTTATTGCCCGTTCTTTCTCGTGGTTCTACCTATTGCTTTGCGAACGAGGCAGTAAATGTATAAGCATTAAGTAATTCGATTTAAAAAAATGCCGTTCATAAGCGTCACCTTGTGACCTAGATGAATAAACGATTTTGACTTTGACTTTGACTATTTATAACTCAAGAACCGCTGATCCGATTTGGCTGAAAGGGTGGGGAGGTAGCTCAGAACTAGGAAAAACACAAAGGATACAATTAGTTGCAAAAATAATCTGGGAGGGATTTTAGAGAGGGTCGAAGTTTGTAGGGACAAACCTACTACCCATTGACAGTGAGAACGCATGCGCTGTAATAATTGAGTGTTGCGCATGTGCTATCTTATATCTGTCAGTGCTGTCACATTATACATTGTCATATTCTCTAATCATACATGCGAAAGTGTGTATAGAGATATATGGGGACCATGGCTTTGGTATTTGACTGTATGCAAATTGATGTTGTTGAGCACCTTTCGGTAGATAATGTCATGAATACTGACCAAGTTACTTCGTACCCTTCTGAGTTTCTGAACTCGTTACAATTATCAGGAGTACCTTCACGCAACTTGAGACTGAACGTTGGTGTTCCAGTTCTGTTAACGCGGAATCTTAATGCACCAAACCTTTGTAATGACAAACGGCTACAATTAATACCTAGGACGAAAGATTATAAAAGCTATTCGCTATTGCGAGTCAGACTCGCTCATGAAGGGTTCCGTAGTAGAGGTATCCACTTACCATAGCCATTATCTTCGACTAACTATTAATAGTATTTGTATAACCGACAAAGCTATATTTGCGGTTTTTACGATGTGCTTTATTTCAAGAACTGCTGACTACTTATCGTTCACACCAATTTTCGTTGGAAGTTTTCATAAAGATCTACAGCATATCTATTTTTTTAGATTTGTCACTCTCTGACTTTAACAGTTAGAGGGACCCACACACTAATTTTACCACTTTGGAATCTTTTAAAAGATTGAGTTTGAGAAACAATGATTTAAGGAACCTCAAAGTAATTTTTAACGACACATTATCCACATCAGTTCCATGTATGAAGAGCCCCCTTAATATTCAATATTTTTTGACATAGCCTGTGACATAGAGACAGACTGACAAACATAGCGCGTCATTTTTAGGGTTCCGTAGTCCACAAGGAACCCTTATAGTTTCGTCATGTCCGTCCGTCTGTTCGTCCGCAGCCTAGCTCAAAGACGCCTGGTGCTAGAAAGCTGATATTTGACATGAATATAGACATACAATATTGCAACAAAACTAGAACAAAATTTAGGAAAATATTTTTTTTAAGGGTGTATAGTGGGTTGAATTTTTTTTTTGGTTGAGTACCCCATTGTGTGGGGATCATTGGATAGGTTTTAAAAAAATATTATTAGTTTGCTCAAATCATTTTTCGATTAAGTGATTGGTTTGTCAAATATCAGCTTTGAAGTGAAAAAAATTCTTAGACTCAAGTGTCCCCCCCCCCCCCTCTGGCGGCTAAACTATTAATTTGGAAGAGGTGAAAAATATCACGAATGTAGTACATATAACGAATTTAAAAGGAAAACTATCACGGCTAAGTAGACATCACTAGTTTACGGGTAATCGTCGGTTAACTTATAAATACCTATTTCTGTGAGTTTACATTGGGAGCGCTGGCTTAATCTTAAAGATGCCCGTTTTTAGTACCATGTGAAACAGAAGTTATTATCAATAATGGCCATTATGGGCAACTACGGAACCCTACATTGCGCGTGGCCCGACACGCACCTGGCCGGTTTTATATTAATGATCAGCCATATAATAATAATATTCTACCACATTCACACAACACCATCTAGTCCCAAACTAAGCAGAGCTTGTACTATGGGTACTAGATACTGGATAAACATACATATTATACATATATTATGAAAAATAATGACGAGATGGTGTCATTTGCTCATGTCATGATACATCACTTTTATTTAAACTTAGTCGACAGTAATCAACTAATGAAAATGTAAATAACACTCTCTCTTAAGTAGTTAATTGGTTTAGTGCTAATAATTTACTTTTAAATGAAAGAAAAACAATATTTATTAAATTTTTGACACCAAATGTAAAACAATTGTTTTTATTTATATATAGGTGTAATATTACACCTACATTTCGCCATGAATTTTTAGGTCCCAGGTAATAGGGGGCGTGCCTATTGCCGTACCGGGCACATTACCAGACTCCGAGCTGCTACTGAGAATTGCCTAACGGAAAAAATCCAATAACTCTTTTGCCGTACCCGGGAATCGAACGCGAGACCTCCCAATCCCACGCGCACATTTATGCCGCGAGACTAACGAGGCAGTCAGGCAGTAGGTTGTCGAATAGACTTAGCTCTGCAGCGTACGCGGTTTATAAGATTCGTCAGTTAGCAGATATAGACACAGCCAGAATAGTATATTTCAGTTATTTTCACAGTATAATTTCATATGGCATTTTATTTATTTTCATAGTAATTTGTCTTTATAGAATCCCAAACTCAAACGCAACTATATTCTTTGAAAACTTAAACCTGCTTCTACACAAGTTAACCTACAGAAATAAAAATAGAAGAATTATTATAGCAGGCGACATAAACATTAATATTCTTAAACCGTCTAAAAATACAGTAGAATTAAAATACATACTTTCTAATTATAATTTTATATCCCACATCGTTTCCCCAACTAGACAGAAGTCATGTATTGATCACATTTATAGCAATATTAAAAACGCTTCAAGTCAAACACATAATCATCATTTATCAGATCATAACACGTGCCAAATACTGAAATTCTCAACTTCAACAGAAACAAATAGACTTAAATATTGGTATGTACTAAAAAAATATTATGACGACGATAATGTTAGGAAATTTAATGACTGTCTGTCTAGTCTCAGATGGTCTGATGTATATAGTGAGGACAATAGCAATAACGCATTCAATACTTTTTATGATACCTTTTGTATGTTCTATAATCTTTGTTTCCCAACTTTAAAAACAAAAATAAATGCCAACGCTATTACGGTCCAAATTGGATAACAAAGGGCATCAGAAAGTCCTGCATAACAAAACGAAAATTAAGGTATGAAAGTTACACGACAAAATCAGATATAAATAAAAAATATACAAAAAGTTTGATAAGATACTAAAAAAATGTATAACTATGTCTAAAAAACGAATAAATAATATATATGTAAGTAAAGCTAAAAATAAGTGTAAAGCGGCCTGGGACATTATTTAAAAAAAATGATAACATGAAATGCTTTCAGAGTATAAAAAATATTAAACATAAAAATAAGATCGTAAGTGATCCAAATACTATAGCAGACATCTTTAATGAGTACTATACTACAATTAAAAATATAGGATGCAGTAACCAATGCAATTATAATAGCGTAGAAAACATAAACTCATCAATATTTTTGAAACTCTGTACACCGACAGAAGTAGTTAAAATCATAAAAAGTCTGAACGATACCAAATCAGTTGGATATGATCATGTCTGTACAAAAATTTAAAAAATATGCGCAGAAATCATAGCACTACCTCTTGCATATGTTATAAATCTATCCTTTGTACAAGGAATATTTCCAACCGAATTAAAAATTTCAATTGTTAAACCTCTCTACAAAAAAGATGACATCCTTGAACTAACTAATTATAGACCAATAACCATAATACCTGTCTTCTCCAAGATTTATGAAAAACTTATGCATAACCGTATAACCAATTTTTTAAATAAATTCAATGTCATCAAGGAAGAACAAAATGGTTTCCAAAAAAATAAGTCAACAACACTTGCCGGATTTTGTCTAATGAAGACAATAACAGAAAATATTGACAACAAAATTCCGGTCACAGTAATATTTCTAGATATGTCGAAGGCATTTGATTATGTTAACCATTCAATACTATTAAACAAATGTCAACGCTATGGTATAAGGGGACCTACCCTAGATTGGATACAAAGTTATCTTTCAGACAGAATCCAATGTGTGGAAATTAACCACCTTAACACTAATCTAGTATCGGAGCCCTGCAGATCCACTTACAGACATAACAGATCAGGAGTTCCACAAGGTAGTGTCATAGGACCCCTTTTATTCTTGTTATATATTAACGACCTTCCCAATATAACACATCACCAATGTATTCTATTCGCAGATGACATATGTATTATTATCCCTAACACCGACCGTTTAAACACAAACCATGAAGAAGAGCTAAATAAAAACCTTGGACATATAATACAATGGTTAACATACAATGACTTACAGGCGAAGTTAAATAAAACTAAATATATACAATTTTCTAATTATAGAACTTTAACCAAACAGATTACATTGCAATATAGCAATACAATAATAAATCCTACTTCAGACATAAAATTTTTGGGTATAACTGTTGACAATTATTGTAACTGGAAGCCACATATCAATTACGTGTGTGCAAAAATAAATAAATTTGTTTTCGCATTGAGACAACTTCCCAGAACTGCTACAGAATCCACAGCAATTGCTGCTTACCATGGTCACATAGGATCAGTTTTACGATATGGTTTATTGTTATGGGGTAACTCAACTTTAATCAACGATGTTTTTCTGGCACAAAAACGTTAAGAGCAATATGTGATGCCGATCCCCTCGATTCTTGTAAACCCCTATTTAAGAAAACTAATATTCTTAAAAAAAATTCCCTCTACATAGGCGAAATTGGTATATTCGTAAGAAAACACCCACAGTTGTTTGAGAAAACTTCTGAAAATAGTCTGTTCAGTAAAAGAGATCCCACCAAAATTGTCTTTCCAAGATGTAGAACTAGTTTGTACCACAAAAATTGTATGTTTATGTGTGTCAAAATTTACAATAAAATACCTCAAACATAGGGGAACTTCCACTTAGACTGTTCAAACTAAAATTAAAACAATGGTTAGCACAAAAATGCTACTATTCAATTAAAGATTGCCTCGATAACAAATGACATAACAAACAGAGTATAGATCAATGTTACCTATAATTAAGTATTCCAATTGATTATTATATAGTTGTTTCTTTGTAGTATTTGGTTAACTTTGTTTGTACCTACACCTGAATAGACCTAAATTATTGTATGCCCAAATGGGCTGATTGATGTGCTGTACCTATTTTATAACATCTGTATTTACTCAATCAAAGCAATAAAGATATTATTATATTATTATTATGTTTCTCTTTTTCACGGCTATTCTTCTAACATTTGGTGTTAGAAGAATAACCGGTCCTTTGGGAGGCTTACACGGGGATATGGATCCAACGTGTAGAGGCCCGTAGAGAGTTTTAATCTAAAATGGGATGGGACACATGCCGCGGAGCCTCCACAACTGCACTACTGAGTACAGCTATGGACTAGCCGCATCACGTGTAGGGCTATTGTTTTTAGTGGATCTAGTGAATACGGGTTATGGGGATGGGTGTTTAGTGAACTGGTAATTAATGCTATGGATGAAAAACGGCACCTGCCAGTGATACTCCTATAGCATCCGTCCGCGTGGCAGGTGGTGACTCGCCAACTCACTAGATGGGCCCTCTCTAAACAGCCGCCCAAAGCAAACAAACTCTGCCATAAAGGCAGCCAGAGGGCAACACCGGTGCGAGTGGCTAGGGGTGTCGAGCGGTGCGGCACCGGTTTCGCCATCGCGGGCCTCGTGACAACGGAGGCCCGGAGCGGGTTTCCCCGTAGTTACGCCCTTGAGAATGACACTTCCACCCCCGAGCTAATAGCTCTTGCGGCTTCCCTCTGGCCGGCCGACCAAGGCAAGCCAGAGTTGAGAGTCCTGCGGGCACTCTTGGAAATCTACTTCGGCCAGCCAACAAAGGCAAGCCGGAGACGAGGCCCTGACCGACTCTCTGAAGCATTCGGGACCGCAGTGTCGCCACACACATTCAGCTCGCCACAAAGCTGCCCTGCGGTTGTAAGCTTTCTTTTCATCTTGTAATACATTTTTTGTTTATATTACACGATGAAGGTGATGTTTGAAAGCTGTTACTCTGCCCTCTGAGATTGCGTTAGTCTCATGATGAGATAACGGCTGCCCCAGAGGGGTTTTATTATTATTATTATTATGGGGCAATTCAAATTCAAATATTTTATTTCAGATTTACATCCATATATTGTTAGTAGTATTACAACTTAGCCTAATACTGGTATCTATTAAATTAAATTATAATTACAAATAACAAGTAATAAGTGTGCCATTGACTGTTCGTTCAATGGCACACCGGTTTATTTGGATAAGTGTGTCTGAACACTTATCCACCTTCGTAAGAGGGGAGAGTCCCACCGGTCTGCAAACACATTCAGGATGCCACAGGAGGAGGAGCGCAAGCGCGCCATCATGGAAGCACATCGCTTGCGTATGATCGCGGCGAACCCGTCGACGCACGCTTCCTCGACCGCAAGAGCACCCTGAATGCGTTGTTGTAGTGTACGCGTAGGTCGCTGTACGCCCGCTGGGTATACTTGGTCCACAGGCTGCACGTGTATAACGACTAGCAGAAGGCCTTGAAAAGCGTTATCTTTACCGAATTAGAACAGCGTGCAAACCTGCGGGCCAGCATGTTGCACCGGACAGCCAGCGACCTGCGCTTCCTATCTATGTCTACATTGTCTTTCAAGTCATCGGTGACCCAGTGGCCCAAATACTTGAACTTCGATACCCGACTTAAAGGAGACCCAGAGAGTGAGAGCTTAGGCAGCTGTTATAATAATAATAATAATAATAATAATCATTTATTTGCTTAAAAGTTGGTACATCGAGATCTTAAATAGGTTAAGTTAAGTTCAGGACAACTTCAGTCAGGTTGTGACATGCAAATGTTAAAAAAATAATTATAATTTAATTGATACTAGAAGAATTGACAATAATAATATTAATTTCAAAATCTAAATTAAATTATACAATTTTTTGAGATTGGCAACAATATAAAAATCAATTGAAATGAATGTTTAAATAAATTCAATGTCATTAAAAAAAGAAAATCTATGTCAATTTAGTAGAGTCACAGTTAAAATACCAAAAAATAAAAAAAATATAAAAAATAAACTCAATGTCAACATAAACAATGTCAGTGTAAAATTATATATAAAAAAAAAATTAAATTAAAAACCAATGTCAACATAAAACATGTCAATATAAAAATAATATAAATGTCAATCTGGAATTAATAATAATATAAAGTCAATATGAAATGTATGACCATAATTAGAATAAAATTCATAGTGTTAATTTTAATTACTTTTCAAAATATCACTTGTTTATTTCCAGAAAATCATTTATTGTGTAATAAGATTTCACAATCAGCCATTTCTTAAGTTCTATACTGAACTTTTTTAATGGTAGATCTCTTATATCATTTGGGATTTTATTATAAATCTTTCCACACATAACATAACAATTCTTTTTAAATAAAGTTGTTCTAGGGATGTTAGGTAAAACAACTCTATTTGGATCCCGAGTATTTCTCAGATATTTTTCTTTAGCTAGAGTAAATAGTTCCTTGTGCTCTTTAACAAATTTGGCAGCTTCAAATATGTAGATGCTGGGCAAAGTCAATAACTCTAACTTTACGAATATAGGCCGACAGGATTCCCATGGTGGAATACCAACAATTGCCCTTACACACTTCTTTTGTGCGATAAACACTCTATGGATATCTGTAGAATTTCCCCAAAGTATTAGACCATATCTCAGAATTGACTCAATATAGCCATGATATGCAAGTAGTATTGTATGTAAATTTGCTGTTTTGCGAAGTTTGTACAGTACATATACAAACCTATTTAGTTTGTCACATACTTGATTCACATGCGATTTCCAATTGCAATATCTATCTAGTGTAATTCCTAGAAACTTGGTGTCATCAACCTGATGCAATCTATGGCCATTTAAATTGATGTCCAGATTTAAAAGATTTTGACAATGAGTACTAAATTGTATGTATTTTGTTTTGCTTGCATTTATATGTAAATTGTTTTTGTCAAGCCATGTAGTTATAGAATTAATTGTATTGTTTATGTCAGTGGTGTAATAAGAAATGTCATTTTTATCAGCAGAAAATATTATAGATAGGTCATCAGCAAATAAAGTACAGGCATTTTGAGTGATGTCTGGGAGGTCGTTTATGTACAAAATAAAGAGCAACGGCCCTAGAACGCTTCCCTGAGGGACGCCACATGAATTCTGTCTATAACTAGACCTATGCATCACTAACTCTTTATTTTGGTTTATATAAGGAATCTCAACACACTGACTACGGTCATCCAAGTATGACTTTATCCAGTCTAATGCAGGTCCTCTAATGCCATAATTTTCAATTTTATTTAGTAGCAATTTGTGAGAGACAAAGTCAAATGCTTTCGACATATCGAAAAAAATAGCTGTCACTAATTTGTTGTTGTCAATGTGATTTAATACTTTAGTTACTAAATTAAAGCAAGCCAAAACTGTGGATTTGCCTTTCTGAAAACCGTATTGTTCATTTTTAATTATTTTATTTTTATCAATAAAAGCAATAAGTCGTTTCTGCATTGCCTTTTCAAAGATTTTCGATATTACAGGTATTAAAGCAATAGGCCTGTAATTGCCTATTTCTGTATGGTCATCTTTTTTGTACAATGGTCTAATGATGACATTTTTTAATAATTTTGGGCAACAACCTTCTAAAAATGACAGATTAACTAAATGTGTCAGCACAGAGGTCAATTCATTTGAGCTTGCTTTTAGTATTTTAGTGGCTATATTATCACTACCTACTGCATTTGTGTTCTTAAGAGACATTATAATTTGTTTGATTTCATTATGACTATATGGTCTTAGGAAGATGCTATCACTTGCTATATTCATGTAAGTATTTCTTAATTTAATATTTGGTTTATTTGTAAGCTCTAACCAATACCTATTAAACTCCTCAGCAATATGTTAGGTGTTGTTAGTTATGTCACCATTTTTCTGTTTAATTTTGTTGATCAGGTGTAATTTGTTGGTAGATAAATATTCCTCTTTTATAAGCTATGTATATGTGTATGTTCGTAGGTTAAAGTACCAGATTTAAAAACCAACCATTCACTCTTATCGGTATTGTATTAGAGCCCATGAGCCACCGCATAACTTTCACAAATTCTAACAAGCCTTCTCAACCGATAGATGGGCTCAGCAGCACAATATCATCAGCGTAGCTGATGTTGTTCACGCAAACACCGTCTACGTGACAACCGATTTTAGTGCTACTGAGCCTACCTATCAGTTTGTTTATATATAGGTTAAAAAGACTGGGAGAGCTCAGCCCCCCTTGCCTCACCCCACAATCCAACCCATACTTATCAGAATATGAGCCTGCCCACTTAACTGTATTCTTTTGACTACTGTACCAATATCTAAACAATGATATCACATCAGCCGGGTCAGTAGTGTCGTCAGTAAGCTTATGCCAGAGGAGGTCATAATTGACTAGGTCGAAAGCCTTCGATAAATCCAGGAACCATGCGATTACAGGAGTCTCTCTGTCTGTATAATATTGGACAGTCTGCTTAAGGCATAAAATTGCACTATCCGTAGACAAGTTCGGTCTAAAACCAAACTGACCATCATAGAGAACAATATGCTTCGCTAGAATTTTATCAAGCAGACTATCCAACACCTTGGCACAGACAGTGGCAAACGATATAGACCTATAGTTGGAGATATCGGAGACATCACCAGTCTTATTCATTATTACCGGCACAACGATCGTATTGCTAAGTTCTTCAGGTCAGCTATGACTCAGACATTAAAAAATCAGAGCAAGTACTCGCGGTAAGTGTACCCCAGCGTATTTAAGATGTTCGACACTGAGGCCGTCGTGACCGGGGGACTTTCCCCTTACCATGTTCTGTATACTTCTCGCGACTTCTTTAGCGGAGAACCTGACAGGAGGAGCCCCGGTCACGCGCCGCTATTTAACGGTTCACTATAGCCACACAACCGCGAGTTTACATTAAAATGCTTTTGAAAAGCATTTGCTATATCTGTGGGGTCGCTCACGCCGGCTACGCTCACTGGTATCCCCGATCTGTGTTTTAATTTATTCCTTAATTTCCAAAACGTATTAAATTGTTTACTTTCATGACAAGATGCTAACATATCCATTTTAATCTTCTCTTGGTTGTTTTGACAGTATTTCAATTTAGTATTAAAAAGATTTCGCGAAGTACACATATTTTCATAAATAAATCCAGACAATGCAGCTGACATTCAAACTGTATTTGTGCTGCAGAAGCGAGCTATTTGTGCAAATTTAGTCTTGGATCAAAGCATTCTCTGAGGGAAAAAATTTAATGACTGTCGTATCTCAATATATTTATGAAAACTTGATATACGTCAGAAAAATATAAATATGTTTTCGAAAATAAGCGACATTCATAGTACCTTTAACCAAACTGCTAAAATTCAGTAACTCGTTTAAGTGTCAAAGTATACGGTTCTACAACAAAATTCAGGCATTAAGTTTAAATGATTCAAAGTATAGAGATTGTGTTCAAAAGCGTACTACTCAGCAAAGGATTACTTAGAAGACAAGAATACCTGGGATTGAGTTTCTCCAATCTGCACGCAGGCTAAAGTGTCATATAAATATTATAATATTTGACATTTGTGATTTATCCATTTTTGTTATTATATATATTCTGTAATTTTTAAATGAATTATATCAGACTATTTTTATTTACTTTAATAGTAATTATTATATTTTGCTTTTTGACGTTTTAATGACATTCAATTATTATTATTCGTTTCGTGACATTTTATTATATATTTTTTATTATTTTTGTTTACAACATGTACTCAAGCTCATTATAAAATGTAAGTATTACGTACAATGTGGGAATTAGTAAACTTTTCAACTAATAGTAGCGGCAACATGTTTGGTGGCTTAGGCTGACATGCTTATGCATACACCTATTGATGGCGTGGAGGCATAATGATTCAGGTCCTGCTGGCTCCCTCAATCAAGATTGAGCCGTACGATGGCTGTTGAATGCAGGCCATTAGTGGGCTGAGTCAGTTATAAGCGTCAGATGATATCCTGCATTGTACACTATTATGTCTGGACTTCAAAAGAATATAAACTGATGAAATATAATGAAATTACAAAAAAAAGGAATGACTCTGAGTTTGCTTCGGCCTTTCTTCTCAAGAAGTCATTTGGCTAGGAAAACGCCGGCAGCATCTAGAATAGGGTTTTGACGTCTTTAAGTGTTGTAAACAATCAAAATGCAGAAATAAATATGTCTATATGTCTTTAGTGGGGCGCTCAAGCAAATATCCTGTCTCCTAGTCAAACTTATACAAAATAATTTAGCGGGTCTTAATCGCGTAAAATTAACACTTTCACGGACAGTAAACGAGACATAACTGAAGTTTTATTGTTATCACGTCTATAGACGTTTACTGCCCTTCAAAGTGTTAACTTATATAAGGTATAAATACCTATTTTTACCGACGTTTCAATCGTCTTACACCGATCGTGGTCGCTGAAAGACTGGTGAGAGGCGCCGTCTTGTGGAAGTGCGGGTATCGGCACATACCATCACTTGGTTTTTATTTACGTTCGCAATGTCGGTATTTCGACACACTACACTAATGACGTCCACACACTGAACTTTGTCACTGCGGCGGCGGAAAGTTTAAAACAGTCAAACTTACTTCTGCAGCATTTGCAGTTAGAAAAGTTAGGGAATTCAGTAGGGAATAGATATAGATACTGCTAGACTAGTTTTTTTAGCTATTTTCACAGCGTAATGTTGTACGGTGTAATATTATGGGGTACAGCTACTGATAAACAGATTATTTATGTCATTCAAAAGACATATGTGCAATAAAAAAGTTAGTGGCTAGAGATTCATTACGAGGTAAATTTAAAAAAAATGATACATTGGCAGTTACATCGAAATACCGTGCCGGTGCGGCCACGGCTTTAGCTTGTGCATTTCTGTACTTATACTTTTCCGAATTTATATATATATAAATGAGCTATTTGCTTGCTTCGTCCTTTTTAGAGCCCCTTTTTTACGTGGTCGAGTTATAGTTTTTTTAATTATTTTTGTAAAGCTTTTACTGTGCAATGTCGTGAAATATAAACGATTATTAAGGTCAGAAGACTTGTTTATTCACCTGATCCATTCAGCGTTGAGGTCTTCGGCCCCTTTGTCCGCCGACGGGTCAGTCGGCGTGCCGTCTAACTTCGTCCTGCAAAGTCTAATAGTTGTAGGATATAAATAATACCATAATTGTAAGAAGTTCACATTTCTAAGCGTAGTACTGGCTAACTTTTATTTCGATTTAGTACTGGCTAACTTTGATTTTGATTTTGGAACGAAGTGTGAGTATAAAAGGAAATAGTTTTGTAACCAATATGGGGAGACTTCTGGTGGACGCACAAAGTATGGCTGTTGAGTCTGCATATGAAAACAAAAACAAATTGTAAATATGTAGTTTTCGGAGAATAAACATCTAGAACGAATTTTGTGTGTCTTTTCCCTTTCATCCCACATACATACGTACACAAATAAGTTATGGTTATTTGAATATTATAGAATATATATATATATATATTAAAGGAGGATGGGCAGATTGGGACCACCTTCCAATAGCAATAAGATTTATGTCATTGGATAGGTCTTTTTAATAGGAACAACTTTTATTATGACGGCTTTGTTGTCACAGTTGTCCGTTCCAAGATATATGACATACAAGTTTCGACAAAAATATGTTGAAAAAGCGTTCTTTTTATGTTGCTTAGTACTTTTATTACCATCCGCGTGGTGACGGATTAAGAATACGGAATGTCACCACCCCATATCATCCCATGGGTGTCGTAAGAGCCGACAGAGGGAGCATATTATGCGGAGAACAGCACTGTAAGAGAAGGAAAACTTGATACAAACCCTATACCAACCCGTTTGGCCAGCGTGGTATAGTAGAACAATTCCTCCTTTTAAAGGAGAGGCCTAGTCCAGCAGTGGACTTTTAAAGGCTGATGATGATGAGTACTTTTATTTTATTATTATGTTTTATTTTGCAAACTGACTTATCTTCGCGTCTGCCCAAGTGGTTGGTACGGTGCGGGGTGCAACTTTTAGGAAACTAAAGGGTTATCAATACTAATGTTATAAATGCGAAAGTCTGTTTGTTTGTCCGGCCTTCACGTCGCAACAAAGCAATATTATGTAATTATGTTTTGTGAGTAGTTAGTTGAAAGATAAAGATAAAAATATTAAAGATATAAATCTAAGCTCTTTTTGAACGTCATAATGCTAAAATATATACTTATGTCCCAATTCTATAACTACCACCGCACGGCGGGCGTCGCTCGGCGCAGCTCCAAGTAACCGGTTTTGAGGGGAGGCGGGGCACCCCGCAATGTTCCTAAGCGCTTGGGCAGGCACGAGGACGAGTCAGTTTGCAAAATAAAGCATTATATAGTACTAATCACTATAATAAACGCTTTTTCAACATACTTTTATCAAAACTTGTATGTCATATATCTTGGAACGGACAACTGCTACAACAAAAGTGTCATAAAAAAGTTGTTTCTATTAAAAATGCCTATCCAATGACATACACCTTATTACTATTGGAGGGTGGTCCCAGGTCCCATACAATTTTGCCCATTGTCTTTTGACAAAATTATATTAGGTAAATTGTTTAAGATACTCTTCGTTTATGTACTTTTCGAAATCTTTGGAAATTGTGCTCAAAACTCAAATAGGGCGATAGATCGGACGTATTGAAGCTCTTTTAAACACCTCAGGAAAAATGCCTGTAGATATACACACATATACCTCGAAGGAGGTTATATTTGAGGTTATTTGCAATAATTTGACTCTCGTCATCTAGTCTAGGGGTCCAAAATTAACGGTTTCTGAGATATCGGGTATTGAAGATTTTATAGATTTGCCAAGTCTATTTTTATCCCAAACATCATAGCTGCTAAGTTTACACTTTTACCTTTTGATGTAACGAGTCCCGATTTCGTATACATTTCAGAAGTTTAGGTGTAACCCAAGGAAGTATAATTATTTTTCGGTGGGGTACTTTAACCATCTTAGTGTCCTGTTGGATGATACCAGAGACAGAAGATATGAGTGATTTAGCTGCATCGTTGGCGTCATGTATATCATACAAAAATAAGAAATCATACCCTTGTATTTATTACACTACTCGAGTCCAGACTTAACAGCGTTGGAAGGTAATCCGTAATGTATGTATTTAGTACCAAAGTAACTAACAGCCCGTTTCTGTGTTTTTAACATAACAAGATATTTCAGCACTGTTGCAGGCGCCATGGTCGCAAATGTACTGGCGCTTATAACAGTGCCGCAATATCGGATGCTCGAAACAAAGGTACATATGAACCTACATAGTAGATATGAATCCCGAAAGACAATATGGCTATATTAGTTATACGTGAGGAAGTCATAAAAACACGTATTTAGTCTGTCTATCTGTCATTCTATTTGTCCGGGGTAATACTCTGTAATGGCTGGACCAGTTACACGTAGAGGACTTTGTAGGGTTACATCATCATGTCAGCCTAGAGACGTCCACTGCGGACATAGGCCTCCCCCATGTTTCCCCGCACAGAACGATTTTGAGCCGCCCGCATCCAATCGCTTCCCGCAATCTTAACTCCAGAACCCGCCTGCGTCAAAGGCCATCAGTTCTTCGAGGTATGTGCCCTACCCATTGCCACTTCAGCCTGGCTATTCGGCGAGCTATTTCGGTGACTTTGTTTCTCCTGCGGATCTCCTCATTTCTGATTCGATCTCGTAGGGAAACCCTGAGCTCTCCATCGCCCTCTGAGTGACCCTGAGCTTTTAGATAAGGCCCATAGTTAGTGACCACGTCTCAGCGCCGTAGATCATCAGTGGCAACACACACTGGTCAAAGACTTTCGCCTTGACATAGTGGCGTTTTCGTACAACTTCACGTTACACCTCACCTCTTCGACATATTAATACAGTTTGGAACCGTTGAAGAGACTGCAGCACTGCCCAGGTTTCGATCGGATCAAAGGCTTTCTCATAGTCCACAAATGCTAAGCATAGTACAACTTGCCGCAGCGTATGTATGTGGTCTATGGTACAATAGCCTTTACAGAAACCGGCTTGTTCGGGAAGGTGTTCGGCTGGAAGTCGTCTAGCTGGCTTTCGAGACGATTCGTAATGACCCTAGAAAACAACTTATAGACGTGACTCAGAAGTGAGATGGGTCTGTAGTTCTTCAAAAGGGTTTTGTCGCCCTTCTTGGACGAAAGCACCACCACACTTCTGTGCCATGGCTGTGGCGTTTTGCCCTGGAGTATGACGAAATTGATAGCTTCCGAAGCATTTCCACGGAAGGTGCGCCGCCAGCTTTCAAAAGCTGTGTCATCATTGCGTCATCACCCGTCGCCTTGTTGTTTTTTAGTTGTTTTAGGGCAACACTAATCTCGTGCATGCTGACGTCCGGGATATCTTCAGTATAGTGTCGGGTCAAACCAGCTTTACGGTCAGTGGCGCGAGTAGTAACAGGTGTTCGTGTAGTCGTGTAAAGCATGTCCATAGAACCGTTCGATCTCCTCTAGGAGCTGAGGTTTGGACGATATAATTCTGCCAACCTCCGCCTTCAGCTTCGTCAGCTGACTCTGCCCGATAATCTGCAAAGGAATAAGGGTTCCAAAGCTTGGAACCCTTATTCCGCTCGATCGCCTCCTGAACGCACTAAGTGTTGTATCGGCGGAAATCACGAGTCAGAGACTTAGAGATCTGCATATTGAGATGCCTTGGAGATATTTTAGCATGTCTTCGGAGGCTAGCAGAAGCATCCTCTGCCTTTTCTCTATGATTTAGAGATTTTATCGGCTCTTTTCCTAATTTGGTCTTAAAGAACTTCAAGCCTGTATGGATGTATAAGATGTAAGTCGTTCACATCTACGCATGCACTCTCCCAGGTATTCGAAGTGGTTTCGCAGTGCGAGCTGAAAGCTCTCGGGGTTATGGATTTGAACTAGTGCTGGTTGGAGCGTGGACTTCATCAATCTCGACCGTTTGAAGCTGGGACTAATGCTCAATGTGACTTGCGTAGGGCTACAAACAGGCTGTGATTTGACCGGACTGGTGGCGTTGAAACAGCGTAGAAGACCTAGTTATGAATAAGATGGCGACTTACCCGTCTATCATAACACCGGTAGGTCCAACGGGCGAGTCCATTCCTCGCTGTGCATAATGGTGGTTCTGACTCTCAACCGCAGGTGCGACGGGGCTGCGCTCTAGCGGGAAGCTCTCACTAGCTGAGAGCCTCAAACTGAAACATATACATTATAAATGAACTCGGACATGTTTGCGAACATGAGTTTAGCGGCCTTACTTGATTAATTTATTGTATCCTTAATCTGCCCTGTGGGAACTAAGTAGGTACCGAGTGTAGTTAGTTCCCACTAAGTAGTTGTCAATACTAAAGTAACTGCAGAGGGTAGTTGAGACAGCTAGTATTATTTCAAATTGATCTATTTAAAATAATCAATAAAATTGATAATTTTAAATATTTAAACAAGTTGATTATATATTCTATAGCTAACAGTGGGTTCATGCTGCTAAAGTGTTATCTTCAAGAACTGACAAGCATTTCACCAATAACTTGAATGGTGACAGGTTGCCTTCTTTAATGACAACTAGACTATCCTTTGCAATGTCATCTTTGTTGTGTGCCCACTTCGTTCGGCGTCGTAGCTCAGATATATATTCTATCACAGCTATCACAGCTATTCCAGCCAGGCAGGCAGTCAACGGCCGGTCGATTAGGAATATAGCAGGTCTGTGTAAGTGGAAGGTAATCATCTGGATGTGCAGACATAGGTGACATGGGGCGCGAGTTCAGGACGGCCTCAACCTGTGTCAGTACTGTACCAAACTCCTCGTAAGTTAACTTAGCATTACCTACGACACGTCTCAGGTGATACTTACACGACTTCACACCAACCTCCCATAAACCACCAAAATGAAGCGCATAAGATGGAATGAAACTAAACTTAATATTATTACTACAAGCAAAATCAATTATTTCATTGGATTTGTCCAATATAGCTGAAAGCTCCTTTTCAGCACTAACATAATTCCTACCGTTATCTAAATTCAATATTATTACTACAAGCAAAATCAATTATTTCATTGGATTTGTCCCATATAGCTGAAAGCTCCTTTTCAGCACTAACATATTACATACATACATACATAGACTCACACCTGTTTCCCGGAGGGGTAGGCAGAGACTACAGAACGCCAATTGCAACGATCCTGACATACCTCTCTCGCTTCATTCACTCCCATCAAGTTTCTCATGCATGCTCTTCTGTTTAGGGTACTTCTGACCTGTCCTTTTTTAAGGATGTCTCCAATCTGGTCAGAGAACGTTCACCTAAGTCTTCCCCTTCGTCCTGTCCCATTCACATTTGCCTTATATATCTTCTTTGTCAGTCTTTCGTCATCCATCCTCTCCATGTGCCCAAACCATCTTAACATGCCTTTCTCGATGCTTGTCACTACATCTTTATTTACCCCACACGACTCTCTTATCACACTATTCTTTACTCTGTCAGTCAAAGATATACCACACATACTTCTCAGTGCTCTCATTTCTACCGCATTTATTCTACTTTCAAGTCTCTTCTGCCATACCCAACTTTCACTACCATACATAAGAGAAGGCACTAATACCCCTCTACGCACAGCCAAACGTGCCTTTTTGGACACGTTTTGACTGTTCATAAACGCCTTCAGAGCTCCATTCACACTATTACCTGCATTAACTCTTCTTTCAATATCTTTTTCATTCTTACCATCTCTTGTAAACAACGTACCTAAGTAAACAAACTCATTTACTTGTTCCACTCGCTGTCCATCGATCAAAACATTACAAGCCGTAACGCATTCCTCCTTTTCAAAAACCATAACTTTCGTTTTACTTACATTCACTTTCATTTCTTTCCTCTCTAACGCACCATGCATGATTGTTACCATCTCCTGCAACTCCTCCGCTGAAGACGCAAGTATTACCTGATCATCAGCATAAAGGAGGCATTTGACAAGTAATCCATTCATCCTTAATCCACAGTCACTTTGTTTTAAATCTTGCAAACAACTGTCCATGAAGAGGTTAAACAGACCTGTCTAGGAGAAGGAAAACTCCGAAATTAAACCAAACGTTCGGGGAGATGGGCCTCGTTAGCCTTGGTTGGCAACCTGTCTAGGAGAAGGAAAACTCCGAAATTAAACCAACTTTCAGGGAGCATACCCGACTCAAAACCCCGATCTAAGGTGTGAACCGATCCGTGCCGAGGGATTCGTGGCCAGAGGGCAAGCTGGTCGTAAACGGAGGGTGCCTGTGTTGGTGGTCACAGGGCACAGCTGATATTCCGCCTTACCCCCGTAAAGGGCTCTGCGGGGATGGACCGTCTAGATCCCTAAATCTCGTGGGAACGCTATGGGAACAAAACCTTCTTCTTCTCCATACGGCGGCGACGCGGTTCGCAACTCGCCACGTCTCGTTCCCCGCGAGGGCGAAAAGCGGCCTACGGAAAGTCGGTTTGCAACGTTGAATGTTGGAGGAGGGATGGACGGAAAATTGGATGAAGTATGTCAGATGATGGATGATAGAAAGATTGATGTTCTTTGTGTGAATGAGACAAAAAGGAAAGGGTGTGACACCACCAAGCATGGCACATATACGGCGTATTGGTCTGGGGTAGATAGTACCACCAGAGCCAAGGGAGTTGGTGTTATACTATCTGCGCGAATGAATGACTGTGTAAAAGAGTTTGAATGTGTAAATGGTAGGCTACTATGGATGAGAATGAAAGTAGGACTTACTCGTGTCTTTATTATAGGGGTGTACGCCCCGGTCAATATTGTTACGGGTTTGTCACAGCAAGAGCAAGACGAAAGGCAGGAGTTTTGGGAGAGTTTAAGAGATATTTTGAGGAAATGTAAGGATAACGAAAGATTGATTTTGTTAGGGGATTTCAATGGATGGGTGGGAGTAAAACGAGATGGGTTTGAAAGGGTGTTAGGTGCATTCGGTGATGAGAGTGTGAATGACAACGGAAAAGCACTGCTTGAGGTTTGTTTGGAGTGGAGCCTTTGTGTGACAAACACCATGTTTGATCACAAAAGGATACATATGTATACGCGTGAGGCGAAAAATGTTAGAAGAAGTATGATTGATTTTGTAATAGTAGATGAACGACTGAGGAAGAATGTGATGGATACAAGAGTGTATCGAGGGATCGGCATCCACACAGACCACTTCTTGGTGTTGTGCCGGATAAGTGGGCTCTTTAAAGGATGGCGATACCGAGAGCATAATGAAAATAGAGTCTTGGAAAGAATAAAAGTAGAAAATCTGCAAGAGAAAGATGTGAAAGATGAATATAAACGAAGATTGATAGCAAGATTTGAGAGGTGCGATGGCATAAACGATATGAATGAATTATGGCAGTCCTTTAAATAAGAGGTAGTATGTGTGGCATCTGAAGTATGTGGTGTGATCAAGAGAAGCAAAATACGAAAGGTTAAGAATACATGGTGGGACAAGGATGTACAATCAGCAGTGTCAGAGAAGAAGAAAGCTTGGTTAGATTGGTTGGCTGCCAGAACAAATGAAAGAATGGGAAAAGCAGCGAGTGAGGACATAGATGAAGCAAGAAAGGACTTTGTTAGGTCAAAAAGAATAGTGAAAGAAATGGTTAAAAGGAAAAAAGAGGAAAAGAAAGATGAGTTTGATAGCAGACTATCTGACGATTTCCGGAGAAACATTAAGTTTTTCTGGAAATACGTTCGTGCACTTCGAGGAAGAACTCAATCCTCAGAATACACATCGATCAGAGACAAGAATGGAAGGATAGTGAATGGTGAATCATGCGTGCTGACGAGATGGAAAGAGTATTTTGAAGGATTATTTGAAAGAACGGCTGTAGAGACACCCACTAACATAATTCCTACCGTTATCTGAAAAAACTTGAGCCTGGCCGCAGACATCCGATTTTCAGGGCCGTTTTTTCATCACGGAATTCCGTGAGACTAGCAAGCTTCATTTGTCGACTGTATCAAATGTATTTTGTAAAATAAACGTACTAACCACCGCAAACGATAGATTTTGCTTTGATCGGAAAACACGCAATCGTTTCATTCCGTTCCGAACTGAAAAAAATCAGTACCTGTTTTCAGGGACTGATTTCAGGTTCGTAATGTTTTCGGGCTCTCAAAATCATCTAATTAATAAAAAATGAGCTTACTGCCTACCACAAATGTTTGATTTTGCTCTGAACAGAAAACATTCCGTGGACTGAAAGAAATGAAAATCAAGCGCGCGCGGGACGGCTCGTGACGTCATAACGGAATTTATCGCATGCGTACATCTTGTCATGTATCGATGATATTTTAAAGCATTGGTTTGAAGTTTATTTTGTCAGAATCAAAGAGTACCTATCAAAGAAATATAACCTTATTCCTAGTCCAACCTCCGCTCTGGTCTAGTAGATGGCAGTAGATGTATATAAACTCTTGTCTGGGGACTTCAAATTTACGCCAAAATCAGATACAGACAAGAGGATAATATAATAATATAAGTTATTTTATCATTTTCAAACTCAAACTCAAACTCAAACTCAAAATGTTTATTGCTTTCATGTGTAAGTACAAAGATCTTAAATTAATAATACATTTAGAATCAACATGCAACCCTGTTAGGGCACAGCAAATTTACGTTGGTATACGTAGGTATCTATAACTAGTTATATATATATAAGTAATATATCTTGACGACATTATTTTATAATGTTGTTGAAGTTAGCTAATATAATTATTCAGTACATTGTACCTAGTGTCTTATGCTAAGAGGTATTGCTTCCTGTAAGTATTTTCGTCAAAAAACTCTTGCAGTGTGTAGAAGCATTTTTTTAATAGATATTTTTGAAGTTTATTTTTGAATATGTTGTTATCTTTGGAGTCTTTTATTTCTTGCGGTATTTTATTGTATATTTTGATCGACATAACATACGGTCCTGAGTGAAATATTGACAGGCTAGATGTTGGTAATGCTAGTCTATTTTGGTGTCTAAGGTTACGGGATTGGGTGAAATGGTCTTTATTTAAAGTAAACAGGGACATATGCTTCCTAACAAATATGCATATTTCTAATATATATATTGATATAAGTGTAAGAATGCCTTGCCCGTAAAATGTTTTCTGCAACTTTCCATTCCATCTATATTTGCAAGAATCCTAATACATCGCTTTTGGAGTTTGAAAAGCTTATCCGCGTCTACACTATTGCCCCATAATATAACTCCGTATCGGAGCCACGAGTGAGCGTATGCATAGTAGGCAGCTTTCGCTGATTTGAGGTCAGAAGTTCTTTTTAACTCATATAGACCGTATGTAAATGATGATAATTTGCTAGTGATGTTTTGTATATGAGATTTCCAATTTAGATGTGAATCAATATGTAGGCCTAGTAATTTGAAATTGTCTACGCATTCAAGTTTATTGTTATTGAATAATATATTTTCCATGGTTATAGCACGTTTCTGGTAGGGTTTAAATTGCATGAGTTTAGTTTTTGAGATATTTAGTTCTAAGTTATGTTCTGTTAGCCAAGTTGATATATCAGATAAAATATGAGTTATACGGTTATGTAGTTCGTCTATGTTACTGCATGGAAATACTAGAGAAATGTCATCTGCAAAAAGGACGCTTATAGTATTAACTACTTTAGGCAAGTCATTGATGTAAATCAAGAATAAAATGCATCCGAGTATAGTATAAGAATGGAAGGATAGTGAATGGTGAATCATGCGTGCTGACGAGATGGAAAGAGTATTTTGAAGGATTATTTGAAAGAACGGCTGTAGAGACACCCACTAACATAATTCCTACCGTTATCTGAAAAAACTTGAGCCTGGCCGCAGACATCCGATTTTCAGGGCCGTTTTTTCATCACGGAATTCCGTGAGACTAGCAAGCTTCATTTGTCGACTGTATCAAATGTATTTTGTAAAATAAACGTACTAACCACCGCAAACGATAGATTTTGCTTTGATCGGAAAACACGCAATCGTTTCATTCCGTTCCGAACTGAAAAAAATCAGTACCTGTTTTCAGGGACTGATTTCAGGTTCGTAATGTTTTCGGGCTCTCAAAATCATCTAATTAATAAAAAATGAGCTTACTGCCTACCACAAACGTTTGATTTTGCTCTGAACAGAAAACATTCCGTGGACTGAAAGAAATGAAAATCAAGCGCGCGCGGGACGGCTCGTGACGTCATAACGGAATTTATCGCATGCGTACATCTTGTCATGTATCGATGATATTTTAAAGCATTGGTTTGAAGTTTATTTTGTCAGAATCAAAGAGTACCTATCAAAGAAATATAACCTTATTCCTAGTCCAACCTCCGCTCTGGTCTAGTAGATGGCAGTAGATGTATATAAACTCTTGTCTGGGGACTTCAAATTTACGCCAAAATCAGATACAGACAAGAGGATAATATAATAATATAAGTTATTTTATCATTTTCAAACTCAAACTCAAACTCAAAATGTTTATTGCTTTCATGTGTAAGTACAAAGATCTTAAATTAATAATACATTTAGAATCAACATGCAACCCTGTTAGGGCACAGCAAATTTACGTTGGTATACGTAGGTATCTATAACTAGTTATATATATATAAGTAATATATCTTGACGACATTATTTTATAATGTTGTTGAAGTTAGCTAATATAATTATTCAGTACATTGTACCTAGTGTCTTATGCTAAGAGGTATTGCTTCCTGTAAGTATTTTCGTCAAAAAACTCTTGCAGTGTGTAGAAGCATTTTTTTAATAGATATTTTTGAAGTTTATTTTTGAATATGTTGTTATCTTTGGAGTCTTTTATTTCTTGCGGTATTTTATTGTATATTTTGATCGACATAACATACGGTCCTGAGTGAAATATTGACAGGCTAGATGTTGGTAATGCTAGTCTATTTTGGTGTCTAAGGTTACGGGATTGGGTGAAATGGTCTTTATTTAAAGTAAACAGGGACATATGCTTCCTAACAAATATGCATATTTCTAATATATATATTGATATAAGTGTAAGAATGCCTTGCCCGTAAAATGTTTTCTGCAACTTTCCATTCCATCTATATTTGCAAGAATCCTAATACATCGCTTTTGGAGTTTGAAAAGCTTATCCGCGTCTACACTATTGCCCCATAATATAACTCCGTATCGGAGCCACGAGTGAGCGTATGCATAGTAGGCAGCTTTCGCTGATTTGAGGTCAGAAGTTCTTTTTAACTCATATAGACCGTATGTAAATGATGATAATTTGCTAGTGATGTTTTGTATATGAGATTTCCAATTTAGATGTGAATCAATATGTAGGCCTAGTAATTTGAAATTGTCTACGCATTCAAGTTTATTGTTATTGAATAATATATTTTCCATGGTTATAGCACGTTTCTGGTAGGGTTTAAATTGCATGAGTTTAGTTTTTGAGATATTTAGTTCTAAGTTATGTTCTGTTAGCCAAGTTGATATATCAGATAAAATATGAGTTATACGGTTATGTAGTTCGTCTATGTTACTGCATGGAAATACTAGAGAAATGTCATCTGCAAAAAGGACGCTTATAGTATTAACTACTTTAGGCAAGTCATTGATGTAAATCAAGAATAAAATGCATCCGAGTATAGTATAAGAATGGAAGGATAGTGAATGGTGAATCATGCGTGCTGACGAGATGGAAAGAGTATTTTGAAGGATTATTTGAAAGAACGGCTGTAGAGACACCCACTAACATAATTCCTACCGTTATCTGAAAAAACTTGAGCCTGGCCGCAGACATCCGATTTTCAGGGCCGTTTTTTCATCACGGAATTCCGTGAGACTAGCAAGCTTCATTTGTCGACTGTATCAAATGTATTTTGTAAAATAAACGTACTAACCACCGCAAACGATAGATTTTGCTTTGATCGGAAAACACGCAATCGTTTCATTCCGTTCCGAACTGAAAAAAATCAGTACCTGTTTTCAGGGACTGATTTCAGGTTCGTAATGTTTTCGGGCTCTCAAAATCATCTAATTAATAAAAAATGAGCTTACTGCCTACCACAAACGTTTGATTTTGCTCTGAACAGAAAACATTCCGTGGACTGAAAGAAATGAAAATCAAGCGCGCGCGGGACGGCTCGTGACGTCATAACGGAATTTATCGCATGCGTACATCTTGTCATGTATCGATGATATTTTAAAGCATTGGTTTGAAGTTTATTTTGTCAGAATCAAAGAGTACCTATCAAAGAAATATAACCTTATTCCTAGTCCAACCTCCGCTCTGGTCTAGTAGATGGCAGTAGATGTATATAAACTCTTGTCTGGGGACTTCAAATTTACGCCAAAATCAGATACAGACAAGAGGATAATATAATAATATAAGTTATTTTATCATTTTCAAACTCAAACTCAAACTCAAACTCAAAATGTTTATTGCTTTCATGTGTAAGTACAAAGATCTTAAATTAATAATACATTTAGAATCAACATGCAACCCTGTTAGGGCACAGCAAATTTACGTTGGTATACGTAGGTATCTATAACTAGTTATATATATATAAGTAATATATCTTGACGACATTATTTTATAATGTTGTTGAAGTTAGCTAATATAATTATTCAGTACATTGTACCTAGTGTCTTATGCTAAGAGGTATTGCTTCCTG
This sequence comes from Euclidia mi, assembly GCA_944739405.2. Taxonomy (NCBI): domain Eukaryota; kingdom Metazoa; phylum Arthropoda; class Insecta; order Lepidoptera; family Erebidae; genus Euclidia; species Euclidia mi. The sequence continues at coordinate 39,679,417 of OX123205.2, read as the reverse complement.
TAAGTATTTTCGTCAAAAAACTCTTGCAGTGTGTAGAAGCATTTTTTTAATAGATATTTTTGAAGTTTATTTTTGAATATGTTGTTATCTTTGGAGTCTTTTATTTCTTGCGGTATTTTATTGTATATTTTGATCGACATAACATACGGTCCTGAGTGAAATATTGACAGGCTAGATGTTGGTAATGCTAGTCTATTTTGGTGTCTAAGGTTACGGGATTGGGTGAAATGGTCTTTATTTAAAGTAAACAGGGACATATGCTTCCTAACAAATATGCATATTTCTAATATATATATTGATATAAGTGTAAGAATGCCTTGCCCGTAAAATGTTTTCTGCAACTTTCCATTCCATCTATATTTGCAAGAATCCTAATACATCGCTTTTGGAGTTTGAAAAGCTTATCCGCGTCTACACTATTGCCCCATAATATAACTCCGTATCGGAGCCACGAGTGAGCGTATGCATAGTAGGCAGCTTTCGCTGATTTGAGGTCAGAAGTTCTTTTTAACTCATATAGACCGTATGTAAATGATGATAATTTGCTAGTGATGTTTTGTATATGAGATTTCCAATTTAGATGTGAATCAATATGTAGGCCTAGTAATTTGAAATTGTCTACGCATTCAAGTTTATTGTTATTGAATAATATATTTTCCATGGTTATAGCACGTTTCTGGTAGGGTTTAAATTGCATGAGTTTAGTTTTTGAGATATTTAGTTCTAAGTTATGTTCTGTTAGCCAAGTTGATATATCAGATAAAATATGAGTTATACGGTTATGTAGTTCGTCTATGTTACTGCATGGAAATACTAGAGAAATGTCATCTGCAAAAAGGACGCTTATGTATTATTGTACTTTCTACTTGCTACCTTGAGGGATCGAATTTTCTATTTTTGATTTCGTTAGATCATAATAATGTGTGACATGAAAGGTTCATATTCGCTACTGAAAACCACTCCTGCTTAAACTTTTGTCTCTCTACGTGTATATAAAAGTGGTAGAGAGGTATATACTCCATGCGAGATGAAAACAATTAAAGAACGTAAACAATTCATATTCCTCAAATTTTATTGTTTGCTTTGAAATTGTATGGTTTTATACATTCACATTCAGACATTTGTAAGGTTAAATAAATTTACGCAATCATTTTGCGCTATTGTATATATTTTTAAAATGGGCAACTATGTTTTTAGATTTACTCGTCAAATTATTTTAATATACCTATTCTTCAATTATTACAATGGCAACACTACCATTTTTTGGCGGGAACGTTTTTGCGGGGAGCATTCTTTGACACACATTTTTTGGGAGTTGAGCGGGAAAAAGTCGGCGGTTGAAAAGTATTGTACGGCACCGGATTATGTCGCATGATTTTGACAATAATTGGCCATTGAGTTGTGTGGTTAGCAAGAATAAAAACGATTGCTATATGCAACTGACGCCTTTCATACTGAGATATCCTACACATTCAATTTGACAATAGCATAAAACTTATTCTTCATAAATCAGACACTTATCAGAATGGACGTGGCTGTTTCTGATGGACAGGGTTGCGACGCGCCGTCGCCATACAAAAATTATAAAACTTATCATAGAACCCACCAAAAGGCCAAATATAAGGGCCTAAATGTTTTAAAAGTAATGAAAAGCTTTATTATAGTCGTCCACCTAAAATTGTCTATATATACCTCTGACTTGCCTCTGACGAATACTTGACAGGTTTTTACACAGATTATACCCTACTTGCATATTCATTTTTTCATAAGTAATCTCAACCTTTAAAAAGTGTTTAATAACGAATAGCAAAAAGGTTTTGTATGTTTAATTAAATGGGGTTATCGTAGCGGGTCTATACTGCTTCATGCGACCGATGCTCAAGACGAAAACGTCCTCTCCTCCGTTGCTGATACGTATAATACTATACTAACCAACGCACGAAAAATATCGATACTCTGTGGTATCAAGTATTTTTCCTTTCGATATCCATAATTTTTGCATTCGATGCTTTTACTCAATAAGTACCTACTTAATGTTAGGTATCGTATCGAATCATTATTATCATCCAAAGCCCGATTTCATCCACTGTTAGATAAAGGCCTCTGTTTGATTTTGCGATTTGCAACCTTCGTGTGCCATTCATATCTACATATCGCACCAACATCTTACAAATTATCTACTTTAAAAAATTGACCTTACGCGTCATGTTTATGGCAAAGTTATCTTATAATAATATAATTGGTACCCATAGTTGCTAGCATACTGGGCAAGAAATCTACTATATTATTATAAGCATTGGAGCCACACTAGTTTTAGAACAAATACTTAGACTGGTCCGACTGGAGAAGAATTAACTTCTCTAATATCGACGTAAAATAAGTTAGATCTATCGAAAGTGAACTGACGTCATTGATTGTCTTGCCGTGAAATATAATTATGTGCACATTAGCCCATGACAATCGAGTGCAAAGCGATCCGATTCGTGTCGAACAAATTGTAACCTACGACTGCGTTGACAATAATGTGTTTGACAATTAACGCAACGTGTCGCGCTCGAGTCTTACTTAGGGTACGGACTAATAAAAGTACTCGATACTTGAAGTATCGATATCTACTTATAATACTTACCTATATTTGAAACATATACGAGTATTGTTCAACACAATCATTTCGTTTGTTGAACACGTAATAAATAGTACCCAGATGAATAAAAAAAACCTTTTACGGTCTGTCTAAGATGTCAACTGCGACATGGAGACTCAACTTTAAAAGTAAATGATGCAACATATTTAGATTGTATGTGTACGCCTGTACGCAAGGCAGCGATAGCCTAGTGGAGATACCAACAGACTGCCATGCAGAGGGTATCGGGTTCGAATCCACGGCGCGCACCAATGACTTTTCGGAGTTATGTGCGTATTAAATTGTCAATTGTCGCTTGTCCCGTGCCTCGGAGAGCACGTTAAGCCGTCGGTCCCGGCTGTCATGAAGATCTTTGACAGTCGTTATAGGGCGTCAGTACCTTCTAAATAAACTGACACTAGTCTAAACCATGGAATATTGCTATCCCTTCGGGTTGCGGAGGTCAGACAGGCAGTCGCTCTGTGGAAAAGCTAATGTTCAACCAAATCCGGTTAGACTAGTAAGCGGACCCCAGATTGAAACTGGGATAACGCTAGGAGGATGAGTGTGTACGCCTGTATGAGCCGATAGGCCAACTATCGGTGCTGTACGTCGGCAATCACTACAAGAGTCAAAGTCTTGCGTTGATATTTTTAAATTTTTGTGCAAAGCTCAGTTAGCACTGAAGCTTTGTCAGTACTGGCAGGTGTACTTTCGGTTGATCTTGAGGTCCAAAGACGTGAATCAATGTACCATACGAGAAAGCATGAATTCAAATTTCCTAGCACCTCGTGATAGAAATAAACTGCTTAGGTTGTTCAACCAGCACGCCGACGTCTACGTAGGCCTCCTCGACGAATAGCAGTTTCGTTGGAAAACATCAACCAAGGGCCGTCCCCCTCTACCAATTCTTTCCAGACGTTAGTGAGCGACTGGCCGTACCTGGTTAGGGGGGATCACTGTGTTGCTCAATTTCGTACGGGGCATGGTCATTTTTGGAGGAAGTTGCTTTGGTTTTTATTTAGTTTATTCACCATTGTGCCAATATTCAAGCTCTGACAACAAATGTGAGTAATCTGCACATCACATCTTGTGGGAGTGGGGTCTTTGGCAAACTGAAATTAACAATATGCATAATGATTTCCATGATTAATCACTCCTGGTCTAGCATATTATGTGGCTCTTGCGGCAAGCAGATCGAATATCCGTGCGTTTAGCCGTCTCTGCCTTGCATATTACTGGAAATAGGCACAGCTCGCAAATTGTCGGTAATAGGGCCATGCTGATTCCAGCACAAATGGTTTGGCTCGACCGGAGAAGTACTACCCTCTCACAGAAGATCTGTTATTTTGTCACGGTATCTGTTATTTTGTGTTTTGTACAGTGAGTGAGAACGCCGGAGGCCCAATCACCTTTCCTTTCCCGGTCCCTATCCTGATCCTTTTTCCTTCTCTTCTTCCTTCCGGTAGGCAGCAACTTGGTTGTACTTATTTGTCATGGTTCCTGTAATACTAAGTAAACACAGCTAAGTATGAGCCACGGATACCACTTACCATATCACATGGGCCTTTGGCTCGTCTGCCAACGGTGAAAGCAATAAAAGTTTCGTAGTAAAATCGCAGCGACAGTCAGCTTGTGACCATGGGACGTGCAACCGTTCCGAAACGTCAAACGTAAATGGTATGTAAATACATATAAAAATCGCGTTAATTCCCGTGTCGTGAATTATTAATCAAACATGAAGCACTTTCAATGAAAATTATAAGGGCTCATTAGGCTTTACTATTAAGTAGTAATATTCGATTAACATAAACTTACATTTGCAAGCGATTAAATTAATAATTATTGTGCTCGAGTTCTTTTATCCTTAGGACACTAGATAAAGGCTAATACGGGACCCTACATTGTGCGTGGCTCGATATACACTTGTCCGGAGTTTTTAATACGTACCTACCTAGTATTTTGTCACTGGTATTTTCACGCAAACAATACAATCACAATCATGTGATACCTAATATTTCAATTACCTATATAACCCATGTCTAGGCCAAAGGAAAATAAATGAAAATCGCTTTGCACACGGAATGAACTGAAAACGGTCCTGAAAAACTGATCTGAAAACCGGGCCTGAAAACGGATGTGTACGGCCAGGCTTACCGCGTCGGGATATGAATCGTTTGAATGCCAATATATATAATCCAGAGTCGACAGTGAACCAACTAACTCCAAGTGCACACCTCGCATAGCAAAGCAGACAAATAAACAAATATAACCTTTAATTAGATGCGAACCTCTGCCTTTGCGATTCAATATAGAAATTGGGCCGGCATAATCTACACCACATCGCATGAATGGATATCCAGCTTCTAAACGTTCGACAGGGAGATCACCCATATGTGGAGTTAAAGTATTTATTTCATGCGGATACAGGTCACACATTTATGAACCACTTGCCTCACTAAATTACGTGCTCCTAGCACCCACCATCTATCACGCATGGTAGTTACGAGAAGCTTAGGTTTCAGCATGAAGTAAACGCTTGTGTTCGTACGAACACAATAACCATGTAAAACGATGTTTACGACACAACGAAGATGTTTCTTATCATAATCAAATTTTGAGTTACTAAGTCTGCCACCAACGCGAATCACGTTATTCTTATCTCTATATATACTTAAACCTCTCGTTTTATTTAAATGTACACTTTCTATAAGGTTATGATTTATGATAATCTTTACTGAATGATTGTGATTTCACTAAACGAGTCAACACAAGTAGTGAACTATTAATCTCGCTCACGGTCCATAGACCGGTTTTATGACCTTGACCGATACGCGATGCACGTAAGTTGTACGTGTATGTAACGCAAAACATAATGCCGTCGTTCCCTGTGAACGATTAAAATAAGAAAACCTTTCCAAATCAGTTAAGTATTTATTAGTTTCTACATTTAATATATTTAAAGTCTTAGCACATTTTATTTCCGGTAACTTATCAAACTCAATTCCACTAGTATTTGTTATCAATCAGCTTGAACTAGATTCACTAAGAAAAGGCGATCCGCATCACCACAAACAAGTTGCTTTCTTTTTACGAATCAAACAGAACGCCTCTGGATAACATATCAGCTAGGGCATGCATCCCGGAATTCCGAGATTTCGTAATTCCGGAATTTCGGACGTCTTTTTCCGATATAATAATACCGGAATTGAGGGCACAAATATCGTAATTCCGGTATTCATAAATAATACAAAGTGATTTTTCTAGATAAGATTTTTGTGAACGTGGCCAATAATACACAGTGTTAGGTCACCATTCCTTCCGCAGCGACTGCGCGCTCCCCCTTGAGTGTTTCCCGTGTTCCCAACATTTTGTTAATTCCGCGAACGACCCGAGACTATAGGATAGAATGAAAGTCAAATGTGATCATGGAAGCAGATCTAATGCAAACCACATCAGAGTTAGCTTCGGGGTTAGTAACGATTTGTGTAACAATTCTAATTGTCTTAAAAATAATTAGAAAGGAAACAATTGTAGAAGTAATTAAGCAAAATACACTAACAAACACGCATTGAGTGCTATGTGAGTTTACTCAACCGTCACAATATAGAGTAAATATTAATCTATCGTTTCGTCTGATGAAAAAATGGGACCGGTCCGAGAATAGGAATCGCTCGTCAAGTCGTCAATGCGCTTGAACCAAGGTGAACAGGCCAACTCCTGCACAAGTGAAAGCTCATTTAGAAAAAGTACTGGTTGTTGTCTGAGGGACTAGTGCTGGTATCATGCACTTCAGTTTCCCAATGTACAGATAGATAAATATGGACAGAATATTACAGTAGCAAATTTTACTGTCAACAATTGCAAACAATGATGGAAAGATGCCTGTTAAACAACCGACACCGGTCTCAATCGTTATAATCAGAATTATATCTTTATTCTACTTCGCGCAAGATGGTTACTAAGTTAGAGGGAGCTGAGGTTTGAAAGTCTCCGACACCCTCCATACCCCCTAGAGCCTGTAACTTGCTCCAATAGATCATCACTATTTTGGGAAATGAACAATTTCATTAGGAAAAAATCAATTTCAAAGATTTTATTGACTCTCGCCCCCCACGATTTTTTCAACAATTGAATCAATCAACTACCCATAACATAAGGAAAGTGCATAAACTCACTTTATTCCCAAATATTATTTTCATGTTAAGTAATATTTGTCCGTGTGGTGACGGATTAAGAATACGGAATGTCACCACCCCATATCATCCCATGGGTGTCGTAAGAGCCGACAGAGGGAGTATATTGTGCAGAGAACAGCACTGTAAGAGAAGGAAAACTTGATACAAACCCTATACCAACCCGTTTGGCCAGCGTGGTATAGTAGGCCAATTCCTCCTTACAAAGGAGAGGCCTAGTCCAGCAGTGGACTGTTAAAGGCTGATGATGATGAATAATTGTTTTTATTTTAACCGTTATTGTCCCACTGCTGGGCTAAGATCTCCCCCACACTCTTCCATTAATGCCGATCTTTGGCTTTATCTAGTCTGCTAGCAAAGAATTAATCGTTTTTTCGGCCTGCCCCTGTCAACAGTTCTCTTTCCTCTACTTCTACTTCTCCTTCAGGGTTGCATTGTTTGCTGATGTATGTCCACTTTTCGAGATGTATCCTACAGACATATCCTACCCAATCCTATTTTAACTTCGCTCTTTGACGCGCACTTCGCTGCTTTGACGGTTAGTCTTAGACGGTACACCTAACACGCTACATTCACATGGCACGTTGGCAAACCATGAGCTAGAAATTTCGAGAATCGGTCTGGTTATTATTTTAATGTTAAATTGCCTGGTTTTATAATAATGTTTAATTATACAATTTTTTTTGACTGCCTCGTTGGTCTCGCGGCATAAATGTGTGCGTGGGATCGGGAGGTCCCGGGTTCGATTCTTGGGTCGGGCAGTGTTACTGGGTTTTTCTGTCACGAAATTCTCAGTAGCAGCACGGAGTCTGGAAATGTGCCCGGTACGGCAATAAGCTCGCCCCTTATTACGTGGGACTAAAGTATTTCTGGCGAAAAGTGGGTGTAGAAATACACCTCTGCCTACCCCTTCGGGGATAAAAGGCGTGACGATATGTATGTATGTATGTATGTATACAATTTTTCTTCTTAACTTTTTTCTTCTTAGGCTTGAATGTTTATGGCATGTTAATTAATAAAAACTGTAAAAAATGTTGAGGTGTTCAAATTCAATGGTAAAATCGGTAAAAAATATGTAACACTTTATTTACAACATTAGTAGACATGACATAACGCGGGACTAATATTTCGAGCAAATACTGTAACGAATTTATAAAATTATACCAGACGCATGAAATTTGACTTGGGACTTTATCATACCAGCCTATTTTTGCAAGCCATAATTTTTGTAATAGAACATTTGCCGTAGTAATAGCAGGTGCCAATAATCCTAGTGGGTCATAAATCTGAGCAATGACTGACATGATTAAACGTTTCGTTATATTCTTTGTCACGAGGTCAGTTTCTCTTTTTAAAACATTTAACAATAGGTACCTATAGTAATCCAGGGTTTGATGGGTCTTTTGGTTAAGGAGGTGGTGGTCGTGTTTATTGCTATGAGATGTAGAAGCGTTTCGATAAGTAATCTTGTGGCTTTTTCAGGGTCGTCAGTTTGAAGGTGCCAATCAAATGTTTCAATTGAGTTTTGAAGTGATTCGTACGTGATTTTGGTTCTGGTCCGAGGAGAGGTAACAGCAGAATTTTGTACACGTGGAAAAGGATAGAAATAGTGGATAGTGGTCTGTGGTATCGGATAAGAGAACATAGTTTTTGAATTTGCCTACGAGTTTGCACATGACATGGTCTAAACAGGTATCCCCATAAGTTGGGGTGTCAATGACATTTTAAAGGCCGTGTGAGCCAACAATTTCAAGATAGTCTCTTACTTATGAGTTGCTAGTGTCTAATTTATTGATATTTATGTCGCCTGTAAGTACAAGATTTTGAGATCTGGTATTAAGCAGTGCTGTATCTAAAGAATCAAGAAATATACTTGGATTTTTAAATGTGTAGGGGCGATAGACACCAAAGATCGTTAGATTGCCTATTTTAGCGGTTAGACAGTTCGCTTCGTTCAACTCGATTTCTTTAACACTAGCTGAGATAGCATCTGAAATATACATAATTAAGCCATCGTTCTGATTTTAGCTTTTTTTCATATAATATAGATAATAGACATCGATTATAGGAGGAACAGAGTTTTCGTCACACCAGCATTCGGACAGGACCACGTGGATATTGGTTTTTAGCCTAGTGAGGTATACTAAGAAGTTGTCAAGATTCTTGTTGCCACTTTTGACGTTCACAGAAATAATATTAAGTTTGCATTTACTTCTCGTCGCGACAGTGTCGAGATCAGCTACAAGATTGTTAAGATCTTCTATGAACGTACAGGAAGGGGAACAAGCCGTGTCTATTTCTTCAAATAGGTTGGGACAGTTCATTATTGAGACATTTGGAAATAATGTATCTTGTGTGCAGGATTCCAGGTAAGAAAATAAATGTGGTTAGTGAGATTTCATGAATGCTCGGTATTCGTTTTCTGTCATGACATTTTGTGACAAATTTAGAGCTTGGCGTTGGTGTATGATATGTGTGGTTGTTTAGTGGTAGTGTTAATGATTCGTAGATTGATGTATTTAGGTTTGAGTTCGTAACTATAAATAAATCGATGTACATTATTACGTTTTGATATCCCTGAATACCGTGGGATAGGTACTATGCAACTGAACAGTAACAGATAAATTATACATTTAGCTAGTCATATCGATCTTAGATGTTGGAATTGGGCTTCGTGTTTAATTAAAATATACGGCTCACCCTGCTTTTTGCACAAGTAGATTAATCCATTTTACGTCCAACAGTAGTCGTACCCCATGGATTTGCGGAATTCCCGGGCAAGGTAATACAGGTGGGCTGCACGCGGCGTGAGGTGTTCCGAAAGGTGTATATACTTCTGTTTTGGGCTCTGCCAGACTCATATGCGATGAATTCAGTTGCTCTGTCTTGTAACGGTTAGAATTCAGTTTGTGGTTCTTAGCCGCAGTAAGAACATTGCCCTTTGGGATGGTCGAGGAAAACTAAGTGACTATCACCGTGTTGTCTTGGCCTGGTGTAGATGGCAAACGATAAACGTCACGCATATCGTATTGTTCTATCTTGAGTAGAAGCTAGTTTTATTACCATATCGAAAAGTTTTTCTTTAGTTTCAGCTGTCTGCTTTGGTATATTTCGAATCTGGATTCTGGTTTTACGGGATAGTCTTTCCAACATTTCGCATTTCTCTTCAATGCCTGTCACTTGTGATGCAATTTCCTCTCGCTGCTTCTCCAAGTTTTTAATTTTGAACTGTCCAACAGGACATCATCCAATTTTGCAGTAACAAACTCAATGGATTTTTCTGTATCCAAATGTTTTTTGTGCGTGTTATCATTTTGAGTCTTAATTTCTGTTAAATATTGTTCCAGCACATCCAATCGCGAATTTTGTTGGGATTGTAAAACACTTAGTATTTCGTGCAATTCTTCCCGTACTATTGCCCTTAGCTCATTTGGTTCGGCGTACGCATCGTTCGATTCTTCTACAACCCGCCGGCTCTTATGATCTCTATGCGAAATGTGCACAATTTATTCCAAGGAAGCGGTGTAAGGTGCTACCTTGTCTACATCTGTATCCGACACGCTGTGTGATTTGCTCAAAGGTAGGGAGCGTGGAAGTTTGGGCATTGTATGTAAGTGATGTACACGCTGTAGTTGTATTGCTCCCGCAACCGCTTGTGAATTATACCACACACCAGGTGTGACGCACGCACTTGATACAGTGGTGTATTCGAGGACTGTTGTTGTCTCTTTCCGTCGTACAGCGCGTACTTACTTGCGCGTTATGATCGCCTAGTACTATGGAGGCAGCGGGCGACAAAGGTGATGAACAAAAATCATATGGGCCTGTGCCCCAGCAAGTACAGAGATGAAACCTATATCATTTTAAAGAACAAGTCTTCTAGTTCTGCAATAAGAAAGGCGCATTAAGCTAAGCAGCAGTGGTAAAAAGTTATTATGGTTGGAAATAAATTATAAATGACATATTTTTTGACAATATTTCACAATGTATTGATATAATGTAATTAATTATTTAATCTATTTTAGTTTTCATGCATTTTATTGTCCTAAGTTTCTATTATTTATTTTTGGTCTTCGCTTAAAGGAATCTCATCATATAAAATAATCTCGTCTAGAAGTAAACTATAACCGAAAAGGCGCGTACGTCGAAAGATAAGACCTCCGTAGTATTACTTTACTCTATGGATGAATAAGACGATAAGTCAACAACTCAACTATTTTGACAATAGCTTGGTGATACCAGAGCTGGATTAAAATAACCCTGTTAATCAGTGGATTTTGAACTATGTTTTGAACTCATTTTTAATTTATTATTAAGAGGTTTGTTTTTATAGAAAATAATATTATTATAATGATTTAATCATACGTAAGATAACGCGTATTTTAACTCTTACAATAGGCTTGTGTTTTAAAAAGTAATTGGCGATTGATTCGTGCCTTTATTAGATGTTAAACTGAAATACCTGTTTTTTTCTTCAAAAATCGATCAGCAAAATTACTAATTACGGCTTTTTAAAAATCTTTTTGAATTTGACACGAAAACGCTGTAAACCATCATGACGATTGAGTGATATCACAAAGTACAAAACAAAACAAATCGTGAATGAAGTCTGTTCTGATGTACCCACGTTTATTTTGTTATTTTCGATTTGACAGGTAGGAAGTTTGACGTTTTATTAAACGTCAACAACATGACTGGCGGACGTACTGTTTGACGTAATGCTCTCTGATTGGTGTTCACTGTCACAAGAATAAATACATTAATTTTAGTTTTAGAATCCTAAAAATAACATTAATCTTATGTTCTTATAATAAATAATAAACTTTATTGACATCTTAAAATCATAATGAATCTATAGATACTACAATCAAACCGATTTATTCTTAATGGACACAAGCCTATTCTGTTGCTATATTTTTCCCTACACTGATCTTTTATCATTGTTACGTGGCAACATTATCGGTAGATTCAAACAAAGTCAAATATAGGGAAATCGCTACAAATTCTTTTAAATTCTTTTCTTTTCAGCGACTGCAATGGAATGTAAAAAGTACTTTAAAATTCCTTGAATGTTTCATATAACTTATCTACAACCGCTTGTTTCTGGTCAGCGTGGGGCACATTTTGTCCAAGTCCTTTATGTAAGTACATGATATAAAATTATTTTACGTTTTTTATATTCGTAATCTAACCGAAATATAATTATATCGAATATCCATACGCACATATACATATCTCTGGAAAATTTGGAAAGGCAAGATCAAACGCAACTCAGAAAAAATCGGAAATTAAAAAGAAGGTCGGCGCGTCGCGCTATTTCGGCGCCCTGCCACGCCTTGCAAGACAATACAAAATATTCATCAAATATTACAGAGATTATAACAAGAAGTTGTTATAAGTACCAGCATACCAACAACAACTAGAGACTACGCCCCACTATGCCTCCGCCGCCACCTGCCATGCGCAAATCAATATGACATTATAATATTATTATGACATTATTTTTCAATATTTTCTTACAATCATGTCTATTTATATTTTTATATTTTGTAAATACTTTATTGTAAATATATAGTTGTACATAGTCACTAAGTGAATAGTAGGTACGATGCAAGCAGACAGTGATGGCAATGGTGAGGTAGAAGGGGGCGCAAGTCAACCTACCACATCACTGAGTGAATTAGTACGCTGCCCCTACTGTGACCAGGCCCGCTTCTTTAAAGGTAAGCGGGGTTTGAAAGTACATCTTGGCAAAATGCATAAATCCCAAGATGTACTTTCTGACCCCTTAACTTCATCATATTCAATTTCTACACAAGACTGTGTCCAAATTTCCTTTTGGCAACATCTTTCGAATTTAAAAAATTCTGTTCCGGTTCTGAAAAGAGTTCCCCGTGGCGCAAGGCCATCAGTCGCCAAAAAATTGGCTGACTGCATAGGTCTAGTCGTGCGGGAGAACTCAAAAACGGCCTGGGAACGACTATTAACATTCCCTTATAGGATTTTACATATTGAAAAAGATCAGGCCTCAAAAAAGACACTTACTGCCCAAATTAAACACAACTGTTCTGTTTCGGTCCATACTTTCGACACCAAATTTACTTTTAATACAAATAGAACGAATTATCAATATGTAGAATCCAAACTAAGGGAGGGTGATATACGGGGTGCGTCGAGACTCTTATTCAGCACTGATGTGGTGGCGCCTTGCTCTCCAAACACGCTTGCGGGTTTGAAGAGCAAGCATCCAGCGCCGATGGATGGCCTCTCTTTTCCTGATGCCCCGGATATGGATTCGGAGCATCTGATTACTACAGCCAAGGACGTGTTCGCAGCAGTTTGCTCCTTCCGGACTGGGTCGGCTGGTGGCCTCGACGCTCTAACACCACAACTTCTCAAAGATCTTTTGTGTTCGAGCGCCGGGGAGGCTGGCGATGCACTCCTGAGGGAGCTGACTGCTCTCATGAATTTGATGCTCTCCGGCAATGTGAACGGTGCCATCACTGACATATTGTACGGAGCAAATTTATGCGCTCTTAACAAGAAGGATGGTGGCATTCGTCCCATTGCCGTAGGTTGCACATATAGGCGTATGGCAGCCAAGATATGTTGCAGATATTATAGCAACGATTTATCTGCTAAATTCCAACCCCTCCAATTAGGCTTTGGCTCAAAGGGGGGTTGTGAGGCTGCCATACATGCCCTGGCCACGTACCTTGGTTCTGGTAATGCAGAGGTCATCCTTAAGGTTGACATAAAGAATGCCTTCAACGCAGTGAATAGGGACACCTTGTTGTCAGAGGCAAAATTAGAAACCCCTAAAATTTATAAATTTCTTTCGCAATGTTACAGATATCCCTCAAAATTATTATACAAGGACAACCTTTTGGAATCCGCAGTTGGATGTCAACAAGGTGACCCACTTGGACCAGTCATTTTTAGCTTAGCAATTCCCCCAATTATTCGGCAGCTAAATTCAAAATTCAATGTATGGTTTTTGGACGACGGAACCCTTGGTGGAGACGCTGACATAGTACTGCAAGACTTGGCAATTCTAAAAGACAAATTTAAATCGATTGGTTTGGAGCTAAATTCAAGTAAGTGTGAGCTATTTCTAAATAAAATTGACGATGACAAAAAGTCTTTGGTATTATCAAAATTTAATTGTTTGGCACAACACATTAAAATTTGTGACAAGAAGTCTCTTCGCCTCCTTGGGTCTCCTATATTTGAAGAAGCCTACGAATCATTCGTAGATGAAAAGATTCAAAATTTTAGTGAAATTTCAGATCGCCTGCTAAAAATTAATATTCATTCGGCCTTTACAATTATTCGATATTGCCTTTTCGTTCCCAAATTTACGCATGCCTTGAGATCTTCACCGCTTTGGAAAAATATGAAATGTTTAGAAAAAATGGACCAAATTATTAAAAATACACTTAAAGAAATATTAAATGTGGATTTGAACGACCGAGCCTGGCTGCAAGCGTCTCTTCCTGTACGTCTGGGTGGGCTCGGCGTTCGCAAAATTTCTGATGTTAGTTTACCGGCGTTCCTGTCCTCGGTGCACAGCACGGAAGACTTAACCAGGCAAATATTAGCACCAACACTGGTTAATTCGGAAGTGCTGTGTAAAACCGATGCCGTGAACGCCTGGAAAATGGCTTGTCCAAGCTCTGCTTTGCCTACCAACCCATTCTCCCAAAGGCAGTGGGACGTGCCGCTTTGCAACACTGTGAGAGAAAATCTTATTTTATCATCTACAAGTGTTGCTGAGCGAGCTCGCTTGCTGGCTGTGGGAGAGTGGGAGTCTGGTCTTTGGCTTCAAGCGCTCCTGTCGTCCAATGTGGGCACAATGTTGGACGACACGACATTTCGCCTTGCCACTAGCCTCCGTTTAGGTGCTCCGTGTGTTTCTCCGCATCGTTGTCATTGTGGAGAAGCCGTCGATAGCCTCGGACACCATGGACTATCTTGCGGCAGAAGCGCGGGCCGAATGCCTCGTCACGCCTATCTTAATGACATCGTCCGTCGCACTCTTGTCACCGCCGGAGTACCAGCCGTACTTGAACCCAATGGTTTGGTACGCGACGATGGGAAGAGGCCCGACGGTATGTCATTGTTGCCTTGGAAGTTGGGTAGGCCTTTGGTATGGGACGCAACGTGCGTAGATACCCTAGCGCCATCACATCTTCCAAGTACAGCCAGCTGTGCCGGCGCTGCTGCTGCAAGCGCAGAATCCCTCAAGCGGCGAAAATACGGTAATCTAATAGGTAATTACGTATTTGAGCCGTTTGGGGTGGAGACGCTTGGTCCATGGGGTCCGAGCGCTCGTACGTTGTACAGAGAAATCGCCAAACGACTAATCGACGCTTCACGTGACCAGAAGGCTGGGCTGTATTTCGGCCAGCGTATCAGCATTGCCATCCAACGTGGCAATGCTGCCAGCCTTCTGGGCACGTTACCAATAGACAGCGATGCGGAGGAATTCTACGACGCCTAAACCTGTCTTGTAAATATGTACTTTGTATTTTACCCTCCCCTTGTTGTACATATTATTTTTTTATGTATGTAAATAAATTCCATAGTAAATAAAATAGTTGAAAAATTTTAGGAAATAAAACAATCAAATGTTAACACAGGTTAACCCGTCTAAACGCTTTCGCGGTCCGGGGGAGGATAGATAAGAAATAGTAATATCTTCCGTTTGATATCGTTGAATATATAAAGTCTGATTTGCGTTCGGATGCGATCATATCACCTGAGTGATTTGAGAAAGAACATTTTGGCAATTTGGCATTGAGTTGTCGAAATCTAAAGATGTTGGACAAGCTATCATTTTACATTTAGTCTCACTAAATGTAAGGCTTGAGAATGTTCCTCAATTTGAGTATTTGTAGTGGGAATAGTTTTAGTAAATTGTAACTTAAAGTATTGCTCATACGATTGATTATTTAAACTGTTAATACGTGTGATAGCGAGTATCGGAGGACGCAACAGGGCGTCTGCATTAGAATTAAGTTCGCCTTGTTTATAAACGATTTCGCAATTGTATTCTTTAAGTTTTAATCTCCAGCGAATGAGTCGACTACCGGGGTCATTAACATACATAAAACAGAAGCTATTATGTTCACAAAAAACGCTGTTTACCATCAAGAAAACTTAAAATTGATTCTAGGTATGAAATCCCTTGGAATAAATCTGTTAAGTATCTTGGAACCATTCTTGATAGTCAACTTAACTGGACAGCTAATATAACAGCTCTCCATCTGAAAAGCTTAAAAGCAATAAATGCTTTAAGTCCCATCCTGAATAGACAAAGTAACCTTAGCCCCAAAACTAAGTAACGCATTTACTCAACATGGAGTAGCATACGCGAAACAAACTATGCGAGACTTCAAGTCGTTCAAAACAAGATACATACAACACTGCGTTTCGTACAAACTTAAAAACACTACACATTAAAATAAAATATCCCACTATTAAAGACTACGTGCTAAAATTGTCCAAAAGATTTTATATTCACTACAACCACAACCATAGTAACACACTACCATACGCAAATACTTAGTGTCGATACCGCTGACCTCATCACTATTTCGTCGCGTACTCATGAAGTCATGACCACGGATTACATTACCGTGTCATGACGTAACGCTCCCCGCTACCTGCTCAGCCGAGCAAATAAAGACATTTCAAAATCAATCAATCAGGCGATTGAGATTTCTCAATATGTAAATTATTTTCAGATATAGGAAATTTAAGATAGTAATGCAAGTTATTCGAATTAGTATTAAGATTCACTTGAGCTTGAGATGTCTATACATCTCAAGCTCACCAAGACAGCGGTCAATTAACTATCAAAAGTTTTCGTTGCCAGTGATATCGGTCTGTAATTTTTAGCATCTGACATATCACCGGTCTTATTTTTAGGAACGGGCACCGCAACTGTCTTTACTAGGTCACCCGGCAGATAAGAATGACTCACACAAAGGTTGAAAAGTAATGCAAGAACCCTTGGGAGATGAACACCTGCGTTCTGCATATGCTCTATACTTAAACTATCGTGACCCGGTGACTTACCCCTAGACATGTTTTTAATGACGAAAGACACGTCACGGCAGTGAAACTTACACTAAGGTCATTACAGCATATATTCGATGTTTGATCTGCTGGACCAAAAGGTGAATCAATTTTGAAACGCTGTCTAAATAGGTTAGCAATATCGACCGACTCACTTTTGCCCCCAACACTCGAAGGGAGACTCGACTCAGGATTCAACCTTTTCGTTTCTCTCCAAAAACTTCCAAAATTCCTCGCCGCGTGGTGTGAAGCTATGATATCTAGTTTAATTTGATGCTGGTTATTTTGACACAACTTCAACTCATGGCCGTAGCTAGGGGTGGGCATTGTGGGGCAATGCCCTACCTTGAAACCACAATGCCCTACCTTAAAAATACCAATAAACTAAGATAAATTATTCTATTCTATTTCGTTTTAAAGCTTTTCGAGAGTCATGTATTTGATTATAAATTGGTCCCACCTCGGGTTTATATTGCATCCAAAGCTCAAACCTTAGTCGAGCCTCCGCATGAGCCTCTTTCACATGTTTGTTCCAACCCGTAAACATACTTCCTTTTCACTCCAGTCTGATACGTACAAGTTTCCGCGCCTGACTCACTTAAAATGTCAATGATAGTTTTATACAAACTATCTATATGTAGCCTATCCTATGGTTGTGGCACATATTATCACAGCATTCATGAAACACAGCCGGAAAGTCAACTTCTCTCAATCTATCGCGGAACTCTGGGTCTGTCTTTTTAAAAAGGCTTATAATATCCTCCAAATTTGGTCTTGCCTTTATTTTGCGCATTATGTTACGAGTTGAAGTCTGAACTGAATCAAACAACAGACTTTTGGCATTCTCGACTTCCTCCTCAGAAAAAGCTGTCGCACAGATCTGCACTAGACTTTCTTCATCCATTACTTCAATTTTATTTTGCAAAAATGCAAGCACTTCGCTAATCACAATGTTACAGTTTTGACATTTTAACACTTTAAAGGGCATTGCGTAGCCTCAAGGTCAATGACCTCACACGGCACTAACGTATGACCGACGCGTATTACTCGACCGTATGCGATGACGGTACCGCGACGACTTATACTCCTACTTATGACGCTTACGATACTCCGTACATGACCTTTGTGTTTACAGTAAGTACAAAATTTATTAAAATTTGAGTTATAATTATTATTAGGTACCTACCTGAAAATGTGGAGGTTGGATTTGGGACATGGAAAGACCTTTGGGGATTAGGAGATTTTTGTACAGGTTGGCTAGATTTTTTTAAAACACTCAGCACACGGCTTGAATTCGGGCTAGGCAAGCTTCTATTCTGAACGAATATTGCGTGACAGTTTCATTCGATAACTGTTTACAATTTTGTATGACAACAAGTATATGTGAGCTGTGTTTTCTTTCGCCAAAAGTAGATGTTAGGCATTGAATTATTACCTACAGAAACCAAGTACGCGCACGTAATACGCGCCGTTCATTTGGGTCAGAACCTGACCCAATCGGCGGCCGCATTGTCTGTAGTCCGCGTCGCAGTCGCACGGTAGCGTAAACATCTCCGGCAAAATAATCGAAACTGGACATATTGTACAGTGTTTTTGTGCCACAATGCTTCAGAAAAAGATTATAAGGTTGCTGGAGTATCATTCCACCGGTCAGACATAAATTTTATTACGTAGCTAGATTGTCTAATACAGTCTAATAATACAAATCCAGTGAATCATAAATAATCATAATAACTAAATCTAAGTACGAGTGGAGTGTTGCCAGTTGGGTGTGAAATTGTCCCAGTTTAATTTACACATTCCTTACCAAAATTTATTCTATTGACAGTAATAATAAAAAAAAGGAATTAGATAGTTACATATATATACTTAACCTTTGAAACACCGCTGGCTGGTACATACCAATCGGTTACGACAAATTTGTCACGACAAGCTCGGCTAAGACGACATCGTCTCAAAGCATTGGTTTTTTCCGTTTTTGTATTGAAAGGCTTGTTTCTAAAGTCTAGTATTGTCTTGTAATGAAGGTACGCGTAACTAACTTTCGTTGTTGAACGAATGACCTTACCGACCGAATTACATTATAATTTTTAAACTTGTCGCCTTTTTTTGTCACCATAGCGCAACGGCCCACACATAGTACTCGCTGTTGATTTTTGTAATTTTTTTCTCACAATCATAGGTACATAAATACTTTTATGTACTATAAAGAGCATTTAACTAGGAAATCACTCGGCACTTGTTAGTGCTTACGTTTGAGCGCACAGAGTTTCGTCAAGATTGATTTAGCCATCGTAAGTCAGTCACAAAAACTTAAAAAGCAGACAGTGTGACTTTAGGATTTATAATATACAATTACTTATATTCATGCAAAAATTATGAATTTACCCTATTTTTAGGGGAAAGACGTTGTGACTGGCAACTCTATAATGGCGTCTGTGTGCGTGATGCAGCAAGTAAACACAGCAAAGTTCCGCACACATAGCGAATTTTCGGCTTAATTAGCTTCTGAGCTAGCGTTGTTTGAATACTGACTTTCAGTAGGTAATAATTCAATGATGTTAGGAAAGTTTTTAAATCTGTCCACTGGGAAAACGTTTTAAGGCTGCACGCTAATAATTGTGCTTTGCCCTCTAACTGTGAGATACTACAGTATGCCTTGTTGCTCGGATGCTGTCAAGGACATGGCATTGTCGCAATTAGTTAGGAATGCAGGAAGACTTTCGCAGTCTCCCTTATATGGCTTTATGAATTTTGTGAGCATATTGAAGGTGACCTTGTCTTGAGATTCGTTTTTGACGGACATGATTTAGGATTAGCTTATTATTTTCCCAGTGACTAATAATTTAAAAGATGACTAAATGTTTGCAACTAATAAAATAAGTTGCTAGCGATTAAATATTTTCGCGACTATTATAAGTATTAAATAAGATTCAAAACTAAGGTGTTATTCAAAAGCTAAAAACTAGCAGCTGCGTTTAGGTAACAAATAAACTATACAAGTCAATTGAAATAATAGCCGAGGAGCTATAAATAATGACTTGGCGACTAATAATGTTAGTAGGTAGGTTATGTTAGGTTTTCTTGTGACCCTGTAGCCACAACTTGGCTTAAAAGACTGAAGCGTCTTATTTACTTATACGAAACACTTCATTTAAGACAAAATCATTTGCCAAATATTGAAATTAGTATTATTTATGAATGTCCATTTTCTATTTTTTATTCATCATCAAGTTTCCGCTTAGATACTAATTCAGTTCCCAAAAAATAAAAATGCTGCTAGTTTAAATTAAAACGAAGCTTATTACAGACATATTAATATGCTAAATTTTACTTATTACGATACTCCTTATTAGCTGCCAACCCATTATATATGGTACCCACTCTAATTATTTTTGAAACTTGTATTCGCTTTACTTAGTCGCCGCATTAAATACATGCCTTTAGGATTTAGGCACTGATATAGAAAACGATTTAGGGATTTAGGATAACATGATATAGGATAAAACAATATAGGATAAACAGAGATAGGACACAAATTATCACACAGAGATAAACACAAAAATACAGACACAGAAATAAAATTAAGACAATTAGAAACTACTTACAGAATCAGCAATATCAGAAACATATTATCTCTATCTATAACGAAATAATGTATTAGAGAAGTCACAATATGTCACAACGATACGCGGGCGCGACCGTCACTGGCTGAAATTCGGGCGATAAAGGCCTACCATTTCGTGTACCGCTGTATGCGGTATCCAAAGATGCATCCCAAGCGCAAGCCGGGGTTGAATACACCAAGTTGAAGTACCAGGCGCACACACACAGGCGGAGATATATATTATGTCAACAATATCAATGCCGGCCTCCTCTAACATACTGGCCGCTGCGCCGGCCACGACACGCCGCCGGCGCCGCCACGGAAAAGAAAAACAATTCGTGCCTGGTGTCAAACGTCATAATTTTTAATACTATTCTTAGGTATTGTATAAGTTTTTAGTGTATACATTATATTAAGTTTTTACCATCGATATAATATATGAACTAAAGTACTAGATGTAGCATTTAGAACATTGACTTGTTTGTGTTTGTTGTGTTCAAATGCTTTGCACGGATATCCATGCAAAGCAAGCTAGTGTCACTTTGACTTTCACACGGTGTGGGTTCGCTTCGTTTATTGACAATGTGGCGACCATAGACTAATGATTGGTCTCGCTCTCGAAGCGATACCAATCATCTGTTTAAGGTGGCGACGATATATCAGCTATTTCGAATTAGAACTTGTATTTTATTTTCATTTTGAATAGTTCTTCTCGTGTTACACTTATTAAAGATTTGGATGCAATACGATTCTTTCTTAAGATTAAAATAACGATAGTATAATTTATACAGAATTACTAGAAAAATAGTTATTATGATTACAATATAAGAGAAACTTGAATAATAAGTAGCCGTGTGGTTGACGGCATAGAATACAAGTGTCACCACCCCCTATCTTCCCGTGGGTGTCGTAAGAGGCGACTAAGGGATAACACGATGCAAATACAAATACCATCTTTGCGTAGAGACGGAAAACTCGACATCAAACCCTATACGACTGCCTCGTTGGTCTCGCGGCATAAATGTGAGCGTGGGATCGGGAGGTCCCGGGTTCGATTCCTGGGTCGGGCAGTGTTATTGAGTTTTTCTGTCACGAAATTGCTACTGAGAATTTCGTGCACGGAGTCTGGAAATGTGCCCGGTACGGCAATAGGCTCGCCCCTTATTACGTGGGACTAGGGTATATCTGGCGAGGAGTGGGTGTAGAAATACACCTCTGCCAACCCCTTCGCGGATGTAAGGCGTGACGATATGTATGTATGTATGAATAATAAGTTGTATATTTAATAAAATGATTTTGTTGTTGGAATTCATTCATTTTATTTCCAACTCGAGGTCATGTCATCTAGTTTGTGATATGTATGTTTTAAAGAGTCTTAATCAATGTTAGTCAAATATAGTGGTGACAATAATGGTATGGTTTGGTTTACAATTTCTTTGTTACAAAAATCTTTAGTGATATCAAAGTCAATTAAACATTATTTTTTTATAAACAGTTGTCGAAATAGTTGAAGGTACAAATTGCAATGTTTTATAGTAACCAATACAATCCGGCGACAATCTTAGTATACCTGTACCTAGGACAGAGTAGCCTTTGATATCTGTTTTACATTTCACAGTTAATTTAGTAGGGTTGGACTGTACATAAATCTATTCATTATTTATAAGTTTATGCCAGATGTAAATCCGACCATATATTATAATACTTTATAATCACACATACTGGGTATTGACAATAATACAATTTTGTCTCACAAGATGGGTAAGAGCTACTAGAATAGATTGTAGGTAACTAATTGATAAATAGAAAATTCCTTATTAATTTTAAGACATTTTTCAATGTTCATATTAGACAACAATGCATAATTTAGTCTGTCATCTGTGATAGCGAGATAAGGGTTTGATGGATGGATAAGGGCAAACGCGTTAGGATTAGTGTAATCTGGGGGGGTAGGCAGAGGAATCATTTTATAAATATTAGAGGTACTTAATTGGAGAGATAAGAGGGATTTGTAAAATAAAGATAATTTTCTTGTTATAATAGTATGAGGATAAAGTTGATACATCAATTATCGTGTGAATTGTTTCGATTTTAAGAAGCACTGGGAAATCTAAAGGCTTTGTCAAACAGCGAGCGGGAAGGTAGCGTGGCGCTGGCGCGACGCGAGGCGAGCGGGTCGTAAGCTCAGCGCGATAGCCACACCGCCGGCAACACGCCGAGCCGCGCTAGCGCCCCGCCAGCATCGCGTCGCGCCAACCAGGAATGCGTCACTTTTTGTTAAAATGTCGAGCGAATCGGACATTGAAGAGCTACTTCTTTTGATTGCTGCATCAAGAAATAAGAAAAAAAGAAAATGGGTTCATGAAATAAACGCTACTAGAGAAGAGCATGGAGAATACCACCGGTTATGTAGAGAGCTCGAGTCCCACGAAGAAAAATTCTACACTTACTTTAGAATGTCACGGAGTAGCTTCGAAGAACTGTATAACGTATTGAAGCCAAATATAGAGAAACTTGACACGAATTGGAGACGGGCTATAGGTCCAAGAGAAAGACTTGCGATTTGTTTAAGGTAATTTATTTGACATTTTCACAACCTTTTGTTGGAACTTCTACATAACTATACAAGTTTAGCTGTTTTGTGGATTTTTGTTAACATTTTTTATAATTTAGGTAATATTTGTAATCAGTCTTTGAACTTTTATAATTATTTAACATGATGGATGGTCATA
The DNA here is from genome assembly GCA_944739405.2 of Euclidia mi. Taxonomy (NCBI): domain Eukaryota; kingdom Metazoa; phylum Arthropoda; class Insecta; order Lepidoptera; family Erebidae; genus Euclidia; species Euclidia mi. The sequence continues at coordinate 39,656,176 of OX123205.2, read as the reverse complement.
TTTGAAATCAAATATAGTAATATGACGCTGTGTACATACATACTCCATTATTTTAATTTAAAAAAAAATCTTAGACCTCTCATAAGTACTAATATGTAATCAAATAATTTTGGAAATGAATGTCTTAGCAGCCTGCTTAAATACTAAAAAGTCTCTTTAGGTCACCTTTGTGATGATACCTAATAAAATAATTAACAAATCAACAACTAATACACTAAAAAATCTCTAAGCAATGACTACTTAACAAAATAATTCGCAAATCAACATTTTGTAGACTAAAAAACAATAATTCACAAATCAACATCATATAAACTTATGAATGTGTCTAAGTTACTCAAGTAAGTTCTAATAAAATAATTAACAAATCACATAAAATTGCAAATCAGTCTTATCTTTAAGTTTAGGTTACCTACCATGAGAGAGTGGCATGAATGAATATGAACAACTTTGCTAGGCTTGCACCGAGGAACTGTATTTTTTCTAAATTTTAGAGTTGACTCCATAGTAATAATTATTCATATTCATCGGTTTCAAACAACAAAATCAACATTATTATAAACTGTATGTATCATTTATATGTCGTAGATCACTACGTCTTCTTGTGTGATCACATTTTCTGTGACATCTGGTATCTCTATTACTTGCTGCGTTGTGGTGAGGCATAATGGTTCGGTTATGGAGTCAGTACTAATAACTGAATATGCAGGAGAAGCAATGTTATGTTCTTGCGAACTTGGGTCTACGAGTCTCGTGTTGATTGGTGAGTTGGATTCCAGATTCGAGTATTCCATATCTATAACAGAATTACTGTTGGTGGTCGTGGATGAATAAGTGGTATTTTGTAGATGCTTCAATTCTGCTTCTGCAAATAGTTTTGCTAGGTTTACCTTTAACTCAGCTTGGACTACAGAGGATAACTTTTTAAATGCTTCTGCATAACTTCGAAATAAATAATCTATGGCATCTTGTTTTGTCGTGGCATTATCTTTTTTTTCTATTGTTCAGATAGTGAAGTATTTTATCTAGGTCTTTTGTTTCGGCATCTTCATTTCTCTTGCGTTTAGATAATTGTGGAAAAGGTGGTACCGAGGAAGAAATCGTAGAGGACTGCGGCGTTGGAGTTAAATTCTGCACTTGTGTTGCGCTTGTTTGTGGGAGGACCTCTGCTGGTGGTGGCGAAGGTGAAGGATTTCTAGAAAAGGGCTGAGATGGCAATGATGCTGTGTCAGTATCCGGTAATATTGAGGTTTCTTGGCTATTGAGTGTTTCGTCTGTTTGCTGACTTTCAGTAGTAGCTGATGAACTTCTTACATTAGTGGAGGATTTACGATTCACATTAAAATCATCTAAAAAACGTAAATGCTCGCTCCACACGTAATTGGTTACAATTCAACCTGAACCTGTACTCCCTTTCACTTGTTTTTTATTTTTATAATATCCGTCTCTTATTGTTTTCCATTTTTGTTTTACAGCATCACCTGAAAATATTAAAAATATTTAAATATAAATAAAGAATAATCAAAAACGCTCACAAATTTAATTGTACTGCTTTATAAAACTAACAAATAATTTAATATATGGATCATCAATTACATTTATAATTTGTTTTACAGATTCTTGGCTACTGGAGATTCCTACCAAACAATCGCGTTTTCATTCCGCGTTGGGCGTTCTACAGTAGGCTCAATTGTTAAAAATGTATGCTCAGAAATTTGGAGCAGTTTACAACCCATTTATATGCCTACACCAACTGAAAGTATTTGGAGACAAGCGGAAACTGGCTACAGAGAAAAATGGAATTTCCCTAATTGTGTAGGCAGCATAGATGGTAAGCACGTCGCAATCAAATGTCCTCGTAAAAGTGGATCGAATTTCTTCTGTTACAAGAATTTTTTTTCTATTGTTCTGCTGGCAATCGTCGATCCATTTTATAAGTTTATCGTTGTTGATATAGGAAGCTGTGGTCGCTTCAGTGATAGTGGAATCTTTGAGAATTCTACTTTTTATAGAGAGTTTATAGTTGGAAAAACTCTTTTACCACCAAAACCTTTACCAGCCATGAATGAGCCTATACCACACGTATTAATAGGTGACGAAGGTTTCGCTTTAAAAGCATACCTAATGCGACCTTTTCCAAGGGCTGCAGCATTGCAAAACGAAAGAAAGAGAAATTTTAACAAGAGACTCTGCAGAGCACGACGTGTCGTAGAAAATGCCTTCGGAATTTTGGGAGAAAAATGGCGGGTACTTCACAGGCCCATAGATTGCTCTGTTGACACCGCCGACGACATAGTTAAAGCAACTTGCTGCCTTCATAACTACTTGAGAACAAAAGAAGGAAGATTTACTGTTGAAGAAGAATCCACATCAGACCCCGGACCCACTTTACAAAATATTAGACCAACGAATCAAAGATCCTCTAATGCAGCTTTTCAAATTCGAGAAAAATTCGTATCCTACTTTAATCAAAACATAACCTAATAATCACTCACTATAATAATTTAATCGAGCTTAATTTATTCGTGTCCTACTTTAATCAAAACATATAATGACCTAATAATAACATAACCTTATATTCACTTTAAAAAATAAACATTTTGTAGGTACTTACAATTTTGTTTGAGTTCACTTGCAATACTTTCCCAAATCAGCGCTTTTAAAGTGACATTTTTATAATCTTTATTACTTAAATCGTACAGAATTGAATTTTGCCGAACACAATTGATCAATTTCTCAACGTCCATGGTTGTACTTGAACAAAAATCTGTAATATTTTGCAACTAAAAACGCCACGCCACGCCGTTCACTCCGCGCCCAGTTCACGTCAAGCTGCGTGTGTGCCGATCGTCATAGAAACACTAGCAACACAGCGCGGCCGCCCCACCCCGCCCCGCCAAGCGAACACGTCGCGACGCGCTCCCGCGCCACAGTTTGTCATCGCGACACGGGTTGGCGTGGCGTGTCGCGCCCCGCCAAGCTCGGCTCGACTCGGCGCTAGCGTGGCGTGTTTTGTGTGACGACTTCCATACATTTTCATACTAAGTTAGCGCGCCACGCTAGCGTCCAGCCCCGCCACGCTCGCTGTTTGACAAAGCCTTAAACGTTTATTCATACCGTTGCTTTGCTTTGCTAATCCCCTTAGTAGGTTAGTAGGTGTGATATAATAACAGATGAGTGAAATACGTTAGCTTTAGCGAATAAGATAGAATTTAAGACAGAGTCTAAGAAATTGGAGATAGTTAAAAGGAACCTTCGATTATATTTACTAAATTATTTATCTTAGATATATGATTTCATTATTATTATTAGGTATTTTATTAATTATTATTAGGTAATTAATAAGTTAAATGATATTTTGTTGCAAACGACTAGGTAGTCGTTTGCAACAAAATATCATTTAACTTATTAATTTGAGAGCTTAATTTAATTTCATCATTTTCATTTAATCTAGAAATAGTAAAGTTGATAGACGATTTTACAATATGAATATTTTCTTTAATTAAATTGAACAGGTAATTCATTATCGTTCTTTTGACACGCGTCGATAGCGGCATCATATTTACGCTCATCGTCAGCATCTAATGTGCCAAAGAAAAACTTTAAGACTTCACCACTAAACTCTAGCGACCTTTTGAATCTATTGGGCGAGTCCGTAGATATAATAATATGCGATAGAGAATCTAATTTAATCAAGTTAGCTTGTAAGTATATTTTGATAGGACTGAATATATATTTTCATTGTATAAAATCATTTAACTGTGATCTGATACAGAGGTAATAAATAAATAATAAAAATAGTTTATTTCGTTACCACTTTTACAATATTTTTCTGTGGCCAGAGCCACCCAGGAAGCATATGTGGTAAAAGTTTATATGCTTCATCACCAAAGCTAGGTATTCATCTAGAGCTAGTAGGTAACTTGACTAGCAACAAATATTTATTTCACGCAGAGGTAAACCTGTCAACATATGTATATTCTGGCAACGGTACCTCATTTGTTGTTGCGTACAACGACCTGCCAAAGATTTTAAAATCACAGAGCAATTCAATAAGCGAGGATATTGCTAATCATGAAGTTAAATTTAATTTTATTCCCGCGTATACTCCTCATTTCGGCGGACTATGAGAAGCGGGTGTGAAGTCGAAAAATGCTGCAATGCATTCTTCAACGAGTGTTAGGACATTGTAACCTAACATTTGAGGAATTGAATACCGTACTGATCCAAATTGAGTCAGTTTTCAATTCACATCCGTTAACGCCGCTGTCTTCGGACCCCGACGATTACCTATACTCCACTGACGCCGGTACACTTTTTGGTTGGGCGACCGCTTACTTCCCTTCCACAACCATGTTACCAGGACTGCTTCACAACTCATCTATCACGTTTTCAACGGATTGAGCAACTGCGTCAACATTTTTGGGCACGTTGGAGTAAGAAGTTTGTTGATGACATGCAACAATGGACTAAGTGGCACACATCCCAAGATGGGTTGAAGCTGAATTAAACAAGGAGGGCCACCTGCCACCCCTCAAATGGAAATTGGGGAGAATTGTAGCTGTGCACCCAGGGTCGGATGGAGTCGTTCGTGTCGCCAACATTCGCATTTCAACTGGTATCATACGGAGGGCCTTCAATAGAATATGTCCGCTGCCAGTAACTACGGATTTAGTTTGAAAGCTTGGAGCGTCAATCGTACGTTATAAACTATATAACGTTTAAGTTAGGAATGATATAGCTATAGATCTGTATAGCCTCTTTTTTATAAAATGTACCTGCTGTATTGGATTTGGATAATCTCTCTCTCACTCTGCTTTTGTAAGCTGCAAAGATTACACGTCATCCAAAGTTTGCAAGATCGTTATATTTCTCGAAGTCCAGTGAATCCCGCCCAATTACTTACCATTCGCCACTTTCGTTGGCCTGAGGCGTCCATCTTTTTGGGGACTGCCCAAACAGGTGCGCTCCAAGGTGAATAAGAAACCTAATAATATTTTGATCAAGCATCTTTTTGATTTGTTTGTCAACTTCGTCCTTATGGCACTCTGGGAAACGATATGACTTTACATTAATTGGCGGAGAATTACACGTATTGATTGAGTGTTCGGTTGCGTTAGTGCAGGTGAGAGTATCTCCCTCGAGATATAATATATCGCTGAAATCAGCTCGACAGTTCTTAAGAGCTTGTCTTTCCTCAGAGTTAAGATGATTGTGTCGAATGAGGCTAAGGACTCGGTCTCGTCGATCAGACGGACATGAAGAAACAGAGTGAATGATTTCGTAATTTGTATAAGATTTAGGAAAGTTGATAGGGATGTTTTTTCTTAAAGTCATGAATTCGGACTTCAGACTCAGTCGTATTTAATACAGAAGGGTAAAGAGTAAAGTAAGGGTTTTGTTACAAGATTTAGTTATTAATACTCTAATCTGAATTATTTCGTCAGTGAGTTGAGGTTTATATGATAAACTCGATAACTTTACGATACTAATGCTTGAACCCGTATCAATGAGAAAACTTTGAGGTTTCTCGGAATAATTAGTTATAACATTAGTAAAAGGTAAAGAGAACTTGTATTTATGGATCTTAAATATAGGCACTGGAGTTTTTGAACTTTCAGGCGCTTCAGATTTCTCAATACATATGTATGTAAATTATTTTCAGACATAGGAGATATTCTAGGATAATCATGAAAGTTATTCGAATTAGTATTAAGATTCACTTGAACCTAAGATGTAGTAATAGGACTGTTCTGAGATATATCATATGACTTAAGGCGAGGTTGCAGTACTTTTTAAGATTTTTGAACGTCTGAAAGTCCCATGAACTATGATATTTTTAATGAATAAAAATTAAAGTATAAAAGTTGAACATATCTTCTAGTAAATCGTAAAGATAGAAACACGAATTGGAATGATTGGTTCGATAAAAAAAAATGTCAAACATGGCACTAAATCACAATTTTAAACGTGTACTGCTTAGAGATTCCATAATGAATTTATATGAAAGTATTTTCAATAGAAACAGCTCTTTATTTTAAAATAAATGGTAAAAACAGATTTCGTAATTTCGTTATCATTTTTCTCCAAGGAAAAAAATAGTCAAAATGTTGGCATTATATCGCTCGCCGGCCGTTCATCAGTGCCTGTCTAGGCGTGATTGAGGGCGGACGTACGTCGTTGCTCCGCAAAATCCCCCTCCACCCCCGCATGTACGTTTTCGCAAAAGTGCAAAGTAATTCGTATTCCAAACTCAATCGTTCAAACCATAGACATACTAGTAAGAAACCGTAGACAGGTTACTGACAAGGTAACATGACGGAGCTTACGAGTGGCACGCATCGCGACAAGCGTACGCACACTAATATAAATATGTCAAAACGACACACTAATAATTAGATAAGAAGTGTAAGTGAGATAGCACATCTAATCGCTAGCGCGAAATAGAGATAAACATATACTCTCTGGACCGAAGCGCATTGTGACATCATGCTGACCGTTTCACAAACAATAATTTGACTCAGATGCGACATGATCACTTTGTCTGTCTTGAGTAAATTCAATTCGCCTCAAAGTAAATTTGATTAATTCATTTAAGGTAGGGAAATAAAAAGTCGATGTGATTTATTTATAACATTTATTAAAAAAGTACATTTCATTCAATGGAAACCTAAAACAGTACGTTAATATAAAAACTGTGCGCTGCGGACCCACCGTAGCCCTGGCAATACCCCTGGGGGTATGGTGGGTCTTTTAAAGCTTAACCGTACTCCTGGCTGAAATGCTCGTAGTGTTATACCAACGTGCTACGTGGACATTAAACTGAACAGTGTTATCTCTCGTATGATAATGACTTACTACTTACGTTTTTGTATTTTTAGACAAGCGAAGACAAGCGCTAGTACGATGATATAGTGCAACAAGGAGATAAATTAAAGAATAAAACGTTTAGGTATTACTGCTAATGGTTATAATGCTTTGTATATTATAGGTATAATCTGTGGTACTGTTGAAGACCCGTCATCATCATCATCCTTGCGCTGTCGAATCATTCCCACTAGTTCTATTGAACAGTTCTATGATAGAACTAGTGATACTTTTTTTCCCACTAGTTCTATTAGCACAACTTGATGAGAAGAATAGAACGAATGGGAAACAGTTATAGGAAATTTCCCACTAGTTCTATGTATGTTTTACAAGGGTAGTGTCACAACATCGCGCTCACAAACCGAATAAATATGTATGTATAAAAATGTGTTAAACGAATGAACGTCTACAAAACAATTGAACGTCTACAAAACAAATGAACGTCTACAAAACAAATGACTACCAGAAAGTGATCAGCTATCGATAGTGATTGCAAAAAACAGGTGCATGCGATTTTCGACCTCATTGACAATTCATGACAAACTTTTTTTTTGTTTTTTCTCGCTTTCTGGCAATATTAGGGTAATAAAATTATAAATTCTGACTAATGTCAATTAGGTTGAAAATTGCATGCACCTGTTTTCTGCAATCACTATCGATAGCTGATCACTTTCTGTAAGTCATTTGTTTTGTAGGCGTTCATTTGTTTTGTAGACGTTCATTTGTTTTACACATTAAACAAATGAACGTCTACAAAACATATTTATTCGGATATTATTATATGAGCGCGATGTCGTGACACTACGGATCATTCCCAGTAGTTCTATTGAATACCCTTGTAAAAACATACATAGCACTAGACTGGGACATTTCCTATTACTTATCCCATTAGTTCTGTTCTCCTCATCAAGTTTGCTAATAGAATTAGGACAGTTCTATCATAGAATTGTTCAATACTACTACTATACTGGGAATGATCCCACAAAATAGTAGAACTTGAAATTAACGAACTAAAATTAATAAACTAATTACACAACAATATTATCTGGGAGTACGGTTAAGCTTTGAAAGACCCACCATACCCCCAGGGGTACGGTGGGTCGGCAGCGAAAACTGATCAGTACAATCTACTTAGTTGTTTAATACTAAGGAGAAAAACAAGAACAAGTGTATGGACTTTGATCATCCGTCAATGTTTGTAACTTACGTATGATTTTGTATTTCTATAATAATAATATATTGTGTTGATTCAGCCTCAAATCACTTTTATTACTTGACAAAAACACACATCAGTATTTTATTATTACGAATGTCCCATCTGGATATTTTGTTTTTTAGTCTTTGAACACGCACAATACTGCTTCTCTTTTACACTCGCTAAATGCCAATTTTTTATTTACTCTATTATTTGTGATACTGAATTTATTATAAATTGAAAATAAAACGTAATTTTGTAATACTCATGAATGAGAAGTGATTCCATAACTTTTAGTCATTTTCCTACTATAGTTTAACTACTTTAGCAAAATCTCATTACACACGACGGCATTTTCAAATGTAACGTACACACACGCGAGTAAAAGAGCGAGCGCTTTCGACCGCAGCGCGTGAGCGACTAAAGCCAAATGAGACATTTAGAAAAAAAAAGTTTGTCATGAATTTGTCAGTTTTTAATGTGCCACTTTTGAAGTTCGCATAACTCATCTACGGTTTTTTTTACGCTGCGCTGTGGCACACGCAAACACGAAACCCCCCCTCCCCTCCCACCTGCTCACTCGCTGACGCCGCCGCCGTGTTTTTGTTTTTGCGGGGGGTGAGGTCGAGCTACGCACTGTACTGCAACCTCGCCTTAAGATAAGATTTAGAACACGATTAATTTAGTTTAAGAACTAGGATACGACTTAGAATACGAATTAGGATACGAACTAGTAGAAGAATTAGAACACGATTTAGGATACGACCTTGTATAAGAATTAGGATACGAATTAGCATACAACTTAGGATATGACTTAGTATAAGAATTAGGATAGTAATATTCGATTGTTCATTTGGCAGTTGTAAGGTACAAATATTTGTACAAGATTTATGAAGACTCGGCTGCTCGTTAGTCAGCTGAAATATAAAATATTTAGTATGACTCAGTCCCTGTTTGCAGGCGTCCTGAGATAAAAAAGATATAGCAATAGAATTTGTGCCATTATAACTAAAAGTTTTGGGTAGGCACACACCCGAAATCACTCTGTGTTTAAATCAACGATGATCGCAGCAATGTACAGTAGGCATGTACGCGTATACTGCTATTCGGTGCATGTGAACCGGCGGCGCTACTTTGAGCTCGTGTGGTGGCTCGTCAGGTTGAGAGTTGTGGGAACGGTTCATATTATTATTATACTGACGCTTACGACACTCCGTAATAATTAAAATTTGGGTTATAATTATTACCTGAAAATTCCATGTCCCAAATCCTACCTGGAGGTAGGATTATCTTTTCTTCTTCCACGGCATGCGTTACCGCGTTATTTAGGGTGGAAGGGTTACGACATCGAACGATGTTTGATATGTCGGAGTTAAGTCCCATACTGAAAGTATTGAGAGCAAGGTCTTCCATTGCAGCTATCCTGCCAACTAGCTCTGTGGGGTTGGAACATGAATAATGGATGTCGGCTTGAATTCGCGTTAAGCAGGCTTCTATTCTAAGGGAATATTGCGTGACAGTTTCATTCGATAACTGTTTACAATTTTGTAAATCTACGAGTAGGTGTGAGCTATGCTTCCTTTCAAATCTGTCCACTAGGAAAAAAATGTTTTATGGCTGCACGCTAATTATGCTTTGCCTTCTAACTGCAATATAATATATTTGCTCAGTATGCCTTGTTGCACTGATACTGATGTTGCACTGATGCTGCCAAGGACATGGCATCGTCGCAATTAGTTAGGAATGCAGGAACACTCTTGCGGTCTCCCTTATATGGCTTCATAGATTTTGTGTGAACTTGTCTTGAGATTCGTTTTTTACAGACATGATTTAGGCACTGATATGGAAAACGATTTAGGGATTTAGGATAAACGGTGGGTAGATACATGATAAAACAGAGATAGGACACGAAGTACTTGTAGAGGACTCAGGTGTATTTTTGAGGCAATGAAATAATATATTGCGTTAAGTTCTAAATTACGTCTATTTGCGAGTAAGAACAGAGAGGAATGACAATTTAAAAATAACAGACTTAAATCACTTAGACCCAAGTTCACCGGCAAAGACATAACTGGCGATCGAAAAACCGACTGTTAACTTGCATATTCAGTTCTGCGCGCGCATTGTCACATAAGATGAGTAGCGTCAGCGTCATGAAGGCAAATTATGTATACAAGCCTCCAAAACAGCACTCCTACATAAAAGTATGTTTTGTATGGGGCCAAACCTATATAATAAAGTAGAGGACGCCAGCAGCTACGCCTGCATTTTTTTTAAATTACCCGTTTTGGCCGAACCCGTGGGAATTTCGGGAAATCACTTCTTAGTGCAAATTATTATTCTTCGGTCCCCAAATAACATACATGCCAAATTTCAGCTTCCTGCGCCCTATAGTTTCGGCTGTAGCGTGTCTGTCAGTCAGTCAGTAAAGCAAGGATTGTATATATATATATATATACTATACCTACTGACAGATAGGACCTATTATTCTTTTAAAGAATACATGACAGATAATTAATTTATTGTGACTTAATGATTGCGTAACTTCTATTAATTTTAATGATTGTTTTGGACACATTTTGACATTATGTTTAAAATCAGTTATTATGATATTGTTTCTGCATTTTACTGTTTAATATGTACCTGCGTAAATTATCAAAATAATGTTTTTGCATGCCACCAGGCATAATTTGGTGAAAAAATCTTTTTTAAAATCATAGTAGCAAATAAAGATTGATTGATTGATTGTGTATCTAGTACTGCGCGCGCATTGTCAGATTAATTTAACGGAAAGATAACCAAGGTATATCTATAATATAAAAATGAATCGCAAAATGTGTTGGTAAGCGCATAACTCAACAACGCCTGGACCAATTTGACCAATTCTTTTTTTTAAATGTCCGTTGTCGTTCAAAGATGGTTTTTACGGCGAGAAAAATTCTAATAATTGCCGGGAAAACCCTAAAAACAGCCCTTTTTTTTCCATACAAACGTTTTCTAACTAAAACGTAGAGTCAATTTGTAATTTATTACCGCTGCATAAAGTCCAAATTCGCGTGCGCGTTGATATACTTCTTTGTTTGATGGCAGTTTTGACAGGTTTCCGGACCTGAAGTCTCAGTGCTGCCGCCCAGCGGGCTTCATGTCAGAAGAAACCCATTGATAATCCCTACTTATAATATTATAATTCGAAATTGTGTATGTATGTATGTTCCGTTTTCACGCTTAAACGGCTGAACCAATGTTGTTGAATTTTAATATAGATATACATATATTGGACCGTGGAGACGGATATAGGCTACCATAAGTTGTACAAATTAAACTGGGAGGGATTGTAGGGAGGGTAGAAGTTTGTACGGCACAAATTTATCTCGGGCTTCATGTCAGAAGAAACCCATTGATAATCCCTACTTATAATATTATAATTCGAAATTGTGTATGTATGTATGTTCCGTTTTCACGCTTAAACGTCTGAACCAATTTTGTTTAATTTTAATATAGATATACATATATTGGACCGTGGAGACGGATATAGGCTACCGTAAGTTGTAAAAATTAAACTGGGAGGGATTGTAGGGAGGGTAGAAGTTTGTACGGCACAAATTTACCTCTTGGAAGTAAGAATGCATGCGCTGATAATTGATTGCTGCGCATGTGCTATCGCATATCTGTCAGTACTGTCACGTCATACCTACATAATATCATATTGTGCACGTTGATTAAATTGTTCGCATATCTATCTATACTAATATAATAAAGCGGAAGAGTTTGTTTGTTTGTTTGAACGCGCTAATCTCAGAAACTACCGGTCGGATCTGTAAAATTTTTGTATACAATAGCCCAGTTATTCCGGAAGGCTATAGGCTATATAACATAACGCATTGACCCTTTGAGGCCGGGCAAAAAGTCTAAAAAGGCTAAAAAATAATGTCAGCTAATCTCAGGAACTAGCAGTCGGATTTAAAAAATTGTCATGCTTATGATAGCCCAAATATTCCGAAAGGCTATAGGCTATATAAAATTACGCCATAACTTTTAGGGGCTGGACAAAAATAATAAAATGGTCAAACGAGAAGGGGGAGGGTTGGGTCAAAGGTAAAAAAAGGCTAAACGAATAGGATACAATCTATATGGGTATTGTTTTCGAGATTTTCGGGACGCTGATTAATAATATGAAATTTATTTAGTGATCCAAGATGGCGGACGGAAAATCAAAGATGGCGGATGTGAAAATTTTAAAAATCAATATGGGTATCGCCTTCGATATTTTAAGGGGTGGGGAATCGAAATACAGCATCTATTTCGTGATCAAAGATGGCGGATGGGAAATCAAAGATGGCGGATGAGAAAATTTAAAAAAACAATATGGGTATCGTCTCTGATGATTTAAGGGATGGAGAATCCAAATACAACATCTATTTCGTGATCAAAGATGGCGGATAGGTAATCAAAGATGGCGGACGGGATTTTTATTAAAGTCGATATGGGTATCGTCTCCGATATTTTAAGGAATGGGGAATTCAAAAACACCATCTATTTCGTGATCAAAGATGGCGGATGGGAAATTAAAAAAAAAATATGGGTATCGTACATACATACATACACATACATAACGTCACGCCTTTTATCCCCGAAGGGGTAGGCAGAGGTGTATTTCTAAACCCACTTTTCACCAGACATACTTAAGTCCCACGTAATAAGGGGCGAGCCTATTGCCGTACCGGGCACATTTCCAGACTCCGTGCTGCTACTGAGAATTTCGTGACAGAAAAACCCAATAACACTGCCCGACCCAGTAATCGAACCCGGGACCTCCCGATCCCACGCGCACATTTATGCCGCGAGACCAACAAGGCAGTCGTATAGAGTTTGATGTCGAGTTTTCCGTCTCTACGCAAAGGTATTTGCATCGTTTTATCCCTTAGTCGCCTCTTACGACACCCATGGGAAGATAGGGGGTGGTGATACTTGTATTCTATGCCGTCAACCACACGGCACAGTGGGGTATCGTCTCCGATGTTTAAAGGGATGGAGAATCCAAATACAACATCTATTCCGTGATTCAAGATGGTGGATGGGAAATCAAAGATGGCGGATGGAAAAAATTGAAAAATTCATATGGGTATCGTCTCTGATGATTTAAGGCATGGTGAATCCAAATATTACATCTGTTTCGTGATCAAAGATGGCGGATAGGAAATCAAAGATGGCGGACGGGATTTTTTTTAAAGTCGATATGGGTATCGTCTCCGATATTTTAAGGAATGGGGAATTCAATATTAGGTATATAAAAATCTATGTTTGTTTGTTCATCATTTATAGACTCTGAAATGATAAGAGATTAAGTGCTAAGTCAATTGTAACTTTGGAAAAGGGGCTTGGAAAAAAGGGAATTAAATAAAAACTCTTAAAAAGGCGATACGAAGTTCGCTGGGTCAGCTATCTATGTTTGTTTGCTCATCATTTATAGACTCTGAAATGATAAGAGATTAAACGCTAAGTCAATTGTAACTTTGGAAAAGGGGCTTGGAAAAAGGTAATGAAATAAAACTCTTAAAAAGGCGATACGATGTTCGCTGGGTCAGCTAGTAGTATATAATTTGCCTAACGTTGGGTTGCTCTTCACTTGTTGACAGGCGCTTCAACATACCTCCGGGCCTTGAAAGCTTCTCTTTCAACAAACTAAAATTTAGTAATACGATAATAATAATAATAATTTAGTAATTCTATAAAAATGGAATTTGGTGTGGATAAATGTGCAGTGATACATGTGAAACAAGGAAGGATGGTGGAATCTGAAGGGATTCAACTCTCAAATTCCATTGACCTAAGATCACTTCTGCGAACCAATACCTATAAATACTTGGCTATGTCACAGGCCTTATGCATTAACGAGACAGACATGAAGAAATCGTTGCAAGAACGTTTCTTTGGCCGCCTGACAAAAGTGCTGAAAAGTCTTCTGTCGGGTGGCAATAAGGTTCGAGCTTGCAACGGTTGGGACATGCCGGTTCGTGGCTTTTTAAATGTCAAATCTCTACACAACCGCGAAGTATACAACCTCAGAGAATATTTGCTCAACGCGAACGTGGATATGCATCCGGACGTTGTAGCAGTGGACGCCGGATTAATCCCGCTCAGTTTATCGAAGGACAACTGGCGCAGAACTGTAGTGCTTAGCACTGACGATCGCAAGCTTGTTTGGCAGAGCAAGGAGCTTCATGGCAGGTTCTACCGGGCTCTACATGAGCCGGAAGTAGACTTATTAGCCTCGGTGAACTGGCTACGTTTCGGTGACCTCTTTGGGGAAACCGAAGGGTTTCTCTGTGCAATTACTGACGAAGTGATCAAGACGAATAACTACCGGAAATATATCCTGAGACATCTCTCACTACTGATATTTGCCGTGCGTGTCACCAGCCTGGTGAATCCCTCAGGCATATCATTTCCGGTTGTTCTCGTCTTGCTAACAGTGAGTACCTACTTGCACAGGCATAACCAAGTAGCCAAGGTCATTCACCAGCGACTTGCTCTGAAATACAGGCTTGTAGATCGTGAGGTTCCGTACTACAGGTATGTGGCGGAGCCTGTGTGTGGTTTAATACCCAAGAGCCTCGCCCAACATCTTAGGAGGCTCGCGTTGGAACCTTGGGTCAGGGGCCTGATACAGAAGGCAGTACTGCATAGTAAGGAGGTTTCTTTCTCTCGAGCCCTAACCACCAGTAGCTTGGAGCCTGTTCCCGATTCTGGTGGGTTTCCATAGGATATTCTTATATTTTTAAATGTATTTTTTTATATATCATATATTTAAAAATGTGTTAATATTTTATGAGATAAATATGAAATAAAGGCGATAATAATAATAAACTTTATTCAATAAAATAAACGTCACATGTTACATAGGAAAGTATTACATTAAAAGTAATAAAATTTTATGATTAAGTATAATGTCTATGATAATTGCTTATGTTAAATTGTGGTACGCCACGATGTGTGGACTGTAAAATAATGGGATGTTTCTTAGTATATGAAAATTCTAAATTTGTAATTTACATTTTAAATTTTAATAAAGCACTCCTTTTAGGCAGATCTTCATTTTTAATCAACAAATGATAGGTACTCATTAGGTAAATGACTCTCGTTGAGACACTTTAATTATCATCATCATCATCATATCAGCCAAACGACGTCCACTGCTGGATATAGGCCTCCCCTAAGGTTCTCCACACAGACCGGTCTTGAGCCACCCGCATCCAACCGCCTCCCGCGATCTTGACAAGATCGTCGGTCCACCTTGCGGGGGGCCTACCTCTGCTGCGTCGTCCGGTACGTGGCCGCCACTCCAGAACCTTTTTGCCCCAACGGCCATCGATTCTTCGAGCTATGTGCCATGCCCACTGCCACTTCAGCTTGGCTATCCGGAGAGCTATGTCGGTGACTTTGGTTCTACTGCGGATCTCCTCATTTCTGATTCGATCTCGCAGAGAAACTCGCGCTGGGGGAGATACTATGACGAGTATCTACTCGTCAGAGTAACTCCCCCAGTGGGCGGTGGGGTCGTCACGTCCCGACGCCTTTAATTATAGAAACATTTAGTTAATTATTTAATTCTACCTCAGAAAGGTGTTTGGTTTGTAGTGGTTGTCGTTTACATGCATCAATAAACCGCAGCATATATATGCCACTGCGCGCCTGAGCAGATTTAATTTAGAAAATCTATTAAAATCGATAGAAGTATTATTATTTGTAAATTCAATTGTTTGCACGTTAAATGACAATTCATTACGCGTTGCCGGCAGTGAGTCTACATTAACTGTAGGGTGAGGCAAACTAACAACAGTAGGTTCAGTCAGAAATCTTGGCCCTGACCACCAAGTATGACAAACGTATTTAACTTAGACGGTAACATTTTACCCTAATACTAAAGTGGAATCAGTCCAAAAGACAGTACGCGCTGCCTTAATTTGTAATAAATTGGCAACTTTCTCGTAAAGTCGAGCGCCTACTAAGGCACCTCAGAGCTCAAGCCTTGGAATAGTTGTGGTTTTGATAGGAGCAACTCGACTTTTAGCCAGTAATAACCTAACTAGAATTTTACAATTACTATCTATACTACGGACGTAAAGACATGCGCCGTATGCTTTCTCGCACGCATCAGAAAAAACGTGGTAATCTAATTTAACATAAAAATCAATTATCACACGGCGTGTGCAATGTAAATTCTTTACAAATACTAATCAAATCTGCTGAATCTTTGTAGATAACGGTTCATCTCAAGACAGTTTATGTAACCATAACTTTTGCAACAACATTTTCATATTAATAACCACGGGAGAAAAAAGACCTAAGGGGTCAAATATTTGAGAAATAATGGACAACATGTTACGTTTTGAGCTAATCTGGGGAATCGATTGACCTACCGGAAAACACAATTCGTCATTATTCATGTGCCAGCTTAAGCCGAGTGTTTTGCTAGGTTCGTTACCACCTATATTTAAATCAAATGGGCCTTGAGTGGACACCGGGACTAGCCGAGATTCATTAGACTTCCATTTCTTGAGTGAGAAACCTGCTGAAGAGAGAACTGACGACAACTTGTTACGAATGTCCCGAAGTGCACACAAATCATCCCCACCACAAAGTGCGTCATCTACGTAAAGGTTGTGGATGATTATTTCAGCGACCCTTTTGTCCTCACACTCTAGACCTAACTGTTTGAGGCATCTGGTTGCGAGAAACGGAGCACTTGCGGTGCCGTAAGTGACTGTATTGAGCCGGAACGCCCTTAATTCTTCCTTTGGATTATCCCTCCAAATTATTTTCTGTAAGTACCTGTCATCAGGATGAATCTGGCGGTAAATTTTTTCAACATCAGCCATCAAGATATACCGATGTTGTCTGAATCACAATAGAAAAGATGATAAGTCATCCTGTACAGGAGATCCGACCAACTGAATACTATTATATGTCACACCCGTAGAAGTAGGACTACTAGCGTTGAATACGGCCCTCAATTTAGTGGCGGTACTACTATCGCGAATGACACCGTGATGGGGAATAAAATGGGCATTATTTTCTGAGCTAAGTTTACATTGAAAAATATGAAAAAAACAATGTCTAGCCCTATGTAAAGAGTCACTAAGAACAGTTAGATTATCCTTCAATGGTATTCTCACACAAAAACGACCATCTCCTAAACGTGTAGTATTTTTTATAAAATGCTCTTCACATTGCTTTTGTTCTGGTGAATAATTGGAACTTATAGGTACTTACTTCCTCTAAATTCCAAAACCGTGAGAGTTGGGGTATTCCTGAAAGCGCAACTATTTTTAAGCGCAACTAAAAAAGCGCAACTACTTTATTCCACAAAACACAACTAAATATCAAGATGCAATAGTGCTGGTTAATGACAAACGGAAAATATCGATAGTTGATAAGACAGGACATTTTAGTATACTTTAGCTGTTGCTGTGCGCCTGAGTTTTACCTATACCATCCAGTGCTTTATTTCTGATTCATGACCCTAAAACCAGGTTTTTATTAGGCTACTAACTTCTGTTCATTTATGTTACCCTGGTACTTTTCAAAACATTTTACTGATTGATATTTGTTACCAGATTATATAAGCACTTCTAACCTCTGTTCATTTCTGTTATCCTGGTACTTTTAAAAATATAATATAATAAATAAAAAATGGGCAGACGATTTACAAATCCTATCGATAGTAAATAGTCCTTTAAGAATCTTTTATGCCCCTTCACTATTTTTCGACGTGGTTGCGCTTTGTGGAATAAAGTAGTTGCGCTTTTTTAGTTGCGCTCAAAAATAGTTGCGCTTTCAGGAATACCCCTGAGAGTGGGGTATTCCTGAAAGCGCAAGTTGATTCTGTATCTCCACATTAAATGGTGAATGAATATTCACAAAATTACATTGAATAGATCAATTAGGTGAAGTATTATTATGAATGGAGCCAGAAACTATCCATCCTAGCCTGGTTTCACAAAGAATAGGTTAACCAATGCCTAGATTTATCCATTGCGAACCTAGAATATCCCAAAAAATGTCAGCGCCAAGCATCATATTAATAGCTGCGGGGCTATGAAAGTTAGGATCGGCTAAACATACATCAGACGGAATATTAAACTCAGATAAGTCGAATGAATGACACGGAACGTTGTCTGTTATCGACGTCAAAACAAAACATCGTATACGAGTTAAAAACTCTCATTCAATGATTTAATAGACACATCACACATTTTAGTTGTGTGACGTCAACTTATTGATGCCTAGTATAGATTTATCTATACGTGTATAGGGCAGGTTTATGGAACAGTCGATCCGATATTAAACACGAATCGTACCACTATCAAGCACGGTGCGTACTAAGTGTTCGCGATTATTTGAATCGTACAACTTAACTAACGCAATCGATAACAGAACGTTATTTTACGATTAATGAACGTTGATTGTGTCCCTCATGATTGGAGGCGGCGGCGCTCACCGACAAAATTAAGTTGGGATTCACAGTGGCGGGGGACGCGCTGCTGGTTTCAACTCGCCTGCTATTCAGAACCGGTTTGTTATTAGTATCTGCCGACACACTGCCGGCCTTTTTACTATGATTTGCATATTGTCCGCTGTGAACACAATTAAAACATACCTTAAAGTTAGGTAATAATTGAAGTCGTGCTTCATTAGCTAATGCTAAAAACTGCGGGCAATGATTTAGCTTGTGATCGCGCTGCATTTCGGACAAGTACCTAATAACTAGTGACCATTGTGAATTGTTTGACTTACTATCTAATGAAACCAAAGATTTATGTTTCGTTTGCTTGTTATTCTGGTTATAACTGGTTTGTGTAGGACGAGATAATTCTATAGTTTCGAGTAAATCAATGCGAATTTTCAAGAATTCAAGGGAGTGTTGTAGTGATATGCTGTGGTCCTTATCTAAGCGTCCCTTGTATTCTTCCCGTTCACGCAATGCCTTGCTATCGAGCTTGTGAGTGACTATGTGAATGAGAAGCGTATCCCAGTCCTAAATAGGTTCGCCTAGGGACTCCAGTGCACGTAGATTTTGTTGAGCTGATCTATAAAACGCTTCAAATTGACAGGCGATTATCGGATAACAGTGTCTATGCTAAAGAGTGCAGATACATGATTTTGTATCAACAAGCGTTTGTTATCGAACCGGTCACATAACAACCGCCATGCAGTGTTATAGTTAGTTGCGCTGAACTGAATAGAATTAATGACTACAGCAGCTGATCCTTCTAATGAAGCTCTCAAGTAGTGAAATTTATTGACCACATCTATATCTTCATTTGAGTGAATTAGGCTATCAAACGTGTCTCAAAACTCAAGCCAGTTATCGTAAGACCCACTGAATTTAGGAAGCTGTGTGGTTAGGCAATTTGACAGGTTTGCTACTACCACCACGAGAACTATGACTACATTGACTAGGCACGGGAGATTTTTAATGCTGATAATCTCCTGTGCTTGACAATCAATTTAAAAGTAGTAAAAGCGAATTATAATAAATCATAATTAAACGTAACTTTGATAAAGTTTTTAGATTAACAACAGAAAGTGATAATTAACCCTAATATAGCTAATATGGGAACTAAAACTAAGAAACCTAAATAAAGTCGTTAAATAACGTTATTTAGAAACAAATATTAATGCAACGATCACGAAAAATTAACTAAAAGTCTAATGGCATTAAATGAAATCTAGGTTAACTTAACCTGTCTATCGCTCAATGACAAAGCAAGTTACAAACAAAAATGGGATATTTGTGCAATTACTAACCTTATAATGAACTTAACTATATTTTATACTACCTTTAAGAGTGTTGCACTTTTTCCAAGCCCCTCAGGTTTGCACCACGTGGCGTGCAACTTGTCTAAATCGCTTATTTCTTAATTATTTCTCAAAATTAGCGCTTTTTTTAATATGTAATTATAATCCGGCACGTATGCGATCATGTAGGGACTCAAGTGTATTTTTGAGACGATGAAATAATTGCGTTAAGTTCTAAAGTACGTCTATTTGCGAGTAAGAACAAAGAGGAATGACAATCTAATTTGCCTAACGTTTAGTTGTTCTTCACTTTTTGATAGGCGCTTCCACAGTACTACACAGAGATGAACACAAAACTACATATAGATAAATTTAAGATAATTAGAAACTACTTACAGAATCAGCAATATCAGGAACATATTACCTAAAACGAGTCCTGTGACTCGTTTTACTCGTTCTAGAATAATTTAGAGTTCCGTTCAGGCCGTGCCGACCCAATCCAGCGCCTGTGAGCGAAATGTATGAAGCGCCGGTGCTGTGGCGTAGGCTAGCTTGGGGTGCCTCACCCGGTAAATGGCCGATGACCTTGACGGCTCGGCCCTGGTTCCGCTGAACGACACGCGGGCGCAACCGAAGATGGTTTGACGGGTTTGCTGATCTGATGACGGTGTGTATATTCCATATACCAGTAAAATATAAGATGTAAATTCCGACAATCCTGCGCTCACCGTCTCCAAAAAGTGTCTCTTACTTGCTGTTTCTGTCAATTCGCGTGCACCGGTGCCCGGAAGGCGCGAGGTGGGGGGCTAGTGCTGTGCGCAGCAACACTCGGTTTGTTCACATCGTCTAAGTATTAAATTGCCGTAGAATCGTATAACTTTGACCAAATTTTTTTTTTTTAACATTTTCATTTCCGTTCCACAATTCAGATGATTTTTTCTATATATTTTTTAAAATGACTTCGATACATTATCAGGGATATAAGGAAGCTAGACATATCTATACATATAAATAAAATTGAAGTGTCTGTCTGTGATTTCAAAATAACTATGTTTTTTCAAGTGCATATAGTTAGTCACACGATTCTAAGTCCAAATCTACCCTTTTTAACATTTTTGTCTGTCTGTCTGTCCGTCTGTCTGTCTGTCTGTCTTTCTGTTTGTCCGGGGTAATCTCTGGAACGGCTGAACCGATTCAAATGAGACTTTCACTGCAAGGTAGAGGACTTTATAGCGCTACATATAGGCTTCAATTTGACCCGGTACTTGGCGCTGTTGTCGCGATAACAAGTCTTAACTTCTTTTACTCATCTATACATCTATGCATATAAATAAAATTGAAGTGTCTGTCTGTGATTTCAAACTTACTATGTTTTTTCAAGTGCATATAGTTAGTTACACGACTCTAAGTCCAAATCTACCCTTTTTAACATTTTTGTCTGTCTGTCTGTATGTCCCTCTGTCTGTCTGTCTGTCTTTCTGTTTGTCCGGGGTAATCTCTGGAACGGCTGAACCGATTCAAATGAGACTTTCACTGCAAGGTAGAGGACTTTATAGCGCTACATATAGGCTCCAATTGGACCCAGTAGGTAGCGCTGTTGTCACGATACCGACTCTATCTATACATATAAATAAAATTGAAGTGTCTGTCTGTGATTTCAAAATAACTATGTCTTTTCAAGTGCATATAGTTAGTCACACGATTCTAAGTCCAAAACTACCCTTTTTAACATTTTTGTCTGTCTGTCTGTCCGTCTGCCAGTCTGTCTGTCTTTCTGTTTGTCCGGGGTAATCTCTGGAACGGCTGAACTGATTCAAATGAGACTTTCACTGCAAGGTAGAGGACTTTATAGCGCTACATATAGGCTCCAATTGAACCCAGTAGGTAGCGCTGTTGTCACGATACCGACTCTATCTATACATATGAATAAAATTGAAGTGTCTGTCTGTGATTTCAAAATAACTATGTTTTTTCAAGTGCATATAGTTAGTTACACGATTCTAAGTCCAAATCTACGCTTTTTAACATTTTTGTCTGTCTGTCTGTCTTTCTGTTTGTCCGGGGTAATCTTTGGAACGGCTGAACCGATTCAAATGAGGCTTTAACTGCAAGGTAGAGGACTTTATAGCGCTACATATAGGCTTCAATTTGACCCGGTAGTTGGCGTTGTTGTCGCGATAACAAGTATTTACTTCTTCTACTCATCTATTCTATACATATATATAAATAAAATTGAAGTGTCTGTCTGTGATTTCAAAATAACTATGTTTTTTCAAGTGCATATAGTTAGTAACACGATTCTAAGGCCAAATCTACCCTTTTTTAAATTTTTGTCTGTCTGTCCGTCTGTCTGTCTGTCTGTCTTTCTGTTGGTCCGGGGTAATCTCTGGAACGGCTGAATTGATTCAAATGAGACTTTCACTGCAAAGTAGAGGACTTTATAGCGCTACATATAGGCTTCAATTTGACCCGGTAGTTGGCGATGTTGTCGCGATAACAAGTCTTAACTTCTTCTACTCATCTATACATCTATGCATATAAATAAAATTCAAGTGTCTGTCTGTGATTTCAAAATAACTATGTTTTTTCAAGTGCATATAGTTAGTTACACGACTCTAAGTCCAAATCTACCCTTTTTAACATTTTTGTCTGTCTGTCTGTCTGTCCGTCTGTCTGTCTGTCTGTCTTTCTGTTTGTCCGAGGTAATCTCTGGAACGGCTGAACCGATTCTAATGAAACTTTCACTGCAAGGTAGAGGACTTTATAGCGCTACATATAGCCCGAGGCTTCAATTTGATCCGGTAGTTGGCGCTGTTGTCACGATAACAAGTCTTTACTGCTTCTACTCATCTTTACATCTATACATATAAATAAAATTGAAGTGTCTGTCTGTGATTTCAAAATAACTATGATTTTTCAAGTGCATATAGTTAGTCACACGATTCTAAGTCCAAATCTACCCTTTTTAACATTTTTGTCTGTCTGTCTGTCCGTCTGTCCGTCTGTCTGTCTGTCTTTCTGTTTGTCCAGGGTAATCTCTGGAACGGCTGAACCGATTCAAATGAGACTTTCACTGCAAGGTAGAGGACTTTATGGCGCTACATATAGGCTCCAATTGGACCCAGTAGGTAGCGCTGTTGTCACGATACCGACTCTATCTATACATATAAATAAAATTGAAGTGTCTGTCTGTGATTTCAAAATAACTATGTTTTTTCAAGTGCATATAGTTAGTCACACGATTCTAAGTCCAAAACTACCCTTTTTAACATTTTTGTCTGTCTGTCTGTCCGTCTGCCAGTCTGTCTGTCTTTCTGTTTGTCCGGGGTAATCTCTGGAACGGCTGAACTGATTCAAATGAGACTTTCACTGCAAGGTAGAGGACTTTATAGCGCTACATATAGGCTCCAATTGGACCCAGTAGGTAGCGCTGTTGTCACGATACCGACTCTATACCTACATGTGTATATTTTTAGTTATTATTATTTTTTGAAAATCGCCAGGCGTATATAAATTTTATTTGGCTGAGACGTAGTTTATTTATTTAAGGCGTTCACTAAGAACGAATTTTACGAAAGACCTTGATTGACGAGGTTGAAAGGTTCGCGCAAAGTATAACATTATTATTAGCCGCGTGCGAAGCCGCGGGTACCAGCCATAAAAAATATAAGCTAAATAAATGTTTTCATATTTATTTATTTTTGTCAAACTTTGTTAGACCCGGTTGACTTTGGACTGCTTCTTTTTTGTTCGTTACTCACATGTTTCTTTAACCTTGCAGTAGTCGCGCACCTAGAAGTAACGTAAGTGGTCGCGCGGATTACATACGTAGTCCATTTTAAAATTGATCTCAAAATAATATTTGCAGAAAACTCTTTATTATTTTTATAAAAATACTATCAGTAGTGGTTATTTTTAAACATTTTATTAGCAAAACCTAATCACAACCCCTAAATTACAAAATAAGTAACCAAAACAAAAATCGTCTCTAAATAAGCATAAATATGACATTGTTTACTCAAATTGAGATAACTCACAATTTTTGTGTGAAAAACTAACTACTAAATTCGATTTTCTGCACAGCATGGACACATTTTCTTGAAATGATGCCCACATGTAAACTTGTTGCACGCGGTACACATTTTTCTGGTCCTTATACAGCGGGTTCTTCACAGTCATGGAAATGACGCACTACCTTTCTCGATTTCGAGGTAGTTGCTTGAGTTTCATGATACACAATGCCAAAAAAGTATTTTATCTTGATTGTTAGGATGTTTGGTAATGATTTTCTTCGATTCTCCTATGAGCCAGTGGCTTCATCAGAGTTAAATCGATCCATTTTTCGTTTGCGCTACAAAAATCATCAATCCAGGCTTCTACCTGTACAGCTCGGCGATTACACTCCAAATTGATACTAAAATATAAGTAAACTTATGTTATAACAACAAATGTGAATAAATACAGTCTAATTATACCAATTTACTCAATTATAGATAAAAATATACAAAATATTATAACTGTAAAGAAGGAAAAAATACTTACGTAATCAGTCGCGCGGATTACAATTGTAGTCCACGCCCTTTTCTGGGCTCCTATGAAGGACCACAGGGCGCGAACTGCGCTGGCATTGCACTGAGCGAGTTGCCCAAATATTCATTTGAAAGTATCTAGCGGCTTATTTAGCTGGCGCTAACCGATTTTGAGAAATTATCGATTCTATATAGGTGGATTACATATGTAATCCACGCGACTACTCCAGGGTTAACACTGGGCTAAAGTAAACAAGCACAAATATTTCGACAGGTACGAATAATACTTCATTTAACATCAAAATGTCAATTTTTCTTCATTTTTTTATCAATATATTCGTATAAAGGTAACGCACATTGATTTTTACACAGCGTGATTTGCAAACTTTCAATGAATTCGTTAATAATTAACAAAATAATAATACTTCTAGAATATTAGAGTAAACTAATAATTATAGTAAACTAATAATAGCCTACATATCTAATCAATATCAGGAATTTCGTGGAATATTATATTCTTTTTCAGCTTGATGCTGTGATAACTGCTTTGTTCTGATCATATTTATACATTCAGTCGATTTTTCATTTGAATAATCAACAAAGCGTCGGCTTGCTGGCCACCTCTTGTATATAGGCATAGGGTAAAAAAAGCGTTTGAACATGAAAAAATTTCAAAAACAAAAGGTTAGGTATATTATTTATTTATTCGGAAGACCAACAGCTGAAAAATACATAGTGGTAACAATACTAAACATCAGAGAGCCAATGATAGGTCTCCACTACTAACTCTATATTACAATATGTAGGCAGCTATTATAAGTTTCAGTATAAAAACAAAACAAAAGAAAACAACATTACCTAATGAGCATTAAACCCAGCAAATAAGTCAAGACTAAGCATGCGTCTCAACGTGTCCGGTTTAGTGATAAACACGTCAATGTCGAACTTCACTACTTGTTCGTTTAAACAATCACTCGCTCGTCAGAGGAACGCGTTCTGTCTGTAATTTGTGGATACTAAAGGCAGGTGAAGGGCCTTTTGACGTCTCGTGCCTATCCTAGGTATGTTAAAGTGTATTTTTGAATGGGCAATCAATAATGCCGGATAATAATAATAAGAACCCCAATAAGTGAAGAATACCCCTCTGGGGCAGCCGTTATCTCATCATGAGACTAACGCAATCTCAGAGCGCAGAGTAACAGCTTTCAAACATCACCTTCATCGTGTAATATAAACAAAAAATGTATTACAAGATGAAAAGAAAGCTTACAACCGCAGGGCAGCTTTGTGGCGAGCTGAATGTGTGTGGCGACACTGCGGTCCCGAATGCTTCAGAGAGTCGGTCAGTGCCTCGTCTCCGGCTTGCCTTTATTGGCTGGCCGGATTGGATTTCCAAGAGTGCCCGCAGGACTCTCAACTCTGGCTTGCCTTGGTCGGCCGGCCAGAGGGAAGCCGCAAGAGCTATTAGCTCGGGGGTGGAAGTGTCATTCTCAAGGGCGTAACTACGGGGAAACCCGCTCCGGGCCTCCGTTGTCACGAGGCCCGCGATGGCGAAACCGGTGCCGCACCGCTCGACACCCCTAGCCACTCGCACCGGTGTTGTCCTCTGGCTGCCTTTATGGCAGAGTTTGTTTGCTTTGGGCGGCTGTTTAGAGAGGGCCCATCTAGTGAGTTGGCGCGTCACCACCTGCCACGCAGACGGATGCTATAGGAGTATCACTGGCCGGTGCCGTTTTTCATCCATAGCATTAATTACCAGTTCACTAAACACCCATCCCCATAACCCGTATTCATTAGATCCACTAAAAACAATAACCCTACACGTGATGCGGCTAGTCCATAGCTGTACTCAGTAGTGCAGTTGTGGAGGCTCCGCGGCATGTGTCCCATCCCATTTTAGATTAAAACTCTCTACGGGCCTCGGCACGTTGGATCCATATCCCCGTGTAAGCCTCCCAAAGGACAGGCTATTCTTCTAACACCAAATTTTTGAAGAATAGCCGTGAAAAAGAGAAACATAATAATAATATTCATTTATTTGCTCAGAATGTAGGTATTTACAATAAGGTGGTTACAGAAATGTTGAAGAATCCTTGTACATTCTACCATTTTGGCATGCAAACATTAATGCAGCTCATCATTAGGTATAGGATATTGAATTCATTAAGTATACGACATCTGCTATAGGTTCTTTAAAGGCAAAATAAATGAAACTTAGCACATAGATTAAGATAGTGATCGGACTTGTATTTTATATTTAACTTGTAACATAGGAATTTACTTTCGATTCTACCTGCGTTGCCATTCATATCTCGGATTCCAGACTTGACTTCCGTATTCCAATATACTACGCACAAAAGTAATAATATAAATTATCACCAAGTATGACTTTGGCCCATGGGCCAAAGTAACACAAAATCTAAGTAAAAGTCTATCACTGCGTTTTTTTTCGCAATATCATAAAAACAATAAGGTATCTAAGACTACTAGGTAAGGTATATAAGACATAATTTTAAATACAAATCAAAACATAAACTCACCTTAATTATCCTCTTAGCGAGAAATTTTGCAATGCAATATTTTTGCGAAAATCTGAAACGTCCAAATAAGCCACAGTAGGTAACCAATAAGTGCAAAGCACGGCAGTGCAAAAAATTGTTTTACCGACAGCTCTTTAGTACCATCTATCGATTACTACGTGTAGGTTCTTTCTCGGCAAAGGCTCGGAAAGTACAAACTTTTTGCAATTTTGGGCCAATGTCACCCCCTAGGGCTAAAGTCATATAATTCTACGGTACATGATTATATAAAATAAAATATCAATCTTTATAATAAAATAACTAAACTCGAGTACCTACAATAATTGTCGGTAATAAGTGACATTGTTTGTGAAAGCTTTAATTAAGTACATTTTCAAATAACAACTATTTAATATAATAATATACCCAAGTGTTAAAACCAGTCATTACTACAACATTAAGTGTGTGCAATAGTAAATTAATATCAGAACGTAAGAATTCTGCAGTGATAAGTGACTAGTCTGCGGTTTATTAGTGAATTTCAAATAAATTGGATAAAGATATGGGTATTTCTTATTTTCAGTAAAATTATCTGTGACATAGATATTTTCTTTAATAACAATGGGCACGTGGACTTGATATATTTATCGAGGTAGTGCTACCATGTCTAGTGAAACTACATAAAAACTTTAAAAAAAAAAATTGATCACATTATCTTAAATATTAATAAATAGTCGTGAAAATGTCTTTTCCGTGGATGTGACTGAAGCAAATTTACAGATATAATATTTTTCCCAGTCTTTAGCATCATCCTCATCATCATCCTCTTAGCGTTATCCCAGTTTCAATCTGGGGTCCGCTTTCAAGTCTCACCGGACTTGGCTGAATATTAGCTTTTCCACGGAACGACTGCCTGTCTGACCTTCGCAACCCGAAGGGATAGCGATATTCCATGGTTTAGACTAGTGTCCGTTTATTTAGATGGTACTGACGCCCTGTAACGACTGTCAAAGATCTTCATGACAACCGGGACCGACGTAAGCCGTCGGTCCCGCGTGCTCTCCGAGGCACGGGACAAGCGATAATTAACAATTCAATAAGTACATAACTCCGAAAATTCATTGGTGCGCGCCGTGGATTCAAACCCGATACCCTCTGCATGGCAGTCTGTTGGTATATCCAGTCGACTATCGCTGCCCAGTCTTTAGCATGATATTTTTAAATAAAATAAGGTTATTATCTTAAACTCTCGTAAATACTGACCCAGTTCAGGTTATAACTTAATATCCAATTGCTAAAAAAGAGAACAAAAAACCAATTAAAATATGTGACTCAAGTTTTAGTCACTTCCATGGACGAAGGTCACAATAACTTTTTAATGAGAAAACAAACTGCGTGTATCCGAATTTATGTGACATGACAAGCCGTCACCTGTTCGCCACCTTATTGAGATGTCAATTTCTTACTGGCTGTAACACGTTTGTCGTGAAAACACAATAAAACTACCTAATTAAACTCGTCAAGCGATGGGACGAGTCGTCAATTTTCCAACTCGACCTACTCGAGTTGAGTTATTGAATAACTCGAGTTACAACTCGAGTTGACTCGACTCGGTGCCAACTCCATAACAGTGCTAACCTCCGAGCTGCGGAGCGAGTTACCGAGTCACGGAGTTGGCGTCGACTCGGTGCCAACTCGATAACAGTTGTGTATAACCTCCGAGCTGCCGAGCGAATTACCGAGTCACCGAGTTGGCGTCAACTCGCTGGGTCTAACTTGTACAAAGCAAATAAAACCTATCGACCGAGTCAGGCAGGCAAGCCAAGCTGCCAAGTTAACACTGGCCAACTCGGAAGTAGGAATGCAGAGGGAGGATCGTCGGCTTATTTCTTTCGTTAATATTTCATGCGCTTGGTAGGTACTAGGTAGGTACACTAAATGAATAAAACGTGATATAATAGGCAGTTCACTGGTTAATTTTGAGAAAATATCTCCCGTGAATGTAACTCACAAATCAATAACATTATTACAAATTAACAATCATATTACAAACAAAAATTATATTCAACGGATCACTCCGCGACCTTGACGAGTTGAGTCGACGCGGCGACGAGTCAGCGAGTTGCGAGTTAGCCGAGTTATCAACGAAGCGACAATGCCACTACCGAGTTAGGTCAAGACTACAACTCGGTCAACTCGCTAACAGCGAGTTGAGTCGAATCATTGACGAGTTACGGCATGGTTATGTTCGATCTCACCCTAACTCGTTACGTTACTTTGGGTGACGACTCGACGAGTTGACGAGTTGCCATATTGTGAAGGACGCCTACCGAGTTAGCTCGAGTTAACATAAAAGCAGATCGAGTTGACTCGCTCAGGGGCTAACTCGAGTTAATCGAGTTAAATAACTCGAGTCGCCCATCGCTATCGTCAAGCATACGTGGTTACTACTGTGGTTGTATTGCCAAGTAAGTATATAATGTTAAATTTACATTTGTTTTGCTGTTTTGTGGGTTTGATGGTCAAATTACGATTGCCGACATACGTTGCAAAGACGACATTTTTTAGGTTAGTTTTACGTATTTGAACCAAAAAATGTGCTTTCCATGGATGTCACTTCCATTGATATTTTTACTCCATGGAAGTGACCACAAGTCCAGGGTTGTGAACTTTAACTTGGATCATTCAATTATTTTGTTTGTTAATTAAATTACTGCCATAAACTACATATACATACTTATATACAAAAAATACATATTTAACTCTTTTTTAGATGGCGTGAAATAAAAGACCAAAGACTACAGAAGAATTTCAAATTTCGAAAACAAAAACGAAGAGCTCGTATTAAGGCTGACCCCGAATTGTACGAAGCCAGTAAGAAAAAAGATAACCTGCGTTATGCAGAAAAACGACGCAAAAAAACAGGTAAAACTAGTATCCGACTTGACTCCAAGAGAACGACGTCCAAGAGAATAAGTGATTATTAATCAGTGACGGTAAGGGCCGGAACATACCTGACGGAAGATCCGTCGCGTTTTATCGGTCGCGTAACGCCAATACATACAAATGTATAGAAAAACGTTCAACCATTCACACCTGACCGATAATCCGTTAGTACGTCGAGCGTACTAACGGATTATCCGTCGACGTCGCGCGCACCACGCACCACGTGAATTTTGACCATTGAGTAAGGAATATAAATGGAGAGGGCAAATAGTAGGTACCGTAAACTGGGGTGATTAGCAACACCTTTATGGATTGAAGTTGTCATATTATTTTTATTTCGTTGTTTATGCTTGAACAAAAGCTTTCAATAGGTGAGTCATGGCTTGCTTTTTTTATTTTTGTCACGTCAGAAAGAGATCAATTGCAACTCTATGTTATATTGAACAAAATATATCATGTTGCAAATTATACTTTAAACGGGGTCATTAGCAACGACATAAGGGGTGAAATACAACACATTTAGAACTTTGTTGGAGAAATAGAAGTCAAAATGTAAATAAAGCAAAAAAATAATGATTTATTGCACAGTCAACTTTATTAAATAATTAGGAACATAAAAATAACGTAATTAGACTCGTAACATATTTTGGTATCATTATTTATCATTGGCAGTGGTTATAAAACAGCAATCACAATAATCAACACTGATCACATCAGCTTCTCTTGAAATTCACCTCCATCTCAGTCAGAAGACAGACTTCCTTCATCATCATTCTCTTAGCATTATCCCAGTATTAGTCTAACCATATTTGGCTGAATTTTAGCTTTTCCACAGAGCGACTGCTGTCTGACCTCCGCAACCCGAAGGGATAGCGATGTTCCATGGTTTAGACTAGTTTCAGTTTATTTAGAAGGTACTGACGCTCTGTAACGACTGTCAAAGACCTTCATGACAACCGGGACCGAAAGTTTAACGTGCTCTACGAGGCACGGGACAAGCGATAATTAACAATTCAATACGCACATAACTCCGAAAAGTCATTGGTGTGCGCTGTGGATTCGAACCCGATACCATCTGCATCGCAGTCTGTTGGTGTCTCCACTCGGCTATCGCCGCCTTTTTTTGTCTAAGTACATTTTTACAAGAAGTCTTAAATCATATTGATCCATAGGGAATCCCCATTCTGCACATGTATTAATATTCTCAATTATATCATTTTCGACTTCAGGGCTGACAACTGTTTGGCCGCCTAGTATTTTTACATTATTCCGCGTGTTATGTCTATAGAGAACGGTATTATAAGTATAATATAGAATTTATTCTATATTATATTTAGCTGCTGCAACCCTATATGATAATTTATTTACTCGTAAATCTTCCAATGCTCTCTCCAGATCTTCTTTCTTATATGATTTATGTCTTTTACCTCTGTAATCAAGCTTATACTGTCGTGGCATATTTGGAGAAGTAATAAGGATCGATCTGTAAAGATAGTTAAGGTTCAGTAAACAGAAATATAGGTATAAAATTCATCATAACAATACTCACATTAGTCGTTGTTAATCACCCCAGTACACGTTGTTAATCGCCCCAATACGCGTTGTTTTTCACCACGTTTTGTGAGAAAATGTTCAATAATCATATTATTATGGTATTCTTACAAAAATATGCACTGTATTACTCACTTGTTTATTTAATTCGTCGCACAAGAGACTAGATTATCACATTAAACCACACAAATGCTAGTTTTCCAAGTTTTTCTAACAGATTATCGTAAAGTTTTTTGAGCAACGAATCAAGCTCAAACTTGTATGACACCTTTAACACCCGAATACCCGCGAATTTGCACAAATGTCAAAACGAAATGCTGCCAATATTAAAATATGAAAATCGTACCAATTTTTGGAAAATACATATTTATTAAAGGGAAACGTTAAATGTTGCCATTACCATGATAAACTTTTTTCGCAAAACTGTTGTTATTCACCTCAGTAGTTGCAATACACCCCAGATTACGGTACATATAGAAAAATTACATTATTCACATAATATATTATTATATTTTATATTTGTATAGACTCACGGCTGTATCCCCGGAGGGGTAGGCAGAGGTGTAATATTACACCCACATTTCGCCATGATTTTTTTTATACACATATATACGAAATCGACATAAAGCCACCAAACATAGTGTTGTCTCGTTTTGTCTTAGGGATATCTCTGTCAGAAAAAAGAGATAGCCATAGTTTACTGAATAAATGTGCCACTATTGCCATATTTTTCGCCAAGGTTTGTGGTACATCTGCTAATAATAATTTTGTTTTTGTGCATAAATATGTCTAAAAACCGATATTGGCTCTCAGAGAATATTTTGTTACATGTTTCATACAAGGGTCGTCTTTCGCTTTGTCATGTTCGCCCACATTTGCATTATGGAATAAACTAATCTGGCAAAAGATTTAAACTAACAAAGGTAACTTACTACAAAAATGTATTATTCTCCTCTAACCGGCTCCATATCGTTATCGATTACATTCTGGAGAACAACCCAAATGGCAGCCATTTTATTTGCTCAACGTTTCGTAGGTGTGCACGCTAAATTCGTAGGTATTGGACATACCATATCCATGTCATTCCCAGATCGGTGATTTTAAGATCGTAAGATTCCAGGGCCGCCAGACCTTACTTATTTTTTCAGAAACGAAATGTGTAGAATAATGTAGTGTTAGTATGTGCTATGAGTGTACGCATATTTGCTAGCTTGGATCGAGGGCCAATTTTTGGGTATGAGGTGCTAAAGGTCCACGGGAACAATTTCCATACATGCCTATATAGAAAACATTTTGTGTCTTGCTCTGCAACGTAGTCTGTAACCCCTTCTATATCATTTGTATAAGTTTTGTGAAAAACCGTAACCAAATCGTATTATCGTCTTTTATTTTTGAACCTAAATAGGATATATATTTAAATAACGCTTGTTGGCTACTATAAAAAATCTTCGAAGTCCGACATATTTTTAATAGTCAAACTCGAATTGCAATATAAATAACTACAGGACTTCAGTGTCTACATAACATCAGGGAACACGAAAAATGATTAGGTAAAAGAATATGACAGTAAAATATTGAGCTGCCCTGAGTACGGCCCTGCACGAACAAACTTATATGTGTGCACAATAGCCACGCTTTCAGCGAATGTGTGCAGATACGCTCGACGCATTTTCCGTCAGATGTGTACCGATGCATTTGACGGAATAGACGCGACCGAAGATACGTTCGACGCATCTTCGGTCAGGTATGTTCCGCCCCTAAAAGTGTTAAACTTCTCTAAAATATTTGCAACATGAGTCACTTATCATACTATTAAAACCAAAAACATTGCTTCTGACATCATACAAACACAAGACAAAATTTGATTATTCCCGGTGTCCACCCCCTGCTTGTCCACCGCGGGTGGACAGAGACACAAATATTTAAAAAAATTCTCGCTGTGCACCCCTGGGGGACAGCGAGAATTAATTTTAAATTATTTTCGCTGGCCACCCCGGGTGGACAAAGACACGAGTTTTTTCATCACTTCTGATTCGGGTAGATAGGTTATGTTAGGTTCTCTTTTGACCCTTAACCCAAAAATAGGAGCCCTGCGAAGCAGGGCTCCGTCAACTTAGTTTATTAAAAATCAAATATTTAAAAAAATTCTCGCTGTCCCCCAGGGGTGCACAGCGAGAATTTTTTTAAATATTTGTGTCTCTGTCCACCCGCGGTGGACAAGCAGGGGGTGGACACCGGGAATAATCGGACAAAATTTGACGTAAGAATTGCTCACTTGTGTGGCTCAATAGGTACACATACGGACTGGAGATGACGAAGTCGTCGGATCGAACCTCACCTACACAGTTGACTTTTTGAGAATTATAAAATGAATTTCCTAGAAAATATCACGTTTCGTAGGAAGCGTTCTCAATCGATAACAGCAATATCGGACGATGACAGTTCTCATAACTCGACAGTAGATGGCACCACAAATAGTTTACCGAATATTTCGAGTTCGACTGAGAATGTTGAAGCTCATGAAGAAATAAACAACTTGTCTTTAGGAAACACAGGTCTAAAAAATACCATCAAAGAAATGGATAACAAGCATAAAATGTTTAAATCTGTCACAAAAATTTTAAGCAATGACATTAGAACACCTAATAAGCACAAAAATGTAAAAGTATCTACTCCTAATCCTAACAGACTGAGCAAATCAACAAAAAATTCTAGCGACAATTCGAAAAATCATGAAACACCGACATATAAGTTCAGAATCAGAACACATCCTATCAACCGTCATCGTTACCACAAGACACCTATGCGGAAACTGCAAACAAAATAAGATGTGATGACAAAAAAGGCAAACTGTGTATTAGTAGTAATAAGATCAACTCCATACTAACTATAGCTGAGAAATCCTTTCCGGAACATAAAATATGTCACTATCTATCACATAACTGTGGAGTAAATAAACTATTGCATAACATTGACACTAAATTGAAAAAGTTCACAATGAGGGACTATTGCCTGATTTTTATAGGGGAAAAGGATTTCCAACAGAGTAATAATTATTTCATATTAGTAACGAATATACGTGAGTCATTAATATCAGTACAACACACAAACTTAATACTATGTTTGCCTACATACAAATATCATTATTATTCAACAATGTATAACTTTAGGATTGAAATGTGCAATAATTTACTTTATTTTGACATACAAAATTATAATTATGCAACAATTTATGATTCAAACTCTGACTTAGCATGTGACTACTCTATGTTTATGAAGCATAGTGAAAGAATTAACAATTATGGCATGAAAAATATATTTGTAAATTTAGATTTTTTATTAATAATTATAATACGTCTTTCTTAGAAAGTGTGGATAATGTAACTAACATTGAAATTTCTTCAAAAAAAGATTCTTTATTTTGTAATTCTTTGAATCTCTCTAGCTCTTGTACAAATCATTGTAATCAAAATTTTTTTCGTGTATAACTATTTGAATATAATACATCAAAACATTAATGGTCTCTTGGGTAAAGGTGATATTATAACGGAATGTTTAGATACACTTGTAATCAGATCAGAGAAATAAGAGAGTGCACATTTAATGTTCTACTGAACACAATATGAAATTGAGCGACGTCGATTTTCTTAACATTCCTATTTTAATCATTAGCAGCATTTTTCACTATTTGCATTTGTCACTAGACCTAATCGAAATGGTGGATCATGTATTTTAGTCCATAACCATATAAATTTCTCGAAGGTAGAATCGGTAAAAAAATTTAGTGATGCCAATACGTTTGATTTGATGTTGTGCAGTAGAATTAAGCGACCATAAAATTATAGTATTATGTGTGTATAGGGTACCAGGCACAAGTAAAATGGACATATTTTTTAATAATTTGACATCAATAAAATTAGTTTAGGTATTTTGTTATAAAAAACAACAGAGAATAATAATATGTGGTGATTTCAATATTGACATGCTACAATCAAATAAAAATTCCTTGCTATTGAGAAAATTACACGAATTTAACCTTAAAATAGGAATCGACAAACCTACGCGACCCAGCAGCGGTACGTGTTTAGATAACATGTTTCACAATTTACGCGGTTGTTAAAAAAAAATATTGGAATTAGGCGTATACAGCACAATTAATGATTTTTTTTCCATTCAATTAATGAGACGAGATTATTGCATAGAAAACTTTAACTTATTTAAGAAATGCATCGGGAGCTTAAGCTTTAGTGAAGTTTATGAAATGAAGGATCCTAACGCAAGCTTTGATTCTTTTTACAACTTATTTAAATTATTTTATTATCTTTGCTTTCCTGTAAGGAGGTGTAAAGTATCGACTATTTTCAGGCCTAAATGGATCACTAGAGGCATTAAACTGTGCAAAAACAGACGTTCTCTGTTATGGAAATATAGGTTGACACCAAATAATAATACAAGATTAGCTTTCCAAACATTTTATAGGAGGTACCACCATGTTGTAAAACAAACTCAGAAAGCACAAAACAGTAACTTTATTGAAACAAGCACTAATAAGTCTAAAGCAACATGGAAGGTGATTAATTTCATGAAATCGAATGATCCTAAAATAAGTATCAGTAATATTAACATAAATGGTCAATACATATCAAACCCTAAATGTATAGCTCAACATTTTAACGATTATTTTGTTAGACTCAATTCCAAGAAACGTTAGTCAGCGTTACCATCCTGCTATAAATATAAAATTACACAAGTCTATGTTTATGGAACCAGTGGTACCGGAAGATCTTATCTCAATAATTAAGAATCTCAAAAACACGAACAGTACTGGGTATGATAATATTCACACCAAAGTAATAAAATCAGTAGCGCCTATTATAGCGACTACACTCTGTGATATCATAAATAATTGTATACAAAGTGGTACATTCCCGCGATCCTTCAAATTATCTAATGATAAGCCGTTATATAAGAAAGATGACAAATCAAACATTTGTAACTATAGGCCGGTAGCATTACTACCAGTGCTTTCAAAAATCTTTGAAAAGATTATCTATAATAATGTTAACCATTTTTTTTGAAAAGCAAAACCTTTTATGTGAAGAACAAATGGGCTTCAGAAAAAATAAATCCATTAATATGGCCATTTATAAATTGTTGGAATCAATACATCATTATCTAGACAAAAGAAAACCAGTTGTAGCTATGTATATGGACATGACGAGAGCATTTGATCATGTGGATCACAAATTACTTTTAAATAAGCTCTACAGATATGGTGTCAGAGGTAACGTGCTTGAATTAATAAAATCTTATCCACCCACCACATATGTCAGATGAACTTTGAGACAAAACAAGAAATAGTTTATTCATCCAGCAAAACGCTTACCTATGGCGTCCCTCAAGGTTCTGTATTGGGTCCACATTTGTTTATCTGTTACATAAATGACTTGCCTAAGGCTATCAAACACCAGATGTCCTTGTTTGCCGATGACAGTGCCGTTATCTGTAACGCCGGGAGTTATACACAAATAGAACGTTATATTAACTTAAGTATTGCTTCTATAATGGACTGGTTGAATGCTAATAACCTTTAAATTAATATATGTAAAACCAAAATAATGAATTTTAAAATAAGACATTCAACTCAAAATAATTTGCAGATTGACCACGATGGTGACTTGATATTAGAAACCGATACCACAAAATTTCTCGGACTCCATATCGATAATGATGTTTCCTGGAAAAATCAAGTCGACAAAATATGCGCAAAATTAAATCGATTCTCTTATGCACTCTACATGCTCGGTAAAGTTGCTAATAAAGACGCCTTATTGGCGGCTTACCATGGGTATGTGGCCTCTACTTTGCGGTATGGCCTTATATTTTGGGGCAGTGGTACTAATATTGAAAAAGTATTTATCGCTCATAAAAAATGTATACGAGCTATCTGTAAGCTTAAACCCACAGATTCCTGCAAACCTCATTCCATAAAATATATGAATATGAATACATGAATTGAACACTCTTCAGTCATATGACAAATTAGAGTTGCCAGAAGAAGATGGCACTTTGTTTGTCAGTTAGGGCCTGGTTAGGGCTAAAGACAATCTGAACACAAATTTCGTAACTTTTTAATTTAATAGTGATTGAGCAAATCCGCTATCGATATCGATGAAAGTTTCAATACAGGTTCAAAATCAAACAGACTTGTAAAGTATATTATGTGCATGTTATACATTTTTAATTCCGTAAGTTTGTGTCCACAGCAGTCAGAACGCTAGTTGATGGACAGTCTTTAAATAATTATTACACAAACTTGCATTTTAAATTAAATTAAATTATATTTATTTCAGGAAATGACCCATACATTTGTTAGTATCACTTAAAAACTATGTTAGTAAAAATATAAACATGTAACTGACTAACTATATTCTTCTTCGTAGGAAGGCATTGGGAGTTTTTGACAAATGTCTTCCGCACAGGTGCTCAATAAAATGGCCTTCAGTCTTGCTGGCAACAACCGCAAGGAGACTGTTGGCGCTGCCACGCACGCGCTGCAGTAGAGATGCGGATCTCTTGCGTATGATTGCAAAAAAGTCATCAGTATGCGCTCCCGCAAACATAGCTGATGCACTACAAAAACGAATTTTAAACGGAACTTATATATTTTTGTTTCAAATGGGTACTCAGTAGCAGCTTAAAGGCATTATTTTCTAATTTTCATAGTATTTTTCTTGTTAATAACAAGCTTAAAGAATAACACCATATACTATCACTTTTATATAATTCTCCCATAATAACACATTTTTGCTAGAGAAAGTAAACAATTAAGAATAAGGCAAAACGCATGCTTAGGCATTATGATAACTGTAAATGTCATATATTATCAAAAGCGACACATTATAAGAAAAGGCATGGTCGACATGGATTGTATCAAGCAAAACACATAAAATTAAAGTTAAAGTAGATAATTTAGTGAAAACCTTGAATAGTCCCCAAAGGTTTGTTATTAACAATAATCAGTTTTTATTGACATTTTCTCATCACATAGTGTAGGTAATACAAATCTATGTGTAAAAAATGTATGTGCGGGATCGGACACTTTTCGATCATACATGTGACACACAGAATATTTAGAGAGGAAAAAGTTGTAGCTAGACTAGCCCTTCGATTTTATCTTGGTATCGGCACATTTTTAGTCCACTAGTCGAACAAGAACAACCAAGTTTTGGTCTCTGGGTAGATGACATTTAACAAACTTTCTTTCAAATGAAGATTCCCTTATTTTGAAGGATATACACTCAGTAGTCGTGAGTATGAAATGCAGACAGTTCTTATTAAACCTTCAAATTACTGTCCTTTAAATATTACTGTCTTTGTAAAGAAAGATCTGATTTTTTGTATAGGTGCATTTTTTTTTTGTATTATGCTGGATTCTAATTTTCAAATATGTTTGACTAATGCACTTTATCAATAAAAATCTGTCATCATCAAACAATGTATTTTCGACTGAAAGTTCAATCAAATTTGAAAAAGCTTCGGAATTCATTACTGTTGCTGATATTTTAATTATTAACCGCTTGACCGCGCACAAGTGACTATTTTCCCTTTTTGCAAAAACAGATGAGCGCATAAAAACTGTCATTTTTCCCACGCTTTTCCGATGCGCACTAATCTGTTTGTGGAACTCGGATAACTTAACCGATTGCGGTATGTTGCATATCAATAGACGCGTAATTAAATGAGCTTTCCAATGATATAAATTAAAACTATATTATATGGTTGAAGCCCAAGCAAGGGCAGTATAAAGTGAAAATTAGAAATTTTTTCCCGCCATTTTTGAGCGCGATTTTATATTTCTGACATATTCCTTTTTCTCGTCGTTTTTTATTATGGGAGGTATATGAGTATTATACACAGTTAGAAAGGTTTTTCAATTTACTTTTAGAGGAAATAAATATAATGAAAAGAAACATTTTAATATTAAACATAAAAAAATAAAACAAAGTTTTTTTTTTAATTGGCGCCAATTCATCATCATCAGCCTTTAACAGTCCACTGCTGGACTAGGCCTCTCCTTTAAAAGGAGGAATTGGCCTACTATACCACGCTGGCCAAACGGGTTGGTATAGGGTTTGTATCAAGTTTTCCTTCTCTTACAGCGGTGTTCTCTGTATAATATACTCCCTCTGTCGGCTCTTACGACACCCATGGGATGATATGGGGTGGTGACAATCCGTATTCTTAATCTGTCACCACACGGACCCTTAATCCGTCACCACACGGACCGTTTGATTGGCGCCAATTTGCGTATTTTATTTTTTTAAATGCTGTTTTATGTTATATATCAGATTCAAACCTAGATAACTTTCTTTCCAACTAGATTTCCAAGTATATAAACCAATTCTGATAAGAATTATTTTTATTGGAACCTGCACAGTTGTTTACTTTTTCCCGCCAATAAAACTGAAGTTCCCGCCAAAATTTTCGATAACTTATATCTCATAAATAATATGAGTATTATATATTTTATCAAAGGTTTCTTTATATACTCATAATAAAAAAATAATACAAGGCATAAATGTAACCTTATATACATACTATTATGTATTTAAACTTTTTTATATAAAATGACGTTTTCACGATAATTTTTTGTCTATAATTAAGGTAATACACATTATTTATTTATTTTTTTGCTGTAACTTCATAATTAATCAGTTAATTTACAATAAAAACATAAAAGTATGATATATAATTACATAATTTGTTTACAATCATGTTTTTAATCCATAATTATGCCCCGTCGTGTGGTTGACGGCATAGAATACAAGTGTCACCACCCCCTATCTTCCCGTGGGTGTCGTAAGAGGCGACTAAGGGATAACACGATGCAAATACCATCTTTGCGTAGAGACGGAAAACTCGACATCAAACCTTATACGACTGCCTCGTTGGTCTCGCGGCATAAATGTGCGCGTGGGATCGGGAGGTCCCGGGTTCGATTCCTGGGTCGGGCGGTGTTATTGGGTTTTTCTGTCACGAAATTCTCAGTAGCAGCACGGAGTCTGGAAATGTGCCCGGTACGGCAATAGGCTCGCCCCTTATTACGTGGGACTAAAGTATATCTGGCGAAAAGTGGGTGTAGAAATACACCTCTGCCTACCCCTTCGGGTATAAAAGGCGTGACGATATGTATGTATGTATGTAATTACGCCCCGCGCGCGGAATGCAAAGTCAGCGAAATATATTTCTTTTTTCAAATGCTTACATCTAAATAATTTTCTGCAAGTATTGCTATAACTTTATTTTATTACATAGATAATATCCCCAGGTACATGAAAATACAACAGCAATTCAGATTCAGCTTATACTTTTATTATGATAAACAAAAGTGTCGGCCGCTCGCCTAAAGTAAACATTTCATTCAAACGTAATTTGTTTTGTACCATTAGAATGAGTCATTCATTAGGTTGCAGAAAAATAATCACCACTCCTCTCAAGTTATTAACAATCGCACAAAAACTAATTAATTGAGCGCGCCCGTCTTTAACTGGCGGCGCGCACTTGAAATTTGTCGATGCTGAGTAAGCACTTAAAAATGGTGAGTGGTCAAGCGGTTAACAAGTAATTATTGAAACACTCACACTGATACGTTTAGAAGGGAGGAGTAAAGTTGGCACAGAAATTTATTTTAGTCTGCGCCATCTGTCATTACTATAAATACATTCAACAAATTCTTTGGTGTTTTCTAGGCACCCAATTTTCTCCACGACATACTGCAGCAATCCACATATTTTGTAAATCTTTATCACGTGGAAATCTAAAAAATAACAAGGTAGAAATATACGGTGTATAGACATATCGATAAGATTTTTTATAAAACTTGACAATGTCGATATAAATATTATACGGCTAAATTCAAAATCACGACAGAACTGTCATACAAGAAAAATCACTAAAGTTATTGAAGGTTGTATAATTTGATGGCATAAATTGTTTAAATTGTATCTTACACGTCAATTGACTGTGTTCAATTTGTAAGTACTAGGACTACCTCTATGTATATATCCAATCTCTTTGTATTTTAATGATGCCATCTAATATTTTGTATGCCTATCGGCGGGACATGGAGCGCACTATATAAACAATTGTATAACAACTTGTAAGCCTATGTTCACAATATAAAATTATTTGAATTTGAAATTTGAATTTGAAAAAAATTGAATTTGACATACTAAACAACGTGAATGGCGAGAACGTAAAGCTAGGAGTAGACAAAATAAAAAACGTAATGAGCGACTACTACAAAATTTGAGAGAGAATACTCCAGAGCCAATTACTGGTGACCAAAACGTAGCTAGCCCTGATTCTCAACAAAATGTTTCTTACCTTTCTCCAGCTTCGTTACCTGCTTCTTCGGTTTCCAGAAGGTCGCTTGTTAATTATGGATTGTCGTTCTCCAGAGAAGAATGTCTCACACCTTCTAGCTCTAGCTCTAATTTGAATAGGCAAAAGTGGCAGTTATTCGTCTGCCCGGAAACGACATGAGGAGTCCAATTTAAAAATTAACACTCAGGCTACTGTCATCAAATCATCATCATCCTCTTAGCGTTATCCCAGCCTCAATCTGGGGTCCGCTTTCTAGTCTAACCGGATTTGGCTGAATATTAGCTTTTCCACGGAGCGACTGCCTGTCTGACCTCCGCAACCCGAAGGGATAGCGATATTCCATGGTTTAGACTAGTGTCAGTTTATTGAGAAGGTACTGACGCCCTATAACGACTGTCAAAGATCTTCATGACAACCGGGACCGACGGCTTAACGTGCTCTCCGAGGCACGGGACAAGCGATAATTAACAATTCAATACGCACATAACTCCGAAAAGTCATTGGTGCGCGCCGTGGATTCGAACCCGATACCCTCTGCATGGCAGTCTGTTGGTATATCCACTAGGCTATCGCTGCCTTCCACTAGGCTATCGCTGCCTTCCACTAGGCTATCGCTGGCTACTGTCATCAAATCGCTGGAGAAAAAGGTTCATGCATTACGGGTACAATTGCTAAGGGCCAATCATAAAGTTCAGCAACTTTCTGGTAACCCGAAGAAAGTTGCTATCAAACAGCTTATAACAAAAAAACTGTAACTGTTAAATTCACAAATTATTGCCTTCTTAGAGCGTGATGACAACAGTAAGCAGTGTCCTGGAAAAAAGATCTAATCACCAAGAACTAAATGAAAAAACAAAAACGTTACTTGTGTGATACGCTTACTAATCTCCATAGCAAGTTCCAGATCGAAAACAATGAAAACCTGAGTCTTGCAACGTTTTGCCGGATGCGGCCCTTTTGGATCGTTTCTCGTCAAGTTGCTGAAAAGGATACACGTTTATGTGTTACACATGAAAATATGCAGCTTAAGTTCGATAATTTGAAAAACTTGGGAATTTTTAATGCACCAAACTTAACAGACTTGTGCAAAAGCATGGTTTGTGATATATAATGTCGTGTTTGCTTTCATAAATCACCTAAAGTACAACTTTTTGATGGTTCGGAAACTACTACATACAAAACTTGGGGTTTCACAAAAGAAAAGCGATTGATTAAAGGACAAGAAAAGGAAATAAGAAGAACAGTGAAAGGACAGAGAGCAGTTACGGGAAAAGAGCTAGTAGAATCGTTCTTAGAAGACTTGAAAATGTTCTTAGAACATCAATTTAACATTTCTCATCAATACAAACAATCCAGGCTATTGAAAAACAACCTTGTTGATGGAGAAATATTTATGCAGATCGATTTTTCTGAAAATGAGTGCTGCAAATATGCGAATGAGATCCAGTCAGTCCATTTCGGTGCTTCCAGACAGCAAGTTGGTCTTAATACTGGTAATAGGTAATAAATGTACAGATACGAAAAAAGTGAACAGTTGTTAATTTTGCACATTTTCTAAGAACACACTTATGAAGTGTATTATAGAGAACACTACCAATGTCATAATGTCAACCGTAACTACAAAACAAATGAAAAAATTAATAAGTTATTGCACCGAAAAATCAATAGTGTTTCTGGAATCACAAAAGTCCATCAAATGACATGGGATTCGCGCATCACGCAAAAAATATTTTTAAGAAAGTTAACTTGCCTCACATGCTTCCCCGGAGAACGGTGTCTACAGTACTCGTTGCTCAACAGTTTTGTAGAATTTTCGAACCCATTGCTGCAGGAAAAAATATATGACAGAAATAGCGAAGAACAGGAGAATAAGGAAGCGGATAGTGAAACCGAAGAACAGGAAAATGTGGTACTTGACAGTGAGACGAAAGGACAGGAAGACGAAGAACTGGATAGAGAGACTGCAGAACAGGAGGATAAGGAACTAGACAGTGATATTGAAC
Organism: Euclidia mi; assembly: GCA_944739405.2. NCBI lineage: Eukaryota > Metazoa > Arthropoda > Insecta > Lepidoptera > Erebidae > Euclidia > Euclidia mi. The sequence continues at coordinate 39,612,378 of OX123205.2, read as the reverse complement.
AACTGGAGGATAGAGAACTTTACGATGAGACTGAAGAGAAAGAAGATAAGAAACTATACAGCGAGATTGAAGAACTGGAGGATAGAGAACTTGATAATCAGACTGAAGAACAAGAAGATAACGGAGTTGATAGTGAGACTGAAAAATGGGAGGATAAGGAACAGGAGGACAAAGAACTAGACAGTGAGATTGAAGAACTGGAGGATAGAGAACTTGATGATCAGACTGAAGAACAAAAAGATAAGGAAGACTGAAATGAGGAGGATGAGAATCTTTGACAGTGAGAGCGATGATGACCTCGAAATATTTTAGTTAAGAAATATTTTAAAGGTATAAAATTATTTGAACGTTTATTTTTATATTATAATATTAAGATTTTATTGAGACTGAAGTTAGAAAGTGCCATGATACCATAATCCTAAGATAAAACATGTGATTTAGGCTAAAGTAAGAAATTCAAAGCAATTAAAGCGGATTTTCCAAACGTTTGTTTTATTTAATAATTCCAATGTATACACACCAATACGTATACACATCATAATTTCCTTGGATAAAACAATTTTTGTTATGTAAAATATATAGAATGTCACGTCCATGCTTTGAAGACATTTCCATGGTTAAAAAAACTGTATGGAAAGTCACTTCCTTAGATTCAGTGTCACTACTATGGACGAAATTTTATTGGATATTTCTAGTAAAACTAAAGAGTTGTAAGCTCGGTACACATTATTTATAGTAGATTATGACCTTAATTATTGATATTTACAGCTATTTCACGTAAAGTTGATCTACACATTGTTTTTTGTTTTCGTCATCAGAAGTAAAAATTACCCAAATTTCATTTCAAGATCGTTGTGAAAAGAATTTCAAATTCGAGTCTGACAGCTATACAACTAGCTCCACTCGTACCATTTAGGCGGCGAATAGCTGTACTAAAAATAGCCTGCCATTCGACACCAGAGGGCGCAAAACCATACTAGCATAAAAAAATCTATAATTTAGTAGACTTTTTTTTCTACCAAAAGGCTGAATTAGAAAATTATTCCGTTCACAAACGAATGCAAACAAAATGTCAACACTAAACTGCGCTGAGTGCCCAACTGCTTTTAAAATTGGGAAGGGCTTGCAATGCTTTAATTGCCATCAATGTGCAATGGTACGACTTACAATGTGCGAATATAACCGAGAGAAAATATAAATCGATGAACACTGATGCAAAAAGCTGTTGGAAGTGCCCAGGGTGCATAAGTAAACAACCAAAACGAGACAACACTAATACGCCAATTCATTCGGACAAACAGGATAGCCCAAAAAGCAATAACTACAATCTTTCTCCAGTCGAAAATACTAACGTCACTCTTCGCAGCAAGACATCAAACCGCCTTACCTCCAGCCATGACAGTGAGACCCTTTGCCGCAATTGACATCGGGTTCTCTCCGGGAGATGGTCCGGCAGGAAATTTACCGAGCAGTTATAGACCGTAAACGACTTAATCAATTCGAAACTGAACAAAATAAGCGAAACTATAACTGAGTTTAGACAATCGCTGTCGTTTTTTAACGATACTTTCAATGAATTGAGAAACACACTGGGAAAAAAGGTACAAAAATACGCCAGCTCGAGAAAGGAAACTCAACGTTGAAAAATTCTTTAAATGATGTTACTAAGCGCATGAACTTATTAAAGCAACACGCACGTTCTAATAACATCGAGTTACAATGTGTGCCCGAACACCGCTCAGATAACATAGTTAATACTGTTCTACAGTTAAGCAAAGTGATCAAATGTGGCATAAAGGATTCTGATAAATAATTATGTACTAGAACGGCCAAGATGGATATGAAGTCCATGCCACCTGGATCAATCCTAATCAAATTTAATAGCACCCACCTGAGAGATACGTTCTTTGCCACATCTATAAAGTACAACAAAAACAACTCCAATAACAAACTAAATACAAGCCACCTCAGAATTTCTGCCGACAAGCCCACGCCGATATACGTTGTAGAGCATCTGTCACCGAAAAATAAAACTCTCCACGCAGCAAGTCACGCCTACGCGTGCGGTTGAGGTAAAGAATAAGGATGTAAATTTGTATGGACTCGCAACGGCAGGATTTTTATGAATAAGGATGAAACATCAAACAGCGGACACATTGACTTTGAAAAGCTAAAACATTTAAACTAAATTAAGGGGCATTTTTTGTATTTTTTGTGTTTGTGTTTATTTTTTTAATTCAATCTTCAAAGTACTACTATCAGAACACACGAGGTCTACGCAGTAGTCTACCTGAGGTACGTCAACATATTTACAACAGTAAGTTTGATGTCTATGTCTTAACTGAGAATTGGCTTTGCTGTAGTGTTCTTGACTCTAAGCTCTTTGGCGCCGATTTTAGAGATATACTCTAAAATTGGCGCCAAAGAACCCGATGTTTCACGGTCCCTTCCATATAGAAGGAACCGTGAAACATCGAATATTAGCAATCATAAAAAGACAGGTGGCGGTGTTCTTATAGCCGTTTCGAGTAAACTTAATTCACGTCGGATTACGGAGTGGGAATCTGAGTGTGAAGACTTATGGATTACAATTGATATCCAAGAAAATACAAATTTTAAATCATTACATGTATGCGCTGTCTATCTCCCTCCACCACTTCAAATAAATTTGTTTGAGCACTTTGTGGGGAATTGCAATTCAGTGATGGATAGAGGTCGCGACAATCTTCGATTTTAATCTGGGCCATATCGACTGGGTCCGTGATAATTTTAGTGAATAATGTGTAGCCTCTACTACCTGTGGCAGCAATATCTTTAAACATCTTCTTCTTGATTTCATGGCTTTACATAAACTCAAGCAATGTAATTGTATTAAAAACTCTCAAGATAGGATTTTTAACTTAGTACTGTCTGATATCGATTAAATACAAATAACCAGATGCGTCGATCCGATAAGGGAACTCGATAAGTTTCATCCAGCTTTAGAACTCACACCTATACTAGGTATCTATTAAGATGAAACAGAATAGAATTTTGATCAATAAACCAAATTATAATAAAGCGGACTATGAAGCAATAATTAGGTCATTAAGTGACATCGATGGGAACATTGAATTCAAAGATTGTCTTGATGTTAACTGCATGACCGATAAGTTCTACACTGTAATTAAGGGCGTCATCGAAAGATATGTTCCAATAAGTATATATTGTCGAGGAAAATATCCACCTTTGTTCTCATTCAAACTTAGAAAGTTGCTTCACCGAAAAAATCAAATTCGAAACATAATCAAAAAGCACAACAATCCCTAGGACATTATCGAATTTAATTATCTGTTACAAAAATTACATAGAGGAAATTGAAGTCAGTATAAAAAAACATCCCAAACTATTTAGGTCTTATATAAAAAGCCTAAAATTCATCATTCATCTTATCCCTCGGTAATAACTCTTGACGATACAAAAGCATCAAATAGCAAAGATATATCTAACCTTTTTGCAAAACAGTTTACATCTGTCTTCTATCCCCCCGGCTATATCCTAGACCTAGACAATACAATAGATAACACAATTACAAACCCATCTTCACCGGTACTTGCGGTTTTAAACGATGACTTCCCAATCTCTACCAAAGCAGTTTTAAATGGGCTCAAAAACCTTGACTTAACTAAGGGAGCCGGTTCTGACGACATACCACCAATATTTTGGTCAAGATGCGTCACCAGCATCTCCTTTCCACTAGCTTGCATTTACAACACTTCGTTTGGAACCGGTATCTTTCCAGATCTATGGAAACAGGCTTAAATTGTGCCAATCTATAAGAATGGTAAACGCGAGGTTTTTTTAAATTACCGCCCCATCTCTGTTCTTTGCGTACTCTGTCTAAGGTCTTTGAGTTTCTAGTGTATCCAATTCTTTACGACGTGGTAAAGAACAATATTACTAATAACCAACACGGTTTTATGGATAAAAGATCCACAAATACTAATCTTGTCACATATATCTCGGAATTATCATCTGCGGTTGATCAAGGATTGCACGTTGATGCAATATATATTAATTTCTCAAAGGCGTTTGACAAAGTTAACCATGATATAATATTGCTGAAACTTCAATCCCTGGGCATCACTACTCTATTCACGTTAAAATGGTGAAAGTCCTATCTCACCAAAAGACATTCTACTGTCGTCGTGGACGGCGATAAATCTGAGCGGTATATTGCGACCTCAGGAATACCTCAAGGATCCAACTTTGGACCATTATTCTTCAATATCATTCAATCAACGACATATCAAATATTTTTAATTACTCTACACCATATCTTTTCGCAGACGATCTCATATTGATGCGCATTATTTCTAATTGTGAAGTTGTCTGGCTACTGCAAAGCGACATTGACAACTTGAGCCAATAGCAATAAAATGTACCTTAACCAAAATAAGTGCTACCACATAAAATTTACCAAAAAGATCGGACCGACCCAATCCAATTACAGTATTCAGGGAAACATAATTAAAGAGGTATCGGTTATCAGAGACCTGGGCATTCATATTGACAGTCGACTAACTTTTGTAGACCACATCGACACAATGCTAAATGCCGCTAATCGCGCATTAGAAGTCGTACTAAGATCTTCGAAGGAATTTATAAACTCTTCAACCAGCTTACTTCTATATAACAGCTATATGCGTAGCCACCTAGAGTACTGCAGCGTGGCATGGAGTCCATCATATCAAGTTCACGTTAACCGGATTGAAAAAGAGACTTATTCAGCATCTCGCTTTTAGATTCCGCGTGAGAAATTTGAGATCTTATATAAGTAGACTGAATCATTTTAATCTCTCATCGCTAGAATCACGCCGGACCATCGCTGAATTGTCTTTCTTACATAAGCTGCTAAACGGTGGTATCGACTGTCCAAAGCTTCTAGAAAAAATAGCTTTCAATGTCCCGTCTAGAACCCCGCGATATCCACGACCTTTGTTTACGGCTCCGCAACATCGGACAAACTTGGGTAAGCATTCGCCTGTAGTTAGAATGACTCATCACTACAACGAGTTGTCAAGCTCCACGGCAGACATAGACATCTTTTCCAATTCTTTTGGTAAATTCAAAAACCTACTTCACATCCTACTACATAGCAAGGGTTGACCTGACTCGTCTGAAATTTTATTTCCTAATGTTCACACTTTCAGATAAAACACTTACATATATACTTATATTTGTTTACTATGTTTTTCTACCATTATGTATCCTTTCCGTCCAAGCTGTAACAACCTGTTTTTAACATAAATGCATGCTGTGTTCTCCTGTTAATGAGGAAACACAAGGTAACAAGATTGTGAAACATCTCATCTATCAAGTAATGTGTATTCTTTGTTGGAGAACCAATAAATAATTTTAAAAAAGTGTTGACGCAGGAACTTCACGCGCTTGTGTCTGGGTATATGCAGCGGATTACAGTCACCCAGTGGTGGCTGAGGTAGTACAGATAGTGAGCGACCGATTAAGAAGTGAAACGGAGAGAGAGCAGTGAGATCAGACGGGTCAGACGATAGAGGCGTTAAGGGCCTTGGATTTAAAATCCCTTCAATTTGACATAAAACTGTGTACATTTTTTCATACGTGAGGTTAGTCAGTTAATTAGGTGAGATGTGCCAAGCCTAAGACTCACCTAAGGTGATGTTTTGTTGACTTGACTGTGCCTTCCCATAACCCACAAAAGTGTGGCGAGTATGGAGGAATGAAGTGAAAAGTGATGCCTTGTTCTGCCGCATTGTTGCTTATTAAATTCTGATTATTCGCCAAAAACCTCGTGATAATATTTGACGCCCCTACAAAGTTAGTACCATTGTCTGAATATATGTGAGCAAGAATCCTCGGCGGCGGATGAATCTATTTAGTAACGCTAAGTAAGATTCCTTTGTCAAATCGGTAACCAATTCCAGGTGTAGGTATAGCTTTAACTGCAAGGCATACGAATATGCATATGTATGACTTTATCAACTGACTACCACGCCCGTTACGATTACTAATCATGATTGGCCCGGCGTAATCTACACTGACGTTATTAAATCAGAATGCATGATTGGTGTAATTGTTTTTCCTTGAAAGCGTCTAAGTACATGTGATGCATGATTGCACTATTTTTCTGGCTAGATAGCGACCACTGATGGCCCAGTATATTTCACGTATGTGGACGAGTAACGTTGTATCAAATTGAAATCGCGAATTAGCGAGCCCGCGGCCCACGCGAATCACTACGCCGAGATCAAAAATTGATGTAATGAAATTAATCTATTTTTTATTGGTAATGTTTTATTGGTTGAAAGTAACTCATATTCAATAGAAAATGAATTTAAGTGTTATATTTTTACAAAATTTTATTTAGCCTGATAGGTATAATAGTTATTTTGTTGTTAATGAAATGAAGGCGTTTAAAGCTGAATTACTATTTTGTGTTTTTGTTCTACACTTATGTATAAATGGCAATATGAATGCAGTTATGCGTGTTATTTTTTTTGAAGTTAGAGTAATTGTTAATGAATGAATTGTTGTCTGTCTGTGTGTAACATTGAATAGTGTTTTGTGGTTCTGGGGTTTTGTTTCTGGAAGGTCATAACAATTGCTGATGTGCCCAGGTGATGTTGGCCAGCTGCTATAATCATCCCTAAGAAAGTCTGGACCAGAGGACCACAAATCTGAATGTATAAGTGTTGATGCTGTGACACCCATTACATACAGAGTGTCACAAGACCCATCACCAAGCCGAAGTCTACTCGTTTTGCACGTCATGCCAAGTCATACTACGCGAAAATAATACCTGGGAAAAAAAAAAACTAAGCTTAAAAAAATTTACAACTTTTATTACCGGCAATGGATAGCGCGCACTTGCAGACATCGTACCTACGCCGGCCGTATCTACCTACACCGTGCGCCGCGGTGGCGGCAGTTTATGATCACGTGGTCGCGCGGCCGAGGGGAATGACCTCGCAGCTGATTGCTGGTAGGCATACACTACGCGTCGGGAACTTTAAAGCCGTTTATTTTAGGGAAATATTGAAAATGTTGTTTATGTTTATTTGGCAGAAAGTGTACATTTATCATTCTAAACACGATTTTGGAATAATTCGAAAAAAAAATCGTGGCTTTGAGCCTCAATATCTCCTGAACCAGTATTTTCCCAGGTATGGTGCCGAAGTAAAAAAATATCGTAATAATTGGTACTATATGGGGTTTCAGTTTTCGTTAAGGGTCTTTTTACATCCTGTATATATCGATGGTGACACCCAATAAAACCATTGTGACTACTATATCTTCGTTTATCCAAAACGACCATAGAATATGGGATACTCTAATTCCCAAAATTCAATTCGCGCTAAATACTGCAGTTAGCGAGGTAACTGGTTATATACTTATACTCCAAGATTTTTGTGTACGGCAAAGAACTAGATAACTAGCGGTTCACACTGTTTTGATGTCGAGTCAGATGATGTTATTTATATACCTAGAGATTATTTTATTCATTTTATTTATTTATAGACTTACGCCTGTGTCCCCGAAGGCAGAGGTGTAACATTACACCCACATTTCGCCAGGAATTTTCGGTCCCACGTAATAGGGGGCGAGCCTTATGCTGAAAATATAAGCTGTCGATCTAGTATTTTGGAAAAGGTCCAGTCTCTTTTAATCCAAGCTCACGCTCCAAACTCATAAACATACAACTTACGTCGCAAACCGGCTTAGTTTAACGTAGGCGATACTGTGTGGAAGAGAACTTTCTATTTAAGTGATAAGGATAAATCATTTAGCAAAAAACTAGCTCCTCAGTTTACCAAATGTACTATTATCGCTAAAAAGTCACCACTAGTATATGAATCGGCGGATTCGTCGAAGCGCTTCGCTAGGAATTATTACCATATAAGGTAATAGACCGACCACAGGCAGTCTGTGAGTCATAGGTCTATGCCCACAGACACATTTCCACCATAGTTCTGAACATGGTCACGAGTTGTCTACATTATAAGACGTAAGTGGATGCTCCTGTTACACAATATTCACATTGGAAGGCTAACTAAAGCACTTAATTTAGAAACTGCATTAATTGCTTAAGTATTATGTCTGTAACCAATTACTATTCACAAGTAATTAAGATGACACGGCTGAAACAGTTGCAGCTCTTTACAAAAATAAAACCATATACCATAATATTGGCGATTTAAAAGAGTGGCCAGTTTTATTGCCCGTTCTTTCTCGTGGTTCTACCTATTGCTTTGCGAACGAGGCAGTAAATGTAAATGTAGAAGCATTAAGTAATTAAATTTTAAAATTGACGTTCATAAGCGTCACCTTGTGACCTAAATGAGTAAATGATTTTGACTTTGACTTTGACTCATATAAGATGGTGCGCGTTCTTAATCAGTCACTTTCCCTAGACGTCGCTACGATGCCACTACTTGACTATTACCACGGATCTATCTTGCCTTCTACTTCTATATCTACTGTCCCGCTGTGGGTGAGCATATTCTAGTTGTCTGTGTGCCTATATGTTCTGTCTGTAGGTAGTATCTGTCTCTCCTAAGTATAACAGCCGATCTAGGGACAGCATGTTCCTGACCGGTTGTTGTGAATTTTCTATGCTACTTTCCAGTTCTCCCTACGGGTTGCTGTTAGCTGCAACCTACGAGCTGCTGGCACCGTGCTTCTACCAGCCGCAGCCTACGCATCAGCTCCTACCTACGAGCTTCCTACAGCCAGGCAACTAACGCCTGACTGCACCAGCTTACGCCTGAGCCCTACCGCTCAGCCTACATCAGCTGCACCGCCTGAGCCTCCGCTCAGCCTATGCCTCGACCACCGAGCTGCCTACCCAGCGTGCACTTCGGCCAGCTCACTGGTGATCCTACGAGCGTCAGAGAGCAGCAAGAGTCTACACTCCAGCCTTCAGGCCAGTGCTTACCTAGTCGGTCATACTGCATGCAAGCGGTAGACATAATAAAAAACCTGTTCCTTCTATCAGTGTTTCTTTCAAATCTAAAAGTCTCATAGGTCTTTGCCTATGAAATTGCCGTTCTGCCGTACTGGCCATTTCAAAAAATATGTTTTTTTCCTGTTATTTCTAATTTTAAATTAATTTTATTTAAAAAACTTTGTTTTTTTTTCAATTCGTTTTATAGTTAGTGTTACGTTTTCATCACATTCGAACATTTTTCGTCATCATGGATACGTTTAAAAATTTAATAATTAAGGATGGAGTGTGAGTACCGTCGTGGCAGCGTCGCGGCACAAGCGGCACGCAACATCAACGACGTTTACGGAGCGAACACTACAAACGAACGCACAAACCGTTATTGGTTTGCTCGCTTCCATTCTGAAAATTTTGACCTGAAAAATGAACCCCGTGGTCGTCCAAATACTTTGCTCAATAATGACGAATTAAAGGCGACTGTGGAAGCTGATGATGCTCAAGCTACGGCTGAATTAGCAGCAGCTTTCGACATAAGCATCATAATAAAATAGGTCCATTTGCGTCAAATTGGCAAGGTAAAAAAGCTTGATAAATGGATACCCTACGAACTCAATGATCGCCAGCGCGAAGTACGCGTCGATACGTGCCTTCCATTGCTCAACAGGCATACAAATGAAAGAATTTTGAAACACATGGCGTGTTAATTCGATTGAAAGCTAACTTTTTACGTGCGTGGAATTTAGTACTTTTCGAATTGTATAAGTAAAAAAATAGTACCTTCATTGCTACAGCGAAATCTTGAATTATTACCCAGCAGGACGCTCCGCTGTTTGAAGGTTTTCAGACCAATAGTATATGTCACCGTTTAGCGATGTATTAACCTTTAAAATACCTTGGTTTCATTTTAATATAATTATTAGTTTATGAGGAAAGCGCCTGCAAAACTTTTATCATGCCAGCAGGACCCTTTTTTGTTTTGACGCTTTCGGCCCCGACAGTCATATTTCTTGTTAGCATTTTAATAGTACTTTTCAAATAACCTTACGTTCAAATCAAATACTTTGTAGTTTAACAAGCAATTTGATTTAAAACTTTTTTCACGATGACCTTAAGATTATACCATTCCAATGATGCTATTATTTTTATGGCACTTAAATATTATTAAAATTGAGGGTAAATGCAAAATAAATAATAATCATATCATAACGGATTTTTATTAAATTGTGTTCATAAAAATTAAATATATAAGTTCATCTAAAAACACCGGTTTAAATTAATAAAAATCTCTTTGATTAATGCCACCATGCTAAAAGTTATGAAAGCTCATCCCTACATTGACCAAACTAAACGTAAAGTCGCTGAAAAAATATTTAAAAGTTTTAAAACAATTTTTCTGCTATAATACAAAATATTTGAATTACACGTAAGGTTATTTGAAAAGTACTATTAAAATGCTATTAAGAAATATGACTGTCGGGGCCGAAAGCGTTAAAACAAAAAAGGGTCCTGCTGGCATGATAAAAGTTTTGTAGGCGCTTTCCTCATAAACTAATAATTATATTAAAATGAAACCAAGGTATTTTAAAGGTACTAATACATCGCTAAACGGTGACATATACTATTGGTCTAAAAACCTTCAAACAGCGGAGGGTCCTACTGGGTAATAATTCAAGATTTCGCTGAAGCAATGAAGGTACTATTTTTTTACTTATACAATTCGAAAGGTACTAAATACCACGCACGCAAAAAGTTAACTTTCAATCGAATTTAACGCAGGGTCCTGCTGCGTATACGGACACACACAGGCTGTATTGTACATCAATGACCGCATTGTTATTTGTGACAATGTACATCCTGTTCGACAATCGTAAGCGCTCAGCAAGTTTGTTGGACCCTGGTTCAGCACCCAAACAATGCCCTAAACGAAAACTTACCTACCCCTAGAAAAGTGATAGTCACTGTTTGGTGGTTTAACGCCGGTGTAATTCATCACAGCTTCTTACCACACGGGACGAGCATTACTGCAGATGTTTCACAGTACGTGAAGAACTGAACACAATGATGGAGAAGCTGGCACGTCTCCAACCAGCTTTGACGCGACCTCATACTGCACAGCAGATGGTTCTCCATGCTACAAAAGCTGGGGTTGGAAATTCTCCGTCATCTGCCGTACTCATCAGGGGGCCAATTCTGCTATTTTTATATGACATTGATATTATATTTTGAATGGATTTAAAAGCGGTATTCTGATAACCTAATGTAATTATCGTGTAATTTAAAATAAACAGTTCGTCGTTGACACATACGATCTCGTTACAATTTCATTCAAATATCAGATAATTTAGAAGAATACGCTTTTTGTGACGTAAGTATGACACTGACATGATATCGAGACTATATTTATTTAGCAGAATTGGGTCCCAGAACTTGCGCCTACAGTCCGTTCACAGTTATTTTACCTCTAGCTGTTAGATTGGCCAACCTGGGCGTTTGTGTTGCTATATTTGGTATATAATACTCCCATTTTAAATATACAGTATTGCTAAAAATGTACTTAATTTTATTATTGCCTACGCGATCGTATTAAATATTTGGAAGTAATGTTTGTAACAAAACCTCTTGATATCGGCATGGCGATATGCATGTACATTTATTTTCTTACGAAATAACTAATTTCCTATGAAGATAAGTAGTTATAATAAAAATTTTGTCTATTTAATATACAAAGGTAAACGCATCATAATTACGTCAATGTGAGGTTTTAATTATCAAATACATAAACTGCAAATTTGATTTTCATATTTATTTTGAATAAGAATGATGTGGGTGTAATATTACACCTCTGCCTACCCCTTCAGGGAAACAGGCGTGAGTCTATAAGAATGATCCATGTGGTCTGCCAATGTTATGATGATTCGTAACTGCTGTCAGATTCTCGGACTGCCAATGATGATTCGTAACTGCTATCAGATTCTGTATCAGACTCAGAATCTAATTCTATTATGAACCTGTCCATTTCAGCATCCGTAGACGCATCTGTTTCACGAAGCTTGTCTTCAATGTGGCGCACATGTTTGCATTGTTTATGCCAGTCTTCTGCAGTGATAGACTGAAAAGCTTAGATTTTTGCTTGTGACTCGTCTTTTAATGAGACTCCACATAAATTCAATTGCGTTTAGCTCGCAGTGTTATGGCGGTAATCTAACCACTTTGCGACCCTGAACTGCAAGCATTTGATCAGTTTCATATATTGGAGCTTCTTTATGGTCTTTTATAATTTCATACAGTTGAGCTTTCACCATGGTAGGCAGATAAGATAACCCCTTATTTGTGATCCAGTTTTGCATTTCAGCTTTAGTAGAACTTAATGTTGGTACCTTGTTTAACTTGACTGTGTGATAAGGGGCATTATCCATAACAACTACAATATTAGGCGGCAAATGAGGAATTAGTCTTTCCTGAAGCCATTTCATGAAATTTGTTTTGTTCACGTCTTTGTGGTAGTCACCCGATTTCGACTGGGATTTAAATATTAATAAAGCGTTTGGTATAAACCCTATTTCACCACCCGCATGAACAATTATCCATCGTGCACAAACGGAATCGTTTTTTAAGACACCCATTTCATTTTCTATTTGCCAGTATTTATTCACCGTGTAAAACGCGTGAATATAGGTCTCATCCAGGAACACAATAGGTCAGCCTTCATCGCGATCTTGTTTCAAATTGGTAAGGTACCTGTATCTCCAAGCTGCAATATTATGCCTCTCCATGAGTAACTTTTTGATCTACAATTTTTAAATAGAAATTCAATTTGTCGGATAATTTTCCTTAATATAGTACGACCTCCACGAAAACTTATATCAATCTTTAACGCCGCCAAGAGTTAAACCAAAGTCGGTATTTCTTTTCGGACGGTATACATTTCGTTTATTTTATTTCGGACTGCGCACAGATCGAAATCATCTAACACAGTTTTCTTTTCTTGCTTGCGTTTTTTTCTAGGCGCGGAGATTTTTTGAGATGTGGAAGCCGCAACTTCGCCTTCTTTAGTGATAGTGCTAAAGGCTTTTTCAGATAAGCATGAAACAAGAAAATAGTCTTAAGAGAGAACCAACATTGCAAAGAGTTAGAAAACTTGAAACAAATCCTTTACCAACCCGACTGGCCAGCGTGATTTAATAGGCCAATACCTCCTTTTTTGGAGAGGCCTAGCATTGAACTGCAAGAGGCTGTTATGATATGATATGACTGATTCAAATTAGAATCACACAAGGAGGCTTACAATAATTAGCAATAACGATGAAATAATGCATATACAACACAGTAGTAGTTTTCTACATAGGTATATATAAGTAGTGTCCCAAAAATACAAGCAGTTTAACGTGACTTGTTGCCAACAAATCAAAGCAGACGTGACAGAAATTAGATTACACACTCATGGTGGTTACAGTTGAACATTCTAGTTTCCACTAATATTGGGTAAAATCTTATGCATGGATAACCCTATTTTACATACCTGTCATCACAGAGTACAATTCCAACATAAAGAAAACAAACACCGACATCTGTCAGAGGTAAAATAACTGTGAATGGACTGTACAGACTTAAACTTTTTCCAGAATACAATACCCGAGAGGCAGTACCTACAGCCTTTGAAGAACTTGTTGCCTCCCGTCCAGCAGATTTCTTTAAGAAGGGCATCAATACGCTACCAAGGCGTTGGCAAAGATGCATTGATTGCACGGATGATTACTTTGATTTACTTATAGAAGTAAAAATTATAGAAAAAAAGACGCTTAATTTATTTCATGAAAAACGGCAATTTCATAGGTTAAGACCTAATACAAGCTCAGCTTAGACTGGGATTAGATGGTGTTGTGTATATGCAGTAGAACATTATTTTTATAAAATACAAAAATAAAACACAAATATAACAAGTCTAGATTTATTACTTAATTAATAACATAATTAAATAAATCTGTCAGTCCGTCTTGCATTTCTCAGGTGATAACTTCCAGACCACTAATGATTGCTATCATTATAATCGAAGGACCTGGAAAAAGAAATTCATTATTTATTATATGGGTGTCTAAAATTTTAGTGATACGTTCTTTATTACTACTTTTCCTTTTTATTATTAGTTACTTATAAAATAAATACCAGACATCTACAGTAAATAAGTAGATACCTACAAATGTTAATGTATTCGTTCTTGCTAATGTCCTCTGCTGGATTTATTTCAATAGGTTTCTTTTTGTATGTGTATGTCACTGGAAAATAACTAGAACCGTAAATTTATAAATTTCCAAAGTAATGTATAAACTTTCGTAGGATTCTAAACGAGAGTTACATTGTTTTATTTGACGCCCATAATTTCGTAAATTGATTAACCGAATTCATTCGTAAATTAATACGTAAGCGCTAACCGAACGCCATGTGCGCTCTGATTAGTTGAATACGTCACTTGTTCCATTTCCTTCCGCGCCACCGCCATTCTTCGCCACTTTTACGAATAAACCGCAACTTTAGCGATGAGGCTAAGTTGTCGGAGCCCTATTTCGCAGGGCTCCTATTTTTGTATTCAGGGTCACAAGAAAAAACCTAACATAACCTATTAAGTTAAACTGACGCCGACCTTCATTATCACCGACCGACCAATCAGGGTAGTGTGTGATTTGCCTTATTTTAAAGAAGCGTAAAATTAAAAGCTCTTCTGTTATTGGTCGAACCGTGTAGAATCTACAGGCCTTGCCACACGGCACAATTTTACGTCCAACTTGACTAAATCACTTGATGAAATCGTGACGTGTAGACGCCAGTCGCCCAACTCAAGTTCATCGGGTGGGCGGTACCACCAGATTTTAACCAATCGGGTGGACGGAATGAAAATCAGTGATTTGATTGTGTCGTGTAGACGGGCAAAGCCAATTCGATTGAAAATTTGATCGGTGGCAAAATTGTGTCGTGTGGCAAGGCCTTAAGAGTGGATTGCCGTCAGTTTAAAATTCTCGAAAATTTGTAAATTTACGGCAATGTTTGCGTAAAGTAATACAATTTATCTCTCGTTTAGAATCCTACGAAAGTTTATAAATTGTCTAGGATATTTATAAATTTACGGTTCTTATTATTTTCCGGTGACATGACATATTGATAGCTAAATGCTCATAAGATTGGTAAGTTTTGGATACTTGGCACGGTCATTGCGATCCAGAAAATAACGGGTTAACCTGCAGTACATTAAGTAGTTACACGAGTGTCAAACCTCGATGTTATTAAGGATCACTGCTGCTGACCCTAGCTACACATGTGATCTATTGGAAATAAGGATGGGAATAGTTCTATAGAAAGTTAGGTATACCTCACATTATACCTTTAATTAGCATACAAATTTTCAAGACAATGTATACTGGTATCACAGATTTACGACCAGATGGAGCGTATTCGTCCGACTAAGTGAGGCACGTTGACGGCTATGTGTGCGTGACATTTGGCGACTGGCACTGTACGGACACGCGCGCCTATGTGTGTGTAAAGTTGCCAGATTATGAATAATCTCCCACTACCTTGTATATAGTTTTTGCAAACGGATATAAAAATATTACATATTTTATATTCGTTTGCGGTTTTGAAGAATTTACCATGGATTTAATTAATGCTTTTAATATGTAATGCTGTTATGAAAATGATTCAAATAAAAGAAACCATTAATGTATGCTTTTATAAATACATTTCTTAAATGTAGGTACTGAGTAAAGTTTTAACTAATTTTATTCGTAAATTGAGAAATAAATAGATTATGTTTTGTGATTAATACCCTCGATCCAGAAGAAATACTTATATAATACCAACTACATATATTTACGAATACCAATCATGGGGTTCAGATCTTAGATCGGCGAATATGTTGTTTATTTTTTGTTTAGATATATATATTCTCAGTATAGTATCTGGAAATGTTTGGTTAATTGCAATAGGCTTGCGTCCTAAATATTAATTAGCTATAAACATTTTGTCATGCACACAATAAATTATGAATATTATGATTCATAAATCAAAACAAAAAAAAATTGCAATTAAAAATGAATAATGGCTGCAATCAATGATTTCTGTTTCTGTACTTAATGTACACACGGCGCCAAGTCAAGCTAAACAGTTGCAGTACGATTTTGATACTTATTCCCTACGCCATAAGAACGGTACAAAGGTCAAAGTGTACAAAGCTTGACGAGGAGCCATGTGTACACGAATATTTGGATCGTTTGGGGATCGAACTCAAAACAATGTATATACTAATGGAAATTCTATTACTATATTTTATAAGAAGAAAGATAATCTACAATATAATTTTACATTACGTTAATGTATTTTTCATTAACATGACCATCATTATTACATAATCAATTGACAAGTGCATTTTCCCTAATTCAGGGAGAACGGCGTCGACGTAAACTGGCAACACTTACATATTTTCTGCAGAAATACGATTTATATCGAAATAATATTATAAAACAGTCAAATAATCCATAGTTATCTGTAAAAATATATTACCATCTTCCCGTTTTTGCTTTTGGAAACAACTTTTACAATGTTTAAAAACGCAAGACGGCATTTTATGAATTTAAAAGCTTGATTGATCGTGGCGTGTGAACTGTGCGATGCTTCGCAGCGCACTGAGCCGAGTTTGTATTCGCTTTTCAATTTTGTATTTGCTTTAGTGGCCTCACGCAAGTGTTCCGCGCGCTCTGTCTGCCTTTAGTTCTGTAGTCTTAGACTGGTATGAAATAAATAAAGAATAAAAAATGTACTAGAAAACATGAAGCATCAGATATTAAAAAAAATAACTGGGTTGGGACAGTTATTATAAGATGAAATATTTTTTATCTAGCCTAGTAGTCAAATTCATACGTCCTACTACACTACGTAGTGCCCTGGATAAGTGGTCTACGGTAACTATTGGACTATTTGAGCTACAAAAGTCTCCAACGGCCTTGACTATAATCTTTCCCACTGCTGGGCAGTGCAGCCTTAGAGGGGTTGGACCATAGTCCACCACGCTAACCAAGTCGGGTTGCTAGCTCCATACGAGGATCAAACTGAAAGTTCTTAGAACTGGCCACTTATAAACAATATAATAAAAAAAATATTCTAAAATTTGAAAATAGAACTCTGCCAATATTACTGAGTATATATTTCATTCATTTGTCATTTGTTTTACGATTTGGCGGCAAATTGAAAATTGTCTGTGTCACGTCAACATGAATTTAACACGAGAAAATTTTCGTGCAATGATTTTTTATGACTTTCGATGTCATTTAAGTCAACAAGAAAGTTATGATAGACTACGATTGGCCTTTCACGATGAAGCCCCATCTCGTGCGACTGTTTACAACTGGTTTAATGAGTTTAAACGTGGTCGCACTAATCTCACTGATGATGTACGTGAGGGACGGCCTTCTACGGCGACGACTGAAAATAACATCTGTGTTGTGCGGCGTATGATAGAGACTGACAAAAGAGTGACCTATCAGCAGATTCGGACAAGCTTAGGCATCGGTATGAGTCAAGTGCACAAAATCCTCCACGAACATTTAGCGGTCAGGAAGCTTTGCGCCCGGTGGATACCTCATAATTTGACTAAGGCTCAAAAACTCCATCGTGTGGATTGGTGCCGTAAAATGATTGAAAGATTTAACGGAGGTGACTCAAATGCTGTGTTCGACATACTAACAGGTGACGAAAGCTGGATTTACTGTTATGATCCTGAAACCAAAAGACAATCTGCTCAGTGGGTGTTTCCTTTCGAGGAGTTGCCAACTAAAGTGAAGAGAGATCGAAGTGCGGGAAAAAAAATGGTGGCCTCGTTCTTTGGAAGGATAGGTCATTTCGCAACAATTGTGTTAGAGGATCAAAAAACAGTTTCTGCAGAATGGTACACTACCAATTGTTTGCCACTTGTCTTGGAAAAAGTTCGAGAGAAACGACCTCGCAGTAGGATCCTCCTTCACCACGACAACGCCTCGTCGCACACCGCCAAGCGAACGATCGACTATTTGGCGACATCAAACGTTGAATTACTGGGTCACCCGCCGTATAGCCCCGACCTCGCGCCTTGTGATTTTTATTTATTTCCAAAAATTAAAGAAAAACTTAAAGGAAAGCGGTTTATGAATGCTGAAGAAGCGGTGGCTGCGTATCGCGATGCCATTGAAGAGACCCCTAAGGACGAGTGGGCAAAGTGCTTTTCCCAGTGGTTCCATCGCATGCAGCGGTGTATTGACGTCAATGGACAATATTTTGAAAAGATATAATAAAACTAATAACTGGCTAATGTAATCAGTTTTTGATTTTCTAAGAACTTTCAGTTTGACCCTCGTATGACTGACTGAACATTATAGAGAACTCGCAGAAATGTAATTTCCAGGCAATATTTCCCTTAACCTTTTAGCGAGTGGTTATAAGAATAAGTAGGTATATTTATTACTCGCTGATTTCACCAGCTTTAACTTCTGTACCTCAAAACGTCGCTGGAATCGAACCCAGGGCAACCTAATAGCCACCAACAAAATTATAAAGCCGTTTCGGTGAAGGTCAGTTACATAAAAGGTACAGAATAACAATATAATACAGCATTATCACACCACACTTTATGTTTGCATAAATCTTAATGACATCGATATATAATTATGTACTAAAGTACAAATATATGACAATGCTTAATGAGTGGTAGAAAGTTTCTAGTAATTATTTGCTCTTTTATATTTGGTTAGTCCACGGGCACGATATTAGAATGTATTAATCTGTGAATGTATATTAATAAATAAAATAAAAAATAAATAGATATAGATGAATACTTACAAATCGCGTGGTATATCAATACAATGAGTTTGTGACAATACAGTGACTTTTATTTGGCCGGTTGGACAAATATACACCATAGCACCCTGAGCCATGCCGATTAAAGCGATCAGAAAAAATAAAAACACAACTTTTCCCAACATTTTCAATAATGTCTCACTTATGAATTCAACTAAAATACTGAATAAATTATCATGAATTTTGCCTCTATATAGTCTCTATACTGTTGTGAGTAATTAATATTCTATGTTGGACACAATACTACATTGACTCAAAGGATAAATTGATTGAATTTCCTTATTTTGTCTATTTAAGAGAGAATTTAATAATAGCACATATAATATTGATGATAAACACATTTACCTACTTGCTAATTCTAATAAACATTATTAATTTTCTGTGTCATGTCATGACATCATAAGCCTTCGATTATGGTCGTCATAACCACAGACGTATAAAAAAAAACGTCTGTGGTCATACAATTTTACTACATAAACCAGTAAATTACGGTTCCCAGTTATATTTTTGAAACTAATGACATCATACCTAATTAATAGAAAATAATCTTAATATATAAAATCCTTGCGTTAGTGACTGACTGACAGACACGCTACAGCCGAAACTATTGGGCGCAGGAAGCTGAAATTTGCCATGTACGTTCCTTGAGGACCGTAGAGGTGCACAAAGAAGGGATTTCCCGAAATTTCCACGGGATGGCCAAAACGGTTAAATTAAAAAAAACGCAGGCGTAGCTGCTGGCGTCCTCTAGTATACAATAATCGACAAAGAATATATCACTAACAATAGGGTATAATTCTACGTATACGCGTCACAAACTTCAGCTCAACGTGGAGTGATTCAAGGCAGTGTTCTAGGACCGCCAATTATTCATTCTATACCTACATAAACGAGACTTCGCCCGCGGCACCGCCCCTGTGGACCTTTTATCCCCTTAGGAGGAGAATGGGCAAAAATCCACTCTTAATCCCTACTCCCTACAAGCAACATACATAAATAAATAAATAAATAAATACATGCCAAAATTTGGGATAATTCTAAAAGTACCGGCCAACTAAAAAAAACTTAAAATTATTATAGAATAGTATGAAATAAACACTTTTTATTACTACACTAAAGTTCTAAGTGTAGTCTGTGAGATAATATTCAAGCTCAAAGAATCCGTCCTGTTAGTGAAATAAATCCTATATACATACATACTTACATAGACTTACGCCTGTTTCCCCGAAGGGGTAGGCAGAGGCATATTAAACGTCCACTTTTCGCCAGTGTTTTGATCCCACGTAATAGGTGGCGAGCCTATTGCCGCTTATCGGGATATTTTGTTTGCCAGAGCCTCGTCCGTTGATCGGCAGGTGCACCACTTGCAGGTGAGGTTGGCTTGGGACCCTATGTTCTTGGTGGGAACCCTATGCACCCTATTTACTGTCATATTTTGCCTAAAATAATGTGCAAGAGCGAGATAGCATTAGACGCAGCATCTGTCACGCTGCACGCTGTCTCGCTCTCATCAGTTTATTTGACGACTGTCAATGATCAATGGTCAATGATCATGACAGCCAGGACCGACGGTTTAACGTGCTCTCCGAAGCACGAGAGCAGCGATAATTGATAATTTAATACGCACATAACTTTTAAAAGTCAGTGGGTGCACACCGTGGGTTCGAACCTGATACCCTCTGCTTGTCACCCTGTTGGCATCCCCACTATGTTATCGGTGATACCATCTTCCTGTACGTTTTATACCCAAGCAGTTACGCGTACTGTCCACAAAGCAGATCCATTGTTTCCTTCCTTCCTTTACAACAGGCGATGCCTGAATTGTTTCATGATTATAATAAAATATATACAGGGTTATTTGTAAAACACCGTTAACCTCTCAGGAATATGATACTAGCAGAGTTTGAGTTGCCTACATCAAAAGACGTAAGTGGACTGTGTGACGTAAGTGAAACAGGAACCTGTTTCACCATATTTACTTAGGGAGGCTTAACAAATGAACATAATTTATTGCTTGAGTATGATATCAATAACTATTAAAATAAATTTTGCATTAGTAGATAACTCACAATGTGAAACAGTTGCAGCTCCTTACAAAGATAACATGGCATGAATACTGGCAGTTAAAAAGAGTGGCCACGAGTTTTATTGCTCGTTCTTTCTCGTGGTTCTACCTATTGCATTGTGAACGTGGCAGTAAATGTAAATGTAGAATCATCTAGTAATTAACTTAAATTTTTGACGTTCATAAGCGTCACTTTGTGGCCTAAATGAATAAATGGTTTTAACTTTGACTTTGACATCATAATCAACAACTTTTGTTCTATGACTTTATTTTAGTTCATCCGATTTTCATACAAAAATATTGAAATTGAACACTAAATGTTGCGAAGTCTATGCGAAAGCGGTTAAACAATAGCGAGGGGTGCGGGCGGCGGGCGGCGGGGACAATTGAACAGTGCGCGGCAGGCGTAGGTAGGTACAGCAAAATACACGAGTTGAAATGTGTTAGATAGAACAATCCTGAGAGGTTAACGGTGTTTTACAAATAACCCTGTATACTTACTATTACTACAAAAATTAGCCGCCTTAATTCTACCTACTCTAAGAAATATAAGTTTAGCTTACTTTATACCTTTAAACTCCACGGTTGTCGCAGTGGTTTAAGCGGCCGCCTTGCCGCTTGATACTGCACCGAGTGTTGTTGATTCGATTCCCACACGAGACAACACTTTGTGTGATTCATAAATTGTTGTTTCGAGTCTATGTATTTATTGTGTTCGTCCTATGTTTGTAAAGTCCCCCGCAACCCAGCATTTATTCCTAATGCGGTAGTTGTCTTTTAAAAAATACCCTTGTTTAAGACTCACAAAGGTCAAGAAGTAATGAAATATTACACCCACGTTTCACCATTTTTTATGAATTTGTAAGTCCCACGTAAGATTTCATGTTTTGTATATTTTCTTAATCTTAGAGGTATTTTCAAATAAACAACAACTACATCTGGTACGTAATATTTATTGCAATGAAATATACATACATAGTTAAGCATATCAATGTACAATTGCCTATAAGCGTTACAACGTGTACATACATACAAACGTACAAACATACGTATGCTAAGTGGATGGGTTTTCATTTGGTCTAACTCTACGCTACGGTATCAAATATATATTCTTCTTTTCGATATACATAATAATATAATCATAAAATGTTAGGTGAAATGTTAAATGTATCTTTTGTGTATCAATTTTTTTCAACGATTTTTATTATTTTCAGCAATGGTAAAATTAAAGCAAGGGAACGTTTAATAGTGACATTTAATATAAACGATGATTTAATATGATTTTTAAATAATATATACAGCCTATAACACAATTTACTAGCAACAAAATTAGTACGTCCGTGACCGCGGTTTTAGACGCAAATAAAGGTATTTCACATTTAGTTTCTACAAATAAGAAAAGTTCAAAAGAATCTTCTTCTAATCAAAAGAATTGACATCATGCAGTTTTAATCTAGAATCAAAAGCTTGTTATTTTCCTTGTATAGTACGATTTGATTGCGGTAAAATAGTAACCATCTACCAAGCACGTACGTAAACCTAACTTAGGTTACCCGTTATTATCAAATTCATTTTACTTATTTTAAATTTAATATTCCTTTTGTAACAATTTTACGGCCCACTGTCATCCCTTACCTTTCAAATAAATTCACAATTGGATCAAAATTTATCTGACAAATAAATTTAAGAAGCACTTACTGACAGCGTTGCAACTGGACATTAATCTAGCAATTTTGAAGCTTAATTTACCATTTTTACAAGCGTCTGATAAGTGATTGTTAAATATATTTGTCTGATAACTCATACTATTCTGGTTCTAATTCTGACTTTATCTGTTAGACATAGCCTATCCAGAGATGTGAGCCTCTATGTTTCATTTATCGTATCAGCTGAATGTTATATATAACCATATTACTTATTTCTTAAATCTGATGGTTATTTCTTGTGAATTAAGAGGATTGGTAGCTATAACATATATTACTTACTCTATTTAATTAATTGTGTTATAGGTAGTACTAAGTTATTCGTAAACCGCGAAATTATGGGAAGGCATGTCTCAAGGGTTGATTTTGGGGCTGCACCTCAAATTGAATTCTAATTACTCTACACCAACATTTAATCAAGATTTATCCTCATATAAAAAAGCTGATATTGTCTATTTGACTATTGACAATATGAAGTCCACCATAAAGAAGATAATTTAACTTTTTCACCCAACATATTCGGATTAGGTAATAGTAAATATATCTAAAACACAGACAGCGCCAGGCGCACCGCCTAGAGTAATATTACATGTAGGTATATGAGAACAATCTTAAAAAGGTACAAGCTGTTTAAAATATTTTCCTAGCTTTAATCCCGATAATATGAAAATGGAGAATGTAAGAGAATTAGTAATTTTAAACTGAGAATATCAATATACTTATGGTGAATATTTATTTATTGACAGAATCTGGAGTCCTTTTTTATATATCTAGCCACGAATCTCTTTGAAGTTGATGAAGATTTTAAAGAAAACGTAATTGTAAAAGTTTTATATTAATCAACAATCTTTTACTACCTTGAATAGTTTTAATCAAAATAGATCTAGTGTAGGCAATTATACATTTAATTACCATATAAGTGATTAGTGCTTTGTGAAGCCCTTGTCACGATTATTGTAAAGCTTTTGACTTCTTACATGCTACATCAGATGTAGATTTTCCAAGTTGTCCAATTTCTATGACTATGATTTGCACCTAAGTATACAGTAGATGTTTTGTTGTCTCTGTCTCTCGCTGCACATTTTACTTTTCACTTTGTATATCCGAAACCAAAAGTGTTTCTATGAAATCATTGTGAGGAACACCGGAAATATTTTGGCCCCATTGCAATACACTATAAACTGAGTAGATTCTGTAAATTTCTGTAGACTGATATTTGGCCTGGAGATCCCTCGAATTTTTCAATCGCAGTTACGAATTTTACTAACTCTATTATCAAAAACACTCGTTATAAAAGAATACACTTTGAGAATACTACAGGCATGTCCCAAGGGTTGATATTGAGACCGCACCTGAAATCGAGCCCTAATGCACCCTATACTCAAACAGTATTATTGTAAGGCAAGTAAGCTAGTAAATAATTTAAACAGCTTATACGGCTAATATATCAGTACTAATATGGCATTACAAAGGTACTAAATTCTTAGGGCACTTTAAAATCTCACAATGAGTTCTTTAAAATTTTGTCCTGACTTAGGCGTCAAGGAAATGGTCCAAGCCATACATTGTATAAATATGCATGGGTTCAATATAAAATGACATAGAACCCTAAGTGTCTAAATCGGCTGTCTAAAATATTGTTAATAATAATAAATGTTGCAAAATCCATTACTTTATTAAGTTTCCACTGATTTCAATACGAATAGCTTTGGATTAAATGGAAATATCTAAACATGATTTACGTTTCATATTATTTTGAAATATTATTTACAAAAACTTACTACAACTTCAGTTTTCCCTGTGTATATATAAAGCCACGCAATAAAAAGAGAAAGTAACTTGGTAGAACTTCTTTTTTATATCTTTTGACATCTAAAGCACACCTTAATAAAGTAGATCCAATTTTATGTAAGAATAATAATGATAAATAGTTCATAATCTAGCCGACATTCAAATTCATAGATAATGGGACGTTTTCTACAATACTAACAATTATACTACCAGTACGGGATAGTGAATTTATACGCGTTATTTATGTAAATAATACTTCATCTAATATACACCATGTCTATTAATTTCCAAAATAATCTAAACCAAGCATAATATTTGGCCCTAATATAATTTACTTATGTGGTATATTATCACCATATTATAACGCTACAAGCCGCCTCAATTCATTATTATCAAAAACAAATATAATATATTGTCACAATTTAATACTTGTAATATGTCTTAAACGCAGTCAATCAATTTACAAAAGAAAATCATGACGATTCATAAATGAAAACGATTTACGACAAATATTAATTTGAATTTATTAACATTAATTATAGTTTAAAATATTTAATTGCTATATTGAAATATGTCAATAAATATATAAATAATGAACTGCTAAAATAGTAAAATCGAAAAAAAAAACTTTTACTGTGATCATGAAAAAGCTTAGACCAAATTTATAATACATTAACACGATAAGTTTTTCATAACAGATGATTAATTTAGTAAATGTTTTAAATACATGATGATATAGAAATCGGTTATCGTATGTATGTATGTCTTTTTATATTAAAAACGGTGTATCAATAGAATTAGATATAATTTCATTAATCGATTTATAATAATTATCTAATAACAACAAGATTCAAGATACTAAGAAAGCTAAAAAATTAGATATGTTAAAAAAATCGACTGCATAACATGAACAGGATGCGTAAATTTTGAAAAATAAAATAAAAAAATAAAACGTATTTATACACAAATCATATATAATTAATTATACATTATGGTTGTCACTTAATCTAATACTAACATTATTTACATCAACATTTAACGTATATAACTTAATCTTTGCGGAAACATCAAATATTTAGACAAAAGAAAAAAAACGTAAAATAACTCATCTAGTCATCACAATTATTACTTACGTATGGAATAATAATCTTTTTTGTTTAATACTAAAGTTCAATGCAGTACTTACAATAGTAGACGAAAAACAATACATAATAATAATTATTATTACAAAATATACATGTCGTGCGCTGGATTATATGAAATACAAAAATATTGTTACGCGACACTGACAAGAGTCGACATGTCGGCCTGTCGGCGTGTCCGCCTGTCGGCCTGTCGGCCTGTCGCCGTCGCGTGTCGGTCTGTCGTCGGTTAGTGGGCCAGCCAGGACTTGTCAGTTAGTGTTCACTTATAGTCGATCATTGGATGTGCGGCGACCGGTGATCACCCTCCGTTGCTCGGTTGCTCCTGAATAAACCATTTATCTACTTTCATTTTCTATTCGAGACTTTTCTTCAATCATTTTGCTATTAGTTTGCCTCCCGGGATATATATGAGCAAGTAAATCTACTGCTCGTAACATTTATCCACCCGCAGAACTTCAGTACATCCGCGACTAGTGCGCTTCCAACAGTACCGAAGTATTGGATACTTGAAACAATGATACGTAATTATATCCCGAAAGACAATCTAATTCTAAGGACCGCGAAAGTTGAAATTCAAGAATTTTGCTAACTGAATGTTTTGTTTAAGGTAAAGACACATTTCTAAAACTGCAGTGTCTAATGAATGATATAAATGTAGAAATTTTACAAATTCGTCGGTTCTCTTACGCATTCTTGGCAAGAGCCATTTCAATGTAATCGATTTCTGCTATGGACAATTTTCAAACATTTACCTGTATAGAAGGATCCAATCCTGATTTGGGGAATGAGACTTCCTCAGTCGTTCGGTGATCTGCAATAAAATTCATTTGTTATGTACGATTGTTGTCATTACATATTACATGTGCCGGTCAAGAAACTTGTGTGTGTTTGAGTGAGTGAGTGTAGGAGTCAGTATGTGTGAGAGTGAGTGTGGGAGCGAGTGTGTGTGTAGGAGTCGGTGAGTGTGTGTGGGAGTGAGTGAGTGTGTGCGCGAGTGAGTGAGTGAGTGAGTGTGTGTGGGAGTGAGTGAGTGTGTGTGCGAGTGAGTGAGTGAGTGTAGGAGTCACTGAGTCTGTGTGGGAGTGAGTGTGTGTGGGAGTGAGTGAGTGTGTGTGCGAGTGAGTGAGTGAGTGAGTGTAGGAGTCACTGAGTCTGTGTGGGAGTGAGTGTGTGTGGGAGTGAGTGAGTGTGTGTGCGAGTGAGTGAGTGAGTGTAGGAGTCACTGAGTCTGTGTGGGAGTGAGTGTGTGTGGGAGTGAGTGAGTGTGTGTGCGAGTGAGTGAGTGAGTGTAGGAGTCACTGAGTTTGTGAGGGAGTGAGTGAGTGTGGGTGATTGCGTGAGTGGTGGTACCTGCGTGGTCGCTGCGGCGTGCGGCGCGCAGCGCGTCGTTCTGCTCGCGCAGCACGGCGAGCTGCTCGCGCGTGTGTGCGGCGGCGCCGCGCGGCGGGAGGGCGCCGAGCGCGCGCGACAGAGTGGCGTGCAGCCCCGCCGCCACCGGGGACAGCCGCGCCGCCAGCATCGCCGCCGCGCCGCTCAGCTCTGGACAATACACGCGCACGGGTCAAGATCTGCTCGTAGCAGACAGCGGCAGGCGAAGTGTCGCCGCGACTGACGACTGGCATCATTATAATTCTATGAAAGACCTTCCGTAGCAAGCGACGTGTTGTCTACGCCGTAGCTAGACATGAGCTCGTAGCCGACAACAGTAGGCGACGTGTCACCGCGGCACTACTGGTTTCTACGTCTTTCTATAAAAGACCTTCCCATAGCAGCTAGCAACATGTCGTCTACGCTGTAGCTAGACATGAGCTCGTAGCCGATAGCAGTAGGCGACGTGTCGCCGCGACACTACTGGTTTTCTACGTCTTTCTATGAAAGACCTTGCGTAACGAGGAACATTTAGCAGGTCTTAGGATCGGCACATATCTGACGGAAGATGCGTCGCGTATCATCAGTCGGGTAACGCCAAAACAACCAAATATATTTGATTTAAATTGTCTTTCGGGATATATACCACGTACCTTTGTTTGGAGTAACCGATATTTCGGCACTGTTGCAAGCGCCATGTTCACGGATGTACTCCGTGAACATAGCGCTTGCAACAGTGCCGAAATATCGGTTACTCCAAACAAGTTTAAATGACAAATATATGATAATTCATTCAACCTTTCACACCTAGCCGATGATGCGTTAGGGTGTCGAGCGTATAGCGTCTGTTCCGTTTCCGTCAACGTCGCACGCACCACGTGTATTTTGACCGACGCGTTGGCCGACGTCTTAAAATTTAATGGCATACAAAGCAACCGCACTGTAGTTGCCGAAAGCAGAAACTGACTAGACACGTAATGTAGCAGGTCTAATTTGACGGAATAGATGCAACCGATGCAGATGCGCTCGACGTATTTTCCTTGATTTGTACCGACCCATCTGACGGAACAGACGTCTTATCTCATAACCCACTCAAAATCAACACTCAGCGATTGGGTTCGAAACCCACAAACATAATTGAGGCATTCGATTGTGTATATCACAAAACTTTACTCTTAAGCAGTACTAACTCTTGAAGGAAATAAATAACTTGACAATGGAATGAATAGTATTACAGTGTTTAGTGAATAAAATTAAACGTTTCAAAAAAATGTTCGCTGCAAAATAGAGTTCTTATTCATAGAGTAAAGTTGGCGTACCACAAGGAAGTATCTTAGGACCTTAGAAGAATTTATAGATTCAGGGTGTAAAATTAATAATTTAACAAAGAAGTATCTCAGGACCTAAAAAAAAATTACTATGAAAAACCGCTTTAGACCTGCAAAATCCATAAAAAATTCTTACCTAAGGCATCTTCAGCACTCTCTTCGCACGTAGTCTCGTCAAGTCCATCCAACTGTGAGACCACGTCGTCTAGTTCCTTTTCTAGTACATCGGTCACCGTTGAGTCGTCGATCTCACCGTCAGTGGGTTCATCCGGGTGTGAAACCACCTCGAACGATTCTGGAAAGTAAATATTTATAATAAGTTGAATTATCATCGTTTTAGCGTTATTTCGGGCGTGTTCATGACTTACGGCTTGAGTACCCGGTATCCGTAGTTAAACTAGATTTGACACAATATCAGCTTTTTGAATAGGTTCTAGATTGGAATTCGATATTGTCTCCATCGCAGTATTTTGGTATCTCGATAAGTTATAGCTACCAATTAATTAGTCCGAAGTTTTTTTTTAATCGTCCGGTTTTTTTTTCTTAGTAAACGTTTTACAGGGTAGATATTTTAAGAGAAATTACGAAAAAGTGCATAGGGTTCCCACCAAGAACTTAGGGTTTCAAGCCAACCTCACCTGCAAGTTGTGCACCTGCCGATCAACGGACGAGGCTCTGGCAAACAAAATATCCCGATAAGCGGCAATAGGCTCGCCATCTATTATGTGGGATTAAAACACTGGCGAAAAGTGGGCGTCTAATATGCCTCTGCCTACCCTTTCGGAGAAACAGGCGTGAGTCTATGTATGTAAATTACGAAAAATATGGAAAGACGGTTAAGCAAAATGTCTAACACTTTCATGGGATGTTATTCAAGAGAGTTTTATCACAACACAACCGAAGTGAATAAGCCAATTTTTGTGACGTAAACACGTGTTGGTAACAAAATATAACACCCAAACTATGTGTTTTACACACATAGTTTGGGTGTTTTCATCGACGAAAACACAACTTTTTTGTTGTCAACACAAAACTTTTTCTCTGGTCAAGTCGCAGAGATTGATAGTTATCAGTAGTAAATCAGTCCTAGACAATCTGCCGCAGAATTTATAAACGCAAAGTTCCAACTTCACTACTTCTAACTGCATTATAAATAGTGCAGTGGCCCGGAGTTTCTCACCTGATTCTTCTCATGAGGCTCTACTTTTTGCACAGGCATTTTTTTTCAATGCTCATTTATGTATGTATTTAAAGTTGTTTGTTTTTATTTTTTATTATCTATATATCTTTACTTTTTGACGTGTCCAAAAAAAATTAACAGTTTTATGGAAATAAACGTATTTGGGTAGAGTTTGCGCAGCTGTGCTGCGTGGTGTAGTGGGACTTACCTTGGCGCGTGTGCTTGTGTTCGTGTCGCGGGTGGCGGCGGCACGAGTCGCAGCGGCCCGAGCTAGAGTTAGCAGCAGCTGTGCTGCGTGGTGTAGGGGTGCTTACCAGCGCGTGTGTGCTTGTGTTCGTGTCGCGGGTGGCGGCGGCACGAGTCGCAGCGGCCGGAGCTAGAGTTAGCAGCAGCTGTGCTGCGTGGTGTAGTGGGACTTACCTTGGCGCGTGTGCTTGTGTTCGTGTCGCGGGTGGCGGCGGCACGAGTCGCAGCGGCCCGAGCTAGAGTTAGCAGCAGCTGTGCTGCGTGGTGTAGGGGTGCTTACCAGCGCGTGTGTGCTTGTGTTCGTGTCGCGGGTGGCGGCGGCACGAGTCGCAGCGGCCGGAGCTAGAGTTAGCAGCAGCTGTGCTGCGTGGTGTAGTGGGACTTACCTTGGCGCGTGTGCTTGTGTTCGTGTCGCGGGTGGCGGCGGCACGAGTCGCAGCGGCCCGAGCTAGAGTTAGCAGCAGCTGTGCTGCGTGGTGTAGGGGTGCTTACCAGCGCGTGTGTGCTTGTGTTCGTGTCGCGGGTGGCGGCGGCACGAGTCGCAGCGGCCGGAGCTAGAGTTAGCAGCAGCTGTGCTGCGTGGTGTAGTGGGACTTACCTTGGCGCGTGTGCTTGTGTTCGTGTCGCGGGTGGCGGCGGCACGAGTCGCAGCGGCCCGAGCTAGAGTTAGCAGCAGCTGTGCTGCGTGGTGTAGGGGTGCTTACCAGCGCGTGTGTGCTTGTGTTCGTGTCGCGGGTGGCGGCGGCACGAGTCGCAGCGGCCGGAGCTAGAGTTAGCAGCAGCTGTGCTGCGTGGTGTAGTGGGACTTACCTTGGCGCGTGTGCTTGTGTTCGTGTCGCGGGTGGCGGCGGCACGAGTCGCAGCGGCCCGAGCTAGAGTTAGCAGCAGCTGTGCTGCGTGGTGTAGGGGTGCTTACCAGCGCGTGTGTGCTTGTGTTCGTGTCGCGGGTGGCGGCGGCACGAGTCGCAGCGGCCGGAGCGCGCGCGCGCGGCCACCGCGGCCGCCTCGCTCACGTGCAGCGCGCGCGACAGCTCACGGGTCAGCGCCGTCGCTGGAACAACACAACACTCGTAAAGAGAGACATAAACACATATTTATTTCTGCATTTTAGTTGTTAACAACACTTATACAAATCAAAACCCTATTCTAGATGATGCCGGCTTTTCCTAGCTAAATGACTCCTTGAGAAGAAAGGCCGAAACAAACTCAAGAGTCATTCCCCGCGCCGCGCGTTACCGAGAAATTGAAGAATTAAATCGCCAACACTGATATGGCCCACCCTGTACAAGGCAAGTGTGAATAAAACAGGACGAAGGGGAAAACCTAAGCGGACGTACTCTTTTTCTATTTTTTCTGTTTTAAAAAAGACATCTCCCAGCATCAGGACTTAATCCTGTATCGTGGGGGACATTACAAACATTCAACTTAAGAACACAATAAACACTAAGGCCCACTTGCACAACGATTGTTAAATTGAATTAAGATGTATTTAACGAGAAAAAAAATATTAAACACCACTAGCGTCTTGCACAACGAAAAATTTGTCGAGTAACATGATTTAAGAACTGTCAAAATTAATTACCGAAAATCGGCTGTTTAGTGGCTAATTTCATTTAAGAACTGTCACACTGATGTTGGCATCTTGTCATTAGCGACGAAAATTATCTTTAATTATATAACTGGACCGGACGACGCAGCAGGGGGAGGCCTTTGTCCAGCAGTGGACGTTCCTAGGCTGACATGATGATGATGATGATATAACTGATAACAATGTACCTACTTGTTATTGTTAACCCTAGAATCCTACACTATTTGGCGCACATGTTATTCCTACACTGGGGTGCTGGAACACCCCATACTAAAATGACTGTAATCCTTAAAATAAAAAAAACAATTCATGAAAATACGTTTTATTCAACATAATCGGTAAGTTAAATGTAGTTTGAGCAACAGCGCTTGTAGTATTTGGTCCTGTTTTGAGGATCACTGCAATGGACTAAGTTGGCATCCGGTAACGGTCCTCCAAATTTTCATGTATCAGTTCCAAACCTAATTTCAAAACTGTCTGCTGAAACTTTATATTTGGCTTATTATTTGATCTTGAACACTTGTAAAGAACCCAGGAATTACAACTGGTCCCAACTTCTATTTCTTCCTCGCCAGTTTTGTGGTCTAGAATAGAACTTATTTCTTCGTAATTCAAACCTCTGACAGCCATCAGAAACAAAATAAATAAAGTTCATTGAATTTTACCTTCATAATATCTAAAAATATCTGTATTTAATTCATATAAGACTATTGTTTTAATAAATAATCAATTTTAATAACTTATTAGTCTTATTACATATAAATGCATCAATCGTAATAAATAAATAATCTTACGATTTTACTACACTGGGGTACTGGCGTACCCCACAGCACTTATACAGGCGACCACACAACGCGGTCCCTCGTCACGGTATTGACGTAACGCGAGCGGTTGACACCAAACTAAAATACTCCGACGCGCGAATTCGTATTAAAGAAATTGAGATATTTAGAAAACAAATCGGTGTGGGGTGCACCCGCACCCCATGTAGGGTTCTAGGGTTAATGCTCAAAAGTTTCTAGTTATTATTTGTCAATTGTCATTTCGTTGCTAGGCGACGACAATGCATTTTATTTTATGCTCAAAGTATATATAGTCTAAGGTTTTATGCGAAACCATACGCATAACATCGTTAAAATCGTACCAAAAAGGCTTCATGCCATGAAACAAAACGTAGAAACTACTTTACCGACCACATAAAATGTTTAACTAAATCTAAGCGTTGTTGTCATTGTGCAAGAGGACGCTAAATACTTTTAACTTAAATTATTTTATGCTGTTAATTCTGTTCAACGAATTTAAATTAAGGAGTGACTTAAATCAAACGTTACGCAAGTGGGCCTTAGACTCGAAACAATAATTTATGAATCACACAAAGTGTCGTCTCGTGTCGAACCCACAACACTTGGCGCAATGTCAGGGGGCAAGGTAGCCGCTTACATTGCGCCGAGTGGCCGCTTCATTTCAAACACTTAAACAAATTCATATGAGACCGGTGTCATACTCGATCACGGCTCACATCATATCACAGTAGAAGAAGTATATGAATTTAGCCTACACGAATTGGTAGAGAATTTGATGTCAAGTTTTCCGTCTTTTAGCAAACATAT
This sequence comes from Euclidia mi, assembly GCA_944739405.2. Lineage (NCBI taxonomy): Eukaryota > Metazoa > Arthropoda > Insecta > Lepidoptera > Erebidae > Euclidia > Euclidia mi. Next base: position 39,579,513 of record OX123205.2, on the reverse strand, counting down.
TACTTGCCACGTCTATTTTCCTTAGTTGCCTCTTACAACACCCACGAAATGAATTGAGGTAATGAAATTTTATATTCTTGATCCGTCACCACACAAAGACTATTCAAATAATTAATATAAATTAAATCATTCTAATCTGAAGCACATCCTCAATTTTAATTAGTGCTTTTAGTAGGTAGGCTACATCGAATCTTTTGTACCACCTTACGATGACTTACGAAAGAATCGTAAAAGGCACGAAAGTATTTGTTATAGACTTCTCAAAGACCTTTGAGGTAGTTGATCACAGTTCTATATTGCAAAATGTTATTCATGCTGCAATCTGGACTTGTTATCATAATCATATTATATAGCTTTTACCAATCTTACTTTGTGAATTGATTACAACTCTTCAAAATGAAAGTCTAAGTTACTACCTAAAATGTTTTCATCGGGAGTACCACAGGGCTCACATCTAGGACCTCTGTTAATTTTAATACATGTTTACAATATACCCTGCTATTTATTTAGATAATTCTTACTTTGTGCATGCGCAGCCAGTAGTAGTTGGTATATGTCAGGTTCTTGCGATTGCGTTTCTTCTTCACTGTTGCTGCGAGACAACTGTCCGCGGGACAACCTCAGCTCACCGGGTACGTCTAATAATGAAATAAATAACAGTTAATTTAGTCATCTTTCTACAATAATAGTATATGTACTTCTAGGTTAAGTATGTTTTAGATTACTTTGCGATTAAAGGTTATATACCTAGAAAATTCTTTATTAAAGATGTTAATTTCATCGCTCGCTTAATAATGTGCCCGGTACATGGCAATAGGCTCGCCCCTTATTAGATTGGTACCAAAACATAACTGGCGAAGTATGGGTGTGTAATACACCTCTGCCTACCCCTTCGGGGATAAAGGCGTGAAGTTATGTTATGTGTTGTGTCATTCTTTATTGGACACCAAAAAGAAATACAATAATATCCGAAGTAATTTGAAAGTACAATATATGTTGTAGTCATATTGTGAATGTAAAATTGTCCGTTTCATTAAATAGCCGCATTTCTTGAATAGTGTTCTTATCCATTGGCCATTTCATAATATAAGTTGACCGGATCAATGATGACAAATCGTTAATCGATATGAATAACAAAAGTGGGGCTACTTCATGTAATGGTCAATCTTAATTGATGACTAACTAATGACCAAACAAAGTAGGGGGTGTTTTTCTAAAATTATTCTCGTTTCTTGATGTGTTCGATGTTGAATTAGGTTCAAGCTATAATCATCTTTTGGCATTCATTTTTTGTCTCTTCTAGAAGAGTTCAGGTTTGAAAACTATGTACTGTAACTCCAATAGGTTAAGTTGACGGAACCCTGCTTGTCAGGGCTCCTATTTCTGGATGCAGGATTATAAGAACCTAACATAACCTAGTTGTGTCTTATTCATCTTTGATTTCAGTGCAACAGAAAGTTGAGTTCAACTCAAAGTAAAAAGACCCCTACTTTACGATATGGTCAATCATTGATCGCCAAGTTGTTAAAATGTGGACAATTTAATGATATGATCAATTTTAACCTACTATTTCACTTAATGCCACTATTTCTGATTGCTCAATCATTCGATCATTTTATGGTATGGGATAAAAAAGTATTTTCTAGAATATTTTGGAGTAATGCTATTCGAATTTGCTACAAATGTAAGTAAATGGGGAAATCAATAAATACCAATAAACAGAAAAACAATTTACTAATACAAATCACACAATCATACAGGATAGGTTTAACAGTATAATCAATTCGTAACAATTTATAAGATCTATATATATATATTATACATAAATTACATAAAAACAGGTTTTAGATTTTTTATTTCTATTATCACAGATGTTTACGGGATGCCACATGATTGTTACATAGTTAAACTGACCGTAGCGAGCGTAGCTTTTAAGCAACTGAATTCTTGGTCGTAGTATTTACAATCAAACAAGCCGGCGATGGACCAGTTTGAAAAAAATCCCTTGGCTCGCTCATAGAGTCCAGGCACACTATAAACTGGTTTTGTATACGAGTTTTAATGTGTGTATAAAGTAGCACTGGAAGCGACGATGTCTTGCTGAGCGATGCTCGCCCTTATGGTGGTCTAGCGGGAAGTAGTTCGACTGTACGTCACGGTCGTCAGGCGGTAGTGTAGGTACGTCACGGTGGTCAGACGTGTGCGGTAGGCAGCTGTAGGTACGTACCGACTTCCCCGAGCGCGTCGGCCACGGCGAGGTCCGCGAGCTGCGCGTAGGCGTGCGGAGGGACCCCCAGCGCCCCCCCCACCACGTGGCTCTTGGCGCGGAGCGCGCGGGACAACACTACGTCCAGGCGGCGGAGACGCTCTGCGGGACACACAGGCAAAATCTCATTTATTTATTTACTTAGACGATCTAGTGCTAAAAGATAAGAGGGTAGGTAATGTTGCTGACAATGATGTCGCAGATAGAGCGAACTGGAAGAGTAAAATAAGCATAGCTGAGAAGAGAGAAAGAGAGAGATTAAAACGTGACGCTTATGAACGTCAACTTTTAAAATTAATTAATTGATAAATCAGCAAGTGTAACAACATATTATAGACAACAAAATTCAAGCCACTCTTTTCTAACGGCAGTTAAAGATTTTATTTTTAGCACTATACAAATTACTGATGTAAGAGACTATCGTTGAAAATCTAGGCAAGACTTTATTTTACGCAACTAAGGGCCAGTCTCGCCAGTTCTTTATAAGATTAATATGCAAGATTAATTCAAAATTGGTAATTTAACAAATTCATTTATCAAGAACTTATCAGATACCGCGAAACTGGCAATGAAACTCCATCGTTATAATATGTACTTAAAATCAAACATGCACGAAGTGATTTGTTTTAAACGACAGAGTCTCTTACATTAGTAGCAAGAACAAGGTAAGAGAGAGTAGATAAAGGAAGGAGTGAGACTGATCGTGATGCGTATATTGCCTTTAAAAAAAAATTGGTTGCCTGTAAAGTCGGTATACGGGCGAAAGTTTTACGTGACAACGACTTTGAGTGGTAAAATAATTTTAATGTGAATATTCATTCGTATAGTAGGAAGAAGGATGAAAGACGCGTGCCTTTCACTTTTTATGTCTGTCTCTCTCGCTCTTAGGCGGGACGCGTGCCTCTCACTCGCTCTCATTGTGAGCGCATAACGTGAGCGGAGCGTAACGCAGTTTCTTGAAGTGTCACCCGGCAAACCAATTTATAAGACGTTGTCACGTCAAAAAAGAGAGAGAGTACATAAAAATGTAGCAGAAAGGACTCCCTCACATTGGTCAATGAGCGTTCCTCGAACGTACGCTCGGCATCCGTTCGGCGTGCGCCCGGCATTCACTTTGTACAACAGAGTGAATGCCGGGCGCTCGAGGAACGCTGTCGCCCAATGTGGGTCGGCCTAACTAAGACTAATTGTAGCGTATAGTGCATTTAAAAAGGAAGGGAGAGAGAGAGAATGAGAGGGAGAGGGAGAGAATAAGGGGGAGAGGGAGAGAGAGAAGGAGAGAGAATATAGTAGCAAAAACTAACCATGTTGCGTGTAGACTCTGTGCGCGGTGTGGTGCGTGTGCGCGGTGACGGCGAGCGCGGCCGTGGCGCGCGCGCCCGGGGACCCCGCGTGCGTGCTGATACGACCCACTGTCGGACGCCGGGGCCTGCCACAATACAGGTCAGTCAGTCAGCGAACATAATGGCTATTACACAAGTTACGATAAAACGTTACGATTGGACGGTACAGTTTAAACTGCAACGACGGGTGTTAATTTTTTACTGTAGAAAGACTCAGAATATCTAGTACCAAATCGTATTTAAACACACGGTTGTAATTTGTTTCACGTAGAGCTTTACTTACTAAGACCAACATTCTAATATAACTGTATAATAAGAATGGTACGAAGGTCTACTACATAATAATCTTAAGATCCCACAGTAAGATTTCTAATTTCACAAGTAACCTTACAGATTCGTATTAGTTCATTGACCAAAACTAAAAAAAAAACGCTTTTAATTAGATAACATAGGATAGAGAAATCTTAAAATCTCCTACGATATTCTAGAAAGACCAATTATTAAAACATAATATATGAAAGTAGAAATCTTACTAACTTATGCTATATTCTAAAAAAACTAAAACAATCGATTCATTAGTCGTCTACATCCAATCCATTCTAAATCCTCAAAACAACTACTCACTTGTGTTTCTCCTCCTTTTCCTCGTCCTTATCGACGGAACTCCTGTCCTCCCTCTCGACGCTATTAATTTCCTCTTGCCTTTCCTTCTCCTCTTGCCTTTCCTTCTCCTCTTGCCGTTCCTTTTCCTCAATTTCCGCTGACATCCGATCGACAGGCGGTTCTGGTTCTACAGGATCCTCCATAGGAACCGTTGATGAGGATTTCTCTGACGCGTCCGATGGGTTGCGCGATACGTTTATGCCTACAAAAAATAAGAAAATATTATATCCGTAGTCTCTGCCTACCCCTCCGGGAAACACCTGAGTCGATGTATATTTGTAAGAAAATATTAAATATAAAAATATTCTATTAATAATATTTCTTGGAATATTTTTGTCGTTATATAAGTGACTAATGTCTGAGAGTTCTCCACAAAGTTCTCGAAAGACATGTAAAATCCATCAACCCGCAGTTGGTCAGCGTGGTGGACTATGGCCTTACTCTTCTCATAGTGAAAAGAGACCCGTGCCCAGCAGTGGGACAGTATATGTACAGGGCTCATGATGAACAAGATAAGTGACTAACGTAAATAATTACATAAGAAAAAGTTAACATGAGTCTTATTTAATCATTACAAGGCCTTTGACTGTGTTAAGCATACGATTATCTAAAAATCTCAACATAATCACACTAAATAAATTACATTAAATTGACATAGGTATATAATGGGCATTTTGAACAATAAAACATTTAAATTACAATTTAGTTCTGCCAGGATTACCTTTGACCAAAGGTGTACCACAAGGTACTATTAACTTGCCTTAACAGAATAATTACAAAATTGACTAGATATATTTAGGGCTAATATTTCACATATTCATAGACTTAAATTGATGAAATTAAGATTGCACGGTTGCGTTTGCATAGTCGTTCGACATTGCGCCAGGTTTTGTGGGTTCGATCCCCACAGAAAACAACACTTTATGTGATTCATTAATTGCTGTTACGAGGCTGGGTGTTCATTGTGTCCGTTGGTTCTATGTATGTAAAGTCATAAAAGGAAGATATTATATTTGTACCTGAGTCATCAGTAGACCGGCTAGGCTGGTGCGAAGGCGTAATACTCGACTTGAGTTCGGTAAGTTTCGCTAGGGGCGCCTCCTGGATGTGTTTAACCCACCTGTAAAGATAATTTTCTTTTTTTATTTTCTTTTAATAAAATTTAGTTTTTTTTTGTTTTTATTTTTTTATTTTTCATTAGTACACGTATTCATTTCTGGGAGGATTTTGCCGAAATCTCGACCATCTGGTTAAGATTGTAGGCAGCTGTTAAATGCGAACACCTCAAGATCCATCTGTGTGGAGAGCCTTGGCGAGGCCTATGGCCAGCAGTGGACGTCTTTATGCTGAAATGACGATTCTAAATTCTTGTCGTTATAATAGAGTAAGTCGACGAATACGTGGTTCGATTGGCGAGCATATACGAAATGAGTAATAAGTGTAGGGAAAGCGCGTGAGGTTTGTAAGGATGGAAGCAAGTGGCGTTCTGTTGTCTCTGCCTACCCCGACGGGAAAAGGCGTGAGTATATGTATGTATGTTATTAGAGTAGGTTTACTTACGAAGCATATTCTTGGGCGGTGTTCGCCGATAGTTCATGCATTTGCACTCCATTGATGTTCATTAGGAAGAATGTGTTGCGCACCGCCGCGTTCGGGCGAAACAGTACTTTGTCCCTGCAACAATAAGGTTCAGTTAAGCTTGAATTTAACATGTTTTGGAAAATGTTTTATATGCTTAAAATGCCCTGTTTACATAATATGATTTCATATTTATATAGTTTTGCAATAAGGGTCTCTACCCTTATCATCATTCCGACAGTATGAAAACCAAAGAGCACATTGAGAGGAATGTAGTAAGATGAAATATATCTGTTCTCGTCTAAGAACTTCATCACTTCAATAATATTATCTTTATTGACACAATATTTTAAAAAGGTTATTTTAAGGTTGTTGAGAGACTTAAAATTTTTCTGCAAATCTGTCTTCCTTTTTCATGTTTTTAACTTTCTTGATTTGTTACTTTCTAGTTAATAACTAAGTTAGAATTCTTGCATTATATTAAATGTTAACCGCTAATACCACGCATGCTGTGACGCCTCAAAATGGCGTACATTTACTTTAGTTAGGTACTGCAAATATGTTTAGACTTAAGAAAAATGTACCAACTACTGGTAGTCCAAATAAAATAAATAAATAATGAATACTAAGATATCAGATATGATATCTTAGTATTCATATTATACATAAGGGAGATAATTATGTCAGGATTGTTGCAAATGGCGTTCCGTGGTCTCTGCCTACCCCTCCGGGAAACAGGCGTGAGTCTATGTATGTATCAGATAATGGTGATATCAAACAATGTGTTATATCTTACCATTTGATGAGAGGCGACAATGTTTGCTGTTGGCTCGGGTGCGGAATGGGCTTCAGTAGGAACTTGTCCCCTTCTCGCTGGAGTAACACTAGGCTGTCTTCCAGCATCAACGCCTGAAAATAAGGGTTTCATTGTAATAGCTTCATCATCATCATCAGCCACTACAGACAAGTGGCATGTTACCATGGCAACCAAGGGACAGCTATATTAGAAACAAAGAGCTCAGATATTTACATAGAGGCGCATTTCTTATGGGCGCTCTGCAGACAAACTTTCTGTGAGCCAAATTGCCGATTGGCGGCGTGGCAGTCGCGCTGTGACAGCTGTCTCTACGAGAGCAAGAGAGACGAACGTTTCTCCTGTGTATCTTAACTACGAGAGCAAGAGAGATGGAGAACGACGCCAGAGCCGCCAACGGCGCCAACTACGAACTACACTGGCGACTACAGTCGCCACTTGGAATCGGCACACGGAATCCTTAACAAATGCGCTTCTATGTAAATCTGTATTCAGTGTTTAGGCCCTCTGGGTAAAAACTGTTGCAATGCTTGGCACAGAACTTCATACAAGTTTTAGACTAGGTAAGGTATTGCTCTTTAGGTATTTTTTAAATTGGCAACATTTAGCACAAAGCGCGCTGTCTGCTAATTTGTGTGCCAATGTAAAGAATACCTAAAGGGCAATACTTAAAGCCCATATTTGAATGATATTCTTTTGGTTGGGTGTGAGGCGAGTCGTTTATGTGGGCTAAGACCTTTACCGTCACTGTGGAATATGATGTAATTGACGATCACGACATTTTACTTTGTAGACTACGTTGATTTTTAAAGTTAAAAGTTACAAAAAATATTATATATGATATCAATTTCACTTATAAATGTTTAAAGTTGTTGCGTTACGCGTTTGTGACGGACTGGCAGACTACGCACAGCCAAATCTAAGGCGTAAGAATCTTAAAGGACAATGGCAGATCTCCATACATCAAAATGTCTAAAATTAAATTGAAGCGTACAGTAATAAAAAATATATAAAAAAATTCGACGTAAGTAAGAGAGTCTACAAATGATTTTATTTTCTCTCGGGAAAGCCGGAAAAAGAAGATATCAGTGTTTTAATTTTTAGTTAAGAATGAAGGTACGTTGGAATTATCAAATGACATATGTCAGATTGACATTGAAACTCAGAAGTATTCTGCAGCATCTAACTGTCACAGCCAAAGACAAAAGCAGAGGCATATTTTAAATCGATTTTATGTGAAATCGATACAACATTAAAACAATGCTGTGGCGTTTAGTTCCATTTTTATTTTATTTAAAAGTTATTTTCAAAAATATTAGCTTATTGATATAATGTTGATTAAAGATTAAATAACCACATTTTTATAATTATATTTTAAACCAAACCAACCCTATAAAGGTCAATTACTTATTTAATAATCGATACGGATCAATAGCACTCACGTCTATTCCTGTCACTGTTTATGGCAACAATCAAATAATAAAGTAGGTACCTAGTTCGTAATCAATTGGAATGCTTTTTATCATCATAAAATATTCCGGCTTTAACGAGACAAAGAAAAAATACAAAAAATGGTAGTAAAAATAACAAATTGTTTTGTTCATATGAAGTTTAAGGTCGCCACAACAAACCCAGACCGAATTCTGCTATTGTTATTATTAGTAGTATGTTATTTTAGAAAGAAAAAACAATACCTACGCTAACGAGCATACACGGCATACTCTAGTTTTTTATAAAATAATGTAATGATATCAATTCAACTCACAAGCATATTGATCCTCTTGCTGGAATCGTTCCTTAACGTGAGATCTCCTTCGTTCCTTAGCGTGTGCTGCGTCAAGTCTAGCTTCCTTAGTTCCTCCCAGTCCGGGCCCAAAGCTGATGGTATACGGATTTCTAGCTTGTTCTGGATTGTTCGCAACCTGGGGAAGAACATATTATCTTAATATATGAAATCCTTGCGTTACTGACTGAATGACAGACACGCTACAGCCGAAACTATTGGGCGCAGGAAGCTGAAATTTGGCATGTATGTTCCTTGGAGACCGTAGGGGTGCACTAAAAAGGGATTTCCCGAAATTCCCACGGGATCGGCCAAAACGGGTAAATAAAAAAAATGCAGGCGTAGCTGCTGGCGTCCTCTAGTATATAAATAAAAATAAATCACCAAAATATTTGTACGCGCATCTTTCTTTCATGCGTTAGATATTGTCGGAAGATTTGTATGAAACTAAAAAATATCAAATGATTTATATGGCAGTACGAGGTTCGGCGGGTCAGCTAGTAAAGTAAGTACATTCAAAGTAACAATAACCTTATTTTAAAACAAGGTTTTGTACGCGCTTAAAGGATAAAAACAAATAGAATCAAACGAGAACAATCTCCATAAGCTTGTGTCTAAATTGTCTAGTTTTCCATTCTTTCTTTTTTGTGGCTAACTCTGGTATCGGAGTTCTCACACTGCCCTAAAGCCTCCGATAACGCATTAAGGTTCTTGTTCCAAGGCAAGAAATCGGAACTGTCAGTTTACGTGCCCTCCGAAGCAAGGTAGCGCTCTGATGTAAAAGTCACACCTGGTGACCCATCCAAAATGACGACCTGCACAAACGGTACTTTGCCGACCTATGATGAACATGATATAGACTTAAAGTCCCGTCACATAAAAATAAGGATATTTGTACGTGTACGTAAAGCTGATATTCCGTCATAGTTGGTTAGACTAGTAAGCGGACCTCGGGCTCCAAGGCGAGAAGTCTTCGATGCAAATGAGATAACGTTACGATGATTATTTTATTTTTCCCATTTTAGGCAAACTTACTGCAAGAAAATCAATTTATACAGAATGTTTGGTAATTAGACCAATTCCTTGAATTCTTCCATAAATTTGAGGTCATTTGCAATAAATTGACCACCGGTCAAAATTAACGGTTTCTAAGATATCGAGCTTTAAAGTTCTTTTTTTGAAATTTTCCACTTTGTCATTAAAATAATCGAAATTTAAAAATAAACTATTCACTTATTGGCTCTAATGGCGTGAATAGTTTTTTTTATCAAACATTTTGTATCATCTTCTATGAAGGTCAATTAAATATATGATGATGTGTACGTGTACGCACTGTACGCAGTGTACGTGTACGCACCTGTGTTCGTTCTCGGCAGTGCGTATAGCTGTATCGACGCGGTGCAGCACGTCCCTTGCGACCACGTGCGCGCGCCGCAGTACACTCACGTCCTCCGAGCTCTCGCTCTCACTGTCAGCTGTCTTGAGGATGCTCTCCAGCAGCAGTTGGTATTTTGTCAGTCTGTTGAACAATTGCAGGAAATTATTTATTTATTTAATGCATCTTTACGGAGTTAACATAAGTCGTTGTTTTGTCAGTCTGTGAAAAAAATGAAGTTCTTACTTAGTTTAATGAAATGTTGTTGATGGTTTTGGAAAGGACATTAACGGGACCAATTATCAATTCATAAAATAAATGTGTCCTGTAATTGAAGATGTCTACTAATTAAGTGTTACCATCGGGATGAGAAGGAATGAAAAGGGGATCACACCTCCGGTACAATCACTCACCAAACCAAACGCTACATTACAGATAGTTTCTTTCGATATTCTGTAAGTGGGCAGTTTTGTCCTTATCGAGCCGGACCTTTCATGCTTCTATCGTACCTTGTCCTTATAGAGGCGGACCGTTGATGCTGAAATGCTTCTATCGTACCTTGTCCAAATCGAGTCGAACCATTCATGCTTCTATCGAACCTTGTCCTAATCGAGCCGGACCATTCATGCTTCTATCGTACCTTGTCCTAATCGAGCCGGACAATTCATGCTTTTATCGTACCTTGTCCTAATCATGCCGGACCATTCATGCTTCTATCGTACCTTGCCCTAATCGAACCGGACCATTCATGCTTCTATCGTACCTTGTCCTAATCGAGGCGGATCATTCAAGCTTTTATCGTACCTTGTCCTAATCGAGCCGGACCGTTCAAGCTTTTATCGTACCTTGTCCTAATCGAGCCGGACCATACATGCTTCTATAGTACCTTGTCCTAATCGAGCCGGACCATTGATGCTGAAATATGCTTCTATCGTGCATTGTCCTAATCGAGCCAGATTATTCATGCTTTTATCGTAAATTGTGCTAATCGACCCGGACCATACATGCTTCTATCGTACCTTGTCCTAATCGAGCCGGACCATTGATGCTGAAATGCTTCTATCGTGCATTGTCCTAATCGAAGCGGATTATTCATGCTTTTATCGTACCTTGTCCTAATCGAGCCGGACCATACATGCTTCTATCGTACCTTGTCCTAGTCGAGCCGGGCCATACATGCTTCTATCGTACCTTGTCCTAATCGAGCCGGACCATTCATGCTTTTATTGTACTTTGTCCTAATCGAGCCGGACCATAGATGCTTCTATCGTACCTTGTCCTAATCGAGCCGGACCATACATGCTGCAGACATGGTCATAACGTACCTTTGCCAGACGCACGCCAGCATGTCTTTGAGCTGCAGTCTGCCGCAGACCTGCAGCTGTTCCCTGGTCGCGAGAAACTGTTGCAGCTCCTTGCTCTTGCGGCGTCTCTCGCGTAACGCGTCTAGAGCCATGCGCTGGCCCCGGCAGAATTTAGACACGCATGATGCGTAGCCTGGCTCGCCAAGCTGAAAGGTAAAATAAACGGTGAAGTTCTCTATACATGAACATACACTACATGATGATGAACACAAATCATGGTCCAATTCCATTTACAATCACATTACATACGAAACATCAATAAAAATGTACAGTACTATGTTTAGTATTTTTATAATTAAAATGTATGGAGCTGTCTGTCATTTTTTCTTTGAAGAATAAGAAATTGTATTTATATGTATCGACATAAAAGACACTTACAGTACTCAAGAGAGCATCAGCAATTGGCCTGATCTCCACAACATGGTTGGTTGCATCGTTCCTCACAGCCCTGAGATCTGCATAAAGCCTGGCGTGATGTTCTCTCACCGCTGGTAAGTTCGGGAAAAGTGACCTCAGCTCGTCTTGAGCCAACAGAGCATTCCTTTCCAACGGTTTGAGAAATACGTTGCCAAGAACGCGGAGCCAACGGAGATGGGAGCCTTCTGAGACTATTAGTTCTGTGGAAATTAAAAAAATATGAAGGTTAGATAACAATTATACTTGCCAGATTGTTCGGAATGATACTGGGCAGCGTTTCCGTATGTTAAACTAAAATAAAAATGTGTGTAATTAAGTAGATAGAGTCACTGCACTCTTGCAACGTAATATTCCGGTAGTGATGTTCTTCATAAGTTCGCGCACAAATCTATGCTATACCTACTCAAAATTGCACAAAATGCAATATTCAGTAAACAAATTCGAAATATACTGTAGGCAGCAACCAGTTCACACACATCTAGAGCCAACCTTCATAAACGATTATCGACATTTTCTAAAATTAATTCAAAGAACAAAATTCCAGAGCGGATTGAAACGATTACTAATCTATATGTAGATCAACGTACCATGTATGACTTCTTGCCGCTTCCTAACTTTAGCGCAGAGCACGAGCGAGTCGAGGACTTGTGGCGGGATACTGTCGGACCACTGCGCGGCCAGCGGTTCATCCTCCTCTGACCAGTCCGACTGAGATGCTGAAAAAGATAACATGGAGTTGTTACAATTTGAAGTTGTTGCAATGGACTATGGCAGGCTGATGATGATGAAGATGATGTCTTACCTTGCTGATCAGCAGCAACAGTATTGCTCTCGTTGCTCCTAGATGATAAACTGGAGCTACTTGAGCTGCCTGACGGGGCAGTCGCCGCTCCAGGTTCCAGGTCACTGCAAAAAAAGAACAATTAGGTACAAACTTCCTTAATTTTTAATTTTTAAGTAGTATTTGACTGCGGAATCCAAGGATTATGGAAAAATTCTAGTAACGGAGAAACATAATTATAGAGTCTTTTTTCCAACAGTAATATCAAAACGGAAGTTTCATATTTAAAAAGGACTGCTTTCCTTAGTTATATTGGGGAGATGCGTATTACTAGTGTAATTGAAAACCTGTCTTGGTAGGCGAAATCAATAAACCGGTTTACGTCAATAGTGACAGTGGATTTCATAATCATGATCTACCAAAAAAGTCAATATGATACACCTAATTGCGTTTAATTTATTTATTTATTTAATGATTAAAGTTATGTATGTATGTTTATCAGATTATTAAAAAGAAATTGATGCGTGTATTTTAAAGTTTATTTTTGAGCCAGATCGCCAGATTTGCTTAGTGGCACTTGGCAGCGATATTTCATTTTGATTTTATTCGAACAAAGAATTACGACCTGCATCTGTACACAATGTCCAATTAAAAAACAAGATATAATTGATGATAGTGCAGTGCAAATCAATCAAACGATGTTAGAATGTCTGACAAATAATCAAAAATATTTTTGTAATATGCTATCAAGTATAGCAAGAGCACTGAGATTTTTTACAGCTCAGAGAATAAGTACGCGTTTACCTAGTTTATGTCCTCGATTCGAGCTGTGTTCAGACAATGTCTGGCCTGGTCTGGTCAATCAGTGCACGAAACGCTGATCGAATAGAGGTAAAACTAAAGTAAAATTGTACTAAGCCACCATTTCTGCTCCTTTCTATCTCAGAATTCGATAACATGCAGAATTGGAATTGCTTCATGATGAATAAAATAATTTCCCTCAGTAATATCCAGAACCAAAGCAATCAGCGTCGAATGGCCAGTACCGAGATCAAAGGTCAAGCCGGGAGGAAACACGAGTCTAAACAACGCGCGGGAAGTTGTAAAACGGTTGCTAATTCAGTACCGAGTTATGAAATGTACTGCCAATATGCATGTGCCAATGTATGATTGAACCGACCTTTGGTTTCAGGCAAATTGGTAACTAGTGACGATAGACAAGCAAAATTCGGAGCATTGACCAAATTTCTTGTGAAAATTCTTGTTAATATGTTACTATCGCAAAAATTTCACTGTTTTACGTCTCTTGTGATATTTATTTTGTCATTATTAAATAATTGGACTAATTTGATGCATTTAGTATTAGGTAACTTTAGTATTAGTGCAATTGGAGTGACAGATAACCAAAATTTTATCACGTTTTGTTGATTAATTTGCAGATGAGTACTATTCGTCTTCAAAGTGCATAAAAAATTGCAGAAATCTACTGACTTGATTATAAGATGCTATATCGTGTTTACCATTATATATAGAAGTTTTCCCACCAATAAAATACAATATCATAACGATAAAAAAAAATTACAACTAACCAATGATTTATTTTAAATTGTCTTTCGGGATTTATACCACGTACCTTTGTTTGGAGTAACCGAGTACATCCGTGAACATGGCGCTTGCAACAGTGCCGAAATATCGGTTACTCCAAACAAAGGTACGTGGTATAAATCCCGAAAGACAATTTAAAATAAGTTTAAATGACCACGTAAGTTTAAATTCCTATATTAACCAATGATTCTTCGTCAATTTCAAATTTATTACATTTCACGGTTTACATCACAAAGTTAAATCGTTTTTACCTCTCCTATTATGGAAATGAACTAGTAACAGTTATCTGTGGAGTAACGTTGACGGTTTCTTACTTACTACCATTAGCATCCCTTTGTGAAAATTTGATAGTAGACGTTTTCATTAGACACCTGAAGATGCAGATGCGTCTTCGAATTTCTATTCCATATTCAGAGCTTGTAGTTCATACTTTTGATTTTAGGCTTGTCAAATTATTAGCATTCACATTGATGGTATGCTTTTAATAGACATTGCAAAAGTTGCCCAATTTTATTTCCTTTTTGCACCAAAGAAGCAATCTTTGCATTACAGTAGATCTACAAATTTAGATTGGTAGGACCATGAAAATGAGTACTGTCTTAGATCCAAATAAAAAGGCTTTAGAAGATTTTTTTTTTGTATTTAACACCAGCACGTCACAGCAATAATTTAGAGCTGATAAAAGGTTACATTAAACAGAATTAAACCAGCAACATAAAAAATCCTTCCACCTATAAGTATAATTATATTATATCTACCTACATAATTATCTACGTTATTATTATCAGTGTTTTACCCTATTCTGACCACGTAGTTGTACCTAGCTGAAACCCACGTTAAATACGGCACCCTACGTGCCGGGAATCGGCAGACGTGATTTGGGAAAATGGGACTTTTCCCATTTTTACAGATCACGTGTGCTTTCATAGTGAATGTGAAAGTTAGCGGATAATTTAATTATGGTTAGAAGTACTTCAGAAAGAAATATGGTTAATTATCCATTGAATTTTGATTTTTGAGAATTATATCGAAAGCTGAATTTTGGACAAAGCTTATACGAACAATAAAAAATACAATTTCGCTGCCTACTTTGGATTCAAATGACCGTACATCAGTTGTCCTAGGATTTTATTCATTTACAACAGATTTTCAACAGTTTAAACATTTAATAATCTAATAAAGCTATAATCCATTATACATCTTTGAATTTATTTTTAAAACTATATCTAATTGCTTTTATACCACCTTTCAATACCACGTCAAATAGACTTTTCATCCAAACTAAAAGTATATTTAAACTATATAAAATTCCCAGTAATATCTCCACTAATTAAAAACAACTACCATTAGCAATATTGCTGTGAAATTCCTATAATTATTAACACATACCCTCTTACGTTATTACGAGAAGAGCGGAAAATTTCCCGCGTGAAACAATTTTCAAATATGTATAAGTGATGTGATTTCTTTATGAATGGAAGTTTTATGGCGAAAATAGCTTCGATACTTTTTAACAAAATTGAATTTTCATGTGTACCCATTGTTTTATTAAATTACAAGACAGCAAATTATGGTTTAATTTTATGTGAATGGAAATTCTTTCGAGAAAGAGCTAAATATTTGTAGATATTTCAATTGTAATGGATAACTATTGTTTTAATAAAGTGCCAAATAAGAATATATATTGGGTTGAGATAGTTCCTAGGACTTTATAAACGTTCAGATTCAAATAACCTACTCAAAGAACAATAAAACAACACATTCATTAAAGGATCGATACGACACTTTAGTCAGCATCTAAGCTATTATGACAATTATGCTATTTCAATCAATATGCAAAAATGATTGTGACGAAAATTAACATAGCAAAATTGCACCAGAACATTATATTCCAATTCATAAATCTCGTCGCATTGAAGTATGTTTTAAGGGTAATATATTCATAAACGACATACTAATCTAAATAGTTGCAAGAAATAATTTAAAACAAGCACAGACAAATTATGTTAGATAATGTGACCGTTATCATAATCGTCGCGTGCCGCGCGATAAGTCCCATTGGACTCTAAATATTTGGCCAAAATTATGAGAACGCTTGGATAGAAGTCAAAATATAGACTAGCATCTGCAATTTGTCAAATCAAATTTAAGAATAAATGATAAGAATACGGTAATCCAGAAGCAGAAAAGCGCTTGAAGTTTTAAAAAATAAAACGAAAAATTCTTGAAATATTTTTGATGGCATAAATATTTTTTATAAAATATTGCTTCTGAGCTTATATCTGGCAGGATTCCATCCAGGATGAGACCATCCGCGTACATAAATAGAATCACGAAAAATGGTCAAGTAGTTTGGGAGATTACAGATAACAAACGCACAATTTGCCATTGCACACAACAATATAAGGACAATATCTGTCCACTTATCGCAACATATTACCTTTCAGACAGCGTCCTTCTCGCCAGCATCGCAACAGTAGGTGGCTGTCTTCCAGCCGGCAGGGACACATTCCTGGACACCCTTGGAGGCGCAGGGGTAGCCATTTTGTTTCAACACTTAGTACACACTTCAGAAATCCAAAAATTCACCGAATTCACACTAGAAAGTCATTTTTCACTTCACTTTTATTCTAAAAGTATGTTTTGTTTTGGTTTAAGATCTGAGTTGGTAAAAGAAATAGTGGTGATTTTATGTGTACATGATAATTAAGTCTCATTACTTAAACGATTAGAGGTATCGGACAGATTTAATGAGTAATTAGTTGTAAACCCCAGCGACATATTTTGTAAACTAAGAAATATTCCACTGATGGTACGACTTGGTTTGAATATAAGTCAGCTGTTAGTAAGGTTACAGATGTCAGAAGTCTCTTATTGGAGAAAAACTGGCAGACCTGAAGATATAAGGAGTCTATAGAAATAGAATATGGTTCTTTAAAAGCTGCACAACTTATACTCATTAGTACCAATATTAATATAAAGGGTGAATCGTTGCATTGCTTTACAAAGAAATGGCAATTCTATTGCTTGCACGAAGCAATAGAAAATAATGAAGGCACGGAATAATACTTCAATGATCAGTATCATACATTTCCTCTTTCCCTTGGTGAGCCCTAGAGGTCCAAGAGAAATATCTCTTATTAATATTTTAATATTATGATGTTTTATTGACCATATTCATTTGCCCACCACAGCGGCACAAAGTCGCTCCCCCTAAGCGTTTTTAACCTCGCAAGCTGCCTAGTCTGTAGCATGTCATTACAATGGCCAGTAATTACTGACGTCACTGTTTAATCACTTATGTCATTCAATGGCGCTCAATAATAGTCAATGGCCATATCTAGAACATAGAGTTGTTAGTGCCGCGAGTTATAGACAAAAGTCTATGATAATGACGCCCTGTGTCGGTTGAGATAAGGTAAATAATGCTATTATATTTTTATTGCCATATGAGGACCCGGATATCGGTGTTTGGTTTTAAATATTGCGTGTATCTTTTATCGACGATGGGAAATTATGGCTTATCGAAAGCTTAATGTTGTATTCCATTATCATCCATTTCACTTGCAATGGTTAACGCTTAGATGAGGTTGCCATTTCGCAACAAGCTCGCGCAAGTCAAAAGGACAATAATCAATAATTAGAACAAGAATACATAAAAAGTAAATTGACAGAGACGCTGAAAAAGGCTATAATATCGGAAATCGGAAAGTAAATTAAATATATCTGTACTCGAAAATACTGTATGAAGAATATGACGATATTGAATACACAGTAAAACATGCTGGTATGTATAGTACAATTATAATACAGTTGAAAAAGACTCAAGAAAGCCTTTCATAATGGCAATGTATTGCGACCACAACTAGTGTAACCTGTGCTGAAACGTCTGGGAACTAGAAGACCACCGTTCTTTTAAAATAATTACGCTATTGAGACAACAAATATTAGTAAGTATATCTTTTGCTATTATTATGACCACGCAGTAGGTATACGCTCTTGCGAATGGCCAAGGTAACCTTACGTGTTCCTTGAAAGACATTTGCGATATATTTGCAAAGAAAAAGTTCAATGAAATTTCAAAGATCATATCGACTTCCGGCGGTGTCTTCCGTGAGAAGAGGTGCCAACACCACCTTTTCATCACGGTAATCAATACATCTGTCACACTTACAATTCGCGTGCGGTGTTTCATAAAAAACGACCGCCAATATTAGCCACAAAGGGCTCCGTATGAATTTGTATAGAGCTATTGAAAAGTACTTTATAATAAAAGAGAGAGGAAAAGTTTATCTTATAAGAAAAGTTTATTATTATATACTTGAAAAGTTGGAAGGCAATATTTGATGATCAAAAGTTGCATCGAATAGATTCTCGAGATCAAAATAATGTGCAAAAGATGATTGAATTCTGTGAAAGATATGTTACGAATCACGCAATCTAAACTAATACCTACATACTTTCTGAACAAATTATAAAATTGGTGTAACTTACTATGAAATACCACTTAGACTGCTTTCTAGAAATAAAATAAATAAATATATACTATTTGAAAGTATCCATCTAAGCAGGCAGAAAATTTATATTTCAACTCTAACGAGGTCTAAAGAATTTTTGGGACAGATGCTTCATAAAAAAATTGCATTAGTCTACATCGAATATTGTCTACAGGGGTCGCTCCAGGACAAAATATCGAACTACATATAATGTTTCATAACATGGAGATCACAAAGATTTTGTCAACAGAATACCCGAATTTTCATACCGCCTCAATCCACTTAAAACGAATGGAACATTTATCCAATCAAGTGCAGACATTAAGGAACTCTAAAACAAAAGTGATATTGACGAAATCACCAGTCTTAGTGTGCGCATAAATCGGCAATGAACGACTGACGTAATATCTATGAACGCAAATATTATTACTTAAGAACGTAACGTTTACACGCAAGAAAGTTTCCAATATTTTCCGTCAAATAAAGGTCAATCTAAAATAGAACAATCATTGATCAATTTGTAATAAACGATCACTGAAAACTGAAAGGCTAATAAAATTCTGATGAGTTTGAATGGAATAATACAATAATTTTGCATGAAGTGAAATTCCTAAGACCATTTACGATACTATAGATCACCTGTGCATAACCATGCCTGTAATATAATATTTCAAATATTTGTCATGCGAGATGAGCACAACTTTACAGATATGATACTATCTGCAATTATGAGTGATGCCTTTATCAACTACTCCGCAAAATACTTATTCTTTTCAGCTGAGTCCTAATATTTAGAGACCTCTTGCTGATAGACAGCAAAGGTTTTGGCAATGTAAAATTTTGTAATACCTGACATAATGTTGAGTTTGATAGCCTATATACGTATATATATGACGCAAAGTGAGTCTTATGAGCATCTTTACATATGTATTCTATTATGTAAATGATAATGCTATGTTATGCTACGATTCTTATGACAGTAAACCACGTTAATGGTGTAGATAAAAGTAAAAGTTATTTTTAACGGCGATTAACAAACGCTAGTGAAATTAACGAAAGTGTGTCGTGAATGTAAATTGTTCTTAGTTTCCTGACTTCTTGGCTTCTGTTTACAAGATTTTGCGTCAGAGATTTTCTAGCCAATAAGAAGATTCTGACGTTACTAGAAGTCTGAAGAAAATGATCGTAACTGTCGAGTTATTTAATAAGAAATTAAGTTTTATTTTAGATATGACACTGCTTGACTGTGGAAGCACGTGCTGATAAAAAATACACCGCCACATTGGAGATTGTTTTTGTATTACGAAACTGTTTACGAATATTTCACCAAGGAATACCCGTCCCCAAAATAGCCATCTGGGAATCACGCATGTTTTTGTGGACAGTCATACGAAGATTATAAACAAAATATCTGCCTCATTTAATTCTAGTCATTGTAATTTACGTCAATTTGTTTAAAAAATCACATAATATATGTTTGTGTCGCAGAAACATATATTTTTTTAAACCATCAGATATATCGGAGAACACGTAATTATATAATTGACAATAATTAAACCAACTCTGGTGGTTATAAATTTCAGATTTGTGAGTCATACGGTTTAAAAATAGATCATTAGTTGTCATGCGTAATTTGACTACAGATCATAAAATATTTTCGCTTAGCATGACTACCGTTATCAAAATAAAACTTTTAAGTTGCAACAAAATACAGTCTTAGCTGTATCATAAAAAAAAACTTACGTTTAGTACCACAGTACTTACTAGTAAGTCTTGTCCATTCACAAACAGTGCTTAAGATTTAAAAACATTAATTATTATTTTTAAAATAATTCATTGATGATTTAATGTCAGAGATAAGCCCGAGAGTATAATTAATGTGATTCTTTATCACATACATTATAAAACAGATGGTTCTTCCTGTCTGTATGTAATTATAGAAGCAGATAAACTCTATGACTAAACTATTACTAAGTGTATTAAGGAAGTAGTAGGTGCAATACTGGAAGTCTAAGGTTCGATTTTGAGAGCATCAAAATATTGAAGTGGCGGCGGTCTACAAATAACGAGGCACGTATAATGACTAAGGTCACTGCGCATCCAGTGTCATAGATTCGAGTCCTACTCAGGCCAAAAAATAAATAAACAGTTGTAAAAAATCTTGAGGTTCCTAAATTCATGTTTATGAAGTAGCAAAATATTCGAAATAATTTGAGAGAGAGACTTCGATCTTTAAACAAAATTAACTAAAATTCTTTAAAATGACACTACTAATTGATCAATTCACCTAATTAGGTCGATAAGCACTTAGTTTAATTTAAAAGTCTAACACTGGCTTACACTTAAGACAATCATTTCTTAAGACAATCTGTCCGACACTGCTAACCGTTTAGTCACTGCAAACTCTGATGCAAATTTTCTCATCCATCGCTAATTCGAATTTCAATCTGACTTTTTACTTATTTGCATGTAGGCGTTATGATATCAGAGGACCAATATTTGAAATTACTCATATATGTATTGTTTCATCTAGACGACGAAAAAACTGCATTAGAATATGATCCAAACATGACACAACAATAGACTCAAACCAATATTATTATGTATACTAACGCAATCAGTACTCCCAGTAAACACTTGTTATCTTAATCACAGAGTCCGAAATTCAACTACGAAAATCACTAACAAATCTTCAAAGCACTAGAACCGAAACCACTCAATACCAGAACACAAATCACTAAATCCGCAAATTGGAAAAACAAAAAATTACTAAATCCAAAATCGAAAAATGTTTTTGAAATGTATTGGTTTTTGTAATTTGAAAATTTGAATTTAGAATCAGCGAGCGCGCGTCGTTTCTACACCAACGTCGCGGCACGACTGATCTGTGACTGTTGGTATAGAATGATTAGTGTATGCTTATGTATCGCTGCGCTTTACTCAGAAAGGGTGCACAATGGAAAACGAGGGTCAACACTGACGTATTGCTTTTAGATTTCTATGGTTTTGTATGCATGACGTATGGAGCTGTTGTCAATTTAGTCTAGCATATTCAGATAATATGGACATAATTCATAAATAGGAACAGCACAATGAGATTGGTATTTCTGGTATATTTATAAACTGCCTTTTTGGTACAATAGTGAAAGGGAGTACTTGACTACCGTTAGTTATGTCAGAAGATCAAACCTTTTTTTTTAACTACTAACCGTATAAGGAATAGGGAATGTCTGAATTGCGGGTGATTATTTAACCATAAACATACAAAATGAGCACCAATAGTTAATGACATTGAGACAAATTTTCCGGTTAAAGATGGAGCCATAATTTAAGACATTACTTTGACCAACTGTCAGCAGCCAGTTTATCTATCCATCAAATAGATGTAAAGATAAATGAATAGCTTTTTTTTGGATAATTTGCGTGTATCTTTATCAGTCCCAGGAAAGGAACTTAGGAATTCTGCAATGCAAGCAATTGTTGAATGTCGTAGAACGTTGTGCTGTGTCTAAGAAATTATACACATAAAAAACAAAGTCTCAGTATTTGTTTATTATGTGTATAATTTCTTACGTACTGTATGTACGTAACAAATTATACACATATTACGTACGTAACAAATTATACATGATATCGCATATTAAGAATTAGTAAAGACTAATCCTTCAAATATCTATAAATCTTACATCATATTAAGCATCAAAAGGTACAATAATATTCGGGTCATTATTTAATATATTCCGTCACATCCTGAACTCCTGATTCTATATTTAGATCACCCTATTCCGTCCTGTGTAGCAATACATAATGTAACAGGTGAATGACCAACTGTATGTGAATTTCCAACATTTCATTGTGATGAGAAAGTTATGACTATTTAGTATATGATACTATTTGCGCGAGCTTTACTTCCAGTAATTGCATGTCATTTTCATCCAGATGAAAATATAACTTCATTGTGATGATGTGATGCATGTTTAGATACCAATAAAGCAAATACAATCCCTTACATGTAAAGCAATTTAAATTATAGTTTAATTAATAGCAACAGACGAGATTAAAATTCAAAATTGCTCCAAAATCGGTTTGCTGCAGATGGCATCATTTTCCACGAAAACTTATCTAAAGAACATGTTATAGATATGTTTGAGATTATTTCTGTCTTCTAATATATGGTCAATCATATACCTAGGCCATTAAGGGAGCGAGTTCTCAAGGTGTGCGTCTTACGTCACAGGGCGCGCCACCACCTACCCCCGTAGAAATAGAACGCATAAAGACACACCATTGTCCACATTAGACCATAAAAGTAGAGTGGCTAAAAATTCTTGGAAAACTAGACTGTAGCAAGAAGTAAGAAAGTTATCTCAAAGTGGAGATAATAATTTGAACGAATCATGCATAACTGAAAACATAGACCATGAGCTAAAACATCATTTTTTCGAGTAACTGAATACATAAAAAGATATTTGTATAACTAAAAAAAAACAGGAACAAATCCTCAGATTTTCTAATTTGAAAGTAAAGGGATTTCTGACAGCTGAAATCGCTGTACAAAATATGTTCTTTCAAAACCTCACGGATCAGGTACCTATAATAAGTCCATTCAATACAGCTCTTTTTCATTCTTTGGAAGTATTGTCTCAAACCTGACGTTTTTAAATGCAAGAAATTCATTCAGTTCGATTGCCGAAGATTTGATCATGCACAACAAGAAATCATACACAAATACAAAAATATACTCGGGCATAAAAAAACAAATGGAACTGGGAAAATCGTTCGCCAAAAGCATTATCATCGTTCCTGTCTAAATTCACGACCGCCAGTCCTAAGCTTCCGTTCGAAGATAACAGCTGACAGATACCCACTATCTGTTCTATTTTAAGAACAATTTAATGTAACACATCAATTTACGCCCAACAGAGGAAATACTAGAAAAAACTGCAGAAAGGTGTGGAGATCAGATTTTAAAAAAAGCTGTTCAGAACATGTGTTGGATTTTTTTAAATTGAACAGCTGCTTTTTGTAAAATGGTAACATTTATTTGTTTTTTATGGTTTGTGATACTGGACCTTATAATTGGTTGATTGACGCTGGTACGTAAATGTGAGAACTTGTTTCTGGTTCTAACGCAAAAATGAACATTTGTGTGTTTTTGATCTGAGTCAACAATGAGATAGATATCTTTTGTATTAAATGTTTGCGGTATATGTGGTTAATGCCTATCGGCATATAACTTAAATGAATGAAATTTGTTTAAAAACTATAACCATTATTGCTGTGATAGTATTTAAAATTCGACAACGAAATGTTACCATTGTCGTTGGCCTAAATTCCTTAACTTAACTTGGCTTAATCTAGTTTGTCCCATCGCCATACTACATCAACTGCAGCACATTGTCAGGACAGTCCAAAAAATCCCACAAAACGTGGTAGACAGAACAAGCAGAACCATAACACTGTGCAAGTTATATGTTTGTTAGCCTTACGGCGTTCTTATGTGTCGGTTCAGTGCTGTTTGTCATTGGCGTAGGTTCTGGCAGAATGAGCGAATAAATTCGCCATATCAACATGGGTGTGTTCCAAGCAGTGGACACCGGTAAGTTTTTGGTTGATTTATTGGTGATTTCTTATAGTTTACTCATTAAGTTTTTCCCGATAGCCGGGAGTAGCTTTTCTTCAGCAAAGTAATAAAAGCATTTAAAACTTCTCTCGCGGAATGCAATGGTGGACACATATTGACTATTACAATCGGTAAAACTTTCCTAGTGTCTTAAAGTATAAGCTGCTTTATAGATAAATGGTTCCAAATCCATTAGTAGAGCAACATATCGCTCTAGATGACATTCAAATTGGTCAAATATCTGACGAATGTTGGAATGTAAGAAAACCAAATATCACACGCATGTTGGATTCTAATAGCAAATCTAAAGCAGAAAGAGATAATTATGAAAATGAAATTCATAGGTTTTAAGAATGATGAAGATGAGATATTTAACCAGAGTATGGTGGCAAAATCTGCAACCTACACAAACTTTGAATATACAATTCTATTATGATCTTAAACATCGCATGCACGTAGGACGCAACGACGTAAAAACTAAATGTCCATCAAACGAAGCTTCTGCAAAACGTTACAATCAAAAAACTTGACACATAGTTTTCAACACAACTGTTTCAATACCGTTGTTATAGAAAAATATTGAAGGTTACGCTAATATTATAAAGATGTTGTTGTTTACGTATATTAGGAATTTACAGTTTCAGATATTTCAAGGTTGGTATATCGCTTGTCGGAAATGTTAATAAATGTTCTTCGAAATATAAAGGGGGTCTTTGTGTCATTATTTTGCGTAAGCAGATACTTTATTGTAAATTTATTACGATAAATTATAACACAACACCTCTACTATGCCAAGGTAAGATATAAAAAGTGTTGTATATTTACAAACTGGATGTAGTTTAAATTATTTTTAATGAATTCTATTAAAGTATTCGCTCTAAAAGTAGCCTTGTTTTTCTCAGCATCATCATTGGAAGTTGATTTGGATACAATATTAAAATTAAGATTATGGATATTGGTACCAAATTTCGATTTATTTTCAAAAAAACTAAATGTGATCCACCAATTTGTTAGAGGTCACTACCAAATCCACTATTCGATAAGTCAAATGGTCTACTCCGTTCTTTCAATATTCATTCCTCTTATATAAGGTAAACAAACGTAACATACGTCTTGTAGGTTACTATAGTCGAGTTGTAAGGCTTCGTCCGAACGACTTCCGCGCTACTTGACATCGCCGCTAAGCCTTTAATATTGCCTTTCATCGATTTATGAACGAACGTTCAAGAATTCACCCTCGTTTCAAGAGTCTTCACGAGTATCTGGCATTGTGGTTTTATTTGAAAAGCGAAATTTTACAATGACTATTTGGAAATCTAGGTCTTGTTTTTCTTCACCAAATAGGAAGGCTTTAGAATCTTTATTACAGATTACTGTAATCTATATTTTGCTATAATTAGACGACGCGACTGTGCCATGTTTAATTTAGCTTTGAAAATCGGTGATCACTGTGCAGTAGCGAATAAAATATGCCGGGATTGATTCATCATTCAAGAGATGCTAGATGCTTTTGTACGGCGGCTGTTGCAGTTTAAATACTCACAAGTGAAAATGTCTCATCTAATAGTAGTTTATTTTAGATCAAATTGTTTTCATCTTTACCAATGGATCAATATTTATACATTTCACTTATAACGTCAGTCATTAACGGATGGATAGAATTTTGTAACCCTGAAAAGTAATTTATTGGATCACAAAAGTCTTTGATATAGGAAATACTTTCATAAATGAGAGCAATCTAAAACATAACTGAGTGCTATAGATTCTGATGCGTGTCATGATAAAACATATTTCACAAGTTCAATGCCCAGTAAACATAATGGAAACCGAATAATCTGAAAAATCTCCACACGGCAACAAGGTCTTTCCTTATCACCCCAATACTTCACTTCGAAAATTACGATATGAGTCATCTAGGTGCCCCTAATAAATAGATTTTTTAATAATACGGACGCCGGGCACGAGAATAGACGAGCGGAATAGGCCAATGATGAACGACGAAACTGAATCGTGTCGCGTTTCCCGCGCAAACGCACGTCACCCGCGCTGACATCTTTCAAACATGGCTGCGGTTTATTGGCGCGAATTTGGCAGAATGAAGCTGTAGGTAGTTTGTAAACAATCAACTAATGAGTAACGCGATTGCGTAAGTGCATGACTGATTAGGTGAAGGCAATATTGTGACCAGTAATACGTAGTTGTGTTTCAATGCAAAACAGTCATATTTCAGCCAATGTAAAACTACTAAAGCTGCACTTGGCGAGCGTCCTTGGCTCGTGAAAAAGTGCACTCGTCATGAAACGTATGCTTTTAAAACAAAGTCGTTACAGGTGAAATATTATTATTTCTTATTGTTGTAACAACGTTTATTTTAAATCAACCGTCGCCCACGTGTTTAAATACGCTGTGTATCTGATAGAGATCACAATACAATGTCATTATAAAATAAAGTTGAAGACATTTCGCCAGTTTTGTTTAGGATAGGATAGGATTTATATGAGATTATCCAAATATACTTAGATTCTATAATTATCTACATCTAAAACAAAATAGATAAGACCTTACATATTTTACACACACTTAACCCTGTTGGGTTAAGTGTGTGTAAAATATGTAACTACCAATAGAGGATACATAAATTATCTTATAAAATATTATATCATGTTCCTTATTAGTCGCAATGAGAAGAATATTCAAACAGAACTTGATACATAAGAGCAATATCCGAATGAAATGTACCACAACGTCCACAACGCAGCGGACATTGCTCGCCCCGCTGCAGATTGCCGCACATAAATAGATCGTTACTCAAAAAAAAATCAAACAAACCAAAATAAAAACTGACGAATGTCAGATCGCACGCATTTCAAAGAGATTTAATCTATTTTTCTTCAAGGATATCCTGGTTTAATTATAACCAATTTACAGAACTATAGAAACAAACTGAAAAGATGGATAGATTGAAATGCACATTATGTGAATGACGAAGATGCGTTATTTTGACGCAAATCGGGCGAGATTGATTTGTTATATAGAACATTAAAGTAATAATGTTGTTTATACGTTTTAATATTTCGATTTTAGTTTGTACCTAATGCACTGAATTTTCTTTTTAGACTGAGAGAGAGAGAGAGGATATTAAAGCCGCGAAGAAGTGTTCGCTAGAGCATTCTGCAGATCATTCACAACAACCACAGCCGGAGTAATACCCTAACAATGACACATATAATCGTGAAACCAACGAGGCAGTCGTTGTTGTTTATGTTAAAGAAGTCAATATTGGCAACCGATCAAAGGATCAAGATATATTGCCTCGCGGTTCACCGATAAATCAATTTGATAGTTTGGCCGTCGACCTGCGATCACATGAAAATCCGGATATACTTTAAGGCGTAGGCCATCTTTCATTTAATAAATTAGTTCATACAATTACTAATTTAAATCGGTTGATATGTAAGATTTATGTTGAAAAGGGTAGACTCATCGAAAATCTGAATTTGTGACCGTTCATGAACTCGAAAAAGGTGACAGATTTTGCAATGTCAGGGCAATGTTGAAAAAACGATTTCCAGCATTTTTTTGCAGTAGAATCGACTGTGGAAATCCGTACATTGCATCCCATTCCAGACAATAAATATGTTCAAGTGGGCAATTATGTAAGTCTTGTACGTCTAAATTATGTGGGAAATGCATTTTGAAATGTAGCCACCAGACTGAAATGAGTACCCATAAGTATTCGCAACTCTGCTTCAGTATCAAAGAGACTACCCATGTTACAATCACAAAATAACTCGTAAAGCCAGTTATTTAAATAAATCAAAATTCATATTCATACTTTATTACAGGATTTTAAATATGTCACAAGTACACGTTAATAAATAGTTTAGTAGGTTAGATTTCGGGTGCAATCGTCATTATTTTATACGTAATTCAAAGCGTCACCAAATACCTAACACATCCCGTTGGCACAGTTCGTTCGTCCCGTTTCCATTGGCGCCATGTTTGACGTTTAATGTTTACATGTGTGGGGGAATCTTTTAGCTATACGTATTAGTTGTCTGTGTGGAGGTCGCAGTAGTTTATATCGTCACCTTGCTAGTGCAGCAGTTAGATTTTCTTTCGTTTTTCGTCCCGTATTCTCAAGAATGTCTAAACAGAAATCGTAAAGTTGTTATATTCTGAAATTTATTTATTCCAACTGCTCAGTGCTACTCTTATACCCCGAACCGAGAATTATATTATATAACTGGGGTCTCAAATTTTAAGGTAAATTTAATCATCAGCCATGGTGACCAATAAAATAGTCCATTTAATTGCTATAAGAGCAAGTTCCATTCCATCCCATTGATTGAGAAACTAACAAAAGATAAACCAATCTAGAATGCGTCCAGAATGCAACTAAATAATGTCAAGTGGCACCATACCAGTCATGGTACCAACAAGTACCAGGGTCCACAGCATCTGACCTAATGACGTCTATTTCCGTCGACAGACCGACGCAAGCGCAGTTCGTGATGAAATAATTACCCGTCCACAAACGTTTCGCGAATCCGTTCCGGAATTCGACATAGTCTAGATATTCGGCAACGAGTGTTACTATTTTACAAGTTTTTAATGGTTATTGGGTTATGTATTTTGCGATAAATCTTAAATTCTGTTGGAAGATCGATGCTCTGACGTTTTGGCAAGGAACACGAAAATATATTAATGTAGCACAAATGTCTTGGATTGAAATGAAATTAAAAAGAGGGCCATCGGAATAAAATATCTACACAAACAGTAATTTTTCAGTAATTCAGATGATATGACAAAGCTTGAACTAACACTACAGCCAGACCAAGGCAATACTCTATCACTTAAATTTCCTTATAATGTGAACGTTAACTTATCCAGACTGACTGCTCAATTTACTCCTCAGTGACAGGAGATTTAAGGTAAATAGATTGAACTAAAAGGGGTTCCCTCCGTGCCACAAAATTGACCTCGACAGGTGATGTATGTACTTAATTGGACAGCTACATTCCCGTTTACCTCAGTTCATTGATTTTCCTATACCGTAACCGTGTTGAATACTATTTTCGCTTGGATATTGCCTAGAAAATCTATAATGGCGTTGATAGATTAAGTTCAGTGTTCTCGATATGACAGCTATTTGTCTATTTTTCTCTTCACACAGCGAAACTGGCGTGTTTATTTGATGCGTTCCACGAGTACAATTCCAAAGATATTTTATCTACTGTTTAGGTTACCGAAAACTTTTCCACCGGCAAACATTTTAAAATACCTACCGAATAAATTTGAATTCTCTTTCAGCAACAAAAATACTACCTATTGAATCCAGAGCTAAACAGAAGCATATTTTTTTCAATGAGAAATTTAATGAAATGGATTTGATATAATTTTGACGTAATATACAACATACGTCTAAACAAAATTGCTACGTAGTGTACTAGCCTAGTCTAGCCTAGTAACTGGTGAAAACTGGTCGCAGCATAGCATAACTATTATGCTATGCTGCGACCAGTTTTCACCAGTTATGTTTAGATCCTTAAAATAAGGACTGCGACTGGGCACTGTTCCAGATACCAAACTGCTACTAAGTATTGCTCTGTTTTGAAAATCGCTACCGGGAACTGTTATTCTGTTATTGATTGGATAGAATACACTTGTTGTAATGTTTAATGATATGAACCGATTTGGATTGCCACAACACTTCTTCCATTTACTTTACCAAAAGATTCAACTAATTTTAGGATAAACTTGTTGAGTATTCGATTACAGCTGTGAGAGCAGTCCCATCCTTCTGACAAGTTTCATTCAAATTACTTGGCAGATAAAATGAAAGCAATTCTAACATATTCTATAATGCATATCCATAAGTGGAAGCGTCCGTAAATATTGTAAGTAGAGGTAATGCTCAAAACTTTCCGTGACTTCTTAAACAACTATTGACCATAAAAGACCGAACCATTATGCATCTCTTTATTTTTGCTTATCTCTCCAACTGGAAGGCTCTTTGGACGAAAATCTTAACAAAAATTTACTTTTCAATAGTTGGTCTCTTTGACTGCAAATCTCTTTAATTTCTCGCTTGTTAAGTTCAATCCAAAGCTTTCTGCTATTAAAAAAGAACCCAAAACATACGTGGAATTTTCACATACGCATAGCGTCAATCAAAACATTAGTAATCTCTGTTATCAATGTTCGGGATAAGTGCCGTGTTTTAGTGGCGGATTTAACGCAAATTGTTAATAACCTGTGACGTCTTTATGTTTCCATTTGCCAGTTTTGGTCAAAGTATATATTCTTTTCCAGTTAGCTTCATTCATAGAAATGTGTTTTTGGCCAAAGAACATATTCTTTTAAAAGCTTCATTGAAGTGGACTGATCGTAGTAGTCAATAGAATTGCGATTGTATTGTATGTAGAAGTGCGCATAATAAGCAAGAAAGAGACGCCTACTAGCTACCACCTTGCCAAGGTTTCAGAATTTAGTGAATCCGATAAATTACTTCGGAATAAATTAACAGAACTATTTATTTTTCAAGAGATCACCACAAACTAAGAATACAGGAAACTACATTACGTTAATTAAGAATTAACGGAAGACGATTTATTTTTAAGCTGAAATCCTGTAAGCAGATGGTATTACTCGGTTCAGCGATATCTGATACGGATTGAGGGTGGATACGTGTTAAGCGGAAATAGACGTATCCACATATTCCATTACTATAATAGTGCATCTGCAAGATTGAATATTCTTGATGCGTTTTTCTTCTTGATATGCCTTACCAAATTGTCAATAGTACAAGAATTCAAGAAAAATAAATGGTTCTTTAATAATTAGAAATCTTACAGAATTGTACATGTGGCTTTCTACTTTTTCCTTTTCTTCGTCGCTGTGCACTTCAGGATCCATAATCTGTGTATTTTATTTTCACCCCTATTCACGTCAAAGCATATAAAGCATAAATGTATAATGAATACAACATTAAACTGAAATGAAACTATTCGGAAAAATCCAACCATATTTAGCATCTAAAGTTATGCCGTTGGAATATTTTCGTGCTAACCCATAGCACGTGCCGCGCCCTATTAAAGTATTAATAACTACTTGTACTCTCCATGAATTCCACGCAAAACGCAAGATCATTACCGACGTTACGGAATATATAAAGCAGAGATATCCAATCTGAAATATATACAGGCTGTTTGATAAAAGAAAGGATAGAACAGAAGTAGCTTTCACCAAAAAAACGGTTTCTTTCTTTCTTTATTGCTCTTGTTTCGAGTATGTCAGTGCAGAAATGTTTTATTTTTCACTTGAACTATATCTCCAAATTAGCATAAAAAAACCTAATCACTACTAATTCCAATATTTTTTTATTCAAATGACATTAATTCACTAACATTAACGTCATAGTCAAATGTTCTCGCAACATCAGTTGACGTGTTAAGAGCCTTGCATTTTTTCATTAAAGCGTAGAAATACATAAAGCAGCATGTATACGGCGTAGTTGGTTTTAATGTAAACAAACTAACATTGGGTGGCGGAACATTGCTCATCGCGTGTGGAAAAACACAGGTTTATTGAAAGCAAGGGATCATGATCCAATGCGTAGCGTTAAAATACAGACACGATTTTCGTATTTATTTAATGTTGGGCTCATATTTACGAAATAGTGTACCTTGAAGGTATAGTTAGGTAGATAATAATAGAAGCAACGTCACGGCGATCAGATGGTAGACCTCATTCAGTTGTTGTAAAATAACACTATTGTTTATAAAATATTAGCACACAATAGAAGAAAAGGCAAGGTGACACCTAAACTAAATGATTGGTAATCTTGATAAATCTTTTTTATTTCTGCCTTTTACTAGTCTTATCGAAGAGAATGCGATATCAATAACAAACCATCAGGCCTAACTCACTCAAGATATTAAAAAAAAACACAAAGACCCGAAACGAAACACGCAAATATCCAATCCTTATATATATCCTATCCTTATATGAGAGGAATATGAATATGGTAATAACGTGGATGAGCATTCGACTAAGAAGAATATAGTAGGGGTGCATAGGGTTCCCACCAAGAACTTAGGGTCCCAAGCCAATCTCACCTGCAAGTGGTGCACCTGCCGATCAACGGACGAGGCTCTGGCAAACAAAATATCCCAATAAGCGGCAATAGGCTCGCCACCTATTACGTGGGATCAAAATACTGGCAAAAAGTGGGTGTTTAATATGCCTCCGTCTACCCCTTCGGGGAAACAGGCGTGAGTCTATGTATGTATGTAAATATCCAATGAGGGTCTTCTGAAATGACGTGCTACGCGGCAGCACTGAGGCATCAGGTCCAGAAACCTGCCAAAACTGTCAAAGCGCCTATATGTATTTTCGTACGTTTGTTTGTATTATGTGTGTGTACGCGTCTGTACATATCTGACGTCAGTTTGGACCTGACGCATACTAAGCGCCGTCTGGTGGCAGAAGAAATATCAAACACCCTCATTAGACGAAAATTGAATTGAACCGATAAAGAAAATCCGAATAAGGAAGAAAATTTAAAATTTAAACTAATAAATTGACAACATAAAACAGATAATACCAGATCCAAATAAAACCACAAACGATGCAAATAAATATATATATCATAAAGAAGAAAACAGTCTAAAAAATATTTAGTGGGGAAAAGTGGGAAAACCCCCAGAGCAGCAATTAAAATACATAAATAACAAAATATATTGGTCATCTGGAAACACAAAATGAATGCTCCAAAAACACATAAACATTTATGAGAAAACATGTTTTCAAACTTTGGAATCTGTATTTCCCTGAAAACTAGGCGATGTAAAACACATTTTATAGAAATAGATGTGATGGATACTATATAACTTTATTGGTGTCGATGAAAAAATTATGTAAGACAATATTCCGATTTCATCGGATTGAGTATCTTGCTGGTCTCCGAAATTCTAAAGAAAATTCTTCATTTATGTTGGATAATTTGGAAATGGACGGTTCAGTATAGCAAATCAAGGAAGCAAGTGTGGTTCCACCATTCTGTATAAGAGAGGTACATTAATCTCGATTTGCCGAATAAGCGAGTTGTTCTCAAATAACTTCTATATAGTTGAAATGGTCATCGTCCAAATTTTGAGAGTGCGACAAAAAGTTATCATTGTAATTCTGCAACCAACTACTACAACGATATATTTACATCGATAGGTACGACCATATCAAGAAGCGCCAACGTTCGCTGATTTAATAAAATACACTAATATTTTAAAAACTATGTTGACAAGACGAATCACATAATTTCAGCAATTAAAACAAATAACGCAGAAACCCACTTTAACGTAAATACTTAGAGGTGTGTATTACACAAAATATTATTTTTGGGAGCATTACATATCGATAAAACTAAATTTAAACAGGCAGACGACTTATGACGGGGATTATTGGCCGAAACTTTATACTGCAGTAAATAGCTGTTATGAGCTATAAAATTATCATAGCACGTCTTATTTTTAAGTCGTGGCACTCTGTTTAGTACCAAATATTATTTTTACAACGAACACTGGCTAGATTTAATCTCACTATGAGTACATGCTAATTGATAAACAAGAATTAATATTCCGACCAAAAAGAAATTCAGTGGAAATGTATTTAAGACCTTCAGAAAGATCTTCAGAACACTCTGATTTTAATGATACAGAAAAGAATATTTCTACTGTAGTCACCTCAAAATATGTGATACTAATATCTTCTTAATATATAAAATCCTTGCGTTACTGTCTGACTGACAGACACGCTACAGCCGAAACTATTGGGCGCAGGAAGCTGAAATTTGGCATGTATGTTCCTTGGGGACCGTAGGAGTGCACTAAGAAGGGATTTCCCGAAATTCCCACGGGATCGGCCAAAACGGGTAAATTAAAAAAAAAATGCTGGCGTAGCTGCTGGCGTCCTCTAGTTATTTATAAAACACGTTCTAAGAAACATAATCGCACTACTTCCTTGTTGAATCGCACACGACACTGAGTATTTCATTCAGAATATCATAAATCGCTCTTAACCAAAGAAGGACAAAACGAAACTATATAAGAAACCCATTAGCCTGAGTACACTTTAATTTACGGAGCGAGAAATCTATCACAATTCCTCCAGCACTACCCAAGAACGGATCCCATAAATAATAAAAAACGCAATGTCATCGTACTTCATCTAGGATTTACTTACTAAACGAAAACGGGGCTCGCAAAGTAAAGGAAAAAAAAATCTACGGCATCACGATTTCATCTGTCTAATCCGAAACGAATGGAGACAGCGAATAAAACGATGTCACTAAGAATCTGTTTCGTTCAAATGATTTATTACATTCAGACTGTGTAACACTTTTATTTTCAGTATTTAGGTAATCTTGTTTTTCAATTTTAACAAAAACATTGAAGGATAGTTTCAACTTCACTAATTAATTCTGATTTAATTCGTTGCGTGTTTCAGGTTGGTACAACTTGCTGCACAACTATTCATTATTTCATTACTTCTGAGTCCGGTTACACAGGTGATACAGTAGGCACACGCAGAATTAAGGAGTGACTAGCTCCAATAAAAAAAAACAATATTGAAGGGTTACAGAGAAGGCGGGATGAGCTGGATAGCTTCAACAGGGTTCCTTTGCATTGCACCGGGATGCCACAAGCTCATAAAAAAGAAGTAAATATCAGAACAAGAAGCAGCTGAAAATTGACAAAAATTATAACGATGTACCAATCAAAACGACCATGGCATTCGGCATTTCGTAAATGCCAACAATCAAGATATAGCAATTACTTTCTCTAATACTTTTTCAAAAATCCGCCACGACCGCAGACTTTGGCGTTTAGCCAACAATCCGGAGATGAACCGATGCACTACAGCCACGGGACATTTCAAAAGAGTGCTTATTGGACAAAACTGGTTTCATCTCTTGGGATATTGTTGTAAGGCAATAAAGAAGCTTGTCATATAGCCTGCTTATCATAAGGGCGGAGAGAGACTACAGAATTTCGTTTCCTACGATCACAGATAAGAATAGGTAGAATAAAACATTTCATTTCATCATCTGAGGATGAGTTGTGAGATTTAAGGATGTATATTTGCATTCTGCACATTCTGCCCACATGCTTATCATTTTAACATAACCATAATTGAATGTTCCAGATTTTCCGGCCAGGTCTGGAGTGATGTCGTTAGTCTTACAAAAAGTCAAAGTCAAAATCATTTCACGATGATTTTAGGTCACGATGTCAAACTTATGAACGTCTTCATCTTCTATTTCGTTCGAAAAATCTACAATTCGATGGACGATTATTATTAAGATGATAAAGTACACAAATCCAGCAATAGGCTAGTTGACAAAAGAAAATTATAAGTCCGTCCTTTAGATTATTCAAAAATAAGTCATACCTACGTATTTTTTTATTTGTAAATTAAACCAAAAATGACCAAGTTATAGCTCATTAAAGTTACGTATAACGCCACAGCGTGCTGCATTTTTTCGCACTAGATGACGTCACACGTAACTTTCATTGGCTATATCTTTGTTATTTTTTATTTAATTGAAAAAAGAAAAAATACGTGTCCAATATTTTTTATGATCTAAAATACGGACTAAATAAAATGTAATTATTTTGACCCTGGAAACTACCCTATTGCTACAAAAATACCCAACGGACGCCAATCCGGACCTCTGGGCGCTGAAGTCTCTTTTATAATTATGACCTTTATTGACAGCATTTTACATCCTCTATAAAGTAAACATCCTCATTAACGTAACTATTTTAACAACACTTTTAGGTTAACATTTAGTATGTTAATCACCAGAAGGTTATCCAAACCTTTAATAATAATGATGGTATTAATTATCATGCACTTGTGTCGGAGTTTTCAGGCCGCGCAAAAACCTCCGACATGGCTTAACGATTCTTGTTCAGGGACTGAAGGCTTTACGTGCCCTCTAAATTAGGGCGCTGCCGTCGCCCTAATTTAAAGACCACTCGCGGGTACCCATACAAGTGGTGACCAGCGAAGCCTTTGCTTAACTTAACCTACTACGGGCGGCAAGCCAAGACCCGCAATGAGAAGAAGACATCACAATCAACCAACGATGTCAAATGAACAAAAACACTCGGAACACACTAGTGTTACTCCACCGTATAGAACAAAGAAAGCTGTGGAGTAGTTATTATGCATATACAGTATGTTATTAAATATCTGCCATGACATAAGACACTGTCTATTGTTGGCACGCAATGCGTGCTTGACACATTCATAACATAACTCACTGTGGTGCGGCAGTGATTTTATTTTAGACGTGTAAATATGGCATTTGCTATCGAGTTGTAGGTTCGATTCTTGTCTACCGCGAAATTATCTGCTAGCACAAATAAGCGTGACAGGCATAATTTCAACTCTTCATCACTACATATTATAAAACAAAGTCTGTCTTCTGTCTGTCTGTCCCTATGTATGCTTAAATGTTTAAAACTACGCAACGGATTTTAATGCAGCTTTTTTAATAGATAGAGTGATCCAAGCGACGTCTAGTTGTAATATAAACGCATTCATTGAAGGTAAATCACAGTTAGTAAAATCTACTAGGTGAACTCTATGCTAATTTACCCTTATAGGGAAAATAATTTTAGATTCTCAGTGCGCAGTGTAAATAACTTTAGTAAGGCGTACAAATAGGGTACACTACTGATTTTAGTAACCGATACCAGTTAGTAATTTTCTGTAAACATTCGAAAGCTATCTCCACACCCAAATTAAAATGACACTAGTATCAAAATATAAACTACAAAAAGTGTTTTGTTTATTAAAAAGACGTGGTTAAACTAATAAACTTTTCAATATACCTACACATTAAAATGTCATAAACCAACCCTTACTTACTTAAAATCAAAATACCAACCAGACCAAAACCAATTTACAAACAAAAGACACAAAATATCAGTAAAATCACAACCAAAATCCAATTTTTCTCAAAATAATGTCACAATTTAATCCAAAAAATCCAACGTATCGTTAAATTCCCACAGTGCGCGTTCGATCGCGTCTCGCGTTGTACTGAAAACTGAATCCATGAAACTTCCTTGCATACTGCACCAACCACTCAACAAGAACTATACCACCAAACACCACTGGACGAACCAGCAGATCAAATTACGTTGGCCAAATCAAACCAGGTGTTAAGAACCCTGCACAGTAATAAAATGGGGCACGCTGGAGACTAATTTAGATTGGTGATGTGGACGATTTTGCCATCGAATTTGGACTTGCTGAAAAACGAATTAGTAGGAATGGGCGTTCAAATTGTTCTGGTCATACATTCAGTAATAGTGAATGATCAAAACAGTGTAGCCGATATACCAGAAACAATATCAAATTATTCACCTCCCTCTTTTTATGAATTCTCAGAGTTTTTATGATTTACGTGTTCCCGATGGTAAATGTTTTGAGATGAAACTGGATTTCCCGAAAACTTAAAGAAAATGGAAGATCAAATGGTACTTATGTTTACAAAGAATACTCTATCTATAGGAATCGTTGAAACAATCAAAACATATGGACCTATTACGATGTAATAGTAAACGTTGTTCAGATCATAGGTAATTGTTAAGTCTGTCAATGCCCGGGTCGATAAATTGTTGCAGTGGTATGAAATCAAAAGGTTCCTAAAATTAAGTTAGTCTTTAAGAATATCAACTTTTTATCCATAAGATTTTATAAAGATATAAATAAGTATTACTTAATGTTTTTATGACCTCAAAATGGCTGAACTAAAAATGATAAATTTTAGTATAAGTACAGATAGATCAAAACTACTAGATAGACCTTTGAAAACGAATAAAATTTAGATGATAATAGGAAATGATTGAAGAATGATGATAGGAAAAGATTTAATCTTGAAAATTTCAAGTAGAGGGGTAAAATATATTTTAAATATGTTATTTTATCTTTCAAATCTTCTACATATTTAATCTAAAACATTAAAATAGAAAATATCCTTTACAAATCATAACCAAGCATAACAAAACGTTGACGAAAACAATGAAAACACAACTTTCATGTAAACAATACATACTGAATTCAATTAATTCTTCATTAAAACGGCAACGACCGAATAGCAATACAAATAGAGTTCAAAATTACATGTTTACGGAGTCCTTTACACATAGCATTTACAAACTAAAACAAACCTTACATTTTAATAATAAGGTTTAAAATGGCATTGAACATGTCAGTCCTTTACACAAGACCTTATCAAACCAAAATAAGCTTTTTTGCCTTTGTAATAAGGTTTATAATTGCATTGCATATGTGAACTATATATGTCGTTCTTATGTCTGTCTGTGCAATGGGACAGTTTGGGATACAAAGTATCGGCGCTCTCAGTTAAGCGATATATTTTGGGATGGCACGATAGGTATTCGCTCTTATTTCGATTTCCAAGAAAACACATCAAATCGATACCTATATAAAAATATCGAATTTAGACGTTTTTTATGTGTTATTACTAGGTTATAACCAGGGCGACTACCGCGTTAATGTACTATAGCTATTTGCTACAAGTTACATCAAATACCGTTTAATAGCTTTTCATACATACATACATATCTACATACATAGACTCACGCCTGTTTCCCGGAGGGGTAGGCAGAGACTACGGAACGCCATTTGCAACGATCCTGACATACTTCTCTTGCTTCATTCACTACCATCAAGTTTCTCATGCATGCTCTTCTGTTTAGGGTACTTCTGACCTGTCCTTTTTTTAGGATGTCTCCAATCTGGTCAGAGAACGTCCGCCTAGGTCTTCCCCTTCGTCCTGTCCCATTCACACTTGCCTTATATATCTTGTGTCAGTCTTTCGTCATCCATCCTCTCCATGTGCCCAAACCATCTTAACATGCCTTTCTCGATGCTTGTCACTACATCTTCTTTTACCCCACACCACTCCCGTATCACACAATTCTTTACTCTGTCGGTCAAAGACACACCACACATACTTCTCAGTGCTCTCATTTCTACAGCATTTATTCTACTTTCAAGTCTCTTCTGCCATACCCAACTTTCACTACCATACATAAGGGTACCATAGCTTTTCATATGAAAGAGTAACAAAATATAAACCTCATCCTAACTAGGGTTACCATATGACAGGCGTTTTCCGCATTTGACAGGCATTTTAAGCTTTAGACAGGCGTACGGCCGGCATTGGTCTGAGACAGGCATTTTAAACGTATCTACGTTTTCTTTCGACAACGCGCAGTGGAGTAAAGAAACAAATCGGCTGACAATTGAATCAGTAAAAGCAATATTCATTACTCAGGAAAATTACAAAACTGTATCTTGTGAAGATTTTTACGTTTTTGTATTAGAAAAGAAATAACTATAAAAAAAAAATAATGTCCTCTGACAAATATCAGTAATAAATATCCTTCTTCATTATTATCTGTTGGCTTTTAATTATTAGGTACCTACCTCTAAGGTTTTGCTTTAGACAGGCATTTTTCTAAAAATTCAGGCATTTTAGGTACCATTGACAGGCATCCCTATATTTACATATGGTAACCCTAATCCTAACAAAGTTTCGCATATGAATATAGGAGAAACGCAGAGACATTTAATCTAGATGAGCCCGCGGTTACACACTTACACCCGCGTTATTTAGGGCTATGATAAATCTGTTCAGTTTATTAGTAACTAGATGATGCCCGCGGTTACACCCGCGTTATTTAAGGCTACTGCGCCGCTGCCGTGGCTCATAGCGTGATGTTATATAGCCTATAGCGTTCCTCGTTAAATGACCTAACTAACACTGAAATAATTTTTCAAATCGGACCGGTAGTGCCTGAGATTAGCGCGTTCAAACCAAACAAAGAAACAAACTTTTCAGCTTTATATATTAACTAGATGATGCCCGCGGTTGCACTCGCGTTATTTAAGGCTACTGCGCCGCTGCCGTGGCTCATAGCGTGATGTTATATAGCTTATAGCGGTCCTCGATAAATTACCTAACTATAAACTAACACTGAAAGAATTTTTCGAATCGGACCGGTAGTTCCTGAGATTAGCGCGTTCAACCAAACAAAGAAAAAAACTGTTCAGCTTTATATATTAGTATATTACATTTAGTAAAGATCTGCTACAAGTTTTTGATGTAAAAGAAAAAAATCAGACATCTATACTCATAAAATTTTGCGGTAATAATAGAAAGAGAACCGCATTTTTATAAAGTAAAGAAATATAAAATGTTTAAATGTTATTTGAAATTGATATTTTATGTCAATATGTTTCTCTGTTCTGGAATTTGTGAGTGAGTCACTCAGCTGTTTTTCAATAGTTACAATTTGATTCTATCCAATCTAAAGCAGACTTGCCACGGTGCGTGGTTTTGAGGGCGGCTACGCGCGGCAACTTCTACCTATTGAGGTGGATAGAAGTTACAACGCGTAAAAAACATAGACAAAATATAATAGGAGGTTTAGTCCTTACCTGAGTAAAATTGATTAAACGTAGGTACACTACGGACACATCTTTGTAAATCTATTACCACCAAAATTCGCCGGAACAGCAGCCCTTATAGGGTAGGTAGTTGGAATTAAATGTAGACATAGAAAAACTACCTTCGTCAAAAAGTCTTTTAAAAATCCTCAAGAACTAAATCAGAGGCTCTAGTACGAGTTTGCACACGATTGTCACAGTGACGATAGCCTAGTCGACGGAAACAATTTCCATACATTTTATAAAAGCAATTTCTATCAAAGAGTAGCGATCGATAGAGACCGCTAGGGGGCGCATGGTATAATATTTAACATTTGTTTCGTAATATGGTTCTGCTTAAAATGGTTCCCTATTCCCTACACCATAAGAGCGTTACAAAGGCCACTGTACTTACTGGTTGTTATGCGCCGTGAGTCGGTTGGGGTCGCTGGCGTTGCGGTGCTTCCCGCGGCGCGGTGCGTCGCGCTCGCGGCAACTCTCCGCGCGGTTCACGCCGCGGGCACCCGCTGGGGACCGCCAGCTACACACACAATACATAATATGACATGTTGTAGTAGCCTTTAGTGGTCTGTTCAGGGGGTTGGAAAGTGGTTAGAGATGGTTTTATCCAGGGCAATGGTTTTATCGGTCGAGTCAGAGTTTTACACTCAATCGTCACCGTGACTGGTAAGGTTGCCAGATGGCTACGAATTCCGGGATTATCCGTGTCTTGTAAGTAGACCTTACTGTCCCGGATTCCTAAGACCTATCTACTAGACCGAGTCATACACTAGGAACTGAGATGCCAGCTAGACACACAATATACATATAGTAGCCATGAGTAGTGGATCCAGTATATTGTTTTATATTCAATTCAATTCAAATCATTTATTTCAGACTTTCAGTCCATAAAATGTTAGTACCTAGTACATCGAGATAACTTAAACCTATGTTGGTAACATACACATACAGCACACAAACAAGAAAGGAAAATGAAACAAAACAAGGGGCTTATTTTCAATTTCAGGGGCCTTCAATCTGGTGAAAGAATATTTAATCCAGTAAAGTCGTTCTATGAAAACGGATACTTTTGATAGTAAGAGGCGCAAAATGATTAATGGACACTCAGGACATTTTCAGCAAAAATAATACTACTACGACAAAAATATTAATTAAGAAGTTATCCTAAACTTTGAAGCAGTTCGTCAGTCCGTCAGTGTCCGAACTTACTAAACGAGAAACGCACGCAAGGCGGATGAGCAACTCTTTTAATGTCCTTAGATTAAAAGTATATTGAAAAGATCCACGAAAAGCTATTAAGTTGAAAGTATCTTACATAATTATGTTAAAACAAAAACAAAAAATAACCGCCACCTAGCGGATTTTATTCGAAGTTAAGCACCTTTTAGGCCATCTAGCGGCGAGTGGCGGCATTTTTTTATTAGTTTTACTACTACACACGAGGTGGCGCTACTAGTACAGTCATAATTCACAACACTGAGCGCGCTTTATTCATCTTAAAGCTTTCAATAGCCTTGAACGTTTTTAAGTCGTTATTAGTAGTCAGTAACTTAGAATACATCATCTCTCTGGTCTGGTTTTAGCCATGGAATATCGCTATCATTTTGTGTTGCGGCAGTTAGACGGCAGTCGCTCAGAGGGTCTAGTACGAGTTTTACACACGATTGTCACGGTGATGATAGCCTAGTCGAGAGGAATTGCCATACATTTTCCAAAAGCGCCCCTAACGGAGAGTAGCGATCGATAGAGACCGATAGGGGGCGCATTTAGAAAATGTATGAAAATTGTTCGCGACGACTAGTCTATTTTCACCGTGAAAACTCGTACTAGACCCTCTGAGGACCAGCTAATATTTCGTCACGGTTGTCACTCTGAGGAATAGCTATAATATTCTGTCAAATATGGGCTATATTTGAATTTGATATTTGCCTTCGGGCTCGAAGGCAAATATAAATGGAGAGCTGATCTTGGATCCAACCGGAAGCAAGCCATGACCACTATAAGGGGTTCTCTAGTCTGCGATTATATCGAGTCGATTCCCAATAGGAATAATTGCTATACTTTTTCTAAAAGCGTCTCTGGCGGTCTTTACTGATGGCATTTTACCGCTAGATGGCGCATTTAAAAAAGTTCCCGATGAGAAACGACTCGATTCAATTCGAACTAAACTCAAACGTTTTTACATAGAAATCTTAGAATATGATTTACTATACTGACTTGTTATCCTTATCAGGTTCCTTGGTGTTAGCGTCGCTAGTGTCGACGTCTGCGTCGGGAGCTGTCGGCTCGTCAGTGGAGCCTTCTCGCCTGGATTCGCCTGCGTAACGAGAGAAACACATTATTAGATTGTTTCGAGCGCCATCTGTTGGTCACTGGTGTAAGGTTGTGTACAACGCCATCTAGTTAGTTGGGTACGAACTTATAGTACTATATGTATTTAATTAAATGAAGCATTATTAGTGCAATTTTGTGTATTAAAATGATTTGTTGTTACAACGCCATCTAAAAAAAATGTACTTGAATTTCTTATTCAGCAGACATATCTATATTCTTAATACTTAATTAACTAAAAGATGCTATACGATTCTACATAGTTCCTCATGTTATTGAAATATGTAACGAGATTTTTGAAATCTATAACATCGCAAATCGTTGCCAAACTATGCTGAGAATGCACTA
This sequence comes from Euclidia mi, assembly GCA_944739405.2. NCBI lineage: Eukaryota > Metazoa > Arthropoda > Insecta > Lepidoptera > Erebidae > Euclidia > Euclidia mi. The sequence continues at coordinate 39,536,172 of OX123205.2, read as the reverse complement.
TTAGACGAAACACGTGCACTAATATAATACATAGTTTCCAGTCAACATACATACATAACTTCACGCCTTTTATCCCCGAAGGGGTAGGCAGAGGTGTATTACACACCCACACTTCGTTAACCCTTAGCCACCTAGCACCTATTACCGTCACACTACCACCTAACATACGTCTGTGAGACCCCGAAGCAAAAAAATCTCGTTTGTAGAACTGTGTAATGTAAGTTTCAGTTTTAAATTAAAATATTACTATGAACTTAATAAACTATTTATTGGAGTAAGAAAGGCACATGAATATCAACATTTTTATAATAATCTCAATTAAAGTATTCAACAAGTCTTAATTTTATCCTTATAAAGTAACATATTTGGAAAATGAGATCCATTACAATAATCACATAAGTAGGAGCTTCTTTGAACTCTTTTTGAATATTTACTAATATAATAACTTAAAAAAACATAATAATATCTCAATTAAAACAAAACTTAAACAAAATTGCAAGTCCTAAACTTACAGATTTTCACGACCTTTAATACAGAGTTTGTGTGAACATTCCAGGCAAATAGGAGCTTTGCATTCGAAACACATGTATTGTGTTTTACGTTTCTTTTTAGAATCGCAAGTAGAACAGTTCCTACGCACTGTCAACTTTTCTTCAGCACCAGGTGGAATCCTCGCAACTGCCTTCTAACACATACTCTAATGGTACATCTGCTTCAACATTACTACCTTCATCATTTGGTATATTTTCGTCATCTGATATATCTCGTTCCAACCACCGCTCGATGTATTCATTATTGAAAGTCATTTTCAACTAAAACTTAAAAATATACTAATGTAAAAAAAGTCACGTAACCACCTAACAGGGGTCTCTCCGGCCCCCGGCAACATATTTCTACTTACCAAAGACAAACGCGCGCAAGTCCAAAAGCGACAAGCGCTTGCGCGGTACTGAGAGGCGCGAGGAAAAGGTACAGAAACGAGCAAGTTTATACGAAGCACAGGTGCAAGAATATTCACGATTATCAATTCGTCGGGATCTGTCAGACGTATGCTAGGTGGTTAAGGGTTAATTATCGCTCGCTTAATGATTTACCCGGTAGATGGCAATAGGCTCGCCCTCTATTACATTGGGACCGAAACATAACTGGCGAAGTGTGGGTGTGTAATACACCTCTGACTTTTCTAGTCAAATACTAAAAATTACTCGGAATAAAATCGATATAATATATAAGAACCATTTTCCAACACCATCAGCAGTAGCAAATGAACGTAGCATGGTAAATAAAACAAAACTGAAAAAAAAACAACATACCAAACATAAAAAAAAAAAAACATAAAAACCACGTAATCTCTTCAAACAGCCTGCAAAACGCTTCCAAGATAGCCATTAAAACTAAAGCCCTCATCAATACGATTGTCACTAAGAAACAAAACATAGAATATACAGATAAAAGGAAAACTTCTAATGGAAACGACAACAGCAACATAATTTATTCCTTCGACATCACGCTCAGGTACAAAACGTGACGAAAAAACACGTGACAAGTCCATAAAATAAAACAACACCTGCTAAGGAAAATGGCTCAAGAAAATAAAATGACATATTTTTTCCACTCAACTTTCGTGTTCCTTTTGTAATGGAACTGCCAAGGAAGTCCTTTGTAAGGTTTTGATGTATAAGTCTTCGAATACTGAAACTTCGTAATGGACTGCACGGTATCTGATAACATTGAAACTTTGGTAAAAAATCCTTCAAAATTTAGTGCGACACATTTTTGCAAAGCAAAAATTTTAATAAAGAAAAAAATCTAATAAGACAGTTTTTTATGTAAATAAAAGGAGGCAAACGAGCAGACGGTTCGCCTAATGGTAAGCGCTGCCCATGGCCACCCGCAACTTAGCGGAGTCACAAGTGCGTTGCCTTTCTACGAGTTGGTAAAAGGCAGAGGAGTGGGATGAGGGAGACGGAAAAGGGGATGCTTAGCAAGTTCCTAATCATGTGTCCTATATTTGGTCCTGAGTGACTAACTGCTTAAGGCGCTGTACCTAGTCAAAATAGGCTTCACAAAACAGTTTTTTAGCCAAATGTATACATTTTAGAGCAGCTAAAAAAATATATGTTAATCTTGATCATATTTATGGGGGGACCATTGTGTTCAAAACACGTTTTCGGTAAATTTTCTCGATAAAAAAAAACATAAAATAACCATTAAAATTGAAATTGTAGCAATTGTAACTGTATTATTTATAAACAAATCTTGATAATATTAATAACAGTGATGTAATATATAATAATAAAGGGAACTGTTGTTTTTATTTATCGATTGGAATAAGATATTTGTAAGGATTAATGTATTTAATGATAAATAACTCGTTCTGAACGTCCCGTCGTCATCGCGCTTCTCTTTCTTATGTATACAATCCGACAGTGACAGCAACAGCTGAACTCAGTGTACTGTACACAGCGCCTTAAAGACCGTAAGGTTTGCTTATGTAGACGGAAAATTAAACTTCACATTTACGTTAATTTAGAGTCAGCATGCAAATTAGTCATTAAAGACATGAATTTACTATTCGAGGCAATAATGTCAAACTGACCAAAAACAGCTTTGACTCTGTCACAGTTAGTCTGACGAATAGAAAGTATAAAAGTTCAAAATATTTTCCACTCAGTCTTTCCCCGCGTAATAGAAACTTTTATGACAAATCCACGTAAACAGTAAGTCTGTTTGTCATGCAAGAAATCTGACAATTACTAACACAACCACAAGGATGATAACACCGTCAAAGGAAGGTGATGTCACTACGAATTACGAGGTTAGGAAGTCTAGTCTTTTTGAAGAATGTCACGCCAACGGAAAAAACCCATAATCGCTGACGAAGCCAGAGGGTCTAGTACGAGTTTTACACGGTGACGATCGACTAGTCGATGGGAACAATTTTCATACATTTCCTAAAGCGCATTTAGCGGACTCTATCGATAGCTATTATCCGATAGGGGCGCTTTTTGAAAATGTATGGAAATTGTTCCCGTCGACTAGTATATTGTCACAGTGACGATCGAGTGCAAAACTCGTGGTAGACCCTGAGGTCGGCCGTTGCAGATACAACTTAGCAAAATGGGGTATGTGACGGACATACGCACTGCTGGTGTCCCAAATGTCTGCACAGATCTTCGGAGGCCAATCTATGCCCAGCCACCGACAATGTAGTTGCTGTGGTCACACACTGGGTGAGAAGAAGAAGACGAAGACGGGAGCAATTTCCTGCATACATATTTTAAAAGCGCCCCCTATCGGATAGTAATATAGAGACCGCCAGAGGGCGCATTTAGAAAATGTTGCCGTCGACAGGTCACTATTCTACAAGACTAGGCACTGTAAGATCAATCAAGAATTCGTCAATACTGAACCACATTCATGACTCATAGCGTAAGATAATAAACATCGACCCACAGGTGATGCTGTTAGTTAAATATCCTGTTTTCCTTGCTACCCACTGTGTTATAGCTTTTAGCCCGTGACGCAAATGACCTAGCCTCGTGGTTAATGTAGGGCACTAATGTCACAAAGAAATTTGAAAAAAAGTACGTTGCAATATGCTTAGAATTTTAGATAGGGCATGGGCTTTGTCCGTGTGGTGACGGAGAAAGAATACGGATTGTCACCACCCCATCTCATCCCAAAGGTGTCGTAAGAGCCGACAGAGGGAGCATATTATGCAGAGAAAAGCACTGTAAGAGAAGGAAAACTTGATACAAAACCCTATACCAACCCGTTTGGCCAGCGTGGTATAGTAGGCCAATTCCTGCTTTTAAAGGAGAGGCCTAGTCCAGCAGTGGACTGTTAAAGGCTGATGATGATGATATGATGGGCTTTAATGAATATAATAATTATCTGTTTGTATAAAATTCTGCCGTTACTAAGAGACAAGCTACAGCCGATACTATATGGCGCAAGAAGCCTAAATTTTGCATGAATTTTTTTTTTGTAGTAATAGGCGGCAAACGAGTAGACGGATCACCTGATGGTAAGCAATTACCGCCGCCCATCGACACAAGCAACACCACAGGAGTCACAAGTGCGTTGCCGCCCCTTGGGGTTGAGAAAAGGGATAGGATGAGGAGTGGGATGAGGGAGAAGGAAAGGGGATAGGGCCCCCGGCACTCTCACTCACCGAATGAAACGCAACAGTTTAGGTACTGTTACTTTACGTCGATTTTCTGTGAGAGGGTAGTACTTCCCCGGTCGAGCCTGCCCATTCATGCTGAAATCAGCAAGGCTCTACTAGTAGGTTCCTTAGGGACCATAGGGGTGCATTATGAATGGATTTTCCGAAATTCTTACGGAATCGGGTAGAAACAGTAAAATTTAAGAAATATGTGCGGTATTTATTCAATATCATGATCATCGCCCTAGCGTTATTCTGGTTGCATACAAGACTTGCACGCCTTGGAGCCCGAGGTCCGCTTACTGCTCAAATCCGATATGACAAAACATCAATATATTGTTACTATATTCTTTTAAAATCGTAAATTCTAATGCGCAGTATCTATTATTGCGATAAAAATGTAATGTAATAAAATTCGCGTGAAAAATCGTTTCATTTTTATGGCTGCCATGAACATTTTATTAAATTTTAGGTAAGTAAAATATTTTGCTCTTACTGCTATTAGACGACAGGTGGCGCTATTAAGCGAATCAGAATCAGAACTTTATTTGTTAAACATAGGTCATATAAATATACAGATAGTAGTCTTAGAATTAGAGAACGCTATGTTTTGTCATGATGAATTTCATGAATTTCAAACATAACAACGCCATATTTTTTTTAGAATAAGTAATTTCTTTACGTAAACGCATTTCGGACATATAACTTTCACAACAGTTGGGACCATTTTACACGAATATTCTGACAGTAACTTGATCCAAATTAGTGTCAGAATATTGGTTTTCGGCAACCAAGATTTTCAAACACAAAGCCGGACTTTGGTAGCACATTTTTATGTTTTCAAAGGCTCTCAGCTTGCAACAAAATATGATCAGTGACAATCTCTTAAATCAATTATAATCTTGTTTACTTGATCTGAGAGAATAAACTAAGCAAATACATAAACGCTGTACATAGTAGCATATTCCTTAAAGTTCAGATCCAAAAATAACAAAACACAAACTTCTCTTGATCAAAACCGACCACGCTTTCCATTTACACCCGACCCACATGCACACTCCACATGCAATATAGTCCAATGTCACAATTACGATGTGAGTCAACACGGAAGTCACATCCTGTATAGTCCTGCCGCTCCTATTCGCACGGAGCAAGCGATATGTATAATGATTGGTATGACAACATATTATATATCATATATCCTCTTTACAAATTTTGACTTAGTTGCAATTATGCAAAGATTTTTGAAGCTAGTGTTTTCCTATCGAAAGGAGTGTATCGTGCAAGAATAAATGGAAATGTCGGTAAGGGACCCTAGACGGATGTACGCCGACCAAATAGGTGACGTACTGTAAAAGGTCCAAATTAAAAGTACCCATAACCGACGCGCATGCATGAGGTTAATGAATGTCGAGGAAGCGAAAGAGGTATGTTTGAACAGAAGCGTGTGGCGTTCCACAGTCTCTGCCTACCCCAATGGGAGACAGGCGTGACGATATAGATAGATAGATGTTTTGCTATCCTTATCTAAATAGACAGTGAAAACACAGATCCTGTGAGACTTTTTTCGAAGACCTACCTTAGTATAAACTATGACTAGAACCGGCTCCTAGTGTACGTGATCATTGCATTCTTTGAAAATTGAGTTATTTTATTTAGTTTCTTAATATCGAACACAAAGAAACCTAGATTTTAAATTACAATTTGTGTATCAAACGTATTTTAAGCCTAACTATAAGTATACTAGAGGACGCCAGCAGCTACGCCTTCATTTTTTTTTAATTTACCCGTTTTGGCCGATCCCGTGGGAATTTCGGGAAATCCCTTATTAGTGCACCCCTACGGTCCCTAAGGAACATACATGCCAAATTTCAGCTTCCTGCGCCCAATAGTTTCGGCTGTAGCGTGTCTGTCAGTCAGTCAGTAACGCAAGGATTTTATATATTAAGATTAGTTAGTTAGTACTTATCAGGTACGGCAATAGGCTCGCCGGCCTTATTACGTGGGACTAAAGTAGGTATACCTGGCGAAAAGTGGGTGTAAAAATACACCTCTGCCTATCTCTTCGGGGTTATAGGCGTGAGACTATGTATGTATGTATATTATCAGCAAAATTTTAAAAATCTTTGCCTTTAGTGACTCAAGCTTCATAAACCCAAAAAAGGTAAGCAAAACCAAATCCTTTTAACACTCAAATACAAAAAGAAAACAAAACCAAGCCCTCCAAAAGTCATCGCCTCGCAAAATATCCCCATACACCGACCAAACAACGCATACCCATACTAACTAACAGCCACAATTGGCTATGACCTAAGTCCTGACGTCACTATGCAGGCTAGTGAAGAATTGAGGAAATTCCACACAACTCTTAAGTCTATAATTGCACGCTATTTCTATACTATAAAACTACATTTTGACGTATTCTCGCAACGGTATGTGATGCATGTTGAACAGTTATGGTGGTAGGAAGAACGCCTTTGGTTCAACTGCGTTCATATTAAATGTTGTACGTAATATTGCCTATTTGGAATGGAAAATTATGTCATGATTCTGTATTGAATGGGATCTGAAGATTATCATTTGAACTAACATATCAATTATACACGCTTGATAGTTCTGTGTCTTATAGTGATGTTTTAGAAGCAGTGCTAGGTGCATTTTTTGTTAAGAAAAATAAAGGTTTAAGGAACCTATTGGAACTAGAGGTCGCGCCCCAAAGATTGTTTCAGAAAATATGACAACACCAGTATTTCTGAACTTGCGCGATTTGCTTTTACGAGGTGTGTGGACGGGTCTTATTGTGCAGCTGCTTGTAATGTCTTTTCGGGACCTGGTTTAAACGCCAGGGCAAAAAAGGTATCTTAAAGCTTGTAATACACATCGAGGCGAATAAGACACGTAAATAAATATATTATAGGTAACACAAAAATCCTATTGCAATGGTCTATAGGTTGGGCTAAACCAACGTGCAAGAAACTCCTTGTAAATCAATAATACTTGTAGCTATTGGCTACATCCTTGACTCGGTAAAGCAATCAACAAATTCAATATACTAATCTACATATTAACTTATACCAAAGGATGCCAGGACGAAGAGCAGTTATAACAAAATAATGATCGCATTTCTGCATGTGGTTTCTTTAATTAATACGTCAATCAAATATACAATGACAGACTACTACGCAAGGTGATTTTAATTACTATTCCATGCAACTCTTTAGAAAGCAAGTATCGAAATCAATACCTACTACAGTTTTTGCTGCTGACATAAGCTGACTGATGGTTTGAATATTAATTACTTGATGGCATGACCATCAAGAACTGTTTTTGAGCTTGATTTTTTTCTTCAGTATGTAAAGTCACACACGATGTAAGAAGTAATACGGATGTAGAGGATCTTATAGAAGATATCTACATGTATAAAAACTATGTCCCGACTGACATAATATCATCGCAAGGCCTATGCTACGCAAATCAGAAACATGAAGTCGCACAATGCGCTCTTTTTATGACTTAGGTAACCACTAAGGAACGATTTTTTGTTTGAAAATCTGATTTTGAAGTATTTTATAGATTTTGGCATAAAACATCTAATTTCAAAAGAGCATAGTTTGGTAAGTCTAGTAATTTCTAGAGTTTAAATACACTGCTCATAGCTACTTACTAATTCAACTGGCAAGCTCCATTAGCCATTTAAAAAATCCCAACGGAAATACCCAATAAAAGTACTCAATATGCGAATAGAATTAGAGAATTTACGCGGTCTTGGAGAGGTCAGAGTAACTTTATTATGCGAGACAAAGAAACTGCTACAGAAAATTGTATTTAATAAAATACCTGACGTGAGATTCGTGATTCAGAAGATAATGTTATTTAAGTTCAAGTAAAACTAAAGAACGAAAGAGAATCTTAATTCTATATCTTCCAATTGCAAGTCGGTCGATGCTTCAAAGTCTTTATATTATTGCATGTATGGTGGTTAAAGTGGCCACCTTGCCAGTTAAAACTAACTAGAACTGTGTGATCCACCGATGTTTCTATCAAGTAGGATAGTCTTGATAATGCTAGAAGAACACAGTATGACTCAGAATTCCCATACAAAACCATTCAACACACGACAGTTTTAGTATCAAAATTAGAAACAACACTATAACCTAAAGCTTAAAGTTCAATTCGCAATATCAAGTTCAAAGGACGATGACGTCACGGCACCTTGATTGGCCGTCGACCCGTCTCCCAAACTGCATCCCAACAGAAGTGGGTGTCAGCAGAGTACGAATTAAGCACGTTAAATATAGCTCACGGTACGCACCACTTTTTGTTTAAAGTTTATTGCCAAGTTTTGATGACGTGAAGCTTAAGCATAAATCCTACCGGCTTGAAGTAGAATTGGACCAACTGAAGCAAAAAACATAACAACTGCACAAAAGTGAGGTAAATTTACCATCTAGGTAGAAAAGGCGACCATATCCATTACGAGTTATATAAAAAAGGACAAAAAGAAATGTTAACAACACCCCTTTACCAAATAAATGCTATTAAGAACAAAAAGTCTTCCAACGATACCTACCTCTGCAAAAATATAAGACTCCAATCGTTCAAAAAAATATAAATATTTAAAAGACATTTAATCGACCAAATTTACTACTAATAAGGCAAAGGTTAAAAATAAAATTGGACTGTGTTTTATAATAAAGCGCAATAGGTCTTCGTCAGGAAAGTAGTTGTACCAACTACTGCAAACGAAATACAGTGAAAAATAAAAGTCATTCACGTCATTTTTCTCTTTGCAGGGAACTTAACACGATTACAATACACTGACACAAAATATATTACTCGTGTTTTACGCCAAACATCACTCAGCGATCTCGAATTTTTTTACCTGTACGATAATTAGTTAAATGAAAAAAATTACATGAAGTAGTGCGTGAGTAATACTTAAAATAGCAACACTGACGTAGTACCGCTACCTAATTTGACAGACTGCCTGGCTGACGCGAAGCAGATTCATCGCACCGCCAAGCCAAAAATAGCTGATATTATAAATGCGAAAATACTATAATGCTTTCTTATTGGCAAGAATAAACTGATATGGATAAAACTTGGGAGGAAAAAGGTAGGTATGCTTTGGTATACAGGCAGATACAAATGCCAGTATAGATCAGTTCGTTAAACATACTAATAAAAACTGCGCTATACCTATATAGAATTGATCGCTCTGTAGAAAGAGATAAAACAAGTACCTAATTAGTCGTCCCGTCTTCTTTTGTACTATGATTTTCAGAGTTTTAGAAAGCGAAAACGACACTAACATATCAGACTATCGCACTAGCACGCTTTTGGTCATAATTATTCGACAGTTTTCAAAGGAAGAATTCAATCCGTGTTTCTATATCTGTTGTCTTAATATATAAGAACAAAAAAATCGAAAAACATTTCGGAGACGAGTCGACATGTGCTAATGATTTTTACGCTATGCGAACCCAGTAATTCCGTTTCGAGGTAATTCTAGATCAAAACGATTGCGAAAGATAAACAGCAAACTAATATGAATACCAGTAAGAAGACTGTCAACAAAAGCTCGACAACTATAACACAATAAAACGAATCACAGCTGTTGATCTAAAGAGAATACGTAATACATGTTTACGAAAACAAACGCATCATCACGTCCATTGAAAGTCAATACAATACTAAACAATGTGTATCTCTGACAAGATATTAATAAATAAGATCCAATACAATAAGAGAAATGATATTTTCTATTAGACATAGCTGTTGTTGATTATGCTGAAGATGATAATAGTGTTCACAATGCACTATTTTTGTTCGCAAACAATGATGTCACGCAGAATCTGTGGCTGTACATCCTTGACGGCCATGACATTATTGACAATATTATTATTTATATTATTCAACAGAGGTTATGAGGAGGAAAATAGTTAAAATTAAATTGTGATTTGATTACAGTATTTATTTTATTGGCACAATTGTTTGAGCATTATCAACAGCCGCGCTTGAGTCTGGGCTCTGTGGAAACCTAGGCAATGTGTCAATATTTTAGCACACTACAGCAAAACTGTATGTAATTCAGGCTGTCTTAAGAGCTGCTATAATGTCTACAGAGGGCTAGCATCCTTTAACACTTGCATACTAACAGTATATTTCTTTTGACAGGTACAAAATGCCGGAGTCTCTTAAACTGCCGGAGGCCGTCAGATTTTCAGAAAGATTAACAAGTAAAAAATGTACAGACGTACAAGCAAACCTCAAAATTCCCTATGCAGCAAACGAAGGTTGTTGACCTCCTCGAGAATTTCATAGCCTGTGAGAACCTTAAAGAAGCGATCACACAAAAGAGGTCTGCTTGCCACCGCCAACAATTCAACAACATCCAATAAAGGAACCGTTACCAAATGTGTCCCCTACGATTAGCCGGCCAAAATTAGCCTGCTCAAGACAATACGGGCCAACGAGTGACTCAGTCAACGTCCATACTATTTATATATATACTTCCGGAGTTCACGCAACCATCGCGCATATCAATTGTCATGACGATGTGGGCAAGGGATTCCACGAAGCTTCTGTAAACCAATTTGGAAGAAGATTGATTGTTTAGAGAACAGTTTCGAAGGAGAATTCTTTTGATTGGAATCAAGGAAGTGATTGCGTACATCGTAATGGGAATGGTTAAAGCCGATATCAAAAATAAACTGGCAATGATCTGATTTACGAGTACGTACGATCCACGAGTAATTGACCACTTAGTCATTTCTTCGAAAACGTTTTGCGAGATTCCGTGGAACCAGGACACTGAGCTACCGTTAAGATATTTTTTAAAAGCTGTTTGATTGAATTAAGAATTTATTTAGGATGCCTTTTACTGAACGATAGACATGGAGCCAATTTTAAGTTTTAAAAACGTTTCATTGACAGAATTAGATTTCATGTCAGATTTTTGTTTTATTTGTTTTAATAGATTATTAGTTACATGTGTCTTCAACCTACTTCTAGCTAAAGTTTAAGAACAAAATCATATGTCTAGACCATTCCATCAACATTACCAACTCAACTAGACGCACTAACAAGACAGCATAAAGCTACAATTTTAATGTCACCTACATCTATGTAGGCGACTTACAACTGTCAGTCAGTAGGACAGCTGACCGAGTTATCAATAACCATGTGAGTGAGCGATCACATACCGGTGGCTGATCGACGATTAGTCGACGGGTCACGGACGGCGAAGGAATGTGAAGTACTGGAGACGTGTATAAAGTAGCGGTCAATGATTGTATGGAGTAGTGCGATAAGAGTTATGAGGTAAAATGTGGTAAAGTTGCATGGAATGTGAAAAAATGGTTACACAATATGGAATGCTTTGGGAATAAACGTGAGGATAGTAATAGAAACAATACTGAAATTGAGTGAAATGTAAAAAAATCCTATGTAGTTTCGACTTCGTAATACTTGATCAGATAATTTTTCTTTAGATAATGAATATCTCAAGAAAATGGAACAACACCAACAACATGAGCGAGTTCAGCGTTTTCATTTAATTTCGAGAAATAAGGTTACTTAAAGACCTACGCACTGGATGACAACTTTTACACACCATATTACCAAACCATGATAATTACTACATCAACGTAAATAAATAAGTACGATCACTCGAATATGAATAAAATATATAACAATTATAATTGAGCAACCAGGATGGACTAAATATACATTGTTATAACTAAAACAGGAAATATTAACATACCGTAGAGCTTAAAACAACGTCAAACGTTGTTACATACTAAATTATAGATTTTACTACCAATTTAATGAACCATTTCCCACATTATTTTCGCGTATAAGACAAACCCGATAAATTATAATACGTCAATTTATGCGTATCAAATTGAAGCTAAACAAATAATTGATTATGACACTAATTGAACAAGATTTTTTATGTTCGTCTCACGGCAAATTAAAATAGAGGAATTCACACGAATTAGAATTAAAAACATGTACATCTCGTATTGATTAGATGATTTAATTACTATAATAAAATTATAGTCTGTTTCGCAAAATCTATAGTCTTTCAATATGATCTACTTAAACGCTAAACTATGCTAGAATAAAAAATATATTCCCGTATCTCTCTTTAATTTATGCTGTAATATACATACATAATAAATTACATTCTCGGTTACCCGTTACATTGTGATTTATTAAACTCAATACAGCTGCTATTATTAACGAGGAAACTAATACAAAAGTTGTATTAGCTCAAGAAGTAAAATATAAAGGCAGCATAATTTAAAACTGATAGGAAAACGAACTCGATAAATCAACATATGAATATGTAGAAGCTACAGAATACACCGATGATATTATGGCGAAGGAATGTCCGATGACAGTGGACTATTGTTTCTTAGCACAGATGGCGTTTTCACACTGACATTGAAGAATAACAACTGTTATTAATTGTTAAGGCACGAAAATGTTACACATTGTATTATTTCGACGTTGAGAACTGAAACGATAATGGTGATAACAGAGCTAAAAATAACGTCGCTGACCACACTGCATACCGAATACAAAAATAGCAACAAAAAGAATTAAAAGAATTAGATCAATATCCAAGAAAATGAGACGCCTAAGCACGCGTTACAACATTTCACAAAAAAAAGAAAATGAATTGTAAATATATATAATGCAATTAAAAAAATGCTACAACTACAACTACTCTACAACTAGCATGTGTTATATTTAGTATACAAACGTAATTCGAATGTGGTTATTATTCACAGTATAATGAAAAAAAAACCTAATAAGAATTGTCACATAGCGAGTTTCACGAGAAACAATCAACGTATGTTTTATATCTTCTTTCTATGATTTCAATTATTAGAATACGATATTAGTGTTTGATTTAACGGTAACTGTGTTAAATTCAGAGTACTACTGCCCATGCATTCATAATAAAAAAGAAACAATGCAAAAGAATCGTGCTCTAAGTCGTCTGGCACCAGCTGGTCAGACGCACCAACATAAGGTCACTCTTATCAACGGACGCTTAGATAAAGACACAATGTACCACAATTATAGCTTCAAAGAAAAGGAAGCATCGATAGCAATATACTCTATTGATATTCTTTAAGGAGTGAGTGAAGATAACAGCGAAAGTTTCAAAGAAAACATTGTAATAATAGCAGCAACAAAATTCAGTTACCTACTAAAACTCTTAGGCAATCGACGTTAATTTGAAACGATTACACGACCTAACCAAATTACTGTAGATAATTGAACGACCGAGGCGATAATATTAAACATTAAACGTCAATAGACCGTGACATTATACTAATAACATTTTAGCAAATTATGATAATCATATTGATATAAGTTCGATCACCAAAACCGCCCACGCTGAAAAAAAATGTCCTTAACATACTTCTTATATGGCAATTTGCGAAATCTTATCTATAAAATAATAGTGATAGACACTCACCTCGAGATCCACTGAATAGCCAGGAGTTATGCTTGATGGAGTCAGAAGTCTTTTTCTTAGGAATAGGAGTTTGTTCAACTATGCTGGCTTGCCGACTTCTGTTACCGGATGGTAGTTTCACACTCTTTTTCTTCCCTTTCTTCAACGTACCACTGTGGGATTTCCTCAACGTATTCACTTTTAAAGACTGACTCTTGCCCCTGGCTTTGCTTTTACTTCGAGACGTTTGCCTGCTCAACCTCCTCCTGTGTTCAGCTAGCTGCTTAGGAGTTGGCGGTTCGTCTTCGGAGTCAGTCTCTATTGGCGGTGGCTGCGGTCTAACCTCACATAACGATGCATAGCGTCTCTCGAATTCTAAGAACAACTTCGTGTAGTTCAATATTTCATCTATAGTTACTACTTTGTCATCTTCTGCAACTGACTCGACTGGTTTGGTTGAAGTTGGAGTCTTCTTTCTTCTGAAAAATGCTAGACCACTAACTGAGGACGCTTTACTGGTTTTTCTAGTTTTAGGAGCTTCGTTGGTACTGCTCTTTCTGCTGCCAGACAGACTTTTGTCTTCTTTTTTGCTGTTTTTGCGTATCTGATCCAGTTTCATCGTTGAACCATGTATCGAATCACGGTCCTCTTCACTCCAAAGGCTCTCCCTTGACTTTTTCTTGTCTGAATTTTTATCTAACTCCCTCTTCGTTGAGTCAAACCACTCGTCACCCAAACTCCTAACAATCTCTAGAGGATTAGATAAGGACATTGTTTTTCTGTGTGTTTTCTTATTTTTGGCTAAATCTACTTCCTCATCTGTGACCGCTAGTTTGAGAGATTCCTTGCTCATGGTGGGCGTCTTGCCGAGCCTAGATAGGGCGTCATCGCTCGCCGACACCACGTCGCTGTGACCATCCGCCGACTCGTACAAAGACTCGTCGCTTTCATCTCGCCTCTCTGTAGGAATTACATCACGTCAGAAAGATAGCTCGACGTCGGTTCGAGAGAATTCCTTGCCATTAATTACCGAAGAGATCAACTTTAGTGCAGTAATTGCTAAATTTAGCGACAATCAGCTCGCAATCACCATTAATAACGCTAAAGACGTCTGTGCAGTATAAAAAGTAAAACAATGACCCGATTGGAGGGCAAAAAATGTCGTTTTCCGATCGATTGTAGTCCTACACAATGTCAAGATTATTATGAGTCATAGTCCGCGACGGTTGGCCGCGCGACGGTTAACAGACGTTTCGTTAATTATTATTAACATACAATGAGATGAATTTTTAACTGTTTTGACGTTAAGCAGGCGTGTAGGAACGCTTTCTATTGCGCAACAGTGTTCAGTGAAGATTAGCGACACACGTAATTTTGTACGGATTGTGTTTTATCTTTTGTTTGCGCGTTGCGAAAGTTTGGCGGCCGCGGTTCTAGTTATTATGTTCGGTTTACGTTAGATACGGTTCGGTTAATGTTTGAACGTACGGTAAATATTGTTCTTGAGCGGCTAGTTGTTTTCGATTTAGTTTTATGGGGAGTATAATTCTATTAGCACAGAATGTATCAGCTTGCAATGTTTTTGTTTTATTTAAAATGTATTTTTAACCTACCTCGAAACTATCGTCATCATTTTGTGCTCTCGAGTTCAAATCCCTTTCTAGTTTCATAATAATTCCATCTACTACTATCGTGTTTTCATTCGCTACATATGCTAAGCTCTTATCACTTTAAGTATAAACCAACTTAAACTTACTTAATCGCTAGATAAGCTGCCATCATCACTTAACCCAGATAACTGTATTTTATCTATATGCATACATTTACGAGTGGCGTAAATCTCAGTAAATCTCGTGGACGTGATCTTGCGTAAACCGTAAATATTTGACAAACACCGGTTAACGATACTGAAGTATTAAGATTCTTGTGTCTATTTTTATTTACCTTGACGATGTTCTAAGACCGAATAATGTTTATAACATGTTTTAATGCCGAACGCACTGTAACATAGATTCGTTGATGTTTAAAAATGCAAGATTTTATGTAAAATGAATATCAAAGTTATTTGAATGCAGTAAGAATGTTGTAAACGAGTTTTTTATTTAATTTGTTACTCATCATTTAAGAATCTCTGCACTTCTATATTTACACCATTCAAGAATTCGTTTGAAAGTGTAACACCAAATGCATTAGATACAGTTACAGCATGTTAACATTACATAATATTTTGCGAAGACCTGTCACTAGCTATAGAGACTCTTTTAAGAGACCTTCAGGTTTGAAATCAAGAACAAGGAAAATGAAACATTTCAGATGGCAATCAAAGACAATATTTACCGGAATCGACACGACCCTTTGAGATGCGCTAAAACGGCAAGTTCTTGTTAAAGCCGCATTAAAATTAATATTTGTAAGTGTTTTACGAGTTTTGCTTCAAGATGCAGGCGTGTGATGTCACCGGTTGTTCACCGTCTGGCATTGTACACTGTGGTTTGAATCGATTAGTTTTACTAGCTCTAGTCATAAACGAAGCATTATCAACTTGATTGTTTCGACAGTAATTTTAATAAACATTCGAAATTGCTTTATTGAAAATTATAGATTGTTCCTATTATTTTCAATTAAGCAATTTTGAGTGCAACTGCAAAACCGTAATTATGAGATTAAAACTTCATAGTATTTTCTTGAGTATACGCGAATGTTACACGTTGAAATCAAACTACGGTTGCCGGATTTAATAAACAAAAATAAACTAATATATCGCTATAAAATCCGTAAACCGTAACTAATACTTCATGACAAAGTGACGAGATAATTTTGTCGCCTTGAACTTTTAACTTTATTTTCTTTAAAATACAGATGATATTTCTCTGATAGGACATTTTCAAATCCCGATGGCCCAAGTACATTTATTTCATACATCGGCCATTTTTTAAAACACACAAACGCACACAGCGTTTGAAATGTAATTCTCAAAGACAAGACTTCCGGTTTGTCGGTCAGTGGTCGACGAAGATCGATTCTGGTCGGTGACCGATTTTTTACCGATTCAATACAGACGTCCTCTAAGATGTTGCCACTAGTGAAGTTCCCGAAAAGAAATTGCAAATTTAACACCACGTACTTTTACATTAACACTTTGGGAATACTGTAACGGCCTCATCAAGGTAAAGTTTATCAACATTTGAAGATCACCTCTTTGAAAAACTTAGAAAGAAAACTATTCAACCAAAATACTAATACTTAGATAATATCAAATTGGTTAAGTTATTATTAAAAAGCTTTATTTTACTCTTCAGAGTCGTTTAGAATATATTCGATTCTGATTTGCTGTTTTGACAAATTATTTAAACAAATTAATAACCTTAGAAGATCAAAAAATGTGATTCACAATACGAAGGGCATACTTATTTAGTTTGTTACTTCATAATACTGCTTTAAACGTAGCAAGCTAGCGCTAATACACAAATAGAATCATTAATCATAATTTTTACGAGTCTCCCCCTAATATTAAAATAGGTCGTCACACTAAAAGCAGGTTAGTGGGTCTGCACTAAATAACTTCTGTGATCGCGTGATATTTGACAATGCTATTATATTAATGAGTGTTCATCACTACAGGTACAGCTATTTATTATATATGACAGCATATTTTTATCTAGGTAAGCGTTTTCGAAACTATATTATTGTACAGATAAAAGTTTAGTTGAATTGATGACTATTTAATTAATTGAAAAGGTTCGAAACTTTTGTTGGAGCTAACATTATCTTTACTTACAAATATGCGTATGATGTAGACATTTCTTAACGTTTAAAGCTATTAAAAGTATGACGTAAATATGCACAATTACTCTTATTACATTAGTATTTGAAAATAATCGCCAAAGAAGATATGATTTATTTTAGAATTAAACTTTTGTTTGTTGATATTATATCGATGAAGATTCTGTATTAATAAACGCACCGAGCGCCAGTGATTTATTATGATTATACTTCATCATTTCCGTCTGTTCTGGACAACGCATTATCTGTGTATAGCTGTATTTTTCAATATACGTCGATAAATAATAACACAATTTTAGAGTGATTACTCCAATCACGTCATTGTTAACTGTTATTTATAACTGTCTAAACGTGTTACAAAAATATAGCAGTTACCGCATACCAGACGTCTTGAATAAAAATTTAAATGGCAAGGAATTCTTAGAACGAATAAAAAAATACAAACCTATAGACACAACATCTAATATGTCTGAATATCTTCTTCTTTCTTTGTCACTTTCCGTTGATGTTTCTCTTTCGCTGGACTCTCTCGTTGGCTTCAACGTTGAGGGTTTCTTTCTTCTTAATTTGCTCACTACACCATTCTCAGCCGGTTTTTCGATAACCGGCTTCGGGTCTCTCTTAAACCACATCATGTGTCCGACCATGAATTAGCACTGTTGTCGTTATTTTTCACTGTGACTTCCGTTACATTTGGAGAGGGTACGTCACTATTTGGCCACGAACGGTTGACACTTTTTGACACTTGAGTTTTGGATGAAATCCAACTTGAAAATGGATAATCGATCAAATTATTGCGTCGTTGTTGGCAAACAGCAGAGTTGGTAAAACATAATTGTGTATAGTATGTCGACAGTTTCGTACTGAACGTATAATTATAAAATCTATTATAGTTCGAGCGTTGAAGTATTACTCATTTAATTGAAGATAGTTTTGTAAACAATGTGCTTTGTTTCAGATTAGATTTGTTTATCAATAGCGTGCTGTTCTCAAGTGTGTATTACAACAATTACGTAAGTGTACATTTCATAATATTAGAGTACCTACATGATATCGATACTCATCCGCGATATCGATATACTCGTTCGGCAAAAAGAATCCGTTTTTTTTAAGACCTCGCGTCGTCAAGCAATCTCTTATGTAATAAAACACAAATAAAAACTTGTATCATAAATATATCTATATCAATGTCACGTAGTATGTTAGAAAAAGTAAGCTAATTTTGACTTTAGTCTAAAGTATGTAGGGTATTTTCATAACAATGTTATTAAAGTAGGTAATTAATGCATTAATGTAAAATGGGATTGTCATCAATTAATTACAAATGCTAGTGCGTAAAACACTTGAATATCAGAAATAGTGCACGGTATTGTAAGTTTAGTTTCTGGTTAATATTTTCGTTTGAAGAAATCAGTAAATATAGTAAACGATTTAAGTCAGTACTTTGTAAGAAAGTAGTCATGAGTATTTTATGTAGGTATAAAATCTCCCAATTTTATTTTTTAATTTTTAATTCTTAAGTTATTGATGACTAGCCGTTTCCCGCGGTTTCACCCGCGTCCTGAGGGAACTACTTCGCGTACCCGAAAAACCCAAATATCTTACGGACCCCTATTTTTTTCTAAAATATAATTTATTATAAATATATTATATATTTTCTATAATAATAAAATATAGCCTATGTTACTCACAGATAATGTAGCTTTATAATGGTGAAAGAATTTTTAAAATCGGTCCAGTAGTTTTTAAGTTTATCCGTTACAAAAAACAAACAAAAATACAAATTTTTCCTCTTTATAATATTAGTGTAGATGTAGGAAACCATTCAAAATCTCGCACGTGTGCATGAATTTCCGTAGTTGATTCTGCATGGAAATAATCTTCTTACTAGCTTGTTGAAATCCAAATTCATTAATTTAATTACATATGTCACAAAGCTCTTATGAACGTCAATTCTTTTTTCAACCAGGTTCGGGGTGGTAGGGCTATGAGAAGAGCTGGAAGAAACTCATGCCACTATTTTTAAGTTCGAATCTTAAACGTACAATTTGTGGTTCCATCCATGATTTCGGACACAGCCAAAACACTTCGCATCACTGATTGTATCCTTATGTCCGTTCTCCTAAATCACAGGAAAGCCCCTACCTTTCCTCTTCCGCAAACATGTTCGAACGTGCATCGTATACAATTCAGTGTGTCAAAGATTTATTTCTATGACATTGGCATGATCCTTGGTCAACGACTCGGTGTTTGAAAGAGTTTCCTTATTCCGAATATTAAATGTAACCTGTCGCTGTTTTATTACTAGTTAATGTCTTTATTTAATACAAAGTAGGTATGTTGTTTTGACAGTGGTTTAAACCTTATATGTATGTGGATTTTACGATTTCGAATTTTGGTCACTACCTACTGAAATTGGCTACATTGGTCATACGGTAGGAATTAACTCATACCAATGGAAAAATTGAGAGTTGAAATACTTTCTAGCTTTGGCATACAATTATCAATAACTAGATGAGCCTGCGGTTACACCCGCGTTATTTAAGGCTACTGCTCCGCTCCCGTGGCTAATAGCGTGATATTATATAGCCTATAGGCCTTCCTCAATAAATGGGCTATCTAACAATGAAAGAATTTTTGAAATCGGTCCAGTAGTTCCTGAGATTAGCGCGTTCAACCAAACAAACAAACTCTTCAGCTTTATATATTAGTAATTCATACATATTCTCACGCTTAGATGTATAAGTATTCTTAAAGGGATATGCAGCTATGTACTAGACCCATGTTCAGGTGGCTTGTTTAAAATTAAAGTAGCAGGGAAATATTTTTATTTATTCTTATAATTTATAGTAATATTGCGAGAATTCGATCGTACTGAAAGATCTATAACGTACATTCTATATTGTACCTTTTCATTCCTTAATGCCATTAACTGGACTAGGCCTTGGGACAATTTAAAACTCTGACATTAATTCTGCCACGGCTAAGCCCAATCTTAGCTTATAATCAAATGCCCTGTTCTCAATATAACAATGCGAGGACAAAGCAGCCATTAATAAACATCGATATATATATCGATATACTAACGGCACGATAAATGCATCGATATATCATAATCGATGTATATTCATAGGCGACACTTCAATGTCATTAGCAAAATTGAAAGCGGTTCGTTACATCGAAAATTGCTGGTGTGTTAGAATATATAGCGGAAACAGTTTTCATAATATAGTTCATAAGAAAAATAATAGTTAAAAGCTTTGGACAGTTTGACTCAATCATATCCTGCGACGAATATCGCTGGGTGCATCTCACTGAGAATTTTGCCGTCCTCATTTTGACGTCAGTTGAGTTGTCGTAATTGATGTTTTATAAATTTATATCTTCACGGTATTGGAATAACGGAAAACCGAGATATAATAAATATCTCGGTTTTCAAAATACTGTATTTTAGAAACCTAAACGCAAGAACTTTTGACCTAAGAAACGAACGAAATAGGTAGGTACATCAGTTCCATTTCACCAAATCACGACGGAAATGCTTTTACACTGTCCAGAAAAGTGAAAAAAGGAAACTCGCATAAAATTCGTACAATTCCCAGGCGTGTTAGATATATTCATTATAACCTACAAGTGCGTCTGTGGGTATTAGTCAATCGAGCTTCGGTCGACGGAAGCGCGGAGGCCGCATCCTCGAAGCGCTTCCGTTGCTCAACATACATAGATAGGGAGGATAGACATATGTTTACTTTGTTTTAAAGCTGTACTTCAATGGATAAGGCTTTTTATGTAGGGCTAGTTGTAGGTAGTTGTAGTTAAATTTGCACGTTATTTTTAGAGTATAATATTAGAAAATCCTTCTTTAGTACTTAAGTTTTAAAACGGACTCATAAGTTCCATTTGTCTAGCGTCAGTAGCTTAGACTCTGAGATGATACGTCAGTCAAGGTAAGTAATTTTATATTATAAGAACATTGATAGTACTGTTTCTTAATAATATTCATGTAAAGGGTCTCGATCAACGATGTTACAAGTAAATAGAAGTAGATACGTTATAGGCGTACCAAAAGCAGGACGCTAAACCATATGTGTGTGTGACGTCGCGAGCCGGCGTCAAAGTGAAACTGACACATCTTGTCAACCGAAATTAAAACGAAAATATGGCCATTAAAATAAAATATCTTTGTGCGTTAGTGTACCGTTTCTACGGATTGATTACTACGTAGGTAACGTATCTATGACTTTTCTAATATCATTGGTCTCGAACGCCTAATTATTAGAATATAACGTTATAACACCTTCTTTGTGTCCCAATGTTTTGAATAGGGAACACCAGCCGTTGAGTTAACTAAAAGTAAGCCTGCTTTTTATTGTCCAGCGTAGTTAAATATGCTTACACACATATTCAAGCCACTCACACGCCTCTGCCAATCCCTTTAAATCCCTTTTAAAGATCAACAAGCGACTATTCTTCTATCTCACTCAATCAAAGCCTAGTATTTCAATCGAAAGCGAAATGCAATGGTGAATTAAAATCCTTTTTAATTCTACTGCGCACTTCAGTTCTGCCACCCTTCTCTCGGTGGGCAGTGCAAAACGAACTGCATGGAAGCCAGACGGGGTGGTATATAGTGGCGGGCAAGCGTAGTTAAATCTTAAATGGAAAGTAAATGGAAAGTCTAGGGGTGTTCAGAGGGTAGATTTATACGATATTTCAATAATTGTATCGTTGTTTAAAGACTGCTTTTGTACAAAGTTATCAAAGACGTTGGAGTATTTTTCATCAGTAACGGTAATTTGTAATATTCTATCTATCGCTGGAGTTCATAATCTATCGATTAATATATGACATATTTTTGTGGCGTTTATGTCAGTTATCTATCTCTAGTAGTCACATGCTTAGATGGATAGTTAGTATATTGGAATCGGGCGTAAAACAAACTTGTTACTCTTACTGAATGTCTTAAGTTGTACACAACGATATGGTATGACTTAAATTCAGAGTTAGGTTATGCAGAAAAATTCTAATTCCTACATACATACATATATCTAACAAGCTTAAAAAAGCAATGCTAAAAGCCTACCTACCTTATAAAAAAACTAAATAAGTTTCCTTCCTTTGAACTTAAACAGAACAGATTCGAATCCGGAAATGGATGTTCCGAAGGCTGTGGCAACGAACTAACGAGGTCTTAGTTTCTATTATGATTATTTATGATCTACAATTTATTTCAATTTATTTATAAGCATAAATATAGACACAATACATATAATACACGATCTATAAAACAGCTGACGCGATGCCACTCCTACATATTTGAGAGATGACTGGCAACATAGTTGCTATTTCAGTTTACTTATTGAAAACGATTTCTTAGTTTTTAGACATATATGTAAAAAAGTTGTATTTTGTGACATGATTTTAGAATAGCAGTAATAGCCTAGTGGAGAATCCAAGAAAGTGTTAATCGCTTGCTTAATGGTGAAAGAAAACATGAGGAAACTCGTATGTCTGAGGGCACTACATAATGTTCTGTCAGACGTGAACGTCTCCCAACCCACACATGGCCAGGGCCGTGGACTACAGCTGCTTAACCCTTGTCATAGTAACAAGAACCTGGGCTCAGCAGTGCAATAGTTTATATACGGAACTGATGTCAGAGACTCACGCCTGGATCCTCGAAGGGGTAGGCAGAGGGGTAAATATTACACCCACATTTCGCCATGAATTTTAAGTCCCGCGTAACAGGGGGCGAGCCTATTGCCGCTACCGGGCACTACTGATGTCCGAATATCTCAAAATTTCTTAGTTTTCCTTAAAACCTGCATTTTCTTCACTTATTAGACAGGTGCTTAAGCCTAAGTAACAAAGTCTACGTCGGAACACATCGCCACCACTTCAGATGAAGTCATACACCAATTATGATGTCACACACATTTGTATGTATCATTCATAAGAGAGAGGGTTTTCAATGACAAATCGTACAGTTCGTAATAATCTTTGCTTGGCGTGGAATTTTATGTAATAAAGTGTTTTAAATTACCAGCTGTCATGATGGAATATTGTTGATTAGTGACCCTGACTTCTGAGCTGGAGGTCGTTCGGAGGGTTCGGTTCCCATCCCGGACAAATTGCTTGTTGAGTTTGGGTTTACTTAATTTATCCATATTAATGACTAGAGGATGCCCGCGGTTACACCGCGTATAAGGCTACTGCTCCTCTCCCGTCGCTCATAGCGCGATGTTATATAGCCTATAGCCTTCCTCGATAAATGAGCTATCTAACATTTAAAAATAAAAATTTTAAAATCGGACCAGTAGTTCTTGAGATTAGCGCGTTCAACCAAAAAAACAAACTCTTCAGCTTTAGGTATTATATTAGTATAAGATGTGTTTAAAAATATATAAGTACTAGATTTCGCCCACATGAATTACATCTAAGCCTGCCCCAGGAATCGCACTTTTCAACGGTAAAAACCTTTTGGATCTTTTGACCATTTGAGGCCCTAGGACATTCGGCTAATCCTCGTGCAATAGCCAACAACTTTTTATCACGCAACGCGATCCAAAGATCGCTTCTTGAAAGTATCTTCGCACACGGAGTTTACATTGAGGTGAATAACGTAAGCTTCAACTGAAATGTTTTCCGTGATCCCGTCTGATACAAAAACAGTGCGTCAGTAGATACACCTCTGGTATTCAATGAATGAACGAAATTGTTGAATGAATATTTTTTTACGTGAACCTCTCTGTAGAATGATGGTTACATAAACTTACTGATCTAAAGTGATGATTCATGAAGGAGGAAAGGGTTTTTTTATTTGTTACATACGTCTGGGAAGTTTCCATCTCTAAGACTCATCATATTTTGCAAATAAGTCTACCTTTTCAGATGTTTAAAAAGAAACTATTCTATTAAATTTTATAAAAATACTAGACTTCGACGACTCCGCACGCGTGAGACTAATTTACTCCCTTAGATTGGGAGTAACCAAAAGTCCTCTCTTAGTGCTCACCTTCTACACTCTTCAAGGAACATACGCTACGTGCCAAATTCCAGCTTAGTGCTCCCAGTGGTTTACGCTATGTATTGTTTTAGAGTGGTTCGCCGAATCTATTTTAATATAATAAAGCTGAAGAGTTTGTTTATTTCGTTGAACGCGCTAATCTCAGGAACTACTGGTCCGATTTGGATAATTATTTATGTGTTCATTTATCGATTTTATTGGCTTTAACATCACGCTATGATCTACGAGCGCGGGGCAGTGGCCCTCAATAGCGCGGTTGTAACTGCATTTCTATTCACTGTTGCATCAGGTACGCAAGACACAACTAGCAGAACTCAGTATTTCACCCATTTCATCCTTTCTGTCCACCCCTACATTTACCGTGGTATAATTAACCAAACATGGAATGTTAAGCCCTCGGCGCCAGTACAGCTATATTTAGCAAGAAGGGCTCTCGCCACGGAAATATCTGAGACGTCTGGGACGGATGCTGCGTTTGTCACAGATGTTGGGACGGTAATGTCTACTGGTGACAATTGGTGCTGATGGGAGAAAAGTATTTTTAAATGAAGTATTGGATCTAGGTTTTAGACGATTTCTATATACGTATTCTTGAAAAGTTAAAGGGAGTTTTTATTATGATAATATGTTTGATGCTGAAAAGAAGTAAGTATCGATAGTAGGAAAATGATTTTTTATATGGAGTTTTGGGTCTACATTTAATCTCATTTCTAGATACCTTCAATAGCAAAATGATCTTCAATTAGCAGCAGATATTTTTATAAAATTCGTTGAGCACATTAAAAACAGACAAAATTCAAAAAACAGCCCTTAAAACCGAGCCCTAAAATAAACGAACCATTACCACAGGCAATATTCACAGTGACTAACCCTACAGCGAGAGGGGGAGGTAAAGAAGGAGGGAGAGGGGTAGATAACTACACCGTCTGTCGGAGTGCATATCCGCCAGTTAATTTCGTCCACCCCGCCCGCAAAGGGTGGGCTGGTGACAAATTTGTATTTAAACGGACGTCCGCTTTGAATACTTTCATTTTAAACTTGAGGGCTACGGCTATATTTAGAAAGTCCAGCTATTATTGTAAACGCGAAAGTGAGGATAAATGTTTGTTACTCTTTCACGGAGAAAATACTGAACTCATTGTAATGGAACTTTGCAGTAACAAAGCCTATACATGGGAATAGCACATGGACATGCGGGCAGGGTCGCTGGCAGAAGCTAGCGTTGGATATATATTTATTATATTGTCTTTGCACTACACTAGGGTGCATAGAAAATAACGCCAATGTCATTAAGACCACCTGTAGGGTATGAAAATAAAAACATAAATATTTATAAACTATTACGTTGGCGAAC
This sequence comes from Euclidia mi, assembly GCA_944739405.2. Taxonomy (NCBI): domain Eukaryota; kingdom Metazoa; phylum Arthropoda; class Insecta; order Lepidoptera; family Erebidae; genus Euclidia; species Euclidia mi. The sequence goes on along the minus strand of OX123205.2, from coordinate 39,510,359 downwards.
TTTTATTAACTAAAATTACGGCCATTTATTATATCAACAAGAGATGAAAAAAATGACACGCTTATAACAGCAGGGTTATTCGCAAGCTGCCAAACGCCAAAACCATTTTTGGTAAAGCGCAAATTGGCTTAGATGAAACGTAAGATTCGCCTCTAGCTATGCACGTAAATATTTTTCTCTACTAGATGAGCCCACGGTTACATCCGTGTTATTTAAGGCTACTGCGCCGCTCCTGAGCCCATAGCGTGATGTTATATAACCTATAGCCTTCCTCGATAAATAGGCTATCTAACACTGAAAGGATTTTTCAAATCGGACTAGCAGTTCCTGAGATTAGCCCGTTCAAACAAACAAACTCTTCAGCTTTATAATATTAAGTAAAGATTTATTTATACAGGCATATGTTGGGTTCGCGGGCCAATAGACTATCTACACTTGGAAAAAAACTAGCCTTTGAATATTAAAACTTGGATCTGTTCCAAGGTATAGTAACGGAAAATTATAGTTTGTTTTGATCGGTATTAAATTAGACGGTCCGATAATCGCATCATCAGAGCTAAGTGCGTTCTAAATGAGTTATTGACTGCATCTGTGTGAAATTAGTTTAATAAGATAATGTGAAGTAAACTTTGTACCCCTTTTTTGGGAAATCTGTATGTATAAAGTTCTACCGTTACGAAACCAAATGTCAGTTTTAAGTAGTGTATTTTATCATCATCCTCTTAGCGTTATCCCAGTTTCAATCTGAGGTGGCTTACTAGTCTAACCGGATTTAGCTGAATATTAGCTTTTTCCTCAGAGCGACTGCCTGTCTGACCTCCGCAACCCGAAGGGATAGCGACATTCCATGGTTTAGACTATTGTCAGTTTATTTAGAAGGTACTGACGCCCTGTAACGACTGTCAAAGATCTTCATGACAACCGGGACCGACGGCTTAACGTGCTCTCCGAGGCACGGGACAAGCCATAATTAACAATTCAATACGCACATAACCCCGAAAAGTCATTGGTGCGCACCGTGGATTTGAACCTGATACCCTCTGCATGGCAGTCTGTTGGTATATCCACTCGGCTATCGCTGCCTTTTTTTCTTTTTTTAAGGAATCATACTGCCTATTGGCGAAAATCGTACAAAACTCACACCAACAACTTTTGGATCATTTTGTCGTAATAGGGAATCTAACCCGTTACACCCGGCATTCCAATGCAATATATATATTTTTCTTTAAAATGACAATTCCCGCATTAGCACTAAATCCTGTGTCGCGGGAAACTTTACAAACATACAACTAACGGACACAATGAACACCCAGACTCGAAACAACAATTTATGAATCACACAAAGTGTTGTCTCGTGTGGGAATCGAACCCACAACACTCGACGCAGTGACAAGCGGCGAGGCGGCGGCTTAAAACACTACGCCAACCGTGCAGTGATATGGCTCGATAACAAATCCAGTAAGTAAATATTACAGTAGGTATATCTTCTTTAGTTAATCATGATAACCACTTAAGGAAAGTGTAAATATTAAATGCAAATATTAATACCGTGTATAAACGCAAGCTTGACCACAATTAGCACTTACTGAGTCAGTTTCTTTAAAACTTCCTATGTAGACTTCATTTGATGTATTATGTCATGTTTTAAAACTTGGATAATAGTCACTATGAGGCACTTTACAGTTCACGACAGATTTCTACTAATCGTATATAGATACGATTACACAGTATTACACAGTTGCCCTTTAGATGTCTAGATTTTAAGTTAAGGAATAGTCCTTAACTTAAAATCTAGACATCTAAAGGGCAACTGTGCTGGTACCGAAGCATCAAATAACTCTCGTGTTCAGTAGCGGTAAATGAGCTGAAAAGCCTTCGTAGGTTTGTTTTTACTAACGATATGAAATATATTTTAGTACCTATACACTATTTATTGGTCAAATTTAAATGACAGCGCCTTTGCTGGGTTGGAGCAGAGCCGTTGCGGTTACCGAACATTATGTGACTTTTTAAGTCTACTTTACAATCGAACCTACAGTCTTACATAGAATCATCACTTATAATATTTCGCGACATGTACATAGTAATAAATATTTATGTACAATTACACGACATGGACTCGTTGCATAAATATTACTAAAATAATTATCAGTCGGAAAGACACGACTTAAATCCAGTGCGCTAAAAACCGTATACATTATTTACTAGAATTCTTTCAAACCGCAGTCATTTGCTCCACTAATTAAGAGTTAAACCCATTTTAACGTAAGCCATTACCGGCTACGCGAACAACTAATCTGTCTAATAGCTATATTAAAATAACGTGCTACTAGCAATAACGTTATGATATATAGCATATGCGAGATCAAAGAAGGAAATATTTAAACTGCTACTAAATATAGCATTGATGTTGATGAACACATAACTGGTATTCTGTATGATTAGATAATGTCGCTGAAATGGGCATTTGAAGAATATAATTTTATACATAATATATCTGTGTATTAATAAAAATAACATGTAGGGAGGGGCGTATATTTGCTCAGTTTGGCCGCAATAGTTTTGACTGTCCGTAGTCTGTCTGTCAGTAACGCAATAATTTTATATATACAGTTTAAGTTACTTAAATATAAGACTATAATTCGGTAACTAACCGATACTGCAGTAACTTTATTAACGAACTATCTCGGAATAACTTTATGTTTATAAAACACTAGAGGACGCCAGCAGCTACGCCTGCAATTTTTTTAAATTTACCCGTTTTGGCCGATCCCGTAGGAATTTTGGTAAATCCCTTTTTAATGCACCCCTACGGCCCCCAAGGAACATGCATGCCAAATTTCAGCTTCCTGCGCCCAATAGTTTCGGCTGTAGCGTGTCTGTCAGTCAGTAACGCAAGGATTTTATATATTAAGATTGTGTACCAAAGAATAATGAAACGCGCAACTACATATCTGTTCTCACGTTCATATTACTACATATCACTTGGTACTTAAGTGTCGCGACAGATTATATTGTGACATACTTAATAAATTTAATAAAAGATAATAAAATCTAATTTAAGGTTGTTTTAATATTTTTTTTGTAAATACTCCGCGATATCTCTTACAAAACACTTCTTCCCTTACAAAAAACGGAATTCTCTTACAAAAATAGTCGTTCAATTTCTCGAAACAGTAAAGATTTTCGCACATTTTGACGACGTACCTTTATACCAAAACTAGAGGACGCCAGCAGCTACGCCTGCATTTTTTTTAAATTTACACGTTTTGGCCGATCCCGTGGGAATTTCGGGAAATCCCTTCTTAGTGCATCCCTACGGTCCCCAAGGAACATACATGCCAAATTTCAGCTTCCTGCGCCCAATAGTTTCGGCTGTAGCGTGTCTGTCAGTCAGTCAGTAACGCAAGGATTTTATATATTATGATAAACAAAGACTACCTATATAAACTTGAATTCGACAGAAAAGAAAAACAACAATTACGTGGTGGCCTTGGAATTATGTAAAAAATATAAAAGTCTACTGAAACCCTAACAGATTTTTACCGTCAGTTAAGTACCAGACCAGTAACGTAAACATAACCAAACGATACTAAAACGTTGAGAAATCATGTCGTCCGCTATTATAGCTTGTCGGAACGTGACAGAATGCTCATTTCCAGCGCAGCCGTTACTGAGAACACGCGCCAAAACGAACTATCAACGGTTGAGGACATCTTGAATACTGATTACTGGTTTATAAGCAAGGACACTTGTCACACATGGAGATCTTAGTTAAACAATTATAACTAAGTATATGAACAGAAGAGCATGCATGGGAAATCTTATGGAAGTGAATGAAGCAAGAGAGATACGTCAGGATCGTTGCAAATGGCGTTCCGTAGTCTCTCTGCCTACCCCTCCAGGAAACAGGCGTAGGTCTATGTAACTATAGAATTCCCCCGCAGTTACGACCGCCCAGTTTATTTAAATTTTACCGTTTCTTCTAGATTACATACTTCGGGAAATCACTTTTTGGTGTACCCCTACGGTCTCCATGTAACATACATGCCAAATGTCAACTTCTTGCGGCCTTTAGTTTAAGCTGGGCATTGTCTGTCAGGCAGTTAGTAGATAACACAAGAATTTTATATAGGTACCTATTATTATACCGATAACTGTCTAATGGTTAGTACAGACACACGGTTTTACTCGATAGGTTTACACGAAAACGAGTAAAAATCAACGTGTGGACTGCAAAACTCACACTTCGATGACATCAAATACACTGATTTTTTTTATTTTCTGACTCGATCGAGTAAAACTGTTTGTGAGTACTGAGCTTAATATTATCTAAATGACAATCTTTAACAAATTCTAAGAGGAATCTAGCTATTTAAAAATAGTTTTGAGAAATGGAGTGAAAACATGGGCTTCCTTTGTTTGAAATATGGATTGATATTCTCTGTGTTAAAGTAGTCTTGAGATCGAGTCTATGCCAAGCAAATATTAGCAAAGATCCCAATAAATTGTCTTCCAAAATTCGCTAAATATATTGATGTTTCCGCTTTTCTAATAATCTACGTTATCAAAACACTTCCACAGCGTATATTTGCGGAAATTTCAGGAACCATTGGCAAGTCTCAATTACAAATATGAAATCCAAGAAACGCTTAAATTTCTATGTTTACAAGTACATATAAAATATACACGAATTTCTTCACAACTCTTTATAAAATGCGCACATAAATTATAAAATCTTATTACGCTGCTCAAATTGCGTGATAACATTGTAATTTAAATAGTAATGATATAAGAACATCATGTCATGTTTTTATAGGTAAAAAGAGGTTGGCAGAGGTGTACGAAAATCAAAGTTTGTTAGCCATGTTTTACATCATGCCTGTGTGTGTCCTGTTTTATGTCTCATAGCCGTAGCACATAGCGTTACATATTATCTAATAGCATTGCTCGACAAATGTACTATCCAACACACAAAAATAGTTATCCAAATCGGAACATTACTTCTTGAGATTAGCGAATTCAACCAAACAAACAAATTCTTTAGCTATTATCATTAAGAATACATAGGTAGGCCAACCAGGTAACCCATTTTAATCGACCTAGAACCGAACCAAAAATGTACCTAGTCGGCACCTTATACCATAGTTCAGAACATTACCTATCTACAGTAATAAAAAAAATCCAAGTTAATGTTAAAATGTCTACGGTATAGTTACGCTTTCGTGAAGACGGAGTAAATTGTGGTCATTAAGTCAAACCGTCGAGATGATAGGCTTTCGTCTAATTCAAGTTGCATAATCATTTTAAGATGTTTAAAAAGTAATCTGTGAGATTTGAGATGTTTTATGTACAGCTGGCTATGCCCTGTGGTTTTGCTTACGGACTGCTTAACATAGTTTTCTTTTTGTCCTCGGCTCCCAATATAGCGTGATGTGTGTATTTGCTATTGTAAATACGTTCCATTTTCACGTCAAAACTGTGCCAAGTTTGATGAATTTTAACATCAAAATTGAGACGACCTTTCAGACGGACATTTACTTAGCTGCGAAAATTAAAATTTGAAAGGTCTTGAAGTACTGGAAGTAACTATGGCAAAATGAGTACCCATCGATTTTAAGTTAGGTACATACAAAATTGGGTTCTTTAATTTTTGATTCTGTATTATATTATAAGATTTTCTTTCGCATACGAATATATAATTTGTTTGTCTCTTTAGTGTCACAGACAGCGATTGTTTATATATTACGTTCAAGATCCCTTGTTCTTTAAAGACAATGTTTTTATACACATAACAACTCAATATAAACAGAACATACAATCAATTGTATAATTTATCTGGATGGTTCGATGATATTGCTTTCATCTTTTATTATATTGATATCAATTTATAATCCATCGAAAGTTTACGTTTCGTAAGAACATACGTAATTTTCGCACGAAATTTCGCGGTCTAAAGCTAGAAATAATTATGAATGGGCGACTTTTTATCTCATAACAAGAATAGTCCCACGTCAATTGTTCTACAAAAACAACAAAAAGGAAAATACTTGTAACAATTTTGACGATCACCCATCCATAACGTAGACACTTCAAAGGCACCTGGCCACATTATCTTTAGCGGTAGGCGAGCGAGCAACAAGAATACAAAACAGACACATCTGTTTTTAACCGGCGCTCCGACCTTGTATGAGTACACTAGAATATTGAGATAACGGGCTATTTGAGTGAATGGATCGTGGGGTACAGAGGGGAATATAGCCAACTAAGTTTTTTACGTACATTCACGGTTGTATAGACGTAGAGAGGTAAGCAGAAGTATATTGACAAAGATAGGACATGCACCCAAAAATAAATTCTAGAAAGCAGAGGCAACATTTTTATCGGAAGAATAACCAACGAATCAAGCTAAAGCGAGAAGACCAACACAGGATACTAGGCTAGAAATATGTTACCGGTAAAAATAAACTTTGACAATTCAAAATATACCCAATACTCGATTATACGCTCTGTTCATTTTGAACGAACATACACGGCGTAATAAAGTTAGGGCATAAAATTTTGATTGTTTTTATATTTGACTCTGTGATATATGCCAGCAGGTTACTTTATATCAATTTTAAATTACCTTTGATCCGCATGCAAATTCGCTAGCAGAAATCTAGTTATAAATTTAAAATGTTTACAGGCTAATTCACAAGGAATAAATGCAAGTAGTTGCAAAGAATTTGTCAACAACACTACGGTCAGAATGTGTACGGTTATCAAGGAACCATTCATGTACATTAAGTGGAACGCGTGCCTTCCGATTATTGTTCCACTTTATTATGGGAAAATACCTCGTAGGCATTTCGTGTGTAATTATTTCAATACTTCAACGATATTATGGGTACTTCTGGATATAAAGACTACTTACATATTTTTGCATTTTGGTTGTTTACAACACCGATACAATTCAAAATTATCAATCGGATAAAGTCGAGATTGCCAAGATGCAAGTATTCTACATGATGTTATATGACAGTAATTTAGCTGAAACTTATCAGTAACATTTTGATTGGACCTAATAGCCTGCAGAGTGGTTTAAGCGACCGCCGAACCGATTGAAGTGGCGATTTTGACCGTTGTGAGCTTGATCAAGCTGCTGATCCCAAACTGATCAACAGCTGCAGGTTTGTAAGATCCGTTAATTGCTGTTTCAGGTCTGTTCTTTCAACCCATTCATTTAATGTTTGCAAAGACAATACATATACATATAATTTAGAACATAATAAGTATTCGTCTAATGGCCGTCCGCAATATTTTATCCGATCGATGTATTTGCCTCCTAGAGAAATGTCTATGACGTAAGCTCTAGTAGCGAAATCCATCAGTCAATAAAATATTGGGAACGGCCCTACATCCCCTTTCGAATTTTCTTTTTACTTTGCAACCTGGATAGAATGTCTGCATTTACGCAATGCCCACACCTTAGACTATATCACACGTAACCGTATCGCGATTGAATAACAAACATATATCGGCACTTTCGTATTTATGATATAGGTTCCCCATAACAATTGAATACATCCATCGCTGAATATAAAACGTAACACGTAATGTATGTATGTAGGGTAGAAGCATCAATACGGTGATACAACCAATAGGTATCGGCGTTCCTTATACAGAAGCGATTTAACACACGTGGTTTGAAGAATAATATAGGATATAAATTATATATGTGTTGAGTTGAGGCGACCTGAAATTCTACAAATTATTATCTATATATTTAAGTGTATATATTTTTTATTATCTATTTTAAACACTGGAAAGGTCTTGAGGAATGTTTAAAAAACTGATTTGGAACCCGAGATAAGCAGCCCTACATCAACGAGACACTTTCATTGGCAAGAAAAATGCACGGTTGAGTGGACTCTGGATCTAAAGGACTAACATCTCAAAAATACAATAAAATATCAGTCTAGAACTCTGTATGTTCCAACCAGCAATCAATTTAAATCTAATTACTCAGCAAAGCGTTCGCACTCTTACCTATTTCAGACTCATACCTATTATATTAATCGCGCCTCACACCGTCGCGTTATATATGTAACACATACAAATGTATGCCTACGGCGCGTATCCATCGCCACTAAACCAGGACAACAAGGTGTGTTCAGCAGACATCCATTGTTCGCTGAGTGGGTCTGCTTTACATAATAGAAGCACTCAACTTTTTGTATAACCTATGATTGATTCTGTTACCGATGAAAAGAAAAGTTGCCAGCCCTCGGAAAATAGTATTTCGACAGCTACTAATGTTGGTTGATAAATTGATGGGGAGAATTATTATTTATTTTGAATATTAGGTTGAATGGATATGTGTAACAAGGGTGAATATAGTAATAGTTATTAATAAGAGTCACAATTAGTAAAATAGTCAGATGATGGAAATAGGCGCGTTGCTATAATACATCAAATTTCACGGTCTAGACTCCAGTACCTATATAATTGAAATTATTAATTAGATCTATATAAAATTGCGTTAACTAATAAGGTTTGTAAAGTTTGTATGTCAGTTACCTGGTTACAATAGCACAAGTTCTGTCATGTTTGGAACTAGATGAACAAGTCTGAGTAACTGGAATAAAAATCAAACATTTTCTTTCACAAAGGTACTTGGCACACCCCAACAGACCAACACACATAAATATTGCAATAAAAAAAACACGACTAATTGCAATTAAATTTAAACAACCGCAATATAAATTCGTTCCCAGTTCCCTAAACAAAGTTTTAACTACTGCCTACATTTTATAACGTACAGCGAAACTTCACAAACTACTTGTAAAGATCTATCCGTGTTACAACCACATAGTAATAAGCGCTATAACATTTCAGACCACATGAAACCGACCAGCGTCTATTTAACTAAATGAATCACACATTTATTAGCGGCTCTGAAGCAATATAATTATTTGTTCGACAAAACCACAAGAGATGTAAAGATGGTTACGCACTGTCGGAAAAGTACATAGTTGTGTTTGCTGTATACCTGCGTAATGTGTACAAATGTGCTGGATTTTGCTTTTGTGTACCCTATATCACTAAATAATCCATTCGTTTTAATTATATACACCTATCCTATGAAAGTATAATAATGTGAAGGAGAATATAAGTTTGAACGAACTAATTTGCGAAAGTACTACATCTGAATAAAAGTGTTTTTACGCTAAACCTGTTTTAAAGATACCGACAAATAAATACCTACAAAAATTAAGCAGCACAGTCACAATTTTATACGGACGAAACTGCATTATTCATATATGCAATGTGCACAGCCATTAAATTGCAAATCTGCAATAAACTTTATTATCAATGAATATGAAAGGGAAGAATATGTATTATGATAATTATTAAACTATGTAACATTTCGTAAACATTATTCATATTTCTAGTAGCAGAGTGCGAGCTTATCAAACTCTGTCGGAAATGGCTCTTAACTGTACACAGCTACTGAGAATTTATTGCCAGATAAATCTTATAACAGTGAACTTGACCTGACAGACGCACGCATGAGGAGATACTTATAGTATAATAAAACAAAGAGATAAAGTTTGTTTTCCTTGATTGCTATTAGGGAAATACCAGCAGTCTACCTGATGGGGAGTGGTATCCGTAGGTCATAGAGAAGTATATAATTCTATTCTCTTAGTCCGATTTTAAACCCTGAACATGGCGCTTGCAGCAGTACCGAACGCCTTATCGGTTACTCCAAACAAAGGCACGTGGAATATATCCCAAAACACACACAAAAAAATTATGACCATGGAAGTTTAAATTGCTATACTCTTCCCTAAGCATTACGAAAGCAATTCAAAACACGCATGGCTTACAAATTCTCAACTGTATACATATAGCGAAGAGGTTTAAATAGTCATCTCGCCACGTGGCGCTGCGTCCAGCATAGATGTCATTTGTGTATGATACTTTACTATGGTAACAAATTCTTTTTCGAGTCTGGATTTTTGTGCCCCTTTATGCTTTTAAAGTGTCTCACGATAAAACATTTATTCCCAGAAAAAGAAATATCTTTCCAAACACAGTAACTGTTCCACTTCTGTTTATGTGTAGTTTTTTTATAAAATCCAACTCGACAGGAATTATTCTTATGACAGTCGAAGTCCTTTTAGAACTGACTTGTCAGTTGTCACTTGGCAAAGGACGTCCCAATCACATCGTGTATTTTGCCAACAGTGAATACACAGCCTTACATTTTAATTACATTCAATAAAAACATACACATAAACGCTTTTAATAAAACACGACTAATTGTATTTCTTCTGAGAAAATACGCGTTTCAGTGTGAAATTAGAATACACGTAGAAAATTAATTTTGAGGAAGTCTTTAGGTTTTTGATTAACACTTGTTTTTATGCAACGTGTTTATTTGCTACTAAGAAGAGATATGATTCAGTGACATAATATTAAATTTATTCTAGTAAGATTACCTAATTATATGCTTCTATGACTCAATCAGTACTGAATGAGTAAAATAGTATAATTTTTTTGTTGCATATAATCGTTACCCTTCTCATAGTGAGAAGAGGCCCGTGCCCAGCAGTGGGACAGTTTAAGGGGCTGATGATGATAATCGTTAAGTACTTAGTTCTGACATTATGTGATGAAATTATAGAGGAGTTGGTAGACAAAAGAAATATCAACCGGTGGCTAGAACAGCTCTGGTCTTTTTAAACTTCTCTTGAAACGAAAAATGGACAGCATTTGTAACGAAACAACTTTTCTTTCAAAGATCGACAAAATTTTTATACTTTTCAAACATAGATGTTGTCTACGGCTTCGTCTACATGAGTGCCTTCTCGAATTTTTATATAGGTACCGGCTATATTTTTGGCAAGTTTCATCAAAACCTCTTCAGTTGTCGTTTTTGGGTACAACAGTAACTTATCATCTTCACAAACTTTCGCGTTTATAATCTTTTATCTTTTTTTTTTAAAGACTACTCCCGCACTAGGACTAAATCCTGTGTCGCGGGGGACTTTACAAACATACAACTAACGGACACAATGAACACCCAGAGTCGAGACAACAATTTATGAATCACACAAAGTATTGCTTCGCGTGGGGTTCGAACCCACAACACTCGGCGCAGTGTCAAGCGGCGATGCGACCGCTTAAACCACTACGCCAGCCGTGCAGTCAAAGTAGGTAGTAGCATTAAAAACATAAGAAAACTCACAAGACATTTCAATTACTAAGCATTTCCAGGTACAGTTCTAATTAAACCGTAGCCGTTGGCGAACAGTTTCACCGTATTACAAACTAACAACTAACAATACCAAACTCGAACCTGAGTCATCGCCAGTAGGAAAACAACACAACTACAGGAAGAAACTAATCTAAACTTTCAGAAACAAACATAAACGCAAAGGTTCCGATGTTTGTCCGTTTGTGACGTCTTAACTGCGAAACTGATAAACATATTACACATAAAAGCATTACAATGGACAACATCTTGGTCACAAAAACACTTTAACGTAATGGCAGTGGTGGCGTAAATCGTAATATTCTTTGCCAAATGATGATACTCACATAGCCATAGAGTTTTAATATTTTCATTTAGTACTACTAAACAATATAATAGTAATTTTGTTCATTAACTAGGTACTAGTTTCTGAACGCGTCTGTGCTCCCGTAGCTATAGTCTTCACGACAAAAGTACTTGTCGATGATTCTAATGTATTAGCTATATATGTAATTGCAAGATTTCATTAAAATCCGTTCAATAGTTTTTGCGCTAAAGAGTAACGAACATCAGTTCATTCTCACTTTTCGCATTTTATTATACTCCTAATAGCAAGCAGTGAGATACTTAATACTAAAAAGATACCTGTGAGATCGTTCTCACAGGTATCTTTTTAGTATTAAGGCCTAATCTATAGTCCACAACGCCAGCTAAGAAGGTACATAGAAATTATTACCAAGATCTTCGTTGTAGGAACGTTACTTCCGTCATGCACCAGCATCACATACCATGCCGCATGCGTCAGTGATTCCTAAACAGTATAATCCAGACCTGATTGATTGACCAGGTTTTGAACGCCAAAACATGTCTAATTTGGTCAAATAGTGTTTGTTTTCTTTACATAAATACACAGACCAGTATCATTAAAAATGTATGTGGTTATCTAAACACGCCTATTTTCAGCAGTTACGTTTTTAGATCTTCTGTTTTAGGGAGTAATTGTTTATCTATTTATGAAATGATGATATTTTGCTACTAACATTTTTTGGCGAAATAGAGGTTCACTGTTGTTCTGTTCTTTAATCTTCTGGTTTAAGGCCTGTTCTAAAGGCAGAACGATAGCTTGAACTAGCTTTTCTCTGGAACAAGCAGTCAGGGAAGGAAAGGGAAGAAGGGTGGCCATGTAATATAATTTAAGAAAAATATCGCGAGCAGGTTGAAATAAATCGGCAAGCCATAATAGTTTTATGGACGAAGTGTGGCAGGTGAAATCACAGGGCACGACCAGTATCATACAAATCTAATATTTATCAACAATATCCATTTTTATAAGTATGACCCAAAATCTCCACATTATCGCCTAAAATCAGTCCACCCGCGTCAATCAACGCAACGTCACACAACGGGCGAACCAATAAAACCCATATAGGTCACATCTTATAAAACTACATGTGTACTACTTAACACATGTGTTTCTAGGCCGGACTGTTTCTACACGATATTAAACTGTAATCGGGTTACTGTCTATACGAAATTAGCCCAAACTCGTCATGCAGGGGACGATTTAAACAAAAATAATTAGTCACAGCTATGTTCTTAATATCGAAGCTAATATTCTGACAAATGATGATGAGGATCTTGACAAATGGCATTAGATCGGCAATATCGCTATGTATTTGCAAAAATATATGGAACTGACATACGCTTTCGATATGCTCGTAGAGAAGTCGAGAAGAACAAATAATTTTAGTTATCATGGCAACCAAATGTTAATGTTAACAAGATAACAATCATAACTAATTCTTCCCGTGACCACGGTTCCTGTAAACCAACCAAAACGTCGGAAAATGGAAATATAGAACCATCATTGTCAAACCAGAATTAACTAGCGATAAAATCCGAAAATATCAGGGTAACGAAATCTATTGTTCTTTTGTCTACGAAAAAACCTAATTAGGCCATCGATAGGAAGGTACTTTTAAGTGATGCGGGTAGTGTAACTAATGTATTTAACGTGTATCTACAGTTTTTATATCTAAGTGGTATAAGCTTGCGATCAACTTGTGACCTTGGATAGGTGGACACTTGGTGACCTGTAACAGGTGTTTCTTACTAGGCACCTGCGATCCACAACCAAAAATTCTTTTTTGAGAGCATTATTACTTTACTCGTTGTTGTACTTTACTTTTATTTTGAAAATAAACGATTTTTATTTATTTAGTAAAGGCGCGCACATTTTTTTAAGTTAAACGTTTTGTGCCCAATCCCATGGGAATTTTGCGAAATCACTTCTTAGTGCACCTCTACGATCCCCAAGGATAATACATGCCAAATTTCAGCTTCTTGCGTCTAATAGTTTTGGCTGTAGCTTGTCTGTCAGTCAGTCCGTAACGCAAGGAATGATGTATACAAGTATAGGCGAGAAAAGTCATATTTCATCTGCCTATATTCCTCTAAATGTGCCCTTTGGTTTTCACTCTGTCGTAGGGATTTCTATCCTAATTGCAAAGCTTAATAAATATAAAATCATCTATTGCAAACAGCACGCTTTGAGCATATTTTGTATGCTTTATCTGCTGCTGCTTTATGCTACACAAGTTAAATTCAAGCTAAACTCTACCTTGTTGTTACACATTGAAATTAAACTACAGTTTTCGGATTTTATTGCGTTATATTGCTTTCACTTAGTTATTATATACTCTTTTGAAGTTTGCATTTGTTGTTATCGCCATATCACGCGTCAAAGACTCGTGTGGGAATTGTCCAAGGAAATTAATATCTGTAATTTATTCCTGTTTCACTGCCTTACCACGTGAGCAAACCAAACTCAGTAAATATTATCCTCATAATCTCAAAATATACGGCACAACAATAGAGTTTTCCTGTAATATCCTATTTGATGGCAGCCATTTTATTAAAGCGGCTCACATGTCGTTCGCACGCGCACATGACATCATGTATGACACATACACATAACCGACAATTATAAAGAGCTACAATAATTGGACGATTGAACAACGATTTGACAGGAATCCGGAACATCTCAATATTAAATCTTAAATATGGTAAAGTTTAATCTATGCTGAGACGAAATAAAAGTGAAAAAATAAATTAAATAATATAAGAAGTAAGTAAGTATCTATGACATAAGGTCAATATATCCATACCTATATGAAATCCACATATCGATAAGATTGCAAATGTTTTTATTCCAATTCGCCATTTATGCCAACTAATTTGAGATCTTGACAAAATATATAGCATTAGCGTAACTTTTATCGTGCATCCAAACCACAGTTTCGTCGGGCAATATTTAAAAACACTAACATTCAACAACTTTTCGCAAAAGTCTTAGTTACGTCGAGTGTTTTGAGATATAATGTTGTGCTCTAACGTTCTAAAATGTTTATTATCACCATTATTCTGCCAGTCCACTACTGAATATAGGCCTCTCCAATGGCACGACAATGAGCCTGATTTTTAGCTCTTCGAAAATTTGCTGAACAAAAATTATTTGCAGTGTGGATGCACCATTAGACTAAAATATTAATATTTGAGTGATTATCGCATGATGTCAGCACAATTAAATCGGCGGATGTCTTACAAATCGCTAACATGCACTACCAGTACCAACTAGTCGTCTAGACATACGCATTGAGGTATATTTAGACCGCTAATTATATATGCTACAAAAAACTTGTGCAGTTATTCACGGTTTTAAATTTAACAATTGTGAATAATATCACAGATTTAAACCATTCTGATATAATAAGGTGATATCATTCTTGTTGTGAAATAAAATTCACGCAATAGAAATTTAACCTAGGAATACCTAGATTCGAAAAGAAATTTTGTAGATGTGACAAGTTATAGTGTGGGAATCGAATAGTTTTAAGCAGTATGATAATTCCTTAAGCCTAACGCAGTACAGTCAATGCATACAATTTTATAATCTATAAAAATATATAATAAAGAAGCTATTATATGAATTACCATAAATAAATATCGGATTGATCTATAGATAATAGAGGTTATAATACTGAGATTTCGGTTTTAGAATATAAGCTGATCTATTTACCCGACTACGGCGAAGCCAAAAAGAAGGGAAATGTTTTTAAACTATATCTGATGGATTTCATCACACTTAATTTTATTAATACAGTATTTTTTCTGAAATATCTTAAATTTCATATTTTAGACTTTGCCGTTGGCCGGAATTTCACGTTGAATATGCACGGAATCCATTGGCAATAGCTTTTATTACAATTTGTCTGAAAGTCGTTAAATTCAGACGTATACATTAACAGCTAATTGTATGACTGTACAATGTTTTTGTACGAGTGAATCAATCGGGATGAGAACACGCGACCTTGGTGTCAGCGGCCGCGGTGCTAAAGTGTCACCTGTCATAGTGGGGTTATAATTGGCGCTGAACATATAGGTGTTTCGGTAGGTATTTATTTAAACGAGTCTTCGTACTTATAGTACAGTATTCCTTGTAGTGAAAGAATCTCGATTTTACTGAGGCATTTTGGCGTATCTACGATAAATTTTCTGCTTCTTTATAAATGACATCTCTGAAACCCGAAAAAAAAACTAGAGTCGCGGACAAATCAAAAACATTAAAAAAATGGACACTAATAAGATTCAGACTAAGAAACAACCTATGTTTAACACAAATTTTTGGTTCATAGGTATGAGTATTGAATCCACAGCAGTTGTAAAACAGTGTGGTAAGAAAGGACTTATAATACGGCGCTATCAGTACAATCAAAGTGATTTCATTATTAATAAAACATTTTCACCACATTTATCGGCAAAGTTAAGCAACGCTTGCACAGGTTACCAGTTGGATGGGTGACCGTGTGTGGCATTTTCATCTGAGCGCTACCGTGCTTCGGAGGGCACGTAAAGCTGTCGGTCCCGGCCCTTGTCTATGGATAAGGGTCGTTAGGCCATGTCGGAGGCCTTTGGGCGGTCTGAAAACTCCGACACCAGAGTTGGCCACACACTCACACGAAAAACAAAACAAACAAACCACATTTATTAGCGAAACTTTATAAAAAAGTATTGAAGATGAACCTGTTTGATACCGCTTTTTTTCCAAAAATACTAAACCGAATGTAATAGGTACTTCATTCAAATTAGGTAATTTCATAGTAACATAAGCTACATTTTATTAACACATATTAATCAGGCAAAACTGCGGACCAAAACCATACCGTAGAACTCCGATACATTATACTAAGTTAAAACCGATGCGGCATCAAAACCAGCCCAATCGTTTCGTTTTAACGTTAGACAGGCTTTTAAGTGCATCATCAATAACATTCAGATGATATGGTACAAATTGTGTTCTGTTTACTGGGTGGTACGGTGTTGGGTGATGTGGGTGGTTGGGACTGGCCGATAACAGAATGGGGATACTATGAGACCATCCTTTTGTTTATTGTTAAATGTTTCCGTATAGGATTTGTTTTTGGAATTTTTTCCATAAGCCTTTTTTTAAGGTTTTCGTCATTAATGTTTGTGCTGTTACAAAGTAACTATATACCTAATATAGTTAGTTAAACAATATACAGTACTTTAATCAATTATGTATATGGTAGTATACGCAGCATAGCTAGTTTGCAATCCGATAACGGAATATGCTATAAGTACTAATATAGTATTACAAACTATTATTTAGCTTAGTTACTTATAAGGTGCCACAAAGTCACTTACTAATAATACATGTACCTATTAAGGAATTATGGACCTTTTAAAAATCGATCACAACCACGCGGTTACATTGGACCCAGCACAAACTCTTTGCTACAGATAGGTATATCGTTTCTTACAATCTTTATCATATATTGTTTATTGAATAGAACATGTTAATGATACCGGTTGTTTGCCAAAAATTGAGGTCTTAAATAGAACTACAATAGTAATCATTGTTTTATAAAAACGCGGCAGGCGGGACACTTGCAACACTTGAATTGCAAATTAGAAGACTATTTGTTTAGACGGGAAGTGGGAGTCTGCAAAACAATTTAGTCACTAAGATGAGTAATGGAAGCTTTAAGGATAAGTAGAAGCTAAATAATAATATTTCAGATTACATGAGACCGCGGTTACACTCGCGTTATTTAATTTTAAGGCTACTGAACCCGTGCCTTATAGCTTCATGTTGAATGACTATAACCTACAGTCTTCCTAGATAAATCTACGACTATCCAACAAGATCGAACAAGTAGTTCCTGATATTTGCACATTCAAGTAAACAAACAAAAAAAGAGCTTGGAAAATGTCTAACTTACCACGTCAATTGTTGTGCTATTCGACTAAGTATTTAAAAAACTAATTTTGCAATTAGCGTTGCAATTATTGCTCTAAGTCTTGAACATTACAGAGAACCTTCAGAAGTTTCCTTGCTATATTTTCCTTCAACGTTTAAGCGAGTGGCAATTAAATATTTTATAGACAGAACACTATTACGGTGACTATACAACACACGTAGTTTCACAACAGTTCACATAAAAAAGAAAATGAAAACACAACCCTACTTCTCAAAACTCAATCTATATTAAATTAAAACTTTAATACTTAAAACAGAAGCCACCCTCCGTCACTCCCAATAATTTCTAACTTTCGTACTAAAACGAAAAAGAAAAACGGCACAACCGACATTTTTCAAATTTCATTCGTCCCGAACACGCAACGCAAAACCGTATAACTCGAAAAATGACAAAATAAACGCACAATCGTCACGTTCGAAGAGCATGCGAGTATCGGTACTGCCTATGAGATCATCCTGTATTCTTATATGACAAACATAACTTGAACTTTCACGACATCAACTTGGAGAAGAACTTAACAGAAGTACTTAAGCTGACAGGGGTCTGGTTATATTTGTCGGGGTTGGGTGGTCATGGCGAATTATAACGAAGTTAAGTTGTGGTTTTATTGTGTGTGTCATCGAAACTATTTGTTTTGATACTTTAAATTTAGTTATAAGTTTACTTTAACGTTCATATTTTGGACTGGTCTTTCATTGATCTGTTAAGCGGCTTCGCATGCCTTTTAAAGTTGATAGGTAAGCAGGTATACGACTGCCTCGGTGGTCTTGCGGCATAAATGTGCGCGTGGGATCAGGAGGTCCCGGGTTCGATTCCTGGGTCGGGCAGTGTTATTGGGTTTTTCTGTCACGAAATTCTCAGTAGCAGCACGGAGTCTGGAAATGTGCCCGGTACGGCAATAGGCTCGCCCCTTATTACGTGGGACTAAAGTATATCTGGCGAAAAGTGGGTGTAGAAATACACCTTTGCCTACCCCTTCGGGGTTATAGGCGTGAGACTATGTGTAAGTAGGTACTTTAACACGTGTAACAACTAATGTTAAAAAATTCAAAAGCGAATAAATTATACTGATTCTTAGCACTTATCATGTTTGTAAATCCAATAAGAAAAAGAAAAATAAAGACAACGCCAGTTGATTTATACCTAATCACTCTGATTCAGAAAATATTATTTTCTAAATCACTATATTGATCACTGATTATCAAACTAGCTACACAGATGATATTGTAGTGGGAAAAGGGTTGGACTAGGGCATATGCCAAATCTTATCTTCTTAATATATAAAATCCTTGCGTTACTGACTGACTGACAGATACGCTACAGCCGAAACTATTAGGCGCAGGAAGCTGAAATTTGGCATGTATGTTCCTTGGGGACCGTAGGGGTGCACTAAGAAGGGATTTCCCGAACTTCCCACGGAATCGGCCAAAACGGGTAAATTAAAAAAAAATGCAGGTGTAGCTGCTGGCGTCCTCTAGTATACCTATAAAGCTGAAGAGTTTGTTTGGTTGAACGAGCTAATCTCAGGAACTACTGGATCGATTCAAATATTCTTTCAGTGTTAGATAGCCCATTTATCGAGGAAGGCTATAGGCTATATAACATCACGATATAAGCCACGGGAGCGGAGCAGTAGCATTAAATAACGCGGGTGTAACCGCGGGCTCACCTAGAAAATTATAAAATAGTGTTCTTTAGTTCGAGTCAAGCCAAAAAGACAAACCATCAAGCATCTATCATGACATCATCACTATCATCATCATCCTAGATTAATCCTGATTGGACCAAGACTTTCGCCTCCTAGCCTGGGGTCCGCTTATTAACCTATACAAGATCATGGGAGAAAAGATAATTGCCTCGTCATCTCAGAACACATAACACATTAAACATGTTACGGAAGCTCAAACATATAAGTATGTATGTAGCTAGTTTGTTTGTCAACAGATCGTCGGTCCCACGACACTAGTTCCGTATATAATTCACTCAAATTTACCTAATTGCCCATATCCGGAATTATCGCAGTTTGTTAGAACTTAGAAAGTGTCAAGTAATTGATTGACCAGTGAATGGATTTCGCTACGAAATCAAATTGACAGCAAACTAGTTACAACGATGAAATATAAATACGTAACTACATAGATTATGTTATAATATCCTCAAAGGGATAGGTCTAGCTGTATTGTGTATACTTAATACATTTTTTAAAAAGCAGGATTCGGCCACCGCAGCTTCGTTTGCTAAACGATGAAGCAAAACAGTGTGAGGAATCCTGCATTTTTGAGAATACGCACAATGTTCTTGAAAGGTATGTGAATCCTGCAAACCCATACGTAACATGTGACGTGGACTATGATCAAATCCTTCTCATATTACTTTAAGAGTCCCAGCATATGGACAGTTTACCTAAATGCAGGACTGATTTATTTTTCAATTAAATTCTACGTAGGTAAATAAGAAAAAATATTTAATCACAGCCATAAAAATAGATGCACAAGGACTATGTGTTATTAAAGATACAAAAAAAATATGGTTGGTTATTAGAATTAGTTTCCGTAAATATAATAACTCATATAGGGCAAATGATAGCTTTTTATATTTAACAATTATTATTCAATACAATGTATAATTGGATGTGACATAATACCCTCGCTTATTGACGGAAAAGCTGGTATGATTCTCTGTGAGTCGGTACGGTATTTATCAATTTCTTCTAGGGAGTTCTGAGCAGTAGGCTTGTAAAGCTGAATATTATGGTTCATCATCATCCTCCTAGCGTTACCCCAGCAAGCCAGAATCCGCTTACTAGTCTAACCAGATTTGACAGAATATTAGCTTTTCCACTCAGCGACTACCGCCTGACCTACGCAACCCAAGGGATAGTTACAAACCATGTTTTGTACCAGTGTCAGTAAATTCAAAGGTACTCTCCATATGGACTGTTAAAAATCTACATGACAGCCGAGAAAGACGACTTAGAGACGGGCAGAGGGCAAGCAAATTATATTTAAACAATTAAAATAAACAAATTTATGTTTATTCTCACAGATTTCTTACTCGTTCGCCGCACTGCATATTAAAATATGACGTAAAACACATAATCAATCATTCATGATTTTTTTACACCATTATATCAGAAATTATCATACTCTTGAGGCTATTAGGGTGTGTCCAAACTTGTAATGTAAATGCTGTTTACGGAATTAATCGCGATTTGAATGTTCAATGACGAATATATAATACATCATGATATAGTCATGTGCATGTATAAGCATCAACCTTGTTTGTAATACCTCTAAATCCTGGGTACGGGCCTCTTCGCTAAATTGGACGGGTATGGTCACCACCCTGGCCAAGTGCGGGTCGACAGACATCACAAGTCTTTCGAGAAAATAACGAAGATCTCTCAAATATGCAGTACATATCGCGTAGTATTGAAAGCTTTAATATTCAGTCAATCCGTTAGACTAGTAAACGGACCTCGGGCAGCAACTGGTAAAACGCTAGGAGGATGATGGGTGGTAGACTCTTATCACAAAATGGGACAACATTTTGTATGGTAAACAAATTGTTGTTCTAAAGCTTTGTATCCCTTGATTAAATGTTAGTAAATGTACGTGCTTCATGGCGTATTCGTAATACAGGTGTTTACTGTAATATTATGGGGACCAAAACAATTTCTAATTAAGCAATCATCAATATTTTGGTAAACCCAGGCAAGACTTCAATTTTGAAAGATTGCCATGTCCTAGCATTAAACCTGCGACTGCTTGACAATCTACCGATCTCTATCTCACCATCGAGGTCAGAATCTCATTGTAAACAGACCAGCATACGTATATAAACCGAACAATGGTAGTCAGTATTCACGAGTCGGCGTTATTTTTAAAACGATCGGATATAACTTGTGTGTATAATTAAACTGTCATTGCTGAGGGAATTAACTGTGTAGTGCTCATAGCGACTGAGTTTACTTCGAAATCGCAAGAGTTAAGCAAGGTTTGCAGAGGTCTGTTTTTGGATGGATTACCGATGGTTGGCATAATAATAAGAGCATTACCATGCTTGGGCAGATAGTTAAAGCTATTTATTTTAGTTTTAGCCTGACAAGGATTGTGTGAGAAAACTCTTTTCAGAGGCCTTGGGTCAGCCTATTTTAAAAGCTTAAGTTAAAGTGCTCTGTAAAATTATCAAAGAGAGTCGGTTGCAAGGCACAAGCAGTAAAATACGAAGGTAACATGAATATAATTCAGATCTTAACCCACTTTATATGTAGTAGAGATATACAAATCATACAAGGACCAATGAACAAAGCCCGAATAAAGGTGAATACATAACTAAAAAGCTAAGCTGTAAGTATACCAACTTGATCCTCCAGCTTTTACCAAAATCAAGTACCACATGTATGTTGGCTCCTAAATATTATGCTCTCAGAAAAACCCAAAACTCTTTCCTTGAACGATCGCTAATACAATCAAAACTGCGATCATTTTCCTCAAAAGCTAAATGTCAAAGGCTAAGACTTAGCTTAGAAGGCACATGTTATAGACTTATCAAACAGCAGGAGAGCTAATGTAGGTTATATAAAAAGTAATAAAATGTCTTTAATGCAGTAGCAGCGTTAGCTTTTGTGATGTGTTATCATAAATCTGGTAATAGTGTGTAATTTTTGTAGTTGACAACATACATCCATACATACATAGACTCACGCCTGTTTCCCGGAGGGGTAAGCAGACTACGGAACGCCATTTGCAACGATCCTGACATATCTCTCTTTCTTCATTCACTCCCATCAGATTCCTCATGCATGCTCTTCTGTTCAGGGTATTTCTAACCTGTCCTGTTTTTAGGATGTCTCCAATCTGGTCAGAGAACGTCTGCCTAGGTCTTCCCCTTTGTCCTGTCTCATTCACACTTGTCTTGTATATCTGCTTGGTCAATCTTTCGTCATCCATTCCCTCCACGTGCCTAAACCACCTCAGCATACCTTTCTCGATGCTTGTCACTACATCTTCTTTTACCTCACAAAGTTATAGTAGACACGATCTGAATTTTGTTATATACTCTATATGATGTTAATATCTACCGAGATCAAACAATATTTAATCCACACATCCATGCTAAGAAAATATCCGTGGAATCAAAACACTGGCGAAAAGTGGGGGTTTAATATGCATCTGCCTACCCCTTCGGGGAAACGGGCGTGAGTCTATGTACGTATGTACATCCATGCTAAGAGAGAAACCGCGGGACACAGCAAGTCATTGATAAACTCCATTTACTAGTAATTGAATCTACTTAGGACACAATGTGATGCTTATGAACGTCAAATTTACAAAGTATTCAACTTAATTAAAAACGACGTCTCTCACACTGGGGACCTTCCTGTATCGTGAAAATGAACTTTACAAACATTCAATTAACGGACGACATAGAAAAACTTGATTGAAAACAACAAATTGTGGAAAACACAAAATATAGTCATGTTGAAAAGATTGTCCGTGTGGTGACGGATTAAGAACGGTGACAATCCGTATTGTCACCACCCCATATCATTCCATGGGTGTCGTAAAAGCTGACAGAGGGAGCATATTATGCAGAGAACACCACTGTAAGAGAAGGAAAACTTGATACCAACCCTACACCAACCCGTTTGGCCAGCGTGGTATAGTAGGCCAATTCCTCCTTTCAAAGGAGATGCTTAGTTCAGCAGTGGACTGTTAAAGGCTGATGATGGTGAAAAGATTGCATAAATTACTTCGCCATCCAAGCCACCTTAGCGATAATAAAAGTAATCATATCTATTCTGAGCTATCTTCTCAAAGTCGTGTCCACTTATAGTTTGTCTCATATGTTTTCATAACATACTATGTTACAAATTCTCTGAAGAAGATTCGGTTTCACGTAAGACGCGAATAAATCATAGTTCCCATGAGAAATTGCGATCGTGTGGCCATTTCGCCAATGATTTTCTCTCTGCGTGAGAATATTTTAATATTGGATCAGAATTTGTATACTTTATTTTTAGATTCACGCCTATATCCCCGAAGGGATAGGGAGGTATAGTATACCTAAATTTCGCCACGTTATGAAGTTTAGGCTCCTCGTAGTAGAGGACGATCTTATTGTCGTTCCCGGAAACATCGCCAGACTCCGTGCTGCTACTGTAAATTCGGTAAAAACTCAGTAACTTTAGCCAGGAGTACAACCCGGGACCTCACGATCAGTAGACTAACGCTATGCACTGGACCACGGAGGCAGTCTGTTCTATATCAATAAAGCATTTACAAGGTGCAGCTATGGCCTAGTGAAAAGACTAACATACTTTAAGTATTGACTCGTACTTAGCCAGAGTGGCTAGCTTACCCTTCTCATAGTGATAAGGGGTCAGTGTCCAGCAGTGGCAAAGTTTATATATACATGGCTGATATTATGAATATACAAGCTATTGAACTGAGTACGAAAATCTAAATCTAGACTGAATACTTGACAACATGAGACTGAGGCTCAGTTCACACTGAGATGGCAAACATGATGATGACAGTTGCAGCTGTGATCACTTCAGTGTACGAATTCTAAGTAGACTATTAGTAACTAAATATTAGGAATTCTTCAATGGCAGCAGAAAAACCAAAAGGCCTATTCACGTACTTTGACAGACCACTCACAATTAGTATTCTACTAAACTTAATGGCGTTATACTCTAATTTGACACACTTATATGAATGTTGACACATAATTTCACACTTTAATTGTCGATCTTGTAGAGGTATCTCATTCAAGTGTCAGTTTATTTTGTAGAATTTATAACTTAGCCTAGATCGAAACTGCAGGTTTCAATATAAATCAAACCTGAGTCCACAATCACACAATCTTAATATATAAAATCCTTGCGTTACTGATTGACTGACACACAAGCTACAGCCAAAACTACTGGGAGCAGGAAGCTGAAATTTGGCATGTATGTTCCTTGGGGACCGTAGGGGTGCACTAAGAAGGGATTTTCACATGCGTCATACTCGTGAACGGGTGCTACTTGCGATGACTGGTCGATGACAGTCTTGCGGGCTGGTATTAGATTCTAATATTTAACTGCATCATTTCCATCATGGTTCTGATCACTTTCGCGGATTGCCTGCATTATAAGGTATATATAATGTAAGTGGATGCTCCTGTTTCACCATGTCTATTCTGAGGAGGCTAACCAAATGAACCTCAAAAGTATTATGCTTGAGTATTATTATGTACAGTAAATATATACAAGTGATATAGAAGGTGTAACAGTTGCAGCACCTTACAAAATGTAAATTATGTGTATTATGCAAAACCTAGCGATGAAAGAGTGACCGTGAGTTTTATTGCCCGTTCTTTCTCATGGTTCTACCTATTGCTTTGCGAACGTGGCGGTAAATGTAAATGTAGAGTTTATAAGTAATTATTTTATAAATTGATTATTTTGACGTTCATAAGCGTCACATTGTGACCCAAATGAATAAAGGATTTTGAATTTGAATTTCCCGAAATACCCACGGGATCGGTCAAAACAGATAAATTTAAAAAAATGTGCAGGTGTAGATGCTGGCGTCCTCTAGTATTACCATAATCGGTGCAGCAATGTCGGAGTTCAGTAACTTAAACAGGTACAGAAATAGTTCTTTCTACAAGAAAATCTTTCTAGATGTTTTCTCCGCAAATTTTCACGGTTTCCTTCGAGTTTATTCCCTCGATTGAACTACAAAACCACTTTGTATTCCAGATCGAATACGTCATATTATCGGTCAATCTTGCGACCCGTTTTAAAAAACAGGATGAGACGGCAATATTTTGGCACATTTAACCTAGTTTATTCCTCTTCTTAAATATTACTTGTATGAGGTGTTTTATTTTTAGTTAATAGTTACACGCCTACTGGCTTTAGATGGTCAGGCAGCTAACATTTTTTTTTATATGACTAAAGAAAATTGATCAGCAATTTGGTCGGAAGTAAGTATTCTTGTTACTTGTAAACTAAAGTGTCTTTTATTTAAGTGAAGATTCTTGTCACCAATGCTATGTATGATATTCGAACCGCCTCCTCCCAAAACCTTCCTTCAAAACTTTGCTTCACGGGAATCGAACCTGAGACCTTCAGCTGATGTAAAAACTTAAGAAAAACCTTACTACGTGACCAGTTGAACAATTCTTATTCATCAAACATGAACTATGTTTGCGTTAATAAGTAGCAGAACTGTGAATGTGTGAGTTTAAGGACATGTTTAATAGTCTGCGTATGCACACATACACACAAACTATAGAAATATGACGTCACCTATATTAAAAATAATATCTCAACAATCAATCAAATAAATGCGCGAATAATGAGTATTTACGTGATTTCGTTGTAGAATTACCCTCGATGATTGATTAATATTGAATTAAAAGCACATTGTTTTTCTATCGTAATACTTCAACTGCCTTTAGAAAACCGTAGCACCATATTTTAAATGGTAAAATATAACATTTTCTTCAGCAAAAATTGCATAATTGAAACTTGTCGATCCATACACAAAAGTTTTACAAAAGGGAGAAAAAAATAACAAACCGTGTACGAATACAGGCCTATCGGCCGTTCCGAACAAAAGGATATCCAAAGAGGAAACTATGGTATGCCAACAACGACACTGCACTTCACTTGATTCACTGCACTATAACATAACACTCAATGTCATTATCACCACTAAACTTTTAAAGAACCATACTAAATACCACTTTCTAATAAAAACTTAAATTCACAACTTATACGTCCGCGCTATGCGGCCGCGTTTCGGAGACTGACCCGACGCCCGCAGATATAAACAAGAGGAGCGAGCGAGACAGATGTATAATGCACCTGTGCACTTCAAGCTGAATGATCGTAGAAACGGGATGAGAATAAAACAATACATACATTAGAGAGAGATGCGGATATTACGGAGCGTTTAGGCCTCTCAGTTGAGAAGTGTTACAAGTCACATTTCTTGATAATTCAAAATTATTCTTAACTAGTTATAAATAAAGTTGATTTTAGGAATTTTGAAGACTAGTTTGTGTGGTTTTTGCATAGACTGGGTCGTTGTATTGTCAGGGTCAACTTATGGCAAAAAGTTGGTTGTGTTCGCCAAATTCCATGGTGAGGTATGTTTAAGCTTCCAGTATGATGGGCAGGCAATTGTTTTCTGCATGTTTAAATGGAATTATAGTGCTTGTTCCATATTGTTTTACATTGGATACGAAGGTTATAAAGTTTGTGGAATTCTGAGTACGAAAGTTTCGATTTCAATGCAATGGAATGTTTGAAGTGAGTTATTTTGCTTGCGTTTTATTCTGCTGGTATAAAAGGTCGCAAGTTCCTGAGGATAGTTGGATGAATGGAGGAAAAGTAGGATAGATGGATGGTTAATTTTTGTAAATGCGAGAGAACGATATTTGATGAAACTTTGCAGCATTGCCGCTTATGGATGAATATAGGAATAGTAGGATAGAAGGGTAGATATTTTTGGTACTCTTTTACTCAATAACGAGTTAACGAGTTTTGATAAAACTATGCATTTATAATTAAAAAAATACTGCTAGTACCTATCAGCTAGACAGGTAGGTACTCGCAGTATTTGTGTAATATTTGACACGAATGTTAAAATTTGTGGAAAACTTAGGTTTTGCTTTCAATTTGAATGCAATGGAATTTTTGCTAAAATAGGTATTTTAGTAATCATCAAGTCATCATCATCATCAGCCTTTTGTGATTGACTGCTGCACATAGGCCTGTGCACTGGCACGCTTCAAAACCCGACTGCCGCCTCTTGTCGGCTATATCTCCAGTCCACCCACCAGGTTTTTTTACGCAGAATTACAAATAAAATAATTCGCAACAACAATTACTCACGAACAAATAATCGTTAACCAACTAAATAAAAATGCAACCTTATAAGCAGTTAAAGTAATACTCATCCAAGAATTGATCGTTTGAAAATGTTTTCAATCAAAGGCAACCACAAAACGTCGAATATATTTACTCAAGAAATACTTCAAAGCGAGTAAATACCAACAACAGTTTTGGACAAAACGCAGAACACTAAAAAGGATGCCATTTAGAGAATTTCATTAAACAACGGAACATTATTTCAGTAACAAAGAAAATTCCAAATTAGCAACAAATATTTTTTGACGATGCTTTAACGAGAATTTTTTTTGTTTAATAAAGTTTGGGCGAAGGTGGGATAAGCTCGGTTTAGTATCGGGATTTTCGCTTAAATTAAAGTAACCTTATAAGGTAACGAAAAAAGAGAGATGGGTAAGATCCCTGCAGAATTAAGCTTTGATGAAGGTTTCATAGTCCGTGTTGTGAAGAATTAGGAATAAATAGTGGCACATTTCACATTTCATTCCGTAGGTGTCAAAGAAAAATACGTAGATAAAGCAAATAGTATCTTTATATTTTACGACAAATCCTTTATCAACCCGTCTGGCCAGCCTGTCATAGCAGACTAAATCCTTTATTGGATTGCATGACAATAGTGACAAAAATATTGTGACGCAAATTAAGAGTAGCATATTATGTTCAGTAGTGGACTACGATAGGCTGTGAAAAGTACTTCAAAATTAAATAAACACAGCAACTTCAAAATAAGTTCATGCGGCGAGCAACGGGCGCACAGTGGTACGTACGTTACGAGGAGTTACACGTAGACTTACAACTGCCGACCATCAGGCAATTCATGAGACAGTGCTTCCGTAGCTACTTTGACTCTGCGTCGACACACCCCAACCCACTATTGGTTGCGGCGTTAAATTATACACCATCTAGGATTTCTAAGATTAGGAGACCTAGGCACGTCTTAGACGAACCGGACGACGACACTACACTTGCTCAAATCGGAGCACACACGGCTCGCGTAGCTACACAAATTCAACCGCGGTTTCGTACTCGCCGACGCCGAGGACGGAATACGCGACGCGCTATTAACGTAAATACCGCGGGACACCTTAGTCCCGCGGTATTTACGTAAAGTAAAGTTGTCAAGGCCATCTGCAGCTAACAACTAGTCCACACACACAAAAAAAACAAGTCTAAAAGGCTTTTAATTTGCCTATAATATAAAAAAAAAAGAATCGGCTGTTAGGCGGTACGAAAAAACAAATAAAACGATTTTTCTAAACCTTAGAGAATCATTTACGCGTCTCCGGCCCACCGTCGATAACAGCGTGTGGGAAATTCTCGATGACGTCACTGAACCGGTCCCACATTACTCCACAGACATACACTCAGTATAATTACGTATAGATTAAAGTTCCCCGCAACCGAACCGATGAGTACAGGTATAAAGGTAACTGAGGAATTCTTAGAATGTTATTGAAAATTTTAGAAGGAAATACGACATAAATTTTTGGCCACGCTGGTGGTGTAGAAGTTGAAATGACTTTTTAGCAATTCATGTGTATCTATAGTATTTTCATTTTTCAATCACATTTTAATCCATACGAAAATCTATATAAAGGGTGTTTATTTGTACTTCTTTAACGTTGCGACAGAGCGATAGAATTGTATGAATTTTGTGTTGGGAAATAATTAGGACATAGGAGAGTGACATAGGCCAAATTTCATGTGATATGATAATCGACAAAAAAATTAATAAAGTGTGTACTTATATCATTTCAATTTAAATTAATGCCAGTTATTACAGACCTGGTTTAAAGAGAAAAAAAATGTGGTCAATTTTCCTTATATACATTATTCATATATCCAAAATTTATGCATATTACATTACAGAACTATCCCAAAACCCATTCAAACATTTACATGACAAATATCGCCTGAGGTCTTTATAAATTAAACCCCGCGTCACACGAAAGATCACATATTCAAAGTCACCAGGAAAACAATATACTGTACAATGTGACGTCATAATTGCAACTACGTCATAACTACCAACGCTTACGTCATAATTGCAGCGCTGCACGTACTTATTGCTTTGTTCATAGATAAAGGGATACTGTCAGTATAGTATGATACTGTATCATACAGTATCATACTGACGATAGTCATCAATCAGTAATAATTATAAACTGTGTGATTCAAGCCTTCACTTATAATGTCAGTCAATCTCTTTGATAGAGAACCTTTTCTTTTATTATAGACTCACGCCTTTCATCCTCCATGGGCTAGGCAGAAGTGTAATATCATAGCTTTTTTTATTATACTCAGGCCCCGTTTTCCCTCCTCTTGATAGGACTTATCTTTCAGATAAATTCAAAATTGGGTATTTTGAGAGTTATCTAAGAAATTAATTTTGCAAGATCTTATTAGAGCAAAAAAAAAGATCTTGCAAAATTAATTTCAAAACTATTCCTAAGTTCCTTCGCTTTCTGCAGTGGCTAAAAGCGAAGGAACTTAGGAATAGTTTCAAAAGTTTGTTAATAGTGGCATTTACAATAGCTGGCACGAGCACATACTTAATAGCTGTCACGTCTGCAGACCAAAATGTGTTTGTAAAAACACGTTCACAACAAGTTGAACGAGAAAAAAAATGTCTTTGCTCTTACGAACATTTTGTAATGCAATACCAAGTTTATGAGAAAATTGACAATGGTTTATTTTAATTGAAAATTGAGAGTGCCATGTGGTTGACGGCATAGAATACAAGTGTCACCACCCCCTATCTTCCCGTGGGTGTCGTAAGAGGCGACTAAGGGACAACACGATGCAAATACAATCTTTGCGTAGAGACGGAAAACTCGACATCAAACCCTATACGACTTCTTCTTCGATTCCTGGGTCGGGCAGTGTTATTGGGTTTTTCTGTCACGAAATTCTCAGTAGCAGCACGGAGTCTGGAAATGTGCCCGGTACGGCAATAGGCTCGCCCCTTATTACGTGGGACTAAAGTATATCTGGCGAAAAGTGGGTGTAGAAATACACCTCTGCCTACCCCTTCGGGGATAAAAGGCGTGACGTTATGTATGTATGTATGTATGTATGTATGTTGACAATTGTAACCAAGTAGCAAGTAAACCCGTGCAAGAAAACACGCATTTACTGCCATCATTGAATACGAATCCATCAATGAAATATTGTTTACACAATCAACACTAATAACATCTAAAAGCTTTGCAAATATAGAAAACATTATACAAAATAAATTCATTGATACGTTACATAACAAATTACTTCTTAAAAATTTCCTTCCCGTTCGAAAACGGGAAAAGACGTACATTGAAGATTATAGATCGCTTACAAGAAGTGACTCGCAAACTAAACGGGTAATGTAAACGAAATAAGACGAAAACCAAAAAACGCCGACACTCCGTATATATTTGGTGCGTGAATGTAAAGATACATTTTCGCGAACGTTTTGTGTGTAATAAACGTTTCGTTTCATTCACGAGATGAAAAGGAAACCATTGACAGAATATTTGAGTGTTCGCGATTTATCAATGTGATCGTTTTCGTCTTCTAAGGGCTAGCGCATACAAACAACTTTTAGTTGAACAACTATTTTGTTGTGTATCATATGTTTAAAAGAATACACACATCAACAAAGTCTAGGGATATTTTATATTTCATCAAATATCTAAAAATCTATGAAGAATTTTCTGATACAGTAAATAGAAGAATCATAGATTATTTTAAGGTCTTTAATAAAAATAAAAAACATTTCGTGTTTTTTTTTGTTTTAAATAAAAACATTAATTTTTTTAATCATCATGGAAAATTAGTATGATAACAACAAACATTTCTTCTTAAAAAACTATTAATTTTAATAAAAATGGAAAAAATCTTGTAAAATCTAATCATTAATAATCAGTGTTGCCACCTCTTACATTGATTACACATCGACATCGATTGTTAATACTTAAAATTAAATTGTCAATGTCTTGCTGCGGTATGAGGTCCCATGTCCTTTGCAAGTGTTCGTAAAGTTGTTGTTCAGTCGTCAAATTTGGTGGAAAATCTCTCAAAGCTTTTCGTTGTAACATGTCCCAGGCATGCTCGATAGGATTTAAGTCGGGCGACTGTGCAGGCCAATCCAAAACTTGAATATCGTGCTCTCGGAGAGCGGTCGATACCAGCCGCGCCGTATGGCAAGGAGCATTATCGTGCATGAGTAGAAATTCATGGCCTATTTGAGTTCTGTGTGGGACAATAACGGGCTCTACTACCTCCTTGTGGTATTTTTGTGCAGTCATGCTGCCTTGGATCCAAACGAGTTGGGTTCGTCCGCCAAGACGAATTCCTGCCCACACCATGATTGTCCCGCCTTGGTATGGGTGGACCTCCTGAGGGTGCCGTAGACGGCTAACTCTCCCTGGAGCTCTCCAAACGCGTGTTCTTCGTGAATCCGGGTGAAACCCAAACCGGGACTCATCGGTGAACAGCACCAAAGACCATTGTTCGTCACTCCATGGTAAATGCTCCCGAGCCCACGAAAGCCGCCGACCGCGATTGCCACGTCGCAATGCTGGAACACGCAATGGTCTTCGAGCATGAAGATCAACTTCATGTAACCTTCTTCGCACGGTTTGGTCGCTTACCAGCAGCTGGTGGTCCTCCTGGAGCCTTTGCACTAGTTGCAGCGCTGTGATATTGGGTTGTCTTCTGGCGGTCATTTGGAGAAATCGATCCTGTCTCTGCGTAGTAACACGATATCTACCTGTGTGCTGTTCGGCCACATCTCCAGTACTGCGATAACGTGACCACAACCTTGATATCACATTTTGACTGGTATGTAGGGCCTCAGCAACGACGCGTTGAATTGCACCATTTTCTAACATGCCCACGGCTCGTAACATTTCATCTCGACTCAAATGACGACGTGACATGACTTTTAAAGTTCGTACGTCACGTTAAATTAAAAAAGAAAAACAATTAAAAACCCTTTTCATTAATAATTATAATAAAAAAGTTTTAACTTTCTTTAATGTAACGAATTACTAGCAAATTTGCCGCCATATTTTGTTTATTATTTTGTTTTTTTTCTTTCCATGTTCAAATTTTGAAAATAGAATAAAAGAGGTTTTAATCTGTATATAAACTTTTTGTGGAAACTAACAAGGTTCTAAACTATAAACTCGTAAATAATTTAGGATTAAGATATCCCTAGACTTTGTTGATGTGTGTATATTAAAGCGCACATATTGTCAACTCGATAGTTGCTCGACAAAAAAGTCAAAAAGCTTATCGATTTGCTTATGATTTAAAAGTTGGACAACTATCAATCAAGCGCTCAATTTGTATTGCATTGTATTGATGTGCGCAGACCAACGACTAAACAGTCGATCCGCGACTGACCACGACTGCCAATCTCGTATAAGGACTTGAAACGGCGCGGCGCCACGTCTCTAAAATTTCTATAAAGCAAAGCACAAACTAAAACTTTCTTGTTAATTGACATTGTTTGTAAACACCTTGACTCGAGCGTTGCTGAATAAAGACTGGTCGATTTGAGGAGATAAAAAAATCGATTGTATGCGCACTTCCATCAACTAAACTGTTTGGTTGAGAAGAAATCACGAAAAGTACAATCTCGACGAAACAGTTTAGTCGATGCAACAGTTGTATGTATGCGCTCGGCCTAACAAACAATAAATAAATAAAGAAAGACAAAGTATAGTCTATTCCGAACTAAATGTGGTAACCAACCAGCAACTAACTGATCAGATAAGTATGAAAGTGTTTTAACAACGCCAATTTTTTTTATAGACTCGCAACTGTATCCCCGAAGGGGGTAGGTAGAGGGGGTAGGTAGAGGTGTAATACTACACCCACATTTCGCCATGCATTTTTAGGAGCCACGTTATAGGGGGCTAGCCTATTGCCGTTACCGGGCACATCACCAGACTCCGAGCTGCTACTGAGAATTCAGAAAAACTCAGTAACACTTTTGCCTCACCCCGGGACCTCCGATCAGCAGTCGCATACGCTATCCACTGGACCACGGAGGCAGTCTAAAAAAAAAACAAACTATGTCAAACTGTTATTTCTTACTAGAATTAGCCCTCGGCTTCGCCCGCGTTTTACACAGTTAGCGTGGGAATTGCCAAAAATCCATGCCAAATTTCAGCTTCTTGTGCTCAATCGTCCATGTGACTTAAATAAATAAATAAATTAATTAATTTATAGTTTTGGCTGTGCGTTGTCTGTCAGTAAAGAAAGAATTTCATATCAAATCAAATAATTTATTTGTCAAAATGTACATTGATAGTAAATTATATACAGGGTGTCACAATACCCGTCACCAAGCCGAAGTCCACTCGTTCTGGACATCATGCCAAGTCATACTAAGCAAAAATAATACCTGGGAAACGATATATTTTTTAAGGAGACACATTTTTTAATTCGCAATTAATATTGCGCGCGTGTATATTTCGAAATACCTACTTATCCATGTCCTATGCTGACATATCCATATAGATGTCCTATGCTGACATCTATAAAACAGGTTGGCGGGGTAAATGCATCGATTTTGATCCAGTAATTTTCCAGGTATGGTGCCGAAGTAAAAAATGTTCGTAATGATTGGTACAATGTGGGGTTTCAGTTTTCGTTAAGGGTCTTTTTACACCCTGTAGATTCATGATTGATAATGTTTTCTACATTTGCAAAGCATTCTGATCATATTAGCGTTGTTTGTGCAAACAGTTTTTCATTCATAGATTATAGATTCTATTTAGTCTGTAACGCAAGAACTTTATGTATACAGACAGATGAGTAAGACAAAGTTTGCCTTCAGAACTTTCAACGAAGTTCCATTCACGACCTTTTAAAGGTCCTTTACCCTTTGATTACATGTCTCCAGATTTGTTCCATCTACGTAACACCAGTAATAGAAGTTGAAATGACATCAGCTCCTGAATGACCGCAACCACGCGAAGGCATCGCCATTACATCGGTCAATGACCTCAACACGAATGACGTCAGACGTTTCGTCCTGCCGGTTGTTTTCTATCGTCACGGTTGCTTATCTATAGTGGTCGAAACAGAGATCACGAGCTTTCGCGACTTCATCGTTTATTTGGGCAAAATGGTACGATACACACGGTCAACTTCAGATTTCAGTCAAGCAGATCTTTTGCCTAGTTGGAATGATAAAATAGTGTATTGCGCCAATATTATAGAGCTACTAAAGCATACGTTATTTTCGCATATCGTTTTAGCTTTTCCGTGTCAAATACTTCAGAGGTCTTAATAAATAATACACTAGACCCAATTTTAGATTGACACTTATTAAACCATCAGTCATCGATACTTTTGCTTCAACGAAACTGCTGATGCTTTAGAAAAGAATTGCTTTAGTTACAGATAATAACTTTTACTTAGACAAGACCTACGCTATTTTCAGCTATATTTAGTCCATAGTGTATTTTAAAACCGCATTCGTTTAACCACCTAAGCCCTACAGCACATTTTAACCATTAAAACAACCGTTTAAAAATACCCTCAAATAATAATCAGTACCCACCATCCCAAGAACGGTTCTGAAGTAATTCTCTGAAATTCCCCCTACAGCATACACCTACAATAGGTCATAAATGCGTAACTAACTTTACAAAACGTCCAAATATAGTTTTCCCTACCTGAAAGTACGGCGCCGGCGCTAAAACGATCGTTAAACACGAACGTTTAGATGAGTTCGCGTGAAAATTGTAAACGCAGATGTGGGAGTACCAGCATCCGCTCGTAACTAAATGAACAATTTATTAGTAACGCTAGGCTAAAATATTGCAGAATGAAGTTTAACATCACTAGGTATTGATTTAATGACATTACTTTTACGGTATACTAGGTATTGTCGTAGGGTATTTGTCGACCAACGGTCTAATAATTATTTACGCGACTTCATTATATTTTAAAATAGTCAAGTTTGTAAAGAAAGCTACCATTGCAAACGCTAATATCGTCATAAGGTGTCAATATTATAGTGTAACATGTTTTTTTTGTTAATTATCGCTTGTCCCGTGGCTCGGAGAGCACGTTAAGCCGTCGGTCCCGGTTGTCCTGAAGATCTTTGACAATCGTTACAGGGCGTCAGAACCTTCTAATAAACTGACATTAGTCTATACCATGGAATATCGCTATCCCTTCGGGTTGCGGAAGTCAGACAGGCAGTCGCTCTGTGGAAAAGCTAACATTCAGCCAAATCCGGTTAGACTAGAAAGCGGACCCCCGATTTAAACTGGGATAACGCTAAGAGGATGATGATGTTTTTTTAAGCATAATTTTTTTTTACACAACAATCAAGTGTAAAAAGAAATAGGTACTTCTTTTTGACAGAAATATATCCCCCATCATTTAGACGGGACGGCCGTTGTGTTTATCAGAATCAGTGTACTGCAATTACTCGAATCAAATTGCTATTGAGAAAAACATAAAAGCAATATGTGCTACTAGTACATCAATCACAGTAGTTCAAACTACAAATGGAGGGCACGTAAAGCTGTCGGTCCCGGTTCTTGTCTCAGGATAAGAATCGTTAGGCCATGTCGGAGGCTCCGACACTAGAGTTGGCCACACATCATCATCAGCCTCTAACAGTCCACTGCTTGACTACGCCTTTGAAAGGAGGAATTGGCCTAATATACCACGCTGGCCAAACGGTTTTTCTTCTCTTACAGTGCTGTTCTCTGCATAATATACTCCCTCTGTCGGCTCTTACGACACCCATGGGATGATATGGGGTGGTGACAATCCGTATTCTTAATCCGTCACCACAAGGTCAAGAGTTGGCCACAAACTCACACGAAAAGCAAACAAACTACCGATATTCGCAAAAGAATGCCACACACCCATCGCAGTTCAATTATAAAACGAGCCATCAAACCAGAAACATGCACAGGTCGCGCCCAGCATTCCCCAAGAACACATGCATAAAAATCTCATCATACAATGCAAGTACATTTGGTTCACAATTAGTATTTGATAAGGAGCCAAAAGTACCAGTGTTATTAATCTGAAGTGTTTTCGGCGAATACTTGCTGCTAATTCTGGATGGTATGAGTTGATGTCAACGGCTTGCATCGGCTATCGACTCACGGTTGATCAAAACTTTCGGATGGATTTAGTGTATTACTTTTGCGTTAAGGCGCTGATACACTTGAGCATTCACCTGTATTGATCTTCTTTCTCTTAGCGTTATCCCAGTTTCAGTCTGGGGTCCGCTTACTAGTCTAACCGGATTTGGCTGAATATTAGCTTTTCCACAGAGCGACTGCCTGTCTGACCTCCGCAACCCGAAGGGATAGCGATATTCCATGGTTTAGACTAGTGTCAGTTTATTTAGAAAGGTACTGACGCCCTGTAACGACTGTCAAAGATCTTCATGACAACCGGGAGCGACGGCTTAACGTGCTCTCCGAGGCACGAGACAAGCGATAATTAACAATTTAATACGCACTTAACTCGGAAAAGTCATTGGTGCGCGGCGTGGATTCGAACCCGATACCCTCTGCATGGCAGTCTGTTGGTATCTCCACTAGGCTATCGCTGCTTGTATTGATTATTCTTGCGAATATTACATTACAGAAAAACAAACAAAGGCGTCTTAGCGAGCATCATGGCTATTTTTATTTTATTTTTATTTTTATTTTATTTATTTTGGATCTCCAACAAAGAATATACACAAACACAGACATATTATACAACCAAGAGTTTTGAACAGTGCACTCCTTCAGTTATAGGAGACCACAGCATGCACTATAACATAAAAGCTAACCTAATACAAATACAGTTAATGAGCAACATAATAATATTACAATAAAAAAGAAAAACTTACAAAAGCATATAATATAAAACTTAACCGTGCAAATTTTAATGAACAACTTAATGATAATAAATAAGAATAAATCAAACGGGACACAAAACAATATAAAACTTTAAAAATATTTTTCCAGTAGCCTCTTATATTTTGGTAATGACGCAGTAATATCAATATCATGAGCCTTTGATATAGTATTGTACAGTCTACAAATCCTTGGCAAAGCAGCGTAATGACCCAGGTTAGTTTTAGAGAGCGGAATATCAAATAAGTTATAATTAGACTTTCTTGGGATACGAATAGGCGTTTTTATATTTAAGGCACTCAACAACTCACTACAGTCTGTGGCACCACTGAGTATCTTATGTAGGAATATGGAATCTAGTTTCATTCTGCGGCTTGCCAAAGTCTTTAATTTGTAATGCGTCAACCGTGCTGTGTAACTCGGCATTTGTTTTGCTAGTTGGTCGCCGTAGCTTAGGTGATAAAGGAAGCGCCTTTGCACACTCTCCAAACGTTTTGTGTATACGTCGTAATGAGGATTCCATACGACTGAGCCATACTCTAAGATGGGACGTACGAGTGAGTTAAATAATTTTACTTTAGTGGTTGATTTTTTGAAACCTTTGCAGTTACGTAAGACAAACCCGAGTACCTTAAAAGCACTTGCAACTGTATTTAAAATGTGAACATCATATTTTAGTGTACTGTCTAGTTGGACTCCTAAATCTCGAATAGCGGTAACCTTGTTTAAATGGACGTCATCTATTTTATAGGTATTATCACGTATATGTTTATTACGACTGAATTGAATATGATGACATTTACTTGTGTTTAACTGCATTTTATTTTCTTTACACCAGTTTGATAGTCGGCTGATGTCATCCTGTAACATTTTAACATCTACATCGGTCTTGATTGGTTTCATGATCTTTAAGTCGTCCGCAAATAAAAAAAATCTTGAGTGTTGAAAGCAATTAACTATGTCATTAATAAAAACGTTGAAGAGGATTGGACCTAGATGAGATCCCTGAGGAATTCCAGAGGTGGCCTTGTAACTAGAAGAAGAGTACCCATTTATTACTACTTTAGAAGTTCTGTCTTTTAAGTAAGAATTGAACCACCTAATCAATGGTCCATCGATACCTAACCATGCAAGCTTTTCTGTGAGGAGGTTGTGGTCCACTTTATCGAACGCCTTGCTAAAATCTGTGTAGATTGCGTCAACTGGAATACGTTTATCCAGACACTCGGATACGGCAGATATGAAGCATAGTAGGTTAGTGTTAGTGGATCGCGATTTTATGAAACCATGCTGATGTTCGGTAAAATGTTGTTTAAGGTACCACATTAAGTGTTTCGTTACAAGTTTTTCAAATATTTTGCCAAAAGTAATTAGGATTGAAATTGGTCTGTAATTCTTAACAAGGTGTTTTTCGCCGGTTTTAAATATAGGCACCACCAGAGCTTCTTTCCACTTATTTGGGAAGGTCCCTTCACATATAGATCTGTTAAAAATTTGTTGAAGTGGGTCAGCTAGTGATTTTGCGCAGCGCTTTATGAATACAGGCGGAATACCATCACTTCTCGCTCCTTTAGTTTCATTTAATGCAGTTAGGTCTTTATATACTTCCTCGGTAGTGAACTTTAATTTACACAGTGATGCCGATACCGATACACTAACCGTATGTGTATTCGAATTGTAAGAGCTATTTGTTGACTGATTAAAAGCCTGTGAAAAATTCTCGCTGAACAAATTACAAATATCATCTCCATTTCTTGCGATTTTATCGTTGTGCTGCATTTGAATTGGATATGAACTGCTGCCTTTTCTCTTACTTTTAATAAATGACCAGAATAATTTGGGATTCCTAGTGATTCCGCTCTCTATATGAGCTAAGTATTTCTTATAACATGTCATTCTCAGTATTTTGCAATCTTCTCTTAGTTTTTCAAAGTGTACTAAATCTAACGGATTATTATATTTTTTGAAACGAGCGTGGTATTTGTATTTTTGTTTATATAGACGTTTAAGGTCATGTGAATACCAGGGGGGATATTTCTTGCTGTTTATTGTTTTCAAAGGGATAGTTGTTAATATAATTCGTTTTAATATATCGTAAAAAACATCTAACATTTCGTCAACCGAAGAGCAAGCTTCAAAATCACGTTTCCATTCTACGGACATTAAAGCACTTAAAACTTTTTCATAATCAGCTCGAAAGAAATTGGGCTTCATATCGACTTTTCCCTCTAACAGACAATCTGATGTTACTGGCAAGAAAAATTCAAGAGGCGGGTGTAAGGGATCCTCCCGTGATATACCTAAACTACAGCGTACGACCTTTTCAACAGACAGATTACTTAGTATGAGGTCTAAAATTCTGAGCTTACTATTTAAAATATAATTGTATTGTTTTAAATCACTAAGAGACAAAAATTCCGTAAATATCGCATTTATGTCAGTATTTTTACACTCAGGACACAAATAATTATGATTATTTTCAATTATCCAAGAAATACTGCTAAGATTAAAATCTCCTAAGATTAACGTACTGTTATCATATTTATTTATAATTTTTTGCACATTATTTGTATACATTGCTAATGTGTCGATGTGAACTGGTGGTGGTAGGTATACTCCGCCGATAAATAGTTTTTGTTTAACGTTTTTTGAGAAAATGTCTACACTTACCCACAAATCTTCCACCTCACTCTCAAGATAGGATATCATGGTTTATGAGATACAGCCTGGTGACAGACAGACGGACAGACGGACAGACAGACAGACAGACAGACAGACAGACAGACAGACAGACAGACAGACAGCGGAGGCTTAGTAATAGGGTTCCGTTTTTTACCTTTTAGGTACGGAACCCTAAAAACGAATTCTAGTTTTCTAATTCAGAAACGAAGTTGTAGCTGAACCAAATAGGATCATTACTTTTGCACAACCCGTTATAGTAGCATTTTTACGAATTTCATATTTAATCGTTAGTAATAGTCATATAATATGTATATAAAACACTAGAGAGAGAGAATGCTCGCATGTACGCCCGCGCAATGCCCGTGGGAGTTTCGAGAAATCCCTTCTTAGTGCACCCCTACACTGTCCAATGAACATTCATGCCACATTTCAGCTTCTAGTGTCCAGATGTTTCGGTTGTGCATTGTCTGTCAATCAGTAACGCGAGAATTTTATACATACACCACACCGATTTCTTTACTTCGCAGTCCAACTATTCTCATCACAATTACTAATCAGAATCACTATTAGTTCCCTGTATTATGCAGTAAACTCTTTATTCTATGAAGTGGGATGTTCAATGTGTTAGTGGTTTATGAACAATTTACCGGTTTTGGTGTACCAGGAAACATGAGTGCGGGTATTATCGAGGAAAATTCGACAGGAGGTGATGGATGAGGTAAAATGTTTGTTTTAAAATAGACCAAGAATCACTAATTAAAATAGCTTGTATGTTCTCCATAATGTTCTTGAACGACATGTGAAGTCTGCCAACCCGCACTTGGCCAGCGTGGTGGACTACGGCCTTACCCTTCTCATAGTGAGAAGAGACCCGTGCCCAGCAGTGGGACAATATACATACAGGGCTGATTATGATGATGTATTAATGTTTGTCGTTGAAAAGTTGACACTTTGAAACACAAGCTTCCGACGTGGTCTCGACAAATAATACACGTTCCTCACCAATAACCCCGTCCCCTAGTGCAAATCGCATGAAAATCCACTGAGTAGGTTATGAGTTTATCCTCAACCGATAAACAAAAAGATGCGTTGGTTTTTTTTTTCATAATTATGTACGAATAAAGATAATAATGGCAATAAAAATGGAAACGATCCTTTGCAGAAAAACAATACGAGTAGGTAATGCAACATAAATTGATGTACCTACGCCCTAGTGTTAACCTAGTTGCACCCAAAGAACATTTCGCCTTTAAGCCAAAAAAGTTTTATATTTTTTTAATATTATTTTACCAGGACAAATCTAAACTTAGCAAGGTACCAATCCTCTTTTAGTTTTCATTTCGATGTAATAAAAGCTTGCAGCTTGCTTTTCATTATGAAACAGTTACGACCCGAAAAATACTGCCTTTCTTAGCTAAATTGACACCGCCAGTAGCCCAATTATCCTCACCAAGGCTCTTAAGTCTACCTGACCCCTTTTCCAAACCTTATTTTACCTTGTCTTCATAAAATTACCTAAAGCCCAAAGGGTGTAGTCACAAAATACACTAATTAATAAGAATTGTAAGAACGATGCTACGTAGGCACTCTAAGACAACGGATCTCCAGGTTTGACTCAGGCAATGCCTTTAATCATCTTAATATATAAAATCCTTGCGTTCCTGACTGACTGACAGACACGCTACAGCCGAAACTATTGGGCGCAGGAAGCTGAAATTTGGCATGTATGTTCCTTGGGGACCGTAGGGGTGCACTAAGAAGGGATTTCCCGAAATACCCACGGGATCAGTCAAAACAGATAAATTTTAAAAAATGTGCAGGAGTAGCTGCTGGCGTCCTCTAGTTATATATTTAGTAGATAGTGACTTGCCGTTCGTATTTGGTCGATATACTTAGTCAAGGAACGCTGGAATCGCCATGCGATGGGTGATGGAAAGTAGCATTTACACGTGCCACGGAGGGCATGTAAAGCTGTCGGTCCCGGTTCTTATCTTAGGACAAGGATCGTTAGGTTATGTCGGAGGCCTTCGGGCGGTCTGAAAACTACGACACCAGAGTTGGCGATATATTCACACGAAAAATAATAACAAAGATTAGGTAGGTACAGTCTAATAACTTCCCGCTAGACCACCATAAGGGCGAGAATTCAGCAAGATATCGTCGCTTCCAGTGCTACTTTACACTCACATTGACACTCGTATACAAAACCAGTTTCTAGTGTGCCTCGGCTCTATGAGCGAGCCAAGCATAGAGATAGATAATGTAATAGAATATTATAAATATTAGATAATGCGTTAGTACATATAAATCTATGGAGCCAAGGGCATTTTTTTCAGACTGCTCCAGCGCCGACTTGTTTGATTGTACATATTAACACCATTAGAAGTTACTTTCGCTACGCACGAAGACATATTCTATATCATAGTTGCTTACTAGCAAGTTTACTACCCTTTAACCTATTACGAGTACCTACTACTTGAATCCACTTTACTACAAACTTAACTTATCATCTTCACACGAAATTATGACATCACTTTAAGATAATAAACGCGCACAATCTCTGGACAGTTTGTTTATATCTTTTCAAAGTTCAAGGTGACATGAATTTACTTAAACAGTGATATCATGCTTATAACCATATTTGAATACATGTGTTTCTTTTCAATTTACGCCTAAAGATAATCTCAGAGTCGGTAAGAATTTACATGCAATAAAATAATATGTAATAAATGAGACTTATATAAAACCAAAATAATGGAGTTTATCTTTAAACTACTGTACTGCTATTGATGAAACGTTGTGAAAATTAAAGACATACTTGGCTCACCTAAAAGAAGAATTATTGCGATGTGACTTCTAGCTTCTGTTAAATTAATGGTCAAACATACATATATACTGAGCCACTTACGAAATTCGCCAAAGCCTACATAGACATGTGAATATTGTGTAATTTTAACAATATATGGGGACCAGGGCCAGAGAACGATGATGGATATCTAACAAAGACTCGGGTCAATTGCGAAATTACCTGTATACAGAGAGTATACAGGGAGGGAAACAATATACTTTGCTTAAGCAGTTCATATTCAGAAAATCCGATTCTAGAATTTCCAAAATTTGAATTCCTTAAATGCCCAATTCCCAAAATATTCGAGGTATTCAAAATGTAGCCCGTTGCACAAATACGCTCATAATAAATAGAAAATAAACAATGCTTACTAAACGATAGCCGCTAGTATAGGAGATACCAACAGACTGCTATGCAGAGGGTATCGGGTTCGAATCCACGGCGTGCACCACTGACTTTCGGAGTTAAGTATGTGCGAATCGATTTGATTATTATCGCTTGGGTGTCTTAAAGAGCACGTTACGCCGTCGGTCTCTACTGTCATGAAGATATTTTGACAGTCGTTATAAT
Source organism: Euclidia mi (assembly GCA_944739405.2). Classification (NCBI taxonomy): domain Eukaryota; kingdom Metazoa; phylum Arthropoda; class Insecta; order Lepidoptera; family Erebidae; genus Euclidia; species Euclidia mi. Next base: position 39,466,885 of record OX123205.2, on the reverse strand, counting down.
AAACTGACAATAGCCTAAACCATGGAATATCACTATCCCTTTTGATTGCAGAGGTCAGACAGGCAGTCGCTCTGTGGAAAAGCTAATATTCAGTCAAATCCGGATAGACTAGTAAGCGGAACCCGGGTTGAAACTGGAATAACGCTAGGAGGATAATGATGCAACAATGCTTACTTCATATATCTCATAATTATACAAATACTAGAGGACGCCAGCAGCTTCGCCTGCATTTTTTTTTTATTTACCCGTTTTGGCTGATCCCGTGGGAATTTCGGGAAATCCATTCTTAGTGTACCCCTACGGTCCCCAAGGAACATGTATGCCAAATTTCAGCTTCCTGCGCCCAATAGTTTTGGCTGTAGCTTGTCTGTCAGTCAGTCAGTAACGCAAGGATTTTATATATTAAGATAATTATACAAATAGGATCCCTTAATCTGACTGGAAGACGGGCACAAGATAATGTATCGTTGTCATTGTAAAGACGATGACGTGATGACAAACAATATTAATAGATAATTATTTTTTCTATTGGAATGCGAACAACGTTGGCCCTATAATGCGGTTACAGACCCGCCGTCTCTCGTTCGATTCATGGACCTGACCCAAGTAAAGATGCAGAAGCGATAGCCTAGTGGAGATTGTAACAGACTGCAGAGAGTATCGCGATCAAGCCTACAGCGAGCACCACCGACATTTTAAAGTTAATTATGTGCGTTTCAAACTGATAAATATTATCACTGGCTTCTTGCCTCGCACAGTGTTTTATTTTATCTCAAAATGACCACCTCCCTGATTATTAGTGAATCAGATAGAGCTTTTTATTCTTATTGCGAGAGTAAAACTCCCACGAATCCATCTTAACTAGTTTAGGAGATATCGGAAGTAAAACTTTTTACCCATATTTTGAAAAAATAATTAAAAAAATATTTAAAAAAATATTTCATCTAAACTTTTACAGTTGCTTTATTTTATTAACTACATTTTAAAAGGTCTTGTTTTTCTCTATGTTACGAGTCCTGTATGACTGCTCTAGACCGCGTACGAACCGAGAAATCAGCGATTTTGTTATTTTCGTTTTTATTTTTTTTTGCCCATGTTCCTCAGTATTAGAATCTGCAATTTGCTTTAAAAAAGAGGTAATAAGGTAGACTACCAACACAAAAAAAACAACAATTAATTCCGTGGAATCTCGGAAATATTAAGATTTACCCGAACTTACCCGAACCCGGGTAAATACCCGAATTTTTTTTAGTGTAGTAATTTCTTTAAATTAACATAGGTTGTTGGGTACGTTTACGAGAACTGCCTTTATTTGTGTTTTTAGTTAGTTAACTAACTAATTTTGTCGAGTGATAGGTAATATGGTGCGGGAAGGAGTCCACCCTCGAAAGGCAATCGCTGAAACCCCGTACATACATACATATTACTCTGGAGGACACGGGGGTGAGGCACTATGGAGCCGTCAAAGACTCATAGTGCCACTTTGCCTCAGCACGGCTTGACCCACCGTGCTGAGGGATGTCACTCCGAGCTCCGATCGGATGACTTAATGCAAGGAACAACAACAAAAGAACAAAGACTGGTTGAACAAATCATTTGAGTCATATAGAATCAAAAACAGCAATCTGACTTTTGACTTATTAACGGTAATTAGGAAAAGTATTTTCATTATTACAAACTACATCTTTTTTTTAATGTGTGTCTATAATAACGTATGCTTTAGATTTTTGAATTCATTATATTGAGATTTAAATAGATTTAAATTGAATTAAATTAATAGTTATTAACTAAAATTATCAGATTGCTGCTTTTGATATTGACTTCCAAACATTGCTGAGTATGATACTTAACAATGATTAGATTGCTGTCTTTGGTTCTTGCCAAAATGAAACACACATAGGGCTGTCAATAAATAAATCTTCATAATTTAATACAATCTTTTTATTTGGTTTGCTATCACTAAAGTTATGAAGAAGGAGATTTTCATATCAAAAAACTTTGTCATTTGACAACCCTCGAATTAAAAATGCAAGGTAAGGTCCTTGAAAGTTTGGCGACATTTACTTTGCAATTTACGGGATCTCTTTTCTTTTTTCTCGCGTATCTATTATTTACACGTGTGGGATGTACATCTATGTTATGTTTTTTCACCTCCAAACTAATTATTTAACACTATTTTTGCAATAAAATTACAAAACACGCACACGGCTCTTACGACAAAATCAATCAGACGCCATCTTGACGTCATGATCAATGAACGCCTGTGATTGGTCGAAGCTAGCAGATTGCTGTTTCTGCATCTCATCGTATGCAGATTGCTGTATTTGATACCAATATGGGTTTTACATTCAGGTTTTTGGTGGAATATTGCTGTTTTTGATACAATGTGACTAAATAAGTAAAACATATTTAAAAAATACAATGTTACCATAGTCATAACTCGAATTGCGTAAAATTGACAGATTGCTGTTTTTGATTCTATACGACTCATTTATAGATGAAAATAAATGATTTGTTCAACCAGTCTTTGTTCTCTATGGGAGAAGTTGCTTTTACAAGTCTTGAATTTTTGTTAGGTTTAGCTTTAAAGATCTTTATTATTACTCAAAGAACATTACAGTCCACTTAGTGAGCATAAGCTGTTCTGCTTTACAAATAAATAATCCTATAGCCATAGCAAATTTTTCCTCTTGAGCATTGGAAAGTGGAGAATTCAAATGTTTTGCAAGAGTTGATGACATCAAACCTACCCTCTCGGGTTTACTTAGATCCGTTGGCCTACCCAATCGTCCATTTATTTTTTTGCTCTCTTGAATAAAAATATTAAAAGCCTGTAATCTGGTTAATGGAGGATCTGGGTCTTGGTGTACTCCTCGTGTATTTGTGGTCTCTTCCGGAGCATGTGAAGGACCGGCTACGGCGCAATCCGTAGCTTCACTTGCCACTCGCCAACCAACATGAGGGTTGGCGCCCTCATGCCCTCCTTGCATTAAGTCATCCGATCGAAGCTCGGAGTGACATCCCTCAGCACGGTGGGTCAAGCCGTGCTGAGGCAGAGTGCACTATGAGTCTTTGACGGCTCCATAGTACCTCACCCCCGTGTCCTCCAGAGTAATATGTATGTACGGGGTTTCAGCGATTGGCTTTCGAGGGTGGACTCCTTCCCGCACCATATTACCTATCACTCGACAAAATTAGTTAGTTAACTAACTAAAAACACAAATAAAGGCAGTTCTCGTAAACGTACCCAACAACCTATGTTAATTTAAAGAAATTACTACACTAAAAAAAATTCGGGTATTTACCCGGGTTCGGGTAAGTTCGGGTAAATCTTAATATTTCCGAGATTCCACGGAATTAATTGTTGTTTTTTTTTTGTGTTGGTAGTCTACCTTATTACCTCTTTTTTAAAGCAAATTGCAGATTCTAATACTAAGGAACATGGGCAAAAAAAAATAAAAACGAAAATAACAAAATCGCTGATTTCTCGGTTCGTACGCGGTCTAGAGCAGTCATACAGGACTCGTAACATAGAGAAAAACAAGACCTTTTAAAATGTAGTTAATAAAATAAAGCAACTGTAAAAGTTTAGATGAAATATTTTTTTAAATATTTTTTTAATTATTTTTTCAAAATATGGGTAAAAAGTTTTACCTCCGTTATCTCCTAAACTAGTTAAGATGGATTCGTGGGAGTTTTACTCTCGCAATAAGAATAAAAAGCTCTATCTGATTCACTAATAATCAGGGAGGTGGTCATTTTGAGATAAAATAAAACACTGTGCCTCGGATTGTACAGTCGAACAACTTCCCGCTGGACCACCATAAGGGCTAGAATCGCTCAGCAGGACATCGTCGCTTTCAGTTCTACTTTACACGCACATTGACACTCGTAAACAAAACAGTTTCTATTGTGCCTCGAATCTATAAGCGAGCCAAGGGATTTTTTTTCAACTGGTCCAGCGCCGATTTGTTTGATTGTACGTTAAGCTGACAGTTCCGGCTGTCACGAAGATCTTTGATAGTTGTTACTCGAAGTCCCTGACCTTGAATATTCTGAAACTGACCTAAGCGATGGAAAATCGCTGTCCCTCTGGGATGCAAAGACCACATGACAGTCAGCTAAATAATCTGTCGGGTTAGCAGCCCGAAGGCGTTGGAGGTTGAGACCAAAAAAAGCTGTTTTACTACTAACCGCGAGTATTCTTTACATTGCGAATAACTAGACGGTAAAGAATTCGTGACGCAGCACCTTGAGGCAACAGCTGTTCACACAGCGAACCTGTGTGTGCCTTGAAAGCGGTTATTATCAATTTGTCTCGCAAACATTGGCGACTATTGTCATGGACATATCGCTGGTTCGAGGTTAAAAATGATATTTGTATTTGCTGCTTAGGTTCGGTCATCATTGTTCTAACGCTATACCGGTTGCAACCAAGACTTCTGGACCATATTTAACAGAATATTAGCATTTCCACAGAGCAACTTCCATCTAACTACCGGTAACGGGTTATATTATTGTTAGTATAATCAACTGACGGCCCGTTACGACTGTCAAAATCTTCGGGACTAACGACCAATTCTCTCGAAAACCACCGAGGCACAAAGCGATAATTAACAATTTAAAGACAAGCTTTTAATAGTCTAGATTCTAGATAAATCTTATACAATGCTGTGTCCTCGGCGCAATAGACAGAGAACCCTAAGAATCCAAAATACTGTTTCTGCCAGATACCAGAAGTTTTCACTAGGAGTTGAAAACAGCTAAGATGCCTAAGAGTAAAAATAATATGAATACTTGGTTTAAGGAACCAAAATGGCTTATTATTATTCCATGCAAAAGAAGTAAAAAAGATGGATATTTGTTTCGCCAGTCTTCTCTGTTTGCCATAGTAGTTTAATATCAGACTATCTTTTACAAATAGCTGCAAGTCATAATAAAATAACATAACTTCACGCATTTTATCCTCGAAGGGGTAGGCAGAGGTGTTTTACACACCCACATTGCGCCAGTTATCTTTAGGTCCCAATGTAATAAGGGGCGAACCTATTGCCATCTACCGGGCACATTATTAAGCGAGCGATAATTAAAATTTTTAAAACACACATAACTTCGAAAAGTTAGAGGTGTGCCCCTCTAACTTTTCGAAGGTGGTAACGTGGTAACTGGTGATCGAACCTGAGACCATCGTCTCGGCAGTCCTTTACGTGCACCACTGGGCTATCGCCGCTGCAAGTCATTTTCGTAATATTTACCGTACTACTGAAGATTTTCGCGAAGTTTCTTCACGTGAACTAATCCCGATCGTCACAATACAAGTGTCACACTTGTGCAGCATGACATCACCTGACGCTAACGATTTACAAACACGATGCTATTGTTTATTGAACGAACATTAGTATAGAGGTGACCAGTGGCTGACATAATACCGATTCTTGTGTTCGTATTAGATCACGTTTTCTAATGACAAACGAATTCCTAGCTTATTAAAGGTTGCCGCTACTGTGTCATAAGAATGGTCGCCTAATACTCAGTAGTGACACACGGTTTTACTCGATAGTTTTACTCGAAAACGAGTAAAAATCAACGTGTGGACTGCAAAACTCACAGCTCGATGACATCATATACACTGTAATTTTACTCTAAGCGAGCCTTCGAGTTTGGCTCGATCGAGTAAAACTGTATGTGAGTACGCTTAAGTTGACTACGAGCCTGTTTTTACTTAAACGGACCGTCTGCCTTATAGGTTGCTGCTTATGAGACTGCTTAAGTAGACCCTTGCTGATGTCAGCATAAATGAACAGACTGGACCGGGGAAGTACTCCCTCCTCAGTATATTTTTTACTTTTTTTTTAAAGACAACTCCCGCATTAGGACTAAATCCTGTGTCGCGGGGGACTTTACAAACATACCTACATCTAACGAGGACGACGTACGACTGCCTCTTTGGTCTCGCGGCAGACTGCCTCGTTGGTCTCGCGGCAGACTGCCTCGTTGGTCTCGCGGCATCCATGTGCGCGTGGGATTGGGAGGTCTCGGGTTCGATTCCCGGTTCGGGCAAAGTGTTATTGGGTTTTTCCATTTGAAAGTCTCAGTAGCAGCTCGGAGTCTGGTAATGTGCCCGGTACGGCAATAGGCTCGCCCCCTATTACGTGGGTCCTAAAAATTCATGGCGAAATGTGGGTGTAATATTACACCTCTGCCTACCTCTTCGGGGATACAGGCGTCAGTCTATAAATAAAATAAATAAATCTAATGAGGACAATTAACACCCAGACTCGAAACAACAATTTATGGATCATACAAAGTGTTGTCTCGTGTGGGAATCGAACCCACAACACTCGGTGCAGTGTCAAGCGGCGAGGCGGCCGCTTAAACCACTACGCCAACCGTGCAGTCAAATATATCGATACTGCTGCGTTTCGATCAGTGAGTGAGAGTGCTGGAGGTCCCATCCCCTATTCCTTCTCCCTCATCCTACACCTCCTCCTATTTCTTGACCCCATCCAAAGTATGGCATCTTAATTGTGATTCCTCTGGCATTGTTTGTGTCCATGGGCGGCGTTGTCTAACAAGTGCAATTTGTGGTAAAATCTATAAGATGTGTTCACATTAGACTTATTATTCAACTTATAAATGATGTTTCCAACTAAATGTCCAATCATATTATCACCTTTACCACCGATGAGTCAAATAGCAGGCGTTAACCACCAAATCACTTGATTAAACAATGCTACAGATACGGAAATATATTATGACAACATTCATCTTCTTATTGTTATTATTTTTCATACTTCATCAGCCCTGTATATAAACTGTCTCACTGCTGGGCACGGGCCTCTTCTCACTACGAGAAGGGTAAGGCCATAGTCCACCACGCTGGCCAAGCGCGGTCTTTCGAGAACATTATGGAGAACTCTCAGACATGCAGGTTTTTCTCACGATGTTTTCCTTCACCGTTAAGCAAGCGATAATTAACAGTTTAATACGCACATAACTTTGAAAAGTCATTCGTGCGCGCCGTGGATTCGAACCCGAGACCCTCTCCCCCTCTGCGTAGCAGTCCGTTGGTCTCTCCACTATAGCATATTATTTTTCATACACAGAAGTAGTTACAGAATCATATTACTATGTCATCGTGTTTCTACCGGAGGGGATGTATAGTAGGAATAAGTGAAGACATGAAAATTTCACGATGTTGTATTTCTGTTGCCACTATAAGAAAATACTTAAAAATTGCGGGCATACCAATAAAACGCGTAGATTTTGTTCGTATATGTGTTGGCTTATTCCCCTGCTTTTAACAACAATAAAAGGTAATATGCTAACAAAGAAAATCTTTCGTTGTTCGGAATTTCCCTTTGCATGAGAGTTCGACTCGCACTTGGTCTGCTTTTCTTCGACTTGAATTGCCTCGTGTTATTCATAATAATGACATCACCTAGATGTGTTACGAAAAAGCCTGATACAAGTCAGCGATGACAAAATAAACTTAGTTTCAATGATTGGATGAGCATTAAAGATAGAGATCATTCAACCCGATAGAAAAAGTTGCGATTAGGAACCGATTCAGATGTTATTGAGGTGTAAAAAGTAACATTGTTGAGAGGAAATCTGTCACTTGTGACTGAGATGATATTAAAAAAAAATGACTATAGAGTTGCAAATGGCGTTCCTTAGTCACTGCCTACCCCTCCGGGAAACAGGCGTGAGTGTATGTATGTATGTCTATAGAGTTACCACCATCATATTTTGGTCGGAACTTTACGTTTTTGAAACAGTACAAAATAAGGCCCATTTTGGACAACTTAAACTGTAATTATTTGTAGTATATACTATCCTCTAATTAAGTCTTATATTTTGGCATCGCCGAAGCTGGATTTTAAGTATTACGTTTGACGTTCATACCTAAGTACCTAATGTAAGTAAAATTAAATTATTTAGGGTCAATTTTCCTATAATGAATTCATTTACCAGAAGGAATACTGTCCAAAATTCAAATGTGTATAATGTAACCTATTTGTGTATATTTTTGTCAGAGAACCCTATTAAATAAAAATTATTATTATAAAATTAAAATTCGTCCTCCGTAAAAACAGTTTAATAACCAGAAGCTTGTTTACTGTTGCTAAAAAACTATAGTATGCGCCTGATCTAAATTTAGTACATAACGTCCACGTGGTCGAAGCAAAGTTGACACAAAAAGTTTCCTGCGTCTGACTCTTAGCGTAGCGACACATCTGCTGTAAGTTCCGCACCAAACCTTTAGCGAGTGAATCATCGATCCGGCCGAGGTCCGTGGTAGTCCACCCTAGGGGAGCCTTAACATTGTTTAGTTTACTTGTAAACTGTAGAGAGCCTACAGCGCTCACTCATAGCCCGCGTATAGTTGTCAAGTCCGTCAGCGGCGATCAAAACGCATAAAAATGTCGTAGCATTCGATCAGCATGACACTAGGCGGCGCGGCGTTTTCCATGCTGACCGAATGCTCCTTGCGATGTGAGCATATGACGTTTTTCGTTCCTGTCTACCTAAAGGTTGCCTGGAAGAGATTGCTCATAGCGATAAGGCCGCCTTTTGTACAGTTTATACATTTATGTAATCACTAGAGGACGCCAGCAGCTACGCCTGCATTTTTCTTTTAATTTATCCGTTTTGGCCGATCCCCTGGACTTTCGGGAAATCCCTTCTTAGTGCACCTTTACGGTCCCCAAGGAACATACATGCCAAATTTCAGCTTCCTGCGCCCAATAGTTTCGGCTGTAGCATGTCTGTCAGTCAGTCAGTAACGCAAGGATTTTATATATTAAGAGATTTTATATATTAAGATTATGTTTTAAAATGTTTTATGGTGTACAATAAAGAATATTCTATCTATCTATCTATCTTAACGGAAAGTGCCGCGCTACACCGAAAGCAGCGTAATTTCGGCTGATGTGTCATAAGCGATTTGAAAACGCTATGAGCGTATTCAACCGAACGATCCGAGCGGTAGGTGATGCAGATGTGTCACGACACTTAGGGGCAAAGTTTTTGCTCGCCGACGGTGAACTCAGAGGAAGCGATTCAGGTTTTTGACTGACTTTTTGTGCGTCTAAGCCAGTGTCACGGGTGCTTGTTTATTTTGAATGCTAATGTTTAGACGGTTTTGGTTGTCGTTTGTTTAGGTTTTGTAGGAAATTGTCCATATTTGGTTCTTGGACAAAATATTATTGTGTATTGCCTGTGGATTTCATTATACTCAGTAGGAACGCTAAAACTACTAAATACTAAGTGCTATGCTTAGTACTCAGTTGGAAGCTTGAAGTAAATAACGAAAAACCACCACTCTGAAATAGACTGGGAGTTAATGCCTAAGGCCATTAGGTCCGCATATATACGCTCTGTGTATACAAAGTTATTAAATTAGTATGAAAAAGGTAAATTCATGAATAAATTAGATTTCGCTATCTTTATGGCACGAAGTCTTGATTTTTGTGTGCGATACGAGGTAGATACCACCCTTAAAATATATACATACATACATAGACGCACGCCTGTTTCCCGGAGGGGTAGGCAGAGATTACGGAACGTCATTTGCAACGATCCTGACATATCTCTCTTGCTTCATTCACTCCCATCAGATTCCTCACGCATGCTCTTCTGTTCAGGGTACTTCTAACCTGTCCTGTTTTTAGGATGTCTCCAATCTGGTCAGAGAACGTCCGCCTAGATCTTCCCCTTCGTCCTGTCCCTTCCACCCTTGCCTTATATAACTGCTTGGTCAGTCTTTCGTCATCCATCCTCCCCACGTGCCCAAACCATCTGAGCATACCTTTTTCGATGCTTGTCACTACATCTTATTTTACCCCGCAACATTCTCTTATCACACAATTCTTTACTCTGTCAGTCAAAGAAAAATGAAACCTAATAAAATATAGCTAAACACATTTGACATTTTATTTACTTTACGGAGGGGATACGCATTAAAATCAATGTATAATATCCGAATATTTACCTACAAACTTATTTTGCGTATAATTCTGCATGGACAAGTTGAATAACTCGTGCTCAAATGGAAGCATAAAATGTAGTTTTAAAAGGCAATAACAACGTTTCAGTCTATTTAAGGCATATGATTCATTCACTAAACTACTGCCGTACAAAAACTATTCAGTTTTCAACACAGATGTCTTTCAACTGCGCATAAAACGACTCTGTATAGAAAGAAACCACGCCGCATTGTCAGCCTAAAAATAGGTTTGACAAAAACTAAATTTTCGTTGTAAATTTATTTTCACCAAATTTTCGATTGTATACCATTGAGTAGGAGTTCAATATCACTCAAAGCTTTGTATACATGATTTGATAGATAGAGGTTAAGCAACTTTTACGAGGTTAGTTATTGGATGAGTCATTGTTTCAGAATATTTCGAATCTTATACTAATATATAAAGCTGAAGAGTTTGTTTGTTTGGTTGAACGCGCTAATCTCAGGAACTACTGGTATTTGAAAAATTCTTTCAGTGTTAGATAGCCCATTTATCGAGGAATGCTTCAGGCTATATAGCATCACGCTATGGGCGACGGGAGCAGTGCAGTAGCTTTAAATAACGCGGGTGTAACCGCGGGCATCCTCTAGTTATCAATAGTCGTTGAGAAAGTTGTTCGGTTCTAGATATTCCAGAAGTTCAATCAGTCTACTAAGGCAAGGTAGGCAGCTCCGGGTTTAAAGGGTGGCTGCATTTTTTATCTGAAGAAAACGCGAAGACAATGAAACATGCAACCCTATACATTTCTAAATCGCCAAACCTGTTGAGAAACACATGGCCCGTGACTTCGCTGAAGGAATGAAGGTCGTTTTTTACTCTTACAAGTCTTACACGCAAAAACAACTGTACTGATTTTCATGAAACTTTGCAGTAATACAGCTTATAGATCAGAATATTACATTGGATTGCTTTTGTCCCGACAACCGTCACAAACGCAAGCCAAGCCGCAAAAGCTAGTAAATCAACAAGCTTTCTCAACAGCAAGCTTCCAATAACGCCGTAGCCATCCACTTTATATAAAACACATGTTTAGTTTTTATAACATTTAGTTCACAAGGCCAATATATTCTCGAAGCTTCTACGTACGTTACATATTGTTTGTGTACAATGATATCAGAGTTACGTGGGTGCTAGGTCTAGGCCGAGGCACACTAAAATGTCTAAAAGATGACCACTTTATACTGACATCAAAATAAAAATACCAGTATAACCTGGACTTATATTGTATTGGCTGATGGTACAAAGGCAGTTCATATTATTTTAGGTATACATATAGGTAGCGCTGCTTCGTAAGATATTGTCTAGTATAACCTGGTCCTTTATTGTATAGGCTTATTGTACAAAGGCAGGTCATATTATGTTGGATGTTCATATGTAGTATATTTAGTTGGTGCTGCTCCGTAATGTATTAGGTGTGTCTTGTATAACCTGTTCCGTTATTGTATAGACTTATGGTACAAAGACAGGTCATGTTATGTTGGACATTTTATGTACTATATTAAGACAGTGCTGTATGAAATATACCAAGTCAAGAAAGATGGATTGATGTTGATAGTACCTATTATGTAAATACCTAAATGGAGGTTATGGTTCGGTTCTGGTTGATTTACTAAGTAGTTGTATTTACACAGACTTAGATAGGTATATTAATACTTCATTGTACACCAGTAAATAAACAATATTTATAAAAAATATATTATTATAGTTGTATACCTAAGTTGTATTATTACGTTAACGTTAAATTAATTAGTGCTATTGCTGTTTCCTGAATGTATCAGATCTGCCTGGTGAAATTGAAATAAGTACTTTTTCTTATCACATGATTTTATTTGCATTATGTTTCATTCCAATTATTGTAACTTGTGATTCCATACTATCACCTCGGCACTCACGCTTGAATGCCAGAAACTAACAGAGGTAGGTAAACAAAACAAATTAACACTGCAATTAATCAATGGCCACAGTGGCTCAAGAGGGAATGACGCAGCCGACGTACTTGCCAGAAGAGGGGTCACTTTAGAGGTGGTGGGACCCGAGCCCATTATTCATCTCCCTTATGGTTTTTATCGCAACCTGGTAAGAAATAGGACCAGGACCCAACACAACCAGTCCTGGATTGGTATTGAAACAATGAGGCTCTTCCCGCAGCAGACGGTAAGATAGCCAAACAAGTCCTCCGGCTGTCCAAACAACAATAGGCTAGTTGACAAAAAAAAAATTATAAGTCCGTCCTTTAGATTATTCAAAAATAAGCGATACGTATTTTTTTATTTGTAAATTAAACCAAAAATGACCAAGATATAGCTCATTAAAGTAATGTATAACGTCACGCCGTGCTGCATTTTTTAGCACTAGATGACGTCACACGTAACTTTAATGGGCTATATCTTTGTTATTTTTTATTTAATCGAAAAAAGAAAAAATACGTGTCCAATCTTTTTTTATAATCTAACATACGGACTAAATAAAATGTAATTATTTTGACCCTGGAAACTACCCTATTGCAGACAGTCACGGCCGCCTACACAGGACACGGATTCTTTAATAAACACCTATTTACTATAGGTATCACCGACAGCCCGCTGTGCAGGGCCTGTATGGCAGCAGACGAGACGGCAGCCCACCCGCTCCTCGACTGCCCTGAGGTCGCACAGTACAGGCAGCAGTACCTGACCAGATACAGCACCCTGAGGGAGGCCGTGGGCCACATCAAGAGTCTGCTGGCCTTCCTCGAAGAGCTGGGGTGGCTCGAATGACGACACCATTCCCACCCGCACGCAAAATACACGCGAAGACGTGGAATTGCGGAAACAGCCCGTGCCATCCAGTATCAAGTAACTTGTGATAGGAAGCGATAGCCTAATTAAGAGACTAATAGACTGCTACCCAGAGTCTTCGATGCAAATCTACAGCGCGCACCAATGCTTTTGCTTTTTTGGATATTCCCCCTTAAGGAAAGAATTTCCAAAATCCTCTCATCCGTTGTTCTACTCTACACAGTCCAAAGAACATACATGCCAAATTTCAGCTTTGCACCAAGTCGTTTTGTCTGTGCGTTGTCTATCAGTCAGTCACAGAAGAATTTTATTTTGATTTATAATAATAAATAACAACTAATCATCACTACCATACAATATTGACACAGTCATGTATAAACGTACATTCCTTGATGGTGCAACAGGTATTATGAAATAGTTTAATACATCTATTAATACGCATAGCTTCTGTTTAATGTTACTGCAGACACTTGAGTTATGCTTATCTACTACAGTTTGTATGTGTGCCTCGTTGGTCTCGCGGCATAAATGTGCGTGTGAGATTGGAAGGTCTCGGGTTCGATTCCCGGGTTGGGCAAAGTGTTATTGGGTTTTTCCGTTAGGAAATTCTCACTAGCAGCACGGAGTCTGGTAATGTGCCCGGTACGACAATAGGCTCGCCCCCTATTACGTGGGACCTACAAATTCATGGCGAAATGTGGGTGTAATGTTACACCTCTGCCTACCCCTTCGGGGAGTCTATAAAAGAAAAGAAAAAAAACCTACAGTATGTAGCGTGATAATATTATTGTATTATTCAACTGTACGGATGGTGTAATGGTTTAAGCGGTCGCCTCGCCCCTTGCCACTGCGCTGCGTATCGTGCGTTCGATTCCCACACGAGGCAACACTTTGGGTGATCCACAAATTGTTGTTCCGACTCCGTGTTATTTGTCAGTTAATTGAATGTTTTAAAGTCCCCGCGACCCATGGCCTTAGTATTTTTATTATTTACAGTCATAACTTTTCATTATGTGATATAATGTCGTCAAAGTCAAAATAATTTATTCATCTAGGTCACACGGTGTCGCTTATGAATGTCATTTTTTTATATTATTAAAGTAAATTACTTAATGCGTCTACATTTACTGCCTCGTTCGCAAAGCAATAGGTAGAACCACGAGAAAGAACGGGCATTAAAACTCGTGGCTACTCTTTTTGATCGCCAGATGGTATCATGGTATATATTTTCTTTCTGTAAGGAGCTGCAACTTTTTCACATTGTACTGAATTACTTGTAAATAGTAAATAGGAACATGACACATCATAATGGATGGAGGACGCATACCCACAGCATTCTTCATGACGACATCTTAACATTGCCGAACTCTTCACCTCAAAACTACAGTTCGTAGAATATCCCCGATAAATATTTCAATTAAAGGATCAAATAATCCTGATAACCTTGATTATGTCGGCGCTTATATTACTATCAGAGCGTCGGTATGGCCGTTCGAGACCTTGGCAATACAAAATACAAAATGAATTAATAACTTCATTGTTTCGATAAGAATTTCCTTTCGAACGACGATAAGCTTTTGTGGTTGAAACATATTACCTACAACGTATTGTTTAATATCTGTACTTATTATATTAAATTCTGGCGTTACTGACTGACTGACTGACATCGCACAGCCAAAATTTCTGAGCGCAAGAAGCTGAAATTTGGCATATAGGTATACATACATATCTTCCTTGGGGACAGTCATCATCAACTTTTAAAAGTCTACTGCTGGACTAGGCCTCTCTTTTGACAGGAGGAATTGGCCTACTATACCACGCTGGCCAAACGGGTTGGTATATGGTTTGTATCAAGTTTTCCTTCTCTTACAGTGTTGTTCTCTGCATAATATGCTCCCTCTATCGGCTCTTACGACACCCATGGGATGATATGGAGTGGTGACATTCAGTATTCTTAATCCGTCACCACACGGGGTCAGTAAGGATGCACTAAGAAGGGATTTGCCAAAATACCAACAGGATCGGGCAAAACAGGACGGCTCAGTAGTTTATCATAAACTACTGTGCCGTCCCGGCTTCACCTGTAAAGTCTATACTAATATTATAAAGCTGTGTAGTTTGTTTGTTTGGTTTACGCGATAATCTCAGGAACTACTGAGTCGATATGAATATATTTATTGTGTTCGATAGCTCATTCATAGAGGAAGGTTATAAAACATCGCGCTATTGGTCACGGGTACGGAGAAATAGCCCTAAATAAGCGGTTGTAACCGCGGGCTCAGATGGTATCATATTTTTCTTCATCATCATCATCATCATCATATCAGCCGAAAGGCCTGAGCCTCTCCAACGACCTTAATTATGTTTTTACAAAACATTTAACATCACAACCAGACTCAAATATAATTTATTGTACATAAATTTTAATAAACAGTTAAACATAAAAGTACTTTCATTTAAGCGCCGCATCTTCCTCTCAAATTAAAATAAAGACCGGATATCTGCGAAAATGAAGCGCTCCTTCAAGACGCCAGTATTCACACATTCGATTCCCGGAAGAGTATTGATGGCGTTTATTGTTTAATTTAAACGGTTTCTGGGTACAGAGCTTTTTGAACATTAAGGATAATCTCAGGGTTTGGTTCTGAAGTTATTTAGAGTTTAATGTGCTGGGAGCTGTCTTGTAAATGGCCGCAAGAGAATTTCTACCACGCGAAAAAGAGCTTTTAGTCAGAGAGCTGGCATCAATTTTGGGTAGGTATTTGAGGCAAGCTGAAAACTTGCCTCATACCTCTCCTATTACACCCCAACAAGGAACTCAGACCTGACTGGCGAGAGGCGGGGCAATAGAAAATGTTGAAAAAAAAATTAACAAATTTTCAGCTTGCCTCAAAGCATCCGCATCCTCAAAGCTCCTAGCGTTATCCCAGTTTCAACCCGGGGTCCGCTTACTAGTCTAACCGGATTTGGCTGAATATTAGCTTTTCCACAGAGTGACTGCCTGTCTTACCTCCGCAACCCGAAGGGATAGCCATATTCCATGGTTTGGAATAGTTTTAGTTTATTTAGAAGGTACTGACACCCTATAACGACTGTCAAAGATCTTCATGACAACCGGGACCGACGGCTTAACGTGCTCTCCGAGCCACGGGACAAGCGATAATTTATAATTCAATACGCACATAACTCCGAAAAGTCATTGGTGCGCGCCGTGGATTCGAACCCGATACCCTCTGCATGGCAGTCAGTTGGTATCTCCACTAGGCTATCGCTGCCTTTCAGCTTGCCTCAAATACCTACCCAAAATTGATGCCAGCTCTCCTACTATTTATTCAGTTATTATAACGATTGCATCGCGGGCTTTTGCTTTGGAATAAGACGTTCGCTTTCTAGTCTTAGCATATTTGACAGAATACTAATGCAGCTGTCATAATGCCTGCACCACAATTGAATAAATTTAACAAATTTCTGTAAATCAATATATTTTCAAACTATTTTGGTTCTGTTTTTGTTTTTCCCTTTCCAAATCCCTATATTAGTCGACTTACAAAGAAGGGCATTAATTCATGATTGCATTAATTTACCACAAACTTTACCGGTAGGTAAAATGTGAAAACATATCTAAATTAGTCAAGTATAAGTTTAAAATTTTATGGACTTGTCACGTCAGCAGTCAATCACGTGTTTATAGAATTACACGACTAATGAATCACATTGTATATAATATCCCTCGAGGATATAAGTGCACTGCGCTTATAACAGGAAAACAGGTGATGATGTCTGTTTGTTTGTAACGACCTTGTTCATTGCCACGACGTTTGTTTCCCGGAATATTGACAGTAAATTTCATATTAATACAATAAATAGGTAATGTAGATATGTTTCTGACAGAAGACGTCAGGAAAAATAATTTGGATCATCGCAAACTCCAAACTCAATCGTAAATTGGATAGTAGGTGCCTTTTATTGACCTAGACACCCACTAATAAAGATTTTTTAGTTTTAAATCGCCCCTAGGGACTGCAATAAAGGTTAAATAAAAGTTTAGGGCAGGCAAATAGTTCAAATTCGGTTATAATGACCAGATAGCATCGCAGAGCTTAAAGTACAAAAGCTAGGAATATGATGTTTGGTCAATGGGTTCCTTTTATTATCATGGATGGAATTTTAAGGATATTTTCATATTCCAACTCTACAATGGCTTTTTAAACAATTTTTCAACCATTTTTGTCATTATGACGGACATTAATGCATTATGACAAGGCGGACATCTAGTTTCATAAACAAGCATTTAACATAGCTGTTGTGACTTAGAGTGCCTCAATAATTATAATATTAGAATTGTTGTCATTACTTACAGTAATTATTGTGTGGAAATCCTTTATTAATGGCAAGGTGACTGCATAAATCATTGAGTTATTAACGTATTTAAAATATTTACACAAGCAATCAGACAAGTTCAATGTTTCGTCCCACGACCTATCAAAAAAATATAAATTTACATAAAATATATTATTTTAATGTTTCGTCCCATTTACTTTATGTCATTTTACAAAAGACATATGTATAAAGAAGAACCAAAGTCGCCGACATAGCTCTCCGGATAGCCAAGCTGAAGTGGCAGTGGGCAGGGCACATAGCTCGAAGAACCGATGGCCGTTGGGGCAGAAAGGTTCTGGAGTGGCGGCCACGTACCGGACGAAGCAGCAGAGGTAGGCCCCCCACAAGGTGGACCGACGATCTCGTCAAGATCGCGGGAGGCGGTTGGATGCGGGCGGCTCAAGACCGGTCTGTGTGGAGAACCTTGGGGGAGGCCTATGTCCAGCAGTGGACGTCGTTTGGCTGATATGATGATGATGATGATGATATGTATAAAGTAGTGTGGGCACAAAGTAAAAAGTAGTGTCGACTAAAATTACAAATGCTAGTTGATGGGACAAAACACTGAGTCAATTAAAAATTATCATTTTTTCGTCAAACGTGCCAACAATAAATAATGCATCTTGTTAATTATATAAAACAATAAACACATTGCATCCATATGGAATGTTTTTCGTTTAATCATATTTCTGTCTGTTTGTCTGGATGTCCATCAGAGATTTTTCTTCATGTCAATCAGTTAATTTAGTTACTTTCGCGGGAAATGGCGCCCTAAATACATACGACACATGATTTTAAGATCAGATTTCAAAAAACACACATTTAGATTATTTTTTATTTGACCAGAATGCCAAACTGTATTGTGTTTATCGTTTGAATTGTCAATTTGTTAAAAAGCACCTTACAAGATTAAAATGCGACTATATAACATTTTCATCATCATCATCATCATCATCAGCCTTTAACAATCCACTGCTGGACTAGGCCTCTCCTTTGAAAGGAGGAATTGGCCTACTATACCACGCTGTCCAAACGGGTTGATATAGGGATTGTATCAAGTTTTCCTTCTCTTACAGTGTGTTCTCTGCATAACATGCTCCCTCTGTCGGCTCTTACGACACCCATGGGATGATATGGAGTGGTGACATTCCGTATTCTTAATCCGTCACCACACGGACATAACATTTTAACACAATCAAATTCATAAGGCGGACCTCTGGCTCCAAGGTGGTCTTGGGTCGCAACCGGGATGATGCTAAGATGATGATGAATCAGATTCATATTAAATCTAGGGATTACGGATAGAGATAAAATCAATTGATGAGAGACGTGCGTTTCCAATAGGGTAGTTTCCAGGGTCAAAATAATTACATTTTATTTAGTCCGTATTTTAGATTATAAAAAAATATTGGACACGTATTTTTTCTTTTTTCGATTAAATAAAAAATAACAAAGATATAGCCCATTAAAGTTACGTGTGACGTCATCTAGTGCGAAAAAATGCAGCACGGCGTGACGTTATACGTGACTTTAATGAGCTATATCTTGGTCATTTTTGGTTTAATTTACAAATAAAAAAATACGTATCGCTTATTTTTGAATAATCTAAAGGACGGACTTATATTTATTTTTTTTTTGCCAACTAGCCTATTCGCAAGGATGGCGTTATGATGTCGGCGGCTGCCTTGCAGTTTGCAATTGCGTCAAGTTTTGTTAAAAACTTTACACTGAATAGCACTTTGTGTGTCGACATTTTTTGGACGAGCCCCCGCTTTTAAGAGTTCTTTGAGTCAATTAGTTGTACGTTTCTAAAACGCCTAAGTGATATCGTGGAAGTCATCAGTTTCAGCCTTTATTAGTCCACTGTTGGACGTTGGCTTCTCCTATGGCACCCACGCGGAGGAAGAGCTGACGTTGTTATAAAACAGTATGGCTATGGATAGTTCTTAAATTACAATAGTAGAAATTACTATAGTCTATTGAAACCTACGTCTCAAGATTTAGGTAGAAACGCTATAAACGTTGATTATAAAGAATAGACATTAGATCATTAGGAAGGAATGACGATAGGAATGTTCAGAATGATCCGACGGCCATTAAACGTACATTATAGTACACATATTCTATTTCGATCTCGTGCGGTAGACGGACCGTCATGCAGTAATTAAAATAAGGTCGGACTCAACGGCTTTGGACCGAAAAGATATTGAAGAATATTTTAGATAGACCTAGTACTCGTCAAGTTAGACACTTTGTCCTTTGTACCGGTCTTATGGAGTAGGTAATAAGTATCAGAATCGTACTACAACTGTGACTGACTGCCTCGTTGGTCTCGCGGCATAAATGTGCGCGTGGGATTGGGAGGTCTCGGGTTCGATTCCCGGGTCGTGCAAAGTGTTATTGGGTTTTTCCGTTAGGAAATTCTCGCAGCACGGAGTCTGGTAATGTGCCCGGAACGGCAATAGGCTCGCCCCCTATTACGTGGGACCTAAAAATTCATGGCGAAATGTGGGTGTAATATTACACCTCTGCCTACCCTCTCGGGGATACAGGCGTGAGTCTATAATAACTACAACTGTTAAGCTTGATTTGTACCCGTGAGTACGTAGATAGTAGATATCAAACTTGTAATATTAAAATTTTGTTTTGTCCAAATTAATGAAAATTAAATCTCTTTCCAAATGCAAGTAATTCATGTGCACTCTTTTCGTAAGTTATTTTTATGAATAACTGTATTTCGGCTATGAATGAGTTTAAATACATTGTTGCGAACCCTTTACATTTCTTTTGAATGAAAGAAAAGAGAAGAGCTAGAATATTCATGCACACGTGTACGCTTAGTACATTTTAAGTGTACTTTCCTCCTTTATAACAAGGAATACTCATCACCGGACGATATATTAAACAGCGGAACACCGCGTAAAAAAGCACTTCAGACATTTTCGTCAAAACACGACAAAAGCCACTAATTTCGCATATACATGATAATCCAAAAACTTCTGTTTACTAGCAGCGACGCCAAGAAAAACACGATGGTCCGAGATTTTTTTCTATGTGTAACACGGCGGATCGAGATCATAGAGAGCAGGTATTGTAGGACACACTGACGGACACGTGTGTGTAAATATGCGAACATCGTGGGAGACACATGTGCTGTACAACAGATATGGGTTAGAGAGATTGCACACTTGTGTCCTTGGTTTCACTTTATTACAGCAAAAGTTCTACTCAGAACAAAAGCCTGCACGTATGAGATTTAGAAGCCAGCTACGAGGCTCAAGAAATAGCAAATTCATCGCTACGCTATTTAGAATCTAAATGTAACAGTGTTTGAGTTCTGTTTCAAGATCAAAAGTATTGAATAGACTTTCTAAGAGGCTACTTTTTAGCGCGAAAAGAAAAACTGAAAGAATTGAAACAGGTGGTGGAAGTTTTAATGGGAAAAGTTACATAAACGTGCGAAGCCACAAGTAAATTGATCATACATATTACCTTAAAACTTTCAGATGTTTGGAGAAAGTCACATTGGAACGTTTTTACATACTTGATAAGAGTTGAATCCTTCAATCAACTCCACCGAACCTAGTGAAGACTCAGGTAGAAAGGTCAACTCTTGTATTATTGTCAATCACATACAAAGCAAGATGCAAGACAACAAGATTGCTTTCTTAAAAAACGCTCGAAAACACCGAAACAAAACAGCTAGTGTAAAAGCGCTCTTACATTCATGATGTCGTATTAGTCATTCGTGATAATTAGAACTACGTTGGTGTTAATGTTGTGTTCCATAGTCTGAGTACCGAGTAAAACTATTAAGATGACGCTTTTATAGTTTTACGGAGACAAGCCAACAGTCAACATGGTTCTTTTTTAGTTCACAACTAGTTTAAGTAGGATTACACATGCATAAGAACAAGCATAAAAAACATGCAAGTATGCTGAAAGTATTATTATCAATAGAGGAGGAAAGTTGGATTCCTATTAACACATACATACATACATAGTACATAGACTCACGCCTGCTTCCCGGAGGGGTAGGCAGAGACTACGGAACGCCATTAGCAACGATCCTGACATATCTCTCTTGCTTCATTCACTCCCATCAGATTCCTCATGCATGCTCTTTCAGGGTACTTCTTACCTGTCCTGTTTTTAGGATGTCTCCGATCTGGTCAGAGACCGTCCGCCTAGGTCTTCCCCTTCGTCCTGTCCCATCCACACTTGCCGTATATATCTGCTTGGTCAGTCTTATATTATTATGTGACTTACTCGTATATATTCTTTTGACATGGTTCATTTGGAGTTTCATTACCACGTGCTCATCCGTCTTGTTGGTGATGTCCCATTGCTGGGCAGAGGCCTCTCTCTTAATGAGAACGGTTAGGGCATTGTCCACCACGGTGGTCATGTGTGACTTATCAGACTTCAAATGTCTTTTGAGAACATTATGTACAACTCATGCACATGCAATTTTCCTCACTATGTTTTATTTCACTGTTTAGTAAGTGATAATTAATATTTTAATACGCTAAGCTTCGAAAAATCTTGAACCCATAGCTAGGCTATTGCTGCCTATGTATTTTATTCAAACTGCCCTGTAAAACGTATCTTTTCGATTTAAATCTTGTACACAGCGAATCAAAAACCATGCCTATATGCCTCCCCACCTTTTACCACATAAAAGCGTGAAATTATATGATTTGTGAGTGGCTACAAAAACGCTGTTGTTATATTTAACGTATCATCCACACGGCGAGTTCGTTCTCCAGCGAATCTTTTACAACGAGAATATTACAGCGATACTAGGTTATCAAAACAAACAACATCTGTCTATATACATGGAGGTATAATGACTAGTTTGTGGATACGGCTTTTAGCATAATTAATGTAAATATTATTTACGATTGACATATGAAGCTGCTGACGAAACCTGACCAGCCTTCAAAATGAAATAGGCACGGAAGAAAAATAAGTAATTGCGAAATTTCGTGTTGATTCTACGGAAAAATGAGGGATTTTTTACCTTTGTTTAATAGACATTGTAGGTTTTGCCTCCAGCTTCTCTTGGATAGTATGTCGAAAAGCCAGGCCACAGTTGAAGTGTATGGTACAATATGGTGAGAATTTTTTTATACTAATGGGGTGTACACAAATATCACGATGATAAAAAATTATGTGTGCTTTCATGGCATTTTACATTCCACGTTTTTTCATAAAAGGATGATTTTGTCGAAAATGTTGTCTAAATTTAAACTCGAATTCTGAGCAATTGTCACTAAGCCCCAGTAAAATTAAATCATCATCGGTTCAGAGGATTAGCCGTGAAAGTGCAACAGATCAGGTTTATAAATTTATTATGAATAGTTATTGTATTTCTATTAAAATAACAAACGATACCCCATAAATCAACAGACCTTACGTCACTGTGCATAACACAAAATGTGGTCATATGAGCAACATTAAGACACACATAATACATGGAATGTTTGCAATCGCCAGTGGTTTCTATACTCCGTGTAATGTACCGATACATGTGCACTTAGAATTTATGTTTTGAGAATTGGCAAGTCTAGCGTTGTTATTAGGAATTCTTATATTTTTAAATAGTTATTCTGTTGTACAAAGAATTACGATGTTAGATTATGTGAAGCGCTGTTTCATTTAGAGAACTATACGCTCTCTGTAACATCTTGTATAATATCAGGTAAGTGTTGGATAAATATTAATTTATAAAGTTTTCGCATATTTAAAGCGAAGTACTACACACTCACACGAAACAGAAAAAGAAGAAGCGAAAAAGTTAAGCAGTTATTTTAGATTTTTGTTGATAATATGCCTATCTTTGCGAAAAACAACAACCACATTCTGTAGGCACCAACGCAACTGCAAGAAGCCAAGGGGCACTATTCACGCGTAATCATAGCTTAGCAAAGCTAGTTTAGCCTTGCTGTTTAGAGCCCGAATAAGCTGGCTCGACCGGGGAAGTTCTTCATTACAGAATATTGAGGTAAAGTAACAGTATCTATGCTGTTGCATTTCGTTCAGTGAGTGAGAGTGTCGGAGACCCAATGCCCTTTTCCTTCTCTCATCCCACTCCTCCTCTCATTCCCTTTCCCACTATGCCATTTACTGGTCGGTGGTGGCAACGCACTTGTTGCAATTCCTCTCATCAGTTATCGTCAGGCGAAGATCTTTGACAGTCGTTCCAGGGCGTCAGTACCTTTCTAAATAAACTGACACTAGTCTAAACCATGGAATATCGCTATCCCTTCGGGTTGCGGCGGTCAGACAGGCAGTCACTCTGTGAAAAAGCTAATATTCAGCCAAATCCGGTTAGACTAGTAAGCGGACCCCAGATTGAAACCGGGATAAAGCTAAGATGAACTTATCGTCAGGCGATCCATCTACTCGTTTGCCTTCTATACCATAAAAAATATCGTGACAGTGTCGTGTGTGATATGAATCAAGTCATAAATTTACTAAGAAATAAGGTAAAATATACCATAAGAGACCATAATATCCAATTATATCATACACACGTCATACAGTTTCGCACAAAAGAAGCGCGTCAGAGCAACCAACTTGGCGGTCATCCAACGCGTATATGCGCAGGTTCGAATCCGATAAAGCGAGTTGTTTATACAGTTTTTCTTTTTCATTCATAATATACTTTTTTGTTTAGGAAGTGACTGGGAATAGTGCTTAGCTAGTTGTACATATGTTTTTTTTGTTTAATCTATAGTCACACCCGAAATGAAACTAAGAGAAACCCTGGCTTCTCAATGTCCTGGGGATGAGGTGGGTTTTCCTTTTCCAAATACAATGACCTTCTCAGTGTTTCACGAAATAAAAGCTTCCTTTACCTACCAGTTTCAATGCGAAAATGTGTTTGATTATAAGTTTTTCTTCTTTCACGTTAAAACGTGGCTCCGTTTTATGTATAATTGTTTTAGGTAATTTGTAGATAATTGAAAGAACGTAAAATGAGAGTCTACTTAAAATTTAGGGCAGACGAATCCGCGGGCAACAGCTAGCAATAATAATGTTTAGCAAGACACAGAACAAAACCGACAGCCCTGTGGTCTTGATGAGTTCTCAGGTTCGACTGCCAGACAATACAATTACAGTTATGCTATCAAGTCGTAACAAAAGCGTACTATTAATGTACCTACTATATGCTGCAATTCTAAAATACAAAATCGAAACATGAGGATTTCGTTGTATTTCATGTATTATCATCATCATCATATGTCTTCCTATGCCTGTCATGGCTGGAAAGGCCTATATCCAATGGCACGCCACTAAGCCCGATTTTCGGCTTTTCGCCACTTGTACCCACATACCTACTATTTATTCAAGACACGGAATCCGGATCTCCACAATGAACATCTGCGGAACCCGTCTTGCACCCACGAGCGATTTCGACAAGTTTTTAAACAAAACTGCGCCATATTAAAGATCGTATTCAACAAAAATACAAAAAGGGCACAAATTCGGTCGGTATCGATGTTCGGGCCACCTGCTTTATGCCATCTGGTGGCCAAATCTCTTAGTTAGCATAACACCTGTTCCCTTGTTAATAGGATTCTTTTGCCTGTCTGTTTGTATGTATATGAACAATAATATAACATGGTAGAAATCTCTCAAGATTCGTGCATTATATTTTGTTACATTTTATATAAGGCAACGCCCGCATTGGTATGAAATTTACTATGCCGTATTCTCTATGAATTACTAAGAAGATGGATAAAAAACGATTACATGTGGCAGAGATGAGAATGTTGCGATGGATGTGTGGAGTTACGATAATGGATAAGATTAGGAATGAATACGTGAGAGGCAGTCTGAAAGTGGCGCCCATAGACGAGAAAGTGAAATTAAGTCGTTTAGCTTGGTATGGACATATTATGCGAAGAGATGATATGTATGTAAGTAAACAAGTGATGAATATGAAGGTAGAGGGATGGAAAGGGAGAGGGAGGCCAAGGAAAACATGGATGGACTGTGTGAGGATGGATATGAAAGAGAAAGGGGTAAATGATCAGATGACGGGCGACAGAAAAGAATGGAAGCGAAGGACGTACTGCGCCGACCCCAAATAGATTGGGACCAGGGCAAGAAGATGATGATGCCGTATTCTCTATGACAAATCATAACGGCATGCCGAATATTCTTACATTACGAATATTCGAACAACGGATACCACAAATAATTTACCTACACTATTTTATACCATCTGTCAAAGATGGTGGATATTCGACAAATTTTACAACGAATTTTAAGGAATCGATCATTCAGGCTCGCCCCCTATTACGTGGGACCTAAAAATTCATGCCGAAATATGGGTGTAATATTTACACCTCTGTCTACCCCTTCGGGGATACAGGCGTGAGACTATAAATAAATAAATCATTCACAAAAAATGCTGATCATTCGTTCGTCAGCGGAAACATTTCTACTGACCGTTAAGTACTAACCACTTATGAAAATGTATGGCGAAACGTCCCTACCGACGATAGGACGATCCGAATACGATCCATTAGTATGCAAGCGCGGCCTAGAGTCCATGGACTAAATATCAGATTAAGTAAGTACCTAAATCTTATTCAATGTTACTTAATAAACCTGCTAATATTCATGATAAAAAACTCACAAACAACTGCCATGGGGTTGACGGCATATAATACAAGTGTCATTACCCCCTATCTTCTCGTAGGTGTCGTAAGAGGCGACTAAGGGATAACACGATGCAAATACCATCTTTGCGTAGAGACGGAAAACTCGACATCAATCCCTATACGACTGCCTCGTTGGTCTCGCGGCATAAATGCGTGCGTGGGATCGGGAGGTCCCGGGTTCGATTCCTGGGTCGGGCAGTGTTATTAGGTTTTTCTATCACGAAATTCTCAGTAGCAGCACGAAGTCTGGAAATGTGCCCGGTACGGCAATAGGCTCGCCCCTTATTACGTGAGACTAAAGTATATCTGGCGAAAAGTGGGTGTAGAAATACACCTCTGCCTACCCCTTCGGGGATAAAAGGCGTGACGATATGTATGTATGTATGTAAAAACTCACTCTAATCAAGTACCGTTACTGCACAATAAATGTACTACAAACGTAAAGGTCAGTAGATTCCCGCGCGCGACCCTATGCCGCGACAAACACAACGCAAGGTGCAACCGTGACTTCATCGGAACATATGGCCGACGCGCGCGACATACGGGACCATATTTTGTACGTAACAACGGACACACTAGCTCCGTTCCATGTGTTTTTGTAAACTCGGAAATTTGGATCTCGGGGTACAAAATCATCGTTTAGAATGCTACTCGGAGATGCGTATGCGTTTCGGCATGGGTTACACCAGCTGCGATCACGAGATACCTACCTCAAATGTCTTGCTTACACTGAGAGGGCACTGCAGGACATCAGTCTCCTAGCGAATACGGCCTAATTATCGCATTAAACTAAGTAGGTACTTTCATACGCAAATTAAGCAAACACTGTAACACTAAATCATCAACCGATTAGCTAACTACCTAAAGAACCTGCTTTCCTTATAAAACAACACTAACGCATCGACGATTCCTTCCCAATTATCAACCCGTATATTTCACAAGTGAATCACCTGCCAGTCTGGATTCACCCTTGTTTATAAATCGGCCACATTAATTCACAATTATATATATATACAGTATGCATATATGACATTATATGTGTACAATATACTACCTGGTGTCAACGGTTTCGCCTGAGATAAGTGTTATTTTATAGTCTTTTTACTTTTATCTCATTTTATATCCTCTTACCGAGGTTAATTTTCCTAAAACGTTGAAAAACGTATACTATATATCTATAGCCAGAATGCCAAATACAAAATTACATAAGGTTAGCTTCAAAATCAAAGGCTTTCCAAACCAAATCTTGTCTTTGAGTGAGTTTTTGGCAAACAAAATCCTCTGTTCGTCTGTCTTTACCATCGTATCTCCTAAACGAACGAACCGATTATAACGCCATTTTATACGCAAGCTGACGCAATCGAGATGCTGCATATAGATATAAGCGCATATACGTTCGAGCGCATATACGCGTGCGCGTAAAGACCTCTACCGCCCGCCTGGAAGGCAGACCGGCTGTTATTAGAGATAATAAATTTACACCTACCTGCTTCGTTTACTCGTATGACTTTGGTTTTACCTTGAATTGTATGCAATATGCTTCTTAAAGTGATAATAGTGGGTAGGAATTTAACTACCTGTATGAAATTGGCTTGTTACAGGTCAGACTCACTATGTTGTTAAGATTAATTTATCATTGGACGGTTTCGTCTCTAGTTCTCTCCATTATATCAAATATGTCCATTAAACGTGTCGTCTTATACGTAAACACATCCGTTTAAATAGGTACACAAGCCAATCCACGATACTTTCAACAACTAGAAAATCTGTTGTCACGATAAAGTGGACGTCTTTAGACAAAAGTCCTTTAGGGAAAACGTGGAAAAATTAATAAGAAAATTAGATATTCTAATATTCCAACGGTAACGAGATAAAATAGGGGTTGAAAACATGTTTAAAAATTTTCAGATTTTGAAGGAATCGCTATGAAATTGCAGTCACGCACAAAACTACAAACGCACTAAAAGATAATACTGTACATATTCTCACAAATATCTACGTGACGTTGACTCTTAATCTAAACCTTCATGCTCATATTAGGCGCGCAATAAATTCCACCCGCAAGCCGGTAATTGAAGGAAATGCGGTAGAAATCCAATAAGAGTTCAGGACGAGAGTGCTTAGTGTTGTGGAAAGTTAAAGCTCTCGAGATCGAACAGACGACTGGCAGAGATTTAAGACACAAATACATATGATATTAAGAATATGTGCAGATAGTCGATAAATCAGTTTAGCTACGAATAATTTTTAGAAAACAAGATTTCTTGCATAATGGAAAGAAAACAGAATTCATAAAATTTAAAATCAAGAATGTATAAATTTTAATTAAGCGCATGTGTGCAAAAGGTCATAAGAATTTCATTAAACCTACTTCAAGGTTCCCACAATCGTGTATTGAAGCCATCTTCAATACGATGATATTATACAATTTACATTGAGTAAATCGACCGTAATATTTTATGTCGAATAACTGATCTGACAAACTACTTAAATCAATTAAGTACCTACTTACTCTAAAATATATGTTAAAAACGACCTATCACATGGGACGCATTTCTCGAGATCGGTAATTCGGAAAACAGCCCGAATCCCATGGGACATAAACCGATTGTCCGTACCTATAAATAAATAACGTAATATACCTACCAAGAACGAAAAAGTAATTCATAAGTCATCATCAGCCCTTTAAACTGTGCCACTGCTGGGCACAAGCCTCTTCTCACCATGAGAAGGATTAGGCCATAGCCCACCACGCTGGCCAAGTGCGGGTTGGCAGACTTCACATGTCTTTCGAGAACATTATGGAGAACTCGCAGACATGCAGGCTTTCTCACGATGTTTTCCTTCACCGTTTAGCAAGCGATAATAAACAATTTAATACGCACTTAACTTCGAAAAGTCATTGGTGCGTGCCGAGGATTCGAACCTGAGACCCTCTGCGTAGCAGTCTGTCGGTCTCTCCACTCGGCTATCGCTGCTTCACAAGTACTAAATCTAAAATAAAAGACTTAGAATAGCCAACTTTAAGGCGTAAAATCTAATCTAAAGCATAATATGATTCATGATTCAATACTAAATATGTAATTACACCTTTGAACTAAACCGATCTTAAGAGGGTTTTTCCAAAACCAGTGATGGATAGAAACTAATACTTATATTTTGACTAAGCAGAACCGAGTCTTATTCTGCGAATGTAAAACATAAAGAAACAATACTGTTCGGTTAAAATAATATTAAAACCTTTATGAATGAACTTATTTGCGTCATTGTGGTCGAGGCAAATACGGGGAATATTACTATAATTCAGTATACAATAATACACTTAAACAGATAAACAACTAATAAGAAATAATTTAATTCGAATATTACTCATTTACATCAAATGATTTAGTAGTAATAAATAAAACCGACTGGAATAAACACACCTGCTCCTGCCACCTAGCGGCGAGTAGCAGAACTAACATTACCTTGTTGATGTAACCGAAATGCTGCAGATGGCGTTGTAACAAATTTCATAAATTGCTTTGTGAAAACGTATTTTAATTTATTTTGGCGTTGATATATGAATGTAAATCAAACTTACCTGGTTCCCAACTGTAGCGGATCCAGAAAAAGGTATAGTTAAGTCAAAAAAGATAATTACATTCACATTTACCGAGTTTGCACATGTAAATAGCCTATACTGACAGCTAGAGGGCGCTTTTCGAAAATGTATCAACAATGCTTACACGGACGTACGACTCGCATGCGATCTATTAGTGCCCAAACTTGTTCTAGGTTCCCTGATTTAGTACTTTGCCTAGCAAATCATATTTCTTCCCCTTGAAATCATATCTTATACAACCAACCACCTCATTTTAAATCATAATTACTTGAGACAAAAGCCCTCTAAATCATTTTTCTGGATCCGCTACCGTTTTCGGCGATGCTGTTGATCGTTTTGGTGATGATAGTCTTGAAACTTACCTGTAACAATAAAACATACTTATTAGTTTATTAATACATACATACATAGTCCCACGTCTATATCCCCGAAGAGGTAGGCAGAGGTATATTGCTACACTTCGCCAGATTTTTATTTTAGTCCCACGTGATAGGGGGCGAGCCTATTACCGTACTGGGACCGGACACATTACCAGACTCCGTGCTGCTACTGAGAATTTCCTAACGGAAAAACCCAATAACACTTGCACAACCCGGGGATCGAACCCGAGATCTCCCAATCCCACATTTATGCCGCGGGACCAACGAGGCAGTATTAACATTACAAAATAATGCATATTACATTAATACTTATACAAATACATGGAATTACAAAGCCTATATTTTCGAGCACAATATCAACACTATGAAACATAATGAAGTTACAAAAAGCGTATTACACCCAAATGATAGCTTTTAAAATATATTATCGCATGTTATAACGTAATATGTGAAGCATATTACCGTGATAATACGAAATATAAATAATAAAGACTTCTATGCGAATGGGCACATTAACATACATACATACATACATACACTCACCCCTTTTTCCCGTCGGGGTAGGCAGAGACAACAGAACGCCACTTGCTTCTATACTTACAAACCTCACGCGCTTCCTCTACACTCATTATTCTTTTCATACATGCTCGCCGGTTTCGGGTACTTCGGACCTTGCCGTTTTTAGGACGTCCCCAATTTGATCGAGGAATGTCCGACGAGGTCTGCCGCGACCGACTTGCCCACACACATTAACATAGGTATACATTAATATAGAAAAATCTTCAAGTTTGTTACGCATATAACTCAGTACACATGTATTTTGTCGAGGTTAAAGGGACTTTTTTATGAAACAGCCAATTATTTTTCAAGTCTCTGAGTTTTTTAGAATAATGAGTACTAACACAAGAGATATGCACTGTATTGAAGTTGTATATTGGTGTACACTGTTATTAGAGGAGGGCCACACAACCCGCAAGCTATGAGCTACATATATCGCCTAGAATGCCACCCCTACTATCATACACTACCTCACATTAAATACACTTGCTTTTATTATACAAACATTATCATAATATTAGTATTTTTATATCATAGCAAAATTACGCAATGAATGTTTTAGCATAACTCCATGCTCCATGCTTGCTACGGGCGCTACCTTTGCTACGGTAGGGCCCGTAGCCTACATTTAATTTCGGTAGCATAAAGAACATCCGTAGCGTAGTGGCGTTCTGTAGCTCAAATCGCTTCAGTAACATAGCTCATTACTGTAGCATAGTTTTGTAGGACCTATCATTCCCATAGTATAGATTCGTAGCACACATGCAGCTTCGGCACCACACATACCTTTCGTAGCATGTATTTGTAGCGTATTACCATTGTCTAGATTCGTAGCACTACATATTGCCGATGTGTGGATTCGTAGCTTGCCGTAGCATTGTAACCGTATCTACACAAAACCTTAATTCTTCATTACGACAAACCATCGAGTTACCACAGTACCAACATACAACTCAAACCCAATACAAGTAATATAAGCAGTATACACGAGCCGTCCGGTCCGCATCAATGCGCTTAATTAAAATCTCACCGGGGCCATCAATCTAGGGCTATCATAGGAAAATTTAATTAGTGCCCGAATTATTAGAAAGGGGGGACATTTCTGCATTTTCTAATTTAAATGCCTTTCTGGAACATTTATTGATTTGTAGTTAACCTACGTAGGTATGTTTATAAAAAGCTTATAAAAACAACACGTCCTACGCCAGGCGTATTGTTATCAACCCCTACACGAAACAGAAGTTGAACTGACTTTCAAACCGTTATATCAATTCCGATCCTGGGCGCTTTTGTGCCGTATTTTATACTTTTTGTAAAGTACATTGAAAATAGGATTAGCTCCCCAGATAGGTTAACTGCTAAAGCGGTTAGTTTTCTTAAAACTCGATAAAAGATCATCCAAATGATTAAGAGATCACAACCAGATCACAACCCCAACGCAACCACAACTACATTTTGTAGGCATCTCAACGCAACTGCAAGAATCTGCTAAACGTAACAGGTTAACCGCACTTTGTTGCGACACTATCGTGTGGTTGTATATATTGTATCTAATGGATAACATGTCCGTGTGGTGACGGATTAAGAATACGGATTATCACCACCCCATATCATCCCATGGGTGTCGTAAGAGTCGACAGAGGGAGCATATTATGCAGAGAACAGCACTGTAAGAGAAGGAAAACTTGATACAAACCCTATACCAATCCGTTTGGCCAGCGTGGTATAGTAGGCCAATTCCTCCTTTCAAAGGAGAGGCCTAGTCCAGCAGTGGACTGTTAAAGACTGATGATGAGATAACATGTGAATCAAGCTTTAAACTTTTATAGAACTATGTTCCATACATATTTTCTTTCTATCCGGCCCGCCATTGTTTCAAACCTCCTATCTATCAAGTTTTCCCATTAAGATCAGTCACATATGAAACAATAAAACTAATATAGTAATAAACAATATCCACGAGACACCGTCCATCTCACATCAATATGCTTACTTAAAATCTCAGCGAAAAATAATTGAAATACGTGGGACTACAGAATGCAATGTAGAGTTGAGATAACTTGATCTAGATCTCGGTATTTTTGAGCTATAGTGTTACAAATTATTCACATACATACATAGTCTCACGCCTATATCCCCGAAGAGGTAGGCAGAGGTATATTGCTACACCAACTTTTCGCCAGACTTATTTTAGTCTCACGTAATAGGGGGCGAGCCTATTGCCATACCGGGCACATTACCAGACTCCGTGCTGCTACTGAGAATTTCCTAAAGGAAAAACCCAATAATTCTTTGCCCAACCCGGGGATCGAAACCGAGACCTCCCAATCCCACGAGCACATTTATACCGCAAGACCAACGAGGCAGTTAAAAAAAAGTATTTAATTTTAATTTTGCATAATATACAGGATGTCACAAGACCCATCACCAAGCCGAAGTCTACTCGTTGTGGACATCATGCCAAGTCATACTAACCAAAAATAATACCTGGGAAACGATTTTTTTTAGTTTTCACATTTTTTAAATCGCAATTAAAAGCGCGTGCATGCAATGCTCGAAATACTCATGGGGTTATAGAACATCTAAAGAACATATTGGCGGGGTAAATGCATCGATTTTGTACGTACTTTGAAAAATTCCATACTAACTCAGAGCCTCAATATCTCCTGAACCAGTAATTTCCCAGGTATGGTGCCGTAGTAAAAAATGTTCATAGTCATTGGTACAACATGGAATTTCAGTTTTCGTTAAGGGTCTTTTTACACCCTGTATAGCTATTCAAGTCTTTTTCTTGTCAGCAGAGACGATAGAAAGTCACTTTGCTTCTATCCTTACCTCACGCGGTGCCTCTAAATTCATTACTCATGCGGTTTCGGATACTTTGGAACTTTCATAAAACATTTTTTTAGAAACGGTATACATTTTTGGGGAATCACAAATGCGGTACCTAAATCTAATAAATAGTCATAATAATATTTATTTTACACCAAGTAAAATACAAAATACTAAAAATGTATGTCAATAACAGAAAAAGTTCTTGCTGTTATAATCATCACCAGCCCTTTATACTGTCCCACTGCTGGGCACGGGCCTCTTCCCATTATGAGAAGGGTACGGCCATAGTCCACCACGCTGGCCAAGGGCGGGTTGGCAGACTCCACATGTCTTTCGGGAACATTATGGAGAACTCTCAGACATGCAGGTTTCCTCACGATGTTTTCCTTCACCGTTTAGCAAGCGATAATTGAGGCATATAGATTCAAAAGCAGCTAAGTGACTTCATATCGAAATAGCAGGAAATGAAAAAAACGTTTTAGTAGGTATTTTTACATTTGTAATGACTTTGGATGTAGGGCTTGTGACGTATAATAATAATAGGTTTTGGTTGTCTTTTTCTATGGTTGCTATCTAATAAGCTTAAAGATATCAAAAAATCGTATCACTTAGCTCTTCTTTAATATGATAAAGGGCACTTAGCTGTATTTGATCCTAAATTCAATTTTTGAATGTAATTTTAAGGGCCTTAGCCGGGTTTGTTTCTTGTTATAAATTTATGAAGAGATGATACTAAAAGAACACTAGATGGCTCCATACTTAGTTCATTTTTTGAAAATGTGGCACTTAGCTGCTTTTGATTCTATATGCCTCAATTAACAATTTAATACGCACATAACTCCACAAAGCCTCTGCGTAGCAGACTGTCGGTCTCTCCACTAGGCTATCGCTGCTTTTTTTATAATCATTTACACTATATTAAGACCCAAAAACACCGTCTCTTCGTCTGTCTGTCTACTCATCAGTCTGACCTTGTTTTTCTAGGAAACCATATCATAACTAGATCTCCGGGTAACGTTAAGACTTCAGTAGATATGTACAGACCGTTAGCCAAAAATCTAATATTCAGCCCACCATTTATATACTACACACATATCTTGTTACCTAAAAAGAACCCAATGCTCGTAAAACAGTAATAAAAAACACATACTGATATTTATTTTATGAACCTATTTACTGTGTTTTGCGGTCGATGATAAGGGACTATCTTCGCAACTATTATGAAAATAGGTTTCTTTTTCTGCAAAATAGAGAAATGACTTATATTATCTTAATATATAAAATACTTGCGTTACTGACTGACTGACAGACACGCTACAGCCGAAACTATTGGGCGCAGGAAGCTGAAATTTGGCATGTATGTTCCTTGGGGACCGTAGGGGTGCACTAAGAAGGGATTTCCCGAAATCCCACGGGATCGGCCAAAACGGGTAAATTTAAAAAAATGCAGGCGTAGCTGCTGGCGTCCTCTAGTCGTTTATAAGACGATGTTGTATGGAACTTCGAATTATAAAATTATTGCACGTAGGTATTACAAAGTAAGTAATCGTCTGTGTGGTGTCGGATTAAGAATACGGAATGTCACCACCCCATATCATCCCATGGGTGTCGTAAGAGCCGACAGAGGGACCACATTATGCAGAGAACAGCACTGTCAGAGAGAAGGAAAACTTGATACAAACCCTATACTAACCCGTTTGGCCAGCGTGGTATAGTAGACCAATTCCTCCTTTCAAAGGAGAGGCCTCCTCCAGCAGTGGACTGTTAAAGGCTGATGATGAACTACACAGTAAGTAGCAAGAGTGACTGACTTGTCGATTTAAAATAAGCCAAGTGTAGGGTCGATTCCCACATGAGACAACACTCTTGACCCGCTAACTGTTATTTCGAGTTAGGTATATTTTGTGTTTGTTGATTGCAAGTTTTGTAAAGTCGCTCGCGACAGATAATACATTCTTATTGGGAAAGTTCTCTTTAAAAAAATAAATACTAATTTGATACTGTTGTAGAAACTAAAAATAAGCAAAAAAACATCTGTAGAGCATTGTAATACCATCTTACTATTCCTATAAAACACGAGGCATCTGCATAGAGATAATATACGTTCGTAGTGAGTAGCACAAATAGACACAGCACCGCATATAAAGATATTAACACGGTATCGAGGCACGTGCTCAATATATTTACTACTAGTTCCGATATTGTAGTAGTTTTAGGTCATACGCACACCAAAGGAATGCAAGAAATATGATTTTCCACTGAATTTCCCGATTGTTGCCGCGCCAAGTGTTGTGGTTTCGATCCCGACGCATAAAAACATATAGCGAGCTTTATTTAAATGTTTATAAAGTCTTTGAGATATATGAGGTATTCAAAGTGCGAAGGTTGTCTTTTAAAAGTAAATGCTGCATCATTTCTTTCGAAAACAGATTCTTAAAAAATGCAATATTAACAGGCATACTGAAAAGTATCAGTTTTATGTTTCAGTCAGGCAAGTAGAGTAAAACAAAGAAGACTATTAGGACACGCAGATGGTACGCAACGTATTTTTCAGTCAGGCAAATACAGGTGGCTGAACCCAATGTGATTGGAGAAGCGAAAGCGCAAAGACTACGATGGCTAGGCCACCTAGAAAGAATGGGAGAGGTTCGCAGCGTAAAGAGAGCATAGAGTGGAAGTTACCCTATCTTCATTATTTAAATATATATAAAGATCTTACGACACAAGAATCTAACTTCCATAACCAATTATATACCCCAAAATAACCACGCATTAACAAACAACCAATGCCTTTAAAACCTGCCAGAATCTCTTAAAACTCCAAGACCCATAAAACTCAAACTACCGTCAAATCCATCAGCATTCATTATAGAACAGAATATTACTATACTCTATCTGTGAAATCGTCTTCACGGCTTCTTCCTTACAACAACACTCCACTTGTACGAAACCTCTTAAAACCAACTATCGGAACAATATCGAGGTATCTAATATAAAATGTGTACTTGGCAGTGTGTGTAACACGTGCTGTTTCAGAATGGAATTTTACAAGACTCGGCCGCGTAAACAAACCTAGCTTATGAGTTTAATACTAGTAGGTGATCAGCTGATGTGGGTATGAAACATGAATGTAGTTTTGTAGGGTAATTTTGGAGAATGTACGGCAAAGGCTCGGTTATTTATGTATACCCTTGCAACTACTTAAGGCCAGATGCTTTACCAATGACCAGTCGCATGAAACGCAAACATTTTAATTTCTAAACAATAAATAAATTGTCAGCGATAGCCTAGTGGAGAACCCCGACAGACTGCTACGCAGTGGGTCTGGGTTCGAATCTACGCCACGCACCAATGACTTTTCGGAGTCATGTGCGTATTAAATTGTTAATTATCGCTTGCTAAACGGTGAAGGAAAACATCGTGAGGAAACCTGCATGTCTGAGAGTTCTCCATAATGTTCTCAAATCCCATGTTGTACCATTAACTACGAATTTTTTTTACTTCGGCACCATACCTGGGAAATTACTGGTTCAGGAAATATTGAGACTCAAAGTTAGTATGGAATCTTTCTAATTAGGTACAGAATCGATGCATTTATCCCGCCAATATGTTCTTTAGGTGCCCTATAACCCCATGGATAAGCAGGTATTTCGAGCATTGCACGCGCGCTTTTAATTGCGGTTTAAAAAATGTGAAAACTCAAGAAAAATCTTTTCCCAGGTATTATTATTTTTGGTTAGTATGACTTGGCATGTCCACAACGAGTAGACTTCGGCTTGGTGATGGGTCTTGTGACACCCTGTATATAGGGCTGATGATGAAATAAATTGTCGAGCATGAGCTCTAGAAGCCGTTACTTTCAAGACAACGGACACTAAGAACGCCCAGATTTGGAAAAATAGTGCTGACCAGACAACGTTTCGGAATCGAACCCATAACAAGCAACATAATGTCAAGCAGCGAGGCGATTACTTTAGTAGTTAAAGTTTACACTTTTCATGCACTCAAATTATGAAGTAACCCTTTAATTATTTCGCTATGATATTTAAAGCAAAAATACTCCCAACAAAACCATCTCTACTGATACCAAAGCGCCTTGGAATTTACCCAATTTTTAATATGCCTTGTAAAAACAAGGTACATCGCATCATCATAAACGTGGCTAAAATTACTTCATGTTACACATCACTCAACTCATTACACCTATAAAACAATATAAACATACAAGCAACGAAGGTTAGTTACGAACCAAACGCGAGCATTTTAAAATTTATAATACAAGAAGTTCATCATCCTCCTAGCATTATCCCAAACAGAACCCGGGGTCCGCTTTCTAGTCTAACCGGATTTGACTGAATATTAGCTTTCCCACAAAGCGACTGCCTGTCTGACCTCCGCAACCCAAAGGGATAGCTATATTGGATGGTTTAGATTAATGTCAGTTTATTCATTGGTACTGACTCCCTATAACGACTGTCAAAGCTCTTCATGACATCCCGGACAGACGACTTAACGTGCTCTCCGAGGCACGGGGCAAGCGATAATTAGGGTGGTTACAGATTAGTGTTTTATAGGCGCGTATAAGGTCGTTTTTGAAAGCGCATGTAGGCGCGTATAGGCGCGTCTTTTGGCACACGCGCAACTCGTACGAGCGTTGACGCGCTTCTTAGCTCGTATAAGCACGTTCCGTCAGAACCCATGTTGACACTGACAAGATGTCACTTTTACGCGACATCGTCGACGTCATTGGTGTACGCCGTGGATTCGAACCCGATACCCTCTGCATGGCGGTCTGTTGGTACCTCCACTAGGCTATCGCTGCCTTATAAATTTATAATACATATCTGTACACCGGAGGCAAAGAATCTTAAGTCACATTAAGCTAATTGTTCAGGGCACATGTTTAAAGTCTTAATTGGAACACTATTCACGTATATCACTTGATAACACAATTGTGTGAAATTTCAAGCGAAATTTTATTTGTTGTTTAAAAGTAGGTTAATATGCAGTTTCTTTTTACAAAATAATTTTATTAAAAATATTATTAAATAATTAAATAATGGACTTGGGATATTCTACCTGTAAACACATAAGGCGAATTTTCTTATTTACATGTAATAACAGAATATCCTAAGTCCTGATTCTCATAGTACAATAAAAATCATGTTTCATTAATCACACGTTCTATTTATTCATAATCATTATCGTCGTCAGGATATTTCGATGCAGTAGAAGATTGTTGTAATTTTTTATAATAATTATGACAATACGAAGGCAAATATGGTAGTAAATCCTGGATATCTGTACCTGAAGTTCTGGTTCATAATTTGTAAATTTTCTGGAAACGTCAACTCCTTCCTCTTCTGATGCCTCAAGTCTATCATTTTAAAATGTTGATCATCAAATTTTTTAATAGTGTGACGGCCGGTGTCATGTCAAGCTGTCATCACTACAGTTGTCAAAGGTTGTCAAGGACTACTGACGTCTTCACGACAAACTAGCCGGTCGTCAAAGACAATAATTAGCAAAGAGGTTTGAAGACTATTTTATTTAGTGTGACGGCCGGTGTCATGCCAAGCTGTCATCACTACAGTTGTCAAGGACTACTGACGTCTACACGACAAAAATGATGTAACCAAGAAAGACAGTTATCCTTGACAGTTATCCTTTGCCTAGAATAGACGACACGTTAGACACGTTATGCGGAATGAAGTGGTTCACAACAATAGACCTAAAAAGTGGTTACTGGCAAGTGGAAATGGACCCGAAAGACAAGACAGCTTTTTCAATGGGCAGAGGGATTTGGCATTTCAATGTTATGCCTTTCGGATTGTGCAACGCACCAGCTACTTTCGAAACCGGGCTTTTAGGGGAAGCTTGTCTGGTGTATCTCGATGACATAATTGTAATGGGCCGAGACTTCGATGATCATCTCACGAAGCTAGAAAGTGTACTCAATAGGTTGAGAAATGCAAATCTGAAGCTCAGTCTTAAAAAATGTTAATTTTTCAAGCGACAAGTTAACTACTTGGGTCATGTCGTCTCTGAAAAAGGCATCGAGAAGGACCCTGCCAAAATTTCGGCGGTTAAAGATTGGCCCATGCCTAAGGACAAGACGCAGGTGCGCTCATTTATGGGGCTTTGCTCTTATTACAGACGTTTTGTGAAGAATTTCTCGAGCATCGCAAAACCCTTACATGAGCTGACGAGCAAAAACGACCATTTAATTGGGATGAAAAATGTCAAACTGCTTTCGAAGAGTTAAGACGCGTTTATGCGAAGCGCCAATTCTTGCATATCCCGACGTCAATGGGGAATTCATTGTTGACACAGACGCAAGCAATGTGGGTATTGGTGGAACTCTCTCCCAGAGACAAGGAGATCGGGAGGCTGTTATTGCCTACTTTAGCAAATCGCTGTCTAAACCTGTAAGGAACTACTGTACCACACGAAAGGAGCTTCTAGAGGTAGTCAGTCGCCTCATCAGGTGCTGATAATTTTAAAGTGCCTCCTTTCGATAGTACCTCATCTTGGGAGGCGTACAGGATGCAGTTTGAAACCGCTTCTTCTAGCAACAGTTGGAACAGAGAGCAGGCCAAGAATGCATCCACCATAGCGTTACGAGATGGTGTTAATATCAGTGCTACAGTCCGTGGGAAAAGACGCCACATATGAACAGCTCATCGAGGCTCTAGAGTCCAGGTATGGAGACGCGCATTTGGAATTTGTATTCCGTGCTCAGGTGCGTAGCCGCTGCCAGCGCCCTAATGGGTCATTGCAGCAGTGGTCTAAAGAAGTAGAGAAGATGGTAGGAAAAGCTTACCAGTCGGCACCCCCGGCACAAGTCCAAAGCATGCGTCTCCAGGCGTTCATTGATTTTTATACAACATAACCTTACAAAACGAAATTAACTAACCCGTATTTTGAGTTTTATCTCTGGTTGAGGAATTTTCTGCTAATTCTAGTATTTTTTAAATACGGCTGCGAGATGCTATTTTGTATAAATTATTAGTTAGTACGTTAACAAAACCGAAGAATCACTTGAAATAACCGTAATGTCAGTGA
Source organism: Euclidia mi (assembly GCA_944739405.2). Classification (NCBI taxonomy): domain Eukaryota; kingdom Metazoa; phylum Arthropoda; class Insecta; order Lepidoptera; family Erebidae; genus Euclidia; species Euclidia mi. Next base: position 39,426,577 of record OX123205.2, on the reverse strand, counting down.
CGGTGCTTTCATACATTTTCATACCGTAGGGATTACATACTCTTTGCTTTCATATTTCATTATCCTATTTGGACTTAGGATGCGTTCGCTTTTTACAATTGAGCGACACAAAAGCATAAGTCCAGAGGAGATAGTTTACCGCTGAAGTGATCCGGACTTAAAACATATTCACCGATTACTAACTTTTTTGTTTTTTTTATTGGACTTACAATACTTTGCCACTACGTAGATTGATAAGAGGTTGTTCCAATGACATCATAAAATGAATTTAGAAAAAAATGGACTTAGGATACTATACCTCCGGTATACAGATATAATATTTATAATACCAGAAAGTACTTGTCGTTTAAAAAATGCTTTGATTATTTTGTACCACTCGCTCACTAAGAATGTAAGAACAAATGTGTAGCGGGAGCTACATACCACTGGGGCCATCTATCGTACGACGACGAAGACAATCAACACGGCGACATCTATCGGAGACGAAACGAAGAAACCAAAATCCTGAATCGCTCAAGCAGAGGTTTCACACGCGAACAGTATGTATATACAGTTCTCAAATACGTCCGTCGGACTGTAGTCCACTAGGCACGATCACCTAACCTGGTCAGTTAAACCTCCCTTTAGTTGGAGGAACAGCACCCCTTATTCCTTAGACACAAAGTACACCCAGACTCGACACAACAATTTGTGATTTTATAAATTATCACACTTTGACTCAGTGCTGCTACTGAGAATTCGGAAAAACCTAGTAACGCTTTTGCCCAACCAGGGAATCGAACTCGAGACCTGATCAGGCAGTCACATACGTTATCCACTGGACCGCGAAAGCAGTCACAGTACAAATTATTATTTATTAATGCAATTAAATAATATTCGAACCCGAGACCCTCTGCGTACCAGTCCGTCGGTCTCTCCTGCTGACTATCGCTGCCCTGAATCCACGGCGCGCACCAATGACTTTTCGAAGTTATGTGCGCTTTAAATTGTTAATTATCGCTTGCTTATCGGTGAAGGAAAACATCGTGAGGAAACCTGCATGTCTGAGAGTTCTCCATAATGTTCTCGAAAGACATGTGAAGTCTGCCAACCCTCACTTGGCCAGCGGGGTGGACTATGGCCTTACCCTTCTCATAGTGAGAAGGGGCCCGTGTCCAGCAGTGCGACAGTATAAAATTCAAATTCAATTTATTCTGTTAATTAAAATAGTACAGTTTACTTATTTAGAGGCTGATGATGAGCCAAAACGGGCGGCCAAAATGGCGGGCTCGGGCCACCTGGCTCCCTGCTATATACATACGCTGATGATAGTTACTGTTACTTTAAGGTGATATGTTCTCAGAGGGTAGTACCTCTCCGGTTGGACCGACACATTCACGATGAAATCAGCAAGGCTCTACTACTTACAAAACTATTAAGGGTTGACACAGACCTGTCTGCAGTTTGTCGGCGGTGAGGCTGCGCAACAGTCGCTTGATGCTCCGCCGACGTCGCACGCCGCCCGACTCGTCCGCGCTCATAGCCATCTCGCTAACTTCATCACTTTTCTCTTGTATTATCACTGAGTTTTAGTTGACACTATTTGGTAGGCTAGGTGGTCATATTCTGTGATGTTTTTTGTCTATAGATTATATCAACACTGCCTTTATTATACACTTGGTACTAGGTGGCTTATGTGGTCATATTTAATGACGCGTTTTAGCTGTTTATCAGGTAACAATTGCAACATAGATATCTAGTGAAAAGGCAATCACATATCATCAAATAATGTTGAAAATTTTCATACAATCCTTACACAATAATGTAGATGGTAAAATTTGTTAATATCGAAGATTCTAATGAAACTTATAAAAGTTTCCTTAAAGACATAGACAAAAGTATTTAAGTAAGATAAATGGCAAATAAGTTATTTCTGATCTCAAAATGAGGAAACATAGGTTCCCTAATGCATAACGTAAACGCAACAAATGAGGAGGTTACGGTACTTTGCTACGACATGTTATATCGCCAAGCTCTCTTAGCAACAAAAAGTTGCTGGTTTTTTTAAATCTAATGGCTTCATGACAAGTCATCGATTGAATTAAAGTATGCAGAATAGAATTATTGAACTAATTCGAAAGTAGAGGTACCTTTTAACAATTACGCGATTAAACCCCGTTACATAAATATTAATAGGTACATATGTATATAAATCGGGAAAGTTGAAGAGTATTTACGGTATTTATGTAAAATAAATGTGAATTCATTCTACCTCACAGTTGAACAACTGTTCCTTACAAATCGATATTATACACGACGTAGTCCCCTAGGTGGCTATGTTCAAGACGGGTTCTCTCGGAGTGAATATCAATCAGTAGGGATTAGTTCCCTCTACGGCATCTGCCGACACTTGATTAAGGACCAGTCTAGATAACTCCCGTGCGGGGCACGTTATATTGAAATATATAACGGAATTTGTTTGCAAGCAATTCAGACAAAACTTATACGAGTATCATGGAATTATCATCATCTCCACGGTATAGAACCTAGGTCTCCAAAATTTAAGAGATTTTCCCAGAATGTTAAATGAAGCCAGCAATCAAATTATTTAAATGTTAAGTAGATACTTATTGCGTATTACGTGTAAGTATATTTTCAAAAATAAAATAATATTAACTTGTCTAAACTAAAAGCGAAAAGGCACAATTCTTGTGCAAAAGGCTTGCTTTAAAGTCGCGGTAAAACTACATTGTTAAAGTTTAAGTTGAGCAAAATTGCACAACGACCTAGTTAACATTCTCTAACTTAACCCACTGTCCAGTGCAAGATTTCCAACGTGATATCTAAAAGTAGGCATTGAGTGTAGTCAAGAAATCGTATCAAGTGTTTTTATTACTAAGATTTGACCCACTTTTTATGGAAACGTTACAATTAAATTTGACACATAATAAAATAAGGCATTGCGGGAACAGATATTGGCTTTCTAAATGTCAATTTAAAGGTTAGACGAGCGTCGGGCGATGGCCTTTTTATGTAAATCAGGTCAATGCACAAACGAAACCTATTTTACCGTCGCACCGGTGTCGAAAATGTAGGTAACGACGTAAAAAGTGGCCAAAAAATATATTTTGTAGTTGTAAAATATTTTATGGATTTGTTGCCAGAAGAATATTTTGAAATATATTTTCTCTATGCTTTTCGTAGTTGTCATTTTAAGTTCGCCAATGCTTTACTATTTCATCTACTATCTAGTAAACGCAATAGGCATATTTAAGACATCTTCAAAAATATTACGTGGATATCATAGACACGTACTATACTTTTTCATCACTACTGATTGAACATGAAGTATACAGACGAACTTCAAATATCGACAATATTTAAAAAGAAATCGCTGCATTGTAGGCATGAGACCGATATATCAAAACGAAACTGAAATCCGATTGCAGTCAGAAATCGTATCGTATCGATATTCCAATATGAGAAAACCGATTTTAGAAAACGCAAAACAATACCACGATAACGCAAACAATCTAATCCAAACCAAACGGAAACGGTGCAAGCGCAACCAAACTACAAAGTAAATCTAAAGCTTACGTTTTCGATAGTTTTCATATTCATTCGTTCTCTTTCACTCTACCCAACGACTACTTAGTTAGAATGAGAAAGAGCGAATTTCATATCCTTTTCTTTCTTACTTAGTGATCCGTTTAAAGAGCAAAAGAGATGAAGCGAATCGATTGTTGCCAAGCAAGCCAGTCGTAGCGTTATGGATTTTGGCGATTTTATGAATTGCAGATTGAATTGAAAAAATAAAACTAAACGTCGAGGCGATAAGATCTAATTCAGATTGCAACTATTTAATGTTTGTTTTGAAAATTGCAAATAGTTTTAATAGTTATTAGGGATTTATGTTTGGAGAGTTTTGACTTGATCAATGTTTATTTGTAATATTTGTTCACTTGATCTAGGTGACACGTGCAGTGCGGTGCACGCTTAATAATAATTATGTACCTATATTTGGTTTTCGTGAAAGTTATAATATTAGGATTTAAAAAGTTTTATTGTTACGTTGTTAGGATTGTAAAGTGTACATAAATAGAAACAATTCGTGTTGTGTAATTTTAGTTTGTTTGGCGACTGAGTTTTTTAACAATTAGTTTTAGGTAGTTAGTATTAGTAGGTTAGGATTGTAAAGTGTAAATAAATAGAAATAATTCGTGTTGTGTAATTTTAGTTTGTTTGGCGACTGAGTTTTTTAACAATTAGTTTTAGGTAGTTAGTAGGTTAGGTTTGTAAAGTGTAAATAAATAGAAACAATTCGTGTTCTATAATTTTAGTTTGTTTGGCGACTGAGTTTTTTAACAATTAGTTTAAGGTAGTTAGTAGGTTTTCTTTTTCAATATGTCACGCAAACCAAGCGAAATATGGACGCATGACATGACAATGCAATAATAATTCGATTGTTTGCGTTTGTCTACGCAACTAGTAACTACGCTCGTCGCTCCGACATCCGCTACAGAAATCGATTTCTAAAATCGGTTTTTGAAATCGATTTCAGTATCTGAAATCGAATTTGTATCGGTTTGCGGAAAAATCCGAAAACGCCCATGCCTACTGCATTGCAGTCGGACTAGCTTTAACTAACACTATTCTTTAAAAAAAAACAATGCAAACTAATTTGTTATTTAAAAACATTGTTATTAGAATATAATTTCGTGTGCAGCAGATCCGCCCTCTGATTTATTAGTCTAGACACTTCAAGGAAACAGAGCAAAAAGAAACCGTTATTGTAGTGCATTTACACGACAAGCGACACAGGAATGTCGTATTACATACAAAAATCGTTCATGAACTAATTCACTTACACATTGCTACTGACAGTTTAGAAAAGAAAAAAGAAAGCTCGCGAAAATATTTATAGAATTATCTAGACTCTAGAGTAATTTTTCATAGTATCTAGTTGAGCAATACTATAACACATAGTTGTAGTAATCCCTACTAATAGGTATTATAAATTCGAAAGTGTGTATGTATGTATGTTCAGTTTTCACGCTTTAACGGCTGAACCGATTTTATTGAAATTTAATAAAGACATATATTGCACTATGGAGACGGACATAGGCTACCATTAGTTGCAATAATTAAATTGGGAGGGATTGTAGGGAAATAGAAGTTTGTAGTTCACAAATCTAACTGTTAGAAGTAAGAACGCATGCGCTGTAATAATTGAGTGCGCATGTGCTATATGTCATGTGTGTATATCTGTCAGTATTGTCGCATCATATAATATTGTCAAAATAAATATTAGAGTGTCAGTACAATAAAGGAGATTTGTGTAACTCCGAATATAAAGCGCGCGAAGCCGCGGGCAAAAGCAAGTTACTAATATTTATGTTACAGTATATCGTGTAATTGATTAAATATAAAGGTAAAATACATCTTACTTATACCGCCATTTCGGCGTGAGTTACAACATCATCCCGTGAACATTTCAAAAATCGTAAAACTTAAGAAATAAAAAAATGGTTGCCAATATTAGCTGTCAAATAGGTATAATGAAATCTTCAAGTGCTATAGACGCCATGATAAAGTAACTTCTAAAACATGTTACAGAACGTAAGGCCTGTAGTAAAATTACCTACTTTTTCATAACTGTCTGAAGCCGTCTCACCGATTAATATAGATCAAAAAAGTAACAAACTAGCAAAAAAAGCAACTAATCTCAATAACTAAATAGCTATTCCCAATCTTTAGATTGACAGCATACACATTTCTATACAATAATAAGACGCTATAAAGCACATCCGACGTTCAGCGCGTGCAATGTCAAGGCGTAAGGTCGCCCCGCGGCGGGCGCCAATGTAAACTAGCGGTTCCTGTTTGTTAATGTGAAACTCACTTATAGAATTTATATACGACTATATATGTAGATAGACTCTTTATATAGACTCACGCCTGTATCCCTGAAGGGGTATGCAGAGTTGTAATATTACACCCACATTTCGCCATGAATTTTTAGGTGCCACGTAATAGGGGGCGAACCTATTGCTATTTACCGGGCACATCACCAGATTCCGTGCTGCTATTGAGAATTTGGAAATTCCCGGGTCGTGCAAAGCGACCTCCGATCAGCAGTCGCATACGCTATCCGCTTATTAATTAATATAATACTATTTGGTCATATCCCGAGTAGGTTGATATTAATACTGTATTAACACGTCTCGTCATTCAAAATCCTATCCTTATCATTTCGCTATCGTATTGCCTTACATGAAACGCCCTGATAACAAGTAAAACTATTACATACTTCAAAGTAAATAGCCGCCGAAGATCAAAGGTCACTCGTGTGTTTACTTGTTTTCTTGTTAATACGACACAAATACTCAATAAATATTTATTAACTATGTTTCTGCTTCGCTTGAATGTTCTATTATTTCCTGTGATGTAATGTTTTTATTTATCTTGATCGACAAAGGTTAGACATGTGAACATAATCTGTATATATAAAATGCGATACTGACTGAATGATAGACAAGCTACAGCCAAAACTATTAGGCGCAGGAAGCTGAAATTTGGCATGTATGTTTCTTGGGGACCGTAGGGGTGCACTAAGAAAGGATTTCCCGAAATTCCCACGGGATCGGAAGAAAACTGCAGAAAAAACAAGAAGTGCGAGCGTAGCTGCGGGCATCCTCTAGCGTATAGCTAAATTCTATTCTATTCTATATTCTACCACATTCACACATCACCATCTAGTCCCAAACTAAGCAGAGCTTGTACTATGGGTACTAGATAATGGATAAACATACATATTATATACTTTTTTGTTGTAAATGCATACATATTATACATAAAAACTTCCAGACCAAGACACACATCCATGTTCAAGCACACAAATGTTTGACTTGAGCGGGAATCGAACCCGCGACCATCGGCGTAGCTGTCGCTTACACTCCCGCTGCGCCAACCGGTCGTCAAATTGGTATAAGGCTTACGATTTCCTGTAAGGTTTTTAATTGTAGGTTGATCGTGGGTAGTTTTAAGAAGATGGATGAAAACCGATTACATGTGGCAGAGATGAGAATGTTGCGATGGATGTGTGGAGTTACGAGAATGGATAAGATTAGGAATGAATACGTGAGAGGTAGTCTGAAAGTGGCGCCTATAGACGAGAAAGTGAAAGGAAGTCGTTTGGCTTGGTATGGACATATTATGCGAAGAGATGATATGTATGTAGGTAAGCAAGTGATGAATATGAAGGTAGAGGGATGGAAAGGGAGAGGGAGGCCAAGGAAAAGATGGATGGACTGTGTGAGCATGGATATGAAAGAGAAAGGGGTAAATGATCAGATGACGGGCGACAGAAAAGAATGGAAGCGAAGGACGTACTGCGCCGACCCCAAATAGATTGGGACCAGGGCAAGAAGATGATGATCGTGGGTAGTTTTAATGTTACAGTTATAACTGACAAGAACTGAATTTACACAATTATAATAAAACTAAGGCGTTGCAGTGCAACCCCTTAGTTCTACAAATCAAATATACAAATGAGCTTAGCGAATATCATGCGACTCTTAGCTCCACAAATTATAATGGTACTCATTTTAATTTGTAAAGAGTCTGTTACTCATTTCAAACCCCACACACGCTTAGTTCAGATAACCATATCAGATTTTTTTAAATGTAGTCGAGTTGAACTGACTTCAGTTGAGGCTGAAATACCTGTGCAGTTTCATCTAACTAATGTTCCGTTAAAAGTGACAGTTTAAACTGTACTTGTGACCCGTTTTATATTTACTAGGAGTATCTTAATTTTCTAGTATGCCAGCGCTGGATACAGGCAGCTCAAGGTCTGTTCAGAGAGACTTGGCAGAAGCCTATATCCACGTGGACGTCTATAGTCTAACATGATGATTAATTTGTTACCAGTATCTACTACGACAGAGTACAAAATATCACAGCTGCCCACTAAGCGCAAACCACAACAGACAATAATTAACATCATGTAAAGCTCAGTCTAATATCAAACGCGCGGTGAAGTGTGAGACGCGCTTTGATCTCACGGGCTATCGCGTCCCCCCTCACCCCTCTACCTCTCTAGTCACGCCAGGGGTCGACGACCTTGACACCGAGACAGGTGGTTTGGAGAGTAGATTGATTTTGCGAGGACTATGGGATTGATGTTCAGATGTTGACAGGCACCAACTTTTTATATAGGGATTATTTTTGTAATGGCTAAAAGGCTTGTTACTTTCATATTATATCCAAATCAAAACCGATCCAAATCCTAATTAGTTCACTAGTTTAACTACATAAATGAAACATAAAGGTACGTTAACTTTATATTTAACTAGAGGACGCCAGCAGCTACTCCTGCATTTTTTTTAAATTTACCCGTTTTGGACGATCGCGCGGGAATTTCGGGAAATCTCTTCTTAGTGCACCCCTACGGTCCCCAAGGAACATACATGCCAAATTTGAGCTTCCTGCGCCCAATAGTTTCGGCTGTAGCGTGTCTGTCAGTCAGTCAGTAACGCAAGGATTTTATATATTAAGATTACTGTTAGGTACTACTACTAAATATTTGCCGTCGATGATATGTCGATAAGGAGCCAACACATTCATCCCCTATATAAGCCCCTTATACGTAACATTTTTTGAAAAACTAAGCGGCTATATTTAAACTCGAGTCCTAAACTAAATTGATGCTTAATTCCATGAATATCGCTTTTGCGCTGTAGCCTTAACTAAACAAACAGACATAATTCCGATTTTACAATATTAGTATGGCGTATAAATAAACGGAAATCAACTTATAATAATCTATCTCATCAAAAAAGAAAGAAATAAAGAATATAAAAAAGTCAACAATGAAACTCAAAGCAATATGTGCAATCGTGAGCGTCAGAGCTCAAAGTATTGACTGTCCGCCTACCCATCCACACAATGGGGGCTTCACTCGAATGGGGAACACGCTCGAATGGGGGACACACTCGAATGGGGGCTGAACAAAACGGAGGCATTTATTTCCTCTCAGCTTAGTTATAACTAGTGCTGTAGTTAATAGGAATGCATCGGGTTGTCGGTCCTTGAGGCTAGTGCTGGTATGCGATTGTTTAATTAGAATGTTTCAGTTGTAGGATAGTGGTATAGCATTGTTCTTGAATAAACATTTGTGTGGAATTAATCGTGTTAGTATTTATTGTGATTTTACTATTCTTTATTACCAATATCCATTGCTATTGAGTGTTTAGGATTGATATCCCTTGGGCTCCAACACTTTCGCATTGGAGCCTAGACTCCGCTTCTTAAGCTTTAATTTAGTGAAAGAGCTAAGATTTACAGAGTATTGGCTCTTTCACTAAATGATGCCCCGCGTCTATAACTCAAATGTTGAAAATATGAGTGTATCTACAAGATTTGATATGAAACTCTCAACCCACGTTGATCAACTGAGTTACCTTTAGACTATATCTATTTAAATAAGTCAATCATACACAAAAGTCTCTATAATGCTCCTGCTACACCTGCGTCTTAACGCGTCAACTGGCGCGTTAATTTAGGCACTACGTAGATGTGGCCAACGTTTTAACGCGTTAAAATATAAGTTTGCAATGCGAATTTTTAACGTGTTAACTAACACGTTATTGGTCATTGCCATTAACCTTAACGTTAACGCTAACAATAAAACTGCAACAACGCACAATTTTGATGCAACGACCAAACGCAAAACGTTACCAAAACGCAACGAAAATCAATACAGTCGCAAAAAGTCCGACGTTATACAATGCGCTTTTCCCTCATTGGCATACCCCACGTATGTCACCAACGTAAAACTCAGATAAACTACTTCTACAACAAACCATCCAACTGCCACAATGAACAGGACAGCCCCCCTAGCCAAACGGCATTCGCTCTGATATCTACTTTCGCTAACGCTTGGTTGCCATGGCAACGTAAGGAATTTCTTCTTCGTTGACCACGTGATATAACGAAGGCTTATGTCATTTCCATACATTTTTGCACTTAGCGATCAGCGATATCGTTAATCGAATGCCATTTGGCTAAGGGGGCAGTAGTGACAGTGGCAGTTTGCGAGTGTTGACACAAATCTACCGCCGCGTTGTCGAGAAGTTGAACGTTTACCAACTTCATCGCAGCCACGCGCTTACAGATGTATCCGCACAAACACAGACGGATTTGCATTTATATTGCCATTTACTGCGCTGATACACTTCCGAATTAGGTAGTGTTTTCTTATGTTCGCGATGTTCGAATTTAGGTTCTACAAAGATAATCTTAAGACACATATTCCGTTACGCACAAAATCTTGCCAGAAAAACTGTGCTGTAGTCGAAATTGGTACACAAGCAATTCACTTTTTGTGACTTCACCACCTTCTGATGTTGCTAATGAATATAATTTGACTTCTCAGCATTTTCGTTACACCATATAATTAATAGCAATGTCTAGATCCTTAAGAAAAATGAAAAAGAACAACGATGCAAATCTCATAAGCGGTATTTAAAGTTTTCGAAATTTCGCAATGCTAATATGGGTGTGCAGTGTGAATATGCATGCAAGGCTTACGATAGTCAGCTCAACTTTACTTTATCGCCATTTGAGCGTCCGAAGCTCCCTAGCTTCGGACGCTCAAATGGCGAATTCTTCTGCCATAGGCCTTCATAATCTCTCTAGATTATGAAGGCCTATGGCAGAAGACTTAAAATTCTACGCCCGCACTAGGAATAAACATTGTGAGGGACTTTACTTAAGTACAATCATCGGGTAAAACCTAAACTAACAATAATCAATGGATCACACAACGTCATGTCGTGATGAGATCGAACTCACAATACTCAATACAGTGATACGCAGCGAAGCAGCTCCTTAAACCACTAAGACATTAGGGCTTAAACAAGCAATTTTGAATACAAGTAATTCAAACATATGTCGTTTTATAGAAGCACTGTCCAACTTAAACATGTAAGAACTTATACACAGCTATAAAAAGATATCCCAAAGCATACCGCAATACAAAATTCAATTTAAGCTCCAAAAACTATTTCATATTATAAGGTTGGTTGTAGCGCAATATTTTTCGCTTTACGATCAAAATAGCCGGTCTAGCTCCCAAATATTTGAGCCTGAATGCCTCTCGAAGTACCAAAAGGTCAGATTATAATATAATACACGCATTTCTGAACATTTACAACGTCTGAATGGGTTTAAAATTCTGTTACAATTTCTATTTTTGGGACAAATTGCATTTATAAACAGATACGTAAAAGTCTCCTGAAGGTCGTTTTTTGACATTTGTGTCTCAAGTAATACAGAAGTATGTGAGCTACCCTAATTGAATTGGTCTTGTTGAGAGTTCTTATAACGCTCAGTAATGCCTTCAGCTTTTTGTTTCAGATGACGTACAAGTAGAATTAAGTGGGGCTTTTCTTTTAGTATAATTTTGGCGCGAGACTGCGTCAACGAGAAAGATTTTTTGTGGATATTCTCTAGCAGTATGTCATTAAACATACGGTTTATGATAAGGCTGCTTCAAATCAGCATTATCTTTTGGTCCATATAGCAGTGTGTCTTTAACTCAAGATTGCTAGTAATTTATAATAGAAAAAGGGCTAAAATCGGAGAAGTTTATCTCTGAAGAAATGATCCTATTCAGAAAAACTCTTATTGTAATAACTTTGTGCTATCAGACAATATATTATACTGATAACGTCAAACATATTTTCACACAGTGTTTCAACATTTAAATGAAAGTTTCAAAGCTGATCCTGCCTTCTAGAACAAAAGAAACCTCTTACATTTTATAACATATGGCATTGAAAGCTTTCGAAGTCATTATTCTTGATGTAAAATTTTGTAAAATTCTACCAACTCCGTTTTTTTGTCTTTGTGTTGAATATCACACTTTTAAACCAGAAACTACTTTAACCTATTCCAACCGGATGTAAATTCAAAGCAACGATTCTCAAACTCAATTAAAGGCACTTAATCATGAATCCACTTTGGTTAATGAGTATTGTTTACAGTTTAGCTAGTACGTATGAGACGATGACGACACACCGTCTAGGATGATGGAGGAGCCGCAAATAACTCATCATCGCCTCACTAACTCAGTTTTTGTTCACGTGCGGAAGATGTTATAGGGTTGGCCTACAAGAGAGATGAGACGGTGAAATAAAAACGGGTCAAGGGGAACGCCTTCGTTTGGATTTAATCCCGTACTTACTTACTTACAAATATTCAATCAACGAAAACCAAGAATACCTTGATTTAAAACAACAACTTGTGGACCACATAAAGTGTAGCGCGAATGAAGATCGCACCATAAAATCACTATGCCATAAGTAAATTTAAACTAACAATGCTTTGTTGGTCCATGAAACTACTCACCAATTCAAGAAAAACAAAAAACCCGACTGCGTAAAAACTAATTTTAAAAAATACGTGAAAATATTAACTTAAATAAAAACTAAAAAGGAAGAAACAAGTCCAGTAGTTTAGAATTCTGTTAAGTAATACTAAATAACTACACAATTGAAATAGTTTTATAATCGATACACACATAAAACAAATCATAAATTCTAATGCAGAACAGAAAGATTCACAGTCGGGGCCCCTTGGGAAAATTTGATTGGTAAAATTTGAATGGACAGAATTCTAAACTACTGGGTTTGTTTCTTTCTTTTTAGTTAATATTTCCAGGATTTTTTTAAAATTAGTTTTTACGCAGTCGGTATTTTTGGTTTTCTTTAAATTTTTCATTTTATTTTATACTTTTTAGTTATTTGTTTGTATATCGTTCGTTTATACTTGAAATAAAAACTTAAATCAATAAGTAAGAAAATTAGCGAGAATGATTGTTTTGTTAAACAACTTTAAATCGTTATATATCATAAACTATTATTTAACATGAAAAATTATAAAAGGAACCTAAAGATGATATTAAAATACCTATTCAACGACACCCCACTTGACATAGTTCATCGTTTTTTTTTTTAATTTGACAATATGGCGTCTGGTGGTCGCTGTGGTGAATTTTGGTTAATGTCATGTCTTTAGTGACACTCGCAAGGTTAAGACGAATCGATTGACGTAAGAATCATCAAAATCGGCCTACGCATTTGGTCTCTAGAACGCCACATAGAAACAAACATACATACATAGACTGATTACCCGACTGCGCGACGCATAGGAGGGTAATGTGTTTATCAGTCTATGTATGTATGTTTGTTACCCTCCTTTGCGTCGCGCAGTCGGGTAAAAAGGTTGTTGAGAAAACGTGTGTATCACTACGTATATCATAAAATGTTCTGATATTTTAGTCTTAACTTGAGGTGGACTGGAAAATTGCAATTTCTCAAAAAGTCCGCACTCATACCACTAGATTCAAGTAACTTTATTAAAATATTTATTTCGAGCTGTACATAGCTCATAATGCCGTAATTTTAAAGTTGTAAAGCCAACCCTACATCTATTTTTAAAATTCAAAATGACCGATGCTGTGTTTACATCGATATCGCATTCGATGCTAAAAATTGCAATCACAAGCACCATGAATGATTTAACGATATCAGTAGGTTATTAATTTGTTCTTCTTTAGCACTCGTTATTATACTCGGGAGTCCGTACCCGTAATTATACGGACACTAGTATAAATCATGGACATGCGAGGGACGGGGCCCGCTTCGGCGGGCCAGCTCAGGCGGGGTCGCGGCAGTAATGCTAACGTAGATCCCTTGCCCCGCCATTCAATGGGATCGGATAGAGGAACACCATGGTGGTTTTAGTGGGTAGTCCCGGCGCTTCTCGTCGGGGAGTCTCCACATTCTCCCTAGCCTGAGCCCCTCTAGGGGCCCAGCCTGGGGGGTTAGGCCCGTAAATTGTTTGGTTTCCATCATGACTCAAAAAAAAATTTATAAATAAATCATGGAATCTCGCTATATCTTTGGGTTGCGGAGGTCAGGGAGGCAGTCCCTATTTCAATAAGTCCGTTTAGGCTAGTCCCAGGATGTCAAAGATTTTCGAGACAGCCGGGACCGACGGCTTAGCGTGCTCTTGGAAGCACGAGTCAAGCGATAATTAACAATTTAATACGCATATCATTCCGAAAATTCAGTGTTGCGCGCCGTGGATTCGAACCTGATACCTCTGCATAGCAGTCCATTGGTATCTCCACTAGGCTATCGCTGCCACTATAAAGACGCGTCCATACAACGAAAATTATTTATTTATTTATTTATAGACTCACGCCTGTATCTCCGAAGGGGTAGGCAGAGGTGTAAATTCATGGCGAAATGTGGGTGTAGGGTGTACCACATTTCGCCATGAATTTTTAGGTCCCACGTAATAGGAGGCGAGCCTATTGCCGTACCGGGCACATTACCAGACGCCGTGCTGCTACTGAGAATTTCCTAACGGAAAATCCCAATAACAGTTTGCCCGACCCGGGAATCGAACCCGAGACCTCCCAATTTCACGCGCACATTTATGCCGCGAGACCAACGAGGCAGTCTCACGAAAATAGTCTTTATAAAATAATGATAACATTAACCTTGCTGAATCACCACTAATCTACTCAAAACAGAGTAGTATTTCATCACTCAACATTGGCACAAGCAAGTACACATCACGCTAATAGTAATATGGCAGCGGTAATAGCACTTACAGATAAACTACTCAAAACATTAATATGTATTGGCACGTGTGCGATTTATGTTCAGAAATAGTAATAATATTGTAACATGATAAATAATCCCATGATAAATAAAAAGCGGTGATAGTCCAGTGGTGTATGTAACGGACTGCTGATACCATGGTCTAGGGTTCGATCCCCATTTACCCCGGGCACACACCTCTGACTTTTCGAAGTTATGTGTGTATTAAAAATGTTAATTATCGCTCGCTTATAATGTGCCCGGTAGATGACAACAGGCTCGCCCCCTATTACATTGGGACCGAAACATAACTGGCGAAGTGTGGGTGTGTGTACACCTCTGCCTACCCCTTCGGGGATAAAAGGCGTGAAGCTATGTTTTATGTATGTTTATAAATAATCCAGCTATCTGTGTAGGGTTGTTTCTTTCCGTGTGGTGACGGATTAAGAATACGGAATGTCACCACCCCATATCATCCCATGGGTGTCGTAAGAGCCGACAGAGGGAGCATATTATGCAGAGAACAGCACTGTAAGAGAAGGAAAACTTGATACAAACCCTATACCATCCCGTTTAGCCAGCGTGGTATAGTAGACCAATTCCTCCTTTCAAAGGAGAGGCCTAGTCCAGCAGTGGACTGTTAAAGGCTGATGATGATGATGATCTGTGTAGGGTTAAGAATACAAAGTGTCACTAATACATTTCATTCCGTGTGTGTAAGATTAAGGATAATACACGAGGCAAATAAAAAAAAGTTGAGGCAGCGATAGCCTAGTGGAGATACCAACACACTGCCATGCAGAGGGTATCGGGTTCGAATCCACGGCGCGCACCAATGACTTTTCGGAGTTATGTGCGTATTGAATTGTTAATGTTGTACGGGTTAATTTGGCCCTAAGATGAAGAACGGACGTTTATGAAGGATTTATTAATGTTACGATGGCCTAGTGGAGATAGCCTAGTGATGACCGCTTGTCCCGTGCCTCGGAGAGCACGTTAAGCCGTCGGTCCCGGTTGTCATAAAGATCTTTGGCAGTCGTTACAGGGCGTCAGTACCTTCTAAATAAATTGACACTAGTCTAAACCATGGAATATCGCTATCCCTTCGGGTCGCGGAGGTCAGACAGGCAGTCGCTATGTGGAAAAGCTAATATTCAGCCAAATCCGGTAAGACAAGTAAGCGGACCACAGGTTGAAACTGTGAAAACGCTAGGAGGATGATGACACGAAGCAAATAAAATCTTCGTGAGGATATCATATCCAGCAGTGGGACAGGACATACACGGTGTAAAAAGACGCTTAACGAAAACTGAAATCCCATATTGTACCAATCATTACGAACATTTTTTACTTCCGCACCATACCTAGGAAATTACTGGTTCGGAAGATACTGAGGCTCAAACTCACTATGCATTTTTTATAATTAGGTACAAAATCGATGCATCTACCCCGCCAACTTGTTCTATAGATACCCTATGCACCCATGGATAATAAGCTATTTCAGGAATTGCACGCGCGCGCTTCTATTTTCAGTTTAAAAAATGAGTCTACTTATGACTTGGCATGATGTCCAAAACGAGTAGACTTCGGCTTGGTGATGGGTCTTGTGAAACCCTGTATATGCAAGACTGATAATGATGAAGGGACGGAGACCTTGTCACCAACCGGTCTGGACAGCGCCGTATAGTAAGCCGAAAACTCTTATTGACTCACAATTCTAATGTACCGCAAATTAGAAGAGGCCCCGCTGTGGACAGCGAAAATCTGTCTGATGAATCGTTTAATATTGTATCACGATAAATCAGCGAATTCTGAGAATGCATTGTGTGAATATATTATTGGCTTGTCCTGACTGTTCCTGAAATTGATATAGGCTATGTTCTGATACTTAGGTGTAAGGTGTTAGGTATCTAAATAAAAGGGTTCGTGCATAGGAATCCCCGACAGAGGCAGATGTTTCTTGGAATCACATTTCGTAACATAGGACGGTCATACATACTAAGAAATAAACGGCCCGATTCAAAGTAACAATTGCTTGTATGTAGCAAATGGGTAAGCGCGTTCGCCACCGCCTGGCTTATAGTTAGGTAGACCAGTTACAAATACAGGAATTTAAACTTTCGTGGTCACTATAATTACTTTTTACTGTTCCTACGGGATATATACCACGTACCTTTGTTTTGAGTAACCGATATTTCGGCACTGTCGTTTATAACTTTCATCCACCCGCAATACTTCAGTACATCCGTGAACATGGCGCTTGCAACAGTGCCGAAACATCGGTTACTCAAAACAAAGGTACCATGTGGTATATATCCCGTAGGAACAGTTACAAATAGTCACACTACCCCATGCTTCTAAGGCCACGTTAAGTTTTAATGAATCTATGACAACCATTACGAGATGCCGGCGTCCTCAAAAACCTTGACTTCGGTTCTTACAACAAAAGATAGCTATCCCTTTGGGTTGGTATATTTTGCTCTACCTTGCTTATAGCTATCAACTTATAAAATAGTAGCTATATTTGCAGCACAAAGCATACTACCAATTACAACAATGACACTGGATGGACTGCTCTATCCAAGACTTTCTTCTTAAAATCCAAATCTTATACTAATATATAAAGCTGAAGAGTTTGTTTGGTCGAACGCGTTAATCTCAGGAACTACCGGTCCAATTTGAAAAATTCTTTCAGTGTTAGATAGGTAATTTATCGAGGTAGGCTATAGGCTATATAACATCACGCTATAAGCCACGGGAGCGGAGCAGTGGCCTTAAATAACGCGGGTGTAACCGGAGGCACAATCTAGTAACAATATAAAGGTCAGTACTGTCGCGTTACACTCATTTTACTATGCAATACAAACACATCATGCAAATAAAAATGATACGCAAAGAGTCGTCCAGTTTATTACCTCGCTATCCTACTCTACTAAACGTAAAGAAACAAGGACGAAGTGATACCAAGGCACGATAAAAGTAGTCAAACATTAATGTCAGGAATAAACTGTAGAAAATGGTTGACATAAAAGAAAATTGTTCAGAAGCACCTAAGTTGTTAAATGACGGCCACAGACATTTTTTGGGATCTTCAATACACTAAGAGGTGTGTTTGAAACGGAGCATTGGGTTCACGCCTGTCGACCCCAATGGGGGGAAGGCGTGAGGATAAATTTAATATAGAGAGATCAATACGCTAAAAATAATGCGCGATTACCACGATGATTATTACCAAAATTATAAAATACTATAATAGTCCAGGTAATAGACTGCTGACTGCCTTCGTGGTCCAGTGGATAGCGTATGCAACTGCTGATCGGAGGTCCCGGGTTCGATTCTCGGGTCGGGCAAAAGTGTTACTGGGTTTTTCCGAATACTCAGTAGCAGCCCGGAGTCTGGTGATGTGCCCGGTAACGGCAATAGGCTCGCCCCCTATTACGTGGGACTTAAAAATTCATGGCGAAATGTGGGTGTAATATTTACACCTCTGCCTTCCCCTTCGGGGACACAGGCGTGAGACTATAAATGATAATAAAATAACTTTATTAGGCGACGGTCGCTCTGTAGAAAACGTAACATTCTGACTAATCTGGTAAGGCTAGTACGCGGTATCGTGATCCAAAACCAAAAGTTTTCGATGCAACCGAGATATCGCTAGGATTATGATATTGAGGACCTAATTTAGGGGATCATTGCGTTATTTTTACAATACTTACGATTAGGGAAAATATGCAATTATCAACTTCTAAAAAAATATATTATACTAATATATAAAGCTGAAGTTTGCTTGTTTGTTTGTTTGGTTGGACGCGCTAATCTCAGGAACTACTGGTCCGATTTGAAAAAATCTTTCAGTGTTAGATAGCCCATTTATCGAGGAAGGCTATAGGCTATATACATAGATATAGTAATTATAATTTCTATGGCCCATATAACATCACGCTATGAGCGACGAGAGCGGCGCAGTAGCCTTAAATAACGCGGGCATCTTCTAGTGCTTTATAGACAGATTGCTACAGAAAAATAGTACGTTAAAAGTGCGGCAGTATCTCAAACACAAAAGCACCAGACTTTTCAAAACAAATAACAAGGTATAACAGGAAAGACATTAACAAGAATATTTCTGTAATAACATAAAAGCCAGTCCAAAACTGCCGATAAGATCGTTACGTAAGAAATATACATTTACGCAAACATCTCGTACGCGTATGATTGCGAACTGTAGCGAACGGAATAATTCATAAGTGCGAGATTAAATCAATACAGTGTTAGGCTGTGAATCCACTAGAGCAGCGTTTCCCATTTGCCGGGTCGCGACCCGGTACCGGGCCGTCAAAATAAACTACCGGGTCGCAACATTCCCGCCTTGTTTTAAAAATAATACCTATTATTGATCGACGTATAGTTTAGTAACTAAATAGGCGATGCCAAAATATTATAATTAAGTAGGTACCTTGTATTAATAAAAAACATTTCTACTATTAATAAATGTGTATTATTTAACCTTAATGGAACCAGCTTGGGTTTAAAAGTATTCAATGGGTCACGAAGGGGCAATGTGAAATTTACCGGGCCATGGCATAACAATGTTTGGGAAACACTGCACTAGAGAGAGATATGGAATGCAACTTAGCAAGTCCTTTCTTGGTTGTCTAGAAAGAATCGCATTTTACGATAAGAGCACTTCTTTGTAGCACTAGTTTAAAGTTTTATATGAGTTTATTTTTCTTTATAGACTCACGCCTGTATCCCCGAAGGGGTACGCAGAGGTGTAATATTACACCCACATTTTGCCATGAAT
Source organism: Euclidia mi (assembly GCA_944739405.2). Classification (NCBI taxonomy): domain Eukaryota; kingdom Metazoa; phylum Arthropoda; class Insecta; order Lepidoptera; family Erebidae; genus Euclidia; species Euclidia mi. The sequence continues at coordinate 39,407,119 of OX123205.2, read as the reverse complement.
TTTTAGGTCCCACGTAATAGGGGGCGAGCCTATTGCCGTACCGGGCACATTACCAGAATCCGTGCTGCTACTGAGAATTTCCTTACGGAAACACCCAATAACACTTTGCCCGACCCGGGAATTAACCCGAGACCTCCCAATCCCACGCGCACATTTTTATGCTGCAAGACCAACGAGGCAGTCATTTATTTATAGTAATCTTGTATTCTTACAAGTGTACAATAAGTATTTTATATTCAATTATATTACAAGGAGAACATTCAGTTTATTTGGAGTCGGCGCAGTAAGTCCTTTGCTTCCTGTCACCAGTCATCCGATCATTTACCAATTTCTCTTTCATATCCGTGCTCAAACGGCCCATCCATATTTTCCATGGCCTCATTCTCCCTTTTCTTCCCTCTACCTTCCTATTCATCACTTCTTCCCTACATACATATCATCTCTTCGCATAAAATGTCCATTTCCCCAGCTATAACTAAAACAACACAAAGGTCGATCGCACCGCAATGCAGAAAGTCTTGACGAATTTACGAATCTTTCAGCCCGCAGTGGGTCAGCATAAAATAAATTAATGTGATTCATCATCATGCCCAAATTGCGATGCGACACTGCGGGTAAAGATGCGTCCACAAAATAATCTTTAAAGATTTTTTAAAGGCCAACAAAATAATGATGCTACATCTTTATTTTACTACATTATTAGGCAGACAGACAGACATAGCGAATCTATAAGGATTTCGTTTTTTGCCATAAAAAGAAACCATGAACTTCTTGTCTTCTTCTTCTCAAGAAAGAATTCCCAACTGTATTCCTGAAACAGGCGCTTTTTCAACTTGAATGCAAAATCTCTGTTATTATTATATTTACGTGAACAAAATATATAGAATACTAGAGGACGCCAGCAGCTACGCCTGCACATTTTTTTAATTTATCTGTTTTGACCGATTACGTAGGTGTTTCCGAAAATCCCTTCTTAGTGCACCCCTACGGTCCCCAAGGAACATACATGCCAAATTTCAGCTTCCTGCGCCCAATAGTTTCGGCTGTAGCGTGTCTGTCAGTCAGTCAGTAACGCAAGGATTTTATATATTAAGATGATTATTTTAATAAAGATCGTGTTCACTTGGAGTAGACCTGCCCAGCAGCGGATGGATGTGGGTGGCACAAAAACGGTCCATGTGGAAAGAGGGGGACGTCTATGTCCAGCAGTGGACGTCTTTCAGCTGATATGATGACTAAAACATGCAAGTAAAACACTCTTTCGTGTGCAGTATCCCTAAGGTAGGCGCCTGGCGTCCCGCCAACCGGTCAAGGGCACAACAACACAGGTTACTTGGTTAAAGCAGTAAATTCACATGATTTACAAGCACCGTAACTCAGTGGTCGTTGTCCGGTGTATGTGTACACCCTTTGTGAAACAAACGGATTAGTTTATAAAGTTTCATGATGAAGTACTGAGGTAAGATTAGTTGTTTTTTATTTACTTTGGGTTTAGGACTACAACAGTTGATGTACGACGTAACAACATTAGGCACTATAAGAGCGGTTTCGCACTACGACCGAATCGAATATTTTACAGTAATAATTATGTTCTACATCGCCGTTTGCATTGGTGAAGAATACAAGTAATTATACCTAAAATTCTTATCCTAACTTGATTCAGACCTGATAAATAGACCTTTATGAAGTAACAGTGTTTAAAAAACTAATTAAATACGAAAAAAACGTGAACAAGAAAATAAGGTTGGACGTTTCGAGGGTTAAAGTGAGAGTTCTTGGAATTGAGGGGCGAGGCACCCTACCCTATACTCAATCAATCTTTATTAGGCGAACATAGGTGCACACTAAAGTTGGGTCAAGGATTAAAATATATGCTGGTATGCATAATTAAATAATTAACGATAAACATAAACCAATAATTAATACACCATAAAGTCAATATATTATACTTCTTCTTTATTTTTTATTAATTCATAGTACTTTATTAAAGGTGCACACTACAACCAACACAAAGTACCTACATCCAGACTCGAAACAACAAATTATGGATCACACAAAATGTTATCTCGTGTGGGAGTCGAACCCACGACACTCGGCGCAATGTCAAGCGGCGAGGCGGCCGCTAAACCACTCAGCAAGACAAATCAAACATTTTATTGCCTAGTGTCCAAGGCCGCATTGGCCTATAGTCATCATCAGATCAGCTCAATGTCATCACAATATTGCATTGTCCCACTACTCATGCTAAATGTTAGCTCAATAGAAAACTGAAAAGTTGGTAAAAACTTGCAAGATTTCATTGGTCTCCGGGGCAGGTGAAAGTAAATAAAAACTTTTAATAAAAAAATACGTATAAATGGGAAAATAATTAGCATAACTTAACATAACTTCACGCCTTTTTATCCACGAAGGGGTAGGCAGAGGTGTATTATACACCCACACTTCGCCAGTTATGTTTTGGCACAGAATAATTAATAGTACTAACGTAGTTTTGGTCCAATGTAATAGGGGGCGAGTCTATTGCCATTTACCGGGCACATTGTTAAGCGAGCGATAATTTTTTTTTTTTTATACACACATATCTTCGTAAAGTCAAGAGGTGTGTGCCCGGGGGACTGGGGATCGAACCCGAGACCATCGTCTCGGCAGTCCGTTACGTACACATCTGGGCTATCGCCACTATTAATAATTAAATTTAAATTATTAGAAACGTGCGTTATTCCGCTAATGAGTGATCGAACGAAACCCCTAAAACATTCTAAAAATCTAGACATATCATTAAAAACATTAATTACCAATCTCATCGTGTTTACTTCAAAACCACACCGCCTGCATCTACTCTTCTTATCCGTGAATCATTTCGATAGGTCAACAAACATGAGCACTAAATCTATCCCGACATTACACCCACAAACATCTTCTATCCCGAAAGTGCAGCCACGCAATCACACTGTAATCTTGTTAATGTAAAATACGACTGTTTACACAAACCAACACTGACAATCAGGATATACATAAGAGTATTTATGTAATGCTTGTATATAAGGGAAATCGTATTATTTATCTTGAATTTATTTATGCACATAAAATTCCGTTTTAAGTTATATACTGTGTGTAAATATACAAATGGATATTATTAGATATTTTATTGCATAGTTATATAGTGCAAGCAATCGGACATTTAACATTGAAATATTGATTGGAATTCTATGAAGCCAAATGTATTTACCTATACACGTCATATCGAACTTCATGCATTCTGTAATCTATGTACCTAAGTAGGTTGAAAGGCAGTCGGTCAGACAGGAAATGTAATAGAACCTGGTAATTTAGACAAACAGAACGATTTATTTAAGGAAATATCATCATGTTAGCCTAGAGACGTCCAATGCTGGACATAGCCCCCCCTCAAGGTTCTCCATACAGACCGATTTTGAGCCACCCGCATCCAACCGCTTCCCGCGATCTTAACTAGATCGTTGGTCCATGTTGCGGTCGTCGGAAATATATTTGCCTTATATTCTTTGAAAGATTTACTAGATTTTTGCATGCTGTGCTACCTTTAAATAATGAATAATACAGGTGGCAAATAGGAGACCCTAATTTTAAAATATACTTGTACTACAGAATAATTAATAGTACTAACTTGTACTTGAAGTTTTACATATTATATCTGGTGTACCAAGATCGCTTCAAAAAATTACTTTATTCCACTGCTATTATAAATACGAAGAGTTTGTAATTACAAAAACGTCTATCATGTTTGTTGCTATTTCTCGCAAAAACTACTGCACGTATTTTGATGTTTTTTTTAGGGAGTAGCTTATATATCAGGGTAAAAACATTGGCTACATTTTGCGGGCTAACCCGCGTCTAGTAGTATACTTTTAATATTTTACAACTGTCTAAACAAAAGCGTCACCCTTTCATAATATACCACCTAAAAATCGTCTAAAATCCACAAGCCCATAAAATAAACTGCGTATTATAAAGCCAGTACTGCACATTAGCCCGTTAGACGGTCGTACGCGAACTTAATGGAGTATAAACAGTTTTGAGGGCACAAATCCACGCCATTGTGCGATGACCCTCGTGTCTAGACACCTCACTACCCTCCGGGTAGGCCTATAGATAAGTATATTTATGTAGATTTTTAGAACAAAGTGTAAATGGTGGCAAATCAGTGTGACAGATTAGAAAGTGGATCTTGAGTCTGGGATAGAAACTGGGTTAAAGATGATGATGATGCAATTACAAGATCATAATCCTCTTAGCGTTATCCCAGTTTCAACCTGGGGTCCGCTTACTAGTCTAACCGGATTTGGCTGAATATTAGCTTTTCCACAGAGCGACTGCCTGTCTGACGTCCGCAACCCGAAGGGATAGCGATATTCCATGGTTTGAACTAGTGCCAGTTGATTAAGAATGTACTGACCCTGTAACGACTGTCGATCTTCATGACAACCGGGACCGACGGCTTAACGTGCTCTCCGAGCCACGGGACATGCGATAATTAATAATTCAATTGTCAATGCAAATACATGATGTTAGATTAAATTTATTTTTACCATATCAGTAATAATATAAAGTTTAAAATTATAGTATTCAGATCAGCCAATGAGGTAGAAGTGATATTTTTAACACAGTTTACGCGTGAGTTATAAATCTTGCGTCTCAGAAAAAATCTTGACAGACAGATTTCTAGATTTATTATTTAAACTTTTCACAGAACTAACACAAAGAACGTGTGGTGACTGATTAAGAATACGGAATGTCACCACCCCATATCATCCCATGGGTATCGTAAGAACCGACAGAGAGAGCATATTATGCAGAGAACAGCACTGTAAGAGCGTGAGAGACTGAGCCAGCGTGGCATAGTAGGCCAATTCCTCCTTTCAAAGGAGAGATCTAGTCCAGCAGTGGACTGTTAAAGGCTGATGATGAACACAAAGAACAGCTAGGAATTACCATCATTTTGTGGATCATTCCGCATCATTCGCACAAATTTTGTCCCATTTTCTCAATAGTTTACTGCTAAGTGGCGAAGCAGTCACCGTTGAATTCAATGGAAGTTAGAGATGCATAGGTATGTGAAATAAGCTTCATACAACATATGTCAAACATACGGCATCTCAAATCTACAAATCAATGGATTGATTGGATATGGAATTCAGCAGCTTACACACTGCACTATTGGTTAAACTAGCTAGCCTTTACGGTGGTAGAGCCTTGCTGATTTCAACATGAATGGGCCGGCTCGACCGGGGAAGTACTACCTTCTCACAGAAAATCGACGTTAAGTAACAGTATCCAAACTGTTGCGTTTCATTCGGTGAGTGAGAGTGCCGGAGGCCCTATTCATCACTCATCCCACTACTCATCCTATCCCTTTTCCCAACCCCAAGGGGCGGCAAGGCACTTGTGACTCCTGTGGTGTTGCATGGGCGGCGGTAATTGCTTACCATCAGGCGATCCGACCGCTCGTTTGCCGCCTATTACTATAAAAGAAAAGCCGATTTACCGCGTATACAGTGACCGTAACACAAACAGTTTTTGGGGCACAAATCCATTGTGGCATGCCCCTCGTGTCTAGACTGTCAGCCCTCTGCCCTCCGGGAGTGCACGCCTATGGTTTACAATGTGTGGCTAGCGTGGAGGGTTTGACAGCGGACGATTAACCGCTTTGTTCACAAAAACAATAGTTCATTGGGTAGGCGTGATGATTAAAATCAGCATATTCATGTGGACTCCGTATTGAAGGGTGAACAATGAAGCAGCGATAGCCGAGTGGAGAGACCGACAGACTGCTATGCAGAGGGTCCGGGTTCGAATCCGACAAGCGCCAATGACATTTCGAAGTTAAGTGCGCATTAAATTGCTAATTATCGCTTGCTTATCGGTGAAGGAAAACATCGGGAGGAAACCTGCATGTCTGATAGTTCTCCATAATGTTCTCGAAAGACATGTGAAGTCTGCCAACCCGCACTTGGCCAGCGTGGTGGACTATGGCCTAACCCTTCTCATAGAGAGAAGAGGCCCCTGCCCAGCAGTAGGACAGTATAATATATACAGGGCTGACGATAATACCAAATTTGGATCTACTGTCAGCCAAAACAAGTGGTCTTACTTTATTTGCACCTATCTACACAACAAAGCCTTCTTTAAAATAAAAAAAATCTCTGACAGGTCTACCTTACCGTTATATCGACTAAACTGAGAAAAAGATAAACCTGATACGTCACATTATTGGTATATTTCTGGATACGATACATTGTGTATATTTCTGTATTATGTAATATTTCTAATGTACCTATGTAAAGTACGCTCGTAAAATAGAGCCGAGGAGTTTGTATACTTCGTCTGACTAACCTCTAAAATTACCGGTACAATTAAGATTTTCTACGCTATATATAGTACGTTTATTTGGATATAGGGTTAAATAAATTCAAAAAACTAGATCACTTGTTGAACAGCTAGTAGGTGTTAGATAAAAAAACTTACATCTCCGGCAATCGAACCCCACCCTCATGCAATGAATGCCACCTGAAGGGTCGAGCCCCCTGTGTCGGCATTCACTTACAGATGACCAGACACACCGTTTGATATGCTATTAGATTAACACATTCAACATTTAATATTCAAGAGATAAAATGGTACATTAAATTCAATGACTATTGGAACGCCTTAGTGCGTTCAGATATAAAAAAATCTAATACTAATATATAAAGCTGAAGAATTTGTTTGTTTGCCTGATCGCGCTAATCTCATGAAAAGTTCTTGCAGTGTTAGATAGCCCACCTATCGAGGAAGCTATAGGCTATAAAATACCACGGTATGAGCCAAGGGAGCGGAGCATTATCCTTAAATAACGCGCGTGTAACCGCGGGCTCATTCAGACCAACGCGCCAACCGGTCGCGCAGCGGGAGTGCAAGCGACTACTACGCCGAAGGTCGCGGATTCGATTCCCGCTCAAGTCAAACAATTGTGAGCATGAACATGGATGTTTGTCTTGGTCTGGGTGTTTCTATGTATAATATGTATGTATTTACCTAAAAAAAACTATATAAGTATGTTTATCCATTATTTAGTACCCATAGTACAAGCTCTGCTTAGTTTGTGACTAGATGGTGATGTGTGTATGTGGTAGAATATTATGTTATATTATCAAGTACTATTATAAATGCAATAGTTTGTGATCAATGCGACGATCCAACTAAGTCCCAGGCAAAAACGTAATAGTATCTCATAAACGTAAAGACAGGATGACTATCTACTGTAAAACAGTAAAATGTCTTTACCAATTTCAATAAAAACCCGATCTTTTAAAAAAATTGAGATGGAAAAATAATCTTTAGTACTTAATTACTCCAGACGGATTCCGGAAGAAGCAAAAAAGTGTTGTTTATTATGAATCGCAAATTCTCTGGGTCTCGGCCAATAGACGAATAGGTGTCGAACGCTGGAATTTATAACTTACTAGCTTTTGCACGCGACTTCCCATGTGGCTGACTGATATTTGTAACTCAGACTTAAAAAATAATTTCCCATAGTAACATTCATCCCCCATTTCAACCCCTTCAATATTGTATTTACAACAAAAGGTAACTTATAAACTTATATGTTTCTTAAGGCTCTCATCGATTTTCATTTTATAATTCATCAAATTCGCATCAGCTGTATTCACTTAAACACAGAACACACTTTTATATTCATAATATAACATAACTTCACGCCTTTAATCCCCGGGTAGGCAGAGGTGTATTAAACACCCACACTTCGCCGGTTATGTTTCGGTCCCAGTGTAATAGAGGGCGAGCCTATTGCCATCTACCGGGCACATTGTTAAGCGTGCGATAATTACTAATTGTATTCATAATATTACTAAAACAGTTGTGACGAGTAGAGGTAGGTACGATTTTTTTGAGAATTAAATGTCGTGTTTAGTGGGGCACCAATACGAAATTAAATGCTGTAAAGAAAATTGGGAACTTATATATATATTTTTTAATTTACCCGCTTAGGCCGATCCCGTGGGCATTTCGGTAAATCCCTTCTTAGTGCACCCCTACGGTCCCCAAGGAACATACATGCCGAATTTCAGCTTCCTGCGCCCAATAGTTTCGGCTGTAGCGTGTCTGTCAGTCAGTCAGTAACGCAAGGATTTTATATATTAAGATTTTATATCGCATGAATGTTGCGTTTTCCCAAACGATGCTCTAACAATTCCATGAAATTATAACAAGACCTTGTTCCTCACAGCCAAAATTTCCACTTGCATACCCACTCGATCACTGCACAAAATGGCATCCGATAAATAAACATTACACGGTATTATTTCCGAAGATATTATGTTTGGAGCGAATAGTTTCTGAACACTGAACTGACGGCGGTGCTTTGGCAGCTAACACTAATGGTTTGCTAAATGATTATTTGTTTGCATTTGAAATATCTTGATAATGAACAGAAACGGCAAAATAAGCAACTTGGAATTATAGTTTACGTATTATAATTGCCTATTGAAAGGAAGCTTTTTTTTTTCGAAGTTATGTGCGTATTGAATTGTTAATTATCGCTTGCTCCGTGCCTTGAAGAGCACGTTAAACCGTCGGTTCCAGCTGTCATGAAAATCTTTGACGGTCGTTACGGGGATTTAGTACCCTCAAATAAACTTATTCTGGTCTAAACCATAGAATATCGCCATCCCTTTGGGTTACAGAGGTCAGACGGCAGTCGCTCTGTGGAAAAGTTGATATTCTGTCATATCTGGTTCTAGGACCAGTAAGCGGACCTCGGGCTACAAGGCTGTAAGTCTTGGATGCAACCGGGATAACGCTAGAGCGATGATGATGAATTGCCTATTGAAAGGCAGCATTATCTAAAGGAACGAATAGGAAAATGCTAAGTAGAAGTTCACGAGTTAAAACCATGGCGCGCACCCCTGACTTTTCAAATTGATGTGAGTATTTAATTGTAAATGATAGCTTAATAAAGGTTGAAGGCATTAGCTTGAGAAAACCTGTATGACTGTGTTTTTTTTCACGGTCGTTTCCCGAAGTTTTCACATATGTATAGTCCGTCAATTTGCATTTCGCCAGAGTAGTGGAATATGTCCTAACCCGTTTCATAGTTAGAAGACACCAACGCCTAGAAATGAGATAGTTTACCATTTAGTTGAAAGTTTGTAAGAGAATTTGATTTGAAGCAACTGCTTACTTTAAAATGCGGACAATAGTTAGAACCACATTAACCTTCGCAAATATTTCAAATCATTTACTGTAGTTATGTAAGTGAAATCTCAATAAGTTGAAATCCTGCTGAGCCTACCTCTCTAAAAACAATTAAAAGATTTTCCTCAAACAAGACTAAAACAAAGAATTTAATTAAAAAGGTAATGATGGTAATAAGAAGGACAAAAAAACGCAATTTCTCCTGGTGAGAAACAAGTAACTAGGGTAAGAAATAATAATATTTCCTGTAGGAGTGACTAAGGCGAGTTACGTGAACTGATAAATTCTCGAATACCGACAAATATCTATACCTACAAATAAAATGTAGTACCCTTGCCGTGAATTTCTGTATGAACGCGAGAAACTCTGAAACTACCAATTGATTTATGTCCAGAATTTCACCAATAGTTATTTGATTCCTGAGGATGGTTCAGCAGGCGTATAATTTACGCGGGCAGAGAAGCGTTGCGAGTTTTCTTATGCAAACCGCGGATAAAACCATATAATGTACGTACGTGTTCGATTATTTAATGTCTCATAATAGACAGAGTTTTTCAGCCAGTGAGAGAATTAGTAAGACTTGTCGCTTATGAACATGTAAATTCGACACTCAGACACCACCACCGATGAGCACATAACTGAAGTATTAAAAATAGTGCATGACATAGTATCTTAGTAATGCAGGTGACTATACTAAATAGTGCGTGTCAGAAACATTATCGTAAACCCGAATACCTCTTAGCTAATCGCCTCTTACGACAGCTAGGGCCCAATTCTCATAAATTTGTTCAAAATACAGTTTCGATATATTGTCAGTGTCATCTTACGTCACAAAAATCGTATGCTTCTAAAATATCTGATATTTGAATGAAGTTGCAACGAGATCGTAAAGTGAAACAAGTGTCAAAATAATATTATTATATGTGTCAACTACGAACTGTTTATTTCAAATTATACGATAATGACATTTTGTTAGCAGAATACCGCTTCTGAGTCCATTCAAAATATAATTTCGATGTCATAAAATACGAGAATCGGCCTGCTTATGTTGCGAGGTTGATATAAAGTACCGATAAAGCTTCTTAACATCTGTATAGCTAAGTGTACGGTAGGTGATTTACGCTTAGTTTCAACACTTCTGACTAGAACTTATCTTTCAGATTTGTATGAGTTAACTGTCAAATTAATTTAACACGACGTTATCAGAGAGCGCTGAAACTGGCCCTTAATATTCTGTATTTTTTAATTCCTAACATTAAATATGGCTTATGTTTAACTAACCACCAGATATATAGTAACATATAACAGACAAAAATAGGAAATGATCACCAAAATGAAGCCCGCATTTTAATGTAAAAATATAACCAGTTTTTTTATGAAATACCAATACATAAATTGGATTTGGTTACACCACTTACTTTAATAAACTAAGTTGACGGAGCCCAGCTCCGCAGGGCTCCTATTTTTGAATTAAGGGTCACAGGAGAACCTAACATAACCTATTTATTTGGTGATCATTTACTACATTTGGTGTTCGAATACAATTTGAAGTGCAGTCGTGACTAAAATAGCTTTATTTTTCTGGTGTGAAGCATTTTGGTTAAAGAACTAAGGGTATCAAAGCATTTTTTGGTGGTCATCATATTTAACCCCATTAAATAAACCTTTTTTATGTAAAGTATTTAAAAATATGACTGAAAGTTGTGTCATTGGCTGTATTAAAAAAAATATATTATGCTGAAGATTGCGGTTCGCGTATAACAAACAAAGATATTTATGTAACTTTTAAGTGCACTTGATATAAGGTGCTTGATGCTTTCATCAACTGCTTGATTGAATATTGTTTTAATTTTCGTCATTCCAAGATTCAGAATCTGATTCTCGAAGCACGCGCGTTTTAAGATTTAAATCCGAACGCTTGACAAGACATTTGCTTAGCAATTTTACTACACTCAATACAATGCGATAAAATATTTCGTTATGCAAATATGTGACAATGATGTTAGCATTTAAACCTATTATTTCGCAGTTATTAAATTAAAGTTGCAAGCGTCATGATCACAGATATAGTTGGCGCTAGCAACAGTGCAGAAATATTGGATACTCGAAACAATAGTACGTGGTGCCGAAAGAAAAATATTAGTATATACTAAATCCAACTCAAAACATACTGCCATTTAAGTGCTACACATTGCCTCTTGTATTGTGGACGAAAGGGATACAGTCAAAAGCCGTATAGGTACCTAAATATATTGAAGCTACACTTACTACGGAATTCAATATGCGAACTATAGATAAGTAGATCTGTAGATTTTAGATTCGTTTTTGACATAAGCTCCATACAAAATATGGCAAACACGAATCAAAAATCTACAGATCTATCTATAGTTCGCATATTGAAAATGGCCGTATATCAACATCTAACCACTAAAAGAAGTTACACTATATCAAAATAAAAACACCAAACAGCATACAAAGATAATATCGCACAACATAAAAAAAACACAAATATTTACTCTCTCCAATTTACGCAACGTATGACACTGAGAGAACACGGGCGTCGGGAGAGAGGCGAACGAGGAGCGACGAGTGAAGAATAAACTTGAACTAAATACAACGTGGACACGTGCCAAGTGAGTCATCAGGGTACCCCCGCTGAATCATACGACGATGTGGTGACAACAGCACAAAACGATCGTATTTTATACTTTGTCTAGATGAGTCCGCGGTTACACTCGCGTTATTTAAGGCTACTTATTGCTCCACTCCCGCGGCTCATAGCGTGATGTTATATAGCCTATAGCCTTCCTCGATAAATAGGCTATCTAAAATTGAAATAATGATTAAAATCGGACCAGTTCCTGAGACTAGCTCGTTCAAGCAAACATACAAACTCTTCAGCTTTATATATTAGTATTAGGATAGAATAGACCGTTTTTTTCCAAATTCTCATTAGCAGCACGGAGTTTGGTGATGTGCCCGGTAACGGCAATAGGATCGCTCCCTATTACGTGGGACCTAAATAATAATAGCGAAATGTGGGTGTAATATTACACCTCTATCTACCTCTTCGGGGATACAAGCTTGAGTCTATAAAAATATATAAAAAATATAATAATCTTAATATATAAAATCCTTGCGTTACTGACTGACTGACAGACACGCTACAGCCGAAACTATTGGGCGCAGGAAGCTGAAATTTGGCATGTAAGGAACATCTTGGGGACCGTAGGGGTGCACTAAGAAAGGATTTCCCGAAATTCCCACGGGAACGGCCAAAACGGGTAAATTAAAAAAAAATGCAGGCGTAGCTGCTGGCGTCCTCTAGTATGTAATGTAAATCCAGTTAATAATCTGGCTGCTTTCGAACTTTTGTAGAAATCCTTTCAGCCGTATTTGTCTGAAAGAGTAGTTATTATCATCTATCGTTACAAAATTTTCCCATTCTATAATGTTATCAATGATATCACTAATGTGTTTAATGGATCTCTATCGCATAATTCGTTCAAAAGCCTACTCGACCACAGCTGGTGTAACCCACGCGCAAACGTTGGGAAAATATAATAGTAGATTAGTAGCCAAGGGCTGTAAGGCATCAATTGCAGCCCGAGATATTTAGGCGCCCGAGCGCAGCGAGGGCGCCTATAGTTCGAGGGTGCAATTGGTACTTACACCCGAGCTAACTATTCTGCTTTACATCTCGATTGTGAGGTAAGTAGAAAAAAACTAGCATTACAAGAATAAAACATTTTAATTGTTAATTGCTGCTTCAGCTTCCATTTTCATTGAATCGGGAGTGCAGCTTATATATTCATCACTTGAAGAACTCATGTTTTTTTTTTTCCTAATTAGCACGTAATTATAAAAAAATCCCTAAAACAAACAATATTTAAAGTAAAAGTTTTCTATTCCCGCCTTTTTTCATAAAAAAGAATCAAGTAAATATTTTTTTTTTCAAGAACGAAATTGAATACTCACACGAAGACAAGGCTGAATAGCAAAGCGACCTCTTTGGTCATTGGGCTGAATGCATGATGTCTATAGCCAGTATGATGGTTAGATGTACGCGAACTTTTTGAAAGAAAGAAAGGTTTTTTTTTTATTACTTACCGCCCTAGGGCTTTTCTAGCTACATTATTACCCTAGAGCGATAATTAGTCACCTACAAGCCCCATTTGGAGGTAATAAGAACCTACTTACCGAACATGAGAGATGTAAAGTATTTTTCATTTATTTGTAAGAAACATTTACACAAATATTTACGTATCGAATAAGTAAGTATATAAATTAATGTTCGTAGGTTAAAAAACCACGATGCTTTGAAAGGAAAGATTATTCAATTCAATTCAATTCAATTCACTTTATTTCAGATAAAATCCATAGATTACAAATAACTAACATAGCACACATCTATATAAAATTGTTAAATATAAAAACAGATTAAGTAAAAGTTAATGTCAATACTATAATATATAAAATTAATAAAATACAGTTAAAAGTTCAATTGAAAATAATAAATAAATAATGCGAATTCAATGTAATGTCAAAATCAAATTAAAATTAATAGAATTTAAAAGTAAGAAATTCAACATTAATAAAATCAAAGCTAATTTAATTTAAAATTGATAAAATCGGAGATGATGCCTATAATATAAAAATATAAAATTCATAATTAATAAAATGTCAATATCTAATGCGACTTATAAATATAATTGATGATCAGATGACATGTATTTGCAGCCATCTCTGCTGCATGGGAGACTCCCATCGGTCTGCGAATACATTCAGAACACTGTTGGCACTGCCACGTATACGAGTCATTATAGAGGCGCACCGTTTTCTAATAATGGCTCCAAAGCCATCTACATGCGCGTCGGTAAACATACGAGAGGCACTACATCGCCACGGCAATCCCAACAGTACCCTGAAAGCGTTATTATATTGGACACGCAGATCGCTGTATGCCCGCTGCGTGTAACTGACCCACAGATTGCACGTGTAAAAAGATTGGCAATAAGCTTTAAAAAGCGTTATCTTAGCTGGTATTGTACAGCGTGCAAATCTGCGAGCCAGCATATTACATCGGACAGCCAGCGACCTGCGCTCCCTTTCTAAATCGCAATCATCTTTTAAATCCTCGGTGACCCAGTGGCCTAAATACTTATATTTGTTAACCCTTCGTAGGACCTGTCCATTGAGTGATACTGTAGGTATTTCCGTGTAGGCAACAGTTTTTGCACTAAAGAGCATGATCTCACTTTTATTTGTGTTATATTTAAGCCCATGAGTCACCGCATAGGATTCACAAATAGCCAATAGACATCTTAAGGCACCAACAGATGGTCCCAGAAGTACCATGTCATCTGCATAACTATAATTATTCATACAAACGCCATCGACATGGCATCCTACATTGGTACTGCTGAGTCCAACTATTAGCTGATTAATGTATAGATTAAACAAGCGAGGCGATGTGAGACCCCCCTGCCGTACACCACATTCCAAACGGTAGTCACTTGAGTGTTCGCCCGCCTACCTAACACTGTTTCTCTGGCTGGTATACCAATACTTAAATATTTTTTATCATATATTTATCAAGCAGACTATCCAAGACCTTGGCTACCACTGTCGCCAGTGAAATGGGCCTGTAATTGGACATGTCAGAGGCGTCCCCTGTCTTGTTCTTTATAATTGGCACTACAATTGTATACATCATGTCATCCGGCAGATAAGAATGTCTTATACACAAATTAAACAATAAAGCCAACACACGAGGTACATGTACACCTCCATGCTTCAGGTGCTCTATGCTGAGGCCGTCGTGGCCCGGGGATTTACCTGTTTGCATTTTACTGATTACAGAAGCAACTTCCTTAGCTGAAAATCGGACAATAGCGTCACCGCTGCCACAGGCGGTCCCAGCATAGCTCTGTCGCGGCACTCGCACACCGGGTGATTCAACCTTAAAATGTCGCTGAAAAGCATTCGTTATTTCTTTCGGTTCGTGCACACCCGCCACACACACCGGAATGCTCGTTGTCGGATTCAATTTATTAGTAGATTTCCAAAATTTCCCGAATTGTTTATCTGCGTGATTTCTTGCTATTATGTCCATCTTTATTTGCTGCTGATTATCTAAACAATACTTTAATTTTCTCTTAAAAATCTTTTTTGTAGAACACATATCGTTATAGATAGAACCGGAGGTAGGTTTTCCACACGATAACCACATCTGATAATGTAATCGAGCCTCCCGATGTGCATCGCGGACGTGAAAGTTCCAGCCGGGTATGTATTTTCTCTTGGTACGATTATATGCACCAATATGACTACATTTAGCACCATCACTGAGAATACCAATTATTCTATGATACATTGCATCCAACACTGCACGGTGATCCTGATTCAAGCACATACTATCAGCACAATTACTGAACTGAACCGGAAAGTGAAATTTCCTCAATTCTGTATTACAATATTCCCTATATTTATTAATTTGATCACAATTTCGCTCTCCCCAGATCACTTTATTACCCGAAAAAACTGATGAGGTAATTTTAGGTGTGATTAAATTAATGTTACACTCAATAAGCAATGGTAGGTGATCTGATGAGTATACACCATATAAAACAGATGCATTTATTACTAATTGTCTCGCCGCCTTACTAACAACAATATGATCCAGCCAGCGAAAAGCACCGTTAGCAGTGCTTTCAAACGTAAACGTGTCCCTAGGAAGTAACTCCAAGTCAACGCATGACCAGGATTGTTCCGCGCACACCGTAAGTAACTCTGTTGCAAATCGCTCACCTGGATGGGCGTTGTAGTCTCCCAGTACGAACACTGACTCAACATTGCTACTCTCAATTATGGCTATAATTTCACTTAAACACTGAGAAAATTCGAGAAAATTCTCCACAGAGTTTGTAGGCATGTACACAGAAAATATAATTAGCGCCCTATCATTCTGCATAATTCTAATAGCTACTAAACGAGCACTATCGCACGGTATCACTGACACTGTAGGAAAAGCCGATTTCCTCCATAACAATGCAACTCCGCCATACGGTCTTCCTGTCAGTATTCCGGCCGACGTGTCCACGGCAGACTTCCCCGTATAGGCAAAGTCGGCATGTATACTGCCAAGGTACGGTATATCATGTGGCAACAACCATGTTTCTTGAAGAGCTATAACATCGGCCATACCACATAAGCCGCGCACGCAATCAGCTGATCGGACTACGTTCTTGCAGTTGAACGTAGCCATGGTTATATTCACTCTGTTGTTATGAGTCATGTTTGAAGTACATTTTTACCTCAAATTGAAAAATATGATTGGTTTCGCCCACTGCATTACAGCAACTTTTCCACGCCTATTATTATAATAAAGTTCACTGCAGGTATATTTATCGTATTTTACGAAAAAAATTAGAAGGAAAATCTCTATAATAAAATATGGCCGCTTTCAAACTGACTTAGAACAAGAGTCTACTGCGGCCTACATGTGTGCAAAAATACTGAAAAGTGACCTTTAAACCTGCCATAATAACTTGAACCTTCCATCCATCCATTACAAACCATCCATAAACTACTAAACCTATTTACGGAGACAACAGTTCAGGAACTGAAATAGTACAACTATGTTTGTAGTACAACGGCCAAGCGAATCGTCCGGAAACAAATATACCAGATCGATTTGTATACAGATATGAGACGTATTTCAAAAACAATAGGTATCTAGATTATTACACCATACTATATCATGTAGAAAGAAAGAAAAGCTATCAAGATAATATATAGTGTTATTACTGACTCTGGGGCAATGGCATAGGGTTTATTTTTTTTTTGGTTTACAAATTACTTGCCAATTTGTTAAAACATCTACATTCCTTTAGAATATTTATTTAAACCCATATTTTATTACACAAATAGAAGAAAGGAAGGAAAAACTAGGCAGTGTATGGTGAAGAAACTAAATTTTTTTTTAAGAGACTCGCAAGAATTTCTAAGCTAAGCTTAAATTATTATTATTATTATAGTCTCACGCCTGTATCCCCGAAGGGGTAGGCAGAGGTGTAAATATTACACCCACATTTCGCCATGAATTTTTAGGTCCCACGTAATAGGGGGCGAGCCTATTGCCGTTACCGGGCACATCGCCAGATTTCGGGCTGCTACTGAGTATTCGGAAAAACCCAGTAACACTTTTGCCCGACCCGGGAATCGCACCCGGGACCTCCGATCAGCAGTCGCATACGCTATCCACTGGACCATGGAAGCTTAATTACATAGCAAATAATACTTCGCCCGCGTGAGTTATATTTATACACGTATTTAGGGATCGATGAAAACCGCACAAAAATACTTGCCACAGTTTTTGAGTTTATCGCGTTCATACAGACAGACAGGACGCGGAGCTGATTTCATTATATAGTATGCTTATATCATGCACGCATAGTTTTAGATTTAAAAGGAATGTTTAGGTGCTTTTGGGATTATTTCCTTTAAATGTAATACTATACTAGAGGATGCGCGCAGCTACGCCCACATATTTTATTTTAGTTTATTCGTTTCTAGCCGATCCCCTGGAAAATCCCTTCCCAGTGTACCCTACGGCCCTCAAGGAATATGCATGCAAAATTTAAACTTTTTACGCCTAATAGTTTTGGCTGTGCGTGTTTTAAATCTAGACTACCCGTGCAAAACCGGCACGGGTTACTACTATTCTTTTAATTAGATCTTACCCCGTCATAGCACCCACACACGTGTACGAGGTAGACGTAAGTATGTAACCGAAATAGTAATGTTTGTGTATCGCCGGTGATCCCGATCGAGGCCCGGAAATGAAGCGGCGTGTGCACACGAATGTACCGACTGGGTAAACTACAACAAAGCCAACTTTGTTTTGTTCGTTATATTGTTTGCGTCGAGCAAGTGTGTTTATAGGAAACTAGATTACACGTTTGGTTCCGCCAGCTTGTGACTATTTTACCCCTTAGAGTAGGAATTTGTAAAAATCTTCCCTTAGGTGCTCCCCTACGCTCCACAAGGAATATAAATACTTTGGACATTGTGATTCACAAAGAGTTATTCCAAAAGCATTGTGCCAGTTCCAACAACGGAAGGAACCCACTAAGGATGTATTTTTTGAGGTTTCACCCCTCAGGGGTAGAACATCGGGTAGGTGAAGCCATGGGCCACAGCTAGTTAATATATATAAAAAGCTTGCGTTACTGATTGACTGACAGACGACGTGGGCGCAAGAAGCTTCAATTTAGCACGTATATTCCTTGGGGAGTGTAAGGGAGCAATAAGAAAGGATATTTGGGAATTCCCACTCTAAGAGGTTTAAATAGCCCCACGTAGACGGAGCCGTAGGGGAAGTCTAGTCATGTAGGCACATATATCACATCACAGTAGCCACACATGAAGACTAATAAAACCACATGAGGAGCGTCTAAATCGCAATCAAAGCGATGTGTGAAATTTATACGTTGCCACTAATCAAAACAAGAAAATTAACGATGTAATGGCGTTTTGGCCTTCTGTGTAATTCCTGCTGCGAAAATGTTATGCATAGTTTTGTATGTAGTATGTAAATACATGATCAAAAATATACATTGGACAAGGCATGGATCACTGTTGTAAAAATCCTTTGCTATCGTCTCATTGCCTTATGTATGACAGCTACTATTCTAGAACTTTCTTTGACACACATTGTCAATATCACAACGTGCCTGCACTACCCCGTAGAGGCGGTGAAAAGAAGACTTATGATGAAATGGTGAGTGTGTCATTTTACATAGAGCCTTGGGAAAAGATTTTTAAACTGATGAAAATTCATAATTTTCTTTATCGATCTTTTTTAGTCTTTGGTGAGTTTTATTCTATTGCGTGTCGCTACCGAAATATGGCAATAGAGGTGGAAAATTTTATTACTTGAGGAAATTTGTGCGCTGTCGTCTGATGGGAAAATGGGAGAAAATGGCGTAGGCACGATTTTTTTACGGAAAAATATGTCTGTAATCTACCTATTCACTAATTTGTTACCATCAAGATAATTTCAATTAACTAACTATACGAAAAACACGCTCGAAAAAAAAATATAGACAATGTACTCTGCCTACAGTACTTTCTTTCTTCAATATCTATTTCAAACATTTGTAATAGGTTGGAATCGGTGTGTATGTCGGTCAGCTGTGATAGACGGCCGTCATGGAATGCCGTACGTCGACTTATATCGCAATAAGACATTAACATTTTATTGATTCTAACTGACTAATTGGATGCATCGATTAAGGTTTAGTGTAATGTGGGCTTAATGTGTTGAGATATCCATCGTATTTCGATTTGTATTTTTTAATTTCCTTGTGGTTTTTTAAAATTCATCATATTTCATCTTTAAATATTTAGCAATAAAATTATGCTTAATTTAATACTGCAAAAGGATGTTTGAGGAAGAAATGTAAGAGGAAGAGTTGTATGTAGGTAAAAAAGTGATGAATATGCATGTAGAAGGACGAAAAGGGAGAGGACGAATGGTCTGTGTGAGGATGGATATGAAAGCGAAAGAGGTAAACGATCGGATGACTGGTGACAGAGAAGTATGGAAGCGAAGGACGTACTGCGCCGACTCCAAATAAATTGGGACCAGAGCAAGACAACGATGAATATGCTTAATTTAATAAAAATAAACAATTTAGATACAAACTCATATTTGTATGAATTTAATTGATTTATTATTATAGCGTATGTCACAATATCTTCCAAGGGATAAAGCTGGTTTTACGAATTGCGTTCTGTCTTAGCTACACTTCAACAATTCGTCAATCATTTATTAAACTGTGATATTTCTCAGCCGAGACTGAGAAATTCCTATCAGAAAAACCCAATAACACAACACGAAAATACAATCCGCGATCCCACGGACACACACAAACTTCTGTCTTAAAAATACCGAAACAATACCTAATACATTTAAACTTCTGCCGAACTCTTTCCAACATAACGTACCTACAAATCAATGAAGCAACATTATACTTTTCATACTGAAAATATTCATGTTAATATCGGTTGTCTGGCACGCGTCCCAAAATATATTGTTGTAGGTTTTATAATGTACGCACAAATACAATGCACCTCAGGAAGACAAGGTCTTTACGGCAGATCGAGTTGCGACATCCTCTGGCAACAACCATGATACATACATACATACATACATAGACTCACGCCTGTTTCCCCGAAGGGGTAGGCAGAGGCATATTAAACGCCCACTTTTCACCAGTGTTTTGATCCCACGTAATAGGTGGCGAGCCTATTGCCGCTTATCGGGATATTTTTTTGCCAGAGCCTCGTCCGTTGATCGGCAGGTGCACCACTTGCAGGTGAGGTTGGCTTGGGACCCTAAGTTCTTGGTGGGAACCCTATGCACCCATGATGGGTGAAGATAACCATTCGTTAGGTAAACAATTAGTTTAGTTACGATAAGGTCTACGGAGTCCTGTTCTAGAGTGGAATGAGCGCGTTAGCAAACGTAGTGCAGGACCCCCTTCGGCTAGGTAGAGTGACGATATACGCAAAGTGGCTGGTAGCGGCTGGACACGAAAAGCCGAAAATCGTGCTCAGTGGCGTGCCATTGGAGAGGCCTATATCCACCAGTGGACTACGGCAGGCTGATGATGATGAGGAATATAAGGTCTTCATAAGGAATTTGGTTGCGATATCCTTTGGAATGTGGACAATGCAAACAATCCTGGTTATAGACAACCATTTGCACTATTGATAGGTGCATATACATTTGTTTTCCTAAAGGCATTTTGTCTACTTGGGTTCAAAGCAATGGGATACAAATTGGGCAGTGCAGTTCTACGTTATTTAAAAGGTTTTACTGAAACTATTCTGGACAAATATTGCAAATAAAACCCTACATAAGTAAATGCTTAAAAAAAAAAGCAAGCGCCAAAAGCATTTATAAAACACAAATTCAATAACTAAGCGGCAATAGCCTAGTGGTGTACGTAACGGACTGCCGAGACGATGGTTTCGGGTTCGATCTCCAGGTACACCGGGCACACACCTCTGACTTTTCAAAGTTGTGTGTATTAAAAATGTTAATTATCGCTCGCTTAATAATGTGCCCGGTAGATGGCAATAGGCTCGCCCCCTATTGCATTGGGACCGAAACATAACTGGCGAAAAGTGGGTGTGTAACACACCTCTGCCTACCCCTCCGGGGATAAAAGGCGTGAAGTTATGAAGAAGTTAAATTCAATAACTATACGTAGCGACATCGTTAGTGGCTGTGACCATACACTAATTCGGTAGATTGCCAGTTCAAAAATGCCAAAAAGGCATTCATATCCAAGATCTTGCCTTCTGCCTACGCCACTCTTCGTACTACCCACAAGCTCTAATGTTATACAACACCGAGTTCCGCTTTCTAAACACTGACTGTGTAGCACATGTTCAGTGGATGTTTGGCAGCGACGCGGCGGTGAGGAAGTGCGCAAATAGACGCGTATGCCGCACTTCTTTATATTTCCCGTCGTTAGTGCATTGAGTTGTGTTTAGGATAAGAGAGTGCGAAATTCGTGTTGTGAATGTGACGTTTGGAATATGCGTGATAGATTGGTAACTATCATATTTTGCTTGGCGGTTGCAATGGTAAAGGAAACGTCTTGAGGAAACTTGCATGTCAGAGATTTCTCTACAATGTTTTTGAAAGACAACATGAGTGAAGTCTGACAACCCGCACTTGATCAACATTGCGTTTGATGGCCTTAGCATTCATTTAGTGAGAAGAGGCCCGTGCCTAGCAATGGGACAGTACACACAGGACTGAAGAAAATTATACAAGCAAAAGCCAAATTTTAAGCGGTTTGTTAAAAATGTAATGAAAATGAAAGGTATGGCTAAGATGGTTTGGGCACGTGGAGAGGATGGATGACGTAAGATTGACCAAGCAGATATACAAGGCTAAGTGTGAATGGGGCAGGACGAATGGGAAGACCTAGGCGGACGTTCTCTGACCAGATTGGAGACATCCTAAAAACAGGACAGGTTAGAAATACCCTGAACAGAAGAGCATGAATGAAGAATCTGATGGGAGTGAGTGAAGTAAGTGAGGTATGTCAGGATCGTTGCAAATGACGTTCCGTAGTCTCTGCCTACCCCTCCGGGAAACAGGCGTGAGTCTATGTATGTATGTATGCATGTTGTTAAAAATCAATAACTACCACTTCCTATTTCACCGCCTTTAATTTCTATTTCTGCAAGTAATGCAATTGTGTGATTGATATGATGATAAGTCTATGGCTTTTACTTTCCCAGTCTAATCTTTTCCTATGTCAAAATTTATCTAAACCTGTCCAGCCGTTTTGTGATAAAACTAATTACATAATACACACTTTTTAGTAGGGACATTAATATCATCAGCCTTTGACATTCCACTGCTGAACTAGGCCTCTCCTTTGAAAGAAGAAATTGGCCTACTATACCACGCTGGCCAAACGGGTTGGTATAGGTTTTGTATCAAGTTTGCCTTCTCTTACAGTGCTGTTCTCTGCATAGTATGTTCCCTCTGTCGGCTCTTACGACACCCATGGGATGATATGGGGTGGTGACATTCCGTATTCTTAATCCGTCACCACACGGTCTCTATAAATTCGAAACATAGTAGGGACATATATATTCGAAATCTCATCAGCATTATTCACACAAGTGGGCTAGTCTAATATGAAATGCGAGTGTAAGTAATGACGAACGAACGTTAATAGATTTGTCTCACGACTAAAGAATTCTAGCTGCACAGCTGTTAGCCATTGTCTAAACGCAGTTGACAAAACTGCGTTTAGGCAATGTGGCTCGAAATGAGAGAAATTTTATCTTTAAATGTACGCAACATTGACTGCCTCGTTGGTCTCGCGGCATAAATGTTCGCGTGGGATTGAGAGGTCTCGGGTTCGATTTTCAGGTCGGGCAAAGTGTTATTAGGTTTTTCCGTTAGGAAATTCTCAGTAGCAGCACGGAGTCTGGTAATGTGCCCGGCACGGCAATAGGCTCGCCCCCTATTACGAGGGACCTAAAAATTCATGGCGAAATGTGGGTGTAATATTACACCTCTGCCTACACCTTCGGGGATAGAGACGTCAGTCTATAAAAAATATCTAAATATAAAAAAAGCATTTAAAAAATCTAGTCTCTATAATTTACTTTCCAACTAAACAAATATCCTTACGTGTAAACTAAATGTGATATCGTGAATCTATATAAAAATAATCACATAACATAACTTCACGCCTTTTATCCCCGAAGGGGTAGGCAAAGGTGTATTAGATACCCACATTTCGCCAGTTATGTTTAGGTCCCAATGTAATAGGGGGCGAGCCTATTGCCATATACCGCGCACAATACCTATTAAGCGAGCGATAATTAACATTTTTAATACACACATAATTTCGAAAAGTCAGAGGTGTGTGCCCTTATAAAAATCTGATACTGAAAATAACGAGGGTGAGACCGCGGGGCAAAGCTAGTTTTAAAATATAACGTCCATCCTTGTCTCATTTCACAAAACTATTTACTTATCGTCGGTTAAGCATTATCCCATTAAAACAATACTTGTCAAAAATACCAAGTCTCGCGACCGTAAAAAGTTGTGAGATCCATGTAATACCAAGTCGGTTAATTAAAAATCTTTAATGTTTTCAATAAATAAATATTGACCTGGCAATCGCATTAAACAATCTAATTTATATATGTATTACTTATGAGATATATTGTGTTTACATGCGATGGCCGAGTCAATATTTATTTATTTAAAACATTTTTATGGTCGCGAGACTTGGTATTTTTGACAAGTATTGTTTTTATGGGATCTCATTTCTTTTTGTAGATTGTCTTTCTTTTGTCCTTTTCGGCACCTTCTTCTTCTTGTACACCAACAACGAATTTTCTTAATTAAAGCTCTAAATGCAAAGATAATTTTGTAATCCTTTATATTTATAAAGGATTACAAAGTTATTTATGCAGTTGATGTATCTCGAAAACTGGACAGAAATTGAAAGATATTTTAATTTTTCGTTGACTCATATACTAAACAATAATTGTATTCTAAATTTGAAGCTTCTACGTCTGCTTGAAGTGCCTTAGACTTTTGATGATCGGTCAGTGAGTGACAAAATTGAGAATTTTGACTCGTTATAATTCTTAAACTACTGGTTCAAATGAATGAAATTTGAAATACACCATGCCTGCATGGTTACTAAAAAATCAGGCTTCTAGTTTTATCCACAACGAAGTTATAGGGGGTCGAAAATGGCCTGAATTGCTTCAAGAAAAGGATGGCCGTGCCGCTTTTTTGCTCGATTTGGCGATTACAGCGCTACTACTTTGCAACGTAGATAGGTATAATAATTCTGATCATTCAAATTTATGTAGATTTATTATTTTATTCATTAGAGATGAGATAACATTAATTTACACCTTGCTTTCAAGACAAAATTCATTGTATAATAAGCCATTAAAAAAACAACTACAAAATATTCATAGAGACGAAATGGCAGGTAAATGTTGACACAAATTTTAACGAGCACCGTGCGCTTTTCACGGTAAGTAATTTCGCGCGCCAACTCAAAATAGTCTGACGGTCGGTGATGAACGATTGCATTATGTAAAGCCAGAGTCACTCATACGAAAACGCTTTGTGCACGATGAAGTTTGTCAAACTAATGCGAAATGGAGCGATTGTGTTTTGGAATGTATTTCAATCATGTAGTTATGAACAAATGCTAATATAATGTTAAATATGGTAAACGGACTCAAAGCTCCAAAAGTTTGGATGCAACCGGCATAACGCTAGGGCGACGGTGATGATCAATTACGTAATTAATTCGAAATAATTACAAAAGTACATTTGTGTGATAGACATTCTATTTCTAGAAATTAAATGCCTTGTCTCTGTTCCGACGTTTCAGCATATATTACACCAGCTGAAAGGTTGGAGATGAGATAAGGCATGAAACTTATCCTCAACGGTCACGGGGTGGCAGCGATTGGATTGAGTAATTATTAGCAACAGTTATTTCAAGAGAAACTGTTGCAGTATCGTAAAATGGTACTGATTTACTATTTTCTGATAGCAATAGCCATAAAGTAAGCCTATTACAATATATTATGTGGCTTTTGGTTGTTTTGGAAATCAAAAACATTAAAACAACTTTGTACGATAGCGATATTTTTTTGCCTTACTCCAATGCCCTAATTTACTCTGACTGCACAATTAAAAATTCACAGTCTTATGTACCCGTCACCGAAACATTCACAAAGAAAAGAAACACAATTTTCATCCAGAGCTTCTATTTTGCTACTTAATATTCCGCTCCAGTTGTCGTAAACTAAAATTCGGAACTAACGTGGA
Organism: Euclidia mi; assembly: GCA_944739405.2. Lineage (NCBI taxonomy): Eukaryota > Metazoa > Arthropoda > Insecta > Lepidoptera > Erebidae > Euclidia > Euclidia mi. The sequence continues at coordinate 39,381,471 of OX123205.2, read as the reverse complement.
ATGCGTGGCACAATCTGTCAACGTTGAGATGGCGGCTGCGGCTCCGGTGAGGCGCGTGCGGCGACACGCGGTGAAAGAGACATTAGCGGAGATACGTCATGAGTTTGGAAGCTAATAAATATAGATGCGAATATTCAATAGTCAATGCACGGAAATCGAGAGGTTTAGCCCATATTTTTGGACAGTAAAGATGTATTCGTAGCAAATACACAAATTTAGACATGTAATACGCTAATATTCCGAGCTCCACCACAGTTTTAAGATGCTAAAATCTTAATACAAACCTTGACAACGTGAAGAAAATGATAAACTGGAAATTGCGAGCCTTCAAACAGGATTGACAAAAAGTAATATTACAGCACCTCCTGACTTGAAGTTTTACTTTACAAATACCTTTATTTTTTGACCGAATAATACAATCTCTTTCAGACACATCATACAGTTTCAATGTTTATATTGCTTCCTCGACCCACTCAAATAATCTAGGGCCACCTTTCTACGATAATTTATGTCGCTCCAAAAATAACTGCATATCTATAAACTAGCATCGATTGGACATAAAACGTCCGTAGCTATGTGTTTGAGCAACAACGCACGCAGTTCATAATAAGTGAAATAAATCTGCGTCTACGCATTACGTTCACCATACGTTTTGGTGATGAGGAGAAACTCCTGATGTAAAAATATAAACAGATATTGAGGTAAGTATCAGTATTATTATCAAAGTAAGCAATATATAATTGGGTGCATAGGGTTCACACCAAGAACTTAGGGTCCCAAGCCAACCTCACCTGCAAGTGGTGCACCTGCCGATCAACGGACGAGGCGACGGCAAATAAAATATCACGATAAGCGGCAATAGGCTCGCCACCTATTACGTGGGATCAAAACACTGGCCAAAATTGGGCGCTTAATATGCCTCTGTCTACCCCTTCGGGGAAACAGGCGTGAGTCTATGAGTCTATGTAAGCAATATATTGGTTTCTATTGTAATAAGACCGTTATATTTAATATTATAACTACACATAAGCAACGATAGCCGAGTGTAGAGACCGACAGACTGCTACGCAGAGGGTCGGGTTCGAATCCACGCACGCACGGCGCGCACCTATGACTTTTCGGAGTTATGTGCGTATTCAATTGTTAATTATCGCTTGCTAAACGGTGAAGGAAAACATCGTGAGGAAACCTGCATGTCTGAAAGTTCTCCATAATGTTCTCGAAGGACATGTGAAGTCTGCCAACCCGCACAAGGCCAGCGTGATGGACTATGGCCTTATCCTTCTCATAGTGAGAAGAGGCCCGTGCCCAGCAGTGGGACAGTTTAAAGGTCTGATGATGATGATATTTCATACCGCTTAACATTGCATTTGTGTTGTAGGTTCGATGCCCTACAGGATAATGGTTTGTGTGATCCCCAAAGTTGTGATTTAAGTCTAAATTTTCTCGGTGTCCGTTACTTGAATGATTGTAAAGTCCTTCGCGAAACAGAATTTGGTTGCCTTGAAAAATAATGAATGTTTTGGTCATTTTTTGGAGTATGTACTCATATATTCTTTACGAATTTATTGTTTTGGCATTATTGCGTGTATTTCGTCGTGATCGCGGACATTCATCATCATCCTTTTAGCGTTATCCCAGTTTCAACCTGGGGTCCGCTTACTAGTCTAACCGGATTTGGCTGAATATTATCTTTTCCACAGAGCGACGGCCTGTCTGACCTCCGTAACCTGAAGGGATAGCAATATTCCTTGGCTTAGACTAGTGACAGTTTATTTAGAAGGTATTGACGCCCTATAACGACTGTCCAAGCTCTTCATGACAACCGGGACCGACGGCTTAACGTGCTCTCCGAGGCACGGGAAAAGCGATAATTGACAATTTAATAAGCACATAACTCCGTAAGGGCCTGTTCACGAGATCGGTCTTAGCGGCGAGCGGCGCGGCACGGGCGATGTACATGGCGCGTTTATTCTCGCGGCGCGCGGCCGCAACGGAGTAACGCGCGCCATGTACATCGAAAACGCTCGCCGCTGCCGCCCGCCGCTGTAGGTCGTGACAGGGCCGTAAAGTCACTGGAGCGCGCCGTGGATTCGAAACCGATACCCTCTGCATGGCAGTCCGTTGGTATCTCCACTAGGCTATCGCTGCCTATAAACATACAGTTCAGGACTACAAGTACCATAGACATACTAAATCCTACGACGAATAATCGAATCCATTAACAACTAAAATATTGAACTATTCCAAATCACTTTGCTAAATGAAAAGCCACCATATCATTACCAACACTAAGTCAGCATTCATTGCCAAATACGTAGCAAAAGGCAACATAATATCGAATTATCTACCCCATTGGAAAAACTAGGGGTAAATCTACATATATATGTCAGTAGTCAACTACATGCTTACGTCCGCCGCTGTTTGCAATGTATTACTAGTCCAGTTATATTTAGCTGGCTAAGCACACAGACAGATCGATAGACAAATATTAGCATAGCCTTTGTTGTGATAAAGAGAACAAATCTGTATATATCAAATCCTTGCGTTACTGACTGACTGACAGACAAGCTACAGCCGAAACTACTCGGCGCAAGAAGCTGAAATTTAGCATGTATGTTCCTTGGGGACCGTAAGGGTGCACTAAGACGGGATTTCCCGAAATTCCCACGGGATCGGGCAAAACGGGAAATTCAAAAATAAGTGCGTGCGAAACCGCTGGCATCGACTAGTACATATATAAAAGTAGTAACGGTAGCCGGTGGATATTAATCATACATAAGTAAGAAGATGTTATCTTTTGATGTTCTAAGGAAAATTGGAACTGGAATATTCTATGAGACGTAGATCAAATAATACATAATACATGTAAAATTTGAAAAGAGAGAAGATAAATAAATTGGGATCCTGCCGTTTTGTCGAAAAGATTTTGACAAAATTTCATTACCCAAACAAATTTTAGCAACCTTTTTTTATACCATTGCAATATTTCGAATCATTTTAATACGCATATTTTTATTCGGTCAAATTTTTACTTGGCAAAATGTTACCAAGTATAATGTCATTATGGCATTTGGTCTTTAATCTAATGATTTATTACAGCAAACAATCTTCAGACAATAAACGTTTCGTAATATTAGTTCATTTATGGAAGTAGTTAGAGTAGGTTAATTGTTAAAAAAAAATGTTTAAAGTACTAGTTGGTAAACAAGTTATAGTTTAAACGTTCATTTCCCAAACATTAGGTTTGCATTACAATTTTTTGTGAATAGATTTTTTGCTAAGTAATAATTTGGGAAATGAAATTAAGCGAAAAATTTTTTGGGAAGTGAAAATTTGTCAAATTCCTTTCGGTCAAACAAGGGAGAACCAAATAAATCATATCAAAAATTTTCTAGACATTATTATACAGCATCATGAGACTCTATGCCTGAATGTATCAGTAAACAAAACATGATATTAGATTCACGCAATCCTGATAACAACAAACTTGACTAATAGATAGTCATACAGACAGACGGTCGATCAAAAATCCAAGAATGTAGTTTTACCTTTTCAGTTAACATAACATAACTTCACGCCTTTTATACCCGAAGGGGTAGGCAGTGATGTATTACACACCCACACTTCGCCAGTTATGTTTCGGTCCCAATGTAATAGTGGGCGAGCCTATTGCCATCTACCGGGCACATTATTATGCGACCGATAATTAACATTATTAACATAACATAACTTCACGCCTTTTATCCCCGAAGGGTAGGCAGAGATGTATTACACACCCACACTTCGCCAGTTATGTTTCCGTCCCAATGTAATAGGGGGCGAGCCTATTGCCATCACAGGGCACATTATTAAGCGAGCGATAATTAACATTATTATTACACACATAACTTCGAAAAGTCAGAGGTGTGTGCCCGGGGTACCTGGGGATCGCACCAGAGGCTATCGTCTCGGCAGTCCGTTACGTACACCAATGGGCTATCGCCGCTTATTAATTAACGAAACCTAGAAATAATCAATCAACCATTAGACATCACAAGTAGACATTTTAGCTCAATATGTCCCAATAAATCACACAGTATGGTCCCTCCAGTGCGTTGGATAATGCCAGAACTGCGTGCATTACGTCACTTCGCCAATAAAAACGCAGTAAAATCGCGTCCAGTATAAGCCAGGTGATATTCCACAACAGACGCCGGGATACAGGTCAGGGCATTGATGTAGTAACAGTTATAAATAAAGTTATAAGTAAGGTGTTATCACCTTGGTGAACTTATGTTCTAAGGGCCGTGCGATAGATGTCACTTAGTATTGCCATAAGACAAAATCGAAGCCTAAACTATATAAAAACAGAGAGCTGGATTTTCTTTAAACATCACTACATAGTATAAAACAAAGTCTGTCTTCTGTCTGTCTGTCCCTATGTATGCTTAAATCTTAAAAACTACGCAACGGATTTTAATGCGGTTTTGTTTAATAGATAGAATGATTCAAGAGGAAGGTTTATATGTATAATTGACACGGGCGAAGCCGCTGGCGACGTCTAGTATTATAATAAAATTACGTCCGCCTCTGTATATCTGTATGAACATGATTAACTCTAAATCTACGGCAAGTATAATAGTACCTAACGCCTTAAGTTCAATGCAACATTTGAGGTAACTCTACGAAAAGTCGTCTTCTAACTTTGGCATTATTACAACAAAACGAAACTAACTGCATTACAAGAGAATTAAAAATATTTTTTAGGTATTCAGTTCAAAACTGATACAAAACTGTTCAGAATGAGTACGGTATGAAGAAGAAAATTAACTGTATAAGATCCTGTATAACATAACCTATTATGTGAAACAGACTGACGATCCCTAGATCGTCAGTCTGTTTTAACCGTAAATGTGAATGAGACACAGTAACGGAAAGATGTTATAATATTTCGTTTCGATGTTTGGGCTAAGGGCCTACAATCATAAGCATTACTGGTCTAGTAATCATCGCTACTAAAAAGACAAAAACAAAATTCAATAGGCAACGCAATAAAAACGTGTATTTAGCAAGAAAATGCATAAACTGAACGTGCAATTTTCTTTTATTAAAAATAGGGGAACATTTTGCTTAATGATACTGTGTACTCACTCGCTCTATTCTCGAGTTAATTTTCCTAGGCAAAGCGCGAATGATGCCCAGGGTTGGCATAATTGCTATTTACGGTTAATTAGCCGCTTTGTATTAGGCGGGTCGTAGTGTGTGTGTCTGTGTGTATCACGTATATAAAAATCCGCTAAGAAAGAAGTCGGCAGAGAGGTGTGATTTTAAAATCTATATTTTTTAATAATAAACAACACTAAAACCTCGACAAATCTGATAATTTATCTCTAGCATTCAAGAACGGACATTATCAAAAAGAAAACCACCGTAAAAATCAGTAACTGAAAAACACGAATCTGTCCTTCTCATTCCGTTTCAGTGCACCCAATAATTGACAAGAACAAAAATTTATATTCCAATCAGTATAGTACTCCTCAAAGAAGATATATCTCCCGGAAATTACATTCATCGAGTATCGAACCCGATATGTTTTTTGCACACACGGTCTAAGGCGGGTATTTATTGGAAAACTTCGAGAGAAAGGGTGTATCTGCCGCCATATCTTAATAACAATCTATTGTAGTGGTTGACAATGGAATGTTGTTAAGATGCGAGGAGAGATAACGGTATGAAGAAGAAAATTAAAGTACTCGAGTAAAATTTGTGTTTTCTCGCTTTCCGCGAACACATGTATATAATATATATGTTACTAAACAGAGAGGATGGATGACGAAAGACTGACCAAACAGATATATAAGGCAAGTGTGGTAGGGGCAGGAAGGGGAAGAACTAGACGGATGATCTTTGACCAGATTGGAGACATCCTGAAAAAAGGACAGGTCAGAAGTACCCTTAACAGAAGAGCATGCTTGAGAAACTTGATGGGAGTGAATGAAGCAAGAGAGGTATGTCAGGATCGTTGCAAATGGCGTTCCGTAGTCTCTGCCTACCCCTCCGGGAAACAGGCGTCTATGTATGTATGTTACTAAACAAACGTGCTAATTGGACGTCTCAACGATAAAGAAAACTGCGCTCCGTATAAAGAAGTCTTATATCATATGGAAATTGACATCAACATTTAGCCGGTTCTGGGCTTCAAGGCGAGGCCCTTGTAGCCTGGGATCTTGGTACCTTGGTAAAAGGGGAACCTAGGATGATGATGAAAGAAATTGACGTCATCATAACCCTTGCAGCTGTATTCTCACAAACCGCCACAATATGACCGAGCTTAAAGTTTGCTGATCCAGAATTCCAGAGTGGTAAAACTGGGACTAGGTATATTTGTCTTAATTAATAAAACGCCGATTAACCTGAAACGAAACCTTTAAGTTTGGATCTATTAAAAACTAATACAGCATCAAATCTAAAGATATTAAAGAAAAGGCTTTATATCTCAAAATATGTTTTCCAGGGAAGATCAAATGAAAAATTTATAAAAGATGTTACTTGGAAATTCAATTACTAAGGAGTGTAATTTAAAGAGGAAATCTATTTTTCTGAGAACAATAAGGTGACTTTTTTATTCTGTGCTGCAAATAAAATATAATAAGCAATTTTTTTATGTTACGAGTAAATTGTGTTTAATGAAACTGTATGCCTTCTCAAAATAATAACTTCCGGCAGTGGCTTAAATTATCATCACCGACGTAAAAAAGTAGTTGAAGACAATCTTGTTAATATTATATCGATACATAGGTATTACAATATGAACCACAAGGTAGTAGAGTCTTGCTGATTTCAGCATTAATGGGCGGGCTCGACCGGGGACGTACTCTAAATCGACGTAAAGTACTTAAACTGTTGCATTCCATTCAGTGAGTGAGAGTGCCGGAGGCCCTATCCCCTATTTCTTCTCCCTCAACCCACTCCTCCTCCTATCCCTTTTCCCAAACCCAAGTGGAGGCAACGCATTTGTGACTCCTCTGGTGTTGCTTCTGCTCCTCTGGTGTTTACCATCAGGCGATCCGTCTGCTCGTTTGCCGCCGATTACAATAAAAAAAAGAAAAACCTAGTGTTCCGTTTGTCTGTATATATGCGATAAACTCACAAAATACGGAACGGCTTTTTGCACGGTTTTCACCAAATAGATAGTGCGATTTCTGACGAAGGTTGTAGGTGTAATTCACAAAGTCTAGCAGCATAAATAAACCACAGAAAAGAAAATTTCTATCATACATTTAATGTTACCAATTGCCTTAACACAATACCTGTCAATAAATGTACAATTAAACAAGTCGGCGGAGGACCAGTTGGAAAAAAATCCCTTGGCTCGCTCATAGAGTCGAGGCACACTACAAACAGGTTTTTTGAGTGTCAATGTATGTGTAAAGTAGCGTAAGAAGCGACGATGTCTTGCTGAGCGATTCTCGCCCTTATGGTGGTCTAGCGGGAAGTTGTTCGATTGTAGGTACTTACAAAACATCTCACAAACCAACAACCTACAATAATCTTAGCTCATCTTCCGAGCACATCTTGGCCTGTCCATTTTTTGAAGTGTTTATTAATTTCTGATAAATTAATAAATCTACGAAGCTGCTACAGCTTTCTTGGGTGTAGGTTTAACCTCCTTGAAGACACATAATTACACGACACATGTCGTGAGCTACACGCCGCACATACTAACTAGAAGTGTAGAGAGTCACATACTGATCTCACTGACACGTACACAACAGACCTTGGACGGTGAGGGGTAGTTAGTTGTCACGTAGTTGTGGGAATCATTATGGAATAGGGATGGATATTTGCATTTATAAAGGCTCTTTTAAGGCAGCCAGCCGCAAAAGAGATAAGTGAATATATTAGGTAGGTATATTGCACAACTAACTCCGTAAAAAACAATGAGCTGTAACATACGTACCGAAAACCAAATATTTGTAGCACTTTACATTATAATTTAAGCAGCGATAGCCGAGTGGAGAGACCGATGGACTGCTACGCAGAGGGTCTCGGGTTTGAATCCACGACACGCACCAATGACTTTTCGAAGTTAAATGCGTATTAAATTGTTAATTCTCGCTTGCTAATCGGGGAAGGAAAACATCGTGAGGAAACCTACATGTCTGAGAGTTCTCCATAATGTTCTCGAAAGATATGTGCAGTCTGGAAATCCGCACTTGGCCAGCGTGGTGGCCTTACCCTTCTCATAGTGAGAAGAGGCCCGTGCCCAGCAGTGGGACAGTATAAAGAGCTCTTTATGATAATGATGATGATATATAATATAATCCATCCAGCCACAATCAATTCTGCGATTTTAATAGGTAGTAATTTTAATAGATTTTAGTAGTAGCAAGACTTTAACTAAGTCCATATTATGCAGGACGATGATCCATTTAAATCCAAACGCAAACTTATCGACATATAAGTAGGTAATAATGTCTTGATCGGAACTTAATCCGCATACCGCGAAGTCGCTTCCCACCCTCACGTACCGCCCTGACCTTAGCGATGACGTAACGGTCGAGGGATTCAAGGTCACCATGCCATTATTAATATACTTCAATACATAAATAAAACTTGAGTTACTGACTGACTGACAGCTAAAACTGTAGGAAGCAAGATGCTGAAATTAGGCACATCATGGGATCGTAGGAGCGCTCTAAGAAGGGATGTCCCGAAATTTTATTACCTCACCAATGTTGTAGATGTGATTGTATTGTAAACCTTTATGTATGTAATGAAATAATTCTATTTATATATTATTATTATTTATTACCACGGGATCTGGCACATTTAAATTAAAAAAGAAAAAGTGAGTCACAGAAGAAATTATCGTGCTTATTGAACAAAGATAGGTCCTGGGTGTAAAGCGAAACCACATGCTCCGGCTTAGCAGTCAGAGTCACACTAGACCAGGTCAGTAGACAGAAAATAAAAATAATAGCTTATGCACACCATTCTCTGCAAGTACAAGAATTCATCAAAGCGCAAATCATTATATTAAAAATATTTTTACTTTCTTTTTATAATTTTCTACCACATACAAACATCACCATCTAGTCCCAAACTAAGCAGAGCTTGTATTATGGGTACTAGATAATGGATAAACATACTTATAATTATACTTTTTTTTGTAAATACATACATATTATACATAGGCAGCGATAGCCTAGTGGAGATACCAACAGACTGCCATGCAGAGGGTATCGAGTTCGAATCCACGGCGCGCACCAATGACTTTTCGGAGTTATGTGCGTATTGAATTGTTAATTATCGCTTGTCCCGTGCCTCGGAGAGCACGTTAAGCCGTCGGTCCCGGTTGTCATGAAGATCTTTGACAGTTGTTACAGGGCGTCAGTACCTTCTAAATAAACTGACACTAGTCTAAACCATGGAATATCGCTATCCCTTCGGGTTGCGGAGGTCAGGCAGGCAGTCGCTCTGTGGAAAAGCTAATATTCAGCCAAATCCGGTTAGACTAGGAAGCGGACCCCAAGTTGAAAACTGGGATAACGCTAAGAGGATGATGACATACATATTATACATAAAAACATCTAGACCAAGACAAACATCCATGTTCATGCACACAAATGTTTGACTTGAGCGGGAATCGAACCCGCGACCTTCGACGTAGACGTAGACGCTTACATTCCCGCTGCGCCAACCGGTCGTCGTCGACTTTCAAAGTACTGTAGCTGTAAAGAATAGTCCGTAGTAGGTACGTCGTGTGTCGAAAACGGTTCTTAACTAGGGGAGGCTTTCAAGGTCAACCCCATTATATTAATATAGTTCGTTATAGAATAGATAATGGGGAAGCTTTTTATATTGCTTCCTGTTAGCAAACGATTATGAGACAGTACACTTGTAACCTTGAATAAAGCACGGATCATTTTGTTTTGAGGAAAGAGTAAAGGGATTTATGGACATGACATTATATATTTTTTAAGATTTTTTTTAACATACATACATAGACTCACGCCTGTTTCCCGGAGGGGTAGGCAGAGACTACGGAACGCCATTTGCAACGATCCTGACATATCTATCTTGCTTCATTCACTGCCCACAAATTTCTCATGCATGCTCTTCGGTTAAGGGTACTTCTAACCTGTCCTTATTTTAGAAACTATTAAAGTTTTTAACCTGCCAACTAGCACTTGGCCAGCATGCTGGATGGTGGCAGACCACAGTCCAAAATTGGAACAGACAAAAATATTAGAATCCTTCTGATAGAGAGAAGGCCGTGCCCAGCAGTGGAACAGTTATTGTAATAGCAGTGTTTATATTAGATAATATTAACATAACATAATATCACGCCTATTATCCCCGAACGGGTAGGCAGAGGTGTATTAAACACCCACACTTGATAATATTTGTATATATAAAATTATTGCGTTACTAAAACTTCTTCGCAAAAAGCAGAATTTGGTAATGTTTGTTCCCTAGGGACCGTAGGTATTTCCTAAATTTCCTTCGTGATCGAGGATCGATCAGAAATGGAAAATAAAAAATATGCGGGTGTAACTGCGGACATCTCCTAGTTAACTCTAGTATACTATAATAGCGCATCCATATATCGAAAGTTCACATCATATACCTAAAACAGAATGACTAAAAACGATTAAACTTTTATTTACATTATTTTAAAAGTTCATGCATAGTAAGTACTACGTAGGTGTTAGATAATGCCAGTGAGCATTTTCTACCAGTTAACCTTTCATTGGGTTTAGTGACGTAGGAGTACCTATTATAATAATATTTCTAAACTTGGAGTCACGCTTCTGGATATCGTATAGAAGACTTCGTGAGATGATTTCTATGGATAGATTATTATGAAACTTGGGAATTGACTCAAACGAACCTACTAAGTCACCACCCCATATCATCCAATGGGTCTCGTAGGAGCCGACAGAAGGAGCATATTATGCAGAGAACAGCACTGTAAAAGAAGGAAAACTTGATACAAACCCTATACCAACCCGTTTGGCCAGCGTGGTAGTAGGCCAATTCCTCCTTTCAAAGGAGAGGCCTAGTCCAGCACTGGACTGTTAAAGGCTGAAGAAGAAGAAGAACCTACAAAGTTACTTTTATTTTAGTAGATAATTCTGCTGGCTCTACTCGAGGTGACGGATTAAGAATACAGTGTCATTACCCCTTTTGTGTCGTTAGAGGTGATTAAAGAAAATATACGAAGCTGAAAGTTACTTTGGGAAGATACTGAAAGCTCGATATCAAACCCAATACCAAACCGTTTGGCCAGCGTGCTATATCATGGCAACACCTATTGACTCATAATAATGACATACAGCGCAAATTAGGCGTAGAGTAAGTCCAATAGGAGTCTGCGAAAGTCTCCGAAAACAAAGCGATGATAAATTCTCAACAGAATATACCTTATAATAAAAACATCAAAGCATATGTGCACTAATTACTTTAGTTGCTTACCTAGTTTGCCGTGTACCCTCGTAACGGTTTACCCTTCATAACCGTACAAGTGTAGACGTAGCAGTAACAAAGTTATCATAACAAGCGGGATGCTCCCGTTAGAATAGTAAAGAGAAAACCCTGTTCGAAGTGACCTATTTGTTTAATAGAAAGGTTGGGAAATACATACGAGATAATTAAAGAGAGGTAAGAGGTATTTTCAGTGCGTTATTTCGCTAACTTTTTCAATTGCCTCACGCTACAGGTATTTATGTTAAATGCTGTTGAGAATTTTTACAAAAACATCGCGAAATATTTTCTAGTATCAGAAAAAGCTGTAAGATTAGTCCGACAACGCCATGCTTCAATTAAAACATCAATACAAATCAACTCATATCAATTAGGTCTAATAACACAAGTTTGTTTGATTCTATAAGGTTTTTTTTAAATAATAATATTCTACAATATATATACACACAACAGCATCTAGTCCCAAACTAAGCAGAGCTTGTACTATGCGTATAAGATGCTTTTTATTTCAAGTACTATTTGATATAGAACTAAAGAATATTCGGGAAGAAGTCCTATAGACCCATCGATTACTCTTTCAGAGAAAAGAAAATAACAACAGCCTTGAATCAGCTTAAGTCGTACTAATCCTCTCAGCTGTAATTGAGATCCGAAGACGAATCCAATTGCCGAAAATCCCACAGACAGACGCCCGCAGATAGCTAGATGTTAATTTACTAGTCCGTGAGTGTCCGTGAACGTAGGAGAATAACAGAAGTATTTATGCCTTTAAATAAGTAAATTATAGGGACTAAGACCCGCTAAATAATATTGTATGATATATACAAATCGGGAAGTTTAAAATTGACTAGTCCGTGACATTGAAAATTTTTACTCCAATCCTTACATAGGACGACACTCTGTGCGACCCATTAATAATTGTTTCGATTCTGGGCATTCTTCATATTCGTTGGTTGAACCTTTTATTTTATAGTCCGCCCAAACTAAAAGTGTCATCACAGAGCGATTGCTGTCTGACCTGCGCAAACTAAGGATATAGCCGTCTTCCATGGATTAGGTATACCAGTCAGTGCTATTCAACTGCCATAACGACTGCGAAGATCTTTTTGACCCCCGGTCAAGAAGATAAGCGTTAATTAACTATTTAATACGCACAGACTGCCTCGTTGGTCTCGAGGCATAAATGTGCGCGTGTGATTGGGAGGTCTCGGGTTCGATTCCCGGGTCGGACAAAGTGTTATTGGGTTTTTCCGTTAGGAAATTCTCAGTAGCAGCATGGAGTCTGGTTATGTGCCTGGTACGTCAATAGGCTCGCCCCCTATTACGTGGGACCTAAAAATTCATGGCGAAATGTGGGTGTTATATTACACCTCTGCCTACCCCTTCGGGGATACAGCCGTGAGTCTATAAAAAAAAAAGATTAATACGCACATATTTTTGAAAGTTCAGTGGTTCGCGTCGTATGTTCTAACCCGTTACCCTCTGCATGACAGTTTATTGGTATCTCCACTAGCCTACATATCAAAAACTGCATATAATTTCATAAATGATGTCATTCACGTGCTCCTCTTTGATCCATAAAACGTGAACTCATGCGATCAAGCTGTTGATAGTTACCATCGCAACCGCATGCAAGTTATGATTACGTGTTGATGAGTTATAACTTGATAAGATACACCCACCCTACAGCGAGCATTATCAAAACATTTCATATCGGCTGAGAATTTTAATGCAAGGTTTGTTTTTAAAAGCTGCTTGTCAGTTGTATATTATTAGATTGATTGTATGGGTGCAATGTAGGGTCAACGATAACACTTGGCGCTTAGAGTTGTTGCAGTGGTCTTCTCTTTCAACGTGTATGAAGCACATACAAAGTCAGATATAGCCCAGTAGAGCGACTAAGAGACTACGACGCAGAGAGTCTCGAGTACAAACACACTAGGCGCACGTAAAATTATATGGTTATATATATTGAGTATGGTCTAAACGGTGAAGGATGACATCATGAGGAAACCTGCATTACAGCGTGTTCGAAAGACATGTTATGTCGCCCAACTAGCATTTCCCCAGTTCCCCAGCGCAGCGTAGGGACTATGGCCTTATCTTTCTCATAGCGAGAAGAGGTCCGTGCTCAGGACTCTAGCAGTTTATATACAGAATTAATTTTATAATATCCATAATAGAGTCCCACAAAGAACTTGATTGAACAAATAAAATAATTTAATTTCCAATGCACCTTCCCTCATACTCCAGCTATCCGATTGTTTAATTTGGAACTCAAAATCAATAAGCCCTCAGAACACGTGTGTGTATATTGCATGGGCTGGCGGTTTCGACTCACATTCATAAATATTAACCATGACACCGCATGGGGACAGGCGGGGTATAAATCTACCCCACCCCCTCAATAGTCTAGCCAAAAATCTGATGCACCAGTATGGTTGGTTAGGCTTTTTATTCATTAAATTCAAAAGAAAATCCGTTCATGGAGTGTTATGGTTTTGCCTTGGCAAATCTAGCTTACGTAAAGTTTAATATAATAAAAAAATCTCTTAGTGAAAACTAGTAAGAAAATTGGGGTGTGCTTCATAAAGGCTACGTTTTCGGTACCTTGATGATATTAAATGAAATTTAATAATACTACAATAAATGATAATATTGACTGTTTATGTATTGATTTTTGCCGCTGGTACACAACAGCCTAAACCACGCGAAGAGCCTCATTCAAATAGAGGAGAGAAGCTTCGATCAAGCCATTAAAGAAAAACCCAAAGCTTCGATCAAGCCATTAAAGAAAACCCACCGCGGCTATATTATTAAACAAAATATATATAATATACTTCATCATTTAATTTCTTATTCTCACGAGATATATAGCTATTATCCTAAGTAGTCAAGGCATATTTTATGATCTTTCTTTAACAATATAACGTCAGGGGAGAGCACCGAAATATTCATTGAATGTTTAATGTAACGGCTGCAACCCTTCCTTTATTGGAGCTACGGAAAATCTCGACTACCTTTGTGTATGGGCTATAAAATAAATCAATGGGCAATTTGTTTAATACTGGGAATATTCACATCGAAATAATTTATTTATTAAACTTTTTGCACTACTGATGTTTGGTAAATAAACGAACTTAATGCCTTTGGCGGTCTCTACCAGTCAATTTAGTGCAGACCGGTAGTGATTGCCTAGCTAATATTAAGTTAGACTTATGATTCATGATTAATGATTTCTTAATTAATTATTTTAGGTTAAGAGTCTTGTATAGGTACTTATTGAATATTTGTAGAAGGGTCTTTATCACTTCTTTACTTTTTAGGGTTCCGTACCTAAAAGGTAAAAACGGGACCCTATTACTAAGCCTCCGCTGTCTGTCTGTCTGTCTGTCACCAGGCTGTATCTCATCATAAACCGTGATAGATAGAATGCTGAAATTTTTAGGAATTATGTATTTTAGTTGCTGCTATAACAACAAATACTAAAAATAAAAAATATTAAGGGAAGGTCCCATACAATAAACGTGTTTTTTTTTCTCAAAATTACTAACGGTAACAGGTAGACGCTTAAAATATTCACAGAATATGTAGTTGTATATTACCTTTCAAAATAAATCACTAAATAAAAAAAAAGTTAATAATAAAAGGGGGCTCCCATACAACAAACGTAATTTTTAAGCAATTTGCTACTCGATCTTAATAAACAGGTAGAAACTTAAAAAATATTTAAGTATACATACAACAAACGTGATTTTCTTTTATAGATGATGGTATGGAACCCTTCGTGCGCGAGTCCGACTCGCACTTGCCCAATTTTTTACATGTGATATACCTATGTATTTTCCCGGATTCAGGTCTAAGAACAAATTCATATCCAAAGTGAAGCGGCCACTCCATACAAAAATATCATACGTATGAATAAAAAATGGTATAAATTATTCGCCAGTATTAACATTCCCTATATAATTCAGGCACTAAGACTTTTCATTTTATACTACATACATTTTGCGCTCCGTCGGCACCAAATTCTTGCGCTAATAATGTATTCGTGTACAATAAACATAAGACTAATATGAAAACAACCGAGCGAGGAAACGGGAGCCAAACATCCTGGGAAGGAAATACTGGGCGGACCGAGCGACGCCGCGGGCGATCGTTAGTGTGCGCTTGCATTGTATGTGCTACTGGATTTTCTTTTCAACGGTAAAAAGATAAAAAGCGGCGATAGCCCAGTGGTGTACGTAACGGACTGCCGAGACCATGGTCTCGGGTTCGATCCCCAGGTACCCCCGGGACACAGCTCTGACTTTTCGAAGTTATGTGTGTATTAAATATGTTAATTATCGCTCGCTTAATACTGTGCCCGGTAGATGGCAATAGGCTCGCCCCTCTATTACATTGGAACCGAAACATAACTGGCGAAAAGTGGGTGTGTAATACACCTCTGCCTATCCCTTCGGGGATAAAATGCGTGAAGTTATGTATGTATGGTAAAAAGATTTTTTTTAACATCTGTTACGGAAATGAAACACTTTCATTGGATTAAGACTGCCAGTCGGTGCAGTGGATAGCGTATGCGTCTGCTCTGATGAGCAGATCCTGGGTTTGATTACCGGGTCGGGCAAAACGGTTATTGAGTATTTCCGAATTATCAGTAACAGCACGGAGAGGTCTGGGAATGTGCCCAGTGGCGGCAATAGATTCGGCCCCTATCTTTATATATAAAATCCTTGCGTTACTGACTGACTGACAGACAAGCTACAGTAAAAATTGCTGGGCGAAAGAAGCTGAAATTTGGCATGTATATTTCTTAGGGACCGTAGGGGTGCACTAAGAAGGGATTGCCCGAAATTCCCACGGGATCGGGCAAAACGCCTAAATTACAAAAATGTGCGGGCATAATGAAATGAAATGAAATTAAATGAAATTATTCTTTATTTCGTGTAAACTTTGTATAAAGTGCTTACGAAACGTCAATTTTAAATTTTTCAGTTGTACAAGTTTATATTTTTATGTTGAATTAGAGCAGCTCAATCCGCATTTTTGTCGTCTATATAATCGGAAATTTTATAATATGCTTTTAAACACAATTTTGTTTTAATAATTATCTTAAATTTATTTATTGTTAAATTTCTTATATTAAGAGGGAGCTTGTTATAAAAGCGTATACATTGCCCCATAAAACAGTTACTTATTTTGTGGAGGCGGGTGCTATGAACTACAAGATTATACTTATGTCTAGTATTTACAGTGTGAAGATCACTTTTTTTACTAAATTTGTCATAGCCGCGGGCATCCTCTATTAGGATCTAAAATTCATAAAATAGAGTTCGTAGATTGCAATCGTCTCCATTTCTACTACTACCACTACCACTACTGTCATGAACCCACTACTAACACAAGCAGCTTAGTTAAGGTATAATTTTATTATTATAAAAATGACAAAAGTAACTACTTTGTTTAATTTGTGTCAAATAGTAATTAACAAATATAAAAATAAAATAGTAATTATCCGTGTGGTGACGGATTACGGATTGTCACCACCCCATATCATCCCGTGGGTGTCGTAAGAGCCGACAGAGGGAGCATATTATGCAGAGAACAGCACTGTAAGAGAAGGAAAACTTGATACAAACCCTATACCAACCCGTTTGGCCAGCGTGGTATAGTAGGCCAATTCCTCCTTTCAAAGGAGAGGCCTAGTCCAGCAGTGGACTGATAAAGGCTGATGATGATGAGTAATTAACCATTTTGTACAAACAAATTCACATCTTATTTCAAAATGATAATAATTTTCTATATACAACAAGAAAACATTAACAAAATTAAATTATTCTATGAACTTCAGTTTTTTTTACAATTTATACAAAAGCGCGTTAAGGCAGGCGGCGCCCCGGGGAGTACTAGTATTACCCTTGACCCCGTGACGTAATCCACCCGTGACTGCTTCCCGGGGGTGAGCAGATCTCAAGGTCAGCCGACCGTACATCCTACTTCTTTTTGTACGATAATAATTAGAATGAGATTTAATTCTAAAAGCGTATTAACTTTTGGTTTATTTGTTTGTTTTTGTGTAAGCTTCATGACAAACTGTTTCGCGTATATATGAATATTCGTCCAAATACGATGGACAGAGTTAAACAATAAAGCCTGAGCTTAGAGAACAAATGCGAATGCATGATATTTTTTTTATTGAAGTCGATTACAAGTAATTTGACAACTCACAAACATTTAAACAACGAACACAAAATATGTGCACGCGTACGTACGAAATACGTATAGGTACGAAACAGTTTCGTGTGAGCATCGAAGCTGTAACTCTCAGCATAGTGCAGCCGTGTTAAGGCGCTACCTCGAAAATGTATGACCTATTTTGAAGCAGTGAGACACACTAGCAAAGTGAAAATTTTATATATTACTTATCAGGTCTTTATCTAGGGACTCCTCGGACAGATACGATTGGAAGATTTTCGCTCGATAGAATTTTAATTTGAAAAACATGCTTTCTCTAAATATTTTTACGGATATTTAAAAAAGTACTTAACTTTTCGACCTAAAATTGCTACTCACCGAAAGAAGAGCTAGTTTAATAGGGACTGGTTGAACGAATTTTCTTTAAAATCATTATTATTTAAGTTACGAACGAAATAAGATTTCAAACATTTTCGCGATGGCATGCCATGTCAAAAACCGTGCGACATTCAACTTTATAGCTAACACTTAGCGATGACCTCTGCACGATTTTTTGACCTTCGAGGTAGCCTCTTAACCACTACGCCAGCCGTACATTTATACCTATGATACAGTTTAGCGAAAACAACATTTCGTCCAAAGAGAAAACAAAAACCACTTCACCAAACAATTAGGAGCACACGAATTCTTTTACTACACACACAGTCTAATTGAGGCCGAAACATCACAAGAAACTG
The DNA here is from genome assembly GCA_944739405.2 of Euclidia mi. NCBI lineage: Eukaryota > Metazoa > Arthropoda > Insecta > Lepidoptera > Erebidae > Euclidia > Euclidia mi. The sequence continues at coordinate 39,363,067 of OX123205.2, read as the reverse complement.
GACGACAGGCTCTGAGGGCAAGAGGGCCCTTATGACGTCATATAACAAACGTAACACTCGGCACTGTCGGCTATTTGCGACACCACTAGGTCATATAAGTGCTCTACAAACTTGGATACAAAAATAACTGTATACCTATAGGTATAACATTTTGGAGGTACTAAGTGAGACATTTATTATCCCTTGCCCCATTCTTCGGAGAGTCCGTAAAAACTAATAATTAATAATTTAAACCGTTTGTCCGTGTGGTGACGGATTAAGAATACGGATTGTCACCACCCTGTATCATCCCATGGGTGTCGTAAGAGCCGACAGATGGAGCATATTATGAAGAGAACAGTACTGTAAGAGAAGGGAAACTTGATACAAACCCTATACCAACCCGTTTGGCCAGCGTGGTATAGTAGGCCAATTCCTCCTTTCAAAGGAGAGGCCTAGTCCAGGAGTAGACTGTTAAAGGCTGATGATGATGAATAATTTAAACTGGTAATTAGGTAATGCCACGAAGATATTTGACAGTCGTTAAGAGGAGGCAATAGCCTCAAATAAAATGATACTGGTCTAAACCATGGCATATCGCTATCCCTTTGGTTTGTGGAGGTCAAACGGCAGCCTCTCTGCGGAAAAGCTAATTTTCTGTCATATCCGGTTAGATTTGTAAGCGGACCTCGGGCTCAAAAGCGTAGGCAAGCCTTGGATGAAACCGGGATAACGATGATGTCATCATCATCGTCCAAGCTTTATCGCGGTTTGGTTTTTGGTTATCCAAAAGCCATGTCTTCAAAGACCTATATCCTAAATAGCAAAATACCAAAACATAATTTTATCCCATCATTTAACTCTCGATGAAACTATGAACTCCACGGCACTCAAGCACGTTATAATTTTATCCTGAGGGCACCTTTTCATAAGTTTGTTAGTAGTTTATTAGCTTTGTAATTGACCTATTTCTCAAGTCACTAGGCGGACGGCTTCCGGGCAAAATGGGCTCTAGATCAAAAGACTATTAAGTTAACAAGGCTGCAGGATATTATGTATTTACGTATAGCTAGGGTAACAAATAATTAAAGGAATTTAGAAGAAAATCGTTACTAGGGCTGCATAAAACGTGCTGTGGTTGGTAGCCGTGAATTCCCTGATCGGTGTATATTATTGTAAGCTTTTTGTTATAGTCTCACGCCTGTATCCCCGAAGGAGTAGGCAGAGGTGTAATATTACACCCACATTTCGCCATGAATTTTTAGGTCCCACGTAATAGGGGGCGAGCCAATTGACGTCCTGGCCACATTACCAGACTCCGTGCTGCTACTGAGAATTTCCTAACGGATAAACCCAATAACACTTGACCCGGGAATCGAACCCGAGACCTCCCAATCCCACGCGCACATTTATGCCACAAGACCAACGAGGCAGTTGTATAATTAATAGAGAATATGAACCACAAGAATCATAAAAATATGTTTATTGGCTTTAAGTTATTCTACTCTATCTATTATAAGTATTGGCATAATCATCAGGCACGCAATCAATCCACACCAATTCTGACAAAAAAGAAAACGATTCCATGTGGTAGGTAAAATAATATAGCTTCGACATCGGTAAAAAAAACTTCCAAATTTGCCTTGTATACCAAAAAATCCCAAATACCAAATGTGAAAGACACGAGACTACACACTGGTAGTATAACTAATACCTTACTTTTTTCAACCATCGTCACCATTCAAACAGATACCATCAAGACGCCAACAAATCTCTTAGATAGCATCCAGCATCCATAGATATTTATCAACATCAGAGTAGTTTGCCAGATCGTCTGGCGACGTATAGTCTCGTCCCCGCACAAACAGGCCTCGGTATCGACAGGACGCGATAACTGCATCCAGTGCTGATAGTAACGGACATTTCACTGAGATATGACGATGCTGTTTAGGATTGTTTGAGGTATTGGTGACAATATTCGCACCACACACGAATAGGAGTCAATTAATGTTGTAATGGAAATTCAATAAAATTTTAATTGTTTTCGAGGTAACTATGAGATGAGTTCAGATTATAAGTTCATCTACTTTTTATAGGCGAACTAGAGGACGCCAGCAATTTACGCCTGCAATTTTTTTAAATTTACCCGTTATGGCCCATCCCGTGGGAATTTCGGGAAATCCCTTTTTAGTGCACCACTGCGGTCCCCAAGGAACATACATGCCAAATTTCAGCTTCCTGCGCCCAATAGTTTCGGCTGTAGTGTGTCTGTCAGTCAGTCAGTAACGCAAGGATTTTATATATTAAGATAACGAACCGGTAGTTTACACAGTAGATAGATACATTATATTATAATCTTGTGTTGCATCCACATAGCAGTGAGTATAGCAACTCGTTATGGGCACTTTTTTCAAAAAGAGCAGAACCGTACAACAAACCGTTCTGAAACAAATCAGTCGAGGTATCTCCATGGACTGCTTCAAAGAGTGTTTGTCGAATGTTGCCTAACAAAAAATAAATACGATCTCGATGCACCGATAAGCAAGGGAATGTATGCCATCGTATACAAGGGATAAAGACTGAAGAACAGACAGACAGAGCGAATACTATTTCTATAAATCAAGTTCCATCGACATTTATTTTTCAGAATTACTTCACCTAAAATTTTGTTTTATTACCCCAATTCTGTTCCATCTAGTCATCCAAAAAATAAATTTCAAACACGTGACGTCATTTAAGAGTCGAATGTAACACCTGACAACAGAGGCAAATAAAGCTAACAGCCCACCTGGTCGTTAAGCTACGAAACAAATAAATCCGTCGTGAGAACAACACTGCCATCACAAACACACTTTATAGACGATTAACGACATACAACGAGACGTGTAATTTTTTTTAAATATTTTAGACTCACGCCTGTATCCTCGAAGGGGAAGGCAGAGGTGTAATATTACACCCACATTTCGCCATGAATTTTTAGGCCCTACGTAATAGGGGCGAGCCTATTGTCGTACCGAACACATTACTAGACCACGGAGTCTACTGAGAATTTCCTAACGGAAAAACCCAATAACACTTTGCCCGGCCCGGGAATCGAATATTTTCGCTAAGGTGATTTGAGTTTTGATGGGTAAATGGAAAGGAGCTTTTCTTTAAAACACATTATGAATTGACACAGATTTCTATACTGACACGTATCCAGACATTGATAAATTGAATTATTGACACAATCAATTTAACGTTTTTGTCACATAAAAATCAATCATACTTTTTTGTGCATTTTGTTTTGCATTTTAATGATTTACAACACGCATTGGGCAAATGTAAGTGTAGAGAGTGTTTGTAAATAAATAAATACATGAAATAAAGAACTGCAGTATATGGTGCAGAGGATTAAGAAACACAACATAACAATAATTGAGAGAAGATACTGAAGACTCAAAAGTTTATGGTCAGTTGTGCAGTGTCAAGTATATCGTGATGTGATCTGTTTGGACATTATTATCAGATTATAGACAGAAAACACAAAAAAAAATTCACAACAAATTGACGACCGGTTGGCACAGCGGGATTGTAAGGGACTGCTACGCCGATGGTCGCGGGTGCATGAACATGGATGTTTGTCTTGGCCTGGGTGTTTCTATATAAATATGTATTTACAAAAAAGAAGTATTTATGTGTATGTTTATCCATTATCTAGTACCCATAGTACAAGCTCTGCTTAGTTTGGGACTAGATGGTGATTTGTGTATGTGGTAGAATATTATATTATTATTATTTGAATTGACTGTCTTCCAAAAGCTCTCCCGCTATCGTCATAAAGATATACCAATAATGGTAAATCTAGTGTTCAAAGTTAGGGGAGCACAAGTTACTGGAATACTTTTTAAGGGGAGAAAATTTATAGGGTGTAAATTGTAGGACATAAACTTAAAATATCACAAAGTATTTTATGGCTATTGCTGTCTTTGCTGATCGTGGAATGGAGGAGCAGTCAAGCTGGATGTGGTATTAAATAGCACATGCACTAAACGTAAATGTAAAAAGATCTACAAGGAAATAAATTCTACATTTTATTACTCGATACATACATTTGTATCGAAACCTAAACCGATTAACGACCATGAAGGAATTTAAATTCCTATATACAGGCTGTTAAAAGACCTACCTATCATTACGAATATTTTTTACGTCTACCTGGGAAATTACTGGTTCAGGAGATATTGAGGCTCAAGTTACTATACAATTTTTGTAATTAGGTACAAAATCGATGCATAAACCCCGCCAAAATGTTCCATAGATGTCCTATGCATCCATGGATAAGTAAGTAAGTATTTCGTCATTTGCACGCGCGCACTAGGTATTAATTGCGGATTAAAAAATGCGTTTCCTTAAAAAAAAAAGTTTCCCAAGTTTTATTTTTGCTTAGTATGACTTGGCATGATGTCGAAAACTAGTAGACTTTGGCTTGGTGATGGGTCTTGGGACAGGCAAATCCAAATATATCGCTTAGGCCTAGTCCAAATTTCCCTAGTACAAATAACATAATATGGTTTTCTATGCTTATTTATCTTTGTTGTAGTTATTAAAACAATAAATAAAACATGCAGCACTCGACGCAATATTCCTTCGGTTTCTACCCATCTCACTAACTAGTAAAAAGAAAACTGGAAAAATAGTCAAGTTGATAATTTTCAAGCAAATTTATTTAAACTGTTTCTAAGACCAGCTTTGTGACATACCTACTCACCAATGTAGACAGTGCCACATCCTCAATATTCAGTCTTTCGCGACAAGAGCCATACCGGCAGAATTGCCTTGTAAAAATCATATACCGATATTATTATGGAGGGTGAAAATATTGCTGACAAACAGACTACCAAAACACACAGGCACAGCGTAATAAAGATGAAGGAAAAAGCAATTCAGCTATCAAGTGCAAAATATTGCTTAGAAGCGATTGTTGTGTAAATATTTTTCTGCTATCGTAGAAATATACAAAGATATATTTAACATCAAACTGGACATAATATACATATATGCTGTATTCTAAGAATTTTGTAGTTCTATTAATGATAATGACAAACGGTGTTTTTAGACAAACTGAATCTTTCTTTTCTCCGCTCCCGCTTGGTAAGATTCATTTATACTTATAGCACTGAACTTTACAAACATTCAAATGACTTCGTTTTTGTGATACATACAAAAGAACGAAAGTGCAAAATCAAGTATACATACAATGTGATCTCTTGCGGGAAACAAAACCACGACACTCGTAAAATTTTAAAATCAGCCTTGCAAAGCCCGTATAGAAATCAAACCCCCGAGACGATGCCCTTTAGGCAACGGCTAACCAACCACTGTGCCATAAATGCAGGCACCAAACATTGCCAAGGCAACAAAGACTCCGCAAAAGAACCGCAATAATTCCAAGTTAGGTATATTACCATTATTCCCTTGAGAACATTTAGTGTAATAATTCGTAAGACGCAACGCCTGGCTCAAGTCCCGGGACAATTTGTTAATTAACTCCGATGTGGGGTGCACGCTAATATTCCTTGTTTATTACAAAATGGGGAGATTTTCCCAAAACATCGAGTTTGGTAACGGAACAATACTAATCGGAAAATATGATCCTGACTTTCTGAGGTCTGCGCGTTTTCCTCCAATAAAAAGTTTTAACAGGCTAATTTCCGTTTTTTGGAAGACATGTGTTGGACAAGTGTGAATATGAATATTGTTTTGGGCATTATATGCAGGTATGTGTGTAAATGTAGACGGCGCGGATAATATGATGATAATTAAATGTTTAGGAAAACAGACACCGTCATCTGTTCTTAAACTTGCCTAGACCTGTATTAATAGATTTCTCATCAACGCGCTCATATATTCCATAATTACTTATAGATGGTCATCATCATCCTCTTAGCGTTATCCCAGTTTCAACCTGGGGTCCGCTTACTAGTCTAACCGGATTTGGCTGAATATTAGCTTTTCCACAGAGCGACTGCCTGCCTGACCTCTGCAACCCGAAGGGATAGCGATATTCCATGGTTAAGACTAGTGTCACTTTATTCAGAAGGTACTGACGCCCTGTAACGACTGTCAAAGATCTTCATGACAACCGGGACCGACGGCTTAACGTGCTCTCCGAGGCACGGGACAAGCGATAATTAACAATTCAATACGCACATGACTCCGAAAAGTCATTGGTGCGTGCCGTGGATTCGAACCCGATACCATCTGCATGGCAGTCTGTTGGTATCTCCACTAGGCTATCGCTGCCTATATAATTACTTATAGATGGTACTACGGTAAAAATGGTCGAACTGACATTACACTGCGCCTAGAATTGTAGATTCGAACCCAAAGAGCAAACTTGGTTGGCCCAAATAAAAATTCTATACTTCCATATGTACCTATAACTACAACAGTCATATTTCGCAAGCATTACATTTAGCTGAATGAAAAAACATTAATCCCGGTATTTCACAAATGTTACCTCGCTTTTCTACCCCAAACTGCATCTTTTATCCAAACCAGTCAAACGCAAGCAAGAAAAAAGCTTTATAATATCAAACTTTTCTACTCCAGACTTGCATTCTGTTGAACCAAAATGAAATTGCAAACACACACATAAATCGTAGCCATGCCTTCCCGATCCCTTATGTCATGGTATCCCTTCTCAAAGATAAGCAAAATAAATGAAACTAGTGGGTAACTTGAACGAAAATCATACATATACATACATTCAAGCATATGTAAGGCAAACTAGTGGTCGTAGCGTAAATTGGGAGAGGCCTATGTGTTGATTGATTAATCCAATGATGAACAGAGATTGTTCACCATAGGGGCAGACAGACAACAAGCTACCACTTTTAATTACCAAATCTTTTGTCTCATTCACTCTCATTTTTTACGAAGACTGGTTTGAAATTTTTCTGAAGGCAGATTTCGACTAGTTTTAAGTTAATCTTAATTGTGATAATGTAAGTCAAATCTACACTCATGAAATTGCATGATTTTTACATCAGAATGATCCGGTAAGTGGAAGCGTTACGCTTTTAAATAACTCGTGCACTAGGAATAAATCCTGTCGCAGAGAACTTTACAAACATATACTTACAACACTTTTCCGATAACGAAACAAAATATTGTCTCGCGTGGAAATCAAACTGCCAACTAAGCCAAACGTGAACTCTATAGAAAATCGTTAAAGGAATTCATAAATCCGTACCAATATGATCTTAAATTATATCACATAAAATATTCATCTACAACTTTTTTAGCGATAGCTGAGTGGAGAGACCGACAGACTGCTACGCAGAGGGTCTCGGGTTCGAATCCACGGCACCCACCAATGACTTTTCGGAGTTAAGTGCGTATTAAATTGTTAATTATCGCTTGCTAAACGGTGAAGGAAAACATCGTGAGGAAACCTGCATGTCTGAGAGTTCTCCATAATGTTCTCGAAAGACATGTGAAGTCTGCCAACCTGAACTTGGCCAGCGTGGTGGACTATGGCCTTACCCTTCTCATAGTGAGGAGAGGCCCGTGCCCAGCAGAGGGACAGTATAAAGGGCTGATGATGATGATGATGAATCTTTTTTTGACATCAAAGCCTAGTAACCCACTACATTTGTATGACTAATATCCACCGGCTACCGTTACTTTTATATGTTAGTTCTCTTTATCACTTAGGCTATGCTAATTTGTCCATCGATCTGTCTGTGTGCTTAGCCAACTAAATATAGGTGGAGTAATACACTGTAAACAGCTACGGACGTAGGCACAAAACGACCAGCTATAGATATATGATTCATTTTTTTTTCTCATAGGGTTCCCACCAAGAACTTAGGGTCCCAAGACAACCTCACCTGCAAGTGGTGCACCTGCCGATCAACGGACGAGGCTCTGGCAAACAAAATGTCCCAATAAACGGCAATAGGCTCGCCACCTATTACGTGGGATCAAAACACTGGCGAAAAGTGGGCGTTTAATATGCCTCTGCCTACCCCTTCGGGGAATCAGGCGTGAGTCTATGTATGTATGTATGTTTTTTTTCTTATAAAGTGGGCTATTTTTTAAGCTTACTTGTAGATTTCCCACACCATGTAGACCTTGTCAAACTTTAGATAAGTTTAAGCATATTTTGTCACAAAGCGGTAAGTTGGTGAGTCCAATTACTAAAGAATGAAAAAATATTCAACAAAGTTTTGATCGTTAAAGGAAACCCACTTCTAAAACTAAAGAGAATTCTAGAATTACTTTGAGACGCGACCCTAAGAATAGAACTTTTCCGTCAAGTATATTCTGGTCTCAGGATTACAGGATGATATACATTACATACTTAACAAAAGCAAATGCAGCGATAGCCTAGTGGAGATACCAACAGACTGCCATGCAGAGGGTATCGGGTTCGAATCCACGGCGCGCACCAATTACTTTTCGGAGTTATGTGCGTATTGAATTGTTAATTATCGCTTGTTCCGTGCCTCGGAGAGCACGTTAAGCCGTCGGTCCCGGTTGTCATGAAGACCTTTGACAACCGTTACAGGGCTTCAATAACTTCTAAATAAACTGACACTAGTCTAAACCATGGAATATCGCTATCTTTTGGGGTTGCGGCGGTCAGACAGGCAGTCGTTCCGTGGAAAAGCTAATATTCAGCCAAATCCGGTTAAACTAGCAAGCAGACCCCAGATTGAAACTGGGATAACGCTAAGAAGATGATGACTTAACAAACATGCAGTAAACTGATACAAAGAACACTGACACTAATAAATAATTAAATATAATAATTTGTGACTCACACAAAGAGTTGTCTCGTATAGGAATCTGAAAGTCCCACTTAAACGACTCCGCACCCACCCAACAAAAAAGAATGTCATTCAAATATGGGCTTTAAGTATTGCTCTTAAAGTATTCTTTACATTGGCACATAAATTAGCAGATAGCTCGCTGTGTGCTACATCTTGGGTGGGAACAGAGTCGTGTAAGTGGGCTTAGACTTTAACCCACGACACACGATGCAGTACCAAACGCCCAAGCGGCCAGTTAAGCCAACATTCTATCCATGGCATCCATGCAGTCAGATAAATACATATTTTAAAAAACTCGTTCACCAAGTATACCTGTTGTCATGCGACAAACACATGGTCTCCACGTAACTGATACGGCTCACGTGCTTCCCGATATAGTTGTTATCACATAAGTGCATATTGGTACCAGATAATGCAAAACTATATTGAATTAAAAGACCAGCATGGGCTACTTTGTATGTCCCAGTTTGCGACATGAAACATACCTAATGAACTTGTATTTCGCTGACTCTTATTTACATTAAAAGCGGCATATCGGCAAAACCTATTAAAAACAAACCGGCTATTTCGTATCTTTCTGTAACACAACGCTATGTCCGCCTGAAGAACAGAACCCTGAACTACAAGACTGTTCAGTGCGTAAGCACTAACCACTACAATTCCTTTCTACAGTTTAAAATACTTCAGCTTTTCTAAGAAGTACCCTTCCATCAAAGCCTAACAGTAATGGACTCAACAAATAGGCCTTGGCAAGAACAACGAAATCCTTTCCCATCCTTAAAACAGATAGATCTTCGAATACAATATTTAAGAACCCTTAAAACATTTTCCTCCAAGAGATACTCAAAAGTATATCAGACAATAAGACAATTAATATTCATAATTATGTTCTGTACCAACTTTCAACAACTGTATAGGCTTTCTGCGAAATCTCCATTGCCTTTCAAAGATCCTAATATTTAATACTTCATATTTGAGTTCTCGAAGGGAACGAATTTATCAAACTTCGCTACCGGCCAGTTTGATTTATTAATCGCCGAGAAGTAACTGAGATGAGATTTGATTCGATATAGGTTCAGAAAGTAATTTGAATAACAAATTTGGATGAATCGACAAAGTACGAAAGTATCTGATTTTCAGGCACTTATCTGTGTAGCAATTTTCATATTAACGTGTTTATTCATAAGATAATATGATTACTTTTTTATTTCGTCGGGGTTTATTATTTGTTTCTTGATTCTCCTGTACACGTTCATTAATTGCCTATTCATAAAAATAACATTATTAGTCGTATGAGCTTTCAAACAGTGGACGTCTTTCGGGTGAAATTATGATGATGAGCTTTAAAACTGAACATACACATTACACAATATAATTTTAGGTGTAGTTGTCCATCCAGCGATACAAAAGGAAAAGATAAATAAGCAAAAGAACATAAGACATCAAAAGAAACGTAAGAAAATACAATCCTTGACATATCCTTACATAACTTAAATGAAGACACGCATCATCAAAGGAAAAGAACTCTTACAGGAAAGCTTTATAAACTTAGAACATACTCCCGGCATCTGAAACACCAAGTAGCAAAGAAACCTCCCCATATTTTCCTTACACAACTTCCTAATCACAAGGTTATGCCGCACCCTTACAAATCTGCGCATCGGCTGCCAATAAACAAATGTAACACATCATACTACGTCGGCATGACATTGGATAGTGTGGGAACATGTTATGACGTAATAACCATCGTTAACGTGATGGTATATGGGTGTGTGGACATTGATTTGAGTAAAAGAGTAGACGTTGACGTAAAAGCTACAGTAAAATATTAATGGCTGACTAACTGCGCAGTTTCATAAGGCTACAAAATCAGATTTTCAAACATAAGTTCAACTCATATTTTAACCTCCTTTAAGGTAGAATGTTACAATATACTTAATTAAAAGAAACTTACCATAGGCACGAAGCGACGTGGGGTACCAAATTGAAATCATGTCATTCGAGGCAACGCATACGAGTATAGGCATCTCTTAAAATCCTCTGATCACATAAGTAAGACTAACAAACATCCTATGAAACGAAATGAAAAGTTTGTGGCACAAAAGTCAAGGTCAAAAGAAAGTATCATCCAATTTATTTCCACGCCAATCAACTCGTCATAACACAAGTTGAAGCTATTACAGACACAAAAATATAAACAGGAATAGGACTAGTTGAAGTGTCACGAGTTATTTTATAGATATTTTCTTTACACAAACAAGTAGAAATGGGTGCAGTTATGTAACGTCGGACAGATATATAGTTACTTATTCAATGTCAAACAAAAGTTCACCCACTTAGGAACGCGTCCACAATGAATAAGAGATGGATTTTACAAAGTAGATTGCTATTAATAATAGGATGAGAGTTTTATTCGAAAATATGGAGAATTTCCAAGAGTGTAAGAATGACTGCCTCATTGGTCTCGCGGCATAAATGTGCGCGTGGGATCGGGAGGTCCCGGGTTCGATTCCTGGGTCGGGCAGTGTTATTGGGTTTTTCTGTCACGAAATTCTCAGTAGCCGCACGGAGTCTGGAAATGTGCCCGGTACGGCAATAGGCTCGCCCCTTATTACGTGGGACTAAAGTATATCTGGCGAAAAGTGGGTGTAGAAATACACCTCTGCCTACCCCTTCGGGGATAAAAGGCGTGACGTTATGTATGTATGTATGTATGTAAGAATGGGAAAAGACAACGCCGACAAATCGCCCTCGGATTCCAAGACGTAGCAAGTCAAAAATACAATGAAGATGGCGAGCATGATGATGATGAAGAGTGTACCTACACAAATATACCCTGACAAGGTAAGTATAACAGTATCATTGTGTAATGCCTACAGCCCGATAAATGCCAACAGCGAATCTCTAATCACTGTACCGACAGCAAAAATTACCCAACAAAAAAACCCGTTTCCACTTACTTTTGCATGCATATGATTCACTTGTGAGATTAGTTTTCGATTGCTTTACAGATATTTAAATTTATACGAAACAACGTATCATATCTGTATATATAAAATCCTTGCGTTACTGACTGACTGACAGACAAGCTAAAGCCAAAACTATTGGGCGCAGGAAGCTGAAATTTTGTATGTATGTTCCGTGGGGACCGTAGAGGTGCACTAAGGAGGAATTTCCCGAAATTCCCACGGCATCGGGCAGAAATAGTTAAATTAAAAAAAATGTGCGAGCGTAGCTGCGGGCGTCCTCTACTAAACATATAAGTTTCTTTAGTTTGCAAATGAAAACATCACAGAAGCAAGTCGAACAAAAAACAACAATTAAAAAGTAAGTAACGATCCCACAGAAGATTATTACGAAACCGTACAAAAAATGTACGGAACAACATAACACTAGTATAAAAGTAAAAACAACCTAACAAATCTATAAATATAAAACAACCTCACCGACTTACACAAAACAACACTATAAAACCTACTATCCTTATAGTAGTAAAGACATAATATCCCCTTCACCCCACTAAACTTGACATTTCATAGGGGAGGCAAGGTCGAAGCGAAAACGATTTGTTTTCTGTACACCGCTGCGTTTGACCGACAGCTATACTCATTCTTCAGACACAAAGAGTAATGGATAATGCTAAGTAAATGACGTGTTTTATGAAGACGTACGTAGGTTTTATTGTAATTAGGTGCTTTTTTACGATGGTACCTACATTGCTGGATCGTTTTATAGTTTATGACTTGTATTCCATCAGTCATACGGGACGTCGCGTCGCTTCGGGACGAAAGAGAAATGTTTACTTTTAGTAAACAAACTGAAATGTAACATTAAATATTTGTATTTGAAAGAAGTGTTTGTATTTTCTATAACAAATGTTTGTACATATTTTTATATGTCCCAATTTCTTCGGTATGCTTGTTACATAATAATTTATCATTGTTATTTATCTACGCTCGGGCTTTTATTTTTCATTTTGTTCAGAGTATTTTAGTCACATTTTCTTTCTTTCTAAACACTAAAACACTTTATCAAACCAAGTCATATAGGGTTAGATAAAATCAAATCTTCAAACATTCATTGAAACATGATATCAGAATCTAATAGAGTAAAATTATCGCATTACTCGGCGCCACATAACATCACCAGCCACTGACACAAACCCCACAATTGAACCATCAATACAATTGATCGCTACATTGATATTTATGGCATATTTCAAACGCCATTATGTTAATGTGCCGGCGCATAGTTACGAATTTGGAGCTCGGCTATCTAAAAATATGATACTACTTATAAAATGAAGACTCAGTTCTGTTTTGTCTTCCTGTAAGTTTGTTATCAAATTTTATGATAAGATTATTATAATAGAAATTTGATTATGTTAAGGCTGAGTAAATTCCAAAAATATAAAACGTCACGAAGTCTATAGTAGCGTACGGTAGGAACATTAAGAATTAAAAGTTTGCCTAACTAAGTTTACGATTCATAAAAAGGAACCAAACCATCCCTTTATGAAACAATCAAAAACTTTAGTTAGAACACTTCTGTCTGTTCTTTTAAAGACTCACTGCCATGAGTTGTACTTAAAGGTATGCAAAGCTTAAAAAGACTATTAGTCATATTCAATTCATAACGCTAATCAAAAGCTCCATTGAATAAGATTTCAAACAAAAGGATATTTAAACGCCAGCCCGCTCGCCCTGACGGATATTTTCAAGGTCATGGTCACCAACCGATAGCACTACCAACTAACGTGACAGTTGACAAACAATACAATATTTTTTATCAAACAATGCGACCATGCTCGCAGCCGATGATAAAAGCACATTTCCTAAGTAAAGCTAAATGTATTGGCACAGAAAACAATTACTAGAGAGCATATGACATTACTGAGGCTTTCGACTCGCTATGCGTCACGATGCAGTCACCCTAGCACGCTCTATTTCTATAATATGCCTACATAGACCTAAGCCGTAGACGTGGCAGACTAGATCGATGTTGGAAGCGCTTAAGTTTTTTTTTTACTTTTCAAGGCTATGGTAGAATGGCGTAACTACTAAAATACCGCAAGAGTGTGTGTACTTCAAGGTACTATTATCGGACCAATTATTATTTTGGACTTTGAATTTTTGGCAAGGGCATGTGTTATCTCTTAGAGCGATGTGACTGGCTTATGGTACCAATAACGTTTCGTGTAAAATGTCTCTTTCCTACTATCTCACTACCACTTATTAAATTTTCATGTTGCTATTATGTTTAAAAAAATAATTAAATCCCTATTTTAGGAAACACAATGCAATGTTTTACAAATCTAGACAGACATCTAGATAATATAACTTCATGCTAACGAAATAGGTCATAAAACTAAATATAGCTGCGAAGATAGGCAGTTCCGGAACTCAATCAAAGAGCCTGCGATAACAAGGTATTCGTTCTATCGCTTCCGTATTACTCGCTCGTTTCGCAGCTAAGGCTGCGAATGCGCCAGAGATGTGCAAGCAGGTCGAGCTGCACGATGATGTGCGAGAAATTACATCTAACTTCAGAATCTTGTTGTGTTATGACGCGAGAATTAACATGAAAATAGATTTCTTTTGCAATAACAGCAGACTGTGTTGCATGTTAGGACAGCTTGTGCTTTACACTGCATACATTTCATAATCGTTTGAATAATGTAAAGCTTCATAGCCCGTAGTTTAATTTCAATGACTACCCTTGGCATTACTTTACGTTTCCTGACCTAGAAAAGTGATAGTATAAGAGGTTCTCTGCCACTCGCACCGCTTAACTCCCTCACACAACGCTATCTAGTGGAAACGCTGACTAATTACAGCAGTAATAAAAGTAACCACGGCGAATTAATAAAATTGTCAATTCTGTAAACGTACACATCTAACAAAATCTACTATGTAATTCTGTTTTGTTTGTTGACAACGTTTTAAACTTGTACAAGTTTATATATCTGCCTTTTTCGAGTTAACTTGAATATTATAAGCTATATATTCTTCAGTCTTTCTACTCGTTTTACGTATCGGTTGGCTAATAGCGGTCGTCATATTTTATTATAAACTTTTTTGGAAGCTTGAGAATACCGTTATATCCTCAACGTCAAAAATATAGAATGTTTGCATTTTTCTTTTTACCTTTCTGTAGAATGTAAAAACCATTTAGCTACAACTGACTTCTCACCGTTCCGGTCAACTAAGCCAAACTCCTCAGTTGGAAGACTATTTCTTACTTCCGAAGCTGCCATGCAAAAACTAGTGTTTATATCTATATTTATATTCGAAAACCTGCACATCATGGAAATCACTCCTATTCTGTTTCATGTTCTGTTCACATCTGGCTGTCAATGCGCCACAATGATTTACATTTGCTCCAAACAAATTACTACAAATATATTCTGTGCCGCCCTTGGCCAATATCAATATTGGAATCTATTCCTTGTCATTAACCATCCAGAATCATGTTTGCGAGATGAATGCGGAAACAGCTATGTCTGATTCATAATACATTTTCTGCCATTGAATATTCCTGAATATTCAGTATTCCTATTAGCTACTAAGATTATTTGTTGAGATCGCTGTTCACATAGTATATTAATGTATTCCTAGTAGGTATAATATGAAAATCACTGCCAGCTGATCTAGGAATGTCAATAACGGAGTTTTGGACTCCTTGTTAGCGTAAATGTTGTGCTTTTGGTGCCTTGCACCAACGTTTACGCTAGCAACTATTTCATCAAATACACTTAATGAAAATATTAATTCTGCGGCACGGTCAATACTTTTCTTTAGAATGTAATGAATCTATGAAAGCATTTGGGAGACAAGGTTCCTTATAAAGCATGTCGTCTCTATACAACGCCTTTCCTATCTAATACCTCTCTATCCATTTCTGTGTCAGTCAATGCCACTACTTCACTAAAGTTATTATTATTGACAAACATATTTACAATATTAGTAAGATCTATATCGAAAGTCTTCTCAGAACCGTCCGCGTGTAAAATAAAGCCATTAAACACGGCTATTTGTTCGACTAAACGCGCTTTGTAGTAAAGGCGTGCTATCATTTCCTGCGTCGTGTGAGTTGGGACTTTAACAGCTTACGGGGAAAATCAATTAGAATAATATAGAGTTTAAGGTACACGTTCTATAGAGAATTGCTGATATCCAATTTAGCCGATTTTTTTTATTTTTTTTATTACTGATAGGCTAGCGTTTGACCATGATCTTACCTGATGTTAAGCGATGATATGGTCTAAGATAGAGCACGCTTACCTAGAAGGTACCTATTCACTCGCGACTTGAAAACACCCAGGTTGTACTCGTCAGAAAACACAGACTCGGGTAAAGAGTTCCACACCTTGGCGGTACGCATAATATTTGACTTGGTGTAGAGTTTTGCAGAGAAATAATTTTACAAGGAAAGTGCTAATTATAAAAGTGTAATAACACTAGGTTATTGTCGCAATAACTGACACTGACGCGGACGAAGCCGCAGGCAGACACTAGTACAAAATCTATACATATTATATTAAATAATTAAATGAAGTCCACTAGTCCGCTGCGACATATCTTTGTGAACGCGATAAACTTAAAAAGTACCGAAAGGGATTTTACTAATAGACTAGCTGCTTCACGCGGTTTCACCCGCGTCCTGAGGGAACTACTTCGCGTACCCGATTATTTTACAGCCTAAGTTACTCCTTGGTACTTCGGCTATTCGCCAGTGAAAGTCGTCCCGTCAAAATCGGTCCAGCCGTTCCAGAGATTAGCGAGAACAAACAGACAGACAAAAATTGTAAAAAATGACATTTCAGTATATTTAGATATATAATTCATGCGAGCGAAGCCGCGGGAGATATCTAGTTGAATTTCAAATACATTACGTTTCGCACTAATGAATCCTTTCATAAGCAAAACAGACAGTGTGGAACAGCAGAAATCAATCTGCAAACTAATGCTAATTGCTTTCAGTTAAACAAATTAACACCGAGGGCGGTACACGAGCGATATTGGTTTAACTAAGCACTGTTATCTAATATCATCTAACTAGTATTGAAATTACTTAGTTGGATAATAGAGCAAGCGTTAACCTGCTCATGCATAATAGTTTAGCTTGCCCGAGGACTTCTCGAATGTCATAACTATGATTACTAATACTGCAGAACCTAGTTACACATACGGATGATACAGTAGTGAGAAATAATGCACTAATCCTAAATAAACACAATATTTGATCTATTTAGAATTTATGCAATTTGTCTAGAAACCTCTCTAATGCTTCTATTTACAAAAGTAAAAAATAAATAACGTAGTAAAACCCAATGAACACATAATGCTACATAAATGCAACTGCATATTTCTGTTACATTTTTAATGTTTTATGGCTGTAAACGCCAGTGTATTATTTCTCACTCGTAACACATACATACCTATTGATATAATTTGAATTCTGTAAAATAATAATCAGTAATAATGTGTTATATGTAATTATATGTACTTATCGAAAATATTTGAACTTTAACGAAATAAGGTAAATAATATCACTTCTAAAAAATCCAAAAAATAACAGCATGAAGTACCTATGCTATTATTTTTTCGCATATTATTATATCATCTCAATAAAATGACAATTTTAAAAGTTGAGCGTAAATACCTACTTACTACAAACTTACAACAATTTGCACTAAAAGATACGATTCACAAATTTTTATCGATCACCGCTGACCTCATTATCATCGCACGCGAGAGATAAACTGACTCAAAACTATACACATAACCTCCAAATTAACATGTCACTACTTATCGAACTTACGTCTGCCACCAAAATGTAAACATTGCCATTTATCTTACCAAAATACATCCAAATATGACCACAGAAGCAAAACTTTAGAAATAAAAAAACTTACACACTTCACTTGAAACTTTCCACAACAAAAATTCAAAAAACGAAGCACCTTTTTCGAAAAGCAATTAAATCCAAAATAACATGACGTCCAAAGTAACAAAACACGACGATTCAAATTTTGAAAATAGAAATATCAATTGTTAAAATTGCTTCTATTTTTCGGAAACACCTGAAATTCGTTTTCCAAACTTCGAAAACACGCAGCGTTCTTTTCGTTTTCTGCGGGCGAATTTTTATTCACGTGAAACTCGCGGGAGTTTTTCGGTGAAATATAAATAGTATGGAGTGGCGTACGTCCGATCGGCGCGAGTGGGCCGCCTACACTCGGCAGCTTTCAGTTTCAGGCCGCCCAACGCCCGTTCGAGGGATGCAAACGACTTTTGTGCCCGCGTCGAGCGCAATGCCAAGCTTTGAACTTGACGTCGAGTCTTGTTTAGTGTTTGTTTGAATTAGGACTGTTGGTATTGTTTTAGGAGTTAGGGGCTTTTGTTACGTAATACAAGTTGTGAGGAACGATATGAATGATATAGTGACTTGCTTACCCATTGTAGAGATCTAAATTAATGTATAATTTAGCAATTGCTAAGAAATGTTACTTGTAAAATAGGAGTATTGTGTGTATTGTTTCTACCAAAAATTAAGTTTCACATATTCGGGTTTCTGCCACATCAAATTTCCTTTCCCTTCCATAAGCATCGGTCTATTGGGATTGGTATAATCTGACTGCTTTTAAAGCCAGATATATTACTACCGAACTAGTCAAAAATCAGTCTTCCGAAAGAGTTTATCATTTTGATCATTACTTCATCGATTACATAATAATTCGCGATATATTTCTTAGTCACGTATATTAATATGCTTATCAGTCATACGCAGGTCAAGTACAAAACTGTATTATCGAATAATAATTATATAAATGTCGGCTATGATATCTTTAATCTCTAATTACTAATTATTCTGTATTACTTTCAAATTTTGACACAATAATAAAATCAAAATGTATGTATTTACAAAAAAAAAGTTTATTATAAATGTATTTTTATCCATTATCAAGTACCCATAGTATAAGCTTCTGCTTAGTTTGGGTCTAGATGGTGTTGTGTGAATGTGGTAGAATATTATTATTATTATAAAATTCTTCAGATAGACAGATTTGAGAATATAGGCCTATTAAAAAGACTTCAAGGAAAATTAGTCATTCCTATTGGAATTGTTGTAAAGACTAATAGCGTTGAAGTTTAACTAGCTCTCGTGAAAAATCTACGGAAAAACTTAAGCGAATAAAATATTACTACTAGCTGTCCCTTGCGGTTTAATTTGCTATCAGGTCCAAAACTCTTAATATTCTTCTCTTTTTCTTTTCGTGTGAGTGTGTGGCCAACTCTGGTGTCGGAGTTTTCAGACCGCCCGTAGGCCTCCGACATGGCCTAACGATCCTTATCCTTAGACAAGAGCCGGGACCGACAGCTTTACGTGCCCTCCGAAGCACGGTAGCGCTCAGATGTAAATGCCACACACGGTCACCCATCCAAGTGGCGACCTGTGCAAGCGTTGCTTAACTTTGTCGATCTGTTACGAACGACAAGCTAAGTCTCGCTATAATATTAACCATCTAAGAAATTGCTGTTTATCTTTAGAGAAAATTTTGTTACTCGATCAACCAAAACCACGCGTTTGACTACTACCTAATTTAATCATCATGACAGCCTAGTGACGTCCACTGCTGGACATAGGCCACCCCCAAGGTTCTCAACACAGACCGATTTTGAGCAGCCCGCATCCAACCGCTCTCCGCGATCTTAACCAGATCGTCGCGTGTCGGTTCACCTTGCGGGAGGGGCCTACCCCTAATACCTTATTTAATATTCCGTCACTAATTTCACAAACGGTTCAAACATACACCTTACACTGACATTTGACTTAACGAATTCTACTACTGAAGCACTCCTCTGCCTACCCCCAATGTGCCAACCGCAACTATTGCCAAAGTAATTAGGCACCAATAATATATTCATGTTTCTGTCTATGTTGACTTCAGAAACTTTATTAATAGGGTTGCCACGTACTAAATTATATGGTGTCGTTCTATATTTAGTCAATTGTAACATTATACAAAATATGTATATATATTTATTTACTTATAGTCACACGCCTGTATCCCCGGAGGGGTAGGCAGAGGTTTAAATATTAGGTACACCCACATTTCGCCATGAATTTTTAGGTCTCACGTAATAGGGGCCTATTGCCGTTACCGGGCACATCACCAGACTCCGGGCTGCTACTGAGTGTTCGGAAAACCCAGTAACACTTTTGCTCGACCCGGGAATCGAACCCAGGAACTCCGATTAGCAGTCGTATGCGCTATCCACTGGACCACGGAGACAGTCAAAATTAGTATAGTACACACAATATTATTACAATTCTTATAATTGTATCACTCAAGCTTGGCCGGCGATAATCTAATAGAGATACCAACAGACTGCCATGCAGAGGGTAAAGAGATCAAACTGTATAAGTGTGTATTAATTGTTAATAATTATCGTTTGCCTCGTGCCTCGGCGAGAACGTTTAGTCTTTGGTCCCAGCTGTCACGAAGATCGTTGATAATCTGTATGGGGGACAGGGAGACAGTAACCTTGAACCTATTGGCATTGGTCTAAACCATGGAATATCGCTCTCCATTTTCATTGCAGCACTCAAACGTCCGTCTGTGTGGTGACGGATTAAGAATACGAAATGTCACCATGATATCATCCCATGGGTGTCTTAAGAGCCGACAGAGCGAGCATATTATGCAGAGAACACCACTGTAAGAGAAGGAAAACTTGATACAAACCCTATACCAACCCGTTTGGCCAGCGTGGTATTGTAGGCCAATTCCTCCTTTCAAAGGAGAGGCCTAGTCCAGCAGTGGATTGTTAAAGGCTGATGATGATGACTCATACGACAGTCGCTCTGCAGGAAAGCTAATATTCTGTCAAATCTCGACTAAACTATGGACCTCGGACCTCGAGGTGTCAAGTAGAAAGTATTGGATATAACCGGGATAAGGCTAAGACAATGATGAATTCCTACTGAAAATCAAATATTTTTCTACTATATCGAAAAATCTTACTATATTTCGCCTCAAATCTGTGGCAACCCTAATTATTCCGTAGCTATTTATAAACCTATCTGCCCAACGCGCTTGCGCTTTACATTTCTTTGAAGCTAGAACTAAACGTACAGAAGTGAAGGGTCTTCGTAACTGGTTACTCAAGCTCCACAGTAAAGTTTAGCTAGAAACGCTTGTTTTGATTTGTTTTTGAATAATATATACACGGAAGATAGGGTATAGTTTGGTATGATAACAATTGGGTAGTATCACGGATGTGTATTCGTGAGAGGTTAGGTAGAACTGTTGTTACTGTTTAACGTAAATTGTATCCATAGATTATAAAAAAGAAAACGCATATTAATAATGTTCGTAATTTGAAAGGTAAGTAATATTTAACCCCATGTTTTGCTTCACAGTTTAATTAATGAAATACGTTAGACCAGGGGGCCAATTCTCCTATTTTATATGACATTGATATTATATTTTGAATGGACTCAGAAGTGGTATTCTGATAGCCTAATGTCATTATCGTATAATTTGAAATAAACAGTTCATCGTCGACACATATTTTGACACTTGTTTCAATTTACGATCTCGTTACAACTTCGTTCAATTATCAGATAATTTAGAAGAATACGCTTTTTGTGACGTCAGTATGACACTGACATGATATCGAAACTATAGTTATTTAGTAGAATTGGGCCCTAGGTGTTCCGAAAATAATTCAAATTTTAACAAAAAAATTATCTGTACTTTTGTGAGTACTCTATTTCGTGTACTTTGACAAAACACGAAACCAGTGTATGCACTGTGAGCTGGTGAAGTAAGGTGACTCATGTGTTCGACAGGACACACAGCTAGTCGTCAATCTGGGCACTTTGACCTTTGTACCGTTCTTATGGCGTACGAAATAGGAATTATAATCGTACTACAACTGTATTTTTTTATTTTATTAATTTATAGTCTCACGCCTGTATCCCCGAAGGCGTAGGCAGAAGTGTAAATATTACACCCACATTTCGCCATGAATTTTTAGGTTCCACGTAATAAGGGCCTATTACCGTTACCGGGCACATCACCAGACTTCGGGCTGCTACTGAGTATTCGGAATAACCCAGTAACACTTTTGCCCGACCCAGGAATCGAACCCGGACTCGCTATCCACTGGACCACGGAGGCAGTCTGCAACTGTATAGCTTGGCTTATAGCTGTGTGTACAAAAAGACAAAAAATCTAATCTCAAATTTGTACCCCACCAAATCTAACATACAAAGATATTGACTCATAAAAATAATGTAGAATTTCTTCCCGTTTTTCTTGTAACTGCATAGCAAGGAAGCACCATATTATTTATAATACAAGATAACCGTAAATTTCACAAGTAAAAATTTTCTAAAAACATCTTCTAAAAATTTTCACCTCTTCCCTACTAACATGGAAATATATTCACGTAATCAATCCATACTTAAAAAATCCATAATGATGTCATAATACCTAAAATGTAATAAAATCATCCCGGATACTTAGAAAACTTATAGATAAAATCTTGTTGATGACGCTTATAAAACGATAATTTTCCCCTCTTGATAATGGCACATGTCTAGATTCTCTGAAATATGGTAATATTATAAAGACTTACCTATAACTGAGGATGGTGTTAATGTCTGGTCCCAGGGCGGTTCGTCTTCTGTTTTCCGGAAACTTCTCTCCACTGTTACACAAAAGAAATATTACTTAGTATCTAGAGCAAAATTAAAACAAATAAGTGTACGAAAATATTCGAATTGTAGCAAAAAAAAAATTATATATGGAGTCACTGAAAGTATGCATGCGGTTATCGAAATGAAGTAAAATCAATCTTTATTTCGTGTAAACTTCGTATAAAACTGATACTGGATGTAGTAACCCATCGACTTTGTGGTTGCAGTAAAAATCATCATCCTTCTAGCGTTATACTGTTTGTATCCAAGACTTACACGCCTTGGAGCCCGGGTTCCGCTTACTATGCTAACCAGATATGACTGCATATCAGCTTTTTCCGAGTTCACAAGTTTCAGTACAAAGTCCATTAAAATGATTACATCAGATATCATTATATGCACGAAAAAGTTCTTGAAATTTCGAACATACATACATATAAGTATTCATAATTGGTTGTTGTTACCCATGTTACAGATATCGTTGAGCAAATATCGGATCTTGGTGCCAAGGTACCAAATTAGAGAAAAATCCGATCTGAGTGTCGAGGCTGCATGTTGACGTAAAAACGAGCTATGGCTCGGGTTCACTTTTGGAGGGCCTAGGGTCTTAAGAGCAAAAAACATTCCAGGGCTCGAGCACGCCAAGTTAGACCAAAAAGGAATCCAAGTTTCGAAAATAAAGCAACGCTAGGATGATAATGAGAGTATAAAAAGTGTGAC
This sequence comes from Euclidia mi, assembly GCA_944739405.2. Classification (NCBI taxonomy): domain Eukaryota; kingdom Metazoa; phylum Arthropoda; class Insecta; order Lepidoptera; family Erebidae; genus Euclidia; species Euclidia mi. The sequence continues at coordinate 39,339,833 of OX123205.2, read as the reverse complement.
GGGACCGGAAAACTAAACTAGATATAACTTTCACTCTTACTTCTCCTGGCTACGCTACCAAGAGCACGTAGGCATAAACCTACGCCTGCACATAAGTATGTAGGATAGAGTGCTCTCGCATTCCGCGATTATTGGCTCGAGTAACCGCCAACACGTGTAAGCACTTTGTTACGAACGTAATAGGCAAACAACTTCTTTCGTGAGTTTGACCGTATGTACTTATGCATTTGTTTTAGAAAAGAGGTTTTGGACACGAAAAGCCGAATATCAGGAACGTGCCAGGATGGTCCGAGAGCTGGCATCAATTTTGTGTAGGTATTTTAGGCAAGCTGAAATATTGCCTCATACCTCTACGCCTGCAGGCAAAAATATTTTGCAAACCAATACAAAAACGCCTTTTTTATTCCTTAAACATTAAACTATATAAAAAATTTCACGATTTTTGGAATTACATATTGTTTTGTTGTTCATAAATTTCTATAGCCCCGCTTCTCGCCAGCCAGGTATGCAGTTCCGTGTTGGGGTATAATAGGAAGCGGTATGAGGCAAGTTTTCAGCTTGCCTCAAATACCTACCCAAAATTGACGCCGGCTCTCCGACTAGGAGAGGCAGGCTGATGAGGATGATGTTTAAAGGGATTTTTGAGGGTTGGTTTACAGATTTCGGATTTATTATGATTTCGTACCCTAAGAGTACTTATGATACCCGTATTATGTAAGTAACACTGTTATCGGTATGTCTGTCGGTTACAAATGTAGTTGGTATCTCGTATACCATAATGGGTAGAAAGTTGACAGTATAATACAATAATTATGATCCTATTTCTATCAGTGCTATACATGCTGTTTTATCTCGATAAGGGTCGGCGCAAACGGGCTACCAACCACAGCCACTGGTGGCCAGCGACAGCCACTTCACACACTTTTTCATATATTTTACTTCTGTAGCGAGTGGCCGCCACCGGCCACACGTGTGCGGCGCGTCTATACAAAATATATGAAAAATGTGTGTTAAGTTGCTGCCGCTGGCCACCAGTGGCTGTGGTTGGTAGCCCGTTTGCGCCGACCCTAAGAGGCAACATTCCCAATATCACTCTCCTAGTTTGAGTTATAGTAGCATCGCGATTACCGATTTGCCTCGTATATTTTTTAGTTGTCTTTTACGATACCCTTCTGTACTCTGTATTCCTTATCCGTCACTACACAGAAGAAGAAATATAATGGTAGAATAATCACAATATACTTACTGTTGAGGAAGTGCCCCGTGCCCGACGCCTTTCTCGATTTCTTGTCGTTGAAGTCCAAATCTGCAACAAATATCACATTATTTTATGACCAAAGTCACCTCAATCTAGTTTTAACAAGTCTAGTTTCTTTTAAACAAACATATTTTTGAATATAGAGTAAAAGTTATCTTTACAAACTTCTAACCAAACTAAAGAAGGCCTTAACTTTGAATCTATTACTCACACCAGATTCGATTAGTGTTATCCCGTGTGGTGTGACGGCTGGTGTGACCCATGCCGACAATGCCATACCAACATCGAGAGAAATAAGGTATCTCTAATATATAAAATTCTCGTGTCACAGTTTTCGTTGCCATACTCCTCCGAAACGGCTTGACCGATTTTGATTAAATTTTTTGTGCTTATCCGGTATCTATGAGAATCGGCCAACATCTATTTTTCAAACTTCCAAGTCATAAGGGTGGCCAGCCCAAAAAATCTTTTTTTTATTTTTTGAACATCTTTTTATATTTTTATTTTTTTATGATATGGCAGTATAAAATACATACAACTCTTAATTTTCACTCCTTTAACACCAACTTCTTTTTTTTTATAGCCATATTAGTAATTTCATCTTATAGTGATAATAAAGATCAATCCTGTTGGCCACGCCACGCGCATACCGGAGTCAAAAAAATCGTTTCTCAGTGTTACTGGATGAAACGGCTGAACCGATTTGTATGAAATTTTAAACGTATACTTTAGGTCTGAGAATCGGCCGCAGTTTAGTTTTTAAACCCCTAAGTAAAAAAGACGGGCCAATGCAAACATTTATTTTTGAAGTTATACTTCTTTGAAAAGGCGCGTTATGAAAGAATGATGAGAGTCACATTTTACGATGCGCATGTGTGACACAAAATTCTCACGGGAAAAGTTTTTAGTGTCTACATTCACAAGATGGCGGACGAGCCTTTTTTAATAAAATTAATATGGGTATCATTTTCGGGGTTTTCATGGATTCTGATCACGAAAATGACATCTATTTGGGAATCCAAGATGGCGGACGGGAAATTTTTAATAAAATTAATATGGGTATCATTTTCGGGGTTTTCATGGATTCTGATCACGAAAATGACATCTATTTGAGAATCCAAGATGGCGGACGGGACATTTTTAATAAAATTTTATATGGGTGTCATTTTCGGGTTTTCATGGATTCTGGTCACGAAAATGACACCTATTTGGGAATCCAAGATGGCGGACGGGACATTTTTAATAAAATTAATAAGTATGAGTACTTATAATTTTCGGGACAATCATGCATTCTGATAACGAAAATGGCATTTATTTGGAGATCCAAGATGGCGGACGGCACATTTTTAGTAAAATTAATATCTTTAAAATCATAATATAATTGGTCCAATTATCATTTGGCATCGTTTTACTGTGTCAACTTTACTTTACTTTTACTTTTTTTTTATTGACTCACGCCTGTATATTCCCGAAAGGGTAGGCAGAAGTGTAATATGACACCCACATTTCGCCATGAATTTTTAGGTCCCACGTATTAGGGGGCGAAGCTATTGCCGTTACCGGGCACATCACCAGACTCCGTGCTGCTACTGAGAATTCGGAAAAACCCAGTAACACTTTTGCCCGACCCGGGAATTGAACCCGGGACCTCCGATCTGCAGTCGCATACGCTATCCACTGGACCACGGAGGCAGTCTCTTTCTTTATGATGAGGCATTGAAAATCCAAACAACTCTTAATTTTCACCCTTCTAACACCAACCCCTATTTTTAATAGCCATCTTAGTCAGTTAATCATATCACTAGATCAGTCATACGCGCCAGTCGCATACTGGAGTTAATAAATCGTTTTATAGCTGCGTTAGTGAAACAATTCAGCAATTTCACAGTGTTAGTGATACAATACTTCTCCGAAATAATATTTTTTGGTCAATTTCTTAAGCCCTGATGGATGGATGGATGGATGGATGGAAAAAAAGGAATGAGAAAAATGACCTTAAAAAGGCGATACGGAGTTCGCCGGGTCAGCTAGTTTTAACTATATTTCCAAATAATTACGCGACATAGACCCGTTTTATAAAGTCCCCCGCGACACAGGATTAATTCCTAATGACGACCGGTTGGCGCAGCGGGAGTGTAAGCGACTGCTACGCCGAAGGTCGCGGGTTCGATTCCCGCTCAAGTCAAACATTTGTGTGCGTGAACATGGATGTTTGTCTTGGTCTGGGTGTTTCTATGTATAATATGTATGTATTTACTAAAAAAAAGTATATATGATGTATGTTTATCCAGTACCCATAGTACAAGCTCTGCTTAGTTTGGGACTAGATGGTGTTGTGTGAATGTGGTAGGAATATTATATATTATATATATAATGGGGGGTTCTCTTCTATCTAAAAAAATAAACTAAGTGTTGATGTATGATCGCTACAAGACAAGTGTAATATGGAAGGGGAGACCTTTGCCCAGCAGTGGGACATAAATTGGGCTTCATAGCAAGTGTTGTCGGTACATACTGTTAGGCTGGTTGTTGTGGTGTATCCTCTCCATGAACCGTGAGATCCTGTTGTTGTGATGCTCTCCGTCCAGACAGCAGCCTTCCTCCACCGCGCGGGCGCAGGTTCGATGGACGCGGAGTTTGCAGTCTGTATACAAAAAAAGTAAAAAGAAATAAAAACAAAATATTAAGTAAGAAAAAATAGAAAGCGACATATCTAAGGGCCAGTGGATAGTGTATGCGTTTGTTCTGAAAATCTCTGACTGTCGTTATAGGGAGTCAATACCATTTAATAAACCGACATTTGTCTATACCATGGCATATTGCTATCCCTTTGGCTTATGAAGGTCAGTCAGGCAGTCGCTCCGTAGAAAAGCTAATTTATTTATTTATTTTTTTATTTATAGACTCACGCCTGTATCCTCGAAGGTGTAGGCAGAGGGGTTATATTACACCCAGATTTCACCATGAATATTTAGGTTCCACGTAATAGGGGGCGAGCCTATTCACCAGAATCCGTGCTGCTACTGAGAATTCAGAAAACTCAGTAACACTTTTGCCGGACCCGGGAATCGAACCCGGGACCTCCGATCAGCAGTCGCATACGCTATCCACTGGGCCTCGGAGGCAGTCTTTACTTTTGGCTTTTTTATTTATACGAAAATATATATTTTATGTACTTAATATATTCAAAAGCCGAAAATCGTGCTCAGTGGTGTGCCATTGGAGAGGCCTATATCGAACAGTGGACTACGGCAGGCTGATGATGATGATGATGTTACGTACCAGTGCAGACGTATGCCTGCGGTGCGAGTCCCCAGATGATGTGGTCGCAGTGATGGCAGTGCGCCACCGAATTCAGTGACTGCAACTGCAGGTGGTGACCGCGGACCACGAACTGCAACAATCAACACATTTTTGCTAAAACTCGGCTGTTTTATAGGGCTACGTCAGCTTAGCTACCCTCTCACAGAAATTCAACATAATGTTACAGTTCCTTTCGTTCGGTGACTAAGAGTGCCGGAGTCCCATCCTCTATTCCTTCTCCCTCATACCACTGCTCCTCCTATCCCTTTTCCCAACCCAAAGGACGGTAATCGATTTTAAACTTTCGCGATTTGTATACATCATACAATATTATTTAGCGGGTCTTAGTCGCGATGATTGACTTATTTAAACGCATAAGGGCGGTTTCAGATTAGCGTATTTTTCTGCTCGTATACGGTGGTTTCAGCGTACGCACTTACACGCACGCTGCATTATGCGCTTCAAAAATCCGAACTCGCGTAAACAGACATATTTCGGCGTGTTCGCTCGAAACAGTAGTAACATCTTGTCAGTGTCAACATGAATTCTGACGACTCGTCACGTCAACGCTCGTACGAGTTGCGCGTGTGCCAAATGGCGCGCCTACACGCGCCAACATGCGCTCCACAAAACGAGCTTATACGCGCGTAAAAAACGCTAATCTGAAACCGCCCTAAATACCTCTGTTATTCTCCTACGTTTTTACCGGATTGCAACGGTCGTGGTCGCGGAGGGACTGATGTCAGCCCAGCGCCGTCCTTGTGAAGAATGCTTGTGCCCATGGGCAGTGGTAATCGCTTACTATCAGGCGAGCCGTAAGCTCGTTTGCCGCCTATAAATCTCTATCTAGCTATATCGTCACGCCTGTCTCCCATTGGGGTAGACAGAGACTATAAAAAAAAAAACAATAATACTCACAGGCTGAGGGTGTTGCTTGGTGAGCTGCTTAACCCGCTGCTTGTACAGCTTGTCTCGTTGTAAGAAAGAAGCTCGTGACCCGCCAACTGCCGCTGCCACTGCCGCCGGCCTAAACACAATAATATAATATTTTTATTGAACAAAACTATCTAACTCGGGGAAGTTCGTACCATATATATACATTTTTTCATACAATCCTTTACCTGACAATAACGAACACGTTAAAGAAACATTTATCTTTGCTTGTTTTCTTCATTTATTTATCTAATTTGGGGCAGTCGTTTGGAAGTTAAGTATGCGCGTACCAATGTACGCGCATACTTAACTTCCAAACGACGTTATAAATATAGCAGATAGATGAACATTTTTACAGCAGAAAATTAGAAATAGCTATGTTTATCTAACTAGCTTAAACAGCTCTTCAACAGCCTAGCCGCTTTATCAAATGGCGCCGTTCAACTAACGCCATGATTTTATTTTTATTCTATAATATATTAATAGAATATTTATGTAACAAAATTAAAATCTAGTCAAATAACAATGTCAAAATACATTCCGGATGCTGTACGAGACGTATTTTCCGTAAATTGTTTTCCTTTACTTCTTATACCATAGGAAACAATATATTATTGTTTAATGATATCATAATAATATGTGTTAAATTATCATAACGTTATTTAATATGAGGTATACTGTAAAGTTATAGTGCCAGAGGCTAGCACTAACACAGCCAGTAAGATTCATTTGAGCCTGACTAGAAGATAGTCCTTGTCACGCCTGTACACTTAAGTGTGTTTAATTTGACCTTTTCTCCCCGATCCAGTAGGTATTTCGGAAAATCCCTACTCAGTGCACCCTTACAGTCCTCAAGGAACATACATGCCAAACAGCTTCTTGCTCGCAATAGTTTTGGCCGTCGCTTGTTTGTCAGGCAATCCTTAAGGGACGGATTTTATATACAGAAGATGGTAGGTAGTAAATTCAAGTATGGTTGGTTATCTTAATATATAAAATCCTTGCGTTACTGACTGACTGACAGACACGCTACAGCCGAAACTATTGGGCGCAGGAAGCTGAAATTTGGCATGTATGTTCCTTGGGGACCGTAGGGGTGCACTAAGAAGGGATTGCCCGAAATTCCCATGGGATCGGCCAAAACGGGTAAATTTAAAAAAAAATCCAGGCGTAGCTGCTGTCGTCCTCTAGCTGATACATATTATGACCCTTGCGAGAGTTCACTCCTTTTTATCAATAGACTGACGAGACGGTGGAATAGCTGATGGTAAGTTGTAATACCGGTACATACACATGACTGTGTGAAATAAGAGAAGTAAAACACTGTCTATCGAGAGAATGAGCAAAGTAATTGAAGGGAGAGCGGTATAAAAGAAAAGGAAAAGAGGATAGAGCTTCGGCACTCTCAAAAATATTCTACTGTACCCGTTAGAACTGCAGTCATCCATGACTTATTAAGTAACATAGTTTAACATGTTACTTAATAAGGCATGGATTAGCCCAAGCCTTGTTTTAATTTTTTTGCAGAACTTAAACCGCAGATAATATTTATAAATAGAAACAATGCTAAAGTGTTAGATTGAATTATCTTAACCGCAACACAAATAAAAGCAGTAGACGTTATAACTGTTGTTTTCATATAAATGTCTTGTTGATACGCTATAGACCGGCTTTTCCCTTGCCTACAAGTAAGTTTCAGCCGGGACTTTTTGGATGACACAAATAATTATGCAAATACAAATTTATAGACATTTAAAGTAAACTAAGGAATCCTTATATTCGGAGTACCAGAGACTTAGTTAGGCTTGTTACATATTCTTATCACATGGGTACCCAAAACAGTGTAACTGAATTTTAAAAGAGAAATTTAAGAAGATTTTTATTTTCGCCTATAATAATATCGTGAGAAGTATAATTAGGTAGCTCTTTCAAAGCAACAGTGCCTTCGGTAATCACTTTTTTTAATGAAGGATACGTTTAAAAAAATAAAACTGATTTATCTTTAATATCTACTAGGATTGGATATTGTGGAGGACTGCCTCGTTGGTCTCGCGGCATAAATGTGCGCGTGGGATTGGGAGGTCTCGGGTTCGTTTCCCGGGTCGGGCAAAAGTGTTATTGGGTTTTTCCTGTAGGAAATTCTCAGTAGCAGCTCGGAGTCTGGTCATGAGTCCGGTACGGCAATAGGCTCGCCCCCTATTACGTGGGACCTAAAAATTGATGGCGAAATGTGGGTGTTATATCACACCTCTGCCTACCCCTTCGGGGATACAGGTGTGAGTCTATAAAATAAATCTACTAGGATTTGACACGAAGCTGTAAATGCATTCGCCAAGCAGTAGTCAAGCAATACATCTTAAACTTCTAAATAGAAAAAAGGGTACTGTTGTCTAATACTGCGAAACAGAAAACAATAATCAAATGGAATACCTCAAAAGCTGCAAATAGTATACGACTTTCACGAAGCCGCACGCGGCGGCGATTCTCCAATAAACCAACTCACATAGTACGCATATACACATTACAATCACGCATCAAACATTGTGGAGACACTGGCAAGACCACTGATCATTACTTAAAAAATACTGAGAAATTTTATTAGACTGGGGACCCGGGACTCTAAAGCGAAGATAATAATGTGTGGTAATGGAAATATAACTTTCTGTCAAAGCTGGTGAGACTCAGGATTGGATTAGATTCAGAACTCTCAAGGCGCAGGTTTAGGATCAAATCCGGGATAAGAACGATCATTATGAGGGTTGTTGACCACATTAAGTATAGCTGATGTTACAAAAATGCTACGACTTTAAAAAAATATTCAAGTATTTTTATTTTAGTTTATCTTTAGTCCCTATGTATACAGATTGATGTTGAATTTGTGTAATTTCTCCAGACCCCATTTTACAAAGATATACTATGTACTTTCTGATTTTAATATACTATGTATACTATGTACTTTCTGATATACTTTCTGATTTTTGTTTGGTGTAGAATCCCTTCAAAGCCAAATATAGTTATGTATAGCTACCCTGACTTTAAAAAAAATATTCAAGAATTTTATTTTAGTTTATCTTTAGTCCCTATGTATACAGGTTGATGTTGAATTTGTGTAATTTCTCCAGACCCCATTTTAACAAAGATATACTATACTGTCTGGTTTTTGTTTCGTGTAGAATCCTTTCAAAGCCAAATATAGTTATGTATAATCAGTATAATGAAACTTAGAAAATATGTCATAAACACGTGAACGTGAAATAGCACAACTAAAATAGCACAACTAAAATTTATTCAACATCCAATTATTAAGACATGGCTATCACTAGTATTTGCACTTTAAAAGTAACATCAAATATTATGTCATAAGTATGTGATGTGGTCAAAAGAACTTATACTTGAAATAATTTTGTATCACAGAAGGCAGAGAAGAGTTTAGAAAGAAAAGGAGTCTGAGTCTGTTAATATTTTCTTTTTACTCTGAGAAGAGTAAAAAGAAAATATTAACAGAAAAGTTTAAAATGACGTGTAAATTCCTTCGTATTTAAAATGCAATACACTCCACATCAAATCACTGGACTTATGAGAGCAACACATCACGTAGCAACCAAAACTGTCACCGAAATATTCATATAAAAAATAAGGATTCTTTTAATACAATTCACATTATATTCTACACCACTTTAAAAACTTCATGAATTGACTATAATTATGTCAGCTACGCATGACGTGGCTAGCAAAACTAACACTGAAATCGGCAACACCATGTATTCAAATGACTTTTATTCAACTCACTTGGTATTTTTTAACTTCTTTTTGGATTTAGCACTTTTAGGCGACTGCCACCATCGCCGTCTGACCTCTAAAGCCTCTTCATCAGTGATTTCGACATTAACCATTGTTAAAGAGTCTACAACGGACTTACTACTAAAAATAATACAGGAAACATATGCAGGAAAACCGGGTGGATATGTGAATAATATTGTTATTTTTATTATTTGATTGTTAGTAGTAATACTAATATGTATGGTGGATATATATTTTATGTGCATATTGCATTTACTTAATAGATGGAATTTGTTCAGTGTTACCACATCTGTTTGACATTTAAGATTTTTTGTACCTTGCAGAGGTTTTAAAGCTTAATGTTGTCATAGGAAGTAAGTGATTAACCAAACTAACTGTTAAGAATGCCCACATAAGTTGAGATGAAGAAAGGACTATATACACCAATAAGTAAAATGTTTCTTAAATAAAGATGAGTATTAAGACGGACCAAAGGTCGAAAAGATGAAAGAGAAACCTTTGATGGAGATAGAAAAAGAAATGCTACGGATTTCGTTACACAAATTCAACTTGCAATTAGCATACATGGATTGCAATTTCACAAGACCCAAAATTGTACCGAGAAGAAATTTTGTCATCTGTATATTAATACTGGTAAATTAAGTTTGACAACATGTTGACACCATTATTATTAACATGTTATTGAACATTATTTTAGTTTACAATGCTTGTCACGTGTAAACCAATATAGGATTTTCCTCATACTGAGACCGGGACTGGACCAAGAACATAATGAGGAATCAGATTGTAACGTAATGCTCCGTATTGCTACTTTCCATTTCTCTCGCTGTTAGCTGCGATCTACGAGCTGCTGGCGCCGTGTTTCTACTAGCCGCTGCCTACGCCTCCTACGTACTAGCTTCCTACAGCCAGGCCCCCTAACGCCTGACTGCACCAGCCTATGCCTGAGCCCTACCGCCTACATTAGCTGCATCGGTTGCGCCTAAGACTTGTGGTTGATATAACTCTATCAAGTGGTTTGCTCCAGGTTCATGCAAATGCTCAGCTATGGCAGATTTATTAATTTGTCGATTTTTTACAGCTGCGATATGTTCCTTGGCCCTTTCAGCGATCGTTCATTTGATCTGTCCGATATAGGAACTATCACAACTGCAATCGACCTTGTAGACGCCTGGTGTTTGTAGAGGAATATCGTCCTTTGGGGTACGCAGATTGTGTGCTACCTTGGAGAGCGGACTATATACAGTCTCAATGGAGTATTTCTATAGTACTGTTCCAACTTTTCCGTCACTCCCTTGATATAAGGCATGTAAGCCGGCACTCTGCTTAAGATATGCGGTCCATCCTCTTCCTACGGATTCCAAATGTCGCGAGTGACGATGCGAGCATGCGTTGAGATACCTGCCAATGTGTGGCGGTTTTCTGTATACAGTGTATCCAAGTGTACCATTAGCTCTCACCGTCATTTTGACTTCGAGAAAGGGTAACAATCCGTCTACCTTCATTTGTTTTTGTAATATGAGTTTGATAGATTTGGAGAAATATCTACTAATATTATAAATACACTTTACGCACTCTAAAGATTTTTATGAAAGTAACTAGCTGACCCAGCGAACTCCGTATCGCCTTTTTAAGAGTTTTTATTTAATTCCCTTTTTTCCGAGCCCCTTTCCCAAAGTTACCATTGACTTACCATTGACTTACCATTTAATCTCTTATCATTTCAGAGTCTATAAATGATGAACAAACAAACATAGATTTTTATATAATATTGAATTCCCCATTCCTTAAAATATCGGAGACGATACCCATATCGACTTAAAAAAAAAACCCGTCTGCCATCTTTGATTTCCTATCCGCCATCTTTGATCACGAAATAGATGTTGTATTTGGATTCACCATCCCTTAAATCATCAGAGACGATACCCATAATGATTTTTTTAATTTTTCCCATCCGCCATGTTTGATTTTCCATCCGCCATCTTGAATCACAAAATAGATGTTGTATTTGGATTCCCCATCCCTTTAAACATCGGAGACGATACCCATATTGATTTTTTTTTAAATTACCATCCGCCATCTTTGATCACGAAATAGATGGTGTTTTTGAATTCCCCATTCCTTAAAATATCGGAGACGATACCCATATTGATTATTTTAAATTTTCCCATCCGCCATCTTTGATTTCCTATCCGCCATCTTTGATCACGAAATATATGTTGTATTTGGATTCACCATCCCTTTAATCATCAGAGACGATACCCATATTGATTTTTTAAATTTTTCCCATCCGCCATGTTTGATTTCCCATCCGTCATCTTGAATCACAAAATAGATGTTGTATTTGGATTCCCCATCCCATTAAACATGGGAGACGATACCCATATTGATTTTTTAAAATTTTCCCATCCGCCATTTTTGATTTCCTATCCGCCATCTTTGATCACAAAATAGATGCTGTATTTGGATTCCCCATCCCTTTAAACATCGGAGACGATACCCACATTGATTTTTTTAAATTTTCCCATCCGCCATCTTTGATTTCATATCCGCCATCTTTGATTACGAAATAGATGTTGTATTTGGATTCACCATCCCTTAAATCATCAGAGACGATACCCATATTGATTTTTTTAATTCTTCCCATCCGCCATGTTTGATTTCCCATCCACCATCTTGAATCACAAAATAGATGTTGTATTTGGATTCCCCATCCCTTTAAACATTGGAGACGATATCCATATTGATTTTTTTAAATTTTCCCATCCGCCATCTTTGATTTCCCATCCGCCATCTTTGATCACGAAATAGATGTTGTATTGCGATTCCCCACCCCTTAAAATATCGAAGGCGATACCCATATTGATTTTTTAAATTTTCTCATCCGCCATCTTTGATTTCCCGTCCGCCATCTTGGATCACTAAATAAATTTCATTTAATTAATCAGCGTCCCGAAAATCTCGAAAAAGATACTCATATAGATTGTATCCTATTCGTTTAGCCTTTTTTTGCCCTTGACCAAACCCTCCCCCTTCTCGTTTGACCATTTTATTATTTTTGTCTGGCCTCTAAAAGTTGTGGGGTAATTTTATATAGCCTATAGCCTTTTGGCATAATTGGGCTATCATAGGCAATAACAATTTTTAAAATCCGACTGCTAGTTCCTGAGATAAGCCGACATTATCTTTTAGCCTTTTTAGCCTTTTGCCCGGCCCCAAAGGGTCGAAGCGTTATGTTATATAGCCTATAGCCTGCCGGAATAACTGGGCTATCTTATACAAAAAGAATTTTTCAGATCCGACCGGTAGTTCCTGAGATTAGCGCGTTCAAACAAACAAACAAACAAACAAACAAACAAACAAACAAACAAACAAACAAACAAACAAACAAACAAACTCTTCCGCTTTATTATATTAGTATAGATAAATAACATCATCAGCCTTTAACAGTCCACCGCTGGACTAGGCCTCTCCTTTGAAAGGAGGAATTGGCCTACTATACCACGCTGGCCAAACGGGTTGGTATAGGGTTTGTATCGAGTTTTCCTTCTCTTACAGTGCTGTTCTCTGCATAATATGCTCCCTCTGTCGGCTCTTACGACACCCATGGGATGATAGGTATGGGATGGTGACATTCCGTATTCTTAATCCGTCACCACTAGAGATGGGCATATACCCGGTAAAAACCCAGACTTTGGGTAAATACCCATTTATACCCATTTTTACCTACCCATTTTTAATTTATACCGGGTAAAAATTAAAATCAGATTAATTTAAAATAATTGTTGTATTTTTTTATAAATACTGACCTGTATGTAAGTATTTATTAAAAATACAACAATTATTTTATAATTTATTTTATTTGCGACCGTCGTCAGCACAACATACGCGGACATTGTTTTCTCGTTAGAACAAGAGAAGAGTTATAGCACTATAACTGTCTAATGAGGGATTTAAACGAATTGTGCAGTTGTAATATTTTATTTTTACTGTCTAGGTTGCATTGTAATTATTGAACTGAAATGAAAACTCTAAAAAATTCTTACCTACTCATTTATTAGTTTTGAAATGTTTTCAAGATATACCTATGTGTCATCATGTCAGCCTAGAGACGTCCACTGCTGGACATAGGCCTCCCCCAAGGTTCTCTTCTCAGACCGCACCGCGATCTTAACCAGATCGTCGGTCCACGTTGCGGGAGGCCTACCCCTGCTGCCTGCTCCGGTACGCGGCCGCCACTTCAGGACCCGCCTGCTCCAATGGCCATCGGTTCTTCGTGCTATATGCCCTGCCCACTGCCACTTCAGCCTGGCTTTTCAGAGACCTATGTCGATGCCTTTGGTTCTCCTGTGGATCTCGTCATTTCTGATTCGATCTCGCAGGGAAACTCCGAGCATAGCTCTCTCCATCGCCCTCTGAGTGACCCTGAGCTTTGGGATAAGGGCCCTAATTAGCGACCACGTCACAGCGCCGTAGATTATCACTGGCAACACTGGTCAAAAACTTTCGTCTTGAGACACTGCGGGATATCGAACGTGAAGATATGCCGTAACTTCCCGAACGCCGCCAAACCGAGTTGGATTCGACGAATGACCTCTTTCTCGAAGTTGGACCTACCTAATTGGATCATTTTTCCCAGGTAGACGTACTTGTCGACAACTTCGTGTGTGGAGTTCCCAACCTGAATCAGAGCAGGTAAGACATGGACGTTAGACATGATTTTCGTCTTGTCCATGTTCATCTTAAGACCTACTTGTTGGGAGACTCTACAGAGGCCATCGAGCGTTGTGCTGACGTCTTCCATGGTCTCAGCTATGACTACGATATCATCAGCAAATCGAAGGTGAGTGATGTACTTGCCGTTGAACTTGATGCCGAGTCCTTCCCAGTCCAGAAGCTTGAAAACGTCTTCCAGCGCAGCGGTGAAGAGTTTCGGAGATATAACATCTCCCTGCCTCACCCTTCGCTGTAGCCGAATAGGTTTTGAGCTCTGGTCCTGGAGGCGGACTGACATGGTGACGTTATCGTACAAACACTTCAGCACTTCGAAATATCGATAGTCAATTTGGCACCGTTGGAGAGACTGCAGCACAGCCCAGGTTTCGATCAAATCAAAGGCTTTCTCATAGTCCACAAACGCTAAGCATAGAGGCTGGTTATACTCTTCGGACTTCTGTATACCTGCCGCAGCGTATGTATGTGGTATTTGGTACTATAGCCTTTACGGAATCCGGCTTGTTCGGGAGGCTGGAAGTCGTCTAGCTTGCTCTCGAGACGATTTTTGATGACCCTAGGAAACAACTTATAGATGTGACTTAGAAGTGTAGTTTAATCTAGGACTGGGTCTGTAGTTCTTCAAAAGGGTTTTGTCGCCCTTTTTGAAGAAAAGCACCACCACCCTTCTGTGCCATGCCTGTGGCGTTTTGCCCTCGAGTATGACGGAATTGAATAGCTTCCGAAGCATTGCTACGGCAGGTGTGCCGCCAGCTTTTAGAAGCTCTGTAGTTATGCTGTCATCACCCGGTGCCTTGTTGTATTTTAGTTGTTCTAGGGCTACACTAATTTCGTGCATGCTGACGTCCGGGATATCTTCGGTCTAGTGTCGGATCAATCCAGTCTAGGGTCTGTGGCTGAAGCTATAGTGGTCCATAGAACCGTTCGATCTCCTCCAGGAGCTGAGGTTTAGACGAGATAATTCCGCCATCCTCCGTCTTCAGCTTTGTCAGCTGACTCTGCCCGAAAGAAAGATATCTTTGGAACACTTTGGAACCCTTATTCCTCTCGATCGCCTCTCGAATACATTTAGTGTTGTATTGGCGGCAATCGCGAGTCAGAGATTTCCGCCAATACAACACTATATATTTCGATTTTAGAAGAGATCCGCCTTTTGAGACGCCGATATTTTAGCATGTCGTCGGAGGATAGCAGAAGCATCCTACGCCTTTCCTCTATGTGCTCGAGGGTCGGACCCGAGATTTTATTGGCTCTTTTGTATTTATTTATTTATTTATTTATGTAGTACAACTGCTCACTTCACTTACAGTTGCCCAAAACGTGTAGTGAGTCATTACATTTAGATAGGTACATAATATAAGGTAACTTAATTTCTAATAGTTGAAATGACTATGAAGTCATTTGACACGAAAAATACATTTTACATACAATTAAAAACATATACAGTTTGATGACAAATATGTCCACATCCGGATATTTAACAATTATATTATTGAGCAGTGTGAGTGCCTGAGTAGTAGGCGCGTACTGCGCGGTGCAGGTTCGTACCTGTGGCGCGGCGAGTAGGCGCCGCGAGCGCAATCGCGTATATTGGTTCGGTGCTGAGATCGAACAGCGAGACAACGTATTAGGGTCATCTATTTCATTATGTAGCAGTAAAAAATAATGTAAAACTAATTTACATTTACGACGCAGTCTTAGTGTGTCGAGGCCTACCATACCAGACACGAAAAGAGACGGATATAAATGAGGGTAAAAGCCATACAACTTTTTGTACAAAAACCGTGCAAATTTACGTTGTACGCGTTCAATCATCGTAATATACTTCTCTTCATGTGGATCCCAGATTACGGAATTATATTCCAGAATACTGCGGACAAAAGCGAAGTACAGCAAAACGATAGCACACCTGCTCTGAAAAGGAATTGACTGCCTCATCACAAATCCCAATGCTTTTAAACTTTGGTTACAAATCGTAGAAATGTGCGAATTAAATGTTAAACATGTATCCAAAGTTACACCTAAGTCTCGTATTTGGCTGACTCGCTCCAACCGGTCACCAGAAATATTATAGTCGTATGTGAGTGGCGAGCGAGAACGAGTAAATGTTACTGTCTTACACTTACTAACATTAAACTCCAAGCGGTTTTGTTCAGCCCAAGCCACTACCCTATCGATATCGCGCTGGAGCGCGTCACAGTCTGCTGTGCTACCGATTCCCAAGAATAGCTTCAGGTCATCAGCAAACATTAAACACTGAGCAGATCTGACAACGCTCGGCAAGTCATTCACCATGATCAGGAACAGAGTAGGTCCCAAGACACTGCCCTGACTGACACCAGAACGAGTGTCATACGAGTTAGACCGGTACTTGCCTAATTGCACATATTGAGTACGATTAGAAAAATAGCTAGTGAATAAGTCGAGGAGTTTAGGAGCGAAACCAAAAGCGGATAACTTCTGCAACAAGAGATCATTCTGGACCCGATCAAAAGCTTTTTGAAAATCAAAATATGTTGCGTCAACTTGCCTTTTATGATCCATTTCCGCAACACAATAGTCAACAAAATTGATTAAATTAGTGGAAGTCGATTTGCCCACTCTAAACCCGTGCTGGCACACACCGTGTTTTCTTCGTTTTGGGCTTAAAAAACTTCAAGCCCGTTATATGGACAGCATCCACGAACCTGTCACTGAAGTCGTCCACATCCCATGTAAATAATTATGTTACTTATTTATATATTCTATAAGGTAGTGTGCAGCATTCAGTTAACTTTCAATCATGTGCAATCTATTATATTTGTTTCTATTCTAAACAGTTTATTTTAATAGAAAATGTATGTTGATTGAAGATTTAAATTATATTTAGCTTCGTTTTACTTAAAATCAATATTTTATCTTCAATGGTCAAGGTCAAAACTAACAAGATAGATCGTAGTATTGATGACGAAGCCAATAACATTATATAAGAACAGTATTCATTTCATGACGAAGGCATTTAAATAGTATAAAGATATAACTAATTTTTACCCGGTATTTTTTATGAATACCCGGTAAAAAAGGGTATTTTTTCTTTTTTACCTATTTTACTCTTTCCTTCCAATTTTTACCTTCCCAATTTTTACCCACCCGCCCATCTCTAGTCACCACACAGACTAGTAGAAAGTAATAATAAAGTGAATAAATAGCATAAAACGCAACCCTGGTTAACTTACAAAAAGTGTTAAATATGCGAGTGAATGAGTGAGTGGTTGCATATATAAGTGAGAGTGAGTGCGGGAAGTGTGTGTGAGTGCGTTAGAGCGGACGCGCTGGTGTGTAAGTGCGTGAATGCAGGTGGCGTTAGTGTGTATGAGTGAGTGAGTGCGTAAGTATGTACAAATGCGTGAGTGCGTAAGTGCAAAAGTGCTTGTGAGTAAGTGAGTGCGGAAATGTGTGTGAGTGAATTAATGGGTCACTGGTTGAGTGAAGTGAATGAGCGAGTGCGCGCATTAGTAATTGACACACAACATACCTGCAGTGCAGACACAGCGCAGCGGCGATGAGCGCGGCGAGCAGCGTTTGCTGTGTATCTACGAGCGTGGACGCGTGTGTGTGCGTGTGTAAGTGAGAGAGTGAGTGAGTGAGTGTGAGCGAGTGAGAGACATACCTGCAGTGCAGACACAGCGCAGCGGCGATGAGCGCGGCGAGCAGCGTTTGCTGTGTGTCTACGAGCGTGGACGCGTGTGTGTGCGTGTGTAAGTGAGAGAGTGAGTGAGTGAGTGTGAGCGAGTGAGAGACATACCTGCAGTGCAGACACAGCGCAGCGGCGATGAGCGCGGCGAGCAGCGTTTGCTGTGTGTCTACGAGCGTGGACGCGTGTGTGTGCGTGTGTAAGTGAGAGAGTGAGTGAGTGAGTGTGAGCGAGTGAGAGACATACCTGCAGTGCAGACACAGCGCAGCGGCGATGAGCGCGGCGAGCAGCGTTTGCTGTGTATCTACGAGCATGGACGCGTGTGTGTGCGTGTGTAAGTGAGAGAGTGAGTGAGTGAGTGTGAGCGAGTGAGAGACATACCTGCAGTGCAGACACAGCGCAGCGGCGATGAGCGCGGCGAGCAGCGTTTGCTGTGTATCTACGAGCGTGGACGCGTGTGTGTGCGAGTGTAAGTGAGAGAGTGAGTGAGTGAGTGTGAGCGAGTGAGAGACATACCTGCAGTGCAGACACAGCGCAGCGGCGATGAGCGCGGCGAGCAGCGTTTGCTGAGTATCTACGAGCGTGGACGCGTGTGTGTGCGTGTGCGCATGCGCATGTGTGCCGTCCGCGCCGCACGACACCGCGGTGCCCTGCACTAACGTGCGCAGCGCTTGACACAGAAGACTTTCTACAACAGCGAGCTCCTGAAATAGAATGACGATTGATACATTCTCTACCTTATGCAGGCCTGTTATAGTTAATTGAAAAGTTATATCTGGGCTTGCATCTGTCAGACGTACGTCGTGTAGTCAGATCGTTACTGGAGAGGGCAACAATTTCACAGAGGGCTGGGGAGTATCACAGGGTGGTATCGCTTGGGAGATATCACAGGGAGAGTATCACACATGTGGTGACACAGAGGGGTTACCACAGGCAGGTATTACAGGAGAGGTATCAGAGACAGTAGCAAAGAGTATCATAGAGAGGGTATCACAGGGAGGTATCACAGAGGGGTGAGTATCACAGAGGAGGTGTCAAATGGGAAGTATCATTCGGAGGGTATAACAGAGGAGGTGCGTCACAGGAAGATGTGATGTCATGGAGGATGGGTATCACAGGGCAGGTTTCACAAGGAGGGTATCACAGGAGGGGTATCACAAGGGGTTATCACAGAGTAGTGTTAAACAGGGTGTGTATCACAGGGCAAGTCATAAGTGGGTGAATCAAAGGATATCACCGGGGTGTACTACAGGGGGATATTATTGCACGTTACCTGCGCCTTATCCACGTCGCACTTGTCGATGACGGCGTCGTGCGGTGCGTACAGCGAGCCGAGCCCCACTTGTCTCTTCACCTGGAACTCCGTGAGCTGCTGGGTCAGCTCTTCTTTCGCCTTATGACGGGCCTTGCGGAACACGTTGCGGAGGAGCTCCTCTTTCTCGTATTCTGGGGAAGAAGAGGAACATTTTAAGTACTACTCAATGCCCAGTTAAATGGTAAAGAACAATGGCAGAATTAGGTCTGGGTTTGTTGTGGCGAGCTTAAACTTCATATGAACAAAACAAATTGTTTATTTTTTCTAATATTTTTTATATTTTCACTTTGTCTCGATAAAGCCGGATTATTTTATGATGATAAAAAGCATTCCAATTGATTAGGAACTAGGTGC
Source organism: Euclidia mi (assembly GCA_944739405.2). NCBI lineage: Eukaryota > Metazoa > Arthropoda > Insecta > Lepidoptera > Erebidae > Euclidia > Euclidia mi. The sequence continues at coordinate 39,320,462 of OX123205.2, read as the reverse complement.
TTACTTTATTATTTGATTGTTGCCATAGACAATGGTATGACAGGAATAGACGTTTGACATTGATGCGTATCGATTATTAAATAAGTAATCGATATTATCGACCTTTATAGGGTTAGTTTGGTTTAAAATATAATAATTAAAATGCAGTTAATTAATTGTTAATCAACATTATATCAATAAGCTAATTCTTTTGTAGCAAAACAACTTTTAAATCAAATAAAAACGTCACAGCATCGTTTTAACGTTATATCGATTTCACTTAAAATCGATTTAAAATGTGCAGCTCTGCTTTTGTCTTTGGCTGTGACAGGTAGATGCTACAGAATAGTTCTGCGTTTAGATGTCAATCTGACATTATGACATATTGCCTTTGATAATTCAAACGTACCCACATTGTTCATTCATAACTAAACATTAAACACCGATATCTTCTTTTTCCGGCTTTCCCGAGTGAAAATAGAATAATTTATAGACTCTGTTACTTACGCCGAATTTTTTGATATATTTTTTATTACTGAGCGCTTCAATTTAATTTCAGACATTTTAATGTATGGAGATCTGCCATTGTCCTTTACTTGATAGAGTTGACTATAGCCAAGTTTGCAGACATTAACCCTCAACCTTTTTGCCTACGCTACTAAAAATGAAAAATATGCGACGTCCAGTTTTTTATTTGAAATGCATAATCTGTCAAGGTGGGGTTATATCAACCCAAGTGAAAAGAAGTGCGACTGTGGCGTATCACCACAGACAATGAGCCATAATATAATGCTGACGTGCACCACATGCCCAGAATCGTGCACACTCCACGACATGTATCAAGCAACGCCAAATGCAATACGAGTTGCCGAGTACCGGGCTAAAACCGTATGACAAGCTCAGATTATCTAAAAGCAATAGTTGCAGACACCCATGGAAACGAGGTTCGGTGGAGATGTCTATAGGCTTGACTGTAGCATGACCGTCTAGTGATTCCCGGTTTTACAGTTAGTAAGCCCGCCGATGGCTGATGGAGCAGAAAGGTTCTGCAGTAGCGGCCACGCACAAGAGGGACATCACTCGCAAGGTGGTCTAACGAACTTTTTTGGGATTGCGGACAGCAGATGGATGCGGGTGGCTCCATATCGGTCCATGTTGAGGGCCTTGGAGGAGACCTATGTCTAGTGGACGTCTTTCGTCTGATATGATGAAGACTGCATTCACGTTTAAACCCTTAAACGTACGGTACGAATCTGACGGCAAACGCATCGAGCGTATCTTCGGTCGCGCCTATTCCGTCAAATTAGACCTTCCACATTACGCGTCTAGTCTTTTTCTGCGTTCAGCATCTACAGAGCTGTTGTGTTGCGTGATATTGAATTTTGATAATGAAGGCAATCGAAATAAAAGCTATTTGGCAAGATCTTGAACAAGGTCGAAAAAGAAAACGTCGGAAACGTAGTGTGCGTCCTTTAAATACTAAAAGAATATAAAGTGACAAATTTCATTGTCTTTATGCAACTTTGAGTATCCAACAACATTTATTCTGTTTTACCATATGTGCGTAGAATCTTTTTATGAGCTTCTTACGACAATGCGTTGCCGGAAACGAAACAGAAGGCTGTACGCTCGAAGCACTAACGCATCATCATCATCATCGGTTAGGTGTGAAAGGTTGATTGTTTCATTACATAGTTGTCTGTTTTGGCGTTACGCGACCGATAATACGCGAAGCATTTTCCGTCAGACGTGTATCGACCCTAAGCGTCACGACTTCAGCAGCGCGACAGACGCGCAGCTATCGAACAAAATACTACAATTAATTATATCGTACTGTTTTCTTATCTGTTAAATAATTTTACTCTGCCCCGGTACTTTTCTTTGAGCGATCCAAAATAGTCGACACAAAAATATGGAACCCACTTTTCGTTATGAAACTTAGTGATAATAATAATAGTAATAGGTGTTGTAATATTTTATTTATTGCTATTGTTTTTGCTTACAAATAAAGAAAAATTGCATCACAATAAATTTACAATTTCAAAAATATAGATACTAGCGACATTTAAAAAGTTATGTGATGTAAATATAGGCCTACAAGAATAGCTCCGATCCATATGAAACATTTCACGGATACACTTTTTTGCGCAATAAATATTCACGATATGTCAATGGAGTTTTCCCAAACAACTATACCGTAACAGATTAATAAACATTCATAAGCGTAATACTTCATGAATGCAGTTTGCCCAGATGACTTTGAATTAATGAAGGCAAATACAGATATAATATTTATTTCAGTGCTTATTTATTCAATATGAGACTTCCACGTTAAGTACATACATACATACATAGACTCACGCCTGTTGCCCGGAGGGGTAGGCAGAGAATACGGAACGCCATTTGCAACGATCCTGACATATCTCTCTTGCTTCATTCACTCCTATCAGATTCCTCATGCATGCTCTTCTGTTCAGGGTACTTCTCACCTGTCCTGTTTTTAGGATGTCTCCAATCTGCAGGCCGATTCAGAATGTCACGACAAGTAATCGTACGATATGTCAAATTATTGTCCTTGACTTTTAGCCGCCTATCAGAGATATTTTGAACAAATATTCATTGAATTCGGTTTATTTATTAATTTACTTCATACTGAATGCATAAAATTGATAGGAAATGCGATAATTTTGACAAAAAATGAGGTAGCCCGTTTGACAATTAACGGAATCGAATGTCAAATGAGATATCGAAAGATTCTGAATCGCCCCCCTGGTCAGAGAACGTCCGCCTAGGTCTTTCCCTTCGTCCTGTCCCTTCCACACTTGCCTTATATATCTGCTTGGTCAGTCTTTTGTCATCCATCCTCTCCACGTGCCCAAACCATCTTAGCATACCTTTCTCGATGCTTGTCACTACATCTTCTTTTACCCCACAACACTCTCTTATCACACAATCCTTTACTCTGTCAGTCAGAGAGACACGACACATACTTCTCAGTGCTCTCATTTCTACAGCATTTATTCTACTTTCATGACTCTTCTGCCATACCCAACTATCACTATCATACATAAGAGTAGGTATTAACAATTTAACACCCCTCTATGCACAGCCAAACGTGCCCTTATGGACACGTTTTGGCTATTCATAAACGCCTTCAGAGCTCCATTCACTCTATTACCTGCATTAACTGTTCTTTCAATATCTTCTAAATTCTTACCATCTCTTGTAAACAGCGTACCTAAATATACAAACTCATTCACTTGCTCCACTCGCTGTCCATCAATCATAACATTACAAGCCGTAACGCATTCCTCCTTTTCAAAAACCATAAATTTCGTTTTACTTACATTCACTTTCATTCCTTTCCTCGCTAACGCACCATGCATGATTATAACTTGATCATCAGCATAAAGGAGGCATTTGACAAGTAACTCATTCATCCTTAATCCACAATCACTATGTTTCAAATCTTGCAAACAACTGTCCATGAAGAGGTTGAACAGCCACGGCGACGCTACACATCCTTGTCTAACACCGGTGTTGATGGTAAACCAGTCAGTGTATGCCCCGTTTACCCTCACACAAGCTCTAGAATCCTCATAAAGGGATTTCAGAACTCGAATGAGGCTGCTGTTCACCCCATACATCGACAGTACCAACCACATTTCATTCCTCACCACTTTATCGTAAGCCTTTTCCAAATCCACGAATGCGCAGTAGACCTTTCGACCTTTGGGCAAAAATTTCTCGGCTATGCATCGCAAGGAAAAGACTTGATCCGTACACCCCATACCCTTTCGGAATCCCGCTTGTACATCCCATATTTTTTTGTCGGTTACTTTCATAACTCTTTCAATCAGTACTTTAGCATACAATTCGACAACAATGCTGAGAAGGCTAATGCCTCTATAGTTTTTGCAGTCTTGTTGCGAGCCTTTTCCTTTGTAAAGAGGCACAACTACCGCTGTGGCCCAGTCATCAGGTACTCGGCCGGTGCTCCAGCACAAGTTGAATAAACGCTGCAGCTGACTAACTATGATGCACTGTCCAGCCTTCAGCATTTCGACTGTAATCCTGTCATACGGTCATACCCTGCAGCCTTACCCTAATTTCATACTGGCCAGTGCCTTCAAAATCTCATCCACGCCAATATCGCTTTCATCATTGCTATCATTATCAATGATTTCAACTGTTGATGTCTCTGTCGTCGTTCTTTCAAATAATCCTTCAAAATACTCTTTCCATCTCTTCAGCACACACGATTCACCATTCAGTATCTTTCCATTCTTGTCTCTGATTGCTGTGTGTTCAGAGTTTTTCCTCGAACTGCACGAACGGACTTCCAGAGAAACTTAATGTTTCTCCGAAAGTCGTCAGATAATCTACTATCAAACTCATCTTTCTTTTCCTCTTTTTTCCTTTTAACCATTTCTTTCACTATTCTTTTAGACCTAACAAACTTCTTTCTTGCTTCATCTATGTCATCACTCGTTGCCTTTCCCATTCTTTCATTTGCTCTGGCAGCCAACCAATCTAACCACGCTTTCTTCTTCTCTGATACTGCTGATTGTACATCCTTGTCCCACCATTTATTCTTAACCTTTCGTAGTTTCCTTCTCTTGATCACACCACATACTTCAGACGCTACACATACTACCTCTCTTTTAAAGGAATGCCATAATTCTTCCATATCATTTATGACATCGAACCTCTCAAATCTTGTTATCAATATTCGTTTATACTCATCTTTCACATCTTTCTCTTGCAGATTTTCTACTTTTATTCCTTTTAAGACCCTCTCTTGATAATTTTCTCGGTGTCGCCATCCTCTAAAGAGCCCACTTATCCGGCTTAACACCAAAAAGTGGTCTGTATGGATGCCGATCCCTCGAAAAACTCTCGTATCCAACACATTCTTTCTGAGTCGTTCATCTACTATTACAAAATCAATCATACTTCTTCTAGCATTTTTCGCCTCACGTGTATACAAATGTATCCTTTTGTGATCAAACATGGTGTTTGTCACACAAAGGCTCCACTCCAAACAAATCTCAAGCAGTTCTTTTCCATTTTCGTTCACACTCTTATCACCGAATCCACCTAAAACCCTTTCCGTCTCGCTTTACTCCCACCCATCCATTGAAATCACCTAACAAAATCAATCTTTCGTTATCCTTACAGGTCCTCAGAATCTCTCTTAAAGTCGCCCAAAACACCTGTCTTTCGTCTTATTCTTGTTGTGACATACCCGTTACTAAATTGACCGGGACGTAAACCCCTACAATGAGAAGACGAGTAAGTCCTACTTTCATTCTCATCCATAGTAGCCTTGCATTTACACATTCAAACTCTTTTACGCACGTTAAGAGTTCGTCTAAAATAACACCTAGAAACTTTGCACTATTTAGTTGCACTATATTCTTATTATTTAGTGCTACATTCATCTGTATATTTTTTCCTTTTATGCCTTTTAAAGTTGATAGTATTTGATTCAGAAATATTGATCTTTATCTCATTGATATATAATCATGTAATCAAATAAATCTAGAACCAAATAATCTAAACAGCCTCCTTCATAGTGAGCAATATGGTTTTACCAAGGGTCACTCAACAACAGATGCAGGAGTAGCGTTACTCAAACACATATTCAGTGCATGGGCGAATGCCCAAAATGCTATTGGTGTGTTTTGTGACCTTTCGAAAGCATTTGATTGTGTCTGCCATGAAACGCTCTTATGCAAACTTAGACATTACGGCGTACAGATTGAAGCATTGGATGTCATAAGTAACAGAATCCAATGTGTTGAAATAAACAGCTCAAAATCCAGTGGTTTACCTGTTGATTTAGGAGTGCCGCAAGGCAGAATCCTAGGGCCTTTCTTGCTTCTGGTTTACATTAACGATTTACCTTTTTAATTGAAAACCATTTGTGACGTTGTACTGTTTGCTGACGATACTTCTTTGATATTCAAAGTAGATAGAAATAAGGAACATTTTAACAAAAGAAACAGTGCGCTCGTTCAAGTAACTAAATGGTTTAGTAAACAATCTAGTACTGAACGCCAAAAAACAAAATATAATCACTGATTACATTTTGTTTATTACTGATTACTAATCAGTTTGCCCTGCCTAATGTCGGAAACCTTGGTCCTAGTATAGTTCTAAATGATGATGTACTCGAAACATCTGAATCTACATGATTGCTAGGAATAACACTTGATTCAAAATTGCCGTGGAGTGCGCACGATACATATCTCTCAGGGAAACTTAGCTTGGCAGCTTATACCATTAAGAAGGTTCGTAGGTTGACTGATGTCGATACGGCTAGATTGGTTTATTTTAGCTATTTTCATAGTATTATGTCATATGGCATACTATTATGGGGTAGGGCTGCTGACATCGAAAATATTTTGTATTGCAAAAACGGGCAGTTAGGGCCATTTACCAGTTAAAGACAAGAGTCTCACTCAAAGAAAAATTAAAAAATATTGGTATTCTTACTGTAGCATCACAACATATTTATGCCAGTGTTATGCATGTGCGACAACATAATTATAAATTCTTACAAAATGAATAGTGACATACACAATATTAATACTAGGAACAGGCACAAATTATCTGTACCGTATTTCCGTTTACACAAAACACATAGCTCTTTTATTGGGCTTAGTATAAGAATGTATAATAAAATTCCATCTAATATTTTAGAATTGCCGCTAAGCGCTCTTACGCACTGTTAACCGCGGGGGCGGTTAGCCGCTTAATTTAATATGCAGCCGCTTATGATTGTACGCACTAAACCGCCACAAAATTTCAACCGCGGCGGTTGAATGGAGGACAGCGGCCCGCTTCGCGGCCAGCCGCCATCTTGTGTATACGCACTAACGGTCAGTTAGCGGCGAGCCGCAAATTCGTTGCGTGTTTCTAGTAAAGGATGAGTCCAGTATCTTTTTTTTTTCTTTTCGTTGTTGCTATCTCGACGGCGTCCATTTTGCTTAGGGGCCAAGCGCCTTCCAGCGGTCCTACCGCTGAACGCGGTTTCATCGCGGCTGACCGCTATGGCGGCTAACCGCGAAGAAAAACGCGAAGAAACCGCATTAAGCGGTTGGACCGCTCAAACAAACCGCCTAGTGGCTAACCGCTGGTGTGCAAGGTCCTTAAGGTCGTTTCAGACAATAGTTAAAAATAATCTTATACTAAAGGCATACTATAGTGTAAATGAGTATCTTGACGACAAGTACGCTTGGAAATAAATATTTTTTTTTTATTAGGCCAAATTTTTGTTTATTAGGGCAATAAGCAGTTTATTAGTTTAGTTAATAACCGTATTTTCTTTTTTTTTATTTACTACATTTGCATTCTTGTTCTACTCTTTTTATTATAATTTACCGGATTTGTAAGGGTAACCCGTGGTCATGAACTGCTAACTAATAGATTGTAAATTGCTGCAGGTTTATATACCGTTACTTTTCGGGACATACTGTTCCACCATAGCTCTGAGCAGTCATGTTCGCGAGTTGCCAACATCAAAAGACGTAAGTTGATGCCCCTGTTTCACCTCATTTACTTTGGGAGGTTTACCAAATGAACATCATTTATTGCTTGAGTATGATATCAATAACTATTAAAATTTTGCATTAGTAGATAACTCACAATGTGAAACAGTTGCAGCTCTTTTCAAAGATAACATGTAAAAATAGTATACTGGCAGTTAAAAAGAGTGGCCACGAGTTTTATTGCCCGTTCTTTCTCGTGATTCTACCTATTGCATTGCGAACGTGGCAGTAAATGTAAATGTAGAATCATCTAGTAATTAACTTAAATTTTTGACGTTCATAAGCGTCACTTTGTGGCCTAAATTAATACATGATTTTGACTTTGACTTTGAAATCACTCAGGGTATCGCTTATGACCAATAATAGTGGTGGCAAAGAACACTTTGGTACTTAAATGATTGAGATAGATCATATAAACATAATTATGTAGATGAGGAATAATAACGGTCCTAAGATGCTACCTGGGGATACACCACGGGGGGTTAAATTAGAGTTCTGAATTAAAGTGACCCAGTGTAGATAGCTTACTAAACTTAGTTACTCTGGTAATTTGTTTTTTTTTTTTTTAACTTAAGTATAAATGGAACCACTACACTCTGATACATTTTCTAAATAGTTATTAGTCTACGATCAACTAGGTCAAAAGCCTTGCTTAAATCTAGGAACAGGGCACACGGAGATTTAGTATTATTTTAACTGTTTATAAAAGCTTTAAATAGTGTAAATATTGCTAAGGTGGTAGATTTACCTTGCCGAAATCCAAATTGTATATTAACAAAAATGTTGTATTCATCAAACAATTTATGTACCTGTTCCTACATATATTTTTCTAACACTGTTGATAACGTTGTGGTCAATGCAGACTATGATGTATCGCATGTTCCTTTAACAACGATAACTCAGAGCTGAACGCTCTTGGCACAAGCAAAATGTTATTACATTTGCCAATATACCCAACATCACGTGCCATGAAAAGCGTTTTACTGAATTTTAAAGTCGATGACCATCAAAAATATCATCCTTTCGTGAATGACTGATAGACAACGAACTGCGTAAGATAACTGAAACTTGACACGTCATCATTATTAATTATAGTCTTATATCTACATCTACACAAATTTTATAAAGAGGAAATATTTGTATTTTTGTTTGTTTGTTTGTTTGTTTGTAATGGATAAACTCAAAAACTACTGGACCTATTTTAAAAATTTTTTCACCGTTAGAAAGCTACATTATCTGCGAGTAACATAGGCTATATTTTATTTTAGAAAAAATAGGGGTCCGTAAGATATTTGGGATTTTCGAGTACGCGAAGTAATTCCCTCAGGACGCGGGTAAAACCACCCGGGAACGGCTAGTCAGTAATAAAAGTTTGTAAGAAAACCGTGTGCTGAATCTAAACACTCTTAACAACATGACAAATCATGCCTGGCTTAGACTTATTAAAAATATTTGTCTGACAAATAAAAAATATGAAACATGAAAATTAGGTATGCTTAAGGTTGCTAATTTAGAAATTAATCTGTATATATAAAATCCTTGCGTTACTGACTGACTGACAGACAAGTACAGCCAAAGCTAGTAGGCGTAGGAAACTGAGATTTGTATGTTCCTTGGCGACCGGTGCACTAAGAAGGAATTTCCCGAAATTCCCACAGGATCGGGCAAAAACAGTAAAATAAAAAAATGGGCGGGCGTAGCTGCGGGCATTCTCTTGTCAACAATAAAAAGCAAAATGTAGAACACTTACCATTAACTAAAACATGTTCGATTTCATTCGCCATGTTTTCATCGACACCACTTAACTGTAGTACCTGTAACACAAAAAATTACAAATCACTCGGTTCGTAAATTAAAATTTCACATGGATGGTCATTTAAATGTGGCGTGCGAATAAGGTGTGAAAATGCATCTAGTTGCTCAATGACTTAGTGACTTACTGACGCCGGTTTTGGCCTCAAGTAAAATCCAGTCGGGAACAGCAGTGGACACATCTGTATACAGGATATCACAAGAACCATCACCAAGCCGTAGTCTACTGCCGTTTTGGACATCATACCAAGTCATATTAAGCAAAAAAATACCTGGGAAACGGCTGGTTTTTTTTATAAGCCGCAATGTAAAACGCGCGTGTACAATGTTCGAGACTCCTGGCTATCTATGGGTGCATAGGACATGGATAGGATGAATTAGCACGAGAAATGCATAGATTTTAAATAACTAAAAAAATATATGGTGACTTTGAGCCTCAATATCTCCTAAGCCAGTAATTTCGCAGGTCTGGTGGCGAAGTAAAAATTGTTCGTAATTATTGGTACAATATAGGATTTTAATTTCCTTTAAGGGTTTTTTTACACGGTGTATATTGCAGCAGTATAAAGCCTTAGCAAACGTAGTGAAGGACGCCTTCCGGTTAGGTGGAATGACGATATACGCGAAGTGACTGGCAGCGGCTGGACACGAAGAGCCGGAAATCGGACTAAGTGGCGTGCCATTGGACCGGTTTATATCCAGACTATGTCAGGCTGATGATGATGATGAGGTGTTCATCTACAAATGATGATACACATTTAGAGGGGAGAGAATAAGAGGGTCGATAAACTGTGACATTGTTTGGAGAATGTGATGGTGATGTATGAGACCAGTTGTGACAAGTACGGGAGAGGGGTCTAAGAATCGTGAAAATTGTGTGGCGTAATTTATGGACGCCACCTGATGATGATGATGATGATGATGGTGGTGGTGGTAGTGGTGGTAGTGGTGATGATGGTGATGATTTGAGTGCACGATTGGCGTAGTGGTTTAAGCGGCTGTCTCGCCGCTTGCCACTACGCAGAGTGTTGTGGGTTCGATCCCCACACGAGACAACACTTTGTATGATTCATAAATTGTTGTTTCGAGTCTGGGTGTTCATTATGTCCGTCAGTTGTATGTTTGTAAAGTCCCTTGCGGCACAGGATCTAGTCCTAATGCGGGAGTTTTTTTAACAGATGATGATGGTGGTGATGGTGATGATGATGAGGTTGATGGTGGTGATGATGGTGCTACTGACCGCGTTGGGCACTAGGAAGGTGGAGTGTATCTCGTAGGCCCATCGCCGCAGCGTGTGTGTCTGCACGCCACTCGCCGAGCGGTACCCGTCCGTCAGCACCAGCAGCAGGCACGCGCACGCACATCTGTGTACAACAACACACTATATATCTATACTAATATAATAAAGCGGAAGAGTTTGTTTGTTTGTTTCTTTGTTTGTTTGTTTGTTTGTTTGAACGCGCTAATCTCAGGAACTACCGGTCGGATCTGAAAAATTCTTTTTGTATACGATAGCCCAGTTATTCCGGAAGGCTATAGGCTATATAACATAACGCTTCGACCCTTTGGGGCCGGGCAAAAGGCTAAAAAGGCTAAAACATAATGTCGGCTAATCTCAGGAACTAGCAGTCGGATTTTAAAAATTGTTATTGCCTATGATAGCCCAATTATTCCGAAAGGCTATATAAAATTACGCCACAACTTTTAGGGGCCAGACAAAAATAATAAAATGGTCAAACGAGAAGGGGGAGGGTTGGGTCAAAGGCAAAAAAGGGCTAAACGAATAGGATACAATCTATATGGGATTAATAATATGAAATTTATTTAGTGATCCAAGATGGCGAACGGGAAATCAAAGATGGCGGATGAGAAAATTTTAAATATCAATATGGGTATCGCCTTCGATATTTTAAGGGGTGGAGAATCGAAATACAACATCTATTTCGTGATCAAAGATGGCGGATGGGCAATCAAAGATGGCGGATGGGAAAATTAAAAAAAAATCAATATTGGTATCGTCTCCGATGTTTAAAGGGATGGGGAATCCAAATACAACATCTATTTCGTGATTCAAGATGGCGGATGGGAAATCAAAAATGGCGGATGGAAAAAAAATAAAAAAATCAATATTGGTACCGTCTCCGATGTTTAAAGGGATGGTGAATCCAAATACAACATCTATTTCCTGATCAAAGATGGCGGATAGGAAATAAAAGATGGCGGACGGGATTTTTTTTATAGTCGATATGGGTATCGTCGCCGATATTTAAAGGGATGGGGAATTCAATTCGACATCTATTTCGTGATCAAAGATGGCGGATGAGAAATCAAAGATGGCGGATGAGAAAGTTTTAAAAAATCAATGTGGTTGTCGTCTCCGATGTTTTAAGGGATGGCGAACCTAAATACAACATCTATTTCGTGACCAAAGATGGCGGATAGGAAATCAAAGATGGCGGACGGAATTTTTTTAAAGTCGATATGGGTATCGTCTCCGATATTTTAAGGAATGGCGAATTCAAAAACACCATCTATTTCGTGATCAAAGAAGGCGTATGGGATTTTTTTAAAAATCAATATGGGTATCGTCTCCGATGTTTGAAGGGATGAAGAATCCAAATACAACATCTATTTCGTGATTCGAGATGGCGGATGGGAAATCAAAGATGGCGGATGGGAAAATTTAAGAAATCATTAATCATGGGTATCGTCTCTGATGATTTAAGGGATGGTAAATCCAAATACAACATCTATTTCGTGATCAAAGATGGCGGATAGGAAATCAAAGATGGCGGACGGGATTTGTTTTTAAATTCAATATTATATAAAAATCTATGTTTGCTTTTGCATCATTTATAGACCCTGGAATGATAAGAGATTAAGCATTAAGTCAATGGTAACTTTGGAAAGGGGGCATGACAAAAAGGGAATTAAATAAAAACTCTTAAAAAGGCGATACGGAGTTCGCTGGGTCAGCTAGTACTAATATATAAAGCTGAAGAGTTTGTTTTTTTGTTTGGTTGAACGCGCTAATCTCAGGAACTACTGGTCCGATTTGAAAAATTCTTTCAGTGTTAGATAGCCCATTTATCGAGGAAGGCTATAGGCTATATAACATCTCGCTATGATCGACAGGAGTGGAGCAGTAGCCTTAAATAACGCGGGTGTAACCGCGGGCATCCTCTAGTTAGATATATAAAAGAAAGTCGTGTTAGTTACACTATTTATAACTCAAGAACGGCTGAACCGATTTGGCTGAAAATTGGTGGAGAAGTAGATTAGAACCAGGAAAAACACATAGAATACAATTAGTTGCAAAAAACAGACTGGGAGGGATTTTAGGGAGGGTCGAAGTTTGTAGGGACAAATCAACCTATTGAAAGATACAACGCATGCGCAGGAAAAGTACCAGGGGAGCATAAAACTAGAGACATTTTTTATTTTCTTATTAAACTTCCTGCAGCTTTAAAATATCTCATTGCAGCTTAGGATATTAAAAAGTACTGAAAGAAACAACGCATGTGCAGGAAAAGTACCAGGGGAACATAAAGCTACAGACATCCTGCAGCTTCAAAATATCTCATTGTAGCTTAGAATATTGAAAAGTACCAGGGTAGCATCATTTTAGAGAGTGTCGAAGTTTCAGGGGAAGAATAATAATACGTTTTAAAAAATATTGATTCTTTATTGTTCATTTAATAAAATGAACAATAAAGAATAAATATTTTTTCTTATTTGTATTTCCTATTAAAAATGAACTTTTAATAAAATCCAAGATCTGCTCATTGATTGCCTCTAAGGTGGAACTGAGTTCTAATAAATATAAATATCATAAAAACATGGCTCTTGCTTTAGATAATGGTGCCGAGGTACAGGCTATTAAAATACCGATTTTAGTAGTTCCTTTGATCTAAAGCTGCGTATCCATTATGCGCTCCTGGCGCGCGCGCCATGAACGCCCGCGCCGAGAGCGCGTTCACGGAACGCGCGCCGAATATTTAAATGATATCTACTCCGCGCGGCAGCTGTTCCAGTGTTCGGTCGATCAACATGCAGGCCAGTCGTGCACGAGCAGCAGCTGCGTTTGTGTTTATATTCACAGTATTATACAGAAGAAAAAACATAAACGTAAAGTGCGTTGGTGGATGAAAGAGTTGTTTCACAATTTATTTCCCTCCAAGCGTCTTCTCTGAGCGGCAACTTTGATTATCCATCGCTCGGAACGTAACGAACACACAAAATAATATCACGTCCGTCTCAACTGACGCGCGCGCCACAATTGAGTTGCCTTTGATGCGCGGTAAAAAACCTACACTAGATGGAACGGGGCGCTCCATGTTCGAGCGTTCCAACAAACACATTGGCGCGCGCTCCAAAATGGTAACAATTTCGCGCGGCTGGAACGCGCGCCAATGTTCGTCCTTTTGGAGCGCGAAGTCGATACGCGGCTTTATTTACCAATATTCCAATATTTTACTGGATTACGATTTCGTTTATGCCATTAGTAGTATTTGGGAAATAGGTCACAATCGGTTATGATTAACAGCTATACTTCAAAAGTTAAAATTGTCCCTACGGGTGTTCCCCAAGGGTCGCACATGGGTCCTCCCTTCTTCTAAATATTATAAATGACTGGGCAAAATTTGAACCTCTATAACATTATTAAAGATAACAGTGATTTTGATATACAAATATAATTTTAAGTTGTGCTCCATAAATAAAACGTATTTGAATATTATTAAATGCGTTCATATAAAATTAAAATGTATAAAGAACAAAACGAACACTATGTATTACTTTGATAATACAGTTTTGGAAGAGGTGACCCATGTTTGCGATCTGGGTGTAGTTTTTGACAGTTCCCTAAGTTTAAGAAGTCACTATGATGCTACTTAATCCGTCCTCACACAGATATAAGTAAGTATATTATAAAAGATTACAGAGTTCATCATCTTTGTATATTTATAACCCACATATCCAGCATAGTAATGCTCTTTGTTTATTCTTTTCTTTCGTTCTTTCTTTCTTTCGTTTTTTCTTTCCTCTTTCACTAATTTTCTAGACTACAGTTACATTACCTTCGTTCCCCCAGCAGCCAGTTGAGTAGCACGGCGGTCCTAGCTTTAGACTCGCGCACAGATCGCAGGTTTGAGAACAGACCGGAGTACGTCGAGTTGTCCTGCAACACATTTATAAATACATCTTTTAGTATAGTTCGGATAAGATTAAAAATTAATATGTGAGAGGTATTTTGAAAATGGCGCCTTGACAAGAAAGTTTCGACATACCATGCGAAGAGATGATATTTATCAAGATAAGCTAGTCTACACTAATATTATCTACACTAATATTATAAAGAGGAAAAATTTGTATTTTTGTTTGTTTGTAATGAATAAACTCGAAAACTACTGGACCGATTTTAAAAATTCTTTCACCATTAGAAAGCTACATTATCTGCGAGTAGCATAGCATTTTATTTTCGAAAACATAGGGGTCCGTAAGATATTTGAGATTTTCGGGTACGCGAAGTAGTTCCTTCAGGACGCGGGTGAAACCGCGGGAAACAGCTAGTGATTAATATGAAGGTAGAGGGATGGAAAGGGAGAGAGGTCAAGGAAAAGATTAATGGACTGTGTGAGAATGGATATGAAAGAGAAAGGGGTAAATTATCAGGTGACAGAGAAATATGGAGCGAAAGACGTACTGCGCCGACCAAGTAAATTGGGACCAGGGCAAGAATATGATGGCTTTAGTATAGCTTGTTGTCACCCGCAAGGTGGACCGGTCTAGTTGGGATCGCGGGCAGCGGATGAATGCGGATGAATGCGGATGGCTCAAAATCTGTCCATCTGGGGAGCCTTGAGGGAGGCCTATGTCCAGCAGTTGATGTCTTTCGGCTGATATAATGATGATGATACTTTGTTCGGATTTGGATAAAATTAAACCAAAACATAGTACAAAAATTACAATATCATGTTACTTAATAACAAGTTAAATGTTTAAATATAAGGAATAAGTAAACGACAGCCAAATTGCGCACTTTATACTAGACCAGCGTTTCCCATTTGCGGGGTCGCGACCCGGCACCGGGCCGTCAAAATAAAATAACATTCCCGCCTTGTTTTAAAAATAATACCTACTATCGATCGACGTATAGTTTAGTGATTAAATAGGCGATACCAAAATATTATAATTAAGTACCTTGTATTAATAAAAAACATTTCTACTATTAATAAATGTGAATTATTTAACCACCAACTTGAGTTTAAAAGTATTCAGTGTCACGAAGGGGCAATGTGAAAATTACCGGGCCATGGCAGAACAATGTTTGGGAAACAATGTAATAGACAGATATATTCGTGTAAGGTAATTTACGCATAGTTTTACATTAGGGTGAGAATCTTTACGAGATCTTCACGTACCCGTTGTGACAAGATTGGTTCAGCCAATGCAAGTAATTCATTGTAGTTGAAGACATATAAACTTAATACGCTAGAAAACAATAATTTTAGGAGATAAGACTATCTAGTATAGGCAGCGATAGCAGAGTGGAGATACCCACGGAGTACCATGCAGAGGGTATCGGGTTCGAATCCACGGCGCGCACCAATGACTTTTCGGAGTTATGTGCGTATTCAATTAGAAATAATCGCTTGTCCCGTGCCTCGGAGAGCACGTTAAGCCGTCGGTCCCGGTTGTCATGAAGATCTTTGACAGTCGTTATAGGGCGTCAGTACCTTCTAAATAAACTGACACTAGTCTAAACCATGGAATATCGCTATCCCTTCGGGTTGCGGAGGTCAGACAGGCAGTCACTCTGTGAAAAAGCTAATATTCAGCCAAATCCGGTTAGACTAGTAAGCGGACCCCAGATTGAAACTGGGATAACGCTAAGAGGATGATGATGAAAACTATCTAGTATCTACGATATAAAATAGTTTTACTTATTTTTTATACTTACTGAAGCAGGTGAGTCATCTTCTTCCATCGATATTATTGCTCTTTGGGGGTCGGCACATGGCTGTGAAACACGAAAATAAATATTAATTAATTATTGTAGAACAAATCAAACTATTAATCCTATCGACAAACCTACTTTAGGGTCCTTGAATATAAATTTGCGCGTAGGAACTTTGGTAGCAATTTAGTTAGAAATTGAGAATTACATATTTTAGGATTTTTAATTCTCAATTTTAGGTCCCACTTAATAGGGGGCGAGCCTATTGCTGTTACCGACACTTTCCAGACCCCTTGATGCTACTGAGAATTCGGAAAATCTGATAATAGTTTTGCCCCGGGATAGGATAACTAAAGGTATTATTATTATACTTGAGTGCAATTTTTTATTTCATTAAGGTTTCCCAAGTGGGACCAAAGGTAAAAGCGAGTATATTAATAATATTTTACATCTCTCAGGTTTGGTAAGTAGGTTCTTATTACCTCCAAATGGGGCTTGTAGGTGACTAATTAGCGCTCTAGGGTAATAATGTAGCTAGAAAAGCCCTAGGGCGGTAAGTAATTAAAAAAAGTTCGCGTACATCTAACCATCATACTGGCAATAGACATCATGCATTCAGCCCAATGACCAAAGAGGTCGCTTTGCTATTCAGCCTTGTCTTCAAAAAAAAAAAATGTTCTTTACTTGATTCAATTTAATGAAAAAAGGCGGAAATAGAAAACCTTTACTTTAAATATTGTTTGTTTTTGGGTTTTTTTTATAATTACGTGCTAATTAGGAAAGAACTTGAGTTCTTCAAGTGATGAAGATATAAGCTGCACTTCCGATTTAATGAAAATGGAAGCTGAAGCAGCAATTACCTAACAATATTTTATTCTTGTAATGTCGGTTTTTTCTACTTACCTCACAATCGAGATGTAAAGCAGAATAGTTAGCTCGGGTGTAAGCACCAATTGCACCCTCGAGCTATAGGCGCCGAGCGCCTAAATATCTCGGGCTGCAATTGATGCCTTACAGCCCTTGGCTACTAATCTACTAATATTACATACCTGTGTGTTAGTATGGTAGGGCGGTGGCGGCGTCCCAGGCGGCGGCGTGTCGCGCTCGGCCCAGTCTTTATGCGCCGCCATGCCCACGCTGGACACGCCCAGCACTGGGGTGAGGGGACCGCTGGGGCCACCGATAGCTGCGGATAGTGGCGCTGGGCAGATTGCTGGAAATGTTACGTAATAAATTAATTGTAATAATCATATCAGCTGTCGTTACAAGGAGTTAGCCCTCAAAATAACTGAGGCTGGTCGATACCATGGAATATCGCTATCCCCTTGGGTTGTGGCGGTCAGACAGTCGCTTTGTGGAAAAGCTGACATTCTGTCATATCTGGTTAGATTAGTAAGCGGATCACGGGCTATGCCTTGGAGCCCTTGCACAGCAAGTCTTGGATGCAACCACGATAGCACTAGGATGATGACAATAGACGTCCACTGCTGAACGTGGGCCTTCCCAAAGGCTCTCCATATCAAAAATGAAATTCTACCCTTCGTGCTTTCTACACATATATTCTGCCTATTTTTTTTGAAACGGGTCCAAATTTCAAGAAAGGTCCGATTGCAATAATTTATTTTCTGTTTAATAGCCCATTTATCAAGTAATTCTAAAGGCTCTATTATATCACGCTATGGGCCACGGAAGCGGCGCAGTAGCCCTAAGTAACACGGGTATAACCGCGTAGCTATTAATATACAGGGTGCCACAAGACCCATCACCAAGCCGAAGTCTACCCACTTTGGACATCATACCAAGTCATACTAAGCAAAAATAAGACCTGGGAAACAATTTTTTTTTGGATTTTCTTTTTTTAATCCTCAATTAAAAAAACGAGCGTGCAATTTTCGAAATACCTACTAATGCATGGGCGCCTAGGAAATCTATTAGAACCGGTTGGCGGGGTAAATGCATCGATTTTGTACCTAATTACAAAAAATGTTTAGTGACTGAGCCTCAATATCTCCTGAACCAGTAATTTCCCAGGTATGGTGCTGAAGTAAAAAATGTTCTTAATGATTGGTACAATATGGGGTTTCAATTTTCGTTAAGGGTCTTTTTATACCCTGTATAATCATACTTATACCCGACACAGCGAAATAGGGGTGTAATATTGCCTTGTAAAAATAATAAAAAATAAACTTACACCTAGTCAAGTCATGATCCAACTGCTCAGGAGAAGACCGACTCCTCACATGCAACACCGGCACGCCTGTCCTGTTGTCCGTCTGTACATACGACACACATATTACTATACGTACCTACATATATGTTACCGCTTACAGCTATAGAGCTTTGGAATTGAACATATACCGAATAAATCGTATTACAAGCATTAACCATGATTTAAATTATATTTGCCGAATCAAGTTTCAAATACATTTTTTAGTTTTTTGTAATAGAGTTACTATAGTATTCGCGTATTATATTTTATACGCAGTTACTCCTGAATATCCTTTTTAATAATGGTATGCCCGTTCTACTGTAGGCTGACTAAAAGCTGCTAATAATAGTATTGAGTATGAAAAACTAATATTGATGTCGCGAAAAAGATAATTTATAATGTTTATTTTTCGATACTGTTACTTAAATTAATATTTTCAAATTATGTATAATTTGCGTGGTATCAAGTTCAATTTGTTCATCATTACACATAAAACAGCCATGTGAAATTTTGATAATACGTATACTTTCAATTCCAAAGAACTCCATTAATTTACCATTCTTTGCAGCCTTACTAAGAAAAACATAACAAATGTAAACTATAACAAAAATATTTTCATCTGCAAAATTTCAAAGAAAATTTGGATATATCATAATTATAATTTCATAATTTTATAAATAAAACAAATATATAAGTTAATAGCTTATTATTCAATAGTATTACAACGAGAAATTAGAATGTTATTTTATGAATTTTAATTTTAGCTCCCGTTACTGAATTTTTATTAGTAAGGCTCTGAACGGTATTGTGAATGAATCCATGTTAGTCACGAGTCGAATGTTACACATAATGCTTATAAGCATTTTTAAAACATATAAACATATAATTGTGATAATGTTCTTATTATACAAAGAGCATCGAAAAGTATGGTAAGTGCGGTTACAAGGCTTTTAGAGGGAAAGACTTTCATTGGTTTGTTAGAGATACATTTATGTCCACAACGTCAATCTTACCGTTTAAGGGATGATTTTGAACATCATTTGTTCTTGGATATTGTGAAAAATATAAGATGTTCCACACTAAACCGAACTTGAACCTAGGCTAAAGTTCTTAATAACGGCAAAAGTTCAATCATCCCCTAAGATGAACACAGTACTAAGATTAACGTTGTTTACATAAAATACAAATAAATTTATTTCCCAAGTATCAAAAGAGTCGTACCCTCGTTAGTAAAACCTTGTATTCGTAGTTATCATAGTATTCGATGTACATCATGTAATTCATTTCATTGCTAAAAAAGTTCTCAATTTTATTTTTAACAATCTTATTTTAAACTAACAACACATCGATATAAAAAATGTGTTTTTAAACGTCCAAGCATTAAAGAAATGGTTAAAAGCAGTAGCGATACAAAAATCAAGTAAGAGTATAAAAAATATACACAGTAAACAAACAGCCCGAGAAGACAAAAGTTTTTTTGTATAAAAACCTTCACCTGCTTGGTTTTGTGACGATAAGAGTGTTAAGAACAGTTTTATATTTATACAATATTTTATTTCGGGTTTACGTTCATATTGGCTAATGAAATTATTCTAATAGTATCTATATGAATATGTTTCTGCAAGATGTGATCATATCTAAGGTTAATACATCATTTAGGCAATTTATTTTTTAAGCATAATATAAAAAAATGTTTTTGTAGTTAATTGTTGATTCGAACTTAAAACGTCAGTTTTATTTAAGATGTTTTCAATAAAAGTTGAAAATATGTTAAATTGATTTTATTCATTATTTTACTAGTCAAAGTTTATTGAAATTCATAAATATTTTAGATATCATTAAGTCACCAATGCCGTAAAATTATCTTTAACTTTTAATGATGAAACGCTTTTCTCAGTATTATTTGTATGCTGAGAAATCCGTATCTACACTTACCTAAAACCAAGAAATATGATCAAAACTTCCATTAAACATTCAAATTTTTCATTACGAGGTTACTTTAATAATCACGAAATTTAACGATAAACCCGTAAACCAATCATTCAAAAAACTCTTATCGCCTTTATTACCTGCAACGGCGGCGGTGGCGCATTCACAAGCGGGTAGCTCATTTGCAACGCGATCGAATTAGGTTGTGGTCCCTCCAGCTCTCCGTCCAACGAATGCGACGACCTTCTGAATTGCTTCTGCTCATCATTGTACGCCGGCATCGATTGGTGCATAGGAAACTTGTCCGGGTAGTACCTCCCTTTGTAGTACTGCTTGTTTGACGGTGAAGCAGAATTGCACGGTTTGCTCGGGACTGCCAAAGGGTTTATTGGCGGTGGACTGAACGTTGGACTCAGGGGGTTGCGTTTCGGACGCTCGATAGACCTTGGTGGGAGCGGCGGTGGAGTCACATTATCCAAGCAAGTCGTCGGCACCATAGGTACTGTATTATTGTGTACATGTCTCCTCTTATTGTTGCTTTCGTCGGAATTCTGTCTGACTAAAGGCGGTGTGTTTTCTTGGGTGGTCTTATTTCGGTTTTGCCGGAGATTCCGTAGGCTCTGGCCGGTGAGATTGGAGAGGGACCGAGGCAGGCCGGAGAGGAAGCCCGTGTTGTTTTGTGGGGAGGGCGCCTTGTCGAGGCGGCGGCCTGGCCGAGGCGTCGACGGCGCCTCCAACGGCTGGTGTGTACAAGCCAGTGTATCAAACATTGCGTTGTGTGTGTGCGTGTTCGCTTTGCTGTGTTGAACTAAATGTGTGTTATCTACCTAACTACTAAACTTTGTTAATTAAAATGTGGTCAACTATTTGCTGATTCAAATGTGAGCAAATATTACTTTACGTCTACAACAACACGCTATATTTATTGCATTAAACTACTCGTAAGAGTACTGATGACTATAATCTTTCTCGTGTATATTTTTATAATTTAAAAGATCTTTATAATGTTATTTAAGACTGAAAATCAAATCCCTACACGCAGGTATGGATCGCAACAAATAAAGACCACTTAAAATCTTAATATATAAAATCCTTGCGTTACTGACTGACTGACAGACACGCTACAGCCGAAACTATTGGGCGCAGGAACCTGAAATTTTGCATGTATGTTCCTTGGGGACCGTAGGGGTGCACTAAGAAGGGATTTCCCGAAATTCCCACGGGATCAGCCAAAACGGGTAAAATTAAAAAAATGCAGGCGTAGCTGCTGGCGTTCTCTAGTATATTATAAGGACTCAAATACACCGACCGAACTTCTACAAAACATTGAAACTTGATTACATAAAAAACTATAGACCCTATCACTAACATCAATCTATGCTTCAAATTCTCTCTATAAGCAAATTACACAACAAAGATTTCAACACACCAAAGCTATATTACTGTGAGTAAATTGCAATGTTTATACATAACCATTACCCATAGATTACGAGACGAAAGTTACTCATTCAAAGCGTGTTATTGTCCTGTCTGATCCTATGCATTACTTACACACTAATTAAAACAAACCTGTATAAAAATCCAAAATTTCATTCAGATAAAAAAAATACAGCCTGTATAAGGTCTAATAGGAAACATTAAGCAAAGCTTGACGCAGATGGCGCTACAATCACGAACGGTAAACAAACTGTCAAATAATTACATCATCTGTCAAAAACTTGTCAAACATGGCGCCACTAGTGCATAAAGTAAAGAAACTGTCATTGTAGATAACTTTCTTTAGTTTACTAGTCTTTACTTTTTTCTGTTAAGTACAAACACTTGTCAAATCTGTTTACCGTCCGCGCTAGTAGTGCCCTTTTGTCGTCAGTTTGCTGTAATATTTCCTACAAGAGTAAAACAAAATGCAACCTGCATATAAAACGTCATCCAAAAAAAAAGTACACTTCATGACAAAAAAGACATCCACACGTAACAAGAGCATGGTAGACGAACACGTGATGACTGATGACGTCACTGTGTGACGTCATAATGTGTGACGACACGAGCATGCATAGAAGCAGACACGGTACAAAACATTAGACCGACTCGTCCCGAATTAGCCTGGTTAGTGAGGCTTCGCTCGTTTGGCGGGCCGACTTTACTTATACGATATTGAAAAAATCGATTTAAATGTATATGTGACTAAGATAGAGATGGATAGAAAATGTCTTTGTGTGTCCGTTCCAGATATTGACAAGTCTAATAGTTCGCAAAAATACATGAGCACAAAGATACACTAACTGTACGGAGTACAGTGAATTTTGTACTTTTGCACTAAAAGGCGCGCGCGCACAGTCAGCATTTACGCACATAATGACTGACTGCAAGATTTCTTATAGCATTGTAAAATATTATTCTTTAGATTACTATAGGCCGTCATCCGCGCCGCGTGTCTTACCCATTTATTCGCGATTGTCTACCATAATTAGCATTCGCGTTCTCGCACCTTAGTTTAACTATTAGTTAGTTAACAAGTTAATAATTAAAATACTTTATTTCGTAGTGAATTCAGTGTATTTTAATTTTATAATTATTTTGTCGAGACACCTCGTACACTAACATTTTAGAACAAATTGCACGGACATTTTACGACCATCCTTCGCTCAAAATAACTGAAAAAGCGAATTGATCAGACTAAATTGACAAAATAATTTGAAATTACTGTGACAACAAAAACTTGGAGGTAATTGGAGCCCATATTGGTGGCATTATTGTTGTTCACTCAGGTATAATTCTGAGTTGATTAAAATCGGCAAAGAAACTGATCCATTGACCAAAGGTCCGAACTCTTTGTATATAATACACATCATCATCATCATCGTCAGCCTTTAACAGTCCACTGCTGGACTAGGCCTCTCCTTTGAAAGGAGGAATTGGCCTACTATACCACGCTGGCCAAACGGGTTGGTATAGGGCTTGTATCAAGTTTTCCTTCTCTTACAGTGCTGTTCTCTGCATAATATGCTCCCTCTGTCTTCTCTTACGACACCCATGGGATGATATGGGGTGGTGACATTCCGTATTCTTAATCCGTCACCACACGGACATAAACATAATACACATATCTTTTTATTTTCTTCGATGTCAAATTAAATATACTCCATTACTCAACAGTCATATGGACATCTCATATGGATAGTTGGAAGCAGAAAATTTGGCTCTTATATATATCACCTAAAATTGCACACATTGACAGAACTCTATCCATGCCTTTATAGATCTCTATTTTTATTCAATAAATACAACGTGAGTAAAGTCGAGACGCGTCAATAAAGAGCTTATACCATTTTGTTATGGGACATTATTATTAATGTTTAATACATATGACACTTCACTTTCGCCTCTTAAGTGTTACACTTGCGGACAGGATTTTGTAACCAGATATTAGAGATTAATAAATAAAAACTATATTTTCAACTATTATTGCTATAGTGGTAGTAGTGTTGTTCGCAATAAACGAGTAAGAAAGAAGGTAGACCGATTAACCTACTTGCACGTAACATTCATCCACCCACAGTTTTTCAGTACGTTTGAGACCATGGCGCTTGCAACAGTGCCGAAATATCGGTTACTCGAAACAAAGGTACTTGGTATCTCGAAACACAATATTCGTCAAATGTTAAAGACCACGATTCAAATATTTCAATTTGCTTATTTTCCACAGCTGGACAAAAATATCAAAATCATAACTGTCTACGTTCTAAATACTGAGAAACTAAGTTTAATATAATTATCTTATAATCTACTAAACATCTACAGCAAATACCGCATACCATTCGCCAGCCAAAACAAACCAAAGAACTGACACAACACTTCCATATGCAAACTAGTCCACAAAATCAATTCATAATGTCAATACTCCTATTGAAATATAATTGGTATTTGGAGCGTAGAAACCACGTCCTGTCCTTAGCTACGTGAATTAATTAGATTATTAGACGAATAATTCATAGGTTCTTCGGTATTGTTTTGAATGTATAATCAGAATAGCTGTTCAATAAATCGGTACTAATAAGGTTCGCAAATTTGTTTTTATGTTTAAATCGCATGTAATTTTATCCTATCTTGTTTGTTTTGAAGTTTGTTCTGAAGTTGGGACGAAAATTATACATGACAAAACCAACGGTATAGGTTTGAGTTATTGAAGTCAGGTCATATCATATCGATAGCATATTATCAGTAACTGATTATATTTCACAGCACATTTAAAAAGTATTACTGGTTGAATCATCTTGTCCGCAAGTGTAACAAAAAAAAATACACATAGAATTAAAAAAATACAGTGATATATCGATCGAAAAAAAAATTGGCTGCAACATAGTTACAAATAGCTATGTGACCAATAATTATAGTCTAAAATAAAGTGTGAGCTAAAATAGACTGTATGGTATGAGACATAAGGTTGATATTACCTGTCCGGCCATGATGTTGTCTATTTCGTGTTGTAGCTTGGAACATCTCTGTTCGGCTGCTTGAAGTTCGGCTTGCTTGCGGACGTCGGGGACTTTCGTGATCTCATCTGAAATGTATAAGGCAATAATTAGTAAAATTTATGAGATTGATTTTAGGTAGAGGATCGTATTAAGTACAAAGTGTCACTACCCCCATTTCCTTCCGTGAGTGTCGTAAGAGAAGATTATGGAGAAAACACGAAGCACATAATATACATATTTATGAAGAGACGGAAATCTGGACGCTGTACTTAACTAACTGGCCAGCATGGTATAGCAGGCCAAATCGTCGTATTGACTCACAATATTATTGTGCCTCAAATTCGGCGAGGTCTTGTCCAGCAGTGGACTGCAAAATGCTGTATGTAATATATATTATGATAAGAGGGACAAAAAGGAACGGCAAGTCAAGAAAAGAAGGTTAGGTCTCAGTCGTTTCCCATCGCTCCTGAGGATGCCTCGTGCAGAGGCGAAACACGTGTCGAAGAATAGTCGGCGCATACAGCGGGACACTGCAAGTTAGGTATCTTCCTGGAACCCATACCATTCCTATATCCTTTTAGAGGAGTTCGGTATTGTCAACCTTTTTCTATTGCAATAGTTGGGGTGGTCAATCCGAGGGTGCGTGGTGGGTTCCTCTTTCCTTCCATTAGGTTAAAATAACGTTAAATAGTTTTACGTAAAGGAAGCATTTTGGATATTTTTGTACCTATAAAAATGAAACTATCTTCAAAGTTGTAATTGCTATCTGACATGGCGAATTAATACTCAAACTACGATAGGCATCGATCCTCAAACTACGATAGGCATCGATCCTCAAACTACAATATCGAAATACTATTACATTCCTTAAACTACATGGAAATATCCGAGATTTTTTGTTTTCTTGAACTGCAATTTATAATTATGTACATCATATTGTCTCATTAATCATTACTCACGTAATATTGCAATAATTTACAATCTCTAATTAGGTACATCTAAATAATTATGTAACATATTACATAAGTAATAATTACGCTCCAGGTGGCTCCAATATTAAATATTATGAAGCGAGTTTGTTTGTTTACATAATAGAAATGAACTCGAAAACAATTGGACCGATTCCAGAAATCGTACAGTTAACAGATACATTTTCATTGAAACTAGGAGATAAACATTTGTATCGATAAGTAATAACTAGGAAGCAAAACATCGTGAGGAAACCTAAATATCTAAGAGTTCTCCAGTGTTCTTGACAGACATGTGAAGTCTGCTAACCCCCACTTGACAAGCGTGGTGGACTATGCCTTGTAATGAGAACAGGGCTATGCCCAACAGTAGGACAGATTTTAAACAAGGCTGATGATGAGATAAAACCAGCGTCATCTAGGGTACAATAACGAAAACACAAACGCGGCGACATCTATTAGACACCAACGGAATTACGAAGACATGTGGAATTGTAGATCCTGAATTGCGCTATCAATTTGCGCATGCGATTACTATATACTTAATATGCAATTACTCAGTGATATTAATGGACCACAACCCATCAGGGACGGTCACCTTGGGAGACCATGGTTACATAACCTTTTTATTATCATGAACCACTTATATTGACAACTTATATTTTGGTTTTTCTGTTTTCATCATTTCAACAAACTGGATAAAATGAATACTTAGTAAACTAGTTATTAATTATATCTATACACAACTTTGTAGTAATAGTAGATTTTATATTTTCCTGTGACATAACAAACCCAGTTGCCAAGGAAGTCAATGCAGTGAATTTAATTTGCTTCAAGCTTTCGCTGCTTAAGTTGTTGTATTTTTTGCCACAAAATTGCGACGTTGCATTGTTTACACAATTTTGTGGGATACAACAACTTACGTGGGAGGTATCGACACATAATCGAAAATTGGCCTTATAAAAATTCTCCCTACCAAGACATTAAGTGCAAGTCATATTCGTGATAATAATACAAAGTTTACTCACTGCGCAGATCCCGTATAAACTTCTGTTCTTTCTCCAGCATCAGCCGAACTGTCTGCACCTTGGAGACCTCCAGCTGACGCTGCTTCTCCGACTGGAAATTATAAAACAAAATATTTCGTATAGTTTTTTGACTTGTGGTGGCTGTAGCGGTAGCTACTTACAATTGAGGCCATCTATCGGACGATGACGAAGACAATCAGAACTGGCGACATCTAACGGACGCCGACGGAAATTTCCTGATTCGCACTACTAAAGTTCTCGCACGCAAGTAGGTACTAAGATTCTGATGCCAAAATGTTTTGTCTTGTAGCCCGTTGGCCGTTGTATAATCTCACCAGGTGTGACAGAATAATTATTTGCTTAAGAACTGTTACATTAATATTAAATCATCTGCAATGCATCAAAAATAAGTTTTAAAACTATAACCCGACTACGTTAAAAAAGGGGTCTGAAAAGGACGAAACAAGAAAATAGCTCATTCTGACATAAAGCTAGAGCTGTGGTAGCACCTATTATTATCTCGGTTGCATCCAAGACTTACACGACTTTGAGCCCAAGGTACGCTTACTAGTCTAGCCAAATATTGCAGAAATAGGTGCGACCACGGCCCTAGCTTTATATCAGAATGAGCTATTTTCTTGTTTCGTCCTTTTCAGACCCCCCTTTTACCGTAGTCGGGTTATAGTTTTAATTTTTTTATTTAATCATTTTCCGTATTCCGATGGGCCATGTAAACTAACCGTGCAATGATTACATCGTCATATGTAACGGAAGAATGAAAGAAAAATTGATACCTAACGCAAAGCGTCTGAATCGCGCGAATTTTAAGTAAAACCGCGTTTTAAACTTATATTTTGACTAAAACAGTATAATATATGTACATATTTGTAATTTACTCCCCAATACCTTTCATTTGATACCAAACACGTAATGACTATCTCAGTTTTGTTGTTTTTTAGGTTGGAATCTGAAGTATTAATTCCGTAACAGCAAATTTAGATAAAATTAATATAGCCTATGTTACCCAGGCTATTATTACAAATATATTGACACCCCATTAATTAAAATCGGTTCAGTAGTTTAGGCGCTACGGTGCAACATACATACATACATACATACTTACATACATACATACATACTTACATAGATACATACAAAGACTGCCAAAAACATTACCCTTCCTTTTGGCTTCGCCGTAGTACTTAAACCAATTTACACTTGAACACTTCTTCAGCTTCATTCTTGTCAGGCTTACCACGAATTACACAACAATTATAACAATCTTCCTACATTACAAATAATCATACTGGTTGCTGATAATGACTTCCGACTTCCGCATAATGTACATGTACACGTGAAATACTTTCTGTCTATCCTCTCGGCTCTCTCTGAAATCCACCTGATCAAACAAGAATCGCTAAGGTCGCGTGCCTTCAATGCTTGGAAGCCTATATTATTGGTAAATTTTTATGAAAATTACTTTTAAAATATAATAACACATAACATAACATAACTTCACTCCTTTTTATCCCCGAAGGAGTAGGCAGATGTGTATTACACACCTACACTTAGCCAGTTATATCTCGGTCCTAATGTAATATTATCCCAATGTAAAATATAATAAAAAAGTAAAAAATCTCCAGTAATTATTGCAGAAGTCGTAGTAAGTAAAGAAAACTGCAATAAAAACAAGTTATGCAATCAGATTATTAACTAAGTACTATAAAGACACTATTTAATTATTGATGAATGACTGTCGTGATTAAACTGAAATGGTTGAAGCGGCCGCTTCGATGGTCAACACTGCTTCGAGGGTTGAGGCAAAGAGCTTAGATATATGTACATAGAGACGCATTTCCTATGGGCGCTCTGAAGACAAACTTTCTGTGACCCAACTTGCTGCTTGGCGGCGTGGCAGTCGCGCTGTGACAGTTGTCTCTACGAGAGTAAGAGACACGAACGTTCCTTCTGTGTATCTTAACTACGAGAGCAAGAGAGACGGAGAACGACGCCAGCGCCGCCAACGGCGCCAACTACGAAACGAACTAAACTGGAGACAGTCTCCACTTGGAATCGGCACACGAAATCCTTAAGAACTGCGCTTGTAGGTAAATCTGTATTCATTGGTTGAGGGTTTGAAATGTCAATATTTTTGACCTGAAAGTTGTCATTATTTTCTTTAAGACCATTACTTAGACGCAGTACTAAAGTCCCCGTTCAGCCTTGGCGTCCGCGGGCTTAAGGTGCATACTGCCCTCATTCGCGGCCAATCGCAGGCGCGCGTGACAGTCGCACGAGATCGGTCACACACGGTTGAAACAGCAATAGCCCGAGTATAAGAATGTATAGCGCAGTTTCCGAGATCTACCACAGAGACACGCGGTCGACGACTAATGCCTGAGCCTTACTGACTACGTACTGCGCACTAAATGCATTGTAAAGCCGAATGTCATCATCATCATCGTCCTATCGTTATCTCTCTCACAGAAAATCGACGTAAAGTAACAGTACCCAAACTGTTGCGTTTCGTTCAATGAGTGAGAGTGCCGGAGGCCCATCCCCTATTCCTTCTCCTTCATCCCATTCCTCCTCTGTCCCTTTTCCTAAACCCAAGGGGCGGCAACGCACTTGTGACTCCTATGGTGTTGCTTGTGTCCATGGGCGGCGGTAATTACTTACCATCAGGCGATCCGTCTGCTCGTTGAGCCCAAGGTCCGCTTACTAGTCTAGCCAAATATTGCAGAATATCGCATCTTAAAACCGAATGTACCTAAGCACAATTCCCTACGTTACTGCTGTTAATAAGGCAAAAATTTAGTCACATTACTTGCACAGAGTATACTAGTTGTACGGAGCTAACAAACAAACACAAATCAGCTGTTACTGGCACCACGTTTCACAACACGTCCTTGCGCGTTCACGGCGTATGATTTTACATACACACACTATTGCATCTCGCACTGATAACACTCAAGGTCGTATGCACACATATGTAATGTTTCTGTTTGTTTTTAATTAGCCTTCTTGGGTGCAGGTATTTTTGTTGGATTGCGAATGGTTGCAATAATTGTATTGTGAAATTGTTTAGCTGTTTTTGTTTTTATTTCATTTACGCGAGGGTTAATTTCGGTTTTACGCTTGTAAAACACTTGACTTATGAGTAAAACTAATGAATGGTTCAACATTCCAATTACAATTTCCAGTTTACGTTTCTAGAATCGTACCAAAAATCTTAAAAGCTACGTGCGCTATGAGTGGACAACTCAATTAACACTTTGCTTAAAAGAAACTGGGATTCGGATCGGTCCGCCATGGAAAAGAAACAAGGCATAACTGCCTTGTTTCTTTTTGCTATAACTAGCAAAATAAAATAAACATTACAGGTATGTTCTAAAAGGTGGTTCTTGCTTTCACGCGGCAACTTTTAAAGATACACGCACCTAGATTTTATACTGAGGAGTGACATATCATTGTTGTGCTCATCGAGGTTACATTACGAAAGACACATGTAGCAAAATTTCTGCTTAACAAGTTGTAGTACGAGGCAGCGATAGCCGAGTGGATATACCAACAGACTGCCATGCAGAGGGTATCCGGTTCGAATCCACGGCGCGCACCAATGACTTTTCGGAGTTATGTGCGTATTGAATTGTTAATTATCGCTTGTCCCGTGCCTCGGAGAGCACGTTAAGCCGTCGGTCACGGTTGTCATGAAGATCTTTGACAGTCGTTACAGGGCGTCAGTACCTTCTAAAATAAACTGACACTAGTCTAAACCATGGAGTACCGCTATCCTTCGGGTTGCGGAGGTCAGACAGGCAGTCGCTCTGTGGAAAAGCTAATATTCAGCCAAATCCGGTTAGACTAGTAGCGGACCCCAGATTGAAACTGGGATAACGCTAAGAGAAAGAAGAAGAAGAAGAAGTTGTAGTACGAGGCACCAAAATGCTAGTCACGATTGCTGTGGTATGCCACTGCCCACTGTTATAAATTGAACACAAAAAAGCATGGCTAAATAACTTATCTTATACATGTTCATATTTTTGTCACAGTTTATATTGTTATGCGGAAGAAGGACAAACAATCACTTCATTTATATTATTAGTGTAATGTATGGTCTATACGCGGCCTATTATTGCCTGAATATTTTCATAGGTGAGGTAGAGCCTTTATGTGATTCTATATAAAACTAGCTGATCCGGCGAACTTCGTACCGCCGTAGCTTTTTTAATATTCGCATTTTTTTGTGAATCTAAACCATTCTCAAGTCGCCTCTCAAACTCGGTCCAGTCGTTTAGGAGGAGTTCGGTGACATACACACGCACACAAGAAATCTTAATATATAAAATCCTTGCGTTACTGACTGACTGACAGACACGCTACAGCCGAAACTATTGGGCGCAGGAAGCTGAAATTTGGCATGTATGTTCCTTGGGGACCGTAGGGGTGCACTAAGAAGGGATTTCCCGAAATTCCCACGGGATCGGCCAAAACGGGTAAATTTAAAAAAAATGCAGGCGTAGCTGCTGGCGTCCTCTAGTATATATAAAGATGAAGCGGACCTATATACAAGATCTATATGGTATAATATTCATAAACATATTACTCACATTGACCGGCACGGGCGCAGTAATGGGCGTTTTGTGTCTGGATGTGTTCTGTTGAACAGTCAGCACTGTCGTTGGGTTCGCTGGAAAATAACAAATAACATGTTTATTTCGTTTTCGTTTCATATTCGACCATATATATCATGTGGTGACGGATTAAGAATACGGAGTGTCACCACCCCGTGTCATCCCATGGGTGTCGCAAGAGCCGACAGAGGGACCATATTATGCAGAGAACAGCACTGTAAAAGATGGAAAACTTGATACAATATACCAACCCGTTTGGCCAGCGTGGTATAGTAGGCCAATTCCTCCTTTCAAAGGAGAGGCCTAGTCCAGCAGTGGACTGTTAAAGGCTGATGATGATGTTTATTTTACATATAATACAGATTAAAAATATAATAAATATTTTATATTTTCCGTATAGTGATGGATTTGTATACAAAGTATCTCTACGCCATTTCATTAGATACAGGAAAATACACCAAAATGTAAAATGTATCTTTAGGCAAAGACTGAAAACTCGACATCAAACTTAACAGATCTCAGAAAATAAAACTTTCCTGAAACTTCGCTGAAGTTACTGCACAAACATGAGACATGTTATTTGTTACTACTTGTTAAGCATCTGTCTCTTACAATCATTGAAACATTTTTTTTTTTATTTAAAAACTATGTTTTAAATGTTTAATGTTTAATAAGTCTGATGTTACATCTCGTGATTGTTTAGTTTTAAAGTAAACTTACACTGTATTATATTTTCCTGTGTCATTTTCTTAATTTTCTTACAAAAATATCTTCGGCAGAATTTTGCAAGTTCTTCTTTTAATTGTCATCCTGATATAAAAGCACTTCTTACGATATAATTTACTCTTAAAATACAATATGAGCAGCGCTTAGATTTTTGCATAGTAAACTTGTTCTATCTATGAAGACGGCGAAACGACTGATGCTGAACTATGCGCCTTGTTAAGAAATAGACAATTGTCATACATCTATAGTAATACAATAAGGCTGAAGAATTTGTTTGTTTGTTTAAACTACCACTCGGACCTAAAAAATCTTTTTGTAAGTATAGGTCGGTTCACGAAAGATGACCACTGCGCAGAAATCATTTTTTAGGTCCCCGTGGAGGTGCGGGGTGAGGCGCGGGTGGAGTGCCAATGGCGTGGCTCCGTTCTTGACGCATTCCCTAAATGCGTCAAGAATGGAGCAACGCCATTGGTGCACCACGAATGTACTGTATATGCGCGACGGCCGCCATTTGTGGTCAACTTTCGTGAACCGACCTATATATGACTAATTAAATGTTACCCGTAGGTATTTACAAATTCAAATTTATCAAAAGAATAACAATACATGAACCACCCCTACTTTATTTCCTTAGAGGAGGCATTTGGAAAAATCTTTCATAGCTTAGGTGTCTATGGTATAAAAAAGAACCCACTATCCAATTTTTATGTTTTTAGCTTCGATAGTTGAGCTTTGCGATCACTACGTCAGTCTGGAAAAAGTTGATGGATGATAGCCACGTTAATGCGGAAGGCAAAAAGAAGGACGCTCAAGCGATGGGCTACGCCAGTTCATTACTTCAATGGACTAGGTGGGACGGGTGAAACCGCGGGCCATGGCTAGTATAGAATACGAACAATACGTTTTGTTTACTTTCGTCTTGTTTACTACAAAATACTCGAAGCACGGCACTGATACAATAAATGCTATTCAACTAAGAAGAAAATCGTGTCTTCCGTGACCTTGAATGATCGCATGCATTAGTTTGTTTTGTTTTTAAAAGACAACTCCCGCAATTAAAATAAATCTTGTGACACGGGGTATTTTACAAACAGTCAATCACCCTGACACTCAAACTCGAAATAACAAACAGTGGATCACACATAGTGTTGTCTCGTGTAGGGATCGAACCCACAACACTCGGCGCAGTGTCAAACGACGCAGCGGTCGCTAAGGGTTGAGCTCAAGAGCTACACCTATCAGCACCGCATCGCACTTTCCTATGCTTCTATCCTTTTCTGTCACTTAGGACCGTCATTTACTAGAGCGAGAAAGAGGGAACGCGTCAGCACGCCGCGGAATCGATCGTGCTAGGAAAGTGCGATGCGGTGCTGATAGGTGTAGCTTAACCCTAAAACTACTACGCCATACCTGCAGTCCAAGTACTCAAACAGTACCTACTTTAGCACTTAAAACGTGTAACTAAGAGGCTAGCTTCCTGATTTATTTAGGACTGCATTTGAGACGTCATGGCAGTCATACTTTAAGATTTCTAGAGCACCGGAGACCCCATCCTCTATTCCTTCTCCCTCATCCCACTCTTCCTATCCCTTTTACCAACGCAAGGGATGGCAACGCACTTGTGACTTCTGTGTTGCTTGTGTTCATGGGTGGCGGCTTACCTATCTGCTCGTTTGCCGCTTAGTACATAAGAAAAAAACTGCACGTTGCTTTTGGTATACCCTAGAGCAGCCATTCTCAAAGTGTGCTCCGCGGTGCCCCAGTACTCCACGAAGCATCTCTAGATGCTCCACGAAGGTGTCATCATCCTCCTAGCGTTATCCCAGTTTCAACCTGGGGTCCGCTTACTGGTCTAACCGGATTTGGCTGAATATTAGCTTTTCCACAGAGCAACTGCCTGTCTGATCTCCGCGACCCGAAAGATTAGCGATATTCCATGGTTAAGACTAGTGTCAGTTCATTTAGAAGGTACTGACGCCCTATAACGACTGTCAAAGATCTTCATGACAACCGGGACCGACGGCTTAACGTGATCTCCGAGGCACGGGACAAGCGATAATTGACGCATCATCCGTTCATTGAAACATCCACGAAGGTATGTCAGTAAAATAAATGGTACTAAAATGCACATAGGGCTCGTCTTTGTTTTATTTTAGGGCTCCGCCAAATATTTGGTTACCCAAAAAGGTTCCATCCCAAAAAAAAGTTTGAGAACCACTGCCCTAGAGTGCCCGTGAGTAACTGTAAACCGCATTATCATCATCAGCCTACCATAGTCCACTACTAGATATAGGCCTCTCCAATGGCACGCTACTTAGCACGATCAAATACACGTACGTACTAATGCTATACGTTCGATAAGTAGACCGTTTATTTTCCAATTTTAATTGTCTCCGCTGGAAAGCGACGATTCAAGTTGAAGACGGAAATAAATAATAAAATGACTCTAATCATCGAACAAATTGCTCAAAAGAATTCAACAATGAAACATAACAATAACACTTTTAACGAGCATCATCTCGTAAAAGACAGAAGATCAAATTAAAATACAGATGCAGTAAAAACGCTCAGCTATAAATTAAAACGCAATAGATATTGTGAAGAAAGATGGAATGTAAGATGGCACGAGAAAGTAAAGTCAAAGATATAATAAACTAGACAGGCAGAGTAAATCTCGAATACTCTACTTGACTTGTATTGCTGTCGCTCATGCATTTTTTGGACAGGATTGGCTCAAGTCAGCTTTTGTCATACTCCCTAAAAATAAAAACGCAAAGAAATGCGAAGAATTCAGGACAATCAGTCTTATGAGTCATGTCCTCAAGTTATTCCTTTCTATCATTCATGAGCGAATAAGAGTAAAGTGTGATGAACACTTAGGCGATAGCCAGTTTTGATTCAGGTCAGGAGTTGGGAACAAGTGAAGCTCTGTTTGCACTACAGGTTTTGATCCAGAAGTGCCAAGATATGCAGCAGGATGTCTTTTTCTGTTCTATCGACTATGAAAAGGCATTTGATAGAGTGCTTCATGATAAGTTAATAGTCATATTAAAGGACATTGGATTAGATGACAAAGATGTAGATATCATTCAAAAACTGTACTGGAACCAACGCGCAATTGTTCGGGTTGATGGTGAAGAAACCAATGACATCGACATCAAAAGAGGCGTGAGACAAGGATGTGTTTTGTCCCCGACTCTTTTTAACCTGTACTGAGAATCCATCATAACAGAAGCATTAGATGAACTTGACTGTGGCGTCAAGATTAACGGGCGCGTCATCAACCATTTAAGATACGCTGACGACACAGTCCTAATAGCGTCTACAGAGACTAAGCTTCAAACAATTATTAACCGAGTGAACGAGTGCAGTGTGAAGGCGGGTCTGAGGATGAATGTTACCAAGACAAAAGTCATGATTGTTTCTAACCGAGCTGATTTGGATCATGTCTTTACGGTGGATGGCCAGAAACTTGACAGAGTGCGTAAATATAAGTACTTGGGAATGTGGTTGGATGAAAGCTGGGAGAGTGATCTCGAAATTAAAACGCGCATAGAGATAGGAGCCCGCAGTGCCTTTACTAGCATAAAAAAAAAGTTCTCTGCAACCGTAACCTGAAGGTCCCCTTGCGGACGAGTCTCTTAAAGTGCTACGTCTGGCCAATACTTTTGTACGGATACGAGGCTTGGACAATTAAGGAAGACCTCAGAAAACGCATAGAAGCATTTGAAATGTGGGCGTACAGGCGAATGCTTGCCATCAGTTGGACTCAGAGAGTCACGAATGATTCCTCATTCGTGACTCTCTGAGTCCAACTGATGGCAAGACTTCCGTCTTGCGGCGTATTGGGAAGAAACGAGAGCTCCTACAGACTTTCAAAAAGAGATAAGTTGCATACTAGGGCCATGTGTCCAGCACGATAGATATGGACTGTTGCAACTCATAATGACGGGCAAAGTCGCTGGAAAGAGCAAGGTCGGGCGAAGAAAGAAATCCTGGCTCCGCAACATCAGGGAGTGGACGGGGATCGCGAGCGCTGCCGAGGTGTTCCGCCTCGCTAAAGACAAGGAGAAGTACGTGGAGCTAACGGCCAACCTCGACTAGTTGGAGAGGCACCGAAAGAAGAAGATGCATTTTTAAATAATATTATATTCTATTTTTAACCACTTTCTTGGATTAAGTAAACAATAAACATTATTCGAACAGTTAAAACTACAAGCATATAAATATTAGTATAATATTATTAAGTTATAGTTATAGATTTATATTATTACAAAAAGATAATTTTAAAGTTCTTTCAAGAAATGCTCCAAGATGGTTAGCATGTAAATGCAATGGGAATTTGTAAAAGATAACTATATAAAGATACCCGTCACCATGTAGGATACATGGCTAAGCAGAGAACGATAGCAATGGGAAATACAGTGTCAGTCAGTAAAATAGTAACTCCAACAAAAGATGTCAATGAGTATGAAAATAATTATGTCGCTGACTGTACTCGACGTATCAGTTTAATGGCTTTATAAAAAATTATATGGTAGCGCTAAAACTCCCACGATTCGTCAGATCGAGAAACAATATCTGTAGTGAGTCAACAAATTCAACGCGTTCGGTCCTCTTATCGTATGAGTGTGTGGCCAACTCTGGTGTCAGGGTTTTTAGGGCGTCTGAAGGCCTCCTGGCTTAATGACTCTTGTCCTGGGACAAGAACAGGGATCAACGGCTTTTACGTGCCTTCCGAAGCATGGTAGCGACCTTATATAAAGGATGGTCGGCAATGCAGGCCATCCAAGAGGTGGCCTGCATCGACGTTGCTTAACTTTGCCGATCTACGAACGACAAGTCACGTCACACTATGGGGCATTCGGTTGTTGGATGGAAATACCAATAATTAAATCACTTTGGATTTCCCAAAAGTTATTGACACATTTATAAATCACGTTTACTAATAAAAATAAGTGCGAAATTTGCATGGACATGTATAAGACTCATGTTGAGCGATACATTTTATTGAATACAATATTTCTGCTGGAGTTGATTATGTAATACTGTTCCCAGCAGTTGCCATATCACATTGTGGCAGATTCTCGCGTGATGTCCACACTGAAGGAAGTTGGGGACGTAGTGCTGTAAGTGCGTAGGCCAGACAGCTTTCGAGCGTCGCTAGTCCCTCCGCTGGTCACCAAACTCCCCATGGGTTGGGTTTGAGGCCTTGCGAGGGCGGAAAATGGGGATTTTCATCGCGAAAAATCGCACGCTTTGATAGATCCGCACGATTTGCTAAGCAAGCATGAGTACACAACGCTGGTTTTAAGTGTGTAGGTCAACCTTATTTCGGGAGTCGTGCATACTCCCTTCACCGGACTGCAAACTAATTTCTAAGGTGACCTTGATTTCTAGTAGTGGACCACAAATTAATTATGTGTAAAGGTAGACCTGTTTCTGAGATATAGACCACTAAACATTTTTTGAATTTTGAGCCATTTAGTGGCTAAAATCAAATAATCGAAAACAGAAACCTATTTCATCATCATTACATAATCTCAGCCGAAAGACGTACACTTCTGGACATAGCCCTGTTCCCAAAGCTCTCTTCTTAGACCGATCTCGAACCGCATCCATCTGTATACCTATTTACTTCTGTATAATCAATCTTTTACAAGGCCTAATGAGCGAAGACTATGGTTCAAACGATTATATGCAAACTCAATCATTTTCACACCGAGGAGGCAAGCTTGCATCATTGCTCATGTTTTATTCATCGAATATTCTAGCACATAACACTGGCAACAGTCAAACAACAAGTGATTGATCTACTTCAATCAATTACTAGGTCGAACTCATGCGTTTCAATAACTGTTCGCTAGTAAAATACTGTGAGAATTTTCATTGTATATCGCTGGATGGCTTGGTTGTCAATACTTTGTTAATCTATTGCAAGGTTATCGCAAAATTGGATCATTCTCACTAGTTCCACCAGCAATTAGTTCCATGGAACTAGTGAGACTTTTTATTCTCAGTAGTTCCATCGTAGTTACTAAGTCCATGGAACTACTGAGAAAAAAAGTCTCACTAGTTCCATGGAACTAATTGCTGGTGGAACTAGTGAGAATGATCCGCAAAATTGATTCTTGGGTAAAATTAACAGGTAGGTACTCAGTTGTGCTGATTTGGATGGGACTAAAATTAATTAAGGCAAATTATTTTAAATATTTGCCTAGATTACTTTGTTCAATTTGTACAGATTTGAATTCATTGACTGATCACACAAGTTTTTTAGAAATCTTCATAAGAATCCCTACACACAACATGGACACGATTTATGTATTGTAATTTGCAACACAAGATTCTTTGGTTCGTACTTATCGGTCTATAAGGCTAGTAATCTCTAAAAACCTACTGTACCCTACGTCTCCGTTGTGTTATCGTTGAATAATGTGTTGTTGTTACAGGGTTACACCAGCCAGGATCATGTTTTCAGACCGCCCTAAGGCAATTTGAAATCTTCCGGCCGCAGACTCGGCCACAAATATGATCATCCGACAGAGAACCAAGGCAATCGACTTAGCTCAAAGAATTAGCGAGCTGAATTGGCAGTAGCTGGTCACATTTGACGCAGAACGCAGAAACGATTACCGTTGGAGGAGTCGTGTTCTAGAGTGGAGACCGCACCTTGGCAAACGTAGTGTAGGACGCCCTACGGTTAGGTGGAGTGACGATATAAGCAACGACTGGCAGCGGCTGGACACGAAGAGTCGTAAATCGGGCTCAGCGGCGTGCCATCGGAGAGGACTATATCCAATAGTGGACTGTGGCAGGCTGATGATCATAATGTGGTGCCGCTTGCAGTCTGCGGTTGCAGTTTGCGGTCTGCAGCCAATCTCAGTCTTGCACCTAAGCAGTAACAAGTACAGGAGCTTGAAGGTATTACCTCGTATCATCTGCACGACCTGCTGGTGCGTGTGATGGTGCACCGGTATAGAGTCCACCCTCAGGATCCTGTCTCCGGCGCGAAGGCCGGCGCGCCAGGCTGCACCGTGCTCCTTCACCGATTGCACGTATACCGGGTTGTCACCTGTAGGAATGATAGGAGAAACTATAATAAACAGTGTCATGTAGAGACATAATTATGTGCAAAAGATATAATTTTATTGCATAATAATGTAAATTTATGTAGATCAATGATAACCTATTGGAAAGTCTACCTCAAAGTTCACTTTGTACTACAGAGTACAGAGTGAACGCCAAGCGCACACCGGGGGTACACGCCGAGCGCGGGCTCGAGGAAGGCGCATGAACTTACAGTGTGCTCTCAGGTGGTCTCAAACCAAATCCGCAGCGCTCGTCAATGACTTTTCGAAGTTATGTGGATAGTAAATGTTATCGCTTGCATGAATGAAATCATAGCGTGGCAAACTGCATGTCTGATAGTTCACCATAACCTTATAGAAAGACATGTGAAGGCTACCAACCCGCACTCGTACAGCTTGCTTGACTATGGCCTCACCTTTCTCATAATGAGAAGAGCCCTTTGCTCTTTGTCGCCGCTTGCCAATACATTACAATTACACATGATAAGTGAGACAATGATGCAGTTGCAAAGCAACACTACGTAATGACGGCATAATATACTAAACGCCATCGCATCGTAAAATTACTCATCATAGCTATTATGATGAGTAACTTTACGATGCGTTGGCTAGAGACGTCCACTGCTGGACATAGGCCTCCCCCAAGGTTCTTCACGCAGACCGATTTTGAGCCAGCCGCACCCAAACGCCTACCGCGATCTTAACCAGATCGTCGGTCCACCTTGCGGGAGGCCTACCCTGCTGCGTCGTCCGGTACGTGGTCGCAAGTATACGTACTTTTCGACAATTTCGAGTGTAGAGTTCCCAACCTGAATAGGAGCGGGTACGACATGGATGTTAGACATGATTTTCGTCTTATCCATGTTCATCTCAATACCTAATTGTTGGGAGACTACAGAGGCCATCGAGTATTGTGCTGAGGTCTTCCATGGTCTCAGCCATGACAACGATATCATCAGCAAATCGAAGGTGAGTTATGTACTCGCCGTTGATGTTGATGCCGAGTCCTTCCCAGTCCAGAAGCTTTAAAACGTCTTCCAGCGCAGTGGAAGCTTTGAAGTTTGAGCTCTGGTCCTGGAGGCGGACCGACATGGTGGCGTTTTCGTACAAACACTTCAGCACATATCCATAGTAAAGACTGCAGCACTGATCAGTCCACAAACGCCAGCGTATGTATGTGGTCACAAAGGTACTACTTCATGTCATTTTTAAGCCTATACGTCTTCACTTTGGCGAAATCGATTCTCAAATGTTAAAATACTTTGTCTAATTCATAAAGATGTTCTTTATAGTCTGGATGTTATTTGAGTAACTCATTCGGTAGCTTGTAAATGCCAAGAAATTCATATATCGTTTTACTGCAAGTAGAGGCTTTAAAAGCTATACGAATGTATTTGGCAATATCTACAGAATGACTGCAGAAAGAACTATGCAGAAGCTGCTAAACTTTATGATGTAATTGTGATTGACCTACATAAGGTATGAACTTAATCGAATAAAGACGTATAGCATGGTCTATGACCAAAATAAAGACCATAACCGAATACTTCTTGATAAAAAATCTATTCAAGTAACACCCAATACTCAAAACACAGTAAACCAATATAAATTGACGCAAGTACCCAACGATAATGCATTCAAGCCATGTATACTAGCTAAAGTATGACGCTACGGCGACGTTCATGACTTTTGGCATCAAATCGCTGTTGAATACCATCGAGCTTTCACTTACGCTGACGATACACATAGCATGCGAGTCATATAGGCGATTTGAATTATGGATTGGTAGTTTGTTTTAAAGTATGTTTCGGCGAAAACCCGGGTATGTCTACATACATACATAGACTCACGCCTGTTTACCGGAGGGGTAGGCAGAGACTACGGAACGCCATTTGCAACGATCCTGACATACCTCTCTTGCTTCATTCACTTCCATCAAGTTTCTCATGCATGCTCTTCTGTTTAGGGTACTTCTGACCAGTCCTTTTTTTAGGATGTCTCCGATCTGGTCAGAGAACGTCCGCCTAGGTCTTCCCCTTCGTCCTCTCCCATTCACACTACATCCTTTATTTAATTTGGTTAGTATGTGTGGATAAATTCTTACACGATGAATTAAAACTACTTCGTTTAAGTAGGTATCATCTTTGAGAGTGGAAATGTCACATAAGTGCTGATGCTAATGCATTTTTTATTTTCTCTAAATGCTTCGTGGTCCAGTGGATAGCATATGCGTCTGCTCATCGGGAGGTGCTGGGTTCGATTCCCGGGTCGGGCAAAAGTGTTACTGGGGTTTTCCAAATTCTCAGTACCAGCACGGAGTCTGTCAATGTGCTCGG
Source organism: Euclidia mi (assembly GCA_944739405.2). Taxonomy (NCBI): domain Eukaryota; kingdom Metazoa; phylum Arthropoda; class Insecta; order Lepidoptera; family Erebidae; genus Euclidia; species Euclidia mi. Next base: position 39,278,761 of record OX123205.2, on the reverse strand, counting down.
TAACGACAATAGGCTCGCCCCCTATTACGTGGGACCATAAAATTCATCATGGCGAAATGATGGGTGTCATATTACACCTCTGCCTACACCTTTGAGGATACAGGCGTGAGTGTATAAATGCAAAATTACTGCGCTGTTTCCTTAAAATAATACATTTCTGTGTAGCTGAAATAGCTATTGAGGAACCATATAAACCAGTTTTCAAACTTATTCATAAGTACTGTCAACAGGTTCCAACTATCGTCTCGATTAATATAATTTCGCAACATCCCTTGCTATTCTACCTGCGTTGTGCGATTAAACGAGGCATTGCACGCTCGCGAAACTTGTCCCCAATGCACTATAACAAACGTACTTGTACTAATACTATGTAAAACTTAGCATAATAGGCTGCTTGATTATCTTTAAAAACTCTTTATAAACATATCATAACTTTACGCCTTTTATACTCGAAGGGGTAGGTAGAGGTGTATTACACACCCACACTTCGCCAGTTATGTTTCGGTCCCAATGTAATAGGGGGCGGGCCTATTGCCATCTACCGGGCACATTGTTAAGCAAGCGATAGTTAACCTTTTAATACACATATAACTGGGGATCGAACCCGAGACCATCGTCTCGGCAGTCCGTTACGTACACCACTGGGCTATCGCCGCTGCTCTTTTTAAACATACGGCATTAATAATAGGCTAGTTGACGAAAAAAATTGTATAAGTCCGTCCTTTAGATTATTCAAAAATAAGCGATATGTATTTTTTATTTGTAAATTAAACCAAAAATGACCAAGATGTAGCTCATTAAAGTTACGTATAACGTCACGCCGTGTTGCATTTTTTCGCACTAGGTGACGTCACACGTAACTTTAATGGGCTATATCTTTGTTATTTTTTATTTAATCGAAAAAAGAAAAAATACGTGTCGAATATTTTTTTATAATCTAAAATACGGACTAAATAAAATGTAATTATTTTGACCCTGGAAACTACCCTATTGCAAGCAGATAATCTGAAGGCATATTTAAAATTCGTCCTTTACTGAGAGACAACGCAAAGCCAAAAACTATTGGGAGCAAGAAGCTGAAATTTGGCATGTAGGTAATTGTTCCTTGGGGACCGTAGACCCCTACGCTCTAGAAGTGATTTCCCGTAATTCACATGAGCAGAAACGGTTAAATTATAAAAATATGTGCGAGCGTAGCTTGGGACTTCTAGTTATGTCTATGTGCCTGCTTCCGTGATCCTGTGAATAACGTACGCGTCTGCTGATCGGGTAGTCCTGGGTTCGATTCCCGGGTCGTACAAAAGTATTACTGACATTTGCCGAATTCTCAGTAGCAGCACGGGGTCTGGCAATGTGCCCGGAAACTACAATAGTCTCGGCCTAAAATTCATAAGGCATAATCTGTATGTAATATTACACCTTTGCCTACCACTTCAGAGGAAACAGGCGTGAGTCTATATATTTTTTTGCAATGACGTTAGTTTTACCTATTAAGACCCGTGAAATAATGTTGTATGATACAAACAAATCGCTATAGTTTAAAAACCGATCATCTCTTATTAGTTGTTATCCCTTCTTCATTTTATCAAAAATAACGAAACAGCAAAAGATGAAGTTTTAGGAGTGTGTTATACTTATGTGTAGCGCCGGGCGGGGTCGCGGCAAAGTATGCTATTCGCGAATCGCGTGACCCCGCCAGTACACGGGACCCGTAGGGACACCGCGGTGGTTTTAGTGGGTATGTAACGAACGCCTATAGAGGAGAGCCTCCACGCACCTCCACTCAGCTTCCAAGCCGACCGATCAGACTTTACGGCTGGGTAGCGGAGCCGAGATGGCTCATAACTCATAACGTGTCATCCATCCATAAATTACGTCACATGATTTTCATGATATTTTGACCCCTCCTCGTCCTTGTCACAGTTGCCCTCATACATCACCATCTCATTTATCATACAACTAGACGTCATCAGCGGCTTCGCCCGCTTCAATTATACATATAAACCTCATCATTCTATCTATTAAAAAAACCGCATTCAAATCCGTTGCGTACTTTTAAAGATTTTAAGCATACATAGGGACAGACAGACAGAAGACCGACTTTGTTTTATACTATGTAGTGATGTCACACTTCAGCGACCCCCTAACATACGTGTAACGTAATTTACGAGGAACATCAGGAGGCATCCATGTAGTCAACAAATAAAAAAATAAAGTGTATGTGTATCGTACCGGAGACTTTCATGCCGTATCCATGCTCATCGCGCACGACGGTGACGGTGAGCAGGTCGTCGCCGCCCGGCGAGCCGGCCCCGCCCAGCATCACCTACAACAACACACCACAACATATTAGATACATACATTATACACACATGTAATATACAGGGTGTCACAAGACCCATCACCAAGCCGAAGTCTACTCGTTGTGGACATCATGCCAAGTTGTACTAACCAAATATAATACCTGGGAAACGATTTTTTTTTCAGTTTTCACATTTTTTAAACCGCAATTAAAAGCACGCGCGTGCAATGCTCGAAATACCTACTTACCCATGGGGTTATAGGGCATCTAAAGAACATATTGGCGGGGTAAATGCATCGATTTTGTACCTAATTAAAAAAATTCCATCCTAACTTTGAGCTTCAATATCTCCTGAACCAGTAATTTCCCAGGTATGGTGCTGAAGTAAAAATGTTCATTAGTGATTGGTACAACATGGGATTTCAGTTTTCGTTAAGGGTCTTTTTACACCCTGTATACAGGAATATACAGGTAGAGTCTAGAGAAGTTGCCAGAGGTATCAATTATCATCGTTATCAAGGGGAGACAGACGCCTATGAGGTGTAACAACAGATGAATCAATCGTAACATCATCATCGCGTTATCATCTTCACTCGCTAAAGCTTAGGACTCGAATGAAAATGAATAAGGATGTCGATTTTGCTAGATATCTGATCTAGTGATGTGCCGGATCGTTAAAAATGTATATCCGCGGATACAGATCGGAATACGGATATTTGGTGTCAAGATCCGCGGATACGGGTCTTTATTTTGTTACTCAATCGATGTCTGTCGGTGCGCGCGACCTTGAAACGATAGTTGACGTCACGCACGCTCGGCAGAACAATAGACAGATCATGTTTCGACTTTTATTGAAATTCTTTTGAAAACACTGAATGGAATTTAATAGATTTTTAATGCTACCTATTTTACCCATTCCATCCTATCAGTTAAAAATTAATAAGGTGAAAGATCCGTAAAAGATCCGCGAGAAAAGTAACGGATACGGATACAGATTCGGATCTTTTTTCTTCCTCGGATATCCGCGGATACGGATACGGTTATCCGGCACATCACTAATCTGATCCTGGTACCTTCAATTTTATCAAGACGTTTAGGAAATTACGAACATAATAATATGCACATTAGAATCTTTATAAAAAAAAGGTATCATAAATGCCGTGTGTTTTGATAGGTTCATCTGCAACATGCAAGAATTACATTTCAAAATAAAAAGAGAGAATGGTATAGGTATTGATCTTAAGGTTACTGTAAAAAAGCTAAAGATAAGTTTATTGGCTAAAAAATACGAAGTATTTATATGTGCTGCATCAAATTATGATACCTGTGACCAAAAAAAGGGAACAAATCGAAAAAAAAACATTTATGAACGTCAAAACAAACATTGCACTGAAGTTCGGATAGAAAGTAGAATTCTGCCCTTGCCTTGCAAACGTAGTGCAAAAGGTACAATATTTAAGTATTTTGTCTGTTTTGACTTTCATAAGCGAATAAGAATATGATTTTGACGTTACGAGAACCTGAAAAAGAAAGATAATCATGCCGAATTTTAAAACTTTAACAATTGGGGAATCGGATTTTCGTGCCTCTGTGAATAAATATAAAGGTAACGCCATATATTAGTGGTACCTTCTTTATAATAAACGTGATTGCGGCTTTCCTCCAAAGTTTTCGCCCTGAAGATGCCGTCTTCGATGTTTTTTGGTACCGGTTGTTTCTCAAGTTCTTTGAAGAATAACATATGCATACATGAATATCGTAAAGACACAAGAGAAAAGATACCAGGGAACGAGAAAAGAAGGTGGACTAACTTCAGCGGATCTTTTTACTCTTTCTCTCAAAATAAAGATAGTTTCTAGCAGACTGCAAAGCTCGGCGTAGGTAGGTAGTCACTGTAGAATGAAAAAAAATAAAGAAAAGCACTAAAGACCGCTAAAGTTTGAAAAACTATTTCGCTGTCAAAAATACAAGGAAACTATATTGTTAACGACAAACAGAAGAATAAATAATAATTTTGCATATTATCTGTGACAGATAGGTACACACTTAGCTAGAGTGTCGTATTGAGGTAGAGCAGCAAATTGTCATTGTAATCTACTATTCAACAACTTCTCAAATCCATAGCACTACTGGCCCTACTAGCGTACGCAGAAAATAACTACACAGGCCCCTATTCCAAATTTTAAGGTATTCAAAAATTTGCTGCCTATTTTGCTAATGCTGTCCTCTGGCGTAATAAGATTGCCGTAATCTTGTCTATTATAAGTACCTACTTTACGTAATATGTGTGTAATAGATAGCAAAATAGTATTTGTATACCCTTAAAATCTTAATCAAAATCTATTTGTTGCTCTTCCTAGCTCTGAACTTTGCTTTCATAACGTAAGTCCCAGTAATCTTTTTATAAGAACTTCACTAAACATGTGATAGACGACACTCTCACCAACACAGCTTAACATTTGACAAGATTTTGTCAAAACCTCTTAAATAAGATACTTAAATCTGACTATGCCATTAATTTACTAGTTCTACATAACCACACAGCAAGAAAAACCACAACATAAAGAGAAAACAACATCATATACAAAGAAAGACGTTTTCTTAAGCCGATTAGGAGCATAAACGTACTTATTACATAAATAAAAGTATAATCGTTTATAAAATTATGCAGTTTTTTGACAACTTAGAGACTTAATATGTACCTATAAAGCCAATAATATTAATAATGTTATTATGCTAAACGCTAAAGCATATGAATCGGCAAAATATTCAGTACAGCCGCATTCTTTAAAACTCTTCATAAATTCTTGTTAGATACAGATAATGTATTATGAATCCTACAGATGAAGTTATTAGATACCCTTGATTTAGTCAGTTATTAATTTGATATTATTTTTTGCATTAAGGGCGGTTTCAAATTAGCGTATTTTTCTGCGCGTATACGGTCGTTTCTGCATACGCGCTTACACGCGCGCTACATTACGCGCGTCAAAATAACGGTCTCTCGTAAATGGGCATATATCGGCGTGTTCGCTCGAAACGGTAGTGACATCTTGTCAGTGTCAACATGGATTTTGACGGCTCGCGCTTATACGAGCTTAGAAGCGCGTCAACGCTCGTACGAGTTGTGCGTGTGTCAAAAGGCGAGCCTATAAGCGCCTACAGGCGCTTCCAAAAACGAGCTTATACGCGCGTATAAAACGCTAATCTGAAACCGCCCTAAGTTTGGTTTGTTCTTCGTTCGGACCACAGAGTTTCGGACCACATAAAAAATCCTGGTTTGGCTCGAATACTACACTTCCTTCGTCCCAAAGTATAATTTTAATAAATTTGTTCTCGCTTCGTCCTATTTTATATTCCTTGTACGGCCCATATTTTTTGTACAGGTTTTACTGTACTTTCAGCATAAAACTCCTATGGTAATTTCACTAATAATATTCAATCTTAATAGAACATTTTTCTGTACACTTAAGCGACATAGCTACGATGAACATTAAGTATTTTAAAGCTGGAGGAAGTTTATATAGTGATTTTGTTGTCTTTAATTTAACTTTATATTTTTATTGTCTGTATTTTTAAAGCACTTGGAATTCGGTCCGAATTAGTAATTCTATACTGCTGTGGGACAAACAAGGATTTTTTTGGAATGCGGTCCGAAATTTCCGTCCGATCGAGGAACAAACCTTAAGTTCGGATAGTCGACAAAAATAGATCCATAATCTGAAAGTTCTTTGTAGGTACCTACTTAAAAAATAAATTAAATATGAGCTCTTGTATTATATTTATTTTCATCTAAATTTTTTAGTGCTGTGTGGTAGACGGCATGGAATACAAGTGTCACCACCTCCTATCTTCTCGTGGGTGTCGCAAGAGGCGACTAAGGGATAACACGATGCAAATACCATGTTTGCGTAGAGACGGAAAACTCGACATCAAACCCTATACGACTGCCTCGTTGGTCTCGCGGCATAAATGTGCGCGTGGGATCGGGAGGTCCCGGGTTCGATTCCTGGGTCGGGCAGTGTTATTGGGTTTTTCTGTCACGAAATTCTCAGTAGCAGCACGGAGTCTGGAAATGTGCCCGGTACGTCAATAGGCTCGCTCCTAATTACGTGGGACTAAAGTATATCTGGCGAAAAGTGGGTGTAGAAATGCACCTCTGCCTACCTCTTCGGGGTTATAGGCGTGAGACTACGAAATTTTTATCGTACGTTATAGGTAACGTAACGTAATTGTGTAGGACACAATGACAGCGCAAAATTAAATAGCACAATGTGCTCAATTTCTCATCTACCACGCAATCTTAGGTTTGATTGGCAGCATGGTATGTTTGCACAGACAGGCTTCTCGGGACAGCGTAATGGTCCATATTGTGTGGTCCACAATAATTGTACAAAGTTAATGCATTTAGTAACCGTTGTAGTTACCAAATAACTTTGAAAAATAAAAGAAAATTACGTACCTATGTACTACAGACCATCCAAATTTAGCAATACTAAATCTGCACTAGCAACACAGACATACCTATTTATACAATTACATGAAAACATCTATGACCTCGCAGTGACGTGTCGCCAACATAAAAGAGCATCGGTCACACAGGAAGGGGCATCACGGGCACAAAACCCATTTCCTTTCAACATGGCGCCCGAGTTACGCGCATTCACGATAAGGTCATGCGTTACTTTTGTGCTGATATTCGTACAACTTTGTGTTTACTTATCTGTGGCTACTAGGCTTGCTCGTGGACAGTTTTATTGACATCTATACATATTGTATAATGAAGTCTCCCTCCGGGTCTGTATGTATGTATGGACAGGATAAACTCGAAAATTACCGTACACATTTTTGTACGGTTTTGACATCAAGTGTGATTTCTAAAGAAGGGTTAGGTGTATAAAAACGCGGGCGGAGCCGCGGGCGACGTCTACTATTGTTACATAAATTATAGACGTCCATCTGCTACTTTAAGACAACAAGAAGATAGGTGAATTAAGCAATGAGTATACATATAAGCATAAGCAACTGAGTCGCCCTATAGTTTTCTAACCCGGGAAACTAATTGAAGTAATGATAATTTTATCTACGTAGATTTGGCCAATTTCTCCTTTCAAAGGAGAGGTCTAGTCCAGCAGTGGACTGTTAAAGACTGATCATGATGATGATGAGATTTGGCATTTTGCATAAAGGTGGTAATATATCTCGGTAAACGATCCACTATCCAAAAACAAGTAAGTCGTTCAACGTGGTTAACAGAATAATTTTGGCTGCCAGCCGATTACATCCTGTCGTCCAAATGCATATGCAAATGAACAAATAATTAAGATCCTAAAAATTAACTAGCTGTTTCCCGCGGTTTCACCTGCGTCCTGAGGGAACTACTTCGCGTACCCGGTTAATTTATAGCCTAAGTTACTCCTTGGTACATCAGCTTTCCGCCTGTGAAGGTCCCGTCAAAATCGGTCTAACCGTTTCAGAGTTTAGCGAGAACAAACAGACAGACAAAAAATGTAAAAAAAAATCATTTAGGTATACTTATGTACCGTGTATACATCCATATGCATTTAGTAAAAAGCTGTTTTTTTAATATTACAAACAGACACTCCAATTTTATTTATGTGTATAGATAGGTAGAATAGTAGCAATTTTTATCATTTGCACACTAAGAAACTAATTTTAATTATGTACTTAAGGCGCTGTGTACAGTACACTGAGTTCAGCTGTTGCTGTCACTGTCGGATTGTATACATAGGAAAGAGAAGCGCGACGACGACGGGACGTTCAGAACGAGTTATTTATCATTAAATACATTAATCCTTACAAATATCTTATTCCAATCGATAAATAAAAACAACAGTTCCCTTTATTATTATATATTACATCACTGTTATTAATATTATCAAAATTTGTTTATAAATAATACAGTTACAATTGCTACAATTTCAATTTAAATGGTTATTTTATGGTTTTTTTTTATCGAGAAAATTTACCGAAAACGTGTTTTGAACACAATGGTCCCCCCATAAATATGATCAAGATTAACATATATTTTTTTAGCTGCTCTAAAATGTATACATTTGGCTAAAAAACTGTTTTGTGAAGCCTATTTTGACTAAGTACAGCGCCTTAATTTAATAAAAGCTTTTTACATCTTCGCAGTTTGAGTACCGTTCATTATCGTCTGTCATCTATACTGCTTATAAAAGCGAAACCACCTCACAATACGACAACTTTAGCCCGCAAACACGCCAACGCGGTGCAATTTTACGGGGCGTGCACTCTTGATACATGCAAGCAACGTGCGTGATCCGTACACAAGAATGTACATAACATTACATGATATTATTACATTGTGAGAATGCACCGAATTGCATAATACTCGTTACTGTAGGGGTGCAATGTCACGCAAAATTGCAGCGCTTTTGTTAACGAATCATTACGTTTTTAACACTCTGAATGACTCTGATTCAGGACGCAGTGTGTGTAAGAAAGCTAGAAACTAGAACGTAGCAGAATTTCTGAACCGCAACTAATACCTGCGCTCGTGGCTAACTTTTTCGCGTCCTGACATAAATCAAGATGCACGTAGTGTTCTTTTCATTCAAGTCTTACGGAATATAGAATACTCCGCCATGCATCTGGTCGACTTCATATTAAGGTCAGACACATTCCAAAAGAACGTCAGAAATCATATATTTATCACTGATATGATTTAAATGCAAAAAGGTTTTTTCAAGAAAGCCATAAGTATTGTTATAAATGGCGATATTTTGATAAGAACGCCATCTATCGATGAATGAGAGAACTAGAAGAAAATGGATATATCGGTAGTTTAAAAGTGTTTCATCTATTCTCAACTAGATGGCGTTGCTGTTTTTTTTACTCGAAGTATCGACTGTTTCCGACTGTTACGAGAACATTCTAGGGAAGACTAGAATGGACTAGTTTGTTATCCGCCCGGTATAAATACCGCGTGGACGGGCGAATCGACACAGTTCAGTTGAATAAATAGAGCGATAAACATCGAGCAAAGGATTTGAAGGGAAGTGAATCGTCGAGTGTTTTGTAGTGTGAAATAGAGTATTTACCCCAGCTTGTAACAGTATTATACAACAGCAACAAGTAAGTATTATAGTTAACTAAGTAAGTATACAAAATGAGGCTCGTTTCGTATCGTGGTAAACCCGACAGTAGTTGTCTCTTCACTTGCCAATTTAGTCCCACTAATAGTAGGTAGTATTACTCTATTACTCATACTTTGTCCAGTGCAAAAGACAAAGGCGACGGAATTTCCCAACAGAGAACCTGAGACACTACATACATACATACATAGACTCACGCCTATTTCCCCGAAGGGGTAGGCAGAGGCATATTAAACGCCCACTTTTCGCCGGTGTTTTGATCCCACGTAATAGGTGGCGAGCCTATTGCCGCTTATTGGGACATTTTGTTTGCCAGAGCCTCGTCCGTTGATCGGCAGGTGCACCACTTGCAGGTGAGGTTGGCTTGGGACCCTAAGTTCTTGTTGGGACACTAACTCATTGAAACTGATTTGGAGCTCGTTGTTATTGACGCAAGTAATCTAAATAACAGATGCACGTGACGGAATTTGAACACAAATTGATGTATTAGTGACTTAAATTATACCTAATAAACTGACCATCTTGCTGCGTTTTGTTGTGGACGTGTTTGGAACTGATCGTCAGGTACCAGAGTCTGAGCACGATTACTAAATGCAATTAATGCTAATATTACTTAGTAGGTAAGTATATGTTATACTTACCTACTAAGTAATATTAGCATATTATTATAAATTAATATAATAAATACGCATAATATTTTTGTTGTGTATCATATATTTAAAAGAATATATTAAAGCGCACATATTGTCAACTCGATAGTTGCTCGACAAAAAAGTCAAAAAGCTTATCGATTTGCTTTTGATTTAAAAGTAAACTAAAACTTTCTTGTTAATTGACATTGTTTGTAAAGTGTAAACACCTTGACTCGAGCGTTGCTGAATAAATACTGGTCGATTTGAGGAGATTAAAATATCGATTGTATGCGCACTTCCATCAACTAAACTGTTTGGTTGAGTAGTAATCACGAAAAGTACAAAACTCAACGAAACAGTTTAGTCGATGCAAAAGTTGTATGTATGCGCTCTAAGTTATTTTCAATGAAGTCAACACAGTCGAATCTACTGCCGCAAGTCTACTTAAAAACAAAGCCACATGACTGTAATCAGTCGATTGAAAAGTTGGTTTGTTATGTCTGTAAATACAGCAGCTGAGGAAAGTTAGAGTAATTGGAGTAATCTACCTTTGCCTTTAGGCTATGATTCAGCGTAACTATCAAAATTTGGCGTCAGTCATTTCATATCATACATAAGAGTCAGAAAGCCAGCTGTTACTATTGTGTTGTCATCTATCTATCACATCTAGACACCAAAGTATTACACAATAATATGTAACATCAAATTCCAGTAACACCTCGTCCCAGCCTCACAATGAACCGCATACCTCCTCATAAACTGATATCACATCAACGTAACCACTCTTTAACGACCCAAACGGCCAAACAAATTCATTGATCTCAAGCTCATCAAAGCATAATACCCGATCGAATCAACAATCAGATCCAAGTAAACGTCTTTCATTCTGTTCTCAGTCGCCTCGTACTCTATACGAAGACAATACATCACACATGAATCAAGATACATTGATACGTGGTTATCGTGTAAACAAAACGCCATTAAATCGGAATCAAAGGAGACCACGTAATATATAGCTCCATTCTTGGTTGAATTAGGGTTGCCAAGCTAATATGACGTAATTTTGTTTAAGCAGCTTCATTCTAGCTTCAGTTCATGTCTCCATAGGGTCTAAACTCAAATAAACACTATTAGCATCATAATAAGATCGCTTGTCGTGACTGACATTCCATCGCAGCCTGCCTAACTTACTAAAGATAGAAACCTGAAATTTGGTTTTCTCTTATGATTTGGGCTTCCTTTAAGGAAAGATTTTTTTGTTGTCCACTTCTAAGAGGTACAATAGAACACTAAAGGTTCAGAAGCAGTTAGTACAAAAAAAAACAAACAAGAATTATGAGTTTTGAAATTATCCGTAAGCTTGAAGGAGTTTTGGATCCAATCTTGCTGAATTAAATGACGCCTATCACATATGTGGGGCAGGCGGGTTCTAGAGTGGCGACCACATACCGGACGACGCAGCAGGAGTAGGACTCCTGCAAAGTGGACCGACGATCTGGTTAAGATCGCGGGAAGCGGTTGGATGCGGGCGGCTCAAAATCAGTCTGTGTGGAGAACCTTGGGGGAGGCCTATGTCCAGCAGTGGACGTCTCTAGGCTGACATGATGATCATATATGTGCATTGTCATCAGTACAAAGAGTCTTAAAAATATCAACTTCGACAGGTAGTGGCTTTCAAGATTTGACCCACACGTACTAGCCAAAAAGGCAAACACACGCAATAAACGCTTGTTACGATAACATAAACAAATAACAATTAAATATTTGTAGATTACAAAGCGTGAGAGTATTTGTGAATTGCTCTGAATGCTAAATATGTATGTTATTTGTTACAATATTAATAGCTTGAGCAAGAATTTCTTGCAGAAGTTAATATAATAGTTCATAACTACCCATAATTTAGTGGGTGAAATACTATCAGTAATCTGTCTGCTTTAAAATTTGTTGAAACTGTTCTGATCTTTTGACAGTGGCATAGTTATGACATAGTTTACGGATTCACCTGAAAACATTGAAGGACAGTAAACGAAACACAACAGGATTTTATAGTTTGTTATAGGCTATTTGTTTTGTTTTTCGTGTGAGTGTGTGGCCAACTCTCGTGTCGGAGTTTTCAGACCGCCCGAGGGCCTCCGAAATGGCCAACGATTCTTATCTTGAGACAAGAACCGTGACCGACAGCTTTACGTGCCCTCCGAAGCACGGTAGCGCTCAGATATAAATGCCACACACGGTCACCTATCCAAGTGGTGACCTGTGAAAGCGTTGCTTAACTTTGCCGATCTGTTACGAAGTTACGAACGGCAAGCCAAGTCTCGCTATGAGCGCTACAATATAATATAATAATATGTTGTTATAGGCGTATGCGTTAGGGTTGAGCTACACCTATCAGCACAGCATCGCACTTTCCTATGCTTCTATCCTTTTCTGTCACTTAGGGCCGTCATTTACTAGAGCGAGAAAGAGAGAGGGAATCCGATCGCCTTTTCGATTCCGCGGCGTGCTGACGCGTTCCCTCTCTCTTTCTCGCTCTAGTAAATGACGGTTCTAAGTGACAGAAAAGGATAGAAACATAGGAAAGTGCAATGCGGTGCTGATAGGTGTAGCTCAACCCTTATACAGTTTTAACCCCTCGTATGCCGGAACGCAGATCTACGCGAGACACAATAGCTTTTTAATTGTGTCTGGTATTCCGGCATACAAGAGGTTAATATTCGATATATCGATGCATTTGGTGATTTGACATGTTTGACATAGGTATTTCATATCGAACTCATGTCAAAAATGAATCTAAAATAGAGAATATAAGATAGTCGTCTGTATAAAAACTGAAACTATAAATATTTTTGGCGGTCTAAGTGGAAGGGGTTTGCCAGCAGACACATCTTCATATCAGAAAAAAAGAAGTCTTAAATACACAGACAGCGTACAGCGAATCCCAAAACGAATATCATATCCTGAGAAAACGGAACAGCTGGCAACACTGGTGTGAATTGAACTCACTGGCTTTACGTAAACAGGAAACGTGTAAAAACAATACTGCATCCACGCCTCATTAAAGGAAAACCAACTTTACTTGCCTCAATTTAAGGTGGCAATTTAAATAAAACGTGGAGTAATGATCGTAATGTACTATAATGTAACATTATAAACATAGTTTTATTTATGATTGTTTTATCGCGAGTTCATTGAATATTTTTACGTGAATGTGGATGGTATTGTCCGAATCGAAAGGCGAAATATAAATAGTGGTTTTAATGATTTTTGTTTAAGTATGCTAGTATTGTATGTATACTTTTCTTGTTCTGGTGGGATTAGCGCTATGGATAGTTAGTTTCTTCTTTATGTTGTTCTGACTGACATCAAGTCAATCTCATAGAAATTATGTAGCAATTACGAATCTCAATGTTCCTTTCTTTTGTTCTCAAAGTACGATTTTTTTGGAAGGGTTGGCTAAGAAATAAGTTTTTTTTATGTTTAAGAAGAATATAGAAATATATTTTTATTGTGAGATTAATTTAGTTATTTTACGTTAAAATATTTGAATAAACTGTATAATGTATGTATTGACGTGATTAGATTTCTGCATCCGACCTGAATGCAGATTTGTGTGGGATTATGGAAAGGAAAGAAATGAAAATTCGTAATAAGCCAAGAAAGCCCTTACTCAAGCAAAATACACCTCCCTTCCCCAGCCAAACAAAATTCCTGGATTCGCGACTGACAGCTTTACAATATTACTAGATGAGCCCGCGGTTACACCCGCGTTACTTAAGGCTACTGCTCCGCTCCCGTAGCTCATAGCGTGATGTTATATAGCCTATAGCCTTCCCCGATAAATGGTCTAACTAAAACTGAAATAATTTTTAAAATCGGACCAGTAGTTCCTGAGATTAGCGCGTTCAACCAAATAAACAAACAAAGAAACTCTTCAGCTTTATATATTAGTATAAGATATGTAAGTATCAGCTGATACAAGCTTACACCACAAACCATTTTATTGTATTGACATCGCGCATAATCTTAATATATAAAATCGTTGCGTTACTGACTGACTGACAGACACGCTACAGCCGAAACTATTGGGCGCAGGAAGCTGAAATTTGGCATGTATGTTTCTTGGGGACCGTGGGGGTGCACTAAGAAGGGATTTCCCGAAATTCACACGGGATCTGCCAAAACGGGTAAATTAAAAAAAAATGCAGGCGTAGCTGCTGGCGTCCTCTAGTAATTAGATAATTTATTATTATGTGTTGTATGTATTGTGTCTTGTTTGTGAGTAAAGACCATTTATCGTAAACTACAATGTACTTAACTGAAACCAAGATCATATTGTACCTACACATATTTAAATGGTTCCAGCAAAAAATCCTCAAATTTATTCTAGAAAGGCCTCAACGGCGAACGCAACTACATAAAAAACTGTGTTTATTTAGTTCCAGCCACGATCACATCACAACTATGAATACGGTATGAGTAACATACAAAGGTTATTCGTCTGACATAATACTGTTAGTCACCTGACGCATAAATAACATTACATTGAGAATGTTTATCTTATAGAGTCAAGATGAGATCCGCTGAGTTCGCCAGATGAGATCTACTGAGTATGCCAGATGACTGGCAGCAATTTTAACCGATTATTGCTTGTCCCCTGCCTCGGCGAGCACGTTAAGCCGTCGGTCCCGGCTGTCATGAAATCTTTGACAGTCTTTATAGGGCGTCAGTGCCTCTAAATAAACTGACACTAGTCTAAACCATGGAATATCGGGTTGCGGAGGTCAGACAGGCAGTCGCTCTGTGAAAAAGGTAATATTCAGCCAAATCCGGTTACTAGTCTAACCGGCTTTGGCTGAATATTAGCTTTTCCGGCGGGCCCCAGGTTGAAACTGGGATAACGCTAGGAGGATGATGAGTTTAACCGATGAAAAAAGGTTTGAAGGTTCTCTATGTAAAGCCCTCTTTTGCGTATTAATTTGAAAGGGGAGTTGACATTTAGTTAACGTCTATTTAGCCCAATGTTTCGGCATGGATAACACCCACCATTGTCACGCGATGATTGGCGGCTTATTTGACTTCTGGTGGTATGTATTTCACATATCACTTAATATGGGAACAGGGCAGGCAGAAGATATCACATATTTAAAAGAAATTCGTTTAAGACTCGTCACACAAATGAATTGGTATATGTATAAATATGTGCACAAAGCGCTATAGTTTGAAATAATTCTTACAGCCGTCTATTACAGTAATTTTCGAACACTGTCGTCTTCTTGTCCTGAACCCTATTAATTTGGCTCGCCATCTTCACACTGTCCAACCATATTTTCTTGGCATCCCTCTCCTTCGCCCTTTTACGGCATTCATCTTGCTTACGCACATACAATATATATCGTCCTAAAACCTTCCAAATGATCTTTGCATCCATTTTTACACGAGCAGATGCACTTATAATACTGGGCTACTAGGCCGGTCATCTAGCACAATATTTTGGAGAGAAATATCTACAAAAGCATTATACTCGTAAACGCTTAACGAGCACTCAGCGAAAGGTAAACAATTGGCGGAGATAAGCAATATTCGGACAGTCTGGATAATTGGGTGACCGCCTTGTGGAGAAGAGGTGTCTTCCTAGTTTATAGATTGCTTACGATATTTTCAGCATTCTAAAGCCAGAAGGCCAATTCTCGTATTTTATATGACACTGAAATTATATTTTAAACGAAATAAGACAATATTTTAAATTGACTCAGAATCGGTACTAATTTAGGTAATGTAATTATCGTCTAATTTTACTTCTATAGTTTGTCGTTAACACATTGTTCAATTTACGATCTAGTCAGGATAACATTACAATAACATTCAAATTTCAGTTAATTAAAGGACCTTACGCACCAGCGGTTGGCCACTAGGCGGTTTGTTTGAGCGGTCCAACCGCTTAGCGCGGTTTCTTCGCGTTTTTCTTCGCGGTTAGCCGCCATAGCGGTCAGCCCCGATGAAACCGCGTTCAGCGGTTTGACCGCTCGAAGGCGCGTGGCGCCGTAGCCCCTAAGCAAAATGGACGCCGTCGAGATAGCTTGTGTTATTTATTTTTACTCCCGAAAAACACGAAAAAAAATTTAAAAAAGGATACCGAATAAGGATGAATCTCCTTTACTAGAAACACGCAACGAATTTGCGGCCCGCTGCTAACTGACCGCCAGTGCGTATACACAAGATGGCGGCTAGCCGCGAAGCGGGCCGCGGTCCTCTATTCAACCGCCGCGGTTGAAATTTTGTGGCGGTTTAGTGCGTACAATCATAAGCGGTTGCATATTAAACTGGAAAAGCGGCTAACCGCGCGGTTAACCGCTAGTGCGTAAGAGCGCAAAGGAGAATACCATTTTAAATATGAGTATGACACTGATGAAATGCATTTTGAACAAATATAATTAGGAGAATTGGGACTCTGAGCTCAAGTCAGAGTCAATAGAGAGTGCAATATAATCTAGAGACCTAGGAGACAAAGGCATTATCATCATCTCAGCTTGGAAATATCCGCTTCTGGTCTAAGGCCTCCTTCAAGGTTCTCCATACAGACCTATCAATCTGACTGCAGAGACAAATTAAGAAGCGAAAAATAACATTGATACACATAGCTAGCACCCGTATAGACTTCAAGGTGCATGCAGAATTTAACTGTCTCTCAATGTGAGGAATAAAATCAAATATATTATGATTATGTCATAATAGCAAGCAAGCCTTTTGTCGTCGATCCGGCACCTTCCCAGACTCCATGTCGTTACTGACGATTATTTTAAATACTACCTAACCTTCAGCTTCACAAATTATGCAAAAAGAAACGAAACTTAAAGGATCCTCAACATTATCATCTTAACACATTTCTAGAGTTAAATAGATAGACTACACTTAACACCAAAATAAAATTTTACAGTACAAGTGGCATAAAACTACAAGTAATGTACAATCGCCGGCATTATCGCTAAGTGCAATCTCTTCTAGGCAATCTTCGGATGGATAGGAATCGTGTTAGCAGTTATACCTACATGGCGATGGTGTAGTTAATACTATGAATAATCAATAATGACGATTCAAATAAAATACATACATACATTTACATATTCCAGAGCTATCCCTTTGAGTCCAAGGCTCCTTGTCTAACCTTACCAGATTTTACAGAATATTGATTTCATCTTTTCTTCAGTAAAATTACAAACGTACCTAAATATAAAGTTAATTTACATCTCTCATGTTCGGTAAGTAGGTTCTTATTACCTCCAAATGGGGCTTGTAGGTGACTAATTATCGCTCTAGGGTAATAATGTAGCTAGAAAAGCCCTAGGGCGGTAAGTAATTAAAAAAAAATTATTTCTTTCAAAAAGTTCGCGTACATCTAACCATCATACTGCCTATAGACATCATGCATTCAGCCCAATGACCAAAGAGGTCGCTTTGCTATTCAGCCTTGTCTTCGTGTGAGTATTCAATTTCTTTCTTGAAAAAAAAAAGTTCTTTACTTGATTCTTTTTTATGAAAAAAGGCGGGAATAGAAAACTTTTATTTTAAATATTGTTTGTTTTAGGATTTTTTTTATAATTACGTGCCAATTAGGAAAACACATGAGTTCTTCAAGTGATGAAGATATAAGCTGCACTCCCGATTCAATAAAAATGGAAGCTGAAGCAGCAATTAACAATTAAAATGTTTTATTCTTGTAATGCCAGTTTTTTTCTACTTACCTCACAATCGAGATGTAAAGCAGAATAGTTAGCTCGGGTGTAAGCATCAATTGCACCCTCGAACTATAGGCGTGCGCCTAAATATCTCGGGCTGCAATTGATACCTTACAGCCCTTGGCTACTAATCTACTATTATTACTTTCAATCGTCAAAAATGACTAATAATACTTCGACACTAAACACAAATAAAAAAGGACGTGAGTAAAATAAAAGTGTCAATAGATATCGCTATATCACTTTTTCAGTCAACCTTTTTTATTGATCGTAAAACGTTATACACATATAGCTAACTCAGGTTCAGTTAGTACATAAATAAAAGCTTAAATATACCGTGAAGCTTCAACCAGACCATAATAGGGGGTAATCTCCTACCCGATAAGACTAGGGTTGTCAATATTTTACAGACGAAATATAGTACGGTTCAAACTAAATAATAGCTATATGCTGGAAGGCAGAAACAACGGTATTTTGCGAAAATTGCTGAATGCTGATATATTTTTTACAAAAGATGTATTTCTTCGCATTACTTTCTTGCAAGACAAAAGTCTAGGTTGTACGAATTCAAATGTTTAAAACGGAGACTTTCTTTGTGTACAATATATATGTCTTCAGCAGCCGCAATACAGCAAAAATCTAAGCTTTTAAAGTACGTTTGGCAACCCTATCTCATACTGAATTGACCCATTTGCCCGTCAACAAGACTATTTAAGTGTAAGAGGGTGCACGGGTCACTTATTAATACGCATTAGAGCGTTTAGAAATATCCAACCCTGTTCACGGTCCGTTTATATTGTGCGTAGAAAATCATAAGGTTTGTGCAAATGAAGCATGAGCTTTATGGATGAAAAATGGCAGGATATGCCGCTCATAACGGCTTTTGCGGGGTAAGTGAGGGTGAAATTGACCTTTGGCTATCTTTGGGTTTCTGTCGGGGGTATTATCGATTGATTGGTAAGGTATGGTAGAACAGTGTAGGGGCTCGAGTGGTCAGCTGAGCAATGTTAGTGCTCCCAGTTTTGTGGGTAGGATCGCATTCAAACATGGAAATAGAAATGGTCTCTAACAAACAGTACCTCTGGGGCCCAATTCTCCTAAATAAATTTGTTCAAAATACAGTTTCGATATAATGTCAGTGTCACAAATGGTATTCTCCTAAATTAACAGATATTTGAATGAAATTGTAATGAGATCGTAAATTGAAAATAGTGTCAAATATGTGTCAACGACGAACTGTTTATTTCTAATTATACGATAATGACATTTGGTTAGCAGAATACCGATTTTGAGTCAATTCAAAATATAATCTCATTCCATTCAAAATATAATTTCAATGTCATATAAAATAGGAGAATTGGCCTCCAGGTGTCCATTCAGTCCGTTGTCTATATCATTGTTTTCAGTGTTTTTATCAAGAGATTGGTGTGCGTTTGACGAAACAAGTGTACTGAAACTATCTAAGCTTGCAGCAGCGTCCACATTTCAATGTAACAACATAAACTATCCTAATTTTATTGTTTTAACCATTAAGAGAAAGACCTGCCGACATACCGGAAAAATCTCACAATTAAACTGGACTATTTTCGCATTTCATCATCATCAGCCTTTAACAGTCCACTGCTGGACAAGGCCTTTCTTTTGAAAGGAGGAGTTGGCGTACTATACCACGCTGGACAAACGGCTTGGTATAGGGTTTGTATCAAGTTTTCCTTCTCTTGCAGTGCTGTTCTCTGCATAATATGCTCCCTCTGTCGGCTCTTACGACAACCAATGGTATGATATGGGGTGGTGACATTTAACGTATTCTTAATCCGTCACCACACGGACTATTTTCGCATTTATTATACTGATAATAATGGATGATACAACATCCATCCTCCAGCGTACTAAGACCATCACCTGGAATGTGTGACCACCGGTCATCCCATCTAATTATACACATAACATCACACTGACGCCATCGCACAACCTATTTAAAACCCTACGCCACAATAACACCGAAATATTAATTATAATGCGATCGCGTGCGACGAAGCATCTTCTGAGCAAACATTAATTTTGGCAACGCGTTTGCGTCAAAACGCCACACTGACAGCAGATACCATGCCAAGACACACTAGACTTACACGTATAGAAGAAAAATATAAGAAAATAATTGGCAGGGTCCGAAATAGACGGTGTCATTAAAATTTTCGACTTCCTGTTGTTTTTGCTACATGTTTTGATGACAAGCGCCGTCAGTTTCTTTGACATAGGCCTCTGAAGCTCAGGATAATTACTGCCAAGCTTTGTACCGAAATAATGATCATGTTCATTTTCACATGTGTCGGCAAAGTTATCACGGATACAATATTGCTTGGTTTTTGATCGCTGGGTCGCAAAGAAATCTGTCTGTGAGTGACACTTCTTCATGTTCCAAGCCCTTTGGACATGGCATTTTCTTTCTGAAATGAAATGCTCAGCAGCAATAATGTATCTGATAATATCCCAGATAACAATGTAAACTTGCCAAACTTGCTAGTTTCCCTGTGACAAACTTGCATGAAGTTGGTTTTTCAAATCCAAATCCTTTGGAAAACAAACTTCATGCAAGTTTAATGCAAGTTTGTCACAGTGAAACTACGAAGTTTGATTTAAACTTGCTGCAAATTTGTTGTTATCTGGGATACGGAATATATCTGATAGATTTTAACAGTTTAGATTTCTTATAGCGCTTTACGTAGTAAACACTTAAAATGTAGGTATAATAAAACATTTAGTAAATGCAAAAACTAGCTCAGCCTGTTACGTTTTCGCTGCTAAACCAGTTTTAATAAATTGTAAGCCGCCGAAGGACGCCCAATACAAACAAAATGGCACGTAACAGGTAGTATATATAATTAAATAATAATTGATAAGATCTCATCGATCCAAAGAGATTCAATGCAAACAGATTGAGTAAGCTCGCTGACGTAAAATAGGCGAGGCTGAGGCATATGTACTATCGACAGCGATAAGCGACGAGCGAGTTGAGTTACCACTGCTAATGCGTAACCCTTTCCACAGTGAGAAGGTGTTCATGCGCAACCGTGGAACAGTTTATAAACAGGGCTGGGTATAAGTTAGATAAAAAAGCGAGATGCTGAACTTGGTTTGTGAGAATGAAGTGGAAAGTGAGATTTGTCTCTGGGCTAAGAGTGTGAGAATTCTTTGAATTTTGCAGTTATCGCTCGTTGACCAATATTCATTATTGTAAATGTTGCATTCCATCGAAGAAAAACTCGCAGCGAGATATAAAAATTTTAAGGTTAGAAAATAGTCGAGCACCGCTTCTACGACAGCAGTCGGACCAGTGCCGTAAGCGACAGGTTGATTCGATCGAGGCGGCAGTTGCATCAGAAAGTACCACTAAAGTGCCACGGCACTAACTAGAGAGGATTTAGCAAGTGCCGGCCAGCCTTGACCGGGATAGGCAGATTAAATGCAAAAACAATCGTTCCGCAGATAAGATACGACTAAACGATTAAATTAATTGTTTCTCTTTGTAAATAGCAAAGGTTACCTTAGGCATTAAGATTTTTGTTGTGTTCGTGGGCCGTTACTGACCGGTTAAAAGGAAGATGCACGAAGGTTACCTCGAAGGAGAGCCTAATTAAAAGACCTTTATTTTCACCAACCGATCTAAGATGTGCACGACTTCAAAGACTATCCAAGTCTTTGAAGAAGTGCAAGAGAGTAAACAGAATCATGCTGGAACCAGAAATACTGACTTAAAATTAATGACAAACATAGAGGCATACATACATAGACTCACGCCTGTTTCCCGGAGGGGTAGTCAGAGACTACGGAACGCCATTTGCAACGATCCTGACATACCTCTTTTGCTTCATTCACTTCCATCAAGTTTCTCATGCATGCTCTTCTGTTTAGGGTACTTCTGACCTGTCCTTTTTTAAAATGTCTCCAATCTGATCAGAGAACGTCCGCCTAGGTCTTCCCTTTCGTCCTGTCCCATTCACATTTGCCTTATATATCTTCTTTGTCAGTCTTTCGTCAGACATAAAAATTAATGAGTTTGGCGAAAAATGTATTCCGGGGAAGATTCTTGTTTTCTTTTGACAACTATTGAAATAGGAAAAAAGACAGACATCACTGTCCTCTACTGTGACTATGGATCATCTTAAGACTTCAGCTATGGAATTAAGGTTTCAATAGAGAAAAAAATCGGGCAAGTGCGAGTCTGACTCGCGCACCGAGGGTTCCGTACGCATTTTACCTTATTTGAGGTTGGTGCTAATTACGCTAGTCTTCTAAATCTGAGGGTCTAGTACCAGTTTACACTCAATCGTCACGGTGGACGATAGCCTAGACGACGGGAACAATTTCCATACATTTTCTAAATGCGCCCCCTAGCGGTCTCTATCGATCGCTTCTCTCCATTAGGGGAGCTTTAACAAGTACGAAAATTAACCTTAATTTTCAACTTTTTTAAATTTTCAGAATTTTTCCTTTATTTGTGCTGTAGGACCTAGGCTTTTGGCCAAATTTCGTGATTCTAGTTCAACGGGAACTACCATATAGGTTTTCGACCCAAAACCTATAGGGTACTTACGGTTGACCTAGAATTGTCAATTTTTGTCAAAACCAAGGTCTTACAGCACAAGTAAAGGAAAAATTCCGAAAATTAAAAAAAGTTGAAAATTAAGGTTAATTTTGGTGCTTACAAGTTTTCGCAAAAATCTAATTTTGACCATATCTTTTTATCGGGTCGACCCAGGACCCTGATTTTTACACACCTAATAGGAACCATAGACCTCAGTATCTGGTATAAATTTCAATTTGCTAGGTCCACCCGTTCCTGAGAAAATCGGTGGTGACACACGGACAGACAGACAGACAGACAGACAGACAGACAGACAGACGGACAAGAAAGTGATCTTATAAGGGTTCCTTTTTTACCTTGTGAGGTACGGAACCCTAAAAACATCAGAAAATATTATAATTTGTAAGAAAAGTAACTAGCCCTTATGTTTAATAGCGGGCACAACTGCTACCTTCAAGTACTGATACTTAGTTCACCACACGATACGTACTTCGCCACATCGCGTTAAGAAATCTATGTCCTAGGTACCTCTTTGTGTTAAACAGTGCAGAGACGAAAAACAAAATAATGATCCATCATCAAAAGAGATATGTAGATCTAGCTTCTATTGCAGTATCATATAATAATTGTGATAACTGATAAGAAATCCTTCTCTTCCTGCATTATTTATTTAACGAGCGATTCAATAAATTAGTTCAGCCAAAGCGTCTCAATTTCTTCAAACAAGTAGAAACGTCATTATTGTTATCGCCAATGTAAAACAGCAATAAACACACCAGACAGACTGATCGGCCGGTGGCACGCAATAGTCTGTCTACCAACTTTACGAAGTGGGGTTTTCACAAGACAGTATACCAGATTAGATAGTTACTGACTGGCAATTTCAGTGAGAATGTAAATGGTTAGTAACGCTCAACATAATTACTATTTAGCTGTATTGTATTATCATAGCCTTATTTGAAATGAAGTGACAAATGAGTATCCACACAATGATATTAGAAAACTCGTAGATACGTTACCTACGTAGTAATCAATCCGTAGAAACGGTACACTAACGCACACATCGATAACTCCATATTTTATTATAATTTCGGTTGACAAGATGTGTCAGTTTCACTATGACGCCGGCTCGCGACGTCACACACACACATATGTATGTCAGACTTGCCAACTGGCTTATGTTTAGCGTCCTGCTTTTGGTACGCCTATGATGTATCTACTTCTTTTTACTTGTAACATCATTGTATCCATACGACTACTATAGTAGAAAGTTACTAGTAGCACATGGATTACTATCTTTAAAACCGGCCAAGTGCGTGACGGGCCACGCGCAATGTAGAGTTCCGTAGTTGCCCATAATGACTTGCTGCAAAGGGTATTAATGTACAACAAATCCGACTGTTTATTTTGCTGAAAAAATAATTTTAATAACACTATTATAAGAACCTAAGTTTTGTTTAGAAAAATACTAGGTATGTATCCAGTTATGTATTGTAAACATAAAATGTGGTTTCCAAGATATACTACTACTATACATACGTAGTACCGTAGTACATTACATACCAAAGTACGTATACCTTTAAGATTAAGCCAGCAGCGCGCCCAATGTAAACTCACAGAAATAGGTATTTATAAGTTAACCGACGATTACTCGTAAACTAGTGATATCTACTTAGCCGTGATAGTTTTCCTTTCAAATTCGTTATATGTACTACATTTGAGATTTTTTTTCACCTCTTCCAAATGAATAGTTTAGCCGGCTGAGGGGGGGGGACACTTGAGTCTAACAATTTTATTCACTTCAAAGCTTGATATTTGACAAACCAATCACTTGATCGAAAAATAATTTGAGCAAACTAATAATATTTTGTTAAAACCTACCCAATGATACCCCACATGATGGGGTACTCAACCAAAAAAAAAATCAACCCCACTATATATGTAGGGGAGATACCCTTAAAAAAAATATTTTCCTAAATTTTATTCTACAGTTTTGTTGCAATATCTTATGTCTATATTCATGTCAAATATCAGCTTTCTAGCACCAGGCGTCTTTGAGCTAGGCTGCGGACGGACAGACGGACGGACATGACGAAACTATAATGGTTCCTTGTGGACTACGGAACCCTAAAAAATTAAAAAAGCAAAATTAAGTAAACTTGGCATCAGAAGGTAAATTAATTAGACGACGAAACCTGGCGGAAGACGTCAACGAAAGAAGCGGATACAGGCGAACGTAAATACACCTCCATAACATCCTCAATTCAGGAGGAAGCAGAAGGAAAAGGTAGGATTTAAGGGAAATCCAATGGGAAACGATAACGAGGAAAGAAGGCTTTGTAAACACAGCGACACCTACTCTAAGCTTCTCTAGAAAATCCGTACCTGATCATCAGTTACAAAATAATTCCCGTATCATAGGGAATCAACAATCTTCATAATTTGTCTTTAACACTACTGGAACGCCTAAAATACTCGCTCCAGTCAATAATACGCAAAGCAGTCGTCTTCGTCACTATAATACATATGCAGAAAGTGTCACACATTTATAATTCAGTCCACGCGCGTCTAGTGAATTATAGAAAGAGTTATTTGTATACGCGTTTGTATGTGCGTGTGCTATTTCTATATGGTATGTATGTAGGTGGGACACAACGGGATCCCCACTCGCAACCAGGTAAATATAAGCAGTATTGTTTGTTGATTATTTAAATTTTAAAAGAATGCATCGCATTAGTTTCAAAGCCCAACATAAAATTACCCTTATTCACAACTTTGATGAGTAGAAGTAAGCTGGCTCGGTTAAGTAAGTAATACCTCTGAAAAAACATGGAGCTAGTCACAGTCACAATACTACTACTGTATCATATGTATAGCCAGATACAGCAAAAGTGACAATTGGGAAAGGCATACTGTATTGGAACCCGCAATGAATTAATCATAATTTTACTGGGCACTATGAACCTATATACACCTACAGAGTACCTACGATGGACCGCTTGGTCGTGAAAGCAGTATTATTAAAAAGTGCAGCCCATAAAAAATTACACACCATAATGGTTTTCAACCATTTTTGACTTTATCTAAAGGCAAATAAATCATAAATATTACCCACATTCCACAAAAGCTCCCACAAATAAATTTTAAAATAACTTCCGCGCTCCAGAATGCAAGGCACCAACGGCCAACAGTCTATGCCCAGTAAATTAATAAATAAAGAGAACCTA
The DNA here is from genome assembly GCA_944739405.2 of Euclidia mi. Classification (NCBI taxonomy): domain Eukaryota; kingdom Metazoa; phylum Arthropoda; class Insecta; order Lepidoptera; family Erebidae; genus Euclidia; species Euclidia mi. The sequence continues at coordinate 39,253,140 of OX123205.2, read as the reverse complement.
AGACTTGGAGCGATCGACCTATTCAACACTATTATTGGATTCCTATCCGTCCGATCGTAGAAATATGTATTGATCTTTTATTGCAATTAGCTGCAGAATGGAACTTCACAACATTAATATAAAAGGCGAGGAAATTAAATAGATTGAGGGATTTCTTAAGCAATTGTTGATCAGTGTCTTCTTTGTTATGTGCTTAGGATTTTGAACTAAAGACATGTGATTTTTCAAGTCATGTCTTCTTTAAGTTATATGCAGATCGCACATAGATATTCAAATTCAAATATCCTTTATTCATTTCGGTCACAATGTGACGCTTATGAACGTCAAAATAATAAATTTATAAAATCATTACTTACTTAAAGACTCTACATTTACATTTACTGCCACGTTCGCAACATATAACAGATAAAATCAATGACAGTATTTTCTATCGTTTTAGTTTTCACAAATTCTTTCACTTTCTCGCTTGTCCATGCGGGTCAAAGTTAGTCTGCAGGTATTCCTCATACAAGTTCTGTATGCATGCGAGACAGCCGAATTAATTTGTAACAGTATTATATATATAACTAACAACAAAAGTCTTCATAATCACATTCGTCTACATCATGAATTGACAACAATCATGGCTCTTAGAATAAAATGACAACACGTTACTATTTTTAGCTGATACTCAAGTATTACAGGCATTCCGAATGAGTCATACACAAGTTTATCAATATTTGGCTCGAAACGCGATGATTAAGTAATAAATATCGGATTGATAAACGAGCGATAAAGGTACTGTATTATTAGCGGAAGTTCTGATTATTTACGCGATTACATCGAAAGCGTACATCTTAACGCAGTAATTAAATAATTATGAAATATTTTATCGAATTTATGACCTCAGATGGAAGATTAAATGATTGATTTGATGAAATATCAGAAGCGGTGCTGTTCATTTGTTGTTAGAGAATTTGTCCAAAATTAATTGACTAAGCAAGTACCTGAATTGTCTATTAACTAAACTCCTATTATAATATAAAATTATATGTTTTCCTATATTGGCTTTAAATTAAGCGTGTCCCTGATAATATACGGTAAATTTAATATAATTACACGATTGAAAAGTTCAAAGCAATCACCTACTTAAAGATTGGAGAATATTTAAGTATTTTTCTTGAAGAAAGATATTTTTTATGAAGCAGGCGCAGGAAAAATGAAAGAAGAGACACCCATAATCTGCTTTGGCCATCTTTGTCTAATGAGCGACATTAAAATACTTGTAACTAGCTCAACACTGGAGGACACTAAACAATACACACTATAGAAGTTCTATTGTTATGATGTCTGTTAGGGCGGTTTCAGATTAGCGTATTTTTCTGCGCGTATACGGTCGTTTCAGCTTACACGCGCGCTACATTACGCTCTTCAAAAAACCGGAATCGCGTAAACGGGCGCATATCTCGGCGTGTTCGCTCGAAGCGGTAGTGACATCTTGTCAGTGTCAACATGGGTTCTGACGGCTCGCTCTTATACGAGCCAAGAAGCGCGTCAACGCTCGTACGAGTTGCCCGTGTGCCAAAAGGCGCGCCTATACGCGCCTACATGCGCTTCCAAAAACGAGCCTATACGCGCGTATAAAACACTAATCTGAAACCCTTACACGCACAAATCAGAAATACTCCGATAAAAAGCATGAGGTCTGTTATGTCAACATCGTCTCTATAAAACCACAGCTTGTATGAATAAATGCAAATCTAAGTATGCACGTTAGTGACAGCCCTACACGTAATCTAGGCTTTATCTAAACATCTAATAAATATTGATTGAGTTCTTGAATATTCATGAATTGAATAATGTGATGGTAAGAACAGTCTGACTTTTACGGTGTAATCATTACCAATCATTACCTTTCTCTTCAATAGCCGTGTTTATACGTCATCAGGGAATACATCAAGCAATCTATGTCTTTTAAGAACGTCACTGAGGAGGAGCTTATGGATATGTTGTAGTATAGAGTGCATGAATCACTAAAATAACAGCAGTCTAACTACTCTAGTAACGAGTGACAAAATCCTATCTTAATATATAAAATCCTTGCGTTACTGACTGACTGACAGACACGCTACAGCCGAAACTATTGGGCGCAGGAAGCTGAAATTTGGCATGTAGGTTCCTTGGGGACCTTAGGGGTGCACTAAGAAGGGATTTCCCGAAATTTCCACGGCATCGGCCAAAACGGGTAAATTAAAAAAAAAATGCAGGCGTAGCTGCTGGCGTCCTCTAGTACCTACTTAATATAATTTGGTCTCAAATATCTGAATATTCATCTCAGGAAAAGAATGCTTTTTGTCAGATATTAGTGAGGTGGTACGAAGTAGGACTAACCAATTCAAGCTGCAAACAAGAGTTTTACCACTTTTATGTACTCAAATCCTTCCCCTTTATTTTAAAGCTATATCAAGTAAGATTAGATTGTTTCTAATGTCTTAAAGAAGTACGAAAGCAAGCTGAGCAGAATAAACTCAAATATCTAAATTGCCTCCTAAAACTAAAGTATTCGACGACGCATTTACTAATCCACTTTCAGCCACTTCGCAAATAAAGTTCGAGCAAACTCTTTTCTTATAAAACAGTGACACGTAAACGTAAAATCGTGTCCAAACTGAACTGGCAACAAAACAGAAGCATTATTCCAAAGCGATATACGGCGGCAGTACAGCCGGCATTGTCGCAACGCAGACGGACCGACGCCGGCCGTTAAATAAAGATTTTATCAGGCACCGACTGCGGCATCCGACCGGAGCGTACACTTCGTGTTTGTAGGGGAAATATCATGAATATTCCAGGACTCAATCGTTTAAATGTTACTACATTATACTATGAAGTAGAAACAGCAGAATGGTAACGTTTGGAATATATGTTATATGGCATGACGTTTAGCGATAAATAATTCAGTCGGTTCAAAAATTGTTCCAGATTTCCGTTCTAATTCTGAAGCAGTTAGTTTGACACCATACTTATCACCAAAATATCCAGTTTTTTATGACCATTCAAAGCGCAAATAATTTTGAATCTGGCTCTGGTAGTTGCTTTTAAGGGTGTAAATACCTATCACTTTTCTTGACGTTTCGACCAGCTTTCATTTGCCGTGACCATAAGATAAAAATAATGGGCAGTAGCATGACAACATCAACTAGGTATATGTTTTAATGTCAACACTCTAAATTGCCCAATAAATTTAATTTCATTAATCCAAGGAAAGACCTTTGAACTCAAACACATTACGTTCAAACCGCGCGCAATAAAAGTTTCATCTTCCAAATTCTAAACACGCTGACCCATATAAACTTGCGCAAACGCAACATCGGCCAGTGAAAACTACACCCACGGCACAAGAATAATTAGTCGTTTTTCGTCTGTAACTTTTACTTGAAAGTAGGCTGATGCATTATGTAGATGTTATAATAATCTACTACTTTCATCATTTCGTAATTCGTCCGGACGCAGTGGCTAGTTAAGTGGTTCAGCAGTCGCATTCGTATAAGTAATGTACCAGAAGTGTATTGTTGTCCGTTTTGGTTCACTCATTCAGCTGCCTACTGACAATGCTAAAGAAATTACTGGCCATTAATATTTCAAGCGCTCCAGGCCAATAATTTGGATTAAGTACTGGAAATGCGTACTTTCCTTTGAGTTCAACTATACTTACTATAGTGATTCTTTTCATAAAATGTTATGGAGCAAAGGATGTGAATTGCTGAATAGAGTACCTTTATAAATACACATGACGTGTAACATGTATCCGATCAGGAACTTCCATAATCTAAAGACCTATAAGTACTAAAAGTAAATACCACAGGGCTAAAAAATAATTGACCATGTGTCCTTTGAAGAGATAGAAATAAGGTTACTTTTAACAGATCGAAATGCGTCCGGGTTGCTACTTAATATCAAAAACTCATAACATCTACTATACCTCCCAAAAAGCATAAGTTTATTATTTAGTATTGATAAACCCGACCAAGTATTAAAATGCTTAAACCTTCTGCCTTAAAAGAAGGATAAGGACGTTATAAGCGAAGGAGCCTTCAAATAACTACTTAAAGGTCCAATTTTCAATTTTTCAGTAAGTAAACAGGACAAAACTGCAACTCCTGAACAAAACAAAGCAATTTTTCAAAAATGCAAGCCAAGAACAAAACAATATTTCACATAAAAGTTGCGACACTACAAATCACTGTAAACTGTATTCGAACTTTCCAACATTTAGTTACAGCAGAAGTTGGCATCCGTTGGAAACTTTCAGCTATCCTTTAAGACTGCGAGTCTACGAGAGATGAACGAGAAAGCTGAAATTTTTGCTGACCTGTTGGTCTACGGGTTGATGACCCTGACTACTACATCTGCTCTTCACCACACAGACCAAATCTTTATGTGTTGAGCTTGACAGATTGAGTGCAATAAATCTATCTATTATTAGAATCTACATTAGTATTTTTTATGTTGTCCCACTGTTGGGCAAAGGTCTCCCTTACACTACCAAACGGCCCTATATAAGTATTAAGTAAGTATTTTTATAAATAAGCCGGCTTACATAGATCGGATGGCTGTGTGAGTTGTCCAAGGATATCTCTACATTCTCTACTACTTGTGTCTAGGAGCGAGACTGGTAAAATGTACAGCTATTTGAATTTTAAACACACCGCTCAACTCATCTTTCGCGCATACGTAGCCTTACATCCAGACACACAAGTTTCGTGCTGTCTGGGGCCAGTGTCGCACTGCGGTGGTAAAGCCAGCCGTATAGCCGCAGTAACTATGTACTCATCTATATATTAAAAGAATTTGTGTTTTTTAATACGAGTCGGCCAGCCCGTTCTACCCAACCGATTCGCATGATTTTTTTTTTAAATGAAAGCTCTCGCTGCGTAGGTTTGTCATCAAGCATTAGAAATTACCTAACTTGCACATTCTTCAAGTTATATGCAAAAACAGTTTTCTCCCATACATTTTTTACGTTTTCGTAGCCGTAGTGACTTTCTGCTTCTATATATCTGGTTCTCATTGAGGTAGGCGTTTCGTTATAGGTCTAAAACACGCACTGAGAAGAGGTCTTTCATTTGATGGTATCCTCATTTAAATTGGGTAAGTTTGAAGGAAGATAGGTGTGGACATTGAACTTATTTTTCAATATTTTCCTATAAATTTCTTATGATTCCATTGCTTGCTCTCTACATGAATGGTTCTAAATTCAAAAATATTTTTATGGCATCTAATAAGTTCCTTGCGGTAACTGCCAGGAAACACCGATATGCCTCCTTACGGTGACCTTGCCTTACTTTCATACGGGTGTGACTGTGGTGGTGTGTAAAATTATACCCGATGTTGGTAAAATTATCACTATAGTGAATTATCGATGATGGCAGCTAATATTCCCCGAATGTTACCAGTTAACTCTTAATGTTGGGTGAACTGATCTCTGATGTTGAGGAATTTTCCCCCTTTTTTTGTATCGCGATGAAATCCAGTTACGGACTGTCCCTTAAAGGGACCCCTCCGCCAACTCTGTACCGAGGAACCGAGTTTGGGCAGGTGGAGGGTGTGTGGCTCGGCTCTCCCCCCTAGATGTTCGGAGGAGGGGTAGCATTCCCACTAAAACACCGCGGTGTTCCTCCATCGACACTTATGACCGGGTCGCGGTAAGGACGTTAGTAAACCTGCGACCCGAGGAATTTCCCCCAAATTTAGTGAAATTTCCGCCTAATGTTGGGAAAATCAACCCTACAGACGGATAAATTAATTACGGACTTTCTTCGGGCATCTTATTTTTTTTTATGTGGAACATATTAAGTACAGCGGTTCATAGTACTATTGGCATATAATTATATTACAAGTGGTAGTTATGGTAGAAATTGTAGCTTTGGTAAGAATACTTAGTAGTTTTGAGAGAAAAGGTACTTTTGACAGCACCGCCGGTTTTGGTAGAAATGATATTTTTGAAAAAATAGTAGATATGATAGTGTTAGTACGAATAGTAGTTTTGAAACAAATAGTAGTTTTGAAAGGCATAGTATTTTCGGTAGTAATGTTAGGTTTGGTAGCAATGTTACTTACGATGGATACCAAAGCTACCATTCCATTTTCATAGTTTTTATGTTCATTTCTTTTTGAAGTCGATTTTGTTTTTTAAATTGTTTTTTATTTCCTCATTGTTACTTATAATTATATAGACTGGAATACCTAAATATAAAATACTTTAGAAGTTTTCCCTTAGACTGTTAGTTCGCATCAATAAGAAACACCGTCACACTTACACACGAATTAGACCATATCTTGAAAACCACTGAACTGAATTTGATAAAACTTGCTCTGTTCCCTAAGTTAGAGTAAATGTTAGCCAATACAAGAAACAGTCTCATTCCGATCAGTAGTTTTGGAGATTTTCGTAGACAAACATACATACATCTTTGAAATTTTGTATATTTATTTAGAAGTCCTAACAGATTATCATAATAATATAATATATGAAAATTATGCAATTCCAATAATATCACATACATACATATCGAATTGATATCCTTCTTTTTTGAAGTCGTTAATAAGAATTTTATTTCAGTTATACATATTATATATTATATCCCTATTGCGCGGCAAACCATTCAGTAATGCCAAGGTGGAAATTTCACGATAAGGTGCAACGCAAAGCCGATGTTGTGAGAAAAGAAGTTTTGTGATACATATATTTTTGATAAGAATATCATCTTTTTACTTATTAGATAAGTAAAAAGACAAGTCAGAAGTACCCTTAACAGAAGAGCATGCATGAGAAACTTGATGGGAGTGAGTGAAGCAAGTGAGGTATGTCAGGATCGTTGCAAATGGCGTTCCGTAGTCTCTGCCTACCCCTCCGGGAAACAGGCGTGAGTCTATGTATGTATGTATGTATAAGTACAATGCTCATCATACCTATATATTATGCAAGAGCTTTTTTATAATATTAAAATATGCTGTGGAGCAGCACGGGTCCTCTAGTTTATTTTTAAGACTTAACGGCTTGAATTCTTTATCACACTGGCAATGTGATAGCTACCATTTGTGAGGTTGTTTTGGAGTAGAATAGTGGAGAATTTAAGTTCGCCTGCAGTCTACTTTTTGCATTTAGAAGCTTGCATAAGAAGTGATAAAAGCTTTTAAGAATATTTAATTTTATCGTCAATTGAGTTGAAAGCGACATTTTTAGAAGTCTAAAAATACTTAACACAAATTTTACCTGATATTTATTTTCCTTCGATCACCGACGATCAATTAACATTTATGTGTTTCGCTAGGATATTAGCAAATAATGAAAGCAAAAAACCGTACCTGGGTTTCGATTATGTCCAATGTGAAAAATTTTCATTAAGTATAGGTAACTGCCAAAGTTCATAGTTTGTACCCGATACTGCAATTACATTAACATGTTCGGGCGATCTTTTTTATTTTCTAAATTTCCTGATCTGGCCCAAAGAGTTTGTAGTGATAACAATATTTCGAGTCAAGTCTCTATCTAAATATTGTTAACACTACAAAGTTACAAACGTCATTTCCAGAAACGAACTGTACTTAATAATATAAGTAAAGTAGTATACAATATACATAAGATGACTCGTTTACGTGTGTCTGACCTATTTCAGGACAAGAGTACCTAAACTCACATCCATCAACCTAACACAACAAACCTTATTCAAATCACCGACTACCCACATGATAACAAACAAAAAAATGAGCCAAAAACAAACTGAAACTAAGAAGAATTTAAATAACAAAAACCGTTTCATAGAGTTGTCTTTCGGGATATACCCCGTTAACACGGCTACTCATCAAACTAGGCACTTCGACCTTTCGAACGGTCTTATGCCGTAGGAAATAAGTATTGATATTTTACTGCAAGTAAGTATTAGCTTGGCGAGCGTCCGTGTGTTCCTTTGCATCGAGTATCCAATATGTTGCAAACACCATGATCACGGATGTACACGTGGATAAAATTACGTGGTATAGTATATACCGAAAGACAATTTAAAACTAACGTTAATGTCAAGAAAAGTTGAAATTCATACATCGTTTCATAGCACACGTTATGTCTGCCAACATCACGTACTTACATAATTATTTCGATGTCGTCATCACAGCCAAACAGAATTTCGAATGAATCTGAACGGTGGGATGAGTCACATTCAATACACACATAATCTAGAATATCATATATGACATGTTCTTTCCCACGGGCAGGGTTGATCAGCTTCGAATTTATAAACAATGCGCAGATTTTTTTATATGACAGCTATGGCTGCCAAATTTGTGGCGAATATACTGGAATAAAGATGTGCACATGTGTTTTAAAAATACGTCGTGTCATGGTATGTAGATGGTTAGTATGACTCCAAAAGTCTGTCGGTTATAAGTGCCCATTCTCATGCTTAACTGCCGAGTTGATTTTGATAAAATTTGTTATGTAACTTGAAACTCGACGAATAAAGTTGCTTTCTTTATAATCACGATAGCGGTATCATAACAAATGTAATATTTTTAAGGAACTATTTCAACAGCTCTAGGTAATATTAAATTTCCGCCTGATAATAATTGTAGTTTCCTTCATAATCAGGCATGCAGAGTTTATATTGCTTTTTGACATAGATAAAGGTAACCATTTAAATTAGTGTCAAATCTGGTTAAACTAGAAAACAGACTCCGGCCTTCGACTAGAAAATTTTGGATACGACTGTCATAAGGCTAGGACGACGATGAACCATTTAAAAATGAGGGTGTCGTGATATATTGTATCAGAACTCGCTATCAATTCGTTCTATATTAATTATCTTCTTCTTCTAATCCATAATTGCAACAAGAAATGTGACACGTAACATTCAATACAAATTGACAAACATTATTCGCAAACGGATATCAATAACTGTGCATAAACTATCAAACTTTGTAAAGGGCCAGACCCCAGTTTCACCAGCTCTAGATAGACATTATCTACCAGATAAATTAAACACCGGTACCTTTTGCCAGATATTTGACAACAGTGGCGGCGCTAGGCGTTGGCGACGTCGGCGACCGCCGACGGCCTCGCGCCTGAGGGGGCCCTCGCAAAAAGTTTCACAAGTTACATACTTAATTTAATTTCGCCAATATTATATTTAATTTTATTTGGCTTAGGTAGCCGACACCGAGCAATTCGGGACAAAGCTAAGCAGATGATAATGACTTTAATTATTTTCGACGTCGCGTGACAAGATCTGTGTTGGGTGAATATTTTTGAATTGTCATTTATTTATTCATACATTAATTTATAATTTAGCTCACTTAATTTTAACGTTTTTTTTTCTACGAAGTAAATGGAGCCTCGCCATCGATTTAAAGGGCCTCGCGAACTTTATGCCGCCGACGTCCAAATTTGGTCTAGCGCCGCCACTGTTTAACAAATTCATTTAACAGGCACTTAATAGACACTAGAATATTTGTTAGTTTACCGACGCGCGTTTCATCCTCGTTACGAAATACTCCTCAGTGTTTGTTGTTTTGTTATAATAATTAAATAACGTGTTACTTAATCATTCTTGCAAACAAACACACGGAGAAACTGGCTTGGAGATATTATTTTAACACAGATTGCAGGGTGCAGAATCTAGCGATCGCGATGCAAGAAACTATTTTTAAGGTCGTTAAAAAATATTTTTGGATCACATGCAGATGGATTCTCAGTGGCTAATTTCTGTTCGTTCTACACACTGATTTGTCTACTGTAGCGTTCATAGCGTTCGCAAAGGCTACCACTTGTATGGGAGACTGCCTGTTGTGAAATTTACTTCAGAGCGCTACCGTGCTTCGGAGGACCTGTGCATCCTTTGCAGCTTTTATCTTAAACAAAGTCGGCGCCCTCCTGTTCTATAAACTCCAGCACCAGAATTATGGCCACGTAAGATTAGTTCGCTTCGAGTTCTGATACCATCGGACCTTTAACCAGACCAATCAGTGCGCCAAAGACCGAATTGAGATAAGACGTCGACATATAACCTTCCACAGTCCACTGTTGGACATAGGCCGCTCCTAAATTGCGTCACAATAGCAAGGAGTTAATAGAAGGCTCAAACCAATTTGGAGTTTGCCGGCTCTTCAAAGATATTTGCGTCGCGTATTTTTCTTAGTCCCCGTACCAACACTGTATTCCTTGAATTCCTTCCGTCACCACACGGATGAGCGTAAGCCGGTTAAACTCGTACTAATCGCCTTGTAAAACTGCCTTTTATCTCGGAAACTATCGCAATATGTCAAGTGTTATTTCGTGAACCGGTTTTGATGTTTCCAATGTCATTACATTCAATGAAACGAGATCGTTTGTGTGACGTCAGCATCCATGATGGACGCAACAGTATAATTTATCACAGACACGCTAGAATGCATGCGACCAATAAACACATAAGTATGAAGTAAATTATCGATCTATAAAGTACATTAGACGATATTTGTCTTTGTATTAAAATACATTTTGATCAACTTACAAAGGCTATGGTCGCAGAGAATTCATAATACCTACTCTAAAAATAAGTATCTAAGATCCACAAAAAATCGTCAATATACATAAAACACTTCCATTACAGGCTGGGTGACAGAAAACGCACAGACAGAACTAGTGGGAACAAGAAGCTGTAGATGGGCATGTACGTTCCTTGGAGTGTGTTGGGAGCACTAACGGAGGATTTTCGGAAATTCCTACCCTAAAAGGGTAAAAAGACAGAATGAGGTCTGCCTCTTGGGCGAAGTATAGTATCATACAAAATACTATCATCAGCAAGATAATGATGATACTGTAAGGAATTGGACTTAAAATTAAAATCCACCTTTCATCAAGCTAAAGTAAATGTTTAATAAGGCCTTACCGAATTTAAGCGAAAAGCGGAATTTCTGCAATTTTAATCTGACAAATTCTAGCTTTCTGCAATTTAAAATTATTTTTCAAAACAAAACTCCCTGCATATTCTTCACATACTTAACTAAAAAATAAAACCAAACAAAAAGACTTGTCTCTGGTCAAAATATTTAGATCAAAATACAAATAAAGAAATGCTTTTATTAAGCCGACTAAATTAGTGGCATTGTACTACACCTACACAACTAGCGAGTGCCAAACTTTCTTGTGGCCATTGGAGTGCATAAACATTTTCTAGTTTCTAAACTAAATGCTAATTAAATTGGCACCGTTCAGTTGTAAGTTTAAAAGGCTTTTTAGATTAATTCTATACAAAAGCTCATTATTTTTTCCTTTGACGCAGACGGGCAACTTGGCTGGGAGAACAGGATTCGGCGCCAATTTTATGGTGATGCTGTCACCGTTGAGACTGGACCGTGGTGTTAGTGATGATCGATGATCATCATGTCAAAGTCATTCTTCATTTTGGATTAATTTGGAGTGGACCGCCGGGAAATAGGCTTCGGCTATTCGGGACATTCTTAAATTGGAACTATTAACTTAGGTAGCCGACACCGAGCAATTCGGGACAAAGCTAAGCAGATGATAATGACTTTAATTATTTTCGACGTCGCGTGACAAGATCTGTGTTGGGTGAATATTTTTGAATTGTCATTTATTTATTCATACATTAATTTATAATTTAGCTCACTTAATTTTAACGTTTTTTTTTCTACGAAGTAAATGGAGCCTCGCCATCGATTTAAAGGGCCTCGCGAACTTTATGCCGCCGACGTCCAAATTTGGTCTAGCGCCGCCACTGTTTAACAAATTCATTTAACAGGCACTTAATAGACACTAGAATATTTGTTAGTTTACCGACGCGCGTTTCATCCTCGTTACGAAATACTCCTCAGTGTTTGTTGTTTTGTTATAATAATTAAATAACGTGTTACTTAATCATTCTTGCAAACAAACACACGGAGAAACTGGCTTGGAGATATTATTTTAACACAGATTGCAGGGTGCAGAATCTAGCGATCGCGATGCAAGAAACTATTTTTAAGGTCGTTAAAAAATATTTTTGGATCACATGCAGATGGATTCTCAGTGGCTAATTTCTGTTCGTTCTACACACTGATTTGTCTACTGTAGCGTTCATAGCGTTCGCAAAGGCTACCACTTGTATGGGAGACTGCCTGTTGTGAAATTTACTTCAGAGCGCTACCGTGCTTCGGAGGACCTGTGCATCCTTTGCAGCTTTTATCTTAAACAAAGTCGGCGCCCTCCTGTTCTATAAACTCCAGCACCAGAATTATGGCCACGTAAGATTAGTTCGCTTCGAGTTCTGATACCATCGGACCTTTAACCAGACCAATCAGTGCGCCAAAGACCGAATTGAGATAAGACGTCGACATATAACCTTCCACAGTCCACTGTTGGACATAGGCCGCTCCTAAATTGCGTCACAATAGCAAGGAGTTAATAGAAGGCTCAAACCAATTTGGAGTTTGCCGGCTCTTCAAAGATATTTGCGTCGCGTATTTTTCTTAGTCCCCGTACCAACACTGTATTCCTTGAATTCCTTCCGTCACCACACGGATGAGCGTAAGCCGGTTAAACTCGTACTAATCGCCTTGTAAAACTGCCTTTTATCTCGGAAACTATCGCAATATGTCAAGTGTTATTTCGTGAACCGGTTTTGATGTTTCCAATGTCATTACATTCAATGAAACGAGATCGTTTGTGTGACGTCAGCATCCATGATGGACGCAACAGTATAATTTATCACAGACACGCTAGAATGCATGCGACCAATAAACACATAAGTATGAAGTAAATTATCGATCTATAAAGTACATTAGACGATATTTGTCTTTGTATTAAAATACATTTTGATCAACTTACAAAGGCTATGGTCGCAGAGAATTCATAATACCTACTCTAAAAATAAGTATCTAAGATCCACAAAAAATCGTCAATATACATAAAACACTTCCATTACAGGCTGGGTGACAGAAAACGCACAGACAGAACTAGTGGGAACAAGAAGCTGTAGATGGGCATGTACGTTCCTTGGAGTGTGTTGGGAGCACTAACGGAGGATTTTCGGAAATTCCTACCCTAAAAGGGTAAAAAGACAGAATGAGGTCTGCCTCTTGGGCGAAGTATAGTATCATACAAAATACTATCATCAGCAAGATAATGATGATACTGTAAGGAATTGGACTTAAAATTAAAATCCACCTTTCATCAAGCTAAAGTAAATGTTTAATAAGGCCTTACCGAATTTAAGCGAAAAGCGGAATTTCTGCAATTTTAATCTGACAAATTCTAGCTTTCTGCAATTTAAAATTATTTTTCAAAACAAAACTCCCTGCATATTCTTCACATACTTAACTAAAAAATAAAACCAAACAAAAAGACTTGTCTCTGGTCAAAATATTTAGATCAAAATACAAATAAAGAAATGCTTTTATTAAGCCGACTAAATTAGTGGCATTGTACTACACCTACACAACTAGCGAGTGCCAAACTTTCTTGTGGCCATTGGAGTGCATAAACATTTTCTAGTTTCTAAACTAAATGCTAATTAAATTGGCACCGTTCAGTTGTAAGTTTAAAAGGCTTTTTAGATTAATTCTATACAAAAGCTCATTATTTTTTCCTTTGACGCAGACGGGCAACTTGGCTGGGAGAACAGGATTCGGCGCCAATTTTATGGTGATGCTGTCACCGTTGAGACTGGACCGTGGTGTTAGTGATGATCGATGATCATCATGTCAAAGTCATTCTTCATTTTGGATTAATTTGGAGTGGACCGCCGGGAAATAGGCTTCGGCTATTCGGGACATTCTTAAATTGGAACTATAATGCCAGTACGGTTTGTTTGTACGCCTTGCGTTGTCATAGCAACAAGTCCTTCTTTGTTTCACGGAATTACACTATTTATTTACACTCAGTAGTACCTTACTTGATAAGTCAAATTACTTAGGCAGACAAATAAAGTTACGTTTGTTTATATTGCCAACCCTATGATCGAGCAACATTGCTAAGGGCCAAATGTTTATATAAAATAAAATGAATACAATGACTCATATCAATTTGCATTACGCCCTGCAGGTTCTCGGTATCCCATCTCGCATGGTCATGAGATCATACCATATGGAGCGCTATCGCTATCGGCCATACATTCTTGTTTAGTTAGCAAATCTGACAAGTTAAAGTCTTGACTATGACTAACACGGTTCTACTGAATTAATATTAAACTTAGATGAGCTTGTATGCTCATATAAATAGCACTAAATGAACATCATTATGTTAAGATAATGATGCATTAACATTAACTTATCTGCTTTGCCATTCAATTAACAACGGTCGGCGTTACAAAGCTGTGAGAAATAAAAACAAATCATTATCACGGCTCGCGATAACCCAGTCGAGTCGTCGGGCGTCCGCGTGGAAGACAACGACAGTGGAGACGTCCGCCTGCGATGACTCATCGCACGGGAATGATATGCGAGCGCGCGAATACTTATATATTTTTCTTTTCTGTCGCGTCCGCGGCGTTGACAGCAAGGCCATACAGCCAACACATTGGAAATTTTGACGTAACGCGACACATACTGGACGTAATCATTGTAACCTAGAGGAGGTTACACAAGCATATTATTTGTTTACGATGATAATATTGCGTTTCTTGTTTGTCGGGTAATTGATTAATGATCTTGATTATTAGGGGTCGTAGGGTCACTGCGTCTTAGCGCCATCTGTTCGGGACATAGTCAATTGACCACGTGCGCATAAATATCGCAAGAATAATACTAACTACATAATAAATCTAAAGGAACAAAGTTTCTTGACACCATCGGCAAAAAAACTGTTTCATCATTGAGCAAAACGGTAATTCCATTCCGCTAACCAATAACCAGTTTACTTACTACAACAGACTAATAAAATATGTAAGTATCTTACTGTTAAATATCGAGTCAGCGCGATTACTCGCATACTTGTTAAAGGTCTCTTTGCAAAATAGGTCAAACAATTAAGCGCATAGAATACAAATGAGTTGTGTCGAACGGCGCGTGCTTTTCTTTATTTGTTTTCGTTGGCGTATATCACAGACGCGGTGACGACAAACAACACCAAATTAGTGTGTGTTGTCAATGTGGCTGACGATAGGGTTGTCTCCCGTAATGTTATACAATATGTATTTTAGAATATTTTACTACTGTCAATTTTTATTCAATATACAATATTATCAATTGCGTATTTAATATTAATATTTTCCGCATAGCTAAACTGCGATTAATAAGCTTTGGCAGCGCAGCGAAGGGAATTCCAACCTTGGTGACCAAAATCGGGGGAGTAAAGAAATATTGGTGTGTTTATAGAATTTGTATATATAAAACTAGGTATAGGCTATTACTATTCACGCGCATCAATATTTGTCACTCTTTACGCAATAACTATAGAACAGATTTTGATGAAAGGCAGTAACATAGCACATACCTACATCATCAGAATAATACGTAAGTACATACCTACGCCTTCTGTCGCATAGGCACCCCGATACCCACGGCGGAGCGCTATTTATTTTAATCTTTACAAAAGCTTTCTATAACTATTTGAAAGTACATTTAGTCCAAGAAGGTGCTACATACATACAAATAATTATAAAATAATCGCTTAGTACCGCGTGGCCTCGAAATATCGCTCACAGAGACCGCAGGCCGCGCGCTTATCAACAAGACACTCCTGAACCAAGTGACGTATTCATATACTGCACTAGAACTGGGTTACTTAAGATAGTGTTTCAATAACTCAGCGATCGGAATACTTACACGTATTGAATAATTCAAACGGCTGCGCTCAAATAGAACAGGGTAATTGGTAAATATAATGTGTTTTATCTTTGCAAGGCTCGTTAAACGCGCAATAAAAGTATAGGAATGGTTGTGGTTTAATCGCGAAATTAACGATTCGACGGATGTTTTTGAGATCATCGATGGATATACGTCAAGTTTATGAATATTTCATGTAATAAACCACAAGAATATTGAAAGTCTAATGCGTAGATTAGATGTCGTTTCAAACTCGAAACGAGTCATATTATGATTGTGGTAGACAAGAAATGATTTGACTAGGGAATGGTGCAATGATTATTTTCATAATTGCGCCTTAGTGCGATTTTACAACTGTGGTCTCATGAGGATATAAACTAAGCTGTCAACATAGTCTGGACGCTGGAGACCACACCGGGATATATGCTTTTGCATAGCACGCGGTGGTTTTACTGAGCAGGCAATGAACGCCTCCAAAGGAGTCATAAACGACTCTTCTGTCAGCTACAAGGCCGAATCATAGCGTGACGCAAGGGATGACCCACAGCTTCTAATAATTATATACATAATGGACTGTAGGAACGTCACATCTACTGCGCTCGACGCATTAACCCCGACCAGGTGACGACTACCAAGCACCAACCAATGATAGTGGACAAAACATCAACATAACATTTCAAAACTCATCTTTCCGGACTGGAGCTTTAGCATTAGAGCAGAGATTCACAATAAATAACGTTTGACAATAAATCTCGTCCGCTATGTAAATGCATTACCTGGAAATTACTACAAAGTCTCGGCGGTCGTAAAACGTCCAAATTGGATGGCTACCAAAACCAATTAGCAGAAATCGTAACATCTTGTAACAATCGTAAAGTTTGGCCAATTTTGCGTTTGATTATGCTTGTTTTCTTCACACCCGTGAATGTTTCCCGAGGGGGGTAACTAGATTTCGTAGTTAACTAGGTATTTGCTTCATTTCCTTTCCAAGAATTTTATAGAAGTTATGTAGTTTATACGAAGAGCCGAAAATCGAGTTTAGGGGCGTGCCATTCATCATCATCATCAGCCCTGTATATTTACTGTCCCACTGCTGGGCACGGCCCTCTTCTCTCTATGAGAAGAGTAAGGCCATAGTCCACTACGCTGGCCAAGTGCGGGTTGGCAGACATCACATGTCTTTCGAGAACATTATGGAGAACTCTCAGAGAGACAGAGAGACTTATATAATACAACAGTGGACTACGGAAGGCTGGTGATGAACATGAATGTACCTAGTTTATTTTAGGGACAACACAAATGTTGTTCAGGTTTACTTGACCAATTTCAAACTCCATCAGGTTGTATTATTATGAGCAAGGCTTCCTGGCGCAATACGTACCCGTACCGAAATTACAATATTCTATTTCTACATGGACAATCTAAACAAAATATTGACACATACATACATACATACATAGACTCACGCCTGTTTCCCCGAAGGGGTAGGCAGAGGCATATTAAACGCCCACTTTTCGCCAGTGTTTTGATCCCACGTAATAGGTGGCGAGTCTATTGCCGCTTATCGGGATATTTTGTTTGCCAGAGCCTCGTCCGTTGATCGGCAGGTGCACCACTTGCAGGTGAGGTTGGCTTGGGACCCTAAGTTCTTGGTGGGAACCCTATGCACCCAAACTCCAACAGGGTGCTTAATTATGAGCATGGCGCATGGACCATATCGTCGAGTCTCTACCTACAACCTACAACTCCTTTCATATTTTTAGTATGTTCGCGAATGCCTGGCAAATATAACACGCGTCATTAAATGTATCTTCCCCGTACCTACCAGTTATTACGAAATTTCGGTTTGAGAGGATCTGTCGTAGTGCAATTCGACCTTCCAAGAACAAAGTAAATATACCTAACGCGCTATTCCCGTGCGAGAATGACAGGTATGACAGCATAATTGCCCTTTTGATGAACGGGTGTTAGCGTATAATGACTAACCAATGACATCATGGTTTTGACGCATTTATAGAAATTTGTCTACTTTTAAACACCGGCCATTGCATAATGCCAGCAAGATATACAAATAAATAGATGAATTCGTCTGTGTGGTGACGGATTAAGAATTCGGAATGTCACCACCCCATATCATCCCATGGGTGTCGTAAGAGCCGACAGAGGGAGCATATTATGCAGAGAACAGCACTGTAAGAGAAGGAAAACTTGATACAAACCCTATACCAACCCGTCTGGCCAGCGTGGTATAGTAGGCCAATTCCTCCTTTCAAAGGAGAGGCCTAGTTCAGCAGTGGACTGTTAAAGGCTGACGATGATGAGATGAATTCTTGTAAAGACATCATCGTTCTAGCGTTATCCAGGACTTTTCGCCTTGAAGCCTGGGACTGGTTTGACAGAATATTAGCTTGCAGTCAATACTTTTCAGACATTCATTTCTCTACACAAACCCTAATAGAAAAACGTCCTTCACGAGACCTTATGTAGTATAATCGTCTTTTATCCTCACTAAGTCATCGACCTGTCTCCTATAACCTTGTCTTGCTCATCATAACTTAGTTTTTTTAGGCAATAAAAAGCAATAGCCGTGTTTAAGTATACCTGGTCTCAGGTCTGTATTTGTTTTTTTAAATATACTCGTTACTTTTTATTTGTTTTGTCATTTAGGTTGAGTTTTGTAAAGCGTGTGTGAAGTTCTTACGTAGGCTAGCTTTTCTCTCTTAATTTTGATAAAGTAGTTAAGTCTGAAGATTCCGTATTTCATTTGACTTAAAATAGCTGTCTTTATACTGATGCGTTTTGGACTATGAGAGAGAGCGCAAAGGCTCAACACCCGGTCCTATCTTCTCTACTGCTACCATCCTGTAAGTAAAGAGAGAAAGAGGATGGGAAGAGAAAATAAATATTCCCATTTAGAAGAAGATGGCGACATTAACTGTTTGTTTTGTCTAGTATCGGCAGAAATCAAGAGAGGTTTCGCGGATTTCGATGGCGTCTAAAATCTTATCTACACTAATATTATAAAGAGGAAAAATTTGTATTTTTGTTTGTTTGTAATGGATAAACTCAAAAACGACTGGACCGATTTAAAAAAATATTTCACCATTAGAAAGCTATATTATCTGCGAGTAACATAGGCTATATTTTATTTTAGAAAAAATAGGGATCCGCAAGATATTTGGGCGGGTACGCGAAGTAGTTCCCTCAGGACGCGGGTGAAACCGCGAGAAACGGCTAGTACTAATATAATTATAAAGCTGAAAAGAGTTGTTTGTTTGGTTGAACGAGCTAATCTCAGGAACTAATGGACCGATTTCAAAAATTCTTTCAATATAGTTAGATAGCCCATTTATCGAGCAAGGCCATAGACTATATAACATCACGATATGAGTCACGGGAGCGGAGCAGTAACCTTAAATAACGCGGGTGTAACCGCGGGCTCATCTACAATAAGTTGTTGCGGACCACTACGTCGACCGCAATTTGGTTTCCGACTTCAGGATACGTCATGGGTGCCAAATCGCATTATTACGCTATCCACGTCATCTAGAAAGTTGCTTAAACACCGATTTAAATTAGATATACAGACAAATCAGCACACTTAACATTTGCAATTACAATTATTCTTTATCTTAAAGAGGCGCGTACTACGCACTTACATGCTCACTTGATGTTATTACTTATACAGGGCCAGTCAGTTATCATAAAGAGTTTCAATTTTAGTCAGACTGGGTAATTCCCGGCAGGAAAACCAAACGAATAAATTTTGCTTGATCGCTATGTTTATGGAAACGTCTAGTAAATGGATTAGGTAGTAAATGTTGTGGTGAAGAACCGCTATTAATTATACCGTCGTATTTTTTTTATTGTAGCTTATCAAAATGACTTCATGCTGCCTCATCTTAAGCAGTCATAGAGTCCCATAGCAAAAGTCATCATGCCCATAAAGTATTGATGACGATGGCCACTACTGTGATGACCTAGAGAAATGCTTTTTCACGCCCTACTTAAAGGAAAAATAAGATAATTTCCAAAGATACATAAATTTCTCATTAAGTATCTCGTTATATTCATTGTCGATATGGTATTTGTCCGTGTGGTGACGGATTAAGAATACGGAATGTCACCACCCCATATCATCCCATGGGTACCGTAAGAGCCGACAGAGGGAGCATATTATGCAGAGAACAGCACTGTAAGAGAAGGAAAACTTGATACAAACCCTATACCAACCCGTTAGGTCAGCGTGGTATAGTAGGCCAATTCCTCCTTTCAAAGGAGAGACCTAGTCCAGCAGAGCACTGTTAAAGGCTGATGATAATGATGATGATATTAATGGGTCCTACGTAACTCTCTGAGAAAAGCATAGACAGTATGTTCTCTAAATTCATACGACTATAGTATGTAAACGTGCAATACAACTTCGTATTCAAAGTGAGCACAAACGCGGCGCAAATCTTTTGATTTTAATGTAATATCAAACATAATATCTCGTCGATATCCATCATCACAGCCGCAAAGTTCCGAAACATTATTCAAACATTTTGTACACTAAGTTCTAAAACTACTTTAAATATAGATTCTATTTCGGTTAGAATAACCAAATTTTCTCCAACAAATATAAACATCAAAGTATTCGGATACCGTGTGTTATTTTCACTAGCAACACAATATGAAGTAGGCGTTTCCCGTTGTAAATTTTGGTAAAATATCGGAGGCAGTAAACTATAGTTTGGAAACCTTTTGTATGCCATTCTAAGGAAATAGGAATTGATCATCAAAATCTAGCAAAAAGGCAGAGACTGGAGGAGAAAAGCAGAAGACCGAGCTCATTGGCGTGCCATAGGAGAGGCCTACGTCCAGCAGTGGACTAATACAGGCGAATAATGGTGATGATCATGGAAAAAAACAGACGAAAATAAGATACAGAAAATATCTTCCTACAGAATGCTCTTGTTACCGATATATCCAATCTAACATCGAACATTGATTGATATAATGAACAGCTGATTTATCAGCCGAGCATCCAGCTGTTCCACTTTATCCAATTTATTAGATTTTTCTCTTTTGTGTGAAAGTCGCCTGCAGATATTTTTCAATTTGCTGCAATGGTTTGACATGATACACAGACTAAGCTTTTAAACATTTTGGATAAGTACTATATCTATCTCTCTACTGAATAGGACTAGGTTTGAGTAGAATAGGGTAGTTTCCAGGGTCAAAATAATTACATTTTATTTAGTCCGTATTTTAGATTATAAAGAAATATTGGACACGCATTTTTTCTTTTTTCGATTAAATAAAAAATAACAAATATATAGCCCATTAAAGTTACGTGTGACGTCATCTAGTGCGAAAAAATGCAGCACTGCGTGACGTTATACGTAACTTTAATGAGCTATATCTTGGTCATTTTTGGTTTAATTTACAAATAAAAAAATACGTATCGCTTATTTTTGAATAATCTAGAGGACGGATTTATAAAATTTTTTTCGTCAACTAGCCTCAAGCCTATACAATAAGAAGTACCTAAAAATGTGATGTAATTTTCATGATCCGACATAGTTAATAATAGTTATACTCTATTTCTTGTGACATGATAATTCCTACATCGTGCATCGTCTGCTCTGTCTGCATATGTGTTTGTTTACATATTTATGATAGCCAAAGGTAAAACCAGACAGTTCTACATATTATAAACCAATAAAAATGCTTCAATTACTTATTCGCTACAGACTAGGTACAATAGGCTCTCGCCCTAATACACATGACCCAGAAACACACAGACAAATAAATTGATATGAGTCTCTTTTTTACAATAAGCTCTTTATAAGAACTGTGTTTACAGAACATCAATACTAATATTATGAATCCGAAAGTGCTTTGTTTGTTTGTTCTTCTTTCACGCTAAAACTACTGAACGGAGTTTGGTAAACTTTGATAATATAGGTACCTACATTACAATAACCTTTCGTCGCAATAGCCACAGATAACATAACTTCACGCCCTTTATCCCCGAAGGGGTAGGCAGAGGTGTATTACACACCCACACTTCGCCAGTTATGTTTCGGTCCCAATGTAATAGGGGGCGAGTCTATAGCCATCTACCGGACACATTATTAAGCGAGCGATACTTAATTAACATTATTAATACACACATAGCTTCAAAAAGTCAGAAGTGTATGGCTGGGTACCTGGGGATCGAACCCGAGACCATCGTCTCGGCAGTTCGTTACGTACACCACTGGGCTATCGCCGCTATCTAAGTACTTAAGTGGATGGAATCTAGTATACTTACTATACTTCTTAAATATATAGATATACTCTGTGAATGTCTCCATGGACTAATTTACTATTATGACACTTCTAATTTGGCTGATGACCATTCAACAGATATTAGTAACACCTCATAAATACGACCACGGTTTTCTGTTACATAATTACGTATAATATACGGCACCTGTCATTTATTTGGTGCTGCGCATCGTGCTAACAGGATATGATGAGTAGTCTATTATTAGTCCAAGCCATATTACTAAGTAATAGTTTCGAGGCATAATAGTCGATTTTATGCACATTTGGTTGGGTATTATATTGTACTAGCTTTTGGTCACGGCTTCACTCGCGTGGTAGACAGTAATCTGGACAAAAGTTATGACACCGCCAGGCGCAAATATTTTGCCAGAGGATATAACTTCGCCAATGAAGGCAACCCATTACACTGGCACAGATGACAAGAATAAGAGAGAAAATCTCCCTTCTCTCTTTCTTCTTTTGCCAGAGGATATAACTTCGCCAATGAAGGCAACCCATTACACTGGCACAGATGACAAGAATAAGAGAGAAAGTCTCCCTTGTCTCTTTCTTTTTTTGCCAGAGGATATAACTTCGCCAATGAAGGCAACCCATTACACTGGCACAGATGACAAGAATAAGAGAGAAAGTCTCCCTTCTCTCTTTCTTCTTTTGCCAGAGGATATAACTTCGCCAATGAAGGCAACCCATTACACTGGCACAGATGACAAGAATAAGAGAGAAAGTCTCCCTTCTCTCTTTCTTCTTTTGCCAGAGGATATAACTTCGCCAATGAAGGCAACCCATTACACTGGCACAGATGACAAGAATAAGAGAGAAAGTCTCCCTTCTCTCTTTCTTCTTTTGCCAGAGGATATAACTTCGCCAATGAAGGCAACCCATTACACTGGCACAGATGACAAGAATAAGAGAGAAAGTCTCCCTTCTCTCTTTCTTCTTTTGCCAGAGGATATAACTTCGCCAATGAAGGCAACCCATTACACTGGCACAGATGACAAGAATAAGAGAGAAAGTCTCCCTTCTCTCTTTCTTCTTTTGCCAGAGGATATAACTTCGCCAATGAAGGCAACCCATTACACTGGCACAGATGACAAGAATAAGAGAGAAAGTCTCCCTTCTCTCTTTCTTCTTTTGCCAGAGGATATAACTTCGCCAATGAAGGCAACCCATTACACTGGCACAGATGACAAGCATAAGAGAGAAAGTCTCCCTTCTCTCTTTCTTCTTTTGCCAGAGGATATAACTTCGCCAATGAAGGCAACCCATTACACTGGCACAGATGACAAGAATAAGAGAGAAAGTCTCCCTTCTCTCTTTCTTTTTTTGCCAGAGGATATAACTTCGCCAATGAAGGCAACCCATTACACTGGCACAGATGACAAGAATAAGAGAGAAAGTCTCCCTTCTCTCTTTCTTTTTTTGCCAGAGGATATAACTTCGCCAATGAAGGCAACCCATTACACTGGCACAGATGACAAGAATAAGAGAGAAAGTCTCCCTTCTCTCTTTCTTTTTTTGCCAGAGGATATAACTTCGCCAATGAAGGCAACCCATTACACTGGCACAGATGACAAGAATAAGAGAGAAAGTCTCCCTTCTCTCTTTCTTCTTTTGCCAGAGGATATAACTTCGCCAATGAAGGCAACCCATTACACTGGCACAGATGACAAGAATAAGAGAGAAAGTCTCCCTTCTCTCTTTCTTCTTTTGCCAGAGGATATAACTTCGCCAATGAAGGCAACCCATTACACTGGCACAGATGACAAGAATAAGAGAGAAAGTCTCCCTTCTCTCTTTCTTTTTTTGCCAGAGGATATAACTTCGCCAATGAAGGCAACCCATTACACTGGCACAGATGACAAGAATAAGAGAGAAAGTCTCCCTTCTCTCTTTCTTCTTTTGCCAGAGGATATAACTTCGCCAATGAAGGCAACCCATTACACTGGCACAGATGACAAGAATAAGAGAGAAAGTCTCCCTTCTCTCTTTCTTTTTTTGCCAGAGGATATAACTTCGCCAATGAAGGCAACCCATTACACTGGCACAGATGACAAGAATAAGAGAGAAAGTCTCCCTTCTCTCTTTCTTCTTTTTCCAGAGGATATAACTTCGCCAATGAAGGCAACCCATTACACTGGCACAGACGATAAGAATAAGAGAGACGGTCTCCCTTCTCTCATTTTCTCTGGTTTCTCAACCAAGAGAAAGAAGCACTTACCTATCTCCTAAGTGCTTATTCCTCGAGTTTTCTCTATAAAGTTCTTCTTAACCGTTTATAATAATACCATTCATTTATTCCAGATAACATATACCTATAGGTACAATGTACATACATAGTCTCACGCCTATATCCCCCAAGAGGTAGGCAGAGGTATATTGTTACACCCACTTTTCGCCAGATTTATATTTTTAGTCCCACGTAATATGAGTCTGTGTGGTGACGGATTAAGAATACGGAATGTCACCACCCCATATCATCCCATGGGTGTCGTAAGAGCCGACTGAGGGAGCATATTATGCAGAGAACAGCACTGTAAGAGAAAGAAAACTTGATACAAACCCTAAACCAACCCGTTTGGCCAGCGTGGTATAGTAGGCCAATTCCTCCTTTCAAAGGCGAGGCCTAGTCCAGCAGTGGACTGTTAAAGGCTGATGATGATGATGAATAGGGGGCGAGCCTATTGCCGTACCGGGCACATTACCAGACTCCGTGCTGTTACTGAGAATTTCCTAACGGAAAAATCCAATAACACTTTGCCCGACTTGGGGATCGAACCCGAGACCTCCCAATCCCACGCGCACATTTATGCCGCGAGACCAACGAAGTAAGATTCATTTTAATTGGTGATATGCATTTAGCAAGCAACAATTAACAATTTAAAATGCACATCACTTCGAAGACTCATCGCTGCGCGTGATTCTGTCACACATCACGGGCTCATGAACCCGAGACTTTCTGCGAAGCAGTCTGTTAATCTCACCACTAGACTAGCGCCATCTTGCTTTCATACATTATTATTTTTAATTCAACATTATTATAACTTCCTCAAGGACGTCGCATACCGTCAGTACCCAACGACCCACATACCCGAGCACTAGCAAACGTATTTAAATGTGATCGCAAATTCAGCACGTAATGTAACAACAACACGACTATTTAGTCGCAATAACCAAAACATCTCGTTCAACTTATATATTATTCGACGAGCATTCACCAACAAATTTAGGCGACGAGAATTATAGTGGAAATAATAATTTTGAAGAGTATTCGTCTATTTTTGCTACACGTCTAGGTCATCCGGATTTGTCGCATAGATATATCTGACTCTACTTACTGATGTAGCAAAAATCTTTTGAGGGAAAGAAGAGAAAAGAAACTTTGATTATTATATTCCGAAATACGATAGTTCATTTCTGTTCCAAGTTTTTGATATTGCACCTATAAAATCTCTCACACATTCCATCAATGAATTGAAAAATAAAGCAAACAGACTTGAAACAACAATTTATGGATCATACAAAGTGTTTACGCGTATGGGGATCCAACCCTCACTCTACGCAGTATTTGAAGGGTAGATAGAACTTTTTGTCAGAAGTTTACTAAAAAGTTTACCTTCACTCGATGAATATCTGCAGCTCTACTGTTCCTAGATATCATTTAAAATCCAGAAAATTTTAGACTTTAATGAATGAAAAATGCACGTGTAATCGGACCAGCAGTTGCCGAGTTCAGTCTATAACCGCCAAACAAACAGTATATCTTTTGAAGTGTTATTAATGTCTGATATTAAATAATGGATTGTATTTAACTGTTAGTCAAAAATACTAACTTTCCACCAAAAATACTAATTGCACCACTAAGCTAAGTTGACGGAGCCCTGCTTCGCAGGGCTCCTATTTTTGGGAGCAGGGTCACAACAGAACCTAACATAACCTATTAATTTTTCTGAGTAGATAAGTTTCCCGAGCGGACAAAACTTTTCATATCAAATGATATTCTGTAAAAAGATCATCATATTTGGTGTACAAATAGTATTTTAGTGTGCAAGTCAGTATTTTAGTGAAATAATAAAGGTTTTTTGCGTAACTCACTTTAGTGTGTTACATAACATTTTTGATACCTGTTCAAAATATTCCTTAAATAATTGCTGTTATGTATGGCTCTGTCCTGTTTACCGAGCTTTGGCTACGAGAACAAATGTTGTCTTTAATCATCTCTCGAGCCAAACAATCGTGTTAGGAATCATTCCTGGCAAGTTACACACTTTAAAGTCTTCAAACGAGGGTCTGTGAACCGAAACTCTAAATAGTTATCCGTAGATCGCTTCAAAAGAATTAAAAGCGAGTTCAAAAGAATCAAGTGCTAATTCAGTAGCAGTATCTATAAGACAAATGCAAACAAAAATTACAGATCCTTATCGGTAAAACGGAAAACAATTAACAAAGCCGTATATTTGGGCCTCTTAGACTCTGCTTTAGTATTTTTCAGGAAAATGTAATGTCGTATGTATTTTATTTGGCAATTTTGGCATTTAGTAAAACTACCTATTTGTAACCCTTGAAGTAATAAGTAATGTAAGAAGTTATATGGCAGAACAACATTTGCCAAGTCAGCTAGTACCTACCTACTAAATAAGATTGTGTTATGTTTTAGTATTTGCCGACACTAGTCAAGTGACCTGTAAATATAAATTGTATACTTACTTAATTAACCAAATATTGTGTATGACATTCGGTTTACGAGACGATAATTAAATAAATCAAATCTAAAATGGTTGAAACAGCTATAATCCAACAAAATATCAACGAATCCAATTGCCCAACATTCGAAATAAACTTGAACTCTTAATTAATATTCACCCACATATCTTATTAATTTATCTTGGTTATAATCAGACAGAGGTAATGCCGCCAGCCTTCAGTATTAACCTTTGATTAATAACAACGTTCGCATCTATTAATCTAATAACCAACCTGGTAATAAGGAATGCGAAGGTCTGGGAATGTTGGTAAAATTGCGTCTTGTTCATACGGGGTATCACAAGACCCATCACCAAGCTGAAGTCTACTCGTTGTGGACATCATGCCAAGTCATACTAACCAAAAATAATAACTTTTTTTTAAGTTTTCACATTGTTAAACCGCAATTAAAAGTGCGCGCGTGCAATGCTCGAAATACCTACTTATCCATGGGGTCATAGGGAATCTAAAGAACATATTGGCAGAGTAAATGCATCGATTTTGTACCTAATTAGAAAAAATCCATACTAACTTTGAGCCTCAATATCTCCTGCACCAGTAATTTCCCAGGTATGGTGCCGAAGTAAAAAATGTTCGTAGTGATTGATACAACTGGGATTTCAGTTTTCGTTAAGGGTCTTTTTACACGCTGTATATCGCAAAGTGATAAGACCTGTATCGTATTAACTGCTCCACTGCTAGGAACGGGCTTTCTTTTCTCACTATAAGAAAAGTTAGGAGTTTAGAAAACAGTCCTCCACATCTTTCAAGTAATTTGCCTTGAATTTCCCACTTTTGGACACGAGCTTCGTCTTACTATGAGAGTTAGGCCATATCACGCCGATCAATTACGAGTAAGCACATGTGTTCCGAGAACGCTATGGAGAACTCTCAGACATGCACGTTTACTCATGATGTTTCCCTTCGCCGTTTTGCAAGCGATGATTACTAACTAATATGCACTTAACTTATAAAAGCGCATTTGAACCCCAAACTTTCTAGGGTCATCATCCTCTTAGCGTTATCCCAGTTTCAATCTGGGATCCGCTTACTAGTTTAACCGGATTTGGCTGAATATTAGCTGTTCCACGGAGCGACTGCCTGTCTGACCTCCTCAACCTGAAGGGATAGCGATATTCCACGGTTTAGACTAGAGTCAGTTTATTATAGAAGGTACTGATGCCCTATAACGATTGTCAAAGACCTTCATGACAACCGGGACCGACGGCTTAACGTGCTCTCCGAGGCACGGGACAAGCGATAATTAACAATTCAATACGCACATAACTCCGAAAAGTCATTGGTGCGCGCCGTAGATTCGAACCAGATACCCTCTGCATGGCAGTCTGTTGGTATCTCCACTACGCTATCGCTGCCTGATTTTCTAGGGTATCAGACTGAAAATTGCTCTAATGTAATGTTGAACATAAATTAAGTATATGCCTCATGCTAATATACATATATCCTATTCCTTGTGCGTCCTTTGTGTAACAATGATCGTCCGAATGACCTAGCAACTACAACCGACAAAAGACATAAAAACCTAAGCATAATAAACATGTATCGGAGATCATTAAACTGCCCACACTTTTTGACATTACTCAGTGTCGCCATTTACAGATCCTAGTAGAGTATCGTTGCGGAGGTACGCTTCACTGGGCTAGTTTATAAAGTGTTGCATAAAATTATGACGTGGTACAGAAGGCCTTGTAAAAATCTGAACAAGCTAGCCTGACATGCACTCGAAGGGTCTCGTATGACAAAGTAATCTATACTTAACACTATATTTTGTTATAAATTATTATAAAACAATAGAATCCCTTGCACTTGTCAAATGTGGTGGACTATGGCCTTACACTTTTCATGATGATAACCCTGTGCCCCAGTTGGACAAATCTTAATATACAATAAAATCCTTGCGTTACTGACTGACTGACAAACACGCTACAGCCGAAACTATTGGGCGCAGGAAGCTGAAATTTGGCATGTATGTTCCTTGGGGACCGTAGGGGCGCACTAAGAAGGGATATATCCCGAAATTTTCACGGGATCGCCAAAACGTGTAAATTAAAAAAAAATGCAGGCGTAGCTGCTGGCGTTCTCTAGTCAATTATTATAAAGCAATAGAATCACTCGCACTTGTTAAATATGGTGGACTATGGCCTTACACTTCTCATGATGAGAACCCTGTGCCCCAGTTGGACAAATTATAAATAAGGTTGATGATGATGAATAAAAATAGATACAATTTAATGTAATAGACAATGTTAAAATTTCAACTCACTACCTATTACGGTTCCTAGAATACAGATTATTGAAAGCTAACGGAACGACAGAAGAGGTCCTATATTTAACTACGGGGTCTGGTACGATATTGTGAAACTGGATTTACCTACTATTTTGCTTTTTTTTTCTTTCGTTCTTCATCTTATGCAAAAATTAATACGTTTATTATCAATCAAGCGCTACTATAATTTTGTTTCACCATCAAAAACATATCCACAATTCGCCAACCAACCCGCATACCAACATCTAGAACAACACTGACTAATTAACGCGTTGTGTAGGCGTATCTATCATACCGTCTCGTATCTGTCGTATTGCAACCTGCGGCCAACAGCTAACATGGCGGCCGAGCAAATCTCGAGACTCCACGATAGCTAACGAGATTACAGAAACAAGAACGAACAATATCAAATGATATGCTGAAGTAGGTCTTAGAATATGCTTGCATATTTTGGACATATATTCATACGAATCTATACTTATAATATGTTAGGTGTCTTTTTGTCATGTACATGAACGCGATATATTTGCAAAATGGCTGAAGAGAATGTGATGTTTTATGGCATAATAATAATTTACCTAGGCTAACTTTTGTTGCGCATATAAAACTCAAAGAGGTAAAAATATGGGATGGAAGTAAACACTGCCTATGCTATGCCTCAATTATCGATGACATGAGCATCCAGTATAAAAAAATCCAATGTTATAGCAGCTCAGGTGATATTTCAAACCGTTTGCACCAAAATCTGACCTATAAAGATGCGTACACACTACGATTACGAATCAGTACCGTCTCATAATTGTTGTAATCGCTTAAGGTGCATATAATCCCTAGGTTATAATTGGAGCCTGTCCAATTGCAATATATAAGCGACTCATACTCTGGCATCTCGAGTCATCGATTACACATTCTCAGGTAAATTAACGATATTACGTAGTACACACTTATCCATTCGCGACATAATTTTCATTCGAAGTTAGCCACTTAATACTGACCACACGCCGGATTTCACCATAATTTTTGTTGATATTACGGCTACCAAGTAGATGATGCCCTTATACAGGAAAGGATAATCATTCATATTTGGACTTTCACATCCCGTGACTAAGCCTATTTGTATTTGCCCTCTTGCTTTATAACTTCAACTAACATGTCAAAGTATTAGCGAATCAAGGCGGGGTCACGAGTCGTATGGTGATATCTACCTGTGTCTTAAAATGACACATTACAAAACGAGGCGGCCACAACGCGAGATGAAGCGAAATGTTAATAATTTTGTCCTTTTAAGGCAGCACTTCTTACTTCACTTCTTACTAATTTACAAACGAGTTACTCGCAACGCATCGTTGCGAACGTTTCGTATCAGCTTCCCGTTTCACGTCACGTTGCTGATGCACCAGTGTGGACGCATCTTTAAAGCACTTAGTCTATGATCACTATAAAGATCAGACTGCGAGGAATAATTACTACTCATTCACCATCAGGGAGTTATACAGTACTTCGCTTACTACCAAAGTCAAAATCATCACGGTACCTCACGACAACGCACTAATCATCCTAAGCGTGAAATCATTACAATTTTATATCACTGTTCGCAATCTATGGATACACTTCTTTATAGAAGAAAAAAAAAACGGTGTCATTGAACTTCAAAACAAAACAAGCATTTGTGTGTCGCGCGTTACGACTGTGTCGTATTATTAGATCGGCTAGGAATATTCAGCCGCAATGTTCACTTTAGATGTTCCACGTAAAATGTTTTACTTTGCACTATGAGCGGAGTAATTTGAGTGGGCACTGCGAAAAAATTCGCATTCGATTCCACACGGCCCCAAAAATGTAATTCGGGTTTTTTTTTAGGATTAGGCTTACGACATGTCTGTGTGGCTATCACAAGATATTGTTACGAGCTGGGGTTCGACGATAAATTATAACACTATGCCAGAAAAAAACTGTACTTTATTCTCTAACACAATAACACTAGATACACACACTTAATTTTCCAACACTAATAAAACACACTTTTCACACCACTAGAACAACACTAAACACTTCCGACTTATTTCTTCGCTTCTTGTTGATCGCTTTCCGTATTCAATTGAACTGTGTTGTCTCGCGCGCTCTCGCTCTATTTATACTGGCCGGATAACATCACTAGGCTTTTCGAGACGACTCACGATATTTCTGGAAACGTGTAAGGTGTTTCTAGAATTGCGTAAATGTTCTATTTACACCTACGCCATCTATTAGAGGATAGCTGAATTACCTTCAAACCACCGATACATTCAATCTCATGTAGTTCTCCCATTCACTGATAGATGGCGTTATTTTCAATTCGTAACACGGCCTCCCTCTTAAACGTGTTCGTCTCGAACATCGTTGGACCCATAGTAACGAGCCAACCGGTCCACATGAACTATCTTCGGTGCACCTCGCGACCCCTTCTGGATTCGATAGGTAACGTCGGTCATCCTGGTAATTATGCGATATGGCCCGTCCCATCTGGCTTGTAACTTAGGCGATTTTCCTTTGCTTCGTACTGGGTTATGAAGCCACACCAATGATCCCTCATCGAAGCCTTTGTTGTTTGCCTTCCGGTCGTAGCGAGTCTTCATCTTCTCAGACATCTGTTGTCCAGATTCCCTGATGTGCTCGTATACGTCGTTCATCCTGTTGCGTAGCTCGGTTGCGTAATCCGTTATATTGCGTGGAGATTCTGGTGGAATACCGGTGATAAGGTCTGCAGGTAAACGGAGTTCTCTACCGAAATTGGCAAAAGCTGGTGTTATTCCTGTAGTTTCGTGGACCGCACTGCGATATGACAGGAGAAATGGTTGGATGTGCTTGTCCCAATCTCTTTGTTTGCTCTCCACGACCTTCGCCAGGTACCTTTCCAGTGATTGGTTAAACCGTTCAACCATGCCATCTGATTGCGGATGATAAGCCGTGGTCCTGGTTTTATGCGCACCCATTACGCGACAAGTCTCCTTGAACACCTCAGATTCAAAGTTCCGGCCTTGATCGCTGTGGATTTCCAAGGGCACCCCGAACCGACAAAAGACTTCATGCACCAGCTTATCGGCCACTGTAGTAGCTTCCTGATTTGGGATTGCAAACACTTCAGGCCACTTCGTGAAGTAATCCATCACAACCAAGAAGTATTTGTTTCCATCCTGGCTCTCGGGAAACGGCCCAGCGACATCCAAGGCTATGCGCTCCCATGGGGCTCCCACATTGTACACCTTTAATGCACCTCTGCTTCGAGTATGTGGCCCCTTGACAGCCGCACAACTTGTGCATTTGCGGCACCAATCCTCGACGTCATCCCGACAGTGGAGCCAATAAAACCGCTCCCGGATCTTAGTAAGGGTCTTCTTAACTCCCATGTGACCTCCCGAAGCACCATTGTGATAGAGCTGCAAGACTTCCGGCACCTTAGTTTTGGGCACTACCATTTGCAAATGGCACTGGTTACCGCGAGCGTTTTCCCATTTGCGGCACAGAACTCCATCCTGAACGACCAAGCTTTCCCACTGTGCCCAATAACTTTTGGTGATGGGGCTCATTGCTGCGATATCACTCCATTTGGGCCTAGGAGCGTCTGATTTCTTCCATTCGAGAATCGGCTGTATGTCCTTGTCGTCTTGCTGAGCACTCTGCAAAGCTTCTTTCCATTCGTCGCTCAGATCTGTCTTCAACATCCTCACTAATGCTGCCTGCTTTGCTTCCTGTCGGGTACAGTGCTTGCACTGGTCGGGACACGGCCTACGCGATAGGGCATCTGCGTTACCATGGGACTTGCCGCTGCGATGTTGTATTACAAAATCAAACTCTTGCAGTAGTTCAATCCATCTAGCTACTTGTCCTTCTGGGTCCTTAAATTGAAGTAGCCATTTCAGCGCTGCATGGTCGGTTCGCAGGTGGAATTTACGGCCCAACAAGTATTTGTTGAAATGCTGCAACGTCTTTACTACAGCCAAGAGTTCCCGCCTGGTGACGCAGTAGTTTCTTTCGGGTTTGGATAAGGCCTTGCTGAAGTATGCTATAACAACTTCTTGATCACCCTTCTTCTGTGACAGCACGCCGCCAATTCCGGTGTTACTGGCATCTGTGTCAACTATGAATTCATGCTCATTGTCAGGGTAGCCTAGAATAGGTGCAGTACACAGATGTTCCTTAAGCTTCTGGAATGCAACGTCACAGCTCTCATTCCAACAGAACTGCACTCTGTCTTCGGTGAGCTTATGAAGAGGTCGAGCAATGTCAGCAAAGTTCTTCACAAACCGTCGATAGTAGGAGCATAATCCGAGGAATGCTCTGACCTGCGTTTTGTTCTCTGGAACTGGCCATTCCTTCACGGCAATGATCTTATCCGGGTCAGTTTGAATACCGTTCTCCGAGACCACATGTCCTAGAAAGTTCACTTGCCGTCTGAATAACGCGCATTTCTTCGGACTCAGCTTCAAATTAGCTCCTCGTATCTTTGACAGCACTTGTTCCAAGTTTCGAAGGTGATCCTGGAAGGTGCGCCCCACGATGATGATGTCATCCAAGTAGACCAGGCAGGCGTCTCCAATCAGTCCCATAAGCACTCGCTCCATCAGTCTCTCAAAAGTAGCCGGAGCGTTGCACAATCCAAAGGGCATGACGTTAAATTGCCACAATCCTTTGCCTGTGGAGAATGCCGTCTTCTCTTTGTCTCGAGGATCTATTTCCACCTGCCAGTAGCCACTTTTTAGGTCTAAGGTAGAAAACCACTTCATCCCCGTCAGCGTATCCAGTGTGTCATCGATCCTTGGCAGCGGGTAGCTGTCCTTCTTCGTGATGTCATTCAATCGGCGGTAGTCTACACAGAAGCGCATGCTGCCATCCTTCTTCTTTACTAGGACAACCGGAGAGCACCACGGGCTGGACGAAGGCTCGATTACGCCTTCTTTCACCATACCGTCGATCATAGCTTCCACTTCACGTTCCCGTGCCACTGGCACACGTCTTGGTCGCTGGCGAATCGGTGCTTCACTTCCCGTGTTTATTTTGTGCTGGACTAGCGCTGTCTTCCCTATGTCGGCATCACTGGTCGAGAAAATATCGGCGAACCGGTTTAACATCTTCTTAGCCTTGGTCTTCTCTTCTTCTGACAGGGTACTTTGGCAGTCCTCCAAAAGTGAAGACACGTCGAATCGTGCACCCTGAACCTTGTCGCTGGTAGGTTGCTCTTGACATCTACGCATCCAAGCCACTCCTTCATAGGTGCCCAATTCCGTCCCTTTTTTTGAGCAACACTTCCTTGTCACTTGCATTTAGTGCGCGTACTGATGAAACTTTGGTACCCCTTACCAAGGTTCGTGCAATCTTCCATGAGGCATCTTCCTCTAGGCCTTCGATAAGTACGCAGCGGTTACCTCGACCAGAACTCTCGGGTAAACAAACCGGTACTACCGTTTCCGACCGCGGTTGAAGCGTGACATTCTTCAGGCAGTACACTTTTCCTGAAGTTGCGCCTTCCATGAAGACTTCTTCTGAGCCACATTTCAACACTCCTTGGTTAACATCGATCTCGCAGTGATACTTCCGCATGAAGTCTAGGCCTAAGATGCAGTCGTCCACTATATCGGCCACGATGACTTTGTGACGGTAAATTTTGTTGCCTAGCTTCAGATCCACCTCCATTTCACCT
Organism: Euclidia mi; assembly: GCA_944739405.2. NCBI lineage: Eukaryota > Metazoa > Arthropoda > Insecta > Lepidoptera > Erebidae > Euclidia > Euclidia mi. The sequence continues at coordinate 39,218,344 of OX123205.2, read as the reverse complement.
CGGACGGTTATGTGCTGACCCGTAGCTGTTCTCAGATTCACACATTCATTGTTCCTGAAGCAGCCCCGAAGAACTCGTCTTGCCAGATGGAAACCGACGACTGTCCGAGAAGCACCCGTGTCCAATGTCAGCTTGCATGGTGTTCTGTTAATTTCGCCTTCGATGATCAGGCTGTTCCCGTCACATGATTGCGAGATCGAGATACTTGGGGCTCTTCCATTACCAGCCAGCACCCGCCCCGCAGTCCTGGCTTCTACTCGTTTCCCTGCTCTCGCTGCCTGGAAGGCACATCAGGCGACCCCGTTGGTGGAGACAGGGTGTCACCAGGCTGCCTACGCTTTGGGCAGCTTAAGCGGATATGGCCTCTTTCTCCGCAGTTGTAGCACCGAGGTGACGACACAACTTCCCTGATGCGGTGACCTCGGTCGTCGCGTCGCACTGCTTCCACCTCCAGAGCGTGGGCTAAGGCGTCCTTGAGGTCCTTGAAGTGCCCAAGCCTCACTGCTGCTCTTACCTCCAGGTCCCGGATCCCATCCGTAAACGCCTGTACGAGGTTCCCGTCAATAAGCGCAGGCGACGACTGGTATGCCTTCCTGACCAGCTTTTCCACCTCCAGAGCCCACTGCTGCAGAGTTTCTCCGGTGCGCTGTGTCCTGTCCTTCAGCTGAGCACGATACACATGTTCAAGGTGCGCGTCACCGTATCTTGCCTCCAGCGCCTCCAGGAGCTTTTCGTAGGTGACGTCTTGCCCGAGTGCCTCCAACACTGTCAAGGCCCTATCACGAAGGCCCAAGGTTAGGGCGGTTAAGGCCTGTTCTTTGGTCCACCCATTCGATCGCATCACAGCCTCGAACTGGATCTTGTATGCAGACCATGATGACGAGCCATCAAATGGTGGGACCTTAAATCCACGAGGTGAGGGCGCTACAGCCGCTGGTGTCACTTCGAGCCCACGCAACTTCTTCTCCACTTCAGCAACACAGGTCTCGTGGTGGTCGTGTACACGCTTCTCAATGTCGCTGATACGGGCCTCGTGCTGCTGGAGTTCCTCCTTGACCGCCTTCAAGTCCTTCCCCACTGCGGCGCTGAGGTCCTTCATGAGCACCACCTGCTCCTCTAGGCGGCGCGCGTGCTCCTCCTTGTCGCGCTGGAGCTGTTCTTCTAGGCGGCGCGCGTGCTCCTCTTGACGGCGAGCCTGCTCCTCCTTGTCGCGCTGTAGCTGTTCCTCCAGGCGGCGCGCGTGCTCCTCTTGACGGCGAGCCTGCTCCTGTTGACGGCGAGCCTGCTCCTCCTTGTCGCGCTGTAGCTGTTCCTCCAGGCGGCGCGCGTGCTCCTCTTGACGGCGAGCCTGCTCCTCCATGAACGCCATCAGAGCCGCGATGTCGGGCACCGTCACGGAGTGTGTAGCGCTTGCAGGCTCCACTGCAGCCGCAGAGTCGCCTGGTCCACCAGGCGATGGAGAAGGAACGTCTCCGAAGCGTCTCTGGTCCAGGTCTTGCTGGCGCTGGTTCCTGGTACGCACACCTTCAGTTTCTTCCTTCGGCATAACCGGCATAATTTATCCCTTTCTTCTGACACCAATTTGTTACGAGCTGGGGTTCGACGATAAATTATAACACTATGCCAGAAAAAAACTGTACTTTATTCTCTAACACAATAACACTAGATACACACACTTAATTTTCCAACACTAATAAAACACACTTTTCACACCACTAGAACAACACTAAACACTTCCGACTTATTTCTTCGCTTCTTGTTGATCGCTTTCCGTATTCAATTGAACTGTGTTGTCTCGCGCGCTCTCGCTCTATTTATACTGGCCGGATAACATCACTAGGCTTTTCGAGACGACTCACGATATTTCTGGAAACGTGTAAGGTGTTTCTAGAATTGCGTAAATGTTCTATTTACACCTACGCCATCTATTAGAGGATAGCTGAATTACCTTCAAACCACCGATACATTCAATCTCATGTAGTTCTCCCATTCACTGATAGATGGCGTTATTTTCAATTCGTAACAATATGATAAAGGAAAATTAACCAACTTGAAAACCAGTTATGAGGTAAACAAATTAACTTAATTACTTAATACCAAAACCTAATCATTTGCTAAATCCCTATTATGGTTCTCCTGTAGGTTCGTATAATGTAATACTTAGATTAAGTGATGTTTTTTTAATAATAGAATAAGTAATCATATATGATGTAAAAGAGTCGTCTTTTGTCTTTATTGAAGGATTTTTCCTCAAGTTACTGCCTACATAAGAATGGCTACTATTTCTAGTGCAAAGTTATCTGGTTAAAAATGTCTAAAATTGTCGGTTGCTTGCCATCCTAATGGAAAATAAATACTTGACGTAGGAAAACTTCACGTCAAAGACTAATGAAATTAGAATAATACTATGTTTTTATCCAACGATTACGCAGCTAAATATAATAAAAGCAATGTTAACTCGCAAATATCTCGCGTTCTAGTTACCTTGATGTAACCTCACCAGCTGATTTATTACTTAAACTTTGTACGTATACCTTGTGCAGAAGTTGGCTATCAAAATCAACCGCCGTATGTCCGCACCAGGCCAAATATTATTAAGTAAATTTATCAGAACACCAACAAAAATCAACGAAACGTCGTCCAAAAAAGTAAAAAATCCTCAGACATCAACGGAGTTCTTTGAACATGAAAACACGAATGCAAATTGGGCGTAGAGGGATCATTAATAAAACGCAACCTCTTTCTTTCCCCTATAATTTTGGAAAAGCATCAAGACTGCAGATAAAAAACACGAACCGGTCGCTTTCCGACAGATGTGTATGTGTGTCAATTAAGTTGACCTTACAGGCCGCTATTAAAATTTGCGAGCTGGACTTATGCAGGTTTCAACCAACCTAATTGGTGTAGCTTGAATTTCGTAATTAGTATGTGTTTCCATGGAAATTTTAGCACTATAGTAATGGTGTGATAATGGAACTCCGGATGGATCACGAGACGTTGAGTGCAAACCATCTGCATCCTTTTTAAGGTAATAATGGCGGTTCCCTTGAAACTAATAGGCAGATAGAGTTTGTCAGACTTGATTGTTACGTAAAATGGGAAGCAATTCAAGTTTCATTCTTCACGATAATTTCGAGACAATTTGCACGAGATTTGTTTTATGTTTGCAGGTTCTGACCATTCAGCGGATCCTCTGTTAATTAATGACGCTGAGAAAGTCTGAAGTGTTGATGAATAAAATTGGCTTAATCAATATCTTTGACCCGTAATGGACACTGGTTTCCAGAAACACAAGCCCACCAAAGAGACGAACTTAGAATGGATTATCTGCTGCTTGAGATGTCTTCCAAGTCGATTAATTTTACTTAATTTCGACTGCACGGTTGGCGTAGTGGTTTAAGCAGCCGCCTCACCGCTTGACACTGCGCCGAAGTGTTGTGGGTTCGATCCCCACACGAGACAACACTTTGTGTGATTCATAAATTGTTGTTTCGAGTCTGGGTGTTCATTGTCCGTTAGTTGTATGTCTGTCTAAGTTCCCCGCGTTGTAGGCCTAATGCGGGAGTTGTCTTTTTAAAGACAAAAAAAAACCTAAGTATCGTTGTTAATGTGTAAAATATTACTTAAGCACTTACTTATATATTTTCGAATAACTATAAAACAAACTAAAATGGACATAATCCATCCATCTAAATAATAAAAATACACGTATACTTATACACATAATTACCAATCTGTATTCATCGGCTCATCATTTCTAGACACCACAAAGTTTCAACAGTACAACTACTAAAACTGGCTCATAAAATGCACAGTCGTTGCCCAAATGTGCTACACCAAAGGTTATACCAATTTAGACTAGTTCGCTTTAATTAGTTCTTCTGTTTTCGTTTGTTTGCGTCGTTTTAGTGACCAATACAAATTGGAGCGTCTCGTATTTCTTTCGTGCAGGGATATTTTTGGACTGAGTTTATTGTTTCTTTCCAATTTGAATTATACGAAATTTTTTGTTCTCTAAATTAGTAACGTGTGTACAGTCAACACCACATCAAGCTTTACACGTGGGTATGTGTACTTTATATGATTGGCTTTGTTATGGTTGATCTGCGCTAGACCGTACCACAGCACAATGTAGTCCAATATTTGCGACCATCATCCAAATCCTACATTACTGGTTGGTATACCACCCCTTCTTCTTTGTAGCAGATCTTCAGCGTTCACCAATAATTGATACTTGTCTTCACGCACCGCTAGCTACGAAACCAGCGAAAAGTTGAACAAACAATGGCGTCTAAGCCGAATGTTCCATATTGCCGCAGTTCCGAAACCGAATGAAGTATATTACGGGTTTGTGGATGTGTTTATCATTATTAAAATCGCGATTATACGGTTGGCAACCGGCTTCAACAAACTTGTGAAACGGACAGAAGATCACTTGAGTAACGATTGATATTGAAACGGTTTAACAACAATAGTAAACAATAAGTCCAATACATCGTAGATACACTGAAGCACACACGATGATCTAAGCACATAGTGACGCAAGCACGGCGCCGCAAATGTCTTATTAACAGATATTGACAAACACGACCTTCGATCACACACTGACATATATCTAGTGTGCAAGTGGAATTTGAAATCGATAGTAAAACGAATGGAATATAAATCTTACTTCTTCTTCTTCGTGTCAATGGTTTTAGCTATATGAGACCCGCATAATATTCGGCCACTCTTATTGCGTTAGGAGTGGCCTCCCAGAGCTCAGACACAGTGCAGGTGCTCGGGCAAGAAGGGCATATCAGCAAGTGGTCCATTGTCTGCTCCAGCTCACCACATTCACATTGGGCAAGGTCGGCGTCCCTGAACCCCCATCTACACAAGTTTGCTCTGCAGCGGCCTTACTGTTTTGTGGCAATGAGGTATAGAGAAATCTGCTTTAGGGCGATGATTTTGGACATTAAAAACAAACGAGAACAAAGTCGATTAAGTATATTTGACAGTGAAAACGCTGCGCTTCCATAATCTGAGATTTTTCTGCTGGATATCACCCTTTCCGAAGATCGACTACCGTTTGACTCCCGCCACCAGATAGGGATAGCAATATACCATAGTTTAGAAGTGTCAGTATGCTCAAGGGTACTGTAAGTTGCCTTACGATTTCTGTTCGAAGCCTTCAAACCCAAAGAAAGCTCGACGCTCTAAAGGGGAGGAATTACAATTTCAATCTTTTCGCCATTGGCATACTAAAACTGCAATTGAAGAAGATGTATTCTCCCACTATTGTAATAACTTGAGATTTATATATATGACGACTGTTTATTGACATAATGATATTTTCGTCTGACATCCGGGCATAAGCAGAGATGCCGGCTAGAAGCGTGGGCAACGATACACATTTACACAATGCTGTGACGTAAGTACAGGTATTTTTCAAACAGCACACCCTCCTACGTACGAGAGAAACTAGAACTTTTCACGTAAACACGTGATCTACATGAGTTTTGTATTACTTTCATTTTTGTATCGCGATGTTTAGGCTATTTGTAAACATTTAAAGTAAGTAAATTGAGGAATTCGGCAATCAATGTTGTTGGGTGTTATGTTCATCTCAAAATTAAATATCAAATCTTTTGTCGTGAACACGATGATTTGTTCAGTGTCTAGGAGAAATTATTTATTTATTTTTTTATTTATAGACTCACGCCTGTATCCCCGAAGGAGTAGGCAGAGGTGTGATATTACACCCACATTTCGCCACGAATTTTTAGGTCCCACGTAATAGGTGGCGAGCCTATTGCCGCACCGGGCACATTACCAGACTCCGTGCTGCTACTGAGAATTTCCCAACGGAAAAAACCCAATAAAACTTTGCCCGACTCGGGGATCGAACCCGAGACCTCCCAATCACACGCGCACATTTATGCCGCGAGACCAACGAGGCAGTCTGTAATGTATATAATTTGTTATATATACTTGAAAAACTAAATTTGTTTTAAGTACAGATGAGCGTCCGTCCTAGCATTACCCGGTTACATCCTTCGCCTTGAAGTTTGCTCACTGGTCTAACAACATCTGGTAGAATATCAGCTTTGCTGTAACTGTTCTACTTACAGATCAGATGACCTTTCGCGAATTGTATCAGTATATTTAGCAACAAGACCTCTGCCTACCCATTCACGAATATCAGACACGCGTCTATTACATAAGTAGGGCACCACAAACGCCTTAGCTAAGATAACAAATGGGTCATTCCATGTAACGGGTGTAACAGGTCGTACACTTTCAACTAGTGATTTAAAATGTTTTTTATAGGAAACATATTTATTTTATAAATGAAATAAAAGCCTTTTAGTCTATATTTTAGTAATATTAATTTTAATTTCCTATAAGTTTCATAGATATCGAGAAAATCTGCCTTAAGTACGGTAACGGGCGTAACTCGATTTTGCCGCTCACTTTCGGATGGTGTGACATTTTTGCGAAACTCTGCGAATTGCCCTTGTTTTATGAATAAAAATTTAAGTAAAGCTGGAGCCAAATTAACAACCCACCATCTGCAATATTTATTAAAGAAAAGCAGGCGATAATTTAAAATTTACGTAAATGTTTGTGCGTAACGGGCGTAACAGGCTTTTGTAACGGGCGTAACGTGTACGAATGAGAAACGAAATTACATAGGAAATCTATAGTTTTTGAAACTTTTTGAAACACAAAACAAACTTAATGATGTAATAAAACTCAAGTAATGTTTACTTTTCAAAAATATTAACAGTATATTCAAAATTGTAGTATGTGCGGATACCCTATTTTTTTGCATAGGATCTGGTAAAATTCGAATAATATTTTGATTATTCGAATTTTACCAGATCCTACACTAAAAGATAAGGGTATCCGCTGATCCTCTTCCATGATTTTTCTTTTGATATTAATTTTGAGTTCGTATTCATCTTCATAGCCTCCCCTCCTATCTTTTTGCAGGTGCTCGGCATGCTTTGCTGGGTCATTTTTCATTAAATTTCGATAGTTTTCATTCTTAATTTTGCTGAAGACATCTTTTCGTGAACCTTGAATACCTATAATAAAAATATAAGCCCTTAATAAAGCACTCTACATGCAAACAAAGTTAAACAATAGCAACTAAAGCTTATATTTGTCATAAACAGGTTTAAATTGAAAAGAAAAGAAAATTATAAAATAAAACTGGGTTTACTAATATTATTACTTTAAAAGAAGACCTAATTCGCCCTTAATATCACTTGAAAGCTAATGTTTTGCACCCGCAAAGCCTCACCAAAACAGTGTTACACCCGTTACGTAACGGGCGTAACGCAATTTAATTCTAGTAAAATAAACATAATTTAAAAAGTTCAGTATAAAATCAAGACATTGGCCATTTGTTTCCAAACACAACCTTACTTTCCCAAAGCCATGAAATCGTAAGTGCAACAAGTAAGCCACAGATTAAACTTTTCCCTTATTTTCGTAACGGGTGTAACATGCTATGTCACCAGTTAAAAAACCTTATAAACAAAAGAAAACTTACCGCTTAAATAAAATGTTGCTTTCACCAAGCAGTTCATGTATCTCCACTCAAATTAGCGCCAAGTAAGCTTGTCAATTAACATCATATTTTGTGTTACAGTGTTGCTATTTTTAGCTCCAAAATATCTATTACCGCGCGAATATTTTCTCATACTTTAACACGAGAAAAAAATGGTAATAAAGTAAATTTTGTTAAAATTTTCAGTTAATTCGTCTGATTCAATGTAATTGTGCTTACTTAGGCAGATACTTATGTAAAAATAGTAAACTTTAATAAATTTTGGGTGGTAGCGTTTGACATGGAATGACCCAAATGCAACAAATAAAACGGGTCATCTCAATTCTCGACGTCCAATTTCATTAACAATACTACAAGGTCAACGACCCCTACACGCGAGACTCGCAAAACAGAAAGTTCAATGACACTATGACGTCATAAGGAACCCTTATAAGCCCGCGTAATACACTTATGTATTATGAGGCAAGTTTTGATCTTGAAGTTACATCTTATACAAGATGTCAGATTTTTATGGAAATCGCCTGATCGTAGTGGGTTATATCAAGTTGATGTTCTGCAAAGTTTTCTTTATTAAAAATTGACCTTTTTGTTTAATAAAATGAGTAGTTTAATCAAATATATACTTTCATGTTCATTAATATTCGTTTAATTATAAAATCGTATAAAATTGTCTTTCGGATATAATATGCTGAAATACCTACCGGCAACATGAAAAGTACGATGTGTACCACATTTGGGCAGGGGAGTCAGTACCTACTTAGATTAACCGGACACGTCTCAGCCATGAGATAGTGAAATAATATTGTATCCCTTTGGTTTGCAAAGATGGAATGGATAAAAAAATGGATGGTGGAATTCTTAGTTGCTATTTTCTGTGAAACCAATCAGGGCCAATTCTGCTATTTTTATATGACATTGATATTATATTTTGAATGGATTTAAAAGCGGTATTCTGATAACCTAATGTCATTATCGTATAATTTAAAATAAACAGTTCGTCGTTGATACATAGTACATACGATCTCGTTACAATTTCATTCAAATATCAGATAATTTAGAAAAATACCATTTTTGTGACGTAATTATGACACTGACATCATATCGAAACTATATTTATTTAGCAGAATTGGTGGTTAGACTCGAAAGCAATCAAAGTCTCGGATGCGAACGGAATAACGCTTGGACAATGATAATGATGATGATGATAATAAAGTTGATCGGAGTGCTTGTAACAGAATTTTTTTATTTTTTTTTATTGCGAGCGCAATTTCATGACTTGGGTTTGAAACACAATCAAACCCCAGTTGACAGCAGTATTTTGACCGCATTAGAAGTCAGTATGGTAATTTCAATTTATCAGGAACCCAAAAATAAAAGTCATCGAGGTTTAACCTCTGCACCGTAATCCTAAATTAGAGCCACATATAAATTTGATCATTTTATTTACATTATGATGTCATTGCTATTCAGGGCTACATAAAGTCGACTGGCCATAAAAACCGAAAGGTATGATTTATCCGTTTAGATCATCGTTCAATTATAACATCTTAATCTTAATATATAAAATCCTTGCGTTACTGACTGACTGACAGACACGCTACAGCCGAAACTATTGGGCACAGGAAGCAGAAATTTGGCATGTATGTTCCTTGGGGACCGTAGGGGTGTACTAAGAAGGGATTGCCCGAAATTTCCACGGGATGGGCTAAAACGGGTAAATTTTAAAAAAATGCAGGCGTAGCTGCTGGCGTCCTCTAGTAATATATAAACTGACTGCACGAATAGCGTACTCTGCAGTGTTGTGGGTTCGATCCCCACACGAATACTGATCTACGAATACGTTGTTGTTTCCAGTCTAGGTGTTAGGTATCCATTGGCTAAATGTTTTCAAATTATCTTAGTGCGGGAGCAGCCTTTAAAAAATTGCGCAAAGATGTATCAATTCTATGAATCTTTTATAAAAAAAAAAATGATCTGCGCGATCATGAAAAATCAAATGTACTTAATAAGAAGTTCACAAAACTTTGACAGAAAAGTGAAACGTGGCCAACTTGTAAAACAGCCTCTCAAATGTATTCACTTGAGATCACATTGTAGAGACAACATGTCTAGTAGTAATCTACAAGATAAGAAGCTTTTGATATCTAAAAACTTATTGTGTCACTTTGTTATCTAAATGAATAAAGGACTTTGGACTTTGACTTTGACTATTATACAAGTACTCACTAAATTCATTTGATTCGAACATCCGCGTTATTTAAGGCTACTGCTCCGCTCACGTGGCTCATAGCGTGATGTTAAATAGCCTATAGGCTTTCTCGATAAATGAGCTTAGTATCTAACAGTGAAAGAATTTTTCAAATCGGACCAAACAAGCAAACAAACAAACAACTCTTTAGTTTTAAATGTTAGAATTAGATTAGATAAATGTTACAAATCGCGTATCTTGTGTAATTAAACATGCGGCTAAGCATTATCTGAATGCTTGCGGTATCGACCCTTCGTCTTCGGCAAAGCTTGCTCAAAATCGGCGTACTTGTCTTCGATCTATCAAAGGATAAACAGCTTTGAGGGTCTCAAATTGGTTGACTCAAACCGCCAACCTCCACAATCTTATCTTTGGGCAACGACTGAGGCTCAGTCGTTGCCCATCACTCCTGAGGATGCCTCGTGCAGAGGCAAAACACATGTCGAAGAATAGTCGGCGCATACAGCGAGATACTGCAAGTCAGGTATCTTCCTGGAACCCATACCATTCCTATATCCCTTATCCTTTTAGAGAAGTTCGGTATTGTCAATCTTTTTCTATTGCAATAGTTGGGGTGGTCAGTCTGAGTGTGCGTGGTGGGTTCATCTTTCCTTCCATTTGGTTACAATGGAGTTCCGCCAAGTAAAGCCTGATTCAATCAACTAAATCTTATCTTTCTCAGACGACAGAGAGTGAGAAGAATTAGTAATATAGAGCTGATGGGAGATTTTGTAAGGATCAGGATATACCTTATCAAAATCTCCCATATCATCTGAATAACTTTTAAGCTAAAACCAATAGGATACCAGAACAGTGCCCGCAAAACCCTCAATACGAAGTTAACAACACGGCGGTTGGTTAGCACCGTGAACCGGTGCAGGGTTGCCAACTAGAAAAAGCCAGACGAATTATAATTCTGGCGGTCCTAGCGGTGGACATCCAAGAACTGCGCCTTGCAGCTAGTGGTAGCGTTCCGACTTCACGTGGCACGTGAAAATATGCCACTATTCAGGCAGAGTCTTAATAAATAAACTGACACTAGTCTAAACCATGGAATATCGCTATCCCTTCGGGTTGCGGAGTTCAGATAGGCAGTCGCTCCGTAGAAAAGCTAATATTCAGCCAAATCCGGTTAGACTAGAAAGCTGACCCCGGATTCAAACTGGGATAACGCTAGGAGGATGATGATTCAGGAAGAGTCTTAAAAAGCTCGAGGTATCATTTATACCCATCTTGACGATTAATCATCATTTCATAATCAGCCCTTTATACTGTCGCACTGCTGGGCACAGGCCTCTTCCCATTATGAGAAGGGTAAGGCCATAGTCCACCACGCTGGCCTAGTGCGGGTTGGCAGACTTTACATGTCTTTCGAGAACATTATGGAGAACTCTCAGACATGCAGGTTTCCTCACGATGTTTTCCTTCAACGTTTAGCAAGCGATAATTAACAATTTAATACGCACATAACTCCGAAAAGTCATCGGTGCGCGCCGTGGATTCGACCGCGGTCCCTCTGCGTAGCAGTCTGTCGGTCTCTCCACTAGGCTAACGCTAATCATCATTGAGTAAATTAAAATAGGTCAAAATGTAGCTATCTCACTATTTCATTTCATCGTACATATCTACTTAGTATTACATAATTATACACTGACGAATAATTAATATTTTATTAAAACCACTATTCAAGTATAACAAATGCGTCAACCGACTTTATCCCTCTTCCCTCTCTCTTCAAAAAGTCCTATGCTGAAAACCCTGACCGTTCGCCTGTTAATTGCTTGTTTGTGCAACGTTTTAGTGGTTGCACACGTCGAACAACACAGGCACACATACATTCACAGTTTAACGACAAAACCGTCTGTACACCATAGTTATGAAACATCTAAATCATCCTGAACCCGTTGGTATATTGACGGGAACAATAGCAAGTGTTAAAGTTTGGTGAAGATAGAGGATAGATACAAAATAAGTAATCATTTATCTGGCAGTGGTGTGCCATTGGAGAGGCCTAGATCCAGCAGCGGACTATGGCAGGCTGATGATGATTATGAATAATTTATCTATGAAGGCATTTAAGTATACTTTCGTGGCCATAAACGTAAGTAGGTATATTAATTTACATTATTTCACACTCTAAAGCTGATTTTCCACCAGAGTGGCGAGACGAGGCGAGGCGAGGAGAGAATTGAAATTTGTATGGCAAATTTTCAATTCTCTCCCAGCGCATCTTTGGTGGAAACAGTGTGGATTGGCGAGAATATGCGAGGCGTGAATTGAAATATTTGTTTGTGTAAAAATGAACCGTATTGCTTCCAACATAGAGTATAAATTAACCAGTACCAGTATATCTTTATCTAATGAAGCCTACGGGCGGCGCGGCGGTCACGCGCGTGCTCGCACGAGCTCGCGCGAGTTCGCGATGCCTATTTTTTGTGGAAAAGGGTCAGTGCGATTTCAATTCTCTTCTCGCCTAGTCTCGTCTCGCCACTCGGTGGAAAATCACCTTAAAGGTGATTTTCCACCAGAGTGGTGGAAACGACACTTAAACATCACTGTACCTATGACGAACTCAAACATCACTGTACCTATATCTTTATCTAATGAAGCCTATGGGTGGCGCGGCGGTCACGCGCGAGCTCGTACGAGCTCGCGCTGGCTATTTTTAGTGGAAAATGGTCACTGCGATTTCAATTCTCTCCTCGCCTCGCCTCGTCTCGCCCCTCTGGTGGAAAATCATCTTTATGGGATGTGTTTGTATTGTTACAAGTTCACAGAAGTACTGAAGTATATGTATATAGCAAGTGGATATTTGTTGCAAATCAAGTAGGTAATCCGTCCCAGTTTCTTATTCATTTATTGCTCGACATCATTAACATTTTTCCATTCCGGAGAGACAAGGATTGACTTCTAGGAAGAATCCTGGCCACAGGGGGCTTTTTAAACACTCCAGCAAAAGACACAACGAACAACGAGACTCGATAAAAACATTTTTGAATCACACAAAGTTGTCCGTTTTGGACAACAAACCCACTACACTCAGCTAAGCGACGAGAACTAACACTAACACACTACTAACACGTGCAATCGCATATGAGTGACACTGCTTATTGCACACAAACGAACACATAAATTATTATGTCACAAATTATGACACAATTCTCTTTATCTATGAAATACAACTCTATTTTGACGTCTTTTTATGTTATCGTAAAAAAAATTTTCAATTATTCCTGTGGTGACAAACAGTAAATTAATTCTGATCGTAAAACTTTTGAGGTCATTCCAATGTAATATTTTAGTTTTTATGTAAGTGTCACTTCCCTCTGAAATATTTTCGTAGGCAACATTTTTATAAAAGAAATAAAATACACGGCGATGACAACCGTGACGAAAGCTTGAAAGACACAGTATAAATAACTTCAGGGTTAGATTGTGATTGAAAAAAGATTAAGTGACGAGATTTTTGGAAGGTAACTAAGTACTTAAGATAAAAAGGTGAAGACAAAAAACAAATAGTAAGCTGCTGTTGAGAAACTATGTACTTATAAATCTTATAATAAACTAAACGTTTCGCGTTATTTCACGATGAATCCATTTACTTAAAAGTTTCGAAATAAGGTAAAGACACGGAACTAAGTAATATAATTACTAAGTACCTGTCAGTCAATTTATTGTCGTGACCTAAAAGAAAATACTTGATAAATGAGCTTACCAGCAATCCTGTCCTCGGGCCATTCGATTCTGAGGTGCCGTGTAAGATCGATGCCATGAAAGCTTGGAGAATGGCTTGTCCAAACACCGAGTTACCCCGAGATTTATACTCCTCAGAGGCAGTGGGACGGGCCGCTTTGCAGCGTGTTACGAGAAAATCTCCTAAGTACATCGTCCAATGCTGCAGGGCATGCCCGTTTGCTGGCTGTGGGAGAATGGGAATCGGGGCTCTGGCTTCAGGGACTGCCATCGTGCAACATAGGTACCATGTTGGACGATACGACTTTCCGCATCGCTGCTTGCCTCCGTTTAGGTGCGTCATGTGTTTCTCCACATCGCTGTCACTGTAGGGAGGCTGTCGACAGCCTTGGTCACTATGGCTTATCATGCAGCTGGAGCACGGGTCGTATATCACTACACGGAAATCTCAATGATATACTCCGTCGGGCTCTTGTCACCGCTGGCGTTCCAACCCAACTTGAACCTCAGGTGCTGGCACGTGACGATGGCAAAAGACCAGAAACCTGGTTGGAGATTACGTATTTGAGCCGTTTAGAGTCGAAACGTTGGGGACATGGGGTCCAAGTGCGAGACCTCTGTTTAGAGATCTCGCAAAGAGGCTGGTCGACGTCTCGTGTGACCAGAAGTCAAGTCAAGTATACTTGGACCAAAAGTTAAGCATCGCTATAAAACGTGGCAATGCTGCCAGCGTTCGGGGCTCGCTCCCGGTCGATGGCGATGTGGAGGACTTTTATGTTGCCCTCTAAATTATTTTATTTTCTGTTTTGTATGTTCTGTATATATATTTTTTTAGGACAGTATTTTAAGATAGTTGAGTTGTAATATACCTAAATAATATGTACATTGTTATGAAATAAATTACATATAAATCATACTTGATAAATTATAGTACTTACCTAGACGATTTTTAAGTAAGTAATTTGATTTTGTACGTTTAATTGCGTCTAAAATTATTATCTCACGGCTATTATAAATGCGAAAGTTTATGAGGGTGGATGGATGGATATGGATTTTTGTCACTCTATCACGCAAAAATTGAAGAATGGATTTGGATGAAACTTAACAGTAATGTGGCTCCATTTTGTCGAGATAACCAACCGCACCGCAAGCGCTGCCGCTGACGAATTCTAGTACATCTAAATCTCAGTGAATAGAATCATACGCGTATGTCTGAAGCAAGGAAAGGAACAAGTCTGTCTTGTTCCGCCGTGGATGCATACAACAAAGCATCAATAAACATCATATTACTGGTCCGAAAGTACGGCACCCTCCGACTACTCACAATACGGACAAACCAATAAGGGCCGCTATTTAACAGACACGATACACGTTGGGTTGCGGCAAAAACGCTGTAAAGACTAAAACAGAAATATTAGAAAATATTTGGTATCAACTTTGCTTTTGACGTTGGAAGTGTTCATTGTATTGCATTCTTCCGTCGAAGGCATAGTTAACACTTTTGCCTTTGACAGAAGAAATTACAGTATGCTATTTTCTTCGCACGTCGAAGAGAAGCTAAGATAATAAATTTTTCATCACGAAAAGAAGGGATACACTTAGAGATCTATAGAGGAAAACAAGTAATTTTATAAATAACGGCAGTTAAGCAAGAATATCGGGCGATATGCATATATATCTTTGTATAATCCAATATCGGCCATGACTCGGCGCTGCACAGTGTATTATTTTGCCTTAGTTGCGGACATGCTCGTTTTATGTGTTTTTTGGAAAGCTTACAATCTAACTAAGACCCTATTAAAACACCGCCGGCTCCAACTTCTATAGTTTAAGAGAAATTAAATAAATCGAGAAAAATCTTTAAAAACCATAGAAACACAATATCTCGTTTTTGGATTTGAATTTTATACAAAATGTTTTAAGGTGTGATAGATATTCACTATAGGAACCATTTTTTTCTTGTAAACTTTAAAAATCTTGCTCACACAGGCGAGAATATATTTTTTTCTATGATTTTGTAAATATTTTTTTTCTGGCGATTCTCTTCATGGTCGCGTTTTTTTTAAATGCCTAAATGTTGATCACTATAATAACTATCGCCACAAAAAAAATCAAACCCGACAAACCCAGGATTAAGGAAATATTGAATTTTAAAAGTGTGGGCTAGGGTTGTCAATCAAAACTGTGAGCAACATACAATACTTACTTCATGCAAACATTACTCATTATGATTCATTATTTTTGACTTAGGTTTAGCAATTGCGGGTATAAATAGTGATGTGTATAGTTTACTTAGTTTAAGTTTATATAGAAAATAATGCAGAAAGTTAGAGTCAGTATAAAAAAATATTAAGTTTATATAGAAAATAATGCAGAAAGTTAGAGTCAGTATAAAAAATATTTGCGGTGGAATTCGATCACTTTTGTTTTGTGATCTATCTTCGATGAAGGATATTATGTGGAATTGGGTAATAATAATATAGGTACTAATAAGATAAAGGTAATAATAATATAAAATTCTACCACATACACGCAACACCATCTATCCATCACCATGAGGCAGCGATAGCCTGATGAAGAGACCAAGTCTCGGGTTCGAATCAACGGCGCGCACCAATGACTTTTCAAAGTTATATGCGTATTAAACTCTTAATTGTCGTTTGCCCCGTGCGTCGGAGTGCACGTCGGTCCCGGCTGTCATCAAAAATATCTTTGACAGTCGTTACGGGGAATCAGTACCCTCCAACATAATGACTCTGGTCTAAGTCATAGCATATGGCTATCCCTTCGGGTTGCAGAGGTCAGACTGCAGTCGTTCTGTGGAAAAGCTAATATTCTGTCAAATCTGGTTGGACTAGAAAGCGGACCCCGAGGTGGAGCTGGTTGCATCCAACACTTACGTCTTGGAAGACGTAAGTGTTGGATGCAACCTGGAAAAACGCTCGGAAGATAATGATGATGAAGACACGCAACACCATCTAGTCCCAAACTAAGCAGAGCTTGTATTATGGGTGAACTAGACCATGGATGAACATACAATGACATATTATACATCTTCTTTTGTAAATTCATACATAATATAATACAAAGAAACACCTAAACCAAAGACCAACATCCATAATCACGCACACAAATGTTTGACTTGAACGGGCATCGAACCCACGACCTTCGGCGTGGTAGTCAGTTACACTCCCGCTATGCCACCGGCTTGTCAATTCAATCGCATTGGCGAGCATAACTGAATAACCGATTGAACTAATCAACTTAAATATAAACTACTTTGGGACAACCCTATTTCCATAGAAATTAAAAGAAAACTTAGAAACGCAATATCTCCGAGATCTCGCTAGATACATATCTAGAATTTTCTCAAGTTGTAGGTACTACACCTATGTATATTATGTAAACAAAAAAAATACGACCCGCAAATAGCTAATTTATTATAATTTATTTTCGTTTATTAACAAAATAATTATTTATAATTGTTCCTGTGATGTTAGAAACTTGAAAATTTTACATCGTATATATTTCAAACCAACAATTAACATGTATTTTACTAGAGACGGACATTCGCTTTATTCAAGAAATACAGACAAAAAACTTTTTCAGAAAGGTCAGTGACCTTTCTCTAAAATATTTATAACTCCTAAGTGAAGTGAAATATCAAAACGGGTATTTTTTTTAATGCTTTAGAATGGTTTAATCTATACGGGGAAAAAATAAAACTGGCATGTCCGCAACTAAGGCGAAATAATACACTGTGCGCTGGCTAGTCACTACAAACCAAGTGTTGTGGATGAAAAATGTACAAGGCAATGAGTTCCTCAAAATCTGGTTAAACCACAGTTGAGGTAAAATCTGTGAGGAAGGAATAAGTAACTGCAGAAAGCTGAAAAAACGAGACGCTTATCAAGTATTCTATAGATTGGATTCTATATAACATAAGTACAGATATAGGCTCGTACGAAAGGCACTTTTATGAGGAACGAAAGAGTGCGAGCTTATCGAAACATTGTAGATATCTAAATCTGTTTATTATTACAACATTATAGGGACTATTATTAACTCACTTGCTGTGCAGCGACAGACATAACAATAACATCATATCAATTGTTATGAATCATACACGGGACAGGTAAATTGTTATTATATGGCAGCCGAACGCGACGGTACAACTAGCCAGTGTGCGCGCACCACAATCGCTGACGAGTGTCCGATTTCATTCATCGCACGCGCACAAACAAACAACAATGAATGCTCGTGTAGTCGTAGTGTGGAGTAAACGAGGGTGACTGTGAACTTGTCGAGAGCTGCCCAAGTGAGCTGTGCGGTGTGCCTGCTGCCGTGCGTGTTGAGTAATCCTCTCTCTGGTAGATTGTAGTTTACAATGAGTTAATGAACGTACGATGCACGCAGTCACGGGCGGTCTACGATGCATTGACTGTCTATTAAAACGATGGTTAAAAAGTTTATATATCTAAGTGAGAGCGATTGCCGGGCAATATGATGACACCTTAGAACAGCCAGATCACTGAAAAGTCGATGGTAAGCGCCCAAAAGGACGTGGTCCTATAAGATCCTGTAACCAAGTCCGCTCAGATTTTAACAATAAAAATACACTACCAAGGAGAAAGTGGAAAGTGGCGTTCTAGCGGGATAACCACGACCTTCGAGAAAAGTCGAAAGATATCTACCTATGTCGTTTCAATATTCAAGTCGGCAACAGTGGCCATAGAAAACATGGGATTTTGATACTGTCGGTACGGTCTTAGAAAGCAACGAATTTAATCAGAATTTTTTTGGAGGAGGTGGATTATAAGTTATTAATCCAAACAAAAAGATATACCAATACAGCCAATGCATAACTACAAACAAGGAATCGGCTAGAACGTTCAACAACAATGTGGAGTCAAAGTTTTGTCAGATAATTGAGCGCACAATTTCCGTACATACGCGAGTGGACGCCGGCCGTCTCAATTACCGGTCATTAATACCGTGACGTCAAATCTTCGAGACAGTACGGGTCTTTAAATTTGTCGGTTGTTATAATTACAAGGTGCCTTATAAAGGAGTTTCAGAACACGTTTGGGTGTATGTTTAGGTGATTGTTCTATTTGTTTTAGGATCAATCTAGGCTTACAGATCGCCAGACGTCTTTTATAAAACTAAAATTTGGCGAAAGTATTATGTAATGGAAGCTATTGGGTAAGGATTCGCTGCTTTTCGGATTTAGAGATAGAGCTGATTGCGGTAAGTAAGGTGGGTGAAAACTCAAAACCGCATGTGAAACCGCGTGGAAATGTTGAATAATATTGATTTTTCATATATATTTAGATGAGAAATGATTAATTTACTGTCAAATCTGTTTAAACTAGTGAACAGACCTCGAGCTCCATGCGAAGGCCTTGTGGATGCAACTGCAAAAAAACTAAGATTGGTTACAAAAAATGCAATCAAATGTATAATATAATAAATCAATTATACCACATGCTCAAATAAAATGTATCATCATCATCAGCCTTTAACAGTCCACTGCTGGACTTGGCCTCTTCTTTGAAAGGAGGAATTGGCCTACTATACCACGCTGGTCAAACGGGTTTGTATAGGGTTCGTATCAAGTTTTCCTTCTCTTACTGTGCTGTTCTCTGCATAATATGCTCCCTTTATCGGCTCTTACGACACCCATGGGATGATATGGGGTGGTGACATTCCGTATTCTTAATCCGTCACCACACGGACGGAATCTATTATACAAAATCATAAATACTATAACTCCTCTCGATTTCATACAGTAGTTCCGATCGACCTTGTGTAAACACGAAACTGTTTAACAACATTTCAGTGGAGTAGAAACGTAACAAGTAATCAACAGGTTCGCAGGAAGGAAGTCATTACTTTTGGCTACTAAAACTGTACAATATTTATTATAGTTTATTATGTATTAGACACCCTTTTACTAGTATTTATTTTATATACTCTATATAATAACACGAGGTCTGACACAACGTTGCTGCTCTGTATTATTAACGAGATGAGGCCGCGGTTACACCCGCGTTAATTTAGGCTACTGCTCCGCTTCCGTGGCTCATAGCGTGATGTTATATAGCCTATAGCCTTCCTCGATAAATGGGCTATCTAACACTGAAATAATTTTTCAAATCGGACCGGTAGTTCCTGCGATGAGCGCGTTCAAACAAACAAACTCTTCAGCTTTATAAATTAGTATTAGATCATAAGACTGCGACGCGAACAGCAATCAAATATTGCTGAATGACAGGTAAGTATTTTTTTCTGTGCCGTGTATGGAATCACCCGACGTTCCGTAGATTACTCTAGTTAAGATGTAAAAGCATCATAAATAAACAATTAAACTCCTTGCAATATAAGACCTAATTAGGTAATATTAGTTAACAAGTATCATAGATCGCAACCAGGACAGCGCTATGATGATGATAATGCTATGCTACACATCATCAGCCTTCAACAGTCCACTGCTGGACTGGGCCTCTCCTTTGAAAGGAGGAATTGGCCTACTATACCACGCTGGCCAAACGGGTTGACATAGGGTTTGTATTAAGTTTTACTTCTCTTGCAGGGTTGTTCTCTGCATAAAATGCTCCCTCTGTCGACTCTTACGACACCCATGGGATGATATGGGGTGGTGACAGTCCGTATTCTTAATCCGTCACCACGAGAATAATGTTATATGCTACACATACATATAATAGACTCACACTGCCCCCAAAGGGGTAAGCAGAAATTATGGACCGCCATACATTGCTACAATCCTGAATCCCGACATATCTATCTCCCTTGCTTCATTCACTATCAACAAATTTTTCATGCACGCTCTTCGGTATCTGTCGATTAAAATTGTGTGATCTCAACACTCTTAAAACGTTAAATCAAAAATATTAGATTGATGGACAGGCAGATGGCAAATAGATACACAAATCATATACCTAACGGTTGCAATGAAATGTTTGTGAAATTCCCCGCAAAACAGACATCACTCTTAGATCGGGATTTATTTATACAAGCATAATATGGACGTATTTGAATTCAAAACATTCTCAAAACATTTGTCTGTTTTTGAACCAGAAAAATACGGAATTACTTTTGTGGTTTAAAATCGTGATAGGATAGTCCTAAGCTAGGAAACTGTACTTTAAAAAACTCAAGAGTCCCGGCAGTCGAATTTATGTTTTACATTCCTTTACAGTTTTTCCAGTCCACTGCTGGAGTTATTAAGGCTCTCGTAAGATGCTTCATAGTATCAATGTAATGTATGTGCATTTAATCTATAGATTTCGATAAGTGGAACAGGATAAACGCTGTAAAGTATGATTCACGGAAATGAAGTCATGGATGAACTAGTTTACCCGGAAGAAAACATCGGTAGTCGGTTAGTTGTTGCTAAAAGATAAATACACACTATTATGTAAGCATACATACGCTTACTTACCGAATTACAGTTTGGTAATATAATTTTGGCGATCTAACCAACATTTTTATGACCGACATCGCAATGCATAACCGCAATAAGAAGCGGTTAGATATACCTATACAATAAACGTACAAAACTCGACGATAAATTTCTCAAAAGAACAAAAAGAAAACATAGAATCAGCAAGCTTTAAATCATTCAGTACACCGCTAAACTCCAGCAAAATAAGCTTCACAATGCGATCAAAGGCTCGTACAACAAAGATTTCACAAAATTTATCCATGGTAGTCATTAAATAACGCTAAGTATGTGTAACAATTAGGCACGCTTAGGTAATAATATCGTCGGCTTCTGTTACAGAACGCCATGAGAATCTGCACCGCGGAACACCATGCTCTTTGGAATTACGTCACTTTATATTTACATTTTAGGGAAGCGGTACGTTGGGCGAAAGATTTGCAGTTTACTGTGCGCTCAAATATACCTAGGTCGGTTTCTTTTTTCAAATTACGTCAAGTATATTACTTAAAAAGTGTCTCATTTATTTTTTTTACTGCAGCTATCGCGTATAGGTTAGATTTCGCCTCGTCGTTTAGATTTCGCCGATTGTGTAGGTTTGATCCCCGCCCTAGACAATACTATTAAAGAATTCACACATTATTGTTTCGAGTCTGGGTTTGAGCATTTGTTAATTGAATGGTTTTGAAGTTCCCCGCAAGCGCAACACAGGATTTATTCCAAAATCAAATTCCAAATTCTCATTATTTTTAGTTTTACTCTGTGACCTAAATGAAACATTTACTTAAATGATTTCGAATTTGCGTTTGACAACTCTCCATTCTTGAACAGATCAACTAGTTTGCGTTCGGAACTTCAAGATACGCCTGCAAATTTTTTGCCTGCACAACTCGAGCCCTAACACTGTAAAGTATTATATTTATCTATGCCCTAACTACGAAAGATGTTTTTTTAGTGCACTTTGGTATAATCTTTACACCATCTTTTTATTGGGACACGTGCAAGATATTAAACGAAACCCTTTAACACTGTGTAAAAAAGGGGAACCATATGGGGGATACGAGAGGAATATTTTATCAAAAGGCGTCATGCAGATTGATTCACCACTATAAGTGTTTACCAGCAAGATAAGACTAACATGTTTTATAGTTATTTGAAGAATTTTGTTTACACACATACATCGCGTTATGTAAATCTTAGAAGGGGTAGGTAGAAGTACATATCATTGGATCGACACTTCGACAATTTAAGTACTGATGTACCTACTTACTAACGAGATTGTTGACGTTATATCAGCGCATTTTTTCACTTACGATACTTGTAGCGCCGATTGATATGGGTGAGTCATGATTATTAAATTGAATTTTGTATCTGTTGTCTCTACTCTACTCTTTGCCTTGCCTATTCTGTGTTACAAATATGCCAAGTTACAAGAATTTGGGGAGGATATACGAATGTGACAGGTTTAAATCAAGGGTTAAAGGTCATGGCAAATTACTGCAGGCGTTGTAACGACACCGCTCCAACCCAGCGAACTATCTATTTCTGAACAATAAAATGTATCTTCGTCGTATAAAATATTTCAAAACTTCCAACGATAGTAATAGGCGGCAAACGAGCAGACGGATCGCCTGATGGTAAGCAATTACCGCCGCCCATGGACACAAGCAACACCACAGGAGTCACAAGTGCGTTGCCGCCCCTTGGGGTTGGGAAAAGGGATAGGATGAGGAGTGGGATGAGGGAGAAGGAATAGGCGATAAGGCCTCCGGAACTCTCACTTACCGAACGAAACGCAACAGTTTAGTGTACTGTTACTTTACGTCGATTTTCTGTGAGAGGGTAGTACTTCCCCGGTCGAGTCGGCCCATTCATGCTGAAATCAGCAAGGCTCTACCTCCTGTAATGGGTTGTCAGTGCCTTTGCCGTCACCTAACAAATTCGACACCGTGTTAGGCTGCAGCTGGGCCGTGACGGTACCGGTACAGTACCCCATGACCTTAAATGCTTCAAGAGCTTTTGATGTCTTTTGACCTTGGTTGTGTGTATGCTGGGTCAAGGAATCAACTCAGTGCTACCGGAATTTACTTCCAGAATTTCTCATTCACTTTTACGAGTCATCTAAAACGTAGCCATCGAGATGTAGGTGAATCTCTCTGCCCACAATTTTAGGTGATAGATAGGTATGAGTATTTTCTAACGTATGTAGGTCACTGATTTGTTAATGTACAGACCTTCACATCCAAACGAAATCATAGTATTGTGACACAGAGCAATTCCTTAAATAACCAACGAAATTCTCATTCCACTTTACTTACTAATTAAGCATATATATTTCACACATACACACTAACACACACACATACACAGTCTAAGGACTCACGCACACAAGCGCACGTGTGTACGACGCGTGAAGGGCATAAACTAAGGAAACTGGTTTCTCTAAGAGAATAGCCACCAACTAACTGTTCTATAACATATATCATTTTGTTACTATTATTTGAAAATATTATTTAAATGCTAATAAAGTGATGAATTAAATTACTAAGTAGTATGAGGAAACCCATATTAGTGATAATTTTCACATTTTAGCCAAGGTTATTCAGTCTTGTGGTTTTTTTGACAAGAGTACAATAATCTGTGAAAGCCATGTCATCTAGTTGTAAAATATATTATGGCCATATTTGGGTTTTCTTTAGTTAATATTCGACAAGTTTAGTGCCATTAAATACCTCATGATAAAGGCTAGGATGGACAAAGATAAAGACTACAGCCAGACACATGGTATAATAGGTACCTTTTAAATTATGTAAGACTTCTGCTAAATTCAAATGTTAAGAAACGCTATCTATGAAACATTGCAGTAACAGTAAGCAGTAAAAACTTACATAAACATTCATATTCGAAGCAACCTTCACATGAAACGCATCAGACTGATAAGTGTGTATGTTATAATCAATTATTTGATAACGAAGAAGGAAGTTTAACTACTTTGTTAAAAAGAGATTACCTATTTGATAAACAACTGCTGTAAAATAACAATGAGTATTTTCACATTATTCTACTCATTGTTTAGGTAAGCCAATCAAGTTTCATTCTGATTTTAATTGCTTAAGGTCAGTTTTTAATTAGTTATTTGGGAACTTTACGGTTATCCAATTAGTTGACGATATTGACAAAAAGGTATTAGGTACAGTACAACTGAATGCATGAAATTACAGCAAATATTAAGTACCTCTAGTTCTGAGAACAGTGTGTATAAAAAATAATATAGATAATTATTATGTCAGCAACACACACAAACAAATTGCTTCTGTGACTAAACATTATGTGTCATGTATGTGTGTATTCTGTACATTAAAACAGATTTCAATACTTAATTATCTTAACTTGTTTACAATGTACAAATTACCATTGTACAAAAATCTGTCAACTGACGGCATACATTCTCATCAGTAAGGACAAAGTAAAGACAATAGTGACAGATTGTAATATAAATCCGAGACAACACGGCACATCAATTATTGAAGTTACATTGAAGATGATAGACACAGCATGTTTAATAATAACCTATTTAGATAATCATCCTTTGTTATAAGTTGCAGTGTTCTTTTTTACATTGCAATGTCATACAGACACAAGATAATTATGATGCACACTTGGAAAAAAAAAATACTGCTATGTAATGTGTGTGAATTATGTCTTGATTATATTTTAGGTTACTAGACATACTTTTTATAAAACAATGTGTTTTAGTGATTCAGAAGTACCTATAGATACAACTATGCACTTAAGAAATCGATAACTGATTTTATTGATTTAAAGGTAAGTACCACATATAAAAAAAAATTGAAGTCAATGTGCATAAGTAACTATAAGAATAAATATTTAGTTTGTTACAAAATTTTTATTTTAAGTACTTACAATCTGTAAAAATAGGTAGTTGTATGTACTTGATATTATATTATAAATAAATAAGTAAATATATTATACACATACTTACTTATAAAGTTATGCAATAATAAACATCTTCGTAACAAAACAATGTACATAAAGTTATTTCATTGCAAAAAGCGTCAGAAAAAAATATTAACATATTCATACACCTGCTACAATGCGCACAGCTTACAATAGTGCATAATGTTACGTAACAAGGTTGTCTGTTTTACATCTTAATCACATCTAATTGAAGTAGTTCCGCTTCCATTGATCCTGCAGATATGACTTGCGCGTTTCGTTACATACGTCAGTTTGTTTCAAAATGTAAAATACATTGAAGATGTGATAATACAATTGTTTATAATAAATAAATTTTTAATTGTTTGTACCTATTATTGTTTTACCTAAATAAGACAATATACGCATATAGGAGAAAGCTTGCAGAACTTCTCCAGCATCAAAACTGAATGTCTTCGATGGACACAACAGCTGAACCTTGCTACACAGATACAGTAGGGGAAATATAATATGGCTGGGACTAGTACAAAAAATTAAAGATTATTATAGAAGAGAGGCCAATGTTCTCTGATGCTTTTCTGTATTCACAGTGTGTTAAACAGCAGTATTTAACATATTAAACTACATATCATAACTTATATTTTACCTAGACTAGTCCCAAAATGATGTGTAACAAGTACATATTTCAATACAAAACAAAATATACTTCCTCTATTATCATACAATCATGAAAGTGACTTGGCAGGCTGACAATCCAGTCAAATTATGGTATTGCAACTATATCATTTTATGGTGGACTTCCTAAATTTATTTATGTATTATCATTTTGTCATTCACATCATAATCTTGTCAGGCAATTCTGTGTGTATCAAATTAAATGAGATCAGACAATATGAATGTTATTTTGATCTAAACTGAGTCTGCAATTGACTTAAAAATATGTCTGTAATAAAAACGAAAAATAGAACAAGAATGTGCTATTGTTGTTTATTTGATCGCTGATTTTGTCATGAATAAAACATTGGCCTGGTACACATAACATCCTTTGATAACCAAAACTCGAGTTACTGTGGTGGTTACTAATACTAAATAACTCGTGACGTTAGTGACGTAAACAGTTAGAGCTTGTAGAGGAACTATGCTCGCGCGCACACGTGTGATAGTGAAAATATCATATAATTATTCTTAAAATACGCTATACATGATGTCACTGTCGCAGACTCCGTGGACGCTGCCTACGCAACTTATGTCACATTTAATCTTAGAGATACGACGTCTAATTGCCGCTGGATGACCTCCGACACGACGACCACTACACAAATCATACATTTCGTAATAGGTCACCACCAAAACAATAATACGCGGCACACTTTCGAAGGGATAGGGAGTGACTTAACTTTAGCATACCACTACCCCACTATCTCTATCACTCCCCCACTAAAAACAACCAAAATAAGCGAGACAAAAACCTGTCAAAACTTTACCAATAAAACTATTTACACACATCTTAAAACTATTACAAACTAAGTTTTATCGATAAAAATGTATGCAATGGGTAAACTTACTGTGTTCAAATGAACATAAATCCAAAACAGATGTCAGGGTGAATTTATTGACGAAAACAAGGCACAAAACACAGACAAAACACCTTTTAGTTGGACTTTTGAACACAATGTGAGCACTTAAATGAACAAAGCATGCACTAACACTGAGCACTATTATGGAGGACGCGGCACTCGATTAACAATGTTTATTTACGACGACACACGACATTACGCATTTGTACCAACACGTCTATCGTATCACAATGAGTTGCGGCCATTTTGCTCGCTGTCGAAATAGAAAGAGATGCATTCTCCAAGCTGACCAATCAAAAGTTTAGGAAATCAAATGCGCTTCACCTATTGGTTAAGAAGATTGATAGATGTCAAATCATAGCATATGTATACTACACGTTTAGTTATTACTGTGAGAAACATAATATTGTAGAGGCGGGTAACTTTATTGTAGAGCAGAACTGATAAACTAATATATTATAGTCAGTCAATGTCATGAAAATGATTTATTTTTAGTTTTCCCTTGACATATGATATTACGAAAATACTACAAATACACACCGCAATGGGACACCGACTGAGAGTTCCTAGTGAGACAATGACTGCAGTATTAAATACAATCACAAATTAGCCGCAGCCGCAGCAGGTACAGAACTATTGCTAGGTACTTGACACTAACTATGCTGTGCTATTGGCAAGGGTGTTAAATGGATCAGTCCATATGACCCTGTGAACACTTTGGTGTTGTTTGCGTTTGCTTTGAATGTGCTTATAGTAAGAATGTCGAAAAGGGGCAGATGGTGATTCGTCAACTCCCTAGATGGACCCTCTCACAACAGCCAGCAAGGTAGGTAAACATAGTCTGCCATAAAAGCAGCAAGAGGTCAACACTGAAGGACAAATTAGTGATATCGAGAGAACCCACTCGTCACATCAACGGTAATTTCATTACTGTTATATCATTCATGGCAGTTTTGACGTTCAATTATGATCATGATATGGCCTATAATCGTGGAATGGACAATCTTCCCCAAAGTCCATCATTCATGAATCACTGGATACACTGGATGTTCTTTGTGTCTATTGGTTGAATGCAGAGACTTATAATATTGAATGTTTGTAAAGGAAATAAGGATTTATTTTAAGTCAAGAAATTTACCTCCGCTAGGTACTGCTGTTATATTTATTAAAATTTCTTAACCTTTTCATAATGACAACACGGACCTCCTGTAAAATTGAAATAAACCATTATTCTTACAAACTTTAGTAAGGAATGAAAACAAGACACTTTTTTAAATTATTTTATTGTTTATTACCTACTGTCTCCCGCGGTTTCACCCGCGTCCTGAGGGAAGTACTTCGCGTACCCGGTTGATTTATATATATTTTTAGCCTAAGTTACTCCTTGGTACATCAGCTATCCGCCAGTGAAAGTCCCGTCAAAATCGGACAGACAGACAGACAAAAATTGTAAAAAATGTCATTTCGGTTTATTTACCGTGTATACATCCATATGCATTTAGTAAAAAGCTGTTATTTTAATATTACAAACAGACACTCCAATTTTATTTATATGTATAGATTCTGTAACGTTGCATGTCTTTGCTCTATATTACTATCTCTACAACATACCTAGTATAAAACAAAGTCTGTCTTCTGTCTGTCTGTCCCTATGTATGCTTAAATATTTTTAAGTTCGCAAAGGATTTGAATGCGGTTTTTTTTAATAGATAGAAAAGATAGTGCATAGGGTTCCCACCAAGAACTAAGGGCCCAAGCCAACCTCACCTGCAAGTGGTGCACCTGCCGATCAACGGACGAGGCTCTGGCAAACAAAATATCCCGATAAGCGGCAATAGGCTCGCCACCTATACGTGGGATCAAAACACTGGCGAAAAGTGGGCGTTTAATATGCCTCTGCCTACCCCTTCGGGGAAACAGGCGTGAGTCTATGTATGTAGTTTTTAAGTATCATACACATATGGCGGTACGAAGTTCGCCGTGTCAGCTAGTTGAAAATAAAAGACTTATCTACTTAGCTGCAAGCAAGATCCTCTTGTTTTTATTAACTGCATAAAATGTGATGATCAAGGGCGTCGCCAAAGGGGGGCAGAGGGTGCAGCTAGAGACTCAAAAACCCCTACTAATTATTCATACGGCTGTGGACTTTGCCCCCCCTAGGCAATCGGCTGGCGACGCCCCTACTGATGATGTTGTTTGTTAAGTCTTCCGCAACGGACCGACTAATGCTGACGCTGCTGAACTGACGGTAAAGCAAATTTTACAAAAATATTCGTAAGGTTCCGATTATAAATATTATTATTTTGCAAAAACAAGATAACGGTCATCATCTGAGTAGTAGGTATAGAATAGATCGGTTCCATAAATTTTAGCAGTAAAGAAAATTGTACTGTGGCTGTGGTGAAACAAGGGTGAAACAAAACGAATGACCTTCGAATACCAAACTTAACAGCGCGAGCGCGAATTTTGATTCTTATCGTTGAAGTTTGTAATGTCAACATTTTACTTTAGTTTTACGATTTTATTATTATTACTAATATAAATACTATTATGATTTAAAATTTGGGAAATAAATTGTTAAAGTTTAAAGATGGGTTTTCAATGGCATTTTATTAGGTTGATGCCAGTTTTGTGGCTAGTGGTAAGTCTTGAAAACACCTACCTACTTATGTAAAAAGCGTGTGAAAAATTGTTAGTGTCTCAATATTTACAACTAGGTATCCGTATAACACAAATAAACACAACTGATTGAATTTGAATTTGTAAAATTGTGGCTTGGACCTGTTAATGTATATTTCTGTGCATTGCAGTCGATCGCGGCTTATGCGACGATAGTATGAGAACGTGGCGATAGCCCAGTGGTGAACATAACGGACTGCCGAGACGAAGGTCTCGGGTTCGATCCCCAGGTACTCCGGGCACACACCTCTGACTTTTCGAAGTAATATTAGTAATGTGCCCGGCAGATAGGAATAGGCTCACCCTCTATTACATTGAGACCGGAAAATAACTGGCGAAA
This sequence comes from Euclidia mi, assembly GCA_944739405.2. Lineage (NCBI taxonomy): Eukaryota > Metazoa > Arthropoda > Insecta > Lepidoptera > Erebidae > Euclidia > Euclidia mi. The sequence continues at coordinate 39,188,824 of OX123205.2, read as the reverse complement.
TGTGAGTGTGTAATACACCTCTGCCTCAGCCTACCCATTCGGGGATGATGGCGTGCAGTTATGCTATTAACTTATGAGAATGTATAGCTGTGTAGATACTCATTATGAAGCTGTAACTGTAACTCGTGTGATACAGTAACCAGCTTCCAGTGTTTACGACGTGTACATACGCCTGTTAGTCCTGTTACAGTTAAGGCGCAGGATGTTGCCCCAACGCTTTCGCCGCAAAGATCGACAATCGACAGCTCGCAATCAAATGAGCCGCTTGTGTAGAGCTTGTTGCAGGCTTGCAAACCACGTACCTACACACAAGGTTTCTGTCATACGATTGTTACTGGGTTTTAACAAATTCTCAGTAGCAGCACGAAATCTGGTAATGTGCCCGGTAGCGGCAATAGGCTCGCACCGTAGGTATTACATGGGCCCTAAAAGTTCATGGCGAAATGTTGGTGTAATATTACACCGCTGCCTACCACTTCGGGCATAAAGACTTGAGTCTATAGGTACCTAATATAAAAAAACAGTAACGTTTAGGTACGGTTTCGTCGTTACTTATGTTGACAAAATGAGTACCTACCCTCATTGTAATCGTCGCCTTGCTGCTAGCCGCACGCGTACTGCTCGAAGCGGGTTTGCGAACCACATACCTTCTTTGCTTTTTGGTAACAGTAGGTAGGTACATGTAACGGTTACAGCTCAATGAGCACCTACCCGGTTTACGCGTCGAGCGATGCACAATATTGCACCTTTGGATATGTGGTGCAAGTGAGTTCCAGCCACCGCGGTGATCTGCCCCGGCACCGGGGCACATGGGCATAATTTTTGCACCTGCCCCGGTGGCGCCAACATCGCCGGTCACCGGGGCACATGACACACATTTAGTTGCATCAACGTCACATCATCGATGCATCAATGCGTGCCAACTTCGACGCCAAAGTGACCTGGGACTGGCTGGCTAGTTGGCGCACTTACTACACGGTGCGCAAACGAGTTAGGTTTTCAATAGGTATTTTGTCATCTTCGAAAAAGCCTATGGAAGTAGGTTTTTTAGCACATGGGAAATGCCGAATGCCGATGCCGATGACCTTCATTTTTAACAGAGCTCTTGCTTCGCCATGTAATATTGCAGGAATTTCTTCTCATCAGTGTCGGTAGAGTGGTACCACAGTACACCATTAGTGGTGTCTACCTACAACGTATAATGACAAAATTGATTTAAATTTTCAGCTGCATATCAAAGAATTTGAATGTAGAAATCCAAATAGTCAGGGATTCCCAATCAAGCAATTTCGATCAGGCATCAGGCCAGGAGAATTCAACAGAGCTATAAGTAAGTAAAACATTGATTCACTTAAATGTTTATAATCATAGCTTTGATGCCACTACACGCAGCGATAGCTTAGTGGAGAGACCGACAGACTGCCACTCAAAGAATATCGAATTCGAATCCACGGCACGCATCATAACTTATCGAATTTAAATGCGTATTAAATCATCATCATCATCATCAGCCTGCAAGAGTCCACTGCTGGATATAGGTCTCTCCAATGGCACGCCACCGAGTCCGATTTTCGGCTTTTCGTGTCCAGCCGCTGCCAGCCACTTTGCGTATATCGTCACTCCACCTAGCTGGAGGGCGTCCTGCACTATGTTTGCCAAGGCGCGGTCTCGACTCTAGAACACAACTACTCCAACTCCGACTATGCGTAATGTTTATTTAGGACTAGATGAGCCCGCGGTTACACCCGCGTTATTTAAGGCTACTGCTCCGCTCCCGTGACTCTTAGCGTGATGTTATGTAGCCTATAGCCTTCCTCGATAAATGGGCTATCTAACACTGAAGATTATCTTAGAGATTTTTTGAAATCGGTCACGTAGTTCCTGAGCTTAGCGCGTTCTACCAAACAAACAAACTCTTCAGCTTTATATATTAGTATAGGATTAACCCCTTGTATGCCGGAACGCAGATCTACGCGAGACACAATAGCTTTTTAATTGTGTCTGGTATTCCGGCATACAAGAGGTTAAAGCCTGTGTCGCGTCGGAATAACAATGAAAACAATTTATGGAGCACATAAAGTGTTTAATCCACTACGCCAACCGTGCAGTCAAATCGCTTGCTAAACTGTGAATGATTTCATTGTGAGGAAACCTGCATGTCTCAAATTCTCCACAAGTTCTCGAAAGCAATGTGTCTGCGAACCCGCACTTGGCAAGCATGGTAGACTATGGCCTTACCCACAGAAATCGACCAATTCCTGGCCTTACCCTTCTCATTGTCAGAAGATTTGTTTAAGTAGGTACAGGTTTGATGATGAACATGTTAGGATACTTGTAGTGTACTTTCAAGCAGATTCACCAATGGTAATTCAGGAGCTTTAGTAAAGTGAGCCAATGTAATTTGGAACCCTAATAACCCGAAATCAAAAAGATGCTACAGCACCATTTACACACAACACGACAGTTTGGATGTCACGAAAAAACCAAGCTGGGCGTGAAATGCGATCGTTATGCTCAAAACAATCAATCTCAAGGCATTACATCCTTAGATAGAAAATTAAACGTTATACAAATACAAAGCCCATAAAATGTCGAGGCATAATACACATACTTATATTATTACGTATCTCTGCTGCAGAGCTACAGAAAGTTTCTTTGGACAGTTATTTTGGTGGCCATTTCTGGCATTTTTCGTCTTTTACTACAAGTAATGACGTAAAACATTGCTTCATGAACGCTTATTGCCTTTTTAGACCATGCATCGCAATTAATGATGACAGAATTCCCAACCGGCATATCGCAAGCGGTTGATGACGCCAGTGGGGTATTTGCGAACGTACTTGGCAAGATACTATCCAAGAAGAAATTCCTGGGACTAGAGTCTTTTTACTATAAATAATAAATTTTGTGACATGCAACACTGTTTTCATTTATATTTTTTAAATAAACAGAGTTTTATTTGATATTCCATTTCTTTTTTTAATGTTAAAATGAAACAATAATGGAGATTTGTTTTCAAGTTTTATTTTCCTGACTTGGTAAATTATGGTACAACCTACTTGATAAATCAAAATGTTTCTTTCTATGTGTTCTTAAAGATGTCTGTCCCTTAAATTTTTCATGGCAGATGTCACACTCTAATTTGGGAGCCATATGATGGCGTTTCTTATGCTCTGAGCGACGTGAGGCAGACAAAAATCTCATATCACAACTGTCGCATTTATAAGGTTTTTCTCCAGTGTGTGTTCTTGTGTGATAAAGTAGCGATGTTTTAGTCACAAACTTTCCTCCGCAGATGTTGCATTCAAAGTCCTTTTGTTTTGTATGCGTCAATATGTGATCTCTTAATCTGCTTATAGAGCTAAGTCTTTTGCCACACCAATCACAAATTAATGCTTTACCATCTTCATGTTCCAATCTGATGTGTACACTCAATGCTGTCTTCTGACTATATTTCTTTTTACAATAATTGCAAGTAAATTTTGCTTCTGCATTAGATTTCCTCATCTGTTCGCACAATTTTTGTTCAATATGTTTTTTAAATGCTTGTTTTCCTTTATAAACTTTGCCGCAAGTTTGACATACGAGACGAAAGTTGTGGCTCTTTTCATGATGTCTAAGGGAATAAGTATTATTGTATTTTTTTCCACATGTGCTGCACACTACAGTACAATGACTATTGCTGTTATGCTTATTCAATAATAAATGTGTTCCAAAACTTCTTGGACACTTTGAACACTTGAAATCTTTTGGTGCATGGACTCTAAAATAATGCAGTTTTAATTTTAAAATTGTAGGATATGCTTTCAAACAATTTTTACATTTGTAATCATTGTCTTCACTTTTTTCAGGTGATAGAGCAATATCAGTTAATTCCACAGATGTATTTTTTTGTTTACTGTATTCAGATGTTTCTATATCATTTTCAAAAACATCACTGTGCATGGACTCGCATTCAATGTCTAAAGTAATGTAGTTATAAACAGTTTCTATTTGTGGCGCCTTTCTACATAAATGTTGATATCTTTTAAGTAGTTTGCCATACCTTTCTGAAATTTGTTTTTTATCAAAAATATAACTACATGTATAATCTGTATTAAGTGCAAGAAATAAAGATTGGTAACTATTAGTTGTATCTTCTGTTAAATTATCTACACCCCTTTTGAGATAATTTATATAGCTTGCCATTTTTTGCACATTGTCTTTACATTTTTTTATGAAATTATAACATTTAATTACTGTTTTTGTACACACTTGACAAACAGTACTTGAGGAAAAGGACTCCAACACCTGCAACATGGAAACCGCAATTTTAGTACTAGTTTTGAAATGTAGTGGTTGCTGATACTACAAATTATATTCAAAGCGCAATATAGTAGTTAACGCAATAGGCACCAGACCTTGGAAGGGAATGACCAGACAATAAAATTAAGATTTGAAAAGAGATCACACCACATAAAAAGCTAGTCACAAACGGCACTGTAGTAACGAGTAAGTATTATGATACAACTCTTACTTGGCTTCCTAAGACAGTACACAAAATTTCATATAAATCTTCAATGTTTTCGGTGTCTAATACAATTTCGTCGTAAAGGTTAAAACCTGTGTGATCATCTTGAAAACATAGACAGCAATACTTAGTATCATCAGATATAATTTTACGTATGAAAAAGCTGTTCATATTAATTGCAGATACAGATAGATCACAAATAAATACTAATAACTGTTTAATTACAATTTCAGTTTTCACAGAAAAACGTACCACAACTTGACAAACAAAGTTGACAATGACTTATGACAATAATGACATCCACAATGACATCCATAGATTATACAGATTTACTAATGACATCTTTAATTTTAAGTGCTGCCAGCACGTGATGGCATTTTTTTAATTTTTCTTGCATCACAAGAAATATTGGAGGAGTAACCTCGTCCTTTTCGAAATGTTTTTATTTTATATCGTGTAAAATTATTATAGATGAGAATCTTCCAGCGAGAACAGTATTTTTAGTTCAGTGATATCTTTGGTTTAAATCAAAGTCCAATAATGACCTGTGCTGTGATAAGTTTAAACTATATATATTATTTTCACAGATGAGAGAATTATCAGATGGAACGCGCGGCACTTTTGCGTGCGGCCACTAAAGCAAATACAAAATTGAAAAGCGAATACAAACTCGTCTCAGTGCGCTACGAAGCATCGTACAGTTCACGCGTCACGATCACTTCAATTTTTAAATTCTCAAAATGCCGTCTTGTGTTCTTAAACACTGTAAAAGTTGTTCCTAAAAACAAAAACAGGAAAATGGAATATCTTTTCACAGGTAACTATTGATAATTTGACTGTTTCCTAATTTAATTTCGATAAAATTCGTATTTGTGCAAGAAATATGTAAGTGTTGCCAGTTTTTGTCGACGCCGTTCTGCCTGAATTAGGAAAAATGCACTTGTCAATTGATTATGAGATAATGATTGTCATGTTAATGAAAAATACATTACCGTATTATAAAAGTATATTGTAGATATATCTTCTTTCTCATAAATATAGTAATAGAATTTCAATTTCCATTAGTTGACCTTTGCACCGTTCTTATGGCGTAAAGAATAAGTATCAAAATCGTACAGCAAATGTTTAGCTTGACTTGGTGCCGTGTGTACATACATACTTATGGCGTAGGGAATAAGTATCAAAATCGTACAGCAACTGTTTAGCTTGACTTGGTGCCGTGTGTACATACATACTTATGGCGTAGGGAATAAGTATCAAAATCGTACAGCAACTGTTTAGCTTGACTTGGCGCCGTGTGTACATACACACTTATGGCGTAGGGAATAAGTATCAAAATCGTACAGCAACTGTTTAGCTTGACTTGGTGCCGTGTGTACATACATACTTATGGCGTAGGGAATAAGTATCAAAATCGTACAGCAACTGTTTAGCTTGACTTGGCGCCGTGTGTACATACATACTTATGGCGTAGGGAATAAGTATCAAAATCGTACAGCAACTGTTTAGCTTGACTTGGTGCCGTGTGTACATACATACTATTTATTTCTCAACTAATCGACGCCAGCGGCTTCGCACGCACATATTTTCTTATTTCTCGTTTTGCCCGATCCCCTGGGAATTTCGAGAAATCCCGTCTTGGTGCACCCTTACGGTTCCCAAGAAACATACATGCTAAATTTCAGCTTCATGCGCCGAGTACTTTCGGCTGTAGCTTGTCTGTCAGTCAGTCAGTAACGCAAGGATTTTATATATACAGATTTACGAAGTAGTTAAAACTTAACTCGGTACCTTTAAGAAATGTATTTATAAAAGCATTAATTAAATCCATGGTAAATTCTTCAAAACCGCAAATGAATATAAGAATATTACATAACTATATGCAAAATACTGGGAGATTATTCATAATCTGGCAACTTTTCACACACATAGACGCGCGTGTCCGTACAGTGCCAGTCGCCAAAGGTCACGCACACATAGCTGTCAACGTGCCACGCTTAGTTGGACGAATACGCTACATCGGATTCTTGTTAATAAATCTATGATTATTTTATACAAGGTTATGCCGTGACTGCTTCAGCCGTGGTCGCGGCGGAGTCCCGCCCGAGGTATTTATGCCTTAAATATATTAATTATCGCGAGTAAGACCCGCTATATAACCTTGTATAATGTATACTAATCGCGAAAGTTTAAAATCGTTTATATATATTATGTTCCTTTGTTGCTTACTTTAAGAGCTTAAAGAACAAAAAGAAAAGAACAGACAGAGCACGCCCTACATTACGTTTGAAGCCAAAAACAGCAGCAAACCAGTTGCGGGGCAAACCATTTGCTGTAAATACACTAGGCGCGCACACAAACGCAGTACACTAGTAAACAAACAATAAGTTTAACAAAAATATGTCGTCGTGTGTAGTTCAACTGTGCAAAAACAATTCAGAAGTGAAAATAATACTGAAAGAATATCGTTTCACAAGTAAGTATTTAGATAACAGCACTTTTGTATTATTGTAAAATATTTTGAGGTTATTGCCGGCAAAGAAATATAACCTTATTAAGTAGTCCAACCTCTCTGATTGCCGGGTTAGTAGTGATCTGTGATTGCCGGTAAGACCATAAACAAAACCGAAGTAACGACTGGAGAATGTTGCCAGTAATTAATTTACTAAATTGGTAGGCAGGCTCTTTAAATATAAGATTTAGAACAGTATTATTTGTTTAGACGTTGGCTAGTAATAATAAAAAAATGTAGTTCTAGCTCATTCCGTTTAAATGTTATTTAACTAACGGCCATTTTCAATATTCGATCCATACAGGGATTTTGAGATTCAAGATTCGTGTTTGACATATTTGGTTGGTATAGAGCTTATGTCAAAAATGAATCTAAAATCTATAGATCTAATATTGAATTCCGTAGTAAAATTAATAGGTATATCGCGATAGAATCCGTAAACCGTAGTTTGATTTCAATGAGAAACAATACACAATTATTATGATACATAAGTATCCAATGAACTAGTTAATTATTGGTTGGCCATGTTCTGCATAGTAAATTTATAATGTGTATAATTTGAGCATGTTACATGCTTTTCTAATGACGATTTTCATTTCATTTAGAGCAGGCCTGGCGCACTTCGCATTTTAGGTACAAACTTACAAGTACCTCGGCCGCCCATGTCTATATGGTTGGATTAGAGGGTTGCCGCGCGCCGCTCACATTAGACGTCACGCAACGAGTGCGACCGCGCCGTATTCTCACGCGCCGTGCGAGAACATTGTACAAATTATATAAACGCCTTTAACAACAAAAATGTATCGACACAAGTCTGAGGCAAAGTCTTGCTCATTAAACGATGTGTGTCGAAAGCAACTTGAAAATTTGATTTTATTTATTTTACGAGAGCAATTTGAAAATTAGATTTTTTGTTTGTTGAGATATCCCAACGATTATGGAAATAACTAAGAATTAGTATAGTGAAAATGTAAACAACCAGAATTTTTGTGGTTTTTGTTCTACGAGCTCAAATAGTGGGATAGGATTCTTATAGGATAATTATTTATTATTAGGTACGTGGTCAAGTAGGTAGATAGACGATGAATAATTATTATAGTAGCAACGGCAAGTCGGCAACCCTAGCGCACCACTTCGCGCCAGACAGCGACAGCGTTATGTGTTAGAAAAGAACGGGAACTGTTAGGTGAATATCACATTAGGCACTGAGTGCTTATGCGAGCTGAATTGAACTTTATTGCTTAGTGCCAAGAGTCGCAATTCCAATAAATTGGTTTGAAAAGTGAATCTTCTGTACGTTAGTATTATTTATTCTGTGTTTAGATTGATATAATAACTACACATACATGAAAATGGTACCAACTTTGTTAACGATAGTGTATAAAACTTAATTGTTTTTTAAAACATTTTAACATCAAAATGTATAAAATAAATATATATTTTTAATAACATTCTACTTTTGTTATTTTTATTGCATTCTCTATGATACTTTTCTACAATTAAGACCTTTTATAAACAACACTTTTCACTAACACGTGTAAATAAACATGGCTTCAAATTGAAGCCTTCAATTGCTTGTTCAGGATGACGTATCTCGTAATATTCCTTCATCTAAGTTTAAGAGTTTAACCACATGAGTAAATAAACCGAACAGAGAGACAGCTTCTTAAGAGCTTGTAAAGTTACCTATTTTGGTAGGGTTGTCACAATAGGATAAGACAAATCGCTTGTTCGGTATACGACAGATTCTGGATTGGACAGATTCGTGATTTGGCAGATTCCCAACTTGACAGATTCGTGGATTGGGCAGATTCTTGGACTCGACGGATTCGCTATACGCCAGAGGTACAGTTGATAATAAAATAGCGAGTGGAACCAAAAAAGGGCATGCACCTGAAACTTTTAAAAGCACGGAATAAAAATATACATTTGTTACCAAGGACACGACGTGACGACGTGATTTATTTGACATTCCCAACGATACCACTAATAGTGTTGAATATTTTCTGGTAATATGATCTATTTTGCTAATAAAAATAGGAATCTCCTTTAGCTATTATGTGCGACTAGTTTTACCACGGGGATAGGTATCTCAAATAAGTTTAAAAAGAAATTGTGTAAGACAAATGAACGTCTACAAAACAAATGACGACAAAATGATCAACCATCGATAGGGCTTACAAAAAACAGGTGCATGCGATTTTCCACCTTATTGACAGTTCATGACAGACTTTATTTTTGTATTTTCTTGCTTTCTGACACTGATACGTTAATAAATTTATAAATTCTGAGTTACGTCAATAAGGTCGAAAATCGCATGCAGCTGTTTTTTGTAATCCCTATCGATGGCTGATCACTTTCTGATAGTTATTGGTTTTCGAACATTGACAATATTTATTTCAAGATCGAAATATTCGCGAAACTTTTGCTCGAGCAATTCAACAAATGCGACAAAATGATCAGGAGGTATACGTAATTAAAAAACCCAATTGTACGTTACCATCGTTAAAATCTTTATAATGACTGAATTATTTCATCTAGTATTATTCATACACACAGTACAATAAACAACCATTATTTATAAGAAAACACCACGTTTTTACATTGAAATATTAAAACTTGCAACGTACAAAACAAACAACGTTCGTCGTAATAACCCTAAGATTGTCAACTGCATGTGCCTACGTAAACCGGATTTTTCCAGTCTCGCCGCGTACACGACAAGCGGCCAGTGGTCACGCACACATAGGCCGCGTGCTTGTAGTAGTGCAACCGATTCGCGCTGTTGTATGAAGCTGTGTCTCTGTTCCGTTTATCTACTCATGTGGTTTAACTACCAAAGTCAAAGTAAAAAATCGTTTAAATACTTAGTTAGAGTTTTGTTATAGGTAATAGAGTCTTAGTCTTACTGATTACAGCATGGATGGGCCGGCTCGAACGAGGAAGTAAATCGGCGTAAAGTAACAGTACCTATTGGCGATGCTAAAATTCTAACTAGTGACTCTAGAAGCGAATTCAGAAGTTGTCTAAGAACTACAGTTTCACAGATCACTACTACTTCTGACACTTTTGGCAGCTCTCAATACAATTACCCCTACTACGTACGATTATTATACATTTTATTTATTTTTATAACATATTGCATACTTATTGGTAATTTTATTAAATATGTTAACAATATGTATTTACTAACTGACTCGTGTATATATAGGTAAGTATTAAGCAAATAAAAATATGGTTATTTCGCAATATTCGTTTTATTACCAAAATCATCATAAGAACAACCCTAGCGCCTTTGTTCGATGACGCGCTTGTACGTACAGTCACACAATCTGCAACTCTTTGCATGAGTAGGTACTTAGGGTACATTTCTCTTCACTGCGAACAACGGCTATTATTATTAAGATTTTGTAGGTGATTATAGCGTAGGTATTTTCGATTTTGTATGGGAGTGATGTATGTGTTACGAAGTAACTATTTAGTAATCTGTGCCACTGTCCAATAAATCTGATAAGTTCTGTATAAAATACTCGGCAAATAAATTCATACAAATTTCGTTCTAATTTTGAATTTATTTGGAAGGTAACGCTTAGTTAGAGGTGTGGTAAACAGGCCCTTAGTGTAATATGTGGTAATATCAACAGTATTTGTATACTCTTTGATATCAACCTTATATCGTAACAGATAAAGTACTTCATCGCGTCATTGCCTTGCGAGTTGCGTCGTTTTGATCTGTTTCTTATATTTCGAATTTCGTCTTTGAATTTGTATGTACCCGCGTACAAAAAAAAATTGTGGCGGATAAAGAAGTGTCAATAAAATTAGTAGATAAGATTTGATATAAGTAAGTACCTATTTACCTTTGTTCGTCTTTCGGCAGTGAAAAGAACGAAAAAGTTGTCGTTTGTTTTTTGGCTTTTACATCCATCCACTGCACAATAATTCCTCGGCATTTTTATAAGAAAGCGCAGGAAACGTGCCGTGCGTACGCTCTGGCGGGCGTGCAGCGGCCCTCTGTCATTTGTATCCATATGGATACACGAAATGGTAGGTGTTTATCGCGCGAATTTGAGCCAGTGACGGGGGCCTGACAGTGGTGAAACCGACACTTAATATTGTTTAACATACACCTTTTCATTTCTATGTGACAGGAATAAAATTTATTGATCACCTAGTTTTTTGTGACAACTCAGACGACTGGTCGTAAAAAATATACCTATATCTTTTTCACGCTTTGTGACTTTATTGCTAGGTGTCATGGTTGTAATTACGTTGAACTTAAAACTGTGGATGTATATGTTAAAGCCATAGTGATTAATATTAAATTATACATAATGACTGGTCAATATAGGTATATAATTACTAAATTATATACCTATATTAGATTACCTAGAAGATTCGATAAATTAATAAGGGTAAATACGCCATACGTCGGCCCCTCCCCAAACTTCGGCCGTCTGCACATTTTCAGCTTACAGAGAGACGCTAAATATACAGGAGACTTTATTGAAAAATTAATAATACATTCGATGTCCTAAACTTGAGCAAAGTGTTATGCCCTAATAAATATCAAAAGGCATTCTCGTTGAAGCAGTATCAGATTGAGATATTAGAAGAAGCTGCAGAAATGTTTAAGAAACTTGTAGCCATAGACAAGAGGACAGGAAAAAATAAAACAAATCAAATTCAAACGTTTAAAAAATATATACAAATAACAATCAATTCAATACTCATGTTAAGCAAAGATTTCCAGGAAAAGGGGATAAACTGTATATATACACGACGTCTCAATCAGGACTGACTGGAAAACTTCTTCGGCGCTGTGAGACAACAGGGAGGAAACTGCAGAGACCCTACCCCTATCCAGTTCACAAGAGCGTTTTCTAAATTATTCCTTAGAAATATGCTGCAAAATTCACGTCATAGTAACTGTCAAGAAGACATTTGTGACTTGCTTCAGAGGTCAGATGCTACCACTCTTCTTGAACGGCCCATACCTGGCCAAAAATGTAAGGCAGGAACACCTTCAGCAGTTGCCTTAAACGGCGAAACCGACTACAGATTCGATTTGCCTGCAAAAAATGCGTTGACCTGTGTCAGGGTATTTATTGTTTAAGTGTAGCAAGAAACATAAGCTTTAATGCTTTGTTACCGGCGAAACCTAATGTTGACGAAACAACACTATATACTCATTTCAAAGCCTATAATAAAGATACATCTTTTTATGGTAGCCTAAAAGTTCTACCAGAAACGTTTATAAATTTATTTATTTATTTGGTTAACCAACAATTGATTACACTGATACATTAACTTATTACTAACAATAGTCAAACTTTCCTAGTGTAACAATTAATTATAGGTTAACACCACATGCACAAGATACTGAGGAAATTTTTCTTCACTAAAAAAATAAAATATAAAAGCGAGATTCTTCAATTGTGATACTTCGATGATGCCAAAGTGTTATGAAATAAATATATTTAAAATTAATAACATACAGTGAATTAATTAATCAAAACATTAAAATGAAAATAAAATATCACAATTAAAATAGAACATTGAAATTAAAATAAGTACAACATTAAATTAAAATAAAACATAAAAATTAAAGATTTAAATAAAACATTAAAATTAAAACAATGGAATTAAAATATAATAATTTTCTTTTTTATAATTATCACCTTTATAGTTGGTTACAGCTTTGTGTATGTTTAATTATACTCTTACAGACTTTGCCTACGCTGTCGAAGTGAATATCCACACGGTCACTGCAACCATTTACAATCCTGCACATTCTAACTACCGGTGAGTTTGCTCCAAGTTCCGTCCTTCTCAGGGGCGGGCACAATGGAGTCATGCTATATCTAGTATACCTGGCTGGTGCACGAAATCTGAAAAGACTTAGAAGAGCCGGGCAGTCAATTTTGTCGTTTAAAAGTTTGTATGCAAATATACCATCTGCCACGACTCTGCGTAAATTCAAAGGCTGCATCCTAAAATATTGCAGCCTGACATTGTATGATGGTAGCTGTTTAGACTTTCTAGCTCTGAAAGCTAGATGCCATAAGAAGCGTTTTTGCAACCGTTCCAGACGCAAGATGTGGTTTGCATAATGTGGTCTCCATACAGCACTGCAGTATTCCAGGATGCTCCTCACTAGGTTATTGTACAATAAGATTTTGGTTTTACTATGAAACTCCCTGGTATTTCGCAGTACAAACCCTAACATTCTTGATGCCCTCTTAGCGATGTTTTCAATATATGGTATAAAAGTGAATTTTTTATCAAATACTACCCCTAGATCTCGGATTGTTTCATGTTCTTGGATTTTTTGGTTACCTATGAAATAGCATGAGTCCACAGTAAGGTGCTTGAGAGAAAATTTGGCATGGTTACATTTTTTTGCGTTGAGCTCTATTTTATTATTATTACACCATTCGATTACCCGGTTCAAATCTTCTTGCAAAAAATTTGAATCTTGCACAGATTCAATCTCCCTTGAAAACTTTAAATCGTCAGCGTATAAAAAGTAATCAGAGTAATGGAGACAGCTCGGCAGGTCATTTATAAATATATTAAATAATATTGGCGATAAATGAGAACCTTGTGAGGCACCTGAAGTGATGTCAAAATTGGAGGACTGGAAACCGTTTACCACGACATAGAACTGACGATGCGATAAATATGATTTGAACCAATCCAATAAAGGTCCAGTGATGCCATATGCCGATAGCGTATAAATAAGTATGGGATGAGAAATTCTATCGAAAGCCCTGCTAAAATCGGTATAAATTACATCATACTGTTTATTTGCGTCTAAAGCCTTGTATTCATTAGGCAACATTTGTTGATAAACTGTTTATGACGTGTTTATCATCAAGTTTACCGTAAACACTGTTTCTGAAACATGGCCGTCCACACTTAACAGTTGTTGTTAGGATGTCGCCCGAGGAGGTAGTGATGCTCGGTGCTGCTTGTGCTTACATAATAATTTATAAGAGTGCTACTAAAAAAAATAAGAAAAGGTGGTGTATTCTGAATTATCTCTTAAATAAATAATTACGTACTTCATGACCTTCGTGAATTTGATGGTACACAAGTACAAGTCTTTTTGATTTGGTATACAAGTAGGTACAAGTCTTTATGATGACCTAAGCTTTTTCTTTTCACGGGATCATTGTGAGCGTAAATAATGAACAGCGCGTAATATCGGCCCAAGCATCATTTTTTTTTATTTATCTTTATAATCTCTATTTGAAGAGTCCCAAAGTACATGATGCTGTTGATAAAGCTCTATGAGCATCGAAACTTGGTTGTTGGACCACACTACTTCCATGTTAATAAACTCGCGCAACACACGTCCACACCTGTTGACTTTTGCTAATAAACAAAATGTTTCGGCTTGTTCTCCGTTCTATTGGGGAACACGACAACATGTTTCAGAAACAATGTTTCATCACATTTGTTTATGAACTGTTTATAAACTGTATCCAGAGATGGTGAAACACTGCTTATAAACTGTTTATAATCAGTGTTTATCAACAAATGTTGCCTAATGAATACAAGGCTTAACTGATTCAGTAAATGTTAGCAGATTTGTAGCCGTGGATCACGATGCAATAAATCCGTGTTGTCGCTGATCGATGTATGGCTTAAAGTGGCGTTGAAGATACGGACACACCATGGACTCGAAAATTTTTGCGAATGTTGACAATATAGATATGGGCCTATAATTACTTATTACATCTTTCTAGTCGGACTTATAGACAGGAACGACACGAGCCCTCCTCCATTCCAATGGAAACACACCTGAAGCTAGTGATGCATTATATATTTTTAGTAAAGGCGTAACCAAGGCAATTATATTGAAAAATTTGAAATATTATTCGTGAATAATTTTGACAACGTGCTTATGAATCGACCGGGTAGCACCGTGTTGGAAATTCTAAATAAAGTCGATTTGCCAGGTGTTTGCTCATGTTTTCCGCATAATTAGGTACTTATTAAAATTATTTACAAGATTAAGGATATTTTCAACATTGAAATTTAATAACCGCAAATTTAGACAAGGAACAAAATATGTTGATCATTTCACAAAACTCAAACATATTTAACTTTAACAACAAAACTCAAATATATTTACAAATATAAATATGGTTATTTCGCAACATGCGTTTTATTTCCAAAAGCATTATAGAAACAACCCTAGCGCCTTCGTTCGATGACGCGATTGTACGTAAGTCAAACAATCTACAACTCTTTGCTTGCGTAGTTAAGGTACATTTCTGTTCACTGCGAAAATCGGCTATTATTATTAAGATTTTGTAGGTGATTATAGCGTAGGTATTTTCGGTTTTGTATGGGAGTGATGTATCTGTTACGAAGTAACTATTTAGTAATCTGTGGTTCCATTCCGTTCCGTTTTATTCCAAAACTAGCTTTTGCCCGCTGCTTCGCACGCGTAAATTACGATTAGATAAAATATTTTGTACAAACACCCCTCCATCAAGGAACATACATGCCAAATTTGACCTTCTTGCGCCCAGTAATTTCGGCTGTAATGTATCTGTCAATCAGTCAGTAACGCAAGGATTTTACATACACAGATTGAAGTGATTCTATTGAAAAAATAAAAGATTTTCACAAATATCTAATTCCTTTTCCACCCTCTTAGGAGAAAATTTCCAAAATAAATGTCTTTGTGTTCGCTAACGTCATTCGCCGATCCAATAAACAAAGTATGAAGTTAATCCCTTGAAGGCATAAAAAGGTTCTATGCAAATTATGACTCCCCTTTTAACACACTTAGGGTAAGAATTTCCAAAAACTTAGTGTTCACTAACTTCATTTGAGGAACCAATACAAACTTTGTAAGTTTGAAGTTAATTCATTGAACGAATTAAAAATTCCATTCAAACTCTGAAAACCTGTATAACCCGCTAATGGGAGGTATTCCCAAAAATCCTCTCTTAGTGTGCTCCTACACACCTCTAGGAAAATACATGGCAAATTTCACCTACTTGCGCTCAGTAGTTTCGGCTGTAGCGTGTCTGTCAGTATCAGTAAGTAATGCAAGGATTTTATATACACAGACAGATTGAGGTGATTTCATTGAAAAATAAAAGGCTTTACACAAACTCTACCTCCCTTTTCTACCCTCTCAGGGAAAGAATTTCCAAAATAAATGTCTTTGTGTTCTCTAACGTCATTTGCGGATCCAATAAACAAAGTATGAAGTTAATCCCTTGAAGGCGTAAAAAGGTTTCATACAAATTCTGACTCCGTTTTTTAGGCACTTAGTGTAAAAATTTCCAAAAAGACTTTCTTAGTGTTTACTAACTTCATTTGAGGAACCAATATACAAAGTTTGAATCTTTTTTTTTAGTCCATTGAAGGAATTAAAAGTTTCATACAAATTCTGACAACATTAATGAATTGTGTGATGAATGAATGAATGAATTTCCAAAAATCCTCTCTTGGTGCGCCCCTACACACCTCAAGGAACATACATGCAAAATTTCACCTATTTGCGCTCAGTTGTTTCGGCTGTAGCGTGTCTGTCAGTCAGTCAGTAACGCAAGGATTTAATATACAGAAGATTATACAAATAAATAATATTTGACTGCCTCCATGGTCCAGTGGATAGCGTATGCGTCTGCTAAACGGGAGGTCTCGGGTTTGATTCTCGGGTCGGGCAAAAGTGTTACTGAGTTTTTCCGAATTCTCAGTAGCAGCACGGAGTCTGCCAATGTGCCCGGTAATGGCAATAGGCTCGTCCCCTATTACGTGGGACCTAATATGCAACATGGCGAGATGTAGGAGTAATATTACACTTCTGCCTACCCCTTCGGGGATACAGGCGTGACTATAAAAAAAAACAAACTGTCTGTAATCTCAAAATAACTGTATTGCATATTGTTGCTAACCAAATTCCAGTACGGCGATTATTTATTTAGATTGTTTTTTTTGTCTGTCTATTTATTCAGGTTAATATGAAAAATGGCGGAATGGATTTAGATGTGTATTTTAATGTTTCATGAAAACTATCAAACAAACGATGAAAATTTAATTTAGGCGTAGCTGCTAGCAAAAGCTAGTTAAAATTAAATTAGTCAAGGATTCCGTAGCAGTATACATTTGTATATCTTATCGAAAGTATAAAAAAAATATAAAATTAATTATCCAAATATAAAAATTAATAAAATTAATTATCCAAGTTCAAAAGCCTTTTCTTAGTATTTATAGGTTAAGCAAAGCAGATAACTGATAAAAAGTGCTTACCTGCTTAAAAATAAACAAAAGTAGCAAAATAACGGTTCTAAGTATTTTGGCTTCTATTGGTCATATAAAGAACCATCATACATTTTAGTTATTGAAGATGAAGAGCGCTTAGATGAGAGCCAGCCGCATAAAATTAAATGCACATCAGGGACGATGAAAACACTGGGACTCTTTTTAGGACTCCCCGTTTTAGTGGTGAATTCACTAACGTCATTTAAGGAACTGATATACAAAGTTTCAAGTGAATCCATTGAAGTTTTTTTTTTTATATTACAAAATAGGACACCCTTTCTTAACCCCCATAGGAGAGTGACTTCGAAAACTCCTTTCTTGGTGTTCACTATCGTCATTAGAGGAACCAATATACAAAGTTGAAATCAATCCATTAAAGGAATAAAAAGCTTCATACAAACTTTGACCCCTATTTTACCTCTTGAAGGTTAGAATTTCCAAAAAAAAATATTCTTAGTGTTCACTATTATCATTTTTGGAACCAATATACAAAGTTTGAAGTCAATCCACTGAAGCAATAAAAGTTAAATACAAACTTTGGCCCCTATCTTACCCCCGTAGGGGAAGAATTTTCAAAGAAGCAAAATAAATGCTTAGTGTTTACTATCATCATTTGAGGAACCAATATACAAAGTTTGAAGTCAATCCACTGAAGGAATAATAAGTAACACACTTTGACCCCTATCTTACCCCCTGAGGTTAGGTATTTTCAAAAAGCTATTTCCTAATTTTCACTATTGTCATTTGAAGAACCAATATACAAAGCTTGATCACAATCCATTAAAGGAATAAAAAGTTTCATACGAACTTTGACCCATATCTTACCTCCTTAGGGTTAGAATTTCCAAAAAAATAACTCTTAGTGTTCACTATTGTCATTTGAGGAACCAATATACGAAGTTTGAAGTCAATCCGTTAAAGGAATAAAAAGTTTTATACAATCTTTGACCCCTATCTTACCCCCTTAGGGGTGGAATGTCCAAAAAAAATTATTCTTATGTTCACTATTATCATTTGAGGAACCAATGTACAAAGTTTCAAGTCAATCCACTGAAGGAATAAACAGTTGAATACAAACTTTGACCCCTATCTTACCCCCTTAGGGGAGGAATTTCCAAAGAAACAAATTCTTAATGTTCACTATCGTCATTTTAGGAACCAATATACAAAGTTTGGAGTCAATCCATTAGAGAGATAAAAAGTTACATACAAACTTTTACCCCTATCTTACCCCCTTAGGGGAGGAATTTCTTGAAAAATAAGTCTTAGTGTTCACTATCGTCGTTTGAGGAACTAGTATACAAAGTTTGGAGTCAATCCATCGAAGGAATAAAAAGTTTCATACAAACTTTGACCCCCTGTTTTACACCATTAGGGGAGGAATTTCTCTTAGTACTACCTTATACATTTCAAGGAACATAATTGCTAAATTTTATCTTCTAGCGACCAGTAGTTTCGGCTGTAGCGTGTCGGTCAGTCAGTCAGTAACGCAAGGATTTTATATATTAAGATTATGCATTTTGTACCCCATATGTACCTAAGGGGTAAAATACTCTATTATAGCCCTAAGCCCAAGGGCGGATCCAGGGGGGGGGTCATGGGGGTCATGACCCCCCCCTGAGCTGGTTCCAGGACTTAGGTGAACCACTAATTAAATATAAAGATTTTATTAAAGTTTATAATTTGTCACCATACAGATTTTATGTAACTACATACCTTCAATATTTAATTAGTTTATAATATAATAACTTTGTATGATGGCAAAGGTTTTAGACCAGGGTAGATAATTTTTGAAACGATAGAAAATTATAGTAGGATGAAACCCATAGGAAAAGAAAGAGAATATAGAAAAATTTAAGGAAAAATAAATTACGGGCGATCTGAGGTCGGGAAGTGGATGGAGTTGCGATTTTAAGGGTAAAATAGGGTTTATCTCGATTGCCAGCAAAACTTCAAGTCCTACGGGAAAAACGTCAATAGCAAAGTTGTAGGTAACAAAAAGATCTACAACTTTTGTATTTACACTTTATTCACACAACGTCTTAATTTATGTGAAAAATTCAATTAACCAAGTTTTTGACAAACCAATCACTTGATCGAAAAATGATTTGAGCAAACTAATAATATTTTTTTAAAACCTATCCAATGATATCCCACACAATGGGGTACTCAACAAAAAAAAAATTCAACCCCACTATATATTTAGGGGAGATACCCTGAAAAAAATATTTTCCTAAATTTTATTCTACAGTTTTGTTGCAATATCGTATGTCTATATTCATGTCAAATATCAGCTTGTGTTGCCGTTCTAGCGACAAAGTCGCTAGATCTGGAGGAATTCATGAGTGGTTAGCGGTAAAAAAAATTGAGTTAGCGACAAAAAAATGTTTAGAGACTTCTAGCGGATTTTGAGCCGTCGCATAATATGCGACTTTTTTTCGAAAACAACTGAAGAATAATTTGTTTTTAAGACCATCACTACACTTGAACAACCATAAACATCCGTTCTGACACAAAATATCCTCAAATAGTTGCTCAAATAGCCTCAACCCCAGCAAAACAAAGTCCGAAATCAAATTTCAGAAAAAACTGAACTCCATTCTGCTCATTAGAAACCGACTAAAAATTTAAAATAAAGATTGCTCGAGTTACGATCTGCCTGATGAAGTAATTAATCAAGTCAGAAAACCAATGCCCAAAGTAGCTGGTGTAGGCATCGGAGAACCCTCCACTGCCAGTGCCAGTGATACTGAATATCCAGTGGACATATGTTTTGATTTTGAAATATAGGTAGTAAATTATGTAATTCTTAGAAAACGTAACAGTTTCAGATTTTTTATCATCCAGAACATTTGTTGTGGATTTTTTAAATAAATATGTTGATTTAATTTTTTTATTTTTTGCGATAAATTTAAATGTTTGCCAAAATTAAACGATTAGGCGCTCTCTAAAAATCCCAAGTTATGAGGCGCAGACTTCAAGTATAGATTGAACGTCAGCGATACGATTTAGCGACTTCTAGCGGATTAAAAAAAAGAGATAATTACCAATATCTAGCGGATTTTTTATATGACTAGCGACTTTTTAATTTTGTAGAACGGCAACACACTTTTAATAAAAGGGGGCAGGCGTCTTTGAGCTAGGCTGCGGACGGACAGACGGACGGACATGACGAAACTATAAGGGTTCCTTGTGGACTACGAAACCCTAAAAACCAAAAACTTGGTTATTTGAATTTTTCACATAAATTATGACTTTGTGTGAATAAAATGTAAATACGAAAGTTGTAGTTCTTTTTATTACCTACAACTTTGCCATTGACGTTTTTACCGTAGGACTTGTAGTTTTGCTAGCAATCGAGATAAACCCTTTTTTACCCTTAAAATCGCAACCCCATCCACTTCCCGACCTCAGATCGCCCGTAATTTAATTTTCATTTAATGATCGCTATATTCTCTTCCTTCTCCAATGGGTCTCATCCTACTGTAACTTTATTTTACTTTTTACCATTTTCTAACGTATCTGCACTGGTCTGTTACGTACATTAATTAAATACCTACTTTTTACTTGTACCTATTGTTAATGAAATTAAATTATAAGTTCTTCACTTGACCACGACTATGTGACCCCCTCCTGGCGCCAAAGCTGGATCCGCCCTTGCCTAAGCCCTACAATCACCGAAGGGATACGAGTAATTACAAATCACACTGTATATGTATATTGGATATAGTAAAATAACAGGTTACATACAATTTAACTTCGGCTACACGTCTGTGGAAACTTTCGGCGACGAATAATCACGCTCGCAGTTTTTTTTGTTGTTCGCGATTGACATGAAGCCAAACCTTGTCGCGACATTAAAGTGTCAAATTTCATCAAAATCGATAATATATATTTACTTATTATATTTATTTAGGTAACACACAGGTGAAGTAAAACTTAACAGCTGCAGTACGATTTTGATAATTATTTCCTACACCATAAGAAAGGTCAATGACTTGGCTTAGGGCTTTACAAATCATATAGGTAGTAAAATATATACCTATAGTAAAATCACAAAGATATACACCTATTGCAATATGACTGCTTGTTTCTGAAAATTCTTCGGACTTACATAAACTGAGCAAATTTTTGCACTATTGGTTAGATGTATAAGTATAATATCATAATATACAGTAATAAACGAATCGACTCGAATCAATCGCCTCTTTTTTCGATGTTGGTTAAATAGGAAGACAGAGTTGCTAGTAGCAATAAAGATAAAGGTGTTAGTAATGTAAGACTGTGTCGTTAAAGTTTGTCATGTTGTTTTTAATATTAAAATAAATACCATAGGATAATGCACATCAGTGCTCATTAAAATAATTATTATCAATGAAAATAGTTTAGTCTTAGGTACACAACAAAAAGATCGCCACAAAATAATCTAAAATCGAAAAGTGACAGTTTGTCCTTTGTCCGCCATTTTATTTCATGGCGTCAATCAATCGACGTGGGGCACAAGTTCTTGAACGAAAAATTTTGAAAGCGCGCAGCTTTGAACTGTTTTGATGTAATATTTATATCTAAATAAAAGCAGTGAAGTTAATTGCTAAATATGACTGAGGAAAGTGAATTAAACCTCCTCGTGGCGAATGTCTTGGGTGAAAAGCGTTACAGCCATTGTAGGTTATGCTTGAAGAATATTCAGGATCAGTATGTTCGTCTTCAAGACTGTGTATCATTAGATACAAATAGCGGTTTTCAGGAACTCTCTGAAATTTTAGCCGAGCTCCTAGGGCCTGAGGTAAGAACGTAAATCTTAAATTGCTTTTGCATTACTTTTATAGCCTGTTCAAGCGTTATAATTTTGTATTATTTCATTTGCAGATCAATGAAGATATTGTGGGTTTGGATGCAGTGTGCATGGAGTGTGTTGATAAAGCGCTTGAAGCTCAAAGATTCCTCATCAAGTGTAGGAATTCATCAAGAGTTATAAACAATGTGTTTGATAATCTAACAAACACATTAGATATTGATATTGAGAATGCTAATTCTGACCATAGTCTATACATAATTGTTGGAGAATACGAATCTAAGCTTATATTAGTTAATAATGAGGATAAAGACAAGAAGTTACCAATAAAGACTAACATTTTTACATGTACTGATTGTTCAGAGCAGTTTGAGGATGTAGTTGAATTAAACATTCATAATTTGGCTTCTCATGGGGCTTTTACATGTCCCAAATGTCATTATATAACAACAAAAGATGCAGAACTGACTGCTCATGAGAATAGTGACCAGTTGTACAAATGTCCTGACTGTGACCAACTTAGATGCACTGAAGAAAGCCTCCGGCAACACCAGGACAAAGCACATGGAATGTATGTATGCAAAGACTGCGGTAAATCATTTAGAGGCTTGGATAAGTTACAGGTACATGAACAAAAGCATATATCCAAAAGTGAGTGTCCCAAATGTGGGAAAAGTTATAATACCAAGGAGTTCTTCTTAAAACATGTGAAGCTATGCCTGGAAGATCTTCTAGATCCACATCCAATGAGGAGTAAAATTCTGAAAACATACTTTTGTGATAAATGTGGTAAGGGCTACAGTACACCAGGTGGTCTAAGAGTTCACCATAGATTTGTCCATGGTAATGCCAAGCCTCACGTCTGTAAGTATTGCAACAAGCAGTTCACTGCTCCGAGTTACTTGAAAGTTCATATGGTGAAGCATACTGGTGAAAAAAATTTCAAATGTGATATCTGCACAAGAAAATTTGTGTCTAAAGAGGCCTTATTATATCATACGAGGAGACATACAGGGGAGAAGCCATACAGCTGTACGATGTGTGACGAGAAGTTTGTAAATTCATCAGCAAGAGCTGAACATATAAAGTTTAAACATGTGGGTCCGACGTTAATGTGTGAGATATGCTCTAGGAAGTTTGTTACTGCTACGTTTCTGAGACAACATATGAAAAAACACCATGATCCTTCGAATAAGTTGTACACTGGCAGGAGTTTGATTCCTCCTAACGTCCCTGGAGTTGAAAATATGCGTGTTCGGTTTATAGATTGATGTAAGATTTCCATAGAGCATTCATTGATTTTATCAAGACTGTTCACTGTTAGGATATTTTGTGTTATATGTACATAATCAGTTATAATTAAGCATGTATGAAGATGTTACGAAATTTGTAGCCATTGTTTATCACAATAACTGCCAAAATAAAAAAGCAATTAGTCTTGTATATAGGCATACTAGGGCGTAGTCATTTTCACAACTATACTGATTGCTGTGCATACAGGATTCCTGTAACAGGAAACATGTATACTTTATAATTCAAAACAATTATGTACATACAAAACTTGTGACTGAACTTGACTGCTTGTTTCTTTATGCATAGAAAATAATTTAATTGTATAAATATTGTTGCAGGTAAGTTAATAAAATACAATGTAACTAAACAGGTTTATTATTTCATTATTCACTAATTAATTCAACAATATTAAATTAATATTCTTGTATATTACATTTTAGGTACTATGTGAGAAAGTTATAGGTACATTTCATTGATATTTGAAAAGAATATATACCACATTTTTTTTCAGCTTTGATTTGCATCAATACTATTTCAGTACTGTTGCAAGGGCTATGACCAGCTATGTTCATGGATGTATTGACTAGGTACTATTTTAACGAGACTTTATAGTTTGCTTAAATGATTTATACACAGTTGACAAATTAAATAACAGCCAATGTTATTCAAATACATACATTACTTGATCATTACTTATTCATGTCTATAAATAATCACATTTTCACATAGATAATAATTTGGATATACTAGGGAACTGTTGTTCTTTCATATTATTGTTTACAGATAAATCAATGCTTATATACGGTTCCTCTACATCAGGTACAAATAGTTTGCTTCGAGGGTTATAGTGCCTTTGAACATGCTTCCTCAACTGATGTCCAGTCACAAACTTCACATGACAAACGTGACATTCTTTCGTAGGACCGAAATGCTTTCGTCTCTTGTGTTCCATCCGTCTTGACGCCGAAAGAAAACTCTCATTACATAGATCACAAGGGAAAGGCTTTTCTCCTGTGTGTAGCCTCACATGATATATTAAAGCAGCTTGCGTTACAAATTTTCCTCCACATTTGTCACAGTGGAAATTTCTCTCCTTTGTATGTTTCACTTGATGGTTTCTCAACCGACTGATTGCATCAAACTTTTTATCACACCAATTACACGTAAGTACATTGCCAAAGCCATGGTCTGTTTTCAGATGCGTTCTCAGACCATTCTTCCGCGCGTAACCTTTATTACAAATGTCACAGAAGAATCTTGGTTGACGCTCCTCACTGTTCCCACAAATTTTTAAATGGAACTTGAATGTATGTTTGTTGAGAAATGATTTATTGCACCGAGGGCATTTATTGACGTCGTGCTTGTCTAAATGAGCACGCAAGTCTTTTTTAGAGGGGAACTGGACGAAACACAACTTACAGATAGCAGCCACATGGTGTAATTTGTCATGATATTTTAACATTTTATTTGTGCTGAACATCTTAGAGCATTTTGGACATTGAAGCTTTTTTGGATAGTGGACTCGTTCAGCATGGTCTTCTAATTGCAATTGTGTGCTAAACACTTTAGGGCACTGCGGACATGGATGTCGAGTGTTACTGTGAACCTTCATATGTTTGACTAGATGACAATTTGATGTGAATTTCTCTCCACATTCTTCACAAATAACTGTGGATTTTTGTCGTTTTATTTTCAAGTATGGATGCTTAGCTTTCATAATGTCTTTTATTTTTGCTAACACTAGCCTCTTGGTTCTGTGTGTGTGACGTTTTCGACTAGTAAATATTGTATTGTCTTTATCCTTGACCATTAAATATATTGTTTGAATATTAGGGCCTATGTTTTCAGTCTGATCTAGACTAGCATTCAGTTTACGGAGAGTTGAGTGCCATTGTTGATATGAATATTGGCATAACTTTTGGAAGAGGAAAGAGTTAGTAGCCATTGTAGCACAATTCATGCAGAGGACTTGTGGTAAAGATGCTTCTGATGGAACCTGCAAAAAAAAACTTGCAATACAATGGCCTTATAATTATTATGTACAAGAAAATGTTGCAGTTTAATAAAAGTGCATATTTTATCCTACACATTGTTACACTTGGTGCCTATGGTGCGCCTGAGATTTGGCACTGTGTGTTGTGTTTCTGCACTATTATGACACTATTAAATCTTTTCTGTAAAAGCAAAATTTTTTGTTTTGATGTACAGTTATCTCTTCATTATCATTGGCTATTATTTTAACCTAGATTTTCTGTATGCTTAGCATTTGACACTGTAATCATACTGAATATTATCTTGAATATGCTACATATACAGTGAGAGCAGATTGGAGACCTTAATAAAGAAGACGGCGTCAGTACCACGACGATAAAAATGGAATACGTCTACTAATTACTTACGTTAAGATCATTGAGCATCTCCATAAATGTAACCGTTTCATCGAAATATGCTCTTTGGAGCTTCATACTATCATCCAAATTTACTTCTTGTTCCTCAGTTTGAGAAAAACATAACCTACAAATATGCTCAGTTTCACTCGTCAAGAATTTAAGAGCTGGTAGTATTATATCCGCTTCTGAAGTCATTTTAAAGTGGTCTTATATGATACAATATTACGACATAATCTAAACTCTAACAAGTAATAAGATGATTTCACTAGATTTTAATAATTTATATCGTCAAAATGAATATATTCTGCTTCGACAAATTGACAATTATGACAATACTGTACTGTACTGACAGAATTGACTCGAGCTGTCAAATTGTCATCGGTGTAAAACGAGATATGATTAGTTATGGTCGTTATTACAATAACAGTTATGGTAATGCATTATTTGAGCGTAATGAATAATGAGTTATTGCATACTGAGTTATCCTGTTATCGTTATAAACTGTTATCGTGCTAAAATGACAACAGGATAGGTAAGAGTAGGCATGCAATATGCACACCACGAGTGTGTGAGAGAGATGACGATAGGCGCACGTGCTGTTATCGTGCTAAAATGACAACAGGATAGGTAAGAGTAGGCATGCAATATGCACACCACGAGTGTGTGAGAGAGATGACGATAGGCGCACGTGCGCTCGAGTTTCGCCGAGTCGCCGCTCCCGAGCCTCGCGAAGTCGCGACTATCCCAGCGCCAACCTTACGGCATTATAATCTTTCACGAAACGTAATAAAGGTCATACTTGCTTAAGTTATTTTTGGGAATCTTATTATTTTAGTTATCCTGTTATTGTTATGGCTTGTCAAGTTGTCAGTTGTCTCTGTTGTCTGTTGTCACTGTTGTCTGTTGTCGACGTTGTCGTTGTCGTGAAGTACATATTTAATGTATATATCGGACCAATGCTTTCTTTACAGTGTTTGTGAAACAATAACAGGATAACGACAACAGTTTACAATAACAGTTATTACATAATAACGCAACAGGATAATTCATTATTGCAAAACAACCGTTATTGCCATTACTAGATATGATACTATATGGAGAAGGCACTTTGTACATATAGAAAAATTACATTATACAAATATATACGTAATCGACTTAAAGCCACCAAACATGGTGTTGTCTCGTTTTGTCTTAGGGATATATTTGTCAGAAAGAAGATATAGCCATGGTTTACTGAATACTTTTCTTATGGAGATATTTTATTACAAATGTCAATCGTGTCCATATATTTTTCGCCGATTTTTGTGGTACATCTGCTGTCAAAACGTTGTCTATGGAACATAATAATTCTGTTTTTGTGCTTAAATATGTCTAAAAACCAGATAAATCAGCGCTTTAGGCTTTGCTAGGGATGCATAATTGAACTGTGCAGTGCAAGATAAAGCTATAATCAACATAAATTTAGTCTTGACAAGTAAGTAACAAGTTTTGACTTATATTGTTGAATTGGATTAGTGTTATATTATATTTTCTCTTTGAAAAGACA
Organism: Euclidia mi; assembly: GCA_944739405.2. Classification (NCBI taxonomy): domain Eukaryota; kingdom Metazoa; phylum Arthropoda; class Insecta; order Lepidoptera; family Erebidae; genus Euclidia; species Euclidia mi. Next base: position 39,161,485 of record OX123205.2, on the reverse strand, counting down.
ACTCTCGCACATAATAAATCTTGTGTCGCGGGTGAATTAACAAACATACAACTAAAGGGCACAACGAATACCCAGACTCGAAACAACAATTTATGGATCACACAAGTGTTGTCTCGTGTGGGAATCGAACCCACGACACTCGGCGCAGTGTCTAGCGGCGAGGCAGCCGCTTAAACCACTACACCAACCGTGCAGTCTTTGTCAGTTTGTACAAAATATTGTTACAAGAGGTTCTTTTTATACTTAATTTAACAGTTTTTAGCTTTGTTATGGCCTAAAATTATTCCTTTCGTAGTTTGGAACTTTCCATGTTTACGTATTAGAGGTTACTAGTGACGTTACTGTTAATGTCGATCATCATCAGCCTTTAAAAGTCCACTGCTGGGCTAGGCCTCTCCTTTGAAAGGAGGAATTGGCCTACTATACCACGCTGGCCAAACGGGTTGGTGTAGGGTTTGTATCAAGTTTTCCTTCTCTTACAGTGCTGTTCTCTGCATAATATGCTCCCTCTGTCGGCACTTACGACACCCATGTGATGATATGGTTTGCTGACAATCCGTATTCTTAATCCGTCACGACACGGACAGTATGTAGTAATGTCGATATGGGTTATTGATATATCTCTCTTTCTTCCACAAATATTTATTTTTAATCAGCCTATGATCGGGGGCTGGGCAAAGACCTCTCCCTTGGACCGCTATGTATAACTGTCCTGTGCTATGTTCGGCCAGTCGCTGTCAAATGCATCCAGGTCGTCCCGCCATATCCGTTTAGGTCTGCCGCGTCGTCGTTGACTATCATAATATTAACTACTACTGACTATCATTAATAAGCCTACTTTTCTTGGTGCATACGGCAGAGGTGACCGGCCCCAACCACTGCAGCCTGGCAGATTTTAAGCCTACATCGGCTATGCGTGTTTTGGCACGTAGCGTGATGTTCCGGACATTGTCGGTCCCTTTTACACCTAGAATACTACGTTTCATAGCCCTGTGGCAAATCTTCAGTTTGGACTTCTGGATTGCCATCAAGGACCAAGTTTGGGCACCGTAGGTTAGGACAGGCAGTATACATAATATGTCAACGAGTTTTCGCTTGAGTGACAATGGAAGGTTGCCCTTCAGTAGCTCTTTCAATAAAGCAATATGAAATGAAGATATTTCAAAAAAATAATAATATTGTTAAAAATATCTCATGTCTGTATGCCACCAATTTTGCTTGTACCTACTTACGGAATAGCCATATTTGACTAACTTACGTTACTTCGCCCTAATTACTTAAAACCCAAAGCTTGCAAATGAGGCAGTGAAAGTAACAACATTATGTTTTTTGCCAACAGGTAATACGAACGTATGCGAGAATTCCTGCCAATGAAACGTTGAAGTATGTAATTTTATATATATACAGACTCACGCCTGTATCCCTCAAGGGATAGGCAGAAGTGTAATATTACACCCACATTTCGCCATAATTGATTACTAATAAACTGATTTAAATAATAGTTACAGGTAGCACGCCACTGCGTAATGTTGATGTTGTGCATGTATTGTTAGAGAGAGATGCAGAGGGCCTTTAATGTTGCGTTCTCTCTCCCACCGGCGGACACGAATAGGCCCCACTCTGCCACTCTATTCTAATATCTCTATGATCGAACCCGGGACTTCCGATCAGCAGTCGTATACGCTATCCACTGGACCACGGAGGTAGTCTATGTATAGCAGGTAATTTTATTCATAAATGAATAACTAACATTTGTCATGCAATTTTGTTATTTCTTTTTACTCTCTCAAGAAATTTCAGTGTGGCTGTGTTTTTCTTTACGGTATGTATGACACCATTCATGTTTGGTATTTTGCAGCGACACAATATCAATATTGGTTTGTTACATGTTTGACATTGGTCGATATAAGTAACAAGTTTCTCGCTTAACCTTGATCAGCCGTATTTGCATTTTGGAATAAACTAATCTGGTGAATGTGAATGAAAAGTTGCCCCTGTGAATGATTTAAACTAAATTTTAGGAACTGATGTCCTATTTGAGTCCAGTTGCTGTAGGTTCCAGAAAGAATAAATAAAAGTCAGTTTCTCAAGAACAAACCCTGAATATACCGGTTGTCACAAGATCCATCACCAAGCCGAAGTCTACTCGTTTTGGACATCATGGCAAGTCATACTAAGCAAAAATAATATCTGGGAAACGAACGTTTTTTAAAGTTGAGGCATTATTTAAGTCGCAATTAAAAGTGCACGCGTACAATGCTCGAAATATCTACTTATCCATGGGTGTATAGATCATCTATAGAACACATTGGCAAAGTAAATTCTAATTTTATAATTCTAAACTTATGGGTCATTTTACACTCTGTATATTTTCAAAGCCACTGTATTTTAACTAGTCTCTACTATAATCTGTAAGATCTATTACAGTTCAGGCGTATTAGTGAAGTTAGGTCTAAATCTGGACTGACTGTAAAATAAACATAAAATATGAAAATTCAGTAGTTATAGAGAGCTATGCACGTCCCCTTACATAGTATGTAATGAATGTGTGTGAATCATAGAGATATTAAGAATAGAGTGGCAGAGTCGGGCCTATTCGTGTCCGCCGGTGGGAGAGAGAACGCAACAGTTGAAGGGGCCCCCTGCATCTCTCTCTAACAATACATGCACAACATCAACATTACGCAGTGGCGTGCTCCCTGTAACTATCCCCTATTCCTTCTCCCTCATCCCACTCCTCATCCTATCCCTTTTCCCAACCCCAAGGGGCGGCAACGCACTTGTGACTCCTGTGGTGTTGCTTGTGTCCATGGGCGGCGGTAATTGCTTACCACCAGGCAATCCGTCTGCTCGTTTGCCGCCTATGACCATAAAAAAAAAAACAATTATTTATATCAGTTTATCAGTAATCAATAGTTTAAAAGTTGTTTTTATTGATACACGAAGATAGTTTGAAGTGACAAAAAAGTTTATATATTTTTAAACTATTGATTACTGATAAACTGATATAAATAATAGTTACAGGTAGCACGCCATTGCGCAATGTTGATGTTGTGCATGTACTGTTAGAGAGAGATGCAGGGGGCCTTTAACCCATAGAGATATTAAGAATAGAGTGGGCCTATTCGTGTCCGCCGGTGGGAGAGAGAACGCAACATTAAAGGCCCCCTGCATCTCTCTCTAACAATACATGCACAACATCAACATTACGCAGTGGCATGCTACCTGTAACTATTATTTAAATCAGTTTATTAGTAATCAATAGTTTAAAAGTTGTTTTTATTGATACACGAAGATAGTTTGAAGTGACAAAAAGTTTATATATTTTTATACCGACGCGACGGACACGACACAGTATTGAGTTAGGTACTGTTCTGCCACTCTATCCTTTATATCTCTATGCTTTAACCTGTAGCGTTCTCTCTCGCACCGACGGACACGACACAGTATTGAGTTGGTACTGTTCTGCCCATAGAGATATAAAGGATAGAGTGGCAGAACAGTACCTAAAGGCCCGCACAAACTATCTGTCGCGACTTACTGTCGCGACAGAAGGGTATCTGGACAAGGAAAATCCATTCAAGTGTGCACACTATCGGACGTCTGTCGCGGACGTGACCTTGAGCGTTCAGACGTCCGATAGCAATCTGGGAAAATGACAGTTAACGTCCGCGGACGTTTACAAACGTCCGCGGACGTTTACTGTCATCCGTATACTGTCCATGGTATGTCCTTAGTAGTTATTTTATACCGAATATAGTCAAAAAATGTTAAATTCACTTTCAATTCAACAGTTCTGCTTTACTTCAAGATCTACCAATAATATAATCTAATAGTGCTAACTGCTAGTGCCCTGAATTAAGAAAATATGCTCCTACCTAGCCATAGTGTATCTCATAGACAGCATGGCGTGTCTATGGTTGTATCGGACGCGGACGCGACAGAAAGCCGCGTCCGAAAGGGTGTGCACACTATGTGTCGCGACTAACTGTCGCGACAGTAAGTCGCGTCCGAACAGTTTGCGTGCGCCTTTAGTCGCGTCCGAACAGTTTGCGTGCGCCTTAACTCAATACTGTGTCGTGTCCGTCGGTGCGAGAGAGAACGCAACATTAAAGGCCCCCTGCATCTCTCTCTAACAATACATGCACAACATCAACATTACGCAGTGGCGTGCTACCTGTAACTATTATTTATATCAGTTTATCAGTAATCAATAGTTTAAAAATATATAAACTTTTTTGTCAATTCAAACTATCTTCGTGTATCAATAAAAACAACTTTTAAACTATTGATTACTAATAAACTGATTTAAATAATAGTTACAGGTAGCACGCCATTGCGTAATGTTGATGTTGTGCATGTATTGTTAGAGAGAGATGCAGGGGGCCTTTAATGTTGCGTTCTCTCTCCCACCGGCGGACACGAATAGGCCCCACTCTACTAGTAATGGCAATAACGGTTGTTTTGCAATAATGAATTATCCTGTTGCGTTATTATGTAATAACTGTTATTGTAAACTGTTGTCATTATCCTGTTATTGTTTCACAAACACTGTAAAGAAAGCATTGGTCCGATATATACATTAAATATGTACTTCACGACAACGACAACGTCGACAACAGACAACAGTGACAACAGACAACAGAGACAACTGACAACTTGACAAGCCATAACAATAACAGGATAACTAAAATAATAAGATTCCCAAAAATAACTTAAGCAAGTATGACCTTTATTACGTTTCGTGAAAGATTATAATGCCGTAAGGTTGGCGCTGGGATAGTCGCGACTTCGCGAGGCTCGGGAGCGGCGACTCGGCGAAACTCGAGCGCACGTGCGCCTATCGTCATCTCTCTCACACACTCGTGGTGTGCATATTACAACATACTTACGTTATACAAAATCAATAAATAGGATACAAAGATTCATCACTTATATTTAAACCAGAGATCATGAAAGTGGATCCTAGTTCGCCAATCATAGGTATTACAGGATTAACGTGCTGATACACTTGAACATTGACCCGTAATAAGCCTTCTTGCGAATCCTAGGGTCGAGCTACACCTATCAGCACCGCATCGCACTTTCCTATGCTTCTATCCTTTTCTGTCACTTAGGACCGTCATTTACTAGAGCGAGAAAGAAAGAGAGAACGCGTCAGCGCGATCGATTCCGCGGCGTGCTGACGCGTTCCCTCTCTCTTTACTCTCTATTTACGCTATCACTTTGTGGTAGCAGATTGCCATAAAGATAATTATATTGGCAGACAATTGCTCTTTCTCAAGAATATAGCATTACTCTCGATTTGGTGGTACTGGGTTTAATTTTCTAGTTGGGACAACCAGACATCCATCTCGTTTAATTGGCTCTGCAGTAGTTGTGATGCCTGGGCTGGATTTCCGCTGCTAGCCAATATAGCAGTGACGTCAGCAAATGTGGTCGTAGTTATTCCCGGTATCTCAGGCAAATCTGCAGTGTAGATGGAATTTAGTACAGGTTCCAGTCACAATCCCTGAGGCACACCTGCTGATGTCTTGAAATTCAGAGCAGTCTTCGACTTCTTTCACTTAAAATACTCTTCCTTCAAGGTTAGATTCTTTCAGTGTATAGAAGTTGCAGAGATTTTTTTAATTTTGTTTTTTTTCTAAGGTATCTCTGATTTTATTGGTGACCTGATGGACTTGTTCTATTTTGGAATCATATTGCTTAAAACCAAATTGATGGTCAGGAATAACTTTCTCTCACTTTCTCTAATAACTGAAGTTTCTCTTCGAAGTCTGCACAGAATGATCATTTCAGAAGTCTTGGATAAGAAAAACATAATAGCTGCTTGATCTTCAAGTTTATATTAAGTCTAACAATTAGTCTATGGACAGACAGACTGGATCTCGGTGTGGTGGCATTTTTCTAATTAAGTTAGCACACTGTAGTAGATTCGCATAGTCATAGCCTACATGCCCTCTAACAATAATCTGGTGGAAGCCATTCTAAAACATCAAAGCAAATAGAACATATTTCTGTTGGTTCCTTTTATGTCAAACTGAAGAACCTTGTTGTGTTTCAATTCTCTCTTTGTTGAGTCTATGACCTTTGCTCTGCTTCTATTACCTTAACATTGAGTTTCTTTACCCGACTTATATTGCCTTCGCACCAAGTTCAATGATCATTTTAACAATATATTGTACATACATACAAAGACTCACACCTGTTTCCCGGAGGGGTAGGCAGAGACTACAGAACGCCATTTGCAACGATCCTGACATATCACTCTTGCTTCATCTACTCCCATCAGATTCTTCATGCACGCTCATCTGTTCAGGGTACTTCTAACCTGTCCTGTTTTTAGGATTTCTTCCCTTTCGTTCTGTCCCATTCACACTTGCCTTATATATCTGATTGGTCAGTCTTTCGTCATCCATCCTCTCCACATGCCCAAATCACTTTAGCATATATTGTAATAGATAAATATAATAATTATTTACTGTAAAAGTACCAATTTATACTTAGGTACACCAATAGTGATGATTTGAATGTGATTTGTTTACATTATTCAGAAAGACACATTAAGAAGTTAAGTATTTTAATGAGTATTACCTAATTAATATTAATTAATATATATTATGGTTATACTTTTAAGTTCAGAGGGGTTAAAACAGAGATTGTCAAGTAATACTATAACACAATAATAAACTAGTAATAATTATATAAATTTAATCTCTCACGGTTATAAAACAGGTACCTATTAGTATTTTTTTAATTTAATTATATATCCCAAAAAGAACATTTGATGCAAAATTTTACCTTTTGCCCAGTAGTGTTAGCTGGGCATTGTCTATCAGAAGGGCTGTATCTATAGATGACATAGACACAGCATCACACAATGACAATATTATTCATGCTCCAATTATGAACAGTACTCAAGAGTCTCATAATAGTGTTCTCAAAGGTTTCTAATGAGGCAGGTAAAAATTAGGTATTTTGTCAAATGCCCTGGCGTTTAAAATACAGTAGATAGATAGATTTTGGTAAACCAGCATTGAGCAAGAAGTATTTTCTCATCCCATGCTTCTTAATTTTAAGGCGCCACACTATTATCCACAATCATAATAACAAACCTACCCATAATGTTAATCGTGCCAAAATATACAGCAAATTATCAAAATATCTACAAGTAAATTTAAACAGAAAAAAGTTTACTCCTCAATATTGTGGGAACTCAAGAAATTGATAACCACTGAAGGCGAGTGAATTATCTAAATACTTAATTCTAAATCTCAACACAACAGATACTAAAAAAATATTGAAACAGTACGGCGTACCTTTAAAACCAATCAATTTCTTTAACTTCTTATTCTTATTGTTGATAGCTTAGAGACGACTAATATCGTGTAAAAACTTTGTTCATCTTCCACAAATTTTTATTTGCATGTTAGCGTATCATGACATTATTTTTAGTAAACTTGTTCGGTTTGGTTTAACTGGTTGTTTGAGTTGTTTCATACGAATAAGCGGAATAAGTTGAAACTTAAAAATGATATGATCTAAGCAAGGACTTCCTTGGCTCTGCTAAGCATATCGCTCAAAGAGAATGTAAAAACTACCGTTTTATAATTTTATTATGCTGCTAAGGTTTCTTATTTGTTACATTACATGGAGGGCAGAGGCTGGAGCTATTGTTTACATGGAAATGTCAAAGTGACGTACCTCAGTCCCACAGACTACCTAGACCATTGACCTTGAATACCATGGACTGGCCCTACCAAAGAAATTGGTGTGCATTCCTGCAAAACATTGGGAAAATAAAATTACTGCCGTTTGGGTTGTACTCCAGAATATAATCGATATTGACATTGAGCCGGTGAGTAGTCATAATACATAATTGTAGATTATGATAAATATTTACAGGTTATTTGCGGTAAGTTATTTCATTTACGTATTCACACCATAGAGATATAAAGGATAGAGTGACAGAACCATAGAGATATTAGAATAGAGTGGTAGAGTGTAGTTATGGTCGTTATTACAATAACAGTTATGGTAATGCATTATTTGAGCGTAATGAATAATGAGTTATTGCATACTGAGTTATCCTGTTATCGTTATAAACTGTTATCGTGCTAAAATGACAACAGGATAGGTAAGAGTAGGCATGCAATATGCACACCACGAGTGTGTGAGAGAGATGACGATAGGCGCACGTGCTGTTATCGTGCTAAAATGACAACAGGATAGGTAAGAGTAGGCATGCAATATGCACACCACGAGTGTGTGAGAGAGATGACGATAGGCGCACGTGCGCTCGAGTTTCGCCGAGTCGCCGCTCCCGAGCCTCGCGAAGTCGCGACTATCCCAGCGCCAACCTTACGGCATTATAATCTTTCACGAAACGTAATAAAGGTCATACTTGCTTAAGTTATTTTTGGGAATCTTATTATTTTAGTTATCCTGTTATTGTTATGGCTTGTCAAGTTGTCAGTTGTCTCTGTTGTCTGTTGTCACTGTTGTCTGTTGTCGACGTTGTCGTTGTCGTGAAGTACATATTTAATGTATATATCGGACCAATGCTTTCTTTACAGTGTTTGTGAAACAATAACAGGATAACGACAACAGTTTACAATAACAGTTATTACATAATAACGCAACAGGATAATTCATTATTGCAAAACAACCGTTATTGCCATTACTAGTAGAGTGGGGCCTATTCGTGTCCGCCGGTGGGAGAGAGAACGCAACATTAAAGGCCCCCTGCATCTCTCTCTAACAATACATGCACAACATCAACATTACGCAGTGGCGTGCTACCTGTAACTATTATTTATATCAGTTTATCAGTAATCAATAGTTTAAAAATATATAAACTTTTTTGTCAATTCAAACTATCTTCGTGTATCAATAAAAACAACTTTTAAACTATTGATTACTAATAAACTGATTTAAATAATAGTTACAGGTAGCACGCCATTGCGTAATGTTGATGTTGTGCATGTATTGTTAGAGAGAGATGCAGGGGGCCTTTAATGTTGCGTTCTCTCTCCCACCGGCGGACACGAATAGGCCCCACTCTACTCTACCACTCTATTCTAATATCTCTATGGTTCTGTCACTCTATCCTTTATATCTCTATGGTGTGAATACGTAAATGAAATAACTTACCGCAAATAACCTGTAAATATTTATCATAATCTACAATTATGTATTATGACTACTCACCGGCTCAATGTCAATATCGATTATATTCTGGAGTACAACCCAAACGGCAGTAATTTTATTTTCCCAATGTTTTGCAGGAATGCACACCAATTTCTTTGGTAGGGCCAGTCCATGGTATTCAAGGTCAATGGTCTAGGTAGTCTGTGGGACTGAGGTACGTCACTTTGACATTTCCATGTAAACAATAGCTCCAGCCTCTGCCCTCCATGTAATGTAACAAATAAGAAACCTTAGCAGCATAATAAAATTATAAAACGGTAGTTTTTACATTCTCTTTGAGCGATATGCTTAGCAGAGCCAAGGAAGTCCTTGCTTAGATCATATCATTTTTAAGTTTCAACTTATTCCGCTTATTCGTATGAAACAACTCAAACAACCAGTTAAACCAAACCGAACAAGTTTACTAAAAATAATGTCATGATACGCTAACATGCAAATAAAAATTTGTGGAAGATGAACAAAGTTTTTACACGATATTAGTCGTCTCTAAGCTATCAACAATAAGAATAAGAAGTTAAAGAAATTGATTGGTTTTAAAGGTACGCCGTACTGTTTCAATATTTTTTTAGTATCTGTTGTGTTGAGATTTAGAATTAAGTATTTAGATAATTCACTCGCCTTCAGTGGTTATCAATTTCTTGAGTTCCCACAATATTGAGGAGTAAACTTTTTTCTGTTTAAATTTACTTGTAGATATTTTGATAATTTGCTGTATATTTTGGCACGATTAACATTATGGGTAGGTTTGTTATTATGATTGTGGATAATAGTGTGGCGCCTTAAAATTAAGAAGCATGGGATGAGAAAATACTTCTTGCTCAATGCTGGTTTACCAAAATCTATCTATCTACTGTATTTTAAACGCCAGGGCATTTGACAAAATACCTAATTTTTACCTGCCTCATTAGAAACCTTTGAGAACACTATTATGAGACTCTTGAGTACTGTTCATAATTGGAGCATGAATAATATTGTCATTGTGTGATGCTGTGTCTATGTCATCTATAGATACAGCCCTTCTGATAGACAATGCCCAGCTAACACTACTGGGCAAAAGGTAAAATTTTGCATCAAATGTTCTTTTTGGGATATATAATTAAATTAAAAAAATACTAATAGGTACCTGTTTTATAACCGTGAGAGATTAAATTTATATAATTATTACTAGTTTATTATTGTGTTATAGTATTACTTGACAATCTCTGTTTTAACCCCTCTGAACTTAAAAGTATAACCATAATATATATTAATTAATATTAATTAGGTAATACTCATTAAAATACTTAACTTCTTAATGTGTCTTTCTGAATAATGTAAACAAATCACATTCAAATCATCACTATTGGTGTACCTAAGTATAAATTGGTACTTTTACAGTAAATAATTATTATATTTATCTATTACAATATATGCTAAAGTGATTTGGGCATGTGGAGAGGATGGATGACGAAAGACTGACCAATCAGATATATAAGGCAAGTGTGAATGGGACAGAACGAAAGGGAAGAAATCCTAAAAACAGGACAGGTTAGAAGTACCCTGAACAGATGAGCGTGCATGAAGAATCTGATGGGAGTAGATGAAGCAAGAGTGATATGTCAGGATCGTTGCAAATGGCGTTCTGTAGTCTCTGCCTACCCCTCCGGGAAACAGGTGTGAGTCTTTGTATGTATGTACAATATATTGTTAAAATGATCATTGAACTTGGTGCGAAGGCAATATAAGTCGGGTAAAGAAACTCAATGTTAAGGTAATAGAAGCAGAGCAAAGGTCATAGACTCAACAAAGAGAGAATTGAAACACAACAAGGTTCTTCAGTTTGACATAAAAGGAACCAACAGAAATATGTTCTATTTGCTTTGATGTTTTAGAATGGCTTCCACCAGATTATTGTTAGAGGGCATGTAGGCTATGACTATGCGAATCTACTACAGTGTGCTAACTTAATTAGAAAAATGCCACCACACCGAGATCCAGTCTGTCTGTCCGTAGACTAATTGTTAGACTTAATATAAACTTGAAGATCAAGCAGCTATTATGTTTTTCTTATCCAAGACTTCTGAAATGATCATTCTGTGCAGACTTCGAAGAGAAACTTCAGTTATTAGAGAAAGTGAGAGAAAGTTATTCCTGACCATCAATTTGGTTTTAAGCAATATGATTCCAAAATAGAACAAGTCCATCAGGTCACCAATAAAATCAGAGATACCTTAGAAAAAAAACAAAATTAAAAAAATCTCTGCAACTTCTATACACTGAAAGAATCTAACCTTGAAGGAAGAGTATTTTAAGTGAAAGAAGTCGAAGACTGCTCTGAATTTCAAGACATCAGCAGGTGTGCCTCAGGGATTGTGACTGGAACCTGTACTAAATTCCATCTACACTGCAGATTTGCCTGAGATACCGGGAATAACTACGACCACATTTGCTGACGTCACTGCTATATTGGCTAGCAGCGGAAATCCAGCCCAGGCATCACAACTACTGCAGAGCCAATTAAACGAGATGGATGTCTGGTTGTCCCAACTAGAAAATTAAACCCAGTACCACCAAATCGAGAGTAATGCTATATTCTTGAGAAAGATCAGTTGTCTGCCAATATTATTATCTTTATGGCAATCTGCTACCACAAAGTGATAGCGTAAATAGAGAGTAAAGAGAGAGGGAACGCGTCAGCACGCCGCGGAATCGATCGTGCTGACGCGTTCTCTCTTTCTTTCTCGCTCTAGTAAATGACGGTCCTAAGTGACGGAAAAGGATAAAAGCATAGGAAAGTGCGATGCGGTGCTGATAGGTGTAGCTCGACCCTAGGATTCGCAAGAAGGCTTATTACGGGTCAATGTTCAAGTGTATCAGCACGTTAATCCTGTAATACCTATGATTGGCCAACTAGGATCCACTTTCATGATCTCTGGTTTAAATATAAGTGATGAATCTTTGTATCCTATTTATTGATTTTGTATAACGTAAGTATGTTGTAGTAAATCTTAGCTTGTAATGTTTGGCTTCTGTTTTTCGTTTTCTTGATTTGCTGGTATCTGATAACTATCTAGTAAAACATACTTGCTCTTTGTTTTGCGAGCTTTCGATCAAGCTTACACTTTGTAGACTTATGGACATATAACCATATCATCTGTATTCATTGATATAACGTTCGTTTGTTTGTCAACAGATGGACAAGTTCTTGCCAATAACCTTGTCAGGGCAGAACTTAGGTGAACGTCAACGCTATCTAAACTCACTAGTAAACCGAGCAGTCGTCGACCTTAAATCATTCCAGGACATAGCAAATGAACCAGAACTGTCACCTGTCGATCGTCTTTTTAAGATTGACCTCGCTATTAAACTCAATAATGTTGATTACATCGTCAAAACCTTAAAAGATGATGACATGCTATATGTCAGCAGAGCGTTGAAATGTAAATGGTTATTGGAGATACGTGATATTATTAATCCGAAATATTTGGAAGATGTGCTCTTCCCAGAGATGGTGATGCCAGCTATTACCAAGATGAAACATTGGCTTTACATCAATTTACATGATCCTTTAATTTGTCAGGAATTTTACCAATATCACAAAGATGCCAAATTCGATTTTGCTGTGAAATTTCTGACCCACTGTGATAATAACTTCCTTATAAGTGAGTTTCCTAAGATTTTGACGAAAATAACGCCTCACAACCTAAAAGTGTTTGGTGAGAAATGTCCTGAGGTCGTCAAAATATTTTTTGACTCGTTAGCAACGGACAATGATTTAGTAAAACGATATCTTATGGAGGAACAGAAGTTCTACAAGAGTATAAAAAGTATCTTGAGGTTGAATCCGGATATTTTTTTCGATATAACCGAGAAGTATCTTAATTTAAGGTCCTGTAATAAACTCAGCCCTTCAGCCACCGACTATGTATTACGTTTCCATAAAAACAGGTTTCTGGCTAAGCCGGCATTTTATGTCATATATGTTCTCCATGCTCCAACAGTAGTGCGAAGACTCAGCAGTGAGGAGTGTCAAGACATGGTGATCATGTTCGCGCGTGCAGAATACTTAAAGCAATGGTTCAATTATCCAAATATGGAGTTTCTTATAAAGCGTGTTAGCGAAAGTGAAAGGGGAGCCTTTAAAAAACGAGTGTTTGTAGACAAAGATGTAGGCGAGCGAGTGGCAGAATGGCCATATGCGCTTCCGACCTCACCAGTTGCAAACGATGATAGTTCTCAAAATCCGCCTGTCTTTCACGACAAGGACTATAGCCCCATACAATTAGGGGGGTTCCAACTTACTGATCGCATGAATGCATATCTGATGTCATTAGAATGTAGAGGGGACATGATAGAATGTTGTGGATTCCTTCGGACAGAATCAGAGCTGCAAAAGTTATTCAAAGAGTTCAGGTACGTAGGATTCGAGGGCACTTTTCATGCACTGAGGCCACGTATCAGTACAGCAAAGTCAGCTGACAGTCGACGCGATATGTTGCTTGTTTTGGTGAGCAAGAGTGGAGGAAGGGAAAATGCTGTTCGAACGCTTTTGCAGTTTATTTTAAGGCATCGCAACGAGGCGGTACACGAGCGTGCTGCCATTGTTCGTAGCCTCGTGAAACGAGCAAAAGCTTGGCGTTTTCCGCAGGATGTCTGGGACATGATGTTGGATTACGCCCACGGACTTGGTTTGGACGGATCTAAACCTGAGGCTAGTTGCTGTGAAGGGCTTCACGCCGTAGTGATGAGGCAACTCATTGCTACAGGTGATAGTGGACCTGCAATACTTACTGCTTTTTTTAAAGCATTTACGACTTTCACAGATTACAAACTTGTAGAAAGCGAACGTATAAAAATTGCCGCTGGTCTGCAACGGATTTTAGTAACAATTGCCGCTGATGTAGAATCTGAAGAAGCGGCAAATCATCTAACCAGGTTGCTTAATGTACTAAAAGATTATCATATGCGTATTGAGTCATCAGTGATAACAGCTGTAGCAGGACTGGCGGAACGTAACTCCAAAGCGGCTATCTCTCTATTGAAGCGCCTGTATAACGCCCGTGTTGGTCGTCGCGAGCTACTTGCCCAGAATTTAGAATTTAAACATGACGACGCTGCGCTTTTAAATGTATTACGTCATGACCCAGCCGTGCTTAAACTTGGGTGGGTCCTTCAGTTACTAGAAGAGAGGGAAACACGGGCTAACCATTTTTTTTCTAAAATAACAATTTATTTTAACGAGCGAGGTGGCCTAGCAGAACACATAAAAAATATGTTACAAAAGAAGATCACTGACAAACCTGATGTTGTATTAGCAAGACCACTCGCGATGTTTGCCGGTGGTGATATAATCTCACTGTGGCGTGAGCAGGACAAGGCGGGCGCTGAGCATCACAAACTGGCCGCAGCACTTCGAGCTAACATGCACCGAGCGCGGCCCGCTCCAGACGCACTGGCGCTTGGTTGGAGACAAGCCGGTATGAAGGCAGTAGCTTGTCGTGCGACGCGCTGCCGGCCGGCGCTGGTGCCAAACTTAATACAGACATTGTTAACAGAACGAGAAAAGCGCACGGTGCGATTAGCCCTATCACTGGCGTTTCGTACATCTTGCGCAGTAGATATATTTTCGGCAGCAGTCTTAATTCGACCGCTAGCGGCCTTGCGTGCAGCGTTACTGTACTATAGAAAGTTTGGCGATGCGGCTGATCTGAGAATCTGGGATATTGTCAAACCTACATTCTTTAGTGCAAATCTAGTATCTGGTGAAGGTCTTCGCCACATACTCAAAAAAGTCAAGTGCGTGCCGCATGCTATTAAACCAGACTTTTGCGCAATTTCTTATCTCACTCTCAGCAAAATTTCTAATTTCAATACGGATTATGTCCTCTGTGAGTTAATAAACGTTTTGCCCGAAGTCACTGACGATCTTCTCGAGGATGTAATGTTACAAATGTTGTTATGTATAGAGAAAGAGAATCCTGAATCATATCCCGCAATTATAGTGAGATATTTGATGTTGAGCAGAAGCAGTACAGAACTAAAAACAAGACTCGAGAGGACAGGAGACTTATTTCTGGCAATGTTGTATAGTTTCCGTGATACAGATGGTAGTTCTAGCAGGCATTATTTCTTTGAAAGAAATCTTACTCAACTCATAAGTTCTTTGCAGTATAATTTTGCCTTCTTCAATAAAGAATATCAGTGTTGCGTACCAGTCATTGACTGGGCTTTGAAGTGGATGCAAACATTTCTGCCAACTAAGGAATACTTCAAGCATTACTTCCCAATATATACGACAATATTGTATTATAAAGCAGTGAGGTATAATATGGAACAGAATCGTGAAATATTTGCAGATCCTGCAAAGAAAATGACCGAAGGAGTAAACATTGTAGGGTTTACATTTGGGAGGTATATTGCAAATGGATTGGCTGAAATGACCAAATATTTTGAATCGATCATTGAAATATATAAAGATGGTTTTAGAGATTGTTTGGACGAATACGTCGTGTTTCACCGTGGTGGAGCAACTCCGTTTATAACCGCAATGGTAAAGGGGATCATTGCAGGCAGTGTGGGTAATGAGGCTCGACTGGCTATCCAAGCTATGCAATTCCATGAAGCCGCGTGGAGTGACGAAATTGAAAATTTGGTTATGAAAACTGAGGACAAGGAGACTCAGTTCTTTTTGTATGCTGATTTATTTACCTGAGCGGTTCAGCACATATAACTTTATTTATAGAATATATTATATATGTTATGTGCCATTGTTGCCTCAATTATTAATGTAATGTAGGGTATTGGTGCATTTGACAATAATAGGTAATCGTTACGAGTATATTATGTATTTGTTGAGCTACGGCGACGAAACCAAATGTATTGTTAAAATTGTTGTTTTGCTGTAAGCTTAGCATTTAAGTTCATTTTAGGAGTCAACATTCAGCTAAAACTTAAAAGTGAATGTGTCTGTAGTTTAGTTCTTCTGTATATGGCAATTTAAGCCTAGACTGGACTGCACGTTTGGCTTAGTGGTTTAAGCGGACGCCTTACCGTACCGCTGACACTGCGCCGAGTGTGTGATGAGTTCGATCCTCACACGAGACAACACTTTTTGCGATTTATAAATTGTTGTTTCGGGTCTGGGTGTTCATTGTGTCCGTTAGTTGTGTATTTGTAAAGTCCCCCGCGACGCAGGATTTAATCCTAGTGCGGGAGAAGACTCATAAAAAAAAAATGAAAGTGATACCTAAGATTTCATGACATATTTAATTTGTATTTCTATTGAACTAAATTGCCTGATACTTTGCGAAGAATTCTAAGGATAATAAAATACCTTACAGTGATGATTGCAATTGGGATGGTGGCCTTCTCTAAAAGCTTGTCATCAAGCTCAGGCAGCACAATAGGCAGATAGAAATGTGGCCATTCTGCAGTCTACATATGTATATGAACAGACAATAAAAAATAAATTAAAATAAGCCTTTTAAAGAAATTAAATATACAGACATTACAGACTTGTTGCGGTAATGCCCTAGGTATTCTATGTGTAGGTATGACACGCGAGGCGCCTTTTACAATGGTTCGCACGCTTGTATTGTGATTGTAAAATCCAGAGCAAATCTTTTTATACATAGTCTATGGCTCAACGGAAGCGTTATCTATCGATTTCTGCAATTGCAAGCCTGTCAAAACAGGAGTATCATTAGTTCGCCGCCCCGGCTAGGAGTTTATGAAAACAAGTGCCGCAACGAATCAGTTTAAAAAATAAACAGTGCTAGGTGCTGAGAATAATTTATAAAATAATTTGTACACATAAGTCATATTACGTATGCTATGCATGTATTCAATTTTGAACCTTGTTGTAAAGTATTTCAATGTTCGTAAACCTATACCAAAATATAGAAATTAAATGTAACTCAAACATTATACGCATAAGCTTTTAATATTTACAAATGTTTTAATATTATCCTCTATATTACCAAAAATATATAATGTATAAAATAGTTTATTGTGTTTATTTATCATACGCCTGTCACCGCTCATAGCGAGATCAGGCTTGCCCTTCGTAGTAGATCAGCAAAGTTAAGTAACGCTTGCACAGGTCGCCAATTGGATGGATGACCACGTGTGTCATTTACACGAGCGGTACGTAAAAGCTGTCGGTCCCGATCCTGGTCTCAAGATAAGGATCGTTAGGGCGTGTCGGAGGACTTTTGGGCGATCTGAAAGCTCTGACACCAGAATTGCCCACACACTCACACGAAAAAGAAAGAAATATGTCTATCCTGTCCACATAAAATTATCCATCTCAATATAGTTATATTTTTCGATAAATGAAATTAAAATCTTAAGACACTTCAATAATTATCAGTCACTCAATCCTCTTTATAGTCTATACCCATTCAGAAATGAAATGTGCAATTATTTGATTTCCCTTTATTGCAACCAATTGCAACACTGTGCTAAAAATATTCGCAAGTATATAAATAAACACTTATTTACATGTTTTCACTCGAGTACAAGCACTGTGTTGTGTTGCATTTAAAATTGTGAAATAAATTGCGCAAAGCAGACAATAAGAAGATTCTTTCAAAAGGTAAGGCGAGCTCAATATTTGTAAAGCATGATACATTTCTAAAGAATTATGCGAAAAACCGACATTGATCAGGGGTCACTGATCATCTACACTCGTGATTGTTGCAGACTTTCGCGTCGCGAGTGTAGAGCCAGTTTTACATTGGTAGATAGATATAGGTCGGTTCACGAAAGATGACCACTGCGCAGAAATCATTTTTTAGGTCCCCGTGGAGGTGCGGGGTGAGGCGCAGGTGGAATGCCAATGGTGTGGCTCCGTTCTTGACGCATTCCCTAAATGCGTCAAGAATGGAGCCACGCCATTGGTGCACGAATGTACATATGCGCGACGGCCGCCATTTGTGGTCAACTTTCGTGAACCGTCCTATACTAGACGCGACGCTTCAATAATAAGTACTTACGTCATCGCCGGCTTTTGGCTGAAGATATTGTTGATCGTTTCCTCAGAAGCTGAGTATATCCACACTTTTAGACAAATGCAATCTATACATACTTATTATAAAATAGTCTGCTTTCTTTATCTAAATGTCTTTATCTAAAACGATTTTCACAAATATATATGTGATACCCGAGGAAGGTTTAGGTGTAGGTATCTATAAAATACGCGGGTGGATCAGGGGATAATGACTTTATTTCGATAAATGGATATTTCAACTTCTTGATAGCGACACCGGTGAAGAATCATCCTAGGTCACAAACTTCTAAACTTAGTAGGTACTACTAAGTTTGTGCAGTGATCTTGACTCTCCCACGCAAAACTACTTACCGGGTTTTGATGTCACTTTGCAGTAATATAACTCATAAGAAAATAAAATAGTCGAAGGCTCCCTTTTGTTAAGATCACCGATATCCCCGCAGGAACAGTCGCGTGCTGAAGTAACTGATATAAAATAATCATTATTAGAATTTAGAAGTGCCAACATATTATCGTCATTAACTTGTGTCATGCTTTGTTTGTCAACAGATGGCGCAGTTCATACCGGTAACCTTGTCAGGAGACACCCTGGGACAACGACATCGATACCTCAACTCACTCGTGAACCAAGCGGCGAACGATCTTTCCTGCTTTGACGAAAGTGAAGCGACGCCCGAACAAACACCCGTAGATCGACTGTTTAAGATAGATCTTGCCATTAAACTCCACAATGTTGACTACATCCTCAGGAATCTAAGAGACGATGACATGTTATATGTCAGCAGAGCATTAAAGTGTAAATGGCTTTTGGAACGACGCGACATAATTAATCCGAAATATTTGGAAGATGTGCTCTTCCCACAGATGGTGATGCCAGCCATCAGCAAGATGAAGCACTGGCTGTACATCAATTTACGTGATCCCTCAATGTGCCAGGAGTTTTATCAGTATTACAACGATACCAAATTCGAATTCGGAGTTAAATTTCTGCGACACTGTACAAATAATTTTGTATTGGACGAGCTCCCTAAGATATTGACCAAAATAACTCCCGACAATTTAAAAGTGCTCGGAGAGAAATGTCCTGGCTTCGTCAAAATATACTTTGACTCGTTGCCAACCGACAAGGAATTGGCCAAACGATATTTAACAGAGGAAAATAAATTTTATAACAACATAAAGTGTATATTGAAGGCAGATCCAGATATTTTTCTAGACATAACTGAAAGATATCATACCTTAAGTAATTCGAATAGACTTAGTTCTGCGGCTACCGACTACATCATACGTTATCATAAAAGTAGGTTCATGGCCAAGCCAGAGCTGTACGTCGTATATCTTCTCCACATGCGCACTGTCGCGACATGTCTCAGCGTCGAAGAGTGTGAGCACGTGGTGTTGAAACTAGCACGAGCAAATTTTATAACTTCCTGGTTCTCGTACAAAGCCGTGGAACCCTTGGTGAAACGTATCAGTCCTGAGAAGAGGGCTGCTTTTAAGAAACGAGTGTTTGTTGAAAAGAACGTCGGTGAGCAGGTGATTGACTGGCCATATCCGTTACCCGTTTCGCTGACAGTAGATACCTTACAAGAAAATTGCTTTGTGTTCCATGATCGCGAATTTAAACCTATAAAGCTGTATGGGATGGGATTAGATTATAGATGTATGTTGAAAAAACGAAAATATGGCAAATGGTCAGAACCTGCGGCCGTAAGGGATACACAATTGCAGAAACTATTTAACGAGTTCAGGTTTATGGGATTCGAGCATACGCTTCACGAGCTAAAGACGCGAGTAGGTGTGACGAGTTCAGCAGACAGACGTTGTGACATGCTGCTGGTGTTGGTCAGCAAGAGCGGAGGGCGTGTGGATGCTGTTCGAGCCCTGCTGCAATTAGCTATGAGACTACGCAACGAACCTGTGCACCAGCGCGCTACTGTCATCCGCAGTCTCGTGAAGCGAGCGAGTATCTGGCGCCTCCCGCAGGACGTGTGGGACACAATGTTGGAGTACGCCCGTGGCCTGGGATTAGATGGCTCTGAACCCGAGGCTGATTGTCGCGAGGGGCTGCACGCTGTAGTGATGCGCCAGCTCATTGCCACGGGAGATTGTCAACCCGCAGTGCGTACCGCCTTCCTCAAAGATTTTTCGACATTCGTAGAATATAAACCTGTAGGAAGCGAACGTTCGAAACTAGTCGCCGGTTTGCAACGCATTTTAGTAACAATTTCTTATGAAGCAACGCCTGAAGCGGCGGCATAGCACCTTAATCTGCTGCTCGATGTACTAGCGAAGTATCATATTAATTTTGAGTCAGCCCTATCAACCATCACAGCACTGGCAAAACGTAACCCCAAAGCAGCTAACTCACTGTTAATGTGTCTGTACGCAGCTCGTGTTGGTCGTCGGGAGCTACTTCGCCAGAACTTGGACATTCGACACGATGACGCTGCGCTTTTGAATGCATTACGTCACGATCCTGATGCAATTGCACCTGAGTGGGTCGTTCAGTTGCTAGCGGACAGTAAAACACGAGCCAACCATTTCTTTTTAAAACTTGCAATTTATTTTAAAGAGACTGGTGGCCTTGCAGAAATGATGCAACTTTCGTTGAAGGAGAAAATCAATCAGAAGCCAAATGTAATATTTGCTCGACCGCTGGCGACGCTTGCTGGTAGTGATATAAGTTCACTGTGGCGTGAGCAGGACGAGGCGGGCGCTGAGCATCACAAACTGGCCGCAGCACTTCGAGCTAATATGCACCGAGCGCGCCCCGCTCCAGACGCACTGGCGCTTGGTTGGAGACAAGCCGGTGTGAAGGCAGTAGCCTGCCGCGCGACGCGCTGCCGGCCGGCGCTGGTGCCAAAATTAGTACAAACATTGTTAGATGAACGAGTAAAACGTACGGTGCGCTTAGCGCTGATGTTGGCACAGAATATAGATAATGCAGCAGATTGGTTCTCATTGGCAGTGACGATTCGTCCGCTGGCGACCTTGCGTGCAGCGTTATTGTACTATCGAAAGTTTGGTGACAAAGCCGATTCAAGAATCTGTGATATTGTCAAATCTACAATATCAACCGTCGGTCTTAAGCCAGGTAAAGGATTTCGACGCATACTCGATAAAGTTGAGTGGATACCGAGCATGAATAAACCAGATTATTGCGCTCTTATGTACCTTGTTCGTCGCAATATATCTGATGGCAGAGCAGATTTCTTCGTTTGTGAACTGATGAATTATTTGAGTAAAGTCAGTGACAAACTTCTGGAGAATGTCATGTTACAAGTATTAGAAGATTTAGACAGGAGGAAGGCCGTATCTTTCCCAGCAATTATCATCAGATTCTTAATGTTGAGTAAAACAAATGATGAAGCAAATATAAGATTCGAGAAGATAGGATCGCCATTGTTGGCTAAGATTGATACTTTGCGAGCTAGGAGGGATAGTACAGAGGAGACTGACATAAAGTACTTCTTCTCAGACAGCTTAGAGCAGATGTTATCTTCTTTACTTTATAATTTTGCATTTTTCGACATCCAATACCAAAACTGCTTACTTGTGATCGAAAAAATATTGACTTGGGTGCAAAACTTTATGCCGAAGGACATGTTCTTTAAAGACAATGTTAAAATACACGCGATAATGTTATATTACAAAGCAGTGAGACAAAGTCTACAACAAAGTCCTGAAGTGTTCGAAGATCCCGCAATGACAATATCAGCAGGAGTAGACACTGTTGGGTTTATATTTGGCGGATATGTTGCGAAGGACGCGTCAGAACTGAGAACTAAATACTTTGACTCAATTATTGAAATATATAGCGAAGCTTTTGTGGAATTTTTGAGTGAGTACACCATGTCGGATGAACAGAAACAACGCTTCATCGCAGCTATTGTAAAGGGGATGTTATCGGAGTGTGTGGGTGGTGAGGCTCGTTTAGCCATATACACGGTTCGTTGTATGTTTGGGCATGAAGAGAACAAGGAAATTATAGACCTCATCATGAGAAATCCGGCTCAGGAAGCTCAGTTCCTTCTACATGCTTTGGCCTAAATATAATATATCTTATTCTATCAGCGTTGTTAATTATTCAAGTGTGTGCCAGCCTCTTTGGTATTGCGTTCACAGATATTTATTATTCAACTCTCTGAAGTATTCTACAAGTTAACGACAGAAACAGAAGAAAAAACTAAACGTATTTTTAGTACCTATTTTCATTGCATTTGAAACAGTCCAAAACAGTCAGTCACCAGAGATATCCTTCTGATATGAAATTTACAACATTTACAGGTAACTATTTTTTTATAGGCTCACGCCTGTATCCCCGTAGGGGTACGCAGAGGTGTAATATTACATCCAAATTTCACCATGAATTTTTAGGTCCCACGTAATAGGGGGCGAGCATATTGCCGTTACCGGGCACATCACCAAACTCCGTGCTGCTACTAAGAATTCGGAAAAACCCAGTACACTTTTGCCCGACCCGGGAATCGAACCTATTACAAAAAGAAACTATTTACTTTTATTAATACGATGTCAGTTTCTTTTTTGTAGTCAAGGTAGGCGTTGAAATCATTAACTGCGATAAGTTGACGATTCACGCTAGGATAAGGCAAGTTTATAGTTAATTTTATCTTGTTACAACAATTTATTGAGCTTCTTAATTAACTTATAACTATCATATTATAACAGTGTATTTTTTCTTAGTGGTCGTTATAAATCCTTTTGGATTATTATATTTTACATTTTGTTTTTTTTTTATTTAAATCACAATTAACCTCTCCTTCATGTATTATTAAAACATAGATACGTTCAATGTTGTATTATTATTGGAGAATTATAAAATGAGCGAATAAAATAAAACTAACTGACTGATGATGAGACACTGTTTTAATAACTTTTAGCGGCATGAATTTGAGTAAGCGAAAAATGAACTAAACTAGAACGAGATTAGGTACTAAAAGCGGGTTGTGTGTGATTAATCCATTTGAGATAAAAAAAAACCAGCCGTACGACTAAACTACTATGTGAGCGACTACATAAGTAGTAGAAATACAGAGAAGGTTACTTCAATATTAAGATTTTTCCAATTGAGGTTTTACATAACGAACTGCTAAAAATTTCACTTTAAGCAAGGTTTTGTAAGCTGCTTTATGAATTATTATTGGTAACTTAATTCTATTTAAGTTCTTATAGTTACCTATTTATTAATTTAATACGATTTTTTATGAAAACTACAGACTTTTGAATGGGGCGGGGTGACAAATCGATGCAGTCGATGAGCAGCGTCAGAACTGACGAAGGTGACGATACTGATTCATTTCGAAAATCACGATCAATTTATTTATGAAAATAATCTCCTTCACTCGGGAAACTTAATAGGTTATGTTAGGTTTTCTTGTGACCCTATACCCAAAAAATAGGAGCCCTGCTTCGTAGGGCTCCGTCAACTTAGCTTAAAAGACTGAAGCGTCTTATTTTATTTTGTTTTTGTTAAATTGATTTAAGTTAATGTATATTGCTTTGTTTGCTCGGAATACATTGTTTCATTTATTAACCTACCCTTAAATAATTTAATTTCTTGGCTAATAGTGTTTCTTCAAATAGTTATTTCATAAAAAAAAAATCATAAAAAAATGTGAGTTCATAGTACCTACTCTGCTCATTATAGTATTTTTCAAAGTGGTTTATCTATTCGAAATCCTTAATTTAAGATAAAATGCCGCTCAGTGTAAATAAATCATTAGCTAAATATTAAAAAAAAAAAATGCAGGACGTAACATTGACACTCAAAGAAATATTAGGTACGTCGCTCGAATATTATGAAGCTTCTCATTTTGTATTTTAAGTAACTCAAATTAATATTTGTAAGTTGGTGTTCTGTTGATTTCTCATCACTCGCAGTCAGTCGCTCACTTAGTAATTCTGTAACCAAAATTTATTATATTTGTCACTTAAAACTTCAATTTACAGTCACTCGTATAGTACCCTTATTATATACGTCCAAGATGGCCCTTTGATGCGACAGATTAACTAGATTTTCAAAACTTTATAATTTATAAATTAATCCTAAGTACCTATAGCGTAGATTGCTAATATTTTTGCCTTAATAATCTTAATATATATATTGATTGTCCAAATTTCTGCGCAATTTCTTACCTCACGCTGAGTAAAATATGTATTAGGTACGTATAGAGCGAAGAAATCTGAAATCGTCATTTCTAAAGCCTTCGATAGAGTTGCCCACCTTGCAATTCTCTCTATTCTAAGCTTGCAGCCTACGGCTTGCCGGATGATTCAACTGGGTTGCCAGCTTCCTGCAGAAACGCCGTATATGAGTCCTCTGTGATGGTCGGTCATCAAAGTTTCTTCAGGTAAATGCTGGTGTGCCCCAGGGATCCGTCTTATCGCCTTAACTTTTTCCTCTGAATATAAATCACAGGCCCACTATTGGGAACACAAATTGCTATGCAGATAACATATAAATTTTATTGCTATGCACATTGTGTATGGGTGATATCTCAGACATCTTACGGCTAAGCAAACCGACATACAGGTAAAATGGCGAAGGCATAGATAAATATAATACTTTACAGTAGCGAAGGCTTGCCACTGAGCTTTACCGGGTTTTAACAGTGTCTCGCTTTAAGTTACTGAGAACTTATTTGAGTTCAACGCGTGTGTATGTGTGTGTGCGTGTGCGTGTGCGTGTGCGTGTGCGTGTGCGTGTGCGTGTGCGTGTGTGTGTGTGTGTGTGTTTGGTTTGGTTTTTGGTCTAAGTCTGTATTTAAATCTTTAAATATATCGAATGTTAAATAATAGTAAAGGTATTACGAAGGGGTTGTCGACCAAGATAAAGGCTAGTAAATATATATTTCTTAGTAACATAATAATCAAGATAGTCCCAACATATCCCTGTAAGTAACGTTCTGAGTTTAGGCGTTTTTTAAGTAAATATACATGTGAGCATGCACGACATACTCGACGGTCAATTGCGTTTTTAAGTGTAGAACGAGCACAGGCAATTTGAGTGTAAGCTTTAATGTAGTTAGTTTTATGAATGGTTTTGAGTAAGCATTTTGAAAGGTGATTTCCTGTTAATTTATTTGATACTATTTGTTGTAAAATGTGTTTCTGTTTTATATGGGTGATAATTATTAAATTGTGTGTAAAAATAAGTGTAATAAAGTGTATCATAGCAATATTAGCAGAATTATCTCCACTCCTTTCTAGGCTATTTTTCAGGACATAGAACTCTCGAAATCCAGTCAATAAAGACACTCTCTTTATATGGAGAATGTGATTAAATCAGCATCCCGAAGACTCAGGGTCCTGAATAGATTGAGGAGGTTTTACGCGCGTAGCAGTTGTCTTTGTTGTACGAGACTCAAGGTTCGGTCCTGGAACGACTGCATACAGTAGGTACTTACTGGATGCCCTCAATATAAGCAGCAGCGCGCTGTCCGTATCATTGGAGATCCTCAGGCTATGCTTTTCGAACGATTTTCACCAATAGGTAGTGTAATTTCTGAGGAACTTTTGGGTATTCTATATATTAAAAGAATTTGTGTTTTATAATACGAGTCGGCCAGCCCGTTCTACCCAACCGATTCGCATGATTTTTTTTTTAAATGAAAGCTCTCGCTGCATAGATTTGTCATCAAGCATTAGAAATTACCTAACTTGCACATTCATCAAGTTATATGCAAAAACAGTTTTCTCCCATACATTTTTTACGTTTTCGTAGCCGTAGTCAATGACTTTCTACTTCTATATATCTGGTTCTCATTGAGGTAGACGTTTCGTTATAGGCCTATAACACGCGCTGAAAAGAGCTCTTTCATTTGATGCTATGCTCATTTAAATTGGGTAAGTTTGAAGGAAGATAGGTGTGGACATTGAACTTATTTTTCAATATTTTCCTATAAATTTCTTAAGATTCCATTGCTTTCTCTCTACATGGACGGTTCTAAATTTAAAAATATTTTTATGGCATCTAATAAGTTCCTTGCGGTAACTGCCAGGAAAAACCGCTATGCCTCCTTAAGGTGACCTTGCCTTACTTTCATACGGGTGTGAGTGTGGTGGTGTGTAAAATTATACCCGATGTTTGTAAAATTATCACTATAGTGAATTATTGCTGATGGCAGGTAATATTCCCCGAATGTTACCAGTTAACCCTTAATGTTGGGTGAACTGATCTCTGATGTTGAGGAATTTTTTTTTCTCCCTTTTTTGTATCGTGATGAAATCCAGTTACGGACTGTCCCTCAAAGGGACGCCTCCGCCAACTCTGTACCGAGTTTGGGACAGGTGGAGGGGGGTGTGTGTATAACGTGTTCCTCTATCGACCCTCATGACGGGGTCGCGGAACGACGTCAGTATACGCGCGACCCGAGGAATTTTCCCCAAATGTAGTGAAATTTCCGCTTAATGTTGGGAAAATCAACCCTACAGATGGGTAAATTACGTTTTATGTTAGGAAAATTTTTGTGTTTTTACTTTACGGACTTTCTTCGGGGATCTTAATTTTCTTTTATGTGGAATATATTACAGCGGTTCATAGTACTATTGCCATATAATTATATTACAAGTAGTAATGGCAATAACGGTTGTTTTGCAATAATGAATTATCCTGTTGCGTTATTATGTAATAACTGTTATTGTAAACTGTTGTCGTTATCCTGTTATTGTTTCACAAACACTGTAAAGAAAGCATTGGTCCGATTTATACATTAAATATGTACTTCACGACAACGACAACGTCGACAACAGACAACAGTGACAACAAACAACAGTGACAACTGACAACTTGACAAGCCATAACAATAACAGGATAACTAAAATAATAAGAGTCCCAAAAATAACTTAAGCAAGTATGACCTTTATTACGTTTCGTGAAAGATTATAATGCCGTAAGGTTGGCGCTGGGATAGTCGCTACTTCGCGAGGCTCGGGAGCGGCGACTCGGCGAAACTCGAGCGCACGTGCGCCTATCGTCATCACTCTCACACACTCGTGGTGTGCATATTGCATGCCTACTCTTACCTATCCTGTTGTCATTTTAGCACGATAACAGCACGTGCGCCTATCGTCATCTCTCTCACACACTCGTGGTGTGCATATTGCATGCCTACTCTTACCTATCCTGTTGTCATTTTAGCACGATAACAGCACGTGCGCCTATCGTCATCTCTCTCACACACTCGTGGTGTGCATATTGCATGCCTACTCTTACCTATCCTGTTGTCATTTTAGCACGATAACAGTTTATAACGATAACAGGATAACTCAGTATGCAATAACTCATTATTCATTACGCTCAAATAATGCATTACCATAACTGTTATTGTAATAACGACCATTACTAATTACAAGTGGTAGTTATGGTAGAAATTGTAGCTTTGGTAAGAATAGTAGTTTTGAGAGAAAATATACTTTTGACAGCACCGCCGGTTTTGGTAGAAATGGTAGTTATGAAAAAATGGTAGATATGATAGTGTTAGTACGAATAGTAGTTTTTGTACAAATAGTAGTTTTGATAGGAATATTATATTCGGTAGGAATAGTAGTTTTAGTAGAAATAGTATTTTTGGTATATATGGTAATTTTGGTAGCAATGTTACTTAAGATTGCTACCAAAGTTACCATTCCTACCAAAGCTACAATTTTCAGTCCAGCTGTGGACTACAAAGCACACGAAATTAAAAAAAGGTTTAAATTATTGTTCATCATCAACAGCCTTTTGCAGTCCACTGCAGGACTTAGACCTCTCCTTATGCATCTTTTGGCCTATACCACGCTGGCCAGACGGAAAGGCATAGGGTTTTTCTTTCGAGTTTTCCCTCTCTTAATTAATTGTTAGCAGTAATCAAACCTTTTTTTCTAAACAAATATATAAACTTTTTTGAATAATGTCGAAATATAGTTCGTTTTTGTCTACTGACTTGAAATTTTGTATATTTATTTGGAAGTCCTAACAGATTATCATAATTGTATTATATGAAAATTTAGCAATTCCAATAATATTACATACATACATATCGAATTGATATCCTCCTTTTTGAAGTCGTTAATAAGAGCTTTATTTTAGTTATACATATTATATATAATATCCCTATTGCGCGGCAAACCATTCAGTAATGCCAAGGTGGGAATTTCACGATACCTTAGGTGCAACACAAAGCCAATGTTGTGAGGTGAGAAGAGAAGTTTTGTGATTTATATATTTTTGGTTAGAATATTATCTTATTACTTATTAGATAAGGCAACAATGTACTCATCATACCTATATGTAAGAGCTTTTTTATAATATTAAAATATGCTGTGGAGCAGCACGGGTCTTCTAGTTATACTGTATATAGTTCTATATTATATCTGGTATTCTATATTTATACAAAAAAGAATAATAATATGTTGCATAAGTACAAATTTAGTGTTAACAATATCGTTCTATTGATTTTAATAGGGGATACATCTTATATTTTGAAAATAAAATAAGCATAATTACAGGGTGTAAAAAGACCCTAAACGAAAACTGAAACCCCATATAGTACCAATTATTACGATCATTTTTTACTTCCGCACCATACCTGGGAAATTACCGGTTCAGGAGATATTGAGGCTCAAAGTCACGATTTTTTGTTCGAATTATTCCAAAATCGTGTTTAGAATGATAAATGTACACTTTCTGCCAAATAAACATAAACAAAATTTTCAATATTTCCCTAAAATAAACGGCTTTAAAGTTCCCGACGCGTAGTGTATGCCTACCATCAATCAGCTGCGAGGTCATTCCCCTCGGCCGCGCGACCACGTGATCACATAAACTGCCGCCACCGCGGCGCACGGTGTAGGTAGATACGGCCGGCGTAGGTACGATGTCTGCAAGCGCGCGCTATACATTGCCGGTAATAAAAGTTGTAAATATTTTTAAGCTTAAAATTTTTTTTTTGTTTCCGAGGTATTATTTTCGCGTAGTATGACTTGGCATGATGTGCAAAACGAGTAGACTTCGGCTTGGTGATGGGTCTTGTGACACCCTGTTTATACTTATACAAGAGCCGAAATTAAAAATCTAATTTTGAAGGCGTTACGGAAGTCATCCGTATCGCAGTCAATTGGCAGCGAGCCCAGAAGACTGTAAGCACTGCCTCGTTGTATAGCAATGCTAGCGTTAATGCTCTTTTGTGTTTAGTCCGATTAGGTACTAACTATCTAAGACGCAATAAAATTCAACTTCACGAAGCAATAAAATCACTTTCAATAATAATATTGCCTTAATAGATTGACTGCGTTATAATTCTGATCCTGAAACACTTATTTATCAGTCATCGAACATAAAAACAGAAACTAATTATACCAAATCAGTAGTAAATAGAATAAAAATAAAATGTACCAATACTTGAATCTCGTTGTTGCAACACTGTTCTAAATA
Source organism: Euclidia mi (assembly GCA_944739405.2). NCBI lineage: Eukaryota > Metazoa > Arthropoda > Insecta > Lepidoptera > Erebidae > Euclidia > Euclidia mi. The sequence continues at coordinate 39,131,849 of OX123205.2, read as the reverse complement.
TCACAGATCTGTGTCTTTTCTCAAAGCTAAATATATTCGCAAACTTATTAATAATCGCTTGCTTCTTTTCATACGAACACAGTGTAATGTTGCATTTTTAAAAGTGAATTGAATTACAATAAGAAAACAGACAAAGATTGTATCAAAGGTAAGTTCAAATATTATTTTGCTAAGCATGGTCGGTATATTATGCCTTTCACGTCGTGACAAAACTAAAGTTTGCCTATGAATATCAGATGCCACAGTCTGAATCAGGGTTTTAAGTTTCCTGTTCGATGTGTTTACTTTTGATATTGTGATTCTTATTATGGTAGCACATGACTCCATCGTAATGTTTTTTTAAAGCACTCGGTACTCACCTACTCACACATGCTTGGCTTAAGCTTTTGAGATAGATAGTTAAAGTCTTTAAGGCCGGCGCACACTGACGTCGCGGCATGGCACGGCATAGCAAAGGACTTTTTATTTTTATGGATCAAGTTATATTTATTTTTATTTCAATAAATTTAGAATTCATTTTACTTAATTTTGATACAATCATATCGCGGCACGCCGTAGCATAGGTACTGCGGGACGCCACGGCACGTCGTCGCATCCCGCAGTATGCCACGGCGTATTCATTAATTAAATATGTTGCTGAATTCACCGTTAGTAAATCTTGCTCTCCATAAATTATGTACTTACCCAGAACTGTTTTCTTTTTACCGTATCAGTTTGTATTTGTCTTTCTTCATCTTCAGCATGAAGTGCTATTAATACTAAATTCCAGTAAATTGGACGCTTCGGTCACACCGAAGCGTCCTTCGAGCTACCTACCGAAAGATGCGGTGCCGGCCGAGACGTGCCGCATCGAGCCGTCAGTCGGCGCCGGCTCTTATTGTGCAAATGCATAGTAATCAAATATATCCGGACACTAATAGTTGTTTTAATAGAATATACATACATATGTGGGGATATATTACCTATACATACCTACAAATAATACCTACATAATTGAGTTGACTATAAAACTGTTTTCGGATACTTACATATTTTTTAAAGCAGGCTCTACACTCGCGTGTGACGTCACGCCGTGAGTTCACTCCTCACTCGTAAAGCCCCACAGTCTTGCTCGCCACTATGATGGACAACAACGTGATTTCTTTTGCCGTGTCACTGCCTGCCATATATTATATGCTATTTATAATATGCTTATTATATGGTATATTTAAGATAGCAATAGCTATGCGTGTTTCGGCTGCCAGAGTATCGGCTCAGCTTGATAACACTCAATGAGGGTCAGTTCCTGATCATTATCCCACGTAGCATTCATATTTAAGCCAATCACCATCCCACGCACAACCACTCCCTACGATGTCTTCTACCTAATTGCAGAAAATTGCAAGTGTGGATGCGTTCACGTTTGCAAGCCGCAAACTAGTGTCCGACCGAAACTGGTTTTTCAGCCGAAACCTAAACCAACCGAACTTTCGGCCTTGCTCTTAGTTTCGGCCGAAACCGAAACCGAAACATACCCAAACATGTTACAAATTGCTATTGATACTAAAATCTAGTGTTAAGTACCTAGATTTTAGTATCAATATAGTATTTAAATCAATGATCAATATCCTAAATACCCATTGACATATATATATTTTCATTATCATTCTGTGACGGCCGGTGTCATGTCAAGCTGTCATCCGTACAGCTGTCATCACTACGGTTGTCAAGAACTACTGACGTCTACACGACATACTAGCCGGTCGACAAACACAATAATTTGCAAAGAGGTTTGAAGACTATTTTATTATTTGGAAATTACAGTTTTTAGTTCGATGACGTATACACTCTGTCAAGTGTTCGCCAAATTCACCAGTCATTGACAACAAGGCAATGGCCGTGCGGATAACACAGCCGGTTCACGTTCTGAGGGCGTGGGTTCAAATCCCAGTCATAACAGTTATGTGGATTTTGGTTTTTATGAAATTTGTAAAATGTCTATGAATATTTGGCAAATATTTAAAAAGGGATTATTTAAATAGAAAATAGAAAATTCGAGAAACTTCAGGAAGGAATGAAAATGTTAAAAAGAGTCAGGAGATGGAAAAACAATTGAATAATGAAATGAAAATCGAAATTAGTGGATCTAAAACATTCCTCGGGGTATATAAGGCGGTGTAGACGCAATGAGCGCCAGTTTAGGTTGAGAAGTGGTAAAGTGGAGAAGAAAAGGAAGAAGTAAACGGAAGAAAGAAGTAGTAGTGAAATAAAGTGAAGTGAAAGTATAATGCAGTGAAGTGCAGTGATGTGCAGTGCAAAAGATGTTAGTGTTGGTGCTTTCCACGTCGAAATCGAACGACGCCTCGTGTGTGTGAAGTCGAATAAAGTGTCATCAGTGCTACTCGGTGTTTCCTTCCAATCCCGTTACCCCGTCCGTAACAATACGTACAGATAGTTATATAGGTAACAACGAAGAATAAGAAGAAGCCCTTGAAAGGCAAAACAGTCGATCGTGACATCGGAGCGACAGCTCCAACGCTGGCAGGAGCGCTTCTAAATCTTCCGAGTTTCGAACGACCCTGTCATACCGACCACTTCCGAAAGTCTGCCAACACAGAACATCCACATTGATGTTTCTCCGCCTACTGAAGAGGGAGTAGTGAAAACCATTAGATCACTCAACCATGGCAAAGCACTAGGAATCGACCTGATCACGGTGGAAATGCTAAAAGCGGATATTTCTACCGCTATGAACGCGCTAAGACACCTCTTGCAGAACATCTGGTCAGCTGAGGAGTTACCCGACTATTGGAACAAAGGCCTCCTCTCACAGATTATCGAGGGCTGTTTAACCTCTCCTTCGCAAAGAGCAGGCTGGTGTCCGGTCCAGCAGACCGTGCACCAACCAGATCAATATCTTGCGCATAATCCTATAGCAGGCATCAGAATGGCAGAGGAAAATGTATTTGACCTCAGTGGATTTCGAAAAAGCTTTTGATACGCTGAGGTGGACTTGTATCTAGGACCGGTTACGGAAAATCGGGATCTCCACAAAGATTACTAACCTGAATAAAGCCATCTACAGGAAGTACTCTTGCAGAGTGACTTACGACAGTCTTGTTTCGGGGGTCATACCAGTTCTCGCGGGTGTGCGTCAAGGCCGTCAAGGGTGTCTCCTCTCATCTATTCTCTTCCTTGTCATCCACGATAGCGTCTCACTCTATGACTGAGAACGGACGGAGAGAGGACTGAAAATCAACAACAGGAAGACCAAGGAAATGGGGTGCAGCGCAAAAAAATCTCTTTGCCGTTGCTCATTGACACAGAGGCTGTAGAAAGGGTCGACAAAGTCATACATCTCGGTAGCGTACTGTCAGAAACTGGAGAGACCGAAGAGGACATCCCCTCTGGAATCGCTAAAGCGAGAGCACCTTCACACTGGTCCTTACTGTATGGCAATCGCGGAAATTGACTTGGAGAGTTAAGCTCCAGATATTCTGGTTCAAAGTTTGAACTGTGTTGCTGTACGGATGCGAGACGTGGGAGCTCACAAAAGACATCTCGTATCGTCTTTAGGTCGTCGTCAACTGCTGCCATCGCCAATTCTCGGTATTTACTGGCCCGAGAAAATATCAAATATAAATCTGAGGGAAAGCTGCTGTGAGACTTCGATCGATTACAGATCAAACGCCCCAAGTGGAAGTGAATCGACCACACGTTCCAAAGGGACCCTGAACATAATTATACCAAGGCAAGCCCTAGACTGGAATCCCCAAAGAAGGCGAAAATGTGGCCGCCCTAAACAGAATTTGCGGCGGACAATCGTCGCAGAAGAACATAGGTAAGACCTGAAGCGATACGAAGCGAAAACCTCAAGACCGAATGGGATGGCGATGCGGATGTTGGAAGTAAAGTTAAAATAAGATAAAATAATTTAAACCAATGTCAATTGCATATTAACACTTAAATTCCAGTAAAATGAAAACCGAGAATACTTCTTTTGTTTGTCGCTTAAAAATAAAACTCATAACAATTAATTTCAATCAAATTATATAAACTATTGTCATTTAAATGAAATTATAAATAACATTAATAACAGAAGTACCTACAGCTACTACTACTAAAAAAAACAACTTAATCCGTTAACGAAAGAGCTGGCGGCGGGCGCGAGCGAGAGAGTTAGCGGTGAAACTTATCGGACCACGCACAAAAATTCACGAACCCTGGAGTTTCGGTGTGGCCGAAACCGAAACTAAAACCGAAACTAGAATTTTGGCCGAAACTGGCCGAAACCGAAAGTTTCGGTCGGTCACTACCGCAAACCCTTTGTCGCGGGCCACAAGACCGACACTGATCGGAGAACGGCGCGAAGCGCGAACGAGAAGGCGTGAATTGCATCTACACTCGTGATTCGCAGTTGATGCGGACTTTCGCGCCGCGAGTGTAGAGCCAGCTTTACATTGTTGGATAGATACCAGACGCGACGCTTCAATAACAAGTACTTACGTCATCGCCGGATTTTGGCGGCAGCTATTGTTGATCGTTTCTTTAGAAGCTGAATTTATCCACACTTTTAGACACACGCAATCTATACATTTTATAAAATAAAGTCTCCTTTCAGTCCTCTTCATCTGAATGTACTCGAATAAATTTAAAAAAGCTTTTTTCTACGATTTTCACAAATATATGTGACTAGCTTTTGCCCGCTGCTTCGCACGCGTTAAATTCGGGGTAACACAAATCTACTTTCAGTCTCAAGTAATGTGAAGACACTCCGGATTATTCTAAAGACTTCAGAAATTCTATAGGGTAAAAAGTAACTTGGTCAGTATCCATGACATTATCTACCCTCATCTATCTACCGAAAGGTACATCTATCCATCTATACGAGGGTCAAACTGAAAGTTCTTAGAACTGGCCACTTATAAACAATATAATAAAAAAAATATTCTAAAATTTGAAAATAGAACTCTTTGCCAATATTACTGAGTATATATTTCATTCATTTGTCATTTGTTTTACGATTTGGCGGCAAATTGAAAATTGTCTGTGTCACGTCAACATGAATTTAACACGAGAAAATTTTCGTGCAATGATTTTTTATGACTTTCGATGTCATTTAAGTCAACAAGAAAGTTATGATAGACTACGATTGGCCTTTCACGATGAAGCCCCATCTCGTGCGACTGTTTACAACTGGTTTAATGAGTTTAAACGTGGTCGCACTAATCTCACTGATGATGTACGTGAGGGACGGCCTTCTACGGCGACGACTGAAAATAACATCTGTGTTGTGCGGCGTATGATAGAGACTGACAAAAGAGTGACCTATCAGCAGATTCGGACAAGCTTAGGCATCGGTATGAGTCAAGTGCACAAAATCCTCCACGAACATTTAGCGGTCAGGAAGCTTTGCGCCCGGTGGATACCTCATAATTTGACTAAGGCTCAAAAACTCCATCGTGTGGATTGGTGCCGTAAAATGATTGAAAGATTTAACGGAGGTGACTCAAATGCTGTGTCGAACACAGCATTTGAGTCACCTTCGTTAAATCTTTCATACTAACAGGTGACGAAAGCTGGATTTACTGTTATGATCCTGAAACCAAAAGACAATCTGCTCAGTGGGTGTTTCCTTTCGAGGAGTTGCCAACTAAAGTGAAGAGAGATCGAAGTGCGGGAAAAAAAATGGTGGCCTCGTTCTTTGGAAGGATAGGTCATTTCGCAACAATTGTGTTAGAGGATCAAAAAACAGTTTCTGCAGAATGGTACACTACCAATTGTTTGCCACTTGTCTTGGAAAAAGTTCGAGAGAAACGACCTCGCAGTAGGATCCTCCTTCACCACGACAACGCCTCGTCGCACACCGCCAAGCGAACGATCGACTATTTGGCGACATCAAACGTTGAATTACTGGGTCACCCGCCGTATAGCCCCGACCTCGCGCCTTGTGATTTTTATTTATTTCCAAAAATTAAAGAAAAACTTAAAGGAAAGCGGTTTATGAATGCTGAAGAAGCGGTGGCTGCGTATCGCGATGCCATTGAAGAGACCCCTAAGGACGAGTGGGCAAAGTGCTTTTCCCAGTGGTTCCATCGCATGCAGCGGTGTATTGACGTCAATGGACAATATTTTGAAAAGATATAATAAAACTAATAACTGGCTAATGTAATCAGTTTTTGATTTTCTAAGAACTTTCAGTTTGACCCTCGTACTAATATAATAAAGCGGAAGAGTTTGTTTGTTTGTTTGTTTGAACGCGCTAATCTCAGGAACTTCCAGTCAGATCTGAAAAAAACTTTTTGTTTCCGATAGCCCAGTTATTCCGGAAGGCTATAGGCTATATAACATAACGCTTCGACCCTTTGGGGCCGGGCAAAAGGCTAAAAGATAATGTCGGCTAATCTCAGGAACAAGCAGTCGGATTTTAAAAATTGTTATTGCCTATGATAGCCCAATTATTCCGAAAGGCTATAGGCTATATAAAATTACGCCACAACTTTTAGGGGCCAGACAAAAATAATAAAATGGTCAAACGAGAACGGGGAGGGTTGGGTCAAAGGCAAAAAAAGGCTAAACGAATAGGATACAATCTATATGGATATCGCGTTTCGAGATTTTCGGGACGCTGATTAATAATATGAAAATAATGACATTTATTTAGTGATCCAAGATGGCGGACGGGAAATCAAAGATGGCGGATGAGAAAATATTAAGAATCAATATGGGTATCGCCTTCGATATTTTAAGGGGTGGGGATTCGAAATACAACATCTATTTCGTGATCAAAGATGGCGGATGGGAAATCAAAGATGGCGGAGGGGAACATTTTAAAAAAGCAATATTGGTGTCGTCTACGATGTTAAAAGGGATGGGGAATCCAAATACAACATCTATTTCGTGATTCAAGATGGTGGATGGGAATCAAAGATGGCGGATGGGAAAAATTAAAAAAATCAATATGGGTATCGTCTCTGATGATTTAAGGGATGGTGAATCCAAATACAACATCTATTTCGTGATCAAAGATGGCGGATGGGGTTTTTTTAAAGTCGATATGGGTATCGTCGCCGATATTTTAAGGAATGGGGAATTTAATATTATATAAAAATATATGTTTGTTTGTTTATCATTTATAGACTCTGAAATGATAAGAGATTAAGCGCTAAGTCAATGGTAACTTTGGAAAAGGGCCTTGGAAAAAAGGTAATTAAATAAAAACTCTTAAAAAGGCGATACGGAGTTCGCTGGGTCAGCTAGTATTCTAATACATGTTCAATCATAGACTAATGATTGGTCTCGCTCTGTCGAAGCGATACCGATCATTTGTCTAGGTGTTCAATATATCTCTATAAACATTTTCGCATTTTTAATATTAGTAGGGAAAATCGTTTCAGCCAATGACGTATATAATATAGACGCACCATACTCCCACAAAGCGGTTCTGAAAAACGGCTACAAATACCAAATAATATCTTGTATGAATAAAGAAAGAGAAAGTAAATAAGTACTATAGGGGAAACCTGTTGTTAGAGAGATAATTTTAGTTTTTTTTTTTTATTCTTACATACAAATTATTGTTACGGAGCGTACTATCATAACACAGGTTCGCGCGTAACTAAACGGAATGGCGGCATTTGCCTTCATTTCAGTTTACCATTTCAGTGTGCGGGCAACACATCTATAGTTTTTATATATCTTTGGTTTCAGCCGTTTCGGTCACGTGTATTGACTATTCCGTCAGGTGAGTCGGCACACATCTGACGGAAAATGCGTCGAGTCTAGTCAGTTTCTGCGTTCAGTAACTACAGTGCGGTTGCTTTGTATGTCATTTAATTTTAAAACGTCACCCAACGCGTCAATCAAAATTCACGAGGTGCGTGGTGCGCGCGATCTCGACCGATAATGCGTTGACGGAAACAGAACAGACGCTGTACGCTCGACGTACTAACGGATCATCGGTCAGGTGTTAAAGGTTGAATGTTTTTCTATATATTTGTATGTTTTGGCGTTACGCGACCGATAATACGTGACGCATCTTCCGTCAGATATGTTCCGACCCTTAAGCTTATTATATAATAATTAGTTTATTTAAGCGAACAATTTAATCAACGTGCACGATATGACATTATGTATGACGTGACAGTACTGACAGATATGCGATAGCACATGCGCAGCACTTAATTATTAGCGCATGCGTTCTTACTTCCAAGAGGTAAATTTGTGCCTCCCAGTCAAATTTTTGCAACTTATGGTAGCCTACGTCCGTCTCCATGGTCCAATATATCTCTATATTAAATTTCAACTAAATCGGTTCAGCCGTTTTAGCGTGAAAACGGAACATACCTACATACATACACACTTTCGAATTTATAATATTATTATTATTATAGTAGGTGAAAAAATATATAAATTACGCGGGTGGAGCAGGGGATAAAGTCTTGTTTTCGATAAATGGACATTTCAACTTCTTGATAGCGACACCGGTGAAGAATCATCCTGGGTCACAAACTTCTAAATTTAGAAGCTTGTTCAGTGACCTTGACTCTCCCACATAAAAAAAAACTTACTGGCTTTTGATGGCACTTTGCAGTTATATAGCTCATAAGAAAATAAAACAGTCGAAGGCTCCCTTTTGTTAAGATCACCGACATGCCTGCAAGAACAGTCGCTTGCTGAAGTTACTGTTAAAAAATAATCATTATTAGAATTTAGAAGTGCAAACATATTGTGATTAACTTGTGTCATGCTTTGTTTGTCAACAGATGGCGCAGTTCATACCGGTAACCTTGTCAGGAGACACCCTGGGACAACGACATCGATACCTCAACTCACTCGTGAACCAAGCGGCGAACGAGCTTTCCTCCTTTGACGACAGTCAAGCTACGCTCGAACAAACACCAGTAGATCGACTGTTTAAGATAGATCTTGCCATTAAACTCCACAATGTTGACTACATCCTCAGGAATCTAAGAGACGAAGACATGTTATATGTCAGCAGAGCATTAAAGTGTAAATGGCTTTTGGAACGACGCGACATAATTAATCCAAAGTATTTGGAAGATGTGCTCTTCCCAGAGATGGTGATGCCAGCCATCAGCAAGATGAAACACTGGCTGTACATCAATTTACGTGATCCCTCAATGTGCCAAGAGTTTTATCAGTATTACAAAGATACCAAATTCGAATTCGCAGTAAAATTTCTGCGACATTGTTCAAATAATTTTGTTTTGGACGAGCTCCCTAAGATATTGACCAAAATAACTCCTCACAATTTAAAAGTGCTTGGAGAGAAATGTCCTGGCTTCGTCAAAATATATTTTAACTCGTTGGCAACCGACAAGGAATTGGCCAAACGATATTTAACAGAGGAAAATAAATTTTATAAAAACACAAAATGTATATTGAAGGCAGATCCAGATATTTTTCTAGACATAACTGAAAGATATCATACCTTAAATAATTCGAATAGACTTAGTCCTGCGGCTACCGACTACATCATACGTTATCATAAAAGTAGGTTTATGGCCAAGCCAGAGCTGTACGTCGTATATCTTCTCCACATGCGCACTGTCGCGACATGTCTCAGCGTCGCAGAGTGTGAGCACGTGGTGTTGAAACTAGCACGAGCAGATTTTATAAGTTCCTGGTTCTCGTACAAAGCCGTGGAACCCTTGGTGAAACGTATCAGTCCTGAGAAGAGGGCTGCTTTTAAGAAACGAGTGTTTGTTGAAAAGAACGTCGGTGAGCAGGTGATTGACTGGCCATATCCGTTACCCGTTTCGCTGACAGTAGATACCTTACAAGAAAATTGCTTTGTGTTCCATGATCGCGAATTTAAACCTATAAAGCTGTATGGGATGGGATTAGATTATAGATGTATGTTGAAAAAACGAAAATATGCCAAATGGTCAGAACCTGCGGCCGTAAGGGATACACAATTGCAGAAACTATTTAACGAGTTCAGGTTTATGGGATTCGAGCATACGCTTCACGAGCTAAAGACGCGAGTAGGTGTGACGAGTTCAGCAGACAGACGTTGTGACATGCTGCTGGTGTTGGTCAGCAAGAGCGGAGGGCGTGTGGATGCTGTTCGAGCCCTGCTGCAATTAGCTATGAGACTACGCAACGAACCTGTGCACCAGCGCGCTACTGTCATCCGCAGTCTCGTGAAGCGAGCGAGTGTCTGGCGCCTCCCGCAGGACGTGTGGGACACAATGTTGGAGTACGCCCGTGGCCTGGGATTAGATGGCTCTGAGCCCGAGGCTGATTGTCGCGAGGGGCTGCACGCTGTAGTGATGCGCCAGCTCATTGCCACCAGAGATTGTCAACCCGCAGTGCGTACCGCCTTCCTCAAAGATTTTTCGACATTCGTAGAATATAAACCTGTGGGATGCGAACGCACGAAACTTGTCACTGGTTTGCAACACATTTTAGTAACAATTTCTTCTGAAGCAAAGCCTGAAGAGGCGGCATACCACCTTAATCTGCTGCTCGATGTATTAACGAAGTATCATATTAATTTTGAGTCAACCCTATCAGCCATCACAGCACTGGCAAAACGTGACGCCAAAGCAGCTAACTCACTATTAAAGCGTCTGTACGCAGCTCGTATTGGTCGTCGGGAGCTACTTCGCCAGAACTTAGACATTCGGCGCGACGACGCTGCGCTTTTGAATGCATTACGTCACGACCCTGATGCGATTGCCCCTGAGTGGGTCGTTCAGTTGCTAGCGGACAGCAAGACACGAGCCAACCATTTCTTCTTAAAACTTGCAATTTATTTTAAAGAGACTGGTGGCCTTGCAGAAATTATGCAACGTTCTTTGCAGGAAAATATCAAGCAGAACCCAGATGTAATATTTGCTCGACCGCTGGCGACGCTCGCTGGTAGTGATATAAGTTCACTGTGGCGTGAGCAGGACGAGGCGGGCGCTGAGCATCACAAACTGGCCGCAGCACTTCGAGCTTATATGCACCGAGCGCGCCCCGCTCCAGACGCAGTGACGCTTGGTTGGAGACAAGCCGGTATGAAGGCAGTAGCATGCTGCGCGACGCGCTGCCGGCCGGCGCTGGTGCCAAAATTAGTACAAACATTCTTAGATGAACGAGTAAAACGTACGGTGCGCTTAGCGCTGATGTTGGCACAGAATATAGATAGTGCAGCAGATTGGTTCTCGTTGGCAGTGACGATTCGTCCGCTGGCGACCTTGCGTGCAGCGTTATTGTATTATCGAAAGTTTGGTGACAAAGCCGATTCAAGAATCTGTGATATTGTCAAATCTACAATATCAACCGTCGGTCTTAAGCCAGGTAAAGGATTTCGACGCATACTCGATAAAGTTGAGTGGATACCGAGCATGAATAAACCAGATTATTGCGCTCTTATGTACCTTGTTCGTCGCAATATATCTGATGGCAGAGCAGATTTCTTCGTTTGTGAACTGATGAATTATTTGAGTAAAGTCAGTGACAAACTTCTGGAGAATGTCATGTTACAAGTATTAGAAGATTTAGACAGGAGGAAGGCCGTATCTTTCCCAGCAATTATCATCAGATTCTTAATGTTGAGTAAAACAAATGATGAAGCAAATATAAGATTCGAGAAGATAGGATCCCCATTGTTGGCTAAGATTGATACTTTGCGAGCTAGGAGGGATAGTACAGAGGAGACTGACATAAAGTACTTCTTCTCAGACAGCTTAGAGCAGATGTTATCTTCTTTACTTTATAATTTTGCATTTTTCGACATCCAATACCAAAACTGCTTACTTGTGATCGAAAAAATATTGATTTGGGTGCAAAACTTTATGCCGAAGGACATGTTCTTTAAAGACTACGTTAAAATACACGCGATAATGTTATATTACAAAGCAGTGAGACAAAGTCTACAACAAAGTCCTGAAGTGTTCGAAGATCCCGCAATGACAATATCAGCAGGAGTAGACACTGTTGGGTTTATATTTGGCGGATATGTTGCGAAGGACGCGTCTGAACTGAGAACTAAATACTTTGACTCAATTATTGAAATATATAGCGAAGCTTTTGTGGAATTTTTGAGTGAGTACACCATGTCGGATGAACAGAAACAACGCTTCATCGCAGCTATTGTAAAGGGGATGTTATCGGAGTGTGTGGGTGGTGAGGCTCGTTTAGCCATATACACGGTTCGTTGTATGTTTGGGCATGAAGAGAACGAGGAGATCCAAGACCTCATCATGAGAAATCCGGCTCAGGAAGCTCAGTTCCTTCTACATGCTTTGGCCTAAAGATAATATATCTTATTCTATCAGCGTTGTAAATTATTCAAGTGTGTGCCAGCCTCTTTGGTATTGCGTTCACAGATCTTTATTATTCAACTCTCTGAAGTATTCTACAAGTTAACGACAGAAACAGAAGAAAAAACTTAACGTATTTTTTGTATTATCATTGCATCTGAAACAGTCAGTCACCAGAGATATCCTTCTGATATGAAATTTACAACATCTACAAGTAACTATTTTTTATATTTATTTTATAGGTTCACGCCTGTATCCCCGAAGGGGTACGCAGAGGTGTAATGTGTAATTACACCCACATTTCGCCATGAATTTTTAGGTCCCACGTAATAGGGGCGAGCCTATTGCCGTTACCGGGACTCCGTGCTGCTACTGAGAATTCGGAAAAACCCAGTAACACTTTTGCCCGACTCGGGAATCGAACCTATTACAAAAAGTAACTATTTACTCTTATTAATACGATGTCAGTTTCTTTTTTGTAGTCAAGGTAGGCGTTGAAATCATTAACTGCGATAAGTTGACGATTCACGCTAGGATAAGGCAAGTTTATAGTTAATTTTATCTTGTTACAACAATTTATTGAGCTTCTTAATTAACTTATAACTATCATATTATAACAGTGTATTTTTTCTTAGTGGTCGTTATAAATCCTTTTGGATTATTATATTTTACATTTTGTTTTTTTTTATTTAAATCACAATTAACCTCTCCTTCATGTATTTTAATATTAAAACATAGATACGTTCAATGTTGTATTATTATTGGGGAATTATAAAATGAGCGAATAAAATAAAACTAACTGACTGATGATGAGACACTGTTTTAATAACTTTTAGCGGCATGAATTTGAGTAAGCGAAAAATGAACTAAACTAGAACGAGATTAGGTACTAAAAGCGGGTTGTGTGTGATTAATCCATTTGAGATAAAAAAAAAACCAGCCGTACGACTAAACTACTATGTGAGCGACTACATAAGTAGTAGAAATACAGAGAAGGTGACTTCAATATTAAGATTTTTCCAATTGAGGTTTTACATAACGAACTGCTAAAAATTTCACTTTAAGCAAGGTTTTGTAAGCTGCTTTATGAATGATTATTGGTTACTTAATTCTATTTGAGTTCTTATAGTTACCTATTTATTAATTTAATACGATTTTTTATGAAAACTACAGACTTTTGAATGGGGCGGGGTGACAAATCGATGCAGTCGATGAGCAGCGTCAGAACTGACGAAGGTGACGATACTGATTCATTTCGAAAATCACGATCAATTTATTTATGAAATAATCTCCTTCACTCGGGAAACTTAATAGGTTATGTTAGGTTTTCTTGTGACCCTATACCCAAAAAATAGGAGCCCTGCTTCGTAGGGCTCCGTCAACTTAGCTTAAAAGACTGAAGCATCTTATTTTATTTTGTTTTTGTTAAATTGATTTAAGTTAATGTATATTGCTTTGTTTGCTCGGAATACATTGTTTCATTTATTAACCTACCCTTAAATAATTTAATTTCTTGGCTAATAGTGTTTCTTCAAATAGTTATTTCATAAAAAAAAAAAACATAAAAAAATGTGAGTTCATAGTACCTACTCTGCTCATTATAGTATTTTTCAAAGTGGTTTTTCTATTCGAAATCCTTAATTTAAGATAAAATGCCGCTCAGTGTAAATAAATCATTAGCTAAATATTAAAAAAATAATGCAGGACGTAACATTGACACTCAAAGAAATATTAGGTACGTCGCTCGAATATTATGAAGCTTCTCATTTTGTATTTTAAGTAACTCAAATTAATATTTGTAAGTTGGTGTTCTGTTGATTTCTCATCACTCGCAGTCAGTCGCTCACTTAGTAATTCTGTAACCAAAATTTATTATATTTGTCACTTAAAACTTCAATTTACAGTCACTCGTATAGTACCCTTATTATATACGTCCAAGATGGCCCTTTGATGCGACAGATTAACTAGATTTTCAAAACTTTATAATTTATAAATTAATCCTAAGTACCTATAGCGTAGATTGCTAATATTTTTGCCTTAATAATCTTAATATATATATTGATTGTCCAAATTTCTGCGCAATTTCTTACCTCACGCTGAGTAAAATATGTATTAGGTACGTATAGAGCGAAGAAATCTGAAATCGTCATTTCTAAAGCCTTCGATAGAGTTGCCCACCTTGCAATTCTCTCTATTCTAAGCTTGCAGCCTACGGCTTGCCGGATGATTCAACTGGGTTGCCAGCTTCCTGCAGAAACGCCGTATATGAGTCCTCTGTGATGGTCGGTCATCAAAGTTTCTTCAGGTAAATGCTGGTGTGCCCCAGGGATCCGTCTTATCGCCTTAACTTTTTCCTCTGAATATAAATCACAGGCCCACTATTGGGAACACAAATTGCTATGCAGATAACATATAAATTTTATTGCTATGCACATTGTGTATGGGTGATATCTCAGACATCTTACGGCTAAGCAAACCGACATACAGGTAAAATGGCGAAGGCTTGCCACTGAGCTTTACCGGGTTTTAACAGTGTCTCACTTTAAGTTACTGAGAACTTATTTGAGTTCAACGCCAATCATAGCAATATTAGCAGAATTATCTCCAGTCCTTTCTAGGCTATTTTTCAGGACATAGCACTCTCGAAATCCAGTCAATAAAGACACTCTCTTTATATGGAGAATGTGATTAAATCAGCATCCCGAAGACTCAGGGTCCTGAATAGATTGAGGAGGTTTTACGCGCGTAGCAGTTGTCTTTGTTGTACGAGACTCAAGGTTCGGTCCTGGAACGACTCCATACAGTAGGTACTTACTGGATGCCCTCAATATAAGCAGCAGCGCGCTGTCCGTATCATTGGAGATCCTCAGGCTATGCTTTTCGTACGATTTTCACCAATAGGTAGTGTAATTTCTGAGGAACTTTTGGGTATTATACTGTATATAGTTCTATATTATATCTGGTATTCTATATTTATACAAAAAAGAATAATAATATGTTGCATAAGTACAAATTTAGTGTTAACAATATCGTTCTATTGATTTTAATAAGGGATACATCTTATATTTTGAAAATAAAATAAACATAATTACAGGGTGTAAAAAGACCCTTAACGAAAACTGAAACCCCATATAGTACCAATTATTACGATCATTTTTTACTTTAGCACCATACCTGGGAAATTACCGGTTCAGGAGATATTGAGGCTCAAAGTCACCATTTTTTTTTCGAATTATTCCAAAATCGTGTTTAGAATGATAAATGTACACTTTCTGCCAAATAAACATAAACAAAATTTTCAATATTTCCCTAAAATAAACGGCTTTAAAGTTCCCGACGCGTAGTGTATATACGCATAGTGTACCATCAATCAGCTGCGAGGTTCTTCCCCTCGGCCGCGCGACCACGTGATCATAAACTGCCGCCACCGCGGCGCACGGTGTAGGTAGATACGGCCGGCGTAGGTACGATGTCTGCAAGCGCGCGCTATACATTGCCGGTAATAAAAGTTGTAAATATTTTTAAGCTTAAAAATTTTTTTTGTTTCCGAGGTATTATTTTCGCGTAGTATGACTTGGCATGATGTGCAAAACGAGTAGACTTCGGCTTGGTGATGGGTCTTGTGACACCCTGTATATACTTCTACAAGAGCCGAAATTAAAAATCTAATTTTGAAGGCGTTACGGAAGTCATCCGTATCGCAGTCAATTGGCAGCGAGCCCAGAAGACTGTAAGCACTGCCTCGTTGTATAGCAATGCTAGCGTTAATGCTCTTTTGTGTTTAGTTCGATTAGGTACTACCTATCTAAGACGCAATAAAATTCAACTTCACGAAGCAATAAAATCACTTTCAATAATAATATTGCCTTAATAGATTGACTGCGTTATAATTCTGATCCTGAAACACTTATTTATCAGTCATCGAACATAAAAACAGAAACTAATTATACCAAATCAGTAGTAAATAGAATAAAAATAAAATGTACCAATACTTGAATCTCGTTGTTGCAACACTGTTCTAAATATCACAGATCTGTGTCTTTTCTCAAAGCTAAATATATTCGCAAACTTATTAATAATCGCTTGCTTCTTTTCGTACGAACACAGTGTAACGTTGCATTTTTAAAAGTGAATTGAATTACAATAAGAAAACAGACAAAGATTGTATCAAAGGTAAGTTCAATATTATTTTGCTAAGCATGGTCGGTATTTTATGCCTCACGTCGTGACAAAACTAAAGTTTGCCTATGAATATCAGATGCCACAGTCTGAATCAGGGTTTTAAGTTTCCTGTTCGATGTGTTTACTTTTGATATTGTGATTCTTATTAGGACAGCACATGACGTCGTAATAATTATGTTTTTTTAAAGCACTCGGTACTCACACATGCTTGGCGATAGTTAGTCTTTAAGGCCGGCGCAAACTGACGTCGCGGCATGGCACGGCATAGCAAAGGACTTTATATTTTTATGGATCAAGTTATATTTATTTTTATTTCAATAAATTTAGAATTCATTTTACTTAATTTTGATACAATCATATCGCGGCACGCCGTAGCATAGGTACTGCGGGACGCCACGGCACGTCGTCGCATCCCGCAGTATGCCACGGCGTATTCATTAAATATGTTGCTGAATTCACCGTTAGTAAATCTTGCTCTCCATAAATTATGTACTTACCCAGAATTGTTTTCTTTTTACCGTATCAGTTTGTATTTGTCTTTCTTCATCTTCAGCATGAAGTGCCATTAATACTAAATTCCAGTAAATTGGACGCTTCGGTCACACCGAAGCGTCCTTCGAGCTACCTACCGAAACATGCGGTGCCGGCCGAGACGTGCCGCATCGAGCCGTCAGTCGGCGCCGGCTCTTATTGTGCAAATGCATAGTAATCAAATATATCCGGACACTAATAGTTGTTTTAATAGAATATAAATACATATGTGGGGATATATTACCTATACATACAAATAATACCTAGGTACATAATTGAGTTGACTATAAAACTGTTTTCGGATACTTACATATTTTTTAAAGCAGGCTCTACACTCGCGTGTGACGTCACGCCGTGAGTTCACTCCTCACTCGTAAAGCCCCACAGTCTTGCTCGCCACTATGATGGACGACAACGTCATTTCTGTTGCCGTGTCACTGCCTGCCATATATTATATGCTATTTATAATATGCTATATTTTATTTTATAATATGGTGTATAGGGTTCCCACCAAGAACTTAGGGTCTCAAGCCAACCTCACCTGCAAGTGGTGCACCTGCTGATCAACGGACGAGGCTCTGGCTAACAAAATATCCTGATAAGCGGCAATAGGCTCGCCACCTATTACGTGGGATTAAAACACTGGCGAAAAGTGGGCGTTTAATATGCCTCTGCCTACCCCTTCGGGGAAGCAGGCGTGGGTCTGTGTATGTGTGTGTGTGTGTATAATATGCTTATTATATGGTATATTTAGGATAGCACTTAGCTATGCGTGTTCAGGCATCATGGATCTTATGTTTATTTCTATGGTCGTTGTGTTTCGGCTGCCAGAGTATCGGCTCAGCTTGATAACACTCAATGAGGGTCAGTTCCTGATCATTATACCACGTAGCATTCATATTTAAGCCAATCACCATCGCACACACAACCACTCCCTACGATGTCTTCTACCTAATTGCAGAAAACTGCAAGTGTGGATGCGTTCACGTTTGCAAGCCGCAAACTAGTGTCCGACCGAAACTGGTTTTACAGCCGAAACCGAAACCAACCGAACTTTCGGCCTTGCTCTTAGTTTCGGCCGAAACCGAAACATACCCAAACATGTTACAAATTGCTATTGATACTAAAATCTACGTATACACTCTGTCAAGTGTTCGCCAAATTCACCAGTCATTGACAACAAGGCAATGGCCGTGCGGATAACACATCCCGTTCACGTTCTGAGGGCGTGGGTTCAAATCCCAGTCATAACAGTTATGTGGATTTTGGTTTTTATGAAATTTGGAAAATGTCTATGAATATTTGGCTAATAACTAAAAAGGGATTATTTAAATATTTCGAATAAAAATTAGAAAATTCTAGAAACTTCAGGAAGGAATGGAAAGGTTAAAAAGAGACAGGAGATGGAAAAACAATTGAATAATGAAATGAAAATCGAAATTAGTGGATCTAAAACATTCCTCGGGCTATATAAGGCGGTGTAGACGCAATGAGCGCCAGTTTAAGTTGAGAAGTGGTAAAGTGGAGAAGAAAAGGAAGAAGTAAAAGGAAGAAAGAAGTAGTAGTGAAATAAAGTGAAGTGAAAGTATAATGCAGTGAAGTGCAGTGAAGTGCAGTGCAAAAGATGTTAGTGTTGGTGCTGTCCGCGTCGAAATCGAACGACGCGTCGTGTGTGTGAAGTCGAATAAAGTGTCATCAGTGCTACTCGGTGTTTCCTTCCAATCCCGTTACCCCGTCCGTAACAATACGTACAGATAGTTGTATAGGTAACAACGAAGAATAAGAAGAAGCCCTTGAAGGGCAAAACAGTCGATCGTGATATCGGAGCGACAGCTCCAACGCTGGCAGGAGCGCTTTGATGAAATCTTCCGAGTTTCGAACGACCCTGTCATACCGACCACTTCCGAAAGTCTGTCAACACAGAACATCCACATTGATGTTTCTCCGCCTACTGAAGAGGAAGTAGTGAAGACCATTAGATCACTCAACCATGGCAAAGCACTAGGAATCGACCTGATCACGGTGGAAATGCTAAAAGCGGATATTTCTACCGCTATGAACGCGCTAAGACACCTCTTGCGGAACATCTGGTCAGCTGAGGAGTTACCCGACTATTGGAACAAAGGCCCCCTCTCACAGATTATCGAGGGCTGTTTAACCTCTCCTTCGCAAAGAGCAGGCTGGTGTCCGGTCCAGCAGACCGTGCAACAACCAGATCAATATCTTGTGCATAATCCTATAGCAGGCATCAGAATGGCAGAGGAAAACGTATTTGACCTCAGTGGATTTCGAAAAAGCTTTCGATACGCTGAGGTGGACTTGTATCTAGGACCGGTTACGGAAAATCGGGATCTCCAAAAAGATTACTAACCTGAATAAAGCCAAAGTACTCTTGCAGAGTGCCTTACGACAGTCTTGTTTCGGGGGTCATACCAGTTCTCGCGGGTGTGCGCCAAGGGTGTCTCCTCTCATCTATTCTCTTCCTTGTCATCCACGATAGCGTTTCACTCTATGACTGAGAACGGACGGAGAGGGGACTGAAAATCAACAACAGGAAGACCAAGGAAATGGGGTGCAGCGCAAAAACCTCTTTGCCGTTGCTTATTGACACAGAGGCTGTAGCAAGGGTCGACAAAGTCATACATCTTGGTAGCGTACTGTCAGAAACTGGAGAGACCGAAGAGGACATCCCCACTGGAATCGCTAAAGCGAGAGCACCTTCACACTGGTCCGTACTGTATGGCAATCGCGGAAATTGACTTGGAGAGTTAAGCTCCAGATATTCCGGTCCAAAGTTTGAACTGTGTTGCTGTACGGATGCGAGACGTGGAAGCTCACAAAAGACATCTCGTATCGTCTTTAGGTCGTCGTCAACCGCTGCCATCGCCAATTCTCGGTATTTACTGGCCCGAGAAAATATCAAATATAGATCTGAGGGAACGCTCCTGTGAGACTTCGATCGATTACAGATCAAACGCCCCAAGTGGAAGTGAATCGACCACACGTTCCAAAGGGACCCTGAACATAATTATACCAAGACAAGCCCTAGACTGGAATCCCCAAAGAAAGCGAAAATGTGGCCGCCCTAAACAGAATTTGCGGCGGACAATCGTCGCAGAAGAACATAGGTAAGACCTGAAGCGATACGAAGCGAAAAGCTCAAGACCGAACGGGATGGCACTGCGGATGCCCCTCTGTCCCATCTAGGGGACATAGGATCTTAAGTCAATTTAAAATCAATCATAGTATCTACTTAATTAGTTGGAAGTAAAATTAAAATAAGATGAAATAATTTAAACCAATGTCAATTGCATATTAACACTTAAATTCCAGTAAAATGAAAACCGAGAATACTTCTTTTGTTTGTCGCTTAAAAATAAAACTCATAACAATTCATTTCAATCAAATTATATAAACTATTGTCATTTAAATGAAATTATAAATAACATTAATAACAGAAGTAGCTACAGCTACTACTATTAAAAAAAAAAACAACTTAATCCGTTAACGAAATAGCTGGCGGCGGGTGCGAGCGAGAGAGTTAGCGATGAAACTTATCGAACCGCGCACAAAAATTCACGAACCCTGGAGTTTCAGTGTGGCCGAAACCGAAACTAAAACCGAAACTAGAATTTTGGCCGAAACCGAAAGTTTCGGTCGGTCACTACCGCAAACCCTTTGTCGCGGGCCAAAAGACTGACACTGATCGGAGAACGGCGCGAAGCGCGAACGAGAAGGCGTGAATGGCATCTAAACTCGTGATTCGCAGTTGATGCGGACTTTCGCGCCGCGAGTGTAGAGCCGGCTTTACATTGTTGGATAGATACCAGACGCGATGCTTCAATAACAAGTACTTACGTCATCGCCGGATTTTGGCGGCAGCTATTGTTGATCGTTTCTTTAGAAGCTGAATTTATCCACACTTTTAGACACACGCAATCTATACATTTTATAAAATAAAGTCTCCTTTCAGTCCTCTTCATCTGAATGTATTCGAATAAATTCAAAAAAGCTTTTTTCTACGATTTTCACAAATATATGTGACTAGCTTTTGCCCGCTGCTTCGCGCGCGTTAAATTCCGGGTAACACAAATCTATTTTCAGTCTCAAGTAGTGTGAAGACACTTCTGATTATTCTAAAGACTTCAGAAACTCTATAGGGTAAAAAGTAACTCGGTCAGTATCCATGACATTATCTACCCTCATCTATCTACCGAAAGGTACATAATAACGTCACCTTGCATACAGTCAAATGTCAAAGCCGTGTCAAATGTCGTGCCGTCATGTATACTAATATAATAAAGCGGAAGAGTTTGTTTGTTTGTTTGAACGCGCTGATCTCAGGGACTACCGGTCAGATCTGAAAAAAACTTTTTGTTTACGATAGCCCAGTTATTCCAGAAGGCTATAGGCTATATAACATAACGCTTCGACCCTTTGGGGCCGGGCAAAAGGCTAAAAAGGCTAAAAGATAATATCGGCTAGTCTCAGGAAGGCCAGACAAAAATAATAAAATGGTCAAACGAGAAGGGGGAGGGTTGGGTCAAAAGCAAAAAAAGGCTTAACGAATAGGATACAATCTAAATGGTATGGGTATCGTTTTCGAGATTTTCGGGACGCTGATTAATAATATGAAAATTTTGAAATTTATTTAGTGATCCAAGATGCCGGACGGGAAATCAAAGATGGCGGATGATAAAATTTTAAGAATCAATATGGGTATCGCCTTCTATATTTTAAGGGGTGGGGATTCGAAATACAACATCTATTTCGTGATCAAAGATGGCGGATGGGAAATCAAAGATGGCGGATGGGAAAATTTAAAAAAAGCAATATTGGTGTCGTCTGCGATGTTAAAATGGATGGGGGGAATGCATCCAAGTACAACATGTTTCGTGCGATATTATACCATTTGTACTGAAATGTATAAAACGAAAAATACCGTATAATACGGTATTATACCATTTACTACGGTATTTTATGTATAAATCAATTCTTCTATATTTTTGAAGTAAATGATCATAGAAATAATTAAAAATACTGAATACGGTAGAATTGCACAGGAATACATACATACATACATAGACTCACGCCTGTTTCCCCGAAGGGGTAGGCAGAGGCATATTAAACGCCCACTTTTCGCCAGTGTTTTGATCCCACGTAATAGGTGGCGAGCCTATTGCCGCTTATCGGGATATTTTGTTTGCCAGAGCCTCGTCCGTTGATCGGCAGGTGCACCACTTGCAGGTGAGGTTAGCTTGGGACCCTAAGTTCTTGGTGGGAACCCTATATTGCACAGAAATAAAGCAAGAAATTATATTTTAAGTTTTTATTATTAATAATTACGGTTAAGGTTTCGAAATACGTCGCCGTTTTTAGGGATTGTGAGTGATTGGAGGGGGAGGGGGAAAGGTCTCGGAACCACCCCTCACCATTTTCACTTGCCGGAAATACTTGGTTTCCTCTGAAAAAAAAAACTCCAGACATCGGTGTGTATGGCATTGCCAACTTCCACATTCTTCACACTAGTTTAGTAAACTAAGGTTGGAGGATATATAACCTATTTTCGGATTAACGGTCAAAAGAGAACCTAACATAACCTATTTAGTTACTTAATACAGTCGCACCTAACCACAGAAGAATAACTGAAGCATGGAAGGAACGATATTTTTAAGAACAAATTGAATATAGCTACACTCTTCACTCATGTGATAAATTAGAGTTGCCAGAAGACGATGGCACTATGTTTGTCAGTTAGGGCTAAAGACAATTTGAACACAAATATCGTAACTTTTTAATTTAATAGTGACTGAGCAAATCAGCTATCGATATCGATTAAAGTTTCAATATAGGTTCAAAATCAAACGGACATGTAAAGTATATTATTTATATGTTATACATTTTAAATTCCGTAACTTTATGTCCACAGCAGTCAGAACGCAAGTTGATGGACAGTCTTTAAATAATTATTACACAAACTTGCATTTTTAAACTGAACTTATATATTTTTGTTTCAAATGGGTACTCAGTAGCACATAATCTTTCGAGGCGTTATTTTCTAATTTTCATGCTATTTTTCTTTACGCATCAACAGCCTTTTCAAGTCCACTGCTGGTCTTTAACCTTCCGTGGTGGAGGTTTGGCCTACTAATAATACCACACTAGCCAGACGTATTCGTATAGGGTTTTATTTCGAGATTTCCTTCTCTTGTTTCTCTTAGTCGCCTCATACGACACCCTCGGCATAAATGTTTATTTATAGTTAGTTTTTCAGCTGTAATGAAAGCTGTAAGTGGGATTAATAAATATTAAATAAATAAATCATCACCCCTTACTCTCTATCTAATCTCAATAACATATTTTTATTAGAGAAAGCAAATAATTAAGATAAAAGCAAAACTTATAGCTTAAGCATTATGATAACTGAGAATGGCATTTCCAAATTAATTCTTTACAAGGATAGGAGATAGTCGACATGGATTTTATCAAGCAAAAAACATAAAAAATTACTTAAAATAGATAAATCAGACAAAACCTTGAATAGTGCCCAAAGGTTTGTTATTAACAATAATCACTTTATTGAAATATTCTCATTACATAGTGTAGGTAATACAAATCTATGTGTAAAAAATGTATGTGCGGGATCGGACACTTTTCGGTCATACATGTGACACACAGAATATTTAGAGAGAAAAAAATTGTGGCTAGACTAGCCCTTCGATTTTATCTTGGGATCGGCACATTATTAGTCCACTAGTCAAACAAGAACAACCAAGTTTTGGTCTCTGGGTAGATGACATTTAACAAAATTTCTTTCAAATGAAGATTCCCTTATTTTGATGCATATCCACTCAGTAGTCGTGACTATGAAAGCAGACAATTCGTATCAAACCTTCAAATTACTGTCCTTTAAATATTACTGTCTTTGTAAAGAAAGATCAGATTTTTTCTATAGGTGCATTAATTTTTTTTGTAATATGATGGATTCTAACAAGCTTCGGAATTCATTACTGTTGCTGATAGTTTAAATAATAGCAAGTAATTATTTAAGCACTCACACTGATATGTTTAGAAGGGAGGAGCCATCTGTCATTACTATAAAAACATTCCGCAGTAAAATGCTTGGAATAAATTCTATGGTGCTTTCTAGGCACCCAATTTTCTCCACGACATACTGCAGCAATCCACTTATTTTATAAATCTTTATCACGTGCACATATAATCTAAAAAATAACGAGGTAAAAATATACGGTGGATAGACATATCGATAAGATTTTTTACAACACTTGAAAAGTCGATATAAATATTATACGACTAAATTCAAAATCATGATAGAACTGTTATAAAAGAAAAAATCACTAAGGTTATATAATTTGATGGCATAATATTGTCTAAATTGTATCTTACACGTCAGTTGACTGTGTTCAATTTGGGACTAGGACCAAGAATCAAATGGACTCGACATTTGCGTACACCCGTAAAGGACGGACATAGAGTACATCCTGAGTTGGTGTTACCAGATGTTGTAAATGTTTACCCTACAATTCTACGAAGTACATATTAACTTTTAAGTAACATTGTATCAAACCTGAACATACATACATACATATCGTCACGCCTTTTATCCCCGAAGGGGTAGGCAGAGGTGTACTTCTACACCCACTTTTCGCCAGATATACTTTAGTCCCACGTAATAAGGGGCGAGCCTATTGCCGTACCGGGCACATTTCCAGACTCCGTCCTGCTACTGAGAATTTCGTGACAGAAAAACCCAATAACACTGCCCGACCCAGGAATCGAACCCGGGACCTCCCGATCCCACGCGCACATTTATGCCGCGAGACCAACGAGGCAGTCGTATAGGGTTTGATGTCGAGTTTTCCGTCTCTAAGCAAAAATGGTATTTGCATCGTGTTATCCCTTAGTCGCCTCTTACGACACCCACGGGAAGATGACACTTGTATTCTATGCCGTCAACCACACGGCAAACCTGAATTATAATAATAATATTCTACATTCACACAACACCATCTAGTCCCAAACTAAGCAGAACTTGTACTATGGGTACTAGATAATGGATAAACATACTTATTTACTTTTTTTTTTGTAAATACATACATATGTATTATACATTGAAACACCCAGACCAAGACAAACATCCATGTTCATGCACACAAATGTTTGACTTGTGTGGGAATCGAACCCGCGCGACCTTCGGCGTAGCAGTTGTTTACACTCCCACTGCGCCAACCGGTCGTTCCGAAATTGAATACCTTACCAGACATCTGAGACTGCGTTCTCCTATAATTTTTAATCAATTTGATATTTCGATGAATTTATGAGCTAACTCGAGAAGTTCCATCAATATCCGTTTAGGTATTTTTGCAACGAATAGTAACAAACATCTATATAATATAATTTACAGCCCAATAAAAATATAGCTAACCTTACAAGGAGGTTTAAATCCATCCATAAGGTGTGCGATAAGTATTTTTTATACTTAATATTATCACAGTATAAAGAATCATACAGTAGTTTGACGCCTTTGATCTCGAAGAAAAAGCCGACAACGTCTAGACAAGGGTAAGGAGGCTAGGGCTGCCACATGTAAACAATACCTACTTATTCAAATACCGTCTATTTATTATCGAAAATATAACAATTGCTACGTTACAGGAATATTATACTGTAAATCACTTATTTATTATATTACAATAATTAACGATAAATAATGATTATAAAACAGTTAGCATTTTCTCGTGCGGTGACAGCTTTGCATACACAGTCAGCACCTATTTCATCCCACAGGTGTCGTGGGAGGCGGTTAAGTATATGAAGCATTTTTCATTTGGTCTTTATCATACAAACCAAGTTAAAATAAAGCGATTGACATAGCGGTCGTTTAATGGATGGGTAAGCGTGGGATCAGCTTGCAGAGCCTATATCGATATGAAGTATTTTGCAGATTTATTTTCGTGCAAAGCAAACTACGTCAAGGTAAAGCAATAGATACCACGGTCATTTACTGGATGGGTCTCCGGGCTATAGGTTACGGAGAACATGTGTGGGGTTTATAAAAGGGGGCCAAAAATATGGTTATTTTTGAGCTAAGCCACGCCGTTACCAAGATACATAATAATATGTGATAGGTACTTACCTAATACGAAAATACTAGGTACTTACTGCAAGAAATTAAAATCACACTTGAATCGAATATTTCCTTAAAACGCATATTTTCTTAAGTCTGCCTTGTTGTTTACGCACAGTAATTTATATTTTAAATCCTTTTTCTCTGTTCTATTCAAATCATTGAACATTTCGTCATGCTAAAAATACGAAGCGAGTCTTAAAATCGTTAACCCAGAACGAAAAAATAATGTCAAATGCCACTCTTTGTTTCGCGCGCTCCGTGATTACGTGCTAATAGTATGCGGGTAATTAAATATTTTTAAACTATGATACATGTTTTTTTTATTTAATTCGGTGTAGATAGAATCCCTCTACAGTGAAAACTCATAAAATATGTATGTCATCGATTTACTTTTTAAAATAATCCTGTTTAAAATACACAGAGTGCTTTTTTCAACGATAGTCAATGTTCGCTGCTAAGTATAATAAATTAGAAACTAAATATCAACAAAGAATTCATACGACTTGAACGAGTCTTTCATAAGGTTGAAGAAAAACATCACTTCAACTTACTCATGTTACCGACTTATCAACAATAAAAGTTTATGTTAGCGCGCCCATCTAGCGAGCGGCGGCGCGACATTTTGCTTAGAACGTGAGCGGTCGAGTGAATTCGGTGAATTGGCGCTAGCGGTCAAGCGACTATTGCGGGGAGTTTTCCTAAAACACTTTTGTTCAAAGTGTTTAGAGCATACTCTTGCATATTTATTCGGATCCCAGTTTTTTCCTCCTGTTGCACGTATCCACAATTATTTTTGGATCGTGCAGTCCTATGGGAATCTATAAACAAATAATTTCATTACAACAAAGAATCGGAAAACAAATTAAATAATCTTAGGTTCATGAAACTAAGTAACGGCAAATTACCCAAAATTTGGGTAATTTCCCAAACGCTTCTGTGGTATCCCTAAAAACATTTAACGCTGTAAAATTAAAAAGTATCGATGACTTTTGGCTAGCTCAACATTCAACGACCTATTGAATTCGATTGTGTAATACTAAAATCGCGGCGAAAATAAAATAGCATTTTTTGGTTTATTGATGTAATTTAGAAATTATTGCCTTATGTAATAATACGCTATTTGTATCATTCTATCAATATTTTCATGTATAAATAGATATTATAACTAAAATATCGTACTTACGAATAAATGGTTATGTTCTCACATTTCCGCTCACTATGGCTTTTACAGCCTACAATGTAACAAATCACCATAATAAATCTGAACCAATGATATTTTCACTAAGCATTCACAATTAATAACAATAATAACACAATTTTTCGCGGAAATTATCGAGAGCTCAAATGTTTGTTGGTCACAACATTCAGTTGTGACCAACAAAAAAAAACGAAAACTCTGACAAAGACAAAAAATGCTATCTTTGTCTCTTTTACTCTTATGTATTTCTGTATGTCACTATCTCGGTCTGTCACGGTATTATTATTTGCTTGTCAAATCCATAGAGATACATCATCCTAGATTTGGGAGTACTAGGACGGTCTCCATGTATATTATCCAATCTCTTTGCACCTAACCCTAGGTACTCGAAAGCAATGAGGCACAAATTTGACATTAGCTGTCAATATAATTCATACAAGATGGCGGTTGCGTTTCGTTTCACGTTTTTCACATTAAACCTAAATATCGCTTTTATTGATTCCACTAGTTTAATAAACTGAGTTTGACGGAGCCCTGCTTCGCAGGACTCCTATTTTCGGGTTAAGGGTCAAAATAGAACCTAACACAACCTATTTAGTTACTTTCACATAAAACCTAAAATTACGTTCCATTTTTCATATTTGAATGAAGAGTTTTTGGAAATTGTTTAAAAATATTTAGACGAAACTCCGGCAGCCAAAATTACTTTTAGGGGATTAAAACTAACTCCCTTAAGCCCCCTACACCACCAATACCCTCAAATTCGGGCGACGCGTTTCGAAACCCGACCCATAATTACTATTAGCTACAACAATATTACCATAAAAACAAGGTCAAAATATGATTTAAAGAAAAACACGTAACATTTTCAAAGAAGAATATTAGAAAATATGAGTGGGAAATATTCTGCTTGATCTTACATAAAAGGCCTTTATGCCAAACCTTGTCAAACGCCTGCTGGATATCCAAGAACGCTGACGAGCAGTATTCCTTTTTTCTAAGGACTTTCTTACGGCGTCACATACTCTGTGGGCTTGTTCCACTGTGCCATGGCGTTCTCTTTGCGTTTCAAGAGGCTTGGCATAATTCTGCGGAGTATTATCTTCTCTAGTACCTTGGATAGAGTTGGCAACAGACTGATTGGTCGATAGGATGTTTTTTCGGTCATTGATTTGCCAGCCTTGTAAATCATGATGATTTCCGAGACTTTCCACGCACTTGGGAAGTAACCAATTCGTAACATTGCGTTGAAGATGATGGTGATGAAGACAAGAGCCTTTCTCGGCAGTTCCAGCAATACTTCTCTAGTAAACAGGTCGTAACCCGGTGCCTTTTTACTGTCCAGCCGTTTAATGGTTTTTATAACTTCCGCAGGGGAGACAGGTCTAGGAGGAAGGTCCATTTGGAGGTCTTGTCTTAGAATGAGATCAACATATTCTTCAGATGAGTTATCAAGCGTTACATTCGGTTTAAAAACGCTTGTTAGATGATCCGCAAACAAGTCCGCTTTGTCCTGGCTTGTTCTGGCCCAGTCGTTTTCCTTTTTAATTGGAGCTTTTACCACATTAGGTCTGTCACAAGAACGAGTGATTTTCCACAGCGAGTAGTTGCTGGCTTTGGTAGCAGTTAGAGACTCCAACTTTGCTTGCATTGTTAAATCATTAGCGTTCTTTATAACTTCCTTCAATTCCACAATGGCTTTATTATAGACGGCCTTGTCTTGCGGGTGATGGGTCAGCTGCCAAACTCTGCGCAGTCTGCGTTTTTCCTGGATCATAATCTTGATTTCCAATGGTACGTTTGTGGGCTGGTTCCTATGTTCAGTAGCAGGCGTGCTTCTTCACGCGGCAACTTGTTTGAGATTTGTAAATTGCACTACTGCTGTTTCAATTTCCTCCGCTTCTTTGAGCCTGATATTTAAATTAAGATGTTGTTCTATGTGTTCCCTAAAGGAGAGCCAATCAGTATGCTGGTTGTATAATCTTGTGGGTCTCTCGACTTCAATTATAGTTGAGCTGATTGTTAGTAACACTGGGGTGTGATCCGATGACCCATCAGCACACGACTTGATCTTCATTAGCTGTTTGGAGAGTCCTTTTGTTAGGAAGAAGTCGAGTATGTCCGGGATTCGGTAGTGATCGGCTGGCCAGTTAGTAGGTTCTGATGGGGCAATTACCCTTAAGTGATTTATATCGACGCTCAGCTTTAATTGTCTTCCCCTAGTTGTTACTAGTCTTGAACCCCAATGGACATGTTTGGCGTTCCAATCGCCTCCTGCTATAAAGCGATTGCCTAGGCTTGAGAAGAAGTGAGAGAACAGGTCGGAGTCTATTCGATGTTTTGGTGGACAGTAATATAATAATCATAATAATAATAATCATCTTTATTGTACAAATGCCAAAGAAATTACATGAATGAATCATAACAAAAAGAGAAATAACAGATAGTACAATAGGCGGCCTTATCACTATCAAGCAATCTAGTCAAGTCAAGTCTAGACAGTATACCGCTGAAACATTAAAGTATCCACATCTGTCTTGTATTGCGACTGTAGTTGCCTGTATTTGCTCGGTTTTATATTCAGGCAATAGATGGTGCTTTATTTTGTCCTTAATAATTATAGCTGATCCTGCATGGCCTGTACCGTCTGGGTGGTTTGTAGTGTATGTCTGGAACCCTTTGATTTTGACATTGGTTTTGTCTGTGCAGTGTGCTTCAGATATTAGGACTATGTCTAGTTTGTACTCGGCCATTAGTATCTCGAGCTCATCTTTATTGGGTGAGAGTCCATTTATGTTCCAAGTCGCCAGCCTTAGCCCAAGGCCTGTTATCCTTGTAGTTTGGTTATAAGCGTAGTCATGAGACTCATTAGAGAGCTCATTTGTTGTAAGAGTAAGTCAAATTTCTCGCTTTGTTTCGTGAGGAGTGTTTCTAGTAGTGATAGGTTTTGGTTAACATTAGGTATGGCATTCTCTGTGGTTATTTTGTCTGGAAAATTTCTAGTAGCTTTGGCGTAAGTGTATGGTTCATTTTCTTTATCAACAGTGGAAGATTGTTGGGCAGGATTTATTTGGGTGTTTGCATTGGGAATCGTATTGTCTTTTGTAATAGCACGTCTATCAGCTCTTCGATAACCATATTTGTTCATTTTTCTGGCAAGTATTTCTCTATACACTTGACAACCCTTGTAGTTTGCCGGGTGGGAGCCTTGGCACAGTGCGCATTGGGCTGGTGTATTTCTATCGTGCTTTGGACAGTCAGATGTTTTATGTGCCTGCGCGCATTTCACGCAGCGGAAGGGCCTCATGCAGTAATTCTTTGTGTGCCCATATTGCTGACACCGCTGGCACTGTACGATTGAATGTTTCTTCTTAGGATCCTCTATGGATACTGATTGATGGTAGATGTATTTGATTTCTTTAGCTGCCTTATTTTTCTGACTAGGTAGGAGATTTACGAAGAATGTTCAGGTAGGTTTTTTCTCTGGACCATATCTGGAGTTAATAATTTCCCCGACAACAGTGTTTCCAGTTTTTTCAATTTCTTCCTTTATCTCACTTTTAGGTGTGGTGTGGTGAAAATTTCGAATAACAAAACGGCAGAGTCATTCTTCCTTTTTGTTGAACGTGTGACCAATTAAGCCAGTTTCTCGGAATTTGTTGATGATTCTTTTGTAGGCCTCCGTATCTTGGATGTTGATTCTCAATTGGTTTCTGTTTGTAATCCGATATGTGTATGAACTTTTATCTGCAACAGTTTCCACGAGTTCAGTTAATTTATTGACATCTTCTATCCCATACAATATTATGGGTGGAGGTTTGCTGGGTTTCTTTTCCACTGGTTTGTTGGTTACAGTGGGTTCTTTTTCTGTTAGGTCAATTGGTAATTCGCTGAACATGTTGCTGGTGGTTATATTTTCCGTCAAATTAGACCTGCTACATTATGCGTCTAGTCAGTTTCTGCGTTCAGCAACTACAGTGCGGTTGCTTTGTATGTCATTTAATTTTAAAACGTCACCCAACGCTCCAATCAAAATTCACGAGGTGCGTGGTGCGCGCGACGTCGAGCGATAATGCGTTGACGGAAACTGAACAGACGCTGTACGCTCGACGTACTAACGGATCATCGGTCAGGTGTTAAAGGTTGAATGTTTTTCTATATATTTGTATGTTTTGGCGTTACGCGACCGATAATACGCGACGCATCTTCCGTCAGATATGTTCCGACCCTTAAGCTTATTATATAATTATTAGTTTATTTAAGCGAACAATTTAATCAACGTGCACGATATGACATTATGTATGACGTGACAGTACTGACAGATATGCGATAGCACATGCGCAGCACTTAATTATTAGCGCATGCGTTCTTACTTCCAAGAGGTAAATTTGTGCCTCCCAGTCAAATTTTTGCAACTTATGGTAGCCTACGTTAGTCTCCATAGTCCAATATATCTCTATATTAAATTTCAACTAAATCGGTTCAGCCGTTTTAGCGTGAAAGCAGAACATACCTACATACATACACACTTTCGAATTTATAATATTATTATTATAGTAGGTAAAAAAATATATAAATTACGCGGGTGGAGCAGGGGATAAAGTCTTGTTGCCGATAAATGGACATTTCAACTTCTTGATAGCGACACCGGTGAAGAATCATCCTGGGTCACAAACTTCTAAACTTAGAAGCTTGTTCAGTGACCTTGACTCTCCCACATAAAAAAAAAAATACCGGCTTTTGATGGCACTTTGCAGTTATATAGCTCATAAGAAAATAAAACAGTCGAAGGCTCTCGTCTGTTAAGATCACCGACAGGCCTGCAAGAACAGTCGCGTGCTGGAGTAACTGTTAAAAAATAATCATTATTAGAATTTAGAAGTGCAAACATATTGTCATTAACTTGTGTCATGCTTTGTTTGTCAACAGATGGCGCAGTTCATACCGGTAACCTTGTCAGGAGACACCCTGGGACAACGACATCGATACCTCAACTCACTCGTGAACCAGGCGGCGAACGAGCTTTCCCGCTTTGACGAAAGTGAAGCTACGCTCGAACAAACACCACTAGATCGACTGTTTAAGATAGATCTTGGCATTAAACTCCACAATGTTGACTACATCCTCAGGAATCTAAGAGACGATGACATGTTATATGTCAGCAGAGCATTAAAGTGTAAATGGCTTTTGGAACGACGCGACATAATTAATCCAAAGTATTTGGAAGATGTGCTCTTCCCAGAGATGGTGATGCCAGCCATCAGCAAGATGAAACACTGGCTGTACATCAATTTACGTGATCCCTCAATGTGCCAGGAGTTTTATCAGTATTACAAAGATATCAAATTCGAATTTGCAGTAAAATTTCTGCGACACTGTACAAATAATTTTGTATTGGACGAGC
Organism: Euclidia mi; assembly: GCA_944739405.2. Classification (NCBI taxonomy): domain Eukaryota; kingdom Metazoa; phylum Arthropoda; class Insecta; order Lepidoptera; family Erebidae; genus Euclidia; species Euclidia mi. The sequence continues at coordinate 39,099,126 of OX123205.2, read as the reverse complement.
TCCCTAAGATATTGACCAAAATAACTCCTCACAATTTAAAAGTGCTTGGAGAGAAATGTCCTGGCTTCGTCAAAATATATTTTGACTCGTTGGCAACCGATAAGGAATTGGCCAAACGATATTTGACAGAGGAAAATAAATTTTATAAAAACATAAAATGTATATTGAAGGCAGATCCAGATATTTTTCTAGACATAACTGAAAGATATCATACCTTAAGTAATTCGAATAGACTTAGTCCTGCGGCTACCGACTACATCATACGTTATCATAAAAGTAGGTTCATGGCCAAGCCAGAGCTGTACGTCGTATATCTTCTCCACATGCGCACTGTCGCGACATGTCTCAGCGTCGAAGAGTGTGAGCACGTGGTGTTGAAACTAGCACGAGCAGATTTTATAAGTTCCTGGTTCTCGTACAAAGCCGTGGAACCCTTAGTGAAACGTATCAGTCCTGAGAAGAGGGCTGCTTTTAAGAAACGAGTGTTTGTTGAAAAGAACGTCGGTGAGCGGGTGGCTGACTGGCCATATCCGTTGCCCGTTTCGCCGGTAGTAGATGCCTTACAAGAAAAATGTCAGGTGTTCCATGATCGCGAATTTGAACCTATTACGCTGTGTGGGATTGGATTAGATTATAGATGTATGTTGAAAAAACGAAAATATGCCAAATGGGGAGAACTTGAGCGCGTAAGAGATACAGAATTGCAGAAACTATTTAACGAGTTCAGGTTTATGGGATTCGAGCATACGCTTCACGAGCTAAAGACGCGAGTAGGTGTGACGAGTTCAGCAGACAGACGTTGTGACATGCTGCTGGTGTTGGTCAGCAAGAGCGGAGGGCGTGTGGATGCTGTTCGAGCCCTGCTGCAATTAGCTATGAGACTACGCAACGAACCTGTGCACCAGCGCGCTACTGTCATCCGCAGTCTCGTGAAGCGAGCGAGTGTCTGGCGCCTGCCGCAGGACGTGTGGGACACAATGTTGGAGTACGCCCGTGGCCTGGGATTAGATGGCTCTGAGCCCGAGGCTGATTGTCGCGAGGGGCTGCACGCTGTAGTGATGCGCCAGCTCATTGCCACCGGAGATTGTCAACCCGCAGTGCGTACCGCCTTCCTCAAAGATTTTTCGACATTCGTAGAATATAAACCTGTGGGATGCGAACGTACGAAACTTGTCACTGGTTTGCAACACATTTTAGTAACAATTTCTTCTGAAGCAAAGCCTGAAGAGGCGGCATACCACCTTAATCTGTTGCTCGATGTATTAGCGAAGTATCATATTAATTTTGAGTCAGCCCTATCAGCCATCACAGCACTGGCAAAACGTGACCCCAAAGCAGCTAACTCACTGTTAATGCGTCTGTACGCAGCTCGTGTTGGTCGTCGGGAGCTACTTCGCCAGAACTTGGACATTCGACACGACGACGCTGCGCTTTTGAATGCATTACGTCACGATCCTGATGCAATTGCACCTGAGTGGGTCGTTCAGTTGCTAGCGGACAGCAAGACACGAGCCAACCATTTCTTCTTAAAACTTGCAATTTATTTTAAAGAGACTGGTGGCCTTGCAGAAATTATGCAACGTTCGTTGCAGGAAAATATCAAGCAGAACCCAGATGTAATATTTGCTCGACCGCTGGCGACGCTCGCTGGTAGTGATATAAGTTCACTGTGGCGTGAGCAGGACGAGGCGGGCGCTGAGCATCACAAACTGGCCGCAGCACTTCGAGCTAACATGCACCGAGCGCGCCCCGCTGCAGACGCAGTGGCGCTTGGTTGGAGACAAGCCGGTATGAAGGCAGTAGCTTGCTGCGCGACGCGCTGCCGGCCAGCGTTGGTGCCAATCTTAGTACAAACATTGTTAGATGAACGAGTAAAACGTACGGTGCGCTTAGCGCTGATGTTGGCACAGAATAATAGTGCAGCAGATTGGTTCTCGTTGGCAGTGACGATTCGTCCGCTGGCGACCTTGCGTGCAGCGTTACTGTATTATCGAAAGTTTGGTGACACAGCAGATCCAAGAATCTGGGATATTGTCAAATCTACAATATCAACCGCCGGTCTAAAGCCAGGTGAAGGTCTTCGACGCATACTCGATAAAGTTGAGTGGATACCGAGCACGAATAAACCAGATTATTGCGCTCTTATGTACCTTGCTCGTCGCAATATATCTGATGGCAGAGCAAATTTCTTCGTTTGTGAACTGATGAATTATTTGAGTAAAGTCAGTGACAAACTTCTGGAGAATGTCATGTTACAAGTATTAGAAGATTTAGACAGGAAGAAGGCCGTATCTTTCCCAGCAATTATCATCAGATTCTTAATGTTGAGTAAAACAAATGATGAAGCAAATATAAGATTCGAGAAGATAGGAGCGCCATTTTTGGCCAAGATTGATACTTTGCGAGCTAGGAGGGATAGGGAAGAGGAGACTGACATAAAGTACTTCTTCTCAGACTGTTTTGAGCAGATTTTATCTTCTTTACTTTATAATTTTGCATTTTTCGACATCCAATACCAAAACTGCTTACTTGTGATCGAAAGAATATTGACTTGGGTGCAAAACTTTATGCCGAAGGACATGTTCTTTAAAGACTACGTTAAAATACAGGCGATAATGTTATATTACAAAGCAGTGAGACAAAGTCTACAACAAAGTCCTGAAGTGTTCGAAGATCCCGCAATGAAAATATCAGCAGGAGTAGACACTGTTGGGTTTATATTTGGTGGATATGTTGCGAAGGAAGCGGCTGAACTAAAGTCTGAATACTTTGACTCTATTATTGAAATATATAGCGAAGCTTTTAAGGAATTTCTGGGTGAGTACGCCATGTCAGATAAACAGAAACAACGCTTCATCGCAGCTATTGTAAAGGGGATGTTATCGGAGTGTGTGGGTGGTGAGGCTCGTTTAGCCATATACACGGTTCGTTGTATGTTTGGGCATGAAGAGAACGAGGAGATCCAAGACCTCATCATGAGAAATCCGGCTCAGGAAACTCAGTTTCTTCTACATGCTCTAGCGTAGAAATGTTAAATGATGTATAATGTAAAAAAAAATATTTAATATTTCATCAGCCCGTAGTATTGTTTCAGTGAGTGCAAACCTATGGGTATGCGGAGAAACAGGGAAGGGTAGTGCAAAAAACTGTATGTTTTTCGTTCAAGCTTGCCAGATATAGTAAAGCTTTGGATGTTTTTATGACAAAGCTAACCTAAGTTCTATGACGATTGTTTGCAATTAAAAGCCAGTGCCGTTTCTTCAAGTCTTCTTTATGGAGCATAATTTTTGAGTTACATTAAACAAAAGGATTTTTATGCTACTTAGTATCAATTTAATTATTTTACGCTAAACGGCAAATGATTTTACGCCACTGGGTACTTTTTTATAACACTTAAGTAATAAATTTATTTGCAATCTATTAAATTAACAATTAATGTCTTATCTTCGTCTCTTCGACTGTGTTTTTGCGAATAAGTATTTAAGTGATTAGTTAACACTTTTGAAAGAATGACGGATCAAATATATACATAAAACAAATATGGGTGGGCAAATCGGTTGCAGTTGCGACATTCGACGACCACATTGGGGATTCTTAAAAACGCCAAGTTCCGAAGCAACCGAAACTGGCGAGCATGAATAGAATAGAATCGCGTGTGGTTTGGAAAGATAGAGGCAAGTGACGTTTTGTTGTCTCTGCCTACCCGGACGGAGTGAGTATAACACTATTAGCAATGCAAAGATTATCCACGCGCCTCTATCGGCGAAATTTGGAAGTTGCCGAGGTACGACACTTTTGACAGCTTACAATACAACTTTGCTTCGAGGTTATGGTGGTAATTGTATTGAGATCTGTCAAAAGTCTCAAAAGTAGTAGTGATCTGTGAAAGAGTCCTACATAGACGACTTCTAAATTTAGCCGCTAGAGTAGCGACTCACGTAAGGGTTAGAATCTTAGCATCGCCAATACTCACGTCTTTTTCCCGTCAGGGTTGATCATTGTAATAAATGTAAATACCCCTTCAAACAACTATGTTGTAGTGTTTTCAAGAATTAAGTATTATCGACATGGATCTAAGTTTAATGAAATAAGCAAACGTGATGAGTTGACGAAAAGCGAAGAATATTTCATTTTGTTACTAAGTCAGTATTTAACACTTCTACTGCTTACTTTTTAAACAACGGTGGTATGTATAATTTAACAGTTTTTAATAATATTTATCGAATATTGTGTCCAGTTATAATGATCATGATTAAAACAAAATTATCATGATTAATATTTGTATTGCTATATACAATAATAAATGTCGTAACAAAATTCTATTTTTATTTAAGTCTACCTTACATACATACCTATTTTTAAATGTTGCATTACTAAGTATATAGGATCCAGATCAATAAAGTTCGTCATAAGGTACGCAGTAGTTTCTGCGTATTCATGTAATATGAAAATATCTGCGCAATATCTCGCATTTGCTCAGAAGTTGCTGCATAATTTTTGCAACAGCAGGAAATTAGAGATCTGCGCGACAAACTGTAGATAAACATCAACATAATAAATACCTGCATCCGTTTATCAAGCATGTGAGCTACTGTTCTCCTTTTTAGTTTGTTTACTGTTACATGATAGTAAATCAAGTAAATGGAAGGTCCTAAAATACGCCCCTGCGAGACTCCAAATCCATGGGCTTTGATATATAGACCTTTGCTCAAATGTTTCTGTCACACAGACAAATGAAGTTTTCATGTTTTTCGAGGTCTTCTATTTACTGCAAATTTGCATTCCAGGTTGTGTCTGTTCCTCATTGAATATAATTTACTGAGTGTGGTATACACAATCAAAAGCACTTGCCATCTTGAAACAAATAATATTATTAATATTTTTTTATTAATTGCTTTTCAATTTTTTTTTCTCTCAGTTTTTCGATACAGATCATATCTTTCAACTGTGTAAGTGATTCACTGTGGGAGATGCGTAAATTATTCCTTTGTATCAAGTGTGATGCTGCGCATATCTCAATTAGGTAAAGTAGACACAATTGTCTAGATATACTTGATTGCGCAGCAAATCAATACAATTTAATGCTCCGAAGACAATGTTTTGATAGGTTAGGTTAAGTAGGTGACTGAATCATTTCTCTATTTATTTAGGTAAGCTTCATATACACAAAGTACATTAGCGGACTTAATGCAATGGTCGTTATCTATCAGTCTACCTAAGATTGGTGCAGAGTGGAAGTAGGTATATTATAATTTAAAGAGTTTGAGTTTAATTTTGTAGATCATGATATACTTGCACAAACTATACCACCTAGTTAAAATAAATAGTTTAATACATAAACGTAATACATACACAATACATACAGGGTTTACAAATAAAATACATGCATAGGTAACTCTCTGTCATCCAAATATTTCGGATTAAATAAGTCGTGTCCTTGCAAAAGGCATTTACACTTTAATGCTCTGCTGACATATAACATGTCTGTTATTTTACTCGGTAAAACACTCTCAAAAGTTAAACTGGTATTTATTATAAACACTGCAATTACAGTATCCTTGGTTAAGCAATTACTTTTAGAACATACATTGTTATTTTCTTATGACAGTCAAATGCGAGGGAATTTAATCATCTTCGTAAAACCAGAGAGAACGTAGCTACAACTAGAGTGGCAGTATTGCCACTGTACAACAATGTCATCATCTCTTAGATTTCTAAGGATGTACTCAACGTTGTTGAGTTTAATGGCGAGATCTATCTTCAACTTCGACTGGGGATTATTCAGTCGCATCTTTAATATCTTCAAAAGATGAAGGTTCATTGGCAGCCTGGTTCAGTTTTGAGTTCAGGTATCGATGTCGTTTGCCCAGATTTGCTCCCAACAGTGTAATATGTGTAGAATGTGCCTCGTCTGTTGGCAAAAAAAAAAAAAACAATCAGAAGCACACATTTTGAAACTCTAAAATACATGAGATAGATTGTTTATCGAAACATCTACCTTTAAGAAATCCTGTTAAACTATCTACCTACCCCAAAGGGGTACATTAACAGAATTTCCCTTAAATTATCTGTTTAAATACCTTTTATTTCTTATTAAATTATCTGTTTAGGTACTTGGGTGAGAGGGGGGATTACACATTACCCATTTATTATAGACTAGAGGATGCCAGCAGCTACGCCTGCATTATTTTTTAAATTTACCCGTTTTCGCCGATCCCGTGGGAATTTCGGGAAATCCCTTCTTAGTGCACCCCTACGGTCTCCAAGAAACATACATGCCAAATTTCAGCTTCCTGCGCCCAATAGTTTCGGCTGTAGCGTGTCTGTCAGTCAGTCAGTAACGCAAGGATTTTAAATATTAAGATTACACATTTAAGAACATTATAGGCCTTACCTGCTTCAGGCTATAAAAATTCTTCTAAAGAATCCCACCACTCGTAATAACTTAACAAACGTAACAACGATTCTGCCCAGTGTCTCCTAATACCAGTATTGCCATTCATGGCGACGGAAAGGTCTTGTACCTACTTCATCAATTGAAATTCCCTTTCATATAACGGGTGGCGCAAAAGTAACGACCCTATCTGGTTCAGCTACAACTTCGTTTCTAAATTAGAAAACTAGATATATTTGATTGAATCAGGCGTTACTTGGCGGAACTCCATTGTAACCTAATGGAAGGAAAGAGGAACCCACCACACACCCTCGGATTGACAACCCCAACTATTGCAATAGAAAAAGGTTGACAATACCGAACTCCTCTAAAAGGATAAGGGATATAGGAATGGTATGGGTTCCATGAAGATGCCTGACTTGCAGTATCCCGCTGTATGCGCCGACTATTTTTCGACACGTGTTTCGCCTCTGCACGAGGCATCCTCAGGCCTCAGGAGCGATGGTACTTAGGTATTGTCAACCTTTTTCTATTGCAATAGTTGGGGTAGTCAATCCGAGGGTGTGTAGTGGGTTCCTCTTTCCTTCCATTAGGTTAGAAAACTAGAATTATTTTTTTAAATATATATATTTGTGCCATGAAATTCAGTTGCATTATGATTTAAATATGGTGTCTATCAAATGTTGACCTCCAGAGTTGAAGCACATTTGAGCCCTATTTATGACATTTTCCATAACTAGCCGTAACACTTCCCGCGATATGTTTCTTATTTCTTGGTGTATGTTTTCTTTTAGTGGATGTAAAGGTGTTTGTTGAATAATGAGCGGATTTTCAGTGCCCCCGAAGTGAGTATACCTACTGCTTATTGACATGTCCCGAGAGATAAAGAAATGCGCTTCGTCACTCGTAATCAACATTGAAGAAAATTATCCTCTTCAAGGTTGAGGTTTATGACGCGCTGACTGTACTCTAGACGATCTCGGTGATCAGTAGGCTGCAGCTGATGAGTCATCTGAGTTTTATACGGAAACATCTTTAATTCTTTGACTAAAATACGCTGCAGAGTCCGCCTGGAGATCCCCAATTGCGTTGCACGTCGCCTCGTTGATGTTTCTGGACACTCTTCCACATTTTCGCGCACAGCTTCAATATTTTCGGCTGAACGGCCTGTTCTTGGTCTGCCAGACTTACCTACGTCTATCCAATGTTGAGCCAGTTGCATCGAGGCGTGTGTCAAAGCGTGCGTCGAATAGTGCGACCAACCGGTGCCGGACGGCGGAGAAATCGTCGACGAAATTCACGTTGTGATTTTATCACTGATGAATTAACCCGTCAAAACATTGACATGATTATTCCACGTTATTGGGGAGTAAAGCATGGTAAAGCGGTCCATGATTATTTTGAGTAAATTCTATATTTCAAGTCAAATTTAATATTTTTCTAATGATCCGTGTGAAGTAACATTTTTGCGGGATTCATTTGATGCATTGATGTTCGATATGAATTCCATTGTCTTGATTCCGTATTTTTCTGAAATTCTGCTATGCTTTGTCTGAATTCATATTGTTATGATTTCCTAAGAATTCATTATTTGTTTCTTTTTGTGAAAATGTTATTACGCGATTCATAAAGCGAAGCTTACTGTAACAATAGTGTCCATGAGCCTAGTCCCACCTTTAGATACCCCTATTGAAAAACCACGGCTGAACATTGTAAATGAGTGATAAACAAAATATAACTGAAAAAACATTATTACATTGGCCAGGATGGTCCAACGGGCAGATGGCTTTCTCAACCGCAGGTGACTTTTTTTAAATTAAATTATAAGTAAATATATAGGTAAGGCAGCGATAGCTTAGTGGAGATACCAACAGACTGCCATGCAGAGTGTATCGGGTTCGAATCCACGGCGCGCACCAATGACTTTTCGGAGTTATGTGCGTATTGAATTGTTAATTATCGCTTGTCCATTGCCTCGGAGAGCACGTTAAGCCGTCGGTCCCGGTTGTCATGAAGATCTTTGACAATCGTTACAGGGCGTCAGTACCTTCTAAAATAAACTGACACTAGTCTAAGCCATGGAATATCGCTATCCCTTCGGAGGCCAGACAGGCAGTCGCTCCGTTGAAAAGCTAATATTCAGCCAAATCCGGTTAGACTAGGAAGCGGAACCCAGATTGAAACTGGAATAACGCTAAGAAGATGATGATATAGGTAAGTATATATATCTACTTATAAAACGAAAAATCTTTGTGCCTTCGTTATAAAAACACAATAGCCAGCCAGAATCTTTACAGGATCGATACTAGTCTGCAGTAAACAGCGCCGCCGCGTCTACGAGTACTGACCTAGGTTTATATTAGGTACCTATACTACAAAGTTTGGCGCCGCTATGTCGCTTACGTACCTACTGCAAGAATGTCTCGACCATAGAGATATTAGAATAGAGTGGCAGAGTGGGGCCAATTCGTGTCCGCCGGTGGGAGAGAGAACGCAACATTAAAGGCCCCCTGCATCTCTCTCTAACAATACATGCACAACATCAACATAACGCAGTGGCGTGCTACCTGTAACTATTATTTAAATCAGTTTATTAGTAATCAATAGTTTAAAAGTTGCTTTTATTGATACACGAAGATAGTTTGAAGTGACAAAAAAGTTTATATATTTTTCACAGTACATACACACACAGTATTGAGTTAGGTACTGTTCTGCCACTCTATCCTTTATATCTCTATGGTCTCGACAGTTCGGCGCCATTGCCATCATAGATTAGAATATACTGTTAATTGCCATTGTAATCGGGACGCGCATAACTGCTTATGTTGGAAAGAATGAGGCGAAAATAGTAATAGTTACCTACCTATTTTCGCCTGTTTTGTTTTGATTCTAAAACTATCCTGCTCTAAAAGAAAATTCTGGATCGTGTCGCCGTGGTCAATATTTATAACCTAACCGCAAAAGGTAGCGCCTTATTCTTCTTGCTTCTGAGTGTTGTATGAGACAAGACATGGGGTGTCTTTGAGAAATGTCCGCGGCTTTGGCGTTTTTAATTTTTCAGGGTGGGCCTGGGTCTTTATTAAAACAAAAACTTAGTACTTACCTACCTACGTCGTTGGTCTCGCAGCATAAATGTGCGCGTGGGATTTGGAAGTCTGGGTTCGATTCTCGGGTCGGGGGCAAAGTGTTATTGGGTTTTGCCGTTAGGAAATTCTCAGTAGCAGCACGGAGTCTGGTAATGTGCCCGTACCGGGCACATTACCAGACTCCGCTCGCCCCCTATTACGTGGGACCTAAAAATTATGGCAAAATGTGGGTGCAATATTACACCTCTGCCTACTCCTTCGGGGATACAGGCGTGAGTCTATAAATAAATAAATAATAAAAAAAGTACCTACGTAGTGTACTCAAATGCCACCAAACGGAATTTATTGCACACGTAATACCCACTTAGTATAAGAATAAAACTAAATATGTTTCTATGTAGGCTGTAGGTGTAGGGGAGGGCAGCTCAAAGCGGCCACCTTAAGTTTAAAAAAATCTATCAAACTATAGACTTTTGAAGAGAATTTAATACTAATAGCCAGAAAATTTATAAAAGTTTTATGATGCGAAACTCAAATTCGTGGAAATTTAAAAATGACTAAGTATGTGATATGGGAATTACGAAAACTTGTCCAAAAACCGCTTTGCCCGAGTGGTCGCCCAAAGCGGCCATGGGGGTAAGGGCAATGTGGCCACACCAAAGTACACATAAAAGTATTGGAAAAGTATCGTACCTGACGAAATAAAAATACCACAAAAAATATAATTATTTTTTTTATAAAATAATCATCTTTTTGTGCTTTCTTATAAAATATTTTAATCACAATCAGTCTTGAGAATAGAAAGTTTTTTGCTTCGGCATATTGAAACACGATCTGCAGGAAATCTTCCTTTGTGAGGCCAAAAAAACGTCTGCCGCCTATTACTATAAAAAAAAATACAGGAAAAAATGCCTACTATTCTCTTTAAGGGTTGGTACATATCTGACGGAAAATACGTCGAGCGTATCAGCATAGTAAAAACAGAATATTAAGATAGCTTCATACAAATCGGCCGCTGCGCTGCCGCGCTGGTTTGAATGTACGCGTGAGTCGCCGGCGCCGTGTACGCACGCACTTTTCACGCACACAATCTCACGAGCGCGGCAAGCTCGGCGCGGATTCAGTACGGGATGCGCCGCGCGTCTGATCGAGCGCATTCATGTAGGTACTTCACTGCTCGCCCGCTTGAATTGTTTATATACATTCAGTTTTGTAATAAACGTTATTAATAATATACAATGTGTTAAACGACAGTAAATTTAACTTGTTACTTTTTCTCATTAAAAAAGGCATTTAGATAGTTATATAACGCTTAGGTAGTCAGTAGGTATTTGAGAAAAAATAAATTCAAGCTTAAATTGTGAAGTATTCAGCGCGATCACTTAAAAAAGCGGCGAAAAAGCGCGAGCGCCGACAAAGCCGGCGCCGCGGTGTAAACAAGTGACAACCCGTGCGTCAACGCAAGAGTAGGCAATTAACTCGCCGAGCGGCCTTAGCTAACCTATTATTCTGTTTTTACTATGGTATCAGTATAATGGTTCGCGTCTATTCCGTGAAATTAGACTCGTCTAGTAAATTTCTGCGTTCAGCATCTACAGTGCGGTTGCGTTGTGTGATATTGAACTTTAAAACGCCCAACGCGTAAGTCAAAATACACGTACGTACGCGACGTTGACCGAATGCGTTAACGGAAATGGAACAGACGCTGTACGCTCGACGCACTAACGCATCATCAGTTAGGTGTGAAAGGCTAAATGTTTTATGATACATTTATCTGTTTTGGCGTTACGCGACCGATGATACGCGACGCATGTTCCGTCAGATATGTACCGACCCTTATACCTCCAGATAATTGTCAGGTTATGAGAACGCACGTCTCGGACGTTAGGATGAAGCATATGAAACATATTATATCTTAATCTGACGCGCTTGAGTATTTGAAAATGGCGAATTCTCAGGTTACGTTCTTATCTTAGACTATATAATTATATTATGTAAATAGACGGAGGAATCCCATCACTCAAAGGTCTGACATAGGACACCGCATTGGACCCCATTACCCGTCAAAATTTAATAGAACTTCATTTGAAAGTTTGATACTTCGTTTATAGACATTTTGATTTATTCGTATAAAGATTGTGAATTTGTGACGCATAAACATAGTGACGTTATAACTTTATCGATACTTTTATTTTACAGACTAGCTTCGGCCTTCGTATTCGCCGATGTGGGTGACAGTTATTGCAAAAAAAAAAGGAAGCCTTTGCACTATTGTGATGTAGAAGCTATACTGCAATATTGCTTTGAAAAATAAGTACCTATACCTGAATACAATTATATATCTCAAGAAAAGTGTTTTCATCGATCATCACAAACTTTCAGCTATCGCACACAGGCTATCGCTGCCTTCACGTACAACCTTTATTGTAACTTTATAAATATGTAATACATATTTTGATGGTGAGACTAATCCTCCTCTGTCTTTTACTTTTATAAAAAAAATTACGTAAACCTGCAGTTTGTGTAATAATTTTTATTAATATTCTATTCTCTTATTTCAATTATCCTCTTCGGTGAAACCAAAGGTTTTGTCTTCATAATTATGGACGAAGTTGTCATGACAAACAACTACCGATAGTATATACTGAGGGACGGTGCGATTGACATATGGCGGGCATGTCACCAGCCCGGGGAATCTCTCAGACATATAGTATCCGGTTGTTCTAGTTTTACCAATGGCCAGTATTTGCACAGACACAATCAAGTGGCCAAGATAATCCATAAGCAACTAGCCCTTAAATTTAATCTCATTGGTTCACCGTACTACAGATACAATATGTTCCCGACCCAGTTCTCGAAAAAATGACCGCACCTTGTTGTCCTGGTACAGGTCTATCATTACAGACAGGTTTATTGTAGCCAATAAGCGTGATATTGTAGTGATCGACCGAGCAGAGCGACTCGCATTGATAGACGTTATAACCACATCGCATGACAGCAATCTCGTAAAAGCAGAAAAAGAGAAGGAGTTCAAATATTTGGGCCCAGCTCATGAGATTATCGATATGTGGGATGTGAACTTGGCAATCATTGTGCCGATAGTTGTGTCAGTAAATGGACTAATCGCCAAGAGCCTTTACCAACATCTAAAGATGCTCGCACTAGGCAGCAGAAAAACTAATATTTTTAACAACAACACTTTTTGAGTTCGGTGCCAGTTAGAAGTACGCACAAAATTTTATTTTCTTTCTTACTCACCATGCGGGCTCCTGGTTTAATTCTTTTAAATTATTTTATTTCTCACTTATTTTAGAACTAGGCGTATCTATGAGGGCGTAATTAATTTGACCTGTGTGTATAATATGATTTTGTAAAGTTTTGAGTTTTCTTCTAACTAAGCCAATGACACAGTCAGTGACTTTTTCTATTTTACCTTAAATAAATGTGATTCATTATGTGTGAAATATTTTATTTAAAATTGACCCTGAAGTTAAATTTTATTTCTAATCTATTAGTTTACTCACTTATTACTGCAGCCTGCTCTCGACTGGTGATTTAATATAATTATGTAACTGAACATACTGCCCAGATAGCAACAAACTTGCAGCAAGTTTAAATCAAACTTGCTAGTTTCACTGTGACAAACTTGCATCAAACTTGCATGAAGTTTGCTTTTTCAAAGGTTGCACAGATACAAGGAAATTTCACAGGTTGGTGGTACGACAACAGCTGGTCGTCGAGCACCTCCTGCTGTATCTAGGAGGTCGACCGACCACCAACCTGTGCTCGTCGTCATCCAAATCCTTTGAAATACCAACTTCATGCAAGTTTGTCACAGTGAAACTAGCAAGTTTGATTTAAACTTGCTGCAAGTTTGGCAAGTTTGCATTGTTATCTGGGTGGGCTCGTGCCTCCCTTCAATTTGAGAAGGCCTAATTTAGTTTGGAAGATTTTAGACAAACACTTGAAGATCGTGATAATTTTCTAAATAATAAGCATATAACTTCTAAAAGTCTGAAACACTTTACGTGGTTTTGTATTCGAAAACCATTACGTGGTAATGATCTCGTCATTGATCCTATCATTGCATATAGGTAGTGATTATTAGTGATATTATGAATATCAATTGCTTTATTCACCTTAAAAGGTAATTTCAAAATAAATTTTTTATCGTAACTTATTTACTGGTGTTTAAGTATAAGCTGGATTTATTCACATATTTTATTTATCTGAGGATTTATCAACATTCAATAGATATTCATTGTAAGTAAACCAAATCTAAGGATTTATTGTAAACATTATCGATATTTTATCGAAATTAATTTTGAGTAAGCACATCACTAGTCGTGCTAAAATTTACGACAATTTCGAAGATTCAAAATTACATTTGTATATTTATCTTTCTCTTACATGACAAAAAAATCATAAGTCAGAGTGAAGTGCATATATTGGGTAAAGGACATTGGGCAAATAGAATGGGAGAAAAACCCACGGCGGACAGACATGAAATTGTGAGTATATATCAGTAATTATCTCTAGTTTATCATGGTAAGGGTCGCTTTTTTGTGAGTTGTGGGAATTAAAAAAAAACATATTTTTAACATTATTTATTCGTAATCCATGTCTATTGTGATTTTATCTAAAAATACCGCAAACATTTTGATTTCCTGGTGGTGTCTAGCCGAGGATAAAAAATAAATGATACTGACACTATTCGCGCAACTGCATATGGTACGGAGGTCATGTATACACGAGCAGTAATAATCTTCAACAGTTTGTCTTCCTTGTCTCGCCTGGTTTATCGAAATATCTGTGTACGTAGTATTTTCGCGCTCTGACATGACGGTTTCCGGTTGGCGCAGCGGGAATGTATGCGACTGCCACGCTGATGGTAGCGGGTTCGATTCCCACTCAAGTCAAACATTTGTGTGCATGAACATGGATGTTTCTCATGGTCTGGGTGTTTATGTATGTATCTACAAAAAGTCTAAAACAAAGTATATATGTATGTCTATCCATTATCTAGTACCCATAGTACAAGTTTTGATTAGTTTGGGACTAGATGGTGATGAGTGTATGTGGGAGAATATTATTAGAATTAGAATATTGTATTTGTTGTTTAAGGCAACGATAGCCTAGTGGAGATACCAACGGACTGCGATGCTGAGGGTTTCGAATCCACAGCGCACACCAATGACTTTTCGAAGTGTGTATTATATTGTTAATTATCGCTTGCCCCGCGCCTCGAAGAGCACGTTAAACCGTCGGTCCTGGCTGTCATGAAGATTTTTGACAGTCGTTACGGGCAATCAGTACCCTAAATAAAAACAGATACTGGTCCAAACCATGGAATATAGCTATGCCTTTGGGTTGCAGAGGTCAGACGGCAGTCGCTCGGTGGAAAAGTTGATATTCTGTCATAGCTTGTCAGACCAGTAAGCGGCCCTCGGGCTCCAAGACGTGTAAGTCTTGGATGCAACTGGGATAACGCTAGGGCGATGATGATGATGATGTTCAATATTTTATTGTTTATAAAATCTTGGTCTCACATGCCCATTACAGTAGGATTTGTTGAATCTTTGATGATAATAAAAATATTAGATCTTCGTATGTCAACTGTGGGAAATCTCTAAAATCTGGATTGTTTCCATCTAATGGCATGAATAATCACTCGGTAGGCACATGCATGCACTCGACAGAGCCGATTTGTAGCTATTTTTAACAGAACCACAATTTATATTACTTAAATAGAGTATGAGATTTTTGCTCTTTTTATAAATATATTTCTAGCTCAAACTTTGTTCTCCCATGGATTAAAAAAAAAAATCTCGTATGTACTGGTAAGGGTATTCATGCTCTTTCATTTTATACCAAGTTCGTTAATGTCCGTGACCGGGTCGGAATACGCCCAATGTCCTTTGCTATTCTAATGCGGTCTCTATTACTAGTCCAACCTCTCTGGTTCTTATAATGCCCACGAGTTTGAGTCACACCCAAATCGTCAGATCATAGAGTAAAGTAATACTACGGAAACGTCAGATTATTCAATGAGTCTTTTAGATTCACATAACATCCCCTTTGAACATCTGACGTGCCGATATTTTTTTGTTTACATTCTTACGTAGTATTTGTATACTAAATACTAAAAATAAATCCTCCACCTCTACTATGCAAACGATCAGATTATCATTCCTACTTTATTAAGTTTCGTTCGAGTAAATCCTGAAATCCCTTCTTGGGCTAATAAAACACACTATTTTTATTTAACGTTTTATTATAAGACAACTTAGATCAAGCAGTTAAATTAATAACAAAATAATACAACGTATTATAGCTAGTCGCCAATGCATATGCGTCACAGTTTACCAAGATCTTTATACAGAATATTAACTAGGTTACTTTGTATGTTTGTACCTCCTAATCTCAAAAACTACTTAGCCGGATTTGAAAAATATATTATATAGCCTCAGAGAGATGTAAGGTATAAGAGTAATACAAGTTTCTAACGGGTTTAACCGAGTAAATTAAATTGTTTAAAGTACATTAATTTTATCCTACCCGACGTTATGGCCTTTTACATTGGTCATTGCGGGTAGGTAGTTAAATAAACTTGTATTATATAAACAAATAAAATTTAACGCGGGTAACACCGCAGACTATCATTAGTATAACCAACTAGTCTTTACATACATAATATGCTAAGTTATATATGTACATACATACATATGCCTAAATTACTAATGACATTCCTACATAATTTTCTTCATTGTTTTTTTAAGTAAGTAACTAGAGACGGCGGATTTTAAAATTTCATCAAAAACGGTCCAGCCGTTTAGGAGTCTATTGAAAACATCGGTTTTAATATATTTAGGAAGAACATCTATATATTAAATTGAAACCGCAACACATACTTGTACAAGTCATCAAATCAAAAATATTTTATAGAATATATTTCATAATATTTTGAAAAGGTTACGATAAAATGCATGGTTTTGACGTTGAAAAAGGCAGTTATAAACCAGTGGTACATTTGAAGATGTGTGGTAATTCTTTATCCTAGCTAGATTTAGGGTTGAGCTACACTTATCAGCCCCACCTCGCACTTTTATATGCTTCTATCCTTTTCTATCTTAGGACCGTCATTTACTAGAGCGAGAAAGAGAGACGGAACGCTTCAGCACGCCGCGGAATCAAAAAGGCGATCGTGTTCCCTCTCTCTTTCTCGCTCTAGTAAATGACGGTCCTAAGTGACAGAAAAAGATAGAAGCATATAAAAGTGCGATGCGGTGCTGATAGGTGTAGCTCAACCCTTACACTCTCAAAATACTGATTCATTGAAATTAATAATCAATTGGTTTTCAAGCAATCTACATAATATTACGTTTAACTAGTTAGATGAAAACATTTTTAATGGGCTCTTTAATTATAATTTGTCTATGGTTTATGAAAAGATTTACTATACATTTTTTTAATCTAGACTTTTTAAAAGATTCTCTACTAACCGTCTATAAGACTTATTTTATTTCATATATTCGTATTTCTTTTCCATTTCAATAACAACATCGGGTGTTTCCCGTTGGTAAGATCGATCTAACCATTGGGAACTTTTGTTCCCGATGTTCAGATATGCTATTGACATATAAAAGTATAATTGAACACAAAAACGTTTTGGCTAGACTTTTCTATTTACCATGATTTAGAATTATTTATTTTTTATAATTTTCTATGCCAGCTTTCTCAAAAAGGCTTTATGAGTACATTTTTACACGCCGTAATCAATGGTATCTACTTTTCATATTGCTATAAAAGAATTTGTAGTGATAATATAAACGGTATTTTTGACAATATCTCAATAAAAATGATAAAAAGCAAAACTGTTTTGACTTTAAATGTACTTTTTGAAGTTGTCATCCTGCTAAATCGCTAGCAGTGAAATCAGTCTGAGCATTGGGAATAAGTTCCCAATGGTTAGATCGATCTAACCAATAATCTAACCAATGGAATAAGTTCCCAATGGTTAGATCGATATAACCACTAATCTAACCAATGGGAAACACCCACAAAATCGAGTGCTTTAAGTTTTATGAAATACTACATTACCATTCAATATCACTAAACTTATAAACATTCCATTTAACATTTTTAAAAGTATTTTATCCACTCAGGCGTCACAAACAACAATTTTAATTGCCGTCAACACAATCCATAACAGTACATACCTTTGAGATATTACAACAAATACTTTTACGTTTATTCAAGTCCAAATATAGCATTATTTAATAACTTTATCAACATAAGTAAAGAAAAACAATCGATACGGGACAATTCAATGTACGTTTTATCACTTGATACATGGAATTGTCCTCAGAAGGGTAATTCTCGTATTTTATGGGGTATCGAAACTGTACTTTGAACAAAACTCAAACACCTAGTTGGCCAAATACTTATACGAAGCAAAAAAAAGAAACAAAAAAAAAAGGAAACAAAAAATAATTTCCTTAACCGTAGTAATATGTCTGTCTAGTTCGTTCGCGTTTAGAATGCAGTGAGTCATCAGTGCAACTGCAAGATAAAAGTGTATTCACAGTGGTGTTAAATTCAAACAAATTATATTTTAAACGATTAAGTTTAATGAATTTATAAAAATACACTTAAAAGTTTAAAAACAAAATTAAATCATTAATATCATATTTTAATCTATTTTATTTACTGCATTCTTAACGCGAACGAACTATAGTGCGACCGCATCATAATTAATGGTCGGCCCAAAGTTGACGACAATACGACATAGTATATTATATTCTAAGTACAATCAAACAAGTCAGCGGGGGACCAGTCTGAAAAAAAAATCCCTTGGTTCGCTCATAGAGTCGAGACACAGTAGAAACTGGTTTTGTGTCAATGAGTGTGTTAAGTAGCACTGGAAGCGACGATGTCTTGCTGAGCGATTCTCGCTCTTATGGTGGTCTAGCGGGAAGTTGTTCGACTGTACACTATGGCCCAGTTTTACCACCTCTGGATTCGCTTAATCTATCAAATCATTCAAAATAGAGACCAAATTTTATAAATTATCTGTCAAATTAATTTAGCAGGAACATATCAGCTATAAAACTGGTCGTAGGACTGCCTGTGTAGTGTTTATGTTGCTATATAGTAAGTTATTCATCATCGTCCTAGCGTTATCCCAGTGGCGTCCAAGACTAGTCTAACCAGATTCAACTGAATATCAGCTTCGCCACAAAGCGACTGCCTGTCTGACAGGGGCGTCGCCAGCCGATTGCCTAGGAAGGAGCAAGATGATATAGAAAATGAGAAAGTACCGAAAAAAGTATGAATTGTAGGGATTTTCGAAGTCTCTAGGGGGGCGGCAGCTGCCCTTCTCTGACCCCCCTCGGCGACGTCCTTGCTGTCTGACCTCCACAACTCAAAGGGATAGTGATTATCCATGGTTCAGACCAGTGTTAGTAGGGGTACGGACTCTTCGTAACGACTGTCAGAGATCTCCATATTCATAAATACAAACACTGGTAATTTAATATTGCTACCTATTACAGTCCTGAGCAATGAATACAGATTTACATAGAAGCGCAGTTTTTAAGGATTTCGTGTGCCGATTTCAAGTGGGGACTGTCTTCAGTTTAGTTTGTAGTTGGCGGCGCTAGCATCGTTCTCCGTCTCTCTTGCTCTCGTAGTTAAGATACACAGGAAAAACGTTCGTCTCTCTTGCACTCGAAGAGACAGCTGTCACAGCGCATCTACCACGCCGCCAAGCGACAATATGGGCCACATGGGTCACAGAAAGTTTGTCTACAGAGCGCCCATATGACATGCGCCTCTATATAAATATCTATGCTCTATGGCCAAACGATCCGTCTACATTCAGAGTAACCTATTGTATGCCATGATTTCCATATTAATAAATGTAGAAAGAATAACAATTTTTGAAGACTTCTTAAGTCTTATCTATTAAATATTATACAGCCATACTTTTCAACTATAATGTTATTAAGTATATCATAACTTTTACTCACCGTGGAACAAGAAAGTGTGGTCATATTTCGTCGTAAAATCGATTTAAAAAAAATAATGTAATTTAAATTTGGATCTAAAGATAAATTCAAACATAATTTAATAATTGTTTATGGATAAAAAAATATTTATTCAATATGAATGTTTTCAAATAACTCATCTTTTGAATTAACTTAAGATGAAAGAGTGCATGTTCTCATGGTCTAATCGATTTCTATGCGATTGATATTTACATAGCTAGTACCTACGTAGGTAAGTTAATAAGTAAAGAATATGAAGAAAAAAGGACTGAAAGAGAGGGGGCAAGGAAAGAAAAGAAGGATAGACTATGTGAGGATAGATATGAAAGAGAAACGAGTAAATGATTGGATGACGGGTGACAGGGAAATATGGAAGCAAAGGACGTACTGCGCTGACCCTAAATAAATTAGGACCAGGGTAAGAAAATTAGTACCTACCTAGGTAGTAGAAGAATATGATACTAAAGTACCACGTTTTATGAGTTTTCTTTGAATATTGCATGAATTATCTAAGTTAATTAAGTTCAGACATATAATCGCTGATAACGACACGGAATATTCTGTAGAAAGGGACATTGTGAGTAATTGAGCATATAGTCTCTTTATTTCTACTCTTTTCAAAATTCTAGAAGGCGATAACCATGCCCAGTTAAATATAGTAACGCCCATTGGTAAAAAATAATTAAATTATAATAAAAAAACGTTTCAATGGTTGGCTGATTGACTAAATATTTCATGTGTAAATGCAATAGGAACTCCGTTTGATAGGTTTTCCAAATTTCATGAAACTATCAATCATGATCAATAAATAATATATTTTATCAAGAAGTGTAAGTCGTGGTTTATTATGAGTGAAGAAAAACCAAAAACGAATCAGTGTTAGGCCGGCCTCACACCGGGCGTCAGCGTCAACACAGCGACATCTCGGCGTCGACGCCCAGTGTGAGGCCGGCCTTTACACACCGACTACGTTTCATTCGGCATTATAAATACAAAAAAGTGAGATCACTTTTGTTTATAGTGAATTATAATTATTCCATCAGAGGTATAAGCAATAAGCATATGTTTACTAAAGATTACCTTTTTTAGTTTCACTTGCAATAAAATCTATACCGTATCTAACTTTTTCCGCAATCTTGAGTTTATACTAAAATTGACTAACGTGAAAAATCGTTATATGACTATGTTTCCATGACCACAGTATCTTTACACGCGGCCCACATATGCACTGGCGGCGTCCGACACTCATACGTACATACATAACATACAACTACAATATACATAAGTCTATACGACTATTTCTCTTTGTTAAGCGCCTCTATAAATTCTTCCAGTTTTTCTTGGACTTGTCGTACTCGCTCTGGGAAAGAGAGAAAATACATTAATGATATTTTTAGTTTCAGCATCATCAGTCCTGTATAAACTGTCCCACTGCTGGGCACGGACCTCTTCTCACTATGAGAAGCGTAAGGCCATAGTACACCACGCTGGCCAAGTGCGGGTTGGCAGACTTCACATGTCTTTCGAGAACATTATAGGGAACTCTCAGACATATAGGTTTCCTCCCGATGTTTATAGAACCCAATTGTATAAAATCAGACTTATAGTTTGCCTGTATAATTTTCATTGTGACTATAAAATATTTGTCCATAATTTGATCGTATATATTATATCCCAATTAATATTACGATTTTGGTGATTGATACAGGGTGTAAAAAGACCCTTAACGAAAACCGAAATCCTATGTTGTACCAATTACTATGAACATTTTTTACTTCGGCACCATACCTGGGAAATTATTGGTTCAGGAGATATTGAGGCTCAAAGTTAGTTGGGCATTTTTCTATTCAGGGACAAAATCGATGCATTTACCCCGCCAATATGTTCTTTAGATGCCCTATGACCCCGTGTATAAGTAGGTATCTCGAGCAATGCACGCGCGTGCTTTTAATTGCGGTTTAAAAATGTGAAAACGTAGGAAAAATTTCGTTTCCCAGGCATTATATTTGGTTAGTATGACTTGGCATGATGTCCACAACGAGTAGACTTCGGCTTGGTGATGGGTCTTGTGACGCCCTGTATAATCTGCAACAGCTATGGCGTTGCTTGTTGCCCCATAGGGTTAACTATATAACATAACATAACTTCATGCCTTTTATTATTGTAATAGGTATTATAGGTCGGTTCATGAAAGATGACCACTGCGCAGAAATAATTTTTTAGGTCCCCGTGTTTGTGCGGGGTGAGGCGCGGGTGGAGTGCCAATGGCGTGGCTCCGTTCTTGACGCATTCCCTAAATGCGTCAAGAATGGAGCCACGCCATTGGTGCACGAATGTACATATGCGCGACACACGCCATTTGTGGTCAACTTTCGTGAACCGATCTATACACACCCACATTTCGCCAGTTATGTTTAGGTCCCAATGTAATAGAGGCCGAGCCTATTGCCATCTACCGGTTACTATATAGTTATAGATTTCGGAGCACGGTAGTCCCTGCCATTATTTTTACAAAGGAGTAGACTGTGAGTGCACCCAAACCGCAGTTACTTTTGTTGGGCCACATTTAAACCACGCCAACATTCAATAACTATTATTAGCAACAATCTATGAAGTTACCTCGAGTGTTTCATTATAGCATGTTGCTTGAATGTTGTTCAAGAAAAGTAACTGTGATGTGGATGTAACATCAATAATAGTTTTTCATCATCATCATCATCATCATCATCACCAGCCTTTAACAGTCCACTGCTGGACTAGGCCTTTCTTTAGAAAGGAGGAATTGGCCTACTATATCACGCTGACCAAACGGGTTGGTATGGGGTTTGTATCAAGTTTTCCTTCTCCTACAGTGCTGTTCTCTGCATAATATGCTCCCTCTGTCGGCTCTTACGACACCCATGGGATGATATGGGGTGGTGACAATCCGTATTCTTAATCCGTCACCACACGGTTAGTAGTTTCTAACAAAACATAAATACTCACTTAATTCTTCAGCTAGTTCTACTCTTCTACCAGATAACAGCTTCTTTTTCAGTTCAGGGTCTGCGGCCATCTGTAATTAATACAATTTTATGTATGTAAAAATTTATTTATTTATATGTAAATTCTCTATTGCCATAAAGGTGACGGGTACCAACATCACCATTCTGTCAGGGAGATGTTTTTGATGTGATATCACTATTCTGTCTTGTAAAATAATATTCAATATCTAAGCAACTCACCGGGGTGGGCAACTTCCATATTAAAGTAAACCCTAATCTAGACTGAGCCTATCTAAATCAAAATAAGACCATCTCAAACCAAAATGTTGAACCAACCACAGCCTCACACATACAATAGATATACGTACCTCGTCAAGCACTTCTCTGAGGTCCCTGTCGAGGCGCGTGGCCTCCCTGTTGCCGATCTGTTGCCGCAGAGCGTTCGCCGTCGTGCGGAGAGTTTGTTGTACGCGCCAGAACATCACTACCTCACAGCATTCTTTCTGGAAAGGTTAGAAGATAGGTAATGTAAAGAAATGTGGTGTTAAGGATCGTGGTGGTACGAGCATAGTGCCTTGAGGCAGTCCTTAGGATAATTCGGAAATTAATTGAATTTATGTTCACCTATCAATTATATACTTTCATTGGAACAATAAAATTAAGTATAGTATAATGAAAACGGCATGTTACATTAGTTACGCATGTATCGATTGCATTAAATATCTTAAAAATGGTGACGAATGTGTCAAACGCGTTACTTAAATATATCAAGTATTTATTCAAAAACTAAGCCCATCCTACTCGTTTTGTTTCTTATTCTAGCTATTCACATTGACTAATTTGCACGATTTGAAGTCTATGCCAATATGGCCTATATTGATATTGACTTCAAATCGTATACAATGATATATTGCCAAGATAGCGAAAGGATTGCTATATTATTCTAAATTCAACTTAATACCACACAAAATGTTTGAAAGAGCAGATTTTTTGTTAAGTTGCCGGCAAAAGTATTAAAAGAAAGTAAATAAAATAAATAAATAAAAATTTGTTCGTATTACCGTATACAAACCGGCCAAGACATAACATAACTTCATGCCTTTATTCCTGAAGGAGTAGGCAGAGGTGTATTACGTGTAGCGCCATATTAAGAGTTATGTTCTATAATTTTATTCAATACTGGAGGACGCCAGCAGCTACGCATGCATTTTTTTTAATTTACCCGTTCTGGCCGATCCCGTGGGAATTTCGGGAAATCCCTTCTTAGTGCACCCCTACGGTCCCCAAGGAACATACATGCCAAATTTTAGCTTGCTGCGCCCAATAGTTTCGGCTGTAGCGTGTCTGTCAGTCAGTCAGTAACGCAAGGATTTTATATTTCAATATAATTTCAGAATAACTCACTCCGTTGCCATTCTGTTGACTATACAGGTAGAAACTCTTCCGACAGTCGCGCGCTCGCGTCTGTGCGCGGAGCAGGAAATTCCTGTAAAACAAATAAATACGTAAATCATCATTAAAGACTTCAAAACATTCGCCATGTCTATAAAGTTCTGAAGAATGAGAATGTACCTTTTAAAAACACACATACTAACGAAAAAATATGTTGTGATTTCTTGCCGTTGCTTTTGTTACATGTTTTTAATAAACATTACAAACACCGGGACAGATGAAAGTTAAATAAAATTTTCGCCCGCAATTTTCCTTCACTTTATATTTATAGTCTCACGCCTGTATCCCCGAAGGGTTAGGCAGAGGTGTAAATATTACACCCATATTTCACTCGCCTCCTTTTACGTGGGACCTAAAAAATCATGGCGAAATGTGGTGTAAATATGTACCTACTACACTATTACATAGGAAAACAGAACTTCTTATTATGCAATGTAATAAAGGGATACAAACCGAATGTGAGACATATCATCTTTTGTCTAGTGTTATTTTACAATATGGAGGCGTTTCTGTGTGAATTTGTTCACATATTTCATTTCCAAATACCACTTACCTCCAAACCTTAAAATCTCAATGTACTAACCTCAAATACACAGGTTTCCATGTCTCCCTAATATAATCATTATCCACTTCTATGCCTCTACGCCGGAGGTTGTCCCTGACGGCCACAACTTCATCATATGCGAGCATGGGTCGCGCCACTCCGAGTCTCTCCAGCTCGTTCCTTACTTCCGCGCGACGGTTTTGCTCTTCGGTTGCAGATTGCCAGTATAGCCAGCGGTCTTTTAGACCTGGGCCTGGAAATTAAGAAAATATAGCGTCATTTTTATGTAATAGAAGGCAAACGGATCGCCTATAGGTAAGCGATTACTGCTACCCATAGATACACGCAACACTAGAGGAGTGACAAGTGCGTTGCCGCCTTTGCGTTGGCAAAAGGAATGGGAGAAGTATGATGAGGGATGAGGAATAGAATATTAGACGGGCCTCCGGTACTTTTCTCACCGAACTTAAAGGAACAGTAAAGGTACTGTTACATAAGGTCGATTATTTACTGTAACCGTTAGGCTGCGGTTCCACTGAGGCGGAGCGGAGCGGGGCTGAGCTGTGAAAAGAGGAAGGTGTTTCCACTGAGGCGGAGCGGAGCGGGCCTGAGCTGTGAAAAGAGGAAGGTGTTTCCACTGAAGTGGAGCGGGCGGAGCGGAGCGAAGCAGCCTGGAGCGGAGCGGAGCTGGGCAGAGCAAAGCTACTTTGTCTATTCGCATCGCCTGGTGCGTGAGTGCCCAGTGACACGCGTTCTCTTAGTCAGATCACACGTCATGTTGTTGGTAAAAAAATGTTTCATCCATTTTTTACTGGAATCGCGTGCACTGTTGATGACATCAAGACGCTAACTAAAATGAAATGCGCGTGAGTGAGCCACCGCACTGCCCCGCCCAGCCCCTCTCCGCTCCTCACTCGGCGCTAGCATAATCTAGCCTGTTTTCCTGATATTTTAAACAATTCCGTTCCTCTCCGCCAATGCTCTTTCCTTTGAAGCGGAGTGGAGAAGAGATGTGGATTTCAAGCCAAGTGATTGGAGCTCGTCTCCGCCTCAGTAGAACCACAGCCTAAGAGTTACCCTCTTCTTCCCCGGTCGAGCCGGCCCATTCATGCCGAAGTCAGCAAAGCTCTTTCGGTATCTCAACTAAACTATCTGCCTCTGCGTCCGATGATATTTTCTTCAATATAGGGTAGGATCAAAACCCTGTACTCACCAGTGAGTTCCTTAAGCTCCTTGTTGGTCATTTCCAGTCGTTCCTTAACAGCGGCGTCCATGAGCGTGACGGCGGCGTCCCAGTCCTGGCGCGACGACACGCAGCGGTCTTGTAACGCGTTCAGTTGTAGCACGCGGAGCACCTGCGATACAATATACACGGTGAAATTGAATAGATGCGACAAATATTAATATACAATAATACGTGTTGCCAAGAAAATTTAGAACATATCAAACAAAAAATTAGTAAACTTTTATCAGTTTTACGAAAAACGGTAAAATAATTAAAGTATCAAAGAATTTCGCGTACTACCCTTCGTGTAGCGGGTACAAATTATTTAGGTACATTTAGTAACATAAGTACTCCACGACGATTATTGAGCACTACGATCGAGTCGGACGAGAATTTTTGATATTTTTTTATTTTGGGTACCTATTAATTATTTTTCTGGAATATCGATAATTCGTACTTAAATGAAGATAACAACATCAATGGACCATTTTACAACGATAATCATGTATTTATTTTATCCATTTAAATTGTAAAAAAACAGTTTATAATTACTATGTTACTATAACTGAAGCTCCCATTTCATTTTGTCGCATTAATTTAATTTTACCCTGCACATATGTCACCAGAGTCCTCACCAAGCCAAAATCTACTCGTTCTGGGCATCGTGCTATATCATACTAAGCAAAAATAAGAACTGGGAAACGATATTGAAAGTGCGCGCGTGCAATGAGGGTGTTTGATATTTCTACCACCAGACGGCGCTTAGTATGCGTCAGGTCCAAACTAACGTCAGATATGTACAGACGCGTACACACACATAATACAAACAAACACAGACGTACGAAAATATAGGGGCTTTGACAGGGTTCTGGACCTGATGCATAGAGCATAGATATTTACATAGAGACGCATTTCTTATGGGCGCTCTGTAGACAAACTTTCTGTGACCCAAATTGCCGCTTGGCGGCGTGGCAGTCGCGCTGTGACAGCTGTCTCTATGAGTGCAATAGAGACGAACGTTCCTTCTGTGTATCTTATCTACGAGAGCAAGAAAGACGGAGAACGACGCCAGCGTCGCCAACTACTTACTACACTGGCGACAATCGCCAACTCGCCACTTAGAATCGGAACACGAAATCCTTAAGAAATGCGCTTCTATATATGAATCTGTATTCATTGCCTGATGCCTCAGTGCTGCCGCGTAGTGAGCCACATTTCAAAAGACCCACATTGTCGAAATACCTACTTATTAATTATTAACATATTTCTACCGAAAACGCTATTATTATTGCTATTATTTTATGCCGTCTGATGTATTAGGTGTGTTAACTTTACATACATACATACATATATTCACGCCTTTTTCCTGTCGGGGTAGGCAGAGACAATAGAACGCCACTTGCTTCTATCCTTACAAACCTCACGCGCTTCTTCTACACTCATTACTCTTTTCATACATGCTGGCCGGTTTCGGGTACTTTGGACCTTTCCGTTTCTTAGGATGTCTCACGTGTTAACTTTAGTAAGTATATTATTTACAAACATGGTCGCAACAGAAAACCACCGCTAGTTTTTTCAAAACTAGCATTTTGCTGTGTTGCGACCATTTTGCAGTAAGTTATTTTTCTTTTTGTAATTAACTGTGTCTTGTGTATGTGTTGCATAATCTGCTGCAAATAAATGTATTTTCTTTCTTTCTTTATTCATGGGTACATAGGACATCTATAGAACACATTTGCGGGGTAAATGCATTGATTTTGTACCTAATTAAAAAAATTGTATGGTGACTTTGAGCCTCAATATCTCCTAAACCAGTAATTTCCCAAGTATGATGCCAAAGTAAAAAATGTTCGTAAGAAATTCTCTCCTAGCTCTCCTACACTCGCCAAGGAACATACAAGCCAAATTTCAGCTTCTTGTCAAGTCAAGGCAAAATACTTTATTCATTTGGGTCACAATGTGACGCTTATGAACGTCAAAATAATAAATTTATAAAATAATTACTTAAAGACTACATCTTGCATCTGTTAGTCATCTAGTAGGGAGAGAAAATGTATAATTTCTATCTTTCAGTGACTTTACTCACGTCCTGCGCCCTATCCTCCCACTGGTGCCTCCTCAAGGCCTCCTCCACGGCCTCCCGCTTGACCGGCTCGTACACAGGGTCCGAGTCCTGAGCCCTGGACATTAGCTCCGTGAACTCTTCCCTTAAGGCCTCCCGCCCCGCCCTTATAGAGGTCATCGGGAGGTCCGTCTCCGCCCATTCGCGGAGTTTTATATCCACGGCGGTGTTGAATTTGTCTGGAAATTAAAAATACGGAACGTTCTTAGTATTAACCTCTCAGGGTCAGCGCTATTTAGGTACAAAGAAATATAACGATGCCGAGCGCAGTCGTTCTACCAAAAATAGACCGTATTATAATGCATTTTAGTCGAATTTAAATTGTTTCTGAATAAGTCTCTTCGCGCCTCTCCGTTGGTGAGCGCTGACCCTTAGGGGATGATTTTAGCGTTCATAGCATAACTTGACTTGCTGTTTGTATTAGGTCGTCAAAGTTAAGCAACGCTTGCACAAGTCGCCACTTGCATGGATAACCGCGTGCACCATTTACATCAGAGCCCTACCACGCTTCCAGCATGGAGGGGATTTAAAGCTATCGGTCCCGGTTCTTATCTAAGGCAAAAATCTTTAAGCCATGTCGGATGACTTCAGGTGGCTATAAACTTCGACAACAGAGTTGGCCACACATTCATACGAAAAAGAATAAAGAGGATGATTGGTTTCACTATGAAAAAAGAAATCCGTACCAGACATAATAATGTAAATTTTGTATGAATCTGTGGTATATTTTACCGCTAAGGGCGCGTTCCCACTGAGTCGTTACGATTAATTTCTCGTTGGACGACTGTTGTCTCTTGCTGTTCCCATTAATACGATTGTTTGTCGTCAACATTTTTTATCGTTTAGCGACTATCGTATCTAGCTGTTCCCATTGGATCGCAACGACATTTTATCATTTCACGACAGTCGCTTTGTCGTTTACACATCATTAGCAACCTACAAATCTACAGTCAAATCAAGGGAAAAAAGAGAAATCACGTGTAAACGACGAGCCGATATTTTCATCGTGGCTACGATAGATTTGCGGTAACGTTTTAGTCGTAACGATTTTTTATCGTTTTACGACTGTCGTGCTAGCGGTTCCCACTATCACGACAATCTGTTGTCACTGCAAAAAATGTCGTAGACGACAGTGAATCGTGTCGTTCTATATGTGAACACTCCCAATTAAACATATAAGCCACGACACTTAAAACTACACGATTATCTGTCGTCACGACAAAGTGGGAACGCGCCCTTAATCGACAATATTACAGAATAAAAATTGCACATTAAAATGAAGATAATGAACTCAAGTTTGAATTATACTAAAAATAACATTATATTGGGTACACACGGCTCCTCGTCAAGTTAGACACTTTAATCTTTGTACCGTACTTATGGAAGGGAATAAGAATTAAAGTCGCAAGTCTTAAGCTTCACTTTTCGTTGTGTTAATGAATACAGATTTACATATAGAAGCGCATTTCTTAAGGATTTCGTGTGCCGATTCCAAGTGGCGAGTTGGCGACTGTCGTCAGTGTAGTTCGTAGTTGGCGCCGTTGGCGGCGCTGGCGTCGTTCTCCGTCTCTCTTGCTCTCGTAGAGACAGCTGTCACAGGCACAGCACGACTGCCACGCCACCAAGCGGCAATTTGGGTCACAGAAAGTTTGTCTTCAGAGCGCCCATAAGAAATGCCTCTATGTAAATATCTATGCTCAATGGTTGTGTGTACAACTTACATGCAATCGGTTGAGATTATAAACTAGGGAGTTTGTACTATTAGATAAGTACTAAAAAAACTATATTTCTAACTATGAGTACATAAAACTGCGAACTTGTTTTACACGACTCCAAATAAACATAAAAAATCTACAATTTTGTCAAAAAAGTGAACTTGATATATTTAATGGGCAGTTCTCTATTCAAATAAGGTATTTAATTACTTCACAATTTCAAAAAGTATATTTATGCAAAAATTTAATCGCTAAGCAATAAATTATGTAAATAACTTCATATAAACTTAAAATATTTTCTATTTCTAACTAAATACTATTAACTAGTATTGGTATTAAATTCTTACTATTATCAAAGTCGTAAGGGTCAGGCCATATATTGGGTGGCGGTGGGTTTCCTTCTGTATGGTTGCACTTGACAGGACGTGCCACCGCGGCGGTGGTAGGGAACGCTGATGGGAGAGGATGGGTTAGCGCATATTGTTTTAATGGAATGCGAATTTTATGAGGAATGGGTTATTCCGACTAGGATCTCGTGGCTAGGAGATAGAGATGTCGATACCATCAGGGTTAATGTAAGTTAGTTTTGAAAAAACTTCGGGAAAGCTAATTTATATAATTTTAAATACAAACATACATACATACATATACTCACGCTTTTTCCCGTCAAGATTGGCGGTAATAACATAACGCCATTTTCTTTCATCCTTACAAACCTCACGCTTCTAAATAGAAATATTACCATCAATTTCTACATAGTCCTTCGAGCCGGACCATGTGTAAATTGGTGCGAAAATATGTTTTATTATGAGCCTTTTATGTTTGTATGTGTAGGAAGGTAGCTTATGCCTAGTTTCTTTTTAGCTAATGGTGTACAGTGGCGGAATCTTGATTTTTATTTTGGCTTGAATCTGATGAAGATATGGGAACACGGAGTAATTTTGTTTTTGAAAGAAAATTGATGCCTCTGGGATGGTTTGAGCCTCTATTTTGTCTTCCAGGCACCGCTGCTTAGGGGTTGATAATAGGGAAAGATGCTTTTGAAGGGTCTTGATGCCTTGTTTGTTCCGTGGATCCGCTTCTTAGGGGTCGATAATAGGGTAGATGAGATAAATGGGTCAGACAGGTCCATATGAAGGCTATTTAGTAAGGTCAGTGGAGGTAAAGGTAGTCAAATTAGTCCACAAAACAGGTATTAGTACTCACCAACATCAGTATGCGCGTTAGCCGCAGCCGGCAGGTATATGTTCCCGAACACCTTGTCAGCAGCGGCCTGCCACAGCGCGTGCTGTAGCCGCAGCTCCCACACGTTGGGAGCGACGGCGGACAGTTCTGCGGACTGGTCGAGGAGCTCGGCGCGCGCGCGCTCGAATAACTCGTCGCGGTCTAACTCGCGCTGTCTGCATACATAATGGCGGTTTAAAGTATTATGTGGTATTCTATACCAACTATATTATATAGCTGATGTCTTCAGGAGAGCTAACTTATATGTCATTTGATTTCATGATCTTTTTATATAATACAAGCTAACGAGCTGAACATTTATCTTTTTTCCAAACCCTAATCCAAACAATTTGGAACAATTTTTTCTCTTTGTCATAAGAGAAAAAAATTGTTCCAATTTCAGCAAGTGTTGCCATCGACCAGATAAGTAAGCCGGAATTCTGGAATTCTGTTTCTGGTTGGATTAATTATAGTTATTGTTATAAGACAAATTCTATACTTATTGATGATGAATAAATGATTATTATTATCAATTGCCATATCGCGCGAAGTAAAAAAATTGTAACCGCTATCGTCACATAACACTACACAATATTCACATTGGAAGGCTAACTAATAAAGCACTTAATTTAATAACTGCATTAATTGCTTAAATATTATGTCTGTAACTAATTACTATTTACAAGTAATTAAGTACAATGTTAAACAGTTGCAGCTCCTTATAAAAACAAAAATATGTGCCATAATATTGGCGATTTAAAAGAGTGGCCACGAGTTTTATTGCCCGTTCTTTCTCGTGGTTATATCTATTGCTTTGCGAACGTGGCAGTAAATGTAAATATAGAAGCATTAAGTAATTTAATTTTAAAATTTACGTTCATAAGCGTCACCTTGTGACCTAGATCAATAAATGATTTTGACTTAGAATGTTCGGCGCGTTTGGTGTGACATCGACCAAGTACTTCAACCGAAAGTTCAGTCGCTGAAGTTTCAGTACAAAACTTTCACACTTCATCAACCGCCTACCCTCTCTATGGCGGGTCTTCCTGTCAAGCTGATCGCACGCCGACGGTCCGCGCTGATGTGTCAATATGTATGAAGTACCTCTAGCGTTTTTGAGTCGCGCTGGCCGCTCAGCGCTGTCGGCAGTCAGCGCTGAGTTATTACTTCATACATATTGACATTATTGACCCATCAGCGCGGACCGTCGGCGTGCGATCAGCGTGACAGGAAAACCCTCCTATATGTGTGACGTAATTTGTGGATGATCCTTAGCCATAAGTGTTTATCTTAGACTAGAGGCTCGCAGCTACACACATTATCTCTTTTTCACGATCCTGCGGAATTACTCAAACTCAAAATGTTTATTGCTTTCATGTGTTTAGAACAAAGATTTTGTATTAATACTAGAGGACGACAGCGGCTACGCCTGCATTTTTTTTTAATTTACCCGTTTTGGCCGATCCCGTGGGAATTTCGGAAAATCCCTTCTTAGTGCATATCCAAGGAATAGGGATGCCAAATTTCAGCTTCCTGCGCCCAATAGTTTCGGCTGTAGCGTGTCTGTCAGTCAGTCAGTAACGCAAGGATTTTATATATTAAGATTACATTTAGATTCAACATGCAACCCTGTTAGGGCACAGCAAATTTACGTTGGTATACGTATCTATAACTAGTTATAAATATAAGTAATATATCTTTAAGTAAGACAGACAACTTTATCTTAAAATGCTGTTGAAGTTAGCTAGTTTTATTATTCAGTACATTTCGGGCAATATCATCTTAGTGCACCCTTTTGGTTCCTAAGGATTATACATGCCAAATTTCAGTTTATTTTTAATAGTTTTGACTGTAGATAAACACTGTGGGAATATTGTTATCCCTCGGGTTTCAGAGGTCAGACAGGCAGTCGCTATGTGGAAAAGCTAAACTCAAATCCGCAAACCGATTCAGAATGTCACGAGTTCTAATCGTACGATATGTCAAATTATTGTCCTCGTCTTTTAGCCGCCTATCAGAGATATTTTGAACTAATATTCATTGAATTCGGTTTATTTATTAATTTACTTCATACTGAATGCATAAAATTGATAGGGAATGCGATAGTTTTGACAAAAAATGAGGTAGCCCGTTTGACAATGAATGGAATCGAATGTAACATGAGATATCGAAAGATTCTGAATCGCCCCCTGGTTAGACTAGAAAGCGGACCCTGGGTTCAAACTGAGATAATGCTAGGAGGATGAGTCTTGACTGTAGTTTGTTTTTCAGTCAGTCAGTAACGGAATAATGATATAATAATAATATTCTTTACTAACACCATCTAGTCCCAAACTAAGCAGAGCTTGTATTATGGGTACGAGATAATCGATAAAAATACATATATACTTTATGTTTTTATAAATACAAACATATTGTAACGAATTGAAAATAACGCCATCTATCAGTGAATGGGAGAACTAGATGAGATTAGATGTATCGGTTGTTTAAAGCTGTTTCGTCTATCCTCTAATAGATGGCGTTGGTGTAAATAGAACAATTACACAAATCTAGAAACACGTTACACGTTACCAGAAATTTCGTGAGTCGTCTCGAAAAGGCTAGTTATGTGTTCCGGCCGGTATAAATACCGCGTAACCGCGCGACACAGATATAGTTACAATTGAATATCGGAGCGATAATCATCAAGCGAAAGAAGTAAGTCGGAAGTGTTTAGTGGTGTTTCTAGTGGTGTGAATAGTGAGTTTTATTAGTGTTGAAAAATTAAGTGTGTGTATCTAGTGTTATTGTGTTAGTGAATAAAGTGCAGTTTTTCTGGCATAGTGTATATAATTTATCACCGAACCCCAGCTCGTAACAATATTATACATGGAAACACCCAGACCAAGACAAACATCCATGTTCATGTACACAAATGTTTGACTTGAGCGGGAATCGAAGCCGTGACTTTTGGCGTAGCAGTCGCTTACACTCCCGCTGCGTCAACCAGTCGTCATTTAACATTTATCATACAACATACCTAGGGAAGGTGTTCTTCCACTCGGTCTCCAGGTTGAACCGCATGGCCTTGAAGGCGTCTGCTTGTTGTTCGACGGAAGCTCGCACCATGCGCCAGAAACAGTCCGCCACGGCTAATGACAGGTTGCGGGTGGTCACTTGCGATGGGGTTACTAGCCCGTCCCTTGGAAGTGGAATAAACACGTTGGAGATGTAATACGTTGTACATACTCACGCCTGTTTCCCGGAGGGGTAGGCAGAGAACGCGATTTCAGGAGATATTGAGGCTCGATGCAATTACCATGCCAACCTGTTCTATGGATGTCCTATGCACCCATGGATAAGTAGGTATTTCGAAAATTGTACGCGCACAATTTTAATTGCGGCTTAAAAATGTGATTGTTTGAAAAATAAAATCATTCCCAAGTTTTATTTTGCTTAGTATGACTTGGCATGATGTCTAAAACTAGTAAACTTCGGCTAGGTGATGGGTCTTGTGACACCTGTATAATAATAATACAGGGTGTCACAAGACCCATCACCAAGCCGAAGTCTACTCGTTGTGGACATCATGCCAAGTCATACTAACCAAAAATAATACTTGGGAAAGAATATTTTTTTTTAAGTTTTCACATTTTTTAAACCGCAATTAAAAGCGCGCGCGTGCAATGCTCGAAATAACTACTTATCCATGGGGTCATAGGGCATCTAAAGAACATATTGGCGGGGTAAATGCATCGATTTTGTACCTAATTATAAAAATTCCATACTAACTTTGAGCCTCAATATCTCCTGAATCAATAATTTCGCAGGTATGGTGCCGAAGTAAAAAATGTTCGTAGTGATTGGTACAACATGGGATTTCAGTTTTCGTTAAGGGTCTTTTTACACCCTGTATATAGAAGGCATGAAGTTATGTTATGATACTTGTCTTCAGCTTGACTGATGGTTCTTACCAATTTACGAGCCAATTTAAGTAAATTCTGTTGTTAACCCGGAAAATAGTTAGAACAGAATTTTTTGCCAACCCATTCGTGATATTGGATTCTTTAACATGCAACATTTGATAAAAAATACTTTTCATTCATTGACCAGATCGGTGAAGGTGGCTCTTTTACGGATCTTTGACTATAAGTATAATAAACAACTCACATGAACAGCTTGGAAGATCTGAAGAATCTCTCTTCGTACTCCCGAATGCTCTGAATAGAGTCATCCTTACGACTGCGGCCGGTCACTACGGCGTAGTACCCCAGTGCTTTCATCGGGAATAACTTGCCTTCCAAGATGCGGCGGATCTGTGGATGATTTATAATATACTAGCTTTCGCCCGCGGCTTCGCCCGCATGAAATTTTAATAAAGGGTAGCCTTTGTACTTCCCCAGATTTCAAACTATCCATATCAAATTTCATCACAAACTGATCTGCACATTCGCCGTGTAACATACATATAAACAGATAATACTTAAAATTACTTTTGTTTTCATAGTCGTCAAACTTCAGGTAAAGATTAGTATGTAGGTATATTATTAAAGTTATTGAAGAGCTTATGTATCTACTGAATAGAATAGCAGCAAAATAAAAACTGAAAGCATTACCACAAAGTACATAATCAGACCGCCCCTCCGCCCCGCTGTGCGCGACAACTCATAGTAAGCGCTTTTAATGACGCTGCGCTTAGGTCAATTATATCGTGATAACTTTTAAAGTATTGGTCCAAACTACTTACTGTAAAGACAAAGTTCATCTACATTAAATTTTGAAGGCAATAAATCTATCAAATTTGAAGCGAAACATAGTGGACCTATATATATATTTATTTTTTAACAACTTTGTACTTACCTATGTTTACAAATAAATGCTTTGACTTTGACTTTGACTTTGAAAACAATTTGATAACTACTCGATAATGAGCATTGTAAAAAACATTTTTTTTATGTTTTACTGTTTTATTGCAAAAAAAATTATGTAGTTAGGTTACGTTACAAAAGCTAAAAAGTAATTCGGTAAGTCTTAGCTGCCCGATCGCACCCAACTTCTCATCAATCTGGGGTATTGATCAGACAAATATAAAATCGTTGGGCAAGTGAAATTTCTATCATAATGTTTATTCTGGATACGCTACGCCCAAAAATGTAATGTTTTTTTTAGTTTATTTTATTTTCAAGTTTTTAGTTTTGTTGTTAGTTGATACTTCTCATTCTATTTTCATAGTGAGGCCTTTTCTACCAATCAAACCCTGTCATTCGATACCCATATTGAGGTATTTCTGAAAAATAAGTAATCCGCCATTTTGTGGCGGTAGCCATCTTGGTTTTTTCATAGTGAGGTCTATTCTACCAATCAAGCACTTTCATTTGATACCCATTTTAAGGTATTTGTGAAAAATATGTAATCAGCCATTTTGTGGCGGCAGCCATCTTGGATTTTTCATAGTAAGCCCTATTTTACGAATCAAGCCCTTTCATTTGCTACCCATATTGAGGTATTTGTGAAAATAAGTTATCAGCCATTTTGTGGCGGCGGCCATCTTGGTATTTTCATAGTGAGGTCTATTCTACCAATCAAGCCCTTTCATTCGATACCCATATTGAGGTACTTATTTGTGGCAAATATGTAATCAGCTATCTTGCTGTGACAGCCATCTTTGATTTTTCATAGTGAGCTTTATTCCACGAATCAAGCCCTTTCATTTGATACCCATGTTGAGGTATTTCTGAAAAATAAGTAATCCGCCATTTCATGGCGGTAGCCATCTTGGTTTTTTCATAGTGAGATCTATTCTACCAATCAAGCCCTTTCATTTGATACCGATATTGAGGTATTTGCGGAAAATATGTAATCAGCCATTTTGTGGCAGCAGCCATCTTGGTTTTTTCATAGTGAGCCTATTCTACCAATCAAGCCCTTTCATTCGATACTCATATTGAGGTATTTGTGGAAAATATGTAATCAGCCATTTTGTGGCAGCAGCCATCTTGGATTTTTCATAGTGAGCCTATTCTACCAATCAAGCCCTTTCATTCGATACCCATATTGAAGTATTTGTGGCAAATGTGTAATCCGTCATTTTGCGGCGACAGCCATCTTGGATTTTTTATAGTGAGCTGTATTCTACGAATCAAGCCCTTTCATTTGATACCCATATTGAGGTATTTGTGGAAAATAAGAAATCCGCCATTTCGTGTCGGCTGGCGGCCATCTTGAATTTTTCATGGTGAGCTTTTTCTGATAAACAATTTCACCGTACAGTATCTGAAGTTCAAGTAACTTTAATGGTTTAGGCAACGTACGCGATGACAGCTTTCTGAGCTCAGGATTTTTGCCGACTCAGTTGAAACTTTTCCTTATGTTATGGCAACATTATACAAAATCTTTATAAATTGTAGCCTATGTGTTATTCTGATGTATAAACTATATTACTGTAAAGTTTCATCCAAATCCGTTCAGTAGTTTTTGCGTGAAAGAGTAACAAACATCCAAACATACATCTTCACAAACTTTCACATTTATAATATTAGTAGGATAGGGTTAAAGTTTTGTGATTTCCATACCCCGTATACTAACGGTCATTTTCAATATTCGATCCATACATGGATTTTGAGATTCGAGATTGGTGTTTGACGTATTTGCAGATTGTAAATGCCGAATGATAATAATAAATTAAAATTGGCGAATACCACTTATATTTTCTTACAAAATAGGCATACTTATTTCTGCATTTTAGTGGTTTACAGCACTATACAAGTAAAAGACCTATTCTAGATGATGCCGGCTTTTCGTAGCTAATTGACCTCTTGAGTAGAAAGGCTGAAATTAACTCAAAATCATTGCTTTTATTTCCCTATAATTTCATCATCAGACAGTATTGAGGAACGTATTACGTAAAAAACGTAATAAAAATATGTCTTCTCACACAGCTATGCACTCACCCTATTAGGATTGGCGAGGTTCTCCTCAGCGAGGTCGACCTTAGTGAGCACGAAGATGGTCCTCTTGCCGGAGGGGTCGCACGACGCCACCAGGTCCGTCACATTACTTCTCTCCGCGTCCACTGAGCCGTCCTGGAAATTACAACAAATCCATATTTATAATATGAATGCGAAAGTGCTTTTGCTTTTTGTCCTTCTCTTACGTCGGAACGGAGCGATGCTTTGATATGATTTTTGTGAAGAGTGACATAGGCTACGGTTTTCTATATTTTATGGTTATCAGATAAAGTAAAAGCAATGAATACAGATTTACATAGAAGCTCCAGTTTAGTTCGTAGTTGGCGGCGTTGGCGTCGCTGGCGTTGTTCTCCGTCTCTTTTGCTCTCGTAGTTAAGATACACAAAAGGACCGTTCGTCTCTCTTGCTCTCGTAGAGACAGCTGTCACAGCGCGACTGCCACGCCGCCAAGCGGCTATTTGGGTCACATAAAGTTTGTCTTCAGAGCGCCCATAGGAAATGCGCCTCTATGTAAATATCTGAGCTCTATGGTAATAGTATAGGTCTTTATGAAAACTCAGTCAGTTACTTCAAAACCTTCGAAAATATTTGGAAAGAGATTTGATTGATACATATCTATGTCTTAAATCACTTGAGTTTAAAGATTACTCTAGCATGCCAAGTTTAATCTAAATAGGTCTAGTAGTTTTATAGTTAAGGTGTAATAGACATACTTGTATACACAGTATGATGGCGTTAGGATTGTCCATGTACTGTTTAGTCATCTGCTTGATGGCGTCGCGTGTGTCCGACGCCATGTCCACGGTTTGAGTCTGGAATTACACAGTAAAGAATTAACAATTTTCTTATCTTGCAATATTTTTCCCGTGTTTTCAGATAGAGACTTTACGGTTGGCGTAGTGGTTAAAGCGGCCGCCTCGCCGCTTGACACTACGCCGAGTGTCGTGGGTTCGATTCCCACACGAGAAAACACTTTGTGTGATCCATAAATTATTGTTTCGAGTCTGGGTGTTCATTGTGTCCGTTGGTTGTATGTTTGTAAAGTCCCCCGCGACACAGGATTTATTCCCAGTGCGGAAGTTATATTAAAAAAAAAGAGTCATGAACCAAGCATCCTTTTCAAAGTTGTCAAAAACACCTTATGACGTGATTAATATTTTATCCAATAATATGCATTCTGTGATTATCAACCTACATTTCAAGCATATTTAATTTTATTGATGATATGGGGTGGTGACATTCCGTATTTTTACCGTAACCACACGGACAAGTTGTATAACTCACCGATATAACGCCGGGCAAGTCAACAAGCACCATCCGATGTAGGCCGGGTCCCTTGACGGCCATACTGATGACTTCGGTGGACACCGTGCGACCGCCGCGGACACTGTTGCGCATGCGGAGTTCTACCTCCCTGGGGAACACAAATAAATATAAATAATAATATCAACTAGTTTAAAACTTTAACGAAAACTGTAACCCTATATTGTACCAGTCATTACAAACATTTTTTACTTGGGAAATTACTGGTTGAGGAGATATTGAGGCTCAAAGTTACTATGGAATTTTTGTACTTAAGTACAATATCGATGCATTTACCCCGCCAACCTGTTCTATAGAGGTCCTATAGATAAGAAGGTGTTTCGAGAATTGCACCCGCGATCTTTTATATTTTATAGGTCTCTTTAAAAAAAAAACAATATTTGCCCAGTATAATTTTTGCTTTAAAGTATGACTTGGCATGATGTCCAAAACAAGTAGACTTCGGCTTGGAGTGATGCAAATTATATAAATCTAAAAAAATGTCAAAAATTAAATGTCAAGTCATACAGTCTTACCATCATTAAAATAATAAAATACAATGTTGCAAGATATAAATGTCATAAATTATTAATGATTTGTTTATAATTAATAAAATTCCGATATTGTGTAGAAGCAATTTTCAACCAACCAATGTTTGAGTCTGAGTTTAAATTGTGATGTAGGCAAATCTCTTATTGATCGTGGAATATGATTATAAACTTTGATACACATCATGAAACATTTTTTTTTGTGAAAGGTGCTTCTACATGCCACTATTTTTAATTTACTACGATCCCTTGGTTTAAATTTAGACTCTTGTTCTACTCTAGTAAACATATGTGTGTGGTTTCTAACAAACATTCCTATTTCCAATATATACATTGATACTAAAGTCAAAATACCTAGGTCTTTAAATAATGGTCTACATGTTTCAAATGGCCCAACTCCACATATCGCCCTAACACATTTTTTTTGCATAACGATCGCCCTATTTATGTTTGTTGAGTTACCCCATAACAACAGTCCGTATTTCAATACGGAGCTAACGTGTCCATGATATGCTGTAAGACAAGCTGTTTTACTAGACGTTTTTCTAAGTTCTCTCAAAGCATAAACAAATCTACCAATTTTATTACATATTGTGTCTACATGTAATGTCCAATTGCAGTGTTCATCTAATTTTAAACCTAAGAATGTTATATTATCCACTCTCTTAATGCTTTCTCTATCAAAATTAATATTAATATGTTTTGGACATTGTTTGTAATTGACAAATTGTATATAATTGGTTTTAGTTAGGTTTATCTTTAAATTATTGTATGAGAGCCAATTCATAATATTACTTAATGTAGCGTGAACGTCTGCTTCATGATTGTTCGTTCCATTTTGAGGTATGATTACCGAAACGTCGTCAGCAAATAATACACATTTGTGAGTCGTGACACTTGGTAAATCATTTATATATAACAGAAAAAGTAGTGGTCCTAAAATACTACCCTGTGGGATGCCAGATCTATTATTTTTAAAATTTGACCTATATGATGTCGACACAAAGTTGCTGTCAAGGCGGGACACTTCCACGCATTGAAGTCGACCATACAGATAGCTGCGTACCCAATCTAAAGCAGCTTGGTGATGGGCTTCGGCTTGGTGATGGGTCTTGTGACATCCTGTATATACTACTAGTTTAAAATCAATTTAAATACACAAAAGACCAATCACCGAACGACGAAGTAATAATAGTAAAATAGACGAAGTCTACTCATTTTGAAAAAAAAGTTATGACTCAATATCTCCTGAAGCAGTAACTTCCCGTGTATGGTGCCGAGGTAAAAAGTGTTCGTAATGGTACGTGATTTCAATTTCCGTTGAGGGTCTTTTTACACCGAAATAAAACTGCTCTTGTATCACCAGAATTTACGAAATTGTATTTATGACAGTAGTTTGGCGGAAAGAGATGGGCCGAGTACTCGGTTGATACTCGGTACTCGGCGTACTCGGCGGGTATCTTGATACTCGTACTCGGCCGAATAACTCGGTTTGAATGCCGAGTATACTTTGTTTAAGAAAAGCAATATATTTAGGTAGATATAATTAAAGCAACCGTAGTGTTAATCAAAAAGTATTTATTACTTATTTGAGAAATCTTTGACAATCTCAATTAATAAAATCAAAATTATTTGCTGAAAAGAGTTTGCTGTATTTTCATTGCATTCGATTGCGACGACGAAGTTAATGCTTCTGGCTCACAATTTTGAGATATTTCCCGCAAATTTTCATTTTCCAAATCTTTAAACTCTTCAGTGTGTTTTATTTTAACATGGTTTAACATAGCCGTTGTAGAATCCTTTCGTCAAACACCACCACGTGAAATTACAAAATTACATAAAGTTACATTTCACTTTTGCTTTATCTTCTACAATCTCGTCGTAAAATGCCCAAATTCGGGATCTTTTACTTGAAGTCATTATGTCAACCATCACTGATCAGGTACTACACACAGTCAATCGTCAATTCGTTCGGTGAGGGGTGTATTAACGCGAGCCGGCCCTCTCGACCGGCGCGAACCTGTTTGTACTTGTTTACGCGCGCGAAATGGGAATTTGATTGAACCGAGTTACTCGGCCGAGTACTCGGTTGAATAAAAACTGAGCCGAGTAAAACTCGGTACTCGTTACTTGGCAAAAGTGTTACTCGGCGCATCTCTAGCGGAAACCTTGATATACACACTACGACATACAGTAGGTGCTTGGTAATCCGGCAGGCATTTTTTGTCGCCGATGCCGGATTATCGCATATACCGGATTAATGAATTTGTATGGGAAGTAAAAGCTTAATACATAAAATGTAAAATAAAATGGCGGATGGGAAAAAATTTAAAAATCAATACGGGTATCGTCTCCGATGTCTTAAGGGATGGGGAATCCAAATACAATATCTATTTCGTGATTCAAAATGGCGGATTGGAAATCAAAGATGGCGGATGGGAAAAATTTAAAATATCAATATGGGTATCGTCTCTGATGATTTAAGGGATGGTAAATCCAAATACAACATCTATTTCGTGATCAAAGATGGCGGATAGGAAATCAAAGTAGGCGGACGGGATTGTTTTTTAAAGTCGATATCGGTATCGTCTGCGATATTTTAAGGAATGGGTAATTCAATATTATCTAAAAATCTATGTTTGTTTGTTCATCATTTATAGACTCTGAAATGATAAGAGATTAAGCGCTAAGTCAATGGTTACTTTGGAAAAGGGGCTTGGAAAAAAGGGAATTAAATAAAAACTCTTAAAAAGGCGATACGGAGTTCGCAGGGTCAGCTAGTACTAATATATAAAGCTGAAGAGTTTGTTTATCTGTTTGGTTGAACGCGCTAATCTCAGGAACTACTGGTCCGATTTGAAAAATTCATTCAGTGTTAGATAGTCCATTTATTGAGGAAGGCTATAGACTATATAACATCGTGCTATGAGCGACGGGAGCGGAGCAGTAGCCTTAACTAACGCGAGTGTAACCGTGGGCATCCTCTAGTGCACAATAAAATACTAGACCGCTCTGTAATCCGGCATTCGGCTGTATCAAATGCCGGATTATCAAGCGGGTTGCCTGTGTCGCTGAGTGCCGGATTACTGAGCGTGCCGGATTGAAGAGCGCCGAATTACCAAGCGCCTACTGTACTTCTTATCGCTAAAGGACAATTACTAATCGCACATAACTAAAGAAAATGTAATACTCACTTCCTCAAATCCGCTAAATCTGATTCCTTGTTGAGATCGAACTCCCTCGCCGAGTCTCTAAACTGCGCCACATGGTATGGACCCTCGGATAGTGTCACTTTCACTGGTGCCCTGCAAATTAAATATATTTTCTATCAGTTTTAAGACAAATATATGAGGAAAATGTGTATGGGCAAGTCGGACATTCGTCGACCACATTGGGGACGTATTGAG
The DNA here is from genome assembly GCA_944739405.2 of Euclidia mi. Classification (NCBI taxonomy): domain Eukaryota; kingdom Metazoa; phylum Arthropoda; class Insecta; order Lepidoptera; family Erebidae; genus Euclidia; species Euclidia mi. The sequence continues at coordinate 39,056,127 of OX123205.2, read as the reverse complement.
AAACGGAAAGGTCCGAAGCATCCGGCACCAGCGAGCATGTATGAAAGAGTAATGAATGTAGAGGAAGCGCGTGAGGTTTGTAAGGATAGAAGTTGTTGTCTCTGCTTTACCCGACTGGAATAGGTGTGAGTATGTACAGTCGAACAACTTCCCGCTCGACAACCATAAGGGCGAGAATCGCTCAGCAAGACATCGTCGCTTCCAGTGCTACTTTATACGCACATTGACACTCGTATACAAAACCAGTTTCTAGTGTGCCTCGACTCTGAGCGAGCCAAGGGATTTTTTATCAAACTGGTCCAGCGCCGACTTGTTTGATTGTACGTATCCTGTTTTCTCCGGCGGTATCTAAGCACTTATATAAAATAATGAAATAAAGCGTGCTACCTAGTACACATCTCCCCAGCGCCCCTGGGAAATATCCTGGCCTGGGCTATCATCTCCAGCACGGAGGTCTTGCCCGCGGACTGGTCGCCGACCACGACCACACGAGGCAAACGGTCCGTCTCGCCCGCGTCCCACCCGGACAACTCATCCAGGACCGCTGAATACATGTCGATTAGGGAGCGCTGGAAAAGATAATATTAAAAAAAATATTAATTATATTGTTAAGAGGAGATATGCAGGCGAACCAAAGTCACCGCCATAGCTTTCCGAATAGTCAGGCTGAAGTGGCAGTGGGCAGGGCACATAGCCAGAAGAACCGATGACCGTTGGAGCAGAAAGGTTCTGGAGTGGCGGCCACGCACAGGACGTCATAGCAGAGGTAGTCCCACAAGGTGGACCGACGATCTAGTTTGGATCGCGGGCACCGGACGGATGCGGGTGGCTCAGGATCGGTCTATGTGGGGAGCCTTGGGGGAGGCCTATGTCCAGCAGTGGACGTCTTTCGCCTGATATGATTATGATGATGATATTCTTAAGATGAATCCACACCGCAGTTCCTTCTGAGGGACAACAAACGCATACCATCCCGAACCTAGTTGTAAAAAAACATTGACGTTCATAAGTGTTGCCTAGTAGCCTATATGAATAAATGAATTTGAATATCTTATGCGTTTTACCAATGTTTAAGACCCCTATTTTATTATAAGACAGCTAAGAGATGGGTTTCAGTTTTGGAATTTTTGTTGGGTCGGACCTCATACAACTTTGCGAACCACTTCCATATGTGTTATTGTTAAACAAATTTGGACGTTGTTATGTTTCTTAATGTTGCCCAGCAAAAGTAGCTGTGGTATGGGTACCAAAAACAAACAAAGCTTTATTATATTAGTAAAATTGGGCAAGTGCGAGTCGGACTCGCGCACGAAGGGTTCCGTATCATCATCTATAAAAGAAAATCATGTTTGTTGTACGTATACTTAAATATTATTTAAGTTTATTCTACCTGTTTATTAAGATCGAGTAACAAATTGCTAAAAATTACGGATGTTGTATGGGAGCCCCCTTTATTATTATTATTTTTTTAATTTATTTATTTATTTGAAAGGATATAATTATACAACTACATATTCCGTAAAAATTTTAAGCGTCTATATACTTGTTACCGTTAGTAATATTGAGCAAAAAAATACGAAAAAAAACACGTTTATTGTATGATAATATGATAACCCCCCCCCCCGTTAGTATTTTAATTCTTTGTATTTGTTGTTATAGCGGCAAGCAAAATACATAATTTGTGAAAATTTCAGCTTTCTAGCTATCACGGTTTATGAGATACAGCCTGGTGACAGACAGACAGACAGCGGAGGCTTAGTAATAGGGTCCCGTTTTTTACCTTTTAGGTATTGAACCCAAATAAATGGTACATACTAATATAGTAAAGCTTTGTTTGTTTTTGGTATATTACCACTGGATTTGATCACTTTTCTGATTTGAATACTTATTTTAATGGATAGCCTATACGCCGAGTAAGGTTACAGGTATGTATACAGCACGCTATGAACCGCCCCTAAATAACACGGTGTTTTTAGGTGAAAATACAAAAAAATACATCAGCATTAAGAACCTCTCCTTATTTTGAAGTTGGTTAAAATTATCACAAAATCTAGCGTTACCTTCATTTTTCTAGTAGAAGGCTGTCGTCCTTGCCTTAGAAGCATGTTCTGTTGTCTTAACTCTCTGTTCTCTTGCTCCAAACGTTGCAACTCTCTCTGGTACCGGGCTTGGAGCGACAGAACCTCTTCTTGAAGAGCGTGCACGCGTTTCTCTAAAAAGACATTTAAAATGGAGTTACTAAAAATATGTCAGTTTCATGGATTTGAAGAGCAGAACAACATTGTCATAGAGCATAGATATTTATTTATAGAGATGTTTTCTTATTGCCGCTTTTAAGACAAACTTTCTGTGACCAGTGTGACCCATATTGCCGCTTGGCGGCGTGGCAGTCGCGCTGTGACAGCTGACTCTACGAGTGCAAGAGAGACGAAAGTTTCTCCTGTGTCACTTAACTACGAGAGCAAGAAAGACGGAGAACGACGCCAGCGCCGCCAACGGCGCCAACTACGTACTACACTGACAACCGTCAATACACTAGCGATGCGCGATGTCGAGATGTTTGTCCAGTCGAAACAATCGCAGTCGTTAAAATTTTTCATCGAGTCGCCGATTGTCTCGGTCTGTCATCAAACAATCGAGATGTTTTTCGATTGTTCCGAGTCAACATTATCTATGCCGGTGGCGATGATTCTAGCCGTGTTTCATTGATTGATTGAATCAGTACTAACTACTAAGGAAAATAAAGTCCATCAAAATAAAGAGAACTTTACATACCTATACTTCACAATATATTGTACCAAGTACAATATATTGTGAATAATTAAGAGAAATAAATACTTAAAAGACTGATTGATATAAGTTCGACGTACATCGATATAAGTTTGTATTATTAACGCCCACCAACCAACACCATAATATTAATATCGCATTAAAACTATATAACTCCATTGATATTTACGAGTCAGAGTCGAAAGTCAGCGATTCAAACGACTTGCGACGATTTCAGTCGATGTGATTGCTGTTTACGATTGTGGCCGAGTTGATCCTTTCAAACATCGCATAATTCGCATCGGTACCCTAGCGACTACGCGACGCCGCGAGTTGACTCGAAACCATCGACTGGGCGAGAGAAAACAATCGCGAGTCATCGAGATGTTTGAACAACGAAACAATCGACTTCAACATCTCGTCATCGCCCATCGCTACAATACACCAACTTTAATCGGCACACGACATCCATAAGAAATACGCTTCTATTAGTGTAAAATTTGTATTTATTGACATTGTGAACTGAAAAAAGCGCAATGTACCTACTGGGAAGAGACAACTAGCATCATCTAGCGGATAATGGCGGCACTACAAACGTAAACTGCAATAAATCCTTGAATCGCGCTAGCAAAGTTTACTAATGAATTTAATAAATACGCGATAAGGTAACTTTTTTCAAATATTGAAGTTCTCGACATTAATTGAAGGATCATTACCCATGAGATAAGATTTTCCTTCTAAAACGGTCTCTTAATTTCATTTTGCGTCAGTTTTGCTTGCTCACCCCAGTATGGTCTAGTGCCCACCCCAGAATTATTGTTACCGAATCAAAATTCTACGCTGGACACCTTAGTAACTTCAGACCATTGTTTTATGGCGCAGGCCTACCCTCAAAATAACCGTAGATACTCTAATGCCTAAGAATAGAGAGTAATCTAACCCACTACCTCCGTGGTCCAGTGGATAGCATATGCGTCTGCTGATGGGTGCCGGGTTCGATTGCCGGGGTAAAGTGTTACTAGGTTTTCAGAATTCTCAGCAGCAGCACGGAGTCTGGCAATGTGCGTGGTAACGACAATATGCTCGCGCCATTTTACGTGGCACAGAAAAATTCATAACATATAAAACAAAAATTCGGAAGCGGTGAAACCGACCCTTTTAAGGTAGACATCTAACTCACCATAGCTCGAAGTCTTATCCTCCACATTTCTTGCAGGCGTTGGAGGAGGCTTGCTCTGTAGATTGTTGACAAGCTTCTGCGGTTCCTCTGCCGATACATGATGGACTATGGATTATTGTAACAGTACACGTCAAATAATAGCTGAGCGATCAGGGTTACAATACAGACATACAGACAAATTTGTTAAGTTTGTTAGTAGAAAATATGTTGTGCGGTGTTAGGATTATTAAAATAGCTGATTGGAAAATATCTAGCTCGTAAAAGATGTATGAAATTGATTGCAAATGCAAATTGAAATATGTCAGAATGTCTTACTGAGGTTATGGCATATTATGCAAATATTGCAACGGCACCGCTCCTACGCAACGATTAAAGACATAAAGATATATTTATTTCTGCATTTTGGTTGATTACAACACTTACACAAGTCAAAACCCTATTCTATACGTAGCCGGCTTTTCGTAGTTAAATTACCTCTTGAGAAGAAAATCCGAAACAAACCAGTATTTTTTCCTGTGATTTCATTCTTAATATTTTTTTTTATTTGACTTGTTATTCAACTTTTAACATTATTTCGTATGTCCTAAAATACATTTTAATATCGTCAATTTTAAAAACTAACAACAGCTTGTCGGCGCGTTTGCCGCCATGTAACTACTTTATTTAAATGATGACAGGTTTTCGCTGAATTGCAGTGGTGCCGTTACAATAATTGCAAAATGTGCCATGTCAGACCGATTTAGAGCAAGCTTTCGTTAGATTTCTTTACACCTTGTATAAATACCACTGAACACCGAAATTACAGAGACGGTATTGGGAAACAGCATTGTTTGAAAATAAAACAATATTTAATAAAAAAAAAAAACAGTGGCCACAACCAATGCAAGTAGTTTTTTAATTTTTCCTGTCGCGATTAGTATACATATACAGCATACAAGTTTATTTAACAGATATTAAACACGTTAGCTAAAGATCGAAAAGATAATTTTATACCAAAAAAGATCGAAAAATATTTAAACTATAAATTAGTCAACGCTATAAGAACTGTTTAATAAACTTATAGAATGCAAACTGGTCAAAACGTAGGGCTTAAAATATATACTTGATTAATACTTTTGAATGATTTCACGCGATTAAGGCCCATAACTTATACCGTAACATATTATGTATATAACATCGTCTTCAGAGTGGTGCAAAACCTATGTGAAGATTATTGCTTGAATTGAACTTTGGTTCTGCGATATTTAGAAAATCAATAGGTACTAGAAGTAATAGACGGTAAACGAAGGATCGCCTGATGGTGAGCGATCACCGCCGCCCAAGCAACACCAGAGGAGACATAAGTGCGTTGCCGCCTTTTGGGTTGGGATGAGGGAGAAGGAATAGGAGATGGTTCTTCGGCTCTTAAATAGCAGGAGTATGATGAGGGAAAAGGAATAGGGGATAAGTCTCCGAGACTTAAATAGCAGGAGGAGTGTGATGAGGGAAAAGGAATAGGGGATAAGTCTCCGAGACTTAAATAGCAGGAGGAGTGTGATGAGGGAAAAGGAATAGGGGATAAGTCTCCGAGACTTAAATAGCAGGATGAGTGTGATGAGGGAAAAGGAATAGGGGATAAGTCTCCGAGACTTAAATAGCAGGAGGAGTGTGATGAGGGAAAAGGGATAGGGGATAAGTCTCCGAGACTTAAACAGCAGGAGGAGTGTGATGAGGGAAAAGGAATAGGGGCAATAAGTCTCCAGTACTTAAATAGGAGGAGGTGTGCTATGAGGGAGAACGAATAATGGATGGGTCTCCGGTACTTAAATAGGAGGAGTGCAATGAGGGAGAAGGCATAGGGGATGGATCGCCGGGATGTTAACAGCAGGTGGAGTGGGATGAAAGAGAAGGAATAGGGGATGGGTCTCCGGGACTTAAATAGGAGGAGTGCAATGAAGGAGAAGGCATAGGGGATGGGTCTTCGGGACTTACATAGGAGGAGAAGTGCGATGAGGGAGAAGGAATAGGGGATGGGTCTCCGGGACTTAAATAGGAGGAGTGCAATGAGGGAGAAGGCATAGGGGATGGGTCTTCGGGACTTAAATATAAGGAGTGGAATGAGAGGGAAAGAATAGGGGATGGGTCACCGGGACTTAAATAGAAGGAGAGCAATGAGGGGGAAGGAATAGGGTATGGGTCTCTGGGACTTAAATAGGCGGAGAGCAATGAGGGAGAAGGAATAGGAGAAGGGCCTTTGGCACGCATCCTTTGCAATTATGAAATGTTATTAATTTAGTAGAGAACAATCACCAACTAAGAGCTTTGCACTACTCCAAAAACCACCTTAGCCGCCTAGACATAGGTATCAAAATCACACGACTCACCGAGGCTAGCGGTGCTGTTAACAGCGGCGGCGGCGACAGCGTCTTCGTACCGCTGTGACAGCCACTGGCGGAACTCGGCCGCGCGGGCCAGGCCGGCGTCTCGGAGACGGGGATCTACGTGCAGGGGGACTGTCAGACCACCTAGCCGACCATACAGCTACTGGCGATAGCTTGCTTTTATGATAAATTGTACAACTTTGGCTTGGTAATACTATTAAACTTTCTGTCGGGCCAGACTACGGTCACGGAGACGGGGATCTACGTGCAGGGGGACTGTCAGACTACCTAGCCAATCATAAAGCTACTGACGATAGCAACTGATGAATATGGAGGTAGTGGAGCGAAAAGGGTGCCCTCGTACTTCAGCACGGTATCTACGTGCAGTGGACAGTCAAACCACCAAACCAACCATACAGCTATTGGGGATAGCTTGCTTTTATAATAATCTTAATTACTTTGGCTAGGTAATACTATTAAACATTCTGTCGGACTAGACTAGCGTCCCGGAGACGGGGATCTATACGCAGTGGGACTGTCAGACCACCTAGTTAACCATACAGCTACTGGGGATAGCTTGCTTTTATAATAAACTTTACTACTTTGGACAGGAAATGACAAATATGAAGACACGACGAAATGTGAGAGTGAGAAAGATGACTGCCGACAAGACCCCAAATAAATTGGAGCAGAGTAAGAGGATGATGATAATGACTTTGGACAGGTAATAATACTATTAAACTTTGTCATCGGCCACGCGGTGCTGAATAGCGTCCAGGAGACGGGGATCTACGCTCAGTGTGACTGTCAGACTACGTAGCCATTATACAGCTACTGTGATAGCTTGCTTATACATCATATTCTATTTCGCCTTGGGTTATTAAAAATACAAAATGTCACGCCTACAAATGACTTAATCTTTTGAGCGGCATTGTCATGTACACACGGCTTCTCATAAATCTAGACACTTTGATCTTTGTACCGTTCTTATGGCGTATGAAATAAGGATTAAAATCGAACTACAACTGTTAAGCTTAACTTGCCGCTTTGTGACAATTATACTGACGAGCCAAAACACATCGTAACCCATAGCAAACTAAGTTCACTTTGGCTTGACACCTATACATGGCTATTGCAGCCATAACTGCAGAATGTATTCTTACCAATCTGCAGGTTGTCTCCAATCTTCTCCTTGGCTGAGATGAGGGTAGTTGTGAACTGGTCCCATTGGTCATTGTCAGGAAGAAGGTCATTCAGCCATCCCATGTCTGGCAGACCATCTTTCCATTCTGCATATTTCTGTAATGTAATTTATATAAAGCTAGAGGATGCCAGCAGCTACGCCTGCACTTTTTTTTTAATTTACCCGTTTTGGCCAATCCTGTGGGAATTTTGGGAAGCCCCTTCTTAGTGCACCCCAAGGAACATACATGCCAAATTTCAGCTTCCTGCGCCCAATTGTTTCGGCTGTAGCGTGTCTGTCAGTCAGTCAGTAACGCAAGGATTTTATATATTAAGATTAGTCACACTTTGAAGAGGCTCAAGTTCAGCAGTGGGCTATGAAAGGCAAGGAAGTCAAACTATGTACAATAGGTGAATTTGATCAAACTTCGTATGACAGGTGAAATTGAATGCATTTGCCAAAAGACTCTTGAAAAGTAAATGAGTTAGCTAATTGGATACTATCAAAATTATAAAAATATTATATTGACTTGGTGAAGGAAAACATCGTGAGGAAACCTGCATGTCTGAGAGTTCTCCCTAATGTTCTCGAAAGACGTCTGAAGTCTGCCAAACCGCACTAGGCCTGCGTGGTGGACTATGGCCTTACCCATCTCCTAGTGAGAAGAGGCCCGTGCCCAGCAGTGGGACAGTTTATATATAGGGATGATGATGATTATATAGACTTCAATCTGGCGCCTTGTAATACGCACAGCGTGACGTAACTTTGTTATAGATCGAAAAGTTAAGCAATGTTTACACAGGTCCCCAATTGGATGAGTGACCGCTTGTGGAATTTACGTCAGAGTGCTAATGGACTTTTGACGGCACTTTAAGTCATCGATCCCAATTCGAATCTCACACAGAAGATTCGTTAGGCCATGTTGGAGGTCTCCAAGGGCGTCACCAACGCGGGGCAGAGAGGGGCAGCTGCCCCCCCTCCCCTTAGAGACTCAAAAATCCCTACAATTCATACTTTTTCCAGTTCTTTTCTCATTTTCCATATCAACTTGCCCCCCCCTAGACCATCAGCTGTCGACTCTGTCCTCCCCTAGGCAATCGACTGGCGACGCCCCTGGAGGTCTCAAGTCAGTTTAAAAACACCAGAGAAAGCTACAAACAAAAAAGATAAAAGCAGTATAAATAACCTTATTCAACGTCATTCCACCGCCAACAGCGCCACCTAGTATCAGATATCTGATCTTCAGCACTCCCCGCACCGCTCTAGCCACCAGCATGCCGTACCTCCTCTTATGCACATGACTTGTGTCCACTGGTTTGTGTAGTAAGACACTACGGCCGGTCCAGACAGAGAATGCGACCGCTCTCTTGTCTACTACTGTCCATTGTGTAGATTTTCGGAGAGACGCTCTGGAAGAAGATCAGGAAAACTTTTTAATTTTTTTTTGTGAAGTCTCATTATAGTCGTTGTAGAGCCTGACAAATAATGGCGAAGAGCCAAGGCTGTGCACATAGCTCAAAGAACCAATGGCCGTTAGGACAGGAGGGTTCCAAAGTGGCGGCGACGTACCGGGGCACACAACAAGAGTAGGCCTCCCGCAAGGTGGACCGACGATCTGGTTAAGATCGCGGGCCGTGGTTGAATACACGGAGGCTTAAGGTCGTTCTGCGTGGAGAACCTTGGAGGATCCCTATGCACTGCAGTCCACAACAGGACATAGGCCTCAAAGTTTAGATGATGATGATAACGACAGCCTCTCAGGGCCGAACCGTCCCTATGTGCAATGTGTGCGGCGCACACAGGCGCCAGGGTAACGGGCGCCGCTCGCCGAGATATGCGTTAATTATACCAGTTATTTTCGAAAAAGGATGCCAAAAAAGGCGCTTCACAGATTTTGCACACAGGCGCAGGGGCGGCGGCGTTGGCGGTCTGCCCCGAATTGTTAAGTATCGACTAAAAATAAAAAATAAAAGTCATCCGCCAACTGCCGGGTGCCACCCAAGCTAGCCTACGCCACTGCATAGGCGCTTCATAGATTTCGCACACAGGCGTTGGATTGGGTCGGCACGGCCCTGCAGCCTCTGCCAGTCTTACTACTGGAGGTAGGCCCCTGATTTGCGGCACTATAGCATTGTGAATCAATAGGCGGATTTGACCTACTATATCTAGTAGCTAGCCAGATGTGTTGGTATAGGCAAGGAGCTCAGATATTTAAATAGAGGCGATTTTCATATGGGCGCTTTAAAACAAACTTTCTGCGACTCTAATTTCCGCTTGGCGCCGTGACAGCTGTCTCTACGAGAGCAAGAGAGACAAAAGTTCCTCCAGTGTATCTTAACTAGGAGAGCAAGAGAGATGGAGAACGACGCTAGCGCCGCCAACGGCACCAACTACGTACTAAACTGGAGACAGTCCTCACTTCGAATTGGCACACGAAATCTTTAAAGTTCTTAAAGCGCTTCTATGTAAATCTGTATTCATTGGTATAGGGTTTGGTGTTGGAAAATACATGAGGCAAATATCTTCTTATCCTCAGCGAATATACTATTCGCCTCATGTACTATTTTTAGTACATGAGGCGAATAGTATAGGCATCCGCGTGGTGACGGATTAAGAATATGGAATGTCACCACCCCATATCATCCCATGGGTGTCGTAAGAGTCGACAGAGGGAGCATATTATGCAGAGAACAGCACTGTAAGAGAAGGAAAACTTGATACAAACCCTATACCAACCCGTTTGGCCAGCGTGGTATAGTAGGCCAATTCCTCCATTCAAAGGAGAGGCCTAGTCCAGCAGTGGACTTTTAAAGGCTGATGATGATGATGATGACTATTTTTAGACGTCTCTTGTCTCTTGCTTGCTCCCATGAAATGAAATGGCCACATTTCATACTTAGACCGTCACCATTTTGTCCACCACACTTTGTTTATATTAAAATTAGGCTGGCTAGTAAATATTGTTAACAAACCTAAAAATAAAATATATTGCTATAAGTACCTACTACTATAGTCTCTACTAGGTCCGTGTGGTGACGGATTAAGAATACGAAATGTCACCACCCTATATCATCCCATGGGTGTCGTAAGAGCCGACAAAGGGAGCATATTATGCAGAGAACAACACTTCAAGAGAAGGAAAACTTGATACAAACCCTATACCAACCCGTTTGGCCAGCGTGGTATAGTAGGCCAATTCCTCCTTTCAAAGGAGAGGCCTAGTCCAGCAGTGGACTGTTAATAGCTGATGATGATGATGATGACTATAGTCTACATATATGGGTGGGATCATATAAGAAATTTAAGAGATAGGAATTTGATACATCTATAATATAAAATGGATTGCTGAATGTGTTGCTAAGCACAAATCTCGAGAGCTGCTGAACCGATTTCGCTAATTCTTTTTTTATAATATTCCTTGAAGTACAAGGATGGTTCTTACGGAGAGAAAAATTAAAAAAAAAGAAAGCATTATCTGTTAAGCAGTACGAAGTTTGCTGGGTCAGCTAGTATCTTATAGATACAAGTTTTGTTACTATGATTTGTGTAAGACTGCATATTGCATGTCATGTACAACACTGAGTATTATAACTTACTTGGATACTGTATACAATGCTAATATGATACAGCTATTGTAATGTAAGTTGTAGCTCTCAAGATAATAAAATTACTCATTTCTAACAAAGAGAGATCTTGTAGCTAAAACATGTTCTAAATACTTATAAGACCAGACTTGGCTTGGTTGGTCTAAAATATGTCAATATTTTAGAACAGCTAAAAAAAGATGGTATTATGTTGTTGTAATTCGACATTTGTTTAAATTATGTTATTGATAAGCAAATGGATCTCAAAAAATATATTTTATTGTAAAAGTGATGTCTACATAAATACTTTTAAAACCTTTTCCACATTTGTGATAACTGATAAGTATGATTGATGTTTTATATTCAGTCTGTAGAAGTTTACCCATGTTATAGTTATTATACCAAAACTATTATATATAACTAATATATTTTTAAATAACAGATACATATAATACATACAATTACGTTAAAAAACCAAAGCGTATTTAGTATTAAACAGTATATAGCAAACTACATAATATCAACAGATAATTGCTTTAGCTTAACCTGACCTATTGAATATAGCGCGCTTCCTCCTCTCTCCTACACTGTGCTGTGCCCGACAGGGTCCAAAATTGAGGCATTGTACTGCCTAACTTACCATCTATTATAACAACATTGTGGAATGCAATAAAGCATTGAGTATTATGTCATTCAAACTCATTTAGTTACTTAATTAGTTTAAAGAGCAACACTTCTGAACATAGTACTTGATGATGACATCTTAATTAAGTATATTTATCTTAATTATATGATGAAATTATGTACAAAGAAAGCTCAAACTTCAAAGAAATGGAGTATTCTTATATCAAGTTACAAGTATTATTAAAAAAAATAGTTGAAAATATAATCATGTTTTGAATAAAGATTATTTCATAATCCCTTCACTGTTTTGGTGTTTTATTTGAATAATTATACTTTTATTACTAGAAGGTACAGCATAGTTCAAGTACAAATATATGGATTTGTATGTAAGGATAGTTTATGGTTGACCTACTCTTCAAGTCTACTTAATCATATGACACATACATGCAAGTTTACTCATCACTGTAATTGAAAACATGTTTATACATTCCTACCTACATAATATTCTAATCTACCTATGCTTGTAAGGTGCGATTTGGAATAATAATATAGTCTTTTAATGCTCAATCACAATCTTTGTAAATTTTATAATTTTGATGCAATAAGTACATATGAATTACTGTAATATGCAATTTAATCGAAATATCTTCCAAAGCCAAGGAGAATTGCTTATAACTTTAATTACTTATAAAAGAAAGTGCCGGCAGATAAAATATATACACAAGTCTTTAATTTGGCTGTTATCAATGAGTTATTGGGTCAGTAGTGATCAAGGTCAGCTCTCGTAACTAACAAAGGGGATGATAGATTTACAAAACAATGCTTGCGAAATATTTATTTTGTGAATCCAACGATACTTTACCAGTTTTATGTTACCAATGTCACGGGAACAGAAGAAATAGCGAATAATTCATAGGTCAATGACGAAGGTTAGGGTTAAACTTACCTCATGCGATTGTGCAGAATTCTCGACATGTTTACGTAATCTTTTCAGTTAGTTTAGTGTTTCATAACCTATCAAAGGGTCTTCGGGAAAATACAATAAATTAAAAAGATGTTCTCATTTCATAACCTCCACCGGTCTCAAGAAAAATAATCACGTAATAACAAAATCGATATATTCGTGTATAGTTTCGCTTTACTAAGCATATATTACACAATCAACTTGTAAATAATTATAAATCACTTCATATTTTGAATATTGACAAATTACACATTTCAAAGGACATTGCAATTTTTAATTTCATTTTTGATTTACGTTTTGTTTTTGCTTCCACTTAACGTGACATGAATGCAGGTTTTTTAAATAATTATGTTACGTATAATAATTATAAATAATATTGAGTAATATTAAGAAGCCTACTCTTTTGCATTAATTTACATTGTACCTAAATTGTTAGAACAAATACGCAAGAAAATGAACATTCAATATTTTATTATTCTGTAACAACGTTTTGTTAATTGGAATGTAATAAGACCTTGCCTTGCAGTCTGCTAACTAAAACGTCATTAATGTCAATTACGTCATTTTATGTCAAATGGCGACTTGTTTTGCCAACTGGACAAAATTCTGTCACTCGCAAAAATAATGCAATTTTCTCGTTGTTTACATCTATTGTTACCAAATATTTCCGTTCCAATGCTTTAGTGTGATATGTGACGCTAGATTTTTACGTTAAAAATGTCGTGGCTAAACTTGAACCAGAGTTTAAACAGTCTGAAAGGGCAGATTACAAATATTGCATCTGAAGTATTTTCTGAGGCCACTGTGCAAGAAGCTGATGATGATATTTCACAAAAAGATTCTTCCGTGGTTGAGCTAGAAGATAAATGTCGAAATTTGGAGCTCGAGGTGAGTTTTTGTATTTAAAAACGCAATTATTGTTACGGTTGACAGATGATGTTTAAGGTTATGTTTTTATATTTTTTATTATTATACAAAGACAACTGAGCGTGAGGCCTGTATCCGTCCTCTCTAATTTGCTCGAGATTGCATCACGGTGCAAAAATAATGTGAAAAATGTTTCGAAACTGCACAGACCACTTACATAAACAAACATTGTATTGCTGTTATGATAGCTCTGTCTCTTTTTTGCATCAATATTATTCGTATTTGCATCCTTTGCTTAGGAATAACTTCAACTGTTATAATATGCAGGCCGTATTATTTTTTCGCAATTGATTACTGTGTCACTCCTACATTTATTGAGATCATCCCGTCCTATATTCTCTATCAAGTAATTCTTGCTGTGTCCCTGAGAAGCCTAGTCTTGACATTGATAGTAGAGACTTATATAGATAAGTAAATCAAATAATTAGTTTGATTACAGAGAATTATGACTTTCATGTGAACTGATTTGAATCCATGCTAATGTAATATATGTATGTAGATAGCGAGTTATGTAAGGAACTAGAGCTCATTATGTGAAATAATATTTTTTGAGTACAATCTTGATTGCTAAAAAACTGCATAAATTAGATTCTACCTAGTTTAGTGTTATGCATTCTTGTTAGCAATTAACATAGAAAAAACATAAACAGACAAGACAAGATGTCTGTTTGTCTATATGATTATTCAAAACCAATGTTCATTTTACATCATAACGCTTAGACAGCAAGATCCTAGTAGCGATTCACACAGACTGCAATGTATCAGATTCAAGGCAACAGTGTGCACCAAAGCAATTTCAAAGTAATATGCATATTCAATTACTTTAAATGGTTAATAAAATTATTGTTTGCCTAATTACACATTTTATGTTTATTTATTTATATTTATAGTCTCACGCCTGTATCCACGAAGGGGTAGGCAGAGGTGTAAATATTACACTATATACCCACCCACAATAGACCTATTATGTGGGACCTCAAAATTTATGGCGAAATTTGGATGTAATATTTACACCTCTGCCTACCCCTCCGGGAATACAGGCGTGAGACTATAAATAAATAAATTGACATCCAGCAATTAGAGTTATGACAATATTTTTGTAACTAGTCTCAATTGCTGTGTATTGACAAATTAGTTTATGAGTCAGTTTCACCTGCTTTACCTATTTTAGATGTAATTGCACAGTTGGTGTAGTAGTTTCCGCAGTTGCTTTGCTAATTGGCACTGCACTGAGTGCTGTGGGTTTGGTCTTTGCATGAGACAAAAAAGAAATTATTTGTGTAGTTTTTTTGTGAAATGCATCTTAACTAGTGATGTGCCGGATCGTTAAAAATGTTTATCCGCGGAGACGGATCGGAATACGGATATTTGATATCAAGATCCGCGGATACGGATACGATCTTTATTTTCTTACTGAACCGATATCAATGCATGCACCTTGAAACAATAGTTGACGTCACGCTCGCCCGGCGGAACAATAGGCAGATCATGCTTCGACTTACTCTAAATGGAATTTCATAGTTTTTTAATTCTACTTAACCACCTATAGCATTCCATCCTATCAATTGAAAATTATATAATAGGTGAAAGATCTGTAAAATAGCGAGAAAAGTAACGGATATGGATACGGATTTTTCTTATTCCTCGGATATCCGCGAATACGGATACGGATACGCATATCCGGAACATCACTAACCTCAACATACATTTATCCCAAGCTGAGGAGCAGTCTATAAAAAAACTGATATTGATTTCTTATTAATCTGACTGAGTTTTAAACTTTCGCGATTTGTATACATTATACAAAAAAGGGTTTTAACTTAGCGTTTGGTGCAAGACGAGTGAAACATCGGAAACAAATAGGTATTTATACCTTAAATAAGTTAATTAGACGCGATTAAGACCCGCTAATTTATTTTGTAATCTGATTGAAGTCAACCCCCCCATGACTACCTGTCTAAGATCTTCCCTCAAATGCATAAGCAAACAATAATTATCAATTTACTAATTATTTTTATATGAATGTGCTAGTATGACCATTCTTTCATTTATCTGATGTTGATTGTAGTCATTATGATTACAATATTTTTAATTCATACAGAATTCATTCACATGAAATAATTTAGATTTGTTTGTAGGTATTTTAGCTTATTAAGGGTGATTCTTAAAGCAGTTGAAATATACCTGACATCTGAATGGCTGAATGGGTAATGTTTTTTTAAAGATTGTCTCATTGCAAAATTTTTGTATGATATGTAATGAAATGATTACCTATTTAGAGTAAATTATGAAGGTAATAATCTTAATATATAAAATCCTTGCGTTACTGACTGACTGACAGACACGCTACAGCCGAAACTATTGGGCGCAGGAAGCTGAAATTTGGCATGTATGTTCCTTGGGGACCGTAGGGGTGCACTAAGAAGGGATTTCCCGAAATTCCCACGGGATCGGCCATAACAAGTAAATAAAAAAAAAAATGCAGGCATAGCTGCTGGCGTCCTCTAGTACGGATATAAATTTATACTATATGGTTAAGTTAAGCAATGTAAGCAAATACCACTTTTTGTATGGGTGGCCGTACTTACTATGAACAGCAAAATGTAGGTACTCTGTTCTGTAAGAAGTGTTTCGTTGCCAAAAAGCTTAAATTGGCATGTCCAGACACCGCTTTTCGATAGTGACTCATTACATGAATCGTCAGTTGGATAGCTTAGGCCGGTTAATCATCATAGACTCAGCGTTATCTTGCTTGCATCCAAAACTTTCCTCCTGCCTTACCAAAGCGATATTCCGTGCTTGTCAAAGATCTTTTATGATATCTGGCACCTGTAGCTTAAACCTCCTCTCTGAAGCAAGGCGCAAGACTTAATGAACAATTCAATACGCGCATAACCAGAGACCGACAGACTGCTACGCAGAGGGTCCGGGTTCGAATCCAGGGCACGCACCAATGACTTTTCGAAGTTAATTGCGTATCAAATTGTTAATTATCGCTTGCTAAACAGTAAAGGAAAACATCGTGAGGAAACCTGCATGTCTGAGAGTTCTCCATAATGTTCTCGAAAGACAAGTAAAGTCTTCCAACCCGCACTAGGCCAGCGTCCAGCGTGGTGGACTATGGCCTTACCCCTTCTCATAGTGAGAAGAGGCCTGTGCCCAGCTGTGGGATAGTTTATATACTGGGCTGATCATAACTTCGAAAAGGTAGGTAGTTGTGCACGATCATGACATCTGTTGGTATCTACACTAGGCTATCTCTGACTTCGGCCGGTTTATAAAGTCTTAAAATCGTCGGATGTCGATGCTGAATGCAAGTTACGTGCTCGTAGTAACGTTGGCTCTCCCTTTATTGTGTGTATTTGTTGTTTATTTTGAGTTATGTTAGTCAAAGTCAAATTCAAAATCGTAACGTCAAAATAATAAATTTTAAAATAATTACTTTAAGATTCTACATTTACTGCCACGTTCGCAAAGCAAGGGCGTAGAACAATGAGAAAGAACGGGCAATAAAACTCACGGTCACTCTTTTTCATCGCCAGGTTTTGTATAATACACATCATTTACATTTTGTAAGGTGCTGCAACTGTTACACCTTCTATATCACTTGTATATATTTATTGTACATAATAATACTCAAGCATAATACTTAATTTTAATTTTGATGTTCATTTAATTAGCCTTCTCAGAATAGACATCGTGAAACAGGAGCATCCACTTACATTATAATTATACCTAATAATGAAGGCAATCCGCGAAAGTGATCAGAACCATGATGAAAATGATGCAGTTAAATATTAAAATTTAATAGTTATGTGTTATGTTTGAGTTATGTGTTATGTTTGAGTTATGTGTTATGTTTGAGTTATGTGTTATGTTTGAGTTATGTGTTATGTTTGTCGTGCGACATCCCTTGTGTCACGATCTTTGTCCATCACTGGTCACTGCAGCATTTGGCGCAGTACAAGGACCGGTTATTTCACCAGCACCTTATTTATTAGTAAATCGGTGTTCTTACCAATACAGCACGCGTTTCTTACCAGGTTCTGTACTACATTCTCTTCTTGTAGTCACCTGCGCTGCATCCACATATTCCAGATTCGACATCCTCATTTGTAATATCTTCTTCTTCTTCTTCATCTTAATATATAAAATCCTTGCGTTACTGACTGACTGACAGACACGCTACAGCAGAAACTATTGGGCGCAGGAAGCTGAAATTTGGCATGTATGTTCCTTGAGGACCGTAGGGGTGCACTAAGAAGGGATTTCCCGAAATTCCCACGGGGTCGGCCAAAACGGGTAAATTAAAAAAAAATGCAGGCGTACCTGCTTGCGTCCTCTAGTTTGTAATATGATCAGTCATCATACAGGTTTTTGCAGTATACTTTTGGACATATAATCTCCTAGCGTTAACACAGGTGCATCCAAGGGTTCGCCTACTAGTCTAACTGGATTTGACTGAGTATTAGCTTTTCCACGGAGCGACTGCCTGTCTGACCTACGCAACCCAAAGGGATAGCGAAATTCTATGGCCTGGACTAAAGTTAGTTTATTCTGAGGTACAGAATACCTATACATACATACATAGACTCACGCCTGATTCCCGGAGGGGTAGGCAGAGACTACTGAACGCCATTTGCAACGATCCTGACATATCTCTCTTGCTTCATTCACTCCCATCAGATTCCTCATGCATGCACTTCTGTACAGGGTACTTCTAACCTAGCTACCTATAACGACTGTCAAAGACGGCTTTACGTGCTCTCCGAGGCACTTCAACTCAATACTTCAATTCAATAGTCAGTGTTGCTTGTCAGAGAGTTCTCCAAAATGTTTTCGAAAGCCACGTGAAGTCTGTAACCACGCATTTGGTCAGAGTGTTGGAGTATCTTATCATTCTCATATTAAGTAAGAAGAGGCCTGTACCGTACCCAGCCGTGGAACAGCTTATAAAGCACACCAGTATTTTATCAACCAGATCATCATAAATATAGTACTTACTTCTATTACAAACGTGAAAGCTTGAGAGGGTAGATGGATATATGGATGTCGTTACTTTCACGCAAAAACTTGTGACTGGATTTTGATGTTTGCAGTAATATAGCTTATACATAAGAGTAGCAAAGAGTCAATCTTTTGACCGATATTCGACTCCCACGGAGGCGAAGCCGTTGGCAGTAGCTAGTACTTTTGTATTATTTACATTTATACACATTACACATCATCATGTCAGCCTAGAGACGTCCACTGCTGGACATAGCCCTCCCCCCAAGGTTCTCCACACAGATCGATTTTTAGCCGCCTTCATTCAACCGCTTCTTGCGATCTTAACATTACACATATTTCAGCATTTGACTCAAAAAATCTACTGAGTGAAATTCGACGCACTCCTGGGTCACTAACCTTTACACCAGTTAATTACAGTCACGCGTTTCAGTCTCACCTTCTAATATATGATTAATAATTTGACAACACCCTTTATTTACAAACTATAGATATAATATACAAACAAAATATGCTATTTTAATACTATAACAAAAATTGTCCCTTTATCATTGGACACCATTTTAGGGGCAAACTTATATTTAATAGATATAGGTATTATAATAATTTGTGATATACTGTTCTCGCTTCAACACCCGTCATAGGAAAGAGATAGAATTGCTACGTACTACAGGCCTATGAAAGGATCTTTAGCGGGCCACGAAATTCGCGGCTTTGGGCGTGAATTTAGTATTGATGACACGGCTTCGCCTGCGTAAAGTTTGCCTTACTTCTACTGCAGAAGTAACCTAGAATGTGCTAATGGGATAACAGTTATTCACATGTATCAAAAGCTAAATGATGATTATGACTGCACGGGATAATTTTATACACGCTCAGTTATACTTGTAAACCATCGGAAAAATCGGAAAATTCATGAAAATTTTCCGGAAAATTCGACCACCAAGGGTCTCAGTATTATGTACTGAATCACTGGTATCAGTTGTCGGTAAACCGTCCCTTACACCCAGTATACTGTTCCACTGTTGGGCACGGGCCCTCTTCTCACTGCGAGAAGGATAAGGCCGTAATGCACCACGCTAGACATGTGCTGGTTGGCAGACTCTGCCGAGAACATTATAGAGAACGCTCAGATATGCAGTTTTCTTCACGGTCTTCACCATGTTTTCCTTCACTTCGTAGCAAGTGAAAATTACCATTTAATGCGTACATAATTTCCATAAGTCAGTGGTCTTTACATTGAAATAATCTTATACTAATATATAAAGCTGAAGAGTTTGTTTGTTTGGTTGAACGCGCTTATCTCAGGTAATACTGGTCTGATTTTAAAAAATATTTCAGTGTTAGATAGTCCGTTTATCGCGGAAGGCTACAGGCTATATAACATCGCGCTATGAGCGATGACAGCGGAGCAGTAGCCTTAAATAACGCTGGTGTAACCGCGGGCATCCATTAGTAATAGTATAAACATTGAAATAACGGACAAAAAGAACTAATGCACTTGTAACAATCTCTGACTCATACGAGTGCTAGGTAAATGATTGCGCGTTTTGCATAGCGAAGTGTTATCGGATGATGTAATTATAAGTTGGTATATTTTTATTAGACTACGACGATAAAATACTTTATTAAGAACTAAGGACAAGGATACGCCAAGGTCTACATTTCTAATCTCTATTAATATTATAAATTCGAAAGTGTGTATGTATGTATGTATATATGTATGTTCCGTTTTCACGCTAATACGACTGAACCGACTTTGTTGAAATTTAATATAGAGATATATTGGACCATGGAGACGATATGTCCGTCTCTACCGCTCTCCGCTACCATAAGTTGCAAAAATTAAACTGGGAGGGATTGTAGGGAGGGTAGATGTTTGTACGGCACAAATTTACCTCTTGGAAGTAAGAACGCATTCGCTAATAATTGAGTGCTGCGCATGTGCTATCGCATATCTGTCAGTACTGTCACATCTTACATAATGTTATATAAACAAAAAAATTATACAAACGATTTTCCCTACAAATATTATAAATGCGAAAATGTTTATAGATATATATTGGACATCTATTGGAACATGGCTTTGACATATGATGGTATGCAAGGTGATGTTATTATGTACCTTTCGGTAGATAATGTCATAGGTACCTATACTGACCGAGTTACCTACTTTGTACCCTATGGAGTTTCTGAAGTCTTTAGAATAATCAGGAGTGCCTTCACACACCTTGAGACTGAAAGTAGATTTGTGTTTCCCCGAATTTAACGCGCGCAAAGCGGCGGGCAAAAGCTAGTAGATTATAACCTTAAACAAGGTATAGGGCGGTTTCAGATTAGCGTATTTTTCTGCGCGTCTATGGTCGTTTCAGCATATGCACGACGCTATGTTACCTACGCGCTTCAAAAAACCGGACTCGCGTAAACGGGCATATTTCGGCATGTTCTCACGAAATGGTAGTGACATCGTCGTGTCAGTGTCAACATGGATTTTGACGACTCGCGCATAAACGAGCTAAGAAGCGTCAACGCGTCAACGCTCGTACGAGTTGCGCGTGTGCCAAAAGGCGCCCACTTGCGCTCCCAAAAACGAGCTTATTACGCGCGTATAAAACGCTTATCTGAAACCTCCTTTACGGAGAGTCAGTGCCGTAGAATATATACTGACATACTGGTCTAAGTTACTGTCCTCACTCTCTCGTTTGGAAAGTAGCTTATTATTGATTCTGTTTATTGGGTCTTCTTTGGATTCCACTTTAATATTTTAGGCGTTCGATCCTACAAGTTTTGTCAGGAAGACAAAAGTCTAACGCGCAGAAGCCCTTTGATTTTTTTAATCTAGAATGTGTTGGGACATTTACTAAGGATATGCCTCCATGACTGCATAATCACTGGATTAGCCGCAATGAGCCGCAACAAGAGTAAGAATATTATTGTTACTTGTGAGGAACTAAGGACACTAATAATTGTGGGCTATTGGGATCGGTGTTAAATGTATCGGTAAATATAAACACTATGGGGCAGACGGTGACCTATAGTTGGTGCCACGAGAAGATAGACTTTTTGTAAACAAACATTCAGGGCTTCACAACCTTTTTTCAAACAGTTGTGGTTTAGATTTTATACTTTTTGAACAACAATCTTTTTTTTCAATGCCTAATAATTTTATTATGCCACTATGTTTTTTAATTTATATTGTTTAATTTTACTGAAATAAAAACATCTCATTTTGTGTTTGAATGGTCGAATGTTCATAAATTTGCCGATTTTTTGTCGTTTTACACATATTTATTCTGTAAATTAAGGAAAACTAGAGTACCATGTATGTTAATGATAGAGTACATGTGTACATGTTCCTCTATTATTATCATGATTTTTTTAAATCATAGACAATAAATAATTTGCTCAAAGTAGCCTACCTATCCTAAAATATTAAATTATTGACCAACAATTAATAATTTTACAGATAACTAGCTAGTACGTTGCACAAAAAATTCTAGGCATGGAGATTTTACGTTGTTTGTGAATGAAATCGTCAGAACGAATTTAAACAAAATCCTTTAAAAGTCTGAAAACGCAATTTCGTTTTTAGGTATATTTAATTTTCTGCGCGACTAATAGTTTGCCATCTGCTATTCTGCACTCGCTTTTTCGAGATGCCGGCAGCGGGAGTAGCGTTCCTATAAACTTGTATTTAACTTAACATTTGACAATTTGACACCCTTCTTGACAATTAAAAAATTTAATTTTGTCCTCTGATAAATGCATGTTAAGCCCAAGAATGTAAAATTTCAATGAACTAACTCCAAATGTTGACATTCTAGGCGTTAGTACCTCAAAACATTAAAAGATCCTGTAGACAACGCATAAAATCGATAACAACGCGATCCATTGACATATTCGTTTCCAATGAGACCTCTCATTGGAAACGAATCAATACCTATCTATGTACCGTTGCGCTCATTGGATTTAACATTATTTGTTTTTGACAGAACTAAGTCACTTGGTAGAAATTCTTTGTTTACAAAAAGTCTATGTTCTCGTGGCACGGACTATAGATGATTCTCGTCTGCCTTAACTTATTATTATGACTAGTTGAGCCCGCGGTTACACCCGCGTTATTTAGGGCTAATGCTCCGGGCCCTTGGCTCATAGCCTGATGCTATAAAGCCTTCCTTGATAAATGGGCTATCCGGCATAAAAATATAATTATTCAAATCGAACCAGTAGTAGTTCGGCGTTCAACCGACAATCAACCGAACTCTTCAGCTTTATTATATTAGTATAGATATAGATACAAGCAGCATCCAGCATAGCACATATTAGGCTACCTTTTCTAGGGACGCGGTCACGGACGGAATATAGTACCTATATCCATAGTCGTATTGTTATTTTTCAAAGGTAGCCCTGGGTCTATATAAAACCATGGTGTGAGGTTTCTCAGGTGTCCAGAATAGAATTTCGAAACGGTAACGAAAATTATGGGGAGGTCACTAGACCATACTGGTGTGGGCATGGTCCACCCGGCCCTGCTATATAACCCTATGAGTATAGCAGAGACATTATGAGTACAATAATCAGAAGAGCATGCATAATATACTTGATGGTAGTGAATGAAGAAAGAGAGATATGTCAGGATCGTTGCAAACGGCGTTCCGTAGTCACTGCCTACCCCTCTGGGAAACAGGATTGATTACATTGATCTGTATAACAACTAGATTAGCTAAGAGCACGTTCATGTGTTATGGGTCCGTCGACCTAATACTGTCATATTGTACTTAAGTTTCAAATTTATCGGCACGAAAAGACAACGATCGAAACAGGGTAGATACCCAGGGAAATATTGCAATTCACTTTGATAAAGAGTTAGGATATTTCATTTCACACTTAATTGTTTATTTTTTTATTTACTTTTTTTAAAACTTTATGCACATACAAACTGTACAATGGTGGACATAATGCCTTGAGGCATTCTCTACCTGTCGACCCTTAGGTAGTGCAGATATAAAATGTGGTAGGTGCACAAGAGATTTGTGTTTTTTACACGTTTTCAAATAATATATATTAACTGTTAAGGTGAGCATATTAGCAATAATTATGAAATATAATAGATAATATTGGATATAACAATATACCTAACTAAAACATGGGATACTATACATAATATAATAATATAGTACATAGATAAGCAATAATAACATATAATAATACAATTATATAATAATATGATACATACGTATAAATATATACATACACAATACATATAAATACATACTTATAATAATGGATGAGAGGGATGTGCTGATTCCTTCAATCTCTTAAACAGGATTTTGTTATAAATACTTAACAATAAAAAACGAATCATTTTTACAACTGGAGAACACCGCATTTCACGATTGACGTTCAGTTGCTGTCTCATTCAAATTAACGGTATGAAATGTAAATTTTTAAATACGTAAAAGAGATGAATATAGGTATTTTAGGAGTCTATGTACCTATGTATGTATACGCCTGTGATCATAACCATAAACTCGCTGTTTCCCTGGCCGCACACGCCACGCTTCACACATCCACGATCCAACATGGCGAGGGTAGATACGGTATCGCATGTTTGTACAGCGATAACTGCTGATAACGCGCAGCTTTCGGTCCAAACCTGTGCTCGCCGAGCTTGTATTATTAAGCTTACCTATATCTGTATTTATATAACATTCTTGCGTTACTGACTGACTGACAGACAGCGCAAAGCCAAGACTATTAGGCACATGAAGTTGAAATTTGGCATGTTTGTATCTTAGGGAGTGTAGGGGTGCACTAATGAAATATAATATAATAATAGTAATAATAAGCTTTATTCAAAAATAATGGTTACAGTGGATGGATACATTAGGTCTGGATAATCTTATAATAATATAATACTCTATAATCTAATAAACAATAAATACTTAACATATAGGTAGTTTAAGGCCGGTATAGGTTATTTTTACTTTGCTTTCTAGGTTTAAAATTAATTGCCTGAACTAGGTTTTCACCTGTGTTTCAGGCTATTTTGTACTTATGTAATATAATTGTGCAAATAAAACAAATGTGCATACGCTTAAAATTAACATTGACGTAATAATAATTAAAATCGAGGCTATTGAATAGTAGGTGATTATTTTATGACAGTAAGCAAATTCTCAGTATCGGAGTAGGTCATTGTTTTACAAACAATGACCTACTCCGATACTGAGAATTTGTGTCTAGTTATGATTATTTTACATTGTTTATAACTAAAATTATATATATCTAGTAACTTATTTAATCTATTATATAAAAAAGGGCCTATGAATAAGAAAATCTATTTATAAAGACATGTTTACCATGAAACTTAGTACAGACTAGATCTTTCCGTCTCTTGTCCGGGGGCAGTGGTTTGAATGGAATTAGTGCATGTTGTTTTAGTATGGTTTGCAGTATGAACAATTAACGTACAGTTAGGACATTAGTGGACTGATACAATTCATAGGTAGGAAATATGTGTGGGGGGTTATGAAGATGTTGTTGGTATGTGTGAAGACATAAAGGAAAGATGCAAAACGAAGAAATATATACTTTACTGTGGTACCACATTTAAATATACTTATAAATAAACTACCTAACTACGACCTAACTGTATGCGTGAAGGGAGACGACTGCCGAGCCGCGCTAATGCAATATTACGCCTCGCATATAATTTGTAGCGTCAGCAGCCGCTACATATGTAAGGTCGAAACGTCGCCACTTTTAGAATAGCTATCTGAGCGCGTTCTAGTGGCAATTAGATGGTTTTGGATACCCCTCCCCATGAAGTAATGCAGTAGGCTATAATTGACTGACACAACGACAGGTAGATTTCTTTTATAACTTTAAAATTTGCAGCGCTACGCATTGTTTTGAAAATAAATGAAATGAAATACTTCTTTATTTCGTGTAAACTTTACGAAACCATTTTATACAATTATTTTTGTTTGTCGAATTAGAACAGCTCAGTCCCAAGCGTTATGGTCGTCTTTATATTCAGATATTTTTAATATGCTTTTGAACACAATTTCGCTTTTATAATAATTTTGAACTTATTTATAGATAGGTTTCTTACATTATAGGTAGGAGCGCTGTCGTCTGGAAAAAAGGGATACACCTAGTTCAGAGGACAGAGTTTTCTTTAAATGTGCATTTTTTTTTAATAAGCCTTGTTATTACTGTTTTTAAAGTGTCATATTTTTTGGAATAATAAAGAATATATTATAAGGGAGCTTGTTATAAAAGCGTGCCCATTGCCCCGTGCATAATTGCCCCATAAAACAGCTACTTCTTTTTTTGGAAACGAGTGCTATGAACTACGAGATTTTTCCTGTGTCTTGTATTTACAGAATGTAAATCACATTTTTAGGGTTCCGTACCTCACAAGGTAAAAAAGGAACCCTTATAAGATCACTTTCTTGTCCGTCTGTCTGTCTGTCTGTCTGTCTGTCTGTCTGTCTGTCTGTCTGTCTGTCCGTGTGTCACCACCGATTTTCTCAGGAACGGGTGGACCTAGCAAATTGAAATTTATACCAGATACTGAGGTCTATGGTTCCTATTAGGTGTGTAAAAATCAGGGTCCTGGGTCGACCCGATAAAAAGATATGGTCAAAATTAGATTTTTGCGAAAGCTTGTAAGCACCAAAATTAACCTTAATTTTCAACTTTTTTTAATTTTCGGAATTTTTCCTTTACTTGTGCTGTAAGACCTTGGTTTTGACAAAAATTGACAATTCTAGGTCAACCGTAAGTACCCTATAGGTTTTGGGTCGAAAACCTATATGGTAGTTCCCGTTGAACTAGAATCACGAAATTTGGCCAAAAGCAGGGTCCTACAGCACAAATAAAGGAATAATTCTGAAAATTAAAAAAAAGTTGAAAATTAAGGTTAATTTTCGTACTTGTTAAAGCGCCCCTAATGGAGAGAAGCGATCGATAGAGACCGCTAGGGGGCGCATTTAGAAAATGTATGGAAATTGTTCCCGTCGTCTAGGCTATCGTCCACCGTGACGATTGAGTGTAAACTGGTACTAGACCCTCAGATTTAGAAGACTAGCGTAATTAGCACCAACCTCAAATAAGGTAAAATGCGTACGGAACCCTCGGTGCGCGAGTCAGACTCGCACTTGCCCGATTTTTTTTTAAGAAGGCATTGCCCGAAATTATCATGGGATCAGGCAGTAATGGTTAAATTAATAGTTATTTGTGCAACAAGAGAGCAAAGTTGTTTTTTGTTTCGAGTGCTGATTTTGAGTCCCGAGCAAGCGAAGGATTCTATGATTGATTCACGAGCGTAGCGAGTGAATCAAAGTTAGAATCCTGAGCGTAGTGAGGGACTCAACAGCACGAGAGGCAAAAAAGCTTGCTCTCGTGTAGCACACATAACTTTTCACCTCAGCAGTGATAACAAATATTACTTAGGAGACATAGAAATGAACAGGAATAGATTGAAACTGCATTAATCACTTGTTGCTTTAACTCTTCTGGTGTTAAAGGACAGTCATCATCGCTAGTTTCGCTCATCTTTTTAGATTATTTTATATATTAATATAATTTAACACGTTACGCTATCAGCATCAGCGAAATTTTTATTCCCGCTATTTTTTTTAAATCGCGTTTTGATACACCGCGTCCCTGATGTTTATTTTTCAAATTTATCATGTTGAAATTCCAAATAAAAATGTATTGGTTAAATATCAATTTTATACTATTAATTAGAATTATTTTTATTAAAATCCAATAATAAATTAAACATATAAACTATAACACTAAAAAAAACGTAATTTCTTTATTATAATTAATATCTTTAAATTTTAAAGTATTACGCGTTTCCGAACATGTTTTCTTTGAGGTCGAATTCCAAAATCGAATTTTGAAGGGGTTTGTTTTTTTTTTCACTCGTTTTTTTATATGCATGTGAAAGAGACAGAGCACAGTAAAATTCGAATGCTTCCAAATTTATGGCTGAACAATGTCAATTCGTGGCCCTGAAGATTGAAAAATTAAAAAGCTACTTTTACTCACGCTCGACTCAAAATCGCGTTTTGTTCACTGTTGACTCGCAGCAAAAGTGGCATGTTTGAGCTGCTGAGGTGATAAATATAACGTGACACTAGTTGGCCCACACACTCACAAAAAGAAATACTAGCTGAAAAAGTCATGTGGAAACTTGTATGACTGAGAGTTCTGCATAATGTTCTCGTAGCGTTCATTGCAAGACTTGGCTTGCCGTTCGTAACAGATCGGCAAAGTTAAGCAACGCTTGCACAGGTCACCACGTTTATGGGTGACCGTGTATGACATTTACATCTGAGCGCTGCCGTGCTACGGAGGGCACGTAAATCTTTCGGTCCCGCTTCTGGTCTAAGGCTAAGGATCGTTAGGCCATGTCGGAGGCCTTCGGGCGGTCTGAAAACTCCGACACCAGAGTTGGCCACACACTCACACGAAAAACAAACAACATAATGTTCTCATAGTCTAAGAGCCAGTGTTCCGCAGACTTACGGTATAGTAGCAAACTCCATATTAATGCTAGTTATGGTCAGTCATCTGCCGTAGATCAAATGGAGGTTCATTATTCCCATAGTGGGTTCCTTTAGGCGTGCCTAGAAGTCGAAAAGCATGAAAATCGACTTACAAAACGTGATCGCAGCATGTCTGCCGTTTTGATATCTTAAAATATATATATTTTTTTATAGAAATACTTAATGGCAGACACTTGTTCCGGTTCCTACTATATTTTATATAATATCAAAGTTACCAAAATTTCATAAAATTTACGTTATTTTAGCAAAGCTAAAAATTATATATGTTATTTATATTATTATTATAAACTTATATTTACAAAGGCAGACACATAGGTCGGTTCTGACACTCGGGCAGACCACACGATACTTTCTCAGTCGTGCTATTGAAGTTGCATGATTTTGATTTTCTCACTCTTCATTTCGCAGGGAACCAGTGTTTCAGCAAAGCTGCAATTTATGTATGTTTTTTACATAATTATTATACATGTATATCTAAAAAACCAGACAGATAGGTCGGTTCTAAAATGCAGGCAGACTACATAATAGTTTAACAGTCATGCTAATGGAGATACACGATATTGACTTTCTCACTCTTACTGGCAATGACAGCGCATCAGTATGAATATATGTGAACAGTGTTTTTAAATTTTATAATTTATAACTCTAATTTTCAATCATAAACATATAAGTATTAATAAGAAATCAACATTTTTTTTTTCACTTACAATAATAATGATTTTGCTATTTATTTTGTTCTAACAAAACGTACAACTCGAAATTCAAATACAGAATAAATAAATTAAATATTGGCTACAAAAAATCAAAATTATTCACTGTTCTTCGTCAGAACTGCAGACTTCCGTTGATTCAATCATCATGTCAGCCTAGAGACGTCCACTGCTGACATAGGCCTCCCCTTAGGTTCTCCACACAGACCGGTTGAAAATAAGAGTTATCTTATCTTATACTAATATAAAAAGCTGAAAAGTTTGTTTGTTTGTTTAGTTGAACGCGCTAATCTCAGGAACTACTGGTCCGATTTGAAAAATTCTTTCAGTGTTAGATAGCTCATTTATCGAGGAAGGCTATAGGGTATATAACATTACGCTATGAACGACGGGAGCAGAGCAATAGCCTGAAATAAGAGTGTAACCGCAGGCATCCTCTAGTAAATTATAAAATGTAAAAACACTGTTCACATGTATTCATACTGATTCGCTGTCATTGCCAGTAAGAGTGAGAAAGTCAATATCGTGTATCTCCATTAGCATGACTGTTAAACTATTATGTAGTCTGCCTGCATTTTAGAACCGACCTATCTGTCTGGTTTTTTAGATATACATGTATAATAATTATGTAAAAAACATACATAAATTGCAGCTTTGCTGAAACACTGGTTCCCTGCGAAATGAAGAGTGAGAAAATCAAAATCATGCAACTTCAATAGCACGACTGAGAAAGTATCGTGTGGTCTGCCCGAGTGTCAGAACCGACCTATGTGTCTGCTTTTGTAAATATAAGTTTATAATAATAATATAAATAACATATATAATTTTTAGCTTTGCTAAAATAACGTAAATTTTATGAAATTTTGGTAACTTTGATATTATATAAAATATAGTAGGAACCGGAACAAGTGTCTGCCATTAAGTATTTCTATAAAAAAATATATATATTTTAAGATATCAAAACGGCAGACATGCTGCGATCACGTTTTGAAAGTCGATTTTCATGCTTTTCGACTTCTAGGCACGCCTAAAGGAACCCACTAAGGGAATAATGAACCTCCATTTGATCTACGGCAGATGACTGACTATAACTAGCATTAATATGGAGTTTGCTACAATACCGTAAGTCTGCGGAACACTGGCTCTCAGTCTATCAAAAGACATGTGATGTCTGGTAACCCGTTCTTGCTCAGCGTGGTGAACTATGGTCTTACCCTTCACCTGGTATGAAGAGTCCCGTGCCATAAATAAAATTGGAGTATCTGCTTGTAATATTAAAATAACTGCTTTTTACTTAATGCATATGGATGCATCACAGACATAGATCTACATAGATAACGCAAATGCATGCACTTCGCGTGTCTGAACTCCGACCAAGCGTCGAGCTTGGTCGCCACTAACTTCAGTCCCCGCGCGTCCGTTTTACCGTTAAGTAAACTTTATTCACATTACGCTGCCGCGTTTGCTTCGGACGTTTGATCTGACGTTGTGTATTAGGAGACGATGAATATCGCACAAGCGATACTGTCGCGCATCGCTTCGACTTTGTGATACAGGCAACGTCACAGTAGGTATTAAAAAGTCGGCACGCTTGGTTTCAATACAAATCGTGATAATTGCGTTATCTATGTAGATCTATATCTGTGGGATGTATACACGGTACATATACCGAAATGACATTTTATAAAAATTTTGTCCGCCTGTCTGTCTGTCTGTTTGTTCTCGCTAATCTTTGGAATGGCTGGACCGATTTTGACGGGACTTTCACTGGCGGATAGCTGATGTACCAAGGAGTAACTTAGGCTATAAATTAACCGGGTACGCGAAGTAGTTCCCTCAGGACGCGGATGAAACCGCGGAAAACAGCTAGTGATGAATATATCCTTTCATCCCCGAGCGAAGCCGTAGCATCAGCTAGTCTCACATAGTACATTGTCAACTGAAATTATTCCGCGAATATCTTAGCCCCAATATCACAGATCTGAATCATTTGTCGCAGACGGCAACGATCGTTTCACATTTGAATTGCCAAATGTTACACAATGTTTGGTACAAAGACCCCTTGGGGGCAAACGGGAGTCAATGATGTGTATGTATTCATGTATGTAGTGGTTCCGTATAATAAGTACCGTTACTGATTTGAGCTTCCGGCTAAGGTGGCGCTGGTTCTTTTTGGTGGGTTCAATCCCTTTAAAGTATTCTGTGTAGGGATGTAAACCACGATTTTACGGTAAATTGCTACGATTGGACGGTACAGTTCAAACTGCAACGATAAATCGAATCGAATCAGTTTTTCTCATACACACATGTAGATTTACCATTGCGGTTTGAACTGTACGTACCGTCCAATCCTAGTGATTTTTATTTTATTTTTTAATTTATAGACTCACGCCTGTATCCCCGAAGGGGTAGGCAGAGGTGTAATATTACACCCACATTTCGCCAAGAATTTTTAAGTCCCACGTAATAGGAGGCGAGCCTATTGCCGTACCGGGCACATTACCAGACTCCGTGCTGCTACTGAGAATTTCCTAACGGAAAAACCCAATAACACTTTGCCCGACCCGGGAATCGAACCCGAGACCTCCCAATCCCACGCGCACATTTATGCCGCGAGACCACCGAGGCAGTCCCTAGCGATTTACCTATTGTAAACTAGCTGACCCGGCGAACTTCGTACCGCCTAAAGGTCACAGCTCATTAGAGCCACCCGGTACCCACTCCGCACCGCCTCGCCTCGTGCGGTTAGTATTCTTCACATGGACTTGTATGGGTATGCGCTCACTACATCAACTCCGTAGCGTCACCGGTTCGCCTCTGTCGTAAGCCGTCCGCGCGTGGACGGCTCGGTGACCACTCGCTGCTCGCATGCTTGCCGCGCGTTGACTGCGCGCTGCTCACGAATGATTCGTCGACGTCCGCTCGTTGAACACGCGGCGTCCACTCGTTGACCGCGCGTGGTCCGCTGGTTGACCGCGCGACGTCCACCCGTGGACCACCAGTCAACAACGA
Organism: Euclidia mi; assembly: GCA_944739405.2. Lineage (NCBI taxonomy): Eukaryota > Metazoa > Arthropoda > Insecta > Lepidoptera > Erebidae > Euclidia > Euclidia mi. Next base: position 39,024,220 of record OX123205.2, on the reverse strand, counting down.
GTGGACGCCTTGCGGAGTGGGTTCCGGGTGGCTCTAATGAGCTGTGACCTTAACAGTCGATTCTTTAATTTCTTCTTTTTAATTTTTTAAATTTTTTCTCCGTAAGAACCATCCTCTACTTCAAAGAATATTATAAAAACATAATTGGCGAAATTGGTTCAGCTGCTCTCGAAATTTGCGCTTAGCAACACATTCAGCGATTCATTTTTGTATTATAGATATGTAACAGCCATAATCCACATCCCTCTGAAACCACTAAATTATTCGTTCACATGCATGTACTTATGGTACTTCACATCACAGTTATATTTGGGGAGCAAACTTTAGAAACACGATATCACTCAATAACTTTTACCAACCATCTATGGAGACACCGCGACTGCTTTGTAATAGAATTTTGTGCTCATGCATTCTTAAATCATGTTTAACAAAATACTACTGTAGTGTTTATGGGTTGTTATATAGCTGGTAATTAATCTAGGTACTTGAAATCAACTTGGGTATTTTTTGCATCGCATAATTTGAACTCATTCATTTTTATTATTTGTTTTCCGTTTTATTCATTGCAAGTGTATAATGATTTGAGTGTAAGTCGTGTATGATATAAGTATATTGACAACATAAATAAACTAGTAACTTGTATAATAAGGCTCCTGGCAGGACAGGCTATGCCTAGTGTGAGGAGTTTTAGGATAAGTGATGAAAATGTTCATGTACCACCGCTTTAAATGGAAAATCTGTACTCACTTTGGAATCTGCATGTATTGTATAAGAACTGTAATTTGGGATGGCAAATAAAATACACTTATTATTATATTATTATTATTACTGTTATATATTTGCTCGGATATTGTAGTGGGTTCAGAAGTTGTGGATTACAAAGTGTCGTGGTTTCGATCCCTGCACGGAAAGCTTTGTGGAAATCACAAAGGTTTATCTCAGTGTGGATTTTCTTTATGTCCGTTGCTTGGATGTGTGTGTAGACTAAGAAGCCTGGAGCGTTAGTGGCTAATAAGCCTGTAGCCCATAAAATCTGGAACCTGAAATTGAGGTTTCAAGCATCGATTTATAAGCATGTATGTGCTACATGTGCTTGGTGCTTTCAATATTAGCAAAATCTGTTTACGTGGCACGAGGGTTGCTTTTACAAGCTTTAAAAAATAAAGGTATCGCCGTAAAGCGCTAATACTTGTAGGTATAGACATACAATCAGCAAAAATTCGTGTCCCATCAGATCTTGCAGATAAATCTATATTATCATTGACTCATGATGACCACCTACGTATATATATGTACCTACACTATGGTTATTCTCCGTGTGGTGACGAATTAAGAATACGGAATGTCATCACCCCATATCATCCCATGGGTTTCGTAAGCCGACAGATATTAGCATATTATGCAGAGAACAGCGATGTAAGAGAAGAAAACTTGATACAAACCCTGTACCAACCCGTTTGGCCAGCGTGGTATAGTAGGCCAATTCCTCCTTTCAAAGAAGAGGCCTAGTCCAGTAGTGGACTGTTAAAGGCTAATGATGAACCTATGGAGACTAAGGTCACCCAGACACGAAATAACAATTTGTAGATCACACACTGTCGCACCATTTAGGAGATCGAAAAGACGAGTCTTGAGCTTATCATATCAGACTACATAAAAAAAAAGAAAATCGACGTAGAGTAACAGTATCTATACTGTTGAGTTACGTTCGGTGAGTAAGAGTGTCGGAGACTCCATCCCCTTTACTTCTGCTTCATCTCATCTTCTTAATTCCGCTACTCTTTCTATTCGTTTTGCCATTCCAAAACGTGGCAATACACTTGTGATTCCTCTGTTTACCATTAAGCGAATTATTGTCTGCTCGTATGCCGCCTCTTACATGAAATAGTATCTAGCCTACGAGATAGATACACACAATGAAATAGATATGATATGTAGTAACCAGGAGTTGGAAAGCATAAAAGGGAGGCTTAAAATACTGTGCTATGTATAGAATACCTACAGACCTATTCTATATATTTGTTTGTTTCTCGCTTTCATCATCAGCCCTGTATATATACTGTCCCACTGCTGGGCACGGGCCTCTTCTCACTATGAGAAGGGTAAAGCCATAGTCCACTACGCTGGCCAAATGCGGGTTGGCAGACTTCACATGTCTTGCGAGAACATTATGGAGAACTCTCAGACTTGCAGGTTTCCTCACGATGGTTTCCTTCACCGTTTAGCTAGCGATAATTAACAATTTATCATGTTTCTTAACTTAACATTATGAATCTATGTTTCTCTCTTTACCGTGACGTATTTCCGTTTCATCGAATTTCAAATCGCAACGATTCCAAAGTACTTCCTCTTCAGAAATATGATTGACGGCTTGACGCATTGAAAAATATACGGTACCCTGAAAAAGGCTCCAATTTGTCAATGGCCGCTTCGCATCTGTGATGCTAATCTGCCGTCCCAGTTTCTATGTAAATCGTAGCAGTTTACCATTGCTAAACACTCGCTGACGACTGTTTTTTACACAACGAACGCAACACTACCTGAGAAACACCAGTTTTTTTTTCTGTTTTATATTTTTTCATTCCATCCCATCAAAATTATGCAAAGGTGAGTGCTGTATTAATTTTTATTGATGGCTACCTTTTGTTTCCTTTTTTTTCTAAATGGTATCATTGGCAGTTGTCATTGGATTTTTAGATTGTGCATTCTTAATTTGGATTGTTGTTATTTTTTTGTTTTTAAATTAATATGTGCAGTTTTAACGTTTTGTTTTAAAATATGTGCATCGGAAATAGTAGTTTGGAAATAATTTAAAAGGTATCTATTTTGTTTTATGTTTTTTTTGGGTTCATTAATTTTATTTTGACAATTAGGTATAGCGACCTAATAATAAATTATTGACCCATTGCTAGGACGAGAATTAGATATACATAGGTAGTGTCACCATTAATAAAATGTAAAAAATTCCAGTATTTTACTCTACTACTTATTTTACTTTACTGATCAACAAAGACACCTAATAGCTTTCTGTATTCGTTGTTCCGATTTTTTAAGACTAATGCGATACGAGATTTTTAAGTTAACGTCCGTCCGCAACTACGACCATTGCAAGCCGCACGAAACGTCGGCGAAAACAGGGCCGTATTTAAGTCTTAAATTAGACAATTAACTTTTTTATTTAAAACCCGTTAAATATACATATAACTTTGATTTTTTATTTAGGTTAGAAACCCTATATTCTGAAGGCGATTGCCAACACTTCCGGTAACGTAGTTATTCATAGGTAACTGTTGACTGTCCTTGTTTGTTACCTTGGTTTTACCCGAAAACACAGGATGCCTTCTAGGACGGGATTGTCTTACAAAAACATGAGTATGTGCATATAAATGACGATTTGCATTAATATGTTAAATATATGCGACACATAGCAAGTTTAGGTACATAGAATAACGCTTGCGTATGGCGAAAGGTAATATACCGACGTAAAAAATGTTGAACCTGCTCCCGTAGGTGCTATGAATGAATGCCGTATCGTGAAGGACTTAGGAAATATTGAAGCAACGGATGAAAATTGTTGTTACTATCAAGTCTGTTTTTTTATACTACAATTTTTGGATCACGTATTGTTTAGTGTGTATAAAAAGTGGGATAAAAAGCTTAGGTCCATATCCACCTCTGGAAAGGCATTAAGAGGAAACACGACGGGCGAGAGAATTGAAAAATAGGTATTTGTAAAATCTATTGCTGTCGCGCAGCCTCAAGCCTCTCCCCGCAGAGCGCGATAGAGACAACGCTACTGCTGGACCAAAAATACCTATTAAATGTACACAAAATCAACGTTTCGTATTCCCTTGATTCCTTCTCCAAAACTTCATCGATTTAACTAGTTTTTCACATTAAATTTAAGAAAGGCTTTGACCGTGTTCCTATGTCTTCCTTTTTTTAAATAATCTAGCCAAATTTGTTTTTTGGGTGTTTGAACACAGCGGAAAATCTGGCCAATTTTTGAGGTTTTTGAAGGTTCATATCTATTTAATATTTAATTTATGAGAAAAAGGAAAACATAGGGACATGCCAATCGGGGCCATATATCTTTTGGAAAAAAATAATTGCTCTACTGGCATTATCCAAGGAGAAAACAGGAGACTACGTTTGTATGGAAAAAACGGCCGTCGTGTTTCTTTGTTTTTATCTTTGGGATGAATTAAAAAGGTAAAGAATTTTGTCAAATATTTGTCAGAATACATCATGTATTCTGACAAATAATATAACTAGGATTGTCACCTAGTGGTGAAATTGAGCCTTTATATTAATTTCTTTACTGGTAGGCTGCAACTGGATGCTTATAGGAAGGACTGGCCTGTGATGGCACAAAGTAGAGATGTGTGGAAAGAGTAGAGGGAGGCCTTAGAATGTAATATAATAAAAAATAGCACCCTCCTCTCTTCTAAATTATTATCGTATATATTGAACTCGAGAGTACCGGAGGCCCTATCCCCTATTCCTTCTCCCTCATTCCACTCCTTATCCTATCCCTTTTCCCAACCCCAAGGGGCGGCAACTTCTGACTCCTGTGGTGTTGCATGTGTCCATGGGCGGCGGTAATTGCTTACCATAAGGCGATCCGTCTGCTCGTTTGCCGCCTATTACTATAAAAACAAATATATGTTGCCGTACCCTACAGGGTCCATAATGTTGCTTTTACTGTTATAATGTAACACCTTTATGTAACTTATGGAGTACAATAAAATATTGAGTATTGATTTAGCCTTTGCCCTGCACTGGGACGCTACATGCTGAAATTATTAGGCTACATAGCTATAGTTGACTTTGTCCTCCCACTCAACAATATGACATATGTGTTCATATGTAATATAATTTACACCAAACTGCAACGCTACAATGTAAAACACAAAATGGCTTGTCATTGACGGTTAAAAAAACAACCAATAGCGTCATTCCGTTTTGAAATTCAAATCGTTCGGTTCGATTTAAATGCGCGCCGTGTTTAGGTCAGAGGGGACTGTATTGGCACCGAGTTGTTTGCGTCGGCTTATGTAAAATGTAGCATGTGACTTGGGTATATGTCCCACTGCTGGCGATAGAGCGGGTAGCGGGGAGAGGAAATTCAGTACAAATATGAATTGCACTGTGTAGTGTGTACTTAGTCGACTTATGTAGAATGAAGCATGTGACTGTCGACGACTGAGCGGATAGCGGAAATACGAATTGCACTTACTTTACCCACCTCTCATGGTCCCACCAACCTTCTTCCTACATGCGTAGGCTCTTTCAGGTGCGCATTTTACACGAATACGAATAGCACTATGTACTGTACACTTGTGCACAATATAGCATGAGGTATATGGCTGTAGAATGGGTTGCGCATCAGGTCGGCATTCGAGTTTCGCCTGCGTGCGAATCCTCCGCAAGCTATCGTTTCGTATGTCCTTCTTCAGTCATGTGTCTAAAAATCATTGAGCTAATGTAATTGTAAATGCAACTCAAGTGTTTCGTTAAGGACCCACGTCAACTACCAAATTCAACGTGCCTGTATGATTATATGTATATGTATGTAAGCGAAGAACATTTACAGATTATATTTGATCTATGTCGACAGAGTTTTTGATTGTCTCAGGCCATCCAGCATTCAAAAAGCGATTCAATGCCGTTTATTCATGTGTGATTTCATTTCTATAAATACTTTCTGAATTAAACACATCTCGGGGTTGAAATAAATAAGGCAGACTTGAAAAATGCAAATTCCCTCAGCAAAAAGTTACTGGACTTCGAGATAATGATGTGTTTGATCATCAATTAAGTGTATGCGATCTTGAAATTGTCAATCAGTCTAAAGTGCTTGCGTAAACACGAGTCACTCGCTTGATCGTTCTTCCTCAATCGCTAACAGTCGGACCAATGCCTATATGACGTTTTTCCTGTCGGGAGAAAGTATTAACCTTTTTTGTATTTAATTGTTTCTTTTATGTTGTGTTTCCAGACTTAAACTAAGGAAATAGTTTTGTGCTTCCGATTTTAATTGTTCCCACGGTAGTAATTTATTTTAGGGCTGCTTACCCTAAAATTGCTAGAGGAATATTATATTTATTTTTGTAATGATGGCACCATATTATTAAGTCTACGCCGTCTGCCGCCTGTCTGTGAAATAAAATCTTTCTGATTTCATGTTTCATTATTAATAACAAGATCGGAATTTAGGGAGCTAACATTGTCAAAAGTATGGATATGCCGAATTTGTTAATGTTCCGGAAAAATTTCGGATTTTTAATGAAGGTGTTTTAAACTGTTGAAAAAACCTTAATTAAAAATCCAAAATTTTCTGGAATCTAGTTCCGGAAACACATTGAAAAATTAGGCATATCCATACTTTTGACAATATTAGCTCCCTGATTCCGATCTTTGTTAATAACAATAACTAGGTAGGTATGACAACTAATGACGAGCAACCCGAAGTAATAGCGATATGCCGTGATTTAGACCAGTGTCAGTTTCTTCAATAGTACTGACTTCCCATAAAGACTATCAAAGATTTACGTGACAGCCAGGACCTAGCTTGACGTGTTCTCTGTGACACGGGGCGAGCAATAATTAGCTATTTAATATATTTTTTATATTTTTTTATAGACTCACGCCTGTATCCCCGAAGGGGTAGGCAGAGGCGTAATATTACACCCACATTTCGCCATGAATATTTAGGTCCCACGTAATAAGGGGCGAGCATATTGCCGTTACCGGGCACATCACCAGACTCCGTGCTGCTACTGAGAATTTGGAAAAACCCAGTAGCACTTTTGCCCGACCCGGGAATTGAACCCGAGAACTCCGATCAGCAGTCGCATACGCTATCCATTGGACCACGGAGGCAGTCTTTTGCCATTTAAAAGATTCATAACTTTGAAAAGTCAGCGCACAGCGCTGTTAGTTTGTTACCCTTTGAACGGCAGTCAGATTGTGGCGCCGCTAGGCTATCGCTGCCTTTAGCAGAACCTAACCCATAGTACATCTTTATTGTTAATACAAAATTAATAATGTCTTTCTTGTTGCAGACCGCATCACTCAAGAAGCTAGTCGAAGAATTGCGAGCTTCTTTGCAGTCTGAGGTAAGTCTAATCTTTAGAAATAAAAAAAATAATAGTCGATTTTAAACTTTTGCGTTTTGTACACATCATACAATATTATTATATTATATGATATTACATAGTTACATACGTCCGGCAAGCCGGTGGAAACGTAGGAGAATAACAGAGGTATTTATGCCTTGAAATAAGTAAATTATCGCGACTAAGACCCGCTAAATAATATTGTATGAAGAAAAATAATGTTAGCATCTGTTACAACATTTAACCATATCAAAAAATGTAAAGGATGAGTAATCTTTGTCCTGTCCTTTCTGTGTCGCACCGGTATGGTGGCTTGGCAATAGGTAGGTTAGGTCAATATTGTCGTCATTAAACCTTTTTACCACCCTTAGAGTAAATGGCAAGACATCTGTACAGTGTTAGTTGTCACTAGTGATTCTTATTGAATTTTAATTTCGATGGAAGGTTTTGTTGAAAATGCTTAATCAAATTCAGGAATTAAACTAAGGATTAACTGGGTAAACTTAAGCTCGCTTTTCCTCGAATAGAACCTAAGTGAAGTTAACTTATCTTTAGTTTATATTCATACTTGCCTTTCGCCGTAACGTATAGGTACGAGCTGTCAACAAATATCGAGTCATTCACCAGGCCATGTCACATAGTCAAAGGTTTTAGCTAGAATGGAAATGGCAAATTATTTTTATAAATTTCAGCTGCCACAGGTTCGCAAAGGGGATACAGCATATTTGTCATCATCATTGTACCAGGCTTATGAGTCCAGTCCCCACTTAAAGATATAGATCATTTCTGCATAGTAAATTGCAACCCATTCAAGTTTTATTTTCGTAATAATACGAAGATAAGGTAACCTGTCGTCGAGGTCTATTTCTGTGTCTCTAGATTCAGGACTGTCTGTGTGGTGACGGATTAAGAATACGAAATGTCACCACCCCATATCATCACATGGGTGTCGTAAGAGCCGACAGAGGGAGCATATTATGCAGAGAACAACACTGTAAGAGAAGGAAAACTTGATACAAACCCTATACCAACCCGTTTGGCCAGCGTGGTATAGTAGGCCAATTCCTCCTTTCAAAGGAGAGGCCTAGTCCAGCAGTGGACTGTTAAAGGCTGATGATAGATTCAGGAGTTTTGACTTACGAACACACAACTTTGCTACAAGTATGTTAGAAGGGCTATCCCTTCTAATATTATAAATGCAAAGTAACAGTTGATTATAAAATAACAGTGGAAAATGGCAACACTAATGTCACCAAGCTGCATTTTTTATCTGTCGTTACGTCAAATCAATATGTCATTAATTATTCCCAAGTCGTACAATTATAATAATTGTAAGAAAATCAGTGTGGGGTCGCAGGAAACGATAAATATTAATGTAGCTAAAGTAAGATTCATTTACAAAAGACACGTATTTATGTAGCCATCTTGATATGCATCGGGTCTAAAGGTTCTCTTCGGGCATAATGCGGTGTTGCCAGAAATAGATCGGTTTGACATATAACCTTAATGTTCGGAATTAACATAGTGTTTTTATTTGGTAAGTTGTGCATCTATTGTTGTTTTTTATTGTATATTTTGTGTTATTTGGGATATAAATTACAGGTAATTTAAAAAGTGAAAATGCTAGGTCCAAAACCCCACATTTTTTATCTTCAATACCGTCAATTTTGTTTGGTATAATTATTTTCGCAATAAATGTTTGATATAATTATTTTCACAATAAATGTTTGATATACCTAGTTATTTTCGCAATAAATGTTGGATAATATCAACGGCGAGTACATCTCACAACTTCGGTTTGCTGACGACATCGTCCTAATAGCAGAGACCTCGGAGGAGCTTAGCAGAATGCTGTACGACCTTAATGAAGCCTCCCGGCGGATTGGTCTCGGCATGAAGCTGGATAAAACGAAGTTCATGTTTAATGAACACGTCGTGTCGAGACCGATCTGCATTGACGATTCCTTGCTCGAAGTTGTGCAACAGAATGTCTACCTACGGCAAATAATACAGTTGGGTACACAGCTTCGAGAAGGAAATCGATAGGAGGATTTATTTGGGATGGGCAGCATTCGGTAAGCTACGTCTTCTCGTCGCCTATTTCGCAAAGTCTTGGACCAATGCGTCCTACCAGTAATGACGTACGGTGCCGAAACCTGGACACACACGGTCGGGCTGGTCCATAGATTTAAAGTCGCTCAGCGTGCCATGGAACGAGCTATGCTTGGAGTCTCTCTAAAGGATAGAATTCGCAACGAGGTCATCCGGAAGAGAACTGGTGTTACCGACATAGCTCGCCGTATCAGCAGGCTGAAGTGGCAATGGGCTGGCCACGTCTGCCGAACGACCGACGACTGATGGAGCTGACGAGTCTTAGAGTGGAGACCACGTTTCGGCAAACGAAGAGTAGGACGCCCCCCAACTAAAAAAGGTGACTAGGGCGGGTTGGATGCGAAAGGCAGAGGATCGGTCATTGTGGCGCATGTTGGGAGAGGCCTATGCCCAGCAGTGGACTGCAATTGGCTGATTGATAGGTGCAAAACGGGCGAAGTTTTCGCTCATTATTTTACCACTCTAGGGATGAAAAATCAGAAAATCCTTTCTTAATGGCCGCCCATGTGAAATTGGCTTGCTTGCAGCTTCCAAAGTTTGGACTCCAATGTTATATCAATAAGGACAAGTGATTTTATTTATTACCTTTTATTTATTCGCCACCCCTGAACTTTCAAACTTTATTTAATCCTCTCAGGGGAAGCATTTTCAAAAATTCTTTCTTCGTGAACGTTTACATCAAGAAGTAACCCACTGTAAAATATTAATGAGCCAAAAATAAAAATGAAGTAAACGTTTCAGAAAATTTGTATGTCAGTCAGGACTAGGTAGAAGATACCCGCAGCTACGTCCGCTACGTTAATTTAACCGTCTCGGCTTGAACCTGGGCATTTCAGGCAATCCCTTCGTAGTGCACCCCTACAGTCCCCTAGAAACATACATGCTAACAGCTTCCTGCGCCTAATAGTTTCTGTGCTTTATCTGTCAGTCAGTCAGTAAGGGAAGAATGTTACATATGTCACCGGAAAATAACAAAAAACCACAAATGTATAAATTTCCTAGAAAATTTATAAACTTTCGTAGGAATCTAAACGAGAGATAAATTGTATTATTTTACGCCCAGATTTTCGGAAATTGATAAACTTACCGAATTCATTCGTAAAATAATAAGTAAGCAATAACCAAACGCCATGTGCGCTCTGATTGGTTGAATAAGTCACGTGTTGCATTTCCTTCCACGCTTCAGGCTAAGTTGACGGAGCCCTGCTTCGTAGGGCTCCTATTTTTGTGTTCAAGGTCACAAGAAAACCTAACATAACCTATTAAGTTGAACTGATGCCGAACTTCATTATCACCGACCGACCAATCAGAGAGCAGTGTGTTATTTGCCGTATTTAAAAAAGCGTAAAATTAAAAGCACTTCTGTTTATGTTTTTGGAATGTTGAATGTTGAGTTCAGAATCTTACGAATGGATATTCGTTAGTTTATAAATTTACGACAAGACATCGCAAATCGATAAATTTGCGAAAATGTGGTCGTAAAATAATTCAATTTATCTCCTATTTAGAATCCTACGAAAGTTTATAAATTTTCTAGGAAATTATAAATTTGCAGTTTTTGTTATTTTCCGGTGACATACCTATTATACAGGGTGTAAAAAGACCCTTAACGAAAACTGAATCCCCATATTGTAACAATAATTACGAACATTTTTTGCTTCGGCATCATACCTGGGAAATTACTGGTTCAGGAGATATTGAGGCTCAAAGTTACTATGGAATTTTTGTAATTAGGTACAAAATCGATGCATTTACCCCGCCAACCTGTACTATAGATGTCCTATGCACCCATGGATTATTAGGTATTTCGAAAATTGCACTCGCGCATTTTTTTTATTGCGGCTTGAAAAAGTGAATACTTAAATAGAAAGTCGTTTCCCAGGTTTTATTTTTGCTTAGTATGACTTGGCAAAACGCGTAGACTTCGGCTTGGTGATGGGTCTTGTGAGACCCTGTATATACAGATTTTAAATGATATTCAGATACAACCATAGTCTAGTCAGGGACCATCAAAACTTATATTTTAACTAGACTTCGCCTGCGGCGCCGCCCTATGGGGCATTGTACCCTCTTAGAAGAGGAAAACCAAAAATATTCTCATAGTGCTCCTAATTATTCCACAAGGACTATGCGTACATGCCAAATTTCAGCTTCATACGAATAGTAGTTTCGGCTGTGGCACTCAGTCAGTAACGCAAGTCTTTTTAACCGACAGCGCGACGCAAAGGAGGGTTATGTGTTTATCGGTCTATGTATGTATGTATGTATGTTTGTTTCTATGTGGCGTTCTAGAGACCAAATGCGTAGGCCGATTTTGATGATTCTTACGTCAATCGATTCGTCTTAACCTTGCGAGTGTCACGAAAGACATGACAGTGATCAAAATTCACCACAGCAAAAACCAGACGCCATATTGTCAAAATGAAAAATAAAAAATCGATGAACTATGTCAAGTGGGGTGTAGTTGAATAGGTGTTTTAAAATCATCTTTAGGGTCCTTTTATCATTTTTCATTTTAAATAATAGTTTAGGATATATAACGATTTAAAGTTGTTTAACAAAACAATAATTCTCGATAATTTTCTTACTTATTGATTTAAGTTTTTATTTCAAGTATAAACAATAATCAAACAATAACTAAAAAGTATAATATAATAAAATAAAATAATTTAAAGAAAAACAAAATAACCCGACTGCATAAAAACTAATTTAAAAAAATACGTGAAAAATTAACTTAAATAAAAACTAAAAAGAAAAAAACAAGCCCATATCACAGTCGGGGCCCATTCAAATTCTACCAATCAAATCTTCCCAAGGGGCCCCGACTGTGATATGGGCTTGTTTTTCTCTTTTTAGTTTTTATTTAAGTTAATTTTTCACGTATTTTTTTAAATTAGTTTTTTATACATACATACATAGACTCATGCCTGTTTCCCGGAGGGGTAGGCAGAGACTACGGCTTTGCAACGATCCTGACCTGACATAATTATCTCTCTTGCTTCATTCACTCCCATCAGATTCCTCATGCATGCTCTTCTGTTCTAGTAGGTACTTCTGAACTGTCCTGTTTTTAGGATGTCTCCGTTCTGGTCAGAGAACATCCGCCTAGGTCTTCCCCTTCGTCCTGTCCCATTCACACTTGCCTCATATATCTGCTTAGTCAGTCTTTCGTCATCCATCCTCTCCACGTGCCCAAACCATCTTAGCATAACTTTCTCGATGCTTGCCACTACATCTTCTTTTACCCCACAGCACTCTCTGATCTTAAGTCTTTTATTGATACCAGGGTTCGAAAATATCCGATATTTATTATAAATATCAAAATATCGGATATTTATGATATATATCGGATATATATCAAGTTTGATATATATCCATTTTGTATGAAAGTCATATTATTATTTCATTGTATTATTTAGGAATACTATTTGCATATGTGTTTCATAAACATACTAAAATGATCAAAAAATAAAAACTGAAATGTTTTTAATATTTTATTCATTTGAGTTTTTTTCTGACACCACTGACGGACTGACGCCATTAATACCGGCAGAAGTGTTGCCATTTTTAGATTAGAACTTACCATTAGGGATTATGATTTAACTCTACTCCCACTCCATCTACATTTGGGAAGTAGAAATACAGTAACAAACGCAAAAATAATATTCTTTTTAAACCATTTTTGTATTGCAATATATTACAAAAAACATTTGATATATATCGACGAATCGTGGTTGATATATATCGGATATATATCGGATATATATCTTGATATATATCCATTGATATATATCCTCGAACCCTGTATGATACTGATTTATATACTCACTTTTGATCACTGCTCACCCTGCTTGGTTACAAAAAACAAAGGTTTATACTATTTATATAAAAGGTAGTATCTGCAGATAAAAGTATTGATCGCTCACTACAGGGGTTGATAAGACACTTCATATAAAAGCCGCGATAAGCTTGCAACAGTTTTGTTTCGCGGGATAGGCGGGGCAGGTGGCTGGACAATATCCTGGTAAGTACATTTTATAATAACTTATCTATACTTCCATGCTGTACTCATGTTATAAAGCTTATTCGTGAACGCGTTACTCGGAAACTGCTGATTCGATTTACATAACATAACTTCACGCCTTTTATCCCCGAAGGGGTAGGCAGAGGTGTATTACACACCCACGTTTCGCCAGTTACGTTTAGGTCCTAATGTAATAGGAGGCGAGCCTATTGCCATCTTCCAGGCACATTATTGAACGAGCGATAATTAACTTTTTTAATACATACATAACTTCGAAAAGTCAGAGGTGTGTGCCCGGGGTAACTGCGTATCGAACCCGAGACCATCGTCTCGGCAGTTCGTTACGTACACCACTGAGCAATCGCCGCTATATAATCGGTTCGATTTGTATAATTAAATTTGTGCTGGATAACCCATTTATCGAGGAAGAATATACGCTATAATTTTATGACATCACATTAAATCATCGATACAAAAAGCGGCAAACAGTCTGCCGAGACGATGGTCTCGGGTTCGAACCCCGATCACACACCTCTGACTTTTAGTTTTAAGTTATGGTGCATTAAAATGTAAATTATCACTCCTTTATTAATGTTCCCGGGTGTATCCCTCCAGGGATTAAGGCGTAAAGTGATGTGTATTAAATCAGCGCTTATTAAGCTAATACTAACTTGTATCCCGTACTTATTGAGCCTTAATTCTACTAATCGTCATATTAACGAGCGCGATATTCATATGAACACATAGTCGAAAGGTCTAAGAGGTCGTTCGATTGTGCTATGCTAATGTGTTGCATAATCAAATACGACTACATGGCTAGCTATACACGACCGGGGTTAGCTGGTCTGTCGCATTTAGTATCAACGCACACGTTTAACAAACATACCAAATAGTGTAACTTAAAAATTAATGCAACCTCAAATAGGTACGACTACATGGCTAGCCATACATGCCTAGAGTTAGCTGGCCTGATAAAATGTGAGCGCACACGGGCAACAAACACACCATAAAGTGTAGCTTGAGAATGAATGCATAATCAAATACGACTAAATGGCTTGGGTTAGCTGGCCTGTCAACTTAATTGTGAGCGCACACGGGCTACAAGCGTGCTACGAAATGTGTAGCACATACGACTAACTGGAAAATGCTAGGGTCACCTGGCCTGTCAACTTAACTTTGAGCACACAAGCTTTGCAAACATAATGTAACTTGCAGGTGTATCAAATACATGTCGACTATACGGCTATACATGGCTAGGGTTAGCTGGCCTGTCAAATTTTGTATAGGTGCACCCGGGCAACAAAGGAACTACGAAATGTAGCTTGCAAGTGAACACATGTCTAGCTATACGTGGCTAGCGTTAGCTGACCTCTCAACTTAAGTTTGGCTGCACACGGGGTACAAGGATACTGCAAAATGTAGCGTAGAAATGAGTTGCATAATCAAATCTTTACGTGGCTGGCGTTAGCTGGACGGTCGAATTAAGCTTAGGTGCACACGGGCTACAAACATACCACCAGACTTGGCAACCGAAGTGCGGATTGTAGTTCTTAGTTCAATTTTAATCAATCTTTTATTCCTTATTTTACCTCTGTTACCTTATACCTTGTGACCTAAATAAATTTTCAAATATTCTACCCCTGTTCTGTGACTGTCACGTTGGTATTGCGGCTTAAATGTGCGCGTGGGATTGGGAGGTCTCGGGTTCGATTCACGGGTCGGTCAAAGTGTTATTGGGTTTTCCCGTTAGGAAATTTTCAGTAGCAGCACGGAGTCTGGTAATGTCCCGGTACGGCAATAGGCTCGCCCCGTATTACGTGGGACCTAAAAAATCCTGGCGAAATGTGGGTCTAATATTACACCTCTGGAAGGGGTAAGCCCTTCGGGGACACAGGCGTGAGTCTATAAATAAAAAAAATCTATCCCTGTTGTCTCTTCATCGTACAGTTTTTCGCAGTCCATTGCTGCACGAAGGCCTCTTCTAATTTGCCGCACAATATCATTGTGATTCAATAGGAGAATTTGTTTTTCTATACTACGCAGGCCAGACCGATGGTAATTGGTATAGAATTTGTTGTCGATCTCTCCATACTAACATGTTCGTGTATTACCTATATACATACATATATATAGACTCACGTCTGTTTTCCGGAGACTACGGAAGGCCGTTTGCAACGATCCTGACATGCCTCTCTTGCTTCATTCACTCCCATCAAGTTTTTCATGCATGCTCTTCTGTTAAGGGTACTTGTGACCTAACCTTTTTTTAGGATGTCTCCAATCTGGGGGGCGATTCAGAGTCTTACGATATATCTCATTTGAAATTCGATTCCGTTAATTGTCAAACGAGCTACCTCATTTTTTGTCAAAATTATCGCATTTTCTATAAATTTTATGCATTCAGTATGAAGTAATTTAATAAATAAACCGAATTCCATGAATATTTGTTCTAAATATCTCTGATAGGCGGCTAAAAGACGTAGACAGTAATGTGACATATCGTACGATTACTTGACGTGACATTCTGAATCGGCCTGCTGGTCAGAGAACGTCCGCCTAGGTCTTCCCCTTCGTCCTGTCCTATTCACACTTGCCTTATATGTATATTTTCTTTGTCAGTCTATCGTCATCCATCCTCTCCATGTATTAGTTGCTGTATGAGTCGCCTATTACGATATCCACGTCATGAAATGGGTTGAAGGCACTTTCTTTTTACGAATGTCAGTGAAGCGCGCGGTGGACTTTAAGGGTTGAGTTACACCTAGAAAGTGAGAGGGAACGCGTCAGCACGATCGATTCCGCGGCGTGCTGACGCGTTCACTCTCTTTCTTGCTCTAGTAAATGATGGTCCTAAGTGACAGAAAAGGATAGAAGCATAGGAAAATGCGATGCGGTGCTGATAGGTGTAGCTCGACCCTAGCCCAAGACCTTCTGCGTAGCAGTCTATTACCTAGTCCCTCCACTGGGCCATCGCTTATGACGATAGCTCAACTTATTCTGGTTACACATACGTTAATATATTAACGTGTACGTATAATTGACACGTTATATGCACACATGTGCGCCGTTCTAGTTGATTTGCATTTACTTGACGATTTCGTTTATTGTCGAACGTTTAATAGGTGGATGGCAATTATTATTGTATACCTATAGTTAAATGATGCCCTTACATGTTTTAATTGTTAATAATTATATAGCAGTGATTTTAAATTAATGTAGCTTTAGTGACAGATTAAGAATTCAAAGTAAGTATCACTACCCCATTTTGTAGGTGACGTGAGCAGAATAAGGCAAATACGCGAAGCAAATAATATACACGGTGTCACAAGACCCTTCACCAAGCCGAAGTCTACTCGTTGTGGACATCATGCCAAGTCATACTAAGTTAGTACTAACCAAAAATAATACTTGGGAAACGAATATTTTTTTAAGTTTTCACATTTTTTAAACCGTAATTAAAAGCGCGCGCGTACAATGCTCGAAATACCTACTTATACGTGGGGTCATAGGGCATCTAAAGAACATATTGGCGGAGTAAATCATCGAATTTGTACCTAATTAGAAAAAATCCATACTAACTTTGAGCCTCAATATCTCCTGAACCAGTAATTTCCCAGGTTTAAAAAAAATGTTCTTTAAGGGCCTTTTTACACCCTGTATTTTTGAAGAGAAGGAGAACTCGTCATCAAGCTCATACCAACCCGTTTGGCCAGCGTGGTACAGTCAACAGCAAAAGTAGATGATCAAAATCAGAAATCAAATATTAATGAACGGAGTTCGCGTCAGAACTATGTGGCGTCAAAGTAAATCAAAAGTATGTGATTGTAAATTATACCAATCATTTGCTACTAGTACAGCTGCCATATATTCGTGATCAGTAAAATTCATCAATATTGTATTCGAAATGCAAATTTATATTATTGTACATGACATCCGAATTACAGATTGACATTAAAGAGTTTCGATACTTGGATTTTTGCACTATTCCAACAGAACTCTTCAGACAGGTTGGACTAATAAGGTTATATTTCTTTGGAACTCTTGCTAACAGTGTGACAAAAGCGCGAAGTAAATATAAATAATGCACTTAAGATAAAATTATCAATCTACCTTCCGGTTTTTATACATACCTATAGAAAAACTATTTGTCACAGACACAGAAAAAGTACAACATAAAAAAGAAACAAAACGTAAGGCATAGCATTAGCACAGTGTAATAATATCTTTATACTGTGGCATTAGTCTGTGACAGATAGATACACTGTGTACTGTGACAGTTATAATTTTGTATCGCATCAGCTACTTTTGAACATTGACATAAATGCACAAACATGCAAAGATAGTAATATTTATTGAATTATGGTTTTGTATCACATCAGTTACTTTTGAACATTGACATAAATGCACAAACATGCAAAGATAGTAATATTTATTGAATTATGGTTTTGTATCACATCAGTTACTTTTGAACATTGACATAAATGCACAAACATGCAAAGATAGTAATATTTATTGAATTATGGTTTTGTATCACATCAGTTACTTTTGAACATTTGACAGAAGTTACAAAAAAGAAAATACATGAGAGATGAAATTTGGTAAAATTATATTGAATATACAAAGACTGCCTCTGTGGACCAGTGACTGCCTCCGTGGTCCGGTGGATAGCGTATGCGTCTGCTGATTGGAAGTCTCGGGTTAGATTCCCGGGTCGGGCAAAAGTGTTACTGGGTTTTTTCCAAACTCTCAGTAGCAGCACGGAGTCTGGTGATGTGCCCGGTAGCAATTCATCTGCTTTTCCGTAAAACATAACAAATTAAATTACTGGGGTACTTCAAAAATAAGTATGAATAAATTATTTGCCTCATGATTACGTGGCCTCAGTTTCATCATTTATATTTGATTTTAACTGTTCACTAGTTTTGAAATTTTTCTTCACTTCTTAGTTCTGATGCGAATTGAGTTTATAACTTTTGGAGTCAAAACTGATCACGAATTTATGGCAGCTGTACTAGTAGTTAATTATTGGTATAATTTACAATCACATACTTTTGAATCACTTCGACGCCACACAGTTCTGACGCGAACTCCGTTCATTAGTATTGAATTTCTGATTTTGATCATCTACTTTTGTTGTTGACTGTACCTAAAGTAGACTAAGTCCTCCTAAGTACCTCCTATTGAATCTCAATGTGACTGTCGACGACCGGTTGGCGTAGTGGGTGTGTAAGCGACTGCTACACCGAAGGTCGCGGGTTCGATTCCCGCTCAAGTCAAACATTTGTGTGCATGAACATGGATGTTTGTCTTGGTCTGGGTGTTTCTATGTATAATATGTATGTATTTACAAAAAAAAGTATATATGTATGTTTATCCATTATCTAGTACCCATAGTACAAGCTCTGCTTAGTTTGGGAGTACATGATGATCTAAAAAAAAAACAAAAATGTGACTGTGCCGCGTAGAACCTTATGTCCAAACTACAAAAGGCTAGTGATGATGATGTTTTTAGGGTTCCGTACCTAAAAGGTAAAAATCGGAACCCTATTACTAAGCCTCCGCTGTCTGTCTGTCTGTCTGTCTGTCTGTCTGTCTGTCTGTCTGTCTGTCTGTCTGTCACCAGGCTGTATCTCATAAACCGTGATAGCTAGAAAGCTGAAATTTTCACAAATTATGTATTTCGGTTGCCGCTATAACAACAAATACTAAAAATAAAAAAAATGAAAATATTAAGGGGGGGTCCCATACAATAAACGTGTTTTTTTTTCGTATTTTTGCTCAAAATTACTAACGGTAACAGGTAGACGCTTAAAATTTTCACGGAATATGTAGTTGTATATTACCTTTAATAAATAAATAATTAAATTTAAAAAAATAAATAACAAAGGGGGGCTCCCATACAACAAACGTAATTTTTAAGCAATTTGTTACTCGATCTTAATAAACAAGTAGAAACTTAAAAAATATTTAAGTACATATACAACAAACGTGATTTTCTTTTATAGATGATGGTACGGAACCCTTCGTGCGCGAGTCCGACTCGCACTTGCCCAATTTTCTTATTTCTAATTTTAAATAAATTTTATACTACACCTGATCGGAACAGTATATAGTCAATATTCCCTGAAAATGAGAAGAGAACGTTAGTCTTTTCCTTGACCTGAATAAGCGGGAGGAAAAATGTATGAAAATCCATTTTTAACGTGCTTTAGCAGGAGAGAAAGTTGTATGAATTTTCATTTCTCATGTGTTATCTTACCTATGGCGGCGCCTGCCCAAGGAGTTTTCATATAATTTAAATATGGAATCTCCGTGCCACTGACATCCTTTTGTGAAGAATAAAAAAAAACAAAAGAAGCGCGAAATATCGGTCAAATTCTAAGCTAAATTGTGTCTTACATGGTGGCTTACGTTTTGATTTTATTTTAAAAATAAAGTAAAATGTCGACTTCTAGCAGTGAAAGTGACGTTGAAATGACGTTACTTTAAATAATTGCACAAATCTTGATATATAAAATCCTTGCGTTACTGACTGACTGACAGACACGCTACAGCCGAAACTACTGGTCGTAAGAAGATGAAATTTAGCATGCGAAACTACTGGTCGTAAGAAGATGAAATTTAGCATGTATGTTCCTTGGTCACCGTAGGAGTGCACTAAGACGGGATTTCCCGAAATTCCCACGGGATCGGGCAAAACGGGAAATTTGAAAATATGTGCGTGCGAAGCCGCTGGCGTCGACTAGTTGTAACACTTTTAGTTAGTCATGTTCTTTCTTATAAATTTTTATTTCATATTATTAAATACTTTCTGCAATACAAGTCTTTAAATGTTCCTCACAGGTGTAGTATAAAGCACTGTGTAGCACTCGGGTGAAAGTCCCATTCCTACCTCGGGAGTATTGTGGCCCTAGGCTGCGCCTTCGGGCCACAAACTGCTCCCTACCTAGTAATCGGTTCCTTTCCTCCCTCGGTGAACAATGTACTATTACTTTAACAAACTTAAGATTAGCGATAGCCTGCTATAGGAAAGATAGCCTTGTGGAGAGACGAACAGACTATCATACAGAGGGTTCAATTCAAACCCACAGCTTGCGCCACTGGCTTTTCAGTCATGTGCGTTTTAATGGTTAGCCTCATACAACTTGCCAGCACGAATCTGAAATCCAAATCTTCGACACCTCAGCCTGCTATTGCGTTTGAGATTATGTCCTGATAAGCGGTTCCAAAGATTAAGCTGGAGCGCTGTGTGCACTGTAGGGTGCTACGAACTCCGAACAACGTTGTCTGCTGATTTCAACACCCGTCGGCGTATGGCAACGCATGTGCCCCAGTACAGGAAATTATAGGACGTTTTCTCGCCACTCCTGTGGCTCTTACAATCTTTCGGTTATATATGACAGGCCGAAGCCCGAGAGTAAAGCACCTTGCTTACGTGGGCTTTCGGTTGCGCAATTTCTTGACTCCCTACTTTATTGAGTGCTACCATTACCTAGTAGTCCGTGTGGTGACGGATTAAGAATACGGAAAGTCACCACCCCATATCATCCCATGGGTGTCGTAAAAGCCGACACAGGGAGCATATTATGCTGAACAGCACTGTGAGAGAAGGAAAACTTGATACAAACCCTATACCAACCCGATTAGCCAGCGTGGTATAGTAGGTCAATTCCTCCTTTCAAAGGAGAGGCCTAGTCCAGCAGTGGACTGTTAAAGGCTGATGATGATGACTACCATTACCTAGACGCTCCATTCTGCGGTAGACCACCGGCACTAACGGCACTGCGTAATCCTTGAGGTGCTACTATTCTATCCCTTAACTTATCCACTCTAGGGCGAATCCAGCTAGCTCGTAGGGTCATAGAAAGTACTGGCTCCACCCCATGTTACTTTTCTACAATAATTAATCCAATACTTTCAATAAGCAGTATCACGGCCATATTATGTAGTAAATAATAGGCTAGTTTTAGTATTTCCTTGACACAGCTGTGGCTCTTGTGAACTTACATATACGTGTGCACATATAGGTATGCATGTACGACGTCTAATAATATTTACAGCGCATTGTTATTATGATACATGCATAAGGTTACGATGCAAGTATATTTTTAGAACCCTAAACAGAAGAGCTTCAGTCACTCCAATCAAGTTTCTCTTGCATATGAGAAACTTGATGGGAGTGAATGAAGCAAGACAGGTATGTCAGGATCGTTGCAAATGGCGCTCCGTAGTCTCTGCCCACCCTTCCGGGAAACAGGCGTGAGTCTATGTATGTATGTATTAGCTTACCAGACAGACGTTTTGCTATAAGACGAAGGGATAAAAGTAGATTTTTATGCCAAAATGATTTTCCGAAAAAATATGTTGGATAATGCCATTCGTAGACCTACCAAATATAGTAAAACGTAAAATCTTTGTATATTTTCATCAATTATTTTTTGATTAGGTACTAATACAGAATAACTGCCTGGTTCCAAGTACTTATAATCTACGGTGCCTGTTAAAATCTAGCTTGAATTAAGCTGTATTGCGATTTGCGCCATTCGCAGTAAGGATGGCAAATTTAAAGTGATTAATTTCATTTTATTTATTTTATTTAGTTATAGACTCACGCCTGTATCCCCAAAGGGGTAGGCAGAGGTGTAATATTACACCCACATTTCGCCATGAATTTTTAGGTCCCACGTAATAGGGGGCGAGGCTATTTCCGTTACCGGGCACATTATCAGACTCCGGGCTGCTCTGCTACTGAGAATTCGGAAAAACCCAGTAACACTTTTGCCCGACCCGGCAATCGAACCCGGGACCTCCGATCAGTAGTCGCATACGCTATCCACTGGACCACTTAGGCAGTTAATTTAATGTAGGTCGTAAAGACGAGACCTTTCTACGTTTCTGCAAATAATAAAACCTAAAGCTTTTGACCGCAAATAGAACTTCTAATTTATCCTAAGACCTAACAATTTCAGGTTTTTGAGGTCGCAAGTTCGCATCCGAATAAAAATTGTCTATTATGCTGAGTATAACTGCTTTGTTGTTAAATTTGTCAGAAAAAAAAAAACAAATTAACATGGAAAAAGTGAGCAAGCTAATTTACTAGGTTGTCCGAAACCAACGATTTGATTTGGTCGTCAGAATGCTATACTGCTTAAACGCCAGTTGGATTATATTATTTGACTTAGCTCAAAAACACAACGCCCTAAGGAAATACCCTGTACCTATCGCGGGGCACTTTTCAAATATTGTATCTTTATTTTTTATGGTAATAGGCGGCAAACGAGCAGACGGATCGCCTGATGGTAAGCAATTACCGCCGCCCATGGACACAAGCAACACCACAGGACTCACAAGTGCGTTGCCGCCCCTTTGGGTTGGGAATGCGGATAGGATGAGGAGTGGGATGAGGGAGAAGGAATAGGGGATAGGGCCTCCGGCAACAGTTTAGGTACTGAACTACTGATGCATTACGTCGATTTTCTGTGAGAGAGTACCAACGGACACATAGAACACCGAAAAACAGAAACCTCATACATTGTTGTTCGGATCTACCGAAACAACAATTTATGAGCTTTGCAGATTTCAGCATAAATGGCCCATCTCAGGGAAATACTACCCTTTTAGTAGAATATCGACTTGAAGCAACAATATCTATACGGTTTCGTTTCGTCCGGTGAGTGAGAGTGCCGGATGCCCAATCCCCTTTGCCTTCTCCCTTATCCCGTTCTTCATCCTCCTATTCCTTTACCCATCCAGTTCGGCAACCCACTCATGGCTCTTCTTCTGGGGTTGCTTGTTTGTGTCCAAGGGCGGCGGTAACAGCTTACCATCAAGCGATCCGTCTACGCGTTTGCCTCTAATGTCAAAAAATAAATACAAAGTCCCATCACCGACGCCATTTACGTAGATATAGAATGACTGCACGAATGAATAGGCTGAAAGTACTAGTATCCATGTTAAGCTAATCTTAGTATTTGCGGCAGGAAGTACATGTCACAAATGTAATTGATGGGAATTATAACCATACATTCTTTTATTACGAGACTCCTAACTGTGTTATCAGCGTTTTAATCCGCAGAATAGTAAGAAATGTTCCTACTTATTTAAAACTTATGGACTCAACTTAGTTGACCTCCTTTCCGTCTTTTGTGCTTTTTATCGGCTACCGATATCCGTTGTAAAACGAAATTCATGTGAACGATATTCTGAATAGGTAACTTAAACATAGGTCAATGAGGTCTGGAGGAAGACGAACTTAAAAAATATATGTAAAACACTTTATGTAATGAATTCATTGATATAGTGTCGCACCGTATTTCGTAGAACACGCTGCATTTTTCATGCAGGCTTCGTTCTGACCATGTGTGTATACGACGCCCCACTATGTGTGAGTGAAGGCGTATCTCAGGCTGCGCAAGCGCCGCCTCGCCAGCCAGTTACAGTGCGGACGCCGCCGCGAGCGGACGTCTCGAGCACAAAACTGAAAAACACCAGACGCACGAATTTTTAACATTTTGAGTGACGGCGGAGTTCAAATAAGGTTATCGGTTAATGTTTGCGGATGGGATATCCGCGCCTGCTTTAGGTAAGTTTCGCCTTTGCCCTTTTTGGTCTGTCGTTTTTTTTTCTCTGTTTGCCTTTGATTAACGTGCCGTTTCGTACGGTTGCATAGGTCGCGGCCGTAATTTTTTTTTCGAAAACATTTCTCTCCTGACTCATGTTTGCACAAGTGACATCATATTTGGTACTTCTTTTGTAATGTGTCAAATGTACACCTCGTTATAACAGTCAATGGATTTTATTATCTTGCTGCGGGTATATAATATGATAAATAATGATTCATATTAATATTTACACATGGCGTTAGTTTTGCTTGCAAAGCATATTATGTCTTAGCCGTAAGTTAATAAAGTTCATATTAAAGTTGGCTAAGGAATGCCTCAGGGGCGAATCCTGTCACCAATGTCATATCAAGCATAGTATCTTCATAGGATTACCTCTTGGATATGACGTGTCGTATGATAAATTTACTCCTTCATTTTATCTACATAGTAAGTTAATTATAGTGGGTTTTCCTTTTCTCAGTTCTAAAAACAATTCTCGTTTTTAATTAATAATATCGCTCTTAGTAGATTATAATTGTATGATTAGATTGAGTAAGAATACTATTCTATACCTCATTTCGACACAATTGTTTTGTAATGAGGAATTTTGTTATAACATTTTCTAATAAGTAAGGAATCCTTTTGTGTAGTTACCGTAGGCATAGCTTGTACTATCACTTATCTTTAGTAAGCTGACGGCCCGCTTGGTGTTAGACTTAAGCCTAATGTTACAACGATGCCTGTTTTTAATTGTATCCGTAAGGAACGTCTTCGTATCCATTTTATTTCATCTATAGAATATTATGTATTGTATTATGAGGTATGTTTCACATTTTATTTAAGCGTAGGCTATGAAAATTTCATGTATATCATCACAAACGTATTGACAAACGTATTGTGTCTTGGAAACAAATACGTACCACCGTTCAATCATATGCAGAACGATATTATTTTAAATGCTTGTTTCATAGTCTGGATCCAGAATCACAATCATAAGAATACTGATTTTTTTTTTCGTTGGGATCCCGTCGGTAACTACTCCGGCCGAGGATCAAACTCACTATCGCTGAATGGTAGCTAGGTAGGTATCTACCTATTAACTCCGGAATATCGATCTATAGATAGATCTGTAGATTTTAGATTCATTTTTGACATAAGCTTCATACAAAATATGTCAAACACGAATCTCGATTCTCAAAATCCATGTATGGTACGCAAATTGAAAATGGCTGTAAATCTACCGAGTTGAAAGATTTTATTTTATCCTTAGTCAGTTTCGATAACAAATTAGCTACTTGTATTATAACTACTTCAAGTAACCAAACTTTTGGAAATGGTTGCAAGATGATTAAATTATAATGTCCATAACATCATTGTACATAGCAAAATCCAAAATCAGGGTCTTGACTTGCAAGGAACAACGCCATGATGATTATATTTTTTTTTGTAAATTTTCCTTTAATTTAATTTCAAATATTTCATTTCAACTAACACACGAACATCTGATTCCAAAATGGGCAGAACCTTTACTATTTCTGGCAGACATCTTATAAATATGCCTTTATATTTTAAATACGTGGTGTCACAAGACCCATCACCAAGCCGAAGTCTACTCGTTGTGGACATCATGCCAAGTCATACTAACCAAAAATAATACCTGGGAAACGTTTTTTTTAAGTTTTCACATTTTTAAATTGCAATTAATAGCGCGCGTGTGCAATGCTCGAAATACCTACTTATCCATGGGGTCATAGGGCATCTAAAGAACATATGGACGGGGTAAATGCATCGATTTTGTACTTAATTAGAAAAAATCCATACTAACTTTGAGCTTCAATATCTCCTGAACCAGTAATTTCCCAGGTATGGTGCCGAAGTAAAAAAATGTTCGTAGTGATTGGTACAACATGGGATTTCAGTTTTTGTTAAGGGTCTTTTTAAACCCTGTATACACGTGTATAAATTACACTCAGACAAATAAAGAATCGTGCTCATCACTGAAAAATGTGCTGGGTTGGAATCGAATCCTGCCAGCCCTCTTAAATGACTCCATAAGAACACAACCACTGCTTTCTGCCAAAATATATAACAACTTTGCCTCATACGTGTATATGCTTCATACAAGTTTCAACCAATATATTGTTCATAATCGCCTTATTCCACAACGTCAGTGATTCATTGTCGGGTTTCTTAACAATAAACTTTAACAATTGCGCTGATAACATATATGCCTACGGTTTACTGCCAAGCGCCTTAGTTTCTCCTATGTGTCATCTATTCATGCAGCTTAAGTCCTACTACTATATTACTATATTCAACTTGAAATACTTACCTAATACTATATTCAACTTAAAATGTTGTCAAAAAGTTCGAAACTTCTCCCGCCTTTCATAAGTTGTTTATGTAGAACTTACGCTATGAAATATCTATCTCTTATCCAATATCAAGTTAACTATACTATTGCAATAATTTTGTTCATTTCATCATCATCAGCCTTTAACAGTCCACTGCTGGACTAGGCGTCTCCTTTGAAAGGAGGAATTGGCCTACTATACCACGCTGGCCTAACGGGTTGGTATAGGTTTTGTATCAAGTTTTCCTTCTCTTACAGTGTTGTTCTCTGCATAATATACTCCCTCTGTCGGCTCTTATGACACCCATGGGATGATATGGGGTGGTGACATTCCGTATTCTTAATCTGTCACCACACGGACTATGTAATAGTTGTTCATTTAGAGGCGTTCTAAAATAAATTGCGGATTTTGGTCTCAAGCCGAAGCTAATCGCTCTGTGTGAAGAGCCTTGGGGACACCTATGACGTCTAGCTATTTGTTTCTGATCATTATACTAATAAACGCTATTCCAAAAAGCTGATCTAGGCTGTTATACGTATCATCACGCCTATCGATTAATTAATCGTGCTAATAATTTCCACTCATGTAAACTTTAACTTTGGGTCACAACTTTTTATTTATTTTATTTATAGTCTCACGCCTATATCCCCGAAGGGGTAGGCAGAGGTGTAAATATTACACCCACATTTCGCCATGAATTTTTTGGTCCCACGTAATAGAGGGCGAGCCTATTGCCGTTACCGGGCACATCACCAGACTCCGTGCTGCTACTGAGTATTCGGAAAAACCCAGTAACACTTTTGCGCGACCCGGGAATCGAACCCAGCACCTCCGATCAGCAGTCGCATACGCTATCCACTAGACCACGGAGGCAGTCAAATCTTGTTACTAAACGAATTGCAAGTCAACATACACCTCTGCTAACCCCTTTTAGTATAGTGACGTGATATTATGCCAATAAATATGGCCGGACAATGATGCCGATGTAATTAAACAGAAACATGGATGGCACGGAGCGCTGTTAAAATAACTAATTATGTTTAAGCCTATCCTTGGCACCGTTAGGCACTGTGCAGACGGTCGTGACTTGGTATATCTAGTTTTTGTTGTATTCTTATAGACGATACTGTGTGGATCCATGGTTCGGTTCCCACTTTATTGTTTTTTTTTTATAGTAATACGCGGCAAACGAGCAGACGGATCGTAAGCAAGCAGCAAGTATGGTAAGCAATTACCGCCGCCCATGGATACAAGCAACACCACAGGAGTCACGTCTGCGTTGCCGCCCTTTGGGGTTGGGAAAAGGGATAGGATGAGGAGTGGGACGAGGGAGAAGGAATAGGGGATAGGGCCTCCGGCACTCTCACTCACCGAACGAAACGCAACAGTTTAAGTACTGTTACTTTACGTCGATTTTCTGGGAGAGGGTAGTACTTCCCCGGTCGAGCCGGCCCATTCATGCTGAAATCAGCAAGGCTCTAACCTTTAAAACATTACTTACTTATCGTGTTGATGGCAACACTTTAAATGGTTTTGGCTCAGAACTCAATGAACAGAATGGTTCTGGGTATCTAACGTTAAGC
The DNA here is from genome assembly GCA_944739405.2 of Euclidia mi. NCBI lineage: Eukaryota > Metazoa > Arthropoda > Insecta > Lepidoptera > Erebidae > Euclidia > Euclidia mi. Next base: position 38,996,425 of record OX123205.2, on the reverse strand, counting down.
TTCAGATGTGTTGTCTGATGTTGCAGTGTTTGTTCCCTTTGCTAACTTTGGCAGCATCTACAGAAGGCTTAGCTAAGTAAATCACTTCTTGTTTTAGCCTATTGTATCCCATGCTGGGTAAAGGCTATTTAAAGATACTATTGAGATGTGTAGTCTGAAGATGCAGTGTCTTTTTGCCAACTTAACTTCACTGAGCATTTTCGAAAAGCTACTTACCGCATACTTGTAATCTTAATATATAAAATCCTTGCGTTACTGACTGACTGACAGACACGCTACAGCCGAAACTACTGGTCGTAAGAAGATGAAATTTAGCATGTATGTTCCTTGGGCACCGTAGGGGTGCACTAAGACGGGATTTCCCGAAATTCCCACGGGATCGGGCAAAACGGGAAATTCTAGAATATGATCGTGCGAAGCCGCTGGCGTCGACTAGTATGATATAAACTCTTGTTTACAAAGCTCCACCTTTTCGCTATAAGAAGGGTTAAAGGCATAGTCGACCACGCTGGTCAAGTACGGGTTGGCAGACTTCACAACTCTTGAGAATATTAGGGATGACTTTGATTACGTTAGCTTACGATTTTTTTCTCTCTTGACATTGGTTTCATGATTCAGAGTTTAGTCTTGGATCGTCATTTTTATTATATCATAGACATTATAAACGACATGTAATAAAAGTCAAAAATCATAGTGCGAAGTTATTATTTTAATTAGTTTGGCCGTTATTAATGGAAAGTAATAAATCATGTTTAATTTAGTTTTGTGCACGAACGCGTTAATCGATTACGTAGGCACCGCATCACTGGCGATACGTTGGTTCGATTACTGAGGTTATATACTATTTCTATCTACCGATAGGCATTTAGCGTTATCCTGGGCGCATCCAAGACTTTGGAATTGGCGCCCGGGGACCGCGCATTAGAATAAACAGATTTTGTACAATACTAGAGGACGCCAGCAGCTACGCTTGCATTTTTTTTAAATTTACCCGTTTTGGCCGATCCCGTGGGAATTTCGGGAAATCCCTTCTTAGTGCACCCCTACGGTCCCCAAGGAACATACATGCCAAATTTCAGCTCCCTGCGTCCAATAGTTTCGGCTGTAGCCTGTCTGTCAGTCAGTCAGTAACGCAAGGATTTAATATAATAAGATTAGCTTTCTGAATTCTTAAGTATTTATCAGTCTCTATTGTGGTCTTCTAATTTTCAAACAAAACATACCCTCCATGTACTTAGTGAGCAAGAAATTTCGTTTTGAAACTTCATCTGTTCATCTTCACCATGATATATTTCAACTCATATGCCGCACACACATACAGCTAGAATGATACTGCTTCAAAATTACTTAGCTCTATGCCGAATACCACTTGGAAGTTCCTTGAATTCGAAGCACTGCAAAATAAATACCCAGATTTCAGACTATGCATATTATATTCAGTAAGATACTATACCCGAAGTCTCACGAATGAAATCATTTCTAGATACTATTAAGATTTCAGGCTAACTATTCAGAATTTAAACTCAAAATAATACAACCCGGGGTCACAGAAATAATAATTTCTTTCCCGCCATATTTAAAGACGAAGAAAACACACGGCATCAATGCATCAAACAACTGTGCAAGTAGCAAATGACATTGAGAGAGGTAAACTTCGGACGTTTTACAATAGTAAACTGTCATTGGTCGGTGGTACTTGTAATAAAATTACACATAGCTTCGACACGCGAGTATGGACAGACGCCATTGTTATAAAGGGAAAAAAAAAACCATCGGCTTTTAATTGTCTATGTTGTACGGGTTAATTTGGCCCTAAGATGAAGAACGGACGTTTATGAAGGATTTATTAATGTTACGATGGCCTAGTGGAGATAGCCTACAGGTGATAGCTTGCCCTGTGCCTCAGAGAACACGTTAAGCCGTCGGTTCCGGCTGTCATGGAGAATTTTGACAGTCGTGTTAGGTCGTCAGCGTCAGTACATTCAAAATAAACTGACACTAGTCTAAGCCATGGAATATCGCTATCCCTTCGGGTTGGGGAGGTCAGACAGGCAGTCGCTCTGTGGAGAAGCTAATATTCAGCCAAATCCGGTTAGACTAGAAAGCGGACCCCAGGTTGAAACTGAGATAACGTTAGGAAGATGATATCAATGTTACCTATCTTAAGTAAAAGGACGCACTCATGAAGAGTCGAATGATGCAAAAAGTGTCCTGAACCTTTTCGTTGAAACATGAGGGAGTGGTACACCTATGGTGTCACTTTCTTTTAAGTCTTTTCCTCATAGAATGACCAATTCAAATTAGACATATTTTCCTATCGTTCATCATCATTGTTCCTTGCATATTTCTGTTTCTGGCACCATCATCCATAAATAAAACAATAGTTATTCAATATCTCTATCAACTTAACCTAAAAATCATCGCGCTTCGTCCATTAATACATTGTTCGTGACTACACGCGATATTAACTCATAAAAACTTACATTTAATGTCTCTGCCTACACCTTAACGTAGTTTTTATGACGTCAAGTATCCGAGTCTCCTCATAAGTTTTTAAGACTTTCTGTCCACTGTGGCGTATCACTTGCAGTACCGGGATGAGAGAGCCTTGCTCTGTATTTTCTTTTTTGGTAAATCGTGTTTTCTAAAAATGAATCCTAGTTAGAAGGATTTATCGCCGCCGAAACCCCTGCATACTTAATTTCATGAAAATCTTTGAAGCCCGCAGCGGAACTGCACGATTTAATCCCCTCATCCCCTTTCCACTATCGTACAACCAGACGCACTGCTCAGCGCCATCGGTACATGATCGATATTCCAACCATACGTACAAAACGTTTTGCTTCCTCGTTCATCATGCGCACTGCAAAACAATGGAACTCCCTGCCAGAATCTGTGTTTCCCGATCAGTACAATTTGGGTATCTTCAAGACGCGAGTGAATAGGCATCTTCTAGGTAAGCGTGCTACATCCTAGATCGCATCAGTGCTTACCATCAGGTATGATAGTGGTCAAACGCGAACCTAAACATACTAAAAAAAAAAGGTTGCGAGATTCAGATAATATATTCATTTATACAAGAATTGCTTGTTTAAAGGTTAGGATAGATAATACAAATAGTACGGTATCGATACATACTCTCGTTCGTAAAAGGCGAATATAAGGTACTAGTAAAATCTATTTGTCAAGTTTCGGATGATTGAAATAGCGGTCCCTGGACTCTAAAGAAAAGGTGCTGGATGCCAACCGGAACAACTTTAAGACGACGATGAAATGTTATGTTTTGAGCCCAGCTTTTAAATTTTGGATTTATTGAATGGTAAGGTTTTGAATTCGCCTTTTGAAAACAAGTTTACCGAGTGTAGTTTTTAAATCTCTTTCTGTCCGACCTAGTGGGAATCTCGGGAAATCCTTTCTTGGTGTACCCCTACGCCACCCGTATGGTTCTTACATATAATTATGGCAAATATTATCTTCTTGCGCTTAGTGGTTTCGACTGTGCGTTTTCAGTCAGTCAGTAACGAAAGAGCTATCTTTAATTCATATAAACATAATTATAGTCTCTGCTAGAGTTATGCTGGTTAAAAACTAAATGGGGATATAATTTTTTATAGGATACTAGTCGACGCCAGCGGCTTCGCACGCACATATTTTCAAATTTCCCGTTTTGGCCGTCCCGTGGGAATTTCGGGAAATCCCGTCTTAGTGCAACCCTACGGTCCCCAAGGAACATACATGCTAAATTTCAGCTTCTTGCGCCGAGTAGTTTCAGCTGTAGCTTGTCTGTCAGTCAGTCAGTAACGCAAGGATTTTATATATTAAGATATGGGATATATCAAGGTGTGAATTCGAAGGAACTGCTACCAAGTTAAGTATATAGTAAGATAGTTAAATAATAATGCTATGCAGCGCGCTGCCAAGTATATGGTAACATAGTAGAAGAATAATACTATTTAGCGGGCTCGTACCTTTATGTATAAAAACTTGTATAACCAAATAAAAACTTGAGTACAACACCAAAGTCAAAGTTATAAAATTTTGTTGTTCTTTATACCGCTGGCTCAGAGGTGTGAGTGGTCATATATTCCGTATACCTATATAAAATGCTTTCGTTACTGACTGACTGACTGACAGACAACCCACAGCCATAAACAAAGGCACAGCAAGCTGAAATTTTAGAGCCTGCTGGCCTTCCTCGAAGAGCTGGGGTGGCTCGAGTGACAAGACCATTCCCACCCGCACGTAAAATACGATGCGGAAACAGCCCGTGCTATCAAGTAAGCTGAAATTTGCCATGGATATTCTTTGTGGATTGTAGGCAACTAAATAATATCTAAATTTCAACATGTAATGCCAACCAGTACCGTATACCCAAATAATGTCCGCAAATTATTCAGTTTTAATGTTCTCGTATTAAAATCTTAACAATATAAGTTATGACTAAGTTTGCCGAATACTTGTGCAATGACGACATTCTCACTCAATCGATCTTTATGAATTCTACTTTTGTTATTAATCTATGGCTTTTGAGCAAAGACAAAGAGCTCAGATATTTACATAGAGGCGCATATTTTATGGGCGCTCTGAAGACAAACTTTCTGTGACCCAAATTGCCGCTTGGCGGCGTGGCAGTCGCGCTGTGACAGCTGTCTCTACGAGAGCAAGAGAGACGGAGAACGACGCCAGCGCCGCCAACGGCGTCACCCGCCAACTACGAACTAAACTGGAGACAGTTTCCACTTGGACACGGTAATAATATTTACCGTGACTCGGCACACGAAATCCTTAAGAACTGCGTGGCAAAGAGCTCGGTTGTCATAGAAACAAAGTGAGATATGCATTTTAAGTGCTTGCTCATCCAAAGAGGCTTTGCAAGTCTCATCTTGGAATTGTGAAAAGTTTATGAAAATTACCTTCAGCGTACCTAAAGTATTTAATTAATTTATTTATAATCATCACTTACAACTATACTATTTTAATTACATAAATAAACAAAAAAAAAAAATGATTTCATTTAGGTCAGGTGACATCAGGTCTACATAATTTGTAAGTCCCATGTAGAACTGGCCTAACAGTAGATTTTCTCTTCTATAAAGTCTATTTCCTTATTAGCTTAGCTACGTGTTGCGTTTACTTGAATCATGCTTTTGCCTTATTATTGAGAAAACATGGTCCTTATTTGTAAAATATTTTAAATCTTGATAGTTTCTGATTAGCTACTTGTTATCTATAGCCTTACCGTTTAGTATTTCAAAGGCACGATATTACAAGCTACTATATGTTGTTAAAAATGAAACGAAATGCTCTTCAATGAATTTTAACATTACGCATAAAACCGAGCGTTTGTGAATACCCAACGGAGCGTTTTACGAACATAGAAACCGTGACTAAAAATAAGAAATTATCAGAAAATTATCGTTCACCACCAACGCCTTGGCGATGTTTAACAGATAACAAAGTCGTGTCCGATAACACGGAATAACTGTTAACAGTTTCCCGCCATTTTAACTGTCACGTTAGTCATTTTATTATCTGTGCTGTTCCTGGCACTATGGTCTATTTATTTTTTCAAATTGCGTTCGAACTTCGAAATATTTGAATTTCGTGACGCGCGCTGTACTAAAGAGTTTTAATAGCGCGATATAAAACCGTCGAGGACGAATTTATGTCTTTTTACGATAAATAAGTAATTTTGAATCGCTAATTGTTTGCAATGAATAATGTATGAGTATTACGCTCGCTTTAACGTTGGTGTCTATAGCTAGGGCTGCCAACTTTTTTTTAATATTACAAACGAAGCGCTGGCATGATTTAACTGCTTGATAATCAAATCGGATATGTTTTTGAACTTTAAGTCCTGTCTTGGGGCTGTATTAACATCAAGCGATAAATTTTACAACGACCACAAAGTATTTCTAGATTCAGATCAACGCAATATTCGCCAAACCCAGACGCTTTCGTTTCTCACACCTAGATTAAAGTCTCCTTGGCTTAGGTATCCACTGAATACAGATTTACATAGAAGTGCATTTCTTAAGGATTTCGTGTGCCGATTCCAAGTGGCGACTGTCGCCAGTGTAGTTCGTAGTTGGCGGCGCTTGCGTCGTTCTCCGTCTCTCTTGCTCTCGTAGTTAAGATAGAGAGGAGGAACGTTCGTCTCTCTTGCACGCGTAGACACAGCTGTCACAGCGTGACTGCCACGCCGCCAAGCGGCAAATTGGGTCACAGAAAGTTTGTCTACAGAGCTCCCATAAGAAATGCGCCTCCATGTAAATATCTGAGTTATGTCCTGTGAAGATCCTCAGTTGCCATCCGTCGAATACATTTCAAAATGTCATAAATTATTCCATATTCCTACAGCGTAAAATGAAAGCGTTCGTAGTCGAGTAGCTCTCGTACTAACACCGTCGCAATTTTTTTTTAATAGTCTCACGCCTGTATCCCCGAAGGGATAGGCAGAGGTGTAATTTTACACCCACATTTCGCCATGATTTTTTTTAAGTCCCACGTAATAGGGGGCGAGCCCATTACCGTACCGGGCACATTAACAGACTCCGTGCTGCTACTGAAAATTTCCTAACGGAAAAACCCAATATCACTTTTCCCGACCCGGGAATCGAACCCGAGACCTCCCAATCCCACGCGCACATTTATGCCGCGAGACCAACGAGGCAGTCCATCCACCATTACTAAATTACTTTTTAAATCATAACCTGACTTATGCTTAGGTCATTCGGCCTATAAAGAAACGACAACGACAATTGTAATCGAAAAACAAAACTTGTGCTACACCTGCCATCCCTAATAGCAAGGCAACATGTATGTTCAATTGTCGCCGAATTATATTTAACATTATGATAATGTCTTCAAAGGCGATAACGATACGTAATTTTTGTTTAAAATTAACAAAATTACGTGTTGGAAGAACATTGACTTTGTATTATCATGGCTGTCATTGACAAAGGGTAGGCAGAGATATATTATGTATGTACTAGAGGATGCCTGCTGTTATCCCCGCCCACTTTTTTAATCTGATCTGATGATGATCTGCCTGATCCCGTTGGAATGTAGGGCAATTCCTTCTTAGTCCATCCCTACGGTAACCAAGGAACATACATGCCAAATTTATCAATACAATGAGCAGCAATAAGTTATCCATACATATACTCACGCCCGTTTCTCGGAGGGGTAGGCAGAGACTACGGAACGCCATTTGCAACGATCCTGACATACCTCTCTTGCTTCATTCACTGCCATCAAGTTTCTCATGCAAGCTCTTCGGTTTAGGGTACTTCTGACCTGGCCTTTTTTAGGATGTCTCCGATTTGGTCAGAGAACATCCGCCTAGGTCTTCCCCTTTGTCCTGTCCCATTCACACTTGCCAAACTATCTTAACATGCATAATATGGTTCAGTTATCCATTAAAAGGTTATTAAACATGTTTGGCTATATATTTTGGCTTTGCAGTAATACATACATAGACTCACGCCTGTCTCCCGGAGGGTAGGCAGAGACTACGGTACGCCATTTGCAACGATCCTGACATATCTATCTTGCTTCATTCACCTCCATCAAATTCCTTATGCATGGTCTTGCAGTAATGAAGCTTAAAAATCAAAATAGCTTTTATTGTGATGCCGAGGCACCTTGTTTACAGAAACATTAGATAATACTGAAAACTTGTAAATTAGAAAATAAATTATAGAAAATAATTAATGCTATTACGATAAAGGAATTACTTATTTATTTAAATGTCGCTTACGGTAATGTTATCGGGGACATACGTTTAATATATGTTGGGTTAGTTAGTTCTTAGTTGCCGTCACAATTCATTTCACTGCAGGTAATGACGGAAGCTATATCGTCGATGAAGTACCAATACCTCCTATGTGTTGAGAACCTAATTTTACACCAGAACAAAAAAACTGTTTAAAAATAAGGTTTTATTTATTTTGATTAACTATTGATAGTAAAGTAGTTTCCAATGCATTATCTTTTTATTAGTTAGGAAGGGATGTGATTATGTTTACGTTTTATAGGGATTTAGGCAGTTAGGAGATATTGATTCTAGAACTTGAAAATTCATTAATTGTTAGGAGTTATTTCTTGTAAATAAAACACATACTTAACTGAATTATTTTTATTTAACAAAAACAATTTACCAAGTTTTATAATGACAAAAACAAAACAATAAATGAACTTAAATTAAACATGAAAATTTCTTCAAAAATGTCTTTATGAAAATAAAATAATCAAAAATGTGTTCGTCAGGCGATCGAGCAGGGGATCCAAAGTATTCCAGAGGGATATGTCTGTTGGGCAGAGTCAGCTGACAAAGCTGAAGACGGAGAATGGCAGAATCGTATCGTCCAAGCCTGAGCTCTTGGAGGAGATCGAAAGGTTCTATGGACAGCTATACACGACAACGCAACAACCCGCAAGTTCTCCAGCGTCAGACCCTAGAGCTGGATTGACCCGACACGATACCGAAGATATCCCGGACGTCAGCATGCACGAGATTAGTGTGGCTCTCAAACAGCTCAAAAACAACAAGGCGCCGGGTGATGACGAAATTACGAGCGAGCTCCTGATGGCTGGCGGTGCACCCGCAAGAGAAGCCCTTCGGAAGCTATTTAATTCCGTCATTCTCGAGGGTAAAACGCCACAGGCGTGGTGAAGAGGTGTGGTGGTGCTTTTCTTTAAGGGGATAAAACCCTCTTAAAGAACTACAGACTCATCACACTTCTGAGCCACGTCTACAAGCTGTTTTCGAGGGTCATCACGAATCGTCTCGAGAGCAAGCTAGACGACTTCCAGCCTCCCGAACAGGCCGGTTTCCGTAAAGGCTATAGTACCATAGACCACATGCATACGCTGCGGCAGGTTATACAGAAGTCCGAGGAGTATAACCAGCCCCTATGCTTGGCGTTTGTGGACTATGAGAAAGCCTTCGATTCGATCGAAACCTGAGCGGTGCTACAGTCTCTCCAACGGTGCCGGATTGACTACCGATATATCGAAGTGCTGAAGTGTTTGTATGAAAATGCCACTATGTCAGTCCGCCTCCAAGACCAGAGTTCGAAACCTATTCAACTCCAGCGAGGAGTGAGACAGGGGGATGTCATATCCCCGAAACTGTTTACCACTGCGCTGGAGGATGTTTTCAAGCTTCTGGACTGGAATGGACTCGGCATCAACATCAACGGTGAGTACATCACTCACCTTCGATTCGCAGACGATATCGTAGTCATGGCGAGACCATGGAAGACCTAGGCACAATGCTCGATGGCCTCTGTAGAGTCTCCCAACAAGTAGGTCTTAAGATGAACATGGACAAGACGAAAATCATGTCGAACGTCCATGTTGTACCTGCTCCTATTCAGGTTGGGAAATCTAAGCTCGACGTTGTCGACAAGTATATCTACCTGGGACAGGTAGTCCAATTAGGTAGGTCCAACTTCGAGAAGGAGGTCAATCGTCGAATCAAACTCGGTTGGGCAGCGTTCGGGAATCTACGACATATCTTCTCGTCCGATATCCCGCAGTGTCTCAAGACGAAAGTCTTTGACCAGTGTGTGTTGCCAGTGATGACTTACGGATCAGAGACGTGGTCGCTCACTATGGGCCTTATCAGAAGGCTCAAGGTCACTCAGAAGGCGATGGAGAGAGCTATGCTTGGAGTTTCCCTGCGAGATCGAATCAGAAATAAGGAGATCCGCAGTAGAACCAAAGTCGCCGACATAGCTCTCCGGATAGCCAAGCTGAAGTGGCAGTGGGCAGGGCACATAGCTCGAAGAACCGATAGCCGTTGGGGCAGAAAGGTTCTGGAGTGACGGTCACGTACCGGACGACGCAGCAGAGGTAGGCCCCCCGCAAGGTGGACCCACGATCTCGTCAAGATCGCGGAAGGCGGTTGGATGCGGGCGGCTCAAGACCGGTCTGTGTGGAGAACCTTGGGGGAGGCCTATGTCCAGCAGTGGACGTCGTTTGGCTGATATTATGATGAAAAATTCATATTATCCCATGGGTGTCGTAAGAGCCGACAGAGAGAGCATATTATGCAGAGAACAGCACTGTAAGAGAAGGGAAACTTGGTACAAACCCTATACCAACCCGTTTGGCAATTAGTAATAGTAGGCCAATTCCTCCTTTTAAAGGAGAGGCCTAGTCCAGCAGTGGACTGTTAAGGGCTGATGGTGAAAATTCATGGCAAAATGTGGGTGTAATATTTACACCTCTGCCTATCCCTTCGGGGATGTAGTAGGTTTTCGGTGCAGTTAGGAGATATTTCCATAAAATACATACAAAAGAATGAATGCCGTCACTTAGTAGGTATTTTCATGTAGCTCTAGAAGCTATTTGGTAAAGAAATGTAGCATAGAAGTTAATTCAATCGATGCGAATATGAGTTTTATGTCTATTGTAATAAAAAAGTCATTTTGGACAAAAATGTCAGTTAGGAAGTATTGGTACTTCATCGACGATATGTATATTTATTCAGTTGAAAGGTAGGCAGATATAGCACCTACATGTACGAGTATATTGTTTATGCCTCACCCACTATTTTCAGTATTAATTTTATGTATGTATGTAAGGTATTTTATTACACATGGTTCACAAATAAATATTTTGCATTTGAACGTCAACGTTTGGTTGTTGCCAATGAAAATATCTTCACGAAAATATTCCATTTAAATTTTCTTAGGGGCTCCATGGCAAGACTTGATTGATAAAAACAGGTCTCGACTGTTATAGCTTCTATTTCGCATCAGAATTTGTGTTAATTTTTTATTTATAATGTTTTTCCACATACACTCAACACGGTCTAGTCCCAAACTAAGCAGAGCCTGTACTATGGGTACTGGACAATAGATAATATAAACAGTTAAGATTAAACATTTTTAATTTTTTTTTATAGTCTCACGCCTGTATCCCCGAAGGGGCAGGTAGAGGTGAAATATTACACCCACATTTCGCCATGAATTCTAAATTTAAACATTCTCTTTTCTAATAAAAAAAAAATCTAAGTTTGCTGCTTCTTTTTAGTTCAAGGTAATATTTCAATCTACATGCGGTCGAATTTCATTTTCTGTTAATTTCATTATTTGAACGCGAAAACTTACAGATAAATTATTTAAGATTAGGACCGCAAATCCGTCTTCAAAATATCAAAATGTCTGACAGATTTCTAGCGTTCTCATAAAACAGCTGTTGCCCTTACAATTCTAGTTTTACAAACAAGTTTATCACGTTAAACTTGAACTCATTATTTTCCGAAAAATATACCATAAGCAAATTCTAAGAAGGGAAGAAGACCGGTTTGGTTTGACAAAAGGAACCGCAATAAGGGAATATTCTGCATCTGTGAATATTGCCTAATGGAGTAAGAATATGTAATATTAATAAATATTAACTTAGGGTATGGCGCCCTCTGGATAGGTGACGATATAAGCAAAAAATCGTGCTTAGTGGCGTGTCATTGGAGAGGCCTTTATCCAGCTATGGACTATGGCAGACTGATGATGATAAACAAAATATTAAAATTGTTTTTTTATAGACTCACGCCTGTATCCCGGAAGGGGTAGGCAGAGGTGTAAAATTACACCCACATTTCGCCATGAATTTTACAGAAAGTAATTCATAATAATTATGATTGCCTCGTTGGTCTCGCGGCATAAATGTGCACGTGGGATTGGGAGGTCTCGGGTTCGATTCCCGGGTCGGGCAAAGTGTTATTGGGTTTTTATGTTAGGAAATTCTCAGTAGCAGCACGGAGTCTGGTAATGTGCCTGGTACGGCAATAGGCTCGCCCCTATTACGTGGGAATAAAATAAATCTGGCGAAAAGTGGGTGTAGCAAAATACCTCTGCCTACCTCCTCGGAGATATAGGCGTGAGACTATGTATGTATGTATAAATAACTACCAAAGAATTCTTATCATAATTTTTCTATTTCGAATTGTTAATTTTCTTTAATGAATGCGTTAAACGTGCAATTTGTATTAATAGATTGCCATAACAATGCACGTCCCTATAGTGTATTGGCGATGCAAAGATTATCCGCGCGCCTCTAGCGGCGAATTTGGAAGTTGTCCGGGTACGACACTTTTGACAGCTTTCAATACAACTTTACTTCGAGGTTATAGTGGTAATTTGTAATTGTATTGAGCTGTCAAGTGTCGTACCTGAACAACTTCCATGTTCGCCGCTAGAGTCGCTAGTTAGAACCCGCCAATAGTGTAGAGGTTTATGCGGCCATGTTGCCGTCTCATACCCGACTTATTGTTTTATTGTCTCATCTTAATTTAATTATATCTTTCCTCCTTACTATTATTTTACTACCTAGTCATATTAACCCAACCAGTACTACAACATTCTGTCGTAAATTCATATCCAAAGTGCTACATTTAAACCGTCTTATCATAGTTTGAAGCCTTTTACAATACATTAAGAGTGTAAATCTGGGACACTCATTTCATATCTCTTGTAACGATACGATACTCGAAATTTCAATTATAGATAAACCGATGTGTCGGATTTCGCGGTAATCGATGTGTATCTTTATTTTATCTATGGAGTGATGCATTACGCGCGAATATCGCTAGACATTTTGTTGTAAGGTTAATTGAAAATAATGTTAGGGGGTGTGGCCGTGTTTCATCATCAGCCCTGTATATTATAAACTGTCCCACTGCTGGGCACGGGCCTCTTCTCAATATGAGAAGGGTAAGGCCATAGTCCACCACGCTGCCAAGTGCAGGTTGGCCGACTTCACAGGTCTTTAGAGAACATTATGGAGAACTCTCAGACATGCAGGTTTCCTCACGATGTTTTCCTTCACCGTTTAGCAAGCGATAATTAACAATTTAATACGCAGTACTCCGAAAAGTCATTGGTGCGCGCCGTGGACTCGAACCCGGGACCCTCTGCGTAGCAGTTAGTCGGTCTCTTCCCGAGGCTATCGCTAAAATAACAGGCAGCAATGATATAACAATTCTCACAACAGCAAACCTATTAATACAATAACACAAATGGCCACATTCCTCGAACGCGGTATCGTTTGTGCCTCAGTGCTGACTCGAAGGTGTTGTGTGTCGCGTTCAGTTCTCACACCTCCGATATAATCGCTGAGCCATGCGGTTTGTGCTGAGCTTAGTGAGTGATTGCGAAAACGTGCCAAACGAAATCTTAATATATAAAATCCTTGCGTTACTGACTGACTGACAGACACGCTACAGCCAAAACTACTGGTCGTAAGAAGATGAAATTTAGCATGTATGTTCCTTGGGCACCGTAGGGGTGCACTAAGACGGGATTTCCCGAAATTCCCACGGGATCAGGCAAAACGGGAAATTCGAAAATATGTGCGTGCGAAGCCGCTGGCTTCGACTAGTATGTGTATAATTGACTTGGTGGCTATAAGAGAGATGAATATTATCTTTCTTAAGTTTCCTGTCTGGAGGAATTTGGTGATTACAAGAGAGAGGAAAATTGCCTTTTTTGGGTTTCCGGCTTTTCTTTTTATCAAAAATGGTTCAGTAGTTTTCATTTTTAATTGAAACAGATAGTATTTATAAAGATGTCATGTATGCTTGAATAAGGATTTTTTGTAGCATAATTATAATAACATGCAATACCTATATAGGTACCTACCTACAGTTATGTATACATGAGATAACTCAGACACTTTCTCTGATATTAGTATAATAAAACTTCAAGGAAAACTCGTAGAAAAATAAAAAGGTCTTCGTCCTATCACCTTTTTGTTCCGTACCTAAAAGGTAAAAAAACGGGACCCTATTACTAAGCCTCCGCTGTCTGTCTGTCCGTCTGTCTGTCTGTCACCAGGCTGTATCTCATAAACCGTGATAGCTAGAAAGCTGAAATTTTCACAAGTTATGTATTTTGGTTGAGAAAAGAAAAAATATTAAGGGGGGGTCCCATACAAAAAACGAGCTTTTTTTCGTATTTTTGCTTAAAATTACTTACTGTAACAGGTAGACGCTTTAAAGTTTCACAGAATATGTAGTTGTATATTAACTATATTACCTTTCAAAATAAATAATTAAATAAAAAAAGTAAATAATAAAGAGGGGCTCCCATACAACAAACGTAATTTTTAAGCAATTTGTCACTCGATCTTAATAAACAGGTAGAAACTTAAAAAGTAATTAAGTATGCATACAACGAATGTGATTTTCTTTTATCGATGATGGTTCGGCACCCTTCGTGCGCGAGTCCGACTCGCACTTGCTCAATTTTTTCTTTTACACGAAATTTTATGAAAACTTGCCTTTTTTTCTTTATCGACACAAAAAGGATCGATATGATTTTTTTGTAAGGAGATAGTTGAGGTAGCTGTCATCACAATAAACCAATTGTCATGGTGATACCATTGATACGGACAGCGTAGGCAGACTAACAAGGACTTCGTAGTATAGGTTTAATGCTAGTAAAATACTTAGGGCAATCTAAGTCGCGGGTAACTTCTAGTATTCTATATATTGATACGCGTAGCTACTTAAGTATATAATTAAAGTTTGAACTGTACTATGTACACAATCAAAGTCATTATACATTTATATAAAACCATAATAAATAAGGTCAGCACACACCGACCCGTATTATATGTTAATTTCAACAGAAGTATAGATTACAATACCAAACAGAGTCGGGCATTAAGAATTTCAAATTTCAACGTTTTGAAACTGAATGTTTTGAACTGTTTGTCGATACTGTGACCAAGATTTTAAAATTACATTTGTAAATTTTATTGTATTTTTTTTTTGTACGAAAATACTGTTTTGTTATTGTGATTTGTTCACTGACTTTTGACACATATTATTATGTATTTCGATTTTCGGATATTGTGTCGGGCGGAGACACGTGTTATATTTTTTATAAAGAATAACTGTAAATATTCTACGAGGTAGCAATTATTTAGTATATATACCAACACAGGGTATCGGTTAAAACCCACACAAGGGTTTGAAACCGACACCGTCTGCAAAACACTAGCTTTTCTAACTTATGTGCGTATTAAATTTCTATGTTATTTTTCGCTTGTCCCATGCTTCGAAGGTCATTCTTTAAGCCGTCGGTACCTGCTGTCACGTAGCTCTTAAGATGGACATGGACAAGACGAAAATCATGTCTAACGTCCATGTCGTACCTGCTCCTATCCATGTTGGGAACTCTTCACTCGAAGTTGTCGACAAGTACGTCTACCTGGGACAAATGATCCAATTGGGTAGGTCCAACTTCGAGAAAGAGGTCATTCGTCGAATCCAACTCGGTTGGGCGGCGTTCGGGAAGTTACGGGCCGGCATATCTTCACGTCCGATATGCCGCAGTGTCTTAAGATGAAAGTCTTTGACCGGTGTGTGTTGCCAGTGATGATCTACGGCGCTGAGACGTGGTCGCTAACTATGGGCCTAATCCGAAAACTTAGGGTCATTCAGAGGGCGATGGAGAGAGCTATGCTCTGAGTTTCCCTGCGAGATCGAATCAGAAATGAGGACATCCGCAGGAGAACCAAAGTCACCGACATAGCTCTTCAAATAGCCAGGCTGAAGTGGCAATAGGCAGGGCACATAGCGCGAAGAACCGATGGCCGTTGGGGCAGGCGGGTTCTGTAGTGGCGACCACGTACTGGACGACGCAGCAGGGGTAGGCCTCCCGCAAGATGGACCACCTTGCGGGGGGAGACATAAAGACATAAAGACATATTTATTTCTGCATTTTGGTTGTTTACAACACTTATACATGTTAAAACCCTATTCTAGATGATGACGATCTGGTTAAGATCGCGGGAAGCGGTTGAATACGGGCAGCTCAAAATCGGTCTGTGTGGAGAACCTTGGGGGAGGCCTATGTCCAGCAGTGGACGTCTCTAGGCTGACATGATGACCTGCTGTCATGAAGATTTTTGACAGTCGTTATACTCGAGAGAGTAGTACAATATACTGACATAAAACTGAGGTTAGCCATGAAATATCTATCCCTATGGGTCGCGAAGATCAAACGACAGTCGCTCTGTGGAAATGCTAATAATATTATATCAAAATCTGGTTAGTCTAGTGTGTGACCTACGCGTAGCGTAATTCCACTTACGCCTGGAGCCCTCCAAGGAGCAAGTTGAATTACGCTAGAACGAAGATCATAGCATACACAATCTTCTAGATTCAAGTCTTAGCAAACACATTACTAGGCCAACAAGGAAATATTGTCAAGTTGTGGTTAAAATTTCACAAACAGTCATATTTCCCTGTCGATGTATGACACGCCTCCCTGCTTGGTGTTGTCAACTCAAGTTTTTTGCTAAACCATTGTGTTTCTGAACGTAGCTACTGTTTGACACAATGTTAGGTTGGCAACACTTTAAGAGGATTTTCTTGAGATATAAATGTTTTGGACAATCTGTGTATATATAATTCTTGCGTAACTGACTGACAGACAATGCATAGCCTAAGCTATTGAGGGCAGGAAGCTGAAACTTTGCCTGTACGTTCCTTGGGGACCGTGGGGGGGGGGGGTGCGCTAGGAAGGGATGGGAAAAAAAGAAAACCAGCGATAGCTGAGTGGAGAAACCAACAGACTGCTACGCAGAGGGTCTCGGATTCGAATCCACGGCACGCACCAATGACTTTTCGTAGTTAAGTGCGTATTAATTTTTAATTATCGCTTGCTAATCGGTGAAGGAAAACATCGTGAGGAAACCTGCATGTTTAAGAGTTCTCTATAATGTTCTCGAAAGACATGTGAAGTCTGGCAACTCGCACTTGGCCAGCGTGGTGGACTATGGCCTTACCCTTCTCATACAGAGAAGAGGCCCGTGCCCAGCAGTGGGACAGTAAAGGGCTAATGATGATTATTATAAATATCTAGTCCGACAAACGTCTTTTACTTTTTCATCTATCCTGCAATAACACAGTGTAGCACTAGTAATATCATCCATATGTTTGTGTATGTGAACGAACACCAAAACATCACATACAAGCCCAATATAATCGAACCTAGGTTCGTACTACAAGTTAAAACAATCAGAGTTCAAGCTGCGCTGGTAAATACACATCACATAAAAACCCAATTAATCGGGTTACGTTTTAAAGCTGTAGTCTATACCTACTACGAGAATTCAAGTTACACTGGTATTTAAGACTGATGCCTATGTCGCAGGCAATTTGTACGATGCCGTTTTTAGGGTTCCGTACCTAAAAGGTAAAAAACGGAACCCTACTACTAAGCCTCCGCTGTCTGTCTGTTTGTCTGTCTGTCTGTCCGTCTGTCTGTCTGTCACCAGGCTGTATCTCATAAACCGTGATAGCTAGAAAGCTGAAATTTTCACAAATTATGTACTTCGGTTGCCGCTATAACAACAAATACCAAATATAAAAAAATTAGAATATTAAGGGGGGGTCCCATACAAAAAACGTGTTTTTTGTCGTATTTTTTGCTCAAAATTACTAACTGTAACAGGTAGACGCTTTAAATTTTCACATGTATAGTGAAGTTTCAGTTCAGAATGTGTAGTTGTATATTACCTTTCAAAATAAATTATTAAATAAAAAAAAGTTAATAATAAAGGGGGGCTCCCATACAACAAACGTAATTTATAAGCAATTTGTTACCCGATCTTAATAAACAGGTAGAAACTTAAAAAGTATTTAAGTATACATACAACGAACGTGATTTTCTTTTATAGATGATGGTACGGAACCCTGCGTGCGCGAGTCGGACTAGCACTTGCCCAATTTTAAAAAAACGGCGCGGCGTCTTCCCTTTAAAAACCCTCATAGTTTTGAAATAGTACCTTATGGAAGAGGTAGACATTTTTCTAGGCATTAGTCAATGTAGTTTGTAAGTTGCCTTTGTGAAAGAAAATAAATACTTTTTTTGATTTAAAAAAGAAAAAGGATGGATGATCGCCGTCGTGGTAGTTGGCCAAACCCCGTATTGTGACATAAATACTGCAATAGCCTCATGATGATGAGTTTATGAATAAACACACAGCGAAAACTCAAGTTGAACAGTTGCAGTAGGATTTTAATTCTTATTCCCCACGCCATAAGAACGGCACAGAGGTCAAAGATTTCCAACTTGTTGTGTTACTGTGTACATTGTCGTTTTATACGATACGCCTACTACCATACATGCTGTTACCATTCAGTACTTATTTACACAGATGTTGTTGACACTAGTGTCTGCTCTATCGTGTACAGTCTGACTTACAAACTAGGTTTTTGGATATAGCTATCTCTGTCTCGCTCGCACACCATGGAAATTACTATTTACTCTTACGAAAGACCAGTGTCCAGGATTCGGTTGTGTGTTCAGCTTGTTTAATGTGGAACGGAAGCGGTCTAAGTATGTAGGCTTTAGACTAGTTCGAAAAATTTACGACTAATGTAAAATTATATTTTATTAAGTATCTGGTCGTATAGAAGCGTAAATGTTTCGTTAGGTTTGAGTTAGTATGTCCTTGGTATAATTTTCGACTAGTTAAAAAATATGTCTTTCTAAAAGCCCTTAGGGAAAATTGAGACTAACAGAATTAAAACATGATATAATTGGTCATAATCTTTAGAATCAAAATTGATTTCGTACTGAGAACATAAAACATAGTTTTCGACCATTTCAAAATTTATTGAAGACTAGAGGACGCCAGCAGCTACGCCTGCATTTTTTTTAATTCACCCGTTTTGGCCGATCCCGTGGGAATTTCGGGAAATCCCTTCTTAGTGCATCCCTACGGTTCCCAAGGAACAACACATACAAGCCAAATTTCAACTTCCTGCGCCCAATAGTTTCGGTTGTAGCGTGTCTGTCAGTCAGTCAGTAACGCAAGGATTTTATTTATGAAGATTTCTTATAAACGACTCATTACTTCATAAGTCCCCAAAAATAAACAGAAAAATAAAATGTTTTGTATCAAGTACCTAATACAGATTGTTCAAATCTTCAATGAATAGGTTCTTTGCGGTCATTTTTACATCACAATAAATGTTAGTACATAATGCATATAAGGTGTAGCCATGCATTTACCGTGTGCATATGTAGTATTTTAAGGTTACCTTATTATTTTATGTTAGAAACGTGCTTGCTGTCATACTGAGAAGTTATAATGATTAGTTTTAGTTTGTGTGAAATACTTGAGATACTTGCTTCGGTTTACTTAAAACTTTGGTGTTCGAGTTAACCAGCTTTGTGCAAGTTGTTTAGTTGATTTTGTGAAGTAGTCGTAAGTGGCATTTAGACTATTTAAAAAAATAACGAGTACCTCCCTACTTCGATTTAAAATTAAATATATCCTTCTAAATAAAAGAGAGAAAATGGTTTCAGTACCAAACCGTACTTAGATTAGTCTACAAGTAAATTGTGGTTTTGGTATTTATTGTGAATCAGATCAGATGAATTTTGAGCAACTCTACGCAAAACTAGATCCAGTATATCTAAAAAAAGATAAGTGCATCAACCTTAAACTAGTAGCTAAGCTTACCTATATTATTGCCCTTTTACAAGTAATTTAACGTCTAATCTAGCATCTAAACGACTCGCTACGGCACACGCACGTTGAAGACCCGCATGTTTAACTGCTAAGCATAGGGGTAAAAACTATAGAGAATATGTTTAGACAAAACTCTTTGGCGGGTTATTTCACACCTGACAACTAGGCATGGGCGTTTTCGGATTTTTACGCAAACCGATAAATATCCGATTTCAGATTTTGAAATCGATTTCAAAAACCGATTTCAGAAATCGATTTCAGAAGCGGATCGATACATCCGCTACTGAAATCGTTTTCGAGCTTAGTTGCTAGTTGCGTAGACAAACGCAAACAATCGAATTCTTATTCTATTGCCATTTGTTTTTCTATTAGTACCTACGTAGCATCTGCTGGTGATTTTTAGTTAGTAATGGTTATGGTTGTAATTATGACGATTTTCCCTCATGCTTTACCTAGGCTTGGGACGAGCATAAAGTTCTGAAAGCTCGTACATTTTACGCTACGATTAGTCATACTCATAGATAAGTTAAAAAAAAATACACAACACGAATTGTTTCTATTTATATTTACACTTTACAATCCTAACCAACTAACTACCTAAAACTAATTGTCAAAAAACTCAGTCGCGAAACAAACTAAAACTACACAACACGAATTGTTTCTATTTATTAACACTTTACAATCCTAACAATGTAACAATAAAACTTTTTAACACATACATACATAGACTCACGCCTGTTTCCCCGAAGGGGTAGGCAGAGGCATATTAAACGCCCACTTTTCGCCAGTGTTTTGATCCCACGTAATAGGTGGCGAGCCTATTGCCGCTTATTGGGACATTTTGTTTGCCAGAGCCTCGTCCGTTGATCGGCAGGTGCACCACTTGCAGGTGAGGTTGGCTTGGGAAGTTCTTGGTGGGAACCCTATGCACCCTACAACACGGATCAAGTCAAAACTCTCCAAACATAAATCCCTAATAACTATTAAAACTATTTGCAATTTTCAAAATAAACATTAAATAGTTGCAATCTGAATTAGATCTTATCGCCTCGATGTTTAGTTTTATTTTTTCTATTCAATCTGCTATTCATAAAACCGCCAAAAGCTACGACAGGCTTGCTTGGCGACGATTTCACGATTCGCTTCATCTCTTTTGCTCTTTAAACGGATCACTAAGTAAGAAAGAAATGGATATGAAATTCGCTCTCTCTCATTCTAACTAAGTAGTCGTTGGGTAGAGTGAAAGAGAACGAACGAATATGAAAACTATCGAAAACGTAAGCTTGTGGTTTGGTTGCGCTTGCACTGCACCGTTTTGTTCGGATTAGATTGTTTGCGATATCGTGGTATTGTTTGGCGTTTTCTAAAATCGGTTTTCTTATATTGGAATATCGATATGATACGATTTCTGACTGCAATCGGATTTCAGTTTCGTTTTGATATATCGGTCTCATGCCTACTGACAACAAGCTGTGCCTTATTTATTTAACGAGGCAATTGAATTTGAATTCGATTTTCAAATGTGTATTCTTTTTTATTTGCAATTAAACAGTTTTCGTGCTGTCAATTGCTGCTTCCAAATTTGGATACAAAAATCAGATGACAATCTTACATATTTGGTTTTCGATTTAATTATTTACCCGATTCCCGAAATAGATGGCACTGTTGATTTATGCATTCTATCTCTTATGTTTTCATTCTAATAAGGTTATATATATACCCTAATCCACAACAACCTCTTTTCGTATTCTCAAAGTTGAATAAGGCCTCAGTTTTATTAGGGTTCCGTACCTAAAAGGTAAAAAACAGAACCCTATTACTAAGCCTCCGCTGTCTGTCCGTCTGTCTGTCTGTCACCAGGCTGTATCTCATAAACCATGATAGCTAGAAAGCTGAAATTTTCACAAATTATGTACTTCAGTTGCCACTATAACAGCAAATACTAAAAATAAAAAAAATTGAAATATAAAGGGGGGTCCCATACAAAATACGTGTTTTTTTTCGTATTTTTTGCTCAAAATTACTTACTGTAACAGGTAGACGCTTTAAATTTTCACAAAATATGTAGTTGTATATTACCATTCAAAATAAATAATTAAATTTAAAAAAAGTTAATAATAAAGGGGGGCTCCCATACAACGAACGTAATTTTTAAGCAATTTGTTACTCGATCTTAATAAACAGGTAGAAACTTAAAAAGTATTTAAGTATACATACAAGAAACGTGATTTTCTTTTATAGATGATGGTACGGAACCCTTCGTGCGCGAGTCTGACTCGCACTAGTAGTAGTAGACATTTTACATATTATTCGTTCAGCTTCTTCGTAGCAAGCGTAATGATAGTAAAGTCGGTAAGTACCTAAATAAAATAAATAACGTGAATGTATGTGTCAACAAGCTACCATGCAGTGTATCATGTCCCTAATGATCTACTATTTAAAGCATGCCTTCATTCTGTCCACGTCTTAACAATTTAAACTCGGGCTTACCACAACCAGTCTAAAATGAACTCTAACTTACAACACATCTCTACATTTTGTAGGTCAACTTATTTGTTATTTACAGCCAGTGTGAGATGAGCTCTCATTATGTACGGTGATGTGTAACTAAGAGGTCATGTAAGTCTGGAGATGTGTTTGCTAGGTGGACGTGACTGGAATGAGATGGCGTTACATTTTTAAAAAGAGAATGCGGGCTACGCGCCTAAACAGCTGTCAAGTATGGAGTATTTGTCTTTTGAATATGCTTTTATTAGGTCGAATTGTGTAATAAAGTCTAAAAAACTGTATGTCGCCCACTTTTAGTTCTTGTATCATCATAAATCTGGGAAATGTTATGTAGATTTGATAAAAACGCAAAATTGAACTACTTATTGCACTGAGACTGGAAGCGATAACCTAGTAGGTACTTAGAAAACATCGTAAGGAAATCAGCATGTCCAAGAGGTCTCGACAGTGTTCGCAAAAGATATCGCGATGACACTTGGCCTAATAGAGTGACAAGAGGCCCGTGCCTAGCTAAGGCACCGTTTTTATACAGGGCTGCTGATGACGATTAAAAACTGGCTGGTTAGGTTCGGAAAATCGCTTCTTATTGCGCACCCCTACGATCCCTAAGGCCAAAAATCAGCTTCCTGCGCTCAATAGTTTTAGCTATGCTCTGCATGTCAGTCAGTCAGTAACGCAAGAATTTTTACATATAGATAGTTTAAAATAGTGATGGAGTAATCGGTGAGTGCATGCATGTTCCACAAAATTATACAAATCACCTAAAAGAAAGGAAAGTGAAATAGAAATATGTTTTTTTCTTTTCACAATAGCTAGGGTTGTCAAGTTTTTGTTTAGAAATAATCTGTGGTCATTCATATTCTTTAGTTATGTGTCTCTGTCTGTCCCTTTTGTGTGAACGCGTAAGTACAGTTAGCCGACGTTATGTGAACGAAACCGTTGACATTTCTTCATATTTTATGTGCATGCTGTGGGTCAGCCATATTGTTAAAATTTTATTTTGTTTTTAATTCAAATATTTTTATCGTATACTCAACTCTCTGTGCTTTATTTGAGATATTTATTTTTATGTACAAACCATATTAACTTCGTCAGCTCAGGCATTTTATCTTTGCCTAACCGTTGACACCAGATGCAGTCAAATAATTGTTTATAACACAAGTGTAAGTACATTTTTACAAGATGTATTTACCTAAATCGATGATAACAGCATGCCTTTAAAATCGTATATCTATTTTATTTGCCAAAAATAATCACCCAGCGAGTGAAACACTCTTAGTAAATTACTTTCGCAAAAACCATACTAAACTTTTTGCTATCCAAAAAATGTTATGTATTATCTGTAAAATTCAAAACAAGAACGTCGCTTTCACTGCCACAGATAACAAATAATTGTCAAAGACGTCGCTCGTCGCTACCGGGCGCCATTTTGTAACGTAACCCTAGTTAACCTCAAGACTAACAATAAAATAAAATTACCAACTAAATAAGTAACAAGTCATTGTAATTTAAATAAATTCAAATTAGCCTCACCGTCCGTTTTCGTGTCGCAACCATAGTGTAGAACGTACGACTTGTGTGCATAGAGACAATATATAGATAGTGTGGGAGCTATTAGCGGGTATGTACTTAAGGCGCTGTTATACCTCAGAAGCCGTTAAAAACCTAATTTTTCGTCGCGCATCTAGCCATAACGGTACATATTATAAACTAGTAAAAAATAGAGCTTAAAGTCAAAAGTCTGAACAAAAGACTTTTGAAAGAATTTTTCATGTATGTAAAATAGAATCACGGTAAAAAAATCACAAAATCGAGGCAGAAAATAATCTTTCGTCTCGCTGTTTGCAATATTTTGATCGTAAGCTGTCATATTTTATTAGATAATAATGTAGGAAATCTAATGAACTAAAGAATTACCCTATTTATTTTCATATTATATGTGTATATTTTGTAAAATTAAATTAAATCTGCCAAACGTCTATGATTTTGACGCTCGGTAGATCCCATCAATATCAAACGCTTCAGCAATTTAAACCTTATTAGCATACGCGGTGTACTGAGTGTCAGTTGCTAGTTTACGCCCCGCCCAGACCTCATCATTCGGCTATGAGCCCTGTGAGAGATAGGTCATGTCGCTTGCGTCTCCACTGCACGAAATTTTACGTAAACCTGTTTGTAATTATAATACGCCGATTTGAGTTCGTAATTTCATGTTTTATGTTATAGACTGAATACTTTGAATCAAATAGGCTTTTCATGGAACTATGAGCACGTATAATTAGGACCTAAGTTTATACTCTTGTTGCGTTTAATGTGTTATTGTTTCTGTGCTTTAAAGTATATAATTAGAAGAATAAAATATGGACAATTAGAGAAATTAAGTTCTACGAAGGATTTTTACACGAAAGCGTCGTAATAAAATAGAAATTCATCCATGGCTAAGTGATTATGAAATATGTAACATTTTTACACAAATTATTTTCATAAGAATCTTTTATGACTAACTATGTTACAGATTATCGATTATGCATAATATAATTATTTAAATTATTCTCACAATACATAGCTGCCACAGTTTTCAATTTTTGAAAGAGTAATAACATAAAATCGAATCATTTTATGTACCTATATTGCAAATTCATTAGCTTGTCAGAGCGCCTGGAGCGCTAAGATGCCGCCACGGCGAACAATAAACAGCGCTAATATGGCGCTCCGCAATCCGCACACAAGCGGTAACGAATGTTGTATTATTGTGTTGTGAACATAAACCTATTTAGGTACATCGGGTAAAACTTTGATTATTCATAAACTATTAGGTATGTCTCAGTACATCTAATATGTGTTTAATTTCTAAAATCAATCATTTATAAGTAAGAAGGTGACTTCTTTGTTTGCTATAACACAAGATATAGTATTTTTTTAATAATAAAGTACGTAACTAATTATCTTTATTGTAATTACAGTGAAGTTAAAGATAACAGTTCTGCAACGTCTTACACACATTTGACTGCAGTAATTCCTAACACGATCTGTTCAAGAGCTAGCCAAGAAATGCCAAACAATTTTTTTTACAAATTTGACTCAAATTCCGTAGTGATAAGCAAAAATTACGTGAGGGATAGCTGTGACTGGTTCGAATTGCGTAAGAATATGTTGACAGATTGAAATTTTGGTATAGTGGTAAAAAGAAGAGATAACAGCAGTAAAGCCCTCTTAGTAACAAATATTTTGTACATATAAAATATTATTTGCAATGTAAAATCAGTTGCGCATGGAATCTAAAATGAACAACTGGCTTTGCAAAACTGGCGAAGCAAGAAAATGTAACAATCGAGCCTCGTGGATTAGCCGTTTATTGGTGCCACGCCAGATGGATTAATAGGTCCAAACACGATTGTGGAAATTTAATGTTCTATAGTTGCCTATAAGAATGGCCTGGAGAATAGTATAAGAGCAAATAAAATACAAATATGGAAACATGATAAAAAAGTGAACTGACTAGTCTAAACAAATATTGTAACTGTTATTACCAAATTCAGGGGCAACGCCACGTTACACGCAAACAAAAGTGTTTATTTGCTGTGTGGAGTGGCGAAAGTATACTACTAAAAATTGAAATTATAGAAAGAGATGATGTTTTCTGGGTGAAGAAAAGCTTGTGGCGTTTTATATGAATTGGCAGTTGCCTGAAATTGTTGATTCTCGTCAAGCTCAAGGGATGGCATTGCGAGATCACGGAGAGGAAAATGTTTCATCAGTGCTTGAAATTTCTACAATACCAAGCCGTAAAAGGAAAGTAAATGAAACTGTGCCTCGTGAACAACAGCAAATAATAAGTATTGAAGCCTTATCACCTCACTAGAGATGTAAGTGCGGTATTATACCATTTGTATTGAAATGTATTAAACGAAAAATACCGTATAATACGGTATTATACCATTTACTACGGTATTTTATGTATTAATCAATTGTTCTATATTTTTGAAGTAAATGATCATAGTAATCATTAAAAAACTGAATACAGTGGAATTGCACAGGAATAAAACCTGAAATTATATTTTAAGTTTGTATTATTATTAATTGCTATTAGCTACAACAACATTACCATAAAAATAGGGTTGGGTTTCGAAACGAGTCGCCCGAATTTGAGGGTATTGGTGGTGTAGGGGGCTTAAGGGAGTTAGTTTTAATCCCCTAAAAGTAATTTTGGCTGCCGGAGTTGCGTCTAAATATATTTAATCAATTTGCTAAAATTCTTAAATACTTCGGCAATTATGCAAAACGGAACGTAGTTTTTATACTTTAGTTCAGTTTTACAAATATCATTTTTAGGTTTTATGTGAAAAACGTGTAACGAAACGCAAACCCGCCATCTTGGAATGATGATATTGAATTGACAGCTAAGGTCAAATTTGTGCGTCATTGCTTTCGAGTGCCTAGGGTTAGGTGTGCCTGTAATAAGTAACTAAATAGGTTCTGTTAGGTTCTCTTTTGACCCTTAACCCGAAAATATGGAAAATATGGGTTTTTTTGGGCCAACCTTAGTTTATTAAACTAGTGTGAAGAATGTGGAAGTTGGCAGTGCCATACACACCGATGTTTGGAGATATTTTTTTTTCAGAGGAAATCAACTATTTCCGGCAAGTGAAAATGGTGAGGGGGATTTCCGAGACCTCCCCTCCTCCCCCTCCAATCACTCAAAACCCCTAGAAACGGCGACGTATTTCGAAACTTTTACCTATAAATACGCTAAAAACAGTCAAAATATTATTTAAAGAAAAACACGTATCATTTTTAGTTACGTCAGAGCAAAGGGGTCCTCAAACTTATTTGAATCATCTCTCTATTTATTCAAAATTAAATTATGAAAAATTATATTATCCTCTCTGCGTGCAGATACGTACAGCCCGAACATTAATACAAGATCCATAAGAAAAGCACATATGTTGACCAACACCTTTTGTCTTCCTAGTTCAAAAACCCGAGATTTAGAGGTTCTTCATCCTCAAATAAAAATCCTCTTGTGTTGCTACGTTCTCGGTAGATGACGATGCCGTACTTAATGTATTCTAGCAACGTACTTTCAGCTGAATCATCTTCATCACCACTTTCTTTAACTTCGAATGTGCTGTCACGAAGACGAAGATTCGCGTAAATCGAGACCAATTTAGAAACACGTGACGTGCCTAAGCGATTTCGGACTTTGCAATGAATTCTTCCAAAAGTTAAAATTCTAAAATTTTAAAATTTGTGATTCTAAAACAAAGAATACGATCGTAACTCAAAATATATTTAATGGTTTAAACTAGAACTTGTCGCAATATCGCAGGGTCTTCAAAACTGAATCAGAATATAAATACATAAAATACCAATAATACCGTAAGTTATAATAAAATACCCGTTTAATACATAGCCTTTTGGTATTATACAGTATTTTTACAACACTACACCTCACACACTGCCTTTAACATTCGATGAGAATAAAGAAAACCTGCCGGGTTGTAGCAGACAGCTAACTTTTGATGAGCTGTAAACTCTGTATTTCGTTAATAAATGATAAATGAATATAAAAAAATATCTTTTAATATTTATTTTCTTTGAAACAACACATATTTGAAGCGAAAGAATTTTTTTATATTTTCCATACAAACATGTATGAGGAGAGCTAACGAAAAAGCAGAAACTCAAATTCTAATTCTATAATTTTCTAAGCGACATAGCAGTATCTCATGAATAAGGTATATCCACAAATATTTTTGATGTTTCATCTATTTTGAAAAATAATAATGGGTTGGGTTTCGAAACGAGTCGCCTGAATTTGAGGGTATTGGTAGTGTAGGGGGCTTAAGGGAGTTCGTTTTAATCCCCTAAAAGTAATTTTGGCTGCCGGAGTTGCGTCTAAATATTTTTAAACAATCCAAAATTTCATAAATACTTCGGCAATTACGCTAAACGGAACGTAGTTTTTATACTTTAGTACTTTAGGTTTTATGTGAAAAACGTGAAACGAAACGCAAAACTGCCATCTTGGAATGATCATATTGACAGCTAATGTCAAATTTGTGCGTCATTGCTTTCGAGTGCCTAGGGTTAGGTGCGACTGTAATAAGTAACTAAATAGGTTATGTTAGGTTCTCTTTTGACCCTTAATCCGAAAATAGGAGCCCTTCGCAGGGCTCCGTCAACCTTACTTTATTAAACTAGTGTGATGAATGTGGAAGTTGGCAGTGCCATACACACCGATGTTTGGAGATTTTTTTTTTCAGAGGAAACCAAGTATTTCCGGCAAGTGAAAATGGTGAGGGGCGTTTCAAGACCTCCCCTCCTCCCTCTCCAATCACTCACAACCCCTAAAATCGGCGACGTATTTCGAAACCTTTACCATAATAATTATACCTATAATAACAATAAACATCCATAAATAAATAAAAGAAATCAACTTTTACTAAACTTCAATTATCTCGTAACTCGCTTTAGTTGAGATACGGCTTTTGCGCTTAGTAGAACAGTATAGTGTATTTTAGAGTACCGTAGCCAAAAATTGTAAAAACGGAACCCTTATAGATTCGCAATGTCTGTCGGTCTGTCCGCCCGTATGTCACAGCCAATTTATTGCAAAACAGATTTGAAAACTGGCAGGAATGGAATTAGATGTAGGTATTCTATGAACTGCTTTACTATTTTTATACAAAAACAAAACAAACATAATAATGGCCTCTCCATACATGGAACTGACTTAATTATTTTTACCATCTTACGGCACGTAGGTATTTACCTACGTGCCGTAAGATAGAGAAGACGTACCTACTTTCGTCAACTATTAATACCTATAACGTCTAATGTAAACCAGTTTTGCTCATGGCTGCACTGAGAACAAAAATTGCGCTATGCTTATATTATACAAACAGATTGATGTATGTAATATAAATTTTAATATCAGTATCTCAATTCAATATGCTAAAACGTGTTGCTTGCGATTTTGAAATATTGGAATACGGATGTCGCCAGAATACGGCCGCACGCGTCGAGAATGAAGGGGGGCGCCCCGCAGTAGACGGAGCTATGCTCCCTTCACCTCCCCTGCTTCACCCCCTCATTTACCAAAGCAGTCGCTTAGGACAGCGCCTTAAATGAAAATGTGCCGTTGATAGAAAAAAGCATCATACTTTTGGTTTATATGTTTCTCTTTATAATATACTAGCTTAGCCCGTGCGTACACCGATGGGCAATTCAACACAAATAATTATTCAAGTTGGACCACTAGTGCCTGAGACTACCGCGTTCAACCAAACAAACTCTTCGGCTTTATAACATTAGTACATGCATACATACATAGACTTACGCCTGCTTCTCGGAGGGGTAGGCAGCCACTACGTAACGCCATTTGCAACGATCCTGACATACCTCTCTTGCTTCATTCACTTTCATCAAGTTTCTCATGCATGCTCTTCTGTTTAGGGTACTTCTGACCTGTCCTTTTTTTAGGATGACTCCAATATGGTTAGAGAACATCCGCCTAGGTCTTCCCCTTCGTCCTGTCCCATTCACATTTGCCTTATATATCTTCTTTGTCAGTCTTTCGTCATCCATCCTATCCATGTGCCCAAACCATCTTAGCATACCTTTCTCGATGCTTGTCACTACATCTTCTTTTACCCCACAACACTCTCTTATCACACTATTCTGTACTCTGTTGGTCTAAGATACACCGCACATTAGTATAGATTTGAATGGCTCCTGCGATTGACGCGTAAGCTACTGAAAAACAAAAAGGGAAACAAATACTTACAATATAAATTTTCTTGCCCATTCTTTCATCGCGATCACTTTTCACTTGGCTTTTCTACTTTATGTACCTAATGTATGCATGCTTGTATGCTTGTGTACCATAGTGATGAAATCTTTTGTCTATGATATTTTTGGTGATCTGTGGTTCGTTTTCCTTGTTTAAAAAGCTTGCGGTAGGTCGTTTATTATTTCGCGGTGTACTGTCAATTTTGATGGTTGAGCCGTCGATATGTCAATATCGTCAAAGCAGGTAGTTATTTGCGTTTGACGTCAGGTAATGTTTATAAATATGAAGGTAATTCTCGGTTTTTTATGCAAAAGTGACGAATGCGACCCGCATGATGTGTAAAAGTGCTGTAGCAATAAAATGGGTATCATTGACACGTTGATCTTAAATGAGAGATTCCTTGAATACTTTTGAAATTTGCGCAACTTGTACATACAGGGTGTCACAAGACCCATCACCAAGCCGAAGTCTACTCGCTGTGGACATCATGCCAAGTCATACTAACCAAAATTAATACCTGAGAAACGATGTTTTTTAAGCTTTTACATTTTTTAAACCACAATTAAAAGCGCGCGCGTGCAATGCTCGAAATACCTACTTATCCATGGGGTTATAGGGCACCTAAAGAACATATTGGCGGGATAAATGCATCCACTTTGTACCTAATGAGAGAAAATTCCATAATAACTTTGAGCCTCAATATCTCCTGAACCAGTAATTTCCCAGGTATCGTGCCGAAGTAAAAAATGTTCGTAGTGATTGGTACAACATGGGATTTCAGTTTTCGTTAAGGGTCTTTTTACACCCTGTACCTACCTATACTAATATTGATTACCTAGATGACAGAGTATTTTCTTTTGGTTAATTGTGTTTTCTGAATCCTAGCTATCGATTTATTGCCCCCGAAACTCCCGGCATAATTAGTTTCATGAAAATCGTTAGAGCCATTTTGGATTAGTACCTCGTTTAAAGGTATTAGATATAAATGCAGCGTTTGCCTAGTGAGAAAACATATGTAAATGTGGCAGTCTGTATGTGTTACATCAGAGCGGTAGGTACTTACTGGCTTTAGAAGGCACATGGCTCCGTTGGTTCCAGGGCATGAATCATTAGGCCATCTCGAAGGCCTTCATTCCTATGAACTCTGACATCAACGTAATGTACATGTAATGCACATGTAACAATTATTACCACGTTTTTACGACGAATAAACCTTTAACCGCTATAACATGAACTGTATTTGTAAGAATAGTTCATACAATAATAGGTCAGTTAGTGGACAAAATTACAGCTAACATAACTTGAGCTGCATTTGTACGACAAGTTCTTACAATAGTCAGTCATTTTACGTTGGACATGCCGCTCCCATCGGACGGCGTTTAGATCGTATCGATTTTATTAGTCGCCATTAAAGGAACACATCAGTTAAACTATCGACAGATCAATCTATCTATCTGTCAATTGTCCTTAGATTGAAAAGAAAATATATTACATAGATATAACTTAATCGTAGAATATCAATTTACTGTAGGTACAGTAGATGGTGTGATGTGCCCGGTAACGGCAATAGGCTCGCCCCCTATTACGTGGGACCTAAAAATTCATGGTGTAATGTGGGTGTAATATAACACCTCAGCTTACCCCTTCGGGAAGTGCTGGCGTGAGTCTATACTATACATAGATTGGGTGAAATAAATATGATTTTAAGTTTTGAGGGGTTTATGTTTTTGGTATTAATGTTTCTGATGGATGGCAGTTGCCTTTAAAAGAAACTTCGAAAGAGATGAAAGTCAAGAGGATATTAGGATACTGTAAATTTTTATTGTTTCCTCTTCCTTAGTTACGTCAAATTCTGCTTCAAAGGATATTTGTTTACAATACTTATAGCTACAGAGTCTATACAAATATAATGCTTATGCTCCGTAAAACTGTCGACTCTACCTATTATAGCTCATAGTATACTGACAGACATTCAGACGAACAACAGCTAAGTAACAAGGTGTCATTATGCATTGTGCCATCCTTGAAGTATGTAACATCATCGGCCTTTAACAGTCCACTGCTGGACTAGGCCTCCCTTAAAAGGAAGAATTGGCCTACTATACCACGCTGGCCAAACGGGTTGGTATAGGGTTTGTATCAAGTTTTCCTTCTCTTACAGTGCTGTTCTCTGCATAATATGCTCCCTCTGTCGGCTCTTACGACACCCATGGGATGATATGGGGTGGTGACATTCCGTATTCTTAATCCGTCACCACACGGACGTAGACGTTGAAGTATGTACGGCATCCCAAAAGACATAACCTTTTACCAATTTATTCCATAACTTGCATCAAAGCTCCAGTTTCGCCAACCCGTTGTTTACACTTACATCTCTATATTGAAGTGAGAAGGAACCCGTGGGTGGCCTTATTTATGCCCTTTTTTTATTTGTCTTTTGCCTCCCCGATGGCCGTTGACTCTGCCTGTTAATTTTTAAGGCAAAAAAAATGTTGTGCTTGTAGTAAGCCGCTTATTTGCCGCTTATGTATATAAGTTTTGACAGACGATATGTCAGCAAGATTTTGACGTTTAAAGAAGCTGATTCATTTATGGCAACGTGCAATGAACTGTCAAAATTTGGTGATTTTTAGGCACTAATAAAGTTAATCTTTATCTGTATAAAAACATTTATCTACACTAATATTATGAAGAGGAAAAAAATGTATTTTTGTTTGTAATGGATAAACTCAAAAACTACTGGACCGGTTTTAAAAATTCTTTCACCATTAGAAAGCTACATTATCTGCGAGTAACATAGGCTATATTTTATTTTAGAAAACATAGAGATCCGTAAGATATTTGGGTTTTTCAGGTACGCGAAGAAGTTCCCTCAGGACGCGGGTGAAACCGCGGGAATCGGCTAGTTTATTGTATAACCGTGTACAGTAGTTCTTACTCCCCAAATAGTATTATTGAACAAGAAATAACTTAATATTTCCTCGGCGTATGCCATAATGGTTAAAAGTCATCTGTTTTGCTGTCCATACTATCCACTGGAAATGTTTAATTTAATTTAACGAATTTCGTCCGTAAGTTTTAATTTGTTTTCCCGTTTTCCAAGCCTTCAATCCAAGTTTTACATGACATCCTGGGCAAAAGACGGAAACAAAAGGATCATAGAGGCAAAAATGGCATTATAGTGGGCAAATCCAGCAAAAGCCTGTAGGTTTATTAAGTATATTTTTACGACTGCAAAACCCAGGAAGAAAACGGAGCCGCCTAGCGCGTATAACAATTCCATAAAAACAGGGAAGTAATAATTTCTCCAATAAAAACTACTCGTCAATTCTACCATGAACTATGTGCTCGCAGGCTTTATCGTGCAACAAACCCTTCGGACCTCTCGCTCGCACTTTAGCTCAGAATATATTCCTTTCTCTGTCTCACGTAGGGAATATGGCGGCGGTTGCTAAGCAACCAGTGTTGTTTACACAGGCGCGGACGCAGGTTGAACGATCGAGGCCTGTATTGGTTTAATGTTCAAATTATATGACGTAGTATTGATTTAGCTTGATAAACGATGATATGATGGTTTAAATTATTGTAGAGCGTTACAGAAAATTATGATGAATAAAATTAGACGCTTTTGAGGGCGACTGGTCAAAGATTCCGAAGAGCAGAGAATTATGGAAATCAGAGGTATATGCCCAGCAGTGGGACACTATAGGCTAACTAAAAGACAAAGATCCTTTCAGGATGTATGACTAAATTATTTAAAGACTATCGCTGTATACGCTGGATAGAGTCTTACGGCCATTTTCAATAATCGAACTATAGATAGATCTGTAGATTTTAGATTGGTGTTTGACATATTTTGTATGGAGCTTATGTCAAAAACTGTCGAAAACCCGAATTCGAATATTGAATTCCGCAGTTAGTGTGTTCTATATAAGGATTAAGTACTTTAAGCCGGTCAAATAATGATCTGCAAATAGTACTCAATAGTGTTGTCCGTCCGCTTTTCTTACCAGGAATAGAGGAGATACCTTATGCCAATTTTGCCCTCTAAAGACAATACAAACCTATAAACGTTTCTGTAAAGTGAGCCAATTTTTTTTCTTTATTAGCTCTTGATTCGCTCGCCCTTTTGAAGCAATTATCAAACCCTATCTTATCACCGTAGTAGTGGAATGAAGCACAGATATTTGTGAAAAGCCAGGGGAGAGGCCTTTGCTCAGCAGTGGAATAATTTTTTATTGTTTTTGTAGACTCACGCCTGTGTAGGCAGAGGTGTAGTAATATTATATTACACCCACATTTCGCCATGAATTGTTAGGTCCCACGTAATAGGAGATAATATAGGCTAACAAAAAAAAGAAGAAGTGGGATACCTACTATGAAAACCTTCCACAGTACCTACGTCATAAAAGTACCTAACCCATGTTTCTTATTTTTAGCTTCAGTAGTTTACTAATTAAAAATATGGCTTTGCGATGATAATATGTGACGAAACTAAAGAAGAAAGAGTACTTTCGGTGTACAATCTATCGCCTTTGGGCACTTCATCAAGCTTAAATTCTGTCTAATCTGGTTAGTAGACTAGTGCATGGACCCCGTATTCTAAGGCAAGAAGCCTTGGATGCAACTGGGATAACGCCCTGCCCTAATGTTTCCCAACGATCATCATCATTTTCTTAACAATTTGTTTGTTAAACTCTTATAAATCTAACATACCAAATACCGTATCTTCACGTAGGTATCTTCTAAGCGGTATTATCAAATTGACACATAGTCGTAGGCTTTGACGGCGTCGGCTCGTGATAATTGTACGTCTAAACCGAGCGGTGGCCTTGACTGACGTAGCATACAAGCGAAGCAGTTACTACGGCTTAGTAACAGATGGTATTAGTATTATGTCTGATAATATGTATATAGGTATACCTGCGCTATTTAAGGCTACTGTGGCTCAAAGCGTGACGTTATTTAGTCTGTAGCCTTCCTAGATATCTATAGGCTATCCAACACAAAAAGAAAATATTCAAATCGGATCGGTTTCTGAGATTAGCGACCTAGCAAGGCAAGCTTTTCCACTTATTCATCATTGAAGACAGCAGGTGAGGTAGATCAAATTTCGCCAGCTTTAAGAGGAAACACCACGGGCGAGAGAATTGAAAAATAGGTATTTGTAAAATCTATTGCTGTCGCGCAGCCTCAAGCCTCCCCCCGCAGAGCGCGATAGAGACAACGCTACTGCTGGACCAAAAATACCTATTAAATGTACACAAAATCAACGTTTCGTATTCCCCTGATTCCTTCTCCAAAACTTCATCGATTTAACTAGTTTTTCATATTAAATTAAAGAAAGGCTTTGGCCATGTTCCTATGTTTTCCTTTTTTTAAATAATCTAACCAAATTTGTTTTTTGGATGTTTGAACACAGCGAAAAATCTGGCCAATTTTTGAGATATTTGAAGGTTCATATCTTTTTTAATATTAAATTTATGAGAAAAAGGAAAACATAGGGACATGCCAATCGGGGCCATACATCTTTTGGAAAAAAATAATTGCTCTACTAGCATTATCCAGGGAGAAAACAGGAGACTACGTTTGTATGGAAAAACGGCCGTGGTGTTTCCTCTTAAGGCAATCGTCATAGGTCGTTTATTTTGTAACAAAATAGCAAACAGTAATTGATTAAGAGATTATTGTTTTTATAAAGCCTAGAAATCTTTTGGATGATGTTGTTTGATGGCATTGTTTGATTTATTAACTGGTTGAATGAAATACATCGTAATATGGCACGAAAAAGTTTGCGAAAAAGTTTGTTATTATGTGACTGATTGCGAAGTGATTTGTCATTGTTGTGAAGTTTGAATCTGTAAAAACAATATAAATATTTGACTAAACACTTTATTTTGATGCCTGGCAGAAAGAAAATTTAATAATGATTACAATATAGTTTATTGAATTAAAAAATATGGTTTTGTTGTAGAGTTATTACATAATATATTTTGTACTACGCAATTTTTTCGACGCCATCACATCTAAGGCGCAGGGGCGCCGGGGCTGTCAAAATCGTGTCAAAAAATTTTAACTGGGCTGAAGCTGGCCTGAAAGGTTAAGAAATAGTGGAGTAAGTCAGACCTGTATTTCAGAAAGTCAGAAAATAAATTGACTGTGGAAGAGACTGAATGCATTTCGATCTGTAGTCATAAAATTTATCAAGACCACCACGATGTTACCTTTATTTATTTTGCAAGAGAGCTGCATTTAGAAAAATTTACTTCCAAAAAGCTTTCCTTTATTCAAATAATTTTCTGTCGGAACTTTTTCGCCGGTGGAGTGTTACCATAGAGTTGCAGAGTCAATCAAAGTGACAGTTCTGACCTCAACATCTTGGGTTACTGAATGCCGCTGACCTGGCCATAGAGAAACCGCACAGTGTGCACATTCAAAAGTAATAGACAAATTGTAATATTAGTAGCTCGCGGCGAATTTTATACAATGCCATTAAAATGATGTTGAATGAATTATGAATAATGAAATTGACGGTAAAAGTCATTTTTATAATTAGGTGTTGCTTCTGTTATGGGAGGTTACTGAAAAGAGCTGACAGTCAAAAGAGGTTTCTTTATGAAATGATGAAAAAGCAAACGCTAATGGCTTTACAAAAGATAATTCTGACGGATTTTCAAAGTTGATGACTCAAGACGGAGCTCATTAGGAAAACTCTTGCAGTAGGAATTAGGATTTCTCCCTGGTGTGAGGTGAACTTGTATAAAATCAGTTTATATTTATAATTATATTAAATTTCCCCTTATAAACTATCAGTGTTACTGAGTTTTTCCGAATTCTCAGTAGCAGCACGGATTCTGGTGATGTGCCCGGTAACGGCAATAGGCTCGCCCCCTATTACGTGGGACCTAAAAATTCATGGCGAAATGTGGACGTAATATTACCTCTGCCTACCCCTTCGGGGATAAAAGCGCGAGTCTATAGATAGATAGATAAACTATCAGAGCAACGATTTGAGATCTGGAAGAAAATCTGCACCCAAAAACAGCTTGCAAATCGTCTTGCGGAGTCCTCCAGCCGTCCTGGCTGTCTGTATGAACACGATAAGTTCAATAACTACCTAACGGATTTTGCACGGTTTTCACCAATAGATAGTTGACTGCCTCCATGGTGTAGTGGATATCGTATGCGACTGCTGATCGGAGGTCCCGGGTTCGGTTCCCGGGTCGGGCAAAAGTGTTACTGGATTTTTCCGAATTCTCAGTAGCAGCACGGAGTCTGGTAATGTGCCCAGTAACGGCAATAGGCTCGCCCCCTTTTACGTGGGACCTAAAAATTCATGGCGAATTGTGGATAATATTACACCTCTGCCTACACCTTCGCAGATACAGGCGTGAGTCTACAAAAAAGATATCCTTAGGAAGATTCTGTTGGGCGAAGTCTAGTACATAAAGCTTTACTGACAGTATTACCGCAGTTGTGTCATCACCTCGACACGTAAGACAAAACTAAAGAAAATTGCAGCAATAACCACCTTTCATTGCGAACAAAATGAACGCTTGGAAATTCAGTGGCTGTCGGTGTACACTTCGCGCCAATACAATGCGCAATGACGTGTAGTGTAAAGGTAGGTGCTCATTAGAACTATGAACAAGCCTGTATTCGTACGATGTGTTTTTGCTTTGTGCACTAGGAGGAAGAACAAGCCTTGTGTTGTGTGTGTTTTCCGCTTGCACGGTTTGATTTTAGGGAAAGGTACTCAAATGGACGTAGTTTTTAAAGTACCTTCTAAAAACGGGACACAAATATATATTAACTTTTGCAGGAAAGATTCATCCGTAGGCTCCGCCTGCTCGGGTTTCGGCTATCGGAAAAATCGCGCTTTTGTGTGTCGGTGTGTGGGCGACTTTGGGATCGGAGTTTCCTGATCGATTTTAAACTTTCGCGATTTGTATACATCATACAATATTATTTAGCGGGTCTTAGTTGCGATAATTTACTTATTTCAAAGCATAAATACCTCATTCATTCTCCTACGTTTCTACCGGCTTGCAACGGTCGTGGTCGCGGAGGGAGTTTTCTGACTGTACAAACGGCCATAACATGACGATCTTCGCTATGGCCTAACAATTTTTGTCCTGGGACGAAAACCAAAATCGAAAGCTTTACGTGCATAAAGAATAAATAATAATAAAATTTACTTTACTTAATGATATTTTACAAAAACATAGTCCCAGTGGGCGCTAGCCTTAACGTTCGGAAACAATGCTTGTTCTTGTCGCAACGTCCCTTCGTTGCGAAACGTCTAAACTTTACTCAAACGTGACTTTTTCTGTGTCAACCTCTGCCATTGTGAAACTATTACTATTTCTTTTTTGTTGCCGTATGACCCGTTGTACTTCTAAATGGACAGTAATATTAGTTCGAGTGGTTATGTAATGGATGGCTACCTCCAGTTAGATGTGGGTTATTAGCGGAGATTCATTTGTATTACTGAAATACTTGCTGACGCAGTCGGAGGGTAACTGCCACGACAAAGGTCGCGGGTTCGATTCCCGCTCAAGCCAAACAATTTCTGTGAATAAAAATGGACACCGTGACGGGCATTTCAAGTCAGAAATAGAGTTATTTGCGTTCAATGTAAGATTCCGTCCCATTATATGTGTGGATGAAAAAGTTTATATTATTATTATTATTTGCAGCGTAACTTGTCCTACTGCAGGGTAAAGGCCTCCCTACCCTCTTTCCACCTTTCTCTATCGAGAGCTGTTGTTACCCACTCTTTATTAAATAGTGTTAGGACCATTTTGCCACCTAATCTTTGGTCTGCCGCGTGGCCTCTTCCGATCTGCGACCCACAAAGTGGTAGTTTTAGCCCAAAGATCGTCAGACATACGACAGATATTACCGGCCCAGTCATATTTTAATTTGCCTGATTTCATATTTTAATTTGCCTGAAAAAGTTTATATAATTGGTTAAAATCGAGTCCACGAAGCAACAGCGGGTCTTTTTTACCTGAATCATCAGCACATAAATTATTTATGCCATTGCTGGGCACGGGCCTCTTTTCTCTATGAGAAAACCAAGGCCATAGGCCACCCCGCTAGCAGGTTTCCTCATTCAGTATTTGGCAAGTGATAATAATTAGAATTGTTTTTTTTATAGAGCCTTCTAACCTCAAATAGAACTGTAACTAGTAGGTAAGGTACCATAGCAAAAATAGCTGGCTACAAACAGATAATATTTCGCCTAAATAACGCGATGTGCGCACGCATACGTTTGTCGTGTAATAGTCAATAAAGCGGCCGCATCGGGCACAAGGCTCTGTGTCGGTTGTGACGAACACACGCATGAACACATGTGTTATAAAAGTCGTGGTCGTGTCGGAAAAAAATCATAGAACAAATAAGCGATTACCCAGTGGAGATACTTAAAATAATTGTCCAAATTGTCTTTCGAGGTATTTGCCACGTACCTTTGTAGGTGAGAGCCCATACGCCCCTCAAGATTCGCCCCTTCTTAGGAATTTGTGTCAAATTTCTAAAGGGCGATTCTAGAGAGCGCATGGCCTCTCACCCCCTTTGTGTCGAGTATTTGATATTTAGAGATTTTGAGAAACATAGTAAATAATAATAATAATTAATAATAATTTATTGATTTTATTATACAAATCTAATACATACATGAGTTAAGTATTTGATACAAAAATATTCTTAACTTATTAACAGTTTTAGACTTTCTTAGGGCTTTTATGTAAGTGGGAAATAAAACTCCAGAAGGACAATTTCGCAACAATATTAGTAAACACTTACATACATAGACTCACGCCTGTTGCCCGGAGGGGTAGGCAGAGACTATGGAACGCCATTTGCAACGATCCTGACATATCTCTCTTGCTTCATCCACTCACATCCCTCATCCATTCTCTTCTGTTCAGGGTACTTCTAACCTGTCCTGTTTTTAGGATGCCTCCAATCTGGTCAGAGAACGTCCGCCTAGTTCTTCCGCTTCGTCCTGTCCCCTTCACACTTGCCTTATATATCTGCTTGGTCAGTCTTTCGTCATCCATCCTCTCTACGTGCCCAAACCATAAGTGAACACAAAAGTTTAAATTCATATACCGACGGACTGCCATGCCAGGGGGTTATTAGGTTCAAATTCACGGTGCGCACCACTGACTTCTTGCTGCGCTTTGCAATATCTGTGCCGGCTTTAAAAACTTATAATCGTATTAAATAGTTTTTGCATCAGAGGGCATATTAAGCCTTGGGTCCCGGCTATCATGAACATATTTGACAGCCTTTGTGGGAACTGCGAAAAATTTACATAATTCTAAGCCATGGAATATCGCCATCCCTTTAGGTTGCGGAGGCAGATGTCCGTCGCTCTGTGGAAAAGCTAGTATGCAGGCAAACCTGGTTAGTGTAGTAAGCGGACACCAGGCTGGTAGTGTTTAGTTAATTGGTTTGCAAATAATTAGGTAGATTTTGGCATACAGAGAGTAAGCAACAATCTACTATTTAAGTTGAATGCTTGCTTCCGGAGTAAGTCCAAGTCAACGGTGAAAATAATGAAACTCGACTTCAAGGCTCCATGAACAGGCATTCAATGGCATAAATATTTTTAAATTTAAGGCTCCATGATTCTATGGCTTAAATATTTCTCTCCTTTCGCTTCTAAATATATTCTTTCGCTTCTAAATACAGGGTGTAAAAAGACCCATAACGAAAACTGAAATCCCATGTTGTAGGTACCGATCGCTACGAATATTTTTTACTTCGGCACCATACCTGGAAAATTACTGGTTCAGGAGATATTGAGGCTCAAAGTTAGTATGGAATTTTTCTAATTAGGTACAAAATCGATGCATTTACCCCGCCAATGTGTTCTTTAGATGCTCTACGACCCTGGATAAGTAGGTATTCCGAGCATTGCACGCACGCGCTTTTAATTGCGGTTTAAGAAAGTTGAAAACTTAAAAAAAAGGCGTTTCCCAGGTATTATTTTTGCTTAGTATGACTTGACATGATGTCCAAAACGAGTAGACTTCGGCTTGGTGATGGGTCTTGTGACACCTGTATATTCTAAGTACATAACAATATATGTTGTTGATAGTGACAACCATTGTGTAGTATGTCGTCACAAGTTCAGCGGTTAGGTACATTGTTGTTTGTGGTTAACGTTGTTTGATTTGTTTTACACAACAATATGTTTGTGGCTACTTTTAAAGCTTTGGTTTTGAAGCGAGTACGGGCTGATACTGCGGCTCCTATCGTGTGAATGATTGTTTCTTCTCTTTAAAGATACTTATGTTTAAATTAGAATATGAGTATGACTTTTGGACTTCAAACTAAGCTAGTCAGTTCAATATTTGTAAGATATATTGATCATTTAAAAATTATTAACTCTTCTCACACCTTGCCTGTAGAACGGTTTCCAATAATCATATATTTTTTACTGTTAGGTATTAGATAATTTGTCCCATTGAAAATCCTCTATCTAAGTACACAAAGACTAGGTAAGTATATCATTTATTTCTTCATCAATTTGAACTTACGTCATAAAATTCTATATAACTTTACTCTATTATATTATTATTATATTATTATTATTATTATACTTCACTTCCTATCTTAGTCGACAAGGACTAAGTCCATCAATTCCAACTTATGTCACATCCCGCCATGTTAGTTGCCGTCCGCGTGGAAGCGTGGCGCGGTTGTAATGGCGCGAAATCGTTCCAACTCGGTCATGGCGGCGCATCATGCGGGCTGTCACCTTGCTGTGGACACAGATGCAGCTAAAATTAGAATTAAATTGACGGGTTTTAATATACCTGCTTTTAAAGAACTTGCAAATGTTACTTGGTACTTGGTAGCACGGGCTGTTTCCGCAACTCCACGTCCTGGCGTGTATTTTGCGTGCGGGTAGGAATGGTCTTGTCACTCGAGCCACCCCAGCTCTTCGAGGAAGGCCAGCAGACTCACTTCCAAATTGGCTGGACACGAGAAGCCGAATATCGGGCTCAGTAGTAAACCATTGAAGGAGTCTATATCCAGCAGTGGTCTATGGCAGAGGGATGATGATATCATCAAAAACATAACACGATGTACCAAAAGTTAATTATGAAAGTAATTCGTGTGTATTTTAAAATGGGATTGTTTTAACAGCGTATCAAAAATGTTATGTAACACACTAAAGTGAGTTACGCAAAAAAACTATTATTTCACTAAAATACTGACTTGCACACTAAAATACTATTTGTACAACAAATATGATGATCTTTTTACAAAATATCATTTGATATGAAAAGTTTCGTCCGCTCGGGAAACTTATCCACTCAGAAAACTTTATTAAGTTTTCTGTTATGTTAGGTTCTCTTGTGACCCTGCGTCAACTTAGCTTAGTGGTGCAATTAGTATTTTTGGTGGAAAATTAGTATTTTTGACTAACAGTTAAATACAACCCTTTTAAAATTCCGTACCGATTTTGTTGCGACCTAAGCAGCAATGAAATTGGCTTCAACTTTCCTTTGCAATGTTTTCTGCATGCTGAGATCAACAAAAAACTCCTTTATTAATATATAAGATGATTTCCTAACAAGTATCTGTCGTAAAGGCAGCAAACTATTTCTTCCCAACCGAAACAAATCACACTGTAGGTGCATTGAAATTACGTGGAACCTAAAAATTAATGGCGAAATGTGGGTGTAATATTACACCGCTGCCTACCCCTTCGGGGATACAGGCGTGAGTCTATAAATAAAAGAACATTGGAATTTAAAAATCTATTATCTTCGGTACAAGCATTTTTTGTGAATTGGAAGTAGCGAACGTTTGTGGAGAGGCGACCTCTTAAATTTCTGTAAAATCCGTACACTTAGTCATCCTAGGCATAGGTACATTTCAAATCTTCAAGCGCAATCCATCAAAAATCAGGGGCCCAATTCTCCTAAATAAATACAGTTTCGATATAATATCAGTGTCATACTTACGTCACAAAAATCGTATTCTGTAATTGAATGAAATCGAAACGTGATCATAAATTGGAACAAGTGTCAAAATATGTGTCAACGACGAACTGTTTATTTCAAATTA
This sequence comes from Euclidia mi, assembly GCA_944739405.2. Taxonomy (NCBI): domain Eukaryota; kingdom Metazoa; phylum Arthropoda; class Insecta; order Lepidoptera; family Erebidae; genus Euclidia; species Euclidia mi. The sequence goes on along the minus strand of OX123205.2, from coordinate 38,953,521 downwards.
TACGATAATGTCATTAGGTTTTCAGAATACAGCTTTTGAGTCCATTCAAAATATAATATCAACTAGCTGTTTCCCGCGGTTTCACCCGCGTTCTGAGGGAACTACTTCGCGTACCCGCAAAACCCAAATATCTTACGGACCCCTATATTTTCTACAACAAAATATAGCCTATGTTATTTGCAGATAATGTAGCTTTCTAATGGTGAAAGAATTTTTAAAATCGGTCAAGTAGTTTTTGAGTTTATCCATTACAAACAAACAAACAAAAATACAAATTTTTCCTCTTTATAGATGTCATATAAAAATACGAAAATTCGGCCACAGGTCCTAATATGCATAAGGCGGTTCTTATTCGCTTAACTATAAAAAAGTAAAAGTGAAATACCTACTATCTATCCCGACATTTCGGCATAGTAACACTTGACAGTCTTGTGCTGAGTGCTGACTGACTGATTCATGCAATACTGCTTCAAAACCTACAAGTTCTCAGAGTTACAACTATACTTAAACACATTCATATAAATAGTACCTATGTACTCTCCGTTTCCATTCAAAGACATAATACGTAAGCATATAACCTTGTAGCAATATTAAGAGCGTTTACACCTTACGGCTTTTCATACAAAATTTCAAGTCCTTATTTTTCGAAATGAATGAACCGATTTTAATAAAACTTCATACACATAAGCAGGAAACATAGGTCTAAAAAGTTAGTTAAAAATATTTTCGAAATATCTTATTTAGAAAAAGATAATTGGAAATATCTGTTTCTATGGAAAATTTAAAATCGGCCTAATTTAGCTGTTACACATTATTTCGAAAATATTTTTAACTAACTTTTTAGACCTATGTATCCTGCTTATGTGTATGAAGTTTCATTAAAATCGGTTCATTCATTATGAAAAATAAGGACTTGAAAGTTTGTATGAAAAGCCGTAAGGTGTAAACGCTCTTAACATAAAACGACTTGCTATTACCACTAATGTACAAAAACTACCGTTTAATATTTCTACTTTAAACTATTATCAGAATAGTAAGAATTGTAGTTTCGTACTTGTGTTCATGGTTCATATTTGTGTGGAAAGGGAGATTTTAGGCGGATAAACATAGTTGTATGATCAATTTTTCATAGTGAGTTTTGTGACTGCCTCGTTGGTCTCGTGGCATAAAGGTGCGCGTGGGATTGGGAGGTCTCGGGTTCGATTCCCGGGTCGGGCAAGGTGTTATTTAAGTTTTTCCGTTAGGAAATTCTCCGTAGCAGCACGGAGTCTGGTAAAGTGCCCGGTTGCGGCGGTCAGGCAGGCTGACCGCCGCAACCCAACGCGATAGCGATATTCCATAATTTAGACTAGTGTCAGCTTGTTACTATTAAGCCTATGCTTGTGTCCACTAAGAATAAATTGGTTTGATTGTAGTACATATATCTATAGATTTATTATGATTTGAAGCTGTCAATAAAGTTTATTATCTTAATATATAAAATCCTTGCGTTACTGACTGACTGACAGACACGCTACAGCCGAAACTATTGGGCGCAGGAAGCTGAAATTTGGCATGTATGTTCCTTGGGGACTGTAGGGGTGCACTAAGAAGGGATTTCCCGAAATTCCCACGGGATCGGCCAAAACGGGTAAATTTAAAAAAAATGCAGGCGTAGCTGCTGGCGTCCTCTACTTTATTATAAAAAGGTAAAATTAATGTTATTTTTAGGATTCTAAAACTAAAAGTAATGTATTTATTCTTGTGACAGTGAACACCAATCAGAGAGCGTTACGTCAAACAGTACGTCCGCCATTCATGTTGAATTTCGTTGAGTCTTTCCCGACAGAAACTTGCTGCTATGCGGCACAGAATTTGTTCAGAAACTATGACACGCGACCCAAAAAGCAGTAATTTTTGATAATTATATTCGAGTTGGTACCAAGCTTTGGACGATACTGGAGGTCGTTCAGGCAGTTCACAAGACATGAATGGATCACAATAACGTTTCCCACAACCTTCTGCGAACGGACACTCAATCAAACGGTGACATTGGACGCTCAGACAAACAGACATAAATTTTATTCTCGAAGGAAAATGCGATTTTATAACCTTTGTCTTAGAGTTTAAATCAAAATTATCTTCCATCTATGTCTTAATATTTGATGAGGGTATGATGATTTTCTTTTTAAAAATTACTTGTGACTTGCTCGTGTTACAAAAGTAAAAAGAAGTAGATATGTTATGTGACACACACGTATGTGTGTCTGACATACGTGTGTGTGAAGTCGCGAGCCGGCGTCAAAGTGCAACCACATAATATATACAAGTACTAAAGTGTGCAACTCCGTGAGGTGACGGATTAAGAATACGGAATGTCACCACCCCATATCATCGCATGGGTGTCGTAAGAGCCAACAGAGGGAGCATATTATGCAGAGAACAGCACTGTAAGAGAAGGTAAACTTGATACAAACCCTTTACCAACCCGTCTGGCCAGCGTGGTAAGTAGGCCAATTCCTCCTTTCAAAGGAGAGGCCTAGTCCAGCAGTGGACTGTTGAAGGCTGATGATGATGATGAAAGTGTGCAACTGACACATCTTGTCAACCGAAAATAAAATATGAAGTTATCGATGTGTGCGTTAGTGTACCGTTTCTACGGATTAATTACTACGTAGGTAACGTATCTACCTCTTTCTTGTAATATCATTGGTCCCGGCAGTCATGAAGATCTTTGTCAGTTGTTCTCTACGTAGGTAACGTATCTACCTCTTTCTTGTAATATCATTGGTCCCGGCAGTCATGAAGATCTTTGTCAGTTGTTCTGGGCAGTTAGTACCATGAATATACTGACACTAGTCTGAGCTATGGAATATCTTTATCCCCTTGGATTGCGAAGATCAGACGTTAATCACTCTGTGGCAAAAGTTAGTTTTTTTCCCAATCTGGTTTCATCATCATTCTCTTAGCGTTATCCCAGTTTCAATCTGGGGTCCGCTTACTAGTTAACCGGATTTGGCTGAATATTAGCTTTTCCACAGAGCGACTGCCTGTCTGACCTCCGCAACCCGAAGGGATAGCGATATTCATGGTTTTGACTAGTGTCAGTTTATTTTAGAAGGTACTGACACGATGTAACGATTGTCAATGATCTTCATGACAACCGGTACCGACGGCTTAACGTGCTCTCCGAGGCACGGGACATTGCCCGATCTGGTTTGATAGCCGATTTTAGGATCCATTTTTGTGTTAGTGTGTTATGGTGTATAAATGGGTAATTAGGTACAGTACTGCACACCTTAGTAGGTATTCATACAAAAAGATAAACCGGAGCCTGTATCTAACAATGTTTAATAGAAATGATTCTTCTCACTTAGAACATCTTGAATGGAGACTGCATTAACAATTTTCCCTGTCTATTTCCGTCCAACAATAACCTCTATTACAAGCGATTTAAGTAAAAAATGTGTTACATGCACAGCTTTATTACATAACACCATTCATGCATCTTTGCAAGCGAAAATCAACACTACCGTCAATTACACAAAACTCAAAATCACTTACAGCTGTCACATATTCACTCACCACATAAACATCAACTTTAATCTGCTGTAAATAAAGTTGTATATTGATTGACAGCTAGTTTTTCAAACTTAGCTTGTCTGTCATAGGATTTTGAGCTTTGTTTGGTTATGAACAGTGTTGTTAGTTGCTTGTTCAGTGTTGTTAAGGTCGTCCGCGCACGCGACTCGTTCCTGTGATTGCGCCCGCGAAGGACGCACGGTCATGTGAAATTGATTCTACTCGATTGCCGATGTGCCGTTTGTCTATGCACAGGTATCTGAGGTACTAGGATTTGATTATATAACTAGATACTAGTTCTGGCGCGCGGTTCCGCCCGTGGCGACAATGGGTCGGCTAATGAAAGACGTGATTACGTCTAAAAATGTTTTTTAGACATTTTTTCATGTACTAGTTGCCTGTGTCTTCGTGGCGGTTAAGGCGATAAAAGTCTATGTGCTATGCTAGTTTATTTATAAGCTATACTAATACTGCAAAGGGTCGTCAAAATCTAATATTTTCGAGGATACCTAGATCGATATTTTCATCGTTAAGCAGTTTTTGTATGAAAGAGTTCAGGCAAAAACTCCGTTCAGTAGTTTTTGCACAAATTCTTTCATACAAAAAAGGATTTTGACAACAGTTTGCTGTAATATAGCTTATTTATAAAAACACAGGCTATAATGGCGTTTGCCCCGATAACGAAATCCACGGGAAGCCGCGGGCAAAACTAGTAAAAAACTAAATAATCGAAAATATCGTGAGTCGTTCATTCATTCATCATCAGCCTTTAACAATCCACTGCTGGACTAGGCCTCTCCTTTGAAAGGAGGAATTGGCCTATTATACCTACCACTCTGGCCTAACGGGTATAGGGTTTGTATCAAGTTTTCCTTCTCTTACAGTGCTGTTCTCTGCATAATATGCTCCCTCCGTCGGCTCTTACAACACCCATGAGATGATATGGTAAAGGTAAAGTGACGGATTAAGGTACATTCCGTATCCTTAATCCGTCACCACACGGAGAATTACCGCGCTTACATTAAGTTTACACAAGCATGTTGCCAAGTATTTGACTTTTTCTAGCTAGGGGAAACGCCTCTATCTAATAAGGAATTATTCACAACTTACCATGTAGGTACGCGACATAACGATAGTCATAGTTGAGTAGTTTTCTAGAACTAACGGGCGTGACTCAGTCGCTGTGCTATCAGTGTTTCCCGGAAGGAGTACCACTTCGATGCCTCGTGCGAACGTTAAAAGTTAAAACCACGTGGAAAATGGGTGCGGTATATCTAGCTTTAATGTATTCTTATATAGGCATTATTTACTGGAGTGGTAGGGAATTGAAAGTTTTAACTATGTACCTCAGTACACGTCCAAATTAAGAAACAACACGCCTTATAAGTTCATAAGTAAAAAAAAAATACTTCATTTAATGACACCCTCATACTTCGATTGACGATTCCCGGCGATTTACGAAAGGCATTGTAATCATAAAAAGTAAGGATAGCCTAGTGGATGAGCCTTGAGGTGGATACTGGCAGACTGCTACGCATAGGATGTGTAAAGGAAAACATCCTGAGAATACCTGCATGTCTGATAGTTCTCCATAATGTTCTTGAAAGACATGTTAAGTCTGTCAACCCGCATTTGGCCAGCGTGGTGGACTATGGCCTTACCCTTCTTATAGTTAGGAGAGGATCGTACTCAGCATTGGATCATTTATACAGGGCTGATGAATATCAATATCATTCATCAAGAAACTAATGCAATATTTTCCTTTTTTCTGGCAGCAAAGGTATTTCTTGGAGTAATTTGCATTTCGCGTATTTATTACCCAAAAATGCCATAATATGTGGAATCTAAGTATTGAAGTCCTCTATGCTAGGAGCAGTATTTCTGGACAGTTGGAGACCACACGCGTAATTTGTAGATTCCTCTCTGGAGCCTTAGCCAACGGGAGTTTGGTCTCTGTCTCTGATGCAATGGGGTCTCTTTGGTTCTGTTTCATACTTTTATATTATACTAGAGGACGCCAGCAGCTACGCCTGCAATTTTTTTCAATTTACCCGTGTTTTTTCCGATCCCGTGGGAATTTCGGGAAATCTCTTCTTAGTGCACCCCTACGCTCCCCAAGGAACATACATGCCAAATTTCAGCATCCTGCGCCCAATAGTTTCGGCTGTAGCTTGTCTGTCAGTCAGTCAGTAACGCAAGGATTTTATATATTAAGATTAAATTTATGAAATGTTATAAAAAAACTTAAAAAGTTCTTGAGACTATACGACGATAAAGAGATGAAAAGGTATATGTATTTCATCTTTCTTTTTGCCTTCTATAATTTACTCGAACAGCTTCAGCAACGATAACGCAGCAGCAACGAGATCAGTTTATACATCCCCAATGTTGATGTTCACAGAAGATACCACACACACATAAGAAAGATGCGTGCAAGTATGTGTATATTACAATTGCACAACCTTATACAAAATTCGCAGGCAAAAGTTTACAAATGAATTTGAACTGCCATTGTCTGTCTAGTTTTATTTGGCGTAGGTTAAGACTAGTCACAACACGCGAAGTGCGTTTGTTTTCAAAACACGCAAGTACGGTAAGTTGAGGCAGTCCACCGTTGTAACCGACACGACGACGACGCCATTTTTACAACGTATTTCGAACAGCCATGGTTTGAAATTTTTCGAATTTGAACGGTCGTGTTCGTTTTTTGAGTTTTTCTTTTTTTTTTATTTGTGAGTGACAGTGTTTTAATTGGCGATATATAACTCTTTTGTTTTAACGGTTTTAGCTTCAACGGAAGTTCTTTTTTCAATTGGTGCGGCTACTTTCATTCATTTTTCTCGATACTACACCGCTATTCTGTATCGGCCTCCGATTGGTGATTACGATTTGGAAATTCTAATTTCATCTGTGTAACCAATAGTGTGAAATAGTATCGGTTGTAACATTAAACGTTTAAAACGTCATTGGTGATCAAAAAGCGTACTACCGCGTTGCGATAAAAGTAAATAATTACAGCGAAGCTATACAGAGCGTAAAATGACCAAATATTGACCGCTGTATGAAAGCCGTATTAATATTGTGTTTAATGCATTGTGGCCGGTGTTATGGTTGCTAGGGCTTACGTTACGTATAGGGTTGCTGGGTGAGAAATTGTAAAACCAGTTTTCCAGCCAGTTCAACTGGGCACTTATTTGCGTAGCTAAGTTTGAGGAGTGTAATTTGAAACATCGATGATACTGGCCAACGTACTAGGTATCTCTAAGACCGCTCGACATCTAGGTCAACAAAAAATCCGAGTATAATCTGAAAAAATGATGATATTTGACATCAGACACTCTCTCTAAATTACAAGAATTCTACGCATTACCACGCGTCTTACACAAAAAAATATTACCCTTAATGCATCGAAGAGGTACTCGTAACTACTTTTACTTTAAAAAAAACTTACATGGCCTAATTTACCTATATCGTGATACATCAGCTCTAGTTCCCTAATTTACCGTTTATCCAAATGCCTGGCAACCCTACTTACCTGTGAGGAACATCTATGTTCATAGGTACACATTGTTCGCGTTGACTAGATGACAGAGTGCGTTGCTTACATTGCCTGTGTAGATACGTTTTAGTACTTAAACATGTAGGGGATTGACGCGGTATGTGTGTTGTACTAGTTTTGAAGAAGGTACTCGTAGACTTTCGTTGTTTGAAGGTATTTTAAATAATTTTGAGGTTAAAATTCGAATTCATGTCAATTTTTGAATTCCATAATTATTGAAATATAGATGACGTTACGCCTGAATTTTCTTTTCTGCTTGTATTAATTTTGTCATTTCTTTATGGAATCGTTTCGTCTATTAAATTCATTTAGCGAACTGGCACAATATAGAAACTGCACATAGCAACATTATAAATAATGAATTTCTGCTAATAATATCTCGATTCTCGGTGTAGTTAATCAAGCAAAAAATCCTTTTCGCAATAAAATCGTAAAAGTTTTCGTATTCTTACAAGTTCTCTATTAAACTCTATTAAATGTAACTATACTATATTCCCGGCTCGGGCAAAGTGTTATTGGGTTTATCCGTTAGGAAATTCTCAGTAGCAGCACGGAGTCTGATAATGTGCCCAGTACGGCAATAGGCTCGCCCCCTATTACGTGGGACCGAAATATTCATGGCGAAATGTGGGTGTAATATTACACCTCTGCCTTCCCCTTCGGGGATACAGGCGTGAGTCTATAAATGAGTCTATACTATAATATTGCTCAAGAATTCAATTCGCTAAATCTTTCCCGGTATATTTTGCTATTCTTTCTTTGTAGATAAAGCCTATTTACACAGATGAGCGTAATATACAAGACTTTAGCTTGATTGATACCCTTTCTTCTATGGATAGATATACAAGTAGACTTATATATTGCCATATTAAAACCATCAATAGATATAATTAATTCCGAACAAAAATGGCTATAGTATGAAGTGCTACCAAGTAGTGTTCGGTGTGCTACAACTGATCCACCTGGATCGGTCCGCGCTCATAACTTACGTGGACATCGATGACAGTCAGGTAAATATACATACATACACGCGTTTTATGCAGCGATAGCCTAGTGGAGAGACCGACAGACTGCTACGCAGAGGGTCCGGGTTCGAATCCACGGCGCGCACCACTGACTTTTCGGAGTTATGTGCATATTAAATTGTTAATTATCGCTTGCTAAACGGTGAAGGAAAACATCGTGAGGAAACCTGCATGTCTGAGAGTTCTCCATAATGTTCTCGAAAGACATGTGAAGTCTGCCAACCCGCACTTGGCCAGCGTGGTGGACTATGGCCTTACCCTCCTTATGATGGGAAGAGGCCCGTGCCCAGCAGTGGGACAGTATAAAGGGCTGATGATGATGATGACACGCGTTTTTTCCGTCAGTAGGCACAGACAACGGAACCAATTGTTTTTGTCCTTATAAACCTCACGCGCTTCCTCTACATTCATCACTCTAGAAATACAGGCACGCCGGTTCTGGATGCTTCGGACCTTTACCTTTTTAAAATTCTAACGTGTTTCAAAGGGCAAGTAAAGACTAAACTCCGACTCTAAAGTGGACCACGCACGCACACGAAACAAAGGAGATTTAGACCAAAGTTGGAGATTTAGACTTCTCTTTTCTTGGAGTATGTACAGACGTCGGTCTGGAGCGTCATGAAGTTCTTTAGCAGTTGTGCCGAGAATCAGTACCTTCGAACATTTTGGTTATCATCGTCATCAGCGTTGCTAATAAACTGCCTCACTGCTGGGCACTGGCCTCACTATGAGAAGAGCAAGGTACACCACGATGGCGAAGTGCGGGTTGGCAGACTCCCATGTATTTCGAGAATATTATGGTAAACCCTGAGACATCCCGCCTTCCTCACGATGTCCTACCTTCACCGTTTAGCAAACAAAATTGAAGAATTCGGTAAAGTTAGGTTAATAAGTTTTGTGTAAATAATAATATAGTCCGTGTGGTGAAGGATTAAGAATACGGAATGTCACCACCCCATATCATCCCGTGGGTGTCGTAAGAGCCGACATAGGGAGCATATTATGCAGAGAACAGCACTGTAAGAGAAAGAAAACTTGATACAAACCCTATACCAACCCGTTTGGCCAGCGTGGTATAGAAGGCCAATTCCTCCTTTCAAAGGAGAGGCCTAGTCCAGCAGTGGACTGTTCAAGGCTGAATGGGAATGATGATAATATATTAGCTTCGCCGGCGTATATAAAAGTGCTTTCTCTAGAATCATACTATTTATTGGTAAAACCGTACAAAGATCCATTCGGTAGTTTCTGAGTTTATAACATACATATATAGACTCACGCCTGTTTCCCAGAGGGGTAAGCAGAGACTACGGAACGCCATTTGCAACGAACCTGACATACCTCTCTTGCTTCATTCACTCCCATCAAGTTTCTCATGCATGCTCTTCAGTTTAGGGTACTTCTGACCTTTCCTTTTTTTAGGATGTCTCCAATCTGGTCAGAGAACGTCCGCCTAGGTCTTCCCCTTCGTCCTGTCCCATTCACACTTGCCTTATATATCTTCTTTGTCAGTATTTCGTCATCCATATCAGAGTTTATTAGTATTTTTTTAATGCACGCGTTCATACTGACAGACAGGCAAAAGGAGACCTCATTTATAATACGTAGTACAAAGATCTGTTCTGTAGTTTCTGAGTTTATCGTGTCGTCGAGATGTGGTCGCTAACTATGGAACATAAGCTCAGGGGGCGATGGAGAGAGCTATGCTCGGAGTTTCCCTGCGAGATCGAATCAGAAATGAGGAGATCCGCAGGCGAACCAAAGTCACCGACATAGCTCTCCGAATAGTCAGGCTGAATTGGCAGTGGGCAGGGCATATAGCCAGAAGAACCGATGGCCGTTGGAGCAGAAAGGTTCTGGAGTGGCGGCCACGCACAGGACATCGTAGCAGAGGTAAGGCCTCCCGCAAGGTGGACTGACGATCTTGTTGGGGTCGCGGGCAGCGGATGGATGCGGGTGACTCAGGTTCGGTCTGTGTGGATAGCCTTGGGGGAGGCCTATGTCCAGCAGTGGACGTCTTTCGGCTGATATAATGATGATAGATAGGTCGTCAAATGGGGTCTTCGTTTTATAATAAGTATAGATACATAATATAATATCTACCTTTGCGACCTAGCTTCGCTAGTTGAAGAATAAATACAATAATTCCTTCGATATCTTAGATTGCGCGCACCATCCGCGCTGCGTCCTCAGCACACGATCCTTGACCTCTGCCTACCTCCATAATTGTTGAATGTTTTCGTAACGAGGTATTGTCAACCGCATTCAAGTGTCTAAACGAACGTTTCTTTGATTTATCGCGTTTTGAGGCTTTGGTGTAATACGATGACATGACTTAGGTGTAAAAAGGTCTTCATACATACATACATAGACTCACGCCTGTTTCCCGGAGGGGTAGGCAGAGACTACGGAACGCCATTTGCAACGATCCTGACATATCTCTCTTGCTTCATTCACTCCCATCAGATTGCTCATGCATGCTCTTCTTTTCAGGGTACTTCTCGCCTGTCCTGTTTTTAGGATGTCTCCAATCTGGTCAGAGAACGTCCGTCTAGGTCTTCCCCTTCGTTCTGTCCCTTCCACACTTGATAGTTTGCAAAATTAAGTACTCGCTTTTGCCCTTGGCGCCTGTCTGCGTGGATGTCAATTATTGCAACAAATGGTAGCTTTTGTGTTATTCTGTTGTATAAGCTATACTACTGCAGCGCGCTAATCCCAGGAGCCACTGTTGCGTTTTGGATAATAATTTACATACAGGTGTCACAAGACCCATCACCAAGCCGAAGTCTACTCGTTGTGGACATCATGCCAAGTGATACTAACTAAAAATAATACCTGTTTTTTTTTTAAGTTTTCACATTTTTAACCGCTATTAAAAGCGCGCGCGTTCAATGCTCGAAATACCTACTTATCCATGGGGTCATAGGGCATCAAAAGAACATATTGGCGAGGTAAATTCATCGATTTTGTACCTAATTAGAAAACATCCATACTAATTTTGAGCCACAATATCTCCTGAACCAGTAATTTCCCAGTTATGGTGCCGAAATAAAAAATGTTCGTAGTGATTGGTACAACATGGATTTCAGTTTTCGTTAAGGGTCTTTTTAACGTGTGCAACCACGGGCTTGTCTAGTATTTGATCTATCGATGGATTTTGCTACTAAAGATACATATTTGACACAACGACATCCACAATGAAAAAGATCGTAACTCATATTTTGTAACTTTACAGGAGAGCGCGTCAAAGATTCAAAAAATTCTCAATTAATTCGGTTAAGTCCTAGTGCCTGGATATTTGAAAACTTAAAACTTGAGCGGATACTTTACATTTACATATGCTTAGTGTGTTAGTAACTTACGTAGTTTATTAGTTTTGTGAGTTACAATCATATTACACGGTGTAAACATTATAATGTGTCATTGTATCTCAGATTTACAATGCTTTGCATGGTATATTACACATTACACTAAAAAAAATATTGTAAGTCTGAGATCATCATCATCATCATCATCATCATCAGCCTTTAACAGTCCACTGCTGGATTAGGCCTGTACCTTGAAACGAGGAATTGGCCTACTATACCACGCTGGCCAAACGGGTTGGTTTAGGGTTTGTATCAAGGTTTCCTTCTCTTACAGTGCTGTTCTCTGCATAATATGGTCCCTCTGTCGGCTCTTACGGCACCCATGGGATGATATGGGGTGGTGACATTCCGTATTCTGAATCCGTCACCACACGGACCGAGTCTGAGATACAATGGCACAAATATTTAATATTATTAATGTTAGGCAAACATAGTAGCGTGTAACTAAATATACCTTTTTATCATCTTCATTGGACGTCAAGTTAAAATTTTTTTCTACTGGCTAAAATCGTAACGCGAATGAATTCTGATACATGGATGAGCGCATAAAAAAGAGAATTTTTTGTTTACTGCGGATATGATTGTAACTCAAAATCACCAAAAAGTGAGTTACGATGTTTTTCATTGCAGGTATCGATAAGCTCCATACAAAATAGGTAGGTATATCAAGATGTATCTCTATCAGACAAATCTATCGATACACCAAATACTGGAACCGGCCGTAAAAAAACTAGAACTTTTAAACTACCACATTTCTAATCTTAATATATATATTTATTGTGTGCGTGTGTATGTCACTGAACTCCTCCTAAACGACTGGACCAATTCTGATGAAATTGTTTTTTGTGTGTTCAAGGGGACTTGAGAATGGTTTAGATTCACAATTAAGTCCACTGGAAAATGTTTTTTTACTTAATTTTTAATTGGATTTCGGAATGTTTCACATTGGAACCGACGGACTGCGCTGCTATCGCAGTGTCAAATCTTACAATTATTAATAATTTCGTCAAGGAGTAGGTACATTGAAACCTTACCTGAATAATAAAACATAAAAAAATAAGGATTTCGAGTCGACAACATATATCCGCAAAATTCGGATTGTCGAGTATTTTGTTAAATTCTAATGGTTCTGACAGACAAATCACAGTCGCCATATTGGCCACTAGCGAAACCTCACAGATACCGGATAACATTTTGAGCACCTACTACAAAGTCTTAGTACTAAGTAGTTTGTATGTGTAAATACTTCTTGCAGTTATAACAGTTAAAAGGACAATTATGGAAGTATCTGCCCAATAAAGGAGATTTGTGTTACCCAGAACATAGATGATATACTATAACTAGAGAACCCCGAATTTACGCGAGCGAAGCCGCGGGCAAAAGCTAGTAGTATATATATTAGTGTGTAGAGTTTTCTCGTTGCCAGCTTCCGCCTCGGTATCAACGCTTTAATACCGCCATAAACAATTTATGTGCCATTGTGACCGACCGGACACTGAACCTTGGTACCTCGGTATCGCAGGCTCTAACTCATGAGCTAGGGCTCGTTAGGTCAATATCCTAGGGACAAGAATGAGTTATTGCTGCCAGTTTAAAATATGTGCAAGAAAATGGTGCGTATATGGCAATGATTTTAAAGTTGAGCCATTTGTATCCATTGGATACTTCAATATTGATACTCATTATCAGAAATACGAAAGTATATTTGTGTATGTTAAATTGAGTATAGTTGAAAACCCTGGGCAAATTTGAGCCCTGAACATTTTCTGCTAGTCAACTAGGTCAAAAATTCCTGCTAGTCAGCTAGGTCTGAAAGACGGGGCAAAAGTTTGAATTAAATTTGACACAGTCGCTTGGATATCAGGTTTTACCCAAGTATATGTGTCCATTTCGATGGAAAAGTTATACTACTGCAAAGCTCAACAAAATTCGTTCAGTAGTTTTGGGCTAAAGAGTAACAAATAATTATCCACCCATCCCTAGATTTGCACAAATCTTTGCGTTTTGTAATACTTAAGGATTGAATGAATTAATAACTAAAGGACTAAGGCCCTTATTACAAAACAGGGTAAATATAATTCCAGGCTTAGACCTTGATAGAGAATGTTTCAAAATACTTTTTGACGAATATAGTTCTTCTTCTTTCTCTTAGCGTTATCCCAGTTTCAATCTGGCGTCCGCTTACTAGTCTAACCGGATTTGGCTGAATATTAGCTTTTCCACAGAGCGACTGCCTGTCTAACCCGAAGGGATAGCGATATTCCATGGTTTAGACTAGTGTCAGTTTATTTAGAAGGGACTGACGCCCTGCAACGACTGTCAAAGATCTTCATGACAACCGGGACCGACGGCTTAACGTGCTCTCCGAGGCACGGGACAATCGATAATTAACAATTCAATACGCACATAACTCCGAAAAGTCATTGGTGCGCGCCGTGGATTCGAACCCGATACCCTCTGCATGGCAGTCTGTTGGTATATTCCACTCGGCTATCGCTGCCTCTAATTTTGACGAATATAGTTATTTATTCTTATTCGACTATTGTTCTAACGAATTTTTGTGAGAATAATTTTACAAAAAAAGTTATCAATAGTGCACGTATGATCAATTTTACACAGGTAAGTTTAGTACTAAACCTTGATTTAGATTAGTCCATGTTTAGTAATAAGGCGGTAACGGTTTGCGAGTTCATCTCCCTAAAACAATTACACACTTATACAGTAATTGTTACCAAATAACCGTTCTACGTCAGTTTGTCTTGCAAGGGATTAAGATAAGGGCCTTATCAGCCGTTATCATGGAATGCTATGGTGTCGGCCGGGTCTAATAAACATGGCTTAGTGTGGCGCAACGCGGTGCCGGCTTAGCCTGTTACACTTCAGAAGTAATACCATAGTAAAAACAGAATAGTAGGTTAGCTAAGGCCGCTCGGCGAGTTAATTGCCTACTCTTGCGTTGACGCACGGGTTGTCACTTGTTTACACCGCGGCGCCGGCTTTGTCGGCGCTCGCGCTTTTTCGTCGCTTTTTTAAGTGATCGCGCTGAATACTTAACAATTTAAGCTTGAATTTATTTTTTCTCAAATACCTACTGACTACCTAAGCGTTATATAACTATCTAAATGCCTTTTTTAATGAGAAAAAGTAACAAGTTAAATTTACTGTCGTTTAACACATTGTATATTATTAATAACGTTTATTACAAAACTGAATGTATTTATACAATTCAAGCGGTCGAGCAGTGAAGTACCTACATGAATGCGCTCGATCAGACGCGCGGCGCATCCCGTACTGAATCCGCGCCGAGCTTGCCGCGCTCGTGAGATTGTGTGCGTGAAAAGTGCGTGTGTACACGGCGCCGGCGACTCACGCGTACATTCAAACCAGCGCGGCAGCGCGGCGGCCGATTTGTATGAAGCTATCTTACTATTCTGTTTTTACTATGGTAATACGCTACGAAAATTTGAGTTTAGTTCATCGGTTAAAGATTTTAAGTTCATTTAGTTCGTCGGTTGATAATTTTCAGTTAATTTAGTTTGTTGGTTAATAATTTTGAGTCGATTTAAACTTTTGATTGACATTTTTGAGACGCTTTAATTTGTTGGTTAATGTTCTGTGAGTCTTGTGATGGATTAGATGTTATAAAGGCGATATAAGGTATGTTGTGTTCCGCTTTGGTTTTATTTAGAGTCGGTACCTTTAACCCAGTTATATAGTAATAGTTATATAGTAATACCCAGTATTCTTAATATATAAAATCCTTGCGTTACTGACTAACTGACAGACACGCTACAGCCGAAACTATTGGGCGCAGGAAGCTGAAATTTGGCATGTATGTTGCTTGGGGACCGTAGGGGTGCACTAAGAAGGGATTTCCCGAAATTCCCACGGGATCGGCCAAAACGGGTAAATTTAAAAAAAATGCAGGCGTAGCTGCTGGCGTCCTCTAGTTTGCAATAAAATTTATTTTATTTACTGCTCATAGACGCGGATTCAATAAACAGTGTTACATTTTCCTTCTGGTAAATCCAATGACATCGTTGATAGTTGAATAGGGCATTGTCTAATTGCCAAAGGTTTATACCATTGTTTAATCACTAGGCGAATTATATTATAGTTTTCCTATTAACGGACTCTGTACTTATAACTATTACTAGCTGACCCGGCAAACGTTTTGCAAAATTTTTTTTTTCTTTTTTTGAAAAATAGATGTTGGCCTATTCTCATAGATACCGGATAAGCACAAAAAATTTCATCAAAATCGGTCAAGCCGTTTCGGAGGAGTATGGGAACGAAAACTGTGACACGAGAATTTTATATAATATTAGATAAAGCTAATATTCGTAACTATTAATTATTTAAAAGCGGACTCCAAGCTCCGAAGGGCAAGCTTTTGTTGCAACCCGGACAACGGTGGGACGATGATGATAATTATAAAGTGAGACTGCCTCCGTAGTCCAGTGGATAGCGTATGCGACTGCTGATCGGAGGTCCCGGGTTCGACTTCTGGGGTGGGCAAATGTGTTACGGGGTTTTCCGAATTCTCAGTAGCAGCACGGAGTCTGGTGATGTGCCAGGTAACGACAATAGGCTCGCCCGCTATTACCTGGGACCTAAAAATTCATGGCGAAATGTGGGTGTAATATGATACCTCTGCCTACCCCTTCGGGGATACAGGTGTGAGTCTATAAAAAAAAATAAAAAATAAAGTGTATCTAATGTGTATGTTCCGTTTACCTCAAAACGGCAGAACCTAATTTAACACATTATAGCATAGAAATAGTAGGCCTTGAAGAGACGAAAATTACTACAGAGATTTTTTATTTTATTTAGGTTTATAAAATATGGCTTTGTATATTTTTTCTAATTGTTTAAAACTTGCTTTTTGCGTGCAAAGTCGCAGCCATAAGCTAGTTTAAAAATAATCTTTAAATACTTTCCGGTAGATAGTCAACGTCGCCGTAGCGTGTTCAAAGTGTTTTCTTATCAGGAATACGGTTCATACGGCACTTAACGAATGGGGGTCGGCAGATATGTACACAAGGTGATATACACATAATATGTATGTCGGTACCTAGTGGTATGTATGGTAGGCATATACGGGTGGAGATGAAAAGTGTGGTCGGGTTTAGGGAGAGTAATATGTTGATAGTAAATTATTCCAAAAATGGACAATTTATCTGAACTTAAAGCAAGGGTAATATAAGTAAATTGACAAAGTAAAGGAACGTTTCCAAAGGACACTCCTTGGATAGGTGAACAATTTTATGTTGTATTCTAATGACTTGAATACGTTGTTTTATTATATGCAGAAAACATTCAAGTGCTTTTTATTTACTATAGCTGTTTCCCGCGATTTCACCCGCGTCCTGAGGGAACTACTTCGCGTACCTGGTTAATGTATAGCCTAGTTACTCCTTGGTATATCAGCTATCCGCCAGTGAAACTCCCGTCAAAATCGGTCCAGCCGTTCCAGAGATTAGCGAGAAGAAACAGACAGACAGACACAAACATTGTAATAAATGTAATTTCGGTATATGTACCGTGTATACATCCACATGCATTAAGTAAAAAGCAGTTATTTTAATATTACAAAGACACTCCAATTTTATTTATGTGTATAGACTAACTCAGGCTCCGTTCCAAAATGTCCACATATCCGTTCCAATAACCGAATTCTTTAATATCCAAATAAAAACCGTACCACCATTGTTCAGCAGAGTGTACATCGTTATACACTCGGTGTGACTCAGCCGCTGAGCCATAAAAACGGCCAGATAACATATCGTGTGTTTAAACAGACGAATATGTACACCTCCGTGTGTATATACGTATGTATGTACAATTGGTCGCGGACGATACACTTTCCGTTACCTCGGAGTAACATTTTCAACGATAATTATGTAGTAGGTACACGTTTTTGTATCGTCGATATTCTGTCATATCTGGTTAGATTAGTAAGCGGACCTCGGGCTCCAAAGCGTGTAAGTCTTGGATGCAACCGGGATAACGCTAGGGCGATGATGATGATTATACGTTTTTGTATCGTGTCATATATTAATGTAAAATTTTCTCTCTTTACAGAGGCTCTCAAGAAAAAATGGCGTCAAAGAAGAAGAGGCCAACTGGTACTGGGACCCATCGCCCCAGTCGTCGAAACCAAACGAGCATGACGTCGAAACACATTACAAAATACAAATACGTGCTCTACAAGATGAGCTATCCACCATAAAAGAAAGAGATACAATCGATCTTAGACCTGATGAAGAACTAAACAGGCTAAGGGAAGAAAACAGAAATCTTACTGCCAACTTAGAAGACCTGGATAGCCAACACCAAATAGCGATGGAAAGACTTCTTACATTAAAGAAGGAACTGCAGAAAAATTTCGAAGTCTTACTACAAGAGCATGAGGATTTAAAAACTACAAATGAGGAATATGCTACTGAAATCAAGAATTTAATGGCTAAAATCGGGGAGAGAGATAAGGAATTAGAAACTATTAAATCGTCTAAGTCTGATTATGATACTTTGCTACATAAGTATAAAAATTTGGAAAGTATACACGGTTTGTTGAGAGAGAACGCTGAGAAATTCCAAGAGGAAAATCAAGAGCTGCACGAAGAAGTATTTAAGTTACAAGAGCAGGTTACTAAGTTGGAGCATGATATAGAAATAGTGAATAAACAGTCAGAAGCATCAGATATGGTATCAAGGTCAACATACGAAGAACTTTTAAAAGAAATCAATGAATTGAAAGACAGGCGAAATTCAAATCAGATGCATTTTGATGAGATCAACATAGATGATAATGCCAAAAGTGTTATTGATTCTCTTAGGCGTGAAATTAGCGAGCTTAAACACACATTATTGCAAAAGGAGAGCCAGGAAAGCGGTGATAATAAAGCCATAAAACCAGAAAAAGTGATGCAGCTATACAACAAATATGTAAACTTTGAACTTCCTATTGATTACGTCGGTGAAATTCCGTCTGCTGGTGATAACATAGTTCTTTTTAAACTTGAAAGTGTTTTTAAAACTGTACATTCGTTCAAAAAAGAAATTGACGTTTTAGAACATAAGCTATCAGAGAGAAATCTTAATACTAACCACTTGCAAACCCAAGTAGACGACCTTACTACAGAAAATGATTTTCTAACGACTGATATACAACATTTAGAGAGAGAATTGAGTGAAATGAAGAAAAATAATGACTTCCTCATATCAGAAATAGCAGCCTTAAAGAATACGTCCAAATTGGAACCAATTATGGAAACGCATGAAGACAACTTAGCCAAATTAGAAACAGAGCTTGCTGACTGCAATAAGTTAAATAAGAACTTTGAATCAGAAATTATGAGGATAGAAAAGGAACTAAAAGAAGTTAGGACTGAAAAAATATCACTAAAGGAAAGTCTTAATGATTTAAAACAAAAATATACTACAATGTTAAGTGAATTTGAATTGTATAAAAATCAAACTAAAGAAGTCGAAGAATTAGAACATAATGCCAAAAACTTGGAGAACGACAACCTCAAAAAAGCCATGGATGAAATTGATGATCTAAAGAAACGTCTTAACTCTGCGTATGCTAAAAATGAGCAGCTTTCTATAGACATACACATACTAGAAAACGATAAAGTATTGCTTAATAAACAGGTTGATGACCTGAAACATGCGCTTGAAGAAAAAACGGTTGCGCATAAGGAACTAGAAGGCCTGAAATCCTCCCTTGATAATAAATTGCACGATTTAGAAAATAAACTTGACACAGTAATTAAACACAAGAAGGAGCTTGAAAACGATAAATTAAGTCTTGTAGAAAAGGTTTCAGTGCTTGAAAATGAACTATCACCAACACATAACAATACTCACAGTATGGATGAAGTAGAAAAAATAATTACCGAGAAAAATTCACTAGCTGAGAAGATAGAGCATTTAGTTAAACAGAACTCGAGCCTCTCAGAAGAAATAAATCGGTATAAAATATTAATTGAAGATTTACAACATAAGGAACGTACTCTTATATTGGAGAATAATGATCTTAAGAGTAATGGCAAAAATGAAAACAAACAGGCTGTCGATTACTTAAAAACAAAATTAATTGAACAAGAAGCACTGGTCAACGAAATCGGTGCCTTAAAAGCTGAAAATCAGAAATGCATTGAAAAGAAAATTCAGCTTGAATCTGAACTGGTTTCAACCGATGGCAAAATTGTGCATTTAGAGGAAGAATTTGATAAGCTCATAGCAGATCTGAATGAGAAAGATAGTTTAATAGATGGCTTAAACGCAGCTATTGCTAAAAATAATGTAACATTGACAAACTATAGCCAAACTATTACGGAGTTGGAAAAGAGTATTGCTATAAAAAATAATGAGCTAGAAAATCTTAAACAATTGTTAGAAAATGCCACATCACAACTAAACGAGAGCAATTTGGTGTCTAAACATAGCCAAGAAGAGCTGATAAAATTACAACATGAAAAGGAAGAAGCTTGCAAGACTATTGTATCTCTAAATGATGAAATCCAAGCAAAGAATGTAAAGATATCGACTCTAACATCAAAAGTGGAAGAATCGGAAAGAACATGCTCTGAATATAAAATGGTTATAGAGAATAAAGACAAAGAAATTAAAGAACTCAGTCAATCGATAGTTGAATTAACAGACAAAATAAAGACGACTGAAAACATAACACATCACAATGACGATTACGCCAAATTAGCTTTAGAAAAAGAAGCATTAGAGAAGCAGCTAACCGAATTTAAAGACTGTCTTTCTGTGAAAGAAAAGTCACTCGAAGAATTGAAAGAAAAGTACGAGCAATTCGAAAAGATGAAATCTGAATTCAACACACTTTTAGATAACGCAACTGCTGAGAAAACTGAGCTAATAAACTTGGTTAATTTAAAACATAACGAGAGTTTACAGTATCACAACGAAATACAGAGGCTGAATCATGTTATATTGGAACAGACAAATGAATTCAAGAAAATTATCGAAGATAAAGATAGGTTACTACATACATCAGTAGAGAATTGCACAAATTGTGATCGGTTGAAAACAACACTTAAAGAAAAGGACGATATTATAATAGCTTTGAATCAGAAAGCAAATGAGTATGACAAAATGCATGCAAACCTTAAGAATGCAACTGATACTGTTGTGCAGCTAAAGGAAAGGTGTGAAAACTTAGACAGAAGCATGGCGATACAGTTAGAGCAAGTCAGGACATTGACGGCGCAAAATGCACAGGTAAAATATCATTGGATACTAAAATATTCTTTAAAGTTGTAACTAGAATGGTTGATAGAAATTTGAGGTAGTCAGTGAACCATTAGCATTGCATTGTCTGTCGTGGATTCGAGCTTCGAGCTTTTGGCACATAAGTATCAGACGGTACCAAAATAGGTTGTTTCTAGTTCCTAGTATCAATGTGCTCAAAGTCATCAGCTGTATTAGAATGAATGTTATTGGCAAATTCAGTCTATGTCACTGCCTTCTTATTTACCACGCAAACTTTATCTAGCTTTACTTCTGTTAGTAGCAGACGAAATAATCTCACCCTTCGCATTCTATTCCTCTCCAGTTGTCAGAGCAAGGCCAGAACTGTGAGCGGGAGTTGGAACGCCTACGTCGCCATCTCGTGGAGACGGAGGAGAACTACACCCAGGAGTTGATGACGTCAGAGCAGAAGCTTACGGAGTGCCAGACGAGGCTGCATCAGGTCGAGGAGAGGGCTAAGCAGACTAGTACCGTGTACACAAGTAATAGGTAAGATAACTTATGGCGTGTCTTTGTTGCTTAGCCGGGTCTAGTAGTTAGTTATCTTGACTTTTAACTTGTCGACTGCCCCTGCACTGATCAGTGCTTTACATAGATTTTCTATTATGTCTGGTATTGCGGCATTCAAGAGGTTACGTTCCTTAAGTTACGTTACACGATTTTTGTGATATTTTACCAGTTCCCTGTCCTTATCAGCTGGTCACATTAATTATTATCTCATTCTTCATACAGTATCACACGTCGATACCTCTATATGATTGGTGTAATTCATAACCGGCCCCTAAATCGGTGTGTTGTGTGTTGAGCACTGATTATATTTGGTCTTGTCTTCTTCTTCTTTTTTTGCCTGCTCTGTTCCCATATTACTTGGGGTCGGCGCAGAATGTCTTGCGCTTCAATTCTCTCCTACCAGACGTCATCTGATTATTCACTCCCTTTTCATTCATGTCATCCTTCACACAACACTTTGTGTGATCTACAAATTGTTCTTTCGAGTCTGGATGTACTTTGTATTTGTAAAGTTCATCATGACATAGGACGTATAAATAGTCTGGACTTTGCTTCACAATGAAACTGAAATATCAGGTCCTTAATCTCACGTACTCTTCAATTTCATACAATGAAATGTTCGGTTCCATAAGAAAATATATTTAAACAATCAAACCAAATGACGTTTAAATTTTAGACTGGGATTAATGAATATCATTATCCTCCTACCACTCAGTCAATATGCTTTACTTCCAGCATCCGAGCCAACCAAGAGGTGGAGACTCTACGCAACCAGATCAAGCTGTTAGAGAAACAACGTGACGAGGTACAGGCGAGACTGAGCGAGGCAGAAGACGCAAGGAGTAGGAGTGAAGCTGCGCTCACCAACTTGCAAGTGGTGCTAGAGCAGTTCCAACTAGGTAGGTACCCCTACCCATACTACTCCATGTGGTGACAAACTAAGAATGTAAAGTATCATCACCCATATTCTTATCGTGAGAGTCGTAAGAGGCGACTTAGCAAAATATATGAAGCCAAAATATAGTATATTTTGGCAGCCAAGGAAAACTGCACTTTAATCCTGTACCAACTAGGGTATAGTAGGCCAAATCGTCCTATAGTCTCACAGCACTGTGAAGCAAAGTAAGGCTGTAGATGAATAAAAGGGTTTACTATTGTTTGACAAAAAACGTATGACAAAAGATCATTTTACAAACAACGTTTGAAAAACTAATCATTTGACAAACTTTCATTTCGCAAACATATTACTTTAAAAACAATCATTTGACATTATACAGGTTTCGCAAATGTGTTACTTAGAAAATAATTTAAATGTTAAATAATTATTTTAAAAATAATCATTTGACTAAATAATTCGTTTGCCAAATTGGTGATTGTACAAAAAGTTAGTAGATAAATTATTAGTTTTTAAAAATAACTAATTTCTAACCAATACTTACGCGAAATTTTGAAAATATTTAATTGCTTGGTTGCAATTTTCATCTTGGACAGATTATTTATAGGCAAGTAATAATTTTGTATTAATACTAATTCCATAGAAACTTAAGTCTTTTTAAAAAAAAATACACACTGCCTGAATATAGCGAAATAAGTAGAATTCTGTTCTGGCACTCGCCGGCCGCTGCCGCGGCACGCTCGTTTCGCTTGCTCGGCTCGTGCGTTGTGGTCGCAGTTATAACCTAACCTAACCAGCCATTGTTTCAGTTGACCCTATACAAAGATTGTTGTATTATCGTAGATTTTGGTTAGTAAAATATTTACCAAGCAAAGCATTTTGTCAAATGGTATTTATGCTTTACGTTGTTTTGCCAAATAACATGTTTAAAAAATAATCAATTTGTAAATTAATGTTTAGCATAATATTAAAATTTTACATTCCAATAAAATTTGTATTATGCTTCCAATGACGTCCGAAGTCCTTTATGAGAGTACATCGATTCTTTCACCTCGCCTGGTCGCTAAATGTCGCTACTTCCGTTTCCTGGATGCACCTACAGCGCCATCTACCGCTTCCGGTCTGCAACTAAACTACCTCCCAAATACAAGCCGCCATCTTTGTCATTGTACGGCTCATAATGGTATAGCCCCAGGAAGACATTACTGGGACTTCGGACGTCATTGGAAGCATAATACAAATTTTATTGGAATGTAAAATTTTAATATTATGCGTTCCGTTTGACGTCCGAAGTCCTTTATGAGAGAGTGTTTGTTATCTCCTGGTGGCTTGTATTTTTGATATTGACATTAAAACGCAACAATGTGATTGAACATAAATATAATGTGAATTTAAATGCACATTGCCTAAGATGCTAGGTACAAATCAAAACATTTCTCTATAGGTATTATGAATCAGGTTGAAAATATTGCGATAGAGATTTTTCTAACCTAATTTCCCTGTTAGAATTATTGATTTGTTTCAAAACTTTCTAAAAGTACATATAATGCTGCCAATTAGCCTTAGCTAAGATATCATTAATATGGTAATCTTCTACCCAATTTAAAGATGAGACTGCTAATCTACAGCTTCCAGCTGAAGCCTGAATGCCAGCCTCAGCTAGAAGCCTCTTTATCCAACCACCCATCATAGCTGCAGTAGCTGGCCTTATAGGCCTTCTAGTTG
Organism: Euclidia mi; assembly: GCA_944739405.2. NCBI lineage: Eukaryota > Metazoa > Arthropoda > Insecta > Lepidoptera > Erebidae > Euclidia > Euclidia mi. The sequence goes on along the minus strand of OX123205.2, from coordinate 38,929,593 downwards.
CTAAGAATAAATTTGTAATATTTTCCCGGGTCCCTTGTGTATATTTACTAGTGTACGTAACCAAAATACTGCATCGATGCTTTAATCCGGTGCGGCTAAAAATGTCCAGCTAGATTGTTGATATGAGGATGACTCAGTTTTCGACCCGAAAGCGGGGAACAAGGTAATAGAATTAGTGTTACCTACAAAATGTTGACTATCAGTATGTAAAAGAGTAAGATCATGTACTCTACGGCCAGAAAATAACAGTAGAATAGCAGCTGTGTGTCTAGATACTTGATATAAACTATTTAAATTTATATTGCAATTCTTTAAGAATCTGATCAAAATCCTTGCATCCCAAATCGGTAATTGAGAGGGCGCCGGTTTTTCCATGGAAATAGCTTTCAGTATTATGTGTTTTACTATCGGAGTTGCGGTAATTTTAACATAAGATATTGCTTCGCAAACGGATGCAATAACCGATTTATGAACAAGAATAGTTCTGTAAGAAAGACCATTGGTCAAAAATAGATAATCGAGATACCTAGCTACGTTTTCTGGCTACGGTAAACGAAAATTAATGCTATTTCCTTGACAAAATCTCACCCATTTACTCCAAATAGGAGCATAAGTCTTTATTGTAGACTGCCTCCAACACGATGACAATGTTTCTCTTGCAGCGTCCATGTATCCGTCAGGGCATCCCACCCGAAATGAGCCAGGCTTCCAGGTGTAACTTTCCAACTTGTGCCGGCGGTAGCATTGTCGCTGTGTCCACCAGCGTCTTCTCCAGGTTTCCGAGTTTCATGAGACGTTTCAGAGCACGATTCTTCAGGTCTGGCCTCCAAAAAGGCTTCGTCCACTTGAGTGCTACTAGAATGTACTGACCTGAGGCTGAATTTAGGTGATCCATTACCCTGGGTATTAGGCTGGGTGGCGGGAACAGCCATGCAAGTCGGTAATGCCAGGATCTGCTGAACGCGTCGTGAAAGTAAGCGTTCGAGTCCGACAAGTCTAGCGAAACAGTTTGCTACGACATGTGCTGTCTGTGATGCAAAGAGGTCTACTTCTGGCGTGCCTCACATGGCGAACAGTCTCGATGTTGCCTCGCCTGTGAGGTGCCACCCGGCTGCGGTGCGATTTCGTGAGAGGTGATCTGCTTCGGTGGGGCACAGGTTTGGTAGGTGGTGAGGCCGAAGCACAATGTTGAGGTGGTCCACCAGTTCCAGCAACTGTTGGGTCAGATCTAGCAATTGACGCGATCGTGTTACTCCTTCGTTTTTTATATAGGAGACAACTGTTTTTGTCGCTCTGAAGAATCACTGTAGAATTCTGGAGCTCCATTGCTTTGGCTGATATAGCGGCTATCACCGCATACATTTCCTTCAGATTGCAATGCCATTTTGTCTGGTGTTGTTCCCATAAGCCTTTTATCATGTCGTTGGTCACCAGGACTCCCCATTGAATGTCCGACGCGTCGGTGATGACGTGGTTCGTCGGCATTCTTTGGGGATGAATCTGACTTCTGACTGATATTCTCCTTCATGAGCTTTTTGCTGTTTCGCTGCAGTAAGCGGCAATGCAACCTTCCCCGGTGGGTGATGAAGGTTGCAAAGTTTGACATAATAGGCGTTGTGCCTGTTTTAGGTTCCAACTGCCGGCTTCGAGTTGCATTCGCAACATCTGACGAATTCGTTGTATTTTCTCTAAGGATAGGGATTTCGTGTTGAATTTGGTATCCCACGTGACTTCATGAGCTTTTTGCTGTGTCGCTGCAGTAAGCGGCAATGCAACCTTCCCCGGTGGGTGATGAAGGTTGCAAAGTTGAGATGACCTAATAGGCGTTGCGCCTGTTTTAGGTTCCAACTGCCGGCTTCGAGTTGCACTCGCAACATCTGACGAATTCAATGTATTTTTTCTAAGGGTAGGGACTTCGTGTTGAATTTGGTGTCCCACGTGACTCCGAAATCGATTAACCTCGTTGGTGTTGTTACCGATTTCTCCATATTTTTCCACCAACCCAGACTGGTCAAAAACTGTATTGCGATTTCTATCTGTGCTGTAAGCGTATTTCTGTCCTGATGTACTACCAGATAATCGTCTAAATATACCACTAATCTCAACCCTTTTTATGCGGAGTATTTCTGCGGTCCAGTTCGTTACCGAGGCGAAAATCCGTGGTGCTGCTGCAGGGCGAACGGTAGACACGTCATCTGTAGTAGTTGACTTTGATAGCTGATCCGGAGAACCTTCTGTGTCGATCTTTTACTGGCAGGTGGTAATAGGCCTGACTTAAGTCCAGTTTCACCATCCAACCTCCGCGTTGTAGAAAATTTGGCACTTGGTGATGGTGAAACAGATGGAAATGCCTTGAGATTGAAAATTTTTCGACGTTTTCCGTTGGATTTCGGAATTATGAATAGAGGCGAGATAAAAAACGCTGTCTTGCTGAATGGTATTCTGAGACCTGTTATCAATTTCCATATTGATTTTGGTGGATTGAAAAAAGGCCCCAAGTGTTTTTAGACAGCCGCCTAAAAACCCTGTTGAGTTCTAAAAAACGCCCCCCCCCCTCTTCTTGGCTGACGAGTTATTGCGACGCGTCGGTGATGACGTGGTTCGTCGGCATGAATGAATCGGAATCTTTGTTTTCAGCCCGTCTGGGTTTATTATTGTTATTCGGCTGACCCCGAAACGGCTTTGCGTCAGCAGAAGAGGTCAAGGGCTCTGGCGATTTTTGCCCGGGTTCGGGTAGAAGCTGGGGGCTGTGACAACCGGAGTCAAACATGTATTCGCAAGACGGCGGAATTTTTCATTACCAAATAACTGTTTAACCTTTCATAAATATAGGACGCATTAAGCTGAATTTCCTTAGAGGCAAACCAATCAACTAGATTCTGTAAAGCCGAGTTCAAGGCTTCATTTTGGGCCAAAAATGCATTGGATAGCGCTGCGAAACTACGTTCCATTTGAAACCAACGTAAAGGAGCAAAAAGGTCCTTCAAACGGCGCAGCTCCTCATTTACTCTTAATTCGGTAAAAGCCGGAAAAGCCGCGTACTTTTTCTGAACGTCTGTATACCGAACCACGTTCCAAACGGGTGAGTCAAATCTTTGCGTAACCTTAATTTTTTAGATACGTTCTTTTTGACAGAAACGTCCAAGTTGGCAATACTACCCGCATCAAATTTGGGTGGATTTAAAAACTGTTCATTGGATATTGGTAGTGAATCAAAAACGAAGTATGTGGCATGCTGTGCTATTAGATAAGGGTATTTGCACGTTTAACGGTGGGGCCTCCGTAGATGAAGTAATTTTGGCCGTTAAAATAATATTCAAATGACTCACCAATTGTTGTGACAATAAGTCAAACCTTTCCTCCAGATCCCGTGGACCGGTACGCCTTTGTCTTGGTGGCCCTTCTTGATCCGACGAACAATCCGAAGAATTATCACTATCACTATCACTTGAATTAGGCGTGATGACCTCTATATCACATTTTTATCAAAGAGGTTACAGGTAACGGAAGATAAACTAATAATGTTTTAAATTAACTTTCTACTTAAATCTCGAAAACTAATTAAAATAATATAAAATTAAAATAATATAAAATATTGCGACAAAATTAATCTAATAAATGTAGATTTTTTCGTAACGACCATGTGCTCGGTTCGAAAAACGACGCAACAATGACAAAGATGGCGGCTTGTATTTGGGAGGTAGTTTAGTTGCAGACCGGAAGCGGTAGATGGCGCTGTAGGTGCATCCAGGAAACGGAAGTAGCGACATTTAGCGACCAGGCGAGGTGAAAGAATCGATGTACTCTCATAAAGGACTTCGGACGTCAAACGGAACGCATAATAACTTTTTTATAGTAAATATATCGTCTAATGAGTAGTTTATTAAACAATAGTTTGTAAAATAATAAATTTATAAAGTATGATTTTGTCAAATGTTATTTGTCAAATGAAAATTTTTCATTTGTTTTTTGTCAAATAAACGGACACCGAATAAAAGACATTAATACGAAAAGCTATGATAAACTTTGCATTGCAACTCTATTTTATTTTGGCGGTAGGTCAAATAACAGTTGGTCTGTGGTATCGAAAAAGATTTTATCAATACTGGTAAGACCAGAAAGACCCGGACTTCAAGACAAATCTCTTGGAAACAACCGGGATTAGTAAGTATAATGATGATGATGATGATGAGAACTCTTACAGCAAAACGGTATTTCTCAGTATATTTAATAACAGTATTAATTTTATTAAAATAAAGCAAAAGAAATGACGCTTGATATTCGAACGTTTCCAAAATATTACTTTACAGACAAAGAACGCGACGTTTACGCCGCTACAGAGAAAATCAGAAACAAAATGGAGGATCTGAAACGTCAAAACCACGGCCTTCACGATGAAATAGAAAGGCTAAATACCAAGCTGGAAGAAGCTTTAGCCGGTCTCCAAGCTGCCACCAGGCTAGGAGATCAGGTTGAAACGAAGACAGCTCAAATCAATGATTTGAAAGAACAAGGTAAGGAGGCTAGAAATTTGTGAATTGACGGTAAACTTTTGTGTTGAATCGCAGATATTTTTCGCTGTTGCCATTTTTAGGATGATTAAAGTTGTATTTTACTGTTTTTTTGTCATATTGGTAATATAAATTCATGGCACACTATGTAGGCACCGTCAGCAATTACTTTTTAAACCATTTAAAGTTGTGCTTAGTACGTATTTAGCTGCCTTACGTGTCTCTTCGATTCGATAGACGTTTGGCGCACTGATTGACTTAAACCGAGTTCTTCGACGGGGCCCTGTAACGGGCTAATCAGTGTGCCAAAATTCAATCCAATCGGTATGGACTTGTGGACAATAAAGTCATACCAAACTCTTCAAACAGTTGAGTACTGTTTATTGTCAGCAAAGGACAATGGCAGATCTCCATACATCGAAATGTCTGAAATTAAATTGAAGCGCACAGTAATAAAAAATATATCAAAAAATTCTGCTTAAGTAACAGAGTCTATAAATGATTCTATTTTGACTCGCGAAAGCTGGAAAAAAAAAGATGTCGGTGTTTTAATTTTTAGTTAAGAATGAACAATGTAGGTACGTTTGAATTATTAAATGACATTTATGTCAGATTGACATCAAAACGCAGAAGTATTCTGTAGCATCATGGTAGCATCTAACTGTCACATCCAAAGACAAAAGCAGAGCTGCACATTTTAAATCGATTTTATGTGAAATCGATACAATATTAAAACGATGCTGTGACGTTTTTATTTGATTTAAAAGTTGTTTTGCTTCAAAAATATTAGCTTATAAAATTAAATAACTGCATTTTAATAATTATATTTTAAACCAAATCAACCCTTTCAAGGTCGATCGTATCGATTACTTCTTTAATAATCGATAAGGATCAATAGCTCTCACGTCTATTCCTGTCTATGGCAACAATCAAATAATTAAGTAGGTACCTAATTCGTAATCAATTGGTATGCTTTTTATCATCATAAAATATTCCGTCATTAACGAGACAAATTGAAAATATTAAAAATCATAGAAAAGAAAACCAATTTGTTTTGTTCATATGAAGTTTAAGGTCGCCACAACAAACCCAGACTAAATTCTGCCATTGTTCTTTCAGTACATAATGTAAAAAGGTATTTATTAACATATTAATATGTTCGTGCTATTCATGTCAGATGTCTTATATCTGCGATTCAATAGTGATGTATTTTTATTTCTGAATAGTGATCTAGTATAGTATGTAAACGTCTTTGAATGCTAGTATGAGATTGTAAAATTATGATGTAGATATTGTATTTCAAAACAATGTACCTTTTCTCAGATTCAATGCATCTTTAGATAATTATAATATTTTAGAATGTTTTCTCGATACTGTATAATTAGATTAGATCGAATTTGTTTTCGTATAAATATATTTGTGCGTATTGATTTGTTATTTGAACATATTTTCAACAGTAAATATAGTAATATTTTATTTAAATTGTTGGACACATAATTAAAACTGAAAATGATTTTCACCGAATCCAAAATTTGAAAACAAATCTGTTTTAAAACTACTTTAATCCAACTTGTTCTTTCACGGATACATTTATCTCAAAATGAGCCAGCTTTTGCAGATTAGATCCCGGACACGGGTGAATCAACAAATTGTAGGTAGAAACAAATTGTGGAAGACACCCACAATTTTTGCAAAGTTTTGGTTGGCTTATATTTTAATTCTGTCCGTGTGGTGACGGATTAAGAATACGGAATGTCACCACCCCCTTTAATCCCATGGGTGTCGTAAGAGCCGACAGAGGGAGCATATTATGCAGAGAACAGCACTGTAAGAGAAGGAAAACTTGATACAAACCCTATACCAACCCGTTTGGCCAGCGTGGTATAGTATAGTTTTATTGCCCGTTCTTTCTCATGGTTCTACCTATTGCTTTGCGAACGTGGCAGTAAATGTAAATGTAGAAGCATACAGTAATAATGTTTTACATCTCTCATGTTCGGTAAGTAGGTTCTTATTACCTCCAAATGGGGCTTGTAGGTGACTAATTAGCGCTCTAGGGTAATAATGTAGCTTTTCTAGCTACATTATTACCCTAGAGCGGTAAGTAATTAAAAAAAAACACTTCTTTCTTTAAAAAAGTTCGCGTACATCTAACCATTATACTGGCAATAGACATCATGCATTCAGCCCAATGACCAAAGAGGTCGCTTTGTTATTCAGCCTTGTCTTCGTGTGAGTAAATAGTCATCAATTTTTAAATATCGGCAAAGCTCAATATCGTTCTTAAAAAAAAAACATTAAAAAGTTCTTTACTTGATTCTTTTTAATGAAAAAAGGCGGGAATAGAAAACTTTTACTTGAAATATTATTTGTTTTTGTTTGTTTTATAATTACGTGCTAATTAGGAAAAAAACATGAGTTGTTTAAGTGAAGCTGCACTCCCGATTCAATGAAAATGGAAGCTGAAGCAGCAATTAACAATATTTTGCCTGAAACTTCTAAAGAGAGATATTTGAAAACTTACGACGATGTTTACGATGTTTTATTCTTGTAATGCCGGTTTTTTTCTACTTACCTCACAATCGAGATGTAAAACAGAATAGTTAGCTCGGGTGTAAGCACCAATTGCACCCTCGAACTATAGGCGCCCTCGCTGCGCTCGTGCGCCTAAATATCTCGGGCTGCAATTGATACCTTACAGCCCTTGGCTACTAATCTACTATTAAATTTGAGTATAAGTAATTATTTTATAAATTTATTATTTTGACGTTCATAAGCGCCACATTGTGACCCAAATGAATAAAGGATTTTGAATTTGAATTTGTAGGCCAATTCCTCCTTTCAACGGAGAGGCCTAGTCCAGCAGTGGACTGTTTAAGGCTGATGATGATGATGATATTTTGAAAAGTTTTCGACGAATCGACATTATTAATCGTGCGTCTTTTATAATCCATACGTGTAATTTATTGATTTAGAATATACATTGTACTTATTATGAGCTAAGATTCTCGAATTACAAATCAATACGTACCCAATTCCTAAGCTCCATAGATCTAGTCGGATGTATAACCACCATACCGTCACCTGGCTAAATATCAGCTGGTAATTCTGGGGTGATTCCGCCCAGGCTACCAGTTGGTATGAAGCCAGGGTCGGAACTCACGATACCTCATCTAGACCCATGTAAGTTAAATGTTCAGTGTTAGATGTCGTTGCGATGTTTTCGTTTGATTTTCCATTAGTTTGTCGATGTTTCGTGCCGTCGTTTTTTGTGTTTGTTGAGAGCACTTTATTTATTTTGTTGATAGTATTTTAAAGACTTGAAGCTAAGTTAGAAAGATGGCTAAACTTTTCGCCAGGCATAGAGAAAATTAAGAAAACATGGATAATTTTGTTCATGCTAACGAGATATAAGCAGTATTGCTATTTACCAAATAAAGCCATATACGAATTTACTATTAAATAAAAGGTAATATTTTGTTAAATCTGTAATTAAATATTCTGTAAACTATTCTATCGGTGAGGCTATTAAGTCGACCCTGGGCTCCAAGGCGAAATTATTGGATGCAACTGGGATCACTAAGACGATGATTATGAATGCAGACTTAGTAATATCATTAGATTATTCATTAATACACAACCGATCATAACATTCATAACATAAACTACATCCGAATGAATTTTGATAAACATCATTATCATAAGGTTACAGACACGTAAGTGCATTGATAAAAATAGGCATAAGCTTTCATTCGACAATCAAGAACCAGCGCTTCCGCCTCCTTCGGTTTAATCTCATTTGGTAACTGTGAGGTTTCCGAACGCAGCGGCCGCTGTCAGCTGTCACTCTGACAGATGTCAAGATGACGGCGGCGCGGACCGCGCGACGCTCAGATTACCATATGGGGTTTGACTGAGGGTCACGGCTTCACATCGTGGCGTCCTGTGTTTTCACCATATTTTTTGCGCTTTTGATATTCTAGTTCTATGTTTTGTTTTATTGAGATTTTTGTTATTGTTGTCGTTACATCTCATCATCAATTAATCTTTGCTTATTAACAAATATATTTTATTGTTGGATAGACAAAACTGCCGCGACAATAATAAAAATCTCAATGTATCGCATTATTTGCCTTAAACACCAGCTGATTTATGTCTTGCAGCACATTGTTTTGTTAAAGCGTTTTTTTGTGGATGTTTTGTTTTTTTTTTTACCTCTTTTGGGCATATGCATCGATCTATATTTCATTCATGTAGATTTAAATTCATTCAATAAAGAATCATAAAGATTATTTTTAACTTGTGTCCGAGGGATATGTCCAGAATTGGAATTTTTGTTCATGTTGAATGTCTCCGCTATAGAAGAGTAGAGATTAGAAGACTTCGTAGTTGCCACATTGTCTCTGAGTATTACTTCAGGTACTGGTGGATATAGAAAAATGGGAGACGGAGGTCGCTCTCACTCTTGACATATCGTTTAAGAAATATAATGCTTTTAATTCACTAAAACTTTGATTTGGATCTATCAAAGGGATTCTGTCAGATCCTAGTGCTCGTCTGTATTACTGCTAGGTGTAGCTGTAATCAATTGATACGTATATTACGTTGTAAAGATGTTTCTTCTGCCTACCCTGAAAGGGTAGGTTCTTGCTCACCCTGAAAATCTAAGATACATCTTGAAACCATGCTAGTATTGACGCACAATTTATATCGATGATTTAATGACAGGTACAAGTGACTTCGAACACCAAGACGTATAACAGTCTTGGATCGCAAACCGGATAACGCTAAGATGATGGTCAATGATCCATTTTTAGTGAATTAAAAGTTTTTAAATCTAATATCGCTTTGAAAAGCTGTAGAGTGTTAGAGCGGCAGTCGCCCCCATGCCCAGTGACTGAATAATACTTTGAGATCGTGTGCGCATGTCGACGTGCCACCTTTGAAGATGTTAGCTGCATGGTAAGAGTAGAATATAGTATTTTGATGTTCCAATTTGTTTATTTATTAAGTCATTATTTAGTTAAATCTGGTTTTCCTCGTAAGCGGGCCCCGGACTCCAAGACGAAATCATAGCATACAGTGTTACATCGAAATGACAAAACACTGTTTTTTTAATAACCAGGGAGTCCAAATCTACAACCATTCCGATATTAATATACTTCGTTTTGAGTCCGTTCAAATATTGCATACGCGTAGATTTATAGCTCTCTCCATAAGCAGATGTCTAATTGTAGGAGAAAGCTCTTCCACAACATTGATACATGTAATTTTCAATCTGAAATATGTTTTCAAATTAAAATCGACTTGTGGAATATCTGAAAAATCTAAATAGCTATATGTTGACGTAATCACTATCCACAGCCATACCCTCTCCACTTGAATGCTACCGTAGTAATAAAATGGTTTATGGTCTATCATTTACAAATTATAGCTACATATTTTGTCTTGTTTTTCTCTATCTAGTGAGAACTCTCCAAACATCAGTGGCGGCGGCAGAAGAGAGATACTACAACGCAATATCGAACCAACAGGACAAAGTCGACAAGAACCTGGTCAAAAACCTCGTCATCAACTATGTGATGACCGCCGGTGGAAATAATACCAACAAGTGGGTATTTAATTTAATTTCATAGCCGAGAGAATACGTTTTCTTATTTTTAACATGTAATAACAACAAGACTGCCTCCGTGGTCCAGTGGATAACGTATGCGACTGCTGATCGGATGCCTTGGGTTCGATTTGCGAGTCGAGCAAAGTGTTACTGGGTTTTTTCAAATTCTCAGTAGCAGCACAGAGTCTGGTGATGTGCCCGGTAACGGCAATAGGCTCGCCCCCTATTACGTGGAACCTATAATTTCATGGCGAAATGTGGGTGTAATATTACACCTTTGCCTACCCCTTCGGGGATACAGGCGTGAGACTATAAAAAAAATAACAACAAGATGCAAAAGTGGATCGTCCATATAGCGAACTAATGAAATTATGGACAACCGGTCCAGGCGTTGAGGGTCATTAGAACGCTATTACCTGGCCACAATATTACCGTCTCCGAGCACGGGATGAGCTTTTGGGTGACTTAAGAGGCGGCGAAAAATAATGTCGCTCCAACCCGAATCTGGTATTGAGCCGGTACCGCTCACATGTTCAAAAAGGCAACTATTTGTATTGTAAATTTTTGACATGTAGGTTCTTTCGCGATATTTGCTTTTATGATAAGAATAATATTTTATCAACATACATACATACATAGACTCACGCCTGTTTCCACGAAGGGGTAGGCAGAGGCATATTAAACGCCCACTTTTCGCCAGTGTTTTGATCCCACGTAATAGGTGGTGAGTGGGATATTTTTATTGCCAGAGCCTCGTCCGTTGATCGGCAGGTGCACCACTTGCAGGTGAGGTTGGCTTGGGACCCTAAGTTCTTGGTGGGAACCATATGCACCCTCAATTTAACTGGAATACGATGAAATTATGAAAACTGCAAGATTCGCGCTACGAGCGTGATTTTTTCATAGCCAAACTCCTAACGAATTATTCATTTATTCCGCAGGACCCAAGTCCTAAGAGTCCTCTCAACAGTCTTGGACTTCAACCAGCAAGAGTGCGAGCGTTTAGGCCTCGTCCGAGCGGCGAACACGACCGACAGTCTAGCGGCGGAGTTTGTCAAGTTTCTGCAGAACGAGTCCCGACCGCGGGCGGCGTTGCCGAACATGATGACACTCGGACAACCCACCAGTAGGAGTACTACGCCGAGCTCTAGGAAGAATTCCACTATATGTAAGTTTTCTAGCTTTTTATGGGTTTGCGAAAGTGTAAGACAAAGACATATTTATTTCTGCCTTCTGGTTGTTTACAATACTTAGGCTAAGAACTCACGGAGCGATTTTCACCCGCGACCGCCGCGATGGTGGAACTGCGGTTTTATTTCTAAACTCACAAGACCGGTTATTTGCGCAGCTTTCGCAGCCATCGCGGCTGCGATCATCGCCCGCAGACGTGGCGGGCGATGATCGCAAGACGGGCAGTAAAACGATCAGTTGAGTTCCAGACCGCCATGGACACACACCAGAAACGAGCTGTTGCGTTATATTTACTTCACAGAAGATTTAAAAAAAGAAGACCCAAAAGGTTCTGGGTGCATCCACTGATTCAGTAAAGAGATCGTTATGGATTATTTGTTACTCTTATTAGTCAATTACCACGGTCGCCCGCCAACCGATCGCAGAGCGCGCGGGCACCACTCGCCAAGGCTGCGCGCGATTCCTCTAGTTGCCCGCCGGTGCAGCGGGAACCGCAAACAACCGCGCACACCGCGGGCGTAAAACGCTTCGTGAGTTGTGCTTTAATTTTTTACATATATATCTGCATCCAAAGAAGCTGCGGGCCCGCAACCGCGGCGTTCGCGGGTGAAAATCGCTCCGTGAGTTCTTAGCCTTAGATAGACCGCAAAAACAATTATAAGTAGGTCAACCTAGAAAATAAACTTTTCATAGTTTTGTGAGTCGTTGTTTTGTATTCTACAGTTATTTATTATTTAGATTTTGATAGGTATGTAAACTGATCCGACAACTAACCAGATGCACTAATAAATGTTTAAGTTCAAATTACCAATAACATTCCTCGCTAAAAATAGGCCTTATTCAAGTATGTTGCCATTCTCAGGTTCCTTACACGATTGGCAAAAGACGACCCTTTGTTTTTATACTTCAACGCCATTTTGGGGGCGCCAGGGGGTCGCGTTAGCATTCTACCCTGACACCCCGGCGGATAGCCCGAAGGCCACAACCTCCTTGGCGGCGGATGAAAGTGTTGGCCTCCGCCGCCAAAACACCCAGCCGCACAGGATAGGGAGGACGGCAACCTGACAACACCCCATCTCCCATTCCTCTGCAGCCCCACCACGACACAACAAATGGTGCGCCCCCATTTGGTCGCGGGAGATAGGGCGCGCGGCAACGCAACACCGACACGCCTCTCCTCCCGCGACCGCACCCGACACAGAGGGACAGACAGAACTGTCCCTCGCACCCGCACCTTTGGACGCATCCTGCGCAGGCCCCCTCCAAGCCCACGCGGAGCGTCCACTCCCGGGATCTCTCTTAGCTTCACCGCGGGTGTACAAGCTACGGTTACTAAGCTCCCCCACCACGAAAAGGTGGAGAAAACCAGATAATATATCTTTAAAAATTAACGTTCAAACCAGATAATATATCTTTAAAAATTAATGATGACATAATTGAATGCCCGACAACTATTGCCAACATATTTAACAACTATTTCGCGACGGTAGGTAATAATCCTAATCACACAGATTCACACAAACCAATTGGACAACATGTCATAAACTCACCAGTATGTTCTATGTACTTGCGACCAGTCGACCAAAAAGAAGTCATAAACATTATACACTCCACAAAAGACAAACATAGCAGCGGCATAGATGACATACCACCTATATTATTAAAACAATGTGCAATGGAACTTTCCACTCCCTTGAGTCATTTAATTAATCAAAGTTTTCAAGAAGGCAAATTTCCCGATTTACTTAAAATTTCATTGATTAAACCCATACACAAGAAGGGGGACACTCTAACCCCAAACAATTATAGACCGATTGCTCTACTCCCGACATTTTCAAAAATCTTTGAAAAAGCAATGTGCAACCGTCTGTACGCATTTTTAGAACGATACAATATACTAGACGATAGTCAGAATGGGTTTAGAAAACGTAGATCAACAACATTAGCGGTTTATAAGTATATTCAGAGAGCACTACAATACCTAAATGATAAGGAGTATGTTGTTGGATTGTTGCTTGACATGACCAAAGCCTATGACAAGGTACTCTACAACATACTCTTAATGAAATTAAACGGTTGCGGAGTTAGAGGACCTGCTTACTCATGGTTTAAGTCATATCTTAATAATAGGACACAAATGGTACAAATTGAACATTTTGATAGAACCTCAAAAGAAATAAAATCTACTCGATCTCAAGTTATACATCTATCATGCTCAATTCCTCAGGGAAGCGTTCTAGGATGTATATTGTTCTTAATATACATAAATGACTTGCCAAAAACCTTAGACTCGGGAAAATCTCTACCAGTACTTTTCGCTGACGATGTCTCGATTTTAATAAAATGCGACTACTTAAACTATAATAGTCAGATCCAAAACACTCTCCAATCTATTACACAATGGCTCCAAGAACATAATTTAGAAATAAACACACTCAAAACAAAAGTAATGCAGTTCAGGTCACACAAAAAAACACCCCTTTCTCTACACATAACACACGAAAATACACTAATAGAAGAGGTCAACACTTTTAGTTTATTGGGTATAAACATAGACACACATTTAAACTGGAAAACACATATAGATCACATCAAATCCAAATTATCTAAATTTACATACGCTCTATTTCAAATTAAACACAGCACAGACACACAAACAGCATTGTCGGCATACTACGCATATGCATACTCCTGGCTGAGGTATGGGGTCATGCTTTGGGGTAACAGTGTAAATGTAGAGGAATTATTTATAATTCAAAAGAAATGTGTCAGAATACTAGCACATATAGACAATACGCAAAGCTGTAAACCTTACTTTACTAAACTAAATATCCTAACACTACCATCAATATATATACTCGATATATGTACATTCGTTTTCAGACACAGTGACTCCTTTAATAAAGTGAAAGACATGCACAATTTAAATACACGCCATAAAGACAGACTACACTTACCTCCTTCAAAAACAAAAATGCTCAACGAGAGCCCATATTACATGGCTGTTAAGATATTTAATAAATTACCTAAATTTGTTAAAGAAGAAAAGCTTGAAACAACATTTACTAAACGCCTCAAATTTTTTCTGATCCAAAAATGCTATTATTCTGTTACAGAATACCTAAATAATAAATGATTAGAATTGATTTGTTAGAGACGTAATAATAATAATAGTAATACTTATAATCATAATAATAATATAATCATAATAATAATATAATCATAATAATAATAATAATATATTCATAATAATAATAGTAATATATTCATAATAATAATACCTACATGTCTAAATATTACGCATATGACGAAGCTCTTGATTACACGAGCTGACTTATTTTGACATAATATTTTAAATAAGGACATAATTATTTTTTTGTATTTTCTAATCTTGATTACACGAGCTGATTTATTTTAACATGTTTTAAATAAGGACATAACAATTTTTTTGTATTTTCTAATTCTATATCCTATCGATCTATTAATACTAATTCTATGTTTCTTAATTTCAATAATGTTATATAATATTCAATTAATTGTACTACGGACTACCTCTACAACTATTAACTGTACATAACAATTATAACAATGTTTTCTATTTACTTATCTTATAATTGCTAGTCAGCTCTCAATATTGCTATGCTTGAAAAAGGCGCTAAGTTTTAAGCACATACCATTGTATACCATCACCATGTACACTTAGTTTTGCAATAAATGATTTGATTTGATTTGAGATCCCACGGGGGAGGGGAGCAAAAGACGACCCTTATAGATTCGACATACCTGTTTGTCTATCAGTCCGAAGTTTATGCGAGTCCGTACGTGGAAGTTATGCTTCCACTTTATTTATAAAATGAATATAAAATTCTCTGTGCTTATGTTAAAACATGCTCCTTTATTTTCAGCGCAACCGACCTTCCCACCAACCATAGCTGGACACAGCAGGAATCCCTCGACGGGGTCTAACAACCTGCTCTTCACAAATATTGACTCAATGGACACAGCATCCCAAAGGTCGAGAGATTCCGATAGGACAGAGCCTAAGGTGATATCTCCAAGCCTTGATACCGGAGTTAACCAAACTAGGAACACCGAAGGCGCCATACTGAAATCAGTTTTAAAAGACATGTGATTGTAATTTTTTAATGATTGGGAAATGTAGCTGCTGACTGTGAGCGACGTATTGTTTGTTTTGCTGATAGTCAGCAGCTATTGTTTCGCTTAAGATTTTTCGTGTCCATTGTAAATTTGTTTTGTATGTTAGCTACGAAATTGAGCCTTTAAATGTTTTGATGATAAATCATGTTTTGTTTATTTTGGTGCTGTCTTGAATTTGTCTTTGGATGTCAGCCTTTACAGTGGATATGAAGATCTTCTTGTGAAAATTAATATAAAGTTACTTTAGTTTTTAAATCGTTTGATTTTTGGCTGAAATTACAGAAACTCTACTACATCTTTTTTTAGCTTCGCTTTATAAAGCATATATTACCACAGACAACTCTTATAATAAAATCATCAATCATGAGTATTGTCTTTGGTTATAGACGATGTATTAAAACTTATTTTATTTTCCTGAGATTTTAAAAATCTCATAATTTTCTGTCTACTATTTGATCATAAATTTCTTTAAAATCAAACGATTTAATTCCAAAAACTAACATTTAGTTAACGCCATGTATAAAAAAATTAACCCAAACGATTCTAGATTTTATTGGCTTTTTATAACAAAACTTTTCTATTCGATAAAACAAAAGAGTCCTTCAACATATTTGTCCACATAAATTGATATTATGTTGCATTTGTGCTAATTCTCTGCTATATTGGCATTTGTCACGGCTAAAGAAAATATAGATACTATTTTAATATTTTCTTATATTGTACTTGGTATTGCTGGATGACTTATTAGATTAAATCAGGATGTTGGGTACCAAATGCATTACACTTCAGTTGCTCTTCATCATATTAGACTATAGACTTCTTTTTTCGTTTCTTTTTTCTTGAGACATAATTGATCTGTGGCAAGATATAATTTGGGAAGACGCTGTCTCTTGGAATCAAGTTATTACTAGTGCAGGACTCAGAGAATTCTAAAATATTGTTAACGTGTATGTTATGGCAATAAAGAAAAAGGCCAAGGCAAGACATAGGCCTTCCCTAATAATCTCCACACAGACCGTTCTTGAGCGGTCCGCATCCAACAGTTTCCTGGGATCGCAACAACATCGTCGGTTCTCCTTGCGGGAGGCCTACCCAGGGCCGTTCCGACCCAATCCAGCGCCTGTGTGCGAAATGTATGAAGCGCCTGTGCAGTGGCGTAGGCTAGCTTGGGGGGCACCCGGAATGGCGAATGACCTTTTTTTTTTCGGGCTAACTGTCGATGTCGTTAGGATGGGTGGCACTCCCTACGCCACTCTGCGGCGCCTGTGTGCGAAATCTGTGAAGCGCCTTTTTTTGCATCCTTTTTTTAAAATAAGTGTTATATTTAACGCATATCCCGGCGCGCGGCGCCCCTGTCACCCTGGCGCCTGTGTGCGCCACGCACATTACACATAGGGAAAGTTCGGCCCTGGGCCTACCCCTGCTGTGTCATCCGGTTAAAGGCCGCCACTTGAGAGAATCTAGTACGAGTTTTATACAGTGACGATAGACTAGTCGAAGGGAACAATTTTCATACATTTCCTAAATGTGCCCCCTAGCGGGCTCTATCGATCGCTACTCTCCGATATCCGATCTCCGATCCGCTTTTAGAAAATGTATGGAAATTGTTCCCGTCGACTAGTCTATCGTCACCTTGACGATCGATTGCAAAACTCGTGGTAGACCCTCAGAAGTTCTGCCCCAACGGCTATCAGTTCTTTGAGCTATGTGCCCTGCCAATTGCCTCTTCAGGATTTACTACCCCTGCGGATCAGGTTCTGCCAATAATTATATTTGAAACATCCGTTTTATGTTTCGCTCATCGGTTCAAAAACACTCGTATATTGTTTATTTTTGTTCCATACATTAAATGGTTGAATATTCCTATCATTTTTGTTCCTCTATCTGGTGTATCTATGCCACATATTTATATATGAACCGGATTTTATCTCCATTGCAAACGCTGCCTTCGATTTAAAGTCTCGATTTTAAATTTATTTCATCCATATTTTTTTCACTTCGTCATGTAAAGATACTTGATTTCTTTATTTAAAATCCAATATGGTGTCCAATTGTCACTGAAAACAAAATATATAAATAATATACGCATTTAATTCCTTTTCAAACAGCAAATAATTTAGTTGTTTGCAAATTGTGTTAGTTTTAATTACTCCGTACCGATAGTTTATTATTTTGGTGCCTTATTATTGTTTAGCTGATGACCAATTTGACAATATGTCCGGTTCATTTCAAAGGAGGATGGGCAAATTGGGACCACCCTCCAATAGCAATAAGATTTATATCATTGGATAGGTCTTTTTAATAGAAACAACTTTTATTAAAACGGCTTTGTCGTCACAGTTGTCCGTTCCAAGATATATGACATACAAGTTTCGATAAAAATATGTTGGAAAAAGCGTTTTTTTTATAGTGCTTAGTACTTTTATTTTATTATTATGCTTTATTTTGCAAACTGACTTATTCTTGCGTCTGCCCAAGCGGTTGGTACGGTGCGGGGTGCAACTTTTAGGAAACTAAATGTTATCAATACTAATATTATAAATGCGAAAGTGTGTTTGTTTGTCCGCCCTTCATGTCGCAACAAAGCAATATTATATCATTATTTTTTGTGAGTAAGTTAGTTGAAAGATAAAGATAAGATAAAGATAAAAATATTAAAGATATAAATCTAAGCTCTTTTCGAACGTCATAATACTAAAATATATACTTATGTCCCAATTCTATGCTTTGTACGTGTTTAGTCCTGTAGAAGATGCGGCCAAATAATGCTTAGATCGATGTCGTAGAAAGAAGCGAGTGATACGGAAACACATTAATTCACGCACAATAGCAACGTACGACTGAGATGTGACGTTGACTTTTTTTCCTGCTTTGCCCCAAGCGCACGGCGGCGTCGCCGCTGCTCCAAGTAACCGGTTTGGAGGGGAAGGGGGCACTCCACACTGTTCCTAAGCGCTTGGGCAGGCACGAGGACGAGTCAGTTTGTAAAATAAAGCATTATATAGTACTAAGCACTATAATAAACGCTTTTATCAACATATTTTTATCGAAACTTGTATGTCATATATCTTGGCACGGACAACTGTGACAACAAAAGTGTCATAATAAAATTGTTTCTATTAATAATGCCTATCCAATGACATACACCTTATTGCTATTGGAGAGTGGTCCCAGTTCCCATACATTTTTGCCCATTGTCCTTTAGAACACTCCGTGACGTTATTCGTAACCGTCATTTTATTTAAAATTAAACTTAGAATATCGCGATTTTTATACCTTGATATTTTTATATTAAATTAATTAAAATATCAAAGAATATTTCAAGTTTTTCTTAGACTGGAGGTATATGAAAATAAAGAATTATTCTTTTCAAATACTTGGTCATCAGCTTATAAGCTTAATTATTAAGTTGTATAGAATTGTAAATTGTGTAATTAATAAAAATGTATCGTTTTATTATGTTCAATTAATTAATGTGATCTATTATAAAATTATTGTATTAATAATTAAATGTGTTTCACGGTACTGTACAAAAGTGTAGTATTATAAATAATAATAATAAAATGTTTTTATTTTAGATTATAATAAATATTTTCCTTTTGTATATTTAACGGCCCTGTCACGACCTTGCCGCTCTGAGCGGCGGCTTAGCGCGGGGCGGCTAGCGGCAAGATCAAATGTATGAAGACGTTCGAAGCACGCCACGAGCCGCCGCGCACAGCGATAACGCGCGCGTTTTTTTTGGCGCGATTGGCTGCGCGGCGAGCGGCGCGGCGGGCGGTGCGGCGAGCGGCGGGAACAAATGTACTGCGACCGAGTCCGACGCCACGACTCCGAGCGGCACAGACAGCGTTACGCGAGGGACGAACTAGGCGGTTAAACTATTTGTTAAATATTTTGTGGCGGTAATGAATACGGAGACATTTAAAGTCGAAATTTTTAAACGGTCGCGTGTGTGGATAGCAACACATCCGCTGTATAAATACAAAAATGTTAATAAAACGTTGCGAGATGTAATGAAACAATGTTTTACAGAATGTAATGGTAGGTTTTAATATAAATCGCAAACATTAAAACATTGTGTAATGTACATATAACATATGTACCTATTTAGGTACAGACACAGCTACTATGAAAGTTAAAAGGTGATTTACCTACCTACTTAACGTAATCTACGTTGTGTAGGTACCTATTCAACGCCTCATTAATTGCGAATATGTATTATTCCTTTGATATAAAATACTTGTAAGAAATGAAGATCCAATGTCGACAATTTTGTAGGTATACCGTATAGTTACACAAAGATATTTTGGTTATCGCCATATTTATGGGTAACTCCGTCGCGCGTCGGCCCAAATACGTCCACATTTGCCGCTGCGTTTACCGCTGCTGTAGGGTCGTGGCGTGCACGACGCTCTGCCGCGCCGCCCGCCGCGACGCGCGCCGCTTAGACCGATCTCGTGAACAGGCCCTAAGTAACTAAAAGCAATATATAAAAGACTATAATATGTATATTATTGTGTTTGTTTATCGCAATAAAATAAAAAGAATGGGATAGTTATGAAACTTATTTATTTTGCCATCTTATTTTTTTTTACTTATATAGAGCTATAGCAGAACTTCAACAATCCTATTCTTGTCATTCTTCTGCGACAGATAGGTATTTGTTTGTTGGGCTAAAAAGATAGGCAAAAAAGAGAATTATATTTCATTTGGTTTGAATATTTCTGTCATTCCTTACCGTTTTATGGGTCTCTCTTTCCGGATGCTACCATATTTTCACTAACCTCAAAAGCAACTGGCCTATTCTTCATTCTACATCTTAATAAAAAAAAACAAATGTCACAAATATTATTTTGGAGGTAGACAACGGAAATGTAGCAAATTCATTGAAGTGTCAAAAAGTACCAAAATATATAAAAAAAAGGGAAAGTTGTACCCTAATGTAAAAGGCCATAGTACCCTCATTTTCTTTAGAAACAAAAAATTCCATAGCTGCATATTTTTATACTGTCCTGCCTCTCATTATAATTTATAAGCATGCTTTATGCGATAAATAAATTGCAACAAGCCAGACCAAGGGATTTCCTATGCCATCGATTTTAAAGTGCTTCGTATTAGTTCAAAGTTAATTGAGCATAAAATAATGCTAACACTTTTGTATGCCACTGTATTGTTTAGAATTTGTAAATTTTAATTTGTGTATATAATACTATAACGCTCCTACGTTAAGGGCGTAGGAAGTGAAACAAATGTATTCTTTTCATAATGAGTTAATAAATGAATGATTGAAGTATATTTGGTAGTTTTTTTTCTAAACATCCTTGACATAGTGTTGCGAGTTTGAAAAAGTGCATCTCTTTTTGATCTGGCAAGTTCGTTTTATGGAAAAATATGTGAAAAATCTTATTTATATCGGGGTGCCCAATCTGAGTTTGCACATATATGGACCAGAATGTACTTACGAAGTACGCTCGACAAAAGAAAGTACGCTTAACGCTTTTACGACAAAGCTGTACTGCGTATAATTTTTTCTTGTAAATGAAATGAAAAGAAATACTTCTTTACTTCGTGTAAAACGGCATATTTAAAAAAAATATCGTTTTATACAATAGTTTTTAATGTGTTGAATTAGAGCAGCTCAGTCTCAAGCGTTTTGGTCGTCTTTATAATCACATATAAGCCGTGTGGTTGACGGCATAGAATACAAGTGTCACCACCCCCTATCTTCCCGTGGGTGTCGTAAGAGGCGACTAAGGGATAACACGATGCAAATACCATCTTTGCGTAGAGACGGAAAACTCGACATCAAACCCTATGCGACTGCCTCGTTGGTCTCGCGGCATAAATGTGCGCGTGGGATCGGGAGGTCCCGGGTTCGATTCCTGGGTCGAGCAGTGTTATTGGGTTTTTCTGTCACGAAATTCTCAGTAGCAGCACGGAGTCTGGCAATGTGCCCGGTACGGCAATAGGCTCGCCCCTTATTACGTGGGACTAAAGTATATCTGGCGAAAAGTGGGTGTAGAACTACACCGCTGCCTACCCCTTTGGGGATAAAAGGCGTGACGATATGTATGTATGTATGTATAATCACATATATATTTTGATAGCTGGACAGGAGAGACAGGACAGCAAGGTTGGCATGTCCTGCTTTGTAGTTCACCATTCGAATACACGCTGGTTCATGTCGCATTAAGTAGATGAAAATAATGGCTTAGTCATGTTTGGCTTTAGCATAGCATGCTCTTCTCATAAGCTAAGTTGCGGAGCACTTCACATGGCTTCTTCATTTCTGAGTGCGGTTACAAGAAGACCCTAACTCAACATACAAACATATACTCACGCCTGTTTCCCGGAGGGGTAGGCAGAGACTACGGAACGCCATTTGCAACGATCCTGACATATATCTCTCTTGCTTCATTTACTCTCATCAAATTCCTCATGCATGCTCTTCTGTTCAATATACCTACTTCTAACCTGTCCTGTTTTAATGATGTGTAGCGACCATCTACATAATACCCGCACAACGCCATCTACCCAATGAAGACGAAACTACTACAGCACTACTCCACCTAACGACGCGGGAAATATTCAAACGATCCTGAACCGCGATATCAACTTTCGCGCGCTACGACGCATATATACAACTTAAAAGGATGTCCGTCGGCCTGCAGGCCACCAAGCACGACCACCCAGCTTGGTTAGAGGCTCCTCTCTCTAGTTGGAGGAACACCACACCTTTATCCTCCACAGATGTCTCCGATCTGGTCAAAAAACGTCCGCCTAGGTCTTCCCCTTCGTCCTGCCATTCACACTTGCCTTGTATATCTGCTTGGTCAGTCTTTCGTCAGCCATCCTCTCCACGTGCCTTTAGCATAGCATGCTCTTCACATAAGCTAAGTTGCGGTCCTCTTCACATGGCTTCTTCATTTCTGAGTAGGTACAATCACCAGAAGACCTAAATCTCACTTAAAGTCGATATTTAGTGTGCTGCACAAGCGTGCATTCGAAATATAGTGAGCTGCAGCAAGATTTTGTCGCACAAGCGTTGACCACCCGGTGGCGTAGCGGGAGAGTTACGACTGCCACGCCGAACGTCGCGGTTTCGATGCGCGCTCAAGTCGAAACATTTGTGTTCGTGAACATGGATGTTTGACTCGCTCTGGGTGTTTCTATGTATAATATGTATGTATTTACGAAAAAAGCAGCGATAGCCGAGTGGAGAGTCCGACAGACTGCTACGCAGAGGGTCTCGGGTTCGAATCCACGGCACGCACCAATGACTTTTCGAAGTTAAGTGCGTATTAAATTGTTAATTATCGCTTGCTTATTGGTGAAGGAAATCATTGTGAGGAAACCTGCATGTCCGAGAGTTCTTCATAATGATCTCGAAAGACATGTTTTTTTTATGGTAACAGACGGCAAACGAGCAGACGCAATTACCGCCGCCCATGGACACAAGCAACACCACAGGAGTCACAAGTGCGTTGCCGCTCCTTGGGGTTGGGAAAAGGGATAGGATGAGGAAGAAGGAATAGGGGATAGGGCCTCCAGCACTCTCACTCACCGAACGAAACACAACAGTTTAGGTACTGTTACTTTACGAGTACGTCGATTTTCTGTGAGAGGGTAGTGCTTCCCCGGTCGAGCCGGCCCATTTATGCTGAAATCAGCAAGGCTCTACTACCTTGCAAAATGTGAAGTCTACCAACCCGCACTTGGCCAGCGTGGTGGACTATGGCCTTCCCCTTCTCATAGAGAGAAGAGGCCCGTGCCCAGCAGTGGGACAGCGTATAATATACAGGGCTGATGATGGTACGAAAAAAAAAAGTATAACATGTATGGATATCCATTGTCTAGTAAGCATAGTACACGCTCTGCTTAGTTTGGGACTAGATATTTTTGTGTGTAGGTACCTATCAGGTACAATGTTATTATTATTTCATGGATCAGCAATGTAAAAGTGCCCTAGAGGCCACTATTAGCCTCTGGGGGTGCTTTTAGAAAATATATGGATACCTAATATTCAAATCAACGACTGACGCACATGCTAGTTGTGATTGCGGCATAAGGTTTAGTATAAGGTTGCGGCAAATCATGAGGTTCTTAGTTTCTTAGTCCGATTTCAGAGACGATTTTAATTTAAAGGAAATCCCTAAGATGTACCTATTGACTTAATAAGTATGTGCTCTTTGGTTAGCACTATCCGCTTGCTCTATTGGGCTGATACCAAATGAGCGTAATACTGAGATGTGGCATGCCTATCAGGTTGCCAGAATATATTTATCGGCCGTAAAGAAGCACTGTCTTTTTGCGAAGAAACGGAAAACTCAACATGAAACCCGTCTAGCCAGCGTATACCTACAGTAGGCTCAACCCTCCAATTGAATGACAATGATATTGCGACAAAGATATAAGTCCCAAGCCAACCTCACCTGCAAGTGGTGCACCTGCCGATCAACGGACGAGGCTCTGGCAAACAAAATATCCCGATAAGCGTCAATAGGCTCGCCACCTATTACGTGGGATCAAAACACTAGCGAAAAGTGGGCGTTTAATATGCCTCTGCCTACCCCTTCGAGGAAACAGGCGTGAGTCTATGTATGTATGTATGTATGTACATAAAAACATAACTCACAAACAAATTGTCGTATTCGTACATTTTAAAAATCAGCTCTACTATTGACTGCCTCCGTGGTCCAGTGGATAGCGTATGCGACTGCTGATCAGAGGTCCCGGGTTCGATTCCCGGGTCTGGCAAGTGTTACTGGGTTTTTCCGAATTCTCAGTAGTCGGAGTCTGGTAAGGTGCCCGGTAACTGTAATAGGCTCGCCCCCTATTACGTGGGACCTAACAATTCATGGCGAAATGTGGGTGTAATATTACACCTCTGCCTACCCCTTCGGGGATACAGGCGTGACTCTTTAAAAAAGAAAAGATATAAGAAGCAGCGATAGCTGAGTGAAGAGACCGACAGACTGCTACGCAGAAGGTCTCTGGTTCGAATTTACGGCACGTACCAATGACTTCCAAGTTCAGTGCGTATTAAATTGTTAATTACCATTTACCCCTTGCTTATCGGTGAAGAAAAACATCGTGAGGAAACCTGCATGTCTGAGAGTTCTCCATATTGTTTTCGCAAGACATGTGAATTCTACCAACCCGCACATGGCCAGCATAGTGGACTATGGCCTTACCCTTCTCATACTAACCACTCCTTACTTTTATGGCAAGCTATCTCAGAGATCGGAGGCAATTTGTGAAAATGGGACAACATCGATCTGACGAATATTACACTCGCTCCGGAGTAAGCCAGGGTAGTACATTAGGTCCAACTCTATTCCTGATCATGATTAATGATCTTCCTAATATGGTACGTAATGCTGAGTGTCTTATGTTTGCTGATGATCTGAAGCTTTACCTTTCTGTCACCAGCAATAAAAATTGTGATGCACTGCAATGTGATATCGATGCGGTTAACACATGGAGTAAACAAAATAAACTTCCCCTTAATATCACAAAATGTAAAACTATTACTTTTACTCGGTCCCGTACTCCTATACTGGTAAATTACGAATTGGCAGGCACTCCACTAGAGCGTGTTACCGCAATACGTGACCTAGGAGTCACTATAGATAGCAAGGTGACTTTTCACGATCACATCAAACAGACAACGAAAGACGCAAATAGATCTCTTGGATTCATAATTAGAACCACCCTGCAGTTTAAAAATGTCCAGGCTATCAAATTGCTTTATAACGCCTACGTACGTAGCAAGCTGGAGTATAATGCAATTGTGTGGAGTCCAAAAGAACAGCTGTATGTACTCATGGTCGAAAAGGTTCAGCGTAAATTTGCCCGCTGCATATATAAACGTACCTACGGTTACTATCCATTTTTGTACCCGTCCTTGTTTGTCTCAGGTATGGTTGGACTCGATACGTTAGAACTTAGGAGACAGTTTTCACACCTAATGCATTATTACCAACTATTAATCAATAAGATTGACAATCCAGCAGTACGAGAGAGCATCTATTTTTATGTACCTGATAAATACTTGCGTGCCTGTGGTCGACGACAGCATCAATTGTTCGCCTACCCAACATCAAACCGATCTTCTCAAGCACATAATAGTCCTACGGCTAGGGCAATAATGCAAATCAATAATTTTTTACAAAATAGTCCAGACACAGACATATTTTTTGATAAACCATCTGTAATTGCTATTAATATTATGCGACATATCAATAACCTATGACATTAGAATATAAGGTGTAGTGCAATAAATGAATAATTAAAGCATATTCAATAAATAGTATTCAATATCAATGTCAAAAATTAAATTTTAGGTATTATCTATAAAATTGTAATAAATGTTAATAATGTTCATAATGTAATCTTAATTGTTATATTCCTTGTTTAATTTTATTTGAAATGTTTAATGTTGTGATTTAATTTATTGATAAGTAGGTATAAATACTGAGAAGAGGCCCGTGCCCAGCAGTGGGACAGTGTATATATAGATAGACTCACGCCTGTATCCATAAAGGGGTAGGCAGAGGTGTAATATTACACCCACATTTCGCCATGAATTTTTAGGTCCCACGTAATAACCTTTAGCATTCACTAGCATGCGTGTTTATGTTAAAGCACAGAAATTATTTCTTCATGTTGTTTTTGTTTTTATTATGTAATTGAATCGTATTTCTGACACTTGTCTTTGTTAATCGATTATGTAAGTTATGTAACGTAATCGTACTTATAGGTAGGTGACATTACTGTCCCCCCCCGTGGGATCTCCACCTTGTCGTGGTGGGGGGGCTTAGTAACCGTGGATTGGTCACCCGCGGTGAAGCTAAGAGGGATCCAGGAGGGGACGCTCCGCTTGGGCTTGATGGAGGCCCGCGCAGGATGCGTCCAAAGGGGCGGGTGCGAGGGACAGTTCTTCTGTCCCTCGCAGTCGGGTGTGGTCGCGGGAGGAGAGGCGTGTCGGTGTTGCGTTGCCGCGCGCCCTATCTCCCGCGACCAAATGGGGGCGCACCATCGTTGCGTCGCGGTGGGGCCGCAGAGGAAGAGGAGATGCGGTGTTGCGTTGCCATCCTCCCTATCCTCTGCGGCCGCTGGGTGTTTTGGCGGCGGAGCCCAACACCTTCATCCGCCGCCAAGGGGGTTTTGTTCGGGGCCCGCCTGACCATCTGGCGGGCCAATACCCGTCGGGGGATAGCGAGGCATGCTTCAGCGATACCCGACCCTCCGACACACGGGTACGTGAGGAACACGGGTTGGTTTTTAGTCAGTAAGAGTCTGACAGTCCCCTTCGTCCTTCCTCCCAGGGCGAAGGGACTCCATGAGGATTTTCCAACCCGACACCAAAAAAATAAAAATAAAAGGTGACATTACTGTAGGATAATATGTGTCAATGTCAGAAATTAACCGGAATGTGCATTCACGAATGTTGTCATAAATAGAGTGAAGCAAAAAAAAATGTAATCCTGGGGTTTTGCTCACTATGTAAATTTTTTTAAAAATATTATTCATGTTAAATATTATAATATAGTTCGTTAAATTGCTTATTGGTTTTGACGTCCGCGTCAACTGAGGAGCCAGTTGAAAACCAGCGCCGGGCACATGCGTCCGGCAATATGCTGAACAGGCCTCCTATTTTTATGCAGGCGACAGGCGTGTACAGATTATTGTAATCTATTTTTGTTCATATTATCTTGTTTGTTCATGTCTTTCGTCTGTTAGAAATAAACGCTTTATATCTTTCTTTCTAATAGGGGGCGAGCATATTGCCGTACCGGGCACATTACCAGACTCCGTGATGCTACTGAGAATTTCCTAACGGAAAAACCCAATAACACTTTGCCCGAGGGCAACAAGGCAGTCCTAGCGTTATCCCGGTTGCATATAAGCCTTACACGCCTTGGAGTCCGAGTTCAGCTAACTGGTCTAACCAGGGGCCCAATTCTGCTAAATTAATATAGTCTCGATATCATGTCAGTGTCATACTTACGTCACAAAAAGCGTATTCTTCTAAATTATCTGATATTTGAATGAAATTGTAACGAGATCGTATGTGTCAACGACGAACTGTTTATTTTAAATTAAACGATAATGACATTAGATTATCAGAATACCGCTTCTAAATCCATTCAAAATATAATATCAATGTCATATAAAAATAGCAGAATTGGCCCCCTGATATGACAGAATATCAACTTTTCCACAGATCGACTGTCGTCTGACCTCCGGAACCCGAAGGGATAGCGATATTCCATGGTTTAGACCAGTAACAGTTTATTTGAGGGTACTGACTCCCCATAACGACTGTCAAAGATCTTTATGACAGCCGAAACCGACGATTTAACGTGCTCTCTGAGGTACAGGCAAGCGATAATTAACAATTTAACACGTTCGCGTGAGCAACCTCATTTCTCAATGTTGGTACTCAGGCGCACCATTTTCCCATACAAAGCTAAGCAACGTCTAAAGACGTCGCGCCGTAATACGTACGTCTTAGAAGTATGTTACGTGGCGCAACGTTATTTGACGTCCGACGTCTATATACGCTGCCGCCATCACGTAGGTCTGACACAAAGAGATTGGATGCCTTAGGTTATATTTCTTTGGTCTGACATGCCATGCTAAATGACACAACGTCAACTTAAATTAAGGAAATTGAAATGATACAACTGGATATAAAGGAACAAAAGTTTAATCAAAAGCTCTTAACATTCTTATTTTTACGAATCTATTGATGTAGAATCGAAATTGAAGTCTGGGATATCTAATTCTGTGTGTTCCCAATTTACAGTTGTAGTGGTGTAACGGGCCTGTTATGCCTTTCCGGTACATTGCTTGGACCTGGTTCTGGGTCTTGCATTGGTATATTCGAACTATAATCACGCTCCTGTTGCTCTTCGACCGTTTGGGTAGCATTACACCGGAGTATTGATTCCGATTGCACAGATTCACACGAAGTAATAGAATCATCGTGACTTCGTGGACCATTTTCAATTAAGGACACATCTTGACATTCGTCAGAATCAGTCTGTAGAGATTCAGTTCGGTTCACATCAGATGATGACGATGAGCTCGAACTAGACGTACGATTATGCATTGGAGCTGTACTTACAGGTTGAGAATTAATAGAAGAACGATTGCGACGACATAACCTACTTGCCTTTACAGAAGTATTGCTGTCACTACTAACTTCATCATTACAAGAATTATAGTCTCCGTCAGATCCATATTCATCATCATCACTAACACTAAATGGATCTGGTATTGTGCTTCCCGTCGATGACGCTTGTCGAAAAGTTTCATGATACGTTGTTCTTCCTTATCCATCTATTACAATGCAATATTACACCTTTACTAAAGCAAATAGCAATGTAACTATATGTTACGTAAATATAAAAACCATAACACCATTTATTTTATGATTATTACCATATTCTCACCGTTCAAAATAAGCAAATGCAAAAAAATAAAACAAAATCCGTTACAAACTTCTGATTTGAAATTGAACAAATTCATGTTAGTTATTACATTATTTGTTCCTCAAAAACATGCGGATACTTATACCTACCAAGTAAGTGTAATAAAAAAATTTATAATATTTACTAACCTTTTATGATAAAATATTACGTAATCCAGATAAGTTGGATGGCGTTCACAATACACACACGTTAGGTGGTCTCACTGCGCGCAGGTCGACTGGCAGTGGGGATAGCGGTACAAGGGAGGACGTCATAAGACGTTGCGAGTTTGTGCGCGCTACCTTTGCATGTGTGGGTACAAAACTAGAAAGATGTTAACTTTTTTGGTCATGCGGTTGTTTTGGCTTCGAAAATCGAACGTGTTGCGGCGCTAAGTAGATGCGCCATAGGAATTTGCTCTTAACATCGTCGTCCAAAGACGTTCCGTCTAAATAAATATGACAATCTAGAGGACGTCGTTTGACGTTGCGCCATTTCAAAATCATATCAACACGACGTTGTAAGACGTTGCTCACGCAAACGTGTTAATACGCACTTAACTTCAAAAAGTCATTCGTGCGCGCCGTGGATTCGAACCCCGATACCCTCTGCATGGCAGTCCGTTGGTATCTCCACTAGGCTATCGTTGCCTTTGCTACAACCTTTAGTAGGTAGTTGCGCGAAAATAAAATCACTGAAGCTAGTGCCTAGGGCACAACTAGTAATTTAAAAACGTACATGTGGCCCATAGTATTCGGTATTGGCTGAACCCCTCGAAGGAATAATTATGGTGATGACGTAACAAATATGAAACTATGGCATATGACGTCACTGTTGTGAAACAACGCCTTCGACATTATTGTAGTAAGTTTGATTAGTCATGGGAGTCATTTTGTGTTGCAATTCATGAATTACAAGTGAAGGTAAAAAATTATGTGAGGTCTTTGTACTATGACTGATTGTTGCCTTGGTCTTATCGTATTAATAAGAATGTGGGATACAATTTGAAATACTGAGAAAGATCCCAAGAAAAGGGTAAACGGTTTTTATAATAAGTCTGACAAATAAAAAAGAAGATTTTTTTTTAAGTAGAATAGAAAGAGAAACATCTTCATAGCGACACCCTAAACACATAGCAGTACCTATGGAACATACTTCACGACTTAGTCTTATGTTTTATAACTACCACTTAAGAGGAAATATCATCATCATCAGCCTTTAAAAGTCCACTGCTGGACTAGGCCTCTACTTTGAAAGGAGGAATTGGCCTTCTATACCACGCTGGCCAAACGGGTTGGTATAGGGTTTGTATCAAGTTTTCCTTCTTTTACATGTTGTTCTCTGCATAATATGCTCCCGTGTCGGCTCTTACGGCACCCATGGGATGATATGGGGCGGTGACAGTCCGTATTCTTAATCCGTCACCACACGGTCAAGAGGAAATATATATTATCATGAAAATATCCTGTCCTTACATACTCGTAATTGGGACTCTGGTTCAACCAAACCTTATCTAGCTTGAAAGTCTTGGTAGGTCATCATCAACCTTTTGTATAGTCGGTCCCATTCTTGGGCTCGGTCACAGAATATATATAGTACTAACGTAGCTCGGTCCACTTTTTAATTTTATTATGAGAAGGGTAGACCATAGGCCACAAAAAAAGGTTGGCAGACTTCACATGTGTTCTGAAAACGTGATGGAAGATAGTCAGATATACAGATTTCCTCACGATGTTCTCCTGCATTGTTTAGAGAGCTTTTGCAAGTGAAAATTAAACTTTATAATTTACGTCGATTAATACTTTACGTCGATTTTCTGTGAGAGGGTAGTACTTCCCCGGTCGAGCCGGCCCATTCATGCTGAAATCAGCAAGGCTCTACTACCTGTAATCTGTCTATCTGACAACCGCATCCCAAAGGGACTTGGGATAGTGTTGTAAAAACGAGCGCTGAGCGTCAAGCGTTAAGCGCTGAGTCGACGCTTTGGAGCGTTTTAGACTCAAGCGTTAAACGCTTGAGCGTTTAAGGCTTGCGAGCGTTGAGAGTTTAGAGTTTAATGCTCGAGTTATGCGCTCAAGCGTTCAAAGCGTTGTAATTTTTAAAGTAATTTTTAAATGCGAGGAATGCGAGAAAAATGTTAGGAGTTGTGGCGGGCGGTAGGTACGGTGAGTATTACTAATATTTTATTATGTTAATCCCGTCATGAACTCGTTGTTGCATCACATGCAACAATTTCGAAATGTAAATTTATTAAAAAAATCCGTAAACGCTTACGAAGCGAATTTAAATTAATACTCTTCACTGATAAAAACTGATCTTGCAGAAATAGCTACAATATTAGATCCGCCTCTGAATAATAATTATTTCATGAATAAAATCAATACGGAACCATTAAGAAAATTAAAACAAATGTATCAAAATGAATATTATGCGTCACCTCCTCGTGAAGATAGGATGGAAAATCGAGAACCTGAAATTCAGACCACAAAATCATTATTTTCTTCAATATATATAAACAACAATCCGATAGAAGCTCTATAGATGAGATTGATAGTTATTTAAATATATCCATTGAACCTGAGAACACAGATGTGATGTTGTGGTTAAAAATAAGCAAACTATATTGTCCAACTTATCTAAACTGGCATTCGAAATGTTATCTGTTCCTAGCACGAGCAGGTATGCCAAGCGAAGTGGCATTTTCAAAAACTGGCTTTATCATAACTTAAAGAAGGAACAGACTTAGTAACGAAAATATACAGGCCAGTAGGTATGTGTCTTTCCTCATGGTTAAAAATTATAGTGTTGCAAACGTGTGTGATGATTTTAGGAAGGTATTTAATTTAACTTAGTTGCTAAGAAAGATCACTACGTAGTCAGGAATTGTACAGCAAGTTCAGCTAAACCACATTTGTAATTTAATTTGGGCCTTATGGCGTAGATCATATTATGGCATATTGTATGCATAAATAAGTATTTTAATAAAACTGACATTCTCTCATTTCAATTATACTATCTTTTTAACAGTTTCCCTACCTATGTAATCTAAACGCGCGCTCAAGCTCGAGCCGAGCGCTGAGTCCGGTGCTCGGAAAATGCTTTTTCACTATAACGCTAAAGCCAATGCTCGAGCGTCGAGCGCTTCAGTCGAGTCCCGACTTGAGCATTAGCAATCTGCTTAAGCGACGACTCAAGCGTTTAAGCGCCGACTCGAGCTTTTTTACAACACTAACTTGGGATTGGGATACTTGAGATGGCTAAAGGGGTACCCATATATTCTATGGTTTAGAGAAGTGTCAATTTATTCACAGGTACAGACTCCCTATAACGACTGTCAAAGATTGTCACGACAGCCGAACCACTATGCCAACGTGCAGTCGAATAATTAACAATTCAGTACGCACATAACTTTGAAAAGTCAGTGGTGCGTGCCGTGGCTCCGAAACTGATACCCTCTACATGGCAATCTGTTAGTATCACATCGAGGCTATCCAGCCCCTTATATTAAATATCTAAGTAAAATTACCTATATATCTGTCCACCTTACCAATTATTTGACTGCACGCATTAATTAACACATAACCACAGAATATAATCTATTCTGTGGTTATGATAGTACTACATAACTGACATGTATTGTTGGGTCGATTCTCACACGAGACAACTCTTAAAGTGGTCCACAAATTGTTATTTTAGACCTGGGCTTTCGAGAAGAGAGTAAGAGACCTGTGGCCAGGAATGAGACAGATAATAAACAAATTCGATGATAAAACACGTTTCTTCTATTTTTATCTTATATGGTACTAGATACTAAATAGAACGGCAATAGGCTCGCCCCCTATTACGTGGGATCTAAAAATTCATGGCGAAATGTGGGTGTAATATTACACCTCTGTCTACCCCTTAGGGGATACAGGCGTGAGTCTATAAAAAAAATATGATAAAAATGGCATTAGAGAATGCCCACAGCTGAGTCCACACTTTTTATTTTAATTTAACCGTTTCTACGCGATCCCGTGGGAATTATGGCTAAGCCTTCCTTCGTAAACAATACTGTCACCAAAGAATATATAATATTATATGCCATAGCTGATTGAATCAGGCGTTACTTGGCGGAACTCCATTGTAACGTAATGGAAGGAAAGAGGAATCCACCACGCACCCTCAGATTGACCACCCCAACTATTGCAATAGAAAAAGGTTGACAATACCGAACTCCTCTAAAAGGATAAGGGCGGATATAGGGTAGGTATGGGTTCCCGAAAGATACCTGACTTGCAGTATCCCGCTATATTCTTACAGCCATACCATTCCTTTTAGATGAGTTCGGTATGGTCAACCTTTTTCTATTGCATTAGTTTAGGTGGTCAATCCGAGGAAGCGTGATGGGTTCCTCTTTCCCTCCATTAGGTTAATATAGGTATATGCCATATTTTAGCTTTTTGCGCCTAATAGTTTTAGCCGTGCGTTGTCTGTCAGTCAGTAGGTACCTAATCCAAGAATTTTACACATATCTAGATTTTAAAGTAAAACATACTGATAGAGATTGGCGAATGCACAGTAGGTGTTTAATTGATTATATCATTAGCCGCGGTTGCGCTCGGCTGCAGTGAGGGCGCGGCTCTACGCCTTAGCACTGCGGTTGTATAGAGCTTTTATATCATAAGATATCATGTTGGAAATAATAATTCTTAAGGCTCACGCCTGTATCCCCGAAGGGGTAGGCAGAGCTGTAATGTTACACCCACATTTCGCCATGAATTTTAAGGTCCCACGTAATACGGGGCGAGCCTATTGCTGTTACCGGGCACATCACCAGACTCCGTGCTGCTACTGAGAATTCGGAAAAACCCAGTAACACTTTTGCCCGACCCGGGAATCGAACCCGGGACCTCCGATCAGCAGTCGCATACGCTATCCACTGGACCACGAAGGCAGTCAATGTATGGTTATACGGTGGTCCCACACTAAGCTATTCAATCATAGGCATTGAACTAAAAATAAAAAAGCATGAAACAAGAATCACTCAATAATAATTACTTACAATAATTGTTGGGTTTAAACTTATAACCTTTACGTCGTCGGTAACAAAAAATAAATAAATATTCTACCCATTAGCCCATTACACACATCACTGTCTAGCCCTAAGCTAAGCAGAGCTTGTACAATGAGTAGGGTAGACCGAGGCCCCCCCGTGGGATCTCCACCTTGTCGTGGTGGGGGGGCTCAGTAACCGTGGATTGGTAACCCGCGGTGAAGCTAAGAGGGATCCAGGAGGGGACGCTCCGCGTGGGCTTGACGGGGCCTGCGCAGGATGCGTCCAACGGTGCGGGTGCGGGGGACAGTCCTGTCTGTCCCTCGCAGTCGGGTGCGGTTGCGGGAGGAGAGGCGTGTCGGTGTTACGTTGCCGCGCGCCCTATCTCCCGCGACCAAATGGCACCATTCGATGCGTCGCGGTGGGGCCGCAGAGGAAGAGGAGATGCGGTGTTGCGTTGCCGTCCTCCCTATCCTCTGCGGCCGCTGAGTGTTTTGGCGGCGGAGCCCAACACCTTAATCCGCCGCCAGGGGAGTTTTGTTCGGGGCCCGCCTGACCATCTGGCGGGCCAATACCCGTCGGTGGGTAGCGACGAATGCTTATGCGAATCCCTACCCTCCGACACACGGGTACATGAGGAACACGGGTTGGTTTTTAGTCAGTAAGAGTCTGACAGTCCCCTTCGTCCTTCTCCCGGGGCGGAGGGACTCCATGAGGAT
Source organism: Euclidia mi (assembly GCA_944739405.2). Lineage (NCBI taxonomy): Eukaryota > Metazoa > Arthropoda > Insecta > Lepidoptera > Erebidae > Euclidia > Euclidia mi. Next base: position 38,894,881 of record OX123205.2, on the reverse strand, counting down.
TTTCCAACCCGACACCAAAAAAAAAAAAAAGGGTAGACCGAGGCGAATCGGATCACTTTTTATTTGAGGACATAAAAATCATACTAAAGTGTAATATATGTAACTTTATTGGCCATAACGGTAAGCAACAATTATTTAGCTACATATAAAACATTTCAAAACTAAAATAACTCATAAATTGAGCAAAATATTAATCAAAATTAAAAAAAAAAAGAAATATCCGAATCGCCCCGATTATCGGGGCGAATAGGATCATACATAAAATTAAGGTTTTCTCTACATTATAAGCGTTTGCATCAATGGCAATATTAAAATAATAAATAATCAGGAAAATATTCATTACTAAAACATAAATCACATGGATACGGGCCATCTTACCCACCCAGACCAGCACTTTTTCATGGCACCATTCTTTACGTGATGGTGGATGAATATTTTTTTTATCAGTAAATACAAAGCCAATCTTTGTGCTTCGCGTTCGATTCTTATACAAGGTGTTCTTTTATTATTCTTCGTCTTAATATTTTCTTTGGTATCAGTCTGTTTCTCCTTTTTTCACAGCTTTTTCGGCAGTTTTAATTTTCTTCGTAGCATCTCTTTCGTCAAGATTAATCTTACACTGAGGTGGAGACAAATGATATTATGGTTTTTTTGTCTACCACGTGTCTTAATGACATCATTGGAGAGAGAAACTATTCTTTGTATAATTGTGTGTCGATTTTTTTAAATCTCAGCAGCCCGACCCAAGATTAATTCTTAGGCCAGTACTTCACTTGGGCTATAATTTTTGTTTGGGGACCATTTTCCTGCTTGTTCTCCTTATTGTTTGTCTTTTATATGTGTGAACCATCTTTAATTGTATAAACATGCTTAATTATTCTCAAAAGTAAAATAAATCATTTTAAATAAGTGATCCGATTCGCCCCCGATGACGCGATCCGAATCACCCCATCTTTAAGACTTTTGAAATAAACATTTCACATATAAACCTATAATACTGTGCTTAAAAATTAAATTGTTTCCTAAAATAGACCTATTGCCAAACCGTTTAAACTATATAACTCAAAGTTTTTACACAAATTCTTACATTAACACCAACAAATAGTATGCATGTACTTTAGATGAGCGTGAAAATTGTAACGCACACAAAAAGTTACTCTCTGGCGAGCGGCGCTGACGCTCATGTACTGGTCGGATCGAAACGCCACCGATGGCAGGAGGTGTGGGGTGAAAGTGGCTTGTGAGACGTCAGTAGCTGGTATTCCTTGTCAACGCTGTATTAAAAATATTCACAAATTTCTTATTTTGATCCGATTCACCCCCTGATCCGATTCGCCTCGGTCTACCCTACTAGATAATGGATAACCAAATAGAATAGAATACATTTAATTTGTCTTTACTTCTGCCGGAACAAGTTTCAGTCCTCCATCACGAGTCTCCAAGTTGGTCCACTTTGCACTCATTATATCGAGACTGAAAACTGGGGATGAAAAATATTGACAAAGCTCTACCCCTGGACTTGTAAAATTGATATTCGGCCCTATGCAAAAATGCGAGTTTCCTCTACAGTTCTTCATCAACACTACCGGCGCTCAATTAGACTCTGACCTGCCTGGCTCATCAAAAGGACGAGAGAAAACAGTAATAAATTAATAATGATAAAACATTAAAATCACTAAAACTGTAGTTTTTGGATTTACGGAAAAAAGCTACAGGACCAAAATTGTAGAGAATTAATTTGTTACTAAAAATTCTTTCACAAATTATTTGTGCGACTAGTAGTTTACTAAATATACAAGTAAACCCGGGATAAGAGTTATGACCCCACAAAATTGGATCATCATCATCAGCCTTTAACAGGCCACTGTTGAACTAAATAATAATAGTAATAGTATAATAAACACAGATATTTAATAGTATATAACATGTTGTTCTAAGACTTCACATCATCAGCCTTTAACAGTCCACTGCTGGACTAGGCCTCTCCCTTGAAAGGAGGAATTTGCCTACTATACCACGCTGGCTAAAAGGGTTTGTATCAAGTTTTCCTTCTCTTGCAGTGCTGTTCTCTGCATAATATGCTCCCTCTGTCGGCTCTTATGACATCCATGGGATGATATGGGGTGGTGACAATCCGTATTTTTTAATCCGTCACCACACTGACGCAAAATTGGATATCCTCTGACAAATGAAACCCAAAATGTAACATTTCAATGCAGTAATAGTAAGTAACATATCGAAAGCGTGTTTTGCGCTCAGCGAAAAACGAAACAGCTGATCGAATACTACTTGTCTAGGCCAAACCGCCAAAGAGCTCAGATATTTACATAGAGACGCATTTCCTTTGGGCGCTCTAAAGACAAACTTTCTGTGACCCAAATTGCCGCTTGGCGGCGTGGCAGTCACGCTGTGACAGCTGTCTCTACGAGAGCAAGAGTGACGAACGATCCTCCTTTGTATCTTAACTACGAGAGCAAGAGAGACGGAGTACGACGCCAGCGCCGCCAACGGCGCCAACTACGAGCTAAACTGGAGACAGTCCACTTGGAATCGGCACACGAAATCCTTAAGAACTGCGCTTCTATGTAAATCTGTACTCATTGTCTAGGCCGTCTACAATACTGACCAGGAAGTGGTTTACCTTTATGTGTCGCTTTTCTGTGATGAGACTGATGAGCAACAAAAAATTAAGAAAGTAGTTTTTGAAGAAGCTTTCAATTTCAAAGTAGAACATCTTTCTTCAATACAATTCCTTAAACAGTCAATAGATTGCAATTTCATACAATAGGCGTATAAGTAAGTGGTTGCATTATTGAAACTTTCGCTTCCAGTGATTTAATTTACTTTGATGATACACAAAAATTGTGTGTCATGTGTAAGTGAATACCCAATTTATTTTAACTATTTAAATAAAATTAAAGTTATTTGTCCAACTCAGTTTGCCTTTCTGAATTAAAGCAATTGACTCCGATATGTTAAGGAATCATTTATATGTTTTTTATTACTTTTGGAGTACGATAGGTACTCTTTTTAGACGCTAATTGAATAGGTTATATTGGAATTCGTTGCTTGAACACCTAGTTAATTATTCAATTGTTAATTATTGATGTTAAACGGTTAAGGAAAACATCGTGGTTTGTCCAGTTTTTTTGTCAGTCATATGTCTGAGAATTCACAAAACGTACGTAGGTACCTACATAAATATCTACATAGACTGCTAAAAACATTGCCTACGTTTCCTTTTGGATTCGCCAATGAATACAGATTTACAAAGAAGCGCATTTCTTAAGGATTTCGTGTGACGATTCCAAGTGGCGAGTTGGCGACTGCCAAGTGGCGAGAGTCGTCAGTGTAGTTCGTAGTTGGCGCCGTTGGCGGCGCTGGCGTCGTTCTCCGTCTCTCTTGCTCTCGTAGTTAAGATACACAGGAGAAACGTTCGTCTCTCTTGCACTCTTAGAGACAGCGGGACTGCCACGCCGCCAAGCGGCAATATGGGTCACAGAAAGTTTGTCTACACAGCGCCCATAAGAAATGCGCCTCTATGTAAATATCTATGCTCTATGGCTTCGCCGTAGTCTGGTAAAAATGTTTAAGTTTCGAACCCGCCCTTAGCCAGTGTCTTGAACTATACATAATACTTATCTTAGTGAAAAGAGGTCCTTACCCAGCAGTGGGGCAGTTTATGTAGGTAGGTAGGTACAGATCTGACCTTTCAAGTCTGCCTCCGATGACTCAAGACTCTCTAACAGCTAGAGAACTTGAAAATCGTATCGCAGGCTCTAAACGTATCAGATACAGCTGAAACATTAAAGTAATTGGTATTCTCAATAAGTGAGCGAGGCGCGGCACAGAATTAATAACGCGCTTCTTATCTAACCAATATACTAATACATCCAACTAATAGATCATGAGATATGAACGGGTAATTAATTTTGGTCTTTGCGGGAAACGACCCCGTTTTCACGTATTTCGTTAATTACCAGCCGGCTATCAAGTTATCCGTGAATGTTTAAAAAGTATAGCAATTTTGCTACCAATCTATACATCAGCCTCCTAGCCACCAGCATAGGTTCCTATGGTGGTGAGTGAGCACAAGGGAATAACACAAGAAAATAATAAAGAATGTCATGAGCTGATTGAAGCCCATCCATTTTCGAGGCAATTTGTGCGCGCTGACCACCGATCTCTATATTGCGCTATTTGGTAAAATTAAGCACCAACATGCCTAGATTTATTTTTATCTCAATATTTTTATTAAATCTATTTAACTTAGAGACTGCGGTAGCCTACTTGGTTCATGATACTTGGTAGCATGGGCTGTTTCCGCAACTCCACGTCTTGATGGCGTGTATTTTGCGTGTGGGAGGGAATGGTCTTGTCCACAGACTAGTAAGAGGATACTACGTATGTCTTGTCACTCGAGCCGAGCTTGTCATGCGGTAGCCTAGAGGAGATACCTACATACTGCTACGCAGAAGGGACCGGGTTCGAATTCACGGCGCGCACCCCTGACTTTTCATAGTTAAGTATCAACGTATTTTAAATTGTTATTTATCGCTTTTCGCCGTGCTTCGGAGGCATGCCGGTTGTCATAAAGATCTTTCACAGTCGTTATGGAAAGTCAATACCCTTTAATAACTGACACTTGTGAAAACCGCTATCCCTTTCTTAAGGATTTCGTGTGCCGATTCCAAGTGGTGTGTCTCCAGTTTAGTTCGTAGTTGGCGCCGTTGGCGGCGCTGGCGTCGTTCTCCATCTCTCCTGCTCTCGTAGTTAAAATACACAGGAGGAACGTTCGTCTCTCTTACTCTCGTAGAGACAGCTGTCACAGCGCGACTGCCACGCCGCCAAGCGGCAATTTGGGTCACAGAAAGTTTGTCTTTAGAGCGACCATAGGAAAGGCGCCTCTGTGTAAATATCTGAGCTCTTTGCTTTGGGTTGCAAAGATCAGATGGCAGTAGTTTAGTAGAACATCTAATATTCAGTAAAATCTGGATAGTTTGCAGGCCAGTAGTAGTTGTCCAGAATCTAGCTAGTATATCGTTCCAATAATAATTTTGTAACATAGGAACTGCTACTCATCATCATCAACATCATCATCGTCCTAGCGTTATCCCGGTTGCATCCAAGACTTACACGCCTTGGAGCCCGAGGTCCCCTTACTGGTGTAACCAGATATAACAGAATATCAACTTTTCCACAGAGCAACTGCCGTCTGACCTCCACAACCCAAAGGGATAGCGATATTCCATGGTTTATTTGAGGGTACTGACTCCCCGTAACGACTGTCAAAGATATTCATGACAGCCGGGACCGACGGTTTAAGGTGCTCTCCGAGGCACGGGGCAAGCGATAATTAACAATTTAATACGCACTTAACTTCGAAAAGTTGTTGGTGCGTGCCGTGGATTTGAACCCGATACCCTCTGCATGGTAGTCCGTTAGTATCTCCACTAGGCTATCGCTGCCTTCAACACAGGAACTGCTACTACCTCTGCCTATTCTTCTTATATCTTCTTAACATAAAAAGGGCGTTCCTTCAGTAAATCGGTAGCCAAAGACATTGAGCATGTTCACATCAATACCCTAAATATGTAAATGTTCTCGCCAAGGGCGCCGCGGCCGTGGACGCGTAATGACCACGTTAGCGAGCTGATCGAAACTTTATGTTATTAGCAAATACACGTTAATGCTGGCGGTTTATTGCGAGGGGTTATAGTTGTGTAGGGACTGGATCGAACGTAGAACGATGGAGCTGGGGTGAAATCTGAATGATGGTTAAGTTAGGTTATAATGTTCTAAGTGGTATGTGAGTTATGTTGAATAATCCCGAGATATGTCGTCCTAGAATTATCAAAGTTGCAGACCGCGGTTCGGTTATTTGTCCAACCAGGGGGGCGATTCAGAATCTTTCGATATCTCATTTGACATTCGATTCCGTTAATTGTCAAACGGGCTTCCTCATTTTTTGTCAAAACTATCGCATTTCCTATCAATTTTATGCATTCAGTATGAAGTAAATTAATAAATAAACCGAATTCAATGAATATTTGTTCGAAATATCTCTGATAGGCGGCTAAAAGACGAGGACAATAATTTGAGATATCGTACGATTACTTGTCGTGACATACTGAATCGGCCTGCAGATTTGATTGAAACTTAGATTTTCGACAGAGCAACTGCCATCCCGATTTCCGTAAAACAAAGATATAGGAAGCGATATTTCATGGTTTGGGTTAGTGTCAGTTTATTCAATGGTACTTACTCTCTATAACGACTGTGAAAGATCTTCATGATAGCCGGGATGTCAATGAGACAAGGCGCAAAGCGATGGTTAAAAATGAAATACACAACTGAAAAATCAGTGGTGTGTCCCGGGGATCCGAACCCGATACCATGCACTACTGTCTGTTGGAATCTCTACTAGGCTATCACTGCCTAACTGAATGTTTTCACGAGAAAGCAGGATAGCCAGACAAATTGAAGACAGTAGACGTCACTTTAACGAGTTTAAAAGGTACGTCCTTCTTTATTCAACCTTTAGGATTTAGAATTTGAAAAGGAGCTTTATGTTAGCAAGTAAGGATCTGTATATCCTTGTTTTGAGACTTAAGTTTTTCAAATGCATACAATAGTTGCTGAAACAACCGAATATTTCAACATTCCCGTACTAAAAGCTATTAACATAAACATAGATTCATACCGTACGCAAGAGCCCTATTTTCGTCCAACTATTGCGTCTCACGACCAAAAGGTTATTACATTCAATACATACAACGTCGCGTAATAAATCGGTGTACAAGTCTCAAGTACGTAGCCCATCCTTCAGTGCCAAGGCCTTAGTGACCCTGGAACCGACAATTAGAATACTTATGTAACGTAAGTTAAAGAATTAATGTCGCTTTTGTAGAAAATGGTTGCAATTATAATGCTAGGTGTTTTGAGGTTTACTTGTGAAAGAAAATGTTTTGGAGTGTTTATGTATTTTTATATTTTTTTATAGACTCACGCCTGTATCCCCGAAGGGGTAGGCAGAGGTGAATATTACACCCACATTTCGCCATGAATTTTTAGGTCCCACGTAATACATTTGGGCACATTACCAGACTCCGTGCTGTTACTTGAGAATTTCCTAACGGAAAAACCCAATAAGACTTTGCCCGACCCGAGGATCGAACCCGAGACCTCCCAATCCCACGCGCACATTTATGGCACGAGACCAACGAGGCAGGCCGAGACCAACGAGGCAGTCAGTCAGTTTATGTATTGGTCTGTTTTTTAGTTTTATTATGGGTGTTTTGGGTTACAAGTTATTTAGAGTTGAATGTAGGGTTGGCGCAGTAGTTTAAGCGGCCGCCTTACCTTTTAGAACTGTGCCAAGTGATGCTGATTTATGCCCACACGAGTTATTTAAAGTAAACATTGTCCCTTTCAGGGCCGTTCCGACCCAATGCAGCGCCTGTGTGCGAAATCTATGAAGCGCCTATGCAGTGGCGTAGGGCGGATGACCTTTTTTTTTTACTCGTTACCTAACAATGCCGGCCTAAATTTAATTTTATATTTGACCTTCCTACGCCTCTGCGCCTGTGTTCGAAATCTGTGAAACGCCTTTTTGGCATCCTTTTTCGAAAATAAGTGTTATAATTAACGAATATCTCGACGCGCGGCGCCCCTGTCACCCTGGCGCCTGTGTGCGCCGCGCACATTGCACATAGGGAAGGTTCGGCCCTGGTCCCTTTGTTATCTGGAAGAAATTACATCGGAAGGCTGATTAAGTTTTCTACAAGTTTATAACCAAACGTTATGAGTAGGTATTCTACAATAAAATCAGTATATTTTAATAATCCGCCTTCTATATACAATTATACATATACATCTTTAGCATATCGCAGAGGACTTCAGAAATACGTATCAACCGTCACAAAAAACACCCAGACTCAAGCAATAATCGGACCTCACAAAAAGTTCCCATGTGGTTATCGAACCCACAACAAGACAACCGCTTAAACAACTACTCCAGTGTGCAGTCAAATTGAATATGGGAGACATTTCATCATCATCAGCCTTTAACATTCCACTGCTGGACTAGGCCTCTCCTTTGAAAGGAGGAATTGGCCTACTATACCACGCTGGCGAAACGGGTATAGGGTGTGTATCAAGTTTTCCTTCTCTTACAGTGCTGTTCTCTGCATAATATGCTCCCTCTGTCAGCTCTTACGACACCCATGGAATGATATGGGGTGGTGACATTCCGTATTCTTAATCCGTCACCACACAGACAACGGGAGATATTTAATATTATTTTATTCTTCGTCAACCCATATACCAACACGTCCGAACAGCGTAGTATAGAAGGTCAAATTCTTTATTTGATTCACAAAGCTATTGTGAGTAAGAAAGTCTTTGTCCAGAAGTGGATTTGTAGAACGCTGATGATACGTGCACACATTATTAGCCTGATGCCTCGATGCCTGCCTCGTTGGTCCCGCGGCACAAATATGCGCGTGGGATTGGGAGGTCTCGGGTCGGGCAAAGTGTTTTTGGGTTTTTCCGTTAGGAAATTCTCAGTAGCAGCACGGAGTCTGGTAAAGTGCCCGGTACGGCAATAGGCTCTCCCCCTATTACGTGGGACCTGAAAAAATTCATGGCGAAATGTGGGTGTAATATTACACCTCTGCCTTCCCCTTTGGGGATACAGGCGTGAGTCTATAAATAAAAATATAAATATTATTAGGTTTTTAGCAGTCCACTGTTTTATTGCATGAGATTACACACAATCTGCCTTCTCTTTCGACGACATAAAGACGTTAGTCTACATAGATGAATGTACAGCCATACCTAGTGAAGTAGTACAGGTGCATTAGACAGTTTAAGGTGAATACTGGCGTTCACGGTAAATCAGAGATGTGCAAATTAGGTGCCAGGCTGACTGGCGGTGATGCCGCGTGGCTTCATTGTGGCCTTTATACGGTTTTATTTTGTTATAAAACTGTAAAATCGGATTTTATATTAATTTTAAGAGATCAACATGACTGCACTTTAAAAACAATGCCTAAATTTTCGTTCGAAACTTAAACAGCAATTTTTTTGTTATTTTTTTAATTGGATTTATATGCTGTGTTTGGAATATATTCTTACACGTAATATGCTAAATAACGAAAGACTAACTGAAATTTAGATGAAATAGCAATATAGACATATAGTGGTTAATAATCCTACTACACCAATAGGCATTGTAGAGTCTAGGTTAAGGCTGCTTTCTTGCAGGCAACATAATGAAAACAATACGTTTAATACGTTACGGCACCTACAGTATATAAGCAGCAAAAACATGTCGAATCGCAAACCTTATTCACCCTATTTTTATAGATTTTCGTCGCTCTCGTAGCCGTGGTTTAATAGGTGTACCCACTTGTATACCGTAATATTTCTTGTCCTAATTCCTATGAGGCTGCTCGGATAAATCGCCACATACCACATACCGAACATGACATCGTAACCACGAACGGCGTCAATAACACTAAAATCAGGCTACCGAACGCACCTTGGCGTAATTAAAAAACAAAATTATTCCACCCCACGTGATTAACAGCACACCCCTACCGCCCACCACCCCATTCAACCCCCCATTTCTTCACACAATGGTCAGTTGTAACACAACTGCCTTGTAAGACATGTCGTAGCCTTAGAAACTAGAAACAAAACAATAATAAACAATTGTTTTTTAACAAAATAATACAAGATATATAACGAAATAGTAAAACACAGTGTTCTAATTAATAAAATGTGTATTTTATAGTTTTAAAAGTGATTAAATAATGCTAATATTATTCGCCATGGTCAAGAAACTGAAATATAACCTTCGTACGTTTTTTCACAAGGAAACAATATATAATCTGTGCCATTAGTTACTTGTGTGTGCGGAATTAAAATTCAAAAATGACAGTTCCATTACATTTTCGCGCCAGAAAATTAAAAATGGTGGCTATATATATTGTGTATTATGTTTTCAAAATAAAATTGAAATGATGACTAAAGAATTGTGCTTTCGTTATAAATATTAGCAAAAATGTGAAGTAGTGACTTCAGAATAATGTTTTGTAAATGCTAAAACTTATTTTAGTGTGTGTTGTGTATGCATTTATTGGATTTATATTTCATATGAGTGAGTATTTAGCAACTAGCCCAATTTAACTTACTGCACCATCCTTTTTATAAATAATGAAATATACTTGCACCCTAGTATATCTACTATTTTAATATATTTTTAGCCGTTTAAAATGTTACTGAATTTAAGCTACAAGTTGGCAGTTTAAATTGACTGAAATTTAATTTAAGTTCAGCCAGACATTTTGTCAAGAAAATTACCTTTATGAATATGTAAATTAGACTTAAATATATACACGATATACCTACTTAATTATATGGGTTGTATTCGCGATGGTATATAGTTTTGATTTATTATTCGGCGTAAGGTTTCAGACACGCTCTTAGTATTATTATTAAGCAGTTGACGTTTAAATTAGATTTCTCTAAGATTATTTATATCCTATGACGTATTTCGGAGGCTTTAAAATACGATCTCATGTGTATAAAATCTAAAAAATAATATAAGTATTTAATAGGTATGAGTACTTACTTACTGTAAATAACTTTAGGTATTATAATTATAGCAGTGTAATCGTTGGTGGGTAACCTATTCTTAAATTAATGGATACTGTTTTTACCTATAGCACAGTATTGTGCCTATAGCCTCAAATGTTCTTACCAAGGTCCATTACCGGACTTACTGTTGCTACCTGATTACAAGCCACTTTACTTACTGATATAGACCTCAACTACCTTCCTTGACTCAAGAATCAAACCTATGACTTCGTCATTAGCTGCTGAGCTTAATGTCAAATTATGCGAATTAATCAGGAAGAAACCTCTTTTTGCTTATTGAAATGTAGTCAAAACAATGTTATGTGAAGTCTGCCAACCCGCACTTGGCTAGTGTGGTTGAATATGGCCTTGCTCTTCTCATGGAGAGAAGAGGCCCTCGTCCAGCAGTGGGACAGAATATATGCGGTGCTGATGATGATTATAATGTAGTCATACGCTACATGCCACAGTCACTTTATTATGTTGGTGTTGTGATACTATAGGACCTTCCTGTGGTAGAGACCATATAGCCTATGGAAGTCACTATTGTGGTCAACTTTTGAAAATAAGGAGACGTCGTGCATTCAACAAAAAGTGCTAAGATCGCAAAGACCGATTTTTGACAGTATCGCGCTTTGGAGCGGAGCTTAATTATCTCGCTACAGGAACATGATAATGGGTTTGGTTAGTCTGGATTGCTGCTTGCGATTCACATGATAATAAGTTAATAACAAACATATTAAAAAAAAATTGAGATGAGATTCCTGACATCCACCACCTGTAGTTCGGCCAATCCCACTACTACGAGTGGCACAGCTAATACAGCTCGAAAACGGTTTACCCCATGACCAAAAAAAAGGCATCTTATTTCGCAAGTGCAAACCTGGGTACGGACAGACATCGTAAACTAGTTGATTCTATGGCTTCATGTTGATCATCGCATTCTTTCTATCTCCTCGAGACGTGAAAATACTATAAAATATAGAGATAGGTTTCATAGATTTGTCTAATTTCAGGCGTAAAAGCGAAACAAAGAGACTCCTTAGTATAATGAACACCATTGTTATATTAGTGTATTCATATTTTGTATTGTATTTTGTATACTTAACAATATTTATTTTTGGACTTATCTTTTCATATATCTTAATTTCAATCAGATTTTAAAAATGACACATTAAATATATTTTATCAAAAAGCTAGATCTATTATTGCTTTCAAGCCTTAGAAACGTTAAAGTACACTTACTTACAAATAGATCTGTGAACCTTGGTCTACAAAATATCTTAATTTTTTTAAGAAATCTCTCTCATGAAACAACAATTTGCAGATCATACCAAGTGTTATCTCGAGATTCGATCCCACTCCAATCAGCGCAGTGCTTCACAGCGAGGCGAACGCTTAAGCCACTGCGCCATAGGGGCAGTCTTTTTACCAAAGAGTAGAGTTACATATATTTCCTTTTTCTATTAGACAGTAAAATATGTGTTTACTGTAACTTCTTATTTCATTCAAAATGTTAATTTGTCTTTTCTAACATAGTAGCTGTACTAAAATTCCACAAAGTCAAATTAGGAACTTAGAAAGGGATAGTTAAAAGCACGCTCGTTGTCACTATTAAAAAGTTTAACTAAAGAAAACATTCAAGTTATTTCAAGGACGATATTAAAATTTAACAACGAAATTATAAAGCTAAATCAAAGAACAAAGAAACTATTAATCATGCTCAGCAATCTAGTCAGTGTATTTAATTCCTGTTATTATAAAGCTGTCAGCAGTGATAGCCTCATGGAGGGACCAGCAGACTGCTACGCAGAGGGTCTCGAGATCTGGACCATAGCACTCGCCAGGGGTTGGTCGAAGTTATGTGATTATTTAGTTGTTCTTCAGAGAGCATGTTAGGAGGCGGCCCCAGGAGATAGGAAGATCAGAACAGTCATTGTGTGGAGTTTGAATATGACTGATCTTTTGGGTTGCGGAGGTCAGACGGTAGTCGCTCAGTGACAAAGCTAATATATATTCCGTCCATTCTAGCTAGACTTGTACACAGACCACGGGCTCCATGGCAAAGTCTTAATACCAAGGATAAATATCCGTCTCGTTGGCACGCTTACTCGGGATCATAGGTTCCGTAAAGAGTTTTAATACCAAATACATGGCTCAAACAGCCAAACAGATATCAAATTTCAGATATACAAGCTCTAACTCAACAAATTCTACACCTTGGTCAAAGTGGCTTGGGCGTTTCGCTGCCGTCCCATGTGCAAATGTTGTCAGATTTATTCACTATTCTTCTTTTCTGTTATACCCATACAAACTGCCATCCCCAATTAATATCCTTAAACATAGTTACTTTTGTTTTTTAACAAAGAGTCCCAATATTATACCTACTGTTTAAGACCGCTAGCATCAACATTTGCGGAAGTCTCATAAACAATTTCATCCCTTAGTTTTAGGGGTTCGGGTGTGTCTTCAGTCTTAAATTATACAGCTAGAAACACGAGTGTAAGTACTTCTACATCTTGTTACCCTTTAATACACTGGTGTGAATCTACCAAACTATGTGACTCCATCTCTCTACCCCTCTAAAAATATCTGTCTGTATTCTTTCTCTCTCCCTCAAACATTTTAAACAATTAATTGGCGTTGCAGCTCTTTGCATAGTGTTAATGACCGTTATTTTAATGGTTTTATTACATTAATAAACATTAAGTGCTTTATGGGCTGTTTATCCCCAAGTGGTTACACAAAAATAGCTAATTACATGTCAGTTCATGCATATTTACAATCTTACCGGCTTTTTCCTCTACTTCTCTTAAGTACTTACTATGATTATTTGTTCTATACGAGTAGGCCTTTAAAGACACATAATCGGTGAGGTTTATATCCAGTATTGAATTACAACAGGCTAATGATGATAATACTATTTAGTGTTTCTTGTCCGTTTTTTTTCCTCCTTCCTCAAAGCCACACACCAAAACCCTAGCAGCAACAACTTTTTTATATATTGCACGGAATTAATTCTCCCCTATTATCTCCCTAATAAATTACCCTCGATGTGGGGTAGTCGGTGTCAGGGTGAAACAGGCAGTTTTTCGCGTCAAGCCTTCTTATGCTTCGATACATTAATCATCGGGAACACTTGTGGCGAATATGGTTTTTTAATAACACCGCTGAAATATTACTAAGTGTGAAACAAGGGCATGTTACAAGTTGTGGAAGATGTGGGCATATTTATTAACCGACTTCAGAATAGGAGGCTATTTTATAAAGGATAAGGCATATAATGGTACGAATATAGCGGCGATAGCCGAGTGGAGAGACCGAAATGCTGCTACGCAGCGGGTCTCGGGTTCGAATCCACGACCCGCACCAATGACTATTCGGAGTTAAGTACGTACGTATAAAATTGTTAATTATCGCTTGCTTATCGGCGAAGGAAAACATAGTGAGGAAACCTGCACGTCTGAGAGTTCTCCATAATGTTCTCGAAGGACATGTGAAGTCTGCCAACCCGTACTAGGCCAGCGTGGTAGACTATGGCCTTACCCTTCTCATAGTGAGAATAGGCACGTGCCCAGCAGTGGGACAGTACATAGGGCTGTTGATGATGATGATGATGAAGGGATATACTCGTATGGTCTCATGCAGAAATGGGTTATAGAATACATAATACCTGACATGCAGTATCCTGTTCTATGCGGTGGTTTAGGGCCGATTGGCAACAACTGAGCCAAACTTAGTCAACCTTTTTCTATTGCACTAGTTGGGGTGGTCAATCCGAGGGTGCGTGGTGGGTTCCTCTTTCCTTCTATTAGTATACAAGAAGTTCCGCCAAGTAGGGCCTGATTCAATCAACTTATATCAAATGTCAATAACCCACTTTTCCACTAATTTATAGAAAAACTTCACTACTGAAAAATTGCATGTAGGTATTATAATTTGTTTGTGTAATAAAAATAATTGTACTTTACCGCACAACGAGTATTGCAGTCCGGCTATATTAAAAATTGCAGGATTGTTAAATATTCTGCATTATTAATTTTAAACTGCAGTACAACAACCTCATTTTGCGAAATAATTCCTTTTAAGGTTTTTATTTTAGGCGCTGCACGCTGCTAACAGCAATGTATGAACTAGATATAAAATAATTTTCAAGGAAATGTTCATATACATTCTCTCGATTGTATATTACCAAGCATAGTGCTCATAGAGACTTGGCTCTCCGGTCGTAATAGGTTGGCAAAGTTAAGCAACGCTTGTACAGGGCGCCACTTGGATGGGTGACCGTGCTTCGGAGAGCACGTAAAGTTGTCAGTCGCGGTTCTTTTCTCAGGACAAGCGTCGTTTGGCCATGTAAGAAGCCTGTTATAAAAATGTAATTTTTATGAGCGGAAAACATACCTACTGTTGTTTCTTGCCGTAATTGTTAGTAGGTATTTTGTATTTTTTCTTAGTAATCTATACACTTAAATAAAATTGGAGTGTCTGTTTGTAATATAACCGCTTTTTACTAAATACTTATGGATGTGTACGGTACATATACCGAAATGAAATTTTTAAAATTTTTGACTGTCTGTCTGTCTGTTCTCGCTAATCTCTGGAACGGCTGGACTGATTTTGAATGGACGTTCACTGGCGGATAGCTGATGTACCAATGAGTAACTTAGGCTAAAATTAACCGGGTACGCGAAGTAGTTCCCTCAGGACGCGGGTGAAACCGCGGGAAATAGCTAGTTTGTAAATATATTTGTAAGAACTCAATTTCCGCTATAGGTTATCGCTTCGACTCTCTTTCTGTGTTTCGCGCAAAGCGCGTTCAGCCAACCAAACAAACTCTTCAGCTTTATATCTTACTAGATGAACCTGCGGTTACACCACTGCTCCGCTCCCGTGGCTCAAAGCGTAATGTTATATAGCCTATAGCCTTAAATAACGCGGGTGTAACCGCCGTCATCGTCTAGTATTAGTATAAGATAAGATTGTAAGGTTTTGAATGTACGGTTCAACACGCATATTACAATAACCTCATAGTGACTCAACAAGGGCAAAAAAAAAATAACTCTCAGCGTTTTTCCACTCCACGCTGCACTTAATATAAAGTGTACCTACTTACTCTCTTACGACTGGTTTATATATTCGATCTATCCATAGATTCGGCTACTAGAGATTCAAATTTAACCTTAGCTTACCCATCTTATACTAATACTAGCTGACCCAGCGAACTCCGTATCGCCTTTTTAAGAGTTTTTATTTAATTCCCTTTTTTCCAAGCCCCTTTTACAAAGTTACCATTGACTTAGCGCTTAATCTCTTATCATTTCAGAGTCTATAAATGATGCAAAAACAAACATAGATTTTTATATATTATTGAATTCCCCATTCCTTCAAATATCGGAGACGATACCCATATCGATTTTAAAAAAAACCCGTCCGCCATCTTTGATTTCCTATCCGCCATCTTTGATCACGAAATAGATGTTGTATTTGGATTCACCATCCCTTAAATCATCAGAGACGATACCCATATTGATTTTTAAATTTTTCCCATCCGCCATCTTTGATTTCCCATCCGCCATCTTGAATCACGAAATAGATGTTGTATTTGGATTCCCCATCCCTTCAAACATCGGAAACGATACCCGTATGGATTTAAAAAAAATCCCATCCGCCATCTTTGATCACGAAATAGATGGTGTTTTTTAATTCCCCATTCCTTAAAATGTCGGAGACGATACACATATCGACTTTAAAAAAATCCCGCCCTCCATCTTTGATTTCCTATCCGCCATCTTTGATCACAAAATAGATGTTGTATTTAGATTCGCCATCCCTTAAAACATCGGAGACGATAACCATATTGATTTTTTAAACTTTCTCATCCGCCATCTTTGATTTCTCAACCGCCATCTTTGATCACGAAATAGATGTTGGATTTGGATTCCCCATCCCTTTAAATATCGGCGACGATACCCATATCGACTTTAAAAAAAAACCCGTCCGCCATCTTTGATTTCCTATCCACCATCTTTGATCACAAAATAGATGTTGTATTTGGATTCACCATCCCTTAAATCATCAGAGACGATACCCATATTGATTCGAAGACGATAACAATATTGATTTTTTTTAACTTTCTCATCCGCCATCTTTGATCACAAAATAGATGTTGTATTTGGATTCACCATCCCTAAAATCATCAGAGACGATACCCATATTGATTCGGAGACGATAACCATATTGATTTTTTTAAACTTTCTCATCCGGCATCTTTGATCACGAAATAGATGTTAGATTTGGATTCCCCATCCCTTTAAATATCGGCGACGATATCCATATCGACTTTAAAAAAAACCCGTCCGCCATCTTTGATTTCCTATCCGCCATCTTTGATCACGAAATAGATGCTGTATTTGGATTCACCATCCCTTAAATCATCAGAGACGATACCCATATTGATTTTTTTAATTTTTCCCATCCGCCATTTTTGATATCCCATCCGCCATCTTGAATCACGAAATAGATGTTGTATTTGGATTCCCAATCCCTTTAAACATCGGAGACGATACCAATATTGATTTTTTTAAATTTTCCCATCCGCCATCTTTGATCACGAAATAGATGTTGTATTTATATTCTCCACCCCTTAAAATATCGAAGGCGATAGCCATATTGATATTAAAAAAATTCTCATCCGCCATCTTTGATTTCCCGTCCTCCATCTTGGATCACTAAATAAATTTCATATTATTAATCAGCGTCCCGAAAATCTCGAAAACGATACCCATTTAGATTGTATCCTATTCGTTTAGCCTTTTTTTGCCTTTGACCCAACCCTCCCCCTTCTCGTTTGACCATTTTATTATTTTTGTCTGGCCCCTAAAAGTTGTGGCGTAATTTTATATAGCCTTTCGGAATAATTGGGCTATCATAGGCAATAACTAGTTCCTGAGATTAGCCGACATTATGTTTTAGCCTCTTTTGCCTTTTGCCCGGCCCAAAGGGTCGAAGCGTTATGTTATATAGCCTATAGCCTTCCGGAATAACTGGGCTATCATATACAAAAAGAATTTTTCAGATCCGACCGGTAGTTCCTGAGATTAGCGCGTTCAAACAAACAAACAAACAAACAAACTCTTCCGCTTTATTATATTAGTATAGATATAAAGCTGAAGAGTTTGTTTGTTTGGTTGAACGCGCTAATCTCAGGAACTACTGGTCCGATTTGTAAAATTATATCAGTGTTAGATAGCCCATTTATCGAGGAAGGCTATAGGCTATATAACATCACACTGCGACGGGAGCAGAGCAGTAGCCTAAAATAACGCGTCATCAAATATCTGTAGTTTGACTGCCTCGTTGGTCTCGCGGCATAAATGTGCGCGTGGGATTGGGAGGTCTCGGGTTCGATTCCCGGGTCGGGCAAAAGTGTTACTACGGGGTTTTTCCGAATACTCAGTAGCAGCCCGGAGTCTGGTGATTTTATTTTATTTTTATTAAGAAGGAACAACAAACAGCAACACTATAAAAATTTACATTAATTATGAACATTTCTTAATAATAACAATAGTGAAGCCCACAGCGCTGTTCACAGATTAACAATAAAATTAAGGTTAGCGCTAGGTGACCATCGAATTGAGGTTGAACAGATGATACAAAGTAGATAATACAGTTTATTCAATCATATTAGACATTTATTTTCTATATAAGTACATATTTATATATAAAATAGCTTAGCAAATTTTAAACGAAGATACATAGCAATATAATATTCATTTGAGAGTGATCGAAGATGACAAAACTACATATCGGCGAGTGTTTCATATAACAACTTGCGAAATTGTCGAATAGAACATAAAAATATGTCTATATGCTCAAACATTTTATTATATGTATCAGTCATACGCCGAATAGGTGATCTCAATCATGTATTAGTACGGCAATTACCTACAGCAAACAATTTGCCTGCACGCACCTGCCGTCTGTGCACAGTTCTAGGGACTGAAAAATATATAACACCATTCAAACACACACAGTCATATCTTGGAGTGAACTATATTATATAAAGTTATTGCCTCTAGTTGTTTACGTCTGGAGCTGAGACTCAAGAGTTGATATTTATTGAGTAACTGATCGTAAGGTAGGGAAGATCTATGACATCTAAAATGCATTGCACGAAGAAACCTACGCTGGACATTTTCCAACATGTCAATATACTTGACATAGTATGGATTCCAGATAGTAACGGCGTACTCTAGCTGCGAACGTATTAGCGTTTTATATAGGCAGAGGTACGAGGAGGTCCTTTTAAAATCATGCGTTGATCTCATTATGAATCCGTATATCTGATATGCTTTGTTAACTATTCGCTCATTGTGCAGGTTTAGGCAAAGCTTAGAATCTAACTGTACTCCAAGGTCTCGCACAGAGGTAACCTTGGTCAGTGCAACGTTATGTAGTGTATACGGATAACTTATTCGATTTTTATTCTTGGTAAAGTTAGTGAAATTACACTTCGGAATGCTAAGTTGTAGTTTACTTGTGCGACAATAGTTTGTAAGTCTATCTAGGTCCTCTTGTAGAAGGAAACAGTCGTGTATGTTATTGATAGATTTGTATACTTTGAGGTCGTCTGCATATAATAAGAAATTTGAATGATGGAATCATTCATTTATGTCATTAATAAATATGTTAAATAGCAAGGGGGTGAGTATAGACCCCTGCGGAACACCTGAAGTGACCTTAACGATATCCGATTGAAATCCATTAATAACAACCCTTTGACAACGATTGTTAACGTAAGAATGGAACCAACGTAATAGGTTGCCACGAATCCCATTGTAAGCAATGCGATGAAGTAACAGCTCGTGGTCCACCTTGTCAAAAGCTTTTCGATAGTCTGTATAGACACAGCATCAACCTGTACACGGTTATCAATATTGTCGAATAAGTAACCCGAGAATACCATCAAGTTGGTAGTTGTGGAGCGTCTTTTCACAAAACCGTGCTGTTGTGGTATGTGTGGTACCCGTCAATTCACAATATTATGTGAGTTGACGGGTATATCTCATTATGTATCAGTCTCTCGAAAAACTTTGACAAGGTAGACAGTATCGATATGGGACGCTATTGATCAACGATCATCTTGGAGCCACTTTTGTGAACAGGCGTTATGTTGGCGTATTTCCATACAGTCGGCATCACTCCCTCTTGAACACATTTGTTGTAGATAATAGTTAGAGGCCTACAAATTACGGACGCAGTGTTCTTAAGAAAAAAATGCCGACAATTCGTCAGGGACTGGGCCTTAGGATGGGTCAAGGGACTTTAATTCCGCCATAACCTTAGTCTCTTCAAAGTGGAGATCAGTAATATACACATTGTGTCGGTTTACGTCATTAGATAGTGTGTCCCAAGGGGGCTTCCATTGAAAAAACGTAAGTAAAGTAGGCTCATAAATGGAAGAGAAAAAGTCAGAGAACATGTTACAGATTACTTGAGGGTCATTAGATGTTTGATTATTATATTTAACTTTACTTGGTATACCAGGTTTGTCTTTTCTATTTGAGATATACACCCAAAAATCTTTAATGTTTTTATGTATGCTGTCTTCGATCGATTGGATATATCGCGAGAATTTTTTTTTACACATTTCCTTAAACAGAGTCCGATGGTTAGAGAATTTTTCATAATCAGATATATTACTGTATTTTCCATCTAATCCATGCCTTTTGCTTCTTTCTAAATAATATATTAATTAATGGCTTTGAATACCAGACTGGAAAAGAGGAAGTTTTACGCGCAGCCAGTGGTGTATGTTTTTTATAATGTCATCGGTTTTATTGTAAAACAAGTTGAGGGCCTCCTCGTACTTCAAAGGAGTAAGTAGTTCCAGTAAGTAAGTAGTACCAGTCAGTATTTTGTATTTTATTGTTGATTTGTACATAGTCCGATTTGTGAAAGTTGTACTTATTTACAGCACGTCTTTTCATAGGAATGATGTCTACATTTAGATTTGTTTCACAAACAATTGGTGGGTGCTGAATGTCAATTGAAAGAAGAGGGATGGCTGCTCCAGACACCTTACACGGGTGATTTGAGATGACAAGGTCCAAAATTTTATTATTAGCATTAATCACATCATTGTACTGTAAGCCATTAAGAAAAGAAATTAAATTGAAAAGTTCAGTACACGGTACGCACACATTTTTGCTCAATATACTGAAGTTTAGAGGACTTGTTGGACCTGGTGTATTCCAGCTTATTTCCGGGAGGTTAAAGTCACCCACTACGTAGAACGTATCAACACGTGGATCGCTTAAGACCGCTTGTAACAACTCAAAATGTTGCTATATCATATTAGCTGTTCTGGGTGGCATATAGGCAGCACTGATTATATGGCACTTGGATATTCTTGTTGTGCCCGGTAACGGCAATAGGCTCGCCCCCTATTACGTGGGACTAAAATAAATCTGGCGAAATGTGGGTGTAATATTTACACCTCTGCCTGCCCCTTCGGGGATACAGGCGTGAGACTATAAATAAATAAAAATATCTGTAGTAACCAATTCCATGGATAGATTAAATATTGCAATCGGCCATTAATGCTCACTTGAGCTTTGTGCAATCTAGTTTAATGCAATCTTCTCGTAGATTTTTAAATATATTTATACGATCCTCACGTAAGTACATAAAAAAGAAAAATATTCTCAACATCTGTAACGCAATAATTGTAACAGCCAAAACACCAGGACTTGGCTGTTACATTTGTGCGATATTACAATAAAAAAACAATTGTTGTTGAAGATGAAACATCACTAAAGGTTGATATCGGTGAGACGTGACATGGAGCGGTAAGAATTGTTAAAACGGTGAAAGGTGAAATAATAACTATGTTAAAAATATCCATCCACGCCACGCCATCTTGTAGATAGTCAGACGGGCTAGATGCGACTGCAACTGATGCGAAAATAATCAAGGTAATAAAACCAACGATAGTCTTCATAGTCTTGCCCTGGTCCCAATTTATTTGGAGTCAGCGCAGTAGGTCCGTCGCTTCCATACTTTTCTGTCACCAGTCATTCGATCGTTTACCCCTTCCTCTTTCATATCCATCCTCACACAGTCCATCCATCTTTTCCTCGGCCGCCTTCTACCTTTTCGTCCTTCTACGTGCATATTCATCACTTATTTACTTACGTACATCTAATCTCGCGGCGTAACATGTCCATACCACGCCAATCGAGGCGTTTTTACCTTTTGATCTACAGGCGCCACTCTGATACGACCTCTGATGTGATCACTCCTAATTCTGTCCATTTTTGGCACTCCACACATCTCTGTTGCGTGCATAGTTTCTCATTTTCTTTGTAGCCCAACACTCAGCTCCATACAGTACTACAGTTCATATAACCGCATTATACATGCGGCCTTTAATTTCACATTTTGTGATCGCATATTGTGCGCCGACCTGTCGCCATTTCGTCCATCCTGCGCTGATTCGTTGCACAACATCCCGATCAATTACGCCGTGATCTTGCAGGAGTGAACCTAGGTAGTGAAAATGATATACCGCCGAGTGCAGCCGGTGTAGGACTGGAGATACCGCCAAAGTCACAGAACATGTATTCTGTTTTGTTTCCGCTTATTCTCAGGCCTAAATTCTCCAATCTCTGCCGCCACTCCTCCAGTTTGCTCTGCACCTTCTGTCCACTCTCTGCTAACAGAAAGATGTCATCGCCAAACAGCATGCACAAAGATAAAACCAACGATATTAAGAAAAAAAAACTTAATGAAAATATAAACGTGTTTAGCATTTTTAATTGATACCTCAATGTATGATAAGCAGACGGATTGACCTGCAAGACCTGTAAGATTAAAGCTTTTATGGAATAAGAATAGCATCATAATCGGAATAGCAGTTTAATCGTAAAAGATGACAGCCCAGAATTATTTCATCATTTCTAATATTAGTATAAATTGCTTCGATAGTTCCTCACTGCTAGTAACTCTGACTACAGCAATCAGAAACCCATTACATGTTCAAAAAGGCTTCTTGAAAGCACCCCTACATCCCTTGAAAAGGCGCACTAGAGGTTAATTACGTTGAATGATTCCGCTGCGTCAGCATTGTGAGTCAGTGAACTTGACGTCGCGACTGTACGTAGCGTCAGCAATGAAAATTCTATAAGGTATTTTATCGGTTTCTCAGAGGCAGTGAAGTCAAAGTAAAAAAATATTGATTCACTTAGGTCAGAATTGGACGCTTATGAATTTTTTTGAGTAATTTTCAAAGTCAATTAATGAAGCTACATTTACATCAATTTTCGTGATCGGTTCATCACCGTCATCTGTTATTCCAGTTATATCTCAGATATTTATTTATTTTAGTTATCATTGAACATTGACATCTCACATTGGAGTTCTGAGTCCACTTAAAGTATAACCATAGAGCATAGATATTTATTTATAGAGATGTTTTTCTTATTGCCGCTTTTAAGACAAACTTTCTGCGACCCAAATTGCCGCTTGGCGGCGTAACAGTCGCGTGAGTGTCAGTGCAACAGCTGTCTATTTCTTAAGCCAAAGCAATGCAAGACAGATGGCGAAAGACGCTAGCGCCGCCAACGGCGCCAACTACGAACTACACTAATGACAACCGTCAATACGCCAACTTTAATGGGCACATGACATCCTTAAGAAATAAGCTTCTTTAATGTAAATCATCTGTATTCATTGGTATAACTGATTTGACAGCATATTTTCTTTTAAGATAGTAATTGCCATTTCACTTCTGCAAACAAGACGGATAGAGATATCTCTATCCGTCTTGTTTGCAGAAGTTTATGGTTCAGACCAGTGTATGTAAGAGTACTGACTCTTCATACTATCAGAAATTGTCGTGGCAGCCGGGAACGCCTACTTTATGTGCTCTTTGAGCCACGGAGGTTGTGACTTTTTGTTACATACTTATTGAGTTCCTTTTGAGTGAGTTTCTTCCAGATACTTCTCATAGCCCTGATATCCCGAATCTGGATGGAAAAAAGATTTATTGTCTTTGACGTTCATAAGTGTTCATACTATAATCTAAATGAATAAATGAATTTGAATATTCATATCGAATATTCATATACAGTGACGTACTCATTTTACCTCGTGAATCGATAGATGAATTAGACTGATTCATATTATGAATGAGATTTG
Source organism: Euclidia mi (assembly GCA_944739405.2). Classification (NCBI taxonomy): domain Eukaryota; kingdom Metazoa; phylum Arthropoda; class Insecta; order Lepidoptera; family Erebidae; genus Euclidia; species Euclidia mi. Next base: position 38,871,037 of record OX123205.2, on the reverse strand, counting down.
CGTGTGTAGATAAGGCATACCTTCGCCCACAAATGACTGGCGTGAATGTTGAAGGTGTTCTCTTAGTCCGTGTTAATATGTCGAATGCTACGAGGCCGCGTGAGTGAAGATGAGTCAAGTTTAATGCACTAATAGAAATTGCTGAAAAACAAATTAGCCAAGCAAACCCTCAAGATTTGCATGTTAGTTATTCTACTTAGGTAGACGGCCATTGTAGGATAGTACATCCACAAACGGCACTTTGCGTCATTATGCTGCTACTCTTATTCTTGCTCTCGTTCTAACTCCGACTGCAATATGTACAACTTTACCGTGAATCCTGTTAAGCTGATTTTCCACCAGAGTGGCGAGACGAGGCGAGGAGAGAATTGAAATTTGTATGGCAAATTTTCAATTCTCTCCCAGCGCATCTTTGGTGGAAATAGTGCTGATTGACGAGAATATGCGAGGCGTGAATTGAAATATTTGTTTGTGTAAAAATTTACCGTATTGCTTCCAACATAGAGTATAAATTAACTTTGCAACAGAAACACGCTTATTGCAAGACGAACTTAAACAGCACTGTACCAGTATATCTTTATCTAATGAAGCCTACGGGCGGCGCGGCGGCCACGCGCGTGCTCGCACGAGCGCGCGCGAGCTCGCGATGGCTAAAAAAATGCTGGCTAAAAAAATGGCTAAAAGGGTCAGTGCGATTTCAATTCTCTTCTCGCCTAGTCTCGTCTCGCCACTCGGTGGAAAATCACCTTAAAGGTGATTTTCCACCAGAGTGGTGGAAACGACACTCAAACATCACTGTACCTATGACGAACTCAAACATCACTGTACCAATATCTTTATCTAATGAAGCCTATGGGTGGCGCGGCGGTCACGCGCGAGCTCGTACGAGCTCGCGATGGCTATTTTTTGGAAAAGAGTCAGTGCGATTTCAATTCTCTCCTCGCCTCGCCTCGTCTCGCCCCTCTGGTGGAAAATCACCTTTAGCCAGTTATTTATGTCATTTCATGCAGATATATAAATTGTCCACATACAATGCAATTTTGGTCTTGCTGTCGGTACACGTTTCGCTATCGTAGAGGATCGATACCACGTGTAGAGCGATGCGGCAGCTTTGAACCTCCGGTACACTCCACAGTAATCTGATATTACCAACCACTAGTGGAATAACTGCCCCAATGTTACGAGTAATAACTGTAGCGCTTGTAGCAAGTTTGACTTGCTATTCGTAACAGATCGTCAAAAAAAAATCAACGTTGGCATAAAATCACCACTTGGATGGGTGGTAAATTGTTGTGGCATTCCAAGGCCTTGTCTCGGTGCAGGTTCTGGATTCAGGGTTGAGGGTCGTAAGGCCATGTCGAAGGGCCCCAGTTGGGGCATAACACTGATACCAGAGTTAGCCCCACACTAAAAAGATAAAAAAAGGAAGACCGCCGCTAGGTAACACCTAAACTTTAGGCGTTTATGGTGGTCTTCGAAATCGTAGCCTATGTTGATTTTGTAAGCTAATTAAATGAAACGTTTTATTCACTAGTATATGCGTGAAAAAGTAGGTAAAAAACATCGACATACCTATACATTCCCACAAACTTTAAGGGTTAAAACTTTAAAGATTGATTGAAAATTCTCTGATCCGATTAAGCTGTATCAAAATGCGAGCTAGTATAATATAAATAAATATAAAAGATAAAACTGACCCTGAAAATAATGTTCGATTACATTTTCACATGAAGGAATGGCGCAGCGAATTAAAGCGAAATAAGTTCATGATTGGAGCCAGATATACATCTAATGGCTCAAGTTTTTTTCGGTTAGAATATGGTTGATGGGTTGATAAATACGATTATTTGTTGCTACACATTAAAAATAAATAATATAATTAAAGTCAACCAAAGTGAATTTAATGACATTATTTATTTTGTATGTCTAGGTAACTTAATTTTGGCCTCGGTTCTGCCAGCGCCAGCGTAGGACTTGCCCCTTTTTTGCTATTTTAGCGCAAGAATTCCCAAGAAGCCGTGTAGTTGACGGCATAGAATAGATGTGTCACCACCCCCTATCTTCCCGTGGGTGTCGTAAGAGGCGACTAAGGGATAACACGATGCAAATACCATCTTTAGGTAGAGACGGAACACTCGACATCAAACCCTATACGACTGCCTCGTTGGTCTCGCGGCATAAATGTGCGCGTGGGATCAGGAGGTCCCGGGTTCGATTCCTGGGTCGGGCAGTGTTATTGGGTTTTTCTGTCACGAAATTCTCAGTAGCAGCACGGAGTCTGGAAATGTGCCCGGTACGGCAATAGGCTCGCCCCTTATTACGTGGGACTAAAGTATATCCGGCGAAAAGTGGGTGTAGAAATACTCCTCTGCCTACCCCTTCGGGGATAAAAGGCGTGACGATATGTATGTATGTATGTAATTCCCAAGAATAAATAATATAATTAAAGTCAACCAAAGTAACTTTAATCATATTATTTATTTTGTATATCTAGGTAACTTAATGTTGGCCTCGGTTCTGCCAGCGTAGGACTTGCCTCTTTTTTGCTATTTTAGCGCAAGAATTCCCAAAACTCTTTCATAGTGCTTTTCTATACTCTCCAAAGACCATACACGTAAAAATGTTCTTGCACTTTGTAGTTTCAGCTGTGCGTACTCTGTCAGTATGTTGTTTGTTGTGACTACGCCTCATGACAATCGACCAAAGCATGGAAGACCAAAATGGAAATGGTATGGCGGCCTCAATCCATTTGACAGCGACTGGCCACACATGACAAAACACAAGGATGCATGGCGGTCTAAGGGCGAAGCCTTTGCTCAGCAGTGGGTCAATTTACTAGACACAAAAAAACTACTGCCCCATTACTAATCTCAAATGTTTTGTTAAATTTTTCAGATGTGACATTATTTTATTTATTTTAATAATCAACAGTCAACCTTATAAGTCATAGATAATTGGTTACTATTTCATCCCTTGATAAGTGGTTAGTAGTCAATGATGAATTCCATCTTCAATACTTCACTGAATATGGTAAGGCAGCAAGAAGTTTTAAACCAGCTCACAAGATTCGATCCATACCTACAAGGCAAGTAGGCTTAAATATTTCACTATTGAGAGTAAAAGTAAACCACATATTTTCATTACAGTTAGTATATTAGCATAACAGAAAACATTACGCTTTAAGCAAGGTCAACAGATGTGTAAGCAAGGTTTCTGAGTCAATTAATAATAAAGTGTCATTACAGCTTAAAAATCTTTGTATATTTCGTTTTTTATTTTTATACAAAAGCACATTTCAAATTCTATGTGGTGACGGAATAAATAATACACAGTGTCATTAACCCATTTTGTTCCACGGGTCCCGTAAGAAGGCTTCGTCTTCATTCGAACGTGCGCTCCGAGTACGCCCGGCGTGCATTCGACGTGAGGGAGGCCTTAGACAAAATACAAAAAGCAAATAGTATCTTTAGGAGAAGACTGAAACAAAATACAAAGAGATAGTGAAATTGAAGTAACAAACACCACAGACGTGGATATTGATAAAACGGGTGACATTCTGAACTTTGTTTCCATCATCATCATCAGCCCTTAATACTATCCCACTGTTGGGCACGGGCCTCTTCTCACTATGAGAAGGGTAAGACCATAGTCCACCACGCTGGCCGAGTGCGGGTTGGCAGACTTCACATGTTTTTCGAGAACATTATGGAGAACTCTCAGACATGCAGGTTTCCTCACGATGTTTTCCTTTACCGTTAAGCAAGCGATAATTAACAATTTAACTTTGTTTAAAGTCTGACAGAAATACCTACAAGGATCTATCTTACCACAAACCAAAACTTTCTCACAATCCAACCTTTTATTTATTACGGAAGTATTATTACACCCATGATTACAATTAAAATGTCGGTCAAAACCCAACCGATATCTGAAAATAGAAATAACACCAAGCGTTACAATCATAATTGTACTAAAAAACGGCCTATTTAATATGAGCTTGTAGCGAAGTGTAATGGCGTCTTATTATGGCCTGTTAACATGAAACGTTATTAAAATGTCACCTTCGTTCTGCTACTATTATGTATCCCGCTGAGATTATTTTTTGAAAAATTTGGTTCGTTAACCTAGTTGGGCAGATGAATGGATTTTGGCAAGATGTGGTTCAGGTGGGGCCTGAGTGGTGATGGATTAAGAATGCGAAGTGACTACCCCATTTAAATCCGTGGGGTGTTGTAAGTCGCGTCTTAAGAAAACATTCGTAATACCAGAAGGCCAATTCTCGTATTTTATATAACACTAGAGGATCCCCGCGGTTACACTTGCATTATTTAAGGCTACTGCTCTGCTCCCATCGCTCATAGCGTGATGTTATATAGCCTATAGCCTTCCTCGATAAATCTAACACTGGAAGATTTTTTTTAAATCAGTCCAGTAGTTCCTGAGATTAGCGCGTTCAACCAAACAAACAAACTCTTCAGCTTTATATATTAGTACTAGAGGATCCCCGCGGTTACACTCGCGTTATTTAAGGCGCCTGCTCCGCTCCCGTCGCTCATAGCGCGATGTTATATAGCATATAGCCTTCCTCGATAAATGACCTATCTAACACTGAAAGGCTTTTTCAATCGGACCGGTAGTTCCTGAGATTAGCGCGTTCAACCAAACAAACAAACAAACTCTTCAGCTTTATATATTAGTACTAGCTGACCCGGCAAACGTTGTTTTGCAAAATTTTTTTTTTTTGAAAAATAGATGATGGCCGATTCTCATAGATACCGGATAAGCACAAAAATTTCATCAAAATCGGTCAAGCCGTTTCGGAGGAGTATGGGAACGAAAACTGTGACACGAGAATTTTATATATTAGATTAGATTGAAACTATATTTTTAACGAAATGAGATTAGATTTTGATTGAATCAGAATCGGTATTCTGCTAATTTAATGTCATTATCGTCTAATTTGACTTAAAGAGTTCGGCGTTGACACATTGTTCAATTTACGATCTAGTCACGATAACGTTCCAATAACATTCAAATATCAGGTAATTTTGGAGAATACCATTTGTGACATAATTATGACACTGACATTAGATCGAAACTACAATTTCAACAAATGTACAATTAAGAGAATTGGGCCTCTGATAACAGTCGGAAATTTCGACATCAAACCCTGTACTACTAAATTTCTGGCCAGCCAGGGAAAGTAGGCCGAATCCTCCTATTGACTTTACCATATTATCATGACGCAAATCTGCCTCGTTGGTCTCGCGGCATAAATGTGCGCGTGGGATTGGGAGGTCTCGGGTTCGATTCCCGGGTCGGGCAAAGTGTTATTGGGTTTTCCGTTAGGAAATTCTCAGTAGCAGCACGGAGTCTGGTGATGTGACCGGTAACGGCAATAGGCTCGCCCCCTATTACGTGGGACCTAAAAATCCCTGGTGAAATGTGGGTGTAATATTACTCCTCTGCCTACCCCTTCGGGGATACAGGCGTGGGTATATAAAAAAAAATATGACGCAGATTAGGAGAGGCTTATGCCCAGTACCCAACTGTGAAAAGCTGTATGACGTGGTGGGCTTCACGTTTCCCGTGTGTATCGGCCTCCCGTGAACACACAAGCACATGCGCCCCATGTTGGGCGCCAATGTCTCGGTTCAAGTTCCTTAGGGAGGCTAGCGGAAGTCAAACAAGGGACGAGTGCTCATAAAAAAAATTGAATAATAATAAGTGCCAATGGTATTTTTCTTCACCTTCCGTACTTAGTGTACGGAAGGTGAAGAAAAATACCATTGGTTAAACAGAAAGTCAGAACAGAAAGTTGTCCGTGTGGTGACGGATTAAGAATACGGATTGTATCATCCCATGGGTGTCGACAGAGGGAGCATGTTATTCAGAGAACAGCACTGTAAGAGAAGGAAAACTTAATACAAACCCTATACCAACCCGTTTGGCCAGCGTGGTATAGTAGGCCAATTCCTCCTTTCAAAGGAGAGGCCTAGTCCAGCAGTGGACTGTTAAAGGCTGATGATGAGATGAAACAGAAAGTCATAAACGAATTAAAATAACACATCTTTCAATTTAACATATATATTTAATTAAAGCTTATCTATTTAAATACTGTGATTAAATTAAAATTTTAAATATATTTGAAATTTTTTCTGTACATTTAGGAAACGTTTATTTCTTGTTAATTGGTGACTGTCTGTGTTGTTCTTGATCTTGGCAGAAGAAACGAGAGCGCGCCGCAAACTGAAACAAATACAAAAAGGAGTTTATATTATGTATATCATCTGAAAATACAAATTACACCATACATTGGAAAGAGCTTAAATAGTACAGTGACGACCAATATGACCATATTATTATTTACCATAAGAGCACATGGGGTACGTGCCCAAGGTCTCCATCTAGGCCCCGAAAGGGTAGAAGCCTGGCTATCGCCGTATCAACTGTATTAATTATGAGGAGGTGTCAACGTAGGTCCCACATTACAGAGGTTCTGAACGTGTTCGTTTGTTTGGAAGCCAAAATATATTTTAATGGCCTTAAAGTACCTATACACAAATCCTCTGCTCAAAAGGTTACTCGAGTTTTGAGTGTTATGTTTTATACGGATCCCAGTATACGAGACGACGGCTTAACGAGCTCTCCGAAGCACGGGGCAAGCAATAATGAACAATTTAATAGGCACATAATTTCGGTAAGTCAGAAGTGTGCGCTAAGAATTTGAAGTCAGAGCCCTCTGCATGGCTGTTGGGATCTCTACTTGGCTATCGCTGCCTATATTTTAATATTTGTAGTATAATACTTACCGATAAGTAAGCCACCAAAAAAATAAAACAGAAGTTCGCAGTTGTTGTTGATGAGGAGACCTGCCAAGTTGGTGCCCAAGATGGAGCCGAAACGTCCCAGCATCATGGATAGACTCACCGCCATACCCCTGGAAAATTACATCTATGTAAGACTAGATGAACCCGCGGTTACACCCGCGTAATTTAGGGCTACTGCTCGCCACCCGTGCCGCATAACGTGATGTTTTATATCTAATAGCCTTCGTCAATAAATGGCCTATCCAACACAGAAGTAATTATTCAAATGGGACCAGTAGTTCCTGAGATTAGCGCCTTCAAGCAAACAAACAAACTCTTCAGCTTTATGATATAACTAGATGAGCCCGCGGTTCCAACCGCATTATTTAAGGCTACTGCTCCGCTCTCGTGGCTCATAGCGTGATGTTATATAGCCTATAGCCTTCCTCAAGAAATAGGCTATGTCTAACACTGAAAGATTTTTTCAAATCAGACCAGTAGTTCCTGAGATTAGCGCATTCAAGCAAAGAAACAACCAGCAAACTCTAATATTAACTATAGATTTGTAGAATCGAAACCTAAGGCCGTGTCTAGATCTGATCTATATCGATGCCATAAGGCCATCTGTCGCCGCGTTTGCCTTCTATCTCATAAAATTAATAATTATGTCTTTATTACTTTACTACATACTTAGTTCTTTTATTTTCCATAGCTTTGACTCTAAACGTAAAATCGCCTCGATGCATTGGGAATTGGGAATTACGGCCAATAGGGAATATGCATGATTTTTTTTTATTGTTGCTATCATTTATTTGTGTTAATATGATACCCTAAAAAAATATTAGTCGTGGAGAAGTCATTATTTATTTAAAATGAAATGTTGAAATTTGCAATGACATATCGCTGGTTTAAACACCCACATTTTAGTGCGCTTTGTGGTTACGTCAGCGTTCTCAACATTTTGATATCTCTGACAACTGACAATGTTTGGTACTGTTTTGACACTTTTTACATATCCTCTGCGAACCGTGTCGTCACTGGGGTCTAGCGAAACGCAACGCTACTGGCTACACCCGAGTAGCCAATAGTGTTGCGTTTCGACATTTTAAATTTTGCTCGTAAATTTTAAATATTTTGTTAATTAACTAGAGGACGCCAGCGGCTACGCCTGCAATTTTTTTTAAATTTACCCGTTTTGGCCGATCCGTAGAGGTAGTGCACCCCTACGGTCCACAAAGAACATACATGCCAAGTTTCAGCTGCCTGCGCCTATAGTTTCGGCTGTAGCTTGTCAGTCAGTAAGTAACGCAAGGATTTAATATATTAAGATATTCGCAATTTTAGAGTGTTGAAATATAAAATAATGTTAGAGGTGTCTTTCTTTACCGATAAAGAATGTCATAAAAATATATTCGCTTATATCTGAATCACTCGCATATTCCCTATTCCGCCTTACGTACACACGCACCCCTAGGTTACCCAATAGATCATACATGCCAAATTCTGCTTCTTGCGCCCAGTAGGTTCGGCTGAGCATTGTCTGTTTGGCAGTGTGTAACTATATTGATGATTGATTAATTATTATCTTACCTCAAATGTGTAGGGAATATTTCTATAGCGTACGCGGTAACTGGTCCCATCGCGAGAACCATTATAGGAAGCGAGGACAGCAGCACAGCAAACAACGTGCTGTTCGTCGTGAAGTTTATCAGGATGCAGAATATTCCTAAAATTAAAAAAAGGGAAAAAATATTCCTTGTTCGTTCAAAAAATGTATATGTTAATATTCTTGCACGTCAGAGCTGTTTAAAGTATTTCATTTACATTGTAAAGATATTAAAATGTAATTAATTTGAGGCGGAAATCATAATTATAAATATTATTATGAAAAAACTTAAATTATCGCTTGCCCCGTGCCTCGGAGAGCACGATAAGCCGTCGCGTCGGTCCCGGCTGTTATGAAGATCTTTGCCAATCGTTATAGGGATTCAGTACCCATGAACAAACTGACACTAGTCTAAACCATAGATTATCGCAATCCAAAGGGATAGCGATATTCTAAGCTGCAGGTGTAGCGGTCAGACGGCATTCGCTCCGTGGAAAGGCTAAGTTTCAGTAAAATCCGGTTAGACGAGTAAGCGAACCCAGAGTTGCAAATGGGATGATGCTAGGAGGAGAATGAGGTAGTACAATTTTTTATGATGGCTCGTGTCATGCGTGCCAGTACGCAAGATTTCGATTATGGGAGAGGGTTGGGCTTGAGGTCTCCAGTTAGTGGCGGCGCTAGGCGTAGGCGACGTCGGCCTGACCGGACCTGAGGAGGCCTCGCAAATTAGTTTTACAAATTACCAATTTAGTTTAACCAATCATACTTGCTTAGGTTGCCGACACCGAACAATCGGAAAACTCAGATCAAGTAGAGTCAGGAAAAAGCTACGCAAGTGATAATGACTTTTATTATTTTCGAACAGGTCCGTGACAGAAGTCTTGCAACACTATGAAATGAAGGTTTCCTTGTATGTATATCGTACAGGTATCGTGTCGGGTAGTGAGTGAAAACACACACTGCCCGACACGATATCTGTACTGGGTGAAAATATTTGTATTGTCATTTACTTATTTATTCATACATTATAGAATTTTATAATATGACTCACTTCATTTAACGTTTTTTCTTACTACGAAGTAAAAGGCGCCTCGCCATCGATATATATCTACTAAAGAATATATGTCAATGGGCCTAGCGAACTTGATGTCGCTGACGTCCACATGTGCTCTAGCACCGCCACTGAGACTCTAGTCCACCTATTCCCATTAGTCAAAGACAGGCCTCTGATAAACACGAGTATTAAAATACTGTTACGAGCTGGGGTTCGACGATAAATTATAGCTCACTATGCCACTTAAACTGAACTTTATTCACTAACACAATAACACTAGATACACACACTTAATTTTCCAACACTAATAAAACACACTATTCACACCACTAGTACAACACTAAACACTTCCGAATTACTTCCTTCGCTTGATCTTGATCGCTTTCCGTATTCAATTGAACTGTGTTGTCTCGCGCGCTCTCGCTCTATTTATACTGGCCGGATAACATCACTAGGCTTTTCGAGACGACTCACGATATTTCTGGAAACGTGTAAGGTGTTTCTAGAATTGCGTAAATGTTCTATTTACACCTACGCCATCTATTAGAGGATAGCTGAATTACCTTCAAACCACCGATACATTCAATCTCATGTAGTTCTCCCATTCACTGATAGATGGCGTTATTTTCAATTCGTAACACGGCCTCCCTCTTAAACGTGTTCGTCTCGAACATCGTTGGACCCATAGTAACGAGCCAACCGGTCCACATGAACTATCTTCGGTGCACCTCGCGACCCCTTCTGGATTCGATAGGTAACGTCGTTCATCCTGGTAATTATGCGATATGGCCCGTCCCATCTGGCTTGTAACTTAGGCGATTTTCCTTTGCTTCGTACTGGGTTATGAAGCCACACCAATGATCCCTCATCGAAGCCTTTGTTATTTGCCTTCCGGTCGTAGCGAGTCTTCATCTTCTCAGACATCTGTTGTCCAGATTCCCTGATGTGCTCGTATACGTCGTTCATCCTGTTGCGTAGCTCAGTTGCGTAATCCGTTATATTGCGTGGAGATTCTGGTGGAATACCGGTGATAAGGTCTGCGGGTAAACGGAGTTCTCTACCGAAATTGGCAAAAGCTGGTGTTACTCCTGTAGTTTCGTGGACCGCACTGCGATATGACAGGAGAAATGGTTGGATGTGCTTGTCCCAATCTCTTTGTTTGTTCTCCACCACCTTCGCCAGGTACCTTTCCAGTGATTGGTTAAACCGTTCAACCATGCCATCTGATTGTGGATGATAAGCCGTGGTCCTGGTTTTATGTGCACCCATTACGCGACAAGTCTCCTTGAACACCTCAGATTCGAAGTTCCGGCCTTGATCGCTGTGGATTTCCAAGGGCACCCCGAACCGACAAAAGACTTCATGCACCAGCTTATCGGCCACTGTGGTAGCTTCTTGATTTGGGATCGCAAACACTTCAGGCCACTTCGTGAAGTAATCCATCACAACCAAGAAGTATTTGTTTCCATCCTGGCTCTCGGGAAACGGCCCAGCGACATCCAAGGCTATGCGCTCCCATGGGGCTCCCACATTGTACACCTTTAATGCACCTCTGCTTCGAGTATGTGGCCCCTTGACAGCCGCACAACTTGTGCATTTGCGGCACCAATCCTCGACGTCATCCCGACAGTGGAGCCAATAAAACCGCTCCCGGATCTTAGTAAGGGTCTTCTTAACTCCCATGTGACCTCCCGAAGCACCATTGTGATAGAGCTGCAAGACTTCCGGCACCTTAGTTTTGGGCACTACCATTTGCAAATGGCACTGGTTACCGCGAGCGTTTTCCCATTTGCGGCACAGAACTCCATCCTGGACGACCAAGCTTTCCCACTGTGCCCAATAACTCTTGGTGATAGGGCTCATTGCTGCGATATCACTCCATTTGGGCCTAGGAGCGCCTGATTTCTTCCATTCAAGAATCGGCTGTACATCCTTGTCATCTTGCTGAGCACTCTGCAAAGCTTCTCTCCATTCGTCGCTTAGATCCGTCTTTAACATCCTCACTAGCGCTGCCTGCTTTGCTTCCTGTCGGCTACAGTGCTTGCACTGGTCGGGATAAGCCCTACCTGTCAGAGCATCTGCGCTACGTTGCTCTTGCCGCCAGACAGGTACGTCAGGTAACCCCTTTGGTGGAGACAGGGTACCAACGTGCCGCTTACGCTTTGGGCAGCTCAAGCGGATATGGCCTCTTTCCCCGCAGTTGTAGCACCGTGGTGAAGAAACAACTTCCCTGATACGGTAAGTTCGATCCTCGTGACGTGCTGCTTCCACCTCCAGAGCGTAGGCTAAGGCGTCCTTGACGGCCTTGAAGTGCCTAAGTCTTACCGCTGCTCTAACCTCCAGGTCACGGATTCCATCGGTAAATACCTGGACGAGGTTCTCATCTATCAGCGCCGGCAATGACTGGTATGCCTTCCTGACCAGCCTTTCCACCTCCAGAGCCCACTGCTGCAGAGTTTCTCCGGTGCGTTGTGTCCTGTCCTTCAGCTGAGCACGATATACACGTTCGAGGTGCGCGTCTCCGTACCTCGCCTCCAACGCCTCCAGAAGCTTCTCGTAGGTGACGTCTTGCCCGAGCACCTCCAACACCGTCAAGGCCTGATCACGAAGGCCCAAGGTTAGGGCGGTGAAGGCCTGTTCTTTTTTCCACCCATTCGTTCGCATAACGGCCTCAAACTGGACCTTGTATGCAGACCACGATGATGAGCCATCAAATGGTGGAACCTTAAACCAACGAGGCGAGGGCACCAAAGCTGCAGGTGTAACGTCGTAGGACCCGAGCCTACACAATTTCTTCTCCAATTCGGCAATACGGGCCACGAGTTGATCATGTACACGCTTCTCAATGTCGCTGATACGGGCCTCGTGCTGCTGGAGTTCCTCCTTGACCGCCTTCAAGTCCTTCCCTACAGCGGCGCTGAGGTCTTTCATCACCACCAGCTGTTCCTCCAAACGGCGGGCCTGCTCCTCCTTGTCGCGCTGCAGCTGTTCCTCTAGGCGGCGCGCGTGCTCCTCTTGACGGCGAGCCTGCTCCTGTTGACGACGGTCCTGCTCCTCTTGACGGCGGGCCTGCTCCTCCTTGTCGCGCTGTCGCTGTTCTTCCATGCGGCGCGCGTGCTCCTCCTGACGGCGGGCCTGCTCCTCCTGACGGCGGGCCTGCTCCTCCTGACGGCGGGCCTGCTCCTGCATGAACGCCATCAGAGCCACGATGTCGGGCACCGTCACGGAGTGTGTGGCACTTGCAGGCTCCACTGCAGCCGCGGAGTCGCCTGGTCCACCAGACGATGGAGTAGGAACGTCTCCGAAGCGTCTCTGGTCCAGGTCTTGCTGGCGCTGGTTCCTGGTACGCACTCCTTCAGTTTCTTCTTTCGGCATAACCGGCATAATTTATCCCACTTCTGACACCAATTTGTTACGAGCTGGGGTTCGACGATAAATTATAGCTCACTATGCCACTTAAACTGAACTTTATTCACTAACACAATAACACTAGATACACACACTTAATTTTCCAACACTAATAAAACACACTATTCACACCACTAGTACAACACTAAACACTTCCGAATTACTTCCTTCGCTTGATCTTGATCGCTTTCCGTATTCAATTGAACTGTGTTGTCTCGCGCGCTCTCGCTCTATTTATACTGGCCGGATAACATCACTAGGCTTTTCGAGACGACTCACGATATTTCTGGAAACGTGTAAGGTGTTTCTAGAATTGCGTAAATGTTCTATTTACACCTACGCCATCTATTAGAGGATAGCTGAATTACCTTCAAACCACCGATACATTCAATCTCATGTAGTTCTCCCATTCACTGATAGATGGCGTTATTTTCAATTCGTAACAATACTTTGATCCTTTTGCGATTTGCCCACATACTCATGTTTATGTATCGGGTTTCAATTGCATTATAACAAGAATGTAATAAAATACCTATAAGCAAGAAGCAGTTGATGAGCAGGTTCTTCTTGCCGATGTACCGCACGGTGGAACTCACGACCACTGCGATCGCCGCGCAGCTCACTTGCGCCACTGAGTTGATCACGAACGTGATCCGGTCTATGGAGTCGTCACATACTGTCTCCTCCTTAGACGTCTACGAAAAGAGTTTGACATTAAAATATTTATTAATTTGTTTCTTTAATAACTTTATTTTGGTTTGTTCTTTGTTCGGACCATTGAGTTTCGGACCACATAAAAAATCCTGGTTCGGCTTGAACAATATGCTTCTTTCGTCCCAAAGTATAATTTTGATAAATTTGTTCTCGCTTCGTCCTATATTGTATTCCTTGTACGGTCCATATTTTTTTGTATACCTACGTTTTACCTGCTTTTTGTCATGTCACTAATAAATATTTAATCTAAATAGTTTTTTTTATTTGGCGGTGTACATATAATGACTATTTTATCTAGCTTGTTTAAAGGCGACTATCTTCGGCACCTCGATGCTACCCTGGTACATTTTAATTCAGATTACTTGATTATTAAACAACTATTGAAAAATGTAAGAAGTGTGCTTTATGTTTTGTTGTCTGTACTTTTTAAGTATGTACCTACTTGGAATTCGGGCCGAATCAGTAATTCTATACTGCTGTGGGACAAACTAGGATTTTGTTGGAATGTGGTCCAGAACTTCGGTCCGAACGAAGAACAATTTAATATACGCTGAGCGTATAAGGGTGGAATTAAAGCCTCAGGCATTCTCTCCCAATCTGTTTTGGTGCCAAGATTAATGATCGGTTGCAATATTCAATGCGATTTTGAGATGCTTCTTTGATATTATTATAAACTCCATAATTATAAACTATGACAAATACATATCTGTAATCTTCAAATCCATGGATAGATCGAATATTGAAACCGGCCGTAAAAGAAAAGGTATAGAGATTGAGATTTAAACAAAGATATATAAAAACTATAGATGCGTTGCCCGCTCACTGAAATGGAAAACTAAAATGAAGGCAATTGCCGCCATTCCGTTTAGTTACGCGCGAATCTGTGTTGTGATAGTACGCTCCGTAATAATAATTTCTGTGTAAGAATTTAAAAACAATTAAAATTATTTCTCTCTAACAACAGTGTCCTAGTGTCCCGTATAGTAGTATTTATTTACTTTGTCTTTCTGTATTCATACAAGATATTATTTGATATTTGTAGACGTTTTTCAGAGCCGCTTTGTGGGAGTTTGGCGCGTCTATATGATAATACGACATTGGATTAAATATGTTTTTTAACGTCTGCAATAGACTCGGCAGACTCTACAAACATTCAATCAACGGACGCAATTCTGTACAGTTCACAGTTTAATTCAGTCAGTTTTATATACACGGTAGTAGAGCCTTGCTGATTTCAGCTTGAATGGGCCGGCTCGGCTGGGGAAGTAGGTACTATCCTCTCACAGAAAATCGACGTAAAGTAACAGTACCTAAACTGTTGCGTTTCGTTCGGTGAGTGAGAGTGCCGGAGGCCCTATCCCCTATTCCTTCTCCCTCATCTCGATCCTCATCCTATCCCTTTTCTGAACCCTAAGGGGCGACAACGCACTTGTGTCTCCTGTGGTGTTGCTTGTGCCCATGGGCGGCGGTAATTGCTTACCATCACGCGATCCGTCAGCTCGTTTGCCGCCTTTTACTATAAAAAAAAAGTTCTTTGTGTTACAAAAAGAACACCCAGACTCAAAACAACAATTTGTGAATCACCACATAGCTATAGTAATAAAATGGTGTCTCGTGTGGAATCGAACCCACGATACGCTGCGTAGTGCCAAGAGAGGTGACCGTTTAAACATTGAAGTGTCAGTTTGTGATTTTCAAATAAATTTGTTTTCTTAAGTAGTACCTACTTACATTCTGTTTTTACTTATGTGGTATCAAGACAGAAAAAATCCTTTGACTGTATTTGTACTTTTGGCTTGAAAATAATTTATTTATGGGTGGTGGGCAAGTGTTTGACAGAAATTATTGAAATTCGCCCATGTCCCGTGGACCAGGATTATGGCGTTCCCAGTTGCTGGCAACCTCTTACAAACTACTTATCAATTTGAACTTATTTATACGCAAATACTTAAATATTGTTTTTTTTTTATCATAGCTCAGTTTCACCACCGGTTACGTTTTATCTTTCATGAAAATTCAAAATTGGAACTTAATTTGCATTAGGTTTCTGTTTGTTCTAGGCCTCCTATTATGTTAATAAGTTGTTTGACCGCTTTACGCATTTTTTTACTTACCTGGTTAAGTCTATCATGAATCACTTGACAAGCAGTTTTCCCCACTGGACCGACTGTCAAAACCCTGTTGAGTACATCTGGCACCCACAAATATAGACCGTTTAATCTGAAAAAAAAGCGACATAGCATCACTTGTGAATTAATCTTTATTTCGTGTTGTCAGGGGCGGATTTGTTACATTGGCTGCCCTAGGCCTACGAAAGATTGCAGCCCTCCTACGTAGATACTGTAAAGCATGAAAAATTAAATAAACTATAGATATTAAATTAAACTGAAAATAAAACCGATAGTCAGTAAATGTTTTAATAGGCTTGTGTCCACTAAGAATAAATCGGTTTGATTGTAGTATCTATAGATTCATTATGATTTTAAGATATAAATAAAGTTTATTATTTATTATAAAAAGGTAAGATTAATGTTATTTTTAGGATTCTAAAACTAAAAATAATGTATTTATTCTTGCGACAGTGAACACCAATCAGAGAGCATTACGTCTAACAGTCCGTCCGCCATTCATGTTGTTGACGTTTTAGTAGTAAATACTACTAGCACGTCAAACTTTCTACCTGTCAAATCAAATATAACAAAATAAAAGTGGGTACATCAGACCAGACTTCATTCACGGTTTGTTTTGTTTTGCACTTTGTGATATCATTCAACCGCCGTGATGGTTTACAGCGTTTTCGTGTCAAATTCATAAAGGTTTTTAAAAAGCCGTAATTAGTAATGTTGCTGATCGACTTTTGAATAAAAAATCAGGTAAGTATTTCAGTTTAACATCTAATAAAGGAACGAATCAATCGCTAAGTACATTTTAGGACACAAGCCTATTATTTCAATCATTTACTGATTTCAGGTACTAATTCAACATTTTTGAGTTTTTACACGTAGTCGCGTATGCAACAACTTAAGAAAAAAAAATTAACAAATTTGGCCGACCCTTAAGTTTTGCCACCCTAGGCCCGGGCCTACTCGGCCTATAGGGAAATCTGCCCCTGCGCGTTGTTCTATATTTTCAATACTAGCCCTCCTCTAACTCCCACTACTGTATCTTATTGATACAGGTTCAGCAGTAGTGCCCATAAGAAACAAAGAGTTTTGACACTCGTGAAGTCCCAGGGAAACTTGTACTTGGAAAAGTCGATTTTGATACGAAATGGATTACAGAAGTTCTAAATAGAAGGATTACCTTCTTGGCGATGCGAGAAACGATATTGATTTGGGTAGCTAGAAAAACTGACCACTTCATCATAATTATCAAAATCAACCCGTTATATAGTCCACTGCTAGATATAATTATTCTTCTCAAATGGCACGCCATGGAGCTCGATGTCCGGATCCATGTACCTACCACTAAGTCAGGCCGCACACCAGGCATACATTTGTAACTCGATAATTGTAGCGCCACATTTGAAACGCTCACATTTAACGCCCCCATATATTTGTTCGTGAGCACGCACACCGAGGAAACATTTGTAGCGGGCGCACTTTGTAGCGAGACGTTGTCCGCGCTACACGAATTCAAGATCGAACACATTCGTTTTTTGTGTCGCGTTGGTTTGCAACAAACGAAAGATAACATTGAATTTTACGTTGACTTTATTGCAGAGGTTGAACACCACACCTTATTCCTCCACATATCATAAAATTTACTTTTCATCCCTTCTATTCGAAAAGTGTCGCTTTGTTCCTCTTTTGAGCGGGAGCAAAATAGCTCTTTTCTATTCAGAGCTTTTTAGCGGGGCGGCCTAAGACAACAGAATAAAAGGCAGACAGAGCGCGCGAAACACTTGCGTGAGGCCACTAAAGCAAATACAAAATTGAAAAGCGAATACAAACTCGGCTCAGTGCGCTGCGACGCATCGCACAGTTCACACGCCACGACCAATCCAGCTTTTAAATTCATAAAATGCCGTCTTGCGTTTTTAAATATTGTTAAAGTTGTTTCCAAAAGCAAAAACGGGAAGATGGAATATATTTTTACAGATAACTATGGATTATTTGCCTGTTTTATAATATTATTTCGATAAAATTCGTATTTCTGCAGAAAATATGTAAGTGTTGCCAGTTTACGTCGACACCGTTTTGTGAAGTGATTATGTAGGTAATAATTATTGTCATGTTAATGAAAAATACATTAACGTATTGTAAAAGTATATTGTAGATTATCTTTTTTCTTATAAATATGGTAATAGAATTTCCATTAGTATACAATACATTGTTTTGAGTTCGATCCCCATATACTATACACTTTGACCTTTGTCACAGAATAAATCTTTATACCGTTCTTATGGAGTAGGGAATAAGTATCAAAATCGTACTGCAACTGTTAGCTTGACTTGGCGCCGTGTGTACATTACGTACAGAAACAGAAATTATTGATTGCAGCCATTATTTATTTTAGTTGCATTTTTTTTTGGTTATGATTTATGATATGAATCATAATTTTCATAATTTGTTGTGTGCATGACAAAATGTTTTTAGCTAATTAATATTTAGGACGCAAGCCTATTGCAATTAACCAAACATTTTCAGATACTATACTGAGAATTTCTAAACAAAAAATAAACAACATAGTCGCCGATCTGAACCTCATGATTGGTATTCGTAAATATATGTAGTTGGTATTATATAAGTATTTCTTCTGGATCGAGGCTATGAATCACAAAACATAATCTATTTATTTCTCAATTTACGAATAAAATTAGTTAAAACTTAACTCGGTACCTACATTTAAGAAATGTATTTATAAAAGCATACTTTAATGGTATCTTTAATTTGAATAATTTTCACAACAGCATATGTAATGCTTAAAAGCATTAATTAAATCCATGGTAAATTCTTCAAAACCGCAAACGAATATAAAATATTACCAATGTAATATTTTTATATTCGTTTGCAAAAACTATATATAAAATAGTGGGAGATTATTCATAATCTGGCAACTTTACACACACATAGACGCGCGTGTCCGTACAGTGCCAGTCGCCAAATGTCACGCACACATAGCTGTCAACGTGCCTCACTTAGGGCCTGTTCACGAGATCGGTCTAAGCGGCGCGCGTCGCGGCGGGCGGCGCGGCAGAGCGTCGTGCACGCCACGACCCTACAGCAGCGGTAAACGCAGCGGCAAATGTGGACGTATTTGGGCCGACGGAGTTACCCATAAATATGGCGATAACCAAAATATCTTTGTGTAACTATACGGTATACCTACAAAATTGTCGACATTGGATCTTTATTTCTTACAAGTATTTTATATCAAAGGAATAATGCATAGTCGCAATTAATGAGGCGTTGAATAGGTACCTACACAACGTAGATTACGTTAAGTAGGTAGGTAAATCACCTTTTAACTTTCATAGTAGCTGTGTCTGTCTGTACCTAAATAGGTACATATGTAGGTACATTACACAATGTTTTAATGTTTGCGATTTATATTAAAACCTACCATTACATTCTGTAAAACATTGTTTTATTACATCTCGCAATGTTTTATTAACATTTTTGTATTTATACAGCGGATGTGTTGCTATCCATACACGCGACCGTTTTAAAATTTCGACTTTAAATGTCTCCGTATTCATTACCGCCACAAAATATTTAACAAATAGTTTAACCGCCTAGTTCGTCCCTCGCGTAACGCTGTCTGTGCCGCTCGAAGTCGTGGCGTCGGACTCGGTCGCAGTACATTTGTTCCCGCCGCTCGCCGCACCGCCCGCCGCGCCGCTCGCCGCACAGACATTCGCGCCAAAAAAAACGCGCGCGTTATCGCTGTGCGCGGCGGCTCGTGGCGTGCTTCGAACGTCTTCATACATTTGATCTTGCCGCTAGCCGCCCCGCGCTAAGCCGCCGCTCAGAGCGGCAAGGTCGTGACAGGGCCGTTAGTTGGACGAATGCGCTACATCTGGTTCTTGTTTGTTAAATCTGTGGGGGCGGCAAAGTGATTTGAATTTGGAACGTATATCACACATAGAAATCGAACACAAATTGTATGAATAACTGGCTGGTAGGTACGTATTACGGTATTGGCTGTACGGGCGTGTCCTGCGCTAACAAAAAAAAAAGCGCGCGCCGCGAATTACGTCTCTGTACTCGTAATCAGTAGGTAGGGTAAACTATAGTAATGTTGGAACCCCCCCAATGATTGGCACTCTGCTGAATTATCCTGAATATTAGAAAAATCTAATATTATTATGTCACAGAAATACATTCATAAGCAGGATTAACCTTTTTTTATACACAGAACAAATATTTAAATCTTAACTATGAACCATTTTTCTTTAACAACTATTTTAAAAAAATGTTAGGAAAATTGCCTAAAAAATTAATGAAATGTTTAGGTTAGGTAGTTACTTTCCGAAGCGAAAAAATATATTTTTAATTAATTTTACACAAAACTACCTATTTATTTGTATCTGTTATCTTCATTAAAGCTTAATAAACGTTAGTTTTGCGCGCTATTAAATAGATGGATCGTCTTTTTCGATAGTGCCAATGACTATACTTAAAAATTGTTCACCAACATAGTCATTGGCACATTTTAGAATCATATTTTATTCAGATTTTTGTTTGTTTTGCGTCAAATTCGCATACAAACAACTTTACATTGTATATTTCTTCGCATTTACACCCAACTTACTATGGTACGGTCGTACAGAGATAGCGAACTTTCTCTACAAAGTACTCAGAAATCAGGACAGATATCGCTGAAAACAAAGAACTTAGTATAGACAAAAATATTACGAACAAAATGCTTGTGAGAAACTGAAACAGGGCTCATTTGCTAAAATGTATCTAAGAGACAAAATTAGCTACATTAGAAAAATATGCCGAAAGAAAGATATAAAACGTGGTAAATGAACTAAACTTCTCTCAAATATAGACTCATGTTAGAAATATTAGAAGGTTACATAAACATTCATAAATATACGTAGAATACACTGAATACATGTATAAAGATCCTGATATCAAGTCTTAAGACTGTCTGGGTATCACGGCCTTAGGCCAACAGTGCCAATGATTGTACCTTTTGGGTACTGCCAATAACTATACCAGGATGCCAATGATTGTACTTTTCTTAAGAAATAAGTTTGAGCACATTTTTATGCTAATAAAACGGCTTTATTAAATACGATGTTTTATTTTTATTAATGCCCATGTAAACACAATTCCAACAAAACCATTAGAAAATATTATTGAATTTGTACTTTCCTGAGAATTTGTTACTTAGTAGTAGAAACCGCTTAGGGTGCCAATAATTATACTGTTTACCCTATATACTTTATTGAATTTTGCAAAAATAATGAGTTCTGCGTCGAGTTATGAAAGTGAATGCTTTAACTCCTGAAACAATAACTACAAAGCTAACAATGACGTTCAAAAATTATTACCCACGAACAGAAAATTATTTATTTTCTCATAGAAAGGGGATGAAAAGTAGAGTATATGACTCGAGAGCAAATTATTTTTCCCTCGGGCAATGTACTTTGAATCACTCGCTGGGCTCAGGATTCTACGTTAGAATCCCTCGCTACGCTCGGCATTCTATTCTAGAATCCTTTGCTTCGCTCGTGATTCAAAGTAGCGCCCTCGCCGTAAAAATACTATTTTGCTCCCTTGTCATACAATCTACTATTATTTACTGACCCTTAGTCTCTTCCTACCCCTTTGGGAAACAGGCGTGATTCTATGGATGTTTGTATTTACTCCCTCTGTGGTCCAGTGGATTGCGTATGCGCCTGCTGATCGGAGGCCCCGGGTTCGATTCCCAGGTCGGGTAAATGTGTTTCTGGGTTATTCCGTATTCTCAGTAGCAGCACGGAGTCTGGTGATGTGCCCGGTAACGGCAATAGGCTTGCCCCTTATTACGTGGGACCTAAAAATTCATGGCGAAATGTGGGTGTAATATTACACCTCTGTCTACCCCTTCGGGAATACAGGCGTGAGTCTGTAGAAATGTACTTACACAGAATATATCCCGACAAGTAGAAAGCCGTTGAGGAGTATCCACTTCAAGTAGGTCCACCTCAACAACGGTATTGTTTGTACTTTGAGCGATGTCACGAAACCGCCCTTTTCCCTCGTGTTTGGTGGCACTATCAGCTTTTTTATCTGGAAAATAGATGCTTATAATAATATCAGTAGTATACCTACCATGCATAATAAGAGATATGAGGTGTCAACGGTTTGATTCAAACACGTTAATTCTGGTTTTGCTTTAACCATTTAGATTATTTACAAAAGTAGTTTGAACTGTTTGTCAAACATTAGCAGCACTGACCATAGAAGACATCGAGTTTTGACACTCAGCACGTCCTGGGAAAAGTTAAACTGTCTTGGAACCCACATTTAATCCGCAATATACTGGAGAAGTTGGAAAAATAAACTTACTGGGTAATCTTCGGGCCTCTTTCCTTTATTGCCCGCATACATAGCTTGTAACACTTTCAACGCTTCTTCATACCTCTCTTGGGACACCAGGTACTTTGGACTTTCTGGCCCAAAAGCCATAATGCTGGCAAATATAATAAATATGATAGAGTAGACCATGGTTAACAGACGCCAGGGTCTGAACAGGTACGTGCCGATGGTTATTCTGAAGTCCAGAGGAAGAATGGCCCATGCTAGTACTGGAAATAAGAAAATTACATTGTTTAGTATATTGCTGCTGCGAATGTTACACATTAAGTACACTGGGACCCGTTTCATAAACATTAGTACTTATGTACACATACATACATATCGACTCGCCTTTTATCCCCGAAGGGGTATGCAGAGGTGTATTTCTACACCCAGTTTTCGCCAGATATACTTTAGTCCCACGTAATAAGGGGCGAGGCTATTGCCGTACCGGGCACATTTCCAGACTCCGTGCTGCTACTGAGAATTTCGTGACAGAAAAACCCAATAACACTGCCCGACCCAGGAATCGAACCCAGGACCTCCAGATCCCACGCGCACATTTATGCCGCGAGACCAACGTGGCAGTCGTATAGGGTTTGATGTCGAGTTTTCCGTCTCTACGCAAAGATGGTATTTGCATCGTGTTATCCCTTAGTCGCCTCTTACGACACCCACGGGGAGATAGGGGGTGGTGACACTTGTATTCTATGCCGTCAACCACACGACATAGTACTTATGTGTCTCAAAAATTATAAAGTACCCAATGAGTAAGTACTAGAATGGCAGTATGTCACTCCACCCATGTACAGTGTACCTGGCTTAACCTTTCAAATACTGAAAAGAAGGCCATGAACAGCAGTCATCAAATCGCGTTATCTCAGTTGCATCTAAGACTCTTCCGCCTTGAATCCCAGCAGTGTGATTCTGTAAGATATCATTCAAAATTTCGAATCTGAATCCGCTGTGAGTTTCTTGATTTGCATTCGAAAACCTCGGTTTATAATTCGAATCTACACTAGCGCTACTCTTGCGAGCGTGTTTGCGAGTTGAACTAAATTGACCTCGGAACTTTGACAGATAAAGTATGAGATGACGTAAAAAGGGACATTCTATAGTGGTATTTCCCCCATCACTTCGACGCTCACTTCGCACTCGAACCACAAGAAACTCACAGCGGATTCAGATTCGAAGTTTAGAAAGAAGTCTTACAGGATCACACAGAGTGTTGTGTGATTCGTTGTGTGATTCTGTATGACTTCTTACAAACTTCGAATCTGAATCCGCTGTGAGTTTCTTGATTGGCATTCGAAAATCTCCGTTGATAATTCGAATCTACACTAGCGCTACTCTTGCGAGCGTGATTGCGAGTTGAACTAAATTGACCTCGGAATTTTGACAGATAAAGTAAGGAAATATGGAAAAGGGGCATTCTATAGTGGTAGTTCCCCGTCACTTCGACGCTCACTTCGCACTCGAACCCGATTTAAAGAGTCAAATTAAAAGTATCTATTTTACGAGTGAAAATAGAAGAAATTATAGTTAGATAGTATTTATATAAAGTTTTAAAGTTTTAAAGTGAATAAGTGCCTACTTACTTAAGCGATAACGAAAGCACGCGTACCTTTCTAACATAATGTTGTTAAAAAAGTACACGGACCTTTGGCAGGCGTACATGGAGACATAGGTCCAACGCGCAGAGGCCCTTTGAGAATTTTAATATAGAATGTGATGGGACACCTACTGAGGAGCCTCCATAACTGCACTATAAAGTACAGCCGGATTAGCCGCAGCAGGTGTAGGATTATTGCTACTTGTATGGAAATTAATTACTCTGGGCTATTGTGATGGGGGTTCAATGGATAAGTGAATATGAAAACTATGGATGAACAACGGCGTCTGCCCTACGTACTCTTATAGTACGTCGAAAAGGGGCAGACGGTGACTCGCCAACTCACTAGATGGGCCCTCTCTAAATAGCCACCATGGTAAACGAAGTCTGCCAGAAAGGTAGCCAAAGGGCAACACCGGTGCGAGTGGCTAGGGGTGTACAGCGGTGCGGCACCGGTTTCGCCATCGCGGGTCGTGACCCAGAGCGGGTTTCCCCGTAATTACGCGCTTGCAAATGACACTGCCACCCCCGAGCAGCCCCGAAAGCTGAGTCACTGACAACAGAAGATAAGCCTAATTACTAGGTATAAAAACTACATAGTTATATGATTTTTTCAGGTGATTCAGGATTTGCTCAGCGCGCCTACATTATGACACCAATTAGTGGTGCTGAAGATAATCCCTCAGACCTGATGACCGTCATTTAACTGATCGTAATTTAGTAGAAAAAGCAATTGGCTTCCTAAAAGGATGATTTAGGTGCTTGTTGCTGAACACAGAGTGTTCAACTATCATCCAAACGTAGTTGCAAAAATAGTTATTGCATGTTGTGTTTTGCATAATATGTGCAATCGCGCAGGAATGCGGCATTCACAATTTCGACTAGAAGAGCTCCAAACAATTGCTGAAGTTCAAAGGAGGTAAACTAGGGATTTGCCATCTAACGCCGATTTAGCTCTAGGACAATTACGTAGGCGAAACGTAGTAAATAGGATTTGGAGTTCACATAATTAATTGACCGGTAGTGTCGTTTACTGTATGTATTCTCTGGTGTGTGAGGCGTGTCTTTCAATAAAACTGCGCTAGTATTCGTAAAAGTGTTTAATTTAAATATAAATAAAACCCGACTGAAAAATCTTACTTTAAAAACTAAAACGCGACTTATATTGCTACACCCTATCTCTATTCTTGGCTTCTGCCAATGCTTGCAGCCCTTCCCCAACTGCAGCCACAGCTTCAGCAAAAACTTTATCTTTCCCTGCACTCCTCTCCAGAAAGGACTGCAAGATCTGTGTATTTAATTTTTGTATCTCCAGCTGCTGTTTTTGCATCCTCAGGAATCCCTCGGTGGTGGTAGAGAATTCCGTACGCCATTGTGATGGTGGAAGAGCAGCAATTAAAGACGTGTGACGTGATGCTGAAAAGAGAATACCTATTACTACATGCGTTAATAAGAACTCTTAAATAAAAAGCAGCTTTTCGTTGTCATTTATATCAAAAATGAAGTTCCAAAAGTTGAGCTGGATGAGGAAGCAAACAGTTTTCTCGAAATTGCACGATCTGGTGGTCTGTAATTACGAGTGTGTTCTTGACTATCCTCAATCAGGTTGAAATCCTGAAAAGTAAATTGGATAAAATGTTACTCCATATCTTCCTTTTGGGATAAAATATATCTAGATAAGAGTATATCATTAATGCAACTATGAATTAAACTTAAACATCTTACATTGTCAGTATCAGCATCTTGTATTTGTTGCACTTCATGTGATGGAGACGGAGTATCATTTTCCTGAAACAGGTAGGTGAATTTAGTAAAAAAAATATAATAAAAATTCACTTTACATTACAAAAAGGTATAATCTACCAAAAAAAAACAATGAGAGCTACAAATTACGACAGCAAACCTTGCAGAGTGCTTCCAGTACTACTTACTTACCTATTGCATTTCTAAATTTCTTACTGGAAGTGGCTGTATGCCCAAATGTGCATCTTCTGTTGAAAAGCTTTCATCACCACATAGAAGCTACAATTCTATTTTCAAGCTCTGATAGCTCCACTTCATCCACATTTTAAGTGGTTTGCTATAAGGAATGTTAAATGTTTCTAACACGTAAAAAAAGGACAGTTAACCTTAATCCACTGTTTGTATGTTTTGATGGTGCCACTTATACTATTTAGGCGCACGGCTAGTTCCTCCCACTGGCGTCGACTTCGCTCTCTGGCATTTTGAGTTCTCAAGAAACCCTTCGCCATGCCAAGGTTTCTTTCCATAAACTCTACCAGAGTTTCAACCTGAGCCGACGATGGGTGAGAGGGACGTGTCTCACTTGGACTGAAACATTATTGTTGGATAAAAAAACTTCTTTAGTTAATATTATTTTTGAACTTTACTACCAGAAACTTAAACTTACTTCATGATTATGTTACAATTATTATCGGCATTGAACTCAACGCAATAGATGATATACTATAACCAGATTGAACGATCAAAAAACAAATAAAACGTAAACCATAAACGAAACAATTTATCGCAATAAACTTGGTTTTATAACACTAACATAGTTGAATAGAACCTCATCTAATTACATAAGATAAGCGCTAGATGACAGTAGACTCACTTTTTATATAATCACTTATTGTCACGTTTAATTATTTTCAAGTTTAATTATTTTTATAATATTTATTTCTAAATCTAATAAAAGTCTTAAAATTGTTACCCATAAAAATATCTCTAAATAACAATTTTTACTTTGAAAACAACATTTAAATGTTAAACGAATGTTAATGTTTCTTAATTTCCTAATTTTTGAACGATAAGCAGCTGTCAAACATGTGTGTCAAATTTGACATATAAGCTTTTTGAAAATTTAAAAATCTCCCTTTATTTTCTTTTGTGTTGATGTATGATGGCCTATGTCCTTGGGGGAGGCCTATGTCCAGCAGTGGACGTCGTTTGGCTGATATGATGGATGATGTAGATGTGTTTCTTATTTCTTGTTATTTTTATGACGACCCAGCTTGTGATGTTGACGATCCTTCTTTCATCGACTAATTGGACTCTGATTCTCACACTCTTCGCCTACCCATTTTACTCGACCAATTTTGCATTCTACTGGAATTCAGCCACATTCACAGCAATGTCCACAAGAAAATGTTGTGTTTGAAACTTTAATAAAATTTGTAAGTTACTAAATCCACTTTTATAAGTAATCTACTGATCTTAAGGATATCATAATATAAATCATATATAAATTTTCAAAGAATATGTAGTTGTATATTACCTTTCAAAATAAATAATTTAAAAAAAGAAAATAATAAAGGGGGGCTCCCATACAACAAACGTAATTTTTAAGCAACTCGTTACTCAATCTTAATAAACAAGTAGAAACTTAAAAAGTATTTAAGTATACATGCAACGAACGTGAATTTCTTTTATAGACGATGGTACAGAACCCTTCGTGCGCGAGTCCGACTCGCACTTGTCCAATATTTTTTAAGACACTGAACGTTTACATCCCCTGCAATGATTTTCACCATGCTACAGTATAAGGAAGATTGGTAAATGAAAAATGGGCAGACGGTTTAAAAAGGCGAGAAAGAGGTGACTTATTAGAAACAGGGTCAAAGAGCGTATTGATGGATCAAAAAGGTTTTTGTATTACCATCACCAATAACACTTAGTCGAATGATACGAGCCTCCCTTAAACAAGGCCTGAATGACAACATAGTTGATCAATTTGAGAAAATAATAAAAGGTTTTTTAAAGTGCGCGACATGGAAACATATTTTGGTTCTGTTAAGTGGAAATCCTGTATATCAAGGACTTTGCTTAATGCCAGAACTCACAGAATATCATGTGAATCCAAATAAAATAACAAAAATGAAATTAAAATGTGCAACACAGGTTTTAGCCGAACTATAGCTGCCAGTGATTGTATCGATTGTATCGTGTAATTAACTATGATCAAACTCTCAGATACAACCAAAATGTTATGAATATTGTAAAAACGATTGAAAAATAAAGGGTACATCATCGTTTTATATTATATAATTTTAATTATACAGTACGCAGCTACACATATGGTGAAAATGAAATGGTTTAATAGCATGTACATCCATAAGCGAAAACCATGGTTTTCTCTTATGGATGTTTACATTCTTGAATCCTAATAAAATAAATTTATCAAATAATCTAATTTAAATAATAAAGTACGATATTTAAAAATGCTTGAAACGACCGCCAGGTAGCGCTTATAGCTTGAGTGACGTCTCTGTACAAAGGTACTACCAAAGGGTACTTACAAAGGCACTATATAATATGAAATGAAAATATCACAAATATTGTCCACAGATTAATAATGATTTTGTCTGTCAGACATTTTTTTTCGTAAGGTAAGCATAGATTATATATACGGCACAAATTTAGAGTTGTCCGTTTTTTATTTTACTTATTATTTGCATCAAGTTCCTTAAAATAAGCAATTTAATTTAAACATCATAATAGCTAAAATTCTGTGTTAAAAACTGTTAAAATAAAAAACCGATAAATTTCGACTTACATTTTGTTGAGTGTGGTAGTCACTAGCACAGTATCGGTCGCTTTGGCGCTCACTTCACTTCACAAGTGCCTAGGTAATGCTTACAGAATGCAAAATCAAGGTCAATTTGAACCTTATGCGAAGTGAGAGCGCAAACGCTAGTGTATTATATTTTCTTTGTGAGAGCGAATAGCGACGTGACATGCGAGTTGTTGATTGAATTTTACAGAATGGAGATTCAAAGTGCAAATTAAAAGCATCTATTTTACGAGTGAAAATAGAAGAAATCTTAGTTAAATTGTGTTTAAATAAAGTTTTCAAAGTTATAAACCGAATAAGTTGGTACCTACTTAAGGTTATGAAGATGGGTGATTAATGGACCGGTATGATAAAAACTATGGATTATAGACGGCACCTGCCTGATACTCTTATAGCATCCATCCGCGAGGCAGGTGGTGACTCGCCAACTCACTGGATGGGCCCTCTCTTATTAGCCGCCAAGGCAAGCAAAGTCTGCCACAAAGGCAGCCAGAGGGCAACACCGGTGCGAGTGGCTAGGGGTGTCGAGCGGTGCGGCACCGGTTTCGCCATCACGAGTCTCGTGACAACGGAGACCCTTGAAAATGACACTTCCACCCCCGAGCTAATAGCTCTTGCGGCTTCCCTCTGACCGGCCGACCAAGGTAAGTCAGAGTTGAGAGTCCTGCGGGCGCTCTTGGGCATCCACTCCAACCAGCCAGTAAAGGCAAGCCGGAGACGAGACCCTGACCGACTCTCCGAAGCATTCGGCACCGCAGTGTCGCCACACACATTCAGCTCGCCACAAAGCTGCCCTGCGGTTTGTAAGCTTTCCTTTCTTCTTGTAATACATTTTTTGTTTATATCACAAGATGAGGTGATGTTTGAAAGCTGTTACTCTGCCCTCTAAGTTTGCGTTAGTCTAATAGTGAGATAACGACTGCCCCAGAGGGGTTTTATTATTATTGTTATTATAATGATTATTTCAGTGATAAGGATAGATGGTCACTTACACTACCCAACTCTTGATTATTTTGAATTTATATAGATACCTTGCTTTCAGTTTTCTTTTATATAATATCTCTAGTTCTATTAATTTAATATTCATGTTTTATTAGGTCATTCAACTTACTACATTTACATTTTCATTGTTGTTCCACAAATTTTATTAAAATTTGCTAGTGTTAGATGAAGATAACTCGTTATCATGGGCTGGATACAAACGTTTTTGTAATTTTCGTGTATTCATATACCGTCACTTTCTGTAACATACTTTTCCACCATAGTTCTGAACATGATCGCGAGGTGCCTACATTATAAGGCGTAAGTTGGCCTGCCTACATTATAAGGATGTTCCTGTTACACAAGATTCACATTGGAAGACTACTACAGCACTTAATTTTGTAACTGCATATTTGTTTAGTATTATGGATGTTCTTATTTACTATTTACAAGTAATTAATTACAATGTGAAACAGTGGCATCTCCTTACAAAAACAAAATATGTACCATAACCACAGAATAAAGAATAGTACTAACGTAACACTGGCGATTAAAAAGAGTGGCCACGAGTTTTATTGCCCGTTCTTTCTCGTGGTTCTACCTATTGCTTTGCGAACGAGGCAGTAAATGTAAATGTTGAAGCATTAGTAATTTACTTTAAAAATTTGACGTTCATAAGCGTCACCTTGTGACCTAGATGAATAAATGATTTTTGACTGACTTTTGACTTAGTGGTGCTGACGATAATTGATCTTTGATCTTTTTTTAAGACTACTCCCGCACTAAGAAGAAATCCTGTGTCGCGGGGGACTTTACAAACATACAACCAACGGGCACAATGAACACCCAGACTAGAAACAACAATTTATGGATCACACAAAGTGTTGTCTCGTGTGGGAATCGAACCCACAACAGTCGGCGCAGTGTCAAGCGGCGAGGCGGCCGCTTAAACCACTACGCCAACCGTGCTATCAATTCCCCCGAAGCTTTTTACAATGACCGTCATTGAACTGCTCGCAATTCAGTAGAGAGAACAATTGGCCTCCTAAAAGGACGATTTAGGTGCTTATTAGTACACAGAGTGCTCAACTATCATCCAGATATAGTTGCAAAAATAGTTATTGCATGTTGTGTTTTGCACAACATGTGCAATCGCGCAGGGATGCCGGCATTCACATTTTCAGAAGAAGAGCAACTAGAAGAGCTCCAAACAATTGCTGAAGTTCAAAGGAGGCAAACTAGGGATTTGCCATTTGACGCCGATTCTGCTATAGGGCAATTACGTAGCCAAAACTTAGTAAATAGGCTTTGCCGTTCACGTCAAAATTAATTGATCGCTGGTGTCGTTTATTGTATGTATTCTGTGGTGTGTGAGGTGGGACTTTCAATAAAACTGCGCAAGTATTCGTCAAAAGTGTTTTATTTAAATATTAAAAAAAACAACAAGAAATGTTACTTTAAAAACTTAGCTGCCTCGTTGGTCTCGCGGCATAAATGTGCACGTGGGATTGGGAGGTCTTGGGTTCGATTCCCGGGTGGGGCAAAGGGTTATTGGGTTTTTCCGTCAGGAAATTCGCAGTAGCAGCACGGAGTCAGGTAATGTACCCGGTACGGCAATAGGCTCGACCCTTATTATGTGGGACCTAAAAAATTCATGGCGAAATGTGGGTGTAATAGTACACCTCTGCCTATCCCTTCGGGGATACAGGGAGTCTATATAATATATATATAAACTTAAACGAGAAGACAGAACACTCATTTTGCCACACCCTATCTCTTCAGGGCATCTGCCAATGCTTGCAGCCCTTTCCCGACTGCAGCCACAGCTTCAGCTAAAGTTTTTTCTCGTTCTGCACTCCTCTCCAGAAAGGACTGCAAGATCTGTGTCTGCAATCTTTGTATCTCCAGCTGCTGCTCTTCCACCCTTAGGAATCTCTCAGTGGTGGTGGAGAACTCCGTTCGCCGTTGTGATGGTGGAGGAGCAGCAACAGAAGACGTGTGACGTGATGCTGAAAAGAAAACACTCTATTATTACATGCGTTAGTAAAAACTCTTAAATAAATAGCATCACGTGTCTCCCTCCGTGGCCCAGTGAATAGCGTATGTGACTAAAGATCGTGAACATTTTTCGTAGCAATGTTTGGCTCTGTGCGTTAAGTTCGACAAAACACAAAACGGACTGTATATACCACCGAAAATATAATACTATACTAGTAGTTTTTACCGATAATAAATATAAGTGCAAGAAGTATTTACACATACAAACTACATAGTACAGTACTAAACATGTTATTCGGTGACAGTGACGTTTCGCTAAAGTCGCCAATATGGCGACTGCAATTTTTGTCCATGATTTGTCTGTCAAAACCAATATAACTAAATACTCGATAATCCAAATTTTGCCGATATATCTTGTCGACTCGAAATCTTTATTTATTTATTTTATTTATATTTATTTATGTTTATGTTTTATTATTCAGATAAGGTTTCGATCGAGTCTATCATACCCCGTGACAAAACTAATAATATAGATGCTTACTCAAGCGTTAAGCCATGGGGCTCCGAACTTTTACTCCCGGAGTAAATTTTGAATAGTTAACTCCGTCTGTACTCCTAGTTTATTAATACCATAATTGCCTAATCTTTGTGTAAGTCTTGGAGTAAAGTTGATCTGACGCTAATCATAGTTGATTAAGAAGGGTGCTTAGTTTAAAGTAGTTAAATAAAAGTAAAGAAAAAGAAAACATGTGACATGGTTACCCGACGAAAGGCCTATAACTTGAGTCAGAGTGTAGCGGATCTGTTCTCATGGTATGATTTGAATCATCACAGTCACAGGATACACTTGCTGTGACAACTCAAATCTGACTCTACTCAGATACATACACGTAAAATGCTTTGGCTTATTCCAATAGTTGAGTTAGATGAGAAAGCAAACAGTTTTCTTGAACTCGCACGATCTGGTGGTCTGAAGTTACGAGGTCTGTCTTGACTATTCTCAGTCAGGTTGGAATCCTGAAAAGTAAATTGGATAAAATACTATTCCATATCTTCCTTATGGGATAAAATTAGATTAAAATATTTTGACCGCCGTGTGGTTGACGGCATAGAATACAAGTGTCACCACCCCCTATCTTCCCGTGGGTGTCGTAAGAGGCGACTAAGGGATAACACGATGCAAATACCATCTTTGCGTAGAGACGGAAAACTCGACATCAAACCCTATACGACTGCCTGATTGGTCGCGGCATAAATGTGCGCGTGGGATCGGGAGGTCCCGGGTTCGATTCCTGGGTCGGGCAGTGTTATTGGGTTTTTCTGTCACGAAATTCTCAGTAGCAGCACGGAGTCTGGAAATGTGCCCGGTACGGCAATAAGCTCGCCCCTTATTACGTGGGACTAAAGTATATCTGGCGAAAAGTGGGTGTAGAAATACACCTCTGCCTACCCCTTCGGGGATAAAAGGCGTGACGTTATGTATGTATGTAAATATTTTGACTGCAAATTGTACCCTACAGATAAATTACTATTTGAATTATATTGGTAATGAATTTTAATATTTATAGGTATGTACTACATTAAGATCTAATAGAATATAATCTTCACACATCAGATTTATAATAGTGGGTACATGTACCTATATAAATCTGATGTTTCTAGGTACCTAGTATTTATTACAATATAGCTTACATAAAATACAATAGGTGGTGATTCCTCTGTAGGTGCATCTCTCAGCTGTCGTTGTGGTTCATGAATCTATAATAAGTAAATATAAACAGATAAATGCTAGGTAAGAGTATATCATTAAACCATCCCATAAAATTATGAATTAAAATTAAATATCTTACATTGTTCATATCAGCATCTTGTATTAATTGTTGCACATCATGTGATGAAGAACGAGTATCATTTTCCTGAAACAGGTAGGTAAATTTAACAAAACATTCAAATAAAAATTCACTTTACATTAGAAAGGGCCTAAGGAACCAAAAAAAAAAATGGGCGCTATAAAAACGACAGCAAACCTTGCAGAGTGCTTCCAGTACTACTTACTTACCTATTGCATTTCTAAATTTCTTACCGGAAATGGCTGTATGCCTAAATGTGCACCTCCTGTTGAAAATACTTCTCCACCACATAAAGCAACAATTCTTTCCTCAAGCTCTGATAGCTCCACTTCATCCTCCACCCCACCACCAGTCCTACGCCAAGCAGCAGAGCGTGCTGCAACTTTTCTTTTTATGGCGCATTTTTTGTCAGACCAATACTACAATCAGACATTTAG
The DNA here is from genome assembly GCA_944739405.2 of Euclidia mi. NCBI lineage: Eukaryota > Metazoa > Arthropoda > Insecta > Lepidoptera > Erebidae > Euclidia > Euclidia mi. The sequence continues at coordinate 38,837,476 of OX123205.2, read as the reverse complement.
TTACAGAAATGATAAAAAATTGCTGATATTAAATACATATGTATTTTTCAAACTACATTAAAATCTCCATTTTCTTATTATTAATAGGCAAGAATTGAAATTAACGTAAAATTAAAAATAAGATATTTATGAAATCAAGGTACACACTTTGAAACAAGATTCTTCACACATTTTAAGTGGTTTGCTATAAGGAAAGTTAAGTGGTTCTAACATGTTAAAAAAGCCCGGCTAACCTTAGTCCACTGTTTGTAAGTTTTGATGGTGCCACCTACACTATTTAGGCACACGGCTAGTACCTCCCACTGGCGTCGACTTCGCTCTCTGGCATTTAGAGTTCTTAAGAAAACCTTCGCCATGCCAGGGTTTCTTTCCATAAACTCTACCAGAGTTTCCACCTGAGCCGACGATGGGTGAGAGGAACGTGTCTCATTTGGACTGAAACATTATTGTTGGATTAGAAAACAAAATAAACACTTATTTAATTAGGATTATTTTTTAACTTTACAACCAGAAATATAAACTTACTTCATGATTATTTCACAATAATTATCAGCAAAGAGTATACAAATACTACGTAAGAATTATCAGCACTGAACAATCAAAAAAACAAACAAACCAATTGCCAATAGCAACCAACGCACAGATTAATATTGACATTGTGTGTCAGTATCTTTTTTCGTAAGGTAAGCATAGATTATATTATTATTCACGGCACGAATTTAGAGTTTCTGTATTTTTTTTTACTTATTAGCTGCCTCAAATTCCTTAAAATAAGAAATTTTTATTTAAACATCATAGTAGCTAAAATTCAGTGTCATAAATGGTAAAATAAAAAACCGATAAATCTTGACTTACATTTTGTTGAGTGTGGTAATCACTAGTACAGAATTTTTTACGCGTTGGAGCTCACTTCACTTCGCAAGTGCCAAGGTGATACTTACACAATGCAAAATCAAGAACCTTATGCGAAGTGAGAGCGAATAGCGAAGTGACATGCGAGTTGTTGTTTGAATTTTACAGAATCGACATGCAGGACCCGCTTACTGGTCTTATCAGATTTGACAGAATTATCTAGAGCTACTGGCGTCTGATTTCCACAACCCAAACGGATAGCGCTATGCCATTCATCTTCATGATAGCCGGAACCAACAGCTTAACGAGCTCACTGAGAAACCGGCAAGAACTATTTAATACGCACATCATCATCATCCTCTTAGCGTTATCCCAGTTTCAACCTGGGGTCCGCTTACTAGTATAACCGGATTTGGCTGAATATTAGCTTTTCCACAGAGCGACTGCCTGTCCGACCTCCGCAGATCGCAACCCAAAAGGATAGCGATATTCCATGGTTTAGACTAGTGTCAGTTTATTAGAAGGTCCTGACGCCCTGTAACGATTGTCAAAGATCTTCATGACAACCGGGACCGACGGCTTAACGTGCTCTCCGAGGCACGGGACAAGCGATAATTAACAATTCAATACGCACATAACTCCGAAAAGTCATTGGTGCGCGCCGTGGATTCGAACCCGATACCCTCTGCATGGCAGTCTGTTGGTATCTCCACTAGGCTATCGCATATTTAATACGCACATATAACTTCGAAAAGTTCTTCGATTTGAACCCGATATCCCCTCGGCAATCGCTGCCTTGCCCAGCAGTGGAACAGATTATAAACTGGGCTGGTATTATTATTAGACTAGAGGACGCGAGCAGCTACGCCTGCATTTTTTTTAAATTTACCCGTTTTGGCCGATCCCGTGAGAATTTCGGGAAATCCCTTCTTAATGCCCCCCACGGTCCCCAAGGAACATACATGCAAAATTTCAGCTTCCTGCGCCCAATAGTTTCGGCTGTAGCGTGTCTGTCAGTCAGTAAGTAACGCAAGGATTTTATAGATTAAGATAGCAATAATAAACTTACATGGCACTAGTGCTGAGCCAGTGATCTGCGTAGCGTTTATGACGGACAGCGTGGTATCTCTGTATTTCGACGGCATTATCTCTCCGATGAATGTATATGGCACTGCTGATGGACAGGCTAAACTGCAAACAATATTTATTGAAAGAAAGAAAGCGAACAGTCAATAAGGCATTACATGAGATTTTCATTTGTTACGATTGAACTTAAAAAATAATGACTGTGAAAGAGGTTTTTTTATTGTAGAAAAATCTTTCACCATTGGAATGCTACATTATCCCTGAGTAACATAGGCTTAGTGTATACCAAAATATTCGAAAATTTAATGTCTACCCGTGAGAAGCCAGTCAGTTAGTCGTCGGTTTTAAGTAACAAATACAGGATGTCACAAGACCCATCACCAAACCGAAGTCTACTCGTTTTGAACATCTTGCCAATTCATACTAAGCAAAAATAATACCTGACAAACCGCAGTTTTAAACGGCAATTAAAGTGCGCGCGTGCAAGGCTCTAAATACCTACTTATCCATGGGGTTATGGAATATCTATAGAACATATTGGCGGGGTAAATGCATCGATTTTGTACCTAATTAGAAAAACTGTATGGTGACTTTAATATCTCCTGAACCAGTAATTTCCCAGGTATGGTGCCGAAGTAAAAAATGTTCGTAATGTTTGGTACAATATGGGATTTCAGTTTTCGTTAGGGGTTTTTTTTTACACCCGGTATAAACAACATAACTGAAACTCTTCCTTTTTCTAAAATCGGTTGAAATACGTTCTTCTCTTACCAAAGTGAGGTGAGGAATTTACAAATCGCGAAGCTGATGAGGTCAGGCATCAAACCCGACAGTATACCGAAGAAGCCAGCAGCCAGGGAGCTGTACACGATCGTCTTCTTCCGACCCTGGGTATCCACCAAGTAACCCCAAGGATACGACGTTATGATGATGCCTGGCAGACAACATTAATATAGTTGAAATTTTACAGTTTATAGAGGATGCCCGAAGCGATGCGCAAGCGTTTACAGGTAGCAGAGCCTTGCTGATTTCAGCAGGAATGGGCCGGCTCGACCGGGGAAGTACTACCCTCTTACAAAAAATTGACGTAAAGTAACAGTACCTAAACTGTTGCTTTTCGTTCGGTGAGTGAGAGTTTCGGAGGCCCTAATTCCTTCTCCCTCATCCCACTCCTCATCCTATCCCTTTTCCCAATACCAAAGGGCGGCAACGCACTTGTGACTCCTGTGGTGTTGCGTGTGTCCATGGGCGGCAGTAATTGCTTACCATCAGGCGATCCGTCTGCTCGTTTGCTGCATATTACTTTAAAAAAAAAGCATTCTTGTCGATCTCGGAGGAATTTTGGGAAATTTTTAGTGCACACTTACATCCTCCAAAGAACATGCATGCCAAATTTCAGCGTCTTGCGCCCAGTAGTTTTGGGTGAGCCTTGTCTGTCAGTAGATAAAAAACGCTTGGGCAATGTAAAGGTGCGCATTTTTAGAGACACTCGATAAGAAATGTCTAATAAACAGGTTTAAAAAAGGTTGCGCACAGATTTCTTGTACTGTTGACATCATCATCATGTCAGCCTAGAGACGTCCACTGCTGGACATAGGCCTCCTCCAAGGTTCTCCACACAGACCGATTTTGGGCCGCCCGCATCCAACCGCTTCCCGCGATCTTAACCAGACCGTCGGTCCACCTTGCGGAACACCTGCTGCGTAATCCGGTACGTGGTCGCCACTTCAGAACCCGCCTGCCCAACGGCCATCGGTTCTTCGTGCTATGTGCCCTGCCCATTGCCACTTCAGCCTGGCTATTCGGTGACTTTGGTTCTCCTGCGGATCTCGTCATTTCTGATTTGATCTGGCAGGGAAACTCCGAGCATAGCTCTCTCTATCGCCCTCTGAGTGACGCTGAGCTTTCGGATAAGGCCCATAGTAGATAAGCGACCACGTCTCAGCGCCGTAGATCATCACTGGCAACACAAACTGGTCAAAGACTTTCGTCTAGAAACACTGCGGGATAGCGGACGAGAAGATATGCAGTAACTTCCCGAACGTCGCCCAACCGAGTTGGATTCGACGAGGGCACTTTCTCGAAGTTGGACCTACCCAAATGGATCATTTGTCCCAGGTAGACGTACTTGTCGACAAGTTCGAGTGTAGAGTTCCCAACCTGGACGAGGGACGACGTGGACGTTAGACATGATTTTCATCTTGTCCATGTTCATCTTAAGACCTACTTGTTGGGAGACTCTACAGAGGCCATCGAGCATTGTGCTGAGCTCTTCCATGGTCTCAGCCATGACTACGATATCATCAACAAATCGAAGGTGAGTGATGTACTCGCCGTTGATGTTGATGTCGAGTCCTTCCCAGTCCAAAAGCTTGAAACCGTCTTCCAGCGCAGCGCTAAACGTTAGGTATAGGTTTTGAGCTCTGATCCTGGTGGCGTTTTCGTACAAACACTTCAGTACTTCGGCACATCGATAGTCAATTTGGCAACGTTGGAGAGACTGCAGTAGTACCCAGTTTTCGATCGAATCAAAGGCTGTCTCATAGTCCACAAACGCCAAGCATAGAGGCTGGTTATACCTCGGACTTCTGTATAACCTGCCGCAGTGAATATATGTGGTCTATGGTACTGTAGTCTTTACGGAATCCGACTTGTTCGGGAGGCTGGAAGTCGTCTAGCTTGCTCTGGAGACGATTCGTGATGACCCTAGAAAACAACTTATAGACGTGACTCATAAATTAGATGGGTCTGTAGTTCTTTAAAAGGGTTTTATCGCCCTTCTTGAAGAAAAGCACCACCACACTTCTGTGCCATGCCTGTGGCGTTTTGCCCTCGAGTATGAAGGAATTGAATAGCTTCCGAAGCATTTCCACAGCAGGTGTGCCGCCAGCTTTCAGAAGCTCTGTTGTTATTCCGTCATCACCCGGTGCCTTGTTGTTTTTTAGTTGTTCTAGGGTTACACTAATCTCGTGCATGCTGACGTCCGGGATATCTTCGGTATAGTGTCGGGTCAATCCAGCTCTAGGGTCAGTGGCTGGAGTAGTGACAGGTGTTCGCGTAGTCGTGTATAGCTGTCCATAGAACCGTTCGATCTCCTCCCGGAGCATAGGTTTGGACGAGATAATTCTGCCATTCTCCGTCTTCAGTTTTGTCAGCTGACTCTGCCCGATAGACAAATCCCTTTGGAACACTTTGGAATCCTTATTCTGGTCGATAGCCTCCCGAACACACTTCGTGTTGTATTGGCGGTGATCGCGAGTCAGAGATTTAGAGATCTGCCTATTGAGACGCCGATATTTTGGCATGTCGTCGGAGGATAGCAGAAGCATCCTACGCCTTTCCTCTATGAGCTCGAGGGTCGCACCAGAGATTTTATTGGCGCTTTTCGTCGTTTTTGGCTTAAAGACATCATCACTTTAACTAAAACAGGTTAAAAGCTAAAACTGCCAGCCAAGAAAATGGCTGCGTTGCCTAAAGAGTTAACACACACAAAAAAATTCATCAATTTCATGGTCAGTTGTGTAGAGTTCAGTGACATACACACACATAAGAAATATATATATATATATATATATAAATATGTATAAAGATAGTCATATCATGACCTGAAGCATGCAAAAACAATAGGCAAAATACAATTTTATTGCAATGCAGGTATGTATATACCTTAGAGTATACATAAGCAAGGTATATACTGTTTCTAATCACAGGTGCACAAAAACGTAGCGAATAAAAAGCCTTCAGTAGGGGAGCCCATGAAGAGATTTCGGGATTTACTCGAGCGCGTCAGATATTGATAGCATCCATGTCCTACCTTGTCCTATTTTTAATAAATTAGGAATGTTAATCTGATTGTTTGCATAATAAAATTGGCCGTACGAAAGATTTTAAAATGCAAAAAAAAGAAAATTTATCGAGCGTGTCAGATTTTCTAAGGAGATGTTAAGTGTTCACTTAACATCAACCTAAAAAAAGCTCTCATCGAATAATCTGACGATTTGGGTGTGACGCAAATTCGTGGTCACTATTAGAACGTGCAAAAAGAATTCGCCATTTTGAGATACTCAAGCGGTTAAGATTAAGATGTATATGATTCATCCAAATGTCCTAGACGTGCTTTCTCGTAATCTGACGATTATCTGGACGAACTAGTGCAAAAATATTTTCAATGTTTTGAAAATCAATAGCTGCTCACCCCACCGATGAAAGGTATGCATTATTTACATTGTTATCATTTTATCATCTAAGCTTTGCAACCCAATAGGTCTCAATGACGCTCGAGTGAATCCCAATTTAACATCGTGGGCTCCCCTACTATAGTTATTTATTCATCCGTTTATTCGTTTCGCTATTATTTAACAAACATTGAAATACATTATACTATCTTTGTATGTAAAAGATGTTATAATTATTCAAAGTAGGCAAATAGGAATTACGTGTTATTTAAATAAATGATAAAGTGTAATATGGAGAAATACCTTCTCATTTTCGAGGCTAATATTTATATGGCGGATCTTAATCGCGTGATAATTAAAAAATATGTGACAGTAGACGAATAAAAGTACTATACTTACTAGCATTTCAGTCCGTGGTAGTTTTAATAAAATCTGCTTTCCACCCAATCTAGGTAGGGAGAACATTTATTCTACCTAAAAGGCTACACGAGTTTTACATAGGACGCACGATCACCCAAAACTATTCATTTAATTTTACTACGTTTACTTGTTTAAAAACTCATTAATCATTGTCTTGGTCTGGTCATTTCGGGTCGGCGCAGTGTGTCCTTCGCTTCCATACTTCTCTGTCACCAGTCATCCGATCGTTTACCCCTTTCTCTTTCAAATCAATCCTCACACATGAGTCACACAGTCCATCCATATTTTCCTTGGCCGCCCCCTCCCTTTTCGTCCTTCTACGTGCATCTCATCTCTTCGCATAACATGTACATACCAGGCAAAACAATAACTCATTATAAGTACATAATGTCATATCTTCAAGTATGTTACGGAACCATTAGTGTAAAACACCAACTTGCGCTTGCCCGGTATTTTTTAAAAGATATGGGTTCTTATCATGGCCTTACTTTTGGCAAACTTTTCTGTTTTATACCTAACTTTATCTCTCTTGATAATGCATACTTGATTTTGTTATGCAAATAGGGTAAAACCTCAGCGTAATATTATTTAAGTTTTGTAATTAAATGTTTGCACTTTACACTGATATTATATGATAATACTTGCCTGATAATAACAAAGAAGTTATGTTATAAGTATAATACAGGCAGCGATATCCTAGTATTAAATTGATCATCATTGCTTGCCCCGTCGGTCCCAGCTGTCATGAAGATCTTTGATAGTCTTTATCGGGAGTCAGTAAGTTCCCTTGTATTGACACTGATCTATACCATGGAATATCGCAGTGCCGTAGGTCGCGGTGGTTAGACGGCGGTAGCATTATAGGAAAGCTTATTTTTTATTTATAGTCTCACGCCTGTATCCCCGAAAGTGTATGCAGAGGTGTAAATATTACACCCACATTTCGTCATGAATTTTTAGGTTCCACGTAATAGGGGGCGAGCCTATTGCGGTTACTGGGCACATCGCCAGACTCCGGGCTGCTACTGAGTATTTGGGAAAACCCATTAACACTTTTGGCCGACCCCGGAATCGAACCCGGGACCTCCGATCTGCAGTCGCATACGCTATCCACTGGAACATGGAGGCAGTCAGGAAAGCTAATATTCTGTCAAATCTGGTTAGACTAGTAAGCGGACCTCGAGTTCCGGGCGAACGTCTTGAATGTAACCGACGACTGCCAAAGATCTTCATGACATCTTCATTTCAAAAGGTATCACGTCAATTAAATATGGGTACTACATTTGCATTTCTTCACACGTTTTCACAAATTTATGCTATAATTAATGATCTGGAAAATGGAGGTAATTCGCGTTCATGGTCAGTATACCAACAGATTGTTAATTTTATTACTGTCGGTTCGTATACCGTTGTCGTCATGCTCACTAAAATGTCATTTCTTGTGGTGGCGTCGTGTGTCGGGTCATCCCTGTCCCTCTGATATGGCGAGAGGGATGATGGCTGGCACATGCGTCATACTCGTGAACGGGTGCTACTTGCGATGACTGGGCGATGGCGGTCTTATGGGCTGGTATATTTTTTTATTTATATTTAACTTCATCATTTCCATCATGGTTCTGAACATTTGCGCGGATTGCCTGCATTGTTAGGTGCATAATGTAAGTGGATGCTCCTGTTTCACCATGTCTATGTTCAGGAGGCTAACTAAATGAACATCAAAATTTAACTTGATTATGCTTGAGTATCATGTAAAGTAAATATATACAAGTAACATAGAAGGTATAACAGTTGCAGCACCTTACAAAAGTTTAATTGTTATGTATTATTAAAAACCTGGCGTTGAAAAAGAGTGACCGTGAGTTTTATTGCCCGTTCTTTCTCATGGTTCTACCTATTGCATTGCGAACGTGGCAGTAAATGTAAATGTAGAAGCATACAGTAATAATGTTTAAATTTGACGTTCATAAGTGTCACTTTGTGATCTAAATGAATAAAGGATTTTGAGTTTGAGTTTGAACAGCCGGAACCGTCGGATTTACACACTCTCTGATGCATAAGCGATAATTAACAATTTAATATGCGCATAAATGCCAAAGAATTAGCAAGCTGAAGTGGCAGTGGGCCGGCCACATTTGTCGAAGAACCGATAACCGTTGGAGTAGTCGTGTTCTAGAGTGGAGACCGCGCCTTGGCAAACGTATTGTAGGACGCCCTCCGGCTAGGTGGAGTGACGATATACGCAAAGTAGCTGGCAGCGACTGGACACGAAGAGCCGAAAATCGTGCTCAGTGGCGTGACATTGGAGAGGCCTATATCCAGCAGTGGACTATGGTAGACTGATGATGATGATGATAAATGCGAAAATTCTGTGGCGAGCGACACCTCTGCTGAACAGTCTTTTGGTATGTCTCCAAAGATATCGCTGATATTTTCATTTCGTGTGTGTGTGTAACTAACACGGCCTGCTGAATTATGATAAACAAATCTAATACTTTTAAACAAGAAATTCTTGTATACAGGGTGTCACAAGACCCATCACCAAGCCGAAGTCTACTCGTTGTGGACATCATGCCAAGTCTTTTTAACCAAAAATAATACCTGCGAAACGAATTTTTTTTGAGTTGACACATTTTTTCAACCGGAATTAAAAGCGCGCGCGTGCAATGCTCGAAATACCTACTTATCCATGGGGTTATAGGGCATCTAAAGAACATATTGGCAGGGTTAAAGCATTGATTTTGTACCTCATTAGAAAATTTCTATACTGACTTTGAGCCTCAATGTCTCCTGAACCAGTAATTTCCCAGGTATGGTGCTGAAGTAAAAAAATGGTCGTAGTGATTGGTACAACATGGGATTTCAGTTTTCGTTAAGGGTCTTCTTACACCCTGTATATATATTTGAATCTCGGAAACTTTTTCATATATTTTGATTAAATTTAGTATGCAGGGTTGTAGGTTTTAGGTTCCGGGGGCGATAAATTATTCTGGCATGGATTCATTCTTATGAAACACGACGTATCTAAAGAAAAACCGTTACCCGGTCATTCTGGTACTCTTACCTATATACGGTACGGAGGTAATGATCCCTCTCTGTTGGTCTGTCATCTCTAAGTCGCAGACTGCGGCTGGTATCACCATGGAGTAACCGATGAGCTCGATGATGGATGCTATGAGGAGCAGCGCCAGAACACAGCTGTACTTGATCGTGTAGCAGCCTACACCTGCAATCAATTCAATATATAAAATTCTTTGTTACTAACAGACAAGGCACAGACAAAATTATCGATTGCAGAAAGCTATAATTTGACATGTTACTTGTGAAGGGAAGGAGAGTATTGAAGAGATTCCCTGCAATGCCTAAATGATCGTGCAGAGATGGTTAAGTAAATCGAAAAATGCGCAGTTTTGGCCCATGTCCCATACCAAAAATTGTTCATAATAACAAATACACTCGTTCCTTAAGGATAGCTCCATACTAAAAATAGCGTTTTATATGAGCATGGTATAGATCGGTTCACGAAAGTTGACCACAAATGGCGGCCGTCGCGCATATGTACATTCGTGCACCAATGGCGTGGCTCCGTTCTTGACGCATTTAGGGCATGCGTCAAGAACGGATCCACGCCATTGGCATTCCACCCGCGCCTCACCCCGCACCTCCACGGGGACCTAAAAAATGATTTCTGCGCAGTGGTCATCTTTCATGAACCGACCTATACCTAATTTAATTATACAGGGAAGACATTTTATACGAAACAAGTAAACCATAGAAGTTTTTAAAACATGATTTTTTCAAACTTTTACAGATCATGAGAACAGTAATATAATGGCACTGATACACCAGAGCATTCATTTGTAACAGCACAGCGAGCATTCGCCGTTTTTTGATTTGTGGGACCGAACATTTTTTCACGATCATTCTAGCGAACACTCTAAATAATCCGTAGAATATAGAAAATATAGAAATACAACAGCAGTCTTACCCAATATATTTACTTCAGTTTCACTTATAAATTATTAGAGTAAGAGTACAATAAATAAAAAATGACGTTTCTAAATAATAAAATGCAGAGTTTTATTTGAACAGGTTTAATAAATGACACAAGTGTCTGTTCCTACGTTCAAATTTATTTATGGATATCGAGAGTTTATCAACATTCTATTGAAATTAATTCTGAGTAAACCAAATATAACGATCTATTGTAAACATTATCGATATTTTATCGATATTTATTCTAAGTAAGCCCATCACTAGTCAAGTTAAAATTAGTGACAAACTACAAAGATTCTTCCCTAGATTAAAATCATAAGTCATTTATTATCTACATTGTATATTCTAAGGCTCGCCCAAATGTTCGTGAGAATGCTCGCTAAAACACATTCATTTGTTTTGTAACATTCGCGAGACTGCTCATCACAGGTGAATGCTCAAGTGTATCAGCGCCTTAAAGTAACAATATTGCACGCACAGAGTGCATGCATTTAAGGCAGTGATTTCTTAGTTGGGATACCAATAAAGTGACATGCAGAGGGTAACAGATTTTTCTTATTTCGCGAATCTGCGCCATATTTCCTGGCTTAGACAGCCGTGGATTTGGGAAAGCTAATATTCTGTAAAATCTGGTTAGACCAGTAAGCGCACTCTGTTCTCCAAAGTGAAAGCAACCAAACATATAACGCCAGGATGATGATGGTTTATAACAGCATGACGACTTGGTGATATGCATAGACAACGGGATTTTAGTTGCTATATCAGTGAAAAAGGGTATATAATATAAACCTTGTGGGATGAGAGGAGTGAAGTGCTCCGTAGCACTACGTTAAACATTTTACGTAGTATTATTATACCACCAGTTGCTTGTAGAATTCTATAGATTGGCTAATGTCGTAGCTAATACTATCTTTAAATAGTAAGAGTTAAAAATATAGGTAATTATTTTCAGATTTTTTATGAACATGATTTGCAATGCAGGTAGTTAACATGGCTAACCCATCAACTGCTTACCTGCCACTGCTAGCGCTTGGTCCAGATCAGCCGCCGTTTCATCTCGTTTCTCCACTTGCTGTGCAACTGTATCTAGCCCGTTCTCCATATTGCACACTCAATTTACACTAGCACTTACAACTGTCACTATATCTCAAGACTTAGTGTCTAACTACGGAATTCAATATTCGATCTTTAGATTTTAAATTCGTTTTTGACATAAGCTCCATACAAAATATGTCAAACACGAATCTCGAATCTTAAAATCCATGTATGGATCGAATATTAAAAATGGCTGTATAACATACTATGTTCAGAGTTTCTAAGTTTCCTTGTTTATATAATTTTTATTTTATTTTATAGACTCACGCCTATATACCCGCCTATTTCGCTATGAATTAGGTACGGTAATAATATCTAACAGTATTGTAACTCCATACAAACGCACGAATCTCGAGTTATACCTACGCGCCTCGAGCAGAGTACCCATTAGACTGGGCGGACTGTGCCTACAGTACCCGCAGCCGCTATCGTGCCGCAGCTCGCATGCGGCGCGTCTGGTAGGTATATACAGTACTCGCCAAACTTTATGGCCGCTCCGAACATAGCCGCATTGCGCTGCGCAGAACACAAAATCAGGTATCAGCGGGACGTACGCGGGGCGTGGAGGCAGGGCACGCCCGCGCGCTCTGTCTTCCACCCGCTAGCGTCCTCGCCTCCCGCGCGTTAGTGTGAGTGTGCTACGTTCGTACACGACTCACATAATCGCTGAGCTCTGACAGTATCGCCGCGTTTAAAATAGTTTCGTAGTGTTACTTCTTTATTGTTTCTCGTTGCTATCGTTGTTTCTTGTTGTTATTTGTACTGATATACTTAACATTGTCATTGATCATGCCTTGCGGTCGTTTTAATGTTTTACGTCGCCAAACACGAAAAATAGTGTATGACGTAGTAACGTTTATGAAGAAGGAAAGAAGTCTAGGCTTAAAAGTCCCTTCACCTAACTGAATTTACATTACTCGAATTTGATTGAATATGTAATTAAACAATATAATATAGCTAATGTAACAACGTAACTGAAGATTTTAATTTTCAATAATTACAAATATATTTTCTTGATTATGACATGTCCACCCGACTGTACCATGCGCAAGTTCGTACCGATGGCTACATTCAGAGCGGCCATAAAGATTGGCGAGTACTGTAACTCACGAAGACGGCCGAGTTACAATACTGTTAGATTATATTACCGTGCTATTGCCGTACAGGGCACATTACCAGGCTCCGTGCTGCTACTGAGAATTCGGAAAAAGCCCAGTAACACTTTTCCCGACCCGGGAATCGAACCCGAGACCTCCCAATTCCACGCGCACATTTATGCCGCGAGACCAACGAGGCAGCCATTTTTGAGGCAGTTTATATTAATGTTTTGGAAAGCTTAAGGTATTATACATATGTAGGTAGATGTGTTTATTGTATAATTGTTCTGATAGACGATTTATTGCGGTATTCACTGGAATATGCCATATTTAATTTTCTTATTTTCTGTAAAAGTAGATATAAAAAATTATTGAATTTACCAAAACCGTACAAGAGAAGCACTTGTGAATCTTGTTTAAAAATAAGTTAAAACAACAGTGCCACAACAGTTTTATCTAAACATTCTATTATTAAGATAACTTATCTCTCTCTTTAACCTGCGGCAGTTCAAATGAGTAAGAGCGAGATAAAACTTATTTTTATGAAAGGACATAAAATTAAATTAGTCTGTTTACTTAAGACCAAGCATGGTTGGTAATGCTTTGCTAACTATTGCTTCAATTGTATTAGACGATCGGTTGGCGCAGCGGGAGTGTAAGCGACTGCTACGCCGAAGGTCGCGGGTTCGATTCCTGCTCAAGTCAAACATTTGTGTGCATGAACATGGATGTTTGTCTTAGTCTGGGTGTTTCTATGTAGATATGTATTTACAAAAAATAAATATACCTATGTATGTTTATCCCTTATCGAGTACCCATAGTACAAGCTCTGCTTAGTTTGTACTAGATGGTGATGTGTGTATGAACCTTGGGGGAGGCCTATGTCCAGCAGTGGACGTCTCTAGACTGACACATTCTGATGTGTGTGCACGCGTGTTATAAGCAAAGTTTATTTTGTTAATTGATTTCGTAAAATTCTTTTCAATGATACTGTATCGATGATACTTTAACACTGAAAAATGTGCTACGCTGCGCTTAGAATGCATAAAATACCTATTTATAGATTTAAAATATTTTGCCGCTTTTTTTAAACAAAGCACAATATTTGTTTAGTTCAAACTTAGATTTTAGTGTATTATTAGCTAAATACTATTTATCTCATATTATTAATATTACGTATGTTGGGAACGCAGTTTACTTTCACAATTTTTTTTCACACTGTTACCATTATTTTTGCAAAACTGTTGAACGTCTTTCCTTTCCAACAGATACACTAAGACAAACACATGAAATGCGATTCTTGTAACAATTATTTTTATCTGTCGTTCTAAGTAAATAATCCATAATATAGTTATGTATGAAATGTTCGCTATTGTCATGTAGGTAGATAAAACATAATAAAATACGTATTATAGTTATTAATGTATTTAGAGGCAGCGATAGTCTAGTGGAGATACCAACAGACTGCCATGCAGAGGGTACCGGGTTCGAATCCACGGCGCGCACCAATGACTTTTCGGAGTTATGTGCGTATTGAATTGTTAATTATCGCTTGTCCCGTGCCTCGGAGGTCGGTCCCGGTTGTCATGAAGATCTTTGACAGTCGTTAGAGTTCGTCAGTACCTCTAAATAAACTGACACTAGTCTAAACCATGGTATATCGCTATCCCTTTCGGGTTGCGGAGGTCAGACAGGCAGTCGCTCTGCGGAAAAGCTAATATTCAGCCAAATCCGGTTAGACTAGTAAGCGGACCCCAGGTTGAAACTGGGATAACGCTAAGAGGATGATGAGTTATTAATGCATTTATTGCACGTTTTTTTTTTATCATTGCGTTTTTTATCATCATCATCATATCATGTCCAAGTCCTCTGCTTAACATAGGCCAACCCTATTATTATGTTGGTCATGAATCAACAAAGCTAATATTCAGTCAAATCCGGTTAGACTAGTAAGGAGACCGCAGGTGACAACTAGGATAATGATGATACTTATATTCCTCTTATACTTATTTCTTGTGGTTTCTGCAGGTTGATCAATCGCTAGCTATACTTATTAGGACTAGACTAGACTGCTCGATTGGCGTAGTGGTTTGAGCGGCCGCCTCGCCGCTTGACACTGCGCCGAGTGTTGTGGGTTCGATTCCCACACGAGACAACACTTTGTGTTGAGTCTGGATGTTCATTGTGTCCGTTAGTTGTATGTTTGTAAAGTCCCCCGCGCCACAGGATTTAGTCCTAAAGCGGGAGTTGTCTTAAAAAAAATGTCGGCGAATGACTTACAAATAATTTTTAAATATACTTAACGCTTGTTCTTATATCTACATAATATAATCTCTTGTCATCTCGTTGATATCATAGAATGCAATACCTACAACCATTATTATCGTATAAAATAATGCCTGGTAACACATACTTACTCGAGAAGATCTTGAAAATGTATTTACATATCTTATTTCTTGTTTAAACTGATGTAGATCTGTATCACTGATATAATAAAAGAGAGGAAATTTTCTTTAAATTTTAATATTATCATATAATCAGTCTTGTGAAGTGTCCCATCGTCGATCACCGGCCTCTTGTCACTCTGAGAAAAATTATTATGCCATGATTACGCCTGCAATGTTCTTTGAATTACTGAAGACACATTATACCGTAATTACGTTGCGCTATAGCGTACAGCGTAACTGTAGTACAGAAAGAATAGTAGGATAGCTTCATACAAATCGGCCGCCGCTGGTATGAATGTATGCGTGAGTCGCCGGCCCCGTGTACGCACGGACTTTTCACGCACACTCTCATAGACGAGCGCGGCCCTCAAGCGCAGGCCACACCGCCAGCTGATGGACGGAGCGGGCGAAGCGAACGAAGGAAACTACGCGAAATATTGGCGAGCCAAACTAGGGTTCACACCGAAATAGCTTAGCTCGTTAGTTGACGGTGTGAACCCAAGTATGAAAAGAGGTGAAACGATGTCGTCCGCTTCGCCCGCTCCGTCCGTCAGTTGGCGGTGTGGCCCGCCCTTTAGTACGGGATGTGCCGCGCGTAGGTACGACGCGACGCAAGATTAGGTTATTAACTCGCCGATCAGCCTTAGCTAAGTAGCTATTTGACTGTGGTAGTATCTTCGGTCGGGCGTAAGTTCAGCGGCAACTTTTCTAGTAGTTATAGTTCGTAGCACGAGCGTAATTTCGGCACTTATTATGGCGTGTCATATCAGCCGAATAGGTACATCAAACGTAAAATCGCCCGCGGAACTTCAATCGCATAACTTCGGCATAGTGTATTTAGACATACCCATACCCTAAGTAGGACAGGCCCGCGTCCAATACGCCGAGAAAGCATGGGATGGCGGACTTCACATGTCTTTCGAGAATATTATGGAGAACTCTCAGACACACAACCATGTTTACTCGCGATGCAACATACCTGCAGTGATCAGTGATTCAAATGAAACAATGAAAATAGGATTGTAGGGATAGTATTGTATTTGAGATCAGTCCCGCCCTCATTCCCACTACTGTATCATGTATAGTCTGGTTCAGCAGCAGTGACTATAGAACACACCGAATTCTGACACTCGTGAAGTTCCGGGAAAATAAGTATACAGGATGTAAAAAGACCCTTAACGAAAACTGAAATCCCATGTTGTACCAATCACTACGAACATTTTTTACTTCGGCACCATACCTGGGAAATTACTGGTTCAGGAGATATTGAGGCTCAAAGTTAGTATGGAATTTTTCTAATTAGGTACAAAATCGATGCATTTACCCCGCCAATATGTTCTTTAGATGCCCTATGACCCCATGGATAAGTAGGTATTTCGAGCATTGCACGCGCGCGCTTTTAACAGCGGTTTAAAAATGTGAAATCTCAAAAAAAGCAATCGTTTCCCATGTATTATTTTTGGTTAGTATGACTTGGCATGATGTCCACAACAAGTAGACTTCGGCTTCGGCTTGGTGATGGGTCTTGTGACAACCTGTATGTACAAAAACCATTAAAAGAAATTTAAAAGTGAAAATATTTACACGGTTTAGGCGTCGTAAAATGCGTCCGCCTCAATGTCATCGGGTAACGTGCGCAAAAGACTGGCAGCATTGCCACGCTGGATGGCAATGCTGATTCTTTGAGCAAAGAATAAACCAGCCTTCTATTAACGTGAGACGTCGATTAACCGTTTAGAATTTTCCCGGAAAAGAGAACGAAAATCACTACATAGTATAAAACAAAGTCTGTCTTCTGTCTGTCTGTCCCTATGTATGCTTAAATGTTAAAAACTACGTAACGGATTTTAATGCGGTTTTTTTTTAACAGATAGAATGATTCAAGAGGAAGGTTTAAATTTGTAATTGACGTAAATAAATAAATGGTACATGAGCTTATGCCCGAGGGTTCGTCCATGACATCAGTCTATCATCAGGACAGAAGATAGACCATGTGCTTCAAAGTTTCATCATCAGGTTGTTTTGGAGTGAAGTAGGAGCAACTGCACGATTGGCTGGTGGTTTAAGCGCAGTGCCGCACCGACCCAATCCAGCGCATGTGTGCGAAATCTATGAAGCGCCTTTTTGTAGTACTTTTTCGAAAGTAATTTTAATAATTGACGCTGGCATTTCATCCGTCACAAGGTTTCTTACCCTGGCTCTTGTGTGCGCCGCACACATCGCAGATAGGGGCGTTTAAGGGGCTGTTTCGGCCGCCTCGCTGTTGGACACTGCGCAGAGTATTGTGGGTTAGATCCCTTCACGAGGCAACTCTTAATGAGATCCATACATTTTCGGGTCTAGCTGTAATTTGTGTCCGTTGGTTGTATGCTCACATCCCGTGACATAGGTATAACGTATAACGTTTTTTTTTCATAGTGGGGAAAAAACATCATCCATCCTCATAAACTTTCGCATTTATAATAGAAGTAACAAAATATATAAGATACAAGCTGTTTCCCGCGGTTTCACCCGCGTCCTGAGGAAACTTCTTCGCGTACCCGGTTAATTTATTACCTAAGTTACTCCTTGGTACATCAGCTATCCGCCAGTGAACGTCCCGTCAAAATCGGTCCAGCCGTTTCAGTGATTAGCGAGAATAAACAGACAGACAGATAGGCAAAAATTAAAAAAGAAAAACATTTCGGTATATGTACCGTGTATACATCCATATGCATTTAGGTACTAAAAAGCGGTTATTTTAATATTACAAACAGACACTCCAATTGTATTCATATGTATAGATGTATAGATTGGGTTATTTCCTTTATTCATCTATCTTTAGACCAATGCGAAAACCTCCGCCATCGTAACACTTGAAAACGAACTGACTATTACACCACACTACACCTAATTCTTACAATACAGTTAAGAATATAAAAATGGTCGAAATTCGTGCTCGACGCCCGCAAGGACCCGTCGGGGCCTTGGGTCAGTTTCCTTAAATACCGACCCTATCGCCGCCTAAATCTCGCCCTCATCCGTGTCACGGACAAACCGATCTACGCACTTTTATATATAGTTTTGATTTACCACTACAGACTTTAGAAATTATTTAGCAGTAGGTTTATTCAGTAGATATACGCGAATATGGAAAGTTTCAAGGTTAGATATGGAAAAGCTTTATGAAAACGTATTTGGTTTTTGTAGATCAGGGTTGCACATTTGAATATTTGTCACCCTAATCTTGTCTTTGCTAAATAATTTTTAACCTATGAATGCTGTAAGGTTACAAACATAGATTTAATCAAAGATATATAAAAACTATGGATGCATTGCCCGCACACTGAAATGGCAAACTGAAATGAAGGCAATTGCCGCCATTCCGTTTAGTTACGCGCGAACCTGTGTTGTCATGGTCATAGTACGCTTCGTAACACTAATTCGTTTGTAAGAATAAAATAAAACAACTAAAATTATCTCTCTCTAACGACAGGTGTCCCCTATAGTAGTATTTATTTACTTTCTCTTTCTTTATTCATACAAGATATTATTTGGTATTTGTAGCCGTTTTTCAGAGCCGCTTTGTGGGAGTATGGCGCGTCTATATTATAATATGTCATTGGATTTAATAAAATGTTTTGATGACCACTTCCGTTTGTGGCGATTTGCTACATCTCAATTGCATGATTTATTTATAATGATCACTCTTGTTTGTCATAAACTGCTGTCCCATTGCTGGACACAGGCTCCTTCTCGCTGTGAGAAGGGAGGCATAGTCCCCGCTATTTTCCTTCATTGTTGAGCAAGCGATGATTAACAACTTAATATGCACATAACTTCATCATCATGGCACCCTACCAGGCCCTATCTATCTCTCGACCCAGGAATCAAACTAAAGCTACCTTGAGACCGACCAGGCAATTGAATGAATAATGTTACAAAATTAAAAAACATAGTCTAAATGGACGTTATATTAACGCCGTATAGAACCTGAAAAGAAAGTACCATTGTACTAATGTTGACCTTGTTTCTACATGTTAGGGCACAGTTTCGGCACTTTAACGTATGAATATTATACCATGACCTACTGCCAGTCAGGAAGTATTAGATTTATTTTGAAGCTTGTATGTGACATGATTATAACTCACACTATACATAATATACAGGGTGTAAAAAGACCCTTAACGAAAACTGAAATCCCAGATTGTACCAATCATTACGAACATTTTTTACTTCGGCACCATACCTGGGAAGTTACTGGTTCAGGAGATATCGAGGCTCAAAGTCATCATACAATTTTCAAATTAGGCACAAAATTGACCCCGGCAATATGTATCCTCTATATGGTATTTCAAGCATTACACGCACGCACTTAACATAACATAACTTCACGCCTTTTATCCCCGAAGGGGTAGGCAGAGGTATATTACACACCCACATTTCGCCAGTTATGTTTAGGTCCCAATGTAATAGGGGGCCTATTGCCATCTACCGGGCACATTATTAAGCAAGCGATAATTAACATTTTTAATACACATAACTTCGAAAAGTCAGAGGTATAAGCCCGGGGTACCTGGGGATCGAACTCGAGACCATCGTCTCGGCAGTCCGTTACGTACACCGCTCGTTAATTGCGATTTAAAATACGTGCTACTTAAAAATAATCATTTCCCAGGTATTATTTTTGGTTAGTATGGCTCGGCATGATCTGCACAACGAGTAGACTTCGGCTTGGTGATGGGTCTTGTGACACCCTGTATAAACGGGCCCTCGACCGTTAAAGCTCTCTTAAGGACTGTTATAAAGGTTTTAGCATAAAGTACTCTGAACAGAAGAGCATGCATGAGGAATCTGATAGGAGTGAATGAAGCAAGAGAGATATGTCAAGACCGTTGCAAATGGCGTACCGTAGTCTCTGCCCACCCCTCCGGGAAACAGGCGTGAGTCTATGTTTGTAGTATAAAGTCAGTGGTGCGCGCCGTGGATTCGAACCCGATACCCTCTGCATGTCAGTCTGTTGGTATCTCCACTAGGCTATCGTTGCCTTTGTACTATAACTAATATAAGTTATCTGCCACATAATTCCTAGTACCAACGACCTCAATAAATAGGTCACACAATTAATCCTGAGTGCATATCAGAAACATGTGCTAGAACTAAAAAAAGCCATGCGTGACGACGACTGACTTCGAATACGAGTAGTTACCAACTAAACATTTTTATTCATAAGTATATAGGCATGTGCAGTAGTGGGAGAAGCGATAGAGAAAATATGTTATCCTGTTTCACGAGTTGTAGGATTATAGGTTGTAATTGTATGAGTTCGAGAATTGTATGAGTTTATGTTAGCGGACGATATGGAGCATCTGAATTTTTGCATTGAAACCCTAATAAAAAGCTTAAAATAGAGATTCATGAAATTCAGGAAAAAGGCAGCGATAGCCTAGTGGATATACCAATAGACTGCCATGCAGAGGGTATCGGGTTCGAATCCACAGCACGCACCAATGACTTTTCGGAGTTATGTGCGTATTGAATTGTCCGGTGACTCGGAGAGCACGTTAAGCCGTCGGTCCCGGTTGTCATGAAGATCTTTGACAGTCGTTACAGGGTGTCAGTACCTACCTTCTCAATAAACTGACACTGTTCTAAACCATGGAATATCGCTATCCCTTCGGGTTGCGGAGGTCAGACAGGCAGTCGCTCCGTGGAAAAGCTAATATTCAGCCAAATCCGGTTAGACTAGTAAGCGGACCCCAGATTGAAACTGGGATAACGCTAAGAGGATGATGATGAGTGATTCATGAAAATACTTTTTTAATAAATTTCTTGCTTGTCGTGTGGAGGTAGGTTCGCATGTGTAAATGTAGTTGCCATAAATAATAAATAATTTAGCGCCTTAACTAATTTTGTCCACAAAGAACCGCCCTAACCCTGTCTATCCGAATCTGGATCTATTTGTTTTAACCTTTAAAAGTGCTACTCTGTATCCTAAATACAATACATATAGTTAAATGCCTTCGAATTTGAATTATTTTCATCATCATGCCAGTCGTTTGTATAAAAGGGTATTTCAACATAACATAACTTCACGCCTTTTTATCCCCGAAGGGGGAGGCAGAGGTGTATTACACACCTACATTTCGCCAGTTATGTTTTGGTCCCAATGTAATAGGGGGCGAGCCTATTACCATCTACCGGGTACATCATTAAGCGAGCGATAATATTTTTTTTTTAGGTATTTTAAAACTGCCTATGAAATAGGCACTATGTCACTTGATATTATGCAATCAGTGGAGTTCTATAGCGATTGCCACCATCCCAATAACCTAACAATATGCCATGATGGACCTCAACTTCCCCCCCGTGGGATCTCCACCTTGTCGTGGTGGGAGGGCTCAGTAACCGTGGGTTTGAGGTACACCCACGGTGAAACTAAGCGGGATCCCGGGAGGAGACGCTCCACGTGGGCTTGAGTGAGGCCTGCGTAGGATGCGTCCAAAGTGCGGGTGCGGGGGACAGTTCTGTCTGTCCCTCGCAGTCGGGCGCGGTCGCGGGAGGAGAGGCGTGTCGGTGTTGCGTTGCTGCGCGCCCTATCTCCCGCGACCAAATGGGGGCACACCATTGTTGCGTCGCGGTGGGGCCGCAGAGGAAGAGGAGATGCGGTGTTGCGTTGCCGTCCTCCCTATCCTCTGCGGCTGCTGGGTGTTTTGGCGGCGGAGCCCAACACCTTCATCCGCCGCCAAGAGGGTTTTGTTCGGGGCCCGCCTGACCATCTGGCGGGCCAATACCTGTCGGGGGTAGCGAGGTATGCTTCGGTGAAACCCTACCCTCCGACACATGGGTACATGAGGAGCACGGGTTAGTTTTTAGTCAGTAAGAGTCTGACAGTCCCCTTCGTTCTTCCCCCCAGGGCGGAGGGACTCCATCAGGATTTTCCAAATCGACACAAAAAAAAATATGGACCTCAACTTGAAGGCCTAAAAAATTATAATATACTAGCTTTTGCCCGCGGCTTCGCTCACGTATATTCTCTAGTTATAGTATATCATCTATGTTCGGGTTAACACAAATCTCCTTTATTGGGTGGATAAAATATAACTGCAAAAAGTATTTACACATACAAACTACTTTAGTAGTACCAATGAATACAGATTTACATAATAGAAGCGCATTTCTTAAGGATTTCGTGTGCCGATTTCAAGTGACGAGTTGGCGGTTATCACTGTAGTTCGTAGTTGGCGCCGTTGGTGGCACTGGCGTCGTTCTCCGTCTCTCTTGCTCTCGTAGTTAAGATACACAGGAGGAACGTTTTTCACAGACCACTCACAGACTCACAGCGCGACTGCCACGCCGCCAGGCGGCAATTTGGGTCACAGAAAGTTTGTCTACAGAGCGGCCCATAAGAAATGCGCCTCTATATAAATATCTATGCTCTATGGTATAGTACTCAAAATGTTATCCCTATCCGATATCAGTGACGTTTCGCTAGAGTGGCCAATATGGCGACTGCGATTTGTCTGTCAGAAACATTAGAATTTAACAAAATACTCTACAATCCGAATTTTGCGGATATACGTTGTCGACTCGAAATCTTTATTTTTTATGTTTTATTATTCAGGTAAGGTTTCGATCGAGTCTACCGTACCCTTTGACGAAATTATTAATATAGATTTGACATTCCAAAATCAACAACTACTTACAAATTAAAAATTAACTAAAAAACATTTTCCAGTGAACTACATTGTGAATCTTAACCATTCTCAAGTCCCCTTGAACACACACAAAAAAAAATAATCAAAGACGGTCCAGTCGTTTAGGAGGAGTTCAGTGACATACACACGCACACAAGAAATATATATATAAAGATTGTCCCTTACACAAAAAAACTACGGTACAAAATTCCCAAACATTACCTCCAACATGTCTTGTATATCACAGACAATAGCTTGTACCAAAACTTCGGAATCTAATTTAGATATATAACCATCCACAAAAACACTTGTAGAACGGGCTTGTCTAGTACATTCGACAACTGAATCTGAAAATACTATTAAAATATACTGTTACATGTTTTTGTGACCGAACACTAACGGATAAGTGATTTTTTGTGATTCATTGTCCTTTATTTTATTAAAAGCAAAGCTTCAGTTTGCAAAATGTAACGGCTAAATAAATCTTGATAAGATTTTTGGCCTTGTAAATGTTTTACAGCTTAACCAAAATTAGAAGCATTGAAAGAAATGCAAGCGTGTTTTATTAAACAACTAGATGTCGCCAGCGGCTTCGCCCGCGTCAATTATACATATAAAACTTCCTCTTGAATCATTCTATCTACTAAAAAACCGCATTAAAATCCGTTGCGTAGTTTTTAAGATTTAAGCATACCTAGGGATAGCCAACAGAAGACAGACTTTGTTTTATACTATGTAGTAACAACACCAGGCGTTGTTTAATGTTAGAATAGTTCCATCATAACTCAATAGATTGCGCTGCTCGATCCTGAATCGCGCTATCAAAGTTTTCCGGGCCTAGTATACAGGGTGTAAAAAGACCCTTAACGAAAACTGAAATCCCATGTTGTACCAATCACTACGACCATTTTTTACTTTGGCACCATACCTGGGAAATTACTGGTTCAGGAGATATTGAGGCTCAAAGTTAGTATGGAATTTTTCTAATTAGGTACAAAATCGATGCATGTACCCCACCAATATGTTCTTTAGATGCCCTATAACCCCATGGATAAGTAGGTATTTCGAGCATTTGACACGCGCACTTTTAAATGCGGTTTGAAAAATTTGAAAATTCAAAAAAAAAAATCGTTTCCCAGGTATTATTTTTGGTTAGTATGACTTGGCATGATGTCCAAAACGAGTAGACTTCGGCTTGGTCTTGTGACACCCTGTATATAGCACCGGCGATTGAATTAATAAATGTCTCTTGCTTGGTTTTATTTCGTTCCCTTGGTCGGTCGTTGGATTCACTGTACAGGCGTATTGTTTCCAGATAAGTGCCCATTTAAAACTGTCATTCAGCCTTATCCATACATACATGTCACCTGAACCTCATGTTTTTTTGTGTTAACATATTAATTATCATCATCGTCCTCGTTTATAATATGTAACAGGTTTCATATTGGGTATACCTTACTGGTTGCCTAAGGATGCTTTCCTTCTCCATTGAGCAAGCAATAATTAAAAATTTAATACAACTTAACATCGAAAAGTCAGTGGTCGCGCCGTGGATGTGAACTTGAGTCACTGCATACTCAGTTTGCTGGTCACTTTGTAATATAGTGTGCAGGTATTTTTTGGCCTACTACTTTCATTATTACCAAGCGTGCCCGTTTGCTGGCTGGGACTCCATGCTTTGGCTCCAGACTCCTTCATCTGCCAACCAAGGATCCACTTAAACGATGAAACATTCTAAATCGCCATCAGTTTGCATATAGGTGCTCCATGCGTTTCTCCACAGACAGAAGAAGATGTATCAACGTCTTCTGAAATATATACAAAAAGTTAATTAGATATTAAATCTTCTTTGTATACGTTTGGTGTCGGATAAGAACGCAATGTGCCCCGACACCATTTCGTTTCGAGGGTATAGTAAATGGTAAGAGGCGGCTAAGGAAAATATGCGAAGCAAATCCCTATAGCAGCCCATATGGCCAGCGTGGCTTAGAAGGCCAAATCTGTCTATTGACACACAATGCTATTCTGGCGTAATTTAGGAGATGCCAATGATGATTGTATCCGTTGTCCTAGAGTTTATCATACAATCATAAAATATAAATATAATAAAAAACATGTAGTGACAAGCATCGATAAAGGTATGCTAAGGTGGTTTGGTCACGTGGAGAGGATGGATGACGAAAGATTGACCAAGCAGAAATACAAGGCAAGTTTGAACGGGACAGGGCGAAGGGGAAGACCTAGGCGGACGTTCTCTGACCAGATTGGAGACATCCTAAAAAAAGGACAGGTCAGAAGTACCCTAAACAGAGCATGCATGAGAAACTTGATGGGTGTGAATGGAGCAAGAGAGGTATGTCAGGATCGTTGCAGATGGCGTTCCGTAGTCTCTGCCTACCCCTCCGGGAAACAGGCGTGATTCTATGTATGAATGTATCATAAAATATTACCAACAGCTAAATTTTCTTTATAACCCGAAGACGCGGATGTTTGAGAAATTTGAGAATGCGTAGCGTCGCTTAAACACACGAAATTATAGCTTCAACATAGCTTCCACTACTCCATCTCCTAAAACCAAGCATGTGAAATATTATGTATCGAGTGTTAGTACGTTACAATAATATATGTAGTAGTGAGTAATAAGTCTTGGGGGTGTGTATGGGGGTGGATCAACATAATTGCCGTCGACAGGTGCACCCAGGGGGGTCGGCAGAGGCCTTCAAACAGTAAAGAAGGCATTTGTTTTGTTTTAATTAGTTGTTTTGCGATTCCTTTGTTTTTCGCGGTCTGTGGTAGTGTTTTGACGAATTTGTGTTATGCTTTGTTTTTTTTTAAGTGGTTATGATAAGTCTGACAGGTTTAGGGCTTATGGAAAGACTAAATAGCGTAATAAACAGTTTTACCGCTGCATGATAAGTTTATGTTAAATGAATTTGTCAGATACTAGTACAAAATTACAAATGTCATTCCAAAGTTTTTTTTTTTGGAAAATGTGGACTATCCCTAAGGTGCTTTTTAGTATATCCTTCTGTCATGCTTAAACTATTGGATGGATTTGATGAAACCTTGCCCTAATATAGGAAAGCACATGGGTGGGTAGTATCTCAGAATTCTCAGATGATGATTTACTGCCGGTTTCAATATTCGATCCATACATGGATTTTGAGATTCGAGATTCGTGTTTGACATATTTTGTATGGAGCTTATAATATGTCAAAAACAAATCTAAAATCTCAAAAAATGATTTTTTTATAGTAATAGGCGGCTAACGAGCAGACGGATTACCTGATAGTAAGCAATTACCGCCGCCCACGGACACAAGCAACACCACAGGAGTCACAAGTGCGTTGCCGCCCCTTGGGGTTGGGAAAAGAGATAGGATGAGGAGTGGGATGAGGGAGAAGGAATAGGGGATAAGGTCTCCGGCACTCTCACTCACCGAACGAAACGCAACATTTTCGGTACTGTTACTTTACGTCGATTTTCTGTGAGAGGGTAGTACTTCCCCGGTCGAGCCGGCCCATTCATGCTGAAATCAGCAAAGCTCTACGGTAGGAGAGCATTGCTATAATAGAGATATATAAATAGATTGAATATTAAATCCTATAAGATAGATCGAATATTGAGTAGTTAATCTACGATTCTTCAATGATATACCTACTTATACCTACTCGTGGGAGTTTGAAGAATGAGGCAACTCAATCTAAATCTTAATATAATATCTTCTTGGGTTTACGTGAATATTACACATTGAAATTAAACTACAGTTTACGGATTTTCAAAATCTAAATCTTATTACACATAATCATAGGTATTATCTATAACGCCTGCCAGAAAAGTTTAGCAAAACAAGCGCACTTGTCTCTGTCTGTATGGATGACGACTTAAAATCGAACGCCACGGGTTCGACACTGGTTGATCGTTTGATCTTCTCATCCCACTGCCCAGAGCCCTACAGAGAAGAGGCCCGTGCCCAACGGGCCTCTTCTCTCTATGAGAAGGGTACGGCCATAGTCCACCACGCTGACCAAGTGCGGGTTGGCAGACTTCACATGTCTTTCGAGAACATTATGGAGAACACTCAGACATGCAGGTTTCCTCATATATTAATGATATAAAATATAAAATGATAATTAACAATTTAAAACACACTTAAAGCGACTGTTTTGGTAAATGAGGGGGTGAAGCAGGGGAGGTGAAGGGAGCTTAGCTCCGTCTACTGCGGGGCGCCCCCCTTCATTCTCGTCGCGTGCGGCCGTATTCTGGCGACATCCGTATTCCAATATTTCAAAATCGCAAGCAAAACGTTTTAGCATATTGAATTGAGATACTGATATTAAAATTTATATTACATACATCAATCTGTTTGTACAATATAGGCATAGCGCAATTTTTGTTCTCAGTGCAGCCACGAGCAAAACTGGTTTACATTAGACGTTATAGGTATTAAATGTTGACGAAAGTAGGTAAATACCTACGTGCCGTAAGATGATAAAAATAATTAAGTCAGTTCCATGTATGGAGAGGCCATTATTATGTTTGTTTTGTTTTTGTATAAAAATAGTGAAGCAGTTCATAGAATACCTACATCTAATTCCATTCCTGCCAGTTTTCAAATCTGTTTTGCAGTAAATTGGCTGTGACATACGGGCGGACAGACAGACAGACATTGCGAATCTATAAGGGTTCCGTTTTTACAATTTTTGGCTACGGTACGCTAAAAAACACAATACTGCTCTACTAAGCGCACAAACCGTATCTCAACTAAAGCGAGTTACGAGATAATTGAAGTTTAGTAAAAGTTGATTTCTTTTATTTATTTATGGATGTTTATTGTTATTATAGGTATAATTATTATGGCAAAGGTTTCAAAATACGTCGCCGTTTTTAGGGGTTGTGAGTGATTGGAGAGGGAGCAGGGGAGGTCTTGAAACCCCCCTCACCATTTTCACTTGCCGGAAATACTTGGTTTCCTCTGAAAAAAAAAATCTCCAAACATCGGTGTGTATGGCACTGCCAACATCCACATTCATCACACTAGTTTAATAAACTAAGGTTGTCGGAGCCCTGCGAAGGGCTCCTATTTTCGGATTATGGGTCAAAAGAGAATCTAACATAACCTATTTATTTACTTATTACAGTCGCACCTAACCCGAGGCACTCGAAAGCAATGACCCACAAATTTGACATTAGCTGTCAATATGATCATTCCAAGATGGCAGTTTTGCGTTTCGTTTCACGTTTTTCACATAAAACCTAAAAATTACATTTGTGAAACTGTACTTAAGTATAAAAACTATGCTCCGTTTTGCATAATTGCCGAAGTATTTATGAAACACGCAACTTTGGCAGCCAAAATTACTTTTAGGGGATTAAAACGAACTACCTTAAGCCCCCTACACTACCAATACCCTCAAATTCAGGCGACTCGTTTCGAAACCCAACCCATTATTATTTTTCAAAATACATGAAACATCAAAAATATATGTGGATATACCTTATTCATGAGATACTGCTATGTCGCTTAGAAAATTATAGAATTAGAATTTGAGTTACTGCTTTTTCGTTAGCTCTCGTCATACATGTTTGTATGGAAAATAATAAAAAGATTCTTTCACTTCAAATATGTGTTGTTTCAAAGAAAATAAATATTAAAAGATGTTTATTAATTTATATTCATTTATAATTTATTAACGAAATACAGAGTTTACAGCTGATCAAAAGTTAGCTGTCTGCTACAACCCGGCAGGTTTTCTTTATTATCATCGAATGTTAACGGCAGTGTGTGAGGTGATAAGACTTATTATTTGCTGTTGTTCACGAGGCAAAGTTTCATTTACTTTCCTTTTATGGCTTGGTATTGTAGAAATTTCAAGCACTGATGAAACATTTTCCTCTCCGTGATCTCGCAATGCCATCCCTTGAGCTTGATGAGAATCAACAATTTCAGGCAACTGCCAATTCATATAAAACGCCACAAGCTTCTCCCAGAAAACATCATCTCTTTCTATAATTTCTATTTTTAGTAGTATACTTTCGTCACTCCACACAGCAAATAAACACTTTTGTTTGCGTGTAACGTGGCGTTGCCCCTGCATTTGGTAATAACAATTACAATATTTGTTTAGACTAGTCAGTTCACTTTTTTATCATGTTTCCATATTTGTATTTTATTTGCTCTTATACTATTCTCCAGGCCATTCTTATAGGCAACTTTAGAACATTAAATTTCCACAATCGTGTTTGGACCTATTAATCCATCTGGCGTGGCACCAATAATCGAATAATCCACAAGTCTCGATTGTTACATTTTCTTGCTTCGCCAGTTGTTGCAAAGCCAGTTCTTCATTTTAGATTCCATGCGCAACTGATTTTACATTGCAAATATTTTATTTGTACTAAATATTTTTTACTAAGTTGGCTTTACTGCTGTTATCTCTTCTTTTTACCACTATACAAAAATTTAAATCTGTCAACATATTCTTACGCAATTCGAACCAGTCACTGCTATCTCTCTTGTATTCTTGTAAGCTTATCACTACGGAATTTGAGTCAAATTTGTTAAAAAAATTGTTTGGCATTTCTTGGCTAGCTCTTGAACAGATCGTGTTAGGAATGACTGAAGTCAAATGTGTGTAAGACGTTGCAGAACTGTTATCTTTAACTTCACTGTAATTACAATAATGATAATTAGTTACGTACTTTATTATTAAAAAAATACTATATCTTGTGTTATAGCAAACAGAGAAGTCACCTTCTTACTTATAAATGATTGATTTTAGAAATTAAAAAGATATTAGATGTACTGAGACATACCTAATAGTTTATAAATAATCAAAGTTTTACCCGATGTACCTAAAAAGGTTTATGTTCAAAACACAATAATACAACATTCGCTACCGCTTGTGTGCGGATTGCGGAGCGCCATATTAGCGCTGTCATCATTATTGTTTGCCGTGGCGGCATCTTAGCGCTCCAGGCGCTCTGACAAGCTAATGAATTTGAAATATAGGTACATAAAATGATTCGATTTTATGTTATTACTCTTTCAAAAATTGAAAACTGTGGCAGCTATGTATTGGGAGAATAATTTATATAATTATATTATGCATAATCGATAATATATAAGTAACATAGTTAGTCATAAAAGACTCTTATGAAAATAATTTGGGTAAAAATGTTACATATTTCATAATCACTTGGCCATGGATGAATTTCTATTTTATTACGACGCTTTCTTGTACAAATCCTTCGTAGAACTTCATTTCTCTAATTGTCCATATTTTATTCTTCTAATTATATATTTATAAGCACAGAAACAATAACACATTATACGCAACAAGAGTATAAACTTAGGTCCTAATTATATGTGCCCATAGTTACATGAAAAGCCTATTTGATTCAAAGTATTCAGTCTATAACATAAAACATGAAATTACGAACTCAAATCGGCGTATTATAAATAACAAACAGGTTTACGTAACATTTCGTGCAGCGGAGACGCAAGCGACATGACCTATCTCTCACAGGGCTCATAGCCGAATGATGAGGTCTGGGCGGGACGTAAACTAGCAACTGACACTCAGTACACCGCTTATGCTAATAAGGTTTAAATTGCTGAAGCGTTTGATATTGATGGGATCTACCGAGCGTCAAAATCATAGACGTTTGGCAGATTTTATTTAATTTAACAAAATATACACGTATAATATGAAAATAAATAGGGTAATTCTTTAGTTCATTAGATTTCCTACAATATTATCAAAAAAAATATGACAGCTTACGATCAAAATATTGCAAACAGTAAGACGAAAGATTATTTTCTGCCTCGATTTTGTGATTTTTTTACCGTGATTCTATTTTACGTACATTAAAAATTCTTTCAAAAGTCTTTTGTTCAGACTTTTGACTTTAAGCTCTAATTTTTGCTAGTTTGTAATATGTACCGTTATGGCTAGATGCGCGACGAAAAATTAGGTGTTTCACGGCTTCTGAGGTATAACAGCGCCTTAACTTCGAATAGTCATTAGTGTGTGCCGTGGATTTTAACCCGAAACCCTCCGCGTAGCAGTCCGTCGGTCTCTCCACTAGGCTATCGCTATTATATAGTAGGTATATAGCATGAGTATGGCTTAGACAATGGATAAACCTACATGTAAACCTTTTACGTGATACTAAAAAAATCATGGCGAAATGTGGGTGTAACACCTATTACGCCTCTGCCTACCCCTTCGGGGATACAGGCGTGAGTCTATAAAATAATAAACCTTTTAATATATACATGTTATGACGATCCGGTGGCGTACCGGGAGTGTAAATGACGGCCACGCCGAAGGTCGCGGGTTCGATTCCCGCTCTAGTCAAACATTTGTGTGCGTGAACATGGATGTTTGTCTCAGTCTGGGTGTTTCCATGTATTTATATATAAATGAATTTACAAAGAAGTATACTAGTATGTTTATCCATTGTTTAGCACCCATAGTACAAGCTCTGCTTAGTTTGGGACTAGATGGTGTTATGTGAATGTGGTAGAATATATTATACATAGAAAGTTTATACTAACCAAAGAATACGAATAGCTATAGTTTTTTTAATTTATTTAAGTAGGCACCATTAAAAACTCTCTCCGATTTTAAGAAGGAATGTTAAAACATTATGGTAAAAAAATAATCCGGCTTGCCTCTTAGTAAATAACTTGAATTCCTTTAAACCCGTTATAATAACTTACACTTTTAGACAGATAAGGACCTCACAAGAAAAGACAACACGACCCACATTTTTAGGTACTATTTAAAAAACATTATCTTGTTTAGAAAACCTTCTATACATATCACATAGCTAGCAGTTACCTGTAGCTTTGCCTGCTCAAAATTTCAACCTTTATTTTACGTCCTTAAGGATCTCCAAGGATTTTTTTATAAGGGGCCCTTCTTATTACAAAATCCTTCCTTAGTCCCTACAAGTACAAATAATTTTACATAAAATTACTTGCCTTGACTATAATATTATTAGCTATATATTTTTTTTATAGTCGCACGCCTGTATCCCCGAAGGGGTAGGCAGAGGTGTAAATATTACATCCACATTTCGCCATGAATTTTTTGTCCCCACGTAATAGGGGGCGAGCCTATTGCCGTTACCGGGCACATTACCGGACTCCGGGGTGCTACTGAGTACCTATTCGGAAAAACCCAGTAACACTTTGGCCCGACCCGGAAATCGAACCCGGGACCTCCGATTAGCAGTCGCATACGTTACTACGCACTGGACCACGAAGGCAGGCTAGGCTTTATAAATAATATAATAATATGATGATTATTTAATATTGTAAGATGACTCACACAAGGTCGTCTACTTCCAAACTAAGCCGAGCTTGTATTATGGCAACCAGTTAAGTGATAAACTTTTTTGTTACACAGTATTTATAAAACTACTGGACTTATAGGCCAGTCCCACGGCCACATATGAATTATCCCACGATGTTATTATTATAATATAACATTTATAACTCCTCTTAGGACTTCCTCCGTGGTCCAGTGGATAGCGTCTGCGTCAGTTGATCAGACCCGAGATACCGTATTCGATTCCAGGGTCAGGCAAAGTGTTAATGAGTTTTCCGAAATCTCAATAGCAGCACAGAATCTGGCAAACTGCTCAGCAACAGTAATAGGCTGGCCCCTTATTACTGGGACCTAAAAGTCGTTGCATAGCGAAATCTAATCTAATCTCATACTAATATATAAAGCTGAAGAGTTTGTTTGTTTGTTTGAACGCGCTAATCTCAGGAACTATTGGGCCGATTTGAAAAATTCTTTCAATATTAGATAGCCCGTTTATCGGGAAAGGCTATAACATCACGCTGTGAGCGACGGGAGCGGAGCAGTAGCTTTAAATAACGCGGGTGTAACCGCGGGCATCCTCTAGTGTACGTATAATATAACATCTCTGCCTTCCTCTTCAGGAATATAGGCGTGAGACTAAAAAAAAAATATATAACTCCAAACAAATCACCGATGTCGTCGACCTATCAACACCTTAAAACGCGAACGTAAGACATGACCCGGTAAAAATAACGTGGGCGGTAAATTGTTACCGAGCGGTTGGCATTGATTAAATAACATTTAGACTATGACTCACCGCTTATATCTTCTAAACGTTTAAATGAATTGATTGCGAATTAAATTGAAAAGCGGTGGCGTAGTCGTTACATTGACTTCGCTGAGTAGGCGTTCAGGGTTCAATCCCGAAGCGCAGAGGACCGAATTTTATTTACATTACATACTGTTCTCGAAAGATATGTTTTTTTTTTTATAGTCATAGGCGGCAAACGAGCAGACGGATCGCCTGATGGTAAGCAATTACCGCCGCCCATGGACACAAGCAACACCACAGGAGTCACAAGTGCGTTGCCGCCCCTTGGGGTTGGGAAAAGGGATAGGATAAGGCGTGGGATGAGGGAGAAGGAATAGGAGATAGGGCTCCGGCACTATCACTCACCGAACGAAACGCAACAGTTTAGGTACTGTTACTTTACGTCGATTTTCTGTGAGAGGGTAGTTCTTCCCCGGTCGAGCCGGCCCATTCATGCTGAAATCAGCAAGGCTCTACTTGACCTTTAAAATGTGATGTGAAGTCTGCCAACCCGCACTATGTCAGGGTGCTGGACTATGGCCTTACTCTTCTCATTGTGAGAATAGGCCTGTGTCCAGCAGTGGGATAGTATAATACAGGGTTCATGATGATGATGATGAGTGATCCCAATTGTATAACCCATAACTAATATTCTAAGGTAGCGTTGTTGGCATTTTTTATCATTTTGTTATTTAGCTGTTTTGGCAGGATTCAAATAAAAATATCCAAAAAGTTGGCAATTTTGTGATAAATAGCAGCAGAATCACAAATTTAATTATGTCATCGGCGAAATTAAATTTCTGTTAGGTCACTTTTGTCTAGTACGTAGTTAATCTACTAGTAAGTAAATCAGTAAAAGCTACCTAGCCCGTAGTGACAATTTTAATTGCTAATTAAATTATGCATAAGTACTTAGTAGTAGTTTGACTTACTTACCTACCTTTGAGATAAAAAATATTGGATATAATATTCTATATTCTACCACATTCACACAACACCATCTAGTCCCAAACTAAGCAGAGCTTGTACTATGGGTACTAGATAATGGATAAACATACATATATATTTTTTTTTTCGTAAATACATACACATTATACATAGAAATTGTACGTCCGTGTGGTGACGGATTAAGAATACGGAATGTCACCACCCCATATCATCCCATGGGTGACGTAAGAGCCGACAGAGGGAGCAAATTATGCAGAGAACAGCACTGTAAGAGAAGGAAAACTTGATACAAACCCTATGCCAACCCGTTTGGCCAGCGTGGTATAGTAGGCCAATTCCTCCCTTCAAAGGAGAGGCCTAGTCCAGCAGTGGACTGTTAAAGGCTGATGATGATGATGATGATGATACATAGAAACACCCAGACCAAGATAAACATCCATGTTCATGTACACAAATGTTTGACTTGAGCGGGAATCGAACCCGCGACCTTCGACGTAGCAGTCGCTTACACTCCCGCACGGCAACCGGACGTTAAAACATCTTTAACCATAGCGCTATCGATTTAATGAGATGAACCTGC
Organism: Euclidia mi; assembly: GCA_944739405.2. NCBI lineage: Eukaryota > Metazoa > Arthropoda > Insecta > Lepidoptera > Erebidae > Euclidia > Euclidia mi. Next base: position 38,802,976 of record OX123205.2, on the reverse strand, counting down.
ATAAAAAAAACCCCGCAAAGAAATTAACAGACCAATTTTTCTTACCTGGGTTAGCATAATACTGAGTTTAATATGTAAATTGTTTTGTTTGCTGTCGAGATTTTCCATTACGTGGATCCGAGCTCGATTCTCCGGGTGAGGTTATTAGGAATAGAAAATGATTCAATAGAAAGGTCAAATGTGATGAAAGTCACTCTCTGTCTGTATACCTAGTAGTCTGCCAGTGTCTTTACCAGGCTATCTCTGTCCTTAGAAGATCATACCTAATGAATTAGAAATAGCATTTTAGCAAAAAACATAACATAATTACACATAGGGGCCTGAAAACAAATTAAAATTATAGCGCATAGCCATCTTAATATACAAAATCCTTGCGTTACTTACGGACTGACAGACACGCTACAGCTGAAACTATTGGGCGCAGGAAGCTGAAATTTGGCATGTATGTTCCTTGGGGACCGTAGGGGTGCACTAAGAAGGGATTTTCCGAAATTCCCACGGGATCGGCCAAAACGGGTAAATAAAAAAAAATGCAGTTGTAACTGCTGGCGTCCTCTAGTAAAGATATAAAATCTAAAAAACCGAAGAATTTAAATTAAAAAAAGTCCTTCTCAATAAAATGTAGGTACGTTCAATTTATTATTACTTATTTATGTAGCTTTACCCAATGGTACTCTCCCTCATACCTTTGCACAACAGGGTACATCATTGTTACTAAAACTTAGGTATAAGTAAGATATTTTATAACATTATAGAGTTCGCCAAAGATTAAAATTCAAATTGGAATATACAATACCCACAATAATAAAATGTTAAGCAAAGATATTTTCTTTAACTTTATTTTATTAAAATCATTACAGCAACGTACTAACATAAACTTTTCTTTCCACAGATGAAATATGCCGCCCTAAAAATGGCGCTGAAGCTAAAATACAAAGACGAACACGGCATTGTCCAGATCAACATGAGTCCCACAACCAGCCCCAAAGAACCAGACAAAGACATAACAGACCCCAAGTTCGACACCATAAACAACAGATTCGCGCAATACGACCTTTTTGGGGGGAAATACGACGTAGACTCTGGTGGGGAGACACCACGCTCGCTATTCAGAAGCCGCTACAACAGTATCGAAGAAGAGCTAGCTAACACGCCTTACGCGTTCACTACAGAGCGCTCTTTGCGACTGAACAGCGCAAACAAACTCGACATAACAATCCAATCTCGTCTAGACGACATCTCTCCATCGAAAGACATTAAAGACGATAGATTTTTCAAGCGAAAACTTAGTTTAGAATACGATGAATCGTTGTTCGGACCTCAAGTTGATTTTAAAGTGAGCGATTCTGACACTCCCGCGTTTACGGTGACTCAGTTGATACATGCGCAGGACAGGTACTTTGATCTGTCCGGTCGAACTTCGGAGAGTCCGTGTAGTGCTAAGTGCTCTGATGTGAATGTGCCAAGCCCCAGGGGTGAGAATGAGGCGTTCAGGGTGCTAGCTGATATCAAAGCCAAGGAGGCGGCGAGTAAACCGTGAGTACAGTATTTTTTTAATAATTATTTACCAATGTATACCAAAGGTTTACCAACTTATTATTTTTTAGGTGTACCATGAAGTCCTTTTTTCAGCCGCCATTTTAGCTGATTTTATACGACGTTACATTTAATATAACTTTGATTTGTTCTATATTTCTTTTAGTTTTTTTAAACTATAACCGCTGAAATATTACATTGATAACACTGTGTTAAATGAAAGAAATGAAGGTACGTTTGATTAGGTACGTTAAATTTAAATTAAACAATTTTTTACAAAATTATTTAAATTTAAAAAGCTGATAAATAAGGTAAAGTTACACGAATAATCGTTCTGTAGGGTTTGGACACGAGTTTACACAAGAGTTAGAACCAGTCTGCCTGAATTCGAATCCCAGGTTGGACAAAATATAATTACATGTTGCCGGCGATTATTTGCTGTTAAAATATTTATGACACTGACTCAATATAAAAAAGTGTAAATTAAAATAATAATTTAAAAATAATATACTTAATGGTAGGAGAAAGGTAATTAATAGTGTATGTACTACCTACTATGTACAGAATAACTTCAAAAGGCGGACTAGGTCTCGTGGCATAAATGTGCGCGTGGAATTGAGAGGTTTCGGGTTCGATTCCCGGGTCGGGCAAAGTGTTATTGGGTTTTTCCGTTAGGAAATGCCCAGTAGCAGCACGGAGTCTGGTAATGTGCCCGTGGTACGGCAATGGGCTCGCCCCCTATTACGTGGGACCTAAAAATTCATGGCGAAATGTGGGTGTAATATTACACCTCTGCCTACCCCTTCGGGGATACAGGCGTGAGTCTATAAAAAAATAAAAAATATAAAGAATACTTTTAGACATTCCATTTTCAATTTCTTTTAAATTACCATAGCGAAAATTTATAGTAAAGCAGAAAAAGTTATAATTTTAATGTAAAATTGGTTATTAAAACAGAAACCTAAACAAATATATTTATTCTAACTTTCTTTTATGCCTAATATTTTATGCGTATAATGATACCTACTAACGCATAAAAGATCTATAACATTCTACTACTTTCCTTTACAATTTTTTTTTCCAATTATCATTTTAATTCGGACTTTTTGTTAATAAATCTATTGAATCTCGTTGTTTCGAGAAGTTAGCAAATAAAAATGCGTATGCTGATTATTAAAGTACCTTTTAATTAGAATGAAAACAATAATTAAAACTGAGTCATTAAGCTAAGCTGACATTGAAAGGCAAATACCGAAGGCAAAAAGACGTACGTACATAAGACTGCCTCCGTGGTCCAGTGTATGCGACTGCTGATCGGAGGTCCTGGATTCTATTCCCGGGTCAGGCAAAAGTGTTACTGGGTTTTTTCCGAATACGAAGTAGCAGCCCAAAGTCTGGTGATGTGCCCGGTAACGGCAATAGGCTCGCCCCCTATTACGTGGGACCTAAAAATTCATCACCGAGAAAAGTTTTAGATATCAATATCTACAACACATTATTAGGAAGCCATTGCTTTCAAGTCAAATCTCACATATTTGTGACAAACTAGAGTTTAACGACTAATATTATTAGTCTAATAAGCTAAGTTGACGGAGCGCTACCTTGCATCCGGTCTCCTATTTTTGGGTGCAACGCCATTTCTTTTTCTCTCTGTGGAAATGCATTTACGCCCCCGCAGGATGAAAAGTGGGGGGTTTGTGGGACTAGACGGCTGGAGTGCAAGGCCTACTTCCACGCCATTTTAGGGCGCCAGGGGGTCGCGTTAGCATTCTACCCTATCCTACTCATCTACTTTCAACTCTCTATCCTACTCTAAGCCCACGCGGAGCGTCCACTCCCGGGATCTCTCTTAGCTTCACCGCGGGTGTCCAAGCCACGGTTTATTAGCCCCTCCCCCCCCTACCATGACAAGGTGGAGATCTCACAGGGGGGTGGGTGCAGCGCCATAAGATAACCAAATATAAGCTTCAGATGTAGTCACCAGCTTCTACCCAATGATGTCTAATCATAAGCTACAAAAGCTATTAAAGAAAGGATAATTATATTACCTAGTGATAATGCAGTTGTCCGCGGCGATGCGTACATTCTTTGTAATCCCCACACGAGACAACACTTTGTGTGAATCTAAATTGTTGTTTCGAGTCTGGGTGTTCATTGTGTCCGTTAGTTGTATAATTGTAAAGTCCCCCGTGACACAGGTTTTAGTCCTAATACGGGAGTTGTCTTTTTATAAAAAGGAAAAAAAAGGAAAGGAAAATTTTACCCTTTTTCCTGACCCCGTGGGACCGTAGGGATACACTAAGAAAGGATTTCGCGAAATGCTTTGTTAGTGCATCCCTACGCGTACGGTCCTTAAGGAACACACATGCCAAAGTTCAGCTTCCTACGGCCAATAGTTTTGGCTGTGTATTTAATTGTTTGCCAGTCAAACAGTATCGCAAGCATTTATATAATACATACATAGTTACATACATACATAGACTCACGCCTGTTTCCCGGAGGGATTGGCAGAGACCACGGAACGCCATTTGTCGACCCTGACATATCTCTTTTGCTTCATTCACTCCCATCAAATTTCTCATGCATGCTGTTCGGTTAAGGGTAATTCTAATCATTTACATTTTATTTATGGGCATTTCATATAGATATACAGATTAAAATACACCATAAAGGATGGATCAATCGATCATAAAAAAAAATATAAACTTTGTATCCTACTGACAGTTCTTCTTAAACGCTTTTCGGATCTTAAATTTGAAAATATACAATAGAGTTTAACATAATTTAAAATCTGGTACAGCAAACAAAAGAAAAATAGCAGTTACAGTCCCTTGCATAAATATACAAGATTTCTGATTCTAAAATAAACCAATTAGCAAATTGAATTATATGTGTTTCTGTAGCATCGATAGCATAATGGTGAGAATAACAGACTGTACACAGAGGGTCTCAAGTTCAAATCTGTAAGTTAATTACGTGAACTAGCATTATCATCATCATCATTGGCCACAGCATCTTGTCAGATGATTGTTACAATGCTACGAGGAAGTTTGTCGCCTCTCACATTTTCTCTTGTGGCTCTGTAATCCAATGGCAGCACGGCATATTTTACCTCATAAGTCGCAAGTATACTGAGTATCCTGAGGTAACGGTGGTGGCAGAAAACCTGCGTGTCTGAGAGTTCTTCATAATGTCTCGAAAGACTCTGTAAAGCCTGCCAACCCGTACTTGGCCAGCGTGGTGGACTAGTGCAGGATGGCCTAGCAACTTTTCTTCCTAATGATATGAGGTCCCTAAGCGGATTAAAAAGGCATTTTAAACTGCACGGTTGGCGTAGTGGTTTAAGCCGTCGCCTCGCAGCTTGGTACTGCGCCAGAGTCTTGGGTTCGATTCCCACACGAGACAAGACTTTGTGTTATCTACAAATTGTTGTCTCGAGTCTGGGTGTTCATTGTGTCAATAAAGATAATTTATTTAAATAACAAAATAAATTAATATTAGGATAACACAATTAATTATAACTACTTAAATACTACAACTAAAATTAAATTAAAATATTAAAGTACAATACAAATAAATAAGAAAATGCATATTCAAAGGGCGTCGTGAAAGTCCTCCACATCGCCGTCTATTGGGAATGTGCCCAGAAGACTGGCAGCATTGCCACGCTGTATGGCAATGCTAATTTTTTGTGCTAGATACATGCCAGCCTTCTGGTCACGCGAGGCGTCGACAAGTCTCTTCGCAAGCTCTCTATAGAGAGATCTAGCACTTGGACCCCATGAACCCAACGTTTCGACTCCAAACGGCTCAAATACATAATCCCCTACGAGATTTACATATTTGCGCCGTTTCAGAGTCTCCGTTGTGGCAGCAGCAGCGCCCGCACAACCCGCTGTGCTAGAAAGATGAGATGGCGCAAGGGTATCGACACACGTTGCGTCCCATACCAAAGGCCTACCCAACTTCCAAGGCAGTAGAGACATTCCATCTGGTCTTTTACCATCGTTGCGTGCCAAACCCTGAGGTTCAAGTTGGGCTGGAACGCCAGCGGTGACAAGAGCCCGACGGAGAATGTCATTCAGGTTGCTATGTCGTGAAATACGACCTGCGCTCCTGCTGCATGATAGGCCATGGTGACCAAGGCTATCGACCGCCTCCCCACAGTGACAACGATGTGGAGCGACACACGGCGCACCTAAACGGAGGCAAGAAGCGAGGCGGAAGGTCGTATCGTCCAACATGGTACCTATGTTGGACGATGGCAGTCCCTGAAGCCAGAGTGTGATGATGATGATGATGATTTGTATTCAAATTCATATAGTACTAGAGTTTGTGTCAATTAGTTGTATGTTTTGCAAAGCCTCCGCGACACAGGATTTAGTTCTAAAGCGGGAGTTGTCACATAAAAAAATAAAAAACAAATGAGTTCGAATTATATAATCCTTTTATGTTGGTCTCGCGGCATAAAATGTGCGCGGGAATTGGGAGGTCTCGGGTTCGATTCCCGGGTCGGGCAAAGTGTTATTGGGTTTTTCCGTTAGGAAATTCTCAGTAGCACCACGGAGTCTGGTAATGTGCCCGGTACAGCAATAGGCTCGCCCCCTATTACGTCCTAAAAATTCATGGCGAAATGTGGGTGTAATATTACACCTCTGCCTCCCCCTTCGGGGATAAAGGCGTGAGTCTATAAATAAAAAATATATATGTTCGACGAAGGCTTTCAAACGATGTGACGATGGGCTCATCTAGTGTATAATACTCGTGATGAACTTGTTAACCCAGTGGCGCGGCGGCATAGTTCTAACAGATATAATCGTGTATAATTATAACAAGAGTACGGAGCACTCACTTTCACTTTAAGTACTTAAGTGTTAACTATGAAATGTTATGTTTTGTATGCGCCGGACACATTTCACTATATGTAATAAGACGTTATTAGTTTTTAGGGTTCCGTAACTAAAAGGTGAAAAACGGGACCCTATTACTAAGTCTCCGCTGTCTGTCTGTCACCAGGCTGTACCTATCTCATAAACCGTGATAGCTAGAAAGCTCAAATTTTCACAAATTATGTATTTCGGTTGTCGCTATAACAACAAATACTAAAAATAATGAAAATGTTAAGGGGGGTCCCATACAAAAATACGTTTTTTTTTCGTAGTTTTTGCTCAAAATTACTGACTGTAACAGGTAGACGCTTTAGATTGTCACAGAATATGTAGTTGTATATTACCTTTCAAAATAATAAATTAAATAAAAAAAGTTAATAATAAAGGGGGGCTCCCATACAACAAACGTAATTTTTAAGCAATTTGTTACTCGATCTCAATAAACAGGTAGAAACTTAAAAAGTATTTAAGTATACATACAATGAACGTGATTTTCTTTTATAGATGATGGTACGGAATCCTTCTTGTGCGAGTCCGACTCGCACTTGCCCAATTTTATTATTAAAAAGTCTCTCGTGTTTATGAAAATGTAAAGGATTTTCATTTTATTTTGTAGATACTCAGTTAATTGATCAAATCCAATTTTTGACCATGATGCGACGCTTAACTTTGTCTTTTAGGAGCCATAAGATAGGAACCAAGACCGACGGCTTTTCATGCCCTTCGAAGTGCGATAACGCTATGATATAAATGCCGATCACCCATCCAAGTGTTGACCTGTATTGCCTATCTAAGTAGGTACTCTTAATTTTACGTAACAATGATACAAATAAACGAAATCAAAGGAAGTTAGTTTCCTTATTAACCACCATGACAGATCTCGAATGGCGTTGTACAGTTCGCAACAAAAACAGACGTAATTTACATGAGTTTTTGTCACAAATCCATTATTACTTGTTTAGTCATTTCCTTTTCTTGCGTACTGTAATTGTTGAGTAATGTTACATAATTTTTCGTTAAGTCTACGTACTAGTCTGTAAATAACTTGGTAGTAAAATAATCTTCTGAATATACAGTGTATCATCCCCATATAGTGTGTCACAAGACCCATCACCAAGCCGAAGTCTACTCGTTTTGGACATCATGCCACGTCATACTAACCAAAAATAAAACATGGGAAATATTTTTTTTATCATATAGACACATTTCTAGCCGCAATTAAAAGTGTGCGCGTGCTATTTTACTTTTACGAAATACCGGCTTATCCATGAGTACGTAAGTATTATATTAATCTGTGTCCATGGGTGCATAGGACATCCATGGAAGAGGTTGGCGGGGTTATTGCATCGATTTTGTACCTACTTACAAAAAATGTATAGTAACTTTGAGCCTCAATATCCCCTGAACCAGTAATTTCCCAGGTATGGTGCCGAAGTAAAAATTGTTCGTAAAGATTGGTACAATATGGGGTTTTAGTTTTCCTCAAGGGTTTTTTTACAGCCTGACTACTAACTGACGGACAAGTCATAGCCAGAACTATTGGGCGCAACAAACTGTTTGACATGTATGTTCCTAGGAAACAGAAGGGGTGCACTAAGAACGGATTTCCCGCAATTCTCACGGGTACGGACAGAAACAGTTAAGTTAAAAGAAAAGTGCGGACGTAGCTGTAGGCATGCTCTAGTACCTACTATATGAATTTGAATACAAATCATCATCATCATCATCATTGGCCTGCCGTAATCCACAGCTGGAAATAGGTTTCTCTGATGGCATGTCACTTAGCTTGATTATACATTTACTCATACCTATAACTCCATTGCCGGCAAGTCCATAGCTGTACCTAGGTACTTAAAATTGTGAGCTTATGGTGGCCACGCGGCATGTGTCGTATGCCATGTTAAAATAAAACTCTGTCTCCTTGTAAGCCTCCCAAAAGAAGAAACGACCAGAAGGAGTTTAAAAGTTGAAATTATACGTACCTATACTTAATCTTGGGACTCCTTAATGAGACTTCCTCTGTAGTCCAGTGGATAGCGTATGCGTAGATCCGGGATGCCGGGTACCATAACCGAGATAGGCAAAAGTGTTACAACGTTTTCCGAATTCTCAGCAAGGAGTCTGGCAATGTGCTCGGTATCGACAACCATTATTACGTGGTCATCATCATCCTCTTAGCGTTATCCCAGTTTCAATCTGGGGTCCGCTTACTAGTCTAACCGGATTTGGCTGAATATTAGCTTTTCCACAGAGCGACTGCCTGTCTGACCGCCGCAACCCGAAGGGATAGCGATATTCCATGGTTTAGACTAGTGTCAGCTTATTTAGAAGAACTGACGCCCTGTAACGACTGTCAAAGATCTGCATGACAACCGGGACCGACGGCTTAACGTGCTCTCCGAGGCACGGGACAAGCGATAATTAACAATTCAATACGTACATAGCTCCGAAAAGTCATTGGTGCGCGCCGTGGATTCGAACCCGATACCTTCTGCATGGCAGTCTGTTGGTATCTCCACTACGCTATCGCTGCCTTAAATTATTACGTGGTATCTAAAATTAATAACTTAACAAAATGTAGGTGTAATATCTGCCTTAAGCTATTGATAGCCAAGTAATTTTTGACAATTAAGTCAAAATATTTTGATATAGGTTACACTGTGGACATTCACATAACAACATTTTAAACAATAAAAGTAACGCAATGTTATTGTTTCATCGAATATATTTATATAATACCTTGTTATGCTATGTCAAAGGTTTACTCCTCTGATTGAACTAGTTGGCTCAGTGGGTTAATTGGCTACTATACCATTCGTGTTATACCGGTTTCTATTACTGGTTGTAGCAATAGTTCTTCGAATAAAAAAATAGAATAATAATAGACGTTGTAAATAGTTTTTGCGCACCTGGGTGTTCCCTTTTTGTATGTTTATACATAGGTATATTAAATATTTTCTGCTTTTAATTCATCCCTTAAAGGGTTAAGATTTTGAAAATCGTTGATATACGTGGGCATATGTATGCATACATACATATAATATCTATCTAACCAGTAACAGGTTTATGAATATTTCGTACTTTCTCTTTCGATGATCTTTAAAGAAGCACTTCCTTACTTGACCCCATTTGGGCAAACCAAAATATTAAATTAGTATCCCGGCTCCGCGTTGACTTATTAGTCGGTTAGAAAAATTTATTATAATAAACAGCGGAGGCCTTTGCCCTGGAGGCCAGGTTAGTCTGCAAATTATAATAGTTTAGTGGAGAGACCAACAGACTTATGCAGAGGGTTTCAGATTCAAAGACATGAGGAGCACTTCTGTCTGTTCTAAATTAAATTAATTATTATGGTTTGCTAATCGATGAAGGGAAATATCGTAAGAAAATCTGCTCGTCCGAGAGTTCTCCCTTATGTTGTCGAAAGTCATGTGAAGTCTGTCCATCGGTACTTTGCCCGCGTGGTGGACTATAGCCTAACTGTTATTGTGAAAAAAGGCCCGTGCCCAGCAGTGGGACAGTTTATACAGGACTTAGGATAATGATATTTGTACCGAAACTATAACTTTACATTAAAGTATCTAATATTGAAAAACGAAAATATATTCTCATCTAAAATTTCAAAGATTTACAATATCCTTACGTGTTAAGCTCGACATGACATCACTGTATTCTCATTTTAGACAAACAGACAGTTGTTATTTTACATATGAATATAGCGACAATGTATTAACGTTACATATATAGAAGCGGTCGGCCAGCGACACTGACATTATACTGTTTAGGTAATACCAGTTTTAAAATAACATACACTTACATTTTTTATTATAAAGCTACATAGATTCATAACTAGAGGTAAGCAGCCCGGACAATGAATACACATTTACATAGAAGCGCAGTTCTTAAGGATTTCGTGTGCCGATTCCAAGTGGGGACTGCCTCCAGTTTAGTTCATAGTTGGCGCCGTTGGCGGCGCTGGCGTCGTTCTCCGTCTCTCTCGCTCTCCTAGTTAAGATACACTGAAGGAGAGAGAGACAGCTGCCGCAGCGCGACTGCCACGCCGCCAAGCGGCAATTTGATTCGTAGAAAGTTTGTCTTCCAGCGCCCATATGAAATGCGCCTCTATATAAATATCTGAGCTCTTTGGCCCGGACGACTAAATCTTTCGACTCGCGAGGTGAAATCTTTCATCCCCGTCATAAAGATAGGTCATCATCATCGTCAGTCAGTTGCATCCAAGTCTTACACTCCTTGGAACCCGGGGTCCGCTTACTACTTTAACCAGATAAGACTGAATATCATCATAACTCTGGTATACTGGGTGTAAGGGACGGTGTACCGAAAACTGTTACCAGTGATTCAGTACATGATACTGAGACCCTTGGTGGTCGAATTTTCCGGAAAAAATCTAAGACCTCGACAATTTTCCAAAAATTGCGATGTAAATAGGAACACACAAACTCGCACTATCAGCTGTTACGGCCCTACGGCGGCGGGTGGTAGCGGCAGTGATTACGATGTACTGGTGCGCTTACTGTAATGCGATGTCACGTCAGAGTAAACGCGCCATGTACATGTTTAATTCTTAGAATTTTACAAAATATTAGTGCAGGTCGACTATAGTTACTATTTCATTACATTATATGGCAAGAAATGCAAAAGAGAAATCGGAAAATCCATGAAAATTTTCCAGAAAATCCCACCGCCAATGGCCTCAGTATCATGTACTGAATCCCTGGTATCGGTTTGCGGTACACCAACCCTTACACCCTGTTTCGATGGGTGACCAGTCCAAAAAGTCGAGCACGAAAGAATGGGGTATCGTGCTTTGAAAAGCACCTAAGGCGGTTACTATCCTTAATTAAAAATGTAGCTTAATTTTCAACCAAATCCAGTACAATTATAACACGGTACTATCAATATATTTTTGTATTATTAAAAAAGTTAACCTCCCACAATAAAAATAACTTCCGCTAAAAAAGTCTTCAATGATGCACTATGGTATTCAAATATTTTATCTATAAAAATACTGATTGTCTACGGTTAAATAGAGCGCGAAACAATAGTGTGGCCTTTCTATATTAGTTCCTGAATTGGTTAAAAAACTGGGTAATCAAGTTAAGAAGTTTATTGTTGTAACTGACGTTCTTGTCAAACAAATGTTGCTTAGATAAAACACAATTTTTACAAAATATTATATTTACGAGAACCCGGCTGCCATCTTAATCTTCTTAATATATAAAATCCTTGCATTACTGACTGACTGACAGACACGCTGCAGTCGAAACTATTGGGCGCAGGAAGCTGAAATTTGGCATGTATGTTCCTTGAGGACCGTAGGGGTGCACTAAGAAGGCATTTCCAGAAATTCCCACGGGATCGGCCAACACGGGTAAATTTAAAAAAAATACAGGCGTAGCTGCTGGCGTCCTCTAGAACCCTATTATAGAGGCAGCGATAGCCTAGTAAAGATACTGCAAGAGATTCACAAGCGGAGGGTAACGCGTTCGAATCAATGGCGCACACAACTGACTTTTCGGTGTTATATGCGTATTGAATTATTATTATCGGTCGCCCTCGAAAAGAACTTGAGCCTTCGGCAATGAATACAGATTTACATAGAAGCGCAGTTCTTAAGGATTTCGTGTGCCGATTTCAAGTGGGGACTGTATCCAGTTTAGTTCGTAGTTGACGCTGTGGCGACGCTGGCGTCGTTCTCCGTCTCTCTTGCTCTCGTAGTTAAGATACACAGGAGGAACGTTCGTCTCTCTTGCTCTCGTAAAGTTAGCTGTCACAGCGCGACTGCCACGCCGCTAAGCGGCAATTTGGGTCACAGAATTTGGTCTTCAGAGTGCCCATGAGAAATGCGCCTCTATGTAAATATCTGAGCTCTTTGCCTTCGGTCTCGGCTGTCATAACGATCTTTGACAGTCATTATATGGAGTCAGTACCTCGGAATAAATGTATACTAGTCTAAATGGAATATCGCTATATCTTTGTGTAGCGGTGGTCAGACGGCATTTGCTCTGTAGACCAACTAATATTCTGTCAAATCTGTTTGGCTAGCGGACCTCGGATTACAAGGCGAAGACCTGCGATGTTACCGAAATAACGCATGGAGGATAGTGATGATAGTCTTATTGGAAACTACAGACGTTCTCCGCAGATACTTGCACTTTATGTCAACTACCGGTTTTCATCAGCCCTATACATCAATCTGCCTCGTTGGTCTCGCGGCATAAATGTGCGCGTGGGATTGCGAGGTCTCGGGTTTGATCCCCGGATCGGGCAAAGTGATATTGGGTTTTTCCGTTAGGAAATTCTCAGTAGCAGCACGGAGTCTGGTAATGTGCCCGGTACGGCAATACGCTCGCCCGCTATTACGTGGGACTAAAATAAATCTGGCGAGAAGTGGGTGTAATAATATACCTCTGCCTACCCCTTCGGGGATATAGGCATGAGGCTATGTATGTATGTATATACATCAACTGTCCCATTGCTGGGCACGGGCCTCCTCTCACTATGAGAAGGGTAGGGCCATATTCCATGACGCTAGCAATGTGCGGGTTGGCAGACTTCACATGAGTTTCGAGAAGTTTATGAAGAACTCTCAGACATGCAGGTTTCCTCACTATATTTTCCTTTGCCGTTCAGCAAGCGATAATAGACTATTAAATTTACCGGTACGTAGTATTTATTAAGAAGTTGCGCGTTATCGTTTCTTTTTTTCCTTCTTTATTTATTTAGAGGCTTTTAACCAATAGGATATGTAAGCCCCATCATACCCTTAACTTACAAACTACACAATATAATAAAATTATACAAATTTAGAATTAAAAAGAAAGTCTCATTGCTGCAAGATCATATCAGCAAAATTTCTGGCTGCTTCACTAGATGGCTCACTGAGTATGTTAAATATCACCCCTACATCTTGCCTGTTAATGTCGAACATACATACATACATACATACATAGTCTCACGCCTTTAACCCCGAAGAGGTAGGCAGAGGTGTATTTCTACACGCACTTTTCACCAGATATACTCTAGTCCCACGTAATAAGGGGCGAGCCTATTGCGGTACCGGGCACATTTGCAGACTCCGTGCTGCTACTGAGAATTTCGTGACAGAAAAACCCAATAACACTGCCCGACCCAGGAATCGAACCCGGGACCTCCCGATCCCACGCACACATTTGTCGAATATGTAATATATGTATATAATGTCGAACCTTTGTATTAATGAGTCTCTCCGTTGACAAAACTTAGCGCATTCAAGGAGAATGTGCTGGACTTCATCTAATGTACCACAAACTTAACAAATTTGAGAATCTACCTTCTTCATTAGGAAATAAAATTAGTTACATGGATTATAGTGACCTGAGCGCAATCTATAAGTTACTATAATAATCCGAGATAATTTAGAATTAAAGAACCATGGAATCCTAGGCGGCTCACACTGTATTGTTTTGAACCATATGCCCTTTTCCCTACTTCTAGAATCAAAATATTCTTTGAATATGATATGGCATTTTTGTTTGAATTTAAATACAATTTCTGTATAATGACGAATATTCGGAAATACTAGACCCTCAGTGGTTGCCAATTTAGCGAATCTGTCAGCCTCTACATTACCTTTCGAACCTATGTGAGAAGGAATCCATTGCAATATCAGTTTAATATTATTTTTAATCATTTCAAATATCTGTTTTAACACAAACTTATTAGATCTAATCGAACCTTTAGTAAAAATCTGTTCTTGCATGACGTCTGGTCCTGGCAATGGCTATTTTTCTTTCTAGACCTAAATATGAACTTGTTTTGTCCATCCTGATGTTTTGTCAAACCGCGTTACTATAACCTTGATACGTCTGAAGGTTCTCATCAAATAAAGCCAAGGACCATGACGGTCAAGCGAAGACCCGATAAAAAACCGAATGACAATAGCGATATTGACAATCAAAGTCATGCTAGGTTTTAAATTGGTTGTATAGTTGTATTAGCAATGAATACAGATTTACATAGAAGCGCAGTTCTTAAGGATTTCGTGTGCCGATTCCTAGTGGCGAGTTGGCGACTGTTGTCAGTGTAGTTCGTAGTTGGCGCCGTTGGCGGCGCTGGCGTCGTTCTCCGTCTCTCTCGCTCTCGTAGTTAAGGTACACTGGAAGATGGTGAGACAGCTGCCGCATCGCGACTGCCACGCCGCCAAGCGGCAATTTGAGTCGCAGAAAGTTTGTCTTCAAAGCGCCCATATGAAATGCGCCTCTATGTAAATATCTGAGCTCTTTGGTATTAGGTTGTATTGCTCAAACATCTACAACCATAAATCAAAGTAAATCAGTTACCAAGATCTGTTACTGTCTGAAAACATTTTTCACTATCTTTCTTTATCCTATTTGGCAACGCAAATATTATGCACAAAAATATCAGCGTCCATATCCGTTTGGGAGATGCTTCAAAACAGACAGACATATTGTCCAATGACATCCCCTTTTAACTTGAAGGAATAACATTGTAAGAATAACTAGAATTAATTTAGTATACTGTCTCTTAGCCGCCATTAATCACGATACTAATTTAATTGTGGAACATTATGTAAGTTTCGCGCCTCAATGTCGGCCGCCAGGGTTGCTCGCTATAAAACTAAAAATGGTAGAAAGAAGTTTCCTACCAAAAACAATATTAATGTTGCGATTCGGCATGATTATTCAGTGAGTGTAATTGTATTTGGTTTGGGCCATTTAAATGCATATAAAATTCTTTGAGTTGGTTTGCTTCATACAACTGCACTTAGAAGCTTTGCTTCTATGAACGCGATCAATTATTATAACATCATGTAATAGGCTAGTTGACGAAAAAAAAATTATAAGCCCGTCCTTTAGATTATTCAAAAATAAGCGATACGTATTGTTTTATTTGTAAATTAAACCAAAAATTACCAAGATATAGCTCATTAAAGTTACGTATAACGTCACACCGTGCTGCATTTTTTCGCACTAGGTGACGTCACACGTAACTTTAATGGGCTATATCTTTGTTATTATTTATTTTATCGAAAAAAGAAAAAATACATGTCCAATATTTTTTTATAATATAAAATACGGACTAAATAAAATGTAATTATTTTGACCCTGGAAACTACCGTATTGTGATGTAAATTTTCTAAATATATTTATATCTTATGACAACTCTCGTACTAGTAATACCTAATATATACATAGCTGGTGATTTCAAAAACTAGAAATAACAAACATATAGCACCCACACATGAGTACTGGAAACAACCATTTGTGCTTTTGAACATCAATTTGACCTCCTTGGAAATTAATAATTCGGTGCAGTTATCATAAATTAGGTACTTATTTTATTAGGTAGGTACGTCAGTCATTAAGTGTTTAGTGGTGCAGAGATAATTTTTTTTTACATATTTCTTTTTTTTTACATCTCTCACATAAGAATAAATACTTTCTCTAAGACTTTACTAACTTTTAAACAACGGCCGCAATGAACACACAGACTGAGAACAGCAAATTGGGGATCATCTAAGGTGGTGGTGGGAATCGTACCCACTTCAGCCCACTTCAGTCACTAATAACTCATAACTGCAGTTAAAACTAAATTCCTAACAACCTCCCCAAGCTTACTTTTTATTTATTTATAGACTCACGCCTGTATCCCTGAAGGGGTAGGCAGAGGTGTAATATTACACCTACATTTCGCCAGGAATTTTTAGGTCCCACGTAATAGGGGGCGAGCCTATTGCCGTACCGGGCACATTACCAGACTCTGTGCTGCTACTGAGAATTTCCTAACGGAAAAACCCAATAACACTTTGCCCGACCCGGGAATAGAACCCGAGACCTCCCAATCCCACGCACACATTTACGCCGCGAGACCAACGAGGCAGTCCTCCCCAAGCTTAGTGCTATCTAATTTTAGTAGTCTAGTCTCACGTGAGTAATTAAATTTAGTTTCATAATGATTCAAACCTACGATTTTTTCTTGCTTTATTTATTCTAAGATTTACTTATCGGGTCCTGAATTACTAATTTGAAATTTTATTTTATATTTTTTTTATTTATAGACTCACGCCTGTATCCCTGAAGGGGTAGGCAGAGGTGTAATATTACACCCACATTTCGCCATGAATTTTTAGGTCCCACGTAATAGGGAGCGAGCCTATTGCCGTACCGGGCACATTACCATTACCACATTATTTGAAATATAAAAGTGATATATGTGCCATGCGTACCAGGTAATTGCAGGAACCGATAGCTTAAAGTGCTCTACGTGGCACGGAGCTGGCTGGATATAAAGCTGAAGAGTTTGTTTGTTTGGTTGAACGCGCTAATCTCAGGAACTACTGGTCCGATTTGAAAAGTTCTTTCAGTGTTAGATAGCCCATTTATCGAGGAAGGCTATAGGCTGTATAATATTGCGCTATGAGCGATGGGAGTGGAGCAGTAGCTTTAAATAACGCGGGTGTAACCGCGGGCATCAGAGGTCCGTGGATTCGAAACCGATAGGTATACCTCCACTAGGCTATCGCCGCCGTTACTCTCTCATGTTTACTATAACTTTATAGAGAAAACCCTATACAAAATTGGTACATTTATTAAAATGGTGAAAGGGTTGGCAACCCTGTACGTAATGGAATTGGGTTAAATACTTTAGTGTGCGATGTAGAATTCACCTGTAACAGTTATAATATGCTAATGTATTACTTTTTTAGCCAAACCACTTTGAATAAGTTCGTTAATATGTTCAGGACTTGTAGAAATTATTATTTATTTGAATTAACCTATATTATATGTACTAGAGGATGCCCGCGGTTACACCCGCGTTATTTAAGGCTACTGCTCGGCTCCCGTCGCTCATAGCGCGATGTTATATAGCCTATAGCCTTCATCGATAAATGGGCTATCTAACACTGAAAGAATTTTTCAAATCGGACCAGTAGTTCCTGAGATTAGCGCGTTCAACCAAACAAACAAACTCTTCAGCTGTAGGTATATATTAAAAGAAATAAGATTAGCATATTGGTATATTAGTATTAGTATAAGATTTAGAAACATGTAAGTATTTTTATAGTTTACTACACAAATGGCATAATGGATTAAACGATCGCAATGTATTTTAGATTCGATTTCCGTGTGGGGCAGCACTTAGTGTGACCCAAAAACTTTTATTTTGAGGCTAGATGTTCTTTGTATCCGTTTAGAACACGATAATAGAAGAGGAGACGAAAAATTGGCCTATTACAGGCTCTGCTTACTTTAGGAGCGGATTACCTATATGTTAATGTTATTACCAAGATATTATAAAATATTACTGTTTACAGCTGCCTCATTGGTCTCGCGGCATAAATGTGCGCGTTGGATTGGGAGGTCTCGGGTTCGATTCCCGGGTCGGGCAAAGTGTTATTGGGTTTTTCCGTTAGGAAATTCTCAGTAGCAGCTCGAAGTCTGGTAATGTGCCCGATACGGCAATAGGCTCGCCCCCTATTACGTGGGACTAAAATTAAGCTGGCGAAAAGTGGGTGTAGCAATATACCCCTGCCTACCTCTTCGGGGATATAGGCGTGAGACTATGTATGTATGTGTATTTACAGCTGTTCTAATAAACATTTTGGCATTACTACTTATTTCAGAGATGCAATATATGGGTCAGTCTACATAAAAATAAATGTAGTATTCTACTTCTACTGACTGCCTCCGTAGTCCAGTGGATAGCGTATGCGACTGCTGATCGGAGGTCCCGGGTTCGATTCCCGGGTCGGGCAAAAGTGTTACTGGGTTTTTCCGAATTCTCAGTAGCAGCACGGAGTCTGGTGATGTGCCCGGTAACGGCAATAGGCTCGCTCCCTATTACGTGGGACCTAAAACTTCATGGCGAAATGTGGGTGTAATGTTACACCTCTGCCTACCCTTTCGGGGATACAGGCGTGAGGCTATAAATAAAAAAAAAATAATAAATGAAGGTTCCCGATGCGCATTATAGTCATTTATTGTGAACTTATAAATAAACACCTAAACCGGCCTTGAAGTCACGACCCAGTGGTGTTATGTCAATGATTCCGTTTTTACTCACCACAAAAACTCATAGTTTTTACTCACAGTAATCATATGATTGGATTATTAAAACGTTGTTTGATGTACGAACTTATTCGGTTTGTAACTTTAGTTATTAGGTAAGACTCAGTCTGTGGTTTTTATGACTACGAATAATAGAACCTTTTTACCCGACTGCGCGACGCAAAGGAGGGTAATGTGTTTATCAGTCTATGTATGTATGTATGTTTGTTTCTATGTGGCGTTCTAGAGACCAAATGCGTTGGCCGATTTTGATGATTCTTACGTCAATCGATTCGTCTTAACTTTGCGAGTGTCACTAAAGACATGACAGTAATCAAAATTCACCACAGCGACAGCCAGACGCCATATTGTCAAAATGAAAAAAAATTAAAATCGATGAACTATGTCAAGTGGGGTGTCGTTGAATAGGTATTTTAAAATCATCTTTAGGTTCCTTTTATCATTTTTCATTTTAAATAATAGTTTAGGATATATAACGATTTAAAGATGTTTAACAAAAAACAAATCTCGCTAATTTTCATACTTATTGATTTAAGTTTTTATTTCAAGTATAAACGATATACAAACACTCGATTGCGAAATTTACCATCTTATAACGAAGTCAATGAATCGTAACTGAAAAGTATAAAATAAAATAAATTAAAGAAAAACAAAAAACCCGACTGCATAAAAACTAATTTTAAAAAATACGTGAAAATATTAACTTAAATAAAAACTAAAAAGAAAGAAACAAGCCCAGAAGTTTAGAAGTAATATGCAGAACAGAACGACTCACAGTCGGGACCCATTCAAATTTTACCAATCAAATCTTCGCAAGGGGCCCCGACTGTGAGTCGTTCTGTTCTGCATATTACTTCTAAACTTCTGGGCTTGTTTCTTTCTTTTTAGTTTTTATTTAAGTTAATATTTTCACGTATTTTTTAAAATTAGTTTTTATGCAGTCGGGTTTTTTGTTTTTCTTTATTATATTCTTCATCTCTTAGCGTTAGCTTAGTTAGTTTCAATCTGGGGTCCGCGTCCTAGTCTAACCGGATTTGGCTAAATATTAGCTTTTCCACGGAGCGACTGCCTGTCTCACCTCCGCAACCCGAAGGGATAGCGATATTCCATGGTTTAGACTAGTGTCAGTTTATTTAGAAGGTACTGACGTCCAGTAACGACTGTAAAAGATCTTCATGACAACCGGGACCGACGGCTTAACGTGCTCTCCGAGGCACGGGACAAGCGATAATTAACAATACGCACATAACTCCGAAAAGTCATTGGTGCGCGCCGTGGATTCGAACTCGATACCCTCTGCATGGCAGTCTGTTGGTATCTCCACTAGGCTATCACTGCCCATCCTCCAATATATTTCTGATTAAACTACTTGGGAGTTCAAAGAAAGTATGATATTTAGTCATCTTTAATAGGCTTTGCCACCAAGGGTGCATAGGGTTCCCACCAAGAACTTAGGGTCCCCAAGCCAACCTCACCTGCAAGTGGTGCACCTGCCGATCAACGGACGAGGCTCTGGCAAACAAAATGTCCCAATAAGCGGCCATAGGCTCGCCACCTATTACGTGGGATCAAAACACCGGCGAAAAGTGGGCGTTTAATATGCCTCTGTCTACCCCTTCGGGGAAACAGGCGTGAGTCTTTGTATGTAATAGGCGTTGCTGCTGAACCTAGCCACACTGACGCAAGGTTGTTCTTAAGAATGTGAGGAGGTCGTAAATACGGTGGTCTTTTTATCAGTTTGCTGGCAAAAATCTTCTTTCTACTATTAACTAGATGTGTTTTTTTTTAAGACTACTCCCGCATTAGTACTAAATCCTTTGTCGCGGGGGATTTTAAAAACATAAAACTAACGGACACAATGAACAACAATTTATGAATTACACAAAGTGTTGTCTCGTGTGGGAATCGAACCCTCAACACTTCAGCGCAGTGTCAAGCGGTGTGGCGGCCGCTTAAACCACTACGCCAACCGTGCAGTCGGAATTATGACGGTTTTATTTGAACCGACACTGTCCTTGGCCGAGATGACAAGAACTTTGCTTCGCATATTACTTACTAGACGATGCCCGCGGTTACACCCGCCTTATTTAAGGCTACTGCTCTGCTCCCGTCGCTCATAGCGTAATGTTATATAGCCTATAGCCTTCCTCAATAAATGGGCTATCTAACACTGAAAGAATTTTTCAAATCGGACCAGTAGTTCCTGACGCGCGTTCAACCAAACAAACATACAAACAAACTCTTCAGCTTTATATATTAGTATAAGATGTAATTGTTATGTTAAGAAGCCTAAGTGGTTGTTGTTTACCTAGGACCCTCTAGGATCTTCGGACCCAAATAAACCTTACCAGCGTAATGACCTACCTCCTTGCTCTATGACGGGCGAACAGAAAACATCGTAAGGAAACCTGCATGTCTGAGAGTTCTCCATAATGTTCTCGAAAGACATGTGAAGCCTGCCAACCTGTACTAGGCTAGCGCGGTGGACAGTGATTTTACCATGTAGGTTGTCACTTGTCAGGTCACAATCCATATGAGAAGAAGTCTGGTAGTTGTACAATTTCATCATCGCCCTAGCGTTATCCCGTTTGCATTCAAGACTTACACGCCTTGGAGCCCGAGGTCCGCTTGCTGGGCTAACCAGATATGATAGAATACCAACTTTTCCACAGAGCGACTGCCGTCTGACCTCCGCAACCCAAAGCGATAGCGATATTCCATGGTTTAGACCAGTATCAGTTTATTTGAGGGTACCTACTGAGTCCCCGTAACGACTGTCAAAGATCTTCATGACAGCCGGGACTGACGTTTTAACGTGCTCTCCGAGGCACTAGGCAAGCAATAATTAACAATTTAATGCGCACATAACTTCGAAAAGTCATTGGTGCGCGCCGTGGATTCGAACCCTCGATACCCTCTGCATGGCAGTCCGTTGGTATCTCCACTAGGCTATCGCTGCCTTCAGTAGTAGCAATTTATAAAGCTGATATAATTATTATAACTAAGTATAGTGCCGTGTGGTTGGTGGCATAGAATACAAGTGTCACCACTCCCCTATCTTCCCGTGGGTGTCGTAAGAGGCGACTAAAGGATAACACGATGCAAATACCATCTTTGCGTAGAGACGGAAAACTCGACATCAAACCCTATACGACTGCCTCGTTGGTCTCGCGGCATAAATGTACGTGTGGGATCGGGAGGTCCCGGGTTCGATTCCTGGGTCGGGCAGTGTTATTGGGTTTTTCTGTCACGAAATTCTCAGTAGCAGCACGGAGTCGGGGATAAAAGGCGTGACGATATGTATGTATGTATGTAACTAAGTATAACAGCAATTTTCAGTCAATATTGAGTTAGTGTTGCTGTGGGTGGCTAGTCGCAAGCCGCAACGCTCGGTTGAGCACAGTCTACAGTTTTTAATATCGCCTTGAGCACACTTCACTTGTGTTTAACTGTACTTTTATTACGTGACAGCCTCGGTGGTGCTGTGATGCAAGTGGGTGCACGAGGTCTTAGGTTCTATTCTTGTTACAATACAATACAGCTATTCTTTGACACGTGTTTCGCCTCTGCACGAGGCATCCTTAGGAACGATGGGCACCTCAGTGCTCAGGCTCCGTCGTTGCCCATACAGCGGGATACTGCAAGCCAGGTATCTTCCTGGATCCCATACCATTCCTATATCCCTTATCCTTTTAGAGGAGTTCGGTATTGTCAACCTTTTTCTATTGCAATAGTTGGGGTAGTCAATCCGAGGGTACGTGGTGGGTTCCTCTTTCCTTCCATTAGGTTAGCGTCAGTTCATTTTGAGGTACCTTCTCTCTAATAACCCCTGTCAAAGTTATTCACCGTCTGGTTGAACGTGCTCTCCGAGGCACCTTCAACCAAAAATTACATAGATTCTCGAAATAACAATTTGAGGATTCCACAAAGTATCGTCTCGTGTGCAAATCGAACAAAACTTTACAAAAATTAAAAACTAGGGCCATGTCCTGTGATATAATATTTAGCTTTTTGTTTTGCAATGTGGTTTTCAAGTCTGCCACGGTTGATTTTCCAAAGATAAAGGAGTGAAAAAATAGACCTTACATCATTTGATAGAAAATATTGATAAAGCTGACGTAATTAATTGCGTTAAAAAAGTCTGTGTTTTTACTAAAATCCGTTCAGCAGTAGGTATAGCTAAAGAAGGCAGTCGATCAACCAAAAATGAATCGTCACGACAAGTGGAAATTACATGTCTTTTTTTAAACAACATCACCCAAACTAGGAATTAATTCAATGTCGGGATTTCTCAAACAAACAACTTACAGAAACAAGGTACACCCAAACCCGAAAATACAATTATGGATCACACAAAGTGTTGACTAGTGTGGGGATCGAACCCACAACACTCGGCGCACAGTATCAGGCCGCGAAGCGACCGCTCGCAAACCGTGCAATAAAATGCTCCGTCACTTCGGTAAGATCTTAATTTTCTGTCGTTTTTTACAAACTTTAACTTTATATTGTTAGGTAAAAAAAAACTTTTATATAAATAACAGGAAGTCAGGGTCAAATAAGTAAACGCTCTTACATTATACAAAACATGTCACCTCGATTTTTGCATTCATAGTGGGTGTCTAACATCGACGCTTAATACACTTACGCCTACGCCATTCAATTTAACAAGCGTGAAGAAAGTAATATAATAATTATGATTCTGTTATGCACGGCCAAAATAAAAATATATACCTCTCTTGGTTAATTTGATAGAATCAGAAAGAGACAGAAATTTTGAAGCGTTACTGCCTCGTTGGTCTCACGGCATAAATGTGCGCGTGGGATTGGGAGGTCTCGGGTTCGATTCCCGGGTCGGGAATTGGGTTAGAGTGTTATTGGGTTTTTCCATTAGGAAATTCTCAGTAGCAGCACGGAGTCTGGTAATGTGCCCGGTACGACAATAGGCTCGCCCCCTATTACGTGGAAAAAACTTCCTGGCGAAATGTGGGTGTAATATTACACCTCTGCCCTTCGGGGATACAGGCGTGCGTATATAAATAAAAAAAAAAAATTACTGCTCCCATTTTTTCATCCCTTCATCTAGTCTTCAGTTGCACTAACTCAATCGTCTCAGATTGATTTGAACCCATAGTTAGTAATATCGATTCCTGTTTTAACACTTTAATTGCGTTTCTATTTGATATAGCGTATAGTTTCATTAAAGAGTAACAGGCCGATAGACTTTAGAAGTTTGTTGCATCCTTATGTATTTGTAGAGGGAAAGGGATCAATTATGGATTACGATAGATGAGTGGAGAGACCGATAGACTGTACGCAGTGGGTCTTCGGTCGGGTTCGAATCCTCGGTACGCACCTATGACTTTTCGTAGTTAAGTGCGTATTAAATTGTTAATTATCGCTCACTTATCGGTGAAGGAAAACATCGTGAGGAAACCTGCATGTCTGAGAGTTCTCCATAATGTTTTCGAAAGACATGTGCAGTCTGCCAACCCGCACTTGGCCAGCGTGGTGGACTATGGCCTTACCCTTCTCATGGTGAGAAGAGGCACATGCCCAGCAGTGGGACAGTATAAAGGGCTGATGATGATGATGAACCTTAACATGGAACAATATTTTATTTCTTAGCTTCATTCTTAAAGATTTGGTATATTTGTGGCG
Source organism: Euclidia mi (assembly GCA_944739405.2). NCBI lineage: Eukaryota > Metazoa > Arthropoda > Insecta > Lepidoptera > Erebidae > Euclidia > Euclidia mi. The sequence continues at coordinate 38,778,801 of OX123205.2, read as the reverse complement.
CTTAGATTTAGAAATAATAATTGCATTCTTTATTATGGAAATATTCGGTAATTGGTGCCTATCCTTTAATTATTAGTACTTAGGTAAAGATATGGTTTAATCGTCAAGGCCCTACTTCCCTTAAACATTTCAAAATAATAATTATGTCTTCCAAAAATATTTTAAGGTTATTCTTTACGCGGTTTTTTGTTTTTTTTACGTTACGCATTTCCGCTATACGGATTGCGGATATACCGTAAAGTATCTGCAGTACTTACAATAATACTAATTACGTATGACACACTTACTAATTAGTTTATTTATTTATTTATTTATTTGAGGACAACCAACAAAGCATACACCAAGAGTACAGAATGTGCTTAATGATTATGAATGAACATTGTGTAGTGTTGCCTTAATTAGAGGTTGCCACGGCATGCATAAAATATAAAACTAGGAAATGCAGTTACAATACAGAATATGTATGAATTTATACAATATCACTTGATTGTTGTAATGAAATGAAATAAACTTTTAGTAAACAAACAAATGCACATTGCAAAACCCTCGTCAACGCAATGCAAAACAGTATTTCAATTTTATTTCAATCCGCTTACATTAAAATAAAAATGAAATACTATTTAAGTATAATATATAGACAAATTTGGATTCCAAAAGTTTCAAATAAGTAATGCGATTGAAAAGTGTATTTCAATTTTGAATAGGCACGTATTATACCCGTAAATAGGAAATGCAGCTTCAAAAAAGATTATGCTCATCTTAATGTTAGTTATTAACTCACTGGCAACTCATTAAAAATAATTCAGTTATCTCAATTATTTAATATAGATAATATAATAGCAAAGACGAGTAAGAATAACTCGTCTCTGATAATAGTTAGCGTCATACGAATGTTTCTTTTTCTTTGTTAATTTTTTGACGTTATTTTAATGATTTTAGATTTGAGTGTTCTACAAATTGTTGTTTCGAGTTTGGGTGTTCTATGTATATTTTTACAAATGCGGCGATAGCCTAGTGCACATACCAACAGACCACATTGCCAAGGGTATCTGATTCAATTCTACGGTGTTACATAGATATATACATTAGTGATATTCCGGATATCCGATGAGGAAGCAAGAACCGTATCCGTATCCGTTACTTTCCTCGCGGATCTTTTACGGATCTTCCACCTTATTAATTTTCAATTGATAGGAAGGAATGCTATAGGTGGTTAGGTAGAATTAAAAAAGTACTATTGTTCCACCGAGCGTGCGTGATTTCAACTATCATTTCAAGGTCGCGCGTCCTGACATCGATTCAGTAAGAAAATATAGATCCGTATCCGTATCCGCGGATCTTGACACCAAATATCCGTATTCCGATCCGTATCCGCGGATATACATTTTTAACGATCCGGCACATCACTAATATACATATGTGCGCAATAGTAGGTAAAGTATCGAGAGCACATCAAACTGTTAGTCAGATATTTGAGAGTATTAAAGGCGAGTCAGAACCCTTCAATGTACGGACAGACTCTACTCCAGACTGGACAATATGCCCATCCCTTTGGGTTGCGGTGGTCAGATGGCTGTTCTGTCAAATCTGGACAAGAAAGTGGATGTCAAGCTTTAACGGCCTGGTCACGAGATCGGTCTAAGCGGCGAGCGGCGCGGCAAAGGCGATGTACATGGCGCGTTTGCTTTGAGGCTGCCGCGCGCCGCGTCACAGTAAACGCGCCATGTACATCGAAAACGCTTGCCGCTGCCAGCCGCTGTCTTTGATGCAGCTGACATCGCTAAGATTACTGAATATCTCACGTTGAGGTTCAATAGGCACTTTCGGCTTTTATTAATTTTGAGCAGGTAATCTCATACTTGATATACACGCTGATTTTTAATTGGTTTTGGAGCGAAAGCCATCTTATTACTTATCGTTAATATCCTCCCCCGTCAATAACCTAACCAGCTAATAATATTTGAAATATAAGCTAAAAAAATCTTGAGAAATTAATTAATTTAATAGTACGAGAACACGAAGTATCAGTTCGCCGCACACTGGCGAACTACGAGCGATCGTGTCACACACACACACTGGCATTAGTCAATAGTCATTGAACCGTTATTCCCGGCCTCCCGCTCCCCACCATGCGCGTGCGCCACCCTCCGCTGCAGGGCGCCAGCGGGAGGCGGGGGCGCGGCGGGGGCGCGGCGGGGTGCGACAGTGCGGTGCGGGCGCAAGTTGGCCTTCAGTCTTAAGAAATTAGGTCAATGGGACAGTCGTATATCACGCTCCCGTCACTCTGTGTCCGTGTTACGTAATAAAACTACAATCGTGCATCCTTACAATACTGATGTGTTCGCTAGTGGATTGATAGACCGCAACCTGACGTGACTCCATAGGGTTTTATTAGTTGATCGAGGTTATAAGATTTGTGTACAAAGAAGAAACAGAGTCGCGAGAACGCGAGAAACATGTGTGTGCAAATGTGTAAATTGATTGTGATATAAGCAGAAGACTGTAAAGGTAAGTGATATGTTTACTGCTTGTCGTAAATACCTACGTTGATAAGTAACATGTTTTAAACACGCCAGAAATAAGTAAATACCTAAATTCGGCTTTTACTAGTTATTGAAAATGACTATGTACCAACGATTAATACGTAAATAATAATAAGTTCTTCTTTTCGTCTATTAGTTTATTATGATTGCGTGAACCACACGTGAACAGCTTATTTCTGTGACTTACGAAGGAATAGGTAGGTACAGCTATTTAGTTACATGTGTTTATTATTGTAATCATTATTATGTGCTTAAAATTATTGAAGTTGTCATCGTAATTAATTTGTGTTTCGTAAGTACGTAAATTAGGTATCCATCCGTACATCTTATGCCGGGGCCTCACTAGTGGCTAACGTCAATGTTTGCTAGCGCGATAATTATTGCGATAATTTTTAACGCGCTAAAGTAGGTGGCTACAACGTGAATGCCCATCATTGGAGATAAAAACGCCAAACGCCAATGTTAATGCCGTTGTCAAATTATTACACGGATAACGTACATTACCGCAATAATTAATGGCATTTCTCGTTAGTATGGCTCTAGCAGAAGTGCTTTGCTGCCTCATACGTGTTTTATGTGTAGTTAGTTACCTACTGTTACACGCGCTGTACTGTACCTAAAACAGCTGTTGACCTCGCCGCGCGACGTCAACAGCTGTTTTAGGTACCTACAGCGCGCCGACGAGTCGATCGACGATCGAGTCGCACGTTACTACTTATTTCCTAGAGTTATTAACTTTTATAACTTTTTTATTTTACGTGGTAGGTAAATTTTGATTTTGAATATGAATAGCAGATATTTTTTCCAACGTGAGGTTTTTTTTTCCTAAACCAATAAAAAATCAGCGTGTATAAAGCTGAAGAGTTTGTTTGTTTTTTTGTTTGGTTGGACGCGCTAATATCAGGAACTACTGGTCTGATTTGAAAAATTCTTTCAGTGTTAGATAGCACATTTATCGAGGAAGGCTATAGGCTATATAACATCGCACTATGAGCGACGGGAGCGGAGCAGTAGCCTTAAATAACGCGAGTGTAACCGCGGGCATCCTCTAGTTTTATATGTATAAGTGACTAGTCCCTGCTGCCGATAATCTATTTTAAACCCTGTGTAGGTACAGCAACAGCGCACTGGTAGTATAAAACACGTAAGATGTCTATCCCACTGTTCGAAGGCACCTTTGTTGTGCACCAACTCAGTGTCTTCTCTGTAATAAAAGACTAGTCAAGATATTTTTACACCTGTTCAACATCTTTTTACGTACATTAAAGCCTCGTATTCATTAGGGGACATTTGTCCGACATTAGGCGACCTAGTCGCCCGACACAAAGCCATGTATTCACTAGGGGACAAAGTCGCTCGACTTATCGCGAACAGTCGCAGGACATTTACGTGCGACTGTCCCGCGACTATGTCGACCGACATTTCGCTCGTCCACATACCGGCATTGTGATCGAGATGTCGCCTAAGTGTTAACACAGTTAATCACCGTTTCGTTGGCAGTGTGGACTAACGTTTTTTCGTTTTTCGTGTGAGCGTGTGGCCAAACTCTGGTGTCGGAGTTTTCAGACCGCCCGAAGGCCTCCGACATGGCCTAACGATCCTTATCCTTGGACAAGAACCGGGACCGACAGCTTTACGTGCCCTCCGAAGCACGGTAGCGCTCAGATGTAAATGCCACACACGGTCACCCATCCAAGTGGTAACCTGTGCAAGCGTTGCTTAACTTTGCCGATCTGTTACGAACGGCAAGTCAAGTTTCGCTACGAGCGCTAGGCGCGAGGACCAACGAAGTGTGCTATAATCGCGGGTAGTCACGGAACAAATACAACACACGTCCTCACAAGTCAAATGCCGTCGGAAACTGTCGAGGGACACGAAGTCGCGCAAGGTCGACGCTATCGGAGCGTCGACAAGCGACTTGTTCCCCGACACGTAGATGTCGCCTGCGATGTCGGGCGATGTCCTCCGCGACGCCGCTCAACACGTAGAATTCGTGTCGGTCGACATTGTCGCGGGACAGTCGCACGTAAATGTCCTGCGACTGTTCGCGATAAGTCGCGCGACTTTGTCCCCTAGTGAATACATGGCTTTACTTGTTACTACTTTACCAGCAAGATCCGTAGTCAACAATTCCTAAGATTTTACAAAACATACAATCCTTATCATCCCCCTAGCGTTATCCCGGTGGCATCCAAGCCTTACGTTTTGGAGCCCGGGATCCGCTTACTGGTCCAACCAGAAATGACAGAATATCAGCTTTCCGATCAGCAGTCCCATACGCTATCGATTGAAACATGGACTGCCTCCGTGGTCCAGTGGATAGTGTATGCGACTGCTGATCGGAGGTCCCGAGTTCGATTCCCGGGTCGGGCAAAAGTGTTACTGGATTTTTCCGAATACTCAGTAGCAGCACGGAGTCTGGTGATGTGTCCGGTAACGGCAATAGGCTCGCCCCCTATTACGTGGGACCTAAAAAATTCATGGCGAAATGTGGGTGTAATATTTACACCTCTGCCTACCCCTTCGGGGATACAGGCGTAAGACTATATATAAAAAATAAATAAATCAGCTTTACAAAACATACAATCAAGGGTCACAAACAACACCCGGTCCCTATACACCGATTTGTTGGTCACATAAAGTGATGTTCCGTGTGTGGATCCATTCCGCAGCAGTCAACACCAATGCTTAACAAAATCATCATCATCATCAGCCCTGTATATAAACTGTCCCACTGCTGGGCACGGGCCTCTTCTCACCATGAGAAGGGTAAGGCCATAATCCACCACGCTGGCCAAGGGCGGGTTGGCAGACTTCACATGTCTTTCGATTCGAGAACATTTTAGAGAACTCTCAGACATGCAGGTTTCCTCATGATGTTTTCCTTCACCGTTTAGCAAGCGATAATTAACAGTTAAATTCGCACATAACTTCGAAAAGTCATTGGTGCGCGCTGTGGATTCGAACCCGAGTCCCTCTGCGTAGCAGTCCGTCGGTCTCTCCACTTGGTTAACGCCGCTGCCTTACAAAATAAAGACTACAAATATGGAATTTCCCATCTTCCACGGTGCGCGCACACACTTATAAGATATTTTTCTCATCTCCGTATTTCGTAAAGGGCCATATAAGATTATTCACCCTATGGCGCGTTTATTTCGTCAAGTAACATAATGCATATTGTTGTTTTACGCAAGTGGCGAGACGGAAACAGATTACAATCAAGTGACGCAACACGCCGTCTAGCGTATATAGACTAGCTTTCGCCCGCGGCTTCACACGCAAATTATGTGACGAAAGATAAAAAAAAATAGGGTGCATAGGGTTCCCACCAAGAACTTACGGTCCCAAGCCAACCTCACCTGCAAGTGGTGCACCTGCCGATCAACGGACGAGGCTCTAACAAACAAAATGTCCCAATAAGCGGCAATAGGCTCGCCACCTATTACGTGGGATCAAAACACTGGCGAAAAGTGGGCGTTTAATATGCCTCTGCCTACCCCTTCGGGGAAACAGGCGTGAGTCTATGTATGTATGTATGTATGTATGTAAAAATCCTGTATTTGTAACCCTTCATCATCATCATCAGCCTTTAACAGTCCACTGCTGGGACTACATAGCTTGTTTATCTTTGTATTGCGAAGTAATTTGTTTTTCATCCATTCAAGTCTGCCAGCATATCCTAAGGTAATAAAACCTACTGGATAGTCAAGAGTCTTCTTTATTTACTTGAGATCGTCCAGGAGCCAGTTGAAAACCAGCGTCGGGCACATGTGTTCGGCAATATGCTGAACTGGCCTCCTATTTTTGTACAGACGACGGACGTGTACGATTTGTGCCTAATAAAAATCTGTGTTCTTTTTTTTCACATTGTGTATTGTTATGTCACATGTCCTTCGTCTGTTTAAAAATAAATGATTCTTTTCTTTCTTTTCTTTTTCTGTCTTTAGGTTCACTCGTAGTAGTAACGGGCCAGTTATACGTGCGTTTTCTTTCTTTTCTTGATCTGACCTCGTCCTTGAATAACAGATACATGGTAGAAAACCCCGAGCGATCGTCGCCGTTCGAAATAATTGCAACCGTCCATTAACTAATTCGCGTTGTCAACGTGACAATTACGTTTTTACGTTATAATTGATACGGAAGACAATTTAATTTTATAGTGTAATAGATAGTTACGTGAATTGGAAGTTATATTTCATTGTTACAGTAGGTATAAACAATGGTATATATTCTAGGACCCCTCACACTCGGTTATTTGTTTCCAAACTAAGCCTGCCTGCCTCTAAAAAATATATTTTGGCTTTTAGAGGTAGCAAATTTGACCTTATTTAAATGACAATTAAAAAGATGTTGAATAAAACAAAGCAACTAACTTATTGTGAAATTTTAAAACAGAGCCGAAAACACATGAGAAACAAATGAAAAACACAGGAGAAAAAAGTCGCATAAAATAAAATTACTCCACATAAACGCAATTATTTGGAAATAATATATTTCTGGCATGAATGTATAATAAAAAACCGGCCAAGTGCGTGTCGGGCCACGCGCAATGTAGGGTTCCGTAGTTGCCCATAATGACTTGCTGCAAAGGGTATTAATGTACAACAACATACAAAATAATTTAGCGGGTCTTAATCGCGTTAACTTAACTTATTTAAGGTATAAATACCTATTTGTTTCCGACGTTTCGCTCGTCTTGCACCGAGCTTGGTCGCGGAGAGACTGATGAGAGCTCAGCGCCGTCTTGTGGAAGTGCGAGTTTCGGCACCTACCCTCACTTGGTCTTTATTTAAGTTCGCAATGTCGGTACTCCGACACACTACACTAATGACGTCTACACACTGTTGAGAAGTGTAAACACCGCCGCAGTGATAAATCTAAACTAGTGATATCTACTTAGCCGTGATAGTTTTCCTTTTAGATTCGTTATATGTACTACATTAATTGTGATTTTTTTCACCTCTTCCAAATTAATAGTTTAGCCGGCAGAGGGGGTGGGGAACACTTGAGTCTAACAATTTTTTTCACTTCAAAGCTTGATATTTGACAAACCAATCACTTGATCGAAAAATGGTTTGAGCAAACTAATAATATTTTTTTAAACCTATCCAATGATACCCCACATGATGGGGTACTCAACCAAAAAAAAATTCAACCCCACTATATATTCAGGGGGGATACCCTTAAAAAAAATATTTTCCTCAATTTTATTCTACAGTTTTTTTGCAATATCTTATGTCTATATTCATGTCAAATATCAGCTTTCTAGCACCACTCACCAGGCGTTTTTGAGCTAGGCTGCGGACGGACAGACGCGAGACGGACGGACATGACGAAACTATAAGGGTTCCTTGTGGACTACGGAACCCTAAAAATGATATATTGAAATAAGTTCGTGGTATTAGCTGCTATCCAAAAAGGTATAAAAATCTTAGCCAGGAGGTGTTTATTTTTATAATAAACACATTTACAATAATATACGATTTAGTCCAAGCAAGTGCTACGACTCGCTCCGCAGAACATTGTTTCCTGTGTTTATTTCTTAAGCTTTACAATCAACGTGATTTACTAGTAGGGAGGCCAACAAACCGCAAGGTTTTGGGTTCGAATTCTCAGCATGAATCGCTGTCTTTTGTGAGTTAAATGCTTATTAAGTTTTCAATAGTCACTTGTCCCGTGACTCAAAGTGCATGTTCAGCAGTTGGTACCGGATGGCATGTATACCTTCGAAACTTATTAAAGGAAGTCAGGGTCCTCAAAGAAATAACATACATACATATCGTCACGCCTTTTATCCCCGAAGGGGTAGGCAGAGGTGTATTTCTACACCCACTTTTCGCCAGATATACTTTAGTCCCACGTAATAAGGGGCGAGCCTATTGCCGTACCGGGCACATTTCCAGACTCCGTGCTGCTACTGAGAATTTCGTGACAGAAAAACCCAATAACACTGCCCGACCCAGGAATCGAACCCGGGACCTCCCGATCCCACGCGCACATTTATGCCGCGAGACCAACGAGGCAGTCGTATAGGGTTTGATGTCGAGTTTTCCGTCTCTACGCAAAGATGGTATTTGCATCGTGTTATCCCTTAGTCGCCTCTTACGACACCCACGGGAAGATAGGGGGTGGTGACACTTGTATTCTATGCCGTCAACCACACGGCTTGCAAAGAAATAAATGCTTAAAAAAAGCCCAGACACCATTAAAAACCATAAAATATCCCGCTTCCTTCGAGTAACGGAGGGCACGTCGACTCTGCACTTTTTCGGTCAATTTGGAATTTGCTTACGTTTTTTAAATATCTAACTATCTTTATTTCAAAATGGTGCATTTTGGATTCCCATTTGTAGGGGGTAAAAATACTCCATTATGGCCCTATGGCCAAAAAATTCTATAATCACCCGAATGGAATACAAGCCATTACAAATCATCCTGTATATAGCCCCATGCCTTTTGTTATGAGTGGCTGGATCTATCGATTTTTTGTAACTGACTTCAAATAACACCTTTGTTAACTTTGAAACTTGTAAAGGTCACAAATAACATCCAAACTAATTTATCACTAAATTTTACTCTCGAGTACTGCTACTGCGAGTCAAATTCGCAGCAATTGGTGCACCAACAAATGCCTTAACCCTTACGCCATCATGAAAACAGAGTTCAATGTCTCGCTTAACAAAACGTGTATTGCTGTTCTCTGATTTCACCTCTTAACAAAAACTAATAAACTACCTGGTTTTCGCATGAATGTGTTAAAGTCGGACCTCTCAAATCCAGCGATCATGCTGGAATCACCTACCTATGATATATATATGTCACCGGAAAATAATAAAAACCGCTTTATAACTTTCCTAGGATATTTATAAACTTTCGTAGGATTCTAAAGGGGAGATAAATTGTAATATTTTACGCGAACATAGTCGCAAATTTATAAATTTGCGACGTTTCGTCGTACATTTATAAACTAACGGATATCCATTCGTAAGATTATAAACGTTTCGACCAATCACAGAAAAGCTTTTAATTTCACGCTTCTTTAAAATACGGCAAATAACACACTGCTCTCTGATTGGTCAGTCGGTGATAATGATATTACTTTATGAATGAATTCGGTACCTAAGTTTATCAATTTCTGAAATTCTGGGCGTAAAATAATACAATTTATCACTCGTTGAGAAAATTTCCAAGCAAATTTATAAATTTACTGTTCTTGTTATTTTCCGGTGGCATATACATATTTCGCGTAAGTGGAGTAAAGATATACGATAACGATAAACCAAGTGGTCGACAATGGCTGGACACGAAGAAACGAAAAGTATCTGTATATATTTGAAAACATCACTAACTAATAGTTTCTAGCTATCAGGAAGTCCCTTCTCACCAAACGAAATACAGTAACATATTTATATAACATAAATATTTATACATTTTGAAACAACTCAATCGTAAAAATTAATCGACATTTAAACCTTAAAATCAAACATTTAAACAAATATTGAACATTTCCAAAGAGGTTTTTACAAAACTGTTGCAATCTTTTCATTGAGCGCAAACAAAAATAAAATTTATTGTCTGTGGTATCTACTGTGTTACATCAGATTCGTATGTTTCGAAAGGCGCGCAAGAAAGTCATTGTGCTCTAAAATATGGCGATGTTTATTTATTTAGATCAGGCAGCATTGTTACGGCTAGTGGGTTTAGTAATACTGTACCTATTATTACTTTTGCTGTGACTAAGGCCGCGATAGGCTAAGCGAGATACTTTTATAGCTTGTAGAACTTTGCTGATATCAGCGTAAATGGGCCGGCTGGACCGGGGAAGTACGACCCTCTTACAGAAAATCAGCATAAAGTACCTAAAAAACTGTTGCATTTGGATCGGTGTATGAGAGTGCCGGAGACCCCATCCCCTATTCCTTCTCCCTCATCCCACTCCTCCTATTCCTTTTTCCAACCCAAAGGGCAGCAACGTATTCCTCAAATGTTGCTGGACACAAGCAACATGGGCAGTGGTAATTCTTTACCGTCAGGAGATCTGTCTGCTCGCTTGCCGCTTTCGTACCTACATTTACATTTCGAAAATTAAAATTTGCTTGTCTCAAGGCTCAGCCCTTTCAGTTCCTTTACTATATCTAATTATTATTTTATTTCTGCCTATCAAATTCCTAAGGCTCCAAGTTTTAGATGCAACACGGATAACGCTAAGACAATGATGAGCTACGTACTCTAGTTAGGTATTGTTTCTTCCAAAATAGAAGCTCTAACAGGGCCGTTCCGACCTAATGCAGCGCCTGTGCAGTGGCGTAGGGCGGATGACCTTTTTTTTTTTGTCGTTACCTAACACTTCCGGCCTAAATTATTTGCCCCTCCTACGCCACTGCGCCTGTGTGCGAAATCTGTGAAGCGCCTTTTTTGGCATCCTTTTTCGAAAATAAGTGTTATAATTAACGCATATCTCGGCGCGCGGCGCCCCTGTCACCCTGGCGCCTGTGTGCGCCGCACACATTGCACATAGGGAAGGTTCGGCCCTGAGCTCTAATCATATAAGTCGTACCTAATTCATTATATCCCTGGTATTGAAATGAACCATAGACATCGAGGACCGTGATATTTGGCAAACAACCTGGCCACATACTCTGAACCTTGGTTAAAAATGTTAAAATAAGTTTTAAGGTACGTATGCATAATATGTCTACACATATTGTGTATTATTTGCGGACATCGTTATATTTCGCTTCGTAGGACTAATTACCCGCCTATTATATCTCATTACATTTATGACATACGGACGGGGCGGCCATTACGGCTAACTGTCAATTTGCGCGGGAAACGAACTGTCACGTGTTGTTGACTTGAAACAATTACGGAGCATTTTGTATCTGTGGAAAACTTAATTAGGCCTACGAGCTCGAGGTTGTGTATGATAATGAATAGGAGAAAATTCCGTTCAGACGGAAGTTTCATCATCTGGCCTGTATATAAACTGTCCCACTGCTGGGCACGGGCCTTTTCTCACTATGAGAAGGGTAAAGCCATAGCCTATCACGCTGGCCAAATGTCGGTTGGCAGACGGAAGTTTACAGTGATTTTGAATGATATATTGTTACTTTTCTGTCCAGGGATCAATACCAATGAATACAGATTTACACAGAAGCGCAGTTCTTAAGGATTTCGTGTGCCGTTTCCAAGTGGAGACTGTCTCCAGTTTAGTTCGTAGTTGGCGCCGTTGGCGGCGCTGGGGTCGTTCTCCGTCTCTCTTGCTCTCGTAGTTAAGATACACAGGAGCAACGTTCGCCTCTCTTGCTCTCGTAGAGACAGCTGTCACAGCGCGATTGCCACGCCGCCAAGCGGCAATTTGGGTCACAGAAAGTTTGTCTTCAAAGCGCCCATAGGAAATGCGCCTCTATGTAAATATCTGAGCTCTTTGCTAATACTAGTTTTCGCTGCCGACATAGCGTTTCTGGTCGTGATTTACACATACAGTACCTACACCATCCTTTTGAGTCTCTCCGGCTACTGCGCTATGATTTTGAGAATTCTACAAACTTCATCTCATAAGGGTACCTCTTTAAACGTTTTTGATAATTTTGACCAATAACTTGTGAAATATATATTCGACAGCTTTTAAGACAATGATCAGTCCATGTATGTATTATCATTGGCACTTCCAATTGGATGTCAAAAAATAAAATCTACATTTACTTAAACTTAAAGCAATTAATGGTGAAATCACTTTTTTTAACAGTATGATTATTAAAGCCTCTTAGCGTTATCCCAGTTTCAATCTGGGGTCCGCTTACTAGTCTAACCGGATTTGGCTGAATACTAGCTTTTCCACAGAGCGACTGCCTGTCTGACCTACGCAACCCGAAGGCACAGCGATTTTCCATGGTTTAGACTAGTGTCAGTTTATTTAGAAGGTAATATGCTAACTTTTACTTATTACGATACTCCTTATTAGCTGCCAACCCATTATATATGGTACCCACTCTAATTATTTTTGAAACTTGTATTCGTTTTACTTAGATGCTGCATTAAATACATGCCTTTTATAAGTACTAAGATTCAAACACACTCCATCTTCAGCACTCCACCGCTATCAGCCGTCATTCGTCGCTACCACGTGCAACACTTGTATGTAACACACGAACGCTAATTATTATGTTATAAAACACATTGTACGCTGCCACCGTTTAACAAGAGCACTTGTTAAGCTAAATGTTTTAGAGATCCGTGAAAAACGAGTAAAAACGTCAATCTCTATACCTATCAAATTAAAATTTGTTTACTGTATTGTCAGCAGAAATGGACTAGGTTGAACAGGATAATAATGATAGGTACTAGGTAAATGTTATCAAGACCTGGGCACCAGACTAAATTTTTTTCCTTAATATATGTATGTAGCTGGGTGCATAGGGTTCCCACCAAGAACTTAGGGTCCCAAGCCAACCTCACCTGCAAGTGGTGCACCTGCCGATCAACGGACGAGGCGACGGCAAACAAAATATCCCGATAAGCGGCAATAGGCTCGCCACCTATTACGTGGGATCAAAACACTGGCGAAAAGTGGGCGTTTAATATGCCTCTGCCTACCCCTTCGAGGAAATAGGCGTAAGTCTATGTAGTATGTATGTATGTAGCTACTTATATATGCAACTGCCTCCGTGGTCCAGTGGATAGCGTATGCGACTGCTGATCGCAAGTCCTGGGTTAGATTCCTGGGTCGGGCAAAAGTGGTACTGTGTTTTTCCGAATTCTCAGTGGCAGCACGGAGTCTGGTGATGTGCCCGGTAACGGCAATATGCTTGCCCCGTAATACGTGGAACCTAAAAACTCATGGCGAAATGTGGGTGTAATATAACACCTCTGCCTACGCCTTCGGAGATACAGGCGTGAGTCTATAAATAAAAAGAAATAAACAAGTTACTTATATCACTGTATTAAGTCCCTGTAGTTGTCTAGATGAGGCCGCGGTTACACCCGCGTTTTTTGGTTCACAACGTGAGCTGTGTGTGTGCCTTGATGCACAGACCATTCTGTGGTGAGATGTTATATAGCCTTACTAGAGGACGCCAGCAGCTACGCCTGCATTTTTTTTAAATTTACCCGTTTTGGCCGATCCCGTGGGAATTTCGGGAAATCCCTTCTTAGTGCTCCCCTACGGTCCCCAAGGAACATACATGCCAAATTTCAGCTTCCTGCGCCCAATAGTTTCGGCTGTAGCGTGTCTGTCAGTCAGTCAGTAACGCAAGGATTTTATATATTAAGATTTGATAAATGAGCTATCCAACTCAACAATAATTATTCAAATCGGACTATTAGTGCCTGACATTAGCGTGTACAAACAAACAAACAAACTCTTCAGTTTTATTACATTGGTATAAATTGGATCAATTTCAGTTCAAAAAAGTTGCACTTTGAGGTATCGTTGCCGCGCCTTATTATCATAAAATTCTCGATTGTGGGTCTGAACCCGTGACCCTTCTGAGAGCAATCTGAATACCGATTTTCGTATCTTCCTTTCTTTCTTTTCTTAATGTCATTATACAGTCTAATTTACAAAACTAATCGCATTATCAATTTAGTATCAGCAATGAATACAGATTTACATAGAAGCGCAGTTCTTAAGGATTTCGTGTGTCGATTCCAACTGGGGACTGTGGAGACAGTCCAGTTTAGTTCGTAGTTGGCGCCCTTGGCGGCGCTGGCGTCATTCTCGGTCTCTTGCTCTCGTAGTTAAGATACACAGGAGGAACGTTCGTCTCTCTTGCTCTCGTAGAGACAGCTGTCACAGCTCAACTGCCACGCCGCCAAGCGGCAATTTGGGTCACAGAAAGTTTGTCTTCAGAGCTCCCATAGGAAATGTGCCTCTATGTAAATATCTGAGCTCCTTGGTATCAGGTAGTTTAAGGGAAAACCATACATGAAACTGAGACTGGATCGATACTGCATTTGGAACAAATATAATTGGCCTTCTGTCTGTCCCCTTTGCACATGAAGTCAAGGATGCAAATGGATTTTCTCTACATGTAATTAAGTAGGTATCTATTAAAATGATTACGGAACCCATCCATAATAAGAATATAAGGTTTTTCTTGTTGTTTGTGTTTAGTTAATTATTATTAGCGTCTGGTTAGAAAGCGGAATGCGCTCACGAATTCTTACCACGCGTCCAACTTGTAATACACTCAAATATTTTGTGTTCAACCTGATGTGCAGGATTGAGATTACACGATTCACGTGTTATTTCGGTAATTACTTACTTGGAGTATGGGCTTATTACATGTTACACAATTAGGAACCTTACGCAAAGCTAGGCGCAGATGGCGCCACGTAAACACGACGTAGGTACCTAAATAAAACTGACAAAGCCAAAGCTGTCAAATTTTGTATGCGTTTTTTTTTTCATGTTCGCTTTACCTATCTGGCCTTATGAATACACAATGGATAAAAATACGGATATTTAACTATCCTCGACTTAAAAAATATACTTAGAGGATGGGTCGCATATCTGAAAGGAAAAAAGGCCTACTATATGTAACCTTATTGAAAGGCATGACAGGCCACCACAAAGAGAAACGTCAACAGTCGTCAAATGGGCTCTTTTATTTATGTTATAATACAATGTACCCTCTAGCGGGATAATTTGGCAGTAAGATTTCCTTTACTATAAGTCTAGTTGAGGTATCAACAGACTGCCATGCACACGGTATCGGGTTCGAATCCACGGCACGCACTACTGTCTTTTCAGAATTATGTAAAGTACACTTTTAAGAATTCGCTATCTATTTCTTTAAGTTGTGCCTGCAGTTTTACTCGGGAATCCTTCTCACTAACCGTTATTAAATTTTTACCTCGTCATTGGTGGAATATTAAAAAACACTCGGCTAACGTGATGGCTGTGGCATAATCCTAATGGATTATGCCATCCAAAAATTATAAATATGCAAAAATGCTGTTTAAATATTTTATTTATTTTTATTTTTTATTTTTAGTCTCCCGCCTGTATATCCGAAGGGGTAGGCAGAGGTGTAAATATTACACCCACATTTCGCCATGAATTTTTAGGTCCCACGTAATAGGGGGCGAGCCTATTGCTGTTACCGGGCACATCACCAGACTCCGGGCTGCTACTGAGTATTCGGAAAACCCAGTAACACTTTTGCCCGACCCGGGAATCGAACCCGGGACCTCCGATTAGCAGTCGCATACGCTATCCATTGGACCACGGAGGCAGTTGTTTAAATATTTTTCTACATAATCGAAAGTTACATCAACGGATACACACAGAACTTTAGCATTGAATATTACTATTTACATTCACATAAAGTATTTATAACAAAATGTTTGCCCAACACACTCTGAAGCAAGAGCCGCCTCGCAGTAGTTCTGCATTCACCGCACAGAATTACATGGTAGATGACCACGATAATTGATCACGCAGGGATTTACATGCTAGCTTAGTTTAGCGCAAGTTCTGATTCATATATAACCATGAAACACTTGTCTAGCCGAATAAGTACTCTTACTTTCGGTCTGCATGTAGTTTTAGGGTTCCGTAGTAAACTACAAGGAACCTTTATAGTTTCGCCATGTCCGGCAAGGATTTTACGCAGGAAGTTTAAGCATTAGGGGGCTGAAATTTGGCATGGTTATATATTGTGTAAGTAATGCTTGGTAAAACGCTAATAAACATTAGCCCTATATATAACCTGTCCCACTGCTGGGCACGGGCCTCTTCTCACTATGAGAAGGGTAAGGCCATAGTCCACGCTGGCCAAGTGCGGGTTGGCAGACTTCACATGTCTTTCGAGAACATTATGGAGAACTCTCAGACATGCAGGTTTCCTCACGATGTTTTCCTTCACCGTTTAGCAAGCGATAATTAACAATTTAATACGCATATAACTCCGAAAAGTCATTGGTGCGTGTCGTGGATTCGAACCCGGACCCTCTGCGTAGCAGTCTGTCGGTCTCTCCACTAGGCTATCGCTGTCGCCGACCGCCTATGGGACATTTATATTGGAGCTCTCTTGTGCCTCAGAGGAGGGCACAAAGCTGTCAGTCCCGGTCCTTATCTAAGAACAGTGGTGGACTATGGCCTTACCCTTCTACTGCCGGCCCGGGCCCAGCAGTGGGACAGTATATAGGGCCGATGACGCAATGAGGCAGTTCCCACGCAACCATAAACGTACCAATTATTATTCTACAATATTGCACATCGCAAGTCAACATTACGCCACAAACACCTAAACGTCTCGTGCGCCGTAAAGAATCAATTTATCTTCGTATGTATTTGTAAACTAGTGACGATAGTTGTTTAATTGGAAGATGGGAGCAATTTGTATTTGTGGTACAATCGACCTTGGTTCACGAAGTTATAGATTGAATGGTTAAAGGGACTGTGTTGGGCAATCACACATTTTTAGATTTACTAGACTGTCGCCGTGGTCTAGTGGATAGCGTATGCGTCTGATGATCGGTCCCGGGTTCGGTTCCTGGGTCGGCCAAATGTGATACTGAGTTTTACCGAATTCTCAGTAGTAACACAGATTAACTGAACAATGTACCTAGTAACGGCAATAGGCTCGCCCCTTATTACGTGAGACCTAAAATTCATAAGACGAAATGTATCTGAAATACACCTCTGCCTAGACTTTTGGGGTACAGGTGTGAATCTATAAAAATATAAAAGTAAATTTTCTTAATTTTAACTCTATGATACCTTTACGCGCCCGCCGTAGCTCGGTATTGCTCTGATGTAGATGCCACGCGCGGTCACCCATCACAGTGGCGAACTGTGCAAGCGATGTTCAACTTTACAGAATTTTTACGAACAGCCAAGATACACCATGAGGGCTTAAGCCAAAGCCACCCAAGAACATAAAAACATTTTTTTTTTCTTGTTAGTTGTTAGTGTTGACTGATCTCCGAAACGGCTGGTTGGCTGAAAGTTTCTGCTGCTTCTAATCGACATAACCAACTTGGACAGGCTATATTTATTTTGGTAAAATAATTATAATATTAAAAGACAGATCCTAATAATCTGTTATATCAATATCTACCTACTATAAATTCATAGATAAATAATTTACAATTGAGTAGGTAAATGATAGCTATTGAATTACTCATAAGCATATTGCATAATTGCATCAATCAATCCCATCTCTAAAGCGCAGGTTACACCTACATACGAAACAACAAAACAATACTATCACTGCCTATGACCTTGTGTACTCATCCTAATTTCCATCGCCCACTGCACCACAGTGGGTAGAACTTCAATGAAACGATAGGCCACTTACTCATTAACAATTACACAGTTACTTATAGTGTTGTGTGTGTACAAAGAATTGTGGTCATATTTCGGATTGTAACATTTTTTTGTAAATTAGTTACAGTACCTGTTGGTAGAAATAGGGTCTGTCCGATGGTAATTTTTATTTCTTATTTTTTTTATACACTCTCGCCTGTATCCCCGAAGGGGAAGGCAGAGGTGTAATATTACACCCACATTTCGCCATGAATTTTTGGGTCCCACGTAATAGGGGGCGAGCCTATTGGCGTTACCGGGCACATCACCAGACTCCGTGCTGTTACAGAGAATTCGGAAAAACCCAGTAAGACTTTTGCCCGACCCGGGAATCGAACCGATGGTAAGTGGTAACCAAACCCAAGTGGAGAGACTAACAAACGGCTAGGCAAGTCTCAGGTTCAGTTTCACGGCGTGCACTAGGTACTGACTTTTCGAAGTTAAGTGCGTATTATCGCTTGCTAAACGGCGAAGGAAAACATCGTGAGGCAAGCTACTTGTCTACTAGAGTTGTCCATAATGGTCTCGAAAGACATATGAAGTCTGTTAACCCACACTTGGCCAGCGTTTTGGACTATGGTCCAACCCTTCTGATGATGACAATGTTATGTCCCAGATAGGTATCGAACCGACAACACTCGACGTAGTGCTACGGAGCTAGTCGTATGTGTTACACGGTTGGCGTAGTGGTTTAAGCGGCCGCCTCGCTGCTTGACACTGCGCCGAGTGTCGTGGGTTTGATATCCACACGAGATAATACTTTAATAAAAATATTGTTGTTTCGATTCTGGGTGTAGTTTGTGTCCGTTAATTCAATGTTTTTAAGTCCACCAATCACAGGACTTACAACAAATACGTGCAAACTTTATAGAACTATTCTCTCACTTATTTATATTTCATCATCATCATCATCATCAGCTTGCCGTAGTCCACTGCTGGATATAGGCCTCTCCAATGACACACCACTGAGACCGATTTTCGGCTCTTAATGTCCAGCCGCTGCCAGCCACTTTGCGTATAGCGTCACTCCGCCGGAGGGCGTCCTGTACTACGTTTGCCAAGGCGCGGTCTCCACTCTAGAACACGACTACCTACTCCAATTATTTATATTTATGATTACATTAGTATATAACCATTCTTAAATATGACCACATTTATTTGTTACTCGTAGAAAAGTGTTAGTTTTCGTTATGTTGGCTTTGATCACCACAAACCTACTGTACTACCAGATATACTTTCCTGAACTGCAAGACTTCAGGTATAACATTTTACTTTTATTATTATTTTGAGATGAAGAAAGGAAGATGAAGGATGCTGTAACAAATGTAGGGGAAATGATGTACACCACGCCCTCTCTACTTCCCACATGCAACTACTGTGACGCAGAAAGAAAATTCAATATAATATAAGTAACTAGAGAATGCTTGCAGTGACGCCCGCATAATCTTTTAGAGTTTAACCGTTTTTTCTCCATCTCAGGGGAGAAACTCCCTTCTTAGTGCACCCCTATGATTCCTAAGGAACATACATGCAAATTGCTAAGTCAGAAAAACGTATCTTTATAAATGTTGTCTGTTTAAAAACAGATTACCCAGACTCCAGAAATAACACTGGACAAACAGAAAAACTTTGTGTTAGTAGGTAATCTTTGGAATGGCTGAACCAATTGTAATTCAGCTTTCACCGAAGCAAGGAGAAGTTTGTAGGAATACATCAGCAGCCTTTAACAGTCCACTGCTGGATTAGGCCTCTCCTTTGAAAGGAGGAATTGGCCTACTATACCACGCTGGCCAAACGGGTTGGTATAGGCAGGGTTTGTATCAAGGTTTCCTTCTCTTACAGTGCTGTTCTCTGCATAATAATATGCTCCCTCTGTCGGCTCTTACGACACCCATGGGATGATATGGGGTGGTGACATTCCATATTCTTAATCCGTCACCACACGGACAGTAGGAATACATATAAGCTTGTGGGATTATTGCAGTCAAGGCCTGATAAAAAAATTAAAATGTATGTGGGAGCTATACTCCCATGGTTTTATTAAGGGTTAATTTGACCCTGTGGCGCTGTTGTCGACATCTCGGAAGTATCCGGGCGGTGCTAATGCTAAATATATATTGTGTGTCATCTCTCTTACTTTATTTGACACTATTTCCACAGTTTTCTTTTTTCACTACTCCGTGGTTTGCCTCGCATTAAGTTTCACTATCAATTCTGTGAGTAAAACGCCGCGGTAGCTCGCTACTTATCTGCGGTCAGACAATTTGTGGCTAAGAAAGTTATGGTTTCATATTGTTCTTACTTGCTGTATGTGTTTAGGGAAACTGGTCGTGTATTGGTATAATGTTTTGCTTTTAATACTTTCAATGTAAGTTGTAAATTATTATCAGAAAGACGTCTGGGACATTAGTCCGGATATGCACCAGAATGGATCGCATGCGTTTTGATTCGTATCCGATCAGACGCCTGGGTTCGGACTGGGTCACATATGGTCAACAGAGTCCCATATAAAACTATATTTGATTATCTTTTGATATATTAGACTGCCTCGTTGGTCTCGCGGCATACCTAAATGTGCGCGTGGGATAGGGAGGTCTCAAATTCGATTCTCGGGTCGGGCAAAGTGTTATAGGATTTTTCCTTAAGGAAATTCTCAGTAGCAGCACGGAGTCTGGTAAAGTGCCCGGTTCGGCAATAGGCTCGCCCCCTATTACGTGGGACCCAAAAAATCATAGCGAAATGTGGGTGTAATATAACACCTCTACCTACCCCTTCGGGGATACAGGCGTGAGTCTATAAAAAAATGTATTTCTTTTTCAATGTTGCGTTAGTTGCGTATCTCTTTTTGCCATAAATCATTTTACTTTGATCATTTTGTTACATTCCCGTCTGTCTGCACACGGAATCTTGGCAAACAAACCTTTTTTAAAGATTTAGAATGATGTCATATTATGTTCAATAACTTAATTTTACACTTATTTAAAAGCACATTTTAATCACCAAAACGAGATGTTTGCAACTCATATGCCACCTACATAAACAGTGTCAACGAACGGAATATAACGTGTAACCAATGAAAACAGATTTACATAGAAGCGCAGTTCTATGTGCCGATTCCAAGTGGGGACTGTCTACAGTTTAGTTCGTAGTTGGCGCCGTTGGCGGCGCTGGCGTCGTTCTCCCTCTCTTGCTCTCGTAGTTAAGATACAGAGGAAGAACGGTCTTCTCTCTTGCTCTCTTAAGGACAGCTTTCACAGCGCGACTGCCACGCCGGCGCCGTCAAGCCGCAATTTGGGTCACAGAAAGCGGCAGTTTGTCTTCAGAGCGCCCATAGGAAATGTCCCGTTATGTAAATATCTGAGCTCTTTGATGTAACAGAAAATCGTGGTCATACGACATGGTATCTCTATTTATTCACCTGACTGCATGCGACAAGTTCTCAAGAAGTTATACTAGACATATCTTTCCAAGTCTTACCATTGGTCCCTTAGAAGGTCGTGTAGGTAAGTCATCATCCTCCTAGCGTTCGCCCAGTTAAAACCCGGGCCCGCTTTCTAATCTAACTGTATTTGACAGAATATTAGCTTTTCCACAGAGCGACTACCTGTCAGATCTTCGCAACCCGAAGGGGTAGCTATATTGGATAGTTTAGACAACATACATACATACATGCATAGACTCACGCCTGTTTCCCGGAGGGGTAGGCAGAGACTACGGAACGCCATTTGCAACGATCCTGACATATCTCTCTTGCTTCATCAAGCCCATCAAGTTTCTCATGCATGCTCTTCTGTTTAGGGTACTTCTGACCTGTCCTTTTTTTAGGATGTCTCCAATCTGGTCAGAGAACGTCCGCCTAGGTCTTCCCCTTTGGTTTAGACAAGTGTCAGTTTATTCATAGGTACTGACTCCCTATAAGGACTGTCAAAGATCTTCATGACAGCCGAGACCGACGGCTTAAAGTGCTCTCCGAGGCACGGGACAAGCGATAATTTACAATTCAAGAAGTTAAAAGTTCGTGTAAGTACAAGCAAATAATGCTCACACATCTATGCATCTACGCCAACCTATGTACTCCCAAGGCCGAAACAAACTGCATTGTGACATCAAAGCACAGATTAGACACAAATTACGCAATGGCTCAGTAATTATCCTAGTACTATGCGCGTCAGAACAATGGGTTCGAGTACTGTAGGCGATCGCACATCCCACTGCAGTTCCGTACGAATTTCGCAACGACGTATGACTCATGTCAGGTGTTTGACTTGGATAGATGTCTGAGATGCTGGGTGATGCCCGCGTGGGTGATGACTTTTTTCGTTTTGGTCGGTTTGATTGGTTTTGACTTTATTTGTTAATATTCTGGCAATTGGTTTGTTTAGGTTATATTCAGTGATTAAAGGTTGTTATTTGGAAGGTCGTGATTTTTTTTTATGGTAATAGTCGGCAAACGAGCAGACGAATTGCTTGATGGTAAGCAATTACCGCCGTCCATGCACACAAGCAACACCACAGGAGTCACAAGTGCGTTGCCGCCCCTTAGGGTTGGGAAAAGGGATAGGATGAGAAGTGGGATCAGGGAGAAGGGATAGGGCCGGCACTCTCACTCACCGAACAAAACGCAACAGTTTAGGTACTGTTACTTTACGTCGATTTTCTGTGAGAGGGTAGTACGTTCCCGGTCGAATGTTTTACTTTTTTTATAAGAACATTTATAACCTGAACTAGAAGTTCAGGTTATAATGGCACATTTTTATGTGAAGTTCCTGCCTGATCCCTTGGGAATTTCGAGAAATGCCTTCTTGGTGTCCCCCTTACGCTCCCCAATAAATATACATACCTACCAAATGTATGCTTCTTGTGTTCAATAGTTTCGTCTGTCCGTTGTCTGTCCGACAATCTGTAACGCAAGAATTTTATAAATACTGATATATACTAGTCGACCAAGCCAACTAGACGAATGTCAACGTGACAACATTCAACATAATTCAATAATTATAATCCAGAAATTTCTAGTACCGATTGCAGGCGCATTGTACGTTCACACGCCGCGTTCGCACGTTACGATAAATAATTTCTGGATTATAATTGTTGAATTATGTTGAATTTTGTCACGTTGACATTCGTCTAGTTGGCTTGGTCGACTAGTATTGCGGGATTTGAATGAAGCTGAATGAATTTGAATGTAGAATGCCTGCCGCATTCTTCATTCAAATTTGACCTGATTTCTAGTTCTAATCTGAACATCAGAAGTATATAATAGTACATGAAGTATTCCTTAGACTTTGTTGCCACGAATATAATTATCAAGTTGACGTACCTATCTAGCCGGCCCATAGTTCCCGCACAACCTGAGCAGCCACCGTGACAGTACGCACGTAATTACTGAACGTTCTGTTTAGAGATCGTGCGTAGCGAACAAGTTACAAGATAACAGCGATTAGTACTACTTACTAGTAATAATTACTAGTAAGTAGTACTAAACCTAGCAATTACTAAGTAATTGCTAGGTTTTGAAACTGTCCTGTTGTAAGACAATTATATCTTAGAAGTTAGACGGGTTTCCCAACTGAGCTGTCAACGACACCAGTTTGACTTTTACAATTCATTTCATTAAAAGCAATGAATACAGATTTACATAGAAGCGCAGTTCTTAAGGATTTCGTGTGCCGATTCCAAGTGGGGACTGTCTCCAGTGTAGTACGTAGTTGGCGTTGGCGGCGCTGGCGTCGTTCTCCGCCCTCTTGCTCTCGTAGTTAAGATACACAGGAGTAACGTTCGTCTTTCTTGATCTCGTAGACACCTGTCACAGGGCGACTGCCACGCCGCCAAGCGTCAATTTGAGTCACTGAAAGTTTGTCTTCAGAGCGCTATCTGGCTCTTTGTATAAACTGTCCCACTGCTGGACACGAGTCTCTTCTCACTATGAGAAGTATAAGGCCAAAGAATTTGGGGCATGAATATGAAGTATTCGAATTTTACAATGCAGAAGCAAATAAAAATTTTCAAATATGCAGTAATTAAAATTCAAACTCATTTATTCATATAGGTTACAAAAGCAACGCTTAAAAACGTCAATTCCTTTTTTTTACAACCAGGTTCGGGATGGTAGGGCTATGACAAGAGCCTGGAAGAATACATGCCACTCTTTTAAAAACAGAATCTTGATTTTACTATTTGTGGTACCATGATTGCTGACACAGCCAAAACACTTCTTTCTTTTCTTCTTCAATCTTTAATCATCATCAGCCTTTGTATATTAAATGTCCCTCTGCTGGGCACGGGTCTCTTACCTTTTCTGTGTTACTACTAATAGAAAGATAAGGCCATAGTCCAACAAATATACAATAGCTAAATAAATATATTTTCACTAAGCACATCACTCTCGCTTTACGTTACTGATCTATAAACGCCCGCGGTTGCCACTTTGCCACGCTTAATGTGAATTTCAAACATGATAATATGTTTCAGATATGTATGTATTAAAGAGTGCAACTCTTAAAATGTTTAACTTTAAATATTAGTATCTAGAACAACTAGCTATACTTGGCCATTAATCAGACCGTATCAATCTACGAGGCTACCTACTACGATAGACACATTTTAGTAACCTCGAAGATTGAAATCTATTATTTCTTTTTTGAAGAAATACTAGCAGTTGTATTACGTACTGTTAATACCGTGATTTTTCTCCATTCTGCTGCCTCCATCTATATTTATTATTTTGCCAATGTCAAGGTGGAGACATCTAATTACTAAAATATATGTTAATATTTCAATATTTGTAAAAACAACTGCCTCGTTGGTCTCGCGGCATAAATGTGCGCGTGAGACTGGGTGGTCTCGGGTTCGAATCCCGGGTCGGGCAAAGTGTTATTGCGTTTTTCCCTTAGGAAATTCTCAGTAGCAGCACGGAGTCTGGTAATGTGCCCGGTAAGGCAACAGGCTCGCCCCCTATTACGTGGGACTTAAAATTTCATGGCGAAATGTGGGTGTAATATTACACCTCTGCCTACCCCTTCGGGGATACAGGCGTGAGTCTATAAAAAAAAATATATCTGTAAAAATAAAAAACACAAATGTTAGTGAACAAACAAAGGGTAGGGTTTTAGAAGTAATGATGTGTTGTCAGTAACTGCAAATGCGACAGACATTCAAAGCCACAGAGTCAAACCTAAGATCCAAAAATCTATATTTACCTTATCAAATATCTGTTAAAACTATTTATTAAAGTTATTCCGTTAATACGAGCATTTTACAATCCCCGCTACCTCTTATGCCATAGTCATGTCCCAACAAGCGTTGCATGTCAGTAGAAAGTATAGTTACCTCCGTACTATAAGTCGTGTGACTCGGTGCGTATCTGCCCACCCACCAGTAGCTAAGGGATGAAGGATTATGTAAAATGGAAAGTGTCTCGTTAAGATAATTAGGCAGAAGTACAGGAAGCGGAAGGCTAGCATCGGAGCAGTGATAGAGAAATAAATGGTTACGGACGTTCTCTTTCACTGCCCTTGAGGCTGCGACTGCCATGTAGAGGGTGTAGGAAACCCACCACGCACCACTGACTTTTAAAATTACTTGCGTATTTAATAGACTGCCTCGTTGGTCTCGCGGCATCAATGTGAGCGTGGGATTGGGAGGTCTCGGGTTCGATCCCCGGGTCGGGCAGTGTTATTGGGTGTTTCCGTTAGGAAATTCTCAATAGCAGCACGGAGTCTGGTAATGTGCCCGGTACGGCAAGAGGCTCGCCCCCTATTACGTGGGACTAAAATAAATCTGGCGAAAAGTGGGTGTAGCAATATACCTCTGCCTACCTCTTCGGGGATATAGGCGTGAGACTATGTATTTAATAGGTATCGCTTGCCCCGCGCCTCGGAGAGCACGTTAAGTCATAGGTCTCGGCTTGATCGATTGATCTCACAGTCTCTCTACTGACATGCCATGATAGTTTTATATTTCACTAGAGGATGCCCGCGGTTACACCGGCGTTATTTAAGGCTACTGCTCTGCTCCCGTCGCTCATAGCGTGATGTTATAAAGCCTATAGCCTTCCTCGATAAATGGGCTATCTAACACTGAAAGAATTTTTGAAATCGGACCAGTACTTCCTGAGAAACAAACAAACTCTTCAACTTTATATATTGGTAAAGATGTCTCTGCAAGCCACGGAATAAAGCTATCCCTTGGGGTTGTTGAGGTCAGTCAGACGAAAGTCGCAAAAAGTTTAGAAAGAAATCTGTCATATCTGGTTACACTCAAAATCAAGTCCTGTGGGCTGTCGAAAGACTTGGATGCAACCGGGATTACGCTAGGACGATGGATAATAATAAGCTTTAGCGTTTTATTAGGGCGTGTCCAGATCTGATTTGGTCACGCTCTTGTCGCATGATATTTCTTAAAGATATATAACAGGTAGTAGAGCCTTGCTGATTTCAGCATGGATGGGCCGGCTCGACGGGGAAGTACTACCCTCTCACAGAAAATCGACATAAAGTAACAGTACCTAAACTGTTGCGTTTCGTTCGGTGAGTGAGAGTGCCGGAGGTCCTATTTATTCCTTCTCTCATCCCACGCCTCATCCTATCCCTTTTCACGACCCCAAGGGGCGGCAACGCGCTTGTGACTCCTGTGGTGTTGCTTGTGTCCATGGGCGGCGGTAATTGCTTACCATCAGGCGATCCGTCTGCTCGTTTGCCGCCTATTACTATAAAAAAAAAGATGACAACACACCCATCTTGATATATAAAATCCTTGCGTTACTGACTGACAGACACGCTACAGTCTAAACTATTGGGCGCAGGAAGCTGAAATTTGGCATGTATGTTCCTTGGGGACCATAGGGGTGCACTAAGAAGGGATTTCCCGAAATTCCCACGGGATCGGCCAAAACGGGTAAATTTAAAACAATTGCAGGCGTAGCTGCTGGCGTCCTCTAGTTAGAAATAAATCCTGTATCGAGCAGGCTTTTACAAACATAAGACAAACGGACACAAGTACACCCAGTGATTGTGCAGTATCTTTCTTTCTGCTATTACGTTATGTTAGCAGACCAGTTTCGGTTGATAATGATCACGTAAGTAATACGATCGACGGCATTTTAACATACAATAGTTCGTGCATAAAGATCTCAGTTGTGTAAGCTCGCTGTTCAAACTGTATAATCGTTTATAGTGTGTATATGCGTTTGATTGCCAATAAGACAATTCTTTTTAGGGTTCCGTACCTAAAAGGCAAAAAACGGGACCCTATTACTAAGCCTCCGCTGTCTGTCTGTCACCAGGCTGTATCTCATAAGCCGTGATAGCTAGAAAGCTGAAATTTTCACAAATTATGTATTTCCGTTGCCAGTATAACAACAAATACTAAAAATTGAAAAAAATTAAAATATTAAGGGTGCATAGGGTTCCCACCAAGAACTTAGGGTCCCAAGCCAACCTCACCTGCAAGTGGTGCACCTGCCGATCAACGGACGAGGCTCTGGCAAACAAAATATCCCAATAAGCGGCAATAGGCTCGCCACCTATTACGTGGGATCAAAATACTGGCGAAAGGTGGGCGTTTAATATGCCTCTGCCTACCCCTTCGGGGAAACAGGCGTGAGTCTATGTATGTATGTATGTACAACAAACGTAATTTTTAAGCAATTTTTCTCGATCTTAATAAACAGATAGTAAATATTTAAGTACAACAAACGTGATTTTTTTTTTAAAGATGATGGTACGGAAGCCTTCGTGCGCAAGTCCAACTAGCACTTGGCCATTTTTTTTGTAGACTCACGTCTGTATCCCCGAATTGATAGACTGAGGTGTAATATTACACCCACATTTCGCTATGATGAATTTTTAGGTTCCATGTAGCCCTACTACATTACCGGCGAACCTAATGTCGTTACTGGGCACATCGCCAGACTCCATGCTACTACCTACTGAGAATTCGGAGAAACTTAGTAACACTTTTGCGCGACCCGGGAGTAGATCCGAGACATCAGCACACGCATACAGTATTCCCTGGACCACGGAAGCACGAACGTCTTCTGCGTATAATGACTTGATGACTTATACGTTTTCTACGATGATTTTATAGATATACAGAACAGGATTTCGATACTTTTAACAACGACATTTTTACTATCCACAGTGTTTTATGAAGACCATTTTTCGGACACCGTCCTTTTATTAAAGAAGCTAATAGATATATTCAATAAAAAGAAATATTTTGTATCCCCATTAAGCTTGCATCTCTAGTTTTTTAGAAAAACTTTTTCGAAAATCTTCATATTTTAAAGCGGAAATTTAGAAAAAAAGATATTCCTCTTAATCTAAGCATGATCTATACATATAATAAAATGGTAGGAAAGTCAAAACTGTACATTGAATATTTTTTTTAAAGAATACTTGGGGTGTGATCTACTATCGATACCGAGGCCAAAAATATAGTTTTTTGAATTTTTGTCTGTTTGTCTGTTTGTCTGTTTGTCTGTTTGTCTGTTTATCTGTTTATCTGTTTGTCCTTATATCCGGGATAAAGTAAAAAAGTACTGCATGGATTTACTTCAAATTTGGCACAAATATTATTAAAAAGTCGGGTCACCACATAGGCTACATATTATCACGCTATGATCTACAGGGAACGAGCAGAGAACCTTTATTTCTCCAACGCATTCTGTAACAACGTGTAATGTAACAATGCATATTTGAATGTTGTTATTATGTTAACTATGCTATAAGCTAGCTTCACACTATAAAAATCATGCAATATAAGTAACTTAGGCTGATAAAAATAATTAATTGAATATAAAGAATTAAGACAATTTTAATGCAGCGCCATCTAAGAGAGTTCAAAAACATCAAGTCGAATTACATGTGTAAGCCCTTTTTGGATAGAAATAATTTAAATTTGAACATGTTGGCGACGTTAATAGTTGTTTTCAAAAGTCATAGATGGAGTTGTACATTTTCTTCTTAAAAAAATATTTTTAATTCGTTTCAGAGATGAGCAAGACTATTAGTTGAAGTTATTTAATTAATTAACTACACCATCGCCACACTTGAATGCTTACATCATTTCTGTCAGAATAAATAGTAATAGAGTTAGTACAAAATAAACATTTTGGTCACATTGGTGTAATTATTGCTTCTTAATTAATATATTTTCATGTCGCATGTAAACTTGCTTTAAATTGTCTTCCAGGATATACATATAGCACGTACCTTTGTTTGGATTAACTGTTTATAAACATTAGTGAGATGTGGAACTAGCTAGATTATTTTTACTCACACACAGCCACATTTATTGTTACGTCTGAAGCGTTTTGGCGGATACTGGTGTTCGCTATACATGAGAAGCATCCTACCGTAATGCATTTACACGACCACCTAGAGAACGGCCAACGCATATATTTTGATCCCAACAGCGTTGCTGAGCACTTGGAAAATCCGCGTCAAACAACTCTCTTGGCATTTTTCAGGCTCTGTAAAATCGATCAGTTTGGGAGGTCCCTTACGTATGACGAGATGCCTTCATATACACGTACGACAAGCAAAAGGGTGTATTTAACCGACGTTGACGAGGAGGTGCTGTGGAAGGTTTTCTGGGCAGTTTCAAGGACACTGCATTTTGTAGAGTTTATACCGTACACACAAATAATGTCGAATGCTATTTTCTGCGGTTGTTACTTCACACGGTCCAAAGCCCAACGTCTTTCGCCTTTCTGAGGACATTTGATGGCTTGGAGTATCCCACTTACCGCACAGCATACTTTCTCGACGGTGACCAATACTGGGATGACAACCTCGCGGAGGCGAGCGTCAGTGACAGTCCCAGCCGCATGCGTCATCTGTTTGACGTCATCTTGGTGTTTTGTGTAGTCGCGAACGCGGTAGCTTTCTGGGAGAAGTATCGCCATCATCTGTCTGAAGATTTTCTACGAGCTTTGAGGCGTGTTACTAGAGACGAAGTCGAAGTAACTGATGACCGCGTGCTGTACACCTGTCTCAGTTCACTTCAAGACGTGGTCATTTCTATCAGCGGCAATCCACTGGTCAAATATTTGTTACCAGCTTCCCAATCATCACCGCATCAAGACCGTGAAAATTGGGAGTATAACGCTGAGACAATTTGAAATGACCACCTTACGAATTTTACGACACCGTCCTTGAAAGCGTTGGGCAAAGCCAGGCTAAAATGTTTTCTTGGATGCTCCTGGTGGAACAGGAAAAACATTTGTTACTACTGGCATACTTGCAGAGGTCAGGAGGCAAGGCAAAATTGTCATTGCTGTAGCGTCGCCAGCAATCGCTGCCACACTGCTTCCGGGTGGCAAGACAGCACATACCATGTTTAAATTTCCCATCGATTTAGAGAGCGCCGTTATACCCGTTTGTGGTGTGTCACGTAACAGTGATAAGGGACACGTGCTCAAAGATTGCTCTCTGATCGTATGGGATGGGCGTACGATGGCCAATAGGAAGGCAGTTCAGGCCATGGACAGAACCCTGCAGGATATCCGCAGGAACGAGCATTTAATGGGTGGTCACAGTTCTGTTTCGTGACGATTCCCGACAAACGCTTCCCGTGGTGACGCGGGGATCGAGGGCTGACGAGGTGAGTCATCATCATCAGCCTTTAACAGTACACTGCTGGACTAGGCCTCTCCTTTGAAAGGAGGAATTGGCCTACTATACCACGCTGGCCAAACGGGTTGGTATAGGGTTTGTATCAAGTTTTCCTTCTCTTACAGTGCTGTTCTCTGCATAATATGCTCCCTCTGTCGGCTCTTACGACACCCATGGGATGATATGGGGTGGTGACATTCCGTATTCTTATTCCGTCACCACACGGATAAGGTGAGTGCTTCGATGAAATTATCTTTGTTGTGGTCACGAGTTCGTATGCTGCGCTTAACCATTAATATGAGAGCTCAGCTTGGCGTCAATGCACGTGCTCAACAATTCTAAGATGTCTTTCTAAGTCTTGGCGAAGACACTCTACCAGAGGAGAGAGGTGGACAGGTGGTGCTTCCAGAGTCTCTCAGTAGAGTTGTATCCAGCTTAGAATTATACAGCTGTATACCGTAATAGCAGAATTCGTGAGTATGTGAGTGGCCTATTTTGACGCCCAAAAATGATCAGGCTATAGCAATTAACGAATGCATTCTCTCGGAAATTGAGAGGAATGAAGTGGTCTACACCTCTATAAACACTGTCGTCGAGCAAGAAAACGCCACACATTATCCCGTGGAATTTCTGAACTCCCAGTCAGCAAGTGAACTTCCAGCGCATAACATCAAGCTGAAGGTCGGTCTCCCGATTATGCTTCTTCGGAGCCTATCTCCTCCGAAGTTGTGTAACGTGACACGCCTGAAGGTCATCTCGCTCCACAGGCACACCAGTTAGGAAATTCTTACGGGTTGTGGCGTCAGCGAGGCAGTATTTATACCACGCATTCCTCTCATACCTCATAATTCAAGCGCATACAGTTCCCCGTGAGTGTTTGCATCGCGATGACCATCAATAAGTCGCACAGGCAGACATTGAGGGCAGCGGGTGCCCTGTATGTCGCTTGCTCCCGCGTCACCAGTCCTGACTCTCTTTACATTTTGGCTGCGGAGAGCCAAACCACTAATGTTGTATATCGAGAAGTCCTATAAGTATGTATTTTACCCTATTATGTATTCCTTATTTTCTCCATCTGCTTCAGTCACAACTTATGACTTAATTCAGCAGAATCACCATAAAGTTATTTATTCAAAGCAGGCTGAAAATCAGCACTTTTTGAAGGTCAATTTTACAAGAGAGAGTCTCCCTCTGTTTCTACACTTTCTGCAGGTATGAAATATAAAGAAGAAACGGGGCGAGCCTATAGCCATCTACCGGGCACATTGTTAAGCGAGCGATAATAATTTAATATTTTTTAATACACACATAACTTCGAAAAGTCATAGGTGTGTGCCCGGGGTAGTTGGGGATCGAACCCAAGACCATCGTCTCGGCAGTCTGTTACATCCACCACTGGGCTATCGCCGCCACGTATTTTTTAAAAGGTATAATCGCAGGTATTTATTTAATAGTTAGGTGCTGTGTAGCGTTCACGCAGACGACGTCGCGGGCAGCAGCTAGTACGCAATAATAATGTTACAAGCACCGATAGCATCTCTTTCACTGCACATTTTACAGTTAAAATGAACCTCATAACTTGACTAGATTCAAATTTAAGCTAGATTTTGGATTTTTAGATTTTCTTACTTTTCCCGAAGATTCTACCAAAAGGGGAAAAGTTATATATACAGAAATGATGCTCTTTACTTTCCTCATATACTCAATAAATTTCAGAGCCCAAATCCATGGAATCTAGAAGTTATTCCAAATAAACTGATTTTGCTAGGGTTTTCACATTTGTATTCCAGATTATAATGATAAATTTTTTATTCGATATTGGTTTAATAGCTATATTATATATTGTAAAGAAATCAATATTAAATATAAATTTAATCATTAAAATCCAGAATATAAATATGAAAAATCTAGCAAAAACAGTTATATGGAATAGCTTCTAGATTCCATGGATTTGGGGTCTGAAATTTATTGAGTATATGAGGAAAGTAAAGAGCATCATTTCTGTGTATATAACTTTTCCCCTTTTGGTAGAATCTTCGGGAAAAGTAAGAAAATCTAAAAATCCAAAATCTCGCTTAAATTTGAATCTAGTCAAGTTATGAGGTTCATTTTAACTGTAAAATGTGCAGTGAAAGAGATGCTATCGGTGCTTGTAACATTGTTATTGCGTATCAAGCTTAGTTTAAGAGGAATATCTTTTTTTCTAAATATCCGCTTTAAAATATGAAGATTTTCAAAAAAGTTTTTCTAAAAAACTAGAGATGCTAGCTTAATGGGGATACGAAATATTTCTTTTTATTGAATATATCTATTAGCTTCTTTAATAAAAAGACGGTGTCCGAAAAATGGTCTTCATAAAACACTGTGCTATCCTACTAACTGACTTGCTTGTGAATAATGAAAAAATCTGGAATGGGACACCCTAATAATTTAGCATGTGTGTACCACCTAAATGATTTTAAACAATAAATCATTACTATTGAGAATAATTATCTTAATATATAAAATCCTTGCGTTACTGACTGACTGACAGACACGCTACAGCCGAAACTATTGGGCGCAGGAAGCTGAAATTTTGCATGTATGTTCCTTGGGGACCGTAGGGGTGCACTAAGAAGGGATTTCCCGAAATTCCCACGGGATCGGCCAAAACGGGTAAATAAAAAAAAAATGCAGGCGTAGCTGTTGGCGTCCTCTAGTATATTATAAACGTTGAGTAGTGCTAATCGATTTTAAACTTTCGCGATTTGTACAGATCGTACAATTGCAATAATCGGTTCTTACTCGCGATATTAATTTAATTTTAGGTTTAAATACCGCTGTATTGGCGACGTTTCGAACGTCGCGGACTGTACTTAATAATTTGAACATTAACGTAGAGTGGTACATAAATAATAAGTAGGTTTTAGATAAAATTAAAAGGTTTAGGTCATTTAAAAAGTTTAGAGTAAAATAGAGAAGAATCTTCACATGGTTTAATACATACATTTAATAAAATGTATGTATTTTCAAGCTATGAAAATTTACTACTAGAAGCAAACATAAAAAAAAAGAATTAAAAAAAATTAATGGCGAAATGTGGGTGTAATATTACACCTCTGCCTACCCTTTCGGGGATACGGGCGTGAGTCTATAAATAAATAAATAAATAAATTAAAAAAACATTACGACACCCATTATCCTTTTGTAAATAAATACATAGTCACCCTAGAGACCACTAATTAAATGCACTTAGCCTAACTAGATCAGCCCGTTTAGTTTGTATCCAAACGCACCTTATTTTTTTATGTAATTTAATCATCGGAAATAACTAACAGTTTTAATATTTAAAGCAGCGTACAGAAAATAGCCAAGATTTTAACAAATTAACTGCGACTACATAAACGTCAAATCCGTACTTAATTGATTTATAATATTTTTAATAATTTCCGTGTGGCCACGAATTAAGAATACAGAATGTCACTACCCCATATCATCCCATGGGTGTCGTAAGAGTCGACAGAGGGAACATATTATGCAGAGAACAGCACTGTAAGAGAAGGAAAACTTGATACAAACCCTATACCAACCCGTTTGGCCAGCGTGGTATAGTAGGCTAATTCCTCCTTTCAAAGGAGAGTCCTAGTCCAGCAGTGGACTGTTAAAGGCTGATGACGACTTTTTATAAAATTCTTAATTAATTAAAGGTTTGATGCCCGGTTCAGTACGAAGCAAAACTAACGCTGAGTATTCTGTTAAAAAAATTCAATGTGGTACCTCGGAAAGCAACTTAGAAGAGTCCTGGATCTAACCTTTACCTGATCAGGCGAGAATTACCACTAATTTTCTAATTGGTGGTAATACTAACCTGACTGCCTCGTTGGTCTCGCGGCATAAGTGTGCGCGTGGGATTGGGAGGTCTCGGGTTCGATTCCCGGGTCGGGCAAAGTGTTATTGGGTTTTCCATTAGGAAATTCCCAGTAACAGCACGGAGTCTGGTAATGTGCCCGGTACGGCAATAGGCTCGCCCCCTATTACGTGGGACCTAAAAATTCACGGCGAAATGTGGGTGTAATATTACACCTCTGCCTACCCCTTCGGGGATACAGGCGTGAGTCTATAATAATAAAAAAAAATAATAATAATAAAACTAACCTGATTTTGGACTATAAATGTGAAAGACTATTGCCTGGACAATAAGGCAGCGATAGCCTAGCGGAGATACCAACAGACTGCCATGCAGAGGGTATCGGGTTCGCATCCACGGCGCGCACCAATGACTTTTCGGAGTTATTTGCGTATTGAATTGTTAATTATCGCTTGTCCCGTGCCTCGGAGAGCACGTTAAATCGTCAGTCCCGGTTGTCATGAAGATCTTTGACAGTCGTTACAGGTCAGTACCTTCTAAATAAACTGACACTAGCCTAAACCATGGAATATCGCTATTCCTTCGGGTTGCAGAGAATAGGCAGGTAGTCGCTCTGTGGAAAAGCTAATATTCAGCCAAATCCGGTTAGACTAAGAAGCGGACCCCAAATTGAAACTGGGATAACGCTAAGAGGATGATGATGATGACTATTTGCCTGGACAATGTCTGAGTTTAATCGTTTGTGCACTAGGTATAGTCCGTATAGTATCGCCTTGCTAGGCTAGCGTCCATTAAGAAAAGTTGTCTTAGCCATAAAAGCTGTTTGTCATAAAGACTAGAGGATGTCCGCGGTTACGCCCGCACATTTTTTTTTGATTTTACTGTTTCTGCCCGAGCCCGTGGGATTTTCGGGAAATCCCATCTTAGTGCACCCCTACGGTCCCCAAAGACATACATGCCAAATTTGACGTTCTTGCGCCCAGTAGTTTCAGCTATGAGTTGTCGGTCAGTCAGTAACTCAAGAATTTTATATCATCATCATCAGTAGCCTTTAACAGTCCACTGCTGGACTAGGCCTCTCTCTTGAAAGGAGGAATTGGCCTATTATACCACGCTGGCCAAACGGGTTGTTATAGGGTTTGTATCAAGTTTTCCTTCTCTTACAGTGCTGTTCTCTGCATAATATGCTCCCTCTGTCGGCTCTTACGACACCCATGGGATGATATAGGGTGGTGACATTCCGTATTCTTAATCCGTCACCACATGGACTATATTATATTGGACAACGGACAAGAATTGTATATACACAGAAGATAATGAAACTGATACTTTTTTGTGCATTATGACATTACACATCAACGAAATATAAATACCCTAACAACTGCTTGTACCCAATCTACTACATAATTACAAGCGTCTGAACGATGCTTAACGTTGCAAGAACTCATTAGAATCGGTCCAGTTGTGTCGTGCGAAGGACGTTTACAAAACTCCAACTGTTATGACATTTGCAGTTCTTTTTTTGCTTTTTAATTCTTTTTTATCAAGTTCATAAATCAAATGGCCGGTCCGCACCATTTTTAATTAAGTATACATTGAAGAATATTTGTATGACATAACTGTTACTTAGTTGACTATTGATTGCGTGAATTTGGAGCTAATGGTGAGATATAATACCTCATAAGGTATGATACAAGTTTAGGGTGCAGTGTTATAAGATTTTTTAAGAGCTTTATTATAAAAGTATAAAACACTTGTAACTATACCAGTTATTTTTTTAAACTATCGCGACTACTACGATATTTTTGTAGCAGGTCTATGTTGCCTAATTATTTGAAAGTATAGGTAAAATAACTAATATTTCCCTCGACGTTTCGGCATGGGTTACACCAGTCGTGGTCACAAAATGACATTAGCAGTTATATTGTTTTCTTGTTAACCGTTTAAAGAGTACCCTCTCTCATGTTCCCCAGTGTGGTGCCAACCCCTAAACGCAAGAAGGAGTCTTCGTTCGCGATCCTCGCGGAAACGCCCGTGTCGCGGCCGGCCAGCCCGCGGTCACTGCCCGTGGACATCAGGACACGAAGAGTCTCGCCTTTCAGAGGTCAGTATTTAATACAATCTCTCTTCATCATCATAATATCAGCCTAAAGACATCCACTGCTGCACATGGGCCTCCCCCAAGGCTCTCCACATAGACCAGTCATGGGCCACTTGCATCCATCCGTTGGCCACGAATCTTTACGTACGACTGCACGGTTGGTGTAGTGGTTTAAGCGGCCGCCTCACCACTTGACACTGCGCCGAGTGTTGTGGGTTCGATTCCCACTGAAGACAACACCTTTTGTGATTTATAAATTGTTATTTCGAGTTCCGGTGTGCAGTATGTCCGTTGATTGTATGTTTGTAAATTCTCCCGCGTAACAGGATTTATTAGTGTGGGAGATGTTTTAAAAAAAAAGAAATATATATCTATACTTCCGCACAAGCCCCCGTGTGGTGACGGATTAGGAATAGAAAATGTTACCACCCTATTTTATACCGTCGGTGTTGTAAGAGGCGTCTAAGGAAAATACACGAAGCAAATAGTATCCTCGAGCACAAACGGAACACTTGACATCAAATCCTTTTCTAACCTGTCTATCCAGCTTAGTTTAGTGAGGCCATTGTGCACTGTTTCAATATTTTGTCCAAGTTTTAGAAACTGAGAATCACCTGTTAAAACTTGATTTCCTTTTTTTAACCTTCAGTTCACTATTGGACAAAGACCCTGACTAGCTTCAGCAAGGCCTTTTTACACAGCCTACCTACCTTCACCATATTCTTTAGTAAAATTTTAATATCATAGATTCACGTACTAACAATATCATTTTCTTTTCTCCTCAGGTCGTGGTTTCCGCGAAGAGACATCTCGCCACAATACACCGAAAACATCAGCCACCAACTCAAGAGCGAACTCACCGCCAAGAAGAAGAACCAACTCCTTATCTAGGATAGACAAGATGGCCCAAACGGCCACGTTGCCCCTGCCAATACACACCCTGCCTAGACCACACTCTCCTAGGAACTTCCTGAAAGAAAACATCGAAGAAATAAGAGAACTCAGTGAGTTGAACAGAGAAAAGCATGAAGCTGAGGCTGAGAGAAAAAGAATAGAGGAAGAAGAAGCTATTCTTAAAGAAATGGGATTGCTTGATAAGAGTAAATCTGGCTCTAGAAGTGTTGTTGGGTCGAAAACGAATTCTAGAAGTAATTCGCCAAGTAAAATTAACTTGAGATCCAGATCCAACTCACCATCGGCTATACTACATTATGAGAATATTCCTGCTGGCAGCAAGGAGTTCATTAACGCTGATGATGGAATAAGGAAACCTGTGGTACACAGATCTAGACTGCGATCCATCTCAAAATCCCAGCCTCAGTCGAATGATGGTTCACCGAAACACTCAAAGATACCTAAACGGCAAAGCTCTGTCTCACCAACAAGGACGACAAACAAACGTGACATTTACGTTCCCCGGAGACCACTCGAAAATAATTTGAATAAAAATCCAAGATTTATTTCGAACAGTACAAGCAGTATTCACGAAACCATTAGGATAGGAAGTCAAGTTCATGATAAAAGAGCAAGCAAAAGTACTCAGCATTTGAGTATATCCCCAGCGCATATAAAAGGGAAACCACCAATTTCACCCGGCAGAGGAGGCCCACCGCCTTCCAATAAAGCTTTTAATACTAAACGTTTATCTCCTATAGTTGGTACTCCAAATAAAAGTCCTACAGATGATCTGAAACCAGGTTCTGCTAGAACGCCGATGAAGCCATCACCGATGGCTAGAAAAACTGTAAAAACTGCCGGTAACACACCTGCTACATCTAGATTGAATTCTAGACAGCCCAGCAGGACCGTCAGCAGAGAACCAAGTCCTGAGAAACCAAACCAACGTAAACCTAGACCAATAACAAAACCAAGCACCACAACCACGAAACCAGTAAATAGGTCCGCAAGCACAAAAACTGCACAGAAACCTGCGATACCAAAACCGGAACCGAAAAAGCCCATAAGCCGAACAAACAGTATTAAAAGCCTGACGAGAACTCCAAGCACAAAGAATTTGAATGAAAAGCCGCCTCTTAAGAAAACTATTAGTAAAAAAGATTTATCTGATAAATCTCAATCAACAAATAAAATTAACGAGGTAGGTAAAAGAGACTCTGTTAAAGATACTAAAAGGTCAATAAAGGGTAAGAGTGACGAAAAAGCTAAAAAGAAAATGGAGAATAAAAACACAAGCACGGACTCTATGACTGACTCTGAAGTAGCAAAGCAAGACAACGAAACACAATACGATAAACTAACGAACGATAGAAACGAACTCGTTATCCTGACGAAGAAAAATATTATGTCGATGACAACTGCTGCTATAACATCGCAACCACTCGAGGTTGTAGCCAAAGTAACCAGCCAACTACCCGCTGCATTTGAGAAAGCAAGAGAAAAAGGTATTTTTGAGAGATTAAGCTCAAAAGATTCTTTAGTTGGCAAAGAGGAAACCAAGGAGTCTGAGAAGCAAGAAAAAGAAAAGCCTAAGGAAAAGGAACATAAAAGAACAGAACTTAAAAAGACACATGATGATGATAAGCACGAGGAAAAAAGGCCTCCAAGGCAACCTAAGGCAACTATTGATAAAAGTAACCATGACAAGAACAGTCATGATAAAAATAGCCATGACAGTAAACCTACAGTTGATGATCACATAAAATTGCGACCATTGCAAGGGCCTTTTGATAATCCTCAATTAGAACGTGCAAAGCAAAAAATAGAGGCTATTTTAAAAGAACCCGAAATATCAACAGAAAATATTTTAACAGCATCCGCCAAATCTAGAGAACTCAGAAATACCGTTAAAGAAGCCGCTGAAAAGGCTAAAGCAGATGTTAAAGAAGTAAAAGACGAAGCAGCTAATAAAATAACAGAAGTAAAAGACCAAGCAGTTAAACAAACTGAAAAGATGACGGAAGAAATTCGAACAGAAGTTACGAAAATTGTTGACAGCATTATAACACCAGTTGAGCAGCCTAAAGACGTACCAGAAAAAGTAGTAAAAGAAGTACCAGAGAAGATAAAAGAAGTAAAAAAAGATATAATAGAACCGATCGTGACTGTTGTAAATGAGAAGAAGAAGAATGGTGGCTCAGCGATCGCGGAGAAAGTGAATGAGACTTTAGTGAAAGGTGATGGTGAGGTTGAAGTGCAAAGTTCTAACCTTTCTACTCCTGGCATAGAGAAGATTGTGATGGCAAAGAAGATGGCTGACGGAAACGGATCCGACTTATCGACTCATAGTAATGGCGGGTGAGTTTTCAAAATATTTTATGCTACTAGTTATTTTAAGCGGATAGGTATTGGAATTATGAACTTAAATAGCGTTTTAAAGTAGTTTTATTTATGTTTTCAGTAGTATGAAACATAAAGTAAGATGGAACTTAAATAACGACAAGATTTGGACATAATTCGCTTACTAAATCATTTATGTAGGAATAATAACCGCAACAAAAACATGGATTTCTAAATTGAAGCTTTAGGTACTGTTTTCGACTCCAGCTAAGCATGTAGAGAACCGAAATCGATCACAATCATATAGTGATAACTTACATGTTTTAATCTGGAACACAGAGTTATTCTATATGGAAGTTCAATGAATGTCAAAACTGTCATTACAACAGAAGGAGAATAAATACCACCAGACTTGTCCTAGATCATAGAGCATAGATATTTAAATAGAGGCACATTTCTTAAGGGCGCTCTGTAGACAAACTTTCTGTGACCAGTGTGACCCATGACTCGACGAGTGCAAGAGAGACGAAAGTTTCTCCTGTTTAACTTAACTACGAGAGAAAGAGAGACGGCGAACGACGCCAGCGCCGCTAACGGCGCCAACTACGTACTACACTGACAACCGTCAACACGCCAGTTGGAATCGGCACACAAAATCCTTAAGAAATGCGCTTCTATTATGTCAATCTGTGTTCATTGCCTAGATTAAGGCAATATGTCAAGGAAGATTGTCATTTAAATGAAACTAGCTAACCCGTCGATCTTTGTACCGCCTCATTTTTCTTTTAACTTTTTATTAACGGACACTTAAAAGAAAGATTTATGCAATATGTGCTGTCGTTTGAAAGCTATGCGCGTAAAACAATTTTTATTAAGGTACATAGGTTTAAAATTGCTACAAATTTTATTCAAAAATTTTCACAAATTATAGCATTAGACTTCGTATAACAAATTTATACAGACAAGGATAGCAGTAAAATTGAGCTTTTTAGTAATAAGGCCCACAATAGTAATAATAATTCTATACCTAATTAACTATCACCGTGGTTGAATGTGTAAAATGTGCAAGTCAACATATTGAATGATTATTGCAATTCATATCCAAAAAAAAACTAAAATTGGGTGCTATTGGATATATCAATCTATCGTCTCTACATAGGAATGTAAACTTTCGTGGTCATTCACTTTAGTTAGATATATATTATCTTTCGGGATATTTAGCTTTGTATCGAGTACTCGATATTTTGGCACTATTATAATCGTCATGATCGTGGACGTAGGTACAGACTGATATTTTGTCTCTGCCGCTCTTTTTTAGACGTTCAACACATAATTAATGAGAAAAAGTAATGACTTTCTAATATATTACAAGAGCATAATACTTTTGGGAATAGGTCTGCTTTCACTATACATCCCAATGGAATTTGTTGAATGCATTAGAAAATACATTGCGTTGCCGGTACCGGGTTCTGTTCCTCTGAGAAATCAACAACTATCGAAATCCGTATAAAGAGATATGATAATTGATGAATTTGATATGGTTTTGAGAAAATTAATCTCATTGAAAAACTATGTTGTGTCATAATTATAATATTGTATTTACTAGCGATTGCTCGTGGCATTTTACTGTACAATCAAACAAGTCGGCGCTGGACCAGTTTGAAAAAAAATCCCTTTGCTCGCTCATAGAGTCGAGGCACACTAGAAACTGGTTTTGTATACGAGTGTCAATGTGCGTGTAAAGTAGCACTGGAAGCGACGATGTCTTGCTGAGCGATTCTCGCCCTTATGGTGGTCGAGCGGGAAGTTGTTCGACTGTACAAACCTACACATCGATGATGAAAGTATGCTATCATCAGTCTTGTATATTATCTGTTCCACTGTTGGACACATGGCCCTTCTTAAGGGTCAGGACATTGTCCACCATGAGACCCAGTGCACACTTCACATATCTTTCGAAAATATTAGGGAAAACTCTGAGATGCATGGTACATGGTACCCCCAAGACACGCCCAAGATGTCTTTAAAATTAACTTCGAAAATCAGAGGTCCCAAGTTGAACCCAAGACCCTCCGTGTCTGTAAGTCTCTACACTATGATATCGCTGCCCAGTGTCCACGACATTGCCGTCGCAACAAATGTTTTCTAACATCTTCTTTATAGACTGTACCATTAGGTAGCACCCTTAGGTACCTCACCTTACCTTAGACATCTCGGTAGCCTTATTACACAATAAGGATATAGTATACTAACAGTCTTAGTTCTTAGTAACTTGTATGTTTATATATTGTCTAGTATCCACCGTACAAGCTCTGCTTAGTTTGGGAATAGATGGTGTTGCGTGTTTTGTGGTAGAATATCTGTACGTATAAAATTGCGTTACTGACTGACTGACAGACAGCGACAGCCAAAACTGTTGGACGTTTTCACATTGTTCGTATTCTTATCAAGCCTATCGGGAGATACCACGAACTGCCATGAAGCGGGTAATTAGTTCAAATCCTCGGCGCGCATCACTGTCTTATCGAATTTATGTGCGTACTAAAGGACACCAGCAGCTATACGCCTGCACATTTTTTTAAATTTATCTGTTTTGACCGATCCCGTGGGTATTTCGGGAAATCCCTTCTTAGTGTACCCCTACGGTCCCCAAGGCATATGTATGCCAAATTTCAGCTTCCTGCGCCCAATAGTTTTGGCTGTAGCTTGTCTGTCAGTCAGTCAGTAACGCAAAGATTTTATATATACAGACTAGAGGACGCCAGCAGCTACGCCTGCATTTTTTTTAAATTTACTCGTTTTTGCCGATCCCGTGGGAATTTCGGGAAATCCCTTCTTAGTGTACCCCTACGGTCCCCAAGGAACATACATGCCAAATTTCAGCTTCCTGCGTCCAATAGTTTCGGCTGTAGCGTGTCTGTCAGTCAGTCAGTAACGGAAGGATTTTATATATTAAGAAGATTGATGAATAAAAATCGTCAGTCATAGTTTGCCCAGTGCCTTGAAAAATACGTTGAGCCGTCTGTCTTGACTGTACCTCGGAAAAACATATACTGACATTGGGGCTGAACCCTGGAATAGGTCAGACGGCAGCCACTCTGTTGATGGAATATTTGGGTTAGACTAGAATGCGGATCCTGGGCTGAAAGTCTTAGATGCAACCGGGATAGCGCTAGGACGATGGCTCTTAGTACGCAAGGTTTACACTTTGTCTCTTGCTATTTAAAACATTAAAACACCGATAGCCGAGTGGAGAGACCGACAGACTGCTACGCAGAGGGTCTCGGGTTTGAATCCACGGCGCGCACCAATTACTTTTCGAAGTTAAGTGCGTATTAAATTATTAATTATCGCTTGCTAAACGGTGGAGGAAAACATCGTGAGGAAACCTGCATGTCCGAGAGTTCTCCATAATGTTCTCGAAAGACATGTGAAGTCTGCCAACCCGCACTTGGCCAGCGTGGTGGACTATGGCCTTACCCTTCTCATAAGTGAGAAGAGGCCCGTGCCCAGCAGTGACAGGGTGACAGGGACAGTATAAAGGGCTGATGATGATGATTTAAAACACACAAATAAAATTATTATGCAGAATTAACGCCCTCTACATTTTTCCAACATAAAAAATCGAAAACACGACTTTTCTCCGTGAGACATTCTGCGTAGCAGTCTTTTTTTGTCTCTACATTAGGATACCATTTACTCACAAGTACCTACAATAGTACAGTTCTAGCCGGTGGTCAATGGCCCAGACAGTGGTCTTGCGAGCCCTCTGTATCAGCTAACAAGCGAGCAGTATCGAGCGGACCGTGGCGTGACCGCCGACTGATTAGCATACACGATGTAGGGTTGAATCACACAGTTTTGTAGATGCATGAAAAGCGCAGTGGTTGATATAGCCGGTCTTACACCGGCTGTTGAAGGTTTGGTCAAAGGAATACATTTCTAATTAAATGCTAAAAGGAAGTAGAAAATATAGACGGCGTAAGGCAGTGATTGGAATGGGAAAGGACGTTTGGGCCACTATAATATATTAGAGATACTATACAAGACCGGTACGTGTGGTGACGGATTAATAATACGGAATGTCACCACCCCATATCATCCCATGGGTGTCGTAAGAGCCGACAGAGGGAGCATATTATGTAGAGAACAGCACTGTAAGAGAAGGAAAACTTGATACAAACCCTATACCAACCCGTTTGGCCAGCGTGGTATAGTAGGCCAATTCCTCCTTTCAAAGGAGAGGCGTGGTCCAGCAGTGGACTGTTAAAGGCTGATGATGATGATACTAGACTAGCTTTAAAGGCATCCGTCAACCCGGAGTGTTAGCCCGTACCTCTGATATGATTATGCCAAAAACCTTTCATACCATTATCTTGCATTATTCACCGCTGTCCAGATGTTGCTTGGAGGCGCTGTTGATGGTTTAACCTCTAGCAATACATCCTAATTAGGTACTGCAGGGAGGAAGTAGTAAACATGGGAAAAGGTGTAGGACAGTGTTTGAAATGGTAAGG
This sequence comes from Euclidia mi, assembly GCA_944739405.2. NCBI lineage: Eukaryota > Metazoa > Arthropoda > Insecta > Lepidoptera > Erebidae > Euclidia > Euclidia mi. Next base: position 38,734,623 of record OX123205.2, on the reverse strand, counting down.
TCATTAAGAGCCCTCTTATACTTTTTTGAGCTTGTCCTACCAGCGTTCCCACTATTGTATAAACTGTGTAGCCAGGTTCAACAGCAGTGACCATAGAAGACACCGAGTTTTGAAACTCGTGAAGTCCCGGGGAAAGTCAATCTGCCTTGGAACGAATTTAATTAGTATTATAATGAAGGAGTTGGAAACAATCAAATCAATCGATTAATCCTCACAAACTTTCGTTTTTATAACACTACTAGGAAAGGACTGCCTCCGTGGTCCAGTGGATAGCGTATGCGACTGCTGATCGGAGGTCCCGGGTTCGATTACCGGGTCGGGCAAAAGTGTTACTGGGTTTTTCCGAATTCTCAGTAGCTGCACGGAGTCTGGTGATGAGCTCGGTAACGGCAATAGGTTGGCCCCCTATTACGTAGGACCTAAAAATTCATGGCGAAATGTGGGTGTAGTATTACACCTCTGCCTACCCCTTCGGGGAAACTGGCGTGAGACTGTAAAAAAATATATTAGTAAAAGTATATTTCTGCCTCCCTCTTCTGCAAAATTACGCGTGAATCTACAAATCTAGAGCAAACAACCCTTTTCACCTCAAAACTAAGAATAATTGACCCCAATCTCCCCAATCTGCTATGACGACATCAGCCCCGAGCCAAGGTTGCCGCTCTACAGAATTACTTTAACCTATATACCATTAATTTCCGTTGCGTAAAATACACTTATATTAAATTTTGCCAACCCTATTGACGGGAATGTGATGCGGCACAAAAATTTCGGCGTTCTGATAACATGACTGTCATGTATTACAAGAAACTACTTTAGACGTGGCACGTGTAGCGAAAAAGTGGAAGGAAATTAAGCATTGCGAAAATGTTCATAATTCTCTAGTAAAATTGTAAGCATTACAACACAAGATTTAACACTAGGCACGTAGTATGATACTAACAAATACATATGTAATATGCGGCATTTTAAAGATGTTTCTAACGCCCTAAGTCTACCGACATGATGAATATATTGATGTCCTATGCAAAATATGACCTACATAACTTGGCCGCCGAAGCACCCTGCTCTCAGTTCCAGATGTCACGCACAAATTTACTTATCCGAATGATGAGTGCCGTGGCTTGAGCGACACCTGGTGGCAATTGGTGGTGTCATGTGTCATATCATTGAGCCACCGGGTCTTATGTGACGTAAAGAGCACTATGATTTGTTCTGTGCCTGGGTGTAATTTACCAATAGTATTTATTTTTTTAAGAACTTCAAGTATGTTTATTCGTATCAGTTCTCAGATTGATATAGTGCGCTCTGCCCGGCTTGGGATCGAAGGATAATGTCAAAGGATATTATAATTATTTAACATGATGATCATTTATTATCATTATAAATATTTGTTTGGAGATACTAACAGACGAATCAGATATATAAGGCAAATGTGTGTGGGCAAGTCGGTCGCGGCAGACCTCGGCGGACATTTGTCGCCCAAATTGGAGATATCCTGAGAAACGGAAACGTCCGAGATACCCGAAACCGGCGAGCATGTATGAAAAGAGTAATGAGTGTAGAGGAAGCGCGTGGGGTTTGTAAGGATAGGAGCAAGTGGCGTTCTGTTGTCTCTGCCTACCCCGACGGGGAAAAGGCGTGAGTATATGTATGTATGTATGTAGATACTAACAGGCTGCAAGACCAGGGGTATTGGTTTCAAACCCACGCCACAGTGCGCGATACTGAGTTTTCCAAGCTATGTGCGTATTAAATTGTTAATTTTCAATGGCTCTCAGCAGTCTCCGCCTAGAAGAGCACTTTAAGACATCGGTCCCGGCTGTAACGAGTCAGTAACTACCCTTAAATTTACTGACACTGGCCAAATCAATAAAATATCGCTATCCTTTTGGGTTGCATAATTCAGACGCCGTTCACTCCGTAGAAAATAAATTTGGGATCTGGATCTGAAAGTGGTATTGGATGTAAATGGAATAGCCCTTACGCGATGATGATGACTAAAATTAGTAAGAAAGATGAGAGGAAATGTTATATAGGTACCACTTTATAAGATCGTGTTAAAACCCAAAGAGTAGGAACGAAACCAGTATTTTCATAATTATTATATCGTCATCGTGTGTATTTCTTCTACTAAAGTCTTCGACTCTCAGAAAACACATGACATCTGTTTATCTGTAATTTTTAGAAAAAAAGAAACATAATGTACCTCCGTCCTTGTCCCCCAGATAAGGACATTCCAATCAAAGCCGTATTCCTAATGGCGCGGATACACTTGTTACAAAACAAAACAAATGAGTGTTTTTAGCGAGCATTCTTACGAACTTTCTGGCGAGCCTTAAGAGCCGAGAATATAGAATATACATAGAAACCGCGGTGCAATGGCGGTTAAACCTAATAGGTATATTTGCTTGGCTTATGATTTTTATTTTTTATCTAATGTAAGAGAAAGCTAAATATACAAATGACGTTTCGAATCTTCATAGGTTGTCACTTATTTTAATTTGACTGGTGATGGACTTACTTAGAATGAATATCGATAAAATATCGACATGTTTACAATAAATCCTTAGGTTTGGTTTACTCAGAATTAATACCGATTGAATCTTGACAAATCCTCAGATTAAGTAACATAAGCGAATAAATCAAACTTAAACACCAATCAACACAAATCAACTGCCCCGTTGGTCTTGCGGCAGTCGCGGCATAAATGTGCGCGTGGGATTGGAAGGTCTCGGGTTCGATTCCCGGGCCGGGCAGAGTGTTATTGGGTTTTTCCATTAGGAAATTCTCAGTAGCAGCACGGAGTCTGGTAATGTGCCCGGTACAGCAATAGGCTCGCCCCCTATTACGTGGGACCTAAAAATTCACGGCGAAATGTGTGTGTAATATTACACCTCTGCCTACCCCTTCGGGGATACAGGCGTGAGTCTATAAAAAAAACACCAATAGATAATGATTAAATTTATTTTTTGAATTACCATTTTGATGAATAAAGCAATTGATATTTATTATATCACTAATAAGCAATTAGTGACATGATCATTGCCACGTAATGGTTTTCGAATTCAAGACCACCGTACGCATCTCTGATTTTTGGAAGTTATGTGCATAATATTTAGGTAATTATGGCATGCTATGATGTAGGAAAACATCGCAACAACATCTGCATGGCTTAGTTGTTGTTTCCCGCAAATGGTTTTATAACTAAACCTTTATAAACGTGCACGTTTTGAGGATATATTTGTTACAGCACTAATGAATGAATTTGAATTTAAAAAACATACTAGATCGTGTCTGATGGCAACTAGACATTGAAGTTACTGAACTTCAATGTCCGCTTGACATTCAACTAAAAACACTATTTGTCCCTGATTTGGTTACATACAATAATAAAATGCAGATCTTAATTTGAATAGGTTTAATAAATCACACAAGTGTCTATTCCTATGTTAAAATTTATTTATCAATATCGAGGTTTTATCAACATTCTATTGAAAGGAATTCTGAGTAAACCAGATCTGAGGATTTATTTTAAACATTATCGATATTTTCTCGATATTCATATAAGTAAGCCCATCATTAGTCAAATTAAAATTAGTAACAACCTACAAAAATTCGGATAGTCAATTGTATATGCAGTGGCGTAGCGTGGGTTTCTGCCGCCCGGGGCCGTTCGGCAATTTGCCGCCCCCTTTTTACCCCAATGTTTTTGCATAAGTGTAATGTTTTTTCCGGTTTTGGTATGATTGCATGTTTATAAGTATGTCCTTTAGTTTGGCTCTACACCCTAAACGGCTTAAATAATAAAAAAATAATGTTGTCGTTTGATTCAATATCATAATGATAGAGCATAGGAGCATAATAATTTTACGACAAAAAGTGGCAACTCTCAGCGGTGTTAATGGGTCGCGCACGGCAGCGGACGTTTCTTTGCTGCAATATATAGCTTAGGCTAGGCCTAGACGGCTTAAAGGATTTTAAAGCCTGGAGTCGACTACATCCGAACCGCGTCGAATCGCGCCGAGTCGCATTTTATCCGTGTGCGTTCATTACAGACGAATCGAATCGAAGCCAGCAGTCGGCGACTGGCTGTTGTAGTTTGTGCTTGTGTTGTCAATGATAGATAGCTCGGACGAAGATTATGTTCTTGTTTCAAATTCGTTCATTATTCTTTCTTCCCATATATTTTGTCTACGCTGCTCGTCATGATAATGAGTATCTTCATGATCATAATTTGTTTTTAGACGCACGCCTGTATCCCCGAGGGGGTAGGCAGAGGTGTAATATTACACCCACATTTCGCCATGAATTTTCAGGTCCCACGTAATGCCGGGCGAGCCTATTGCCATACCGGGTACATTTTTTTAATTTTTTTTACCACATTCACACAACACCATCTAGTCCCAAACTAAGCAGAGCTTGTACTATGGGTACTAGATAATGGATAAACATACAAATATACTTTCTTTTTTGTAAATACATAAATATTATACATAGAAACACCCAGACCAAGACAAACACCCATGTTCATGCACTCAAATGTTTGACTTGAGCGGGAATCGAACCCGCGACCTTCGCCGTAACAGTCGCTTACACTCCCGCTACGCCAACCGGCCGTCCACATTACCAGACTCCGTGCTTCTACTGAGAATTTCCTAACGGAAAAACCCAATAACACTTTGCCCGACCCGGGAATCGAACCCGAGACCTTCCAATCCCGCGCGCACGTTTATGCCGCAAGACTAATGAGGCAGTCATAATAATTAAGTTCAGTATATTTCTGAACTAGCGAAATTAACAGCTCTTCATTCATTTCAATAACTTTTTATGTAGGTATTTACGCCATGTAGTCCCGTCTACACTCATCCGCTGAACCGCGTCCACTAAGGCGCGCCGAGTTGAGTCGAAACGCGTCGCCGCAGAAATTCGCCTGCCGAGCGATGCGCGCGGTAGATTCGATTCGGCGCGCCGCGGCTCGTCGCTAATGAACGCAGGTTCATAGAAATATATAGGAGGCGACTTTCTGCGTTTCGATTCGGCTCGACTCGGCGAGCCTAGTGGACGCTAGCCTTTATAAGTTAAATTTTGATATCCGTTATATCACTAGGTGTTTTGTTGTTTTTAAGAGGCATGGCTTCTGTATGTCAGTAGTGGTGCGTCAGTAGGGCACTGTGGTCGTCGTTACTAAGTCTAATTGTTCTGAACAAGAGTCGATAAAACCTTGCAACGTCTTCGAGAATCTCGAACTTTGATTTGACGGTGCGGCCATCCGCCGTCGTAGTGTCGTTTGATTGTGTCGCCTCAACTGCAGAACAAAATCTTATGATCCCCGGGGTTTTCTCAGGCTCGATGGCCCGAGTGTTAGAGCGTCGGAGGTCTCGTCACGTAAGCTTTCGTATTTGTCGTTTTACGGCCTGTCCTTCCGGCGAAGACAGCCGACGCCTGACAGTATGGCATCTCGCGTCTTTTCCTCATCAATTCGAGAGTCTCGGCTGGCAGTTTAGACTCCTTGCTTTTTTCTCTATGCGGAGCAGATCTTTCGAGACGAATCTCCAAGTATCGTGACCACTGTGGCCGTCGGCTCCGATTTTCGTTTCGCCGTGTTCTTGTACTTCCACTTTCGCGGTGAAGTACTGAGCCTTAGTCTTACTTATTGGCCTTAGCCATTTCGTCAGGGTTAGTTGAGTTCGGCGCATAAAATTGTATCATCACCTTTAGGCCGCTCCTATTGGTGAGTTCCAACACACTACAGACTTTCCAAACTGTTCCTCCTGACCAGGAAATCGACGCCACCCCAAAAGTAGGCCGCCTTCTCGATGGTATCAAAAGTTACCTGACTCTAGAGTTACCATGTCCTCCCCCTGTCTTCGGACTTCTGATAACCTCAGTATGTGCCACTTTGTGTGACTTAATTCTACATCGAGCTCGGCGAAGTGTTCTTTTGCCGTAGATTACGTCAGTTATAGGGCGCAAGGTATACCGTATAATTGATTTTGATAGCCTGCCGAAGCCCGGTAGTCCTGATGAATTATTAATTTTTATTATTATACCTAATTATTTTCGCAAAAATAGAGTCCAGATCTGTAAGTTTATTGACAAAACCTGCGTCACATCCCACTTGGTTGTGTCCAAAAATTCGCAGAAGGCGTTTGTAACTAATATGTGAAATAATTGGCTTTCATTTTAACGCAAAGCTCATAAACATTGGAGTCCAAATTCAAGTGCTTAGCTTAAAGTTAAACTGCAGGTGTGAATATTGTCTTGGGAGACTTGTACCTGCCTTCTTCCTTAATCAACAATAAAGATTGTGTAGTAGTTAGGAGCAAATCAAAAATAATGTCAATAAAAAAAAATAACGCTGGCATTTCATCGACACGCGGCGCCCTTATTGCCCTGGCGCCTGTGTAAGCCGCACACATCGCACACAGGGGTGGCTCGGCCATGATATGAATTAATAAATTTAAATTACTCCTAACACGCTCGCAGATCACCGGCATATTACAACCCATTAAAGAATTGATAAGCAAAAACTACGGATTACCGTGACAAAATAAAAAAAATACACCCATATCCTAAACAAGTCTTCACGTAATAAAAGTCCCAACAAATACATTCTGTAAAAAATAGCTATGTCTCGATGAAGCTGCTTGTTTATCTCTAAAAAGTAATGAAATCTCTAGACAAAGTTGAGCCAAGTCTAAGGTTCCTTACTGCAATTTCTTTATTATGATATTTAAAGTTATATGACTTGGCCATGGACCTGTACCGTAGAAAACATTGCCAAGTATAGTCTCAAATAGGGGCCTGAAAATGCGGCGAAATGGTTCCAGAAAAGGATGGTACGGCAGTGTTGCTTAGCGCTCGATTTGGCGGGGGCACTCCCTTGTCCCCAGATGTAGTCGCGGATTTCCCTATAGGCCAAGTAGGCTCGGGCCTAGGGCGGCAAAATTTTGTCGATTTTTTTTATGTAGTTACCTACGTGCCTGCGCCTGCGAGTCAGCATCATCATGTCAGCCTAGAGACGTCAACTGCTGGACATAGGCCTCCCCCAAGGTTCTCCACACCACAAAGACTGATTTTGAGCCGCCCGCATCCAACCGCTTCCCGCGATCTTAACCAGATCATCGGTCCACCTTGCTGGAGGCCTACACCTGCTGCGTCGTCCGGTACGTGGTCGCCGGACGTGGTGCGCCTACGTGTAAAAACTCAAAAATGTGTCCATATAGCATCCCTCAAAAAAATTACATGTTACGCACGTAATAATTATATCCGTCATACTCCCAACGCCCGGCCCCCACCGCACGCAGGCTTCATAAAAAAACCCCTACCATTTTTTATAAATTCAGCACATAGGGGGCGGCAATCTTTCGGAGGCTTAGGGCGGTCAACGTATCAAATCCGCCCCTGCCCAGATGAGGATGATTTTGTTTTCGATTGTTGTTCTGTTCGACAAGACTCAAATTCAGCCGCGCCCCTGCCTAGTTCCTACAGCGCCCGCGCTGCCGCGCGGTCCTACTCGGATCGAGTGCGCGCGCTTAGTATACCTATATATTTTATTTTCGCGGCCTCTTTTGCCGCCCCCTTAAATGTGCCGCCCGGGGCCATGGCCCCCCCGGCCCCCCCCACGCTACGCCACTGTGTATATGTATCTTGCTCTTACACTAGATATAATTCATAAGTCAAAGAAAAGTAATTATATTGCGTCAAACTGCTGTTGTAATACGGATTCTATGTTTTTTCTATATTCTAAGGATTAGAGTGTTCGCTAGAAAGATCGTCTAAATGTACGTATAGTGCATTCATTCTTATCTGGCAAAAATGGTAAACAAATATGGCGGACAGATAAGTACGTCCGTAAGGCTAGTGATGGGAAACATTGCATGAACTAAATCAAGTTTCACTTAAAATTCATTCAGTGAATAAAATAAAACATATTAGAGATAGAGTTTTTAAACTTTTAATGTTTTCGATGAGAGTAGAAATAGAAATGGTATTTTGGTTCATGTAAAAGGTTTTATTTTTTTAAATGTACAAATATTATGTGAGATTGTCAGTGTCGATAGACGTTGTGGTTTCATAAAAACTTGTTTGTGATGTGACGTTAATTATGAATCTGGGGGTTGCTCCACCCGACGCATCATCAATAAACCCATTGAGCATCATTTTATTTTCCTGTTTGATAACATGTTCGATGCATTTTTCCACGATTCAGGATCAATTTTGGCAATGCTCTCTTTTGTTAAATCTTTTTTTTTTTATTTCTCCCATCTTAAAAATTTTATTATTGCAGCCAATATGCGATTTTATTTGTGCCCATATTAATTCTATTAGGTTTAGTTCGCAATGATAAGGTGGAAGGCGAACAACAATAATATTTTTCTTGGCCGCCATTTCATCAACCACTTTTATATTTAAATCTTATCTGAATTTAAGGCAAAATGCGTTTATAAATTAATACTGGTAAGTGAATGTAAACACTATTTGTCATTATAATGACTTCAACAATTAGCGTTAGCGATATGTATCGCCCGCCCCCATATATCATGTAATCGTGGTTACGATTTCTGACTGCAATCAGAGAATGGATACTTTTTCGATTACTTTCGGTATATGTTTTCATGATTGATGGTTACAAATTACATTTTGCCCATCTCTGACTAGAAAAAGGACAGGACTTTGCCTGGCAGCGTATTTCCATTTCCGTGTTCAATAGGAGGCAGTACTGCCTTGACACACGCACGGGTTTGTCGCGCTAACAGACTTTACAAAATCGTGCTCAATTCAAGGCATGTGTCCTCCAATCGCGAACGGATTTGCAACACCAACTGTTCTACTAAACACGTGTTCAATTCAGGGTACGCGTCATCCAATTTGCAAGGAGTTTGCCTTGATTAAGCGTCACAAATCCGTGTGTGTTCGAAGTCTTGCGACCATAGCTTGGTGTGAAAGTATTTATATTGATGCCTAATTCGTCTAAGAAATTTGTTGACGGAGCCCTGCTTCGCAGGGCTCCTATTTTCGCATGCAGGGCCACAAGAAGACCTAACATAACCTAAGCTGCACGGTTGGCGTAGTGGTTTAAGCAGTCGCATAGCAAATTTTATGACAAAGTTCTAAGCATCGCCTTGAACACGTGTTTAGTAGAACAGTTGGTGTTGCAAACCCGTGCGCGATTGGTGGACACATGCTTTGAATTAAGCACGATTTTGTAAAGGCTGTTAGTGCCACAAACCCGTGCGTGTTTCAAGGCAGTACTGCCTCCTATTGAATACGGAAATGGAAATGCGCTGCCTGGCAAAGGGGGGCGCACAAAATAAATATTTTTAAAAAGACTCTGACAGTCAATTCTAGCGGAGTAATTCTATTTTTAAATTTCGCTGTTTTGTATGGAGATTTTTAACCCATATCTGGGGGCACGGCAGTGCCCCCACCAAGTCGAGCAAAAAAGCGCCACGGCCGTACCATCCTTTTCTCGAAGCAATTCAGGGCATTTTCGACCCCCTATAACTTCGTTGTGGATAAAACTGCCTGATTTTTTTTAACCATGCATTTTACTTTTCCATCCATTTTTCAATGTTTTCATTCATACAAACAACAAAAATGAATTAGCTAAATTGGTGCAGCAGTTGTTGTCTATCTGAGTTTGAGTTTTATTTATTAAGATATATAAAAACTACACTTACTTACACTTACTTTTATCTCTCGGTTAGTTACAAGAGTCCAATCAGTTGCAATCTCAAAGTCTTTTGTACGTAGCCTGGTTGTCGATCAAGAGAAATAATAGTTGGAATGAAAAGCTAATACAAATCCACAAGCAAGTCAGGTCGGTCGTAAGCAACTTCAAAATCGTTCTAGATAGAATACCCGAAATGTTTGACGCCAAACTCTTTTCATTATTGTTGCTCTCAGTGTTGCTTATTAATAAGGATTTTACAACAATAATGCCAAAAAATATATTTATTGACTTATCGGTTTTTATCCATATTGTCTGCAGTGAAAAGCTTTTAATTTAGGCCCTTATGAAAATTGACCTCAGTTTAGTTAATTAAATCATTTTATACGGATCTGAATGTTCTTTACCATTACCATAAACGAATTACAATATATTAATACTTTTTCTATAATCATTCAATTTTATCATTCACTTCATCCCATCTCTACAGTCAAATGTCATATTGACAAGACATCGTAATAATCTGTGGTTTGAAGTGTCATCACAATTACGATTTTCTTTAAATAAGTATGTTTTAAAAGGGAAATATGAAGCTATTTTAGGTGGAAAATAATGTGTTGGTATTTGAACTACATTGTAAATATTTTCTAGTAGCATATATTCCGTGATGCGGCCACAATCTTGTGATTTGTGATGAAGGTATGTTTGTTTACTAGTTGTGCCAGGTAAAGATGAACGCACTTTAGCAATGTTCGGCTCGGTTCGTTGTTCGGTTCGACAAAACAAAAAACCGGCGAATGCTCGCTGTTCCGTTACAAGTGAATGTTCAGGTGTATCAACGGCAAAAAAAATAATCTTAGTACACCTTTCGTGAACCGAGTTATACAACTTGAACTCCCCTACAAAACTATTAGATAATAAACAGCCGTCGACTCAACGTCATTGTTCACTATACAATGCCGCTATTGTTCATTGATATCGTTATACACTTTTATGAAACCTATCAATGGGTACAATAACTTTATTAGACGACTATTAATTTCCCTTTGGGCGTTTTAATTCGGTTTTTGAAGGGATAATGTAGTACGGAGTGTAGTTTAGCGTATGACTTTACTCGTATTTTTCTGAATACATGGAATACTGCATTAAACTTTTTATATATGTATATTCACGCTAGTTAATGGTTAAGCAGAGGAACACGTACTTGGTATATTAGTTGTGATGATTAGTAGTAGACAATTTTCATAAACATTGGTTTTAATTTTTTTCATATGTTCACGCCTGTATCCCCAAAGGGGTAGGCAGAGATGTAACATTACACCCACATTTCACCATGAATTTTTAGGTCCCACGTAATAGGGGGCGAGCGTATTGAGCCGTTACCGGGCACATCATCAGACTACGTGCTGCTACTGAGAATTCGGAAAAACCCAGTAACACTTTTGCCCGACCCGGGAATCTGACCCGGGACCTCCGATCAGCAGTCGCATACGCTAACCACTGGACCACGGAGGCAGTCAAGTTTTACAATATTATCTTTCTAAATATAAACAAAATTACTGCAAATAGGTTTAATTGTTAATTTTGTTACCATGATAACTTTAAAATTTTACCAATCATTAGGTACAATGTTAAAGACTGAATGTTATTTAATTTGACACTTGCTTAGATTAACGTTTATTGATTTTGTAAAAGATCATTATGTTAAATGGTACCCAAGTTCCAAGGCCTAGTTTGGGAACATCAAAACTTTATTAAATTTTGTTAATTGTTTAAATACATATTTAAAGAGCTCACTTGTTGGGCCCTCTCTTAATATATTTATTAATTAAACTATTATTATCATACTATCTTAGAGGATGAGAGGTCTATGATCAGAAGTCTTACAATATTATTTCACTTTGATTAATTTTCTGCTTTGATAAGTTGCAAAGCCAAATAATATCCATTATGTACCTTCCATGTTGCTTGTTTACCAACATACTACTTATAAACAAAAGGCATTATAACTAGCAAAATTGGTGACCTGTTAGCAGACTTGTACCCTCAATAACCTGGTTATACAAACCAGAGATTATGACAATAATGGCTACATACACTTCTCCATTAAACTACATATTGGTCAACTAACTATTGGTAATTTTTCATTGAACTACGAATTAATGCTTAATTCAACCTTCTTCGTTTGATGAGGACATATTATTTTAAATATTTATTCGAGAAATAGATTGGGTTATAATTATTTTTGCGGCGATAGCCTAGTGAAGAGACCAACAGACTATTATGCAGATGTTTTTGGATTCAATTTGACGACATGCACTAGTCACTTTTCAAAGTTATTAGTGAACTAGCTGTTGCCCGCGTTTTCTACTTCGCGCACCCGGTTAATTTATAGCCTTAGTTACTGCTTGGTACTTCAGCTATCTGAAACTCCCGTCAAAATCGGTCCAGCCGTTCCAGAGATTAACGAGAACAAACAGACAGACAGATGGACAAAAATGGTAAAAAATCATCATTTCGCTGTATGTACCGTGTATAGATCCATATGCATTAAGTAAAAAGCTGTTATTTTAATATTACAAACAGACACTCCAATTTTATTTATATGTTTAGATTAAATTGATAATTTTCTTTTGCTTAAAGGTAAAGGTAAACATCGTGGGGAAACCTACGTGCATAGGAGAATATAGCAGGAGGGCCATGCGCACCCCAGTATGGTCAGCCCCCGTGTCTTAAAGTTCTCCGTATCTAATTATCTCGAAAGGCATGTGAAGTCTGCCAACACGCACATGGCCAGCGGGGTGGACTTTCGTGTAACCATTCTTAGTGAGTGTCAATGCCTAATAGGGGCTCAAGCCTAACAGCATTACTTACATGGCCACAAGACCCTAACACCATTGTCTTTTAGTGTTGTGTCTGTCCGCCATTCTGTTTGTAGTTTTATTCGTTAAGTACAGAGCAGAGTTTTAATGCAAGATCCCTAGAACATTTTGGAATCCAGCGCGAAAAATAAATTACGCAGCAACAGACCCAGTAAATGGCGCTGTTGTGGAAATACAAAAAAATACGTGGATGTAACCGCAGATCACAGTTTGTAAACTTAGCTCATTGAATACTCATAGAATTGTAACAATATTAAAGCTCATAGTTTATTTTAATTATTCCCTTAAACATGATCGACTATTCCTGTGCGAACATATTATTCAATCCAATGATGGACAAATGAAAACCTCATGTAAAATCCTGATAAATCATCATGTATTGTTGCGCTAGATTTCCCCACGATTATCCAGTTAATCACAGTGAAATGAACCTTCACGTGAGAAATATACTTCTTCCCATTGTGGTCGGCTCGCTTTTGCCCTCTAACGTAACAAAATGGACAATGGATGGGATCTTACAACTTTCAAGCAGGAAAATGTGTGGTGAAATTTTCACATTGACATGATTGTCATGGATACTTCTGGCAAGCAACCATTCAATATCTGCATATATGTAATAGGCTTGTGTTCACTAAGAATAAATCGGTTTGATTGTATAGTTGGTGCCACGAGAAGATAGACTTTTTGTAAACAAACATTCAGGGCTTCACAACCTTTTTTCAAACAGTTGTGTTTTAGATTTTATACTTTTTGAACAGTCTTTTTTTTCGATGCCTAATTATAACACTATGTTTTTAAATTTATATTGTAAAATTTTACTAAAATAAAAATATTTGATTTTGTGTTTGAATGGTCGAATGTTCATAAGTTTGCCGATTTATTTGTCGTTTTACACGTAATTTATTCTGTAAATTAAGGGAGAATAGAGTACTATGTATGTTAATGATAGAGTACATACATGTTACTCTAATATGGTCAAAGTAGCCTACCTTTAAATAATTGACCAACAATGAATAATATTACAGATAACTAGCTGGTACATTGCATAACAATTTCTAGGCATGTTGATTTTACGATCTTTATGAATGAAATTGTCAGAATGAGCTTAAACAAAATCCATTAAAAGTTACGGTAGTCTGAAAACGCAATTAATTTTTTAGGTATTAAATCATTTTCTGAGCGCCTAATAGTTTGCCATCTGCTATTCTGCACCCGCGAGATGCTGGCAGCGGGAAGAGCGTTGTGATCCTATAAACTTGTATTTAATTATACAAGGTTATATAGCGGGTCTTACTCGCGATAAATCTTATATTCAAGGCATAAATACCTCGGATTTTGCAAACGTTTCGGCTGACTTGCTTCAGCCGTGGTCGCGGCGTAGAAGATTTATCGCGAGTAAGACCCGCTATATAACCTTGTATAATGTATACTAATCGCGAAAGTTTAAAATCGTTTAACTTGTATTTAACTTTACAAGCCCTTCTTGACAACAAAAAATAATAATTTTGTCCTCTCATAAATGAATGTCAATGAACTAACGCCAAATGTTGACATTCTAGGCGTCAGTACCTCAAAACATTAAAAGATCCTGTTGACAGCGCATAATATCGATAAAAACCCGATCCATTGACATATTAGTTTCCAATGACACGTATCTATGTACCGTGGCGCTCATTGGATTTTACATTATTTGTTTTTGACAGAACTATCGCTAAGTCACTTAGTAGAAATTATTTGTTTACAAAAAGTCTATGTTCTCGTGGCACGGGCTTTAGTATCTATAGATTCATTATGATTTTTAGATGTCAATAAAGTTTATTATTTATTATAAAAAGGTAAGATTAATGTCATTTTTAGGATTCTAAAACTAAAAATAATGTAGGTATTTATTCTTGTGAAAGTGAACAACAATCAGAGAGCATTACCACAGAATAAACAGTACTTACGTACAGAAGCACCACTTCTCAAACCAATTCATTGAAATTGCGACTCTTGCTACTAAGCAACAAAGTGCAATTCAGCTCGCATAAGCACTCAGTGCCTAATGCGATATTCACCTAACCGTTCCCGCTCTTTTCTAACATATAACGTTGTCGCTGTCTGGCGCGGAGTGACGCGCTAGCTGTCACGCTAGGGTTGTCGACTTGCTGCTGCTACTATAATATTTATTCATCGTCTATCTACCTACTTGACCATGTACCTAATAATAAATAATCATCCTATAAGTATCCTATCCAACTATTTGAGCTCGTAGAACAAAAACCACAAAAAATCTGGTCGTTTACATTTTCACTATACTAATTCTTAGTTATTTCCTAAACTCGTGGACCGATTTACATGATTCAAACAGATAAAATGGTTTTTGAACTAGATCTTTAATTTGACACCATAATCGTTGGGATATCTCAACAAACAAAAATCTAATTTTCAAGTTGCTCTCGTAAAATAAATAAAATCAAATTTTCAAGTCGACAGCCCTTGTGCGACGCGTCGGACGCGGGCTTGGAAGCCGCGCGAAAGTGTAGGCACTTATCGCTGTAGGTACGGCCGAGTGAAGGAGGCCTGGCATTACGTCAAACAGTACGTCCGCCATTCATGTTGTTGACGTTTTATTAGTAAATACAACTAAAACGTCAAACTTTCTACCTGTCAAATCGAATATAACAAAATAAAAGTGGGTACATCAGACCAGACTTCATTCAAGGTTTGTTTTGTTTTGCACTTTGTGCTATCACTCAACCGCCATGATGGTTTACCTACAGCGTTTTCGTGTCAAATTCAAAAAGGTTTTTAAAAAGCCGTAATTAGTAATGTTGCTGATCGATTTTTGAAGAAACATTCAGGTATTTCAGTTTAACACCTAATAAAGGAACGAATTAATCGCTTATTACATTTTAGGATTCAAGCCTATTCTTGCGTTCCTGACAGACAGCGTACAGCCGAACTATAAGGTGCAAGAAGCTGAAATTTGGCGTGTATATGTTCAAAAAAATAAAATGTCAGGCTAAGTCATCATCGTGCTCGTGTTTTCCGTAACTGCTTGGATGGTTATTTCGTCTTATATGGATGACGCAGTCACTCACTAAGCCAATTCCCTGACTCCGAACTTCTATTGGATTCTAACAGAAAAACCCAATATCACTTTTTTTGTTCGACCCGGGAATCGAACCCGAGTTGTCGGTGTCACACCCCCGTGCCCCGGAAAGCACGTTATGCCGTTGGTCCTGCGCCCAATCTCTCTCCGGTCGTGTCGCTTGTGGCGTCCCATCGGACTATGAGAGTGAGGGAATAGAGAGTGCACTTGTGTTTGCGCACACACTTGTGCACTATATTATGTCCCGCGCAGTTGGTAAGTCTCATTTATAGAAATGAAATGAAATGAAATTGTTTATTTTGCCATACATGGGTAAATAGATGGATACAGGTAAGGTAGTGTGTCACCATGATCAACCGTGCTAGAGCGGCATGCAAAATGTATTACCTTATAAGGCATAAAATTTACTATGAGTTTAATACAATGAAAAAAAATTTATAATACATTTGAAAACATAATAAAAATTATAATGACCAAATAACATAATTTTAGTCAGATTAATATGTATGTCAGTATATAGTCATTACAGGATATATACGTCAAAAATTTAAATTAAATTAAGAATTTAAATGTCAATACAAAATAATAATCAATGAATAATTGACGACATTAATATCACTATTTACCAACATTGGCATTCTCATGATTCTAACATTATAATTATCACAATTCGATGTCTTCGAAGTAACTAGAAATGGTATAATATGATTTTTCAATCAAGAATGCAAATAGTTCCTTTTTAAATTTGCTAATGCTCTCTGCTGTTCGTATGTATTTTGGAAGAGTATTATAAACTTTTGGGGCCATTACAAAAATGCTATTGTGAAAAAGGCTACTTTTACTCGGTACCAAGCGTAGTTTGTCAGCCCTTCTTTGGCTAGTAACTTTTATGAATTTACTCATATTGCGGCGCACGAACATGGCGGTTTCATATAAGTATAAGCAGGGCATAGTTAAAATTCTCAGCTTCTTGAAATATGGCTTTCAAGTGTCATCCCTATGTAGGTTGCATATTACCCTGATGCAGCGTTTCTGCGCAATAAAAACTCTTTCTTTACCCGTAGCATTACCCAAAAACATTACGCTATACCTAAGAGATGAGGAAACTAAGCCATGATATGCAGTCAATAATACCGACTGATCCACAGTTTTGCTTAACCTGTATAGGGCATATGACTGCTGATGTAATTTAGTACATACCTTGTCAATTTGCTCATGCCATTTTAATGTATTGTCAATATAAAGTCCTAGAAATTTTGTTATGTCAGTTTCATTAATTCTTGTACCCTTATAATTAATATTTAAATTTAAATTATTACTATTTAATTGATGTCCAAATTGCATAATATACGTCTTGTCAAAGTTTATTCTAAGATTATTCAATGTCAGCCAAGTTACTACAGAGTATTATTTCATTTTCTAGGGCTGGTACATTGTCACTATTAAATACCAATGTACTATCGTCAGCAAACATAATCATAGTATTTTTGTAGCTGATGGAAAATCATTAATATAAGTAATGAATAATAAAGGCCCTAAGACACTGCCCTGTGGTACACCATATTTTACTTGTTTCTGGCTTGATGCATATGTAATATTTGTTTTTTTATGGTTGATTCTATTTATGACAGTTATTTGTTGACGATTATTCAGAAACGATTTTATTAATTTTGATATATTTCCCCTAATACCATAGGAATACAGCTTTTTTATTAATAAATTGTGATCCACATGATCAAAAGCACGCGTCATATCCATGTATAGTCCTAAAACAGGTAGCCTTTTATCAACTCTAGCAGAAATAAGATTCAAAAAATCATACACCGCTACATCAATTGACTTATTCTGTCTAAACCCTTTCTGATTGTCAACCAACAGATTCATTTTTTCCAAATATCCATATAGACTACTGTATATTACCTTCTCAAATATTTTTGAAATAATAGGAACCAGTGCAATAGGCCTGTAACAGGCCATATTGTCCCGATCACCTTTTTTGAATAAGGGCTTAATAATTGAAATTTTTAATCTGTCAGGGAAAATGCCCTCAGTTATACATTGATTGATAACGTAGCTTAGGACTGGTGATATTAATTCGGATACTAATTTTAAGATTTTTGTGGCAATATCATCATAACCAGTGCTATTTGTATTTCTAAGTCCCATTATTATTCTAAAGATATCTTGTGGAGTGGTTGCAGGCATAAACATGGAATTAGTTGTACTAGCTATAGTGTTACTATACTTATATTCAGTATTGCATAGGGGTTGCACCTGATCTATGAAGAAATTATTGAAAGCTTCTGCTATTTCACTCGGCTGGTGTATAACTTTCCCACCTAAGTTTATTTGGAATATACTCTCATTTGGAAGAGAGCTTTTACAATCATTTATTACTTTCCAAGTTGCCTTTGATTTGTTCTTGGCAGTTTTTATAGAATGATTATTTTGTGACTTTTGTGTAAGTCTTATAATCTTTCTAAATTTCATGTTAAAATTCTTAAAGTTATTTTTATTGTCCTTACTAGGTACAAGCCTATACTGCCATAATAACATACGCTTTCTTTTGCTACAAATCCTTATACCACGACTTAACCACTTGGGTTTTGGTTTGGTGTTTATTTTAACTCGAATATTCGGAAAACAGAGATTGTAAAGTAGTACAAAAGAGTCATAGAAACTATTAAAACAGTTCAACGCATTCTTCTCTTGGTATACTTCACTAAAACTGATACTTGATAAGTATTCTCTAAATTTTTGTACATTTTCTTTTGAGAAGCCTTTATAGTGATGTACCAGTAGCTAAGGCAACATGTTTTCTTAACAGGACACTTCGTTTTATAGACAAGCCGCTGTGGCCGAAATCGGTCAGGAGGACACTCACTAAGATTTTTTTTATATTCTACCTTTAAGAACAGGTAAAGTTAGGGTAGAAATCTATGAGCAGTATTTTTTACGCAAATCATCCTGTGTCGCGGGTGATATTACAAACACAACAAACGCACACAAAGCACACCCATACTTGAAACAACCACAATTTATTTTTATTTATATAATTATAGAAGCCTGTATCCCCGAAGGGGTAGGCAGAGGTGTACTATTACACCCACATTTCGCCATGAATTTTTAGGTCCCACGTAATAGGGGGCGAGCCTATTGCCGTTACCGGGCACATCACCAGACTCCGGGCTGCTACTGAGAATTCGGAAAAACCCAGTCACACTTTTGCCCGACCCGGGAATCGAACCCGGGACCTCCGATCAGCAGTCGCATACATGGCCGTAGCTAGGGGGGGGCATTATGGGGCAATGCCCTTCCTTGAAATCGCAATGCCCTACCTTGAAAATATCAAAATTTTGAAGAACGTGCTTCGGAGCAGATCAGTTTCAATATTTTTTTTACTTCCGCCCTACCTCTAACCAATGCTGCCCTACCTTAAATTTGACTCTAGCTACATCCCTGGTCGCATACACTATCCACTGGACCACGGAGGTAGTCACTAATGGATCACACAAAGTGTTGTCTTGCGTGGTATCGAACCCACAACTCTTGGCGCAGTGTCAACAACAGCAGTCGTAATTTAATATGTACCTGTGGAGGGTTAAGACCCTTGAGTAATCCTCAAGCTTGGTCAGTCAGCCAGTCGTTCGCCCCTCGTAGGCAGTTAGACGCAACTTTATATTCAAACCCAATTCCGTCCGGTGTTATCTGATCAAACGATCGACGTAGGGTTGACAAAGTTTGCAAATTAGACTTTATTACCCCCATTATTTATTTGGTTGCATGTATAATGCAGTAATTTGATGTTTAGTCGTTGCTGGAAAACTGAATGTACCTACCTAGTCATGTCGAAAAATATGACGAAATTCATCGGGACTAGAAATAACGTCTACATGCAGATTTTCGCTGTCCACTGTTGGACATATGCCTCTTCTAATTTGTATCTACTACAGTCAATGATATTAGAAAAGTCGTAGATACGTTACCTACGTAGTAATCAATCCGTAGAAACGGTACACTAACGCACACATCGATAACTCCATATTTTATTTTAATTTCGGTTGACAAGATGTGTCAGTTTCACTATGACGCCGGCTCGCGACGTCACACACACATACTCGTATGTCAGTCATGCCAAGTGGCTTATGTTTAGCGTCCTGCTTTTGGTACGCCTATAACGTATCTACTTATTTTTACTTGTAACATCGTTGACTACAGTATAGCATTGTGAGTAGGTAAATAGGGGGATATAAAGTTAAATAATTAAACCACGCTGGCCACGTTTTGTTAGCCATGGGGGCCATGGTTTGATATTAAGTTTTCCGTCTCTTGCTTAAGATACTATTTACTTTGTGCGTATTACTTAGTCACCTCTCGCGACACCCACGGAATAATAAAATAAAGTAAATAAAATTCGTTTATTGCCAAAATACAACAATGAATGGATATACGGTAGCCCCACACTAGGCAAGCCTGTCCTGTGGGTACCATGACGATTACCATTTACGGTTACATTGCTCGGTCGAAATTAAGTGACTTACAAGTTACAATCTCATGTGTTTAATTCTCTTTACATGAACTTTAATATACAAAAAAATTAAACTTTCTTAAATAAACAAAGGTACCTAAGTTACAATAAAATTAATATGAATGAATTGCGGTTTCCTTTTAAACCTTTGTATTCTTAATCCATGTTCCAAAAAAGCGACCCCAAAGAAAAAAAAAGAAAAATACTTAATACACCTGTTTTTAAACTGCCCGCTGCTAAGCACGGGCTTCTTTCACTATGAGAAGTTTTAGAACATAATAATATAGTTCACCACGCTGGGAAAGTGCAATTAACAGGCTTCACATGTGTTTCCACAACACTATGGAAATCTCTCGAACATGCAGGTTTTCTTATAATATTTTCACTCATGGGCGTCGCCAAGGGGGGGCAGCTGCCCCCCCTTGAGATTAAAAAAACCCTACAATTTATACTTTTCTCAATACATTTCTCATTTTCCATATCAACTTGCCCCTCCCCCCCCCCTAGGCCATCGGCTGGCGTCCTTGCCCCCCCCCAGACAATTGGCTGACGACGCCCTTTTTTTCACTTATGATCATAGTAGTGCTCACTCAGAGCGTGACTTAGCTCGCTGTGCATAATAGTTCAGCAACGCTTGCACAGGTAGGTAACCCCTTGGATTTATGACCACGTGTGATCAGAGCGCTACCGTGCTTTAGAGGACACTTAAATCTGTCGGTCCCGGTTCTTATCTCTGGAAGAAAATCTTTAAGCCATAGAAAGCTGTGACGCCAGAGTTGGCCACACTGAGAGTGTTGCCAACTCTAAGAACCAAACAACAAAAGAACTTTTGACCTTTATGGAACTTCTTACACCATTCAACCTGACAGTCTTATATTTGTACTTGCAATGAAATAAATAAATATATCTATATCCATCTTTATTGGTTAAAAAGCTTGGGTGAGAAGATGGATAGCCAGTATAGGTACCTCTTTTTACGATTCTGGCCTAATCAGTCCTTATCTCGCCGTTCATGGATGCTACGCCAAGTAGATGCTTTTTTGCAAAGTCGTCTAATAGGTACGTTTCGAAATTGGATAGGAATTGTTGAATCCTTCCGAATCATAGCAGCTTTTCTTCTATCATATTTAATTCAAGTATAAATGTCAAATTTCATAGACCAACATTTATTCTGAATCACTGTACGTACTGCGTAACCTTTACTTTACTATCGTGTGATTTCATGACTAAGAAACCGACTGACCACCTTTGATTATTCAAAAGAGTGAGTAGGTAGTTACTAATGACCATTATGGACATTGACCTAACTTTTATAAGAAGTTTACTTATTGTTTGCTAATTGGTTATGCATAAAATGAAATCATATTAATACCTAAATAAAAACCTCGTGAAATCATAAATCCTGGTCTTTATTTGAACAACACTAACTTTATAGCCGCCATATTGTTTCCAGCATGCAAACTTATAACTAAAATAAACATTTGTAACAAGTAAAACTATAGTAAGATTATATGTTAATTTATATAGGTCGTAAATTATATTATTCTAGACTTACGTTTTTTTAAAAGGTCACAGGATTGTGTTATAAATTACAAAATAAAAATGTCACCTGCAGAACCTAAACATTGGGTGCAAAGGTCCACTTTCCAACATTCTTTGTGTCCAAGGCTCATTACGTTTCTACACGCTACGACCAACACGTAATTCTTGGCATTCGATACAATACCAGCCCTTATAAGTGTTCCACCGTTCAACCCCCTAGTTGGCCATCGAGCGCGGAACGTACGCCCGCCCTCAAAACATCGCGATGGCGGGAATTATCATAAACAGCATAAAAATGTGGCTGTAAACTGTGTTACCTTTGCATCAAAACAATACAGTGTCTGTGCAATACGCGTGCGGAAAATGGCGCGAAAATATTTCAAATTGAGAACACTCCGCCATGGTTTGCTCTAAAAAGTGATTGGTTTTTTAAATAGTGCTTCCATATAAAATGTCGTTCTTAGTAGATTTTGTATGATTTACAACAACATAAATAAATGATATAGATATATAAATAGAAATGATACATAACAGAACGGTTTATATTTTGCCAAACGAACTACTACCGAAGCGATACAGCGACGAAAACAGGTAATATTAGTTTTTTAATATTCTTTTCTAATAACTATTAGCTTAGGTGATGGCTTGATGCCAAGAAAATTCTTGTGTCTATGGTGCAAATGCGACATTAGAAAGTTTCTATACCTAATCGTTTTTGCTATTTATAAACTATAAAACTAGACTTTAGCGGCGGTTACCATTGGAAGTAATTTGTGAAAATTTTAACTTTAAATTACTGATCTAGTTTTTAATTATTGCAGCAGCGATAACTTAGAAGCCTGTTGGACTGCTACGCTGGGTATATTAGTTCGAATCCGCGACAAATATTTCATAAGTACTCTAAAAATTGTTTTTCTTATTTTACCTAAATATTTATTTGCGGGGTGCATAGGGTTCCCAACAAGAACTTAGGGTCCCAAGCCAACCTCACCTGCAAGTGGTGCACCTGCCGATCAACGGACGAGGCTCTGGCAAACAAAATATCCCGATAAGCGGCAATAGGCTCGCCACCTATTATGTGGGATCAAAACACTAGCGAAAAGTGGGCGTTTAATATGCCTCTGCCTACCCCTTCGGGGATACAGGCGTGAGTCTATGTATGTATGTATTTATTTGCGTATTATGCAGTATAGCTGATTATTATTTATTACCTGTCTATTGCTTTTTCTTCGAAAGGAAACTATTACCGGACAACAAACAATTTGTAAACAGTTCCAAACATATACTGCAGCTTCCCTTTACTACTTTGATGGGTAAAATGTTGTTGGTTGCACCATTTTTACACTGTCCAAAAAAGGGGAGTAATGTTTTCAGGATTCCTGTGCGAGTCTGTGTTGTAGTATAGGTTTTAACCTATAAGGCCTTTTTAACCTATGAGATTTAAGATACCTATATCTTATAAACAAAATAGCTCGCTGATCATCATCATCGTTCCAGTGTTCTCTCGATAGCGTCCAAGACAATTACGACTTGGACCCCGGATCCACTTACTGGTCTAATCAGATATGTCAGAATATCAGATTCAACATAAACCGTCTTCTATCATGCCTCCGCAATCCAAAGGGATAGCGATATTGCATATCTTAGACCAGTTTCAGTTTATTTCAGGGTTTCTAACTCTCTTTATTTTCTAACTACTCGTAAAGACTGTGAAAGATCTTTATGAAAGCTAGAACCGGTTCTACTAGGGCTCTCGCAACATTGCATAAAAGTTAAGATATAATGTTATATGCTCCTGCTCCGTGGTCTGCCTGGTACTGCCTCCGTGGTCCAGTGGATAGCGTATGCGACTGCTGGATAGATCCGGGGCTCGAAGGTCCCGCGTTCAATTCCTGGGTCGTGCAAAAGTGTTACTGGGTATTTCCGAATACTCAGTAGCAGCCCGGAGTCTGGTGATGTGCCCGGTAACGTCAATAGGCTCGCCCCCTATTACGTGGGACCTAAAATTCATGGCGAAATGTGGGTGTAATATTTACACCTCTGCCTACCCCTTCGGGGGTACAGGCGTGAGACTATAAATAAATATAAATAAAAATAATATTATATTTATCCGCTGGCAAAGCCACAGGCAGCAGCTCCTATTCTACAGTTGATCGCGGTATCACGTGACCGGCAGGCAACAGTTTTTTTGGCACCGAGTATCGCATTACTTTTCAATGTAGTACTGGCAGCCTTCTATGCAGGCAGTACACCATTCGGTAGTGTCGCCGAAGTCACTTCAAGTACCTATGTAAAATTTTATTTACCGGGCCTTAATCGCGTTAACTAAAATATTTCAAAGACATAAATGCGCTTTGATTTCTACGACGTTTTGCTCAGCTTTTAAAGGTCGTGGTCGCGTACGGGCCTTATGGTCTGTAATGGACATTTTACTTTTCTCATAGTGGAAAGAAACTGGTGCCCAACAGGGAGATATTTTAAGCAGATTTTTTTTAATGGTTGATTTTGGACTTTGGGTGGAGTGATTGTGTGTGGTGATAAGTATTGCTTGTGTTGCTGCAAAATTGGGTGTAAGATTTTGAGATTTGAGATTTAAGTGGTATTTTTATGTCTTCTTCGTTAATCTTAACCCTTGAATCTATTAACACTGGTCTTAGCATAGAGTATCGCTATCCTTTAGGCAGTCAAACGATAGTCTCTCTGTGGAAAAGCAGATATTCTTTCAAATCTAGAAAGCGGACACCAGACTCTAAGGCCGAGCGCATACATACAACTGCTTCATCGATTAAACTGTTTCGTCGAGTTGTGTACTTTTCGTGATTTCTACTCAACCAAACAGTTTAGTTGATGGAAGTGCGCATACAATCGATTTTTTTATCTCCTCAAATCGACTAGTCTTTATTCAGCAACGCTCGAGTCAAGGTGTTTACAAAGATAGAGACATGGCGCCGCTTCAAATCTTTTTACGAGATTGGTAGTCGTGGTCACTCGCGGATCGACTGTTTATATAATCGATGGTCTGCGCACATCAATACAGTGCAATACAAATAAGCGCTTGATCGATAGTTGTCCAACTTTTAAATCAAAAGCAAATCGATAAGCATTTTTGACTTTTTGTCGAGCAACTATCGAGTTGACAATATGTGCGCTTTAATATATTTTTTTAGACATATGAAACACAACAAAATAGTTGTTCAACAAAAAATTGTATGTATGCGCTAGCCCTTAGGCTTGGATCATGGCTCTTCGATGCAAAACGAATAACGCTAGGGCGATGATGAGTTTGAATAGTGTATCTTAACCGTATAGCCACCATTCAACCCATATTCATTAAGTCCGAACTACCCTCGCAAAATCAGATGGAAATTATAATTTTTTTCGACTGACCGTTTTGTTTGGCGGAAGTGGAGGCCTTGTTGCATATGACTATTTCCGGCGGCCGATGACTTGTAAATATGACCTAGAATACGTAGGTACTTCACACATTAAACTGTTAACAGTTTGTAGAATTTCTTCATTAACCACTTTGAATATAGGTTAAGAGGTCTTGTAGGCTAGATTTAAGATACATACTTACATAGTTGGAGTTATTCGCTATGTGCGAAGTACATGGTGGGGGTATAGTAAAGCGATCGCAGCGCTTGCCGTGGCAGAAATACGCAAAAATCCGGGAAAGTAAAGTCAATTGTAGGGAGTTCGTAATAAATATAAAAATTTAAATTGCCTAATAATAGATGTTTTTGTATTGTGAACTGCAAAAGTAACGGCAGAAATAGTCGGTGTAAGTTCTATATATTTCCTACATCGGACTGGAAATTAAAGCAAAGAAATAATTGGATAGATGTTGTAAAAAGGAATAAGTAAGCGAAATAACCATTCATTTATGATCAATTTTATTTGCGCTATATTTTATGTGATATTTATTATTGTTTTTATTATTTTAGTGTTTTTGGGTTGCCATGGTATCCCAAACCTGACGATACAATTTGTAGTGAACGTTTTATGGGAAACAAAAATCAGACGAGGAAGAAAATCTGAGTTATGCTCCCACGATATTCCCTGAAATATATCGAAAGAGGAAGGTTAATGATTCACAAGTCCTAGCTAGATATACACGCTTGACAAAACCAAGAACTACAAAAGTCTCAGATACTACATCAAATCAAAAAATAATTGAAGAAGGAAGTGAATTAAATCAAACTCAACCTCTTGTCGATCAAGGATCTCAAGTCAATATGTTTTCTGAATAGAAAATTAAAGATACAACCTTTATTTGTATTAGATTCGTTTACAGTGATAACTGTGATGCTGAAATCCAAGTGGATATAACAAAAACATCAAGAATTGTAATGACAAATAATTCAAGAAAGAAAGATAAAATCTGTTGCACTGACAAAAATCGTATGAGGATCAATCTACCGAAACAAAAAGCCAAGAATTTGGTGGTATATCATCAATAAAACCGACCAAGTGCGTGTCGGGCCACGCGCAATGTAGGGTTCCGTAGTTGCCCATAATGGCCATTATTGATAATAACTTCTGTTTCACATGGGACTAAAAGCGGGCATCTTTAAGATTAAGCCAGCGCTCCCAATGTAAACTCACAGAAATAGGTATTTATAAGTTAACCGACGATTACTCGTAAACTAGTGATGTCTACTTAGCCGTGATAGTTTTCCTTTTAAGTTCGTTATATGTACTACATTTGTGATTTTTTCACCTCTTCCAAATTAATAGTTTAGCCGGCAGATGGGGGGGACACTTGAGTCTAACAATTTTTTTCACTTCAAAACTTGATATTTGACCAACCAATCACGAAATCGAAAAATGATTTGAGCAAACTAATAATATTTTTTTAAAACCTATCCAATGATACCCCACACAATGGGGTACTCAACCAAAAAAATACTCAACCCCACTATATATGTATGGGAGATACCCTTAAAAAAAATATTTTCCTAAATTTTATTATACAGTTTTGTTGCAATATAGTCTATATTCATGTCAAATGTCAGCTTTCTAGCACCAGCCGTCTTCGAGCTAGGCTGCGGACGGACAGACGGACGGACATGACGAAACTATAAGGGTTCCTTGTGGACTACGGAACCCTAAAAAATGATCAAGAACTCCTAGTTCTTGCTGGTGTGTCATTTAGCAATTTTGAGTTTTTACTAACAAGATTAACTATGAAAAAATGTACAGTTTCCATTAAAAACAGGCTTATATTTTTTTTGATAAAAATGAAAATTGGCTTGACATTTTCAGTATTGAGTGTATTATTTGGTGTACGCAGAACCACAATCTCAAGAATATTTCATTTCATCTTACAAATTCTAGCTTGTGCAACTACT
This sequence comes from Euclidia mi, assembly GCA_944739405.2. Taxonomy (NCBI): domain Eukaryota; kingdom Metazoa; phylum Arthropoda; class Insecta; order Lepidoptera; family Erebidae; genus Euclidia; species Euclidia mi. Next base: position 38,707,550 of record OX123205.2, on the reverse strand, counting down.
AATTTAATAATTTGGCCGAATAGAGCCTCTGAACAAGCAACAATGCCCGAGTGTTTCAGTCCAGATTACATCAATAAAAGAGTTATTATTGACTGTACTGAATTCCGAATTGAAATATCGACAACTGTGGATGATCGTTGATAGTAAAAATTCCACTTGTCGTCTTTTTATTTATCTTTAATTTACTATATTTACCAGAAAGCAATAAAATACGGATATGTCATTATTTGACATAATCCCGAATAGTTACGCATGCTAGGTGGCGCTACTGTCGTGCACGTAGCGAATACCAGCGACATTATAAACAAATGTGTTATGTATTTCGAAAAAAGGAAAGATCTCTCGAAATTACAGGTTTTCTGTTCAGAAGACAATAGCTAATAAACGATTAGATACGCTCATAAAGGTGATCGCACACTTATTCGAGCCGAACGAGTTGAACGAAGCAAATTTTAGAATTCTGTATGCAATGCACACTATCGATTCGGACGATTCGACGCGGGCAATTGTGCGAAGTTTCATGAGATTTCATATACAGAATTCCAAAATTCGTTTCGTTCGACTCGTTCGACACGTTCGGCTCGGATAAGTGTGCGTTCACCTTAAGGCGAGGACATATGTGAATTGGGCGTTATTAGAGGTAAATTTAACCCGTTTTTTCCGTAATTGTTATAGAAAAAGAATCCAAAAAAATATGTTTTAATCTACATCATATAAAGCATTTTCTCTTCGGTACCAAATCTTCAAAAAAGTATTTTAAATATCTGAATAAAATATGCAAAGTAACCTCTGTTTTTGTAGTTATTACCTTTTTTCTCATAATCTATCAATCATAAGATTGTATAAATTGAATCAGCCTCTTATATATTAGAACACCAAGGGAACATTCAGCTTATTTTTGCAAATAACTTTATTTATTATTTTCTAAGGATTTTTTACGTCACCGATACTTGAAAATCGCGCGTCTCGCAAATCGCGCGTGGACAACTGAGCAAGGTCAACGGCGTATATTATATCCACCTTTTAACTTAGATAAATGATTGGTCTCGCTGCGCTCTACAAGATAGAGCCGGTGAGCTTGTAAAATGCGGCAGCAAATACTACGCCGATCGGCGTGCCCGACGTTACACGAACGAGAGTTGGGCATACGAATAGTGGCTGATTGAGTTGCTGCATTTACGAATCTATCTGTTCAGAGTCTGGGCTAGAAAGACTGGGTTGTTTGCAGAAGGCAGTGGAAGCGTGATTTTATTCATCCAGTTTCTAGGCAAGGCAAAAAGTCTAACATATATGTACTGTGTTTCACAGCGTTGAAAATTACATGCAAATTTACTTACCTGAATCTTCACTGATGTCAGGCTTGAGCTAAATAAGACACACACAGAACTAAATTGGCCAATATTAGCTTATGAATGAATTATCCTTATAGCAGACCAGACTGTTCCTCAAACTGATGTCCTCAGGACACGATGCAGGAGGTGCGGATTTACACAATTTTACAAATGTTCAATATTTCACAAATTTTATCACAATTAACCGATGCCAGTTGTAGATCGAAAGCGGCATTCACAAGGGCTCCAAATTTACTTCTACTACAATACAATTCGCGAAGCTATAACCATGTGCTTTCAAAGGACGATATTCCACGAGACGCCAAAACGTGTAAGTTTTTCAAAGCAAGAAGCAAAAGGTGAAGTCCAATTTATATCACTAACTTTATCAATCGCTCACAACTTTTGTCGGGCAAATCCAATAGCGACAGTTGCAAGGTTATTTACCAATTTAATTCAATTCTACAATTCACACAAAGTCAAAACGCGTGTTAACAAAACGAATTTTCCAGAACAAGCGTTAAAATGATTTGACAGTTCATAGTGTGACCATAGTCAAAAAATTACAATAGACAAAATAATGATACCAACTAATATTATCGATTCAACTTATCATAGACAATATTTCTATTTCAAACACTATCCTATATATATATATATATATATATATATATATATATATATATATATATATAAGGCGGTATAGTTCTAGTCGAGCGCCGCGACATTATTCATTTACCTAAGGCTCATAACATGGAAATGTAAGTGGTGCGTACCGATACCGAAAGCCCCCGCGTAGCAGTCTGTCAGTCTCTACACTAGGCTCTCACAGCTATTTTATTTGCCTGTCCCCATAGGCCCCACATCTGTGGATAACTTTATCACATTCTAACAAAATAATATTTATTGAGAGATGGTTGGAAATAGTCCACCTGAAGAAACTCATGAACCCTTTGAACGAGTTTTCATTAGTAATTGAATAATAAAGTATTAAATTTATTTTTCTTTCACAAAGGCAACTTACAAGCTACATTTACTAATGTCCAGAAAGACATCGATTTGTAACAACCATATTTCTAGTGTTAATCATATCGCCTTTTGTTGTGCCGTTAATTTTTGGCACGGATGGCGTTGTGACTTTTTTGTCGACTCGCCGTTTAGTGTGTCACCGAGTGCGGGGTATGATTGCCACATGAAACAACACTCTGCATTGCTGTTTCGATTCTGGTTGTTCTTTGTATCCGTAAAAAATAATAAAACAATTTCTCTCTCTCTCTCTCTTCTTAAAGACCAAAACTACCTACTTACTATATTAGTAGTTACAAGATGACCAAACAAGACAGTTAAACACATTGTGGAAAGCACCAAATGATTGAGAAAGTAGATATGAACAGATGTGTATTATATTTATTTATTTATGCCATAAATATGATTGAACATATTTTTTTGTATCTACCTACCTAAGTGTATTTTTTACTACAGAGATAACGTAGTAGTTTAAGCGATCACCTATCTTCGGCCAACTGCGCCGAGTGTTCTGGGTTCGATCCAGTGGCGTAGGAAGAGGGGGTAGCGGGGTCGGTCCGCCCCGGGTGTCACGCTTTTTTGGGGTGACACCCACCCCAAACTCGACTTAAAGAACAATGTACAAACATATAATTGACGTCTCATTCACGTCAGTCTGGTGGAGTTAGGCCGTGATAGTTAGGTGTCGACTAAAAAAAAAGGTCGTCCTGCCAACTTTAGCCCTGAGTGCCATCCATGCTAGCTACGCCACTGGTTCGATCACCGCACAAGACAATACTTTGTGTTAGCTATAATTGGTTGTTTCTAGCCTGGATGTTTATGTTGTAAAGTTTGGGTAATACCAGATACCAACGACATCATAAACAATGCTGCCTAGATTTAGCTGTTGTTTGTTAAATTATTAAAATATTTATTTCAAATTCTAGATTTCCGTTAATACCAGGCCTTTTGACAATACGACCAGGTCAAATAATATGGAGGTAAAGTTACTAAGTAAAATAGTTTGTGCACGTAAATAATACTTTTTAGAAGGTATTGGCAAAACAACATTTAAGTAATTAGTGTTTGACACTGAAATCACAACAGTGAAATTTTCTGATATTGAATCCACTAAGGGTCGGCGCAAACGGGCCATCGACCACAGCCACTGGTGGCCAGCGACCGCCACTTCACACACGTTTTTCATATATTTTACTTCTGTAGCGAGTGGCCGCCACCGGCCACACGTGTGCGGCGCGTCTATGCAAAATATATGAAAAAGGTGTGTTAAGTGGCTGTCGCTGGCCACCAGTGGCTGTGGTTTGCGCCGACCCTTAAATTCAATAAGTACCTAAAGGCACATAGATTAATTTAAGCAAATTAATAAGTCCAAGCTTATAATGGTACCTACTCGGAAGACATACATTTTGATTTAACCGCAACAAAAATATATTTATTTCTGCATTTTGGTTGTTTACAACAGTTACACAATTAAAAACATAATGGCGGCATATAATGCTAATATAGAAAACAACCTAACAATTTAGATTAAATCAATGTATTAAGATAAGCATTTATAGTTTAATTTATACAGGTTTCTTTGATAGAAACTAGGTCGCTATGGTACTCACTAATTAGGTACATGATTAAAAAGCAACACTTACCTAGAAAAACTAGTATTAGTACAATAATAGTAACAATTATTTTCGTAAACATAGTAGTAGAATCCTTATTTCAATAGATTTTATAAACCACAACACATAGTTAAAGCAAGCCTGATATTTATTGGGCAATAAATAGTAGAGCAGTTTAGAAACCAATCCAAATAATTGACCCACGAATTATATATCCATTACTGCACGTAATTTATATTAAGTACCTACTATAAGCAGCTTACATAGAATTAGAAATAGTTTATGACAAGAAGAGCATCGTAAAATTGAATATGGGTTGTAATTTTGACGAATTTGCATTTAATAGACACCTGATTATACATAAGCAGTAATTAACATAATTTCTGATCTTCTGGTAGTGTGAATAATAAATAAAAATAATAAAGTTTTGGCATTCATTGTGACTATATAAGTACATATATTTGAAAATAAAGATCACTGAATCTTATGTGATCAAAAGGCATTAAACTGTTTAATTTTGCCAGCGGAGTTATTAATTAACCGATTAATCCATTATAAAATGTTTAACCCGGGAGCATTTTATTTACAAATAGTCAAAAAAAGTTGATAAAATATTAATGTAACGGGTCTACATCGACCCCGTAACTAAGTACGTGGAAATAAAGGTGACGCCGTCACGACATGACTGAAACTGAAATGTCGAGGCAAAAATAGGTAATTTCACTTTTTATTTTCAATTAATTATGTTATAGACTCGTCGTTACATAAATAAGTGTGGATAAAATACAACAAGAGTCATAGGTCTATGAATCCTAACACAATCTCTTAATTTATTTCCCATGGTACTAATATCAATTCAATTCACCAGACTCCCGCAAAGCACGAGCACAACACCAAAACCACCGGCAAGAACGAAAAAAGAAATAAAAGAAACAGAAAAATCCGCAACACCAGACTCCCGAGAACCCTCACAACCAGTAGAAACAGCAGAAACCCAAGAAACACAGAAAAACCCCAACTTCTGCCAACGACTGATCAACAAGTGCAAAGCCAAATGCTGCACCTGTTGTCAGAAAGGGGAGGAATCTGAAGAAGAAGGTAAAGAGGGGAAAACCGAAGATGTGAAGGAGAAGACAGGAGTGATGAGCAAATTGAACTGCTGCAAGAAAAAGGCTGATGAAGAAATGGGAGAGGAGGAAGCTAAGGAAGTGGAGAGAGCTGCTGGAAAAGTAAGTACGATATAAGATTATTTTTTCGATATAAGAACCTAAGGAAGTAGTGGAATTATAAATCTTTTCGAACAGTAAACTTTATGGCAGTCGCCTCGCCCGCGGACTCCATATCCAAAAAAGACAGCAGTTTGTGTAATCCACAATAGGTACTTATTGTTTTTATTTCTGAGTATGCGCTTCGTACGTCGATTGAAGTGTTTTCGTCTCCCGCGATACTGGAAGCAATCCCAGTGCGGGAATTGTCATTTTAACAAATGTGTTTGTTTTAGCTACAGTTGATTTTACTAACAAAATTATCCAAAAATAGATTTTAAACTTTCGCGTTTTGTAACATCATATACGTTTTTGTAACTTATTTATTCTATTGTTCGCTGACGTATTTAGGTACACCTTACACGCGCGACTGACACCGTTAATTAAACTGACAGGATATCTAAGTACAGTCAGCAAACATAATTAAATACAGATTTATGTGATTTTGGATGGTTATATCGTCCCAACAAATATTATTCTTAATGACTTTTAGTGTTTCTTAGACAAACATTTCTTATTCATAATCCTCCATCACCTAAATCATAATTGCCGAGGAGTTAGAGCTCGTCTTAGTTCGTTATTTTTGGTCTTATTCCTTCGCATTCAATATCCTAAGCTCCATACAAGACATGTTAAATATGTATATCTGATTTCTAAATCCATGCAGAGATCTTATATCGGGACTTTATGTATTTATTTAATCACACATGACAGCATCTAGTACATTTGTGGCAAACATATAGAAGCAATAGTATTATAAACTTCATAATATATAATTTAATATTCCAGTGAACAGTTGAAAAAAAATAATAATAACTAGGTTCCTAAATATGCGTAGGTATACATAATGATCTATAAAAATAGGAGAGTGAAAAATTATAATATTACAAAGAAAGAAATAAACTTATTGTGTAACATATGCTACGTTTGAACATCGTTCTTAAAAGTTAAGAATTTATTATTAAATATATCCAATTTGGAACTGTGTTTAGGTAGTAAGTCATTATATAGTCGACACATCCTTACAACGGGGTTGTAATATGACGTATTATTTAGGTGTACATTTAAAATTAAATTTTATAAATGAGGACGTCGCGACCTAAACTGGCGGATAAACTCAGCAAATATTTCGAGGTGTACAGCGACTTTTGTAGTTGACTGTTCTTCTTTTTGTACTTATTCCTCCAGGCTTCAATAGAATACGAGGATGAGACCAAGCGTCCCCGTAAGCTCCGCGACGTACTCTGCGGGTGCTGTGGACGCAGGCGACGTGTGGGCGACACGGCGTCCGTGCCGCGGAACGTGGCCGAGTCCATGGCCCCCGCGGCGGAGGAGACTGGCTGCTGCGGCAGGAAGAAGAGGGTCGAGAGGAGGGATAGCATATTGAGTGATCGACCGCCTACCAGGTGTGTGAATGAAGAGCTTAAGATTTTCTGTATATTTTTTATGCAATAAGGTAATAAAGTCCACAGATGTCTAACTAAGGTCAGCAATGTTAAGCAGTAAGCTTTTAAGGATAATTTTATTCATTCCCTGTCATTGTAGCGCTCATAGCGAGACTTGCCTTGCCGTTCGTAACAGATCGGCAAAGTTAAGCAACGCGTGCACAGGTCACCACTTGGATGGGTGACCACGTGCGGCATTTACATCTGAGCGCTACCGTGCTTCGGACCGCACGTAAAGCTGTCGGTCCCGGTTCTTGTCTCAGGATAAGAATCGTTAGGCCATGTCGGAGGCGTTCGGGCGGTCTGAAAACTCCGACACCAGAGTTAGCCACACACTCACACAAAAAACAAATAAAACAAACAATTTATTCCCCGCACAACCTCACTCCTCTCCACACCTACCAAAAGCAGAAGGTTTAAAGATCCAAAGGCGAATGACTTTTTAGTGTTTCCCTTTACAAAATGATAAAATATTCCTGCATAGATCCGGTTCAAAGCCCTCCCCCAAAATAAAAAGGTACTCTTACCCCCCTCTCCAAGAAATCCTTAAGCCGCCACTTTTTGTTATCTGGTTGACATAACACAAACTTTTCCTAATTCATCATCAGCCTTCAACAGTCCACTGCTGGACTAGGCCTCTCCTTTGAAAGGAGGAATTGGCCTACTATACCACGCTGGCCAAACGGGTTGGTATAGGGTTTTTATCAAGTTTTCGTTCTCTTATAGTAGTGTTCTCTGCATAATATGCTCCCTCTGTCGGCTCTTACGACACACATGGGATGAAATGGGGTGGTGACATTCCGTATTCTTAATCCGTCACCACACGGACACTTTCCTAATTAAGGATCTTATGAATGTGTGTGAGTTGTCATCTTCGTACGACATTATAGTTATGTTAATTATATATTTTATTTGCCTCTCCACAGTTGCTGCAACAACCGCCTGTGCACATGGTTCCGCGGCATGTGTCGCAGAAACTCCGAGCAGTCTTCCAGCCGGAGAACCTCCATGTTCTCTAAGAATAAGAGCATGTCACCTACACTACCGCCTGAGGTATGTAGCTACCCTAGCATTTTAAAAGCTTAAACAAATAAATTAAATGGCAAAAAATTCTCAAATATTAGGCACGTATTGAAACACAGGTTTCGCTACGTGGTCGTCAATGGACTATTCATCCGCGACGACTATTGTAACACAGTTACTTACTTAGCTTACCCGTCAAAACCGATTAATTAAACTTGTATCATCATATCAGCCAAACGACGTCCACATAGGCCTCCCCCAAGGCTCTTGAGCCGCCCGCATCCAACCGCCTCCCGCGATCTTGACGAGATCGTCGGTCCACCTTGCGGGTGGGAGGGGTTTCTACCTCTGCTGCGTCGTCCGGTACGTGGCCGCCACTCCAGAACCTTTCTGCCCCAACGGCCATCGGTTCTTCGAGCTATGTGCCCTGCCCACTTAAACTTGTATCCAACCAAAATATTCTCATAATTTTTTCTTTTGCCTAAATGATGGCCTCATTTAGGCAATATTTTTTTATTAGACTATTAGCTCGCACTGTCATCAGATATCTTCATATATATTCTAGCATCATAATAAACAACTATTACTGAAGAAGAATGACCAAATCTTTCTGTAAACTCAAAACTCAATCCCTCCATTCCTCCGCGCCGATATTTCAACCCATATCGCAAGTCAGTCACGCAACGCTGACCAACGCGTGATAACTTAACCCCAAGGTTCACTACTTGTTTCAAATTATAATTGTACGTGCGGCTCATAATCGGTATATAATTTGCATGCGAAGTATAATAAAGAAATGTTGATACTGTCTTTTTGTAATTTTTGCGAAAATGTGGTATTAAAAATTCGTGGTATGCGGGTCATTTACATTCAAAATGTGTATTGACATCGAATTAATTGCTTGTTGGTTAAACAACAACTCTTTATGCGTAATTTAAGCTGCCTACCCACGGTAAGTGGCGTTGGCGTTGCTAACGGACACACACCACACCTTTAAAGGTAACCACACTTTTTAATGTACCTCACTTGTGGTTGATCGGCCCCTATTCCCAGGCGTACCGTGGTCTCCAAGACGAAAAATATTGGATGCAAGTGGGATCACGCTGGGATGATGATGATACGCGATTTTTACAAATTTCGTGGCTCTCTGGTTTCAATGACTGATCAACTAGTGAATAGTCCATGCCGAAACGTCAGGAAAATATTAAGCATAACCCGCTTTTTGAGTAAAATCGCATATGCAACCCAGGTTCATTGTAACAGCGTTTACAAAGAACATCCTATAATGCAGACATAGGTATACCAAGAGCGTGAGTAGGTGCGAAACGTAGTTCATAATTATTTAGAGTTTTATTTATAAATCACGACATTATGTTAATACGCGTCGGTTCGCAGAATAAATGACGTGTCAAGTAACTACTGTTAATATGTTAAGACATAAATAAAAATAAAAATACGTTGATCCATCCCTCTCGCAAGGTGAATATCTACGACCTTGTTGGGATAGCGAGAAGCAGTTGAATACTTGTGACTCAAGATCGAATTGTGTGGAGAGGCTTATAGGAAGCCTCCAGCCTCCTCCAGCAGTAGACGCTTCTTGGCTGAGACAACGATAAGGACCATGGTGATTCTAATTGATGACCTTACAGTTTGGCAACACTTGTTTAAATATTCGTTTCTTTAACATAGCAAAGTACTTACGCAATATGTTAATGTATGCTTATTCGCTAATATATACGACTTAAAACACTTAAACCATAATTACAGCCTTTCTATTAAAAGAAAAGTCTTTACCCCTTTACGAGTACCCAGAGCACACAGTCGTTATTGGCGCCCCAACAGGGACAACTCTAAACAGCTACAATTAAAACGCTATTAATATAAGAAAATTAACGAGACACATTTATTATTACAAGACTTAACAGTTTGCGTGCTAAACTATATGTGTTTTAAAAATAATAATTTAATTTCTTCGCGTGATTCTTTTCTTGGTGTACGATTGTATCGTTAAAATAATTAAAAGTGGTACAAGTATTTCTGAAAATAGGTTAGTTTGCAAGGTCGTGGGTAACAAAAGGGACGAGCAATCGATGTCAAATCAAACATATGCATTAGCAAATTTGATGTGGCAGTCACTATTCGAACTGTGTATGTGTACGATCGTATCCGTTGTGTTTAAAATATGTGTTAAAAGTGGGTTTTAAAACATATGTGATATTCAAAATTGAAAATGAACAAAAAATTTAATCAGTGCTAAAAATATCTATCAAGAAAACCAAGTAACAAAAGAAAGGATCTAGAGATAAACTTAAAATAGTGCAAATAAGAAATAATTATTCACTTTACTTAACTTTTATCACCAATAGATCGTTATCCATTAAGAAATCAACTATATTACAAAATAATAACTTAAACACTCCCTTAATTACAATATTGCGTTTTGGTTAGATAGAACACTAATTCAAAATCTTAAGTAATATAGTTCATATACCTAAGACATAAAGAAGGGTCAACGTTAAAACAATTTCGGCTAGACAGCCAGACTACGAGTAAAACCTAGAAGCAGAACCACTCATATAAATCTAATAAAAAAACAAACAATCTAGTTTTATTCTAACGAGTGCCGTAACTTTAAAAGTATTGTGATGCCAAAGGGTGATGATTACAAATTACACAAAAAAGTCAAGTCTTAGACAGATGCACAACATATACCTCATCCCATCCCTCCAAAACTATTTGCATAGCCTACCGCGCGATCTCTACTCGAAAAACCCTAACTACCCTCAAATCACCATGGTTGATTCTGCCAATATTCCTCCTATCACTGTCCAAGGAGCTTCGCCTAAAGCCTCCCCTAGACCGTCCCCTAGGCCTTCCCCTATGATGCAGCCTAAGTTTAGGAAGACGTCGAAGATGCTTGTATCTACAGATTTCATGAAGAAAGATATTGATATTGAAGAAGAAGTTGAGGTATTAATATGATAAGGTTTATTTCCTGAAGTTATACAATTTATTACTTAGGTTGATATGATATGATTTGGTTTTAGTTGGATTTTGAATTTGCCAAGGTTACAGTGTTGATATTTATAAGCTTATTTGTATAATACCTATGTACAGTCGAACAACTTCCCGCTAGACCACCATAAGGGCGAGAATCACTCAGCAAGATATCGTCGCTTCCAGTGCTACACTCGTATACAAAACTAGTTTCTCGTGTGCCTCGGCTCTATGAGCGAACCAAGGGATTTTTTTTCAAACTGGTCCAGCGCCGACTTGTTTGATTGTACATTGTCATTTTTGTTTACAATTTATGAGAAATACTCAAATTATGTCATGGAAATCTTCTTTTCAACTAAATTACTACTGGATTCTTCTAAGACAGTTTTCTTGGAGCTATCTACATATTATTAAATGAAGACCCCGCCACGTGCTGTCTGTCTGTATGAGCGCAATAAGCTCAAAAACTACCGAACTGTTTTTAGAGCGGCGTTCACCAATAGATAAGGTGATTGCTGAGGAAGGTTTACGTACATAATTCACGTGGTTGTAGCCGCGGGTGAATTCTTGTAAATTAGAAATATCTATCCTTGTTTCCCGACTAATTAATAATCTGGTGTTGGCAGGACACTCGCAAGAAGCTGGATACTTCTCTGGTGGAACACACGAGTGTGATGCGCGGCGCAATACCAATTCTGCCTATAGTCCTCGCCTACTTCTGTCTGCTGTGTAACATCGTAGTACCGGGACTTGGTGAGTAATCTCATACTTGATAAACAAAGCAGCATTCTGGCCATTGAAAATAAATTATCTCCACGTCATGAAGCAAGTAGGTACCATTAGTACCATAGCTTTTGGCCCTTTTGACCATAATGGGAAGGGCTTTGGTAATTGTAACCGTAATATCAGTTTCTGGCCATAGTTGTTTTAAAGCAACCTAAGTGTCGGTTAAATTTCAAAGGTCGCGCAAGGAGATGAGCTCCTTGTGTTTTTTTTTCTTTGAGTACTTAGAACTAAAGATGATTTTTAATCGGCGAGGGAAAATGTGATGTGTGTGAACGGAAATTATACTAAATCTCGTGCTGTCTCGCTTCGTGTGTGGTTTAAGCAGCTGCTACACCGTCCATCATTGGGCCGAATGTTGTTTGTTCGATACATCTCTTTCTGGAATCCAAAGAGGAAAAATCTAACTCTGATTGTCCGTTAGTTGAATGTTTATAAAGAGCCCCGTGATTATTGATAATAATACAAAACCCTAGATGCACATTCTCGAACTAAAGTGACATTCATTTCCGTTCACGTTGTGTAAGACTGGTTATAATTATGATAATGAGCATCATCATCATCCTCTTAGCGTTATCCCAGTTTAAATCTGGGGTCCGCTTCCTAGTCTAACCGGATTTGGCTGAATATTAGCTTTTCCACAGAGCGACTGCCTGTCTGACCTCCGCAACCCAAAGGGATAGCGATATTCCATGGTTTAGACTAGTGTCAGTTTATTTAGAGGGTACTGACGCCCTGTAACGACTGTCAAAGATCTTCATGACAACCGGGACCGACGGCTTAACGTGCTCTCCGAGGCACGGGACAAGCGATAATTAATAATTCAATACGCACATAACGCCGAAAAGTCATTGGTGCGCGCCGTGGATTCGAACCCGATACCCTCTGCATGGCAGTCTGTTGGTATCTCCACTAGGCTATCGCTGCCTTAATTATGATAATGAGCATATTATTTTGTAAATTCAACCATACTTACTGGTCTTAAAGTTGTATTTACGTCGCAATAATTTGTCATTTAACGCGCCATGCAACGAACGATACAGTACTTTTTGAAAATACATGCATTTTGCCTCTATTTTTTCTGGACGGTTTTGAGATGCTGACTGTGAATCTATGGTTGTTATATCAATGCTCGTGATACATGATTTGTACTCAACACGAGGTTCTAAAATTCTTCTTTGCGCAGGTTCAATGAGCAACACGTTCTAAAATTCTTCTTTGCGCAGGTTCAATGAGCAACACGTTCTAAAATTCTTCTTTGCGCAGGTTCAATATTCAGCGGTGTATTCTGCTTGTGCTTCGGTATCCCGAGGTTTGGAGTTCACGACGGAGCTAAATACAGAATAGGTGAGTTCATTTATATCACTTATACTACATGTATAAAATTCTTACATTACTGACTGATTGACTGACAGACACTGACGCACAGCCGAAACTACTGGGCGCAAAAAGCAAAAATTAGGCGTGAATGTTCCTTGAGGATCAGATATGGGGATAAATTTAAAAAAATGTTTTCGTTCTCTAGTACCACGTGCTTGGACAAAATATATCAGTTAGAGCCATAGCTTGCCAGCTATGTTTTCTTAGAACCTATCAGGTACCGTCAACGTAGTGCCTGGATTGTGATCTTTATTTATTATGTATTGTATTACCTTTTATTGTACCAAACTGTTTATTACACCAATGATAGGATGATAAATCTATTCACATGTAGGTACCTAAATTGTAATTTTTCTTTAGTAAAGTTTTTCTGCAATTTTCATATTTGTATGCCGACCACAGTATAACATGTTGTACTTTATAAAACTTTCCATCCATGTGCATGACATTATGATGTATGTATTATGACAAACACAATTTGTTAACAAATAAACGTTCTTTATCATTACCTTTATGCAAGGTACTCCCATAATGGCCAGCAAAAAATTTCATATTAGTGTGAACTGTCGTCTTAACGTGCTCTCCGAGGCACAGAGCGAACGACAATTTATACGCACATAATTTCAAACAATCGATTCGACTCGAACTCTTTGTGTACATTGGCCTGCCCAATTGACTACTGCTGCTCATACTATATAATTTGTAATATTTTGTAGGTTCATTCGTAATCAACCTGCTGGTAGGAGCCGGTCAGTTGTTCACGGTGCTCTTCTGTCTAGTGGGATGGGGCTGGTCCATCTGGTGGGGCGTCATCATGGTCAAAACTTCGCGTAAGTATAAGCAAGACTCCTTTTCATATTTATGGTTGATAATATGGGTGTTTGATAAATTAATGCCTATTAAAATCAAGGGCCTAAAGGCCCCACGTTTGGGCGCCAATAACTGACTTTCACACACACACAGAGAAAACAAAACGAATATTACGCAGATTGAATTATATTTAAGATGGTTATTACAACAAAACGCTTTTGGGTTCGCTTCTATAATATCTTTTCTTCGCGAAATTAATTTTCCATAAACATTTCTTCTAACAAATTCGAAGATTTGATCCTGCGTCATATAACTGGCTTGCAGAAACCAATCTTCACATTTTGTTCTGCCAGTTATTTACAATCGGGTGTAACCTTACTAGGCTAGACACAGTACTCCAATATTCTTTATATATAAAATTCATGCGTTACTGACTGACAGACAACGCATAGTTGAAACTACTAAGTCCAAAAAGCTTACGTTTGGCATGTATGTTCCTTGTTGCCTGTAGGGATGTACTAAAAAAGGCTTTCCTGAAATTTTCACGAACCGGTTCACTTAAAAATTAATAAATATTATAAAAACAAATATTACCACTCCTTCAGTACATTCACACTTCTGTCCTATTTCCAGGTAAATATCGCAAGCTAAAACGTGAAGCAGCGGCCGCAGAAGCAGAAGCGGCGCCTCCCGTCACCACCAACAACCACACGCGCGCGTAACAGCCGCCATTTTGAACACAACGACCAATCACTGCTATAACGTGCTATAAGCATATAGCAGTTAAAACGAGCTATAAATATATAGCAGGTTCAACAGGCTATAAATATATAACAGGTTTAACATACTATAATTATATAGCAGGTTAAACATGCTATATAAATAAAGTATTATAAACACATTTGAAAAGTATTCTAGTTGGTTTTATCATTGTGATCTGATCTATCAAAATTATGATGAGAATGTTCTCTAATACATTTAGAGATGTTTTAATTTGAAAGGAAGGTTTAAAGTTATAGATTTGGTTGTATTTAAGTACATTACGAAATTAAATGATAGTTATATAAAATTGTAACTAAAAATGATAAAACTAATAATTATACTATACATATTCGCCGAACAGTATTTGAATGTGGACAAGAAACTCGAAAATGTGTAAATAATATATACGAGAGATGGCTGATTTCGCTATTGAAATAATTATTGCCACTGGCAATTTTGGAAAATATTAGTACTGCCTCAATAAATTCATTCTAAACTTGTAAATAAAATTAGACTAATTAAACGGTTATTTGGCAAAACGTTATTAGATTAAAAATATACGTAGATATATGAAACTGAAAAATGTATTATAAAAATACTTAAAAAAAATATTATCTGCTGGTCAGAAAAATTACAACCGTAAAAACGGTTTTTCCGTCAAAATACTTCCATACGAAGTTTTCCGACCGAATTACGGTCATTTTTAACTTTTACTCATAGATATAACTAATGTATATGATATGGGCCCCAAGTGCTTCTATAAATAGTATTATTAATATTATACACTTTGAATTAAATAAAAAGGCGATGTAGTAAAGAAGAAATACCTACATAACATTATAATATCGAAAACTCCAGAAAGATGAATAATTTCATTCGAAAGTCATCTTTAAGCCAAGATAGTTTAACGGCTACTATACTATATCAGCAGGTTTTAATCACAACATATTCAATTTCATGCAACATGAAGTTATGTCTAATATTTTACAAGGGGAACTTTAAATAAAAAGTCAATTATTTTCACACTATATATGAGAAAATTAACGTATGGCACAAAAACTGTAAATAAAAGATCATGACTCTAAAATGTGTCTTGTAAAATAATGCCCTGTATTTCTAAAATATGTATATTTTATAAAAACAAAGGTACGTGGTATATATCCCACAGAAAAGTGAAAGTAATACGTAAATTAATTTCTTCTATACTACATCGATTATGTAAAATCGTAATATTAAGAAACTTTTGTAAATGACCAAACTGATATTTCTAACGTAGCGAACACGTTTAAATAACCGCTAATAACGTGATAACGTTTTTGACATTTTTCCAAATAACGCGCTATATTAATATAATATGTTATTTTTAACGGTTATAACGTATAATTTGGAGTGTTAATGGATAGGTGAATTTATTTGGCTTCCATGTTGCATTGTTGATAGGCGAAGCCATTTTGATAGGTAAAGAGATAGGGATGTTAATAATTTGGATTGTGTGTAATAGAGAAATAATTAGGCTAATATTATAAACATAAAAAGAGAATTGTTACATGGTGTGAAAATTACAATAATGAACTTAAATTAAATTCAATCCAATGAACTAAAAGCGTCCTATAACAGCTACAAATACCTTCAAAATAAAAAAAACGATAGATCCCAGAACATCTTTGCCCCTCCTGTTTTACCTATTATCCAATACATGTTTTGCTATTAACTCCTTACCGAAAATGTCTTGATTTACGCAAGTTGTTTCCGAAATTAAGGAATACACAAAAATTATTACCCTATGTATTATCCAAAATTATTTCTATATTAGACACACACATAGGTACCTATTAAAACAATTATTTTTATTATAATAAGAAATATAGAAAAACTATTTTATGTAAGAAATATTTATGGAACCGTTCTTCCAGTACAACTTATGTTATTTAACTAATTATTAATTGTTATTAAGTTGATTATACAATTATTAATTATAGTTGCTTGTACAAGAAATAATCAATAAAAACGATTTTAATTTGATTTGTTGTTTATTTTTATATTGGTACGAAAATGGTTCCTTGAGGCAGTGGTTATTTGTTTTTCATTTAAAACACAAGATTGTATTTTTCTGCAGCGTAGAAAAATGAGGTCAACTGAAAATGCAGTTTTGTTCATAAAATTGATCATGATCACACATAGGTTATAAAAAATATATTATTTAGTATTCTTATAAATATCGATATTGATTAGTCTAACGACTCAAACGCCTCACACAGATTATTATAAGGTTAATGTCAACAAATATTCACATACAACTTACTTTAGTGCTGCGTTGATCACTAAGTGTGTAGCACTCGAACCACTAGTTAACATCATCATCATCAGCTCTGTATATATTGTCCCACTGCTGGGCACGGGCCTCTTCTCAGTATGAAAATGGTAGGGTCATAGTCCACCACGCTGGCCAAGTGCGGGTTGGCAGACTTCACATGTGTTTCAAGAACATTATCGAGAACTCTCAGACATATAGGTTTCCTCACGATGTTTTCCTTCACCGTTTAGCAAGCGATAATTAACAATTTAATACGCACTTAACTTTGAAGTCATTGGTGCGCGCCGTGGATTCGAACCCGAGACCATCTGCGTAGAAGTCTGTTGGTCTCACCACTCGGCTATCGCTGCTTAAATTGTTGTATTGTCAACCTTTTTCTATTGCAATAGTTATGCTCGGGCCACACTACCTTACCGTCTACCGGGCTGTTACCGCCATAATTATGGCAATAAATTACCGTTAAATTACTGCGTGAAGTCGTGTGGTTACACTAGAGTTTACCGAGATATGCCAATAAACTAGGCGGTAAAAATGTCATTTTCAAGATGGCGGATGATGCTGCAGCTGTTTGGTATTTTATGATTGCCAATTATTTTAACATGAATCTTTTAAATTTTTAGCTTTCTGTCGGGTATCCCAAAGAGACGGTTCGGATTGGAATAATTCCAAAAATTCTAGCGCTGTTTCATTTGACCACTCCATATCGGTAGATACGTGCGTCGTCGTCGAACTCGTGTTGCACACTGAACAAACGGTAGTGTGGCCACAAACGCATTAATTACTGCGGTAATCTTCTTTGATGTGCGCAAAAAGACCGCCGCCGGAACTATTGCCTACCGGCATATGCCATATTGATTGGCATTGTAAAATTATGGCCATAAATCGCGGTTACACCTAGGCGTTGTTGAAATTATGGCAATAATTATTGGCATATCCCGGTAGTGTAGCCCGAGCATTAGGGTGGGCCCTGGGTGGTCATTCCGAGGGTGCTTGGTGGGTTCCTCTTTCCTTCCATTAGGTTACAATGGAGTTCCGCCAAGTAACGCCTGATTCAATCAACTATGGCTCGTAAGGAGTTTCCACCGCACAAAAAAAAAGTCTTATTTCGTCCCATACCGTAATGGACTCTTTTATTGTTATTTGTTATCTACTAGGTATATACTTATTCGTGTCTGTTTCTTATTAGGGTTGAGCTACATCTGTCAGCACGGAATCGCATTTGTTCCGCCTGTGCTTCGGCACGCTATAGCGTGCTGACACAGACTAATATTGTACTAGCGTACGTGCTGACGCGTGCTGCAGCACTCTATAGTGTGCGATCGTATTTGTGTGCTGCGGAATGCGAACGCACGCGTCAGCGTGCTATAGCGTGCTGAAGCATTCCGCAGCGTTCTTTTGACATTGGTTTTGGTCACATTATAGTTTCAAGTTCGAAATGGATAGCACAGCTGAAAAGAGAGCAGTAGGTAGTAATAGCGAGCATGTTGCAAGAAATGCAATATAACAAGAGTAAAAAGAAAATAATTCGAAATATCTATACGAATCGGCACCAGCACGCGGCATCACAACGCCGCGCGCGCCAGCGTGCGTCAGCGCGCGATCGGCGGCGAAAGAATGCTATAGCATGCTATAGCGCGCGTAAGCGTTCCGTCGCCTCTCAGCATGCTATCGCATTTTTCCGTGTTGCCGATCGCCTTTTCGATTCCGCGGCGTGCTGACGCGTTCCCTCTCTCTTTCTCTCTCTAGTAAACGACGGTCCTAAGTGACAGAAAAGGATAGAAGCATAGGAAAGTGCGATGCGGTGCTGATAGGTGTAGCTCAACCCTTACGGTTTCTTTTTTGTACTAATTGGCTCTTTTTATTGTGTTATTTCTTTTCCTTCCGCAGTCCTCACGTACCAACGCGGGCTAGAGTTACATACTTAGTAGGCCAAATCGTCCTAATGACTTACAATGATATTGTGACTTACATTAGGAGTGGACTGCGAAATTATGTTGAAATGCCTGTATCCCCGAAGGGGTAGGCAGAGGTGTAATATTACCGCACATTTCGCCATGATTTTTAAGTCCCACGTAATAGAGGGCGAGCCTATTGCCATTGCCGGTCACATCACCAGACTTCGTGCTGCTACTGAGAATTCTGAAAAACCCAGTAACACTTTTGCTCGACCCGGGAATCGAATCAGGAACCTCCGATCAGCAGTCACGTACGCTATCCACTGGACCACGGAGGCAGTGTCTCTAAGTGTGGGTGTGCAATACACCTCTGCCTAACCCTTCGGGGATAAAAGGCGTGAAGTTAGGTTGTCTCTATGTGACTGTTGTAAAAAAGGTATTTTACTATAAAAATGTGTAAATAAAACACTAATACATTTTACAATATCACTTTATTTTATTACGGGTCCATATTTATAATAAATAGCATTATAATACAACGATACAGACGTCGATGGCGCTGCTCACAAATTATTTGCACTGACTACCGTGTCACAGCTAATGCTATTACTACACGAATATACACGTATATGACAGTTTATACAACTCAGTAATGAAGAGATCCTTACAAAGATAACATGTAAAACTATTATACTGGCGATTAAAAAGTGTGGCCATGAGTTTTATTGCCCGTTCTTTGTCGTTGTTCTACCTATTGCATTGCGAACGTGGCAGTAAATCTAAATGTAGAATCATCTGCTAATTAACTTTAATTTTTTACGTTCATATGCGTTACATTGTGGCCTAAATGATTTTGACTTTGAAAAGAAATGACCGAGTGTTTTTAATAACTTTTTTTGGTAAATCGTGTCGAAAAAAATTGGTTGCCTGTAAAGTCGGTATACGGGCGAAAGTTTTACGTGACAACGACTTTGAGTGGTAAAATAATTTTAATGTGAATATTCATTCGTATAGTAGGAAGAAGGATGAAAGACGCGTGCCTTTCACTTTTTATGTCTGTCTCTCTCGCTCTTAGGCGGGACGCGTGCCTCTCACTCGCTCTCATTGTGAGCGGATAACGTGAGCGGAGCGTAACGCAGTTTCTTGAAGTGTCACCCGGCAAACCAATTTATAAGACGTTGTCACGTCAAAATCAATTTAAGCTTGATCGTTTTATGGCCCCCAAAAAGATAGATATGCCTAACGCTTCACGCAATCATTTTATTGTAGTAGTTTTGACTAATAATAATTTTGATTAAAATTATAACGTTTAAAAAAGGATTTTTTTTGGGTGTATAGGGTTCCCACCAAGAACTTAGGGTACCAAGCCAACCTCACCTGCAAGTGGTGCATCTGCTGATCAACGGACGAGGCTCTGGCAAACAAAATATCCTGATAAGCGGCAATAGGCTCGCCACCTATTACGTAGGATCAAAACACTGGCGAAAAGTGGGCGTTTAAGATGCCTCTGCCTACCCCTTCGGGGAAACAGGCGTGAGTCTATGTATGTATGTATGTAAAAAAGACCGCCCTTTCTTTAAAAATACTTCATAGCTCTTGAAAAACTTTTCTACCACACTGTTCACATGTTTTTACCCATCCACCGGATTTTTGCCACTTTCTGGAAATAAATAGCGAGCAAAAAATAAACTGGCGTTTCGGACAACAATGGCCTACAAGTACAACACACATTTGCTGTTTGTGCTGTAACGAAGATTTTATGAAACTATTCTCTCCCCAAAATTCCTACCCAAAAATCCAACGGAAGATCTCACAAGCACTCTAAAAACATTTATTATGCAGTGATATACCAAATCATTATCAAGACAGTCTTTTCCTAGATTCCTGGAACTATTCATACGTGGTCATCAAATCCCAAACTACTCAACGCCTGTACTTTGACAACCAGAACTATAAAACATGCTTAATTATGTAATCTTAAATACATTATATTTTCGATAACTTACATCGAACCCAAAAACTCCGGCTAAACAGTCAGTCACCAACCAAACCAATTAAATTTGACGTTCATAAGCGTCACATTTTGACCTAAGTAAAAATTTTGACTTTGACACGGGAATAACACCAAAACATTCCTTAAACGCATATATTAAAACGTTAAAGCTATTTGGCTATAGATGTTATACGTCGTTTTATCTATGAACAATCTAGTTCGTGGTTTTGTATAAAATGTCATATATATGAATACCATGCTATGTTATATAGAAACACACCAAATAATCTACATTGGATTAATGTAACTTCAATAATTATAGTAGCAGAAGGAGTTGATATTGTGGAATTTATTATACATAATTAACTATTACAGAATTTTTTTTCGCAATCGCGTGACGAGTATCTTAAATTAATGGGTAACCTGTAACCAATAGCTTTCAAGTTGCCATGGCAACGCATTATTGTGTACGAGCCACCTATTTCTTTTTCTTTCATTTCATTGAAGTAGAGTAAGCTAGCTTATAACTGTCAATGTAGTGACTTTTTAGTGAAATGGTATGCTTATTTCGTCCTTATTGCGGTAGCCTAATGAGTGAATTTGGCTAAATAAACAGATAATGTTACGTAAACACGCACATGCGTATTTTTTTGCGTTTTAAGGTGGATGACCTTTCCCACGAGCGCCGATCATGTTATTAAGTTAGAACGTGTTTCAGTTTAATGAAAACTAAATATTTGTCTAGTTCTAATACTGTTCGTATTGAATCGAAATTTAGTATAGAGCTTATTTATGTCGGGAACTACATGTGGTTTGAAATAAAGTCTTACCGTCGTATCAAGCCTGTATATATAATCACCTTTTTTCATTGGTTACTATCGCCATTAACAAATGGCGAACACAAATAACACACGGCGCAAAAATGTATCGTTATGGGAAGACTATCCATCATCAGTTTCACTCTGGGGTCCGCTTACTAGTCTAACTGGAGTTGGCTGAATATTAGCTTTTCTACAAAGCGACTGCCTGTCTGACCTCCGCAACCCAAAGAGATAGCGATATTCCATGTTTTAGACTAGTGTCAGTTTATTTAGTACTGACGACTTTATGACAACCGGGATCGACGGCTTAACGTGCTCTCCGAGGCACGGGACAAGCGATAAATAACAATTTAATACGCACATAACTCCGAAAAGTCATTGTTGCGCGCTGTGGATTCGAACCCGATACCCTCTGCATGGCAGTCTGTTGGATCTCCACTAGCCTATCGCTACCCTTAACTATTCGAGATAATAAATATTGTAAAATATAATTATGCAAATTTAAGTTCTGCCTTAACGAAATTGTGCCTGCTACACCATTTCATTTCACCGTGGGTGTCGTACGAGACGACTTAGAAAATATACGAAGCAAATTCCTTTGGGAAAGGACGGCAGCTAATCTGTCTGGCAGCGTGGTATGTTCCGTTCTTTCTCGTGGTTCATGCATTGCGAACGTGGCAGTAAATGTAAATGTAGAATCATCTAGTAATTAACTTAATTTTTTGACGTTCATAAGCGTCACTTTGTGGCCTTAATAAAAAATGATTTCGACTTTGACTTTATCGTAGGCCAAATCGTAGTGCCTCACAATGCCTTTGTGACGAAATTTAGGAGAAGCCTCTACACAGAAGTTGACTGTGAAAGGCTGTATGATCAATTTGTGGGACAGCGTACCTTGCTCCATTACAAAATACATGTGTAAACATAATAACATTGGAGTCAAAAATAATACATCAAGAAGCATAACCAACATAACTTTACACCGTATCATACGAAGTTAGCACAGTTGGGTAAGTAACGCCAAAATTCAGGGATTTAAACTTTCGTGATCACTATCATTACTTTTTACTATTCCTACGGGACATATACCACATAAATCGGTGAAATTGGCGCTTGCAATAGTGCCGAAATGTCGATTACTCAAAACAAAGGTACGTGGTATACACCCCGTAGGAACAGTAAAAAGTCATCACATCAGCCTTTAACAGTCCACTGCTGGACTAGGCCTCTCCTTTGAAAGGAGGAATTGGCCTACTATACCACGCTGGCCAAACGGGTTGGTATTGGGTTTGTATCAAGTTTTCCTTCTCTTGCAGTGTTGTTCTCTGTATAATATGCTCCCTCTGTCGGCTCTTACGACGCCCATGGGATGATATGGGGTGGTGACATTTCGTATTCATTATCCGTCACCACACGGAGCCGGACGTAAAAAGTAAACGCTAAAATTTGTCCCAACACATATTACAAGTACCATAAGCGGATATCCACAAAATCAACCCGTCCTGTTATAAAGGTGATTCCACACTAGAGATCCAGTTTGTACACAAGAGCAAATGTCTACGTGATTGTGTAAATACCTGACAACCAAGCTTCCGCTTCAGAAATATTACATTACTTATGTTTACGCATCGTTTGGGTATTTTAAAGTTACATTTATAATTGTTAAGTTCTGTATTTGTAAATTTAATCACATTTGTAAAGTTTACATATATTTGTAAAGTTTAACTTTAATTGTAAAGTTCAATTATATTTGTAAAGAACAATAATTATATACGATATGACAAAATGTTAAATCTACCATTCTCTATATTGTAGTATTTTGAAAATCGACTTATAATTGTAAAATACAATTATTTTGTGAAGGATATTTTAAGCTTCTACTTCACAATTTTCCATTTAAATAAATCTATAGAGAATTGTAAAGGCTTTGTAACTTATCAATAATTGTAAATTGAGGATGAAAGTAAAGTTCATACTTAACAAATAGCGAAGTTTGGACGTTGTTGTAAAGGATTTTTTTTAAAGAATCGCAAAGCACATAATAAAAGAAAAATCCTACTTTTACTTGAGATCTTTATTACAAATTAGACGCTACTAGCTATGACTAGCTATTTTCACTTGCCTTTTTCGGACTAAAGTGACAAAACTATCCCTTCTGGTCAAATTACTCAACTCTTTAATAACTCTCGGGACTTGGGCTCCAAATACAAGTGTATTTAGCGAATCTTACTCACGATAGCTAAGACATTTAAGGCATAAATATCTCGGTATTTTCCGACCGACTTGCACGCGTCGTGGTCAAAGGTTGGACAATCTTAAAATCAAGTTGCGAGACTTTATAATTGTTTTTTTAACTCAATTCTTTACGATCGTTGTAAAGCTTATACCACTGGGCTAAAATATTAAATGTAACTTTAAAATACCCAACTCACATATATTTACATTACAATAAGACAAATAAGTCGTTTAGTTAAAAATTGCACAAATTGTGAAATTGTTCTCACGTGGTTTCAATTTAGCACCGGCCGATTAGGCTGCTAGCAGGTGTGTGACAAGTCGAAGCGACGAATCGTATTTGCGACTAATCGCAGATACGATTAGCCGCTTTTGTAAAAAGTTTTGGTGTTAAAGTCTACTTACAATTAATTGTTGATATCTATGAAGAGCTTTTAATCTCGTTTGATACCTCATATGGAAATTAACTTCCAATAAATACATGTAAAAAGGGATTTTACCATTGATACATAGCAGTCTGTAGTACCCTTAATTTTGGTTACTACCGAACGATGAAAGTGAAGAAGTCATAAACGATTTGAAATCTTAAGCGCGTGCACTTCTGATTCAAAACATTTAATATTATGAACTTTGGTCATAAAGTAAATACATTAAACGAATTTTAAAATACTGTAGAGAATTTTTTTTGACGCTAAATCATAATCGCAACTTGCATACTAGCAATAAAACACAGTCGCAACGACTTGTCGCACACTGCGTAAGCAATCTTACAAAATTTCGTATCCACTTCCAGATTTAAATAAAACTGAAAATACAACTTCAAGGCAAGATTTCATTTAACTGCATTTAAATAAATATCTTTCTAAACTAAAACAAATCACTAGTATTTACATTTAAATAAAAAATTGATCGCTTCAAAAAAATGTCTACTTATAAAAATAAAAAATAAAACTTTGACCATAGTGTTATTTGTTAGTGAGTCATAGTCTATGGCATATTGTACTTATATATCACCATTTATCTAAATAGGGGTAGGTTTAAAAAAAATGAAAATATTCTTTGGTATTACCTATACCAAAAATTAAAATTAAGCCGTATATTATTTCTATTCTAATGTTTTTGGTTCTAAACGATGCAATGAAAGCCTCCACAAGTGCTGCGATTACTTTGAAAGTTGCTATTTGTGACTTTCGTTCAAAGTTACCACGTTTTAAATTTAAAAATACTTATTTCTTAAGCGAATGTTACAATATGTATTCAAAATATTTTCACAGATTTTATCAGCAGCTCAGTTAAGTTTTTCATCTGCGTCACGAATGTTACGCTTATGAATGTCAACAGTAAGTTGCCAGGATCTTTGAATTAAATACTGGCAATAAACTCAAGGCCAGGCACAGCAAGGCAGTGTAACTTAAATTTAACTTACAAAATATGAAACCCTGACATTCATTTGCGTCACGAAGTGACACAAAAGAATATTTTCGTGTTGAATAAAATCCGTGAAAATAGCTTAATTTAATTAAATACTGTTGATTTTGAATTGCGTTGATATCGCAGCATGTATTTAAAAATATTTTTTTAAGTTTAGAACCAAAATTAACTTCTACACAGTGAGAAATGCTAATATACTCGTAAATATAAAAAATATATAGGAAACAATATTTTGAGTATTATCCTTCGCACTACTGTGAGGCCTAAACATTCCTTCAGCGACTTGCACGTTTGCGACATTGCGACTAATCGCATCGACAAAAATAAATTTATGACAAGTAAAAAGACAAATAAGTCTTTATAATTGGCTGATACCAAACATGCTAAGGATTTTTTTAGTCTATTTATTTTTAAATTATTTGAAAAGTGATTTAACACGATTTTAAAAGTAGACTTTAACTCAGAGAACCCTAAATTAAAATTGCTATTTTATCTTTGCTACTAAAAGTCGTCGACTTGTCGCAAACGTGCACTCGTCCAATCCAAACAGCGGATTACAATTATAATTATTACATATTATGCCAAAAAGCCTTTCAGAATTATAATAATTAATTTACGCAATAATTTAATTATTAATACAATCAAATGGAAATGTAAAATGTATAATTTTGATGCCAGTTTTTTAATACATTAACTTCTTTTTTTTTATTACGTCATTCTTTTTTTTTAAGTCACGTTACCTCTAATGGACTATTCAAAAACAATAATCTACATTTTACCCGAAGTTTTATCAGTAACGGGCGACTAAAGATGCGAATGTATGATCCGACAAAAAATCGCAATGTCGATTAAAATAAAACTCTGTTAAAAATAAATAGGGTTAATGAGGAAATAATGAAATTATCCACACAGGTAGACCTTTTATATTTTACCTTCTCAAAGGTATATAAAGCATATTGCACAATATAAGTACTTCCTACTTAAGTAGGTATATACAGAATGTAAAAAGACCCTTAACGAAAACTGAAATCCCATGTTGTACCAATCACTACCACCATTTTTTTACTTCGGCACCATACCTGGGAAATTACTGGTTCAGCAGATATTGAGGCTTAAAGCTAGTATGGAGTTTTTGTAAATAGGTACAAAATCGATGCATCTACCCCGCCAATATGTACTTTAGTTGCTCTAAAACCCCATGGATCAGTAGGTATTTCAAGCATTGCACGCGCGCGCTTTTAATCGCGGTTTTAAAAATGTGAAAACTCAAAAAAAAAAGTTTCCCAGGTATTATATTTGGTTAGTATGACTTGGCATGATGTCCACAACGAGTAGACTTCAGCTTGGTGATGGGTCTTGTGACACCCTGTATACCTGTACTACGCTTAGCTTTTAATACCTGTTTTAATATTAGGTTATTATATTTTCTATATCTCTTTAGGGAAGTGATTTTACTCGTTATTTAAGAACATATTTTGTTCTGAGACCTTGGACAAAACGCGAAAACGGAAATCGTCAGTTTCAATATCGTTACCTCGAATTTTATTTCTTTGTACATTATACACAAAATATGAATGATGATGCAAATCATTAAAAATATGAGTTATGTATAGTGATCGGATAATCGGATGCATATTTACCTAAAGTTGATGTGTTGGCTATTATGGAATGCACTTTTGAATCGAAAAATTTTGGGATTACGGAATCGACAATTTCGTTTTTTTATTATAGAATCAAATCGGGTGTAGGTAAATTTACTTATTTTAAATTTTGTACCAAAAAACAGCTCTAAGAATAATAAAATCCTCTTAATATTCTTTAATTTTCAAAACATTTATCTCAAACGAATAATAAATAAGAATTACAAAGAAAAATCATTCAATCTCTTAATAATTATTAACTTAGATACAACAGCACCCACTGCCTACCATTCCTCTTACACTCAACATACTCATAAATTGATGGGGAGCTTAAAATTAATTTCAAGTAAATACACATTAATAATTATGTAATTCCGGAGACCAGTTTCTTTTTAAATAAAAACCACATGTTAAAGACGTCGTTTCCTCACCATGTTACAGAGTAGTTTCACATTCCCGAATTTTCTGGAATCCTGGGATTTATATTTAAAAAAATATGTTTTAAGAAGCCGCTTCCATAATATCCTAGCCAAAAATGAACTAGGTGAATATGCTGTCCTATCTTTCAGGCTTCTTTCCGTCGTCCTCCGACCCTTTTAAATAAGGTAGAAAGATTTGAAAATATTTTGTCCATAACTGATTTCTTCAGCAGTGTTCTTTTTTATATTTTTGGCCCAAAACTGATTCCTATAAAAACAATGTCAAATAATATACTAAAATATAAAGCTGAAGAGATTTGAAAAAATCTTCAGTGTTAGATAGCCCATTTAGCGAGGAAGGCTATAGGCTATATAACATCACGCTATGAGCCACGGGAGCGGAGCAGTAGCCTTAAACAACGCGGGTGTAACCGCGGCTCATCTAGTATTCTAATAATACTACAAAGGTCTACCCGTGCATGATAATCGTTGTGTGTTAGTTTGTGAACATCCTGTGATATATACACAGGTTCACTGAAGTATACAGTTATTTTTACGTTGTATTTCTACTTGTGATAAGTTACGCTCGATTTCGTCATCATCCGCTATCCTGTAACAGAAGAAATTAAAATGTATTATGGCGTCTGCGCAAAGGAACAATTTTAGTGGTCGGTAGAATCCTCATTCGGGGTTTGGGCTTACCTTTGAGGATGATTTACAGTTTATACAACTAAAGAGGGTATCATCTTTAGAATAAAGTTTACTTTAGGCCTTATAAAGTGTTTTTGGGTTTTTCCGTTAGGAAATTCTCAGTAGCAGCACGGAGTCTGGTAATGTGCCCGGTACGGCAATAGGATCGCCCCCTATTACGTGGGACCTAAAAAATCATGGCGAAATGTGGGTGTAATATTACACCTCTGCCTACCCCTTCGGGGATACAGGCGTGAGTCTATAAATAAATAAAAAAAATTAGGCCTTATAATACTTTATTCATCATCATCGGACCTGTATTTAAACAGTCCCACTGCTGAGAACGGGCCTCTTTTCGCTTTGAGAAAACTGAGGCCATAGTCCACCACGCTGGCCAAGTGCGGGTTGGCAGACTTCACATGTCTTTCGACAACATTATGGAGAACTCTCAGACATGCAGGATTCCTCACGATGTTTTCCTTCTCCGATAAGCAAGCGATAATTAACAATTTAATACGCACTTAACTTCGAAAAGTCATTGGTGCGTGACGTGGATTCGAACCCGAGACCCTCTGCGTAGCAGTCTGTCGGTCTCTCCACTAGGCTATCGCTGCTTATAGATAACTAGAGGGCGCCAGCAGCTACGCCTGCATTTTTTTAAATTTACCCGTTTTGGCCGATCCCGTGGGAATTTTGGGAAATCCCTTCTTAGTGCACCCCTACGGTCCCCAAGGAACATACATGCCAAATTTCAGCTTCCTGCGCCCAATAGTTTCGGCTGTAGCGTGTCTGTCAGTCAGTCAGTAACGCAAGTATTTTATATACTAAGATTATGCAATCTAGATCAATATTATAATATTCTTACGCTCTCTCTTGTTCATCCATTTCCTGGACTAGTCTGTCTCTCTCGTTCACCGCTGACAGTAACTCCTGAAAATAAACATTGTGGAATATACAAACATATACAGGACAGCATGTTTTAAAAGATTGTATACAAATTACACGATTCGGATAAATTTGAGGTTTCGCAGATTTGTGTTTAAAAAATCCGGCCAGGTGCGAGTCGGACTCGCGCACCGAGGGTTCTTTACGTAAAAATATTTTTATTATATATGATGTAACGAAAAATGTATGGTCTTCGCAATTTTTCGTTCTTCGTACCAAATTTCAAGATTCTGAGTTCATAGGAAGTACCCTGTAGGCTTTGATTCCCTTGCGTGTTTCAAAAATATGCGGCATAACCGGTTGTATCTTTTGATTGCGTTGGCTTAGAAGTTTAATTTTTTCACAGCTCCAAGGGACAGTAGACCTGAGTATTTGATATACATTTCAGTTCCTCTCGGTCAGTCAGTCAGTCGATCAGTGGGTGTTACCTGCAGCAGCAGTCTCTCCCGCCGCTTCTGTCCGGGAGTCTTCCGCCACTCGTCGACCCCGAGCGATAAGCGAAGCTCCCGCGCCAACAACTCGCAGCGACGACTCAGGTCCTCCTCCTGCTCACTGACACAACAAACAACATTACGTAGTAGTATAAATTTAATTCTTCCACAACTTCGCAAGACATTATAAACAATATTAATTGTTCTACTGGGAATGAATGAAGTAAGACTTAAGAGAGATATGTCAGGATCGTTGCAAATGGCGTTCCGTAGTCTCTGCCTACCCCTCCGGGAAACAGGCGTGTCTATGTACCTATGTATGTATGTATGTTCTACGAGTTTTGATGATGCATAAATTTAATTTTTACACAAACTTTGACGTTTTTTTTTAATTACACTTAGCCCTGTAGACAAAAAAAAACAATCAAATAAATAGACTTACAGTATATTAAGTTGCATCTGTCTTCTAAGTAGCGCGTTCTTCTTATTCACTAAGTTAAACCATTGTGACATCAGTCTGTCTTCCTCCTGAAACATAAACACAATTCGTTCTAAAATAAGGTATATTTTACGACATACCCTAGTCGGACATTTTCGTGTATTCAACTTTTTTTTTGTGATAGTAATAGGCGGCAAACGAGCAGACGGATTGCCTGATGGTAAGCTATTATCGCCGCCCCTAGACAAAAGCGACACCATAGGAGTTACATATGCGTTGCCGCCTCTTCGGTTGGAAAAAGGGATAGGCGGTGGAGTGGGATGAGGGAGAAGGAATAGGGGATAGGGCCTCTGGCACTCTCACTCACTGAACGAAACGCAACAATTTAGGTACTGTTTTACGTTGATTTTCTTTGAGAGGGTAGTCCTTTCCTGATCGAGGCGGCACTTTAGCAAGACTAGGGCTTGGTCTTGCTAATTTCTTCGTGAATGTGGTTCCACTTCAGGACAGATGTTATTTTTTAGATTAATTTCAAATTGTTACAAAAATTGTATAAGTTATTTCACTAATTAATTTAAGTGGCATTTATCAGAGAGCAGTAAAACCGGCTCTAAATCTTTTTTTTTAGCTACACTTGCGGTATATAGCGTGCTAAGTCAGCCTTTTTATTTGAGGTTACAATAACTACTTATTTTAACGAACTATAGGAGAGGAGTGTGGGAAGGGTTACCGGATCTGTAGGAGGTTGGATACACGACAGGATTAATCTTCGCCACATTTTCTGAAAAATAAGCAGTATGGTAGACGCTGATATGTAATTCGTTCTATATTTTGGACATTTCGGTATGGGTGACGAATCATTAGCAACTACACTATTCCAAGGCTAGGGTAAAATCGGTTTAATTATATAAGGGTACCAATATAGAAAAGGTGCCACATCAGAAACTACGGGTCAAACCGATCTATTCGGTCTAACTGACCTTTTCATTCAAGCCAATCCATTCATTCAAGTCATCCCACCCGCGCTATAAGCCCCGTAGGCATAGCCTTCCCCGTTCCATATAGTTGTAGGGCGCGTACCTCAGTATTATCGGCGGACTCCATGACCCTCCGCAGCTGTTTCTCTAACGCGGCGGCGCGCTCGTCGATGGCGCACTGCTCTTTCTCCAAAGCTTCGAGCTCGCTCTGGATGTACGAGCCTGACTCCTTACCCTGTGGGATGTAATTAATGTCATTATTATAATATCCTTGGGACAGGACGAAGGACGAGACCTAGGCGGACGTTCTCTGACCAGATAGGAGACATCCTAAAAACAGGACAGGTTAGAAGCACTCTGAACAGAAGAGCATGCATGAGGGGAGCTGATGGGGAGTAAATGAAGCAAGAGAGATATGTCAGGATCGTTGCAAATGGCGTTCCGTAGTCTCTGCCTACCCCTCCGGGAAACAGGCGTGAGTCTATGTATGTATGTATATATATAATATATTTTAAGGTTCATTATCGCTTGCCCCGTGCCTCGGAGAGCACGTTATAAGTCGTAGGTCCCGGCCGTCGTGAAAATCTTTGATAGTCGTTATAGTTAGTCAGTACAGGGCCGGATTTAAGGGGGGGCAGGCGGGGCAATGGCCCCGGGGCCCCCACAAGACGGGGGCCCCCACAACAGAGATAAGAATACCTATATGTACCTACTCCGAAAAACCACGTCTGTGTTTATTCCTTCAAACATAATTTTGCACATAATTATACTATGTGCACTGTAGCATCGTGCGGGTGGCAGTTTCAGTAACGTTTCATTACACTTTTGAAAGTTGCCGCGATTTACAAATTATGTATTATTATTACTTAGTATTTCAGTTGTACCACATTCGTAATATTTTAAATCATTTATTACTGTGGTACATAAAATTATACCCAACCAGAATGTTCTAGTCTACAAATAAAATCGAATGGAAAGAAAATTAAGCAAAGTGTTATGCATATAACGTAACACCATAGACGTATTTAGTGCTGGGATGTACTGCTACGATAGATATTCGATATTTTTATAATAAAAAGACGTATATTGGGCGTACTTCAAATCATATTATAAAAAGTCTATAATTATATTAATGAAAGAACAGAACATAATAGATTTCATTCGTCTAAACTCATATCAGAGTCATTGAAATTAAACTACAGTTTACGGATTTTATCGCGTTATATTGGTTTCACTTGTTTTTACATTTAAACCGAATGATCTAGAAACTACATTTTTATTACTAGCCAACGTTTCGAATTCTTTACAGGATTCATGTTCACGGCAGACTGAGGTGGTATTTGTCTTTGTCTTGAATTTAAAAGTTATCTCAAAGTACCCGAACATTTTTCAACTGTTGGTGTTACTATCTACGCAGAATGTGCTCACTGTGTCTTGCTCCACTGCGCCCTATAGTCAGTCAAATAGGGGCACCAACCTACAGATTGGCTCAACACCTTGCAAAGATTCTCTCGCCACTCAGAGGCAAGACGAGAGCGCATGTAAAGGATTCCTACCATTTTGTCAGTGAAATAAAACACCTACATCTCTCTGACAAGGAAACTATGGTTAGTTTTGATGTACAGTCATTATTCACATGCTTACCAGCACATGACTGTATTGAGATAACTAGAAGGAAGCTAATAGAGAACAACATGCCTGAGGAATATGCAGAAATATTGAAACACTGTTTAACAACTGGCTATCTGTTATGGGATGAGAAATACTACATACAAGTAGACGGTGTGGCAATGGGCTCTCCAGTATCGCCTGTTGTTGCTGACATCTTCATGGAGGACTTCGACGCGCGAGCCCTGCAGACTACCACCATCACACCGAGGTTCTACAAGCGGTATGTAGATGACACTTTTACAATTTTACCAACAGATAGTGTTAATGTATTCCTAGACCATCTTAATTCTATTCACAACCAGATAAAATTTACAATGGAATTAGAGGCAAACAATTCTTTAGCTTTCTTAGATGTACTTGTTATCAGGAACAAAAACAACTCTTTGAGCCACACTGTGTATAGGAAAAAGACACATACAAATAGGTACTTAAACGGTGAATCTCACCACCATCCTAAACAGTTAGCTACCGTAGGAATGTCTTTGTTTCAGAGAGCCCGGGGGATCTGTGACAAGAAACACCTGGACGCCGAGCTTCAACATGTCAAGCAAGTTCTGCAAGACAACAAGCTCCGACCGCCGCGCCAACGTCACAGATCCCCGAAGAACAAGCCAGCCACAGTTGAGAGACAACCTGCTGTCCTCCCATACATCAAGGGCGTGACCGACAAGATTGGCTACATCTTGAAGCGAGCTTCAATCAAAAGTTTCTACAAGCCGCCAACAAAGATAAGCCAATTATTACCATCTGTCAAGAGTCAGTTACCCTTACAAGAGGCCGGGGTTTACAAGATAGACTGTGAGTGTGGGCTCTCATACATTGGACAAACCAAGAGAAGCATAGGCATTCGACTAAAGGAACATATAGCTGACATTAAACACAAACGCTCGATGAAGTCTGCTGTGTGTGAACATGTAGAACAAGAAACCAACCTGCGATTTGATAAACCACAGATACTCGCAAAAGAACACCGCTTTATTCCAAGAATGATACGAGAAGCTATTGAAATTATAAAACATCCTAATTTCAATAGGGAAGATGGTTGGAATGTTCCTCCAGCTTGGGACCCTGTTATCAGGCTAATGAAACCCAAGAAGGACAAAGTCACCAGAAGACATCAAGACACAGTGAGCACATTCTGCGTAGATAGTAACACCAACAGTTGAAAAATGTTCGGGTACTTTGAGATAACTTTTAAATTCAAGACAAAGACAAATACCACCTCAGGCTGCCGTGAACATGAATCCTGTAAAGAATTCGAAACGTTGGCTAGTAATAAAAATGTAGTTTCTAGATCATTCGGTTTAAATGTAAGAACAAGTGAAACCAATATAACGCGATAAAATCCGTAAACTGTAGTTTAATTTCAATGTGTAACATTCGCGTAAACCCAAGAAAATATCATATCAGAGTCAGCAACATCTGAATTGTCACTAAATTCATCATCTGTATCAGTGACGGATATTATCAACAATGACTCCATTATATAGTCAATGTGAATGTCACGATCCCAATCAGACAATGTCCCTCTTTGTTTTATTCACAACCTTCGACCAGTCTTCAGGTTGAACATTGTTGATGGCCGCTTGCAATGGGCCAACATTCTATTTGCTATAAATGGCGGCGAAGTATTATTTCTTCCGACGTGACCTTTTATTTGGGCCCAAATCATCTCAATAGCGTCATACTGGCAATGGTAGGGTGGCAGTCGAAGAACCTGATGGCCTATTTCTTTTGCCATTTCGTCCAGAGCATAGGTAGGAGCTGGTGGCTTATGACGTCGTACTAAGGCAATAAGCTCTGCCTTTAATATTTTTATATCTGCTGTAACTCCATTTTCATTCAGCCACTTCACCAACTCGCTTTTGAGGCTGGATTGGTTTTTGGGGGTTTATTAACTTGTACCGAATGGTAGGGTGCGTTGTCCATTATTATAGTCATAGGCTCTTTTAAATTATTCAATAGACCTATGAACCAATCTTTAAATTTTTCGTAGTTCATCTCCTTATGATACTCTGTAGTTTATTTGACTTAAAAGCCAGCAAACAATACAATTAGGGACGATTCAACTTGCTGTACCTGCGTGACAAATAATAAGGCGTTCGCCTTTGCCCCCAGGCACTTAAAATTAGGTATAAAATTTGACCTGCTGGTGGCGTCATGCTATTTATCTATGTGTTATAATAAATAAAAGTGAATAGTCAGTCGTCATGAAATCTGGAAAATCACCGGCCCTATAAAAGTTAGATTTGGCAGCGAAAATTATTAAATGTTACTTTTATCCGCGTGCGAAGCCGCGGGTATCAGCTAGTTTTATATAAGTACAAAGATATTATTATGCAGCCATGAAAAATATAATATATATGGACAAGTTAATACACGTAGTTACACTGCACAACTGAATAACACTCAAATTTTGATAACTCTATTAATGTGAACTAGATTTATGTTATGAGTATCGATAGATCGATAAAAATGAATTGCATAACGTCACCTCCCTAGTCATGTGGTACTGAAGGATGTCAACGTCATATAGGCAACTATCAGCCGCACGATGCTACAGCGCACAGGGTATAGCAACTATTTAAACTAAAAATCGGCATTTGTTCACTTCACTTCAAACAATGAACTTGAGAATCGTAAATCCAAATAAATGTTAAAAAAATCGACATTATTAAACTTTCATACCAAACAAACAAAATCAACGAGACAGAAATTGCTTATACCTATGTAATTAAAATCTAGTCAGTGTCACTTATTTCTAAATAACGAATATAAAATGATGAATCAATTTTCTGAAAACCATAATTTATTAGCGTAAGGATTGAAGTATAAGTTAAGTATATTTCAATTTTGAAAAACAACCAAATAATCGCTGCAACGCGCGACACATAAAAATCTAAAAGATAGAATCTGTATGTATAAAACTATAAACAATAAACTGTCTGACAGACAAATTGCAGCCCAAACCATTAGGCGCAGGCAGCTGAAATTTGGCATGTATGTTCCTTAGGGACCGTAAAGGTGCATTAAGAAGAGATATCCGGAAAATACCATGAGTTCGGACAGAAACAGTTAAATAAAATGTGCGGTTGTAGCTGCGGATTTCCTCTAGTATTTATAGAAAATTGACTATTACATAATGACACCCAAACAAGAACTGCCACACGAGCCTGTTAAAACATCTGAAGATTTGGTACATGGATATAGGGTCGATGGTAGTCTCGAGGTAGGCGACACCTAAAGCCTTAAAAAACATGAAGTCACAATCAAGAGCAAGTGGATAATGAATTCAAAAATGTCATTGGTCTTTGGCCCAATGTCATCATAACTGGAGGAATTATCAAATATTGGGCGAAGAACCGTAAAGTTGTAACGAAGTTTCACTTCATAATTCTTTCCTCCAAGATCAATTCCGAGATTATACCAACTTTGTTCGGCAATGTACAAAGAACATGCTTATACGTCGCAATAAAAATCAAGAGACAGTCAATTCATTCTGGCTTTATTTTTCTCCGACTATGTGTAAAATATATTGCTATGCATGTACACTAATGTCCACTCAAAGAACGAAGTTAAGTAGAGAAGGCTTCAGTTACTAGAAATAAGTATCAAAGCGCCTATAAGAGTACGACATATCGAATACCCATTTAGAGTTCGTGATGAGTCTAGTGCAACGGGGAGAAGTCACGGGATGTATCCACCGAGAGCTAGCAACACAGGAGACAGCAAATTGAGTACTGGTGAAAAATCTTTAAAATTGTCGTCAGTACTATAAAATTCATTGCTAAACGCGGGTTAGCTTGCCGAGGAAACGACGAAATCATTGGATCACGTTTTACAAGTTTACAAGTTAACAAGTTTTTAGTCGTCCGGTAAT
This sequence comes from Euclidia mi, assembly GCA_944739405.2. Taxonomy (NCBI): domain Eukaryota; kingdom Metazoa; phylum Arthropoda; class Insecta; order Lepidoptera; family Erebidae; genus Euclidia; species Euclidia mi. The sequence continues at coordinate 38,671,334 of OX123205.2, read as the reverse complement.
TTCAAGTACTGACGAATAAATAAGTACAATCACGCATCAGAAAAAGAAGTGTTAAATTTAATCCGCCCGATTAGATGAAAAAACCAGAAGCAAATCTATCACCAAGAGCAAAATTTTAAGTGACTGGTTTTATCCCAGTTATAGATCATTTTTGTGTTTCTCTCACAGAAAGATTCAAGCATACGAAGCTAATCGATTGACATTTGGATTCCTCAACCACTTAGAGGAGATGGATGTTTCAATTTTCAATTCTTTATTCAATAACAATTTTTACATTGTGTTTGAATATTTGCAACAATACAAAAAATACAATGAATAAAATATTTAAAAATTAAATGATCGCTGATTAATAAAAATGGTAAGTGTCGTAACTTAATATGCCGCTGCAAAGGAAATAGTAAAAGTTTACAAAGATTTAGAACCTAGCCTTGGCAATGAGTTAGTTCAATTTGTATCTTTAATAGCCTTGTACAAAAAGGACTATGAAGAAGACCAATCTAAAGAAGTGTTTTACTATCGCATACTTGAAATTCTTCCCGAACATAGAAATTTCATTAAAATGTATGTACATATTTGGTTTTAATGGTATCGAATTGCACCGGAGGGCGCTCGCTCTAAAATGTATATTATCAAGATTATCAAAAATAGGCTCCGAACGACAATGGGATAAAACCGACTATCGAAACTAAACCTACTTAGAATTGAAAATGATTTACTCCGCGAGCTAGACTTCAGCGAAATAATTGGCAACTTTTCATACAAAAAAGTTCACAAAGTTCCATTTAATTAACACCGTATTTAGTTTAAATTGTATTTTATATATTTTTTATTTAATGAAATTTAATTTACTGACAGTGTATTTTTTAAATAATTTAAGTAAAATTTATACGGATAATAAATAGGGGCCCCCACATCTTCATTGCCCCGGGGCCTCCAGACCTTTAAATCCGGCCCTGAGTCAGTACATCTGAATAAATTGGTCACCGGTCTAAACCATAGCATATAATTATATAACTATCTTTTTGAGTTGTGGAGGTCAGATAGGCAGTCGCTCTGTGGCAAGCAAATATTTCAGTGATTAGAAAGCGTACCCCAAGTTGCAACGGGGAATAACGCTAGAAAAGGGGATATATAAATAGTTATTTGTGCAACAAGAGAGCAAAGTTGTTTTTTATTTCGAATGCTAATTTTGAGTCCCGAGCAAGCGAAGGATTCTATTATTGATTCACGAGCGTAGCGAGTGAATCAAAGTTAGAATCCTGAGCGTGATGAGGGACTCAACAGCACGAGATACAAAAATCTTTGCTCTCGTGTAGCACACATAACTTTTCACCACAGCAATGAGAACACATATTTCTTAGGAGACATAGAAATGAACAGGAATAGATTGAATTCTGCATAATCACTTGTTGATTAACTCTTCTGGTGTTAAAGTACAGTCATCGCTAGTTTCACTCATCTTTTTAGATTATTTTATATACGTAATATAATTTAACACGTTACGCTATACCTACTGTATCAGCATCAGCGAAATTTTTATTCCCGCTACTTTTTTAAATCGCGTTTTAATACCGCGTCCCTAATGTTTATTTTTCAAATGTATCATTGTTTTAATTCTAAATAAAAATGTATTGGTTAAATACTAATTTTATACTATTAATTAGACTTATTTTTATTAAAATCCAATAATAAATTAAACATGTAAACAATAACATATAAAGAAAGTAATTTCTTTATTACAAATATCTTTTTTTTTTTGCGTTGCCGTAGGTGTTTTCTTTGAGGTCGAATTCCAAAATCGAATTTCGAATTCGAAGGGGTTTGTTTTTTCACTCACTTTTTATATGCATGTGAAAGAGACAGAGCACAGTAAAATTCGAATGTTTCAAATTTGTGGCTGAAAAATGTCAATTCGTGGCACTGAAGATTGAAAAATTAAAAAGCTACTTTGCCTCACGCTCGAATCAAAATCGCGTTTTGTTCACTGTTGTCTCGCAGCAAAAGCGGCATGTTTGAGCTGCTGTGGTGAAAAAGTTCTTTTAAGATAGAATAATATAAAACATATTCCGTCCGCGTTTACATTGGCCATTGCAAAATGTAAACCGTGTGATATTGTGATGGTATATTACTGCTAAATTTTATCAAGAAGCATTCAATAGTTATAGCTACGGTTTTTGTTTATAACTTGGAGCAATGAAATACAAAAATCACTTGTTAGCGTATCCTTCTCTACAGCATTTCGCAGTCCACTGCTGGACATAAGCCTCTCTTAATTTCGTAACAAAAGCATTTTGAAACAATAAGAACATCCGGCCTACTATACAACGCTGGCCAGAAGGATTAGTACACAGTTTGATATCAAGTTTTCCGACTCTTCCCAAAAATACTACTTGTTTCGAGTATTTTCATTAGCTGTCTTTTACGCCCAACGACAACTCAGCCTACTAGACGGCAGACGTAAGGCGAACACTTTCTGACAACACGTTAGACTTATACGTCTTACATGGTAGCGTATTACCGTGCGAGACCTAGGGGTACTGCTAGATAACAAACTTCACCTTAATCAACATATTGACAACATCATCAAAAAGGCTTATCGTATGTACGGGTTCGTTATGAGATCAGCTACTGAATTTAAACACGCAAGCACTTATTGTCATCTCTATAAAGCACTAGTTAGATCTCAACTCGAATATGCGGTGGTGGTGTGGAACCCTTTTTATAATAAATACGTTGAGATGCTAGAAAGAGTGCAATGCAAATTCCTTAGATCGATGCACTATAGGTGCTGCCACAATTTCCCAACCAATTTCCCAACCTATAAAAATCTTCTTGATAATTACAATCTAATGAGCCTGAAGTCTAGACGTTTATATCTAGAAATTATGTTTCTTTTCGACTTATGCTGTAACAGGTATAACTGTTCTGAGATTACTAATAAAATATGCTACTGTGTCCCAAGAACTGTTATTAGACGAGAGATGTGCGCACGTCCTCTCTTTGCTGTGTCCCATTGCCGCACCAATGCTGGTCTGCGGGCGCCTCTACGTCGCTTGTGCAAAAACTATAACGACTTTTGTTCAGAAACTACAGAATTAGATTTATTCTCAGTGTCAGCAAATAGATTTCGTTCTGCTTTGTTAAATAAACTTAAGGATTCCGATGTATAGTTATTTGAACATTCTTGTAGTCTTACTTGCATAGATTGTTCATTAGTATAGTATGGTATAGTATAGTATAGTATAGTATAGTATAGTATAGTATAGTATAGTATAATATAGTCATATGAATTGTATATGCTGTGGCTAACGGTGTGGGTTTCACATTTATAATAATATCTTTGTTTACGTTATGTGCGCAGATATAATGTGTTACTGTTTGTTTGTCCCAAATAAATAAATAAATAAATAAATAAATAAGACCAATCCCAACACTAGTTATGAATTATAACGTACCGCAAATTTAAACCAGCCAATTAGAATGCATTTTTGTAGCCCCCCCTTGCCCCGCACACCTCACCGCTTTGACAGAATTGTTTGTTTGTAGAAATGAAAACATTAGGTGTCTAGTAGGCTGGGTTGGCGTGTTGCGACCCCCAGAAGCAAATGGGGATACTCATACTTGGTATTCGTAATCCGTCACAAAACAGTATACAGTCTAGGGGTATTGCTACAAATAGTGATTCTAACATACCTCGTCCGCCGTATCTTTGTCAGGAGTCAGTCTGTCGACCAAAGCGGAGAAGGAGTGGAGAGGAGACCGTCTCACTTCCTCTCCGCTTAGCGAGGCACTCTTCACACTCTTTGTGTCCTCACTGTGGCGGCCCTCTGGGAAATTACATGTAATTATAACAAACATCTCTCTAACAGCCGATAACTGAATCGAGAATTTCACAACTAAAAAAATGTTGATCTCAGACTAAGTACTTTTATGAATTCTCAAATTTATTAAAGGCGAATTCAGTATTTTAGTTTGGGAAAGGGTTATTTGATTGGGGAGATGAGCTTTATCCTGGTAGCTGACTTTTTATTATTTCTCTTGATAAATCTGGATTGATGATATCATCGGAACGTCAGGGTTCCGCTGAACATCGGGGCTCCGCTAGTGGGCTGAACAAATAGTTGCTGCAATCGTGAGACATAATTTGTATAACATTTTAGGGTTCCGCACCTAAAAGGTAAAAACAGGACCCTATTACTAAGCCTCCTAAGGTAAGGCGCGGGTGGAATGCTTAGGGAATGCGTCAAGAACGGAACCACGCCATTGGTGCACGAATGTACATATGCGCGACACACGCCATTTGTGGTCAACTTTCGTGAACAGATCTGTACCTATTTAATAACTCTCTCTTCGATAAAAAATAACTGTGAGTACAGTTTTTACACTTATGGCTAAAAAGGTTTCTCTCCTCATCATATAACTCATGGACACACATATTATAATATGAAAGGGACTTGAGCGACTTTGAGCCGTAGCACCGATTCCACAACTAATATAATAGAACTTCAGACAAAGTGGAATACTCACCAGATCTGTCAGGACTGACGGAGCTCTTCCTAGAGCGAGGGCTTGAAGGTATGGAGTCTGTGCGAGACAGTAACGCGTCCAGTTGTTCCACGCCACCCGCTGTACAGAGAATAAAATTAAACAAGAATTAGCCAAGCCTCAAGCTCTTCCTACCTCTCTCCTTAAAGTTTTACCGCCGGATTTAATAACCCATCTATTCATGGTTAGAAAATTGGATATTTGAGATACATATTTGATAGGGAGTAGTGATGTGCTGGATCGTTAAAAATGTATATCCGCGGATACGGATCGGAATACGGATATTTGGTGTCAAGAACCGCGGATACGGATACGGATCTTTATGTTCTTACTGAATCAATGTCGGTGCGCGCGACCTTGAAACGATAGTTGACGTCACGCACGCCCGGCGGAACGATACAGATCATATTTCGACTTTTATTGAAATTATATTAAAAATACTCAAGAATAGTATTTAAATTGTTTTTAGGGTTCCGTACCTAAAAGGTAAAAAACGGGACCCTATTACTAAGCCTCCGCTGTCTGTCTGTCTGTCACCAGGCGGTATCACATAAATCGTGATAGCTAGAAACCTGAAATGTTCACAAATTATGTATTTCGGTTGCCGCTATAACAACAAATACTAAAAATAAAAAAATTAAAATATTAAAGAGGTATCCCATACAATAAACGAGATTCTTTTCGTATTTTTTGCTCAAAATTACTAACGGTAACAAGTAGACGCTTAAAGTTTTCACAGAATATGTAGTTGTATATTACCCTGACTAGGGCAAAATAGGGTCTAAAAAGAACGAAACAAGAAAATAGCTCATTCAGATATAAATTCAGAAAAGTATAAGTACGGAAATGCTCAAGCTAGAGCCACGATTGGCGGTTATGTCTCAGGGTGGGCTTGGTTCTTAAAACAATCGTGTGAAGTTTCATTTTTTTTAATAGTAATAGTCGGCAAACGAGCAGACGGCTCGCCTGATGGTAAGCAATTACCGCCGCCCATGGACACAAGCAACACCACAGGAGTCACGAGTGCGTTGCCGCCCCTTGGGGTTGGGAAAAGGGATAGGATGAGGAGTGGGGTGAGGGAGAAGGAGAGAGGATAGGGCCTCCGGCACTCTCACTCACCGAACGAAACGCAACAGTTTATGTATCTACTATTTACTTTACGTCGATTTTCTGTGAGAGGGTAGTACTTCCCCGGTCGAGCCGGCCCATTCATGCTGAAATCAGCAAGGCTCTACTACCTGCGAAATAGAGCCTGCCTATGAAGCCTACTCTCCCAACCAAAATAAGGACGTTTCTCTCTACCAAAATTCGTATATAAATATGAAAGGAAAACCAACCTGCAACAATCTCGTCCATGACAGATTGCTTGCTGATGATCTCGACGGTGCCGCCGCGAGAATTGCGAGATGGCGACAACGGTGACGTTGGACTGTACACAAACATATAACATAAATACGTACATAATTATTATAGATTATCAATGCCCTAGCATCCGCGATACAGGCAGCGATAGCCTAGTGGAAATACCAACAGACTGCCATGCAGAGGGTATCGGGTCGAATCCCCGGCGCGCACCAATGACTTTTCTGAGTTATATGTGTATTTAAGCGCAAATTATCGCTTGCCCCGTGCCTTGACCACGTTAAGCCGTCGGTCCCGGCTGTCATGAAGATCTTTAACAGCCATTATAAAGAGTTAGTACCCAAGATTAAACCATGTAACGTAAGTACATTAGCCTAAACCACCCATCCTCAATATATGCTCCGCGAAGCCCCAGGGCTCCACGAAGATATATGGCAGTGAAATAAATGGTTTTAAAGTGCACGTAGGACTCGGCTTTGTTTTATTTTAGGGCTCCGCCAAATATTTGGTTACCCAAAAGGGTTCCATCCCTAAAAAAGTTTGAGAACCATTAGTCTAAACCATTGAATATAGCTATCCTTTTGGGTTGCGGTGGTCAGACAGGCATCCGGTTAGACTAGAAAGCGGACCCGGGTTCTAACTGGAATAATGCTAGGAGGATGGTGATCGTCCTAGCGTTATCCCGGTTGAATCCAATACGGAGCCGAAAGTCTGCTGGTATGGAGGGACCAGAAATTTTTTTGAAAAAAAAATCCCTTGGCTCGCTCTTAGAGTCGAGGCACATTAGAAATTGGTTTTGTATACGAGTGTCAATGTGCGTGTAAAGTAGCACTGGAAGCCACGATTTCTTGCTGAGCGATTCTCGCCCTTATGGTGATCGACCGGGAAGTTGTTCGACTGTACCTGATACCCTCTGCGTGGCAATCTGTTGTTATCTCCACTACTCGCTTAACGCTTTAGATGAGGATAATCTCAAGAATAGTTTCTTTCTGAAACGTATTTAACTTAAATGTCAGCGCATCCTTGGTGTTTTTATTTAGGAGAAAATTTTAAAGGATAACATAAGAAAGAATAAAGTAAGCTTTTTGTTCTAGTTTAGCAGTGCATGCTAACAAATTGTGAAAAATGAATTACCTGACGATGCCAGCTCTTGCGTCAGCAATCAACTTTCTCGCTCTCTCCCGTAACATCGCTTGTCTCTCTTCCTCCGTCATTGGCTATAATTAAAATACAAACAAATTAATTTAACACACCCTTTTTAAATCGTACCAACACTGTCTCATAAGAAAACAAGATTGTATAGTAGTCGTATAAAAATCTATATACTGATAATTGGTAAAAGTAATTAATTGAAAATGAAATGTAACGCTAAAAAAAATATTTTATGCATCTCGATTTTGAGATGAATTACTTTTGAACCTAAATTTGTTAATTGGAAGGCACAAATATTTAAATGATTCACAAATTATATATAAGATAGTATACATATTAAATTCGAAATATAGCACGTACAAAAAAATGTTAAACCTAGAATAATTATTCTCAAACCGAAGTCTCCAATCCTAAAAAAACACAGGCAGGAAGGATTCTATCATGTCTCCAATATACTTCAAACTAAAACTACTTACTAAAAACTCTATGGTCTGGAAGATTTTAAGCAAAAAGTTTACACTACCTTCTTAGGACTGACATCTCCATTCTTATGACCGTTAACCTCAATGTCATCCTTCTCTTTGGAGTTCTGTCTTCTATTCTTGTCCTTTTCCCTCGCCTCACGTTTCGTCGCTTCGAGAAGCTGTCTCGCTCGCTCTTTCAGCTCATCGTGACGCGACAATAGTTGCTGGCCAATAGGAACGCGTATGGCGTGATAATTGACCAATCAGCGAAGCGTTAGCGTCGGTCCAAGCGTCAAACAGATGCAAGCGATGTCGATGGGCAATGGAAAGAAATGATTGATTTTTTTATTGATTTGTACCGTCAGTAATATAAATATATGTATTTATTATTTTTATATTGCTAACGGTTATATGGCGTTGATGATTTAACTGACAGATAAGGTATAGCTTTTAAAACTAATCTAATCCACAGATAACGAATTAAAAAGTTACTTTTGACGATTGTGTATATTATTAATCTGTAAAGTATATGTATTCAAAATGTATCTGGATTGTATTTATCGATAAGAAATGTATATTAAAATATATGAATGAATTTACCTTGTTAGGTTAGTGTTCTTAATTTGAAATCAGATTGTCTAATATGATAATACAAATGCATATTTTTATTATGTTGTATTAATAAAAATTGCCAGTAACATAAAATTAATTCTTGTCAACTGAAATGTAATAATCATTCATTTTTCAATCGATTCGTATATAAAAGCAATCATTTTTAATAAGATATCTGTGGATCTACTTGAACAGTTTTATCTGCAGTTTTACCCAATGGTACAGTAGCTTAGCTAAACGGACAAAATACAATAATATCCCAAAGACAAAACGAAAGTACAATACTGTTTAAACCCATAGTCAAAAGACATCCAATAATATATTTAATACTTAGGAAATAGTACGTAATTTATAAACTTAAAAGTTTTTTTGAAATATTGACTATTATAAAAATCGCGACTATTGGCAGTCAAACTAAATTAATATAAAGAATTTATATCTAGAAATATATCTATCATAAGAATAAAGAATAAAATAGTTCTTTTTAATGTCCAATTTACATATATGGAATCCTAACGAATGGGAAGTATTATAGCATTTATTAGTATAATATAAAACAAACAAACTTTGTTCATATTATTAGTACGTTAAATGTTTGGCATAATGGACGACTAATTGAACAACTAATTGGACGACATGTTGGACAAACCCAGTCTATACTAAGATCTGTACTGCTTTGATAGCGGCATCGAAAATAGAAGTCATCGTCGATAGATGTTGAAAGGGAGATAGGAGATGAGAGGAAAATAATAACATAAGGAAAGAAAGAGTCGGTTAGAACGAGACAAGAGAAAGACAACAACGGGGCAAAAGGAGGGACAGAAAGAAAGAGATAGGAGGATTACTGAAGGAAAGAGCGTATGAAAGGAAGGAAGAGGGAGAAAAAGACAGAAAATGGAGTCAGAGATAGATTGACCGAGACAGAAGTTGGGGCGAGAAGGATAGGTAAGTGTAGTGCATGTAGGTATACAAAATATAATGTGAACCATCTGTTGTGTGACACTGACAGTCGCAATAAACGAAGTGTGCAATCAAGACGTGTTTCCATTCTTACCCCCCTCGCTACAGTTCAGTAAGGTGAGAAGAAAGAGACAGGAGCTGTACGTGGAGGAAGGCGATAGCGAGAGAGAAATTGGGGTAGAAAGGGGAGAGGGCAGGCAGAAATGGACTGACAGTGGAACAAAGAGAAAAATATGAAACGAGAGGTTGGGGCTAGAGAGAAGAAAGAGTGAAAAGGAAAGAAGTACGAAAGAGGGGGCAACTAAGCAGCATGGTCAAAATGAACTCTAAAGACAATGCAATAAGAATCATTTTCAATGGATCCTATGCTGCCGGCAATAACACGGCGGGTCGTAACTAAATAACTAGATTATGATTTGTCAAGACAATGATTTCAAAAACATTACATAGTTTAATATAAATGTGATACTTTGTAATCATTTTAACCCTAAGTTACACACAGACATACATCCTATATAATGTTTAATATAGTAACGCATATGCTGTCAACTTTAAAATAAAAAGGTATTTCTAAGCATAACCCAATATTCTGTTCTTTTATTAAGAGCGGTTGCAGATTAGCGTTTTATACGCGCGTATAAGCTCGTTTTTGGAAGCGCCTGTAGGCGCGTATAGGCTCGCCTTTTGACACACGCACAACTCGTACGAGCGTTGACGCGCTTCTAAGTTCGTATAAGCGCGAGCCGTCAAAATCCATGTTGACACTGACAAGATGTCACTACCGTTTCGAGCGAACACGCCGATATATGCCCATTTACGAGAGACCGGTATTTTGACGCGCGTAATGTAGCGCGCGTGTAGGCGCGTATGCAGAAACGACCGTATACGCGCAGAAAAATACGCTAATTTGAAACCGCCCTTAAACTAACCCAATCTTACCCGCTTTAAAACCCACAAAATAGCAATAACTAAGATTGAAAGCCCCTTAAAGGACATGACCACAGTATTGGCACCATAACGGCACAACCCCAGCACGGTACTGTTTTGAAGGTGTTTGATATTGGTAAGCGCGGTAACAACCAAATGCGCATTTTATATTGACGTTCTGATTTTTATTTATTGATTGAGTAGGAAGAGAAATTATCCGTGTGGTGACGGAATAAGAATACGGAATGTCACCACCCCATATCATCCTATGGGTGTCGTAAGAGCCGACAGAGGGAGCATATTATTATACAGAGAACAACACTGTAAGAGAAGGAAAACTTGATGCAAACCCTATACCAACCCGTTTGGCCAGCGTGGTATAGTAGGCCAATTCCTCCTTTCAAAGGAGAGGCCTAGTCCAGCTGTGGACTGTTAAAGGCTGATGATGATGATGATGAGAAAGAGAATATATAAATGACAAGTTATGCTGGGTTGGAGCGGTGCCGTTACGGCTCTTCAATAATGAGGAATGACCTTTTGTCCTTCAATGAAAGACTGATACTACAAATACCCCGCATACATAGATATTTCCACACAGACGCCCCATAATGTTCCATAACTCCACAATAGCCGAAGCTGAATTAGCCGAGTTTGTCTACCTTATTACAAAGTATTATATTTAATACCCGTATCATACATACGAGGAAAGTGCTGCGCAAAGTCTATACAATATACGTAAAACTCTATGGTTTATCTATACTAGTGGACCTGCTTTGTAGAAAATTCGATACAGACTTTAACGATGTTTTATCTCACAGATAGCACAGCGCGCTATAAAACGTACATGAAAACATTTGATATCACCAGCATTCATCATATGACACACTCACCCGATCACCCACACACACAGTGAGTGAGCGAATGGGTGGACCATTCACTCACTTACTCAATTATTCTCTCACTCACTCACCTATTCACGCACTCATCTGCTCACACTCTCATCTCTCACACTCACCCATTTAGGGTCGACACATATCTGACGGAAGATACGTCGAACGTATCTTCGGTCGCGTTTATTCCGTCAAATGAGTCGGTACACATCTGACGGAAAATGCGTCGAGCGTATCTACATCGGTCGCGTCTATTCTGTCAAATGAGACCTGCTACATTACGCGTCTAGTCAGTTTCTGCGTTCAGCAACTACAGTGCGGTCGCTTTGTATGATATTTAATTGCGCGCGACGTCGACCGATAATGCGTTGACGGAAACGGAACAGACGCTGTACGCTCGACGTACTAACGGATCATCGGTCACGTGTGAAAGGTTGAACGTTTTTTTATATATTTGTATGTTTTGGCGTTACGCGACCGGTAATACGCGACGCATTTTCCGTCAGATATGATCCGACCCTTATACACTCACACATTTAACCACTAACTCCCTGGAATGAGTATGTTACCATCTGTAAAAAAATGGCAGATCGTCCCATAACTTACAAAACCCATTTATCATAAACCTCCACTTTAAACTTAACTTTAAATTCACCACTTTGTATAAACTACATAAACTTTGCGAACACTTTACCTACATGTATACCTAAACAACACTAGAACACAACAACAGGCACTTGTTACTACACACTACAAGCGAACACTCCACACTGTTAGTTACTCACCGGGGTGGGTTTGGGTAGTTCGGGTGACACCGGCTTGGGTGGAAGGTTGTTTAGGCGGTTGTCCGGCTGTTCGGCTTGAGGATCTATTGGTTGTTGTTGTTCTGGCGCTGGGTCGGTTTTGGCTGCAAAGATAGATACAGATTCAATCTTAATGTTAAAAAAAGCGAAAGAAGCCAAATAGCATCTGCTTCTTATTACCTACTTATATTACTACTAGTGGGTGGCCGCAGGCACTTTCTATCAGCTATTACTTCCCTGAACAGAAGAGCATGCATGAGGAATCTGATGAGAGTAAATGAAGCAAGAGAGATATGTCAGGATCGTTGCAAATGGCGTTCCGTAGTCTCTGCCTACCCCTCCGAGAACCAGGTGTGAGTCTATGTAAGTATGTATTACGTCCCGATCATGTGGTAATTTAACCATACATGCCAAATTTCAGCTTCTTGCGCCCACTAGTTTTGGTTGTGTGTTGTCTTTCAGTCAGTCAGTAACGCCCGTTAGTCTTTCCCCGATATAGAACCTTCCTACATCAATTATTTTACAAAATATAGTGAAAATATGTTATTTACTATGAAGAAATTTCGTCAATCAACATTTTACAGCACGGTATCGTGAGTGTACGACAGTTAAGCTAGTTTGTAGGTAACAAATAGAGTACATCGACCTTACGCATCGACTGACATGTTGTAGTGCTGTAAAATATTGATTTTGAAGAAAATGCTAATAGGAAAAAAAACATTATTTTTTTATTTATATGGGAAGTTTCGATATCATGGACTGAGTACATATTTTCAGGATAACACTGACTTATCTTATGTCCGTGTAGTGGCGGATTAAGAATATGGAATGTCACCACTTCATATCATCCCATGGGTGTCGTAAGAGCCGACAGAGGGAGCATATTATGCAGAGAACAGCACTGTAAGAGAAGGAAAACTTGATACAAACCCTATACCAACCCGTTTGGCCAGCGTGGTATAGTAGGCCAATTCCTCCTTTCAAAGGAGAGGCCTAGTCCAGCAGTGGACTGTTAAAGGCTGATGATGATGATGACTGACTTATGGTACGCAGTGTATACATATATATGCAGTCTACTCACCAATATCAGTATTCCCGTTGTTCAGTGTGACTGGTTGTGTCGCCACGTTGTCTTGTGGCTGTTCCTCCTCATCATCAGAGCCGAACGGGTCAGTCAGCTCTTTGCGAGTCATCAGCTTCTCGGGACGGGCGGGTGGCGTCTGGAAAAGGAATAGATTCTTATAATATAATGGCGAAAAATAAACTTTGACTCAGGGTAACGGGATTGGCAGCGATTGCTATGCTGAACGGCGTGGGTTCGATGCCTACTCAAGTTAAACATTTGTATGCGTGGATATGGATGTTTGTCTTGTTCTGGGTGTTTCTATGTATAATATGTATTTCTTTACAAAAAAAAAATGGGCAAGTGCGAGTCGGACTCGCGCACGAAGGGTTCCGTACCATCATCTATAAAAGAAAATCACGTTCGTTGTATGTATACTTAAATACTTTATACGTTTCTACCTGTTTATTAAGATCGAGTAACAAATTGCTTAAAAATTACGTTTGTTGTATGGGAGCCCCCCTTTATTATTTACTTTTTTTAAATTTAATTATTTATTTTGAAAGGTAATATACAACTATATATTCTGTGAAAATTTAAAGCGTCTACCTGTTACAGTTAGTAATTTTGTGCAAAAAATACGAAAAAAAAAAACACGTTTTTTGTACCCTCCCTAAATATTTTCATTCTTTTTTATTTTTAGTATTTGTTGTTATAGCGGCAACCGTACATAATTTGTGAAAATTTCAGTTTTCTAGCTATCACGGTTTATGAGATAAAGCCTGGTGACAGACAGACAGACGGACAGACAGACAGCAGAGGCTTAGTAATAGGGTTCCGTTTTTTACCTTTTAGGTACGGAACCCTAAAAAAAGGTATTTATGAATTTGTATCCATTACTTAGTAGGCACCCACTACTATTTATTTCTGTGGTACCCACAGTAGGTACAAACTCTGCTTAATTTGGGACCAGCAGGCCTATTGCGTATTTTTGACAGTTACAGTTACCATCGCCACTTCGATGTACACCGAAGTTTAATGTCAACCAAGATTAAGGTTCATTTGGTATTGCGTATGACACATATTGTCAGTGCCTATCAAATTGTTGTTAACACTTCACTATTTTTATCGACTCCATGCGACTGATTTAAGAATACCCATTGGACCATTAAAACTTTATGGATTGTAAGACTTCTTAATTTAGCAATAAAATTCGCTTCTGAGACATGAATTTGGCGCGAATTGTTTGTCGGAAAATATGTCAGCATCCATTGTCCAATAAAAAGTTGAAAAATATTTGTTATGATTTTGTGTCTTCGCTTGTGAAAGCCCAAACTAATTTTGGTAAAACAAGATTCATCGTAAGTGTTTGAGTATTCTAACGTTGTTTGAGTATTCTTGTTTCATTTCTATTGTTTTTAAACTAATAATAAGTGGATATTGTGAAAAGTGAATGACTTTGTGATATCAAACAAGTCGGGCATGTTATACATTGTTGTTTTAAATGTAGTATAAGTAAACCATATATTTTCAAATTAAATTAGTGCTTATTCATTGCGCACAGCTGTTTTCCGTTGAGCTTGTGGCATGAGAGGATTAATTTTCTCCAACACTTGCTGGAAATCAACTTTGCTCAAGCAAAAATTGGCAATAAATTCGCCTTCTGGCAACTGCAGTGGGTCACTAGCATCCCGTAAACGGCGTCGTTGGCTGCGAACTCGCTTCTTTTTCCGCTGTTTTTCAGCAAAATTGAGCAATGAAGGTCGTGAAATATCTACAAAGTTTACAAAGGACACTATATAAATCAAACAAAGTAAGTTTTAAATGTTTCCGTGCAATATAGGCTTCAGTGATAATCACTACAACTCGAAAAACACTACCTTTGAGTGGTGTCTTTCACGAAGGCAACTTCAACCGAAGTGACTATCAATTTGATGCCCACTAAGCTTAGACAATCGCAATATTAAATTACACGTACACAATCATCTGTCAAAATAAGGTTCAGTGGCTATCAGCGACACCGGGTGCCTATGACGTCATCTCAGTTAGCCACTGATGTTAGCCGATACGAATTTTGCTGTTTGACAGTTAATTGATGTACACTTTGCCAAGTGATCATCACTTTCAGTTGTCAACTGAGATACGCAATAGGCCTACAGATAGTGTTGTGCGAATGAGGTAGAATATTATTAGAATATTATGTGGCTCGCCAACTAACCCTACGCTTAACGCTGATAGCGTGACTTGGGTCGCCACTCGTAATAGGTCAATAAAGTTACATACATACATACATAGACTCACGCCTGTTTCCACGAAGGGGTAGGCAGAGGCATATTAAACGCCCACTTTTCGCCAGTGTTTTGATCCCACGTAATAGGTGGCGAGCCTATTGCCGCTTATCGGGATATTTTGTTAGCCGTCGCCTCGTCCGTTGATCGGCAGGTGCACCACTTGCAGGTGAGGTTGGCTTGGGACCCTAAGTTCTTGGTGAGAACCATATGCACACGGTGTCAATAAAGTTATGAATCCAGAGTCCATTTTTACACTTGATGAAGAGAAAATGGATATGTTGAAGGCTCAAGATTTCCATTTACTCTCGGGGTAGATATCCCTATGGAGTATAAATCGTAGACGTACCTAGTTAAGTTTACCACCGTAGGCATACATATCCCCACGCAATATATATAGCGGACATACCTTGTCTAGAGTTACCGTAGGCAGGTAGGAAATTGTTCAGAGTGCGCAGTGCAAGGTGTATTACATCCACCTGACCACGATAAGGCAAAGATCTAAACACCTATGCACTGCGTTGCACAGTGAATTACAACTATCAATATTAATTTACTTACCAAATTATCACTGATGCTCTTGAGTGGACCCATAAGATTAGACTCATAATTTTGGCCAAAATAACAAGCAAATCGTTATAAATACCACTACTCGAGGTCCAGTTCGGCGTCCTTCTTCAGAACACGATGCACTTTGACGGATTCACAGTTTTACAATGTTCAATATGTTACAAATGTTCAATAGTTCACAAGTTTGACTGTTATCACGATTTACCGGTGCCGGTTATAGATCAAAGAAGCGGCATTCACTCGGGTTTTTAGTTTTATAACCGGAAACGACAAAGAATGAATGGATTGACAGTTCATAGTGTGACCATAGTCAAAATTTACAGTAGACTAAACAAAACGTTACTAAACTGATATTATTGATTTAGCTTATCATAAAAACTATTTCTATTTCAAACATACCTCGTTAAGTTTAAGCGGGTCCGCGAACCACTTGGCGGTGGGTTTGTGCTCCAAGTCCTTGGCCGGCGACAGCATCTTGCCCAGCAGAGTCTTGGACTGTGCCACGAACATATCACGGACGTCCCGCATGGCTCCTGGAGAGCTTGACTGGATTTTTTCTGGAGAGTTGCGGTCTTGCCATGTACGGGATTCGAAGCCTTCGTGGGAACTGGGGATAGATAGATAGATATAGTGATGCCAAAAGGAAGCACCAACAGTCTGCCTTGTACATTTTCACCGCGCTAACGTTACATCGCACCAATAAAGCATCGATGTAATAAAACATCGCACATGAAATTATACTGGGATGTCTCCGTAGTTCAGTGGATAGCGTATGCGACTGCTGATCGGATGTCCCGGGTTCGATTCCCGGGTCGGGCGAAAGTGTTACTGGGTTATACAAAATAATTTAGCGGGTCTTTTAAGACCCGCTAAATTATTTTGTATGATGCATACAAATAAGACCCGCTAAATTATTTTGTATGATGTATACAAATCGCGAAAGTTTAAAATCGATTGTTACTGTGTTTTTTCGAATTCTCAGTAGCAGCACTGAGTCCGGTGATGTGCCCGGTAACGGCAATAGGCTCGCCCGCCCCCTATTACGTGGGACCTTACGGGAATTAAAAATTCATGGCGAAAAGTGGGTGTAATATTACTAATGTTATACCTCTGTCTACCCCTTCGGGGACACAGGCGTGAGCCTACAAATAAATCAATAAAATTAATAAAATGAAATTATCGACAAACCGTGTTGGATATAATGAAAATTCAACCAACATCTTTCAAACTGAAATAGGGAACCCTTATCCTAACATTATAAAATTTAAGTGACTGTCTGTGATTTAAAAAAATAAGTGCACAGAGCTACACGATACCAAGTCAAACATTTCTTTTTATTTTTATGTCTGTCTGCTTGTCTGGAGTAATCTCTGAAAAGGATGAAATATATACTGTAATTTGACCTGGGAGGTGGCGCTATTGTCTAGAGAAACCACGGGGAACAGTTAGTTAGTGTAGGGCTACATTATAGGGAATATGCATGTTTTTTTTTATTGTTGCTATCGTTTATTTATGATACCGTAATAAAACATATTAGTCGTGGAGAAGTCAACATTTATTTTAAATTAAATGTTGAAAATTACAATGACATAACGCTAGTTTAAATACCGCAAATAATTTGTGGTTACATCATGACGTCAGCGTTCGCAACTCTGTGAAATGTCTGGTACTGTTTTGACACTTTTGACATATCCTCGCGAACCGTGTCGTCACTTTGGGGTCTAGCCAATAGCGTCGCGTTTCGACATTTTAAATTTCGCTCGTAAATTTTCCAACTTTTATTAATTAATATTCGCGATTTTATAGAGTTTAAATGTAAAATAATGTTAGAGGTGTCTTTCTTTACCGATAAAGAATAGCATTAAAATATATTCGCTTATATCTGAATCTCACGCATATTCCCTATTATAGGCTTTATTTTGAGCCGATAGCTGAGGCTTTTGTCCTGGAGTACAGCTAGTATAAACTATATTTACTCACACGGGCCGTGGTCTGTCGCTCATGTTCCTGGACCGTCGGGTGGCGATCTCCCTGCTGAACAGCTCCGGCGGCAGCGAGCCGTCCGTGTCGTGACGACCCACCAGGTACGATGATTCGGTCTCGTCGTTACCTGAACACAAATAATAATACAATTTTAGTCAATTCATCAGCATCCCTTTATACTGTCCCACTGCTGGGCACGGGCGTCTTCTCACTCTTATGAGAAGAGTAAGGCCATAGTCCCATAGGCCATAGTAGTAGTATTTTAGTCAATAATTTATTTTATTTATTTATAGACGCACGCCTGTATTCCCGCAGGGGTAGACAGAGTTGTAATATCACACCCACATTTCGCCATGAATTAAAATAAAATATAGAGATAATAGTTAATATTCTGTCTGCATCTGTATTATAATATTCTGTCTTATATTGTAAGACCAGTAAGCGGACCTAGGACTTCAAGGTGTGTGAGTCTAACCGCTTGGCCACGGGGACCGGCGACGCGACCTACGACAAACGATTTCGATGTACATGGCGCGTTTACTGTGAGGCGACATCGGTCGCCGCGGCGTAGTTAAGCGCGCCATGTACATCGAAATCGTTTGTCGTAGGTCGCGTCGCCGGTCCCCGTGGCCAAGCGGTTAGACTCACACACCTTGAAGTCCTAGGTCCGCTTACTGGTCTTACAATATAAGACAGAATATTATAATACAGATGCAACCGGGATAACGCTAGGGCGATGATGATGATGATTCAATATAAAAAATGTCGAATTCTAACTTGGAAAATAAATATGAAGTACCTTATATTTGCTCCGATTTTTCGCCATGCGTTACACCAGCCGTAATCAAGAGATGACTCAACATAATTATTAAATATTCAAAAGCAATCAATTGGGCAATAGAGGCAACTGTATTAGCGCAAATACCTACAGAAAATGCATGTTCTGGATGAGATTCGGTTTTTTCTTGTTTGTGTTTTATTTTAAGTTTTCTTTTACCGATATTTTTTTTCTTTCGTTTTAATATTAAATAATATAAGTTGTAACTCACCTAATTGTTCCACTTGTAACTCGTTCCCAGTGAAGTGCGCTCTCAGTTGAAACAGATACGTCATTATCTGAAAATTGTAATAAAGACTCATATGACTAAATATTCTTGAATAAATTCTCAATTGTAATATAATTAGAACTCATATCCCTAAATGTGCAATAACATAATTATAATGAGAAAAATACTTGAATTAATACATAATTTCAAACACAAACATGTAATATCTTGGGGCAAATGAGTATAACAAATATTTAATTAAGAATAATTCCAACTAGTCAAATCAGGCACTTCTTCAAATTCAAACTCATTTATTCATATAGGTTACAAAACCAACACTTATGAACGTCATTTATTTTTTTACAACCCGGTTCGGGATGGTATGGCTATGAGAAGCTCAACAACAACTCATGCCACTCTTTTTTAAATCAGAATCTTAATCTTACAATTTGTGTAAAATTTGTGTAACTATTAATGAAATGTCAAAAATATCTAAATGGCTACACTTAATATCATATTCTTCTACATACACAAAACACCATGTAGTCCCAAACTAAGCAGAGCTACTAGTCAATGTTTTTTTTTCTTAACTCATACGTATTATACATAGAAATAACCATTCCAAGACGAACATCTATGTTCACGCACACACAAATGTTTGACTTGAGTGGGAATCAAAGCCGCGACATTAATTATGAATTTGAATTATTGAATTGCTGTATTTTATATAAAAGTATTATAAACGTGTACAATCAAACAAGTCGGCGCTGGACCAGTTTGCAAAAATTCCCTTGGCTCGCTCATAGAGTCGAGGCAGTCTAGAAACAGGTTTTGTATACGAGTGTCAATGTGCGTGTAAAGTAGCACTGGAAGCGACGATGTCTTGCTGAGCGATTCTCGCCCTTATGGTGGTCTAGCAGGAAGTTGTTCGACTGTACATACCGCGAGTCTGTCAGGCGTATGTCTGGAACACACATCAGCGGCAGTGAGTACTTGCGAGATGCCGAGTCTAGCGCTCGCCTCTAACGCCACGCGCAAGTTCTTCTCGGCCTCGTCCGGTTGCAGGCCTGAGAAATCTCTGGAACATATACAACTCGTCGAATTAAAGCTTGCTAAGAGAGCCTTCAGGGGAGGCCTGTTACTTCAGACAAAATTCCCCGATCGAGCCGGCCCATTCGTGCTAAATAGTGTATTTGACTAAAAAAATCGAATTAGTCCGTCAGTTAGATTATTGAAAAATATTGGATACGTATTTTTTGTTTTATCAAATCAGTAAAAAATTACGAAGATAAACCGCATCAAAGATGGAGAAACGTCTAAGAGTAACTCGTGTAACGTCACTTGCCAGTAAAAAGTGTACTGGCAAGTGACGTCACACGAGTTTTCAGCGAAGTTTGTAGTCTTCATTTTTTGTTTACGTGACTAAAGAAAATATACGTGTCCAGTATTTTTCGATAATCTAACTGACGGACTAATTAGATTTTTTTAGTCAAATACCCTATTCTGCAAGGCTCCACAACCTACATTCGTGCTGAAATCTGGAAGGATCTACTATCTATATTGTCATATCATGCGGTCACTTTAGTGATATTATAACCATATTTATGTTAATAGGTTATGGAAAACTTTTTTATAATCCATAAAGCAGAGATCCTTCAGGTTAGTCTTCTAGACACCTTTCGACTATTTATAATATCCCTATTGAAATTATAATTTATCAGCTTTGACAATATATAAAGAAAATCTACTCACATAAGATCAGGTCTAAACCGATGTATTATAGCGCAGAACGCGAGGCCGGAGCGGAAGCTTGTAGTCAAGTTCGTCACCCGACATGACCTGTACTCTCGAGTCACGCTCTGACACCATTCTAGGAGATCCTGAACCTAGAAAATTGAGAAAATATAGGTTATATAGATGTGTGATAGAAACTACTATTTAGGTCGTTGTTTTTTCTTCTTCATTCATTAACCGATATTGCAAATTATTTATATCATATATTATTGTTGTGAAGAGCAGCGATAGTCGAGTGGAGAGACCGACAGACTGCTACGCAGAGGTTCGAATCCACGGCACGCACCAATGACTATTCGAAATTAAGTGCGTATTAAATTGTTAATTATCGCTTGCTAAACAGTGAAGGAAAACATCGTGAGGAAACCTGCATGTCTGAGAGTTCTCCATAATGTTCTCGAAAGACATGTGAAGTCTGCCAACACGCACTTGACCAGCGTGGTGGACTATGGCCTTACCCTTCTCATTAACGAGAAGAGACCCGTGCCCAGCAGTGGGATAGTATAAAGGGCTGATGATGATATATTGTTGTTACGGGCCCGGGGTGTACCTTGGGTCCGTTAGTGCTATGTTTGTTAAGTCCCCCACAGACACAGAATTTATTCCTAATGCGGAAGCTGTTTAAAAAATATATCACTTACCGGTGTCTTGTCCTTGTCAAACTTGCCAGGAAACAGTTTCTCCATATCAGCAGCAGTAGGAGTCTTATCACTATCTTCGTCCTTTTCATTCTCATTCCGATCCAAGTTTATGCTATTCAAATTTGTCTTCAATTCCAACGGCTTAAGGATCCTTTTCGCAATCGTCTTTGGCTTGAAAACCACCCCCTTTAAATTATCCCCCTTTACTTCCGAATTATTCGTTTCGGGGGTAGAAGTATATTTCGGTTCTGGTTTCATAGCTAATTTTGTTAGATTGCTTAACATTTCTGGTCTTGATTTGGGTGCTAATGGGTCTTGCTTGGGGTCATTATCGTTTGGAGTCAGGTCTCTTGGGACGGGTGTCGTTGGGGTCGTGTTCTCTGGGGTGATTGGGGCGGTCGGGGTCCTCGAGTTGTCGAAGTTGAGGCTTTGGACGCTGTTGGGCGTGGCTGCTATGTCGCTGTTTGTTAGACTTTGGGTCATTTCTTCCATTTGCTGGCGGAGGTCAAGCATCTGTTGGCAGAATATAATGGAAGTTACAAATAGTTTTATAAACCTACCGGTCTTCAGGAGGTGTAGTACGAGTTTGCACACGATTGTCACGGTGACGATAGACTAGTCGTCGGGAACAATTACGCGCCCCCTAGCGGACTCTATCGATCGCTACTATCCAATAGGGGCCGCTTTAAGAAAATGTATGGAAATTGTTGTCACCGTGACGATCGAGTGCAAAACTCATACTAGACCCTCAGATTTTGCGAAAAGCAATGCTAGCCTAGTGGAAGGACGAACGGACTGCTACTCAGAGGATCGTGGTTTCAAACCTAGTTCAAGCACCAATATTGGCACGCTCAGCTATTTTTTATTTTTGTCTTAGTTCCTAAGGGACATATACTAAGGGTTATATAAAATAGCTGATATTTATAACTATCCACAGCAACAATATTTATTTCTAACAAGAGGACGCCAGCAGTTACGCCTGCATTTTTTTTAAATTTACCCGTTTTGGCCGATCCCGTGGGAATTTCGGGAAATCCCTTCTTAGTGCACCCTTACGGTCCCCAAGGAACATACATGCCAAATTTCAGCTTCCTGCGCCCAATAGTTTCGGCTGTAGCGTGTCTGTCAGTCAGTCAGTAACGCAAGGATTTTATATATTAAGATTCGATTACAGGATAAGGAAGAAAAGCTTTTTATCACAAGGAATACACAATGAACAGCTAAATCAATAGTTCTAGAGATAAATTCAAACAAGAAAACTAATTCTAAACAGTTTACTAATGGGTATTATTCAGTTAACACTAGCTTTTGCCCGCGGCTTCGCGCGCGTTAAATTCGGGGTAACACAAATCTACTTTCAGTCTCAAGTTTTGTGAAGACACTCCAAATTATTCTAAAGACTTCAGAAATTCTATAGGGTACAAAGTGACTCGGTCAGTATCCATAACATTAACTACCATTATCTACCGAAAGGTACATAATAACATCACCTTGCATACAGTCAAATGTCAAAGCCATGTTCTAATCATTGACATATGTATATATTACTGCGGTTCTAATACATGTTCAATATATCTCTATAAACATTTTCGCATTTTTAATATCAGTAGGGGAAATCGTTTCAGCCGTTTAAGCTTATTAAATAATATGCGAACAATTTAATCAACATGCACAACATGACATTATGTATGACGTGACAGTACCTACTGACAGATATGCGATAGCACATGCGCAGCACTCAATTATCAGCGCATGCGTTCTTACTTCCAAGAGGTAATTTGTGCCGTACATTCCGTACAAACTTCTACCCTCCCTACAATCCCTCCCAGTTTATTTTTTGCAACTTATGGTAGCCTATGTCCGTCTCCATGGTCCAATATATCTCTATATTAAATTTCAACAAAATCGTTTCAGCCGTTTTCGCGTGAAAACGGAACAGACATAAATACATACATACATACACACTTTCGAATTTATAATATTAGCAGGGATGGTGGAACCCTTTGTGCGCGAGTCCGACTCGCACTTGCCCAATTTTTTTTTTATCACAAGGAGGAAATAAAAGAATGCTAAATCGATAGTTCCTGAGATAAACTCAATAATAAAAATTAAACTCTAAACAGTTCACATTATTTATAATAAGTAGTATTTGGGGGAGGCCTATGTCCAGCAGTGGACGTCTCTATGCTGATATGACGAGTATAGATAACATACCTGTCTAGTGGAGTTGTCTGACAGTGTGTAATCGTCTTCGTCCAAATCCTCCAAAACTGCTATATCGGAATTGTTATTGACTGATAGGAGGGACGCCAGCGACTGCATATCCTCATCTCTGGAAACGTAAAATATAAATTATACTTTATTTAACGTATTTGTGAAGGATACGCGGATGTGGTCGAAAGGGTAAAGTATATACTTTTCTGAGCAGTAGGAAACAGAAAGAGGGCTATGAAAAAAAGGCATTGATGAATGGAAAGGATAATGAGAGGAAAGGCATTTGAGAGGAGAAGAGAAAAAAGAGGTTCAGCTTCAGAAGCTCTCTCTTTAGAGCTTCCACCCCTATGACATCTGTCTTGAAGACAGTTTTTTTAACCCACCTTCAAAAAAGGTGGACTTCCTTTTTATTGTACTTACGTGGCCTGTCCTTCTCTAAGTAGCACACAGTGCAGCGTGAGATGTATGGAGGCTGCGACGATCTTCTGAGTGACCGGCTCCAGCGTCAGTATCAGACACCGCTGAGAAGGTTCCAGACTCGCGTATTTGCGCATGTTTATTGAACAGACGGCTAGGCGACGACGCTTGCCTGTTACTGATACCTGGACATACAAAAAGATATCATTATTTTTTTATTGAATGGCCCGCTGGTCTCGTGGTTAATAACCCCGTTTGATTTGAAGCCAAGACCAATCCTGCCCTCCCCAACCTAAAGTGCAGTAACTGCAAAAACATGATATAGGAATTTAAACTTTCGTGTTAAAGTTAATGTTTCTGCACTTTAGGTTCGGGAGGGCAGAATCTTTTTGTGATAATCACGTTGAAATTTTTGCGTTACTGACTGTTTATTGTTTTCCGTGTGAGTGTGTGGCCAACTCTAGTGTCGGAGTTTTCAGACCGCCCGAAGGCCTCCGAAATGGCCTAACGAGCCTTATCCTGAGACAAGAAGCGGGACCGACAGCTTTACGTGCCCCACGGTAGCGCTCTGATGTAAATACCACACGCGGTCACCTATCCAAGTGGCGACCTGTGCTAGCGTTGCTTAACTTTGCCGATCTGTTACGAACGGCGGGGCAAGTCTCTCTATGAGCGTTACTGACTGACTGGCGACAAGGTAAAACCTAAACTATTGAGCGCTATAAGGTGAAATTAAGCATGTATGTTACTTGGGGAGTGTTAGTGTCCACCAAGAGGGAATACCCGAAATTCTCCCGGGATCAGTAAGAAACGGTTAAATTAATAAAGAATATCTGACACTGTGCCGAGTGTTCTGGGTTTGATACCCACACGAGACAGCATTTTGAGTTTGAGAGAATTATATTAAAAAAAAAAAAAGGAAATCTCCTTCGCGATTTATTTGTGTAGGTACCCTATAAATATCATCTCCAAAATAGGTAATGTTACCTTTTCTAAACATAAAAGTAAATGTTGGTACTCACATCTTCCAGCACGAAGGTCCAGTCTTTGTCCTCGAGCTCGTTGGTGCGCGAGTCCTTGAACAGAGTGACGGCCACCGTTCGATTCTCCGGCACCGTGTATATCACTGTGCCTCTGTAACACACATCATATTATAAAAATCTTTCAAATATATCAAATATGGTTATGCATACTTCATCTGTTCGGGGATTTTTTTTATAGTCGGTAATATGCAGCAAACGAGCAGACGGGTCGCCTGATGGTAAGCAATTACCGCCGCCCACGGACACCAGCAACACCACAGGAGTCACAAGAACGTTGCCACCCTTTGGTTTAGGAAAAGGTATAGAAGGAGTGGGATGAGGGAGAAGGAATAGACAATGGGCCTCCGGAAACGCAACAGTTTAGGTACTGTTACTTTACGTCGATTTCCTGTGAGAGGTTAGCACTTCCCCGGTCGAGCCGGCCCATTCATGCTGAAATCAGCAAGGCTCGACTACCTAATGTGGGAGTGCACCCACTAAGTAACCCGCGGTGAGCTTTGCACGTCGCTTTGAAGGGAGGTCCCGGCACATTTTACGACTTCGGCAACCTCGCAGACACCCGCATTAGTGCGGGCTATATCTCGGATCTCAGCACAAGACGGCGATAGCGAAGTGGAGATACTAACAGACTGCCATGCAGAGGGTTTCGGGTCTGAATCTACGTCGCGCACCAATGACTTCTCGTAGTTATGTACGTACTGAATTGTTAATTATCGCTTACCCAAAGCCTCGGCGAGCACCTTAAGCCGTCGGCCCCGGCTGTCGTAAAGATCTTTGACAGTCATTTATTAGGCGTCAATAACTCTGAACAAACTGACACTAGTCAGACCCAGGGTCGAGCCGACCCAATCCAGCGCCTGTGTGCGAAATCTATGAAGCGCCTGTGTGCTAAATCTATGAAGCGCCTGTGTGCGAAATCTATGAAGCGCCTGTGTGCGAAATCTATGAAGCGCCTGTGTGCGAAATCTATGAAACGCCTTTTTGTCGTCCTTTTTTCGAAAGTAATTTTAATAATTAACGCATCTCCTGGCCCGCGGCGCCCCTAATACCCTGGCGCCTCTGTGCGCCGCGCACATTGCACATAGGGACGGCTCCGCCCTGGTCGGACCCATGGAATATCAGTATCCCTTCGGGTTGCGGAGGTCAAACGCTAGTCGCTCTGTGGAAAAGTTAATATTCTGTCATATCTGGTTAGACCAGTACCTAAGCGGACCTCGGGCTCCAAGGCGTGTAAGTCTTGGTTGCAACAGGGATAACGCTAGGACGATGATGATTATGAATTTCTAAAAGGCAGCAAATTATTTGAACTTGTTACCCTTAAATGTTTCCAGTCTGTTGGTCTCTCCACTAGGCTGCCATTAATTTAATAAGAATCACCATTTTCAGTAACTTCGACATCTAAATTGACTGGCACTTACACATTCATATCGTGATACCAATCGTTTACATGAATATAAATAGTTTATCGAATAACATAGCGAAACGAATTACTGAAATGATTAAAATATTATATTTCTATATTTATAACTATAAAGTACCTACTCTAAACTCTTATGGATAGCTAGATAGATATTCTTACAATGCGAAAATATTTCTACTTCTCTATTTAAAACGGCTCTTTAGTCTTGTTTATAATTTGGCACGCTTAAACTTTTCTAAAACAAGAATAGCCTTATCCTTATTCTATGCTGAATAGATTTAGATGGAATCTTTACTCGTAAATAGCTGATTTGGCAATGAAGTTTCCTTCCTAATTTAGTCTAGCTGTTTCGGAGATTCGTTTTGTACTCGAACGTTTTAAAACCAACAGGCAGAAATACAGGCATATTGTTTAGTACCGTTTATTATACTCTTAAAAATTATGCATTTCTTTAGTAGAAAGTTATTTCAAATACTCAATATTTTCATTGCTTTCCACAATGTTTGCTTAGGTGGTACCTAAAATATGTAAATACTAGAGGATGGTCGCGGTTACACCCGCGTTATTTAAGGCTACAGCTCTGCTCTCGTCGCTCATAGCGCGATGTTATATAGCCTATAGCCTTCCTCAATAAATGGGCTATTTAATACTGAAAGAATTTCAAATCAGACCAGTAGTTCCTGAGATTAGCGCGTTCAACCAAACAAACAAACAAACTGTTCAGCTTTATATATTAGTATAAGATAAGATGTAACAATTATGGACCCTCCAAAGATATTAATAGATTATCCATATTTTTGTCTAATGTATAAAAGGTCTGAAAAAAGTGTGTCTAAAAGTGTTCTGAAAAATATCCGCACATTTGAGCCGTAGAGTAAATGTTGAGTTGGGAATGGTATTGTTACGCCATCTATCGGTGAATGTGGGTAGTAGAAGAGATTGAATGTATCGGTGGTTTAAAGGTAATTCAGCTACTCTGTACTAGATGGCGTTGCTGTATCGAGTATCGACTGTTCGCGATTATTTCGACAGTTTTGTAGAAGCATCTAGAATGCTCTAGTGATGTTATCCGGCCAGTATAAATAGAGCGCAAGCGAACGGACCGGACACAGTTACAATTGAATATCGGAGCGAAATACAAGAAGCGAAGGAAGTAAGTCGGAAGTGTTTAGTGTTGTTCTAGTGGTGTGAATAGTGTGTTATTAGTGTTGAAGAATTAAGTGTGTGTATCTAGTGTTAATGTGTATGTGAATAAAGTGCAGTTTTTCTGGCATAGTGTATATAATTTATCACCGAACCCCAGCTCGTAACAGTATTGACTTACTTTAGCGGGTCTTTCAACGACGGCTCCCACTCCAAAGGGTCTGTGATGACGCGCCTCGATCGTCGGGTCCACACCACGCTCAGTTTGTTGGGTTTCCTTCAAACAACAAAATTATTTTATTAATTACAAGTAATCTTTTAGAAACATAGGTATGGCTGTGGACGATAATAAACTTCCTTTAGATTATACAGTGAATCTGTACAAATAATATGTACCACCATTTGTATACCTTTGAGCCAAGTCAATTGATTCGATTAATTAGAAGTCTCAAATTAAAATGCTTTGTAAAACTGTTTCTATAAGCTAACCTACTTTTATGTGCAGGGTTATAAAACCCTAATCATCGTCATCATCAGCCCTCTATATATATCGCTGTCCCACTGTAGGGCTCGGGCCTCTTCTAACTATGAGTAGGGTAAGGCTATAGTCCACCACGCTGGTCAAATGCAGGTTTGCGGCGAACGTATTGTACTGCTGCGAAATAGTACTTTGTTTTGGTGTATATGAGGTGAACTGTAATATTTACTGCAGTGACTAAACGTAACGGAATGCCTACAACGATTTAAATAAAATATAATTTCATGTAAGTAAGTACTACAGCAACAAGTTTTTTACCATTGCTTTTTAGAGTCATTGATTTTTAGACCTAACGATCCCTGTTTCTTTGGATTACTCTGTTTATATTTTATATTATGCTCATTAAGAGATTTATATTATGCTATTAAGATCTTTAAACCTAAATATTGATTTTGACAAAAACGCCTAATTAAAAATAACATCATCAAACTCAAACTCAAACTCAAATATGTTTATTTCCATAAAAATGTTTAAATTTTTTGGACACGTCAGAAAGTCATACAAATAAAAAAAATAAAAAGTAACTTTAAATGCATATTAAGATAGTTGAGCATTGAAAAAAATGCCTGTTCAGAAAGTAGAGCCTCGTGAGAAGAATCAGGCAAGAAACTCCGGGCCACTCTTTTCCACGTCTTGATTCTATACAATTTAAATACTTAGTAACTACATTGAATTTTTCATAAGTTTATGAGCTGGTGTGTCTATAATGTTGTTGTCAATTAATAAGGCTTTTTAAATAATAATATAAAAGTACTTACTAGCATAATATAGACTATAGACACAATAACTCACACTCACATGAAACTTAACACTAATCAAACATAAGTAGCCTGTGGGACCGAGCAAATTAATCCCAAGCATTTTTATCTTCAATATAATCTAGCACTGAATAGTACCCTTTTTGACAAAGTTTACGTTTTATAATCTTTTTGAATTTATTATAACTTAAATTTTGAATATTGCTTGGCACTTTATTGTAAAAGCGCACACATTGGCCTTGAAAAGATTTTTTTATTTTCTCTAGCCGGGTAGCCGGCACTACTAGCTTACTCTTATTTCTAGTATTCAAATTGTGGATATCACTTTTCTTTGAGTATGAGGCCTTGTTTTGGAATAAATATATTAGGTTGGAATAAATGTACTGGCTTGCAACTGTTAAAATGTTTATTTCCTTGAATTTATTCCTTAACGAAGCCCCATAATCCAAATTATAAATTGCTCGAATAGCTCTTTTCTGCAGAACAAAGATGGTCTGAATGTCGGCAGCATTTCCCCACAGGAGAATACCGTATGACATTATACTATGAAAATAGCTATGATATACAAGCCTGGCAGTGTCAATGTCAGTTAACTGGCGAATTTTCCTGACTGCGTATGCTGCAGAGCTGAGTCTATTCGACAATTTACTAATATGTGGTCCCCATTGCAGCTTAGAATCTAGTGTAATGCCTAAAAATTTGGTGTTATCCACAAGATCCAACACATCATCCTTAACCTTTACTGAGGTGTTCACTTGTTTGACGTTAGGCATCAAAAATCGAATACATTTAGTTTTTAGTCTATTTAAAAGCAGGTTGTTAACCTCAAACCAGCGAACCACCTTTGAGATAGCAATGTTTACATCGTCCATATCAATTTGCTGTCGTTTTAATTTAAATAAAAGTGAGGTATCTTCAGCAAACAGTACTATCCCGTGCTTGTCATTGACGAGATGTGGTAAGTCATTAATATAAACTAAAAATAAAAAAGGACCGAGGATTGAACCCTGTGGGACGCCCATTTTGACTACAGACCCATGCGAACGCGTCCCGTTGACATCAACTCTCTGAATCCTATTACTCAAATATGAAGTAAGAAGATGCAGAGCAGAACTACTTAAACCATAGTGATGTAATTTCCTGATCAATGTATCATGTTCTACACAATCAAAGGCCTTGGACAAATCACAGAAGACACCTAAAGCATCATGTGAATCCTCCCAGGCATCAAAGATATGTTTTACAAGCTCAACACCGGCATCGGTCGTGGAGCGCCCCTTTGTAAAACCAAATTGTTTAGAGGGTAGAAGCTCGTTGTTATTAAAATAACTTTGCAGTTGGTCTAGTATCAATTTCTCGAAAATTTTGCTAAATGTGGGCAGCACAGAAATTGGCCTATAGTTGGTGGGGTCTGATGTGCTACCTGCTTTGTACAAAGGTATTACCTTGCTATCTTTCATAAGATCAGGAAATACACCACAGTCAATACACTTATTAAATATTAAAGCTAATCTGTTAGCAGCTAAAGCAATAATGGACTTGGTAATAGTAACGGAATTTCCCCACAAGTCTGCAGTCTTCTTTAAATTTATAGTATTAAAAGCTTTTATAACATCATTTGAATTTATATACTGAAATGAGAAATTACTATAGGTTGTACTCATGTTTTCTTTTAAAAGAAATTCCGCTGCATTGGTTGATGAGTCCAAAGATCTAGTAGTAATAACGGGGATATCAGTATATATATCAGTATCATCCTCATCCTCTTAGCGTTATCCCAGTTTCAATCTGGGGTCCGCTTACTAGTCTAACCGGATTTGTCTGAATATTAGCTTTTCCACAGAGCGACTGCCTGTCTGACCCCCGCAACCCGAAGGGATAGCGATATTCCATGGTTTAGACTAGTGTCAGTTTATTTTAGAAATACTGACGCCCTATAACGACTGTCAAAGATCTTCATGACAACCGGGACCGACGGCTTAACGTGCTCTCCGAGGCACAGGACAAGCGATAATTATTAATTTAATACGCATAGAACTCCGAAAAATCATTGGTACGCGCCATGAATTCGAACCCGATACCCTCTGCACGGCAGTCTGTTGGTATCTCCACTAGGCTATCGCTACATTTTTCTTTAATTAAAAACAACATATACCTATTTTAATATATTTTGTAAAATAAATACCTACTATTCGTAGTGAATTTATGTAGTAACATCTCATGTCATTATTATTTAACTGAACCGGTATAGATGCCCTTATCAGCACATACCACCTGGCGTGGGAGTAAGCAACTCGCTGCTAGTACTAAACTATCAGTTAACCGGCGGTTATCCCATGCGTATCAATCAATACTCTCAGATACGACGACCGGTCTATCCAGTGTGAACCAGCCAAGCGTTGTAATCTGTACACGTTTCGAAATCAATGAATACCTCTCTACCACCCTGCTTTGATTGTTTGAAGGAGTTGTTTTTATTAGGTACTCATCTAATACTAATATATAACGCTGAAGAGTTTGTTTGGTTGAACGCGCTAATCTCAGCAACTACTAGTTCGATTTGAAAAATTATTTCGGTGTGTGTCTTAGATAAAATTTATCGAGGGAGTTTATAGGCTATATAACATCATGCTATGACCCACGTGAGCGGAGCAGTAGCCTTAAATAACGCGGGTGTAACTGCGGTTCATCTAGTCAATGTACATTTGTTATGTACGACCTGAACATCCAACACATTTCCAGCAAATTAAATAAAAAAAAAACAAACAAAATAACAGACTCTTCTGCTTTATAATAGTATTGATTAGAAAGTCTGCTTAGCTTCTCACAAGTCCCCTTACAGCCTTACTACTGTTTGTTCAGACGCGGAGTGGAGATTTCGAACATTCTGATTGGGCAACTCACAATCGCCTCCTCTAAACCCTGTCCAGCATCCCGTCAATGGCAACGCACCCTAAAGAACCAAGCAAAACTAGAAATAACGTTAAGCCAGAAGAACACGTGGATAATTGCAGACTTCAATAGTTCTAAGGGGCCACAAAGGGAGAATTTACCTCACGCAGTCGGGTAAAAATACTTGAATTGTAAATTACCTATCGGTAGCCCCGTGCCTCGGAGAGCACGTTAAGCCGTCGGTCCCGGCTGTCATGAAGATCTTTGACAGTCGTTATATGGAGTCAGTACCTATGAATAAACTGGTCTAAACCATGGAATATAGCTATGCCTTTGGGTTCCGGAGGTCAGACGGCAGTCGCTCTGTGGAAAAGCTATTATTCAATCAAATCCGGTCAGACTAGAAAGCAGACCCCGGGTTCATACTGAGATAACTCTAGGAGGATGAGTCGGGTAAAAATACAGT
Source organism: Euclidia mi (assembly GCA_944739405.2). Taxonomy (NCBI): domain Eukaryota; kingdom Metazoa; phylum Arthropoda; class Insecta; order Lepidoptera; family Erebidae; genus Euclidia; species Euclidia mi. The sequence continues at coordinate 38,639,343 of OX123205.2, read as the reverse complement.
ATAGTTTATAAAGAAGCAGCGTTTTTAACCTTGGCTGCATGCAAAATGCAAATGCTACAGCGGCATGCTGCAGTCTGCTATCTGCTATCGATTCGATATCGCATTGTTCTTTAGTAAAAAATGTCATTGAATATTTATTTAGCTTCGCTGCATCTGTGATTCAAATGTAAACACTTTGGTTTGATTTCGAAATAATTGTACTGTCTTTAAGACGTTCCAGGGCAACCCAAATAAATTGTAGCCGCGATTAGTCGTGGCCGCAATATACTAGTACTAGATGACGCCAGCAGCTACGCCTGCATTTTTTTTTTAATTTACCCCCTTTTGGCCGATCCCGTGGGAATTTAGGGAAATCCCTTCTTAGTGCACTCATACGGTCCCCAAGGAACATACATGCCAAATTTCACCTTCCTGCGCCCAATAGTTTCGGCTGTAGCGTGTCTGTCAGTCAGTCAGTAACGCAAGGATTTTATATATTAAGAAGATTATGTTAGCCTAAGGTATTAGGCCGTGTAAAAGTACACATTAGGTATTTCACTAGAACGTAAAAGGTCCCACTGTTACTATCCAATAAATAGGAAAACGCTATGTGTGCGAACTCTAACAAAAATACGAGCCGAAGAAAGTTTAAGCAAAAATACTCGTATGTCCCATAGATAGATTAAGAGCGTTTATGCCTTACGACTTTTCATACAAACTTATTCATCATCAAGTCCTTATTTTTCGAAATGAATAAACCGATTTTAATTTAGGCCGATTTTAAATTTTCCATAGAAACAGATATTTCCAATTATCTTTTATTAAATAAGATATTTCGAAAATATTTTCAATTAACTTTTTAGACCTATGTATACGGCTTATGTGTATGAAGTTTCATTAAAATCGGTTCATTCATTTCGAAAAATAAGGACTTGAAAGTTTGTATGAAAAGCCGTAAGGCGTAAACGATCCTAAGCTAGCGAGACTTCAGACTTTAGCAGTCAAAAAGCAAAAACATTTGCGCAAAAAATTTAGACATCCATACAATAACTATTCGCAACAAGATGACGTTTTGAGCGCTATTGTCTAATTACCACAACAGGGTTTTCGCTCTTGATACTATTAATAAACAAGTATGCTCATTACACGCGCCATTTTTTGTTTGAAAATTCATAAGCACTTCGTCTAGCCATTTCGTGCGTGCGTCCAGCCAAAGGCCGAAATTTAAAGAAATTGGGTGATTCCGAAATATTTTGATAGCTGCAGCAAAGGCGTTTTCTGTATATATAAAATTCTGCCAGACAAGCGACAGCCAAAACCATTGGGAGTAAGAAGCTGAAATTTGGTATGTATGTTCCTTAGGCACCGTAGGCAAAAAGAAGGGGTTGCCCAAAATCCCCACGGGATAGGACAAAAATGATGCGGGCTGCGACATAAGATTTATTCCTAGAGCGTAAATTGTCTAAAAAAGAAACCAAATAACTACACATATACGTTGGCACTACGAAATACGTTGGCACTACCAATTTCATAAATATGCATTTCTGTAACATCTGTACCACATCTCAGTTTCCATTGACATTTGCAGTTCGCGGTGTGGCAGTGAGAACGTGATGACACGTTAAACGGTGCTCTAATTACTTCAGGGTCTTTGCACTTGAGGTTATTAATACGGTGAGTAACTCATTAACTAGTTCTGTAGATCTGTGGCCGCATATTGTGCAAGTTTCCTGAGTCATATAAGGCCAGTCGCACTCCAATGCTGGATAAAGGCCTCTACTTATTTGCCTCACAATCATCATCATCAGCCTTTAACAGTCCACTGCTCGACTAGGCCTCTTCTTTGCAAGGAGGAATTGCCTACTATACCACGCTGGCCAAACGGGTTGGTATAGTTTGTATCAAGTTTGCCTTCTCTTACATTGCTGTTCTCTGCATAATATGCTCCCTCTGTCGGCTCTTACGACACCCATGGGATGATATGGGGTGGTGACAATCCGTACTCTTAATCCGTCACCACACGGACAATAGCATTGTGCATTTAGCAAATTAAAACAAGCCCTTAGGTCGCACCCCGTCTTCATAGAGTGCCAGAAAGAATAGGAATATAAAGTCGCAGGGGGACGAAGGAGAAGGCGAGCCAGAGTGACACCAAGCAAGACGAAGGGAATTCCCTTTGGCATCCTTTAAAATAGGTACCTACCTACTGAAGAGCAAAATTAACACCCGGAAAAGACGATGGAATGGCCTCGGGCACCGGTAGAATATGACTAATATTAAGTAGTAAGACTATGCTTATTTTAAGCAGAGCGGGATACTGCATGTCAGGAATTTCCTAGGAACCCATTTCCGCATTTTACATGTACCCCTTATCCTTTGTCATTAGTGAAGTTCAGTATTGTCAACCTTTTTTTATTGCAATAGTTGGTGTGGCCAATCCGAGGATGCGTAGTGAAGGCGTAGTGGGTTCCTCGTTCCTTCTACAGTATAAAATTTTTATTTGGTTTCTATAAGTATACAATGGAGTAACGCCTGATTCATCATGTCAGCCTAGAGAAGTCCACTGCTGGATATAGGCCTCCACACAGACCGATCTTGAGATGCCCGGATCCCACCGCTTCCCGCGATCTTAACCAGATCGTCAGTCCACCTTGTGGAAGGCTACCCCTGCTGCGTCGTCTAGTACGTGGTCGCCAGTCGCCACTCTGATTCAATCAACTATATTAAGTGCTAAAGTAGTGCTCACCACTTGGGCGATGTCTCGAGGTCCACCCGGTGGTAGGAGGCGGTGTACTGGAACTTGGCGGCGCGCTTGTTCACACGCTGCAGCCGCTTCCACACTGACGCCATCTTGCCTACTGCAACACATAACACTATACTGAGTCAAAGCAATAATAACATTTTGCCACAACTCATATAAAACCGTTTGATATTCAGAAGCGGAGCATCCCAAATTCGGTAGAGCTAGTGCTATGATAATCAGAAGGCCAATTCTTGTACTTTATTTGAAATCGACACTGTATTTTGAACGAAATGCAATTAGATTTATAATTGACTCACAATTGCTTCTTTTTTTTTTATAGACTCACGCCTGTGTCCCCGAAAGGTTAGGCAGAGGTGTAATATTACCCCAACATTTCGCCATGAATTTTTTAAGTCCCACGTAATAGGGGGCGAGCCTATTGCCGTTCCGATCACATTACCAGACTCCGTGCTGCTACTGAGAATTCCCGTACGGAAAAACCCAATAACACTTTGCCCGGCTCGGGAATCGAACCCGAGACCTCCCAATCCCACGCGCAAAGAACAATGGCAGAATTCGGTCTCGGTTTGTTGTGGCGACCTTAAACTTCATATGAACAAAACAAATTGTTTTTTTTCTACGATTTTTAATACTTTCACTTTGTCTCGTTAAAGCTGGAGTATTTTATGATGATAAAAGGCATTCCAATTGATTACGAATACTTTATTATTTGATTGTTGCCATAGACAATGGTGTGACAGGAATAGACGTGAGTGCTATATCCGTATCGATTATTAAATAAGTAAACGATACGATCGATCTTTATAGAGTTGGTTCGGTTTAAAATGCAGTTATTTAATATTTAAGCAACATTATATCAATAAGCTAATATTTTTGAAGCAAAACAACGTTTAAATCAAATAAAAACGTCACAGCATCGTTTTAAAGTTGTATCGATTTCACATAACATCGATTCAAAATGTGCAGCTCTGCTTTTGTCTTTGGCTGTGACAATTAGATGCTACAAAATACTTCCGCGTTTTGATGTCAATCTGACATTATGTCATTTGATAATTCAAACGTTCCTACCTACATTGTTTAACTTTCATACTATAACTTTCCTTTTACCTACATTGTTAATTCTTAACTAAAAATTCAAACACCGATATCTTCTTTTTCCGCCTTTCCTGAGTGAAAGTAGAATCATTTATAGACTCTGTTACTTACGCCAAATTTTTTGATATATTTTTTATGGCTGTTCGCTTCAATTTAATTTCAGACATTTTGATGTATGGAGATCTGCCATTGTCCTTTATGCCGCGAGACCAACGAGGCTGTACACGAGGCACAATTGGTATTCTGCTAATTTTCAGTTCAATTTACGATCTAGTCACTATCATTCAAATACCAGTTAATTTATGAGAATACCGTTAATGACATAAGTAAGATAGTAGATCGAAACTGCATTTTAATAACGAGAATTGGGCCTCAAGTCTTCAATAAAACAAAACGCTTCAATTTTGTACGATGCAAGACGAAGTCAAGGTAACATTGTTAATGTCAGCCGAAGCTGCGTCTGAGTTTAGCAAAGCACGCCGAAGGCAGTGATAGTCTAGTGGATATAATATACCAACAGACTGCCATGCAAAGGGTACCGGGTACGACTTCACGTCGCGCTACACAAACTGTTCGAATTTATGTGCGTATTCAGTTGTCAATAGGGAAGTTTCCTGCAAGTGAATTAAATTATACAAGTATTTTTATCTACTGAAATATGTCAAAACAATGGTAGTTCCATTCATCAATAACATTAATGTTAAAACTTTATTTAACATTTTTTATCGACAATTTATTGATATTCTATTTGACAGCAAAAAACTATGACGTCACTAGGTCTTATTTCATACAAACGCCGTAGCACAGGTCGTTTTAGACATTTCATTAAAAGTGCTTGATTTGACTAGTTGGAAACAACCCTGTTGTCGCTTGCTCAGTGCCTTAGAGAGCACGTTAAGCCGTCTGTCCCAGCAGTCATAAAGATATTTGACAGTCGTTATAAAGACTCAGAACCTATGAATAAACTGAGACGAGTCTAAACCATGGAATATCGCTATCCTTAGGGTTGCGGAGGCCAGACAGGCAGCCGCTACGTGGAAAAGCTAATATTCAATCAAATCCGGTAACAGACCCGTCTTTACATAGTCTGTGACGAATGCCAAATATTGCAACAGTGCTGCGTTAAATCCTTTAGATAGCACTGTTATCGGCACAGCCGTTACCTATATCATATAACACAAACAAACATACAGTTACTCACAGTAGTCACAGTAGTGTTGATACGATTATCTGCGCCCGCGCATTATCGCGCCGCGTCTCCCCTGCGGACAAACAGACAAACACATTTATTATTGTTATATTTATAAATATTGTAATAATATGTCGTGGGCAGTAAGGGGAAGTACCTACAGATAATTATTAATAATAAGCTATGGGATAATTATGACACATTTAGGTATTTTTGTTTGGATTTGCGGGTTCTCTGTGTCGTTTAAAATGTCAAACAGCTCAATTAGTTTAACACTATAATTATTTAATATAAATAATAATAATAATCCATTTATTTGTTAGAATATAGTTCTTACAGTGGTGTTACAAAATGATATAAGTATGTCAATAATATTCTGCCGTTTCCGGCGTACAAATCTTAAACTTAACAACATAGTCAGATAACTTAGCTAGCAATTAAAATCGATTACAATAATAAGTTTGAAATAATTAGTAATCTTAATATATAAAATCCTTGCGTTACTGACTGACTGACAGACACGCTACAGCCGAAACTATTGGGCGCAGGAAGCTGAAATTTGGCATGCATGTTCCTTGGGGACCGTAGGGGTGCCCTAAGAAGGGATTTCTCGGAATTCCCACGGGATCGGCCAAAACGGGTAAATTAAAAAAAAAATGCAGGCGTAGCTGCTGACGTCCTCTAGTAAATATATAAAATGTCAAATATTATTATAATGTCAAGATACAATTTAAATTTCGTGTAAAAATTTTCACATAAGAAATCATTCGCCGAGTTTAGCATTTGTCCAGCAAGAAGCAAAATAATTAATTTTTAAATGTAGTAAGGTTATATCTTTTAAAAGTATCGAGTAATTTATTTTAAATGCGTATTGGCATGCAATAAACATTCCTAGAAAAAAGTTCTATTCTTTGCTATACATATACAGGGTGTCACAAGACCCATTACCAAGCCGAAGCTTACTTGTTGTGGACATCATGCCAAGTCATACTAACCAAAAATAATACCTGGGAAACTAATTTTTTTTTTAACTTTCACGTTTTTGAAACCGCAATTAAAAGAGCGCGCACGTACAATCCCCGAAATACCTACTAATCCATGGGGTCATAGGGCATCTAAAGAACATTTGGCCGGGTAAATGCATCGATTTTGTATCTAATTAGAAAAATTCCATACTAACTTTGAGCCTCAATATCTCCTGAACCAGTAATTTCCCAGGTATGGTGCCGAAGTAAAAAATGTTCGTAGTGATTGGTACAACATGGGATTTCAGTTTTCGTAAAAGGGTCTTTTTACACCCTGTATACATATAATTTACGCATTTTTCGACTTCATTATGTGTCTCAAACAGGCTTATATTTTTCAAACAGGTCTTTAAACCACAGATCATTATCAACCTAGCGATATCCCTGTTACAAACATGCCTTTTGGGTTTAACCCAGGCTCTGCTTTCTAGGCTAACCAGATATGAGAGAATACTATCTTTTCCACAGAGCGACTGAGATCTGACCTCCGCAACCAAAAAGGATAGCGAATAGCGATCATCATCCTCCTAGCGTTATCCCAGTCTCAACCTAGGGTCCGCTTTCTAGGTTATCCGGATTTGGCTGAATATTAGCTTTTCCACAGAGCGACTGCCTGTCTCACCTCCGCAACCCGAAGGGATAGCGATATTCCATGGTTTAGACTAGTGTCAGTTTATTTTAGAAGTACTGACGCCCTATAACGACTGTCAAAGATCTTCATGACAGCCGGGACCGACGGCTTAACGTGCTCTCCGAGGCACGGGACAAGCGATAATTAACAATTCAACACGCACATAACTCCGAAAAGTCAGTGGTGCGCGCCGTGGATTCGTACCCGATACCCTCTGCATGGCAGTCCGTTGGTGTGTCCACTAGGTTATCGCTGCCTGGATAGCAAATAGCGATATTCCATCCAAATATCTTGTCAGTGGTGCGAATATAACTCACAACTAACAGTGTAAAGCGGCGAGGCAGTTGTTTGAAGCACATGTATTAAAACAGAGCGAAGAAAAATAAACATTACGACACATGTTTCGGGATATTAAGCAGAGCCGCGATCTCCAGCACAAAAGTTTTCAATGCATTCGGGATAACGATAGAATTATATGAAGGATTAAGGGTTGAGCTACATCTATCAGCACCGCATCGCACTTTCCTATGCTTCTATCCCTTTCTGTCACTTAGGACCGTCATTTACTAGAGCGAGAAAGAGAGAGGGAACGCTTCAGCACGCCGCGGAATCGAAAAGGCGATCGTGTTCCCTCTCTCTTTCTCGCTCTAGTAAATGACGGTCCTGAGTGACAAAAGTGATAGCAGCATAGGAAAGTGCGATGCGGTGCTGATAGATGTAGCTCAACCCTAAGCAGACCTGCGATGTCTAGCACGAAACTTTTCAATGCATTCGGGATAAAGATAGAATTATATGAAGGATTAAAAATATAAATTTGTCACTACCCCATTTTATTCCGTGGCTGTTGTAAGAGACGATAAAGTTAATTCACGTAGCATCTAGTATTTTTGCGAAGGAACGGAAAACCAGTCATCAAAACATAATATGGGCGTCGCCAGGGGGGCAGACTAGGCAAAATAACTAGGGTATTAGGCCTGTTACCGTTATAAACCCAAAATCTAAAGCAAACTGATCGTTAACTTGCAAATCATCTCTATTGAAACACCAAATCGTTTCTTAAATACATTTTAAATGCTTACCATACCAATATTGAACATTTACTTTAACATTCAAATCAAGCACTCATCATGCTATAATACATTTCTGCCTAGCCTCTAACGCAATAATAGTCGCAATGTTACCAAATATTCCTACATAAAAATATCTTATCAATAACTGGAGGTCCCTTCCGGTTATTTCGCGAGCGCCATTTTGACGCCCAAATCGATAAGGTCATCACTGAGTCAGTGAGTCATCGTGCTCATTATCATACCGCTACTAAGCTATCCGATAGTATAAGTTACATCGCTACCGGTACGGCAGTTTATGGTGTACTTAATGGTTAATAACACAAACACACACACATAATATTTATACAAATTTAATAAAATGGCTGTGACATACGGATGGACAGACAGACATGGCGAATCTATGAGGATTTCGTATTATTGTCATTTTTGGCTACGGAACACTAATAAAGCTGAGTTTGTTTCTTTGGTTGAACGCGCTAATCTCTGGAACGAATGGTCCGATTTGAATCATCCTTTTTGAGTTGGATAGCCCATTTAACGAAGAAGGCTATATAACATGACACTATGAGGCACGGGTACGGAGCAGCAGCCCTAAATAAAAGCGTGTGTAACCACGGGCTGAGCTAGTTCATAATCTTATACTAATATAATTATAAAGCTGAAGAGTTTGTTTGTTTGTTTGGTTGAACGCGCTAATCTCAGGAACTACTGGACCGATTTCAAAAATTCTTTCAGTGTTAGATAGCCTATTTATCGAGGAAGGCTATAGGCTATATAAAATCACGCTATGATCCACGGGAGCGGAGCAGTAGCCGTAAATAACGCGGGTGTAACCGCGGGCATCATCTAGTCATTACAAATTACAACAACACTTTACGCTCTGGGAATCGCACCCGTGACCCCATAAGTCAACAATCGCACAGTCGAACTAACAAAGCGTTGAACTCATCAGTACAATGTTGATAAAGAGCTAAAAGGCCGCAGACTTCAATATTATCAATAACGCTATAAATAAACTGAACCACAGTGATTCAAGTCAATGGTGTTGCTACTGTATAATTATTTGTATATTTTTACTTGCTTTTTTTCAAATTTTCTTCTATTTTAAGTCATTTATGCGGAGTGTTTTGGCAGATTTTATCCATACATATGATAAAATGAAGTCCCCTTTTCTTGTTGTCTGTCTATATCATCATCATCGCCCTAGCGTTATCCCGGTTGCATCCAAGACTGGCACGCCTTGGAGCCCGAGGTCCGACTATTGGTCTAACCAGATATGACAGAGTATAAACTTTTCCACAGAGCGACTGCCGTCTGACCTCCGCAACCCAAAGGGATAGCGATATTCCATGGCTTAGACCAGTATCAGTTTATTTGAGTGTACTGACTTCCCGTAACGACTGTCAAACATTTCATGACAACCGGGACCGACGCGACGGCTTAACGTGCTCTCCGAGGCACGGGGCAAGCGATAATTAACAATGAAATACACAGTTAACTTCGAAATGTTTGTAAAGTCCCCCGCGATACAGGATTTAGACCTAGTGCGGGAGTTGTCTTTTTAAAAAAGAAAGAAAAAGAAAAGAAAGAAAAGTCATTGGTGTGCGCCGTGGATTCGATCCCGATACCCTCTGCATGGCAGTCCGTTGGTATCTCCACTAGGTTATCGCTGCCTTATGTGTTGTCTGTCTATATGAACACGATAAATTCGAAAATCCTCAAAGGATTTTTGTACATTTTTCACCAATAGGTAGTTAGTGCGATTTCTGAGGAACTTTAAACTTGCGTGGTCACTTAAACTGAGTTAAAATTCTCCTTCGGGATTTGTATCACGTACCATTGCTTCGAGTAACCGATATTTCAGCCCTGTTGCATTCACTATGTTGACGTATGTACATCCGTGAACATGGACAATTTAAAATAAGTTCCTGATGAAGGTTTAATTGTATTATTCACGCGGGCGAAGCCGCGGACGAAGTCTAGTTTTCTAAATAACTAATAGACTAAATACTGAACAGAATTCTGTCTATATTAGATGTTATCACGCGAAATCTACTGAAACACTAAATGGGTTCGTTGCTTTCCATAATGGGTGATAGTGAGCGCAAACTTTGAACTAATAACGGCTGAATTATTAATCGAGCAGAGTAAGAAAATTTATAGCGAAAATATTCAAGACATTGACTGCGTTTAGTCGCAACATTACCAATTCGCAAAATGTCTACAAATTGTCAAATTCTGCAGACATTTTGCGAACTAGACATGCTGCCAATTGGACAGTCTGCGTGCAATTCATACGCACATTACTTGGACTGTCCGTGTGGTGACGGATTAAGAATACGGATTTTCACCACCCCATATCATCTCATGGGTGTCGTAAGAGCCGACAGAGGGAGCATATTATGCAGAGAACAGCACTGTAAGAGAAGGAAAACTTGATACAAACCTTATACCAACCCGTTTGGCCAGCGTGGTATAGTAGGCCAATTCCTCCTTTCAAAGGAGAGGCCTAGTCCGACAGTCCAAAGGGCTGATGATGATGACTTTACTTGGATAAGTCTGTGGTGCGGTGCTGTGGATTCGAACCGGATACCCTCTGCAGTGTAGTCTTTTGTTAAACGTACCTCCCTTAATCGGACTATCGATGCCTTGATAACTATATATGCCAATCTACGGCACTGAGTCATTACAAGCATTGAACTAAAAGAGATATTGCCATATTTCTAAGAAGTACATCATCACAATGGTAGTACAGTAATCTTCGCGATGCTAGCCGCTGATAACCTACTTCGAGGCACTAATGGACCCATTGACCGAGGGTGCGCCTATGTAGTTCACGTTTGACGAGCTATAGGTAGGAATAGTGGCTGTAAGCTTAGGGTACGCTATAACATTACTAGCTGTTTCCTGTGATCCAACACTCTGATGAAAGATATAATTCTATCCCCACAGAGACGTGGACACTCACAGTGGGACTAGACCCACAAACTAAAAGTCACGCAGCGAGCTATGGAACGGGCTATGCTTGGCGTCTCTTTGAACGATAAAATCCGAAACGAAGTTATCCGACAAAGAACCAAAGTTACCGACATAGCTCACAGAATCAGTAGGCTCAAGTGGCAGTGGGCTGGCCATATCTGTAGAAGGACTGATGGCCGATGGAGCAAGCGTATCCTAGAGTGGAGACCACGCCTCGGCAAGCGTAAGGTAGGGCGGCCCCCGGCTAGGTGGACCGACGACCTGAAAAAGGTGGCTGGGACAGACTGGATGCGGAAGGCTGAGGACCGTGTACTGTGGCGCGTGTTGGGAGAGGCCTATGTCCAGCAGTGGACTGCGATAGGCTGAGTGATTGATGTATCCCCACTAGGTTTTCGTCCTTGAGAAGTAGCTACGGCAATCTACGGCAATGAGTCGATCACACTCTTCGCATTCAGTTCTAAGAAGTACGTCAACACGATCGTAGAGCAGTAATCGTCGCGATGATAGCCGCTGATAACTTCGAGGCACTTATGGACGCGTTATGTCGACGGAGGGTGCGCCTATGCAGTTCATGTTTGACTAGCTATAGTTAGGAATAGTGGCTGTTGAATGCTGGTCCGCTTCTAGCTGTACCTCGCGACTTCGCGCACTGATGGACAGTGATATTATACCAAAGAACCAAATATAAAAAAGGGATATTTGTTACGTGGGACCTACAAATTCACATGGCGAAATTTGGGTGTAATATTACACCTTTGCCTGCCTACCCATTCGGGGACACATGTTTGAGTCTTTTCTGTCTTGACTAAAGCCATATTTGTTTACGAATCACGCCGTAGACATAAAGTAAAGATCACAACATACTTGTAATGCAAGCACATTATAATATCTCTCGACAATAATTCAATGCTCTCGACCTCTTATCGGCGGTTCAGCACTTGTCGCGTCGCACGTGTATGGATCTTTCTAGTTAATGTAGCAAAAAGTCTATTACACTTTTTGCTCTAAGATGATATTAACTGCCTTTAGAGTAAGAGATAAACAATACTTCGATGAGAATAGTTTTTACCTTGGATTAAATAACGTAGAATTTGCGACACGTGTTGTGGATAGATAGATATAAATACTTTATTGTACACCAGCAAAAGTAAAATAATGTAATAAAACAAAAAAATATAATAAACTCAAAACTAGTGGTACATGGGCAGTCTTATCGCAAAATGCGATTTCTTCCAGGCACCCACGAATGGAATACATTATTTGTTGATGTCATAAATGGGTAGGTGGATCTGGGTGACATTTTTATACATACATATATCAGCTCTGTAAGTATGCTCTTTTTACTAAAGGGTTAGTTCATAGTACGTAGTGCACTATGAACTAACCCTTTAGTAAAAAGAGCTAGGCAAGTGCGGGTTGGCAGACTTCACATAACTTTCAAGAACCAAGAACATTACGGAGAACTCTAGATTAATTTCCTTCACCTGAACGGTGCAAGCGGTCATGAATAATTTAATACAAAAACCGCTGAACAATTTCGCTTTCGGCATCTATAGAAGTCATCTGCACAAAGAGAGGTAATCTTCAGTTTGTATAAAGCCAGACGACCTCTGGCCGGAGGGAATTTACTCACAACATGAGCGACTAGACGCAACGTGGGCAAAAACTACATGCCACTGTAAATAACACATGCGGATTCTTTCATACACATGTCTACTGTAACTTATCACGGTACTGTAACTTAGCTGATTTAAGCATGAATGGGCCGGCTCGACCGGGGAAGTACTACCCTCTCACAGAAAATCGACCTAAAGTAACAGTACCGAAACTGTTGCGTTTCGTTCGGTGAGTGAGAGTGTCGGAGGCCCTATCCCCTATTCCTTCTCCCTCATCCCACTTCTTATCCTATTCGTTTCCCAAACCCAAGGGGCGGCAACGCACTCCGGCAGTGACTCCTGTGGTGTTGCTTGTGTCCATGGGCGGCGGTAATTGCTTACCATCAGGCGATATGTCTGCTCGTTTGCCGCCTATAACCTATTACTATAAAAAAAGAACTGGCATTCTCTTAGATTAAGTGAAACTGTAACTTTTTGTAACTAAAAACAGAATATAGTATTTATTGCCTGCGTGGTCCAGTGGAAAGCGTATGTGTCTGCTGGTCCTGGGTCAGGCAAGTGTTAGTGAGTTTTTCCGAATTCTCAATAGCAGCACGGTATCTGGCAATGTTCCCGGTCATGGCAATAGGCTCGCCCCCTATTACATGGGACCTAAAATTTCATAAGGCGAAATGAGGGTGTAATTTTTACACCTCTGCCTACCCCTTCGGGGATACAGGAGTCTATAAAAATAAAAGTATTAGTAGCCAAGATCCAAATAAAAAAACAAGAGGTATCCCGCAGCTTCACCCGTACATTTTGTTTTAATTTAACTGTTTCTTTGCAATTCCTTAGAAATTTGGGCAAATCCCTTCTTAGTGCATCCATACGGTCCCCGAGAAACCAACATGACAAATTACACATAATCAAGGGCGTCGCCAGCTGTTGGCCTAGGGAGGAGGGGCAAAGTCGCCAGCCGATGGCCCAGGGGGGGGCGGCAAATTGATATGGAAAATGAGAAAAGTATGAACTTTTAGAAAACTGTAGAGCTTTTTGACTCTCTAGGCGGGGGGGCCTGCCCCTCCTTGGCGACGCCCATACGAATGATCTTGCAGATGTGCGTAGTCTGTCAGGCAGTAGCAAAGAATTTTATACATTAAGTATTCATCACCAGCCTTTAACAGTCCACTGCTGGACTAGGCCTCTCCTTTGAAAGGAGGAATTGACCTACTATACCACGCTGGCCAAACGGGTTGGTATAGGGTTTGTATCAAGTTTTCCTTCTCTTACAGTGCTGTTCTCTGCATAATATGCTCCCTCTGTCGGCTCTTACGAGTCTTACGACACCCATGGGAACACATGGGGTGGTGACATTCCGTATTCTTAATCCGTCACCACACGGACATTAAGTATTATATAAACAGATTGTAAAGGAAATAATGACAAGTAAGCAAAACAAAGCCTTCGCCTTTGCCCCGATAAAGTCTTGAAACCTTGAAGATATTTTAATACGCGCTACCGTGTATATTATTTGTTTGCAAAGTTCATCTGTTCTTAAGAAGGTCTATTTAAAATTTTGAGCTGTGATAGCCGAGTAGAAATATTGATAGACTGTGATGCAAAGGGTCGCGGGTTCAAGTCGTGACGTGCACTAGGTACCGATTTTTACTAGATTGGTAGTATTTTAGTAGATTGGGCGCAATCCATTTATTTCGTAATTTGACTTTTGCCCGTTGTGGACGTTCTTTCCGCTATGTAAGAATAATCCCTTTCCTGTTTTGTCATCTTAATAAAGTAAGGATCAGGATCGGGAGATAACGGGAGTTTCTACACGACAGAATACAGTGTCAACACCTCATTTTTCTAAGGGCAAGATGCAACTAAAACGCAGCAAATATATCTTTAGGACAAGACGAAAAACTCGAAATCAATAACGCCTAGCGCCTATACCAATCAGCCTGGCCAGCGTGGTATCATAGTGGTATAGTCGGCCAAATTCTCTTATTGGCTTATAGAGTTAGATCCCAGGGCCGCCAGACCTTACTTATTTTCTCAGAAATGAAATGTATAGAATATTTTTTATTTATTTATTGAATCTCACATACCACTATCATCACAGGTCTTAACCTAATACAATAGCGTTGTTCTAGTACATGTATCTAGTTATATCTAATATTACAATGTAGTGTTAGTATCTGCTATGAGTGTACGCATACTTGCTAGCTTGGATCGTGGCCCAATTTTTAGTTATGAGGTGCTAAAGGTCCACGGGAACAAATTCAATACATTTTCTAAATGCGCCCCCTAGTGGTCTGTACCGATGGCTAGATATGTTGGAAACTTTAGAGCGTCTGGGAAAAATTACCGCCGCCGAAATGAGTTTGGCAGTATTATTTATCAATTTTTAATAATACCTTCTAAAACATACATAAAAATCAGCACTGAGAATTTAAGAAAAGTTAGTACAATTGTTACCTAACTTTAGCAGCTCGTACCTAAAAATTGGCCCACGATCCAAGCTGGTCCAGGTACTCATATGTGTACACTCATAGCAGATACTAACACTACATTATTCTATACATTTCGTTTCTGAGAAAATAAGTAAGGTCTGGCGGCCCTGGGATCTTGGACTATTAGGAGAAGGCTGTGGATACTGGATTGAGAAAGGCTGTACCTATGTACATAATACCTATGATGATGGTCGCGCAATCCATTTATATCTACCTTTTATCTATATAAATAAAAATTAATCACAGAAATGTTTGTACCCGCATAACTTTCAAAACGACTGAGCCAAGTTGGATAAATCTTACTTTATGTGTTATTGCCAGGAGAAGGTTTGTATGAAAAAAAAAGAAGAGTATAATAACAAATATTAAAATATGGCGGTACGAAGCTCGCCGGGTTAGCTAGCCGGGTCGCGAAGTCCATTTATGTCTGTACTGTTTCCCGCGGTTTCACCCGCGTCCTAAGGGAACTACTTCGCGTACCCGGGTAATTTATAGCCTAAGTTACTCCTTGGTACATCAGCTATCCGCCAGTGAAAGTCCCCTCAAAATCGGTCCAGGCGTGCCAGAGATTAGAGAGAAGAAATAGACAGACAGACAGACAAAAATTGTAAAAAAAAAACATTTCGGTATATGTAACGTGTATACATCCATATGCATTTAGTAAAAAGCGGTTATTTTAATATTACAAACAGACACTCCAATTTTATTTATATGTATATACATATATGAACACGATAAACTCAAAAACTATCCAACGGCTTTTTGTAAGGTTTTCACCAATAGATAGTGTCATTCTTGAGGAAGGCATAGGAATTTAGTTTACAGAGACGATGTAGTAAGTAGCTAAATAAAATTTAAAATAAACCAAACCTCCAAAATCGATAAAAACACAATCAAATCAACAAAAAACCTAACACAAGCAAATATGTACCTTCAGCTTTACACAACTAAGTCAAATTTAAATCAACACATAAACACGGATGATTCACAGTAATCCTTATTGTGTAGTGCATAAGGTCTATTTCGGTCGATGAGCTAATGTTTTGATGATGTCACCAGGGTCTCGAATGCTTATACCCGTGGGTGGAGGAATGCCTCTACAAAGTTGATCGCTGCATAATGTTTTGTCTAGTAGTATCTCGAGGTACACTAGCTATGTCCCGCGGGTTCACTTGTGTTTTCTGTACAGACTATAGACGATGGGTAGTCTTATAAAATGATATTTTCTAAATGTAACCAAGAGTGGGTACTTTTATATATATTTTTTATAGACTCACGCCTGTATCCCCGAAGGAGTAGCAGATGTGTAATATTACACCCACATTTCGCCATGAATTTTTAGGTCCCACGTAATAGGGGGCGAGCCTATTGCCGTTACCGGGCACATCACCAGACTCCGGGCTGCTACTGAGTATTCGGAAAAACGCAGTAACACTTTTGCCCGACCCGGGAATCGAACCCGGGACCTCCGATCAGCAGTCGCATATGCTATCCACTGGACCACGGACGCAGTCCTAAGGAATTAATCCGTCACCATACACACATTAAAGTTAATCTTCTTAATCATAGAATTATTTTGATGCCAAATAGGAGGGGTCTATAATCGATTTTAAACTTTCGCGATTTGTATACATCATACAAAATAAATTAGCGGGTCTCAATCGCGTACAACTAACTTATTTAAGGTATAAATACGTCATTAGTGTAGTGTGTCGGAGTACCGACATTGCGAACTTAAATAAAGACCAAGTGAGGGTAGGTGCCGAAACCCGCACTTCCACAAGACGGCGCTGAGCTCTCATCAGTCTCTCCGCGACCACGCTCGGTGCAAGACGAGCGAAACGTCGGAACCAAATAGGTATTTATACCTTAAATAAGTTAGTTGTACGCGATTAAGACCCGCTAATTTATTTTGTAGGAGTGGTCTATGTTCAGCAGCTGAGTACAAAAGGCTGTATAACAAATAGTACTGTAACCGCGCGTGTACAATATCTACTACTTTATAGAACTAGTATTGTAGTGTAGTAGGCGTATGGCATTCGGTTAAGCGATTAGTCTCGTTTGACTTTAGAGTATTCTTATTTAAAACAAGATTACAGTGTACAGTGGCTGAATTAGTAGTCTTACCGTTGACTGTACGTCTGATCTTTCGGATTTGAACTCGTGTAGGGAATGCAATCTCGTTCATCATGCAATGAGATCCCGGCCTTTTTTAGCGAGATTGATTGCGGTCGAAATAAGGGCGAGATCTCGCGAGATTGACGAGATTGCACTCGAGCATAAAAACGTCTTATGACTCGGACGGAGTTGAAATCTGTCGGTATCGGCATTAATAAAAAATGAAATGAATTTATACGAGTCTGGGGGTTCAAAAGCAAACTTTTACAGTTCGTTCATTTCTGCCTGAAATCTGCGGTTCCAACTAGCGTTGAATCCGAAAGGGACTTCTCAGCGGCTGGTTATCTGGCTAACAAAAAAGGAAGCCGTTTAGCAGACGATTCTTTGGACATTTTGTACTTCTGAAGGAGCTACTTTCAAAATAATTCGTAATAATGGCTTGTGATTTGGACTAAACAAATCTTTCATTTGAACAGAATTCTGTCTATATTAGATGTTATCACGCGAAATCTACTGAAACACTAAATGGGTTCGTTGCTTTCCATAATGGGTGATAGTGAGCGCAAACTTTGAACTAATAACGGCTGAATTATTAATCTAGCAGAGTAAGAAATCAGCGAAAATATTCAAGACATGACTGCGTTTAGTCGCAACATTACTCATTCGCAAAATGTCTACACATTTTCAAATTCTGCACACATTTTGCGAACTAGACATGCTGCCAATTGGACAGTCTGCGTGCAATTCATACGCACATTACTTGGACTGTCCGTGTGGTGACGGATTAAGAATACGGATTTTCAACACCCCATATCATCTCATGGGTGTCGTAAGAGCCGACAGAGGGAGCATATTATGCAGAGAACAGCACTGTAAGAGAAGGAAAACTTGATACAAACCTTATAACAACCCGTTTGGCCACCGTGGTATAGTAGGCCAATTCCTCCTTTCAAAGGAGAGGCCTAGTCCAACAGTCCAAAGGGCTGATGATGATGACTTTACTTGGATAAGTCTGTGGTGCGGTGCTGTGGATTCGAACCGGATACCCTCTGCAGTGTAGTCTTTTGTTAAACGTACCTCCCTTAATCGGACTATCGATGCCTTGATAACTATATATGCCAATCTACGGCACTGAGTCATTACAAGCATTGAACTAAAAGAGATATTGCCATATTTCTAAGAAGTACATCATCACAATGGTAGTACAGTAATCTTCGCGATGCTAGCCGCTGATAACCTACTTCGAGGCACTAATGGACCCATTGACCGAGGGTGCGCCTATGTAGTTCACGTTTGACGAGCTATAGGTAGGAATAGTGGCTGTAAGCTTAGGGTACGCTATAACATTACTAGCTGTTTCCTGTGATCCAACACTCTGATGAAAGATATAATTCTATCCCCACAGAGACGTGGACACTCACAGTGGGACTAGACCCACAAACTAAAAGTCACGCAGCGAGCTATGGAACGGGCTATGCTTGGCGTCTCTTTGAAGGATAAAATCCGAAACGAAGTTATCCGACAAAGAACCAAAGTTACCGACATAGCTCACAGAATCAGTAGGCTCAAGTGGCAGTGGGCTGGCCATATCTGTAGAAGGACTGATGGCCGATGGAGCAAGCGTATCCTAGAGTGGAGACCACGCCTCGGCAAGCGTAAGGTAGGGCGGCCCCCGGCTAGGTGGACCGACGACCTGAAAAAGGTGGCTGGGACAGACTGGATGCGGAAGGCTGAGGACCGTGTACTGTGGCGCGTGTTGGGAGAGGCCTATGTCCAGCAGTGGACTGCGATAGGCTGAGTGATTGATGTATCCCCACTAGGTTTTCGTCCTTGAGAAGTAGCTACGGCAATCTACGGCAATGAGTCGATCACACTCTTCGCATTCAGTTCTAAGAAGTACGTCAACACGATCGTAGAGCAGTAATCGTCGCGATGATAGCCGCTGATAACTTCGAGGCACTTATGGACGCGTTATGTCGACGGAGGGTGCGCCTATGCAGTTCATGTTTGACTAGCTATAGTTAGGAATAGTGGCTGTTGAATGCTGGTCCGCTTCTAGCTGTACCTCGCGACTTCGCGCACTGATGGACAGTGATATTATACCAAAGAACCAAATATAAAAAAGGGATATTTGTTACGTGGGACCTACAAATTCACATGGCGAAATTTGGGTGTAATATTACACCTTTGCCTGCCTACCCATTCGGGGACACATGTTTGAGTCTTTTCTGTCTTGACTAAAGCCATATTTGTTTACGAATCACGCCGTAGACATAAAGTAAAGATCACAACATACTTGTAATGCAAGCACATTATAATATCTCTCGACAATAATTCAATGCTCTCGACCTCTTATCGGCGGTTCAGCACTTGTCGCGTCGCACGTGTATGGATCTTTCTAGTTAATGTAGCAAAAAGTCTATTACACTTTTTGCTCTAAGATGATATTAACTGCCTTTAGAGTAAGAGATAAACAATACTTCGATGAGAATAGTTTTTACCTTGGATTAAATAACGTAGAATTTGCGACACGTGTTGTGGATAGATAGATATAAATACTTTATTGTACACCAGCAAAAGTAAAATAATGTAATAAAACAAAAAAATATAATAAACTCAAAACTAGTGGTACATGGGCAGTCTTATCGCAAAATGCGATTTCTTCCAGGCACCCACGAATGGAATACATTATTTGTTGATGTCATAAATGGGTAGGTGGATCTGGGTGACATTTTTATACATACATATATCAGCTCTGTAAGTATGCTCTTTTTACTAAAGGGTTAGTTCATAGTACGTAGTGCACTATGAACTAACCCTTTAGTAAAAAGAGCTAGGCAAGTGCGGGTTGGCAGACTTCACATAACTTTCAAGAACCAAGAACATTACGGAGAACTCTAGATTAATTTCCTTCACCTGAACGGTGCAAGCGGTCATGAATAATTTAATACAAAAACCGCTGAACAATTTCGCTTTCGGCATCTATAGAAGTCATCTGCACAAAGAGAGGTAATCTTCAGTTTGTATAAAGCCAGACGACCTCTGGCCGGAGGGAATTTACTCACAACATGAGCGACTAGACGCAACGTGGGCAAAAACTACATGCCACTGTAAATAACACATGCGGATTCTTTCATACACATGTCTACTGTAACTTATCACGGTACTGTAACTTAGCTGATTTAAGCATGAATGGGCCGGCTCGACCGGGGAAGTACTACCCTCTCACAGAAAATCGACCTAAAGTAACAGTACCGAAACTGTTGCGTTTCGTTCGGTGAGTGAGAGTGTCGGAGGCCCTATCCCCTATTCCTTCTCCCTCATCCCACTTCTTATCCTATTCGTTTCCCAAACCCAAGGGGCGGCAACGCACTCCGGCAGTGACTCCTGTGGTGTTGCTTGTGTCCATGGGCGGCGGTAATTGCTTACCATCAGGCGATATGTCTGCTCGTTTGCCGCCTATAACCTATTACTATAAAAAAAGAACTGGCATTCTCTTAGATTAAGTGAAACTGTAACTTTTTGTAACTAAAAACAGAATATAGTATTTATTGCCTGCGTGGTCCAGTGGAAAGCGTATGTGTCTGCTGGTCCTGGGTCAGGCAAGTGTTAGTGAGTTTTTCCGAATTCTCAATAGCAGCACGGTATCTGGCAATGTTCCCGGTCATGGCAATAGGCTCGCCCCCTATTACATGGGACCTAAAATTTCATAAGGCGAAATGAGGGTGTAATTTTTACACCTCTGCCTACCCCTTCGGGGATACAGGAGTCTATAAAAATAAAAGTATTAGTAGCCAAGATCCAAATAAAAAAACAAGAGGTATCCCGCAGCTTCACCCGTACATTTTGTTTTAATTTAACTGTTTCTTTGCAATTCCTTAGAAATTTGGGCAAATCCCTTCTTAGTGCATCCATACGGTCCCCGAGAAACCAACATGACAAATTACACATAATCAAGGACGTCGCCAGCTGTTGGCCTAGGGAGGAGGGGCAAAGTCGCCAGCCGATGGCCCAGGGGGGGGGGGCGGCAAATTGATATGGAAAATGAGAAACGTATGAACTTTTAGAAAACTGTAGAGCTTTTTGACTCTCTAGGCGGGGGGGCCTGCCCCTCCTTGGCGACGCCCATACGAATGATCTTGCAGATGTGCGTAGTCTGTCAGGCAGTAGCAAAGAATTTTATACATTAAGTATTCATCACCAGCCTTTAACAGTCCACTGCTGGACTAGGCCTCTCCTTTGAAAGGAGGAATTGACCTACTATACCACGCTGGCCAAACGGGTTGGTATATGGTTTGTATCAAGTTTTCCTTCTCTTACAGTGCTGTTCTCTGCATAATATGCTCCCTCTGTCGGCTCTTACGAGTCTTACGACACCCATGGGAACACATGGGGTGGTGACATTCCGTATTCTTAATCCGTCACCACACGGACATTAAGTATTATATAAACAGATTGTAAAGGAAATAATGACAAGTAAGCAAAACAAAGCCTTCGCCTTTGCCCCGATCAAGTCTTGAAACCTTGAAGATATTTTATACGCGCTACCGTGTATATTACTTGTTTCCAAAGTTCATCTGTTCTTAAGAAGGTCTATTTAAAATTTTGAGCTGTGATAGCCGAGTGAAAATATTGATAGATTGTGATGCAAAGGGTCGCAGGTTCAACCCACGATGTGCACTAGGTACCGATTTTTACTAGATTGGTAGTATTTTTAGTAGATTGGGCGCAATCCATTTATTTCGTAATTTGACTTTTGCCCGTTGTGGACGTTCTTTCCGCTATGTAAGAATAATCCCTTTCCTGTTTTGTCATATTAATAACGTAAGGACCTAAACTAATAAAAATAACGACAAATTTCTACACGACAGAATACAGTGTCAACACCTAATTTTTCTAAGGGCAAGATGCAACTAAAACGAAGCAAATATATCTTTAGGACAAGACGAAAAACTCGAAATCAATTAACGCCTATACAAACCAGCCAGGCCAGCGTGGTATAGTCGGCGAAATCCTCTTATTGGCTTATAGAGTAAGATCCCAGGGCCGCCAGACCTTACTTATTTTCTCAGAAACGAAATGTATAGAATAATGTAGTGTTAGTATGTGCTATAAGTGTACGCATACTTGCTAGCTTGGATCGTGGGCCAATTTTAGTTATGAAAAAATAAATAAGAGTATAATAGCAAATACTAAAATATGGCGGTACGAAGTTCGCCGGGTCAGCTAGCCGGGTCGCGCAGTCCATTTATGTCTGAACACGATAAACTCAAAAACTATCCAACGGGTTTTTGGTTTTGCACCAATAGATATGCTGCTTGCTGTGTGGTTGACGGCATAGAATACAAGTGTCACCACCCCCTATCTTCCCGTGGGTGTCGTAAGAGCCGACTAAGGGATAACACGATGCAAATACCATCTTTGCATAGAGACGGAAAACTCGACATCAATCCCTATACGACTGCCTCGTCGGTCTCGCGGCATAACTGTGCGCGTGGGATCGGGAGGTCCCGGGTTCGATTCCTGGGTCGGGCAGTGTTATTGGGTTTTTCTGTCACGAAATTCTCAGTAGCAAACCGAAGTCTGGAAATGTGCCCGGTACGGCAATAGGCTCGCCCCTTATTACGTGGGACTAAAGTATATCTGGCGAAAAGTGGGTTTAGAAATACACCGCTGCCTACCCCTTCGGGGATAAAAGGCGAAACGATATGTATGTATGTATGTGTATGAACCAACAGATATTGTGTGATTCCTGAGGAAGGCATAGGAATTTAATTTACAGAGACGGAAGCGCGACTGAAGTCTAGTCTATAGATGCTGGCGGGAAAAATTCCGAATCATTCCCGTCGAATACTTCGGAAGAATTCCGAATCATTCCCGTCGAATACTTCGGAAGTATTCCGAAATATTCCGAAACTTTGGGAATATTTCAACTGTCAAAAAAAACCAGCAAAATCGACCTTACTAACTATATCGCGCTTGGAAGTTGTAAATTATATTTTCTTTGTTTGCT
The DNA here is from genome assembly GCA_944739405.2 of Euclidia mi. Lineage (NCBI taxonomy): Eukaryota > Metazoa > Arthropoda > Insecta > Lepidoptera > Erebidae > Euclidia > Euclidia mi. Next base: position 38,616,375 of record OX123205.2, on the reverse strand, counting down.
TGCAAGGTTTACCTTTATTTGTTTTTATTGACTGGGCTATTACACGCGTTAGGTAGGTAGGTAATGATTAATAGCTACCTATGCGACTCGCGAATACTCGCGATGCGTACAGAACTACATACAAACTAACCAGAAACATAGGTAGGTAACCCTTTTTCAAAAAACAAATCAAATATGCTAGGCCTAGTTTTTTATTCCACAACTAACATTTATAAAAATAGCATTCGATTTCGAAATAGGCAGGTACCTACCTATGTAAACACAAAAGTATAAAAATCCTGTTAATCGCAGGCTAACATATCTACCTATAAAAACATCAACATATACTTATTCAATCCCATTTATAATAAAAACCCACCACATCACACATAAACACGTTTATTCCCATTGAATTATTGGGGCATGTTACATTGTCAATAATATCACGATACCGTGGTAATATTGATGGTGTAATAGGCTGTATCGCGGTATCGTGATAATATCACAAATTATTCAAACATCTTGAAATCCGCGATACTCAGGGGGCGGGGCTTCAATATTATTGAAATGTAAGCGCATTGAGATATTTTTCTGTCAGTATGCGTTCACAGCAATGGCGAAATGACGTCAAAGTTGTGACGATTCTTATGTCCTTTGTCAAAGTGACGATTATGAATTACGCTCCATCGTTGATGCAGGAGGTAAAAATGGTCTGGAGGAATTACCTAATTCTTCTTCATGAAACATGCCCGTCCTTGTGGAACCCAAAAGATAAAAAATAATTAAATAAAATTAATAAAAATGAAGACTTCGGCAAGTTGTTGTTGTTGTTTCTGAATGTTAGTATACATACATATTACAAAGTCTCACGCCTATAACCTCGAAGAGGTAGGCAAAGGTGTATTTTTACACCCACTTTTCGCCAGATATACTTTAATCCCACGTAATAAGTGGCGAGCCTATTGCCGTACCGGGCACATTTCCAGACTCCGTGCTGCTACTGAGAATTTCGTTACAGAAAAACCCAATAACACTACCCGACCCAGGAATCGAACCCGGGAACTCCCGATCCCACGCGCACATTTATGCCGCGAGACCAACCAGGCAGTCGTATAGGGTTTGATGTCGAGTTTTCCGTCTCTACGCAAAGATAGTGTTTGCATCGTGTTATCCCTTAGTCGCCTCTTACGACACCCACGGAAAAATAGGGGGTGGTGAGTTGGTGACAATAGGGTAGTTTCCAGGGTCAACATAATAACATTTTATTTAGTCCGTATTTTAGATTATAAAAAAATATTGGACACGTATTTTTTCTTTTTTCGATTAAATAAAAAATAACAAAGATATAGCCCATTAAAGTTACGTGTGACGTCATCTAGTGCGAAAAAATGCAGCACGGTGTGACGTTATACGTAACTTTAATGAGCTATATCTTGGTCATTTTTGGTTTATTTATAAATAAAAAAATACGTATCGCTTATTTTTGAATAATCTAAAGGACGGACTTATAAATTATTTTTTGTCAACTAGCCTATTGTATTCTATGCCGTCAATCACACGGTTAACTGTAGTATGTTAGTAAATGTGTATATTGATTTCGTTTTGAAATCCAGTCTTTTACCCACAGACCGTGCTTTTACCCAAAACTTCCTCTTTTTGCGCTTAGTTTTTAATGCGCATGCGCGTATTATTGCTATAGCGGCTTCCCTTTACAATCCATGTTCTTTTTAAAATTTGTTCAAATTTAATCTTGCACTAAACACTACTTTCTCTAGTAGTTTCAGACGCGTACTGATGGTGATATTATTGATAATGTAATAGCCCATATCAATACTTGTGGTATCGCGATACTAGGATCATGATAATATTGACAAGTGTAACATGCCCCATTCGGGCGAAATATTCGGCGGAAACATTCGATTGCGGGGTACGAATCTTTCTCGCGGGGGGAGGGAAAACTTCTCCGGGGAGCATCTCCCCTCTTACCGCACCCCGCACCGCCATCGCCTGCACGCACGACTCGTGGCAGTCAGGCAGGCGCGCGCGGCGGCACCGGCCGGTGCACAGAGGGTGCGGCGGCGATCGACGATCGATGCAAAATACGATTTTTCAGCAAAATAAAATAAAAATATTAATTAAATTCGTTTTGAATAATTTTGATTTAAAGAAACTTTCCCAGAAGTATTCCGGAATTATTCCGAATTTTTCAGAAGTTTTGCAACTATAGTCTAGTCTATGGTAAAAACACAAATGTAGAGTCTACGATGTAGTAAGTAGCTAAATAAAATTTAAAATAAACCAAACCACCAAAATCGATAAAAACACAATCAAATCAACAAAAAACCTAAAGCAAGCAAATATGTACCTTCAGCTTTACACAACAAAGCCTAATTTAAATCAACACATAAACACGGATGATTCACAGTAATCCTTATTGTGTAGTGCATAAGGTCTATTTCGGTCGATGAGCTAATGTTTTGATGATGTCATGAGGGTATCGAATGCTTATACACGTGGGTGGAGGAATTCTTCTACAAAGTTGATCGCTGCATAATATTTTGTCTAGTAGTATCTCGAGTTACACTTGTCCCGCGGGTTCACTTGTGTTTTCTGTACACAGACTAAAGACGGATGGGTGGTCTTATAAAACGATATGTTCTAAATGTCACCAAGATTGGTTTTTTTTTATAGACTCACGCCTGTATCCCCGAAGGGGTAGCAGCGGTGTAATATTACACCCACATTTCGCCATGAATTTTTAGGTCCCACGTAATAGGGGGCGAGCCTATTGCCGTTACCGGGCACATCACCAGACTCCAGGATGCTACTGAGTATTCGGAAAAACCCAGTAACACTTTTGCCCGACCCGGGAATCGAACCCGGGACCTCCGATCAACAGTCGCATACGCTATCCACTGGACCATGGAAGCAGTCCTACGGAATAAAGTTCCAGTCTTACGGAATTAAGTTAGGTAATTATTGTCTGTTTTCTTAATCCGTCACCATACACACATTAAAGTTAATCTTCTTAATAATAGAATTATTTTGTTGTAATATAGGAGTGGCCCATGTTGAGCAGCTGACTACGAAAGGCTGTATCTTATCTAATATATAAAATTCTCGTGTCACAGTTTTCGTTCCCATACTCCTCTGAAACGGCTTGACCGATTTTGATGACACTTTTTGTGCTTATCCGGTATCTATGAGAATCGGCCAACATCTGTTTTTCAAAAAAAAAAAAAATTTTGCAAAACAATGTTTGCCGGGTCAGCTAGTACTAATATATAAAGCTGAAGAGTTTGTTTGTTTGGTTGAACGCGCTAATCTCAGGAACTACTGGTCCGATTTGAAAAATTATTTCACTGTTAGATAGCCCATTTATCGAGGAAGGCTATATAACATCACGCTATGAGCGACGGGAGTGGAGCAGTAGCCTTAAATAACGCGAGTGTAACCGCGAGCATCCTCTAGTAATGAATAGTACGGTAACCCTAACCGTGTACGATCTCTACGACTTTATAGAACTAGTATTGTAGTGTTGTAGGCGTATGGAATTCGGTTAAGTGATTAATCACGTTTGTCTTTAGAGAGTCTTCTTATTTAAAAGCAGATTACACGAATGGTACAGTGGTTGAATAGTAGTCTTATCGTTGACTGTACGTCTGATCTTTCGTATTTGAACTCGTGTAGGGAATGCAATCTCGTTCATCATGCAATGAGATCCGGCCTTTTTTAGCGAGATTGATCGCGGTCGAAATAAGGACGAGATCCTCGCGAGATTGACGAGATTGCACTCGAGCATAAAAACGGCTTATGACTCTGACGGAGTTGCAATCTGTCGGTATCGGTATTAATAAAAAAATAAATGAATTTATACGAGTCCGGGGGATCAAAAGCAAACTTTTACAGTTCGTGGATTTCTGCCTGAAATCTGCGGTTCCAACTAGCGTTGAATCCGAAAGGGACTTCTTAGCGGCTTGTTATCTGGCCAAAAAAAAAGGAAGCAGACGATTCTTTGGACATTCTGTACTTCTGAAGGAGCTACTTTCAAAATAATTCGTAATAATGAATTGTGATTTGGACTAAACAAATCTTTCATTTGATTGGTACATTTTGTATATTAATCTGTAATTTCTAATAGTCTGACTAATTGGTATATTTTGTTAATTAATCTGTAATATCTAATGGATCTACTGAGTAGATATAGTTTCATTTCATTGATAATAATATCTCAGTTTAATAGCAAATTCAACATAGATAATAAGTTTTTTGACTTCTCGTTGTTTTGTTTGTTATAAAAAAACGTTTTATTACTTAAAAGATTGTTGTTTGATATTAGAAGCGAAGACTGGTTGTTTCTTTCATTTGTTATTTTATAGATCAGTCCGTAAAAGTTCAGAAGTTTACTAAAAATTATTGAGAGATAATGTACGTCAAACAATGTTTGATGCATAAAAGTCTATTGAAAAATTCGTGAAAATAAATGTTTATCTTTTAATACTTCAAATCGTTATTACTTTACTCAATACTCAACACGTTTATTGCACACCATAATGTTACATAGATTCTGACGTTATAAAAATAGGTATACAGTTCATTTGGACCCTGTAGGGCACGGCAGCGTAGGAGAGAGGATGAAGTCACAAAGAGCTCAAATATCGGTAAAGTTATTTTAGTTAGGTTTAAATAATTATATAGGTACTTATCTATATTCTTGTAATTATTTATTTCTTAAATATTCTGGGAGATTATTATATATTTTTATTGTCATAACGAATGGGCTTGTTGCGTGCAGTTAGTTTAAAGGTGGGTAGATTTAGTCTATTTTTATGGCGTAATTAATATTTTGTTTGGATGTCTTGTCTTTTACTATAAAAATCTGGATATTTACGTACAAATTTACACATTTCTAATATACATATATATATGGAAGATAAGGTTAGAATATTATTCTTTTGATAATGAGGTTTGCAACTGTCGGTTTCATCTATGTTGACCAGTATACTTTTGTCCTCATTTATTCAAATATTGCGATTAATTGCAAAAAAAAAAACACAATACCAAAATGCCAATCTCGCGAGATCTTGTTTGAGCACGAATCACTTTAGAACTTGTATGTATTCTGTGCCCGAATCTCGCGAGATTAGCATTCCCTAAACTCGTGCTTATTAAGAACTACTTTTACGGTAAAATACTAATTTCTTATTGTGTCCTGTCACATAGAATACTATTTTTTAAACATACAACCAACGGACACCAAACTTATATTTAGAGCAGGAGTTGCCTTTTTGAAAAATAGAACGAAGAAAGTAAGGGATGGGGACAAGATATAAGTATACAAACATATTACAAGTGTAAAATCATTGGAAGTAATATATCATAACATTCCTCCGTAATAATTGCATATGTCTCTCTGATTGCTTGAAGATAGATCTTGCATACTTCTTCTTCTTCTCGAGTCGTTGGTACAGAATTTAAATCTTGCATACTATAACTGCATAAAACTAAGGTGCAAGAAATATGTTTGTCATAAATAATAACTAAAACATGCCTCTTCGCACAACACAAATTCAGGCGGGAAAAGTACTAAAACTTTTATTCAAAAATAAGGGCGCCATATCCAACGTCTTTCACACCAAACAAAGAAAACGATAACGTGCGAAAGGGATGGAGCATACGCATACTGTCACCCGTGACCCGCAGTGTGTCGGGGCGAAATGGGTCACGAACCGGCGACCCAACGATTACTGCCTATTAAACGGTCTATGATCATCTGATACTACAGCCGTAATGGCTAACTACGGAATTCAATATTCAAACTATAGATAGATCTGTAGATTTTAGATTCGTTTTTGACATAAGCTCCATACAAAATATGTCAAACACGAATGTCGAATCTCAAAATCCATGTAAGGATCGAATATTGAAAATGGCCGTAAGACAGCCGAGGTTATATTTCATTAGTAACAATGAATGGAAAGACATACTCATTATTAGTTTTAATATTAAAATGAGCTAAACGGTGAAGGCAAACATCGTAAAAAACCTGCATGACAGAGTTCTCCATAATGTCCTCGAAAGACATGTGAAGTTTGTCAACCCGCACTTGGCCAGCGTGGTGGACTATGGCCTTACTGTTCTAATAGTGAGAAGAAGCCCGTGCCCAGCAGTGGGACAATGAATACATAAACAGGGCTGATGATTATGAAAAGCGCAGTGGTTTTAGTGATCATTTACATACATACATAGACTCACGCCTGTTTCCCGGAGGGGTAGGCAGAGACTACGGAACGCCATTTGCAACGATCCTGACATATCTCTCTTGCTTCATTCACTCCCATCAGATTCCTCATGCATGCTATTCTGTTCAGGGTACTTCTAACCTATCCTGTTTTAGGATGTCTCCAATCTGGTCAGAGAACGTCCGCCTAGATCTTCCCCTTCGTCCTGTCCCTTCCACACTTGCCTTATATATCTGCTTGGGCAGTCTTTCGTCATCCATTCTGTCCACGTGCCCAAACCATCTTAGCATACCATTCTCGATGCTTGTCACTATTATTTAACTCTATTGAACTCTACATGTAATATTTTTGGCAACTTCCTTTTATATAAGTTTTACTTAGCTAATCAGGATCTAAAATAACGGATACCGTAATAGAAATTAATCACAATAATCACAAAAACTTTACAGTTCAGGCACAACTTCATTAACTCTTAGATGGTTTAAGCCCGCGAATCGATTACAGCCTTTCTTATTCGCTGTTTTTCTGATGGACACACTGCCTTAAACCCTAAAAATGAATATAACAAAAAAAAACCGCTAAATAAACTTGAATGAAACCATCCGTTAAAATAATTAACCTGTCACTCACAATACACTTTGTCGACTTAAATATTTACCACAAAGTTCGTACCACAGATAATATAAAAACAAGAGCGGAAGACAAAAATTAACTGTATATAAACAATCATTGGGTTATTAAGGTCAGTAGTGACCTGTACGCTAATTATCGCCGGCTGTAACGTGTGAATGGACCAGAATGAGTTCCTTTATATCAGGCAGCAATTATGGTAGTAAGATTCTAGAATTATAATACTGCATTTTTTTGTTATTGTTTCTACTTTTGTCAAATTTCGTGACTTTTTGAGGTTTTCTAAGCCGTGTGGTCGACGGCATAGAATACAACTGTCACCACCCCCTATCTTCCCGTGGGTGTCGTAAGACGCGACTAAGGGATAACACGATGCAAATACAATATTTGCGTAGAGACGGAAAACTCGACATCAAAGCCTATGCGACTGCCTCGTTGGTCTCGCGGCATAAATGTGCGCGTGGGATCGGGAGGTCCCGGGTTCGATTTCTGGGTCCGGCAGTGTTATTGGGCTTTATTGTCACGAAATTTTCAGTAGCAGCACGGAGTCTGGAAATGTGCCCGGTACGGCAATAGGCTCGCCCCTTATTACGTGGGATTAAAGTATATCTGGCGAAAAGTGGGTGTAGAAATACACCTCTGCCTACCTCTTCGGGGTTATAGGCGTGAGACTATTATGATGTATGTCTAAGACTAAGTATGACGTACGAAGATTAGAGTGAGTATTCAATCCACACGCGAGACAACAGTTTGTGATCTACAAATTGTTTTGTCAAATCTGCGGGTTTTTTGTGTTCGTTGCTTGAACATTTGTAAAATTCCCTATAATACAAGATTACTTTTAAAAAAAATGGGCAAGTGCGAGTCGGACTCGCGCACGAAGGGTTCCGTACCATCACCTATAAAAGAAAATCACGTTCGTTGTATGTATACTTAAATACTTTATAAGTTTCTACCTGTTTATTAAGATCGAGTAACAAATTGCTTAAAAATTACGTTTGTTGTATGGGAGCCCCCCTTTATTATTTACTTTTCGGCTGCTCTACGGAAAAACAAAGTAATTGCAGTCAAGCAAAATTATCAGGAGGAGCAAAAAACCGAAAATCACAAATTTAAAACGACGTACTGCCGACAACTTAAGTACTTTTGTTATTTCATAATTTGTAAAATAATTAGTTCTATTTGTTTCAAAGCAATTTTTTGAGTAATTATTGAAAACTTTCCTTTAAATTGAAAAAAATATTATTCTATAGACATAAAATTAATTTTAAATAAAAGGAACAATTCAGTAACAAAGTAACTACAGTCACTTTGTTTTTTAAATAATTTAAAAAGAGATGGACAAGTTAAGTTGTAGTTTTAATAACAAAGCAAATGCATTTAATTGTTTTTTAACAAAGATAATAAAGCCATTTAAAAATTAATATATCTACTATAAGATTTGTTGGCTTTTGCTTTTTATGAATCACATAATTTGTAAGAATTGTAAGAACTAGTTCATCTTAGGATTTATTACGATAAGTGTCACTCAAGGAATAGATATAATTTATAATCATACATTCTTTATGTCATAGATATAAGTTATAATCATACTAGAGGACGCCAGCAGCTACGCCTGCATTTATTTTAAATTTACCCGTTTTGGCCGATCCCGAGGGAATTTCGGGAAATCCCTTCTTAGTGCACCCTTACGGTCCCCAAGGAACGTACATGCCAAATTTCAGCTTCCTGCGCCTAATAGTTTCGTGTAGTAGTTACTGTAGCGTGTCTGTCAGTCAGTCAGTAACGCAAGGATTTTATATATTAAGATAATGAAGTATTCAATTAATCCACCTATCGCAGTCCACTGCTACACATAAGCCTCGCCCAACACGCGCCACAGTACACGGTCCTCAGCCTTCCGCATCCAGTCTGTCCCAGCCACCTTTTTCAGGTCGTCGGTCCACCTAGCCGGGGGCCGCCCTACCTTACGCTTGCCGAAGCGTGGTCTCCACTCTAGGACACGCTTGCTCCATCGGCCATCAGTCCTTCTACAGATATGGCCAGCCCACTGCCACATGAGCTTACTGATTCTGTGAGCTATGTCGATAATTTTGTTTCTTTGTCGGATAACTTCGTTTCGGATTTTATCCTTCAAAGAGACGCCGAGCATAGCCCGTTCCATAGCTCGCTGCGTGACTTTTAGTTTGTGGACAAGTCCCACTGTGAGTGTCCACGTCTCGCCACTGTACGTCATAAGAGGTAGGACGCATTGGTTAAAGACTTTGGTCTTCAGGCATTGCGGTAGGGGCGAAGAGAAAACTCGACGTAGCTTGCCAAACGCTGCCCAACCCACTTGGGTTGGGCAGCGTTTGGCAAGCTACGTCTCAGTAGGATCCAGTTGGATCCTGCGGTCGATTTCTTTCTCGAAGTTTTTTCAACCAAGCTGGACTTGACCAAGGTAGACTTACTCTTGAACAACTTCGAGCATCGATCCGTCGACATAAACCGGTCCCGGTACAATGTGTTCGTTGAACATAATCTTGGTTTTATGCAAGTTCATGCCGAGACCGACCCGTCGAGAGGCTTCATTTAGGCTGTGCAGCATCTCACTCAGCTCTTCCAGGCTCTCTGCCACGATGTCGATATCCTCGGCAAACCGAAGGTGGGATATATACTCGCCATTAATGTTTATGCCCCGTCCAGTCCAGTCCAGCGTCTTAAAGTCGTCTTCGAGTGCGTTGGTGAAGAGCTTAGGGGATATTACATCCCCTTGCCTCACCCTTCTACGCAACTCAATGGGGTTGGTTTTACTGTCCTGGAGCTGGACGGTCATAGTGGCCGTGTCGTACAAACATCTCAACACCTCGATGTAGCGCCAACCGATGCAAAACCGCTGCAGAACTCCCTCGAACTTGGAGGTTACGGTTTTGCCATCCGCAGTATTGAGTTTCGACAGATGAATTCTACCAAGCTGGCGAGCGAAGAATTTGGTGCCTCGATTCTGTTCAATCGCATCGAATTAATATACACACATCAACAAAGTCTAGGGATATTTTAATCCTAAATTATTTACGAGTTTATAGTTTAGAACCTTGTTAGTTTCCACAAAAAGTTTATATACAGATTAAAACCTCTTTTATTCTATTTTCAAAATTTGAACATGGAAAGAAAAAAAACAAAATATGGCGGCAAATTTGCTAGTAATTCGTTACATTAAAGAAAGTTAAAACTGTTTTATTATAATTATTAATGAAAAGGGTTTTTAATTGTTTTTCTTTTTTAATTTAACGTGACGTACGAACTTTAAAAGTCATGTCACGTCGTCATTTGAGTCGAGATGAAATGTTACGAGCCGTGGGCATGTTAGAAAATGGTGCAATTCAACGCGTCGTTGCTGAGGCCCTACATACCAGTCAAAATGTGATATCAAGGTTGTGGTCACGTTATCGCAGTACTGGAGATGTGGCCGAACAGCACACAGGTAGATATCGTGTTACTACGCAGAGACAGGATCGATTTCTCCAAATGACCGCCAGAAGACAACCCAATATCACAGCGCTGCAACTAGTGCAAAGGCTCCAGGAGGACCACCAGCTGCTGGTAAGCGACCAAACCGTGCGAAGAAGGTTACATGAAGTTGATCTTCATGCTCGAAGACCATTGCGTGTTCCAGCATTGCGACGTGGCAATCGCGGTCGGCGGCTTTCGTGGGCTCGGGAGCATTTACCATGGAGTGACGAACAATGGTCTTTGGTGCTGTTCACCGATGAGTCCCGGTTTGGGTTTCACCCGGATTCACGAAGAACACGCGTTTGGAGAGCTCCAGGGAGAGTTAGCCGTCTACGGCACCCTCAGGAGGTCCACCCATACCAAGGCGGGACAATCATGGTGTGGGCAGGAATTCGTCTTGGCGGACGAACCCAACTCGTTTGGATCCAAGGCAGCATGACTGCACAAAAATACCACGAGGAGGTAATAGAGCCCGTTATTGTCCCACACAGAACTCAAATAGGCCATGAATTTCTACTCATGCACGATAATGCTCCTTGCCATACGGCGCGGCTGGTATCGACCGCTCTCCGAGAGCACGATATTCAAGTTTTGGATTGGCCTGCACAGTCGCCCGACTTAAATCCTATCGAGCATGCCTGGGACATGTTACAACGAAAAGCTTTGAGAGATTTTCCACCAAATTTGACGACTGAACAACAACTTTACGAACACTTGCAAAGGACATGGGACCTCATACCGCAGCAAGACATTGACAATTTAATTTTAAGTATTAACAATCGATGTCGATGTGTAATCAATGTAAGAGGTGGCAACACTGATTATTAATGATTAGATTTTACAAGATTTTTTCCATTTTTATTAAAATTAATAGTTTTTTAAGAAGAAATGTTTGTTGTTATCATACTAATTTTCCATGATGATTAAAAAAATTAATTTTTTTATTTAAAACAAAAAAAAACACGAAATGTTTTTTATTTTTATTAAAGACCTTAAAATAATCTATGATTCTTCTATTTACTGTATCAGAAAATTCTTCATAGATTTTTAGATATTTGATGAAATATAAAATATCCCTAGACTTTGTTGATGTGTGTATACTTCCGATCAGACATGATGAAGTCTATCTCGTTCCTTGTCACAGTATCGGGGCTTCGCCATTTCCAATGTCTATGAGGCTTCTTCTTGAAGAAGGAGTTCACTAAGCATATCTCCTGGGACTCCAGAAAGCTGACCAGCATTTGCCCCCTGTGATTTCGGCGCCCCACGCCATAGGGCCCGATTTTCCTTTCACCGCGTGTTGTACTCCCACTTTGGCATTAAAATCCCCCATAACAACGCTGTAGTGTGTCTTGGGGGTATGATGTAGAGCCCTAGCAACATCGTCAAACATGGCTTCGACTATGTCATCGCAGTATGTCGAGGTCGGCGCATATACCTGTACCACCTTCAGAGAGTACCGTCCTGTCTGTAACCCTTAATATGAGGTACGCTACCCGTGTCGACACACTGCTGATTTCTACAACGCTGTTAGTGAGAGATTTGTTAACGAGGAAACCGACACCGCCCTGAGAGGGCTGATCACCTTCTCGAAAGTAGAACAGATTGCCTGAATCAAGGGTTATCGGACAGATTATTAACAAATTGATTAGTATTTCTTATAGACAATCAACTCAAAACAGAAAAATAGGTACTACTTTATGTATGCCTACGATATATTTCGTAAATAGGTATTTTCAAAATGTAAACACACAATACAAATAATTGGACATTTGCACTTACATTTGTGCTAACTGTACCATAGTTCTCGAACGTAAACTGTGGCTATTTTGCATTTTAAACAAAACACACAAGAATCACAAGCCTCGGCAAACTAATGACATGAAGTTGTAAGTTTTGTAACTGACAAGTTTAATTGTGGGAAAACTGACATTTGAAAGGTGATAAAACCGAGTAATGTCGAATAATTTAGACATTTGAAATTTACAAATGAACGACAGCATAGTAAAAACCTAGTAAATGGGATATAGTAATAGCTTGAAGTGATTTACAATACAGAAACAAAGCAACTGTTATTCAGTTGCTTTGTTTTACATTTGTCATTTTACTTGCTTTATTTTTAAGTTTACAAAATTGCCATTTTTACCATTTTTAACAATCCAAAAACAAAGTAAAATTGTTTGATTTTCTTATAGCCAGATATAGGGGCTTAAAAATAAATTTATATCAAATGAAAAGCCAATTAAATCATTACACAACGTAAAAACAATATAATCGACGTGCAATTACTTTGTTTTTGCTTAGACATTGTGGTTTACTTTGTTTTACCGTAGATGTGTTGTACAAGTGCCTGCAGTTACTTTATTTTACAAAATTTTATCTCCGAAAATAAAGCCTTTTCGATGATTCTGTGAATGTAGCAGTGTCCGTTATAGGCAAAATGTTCCAAATATGTAAAAAAACTGATTTTGAAAAATATGTTAGTTGCTTTGTTTTTCCGAAGCACAGCCGTTTTTTTTAATTTAATTATTTATTTTGAAAGGTAATATACAACTACATATTCTGTGAAAATTTAAAGCGTCTACCTGTTACAGTTAGTAATTTTGAGCAAAAAATACGAAAAAAAACCCGTCTTTTGTTAATATTTTTATTTTTTTTATTTTTAGTATTTGTTGTTATAGCGGCAACCGAAATACATAATTTTTGAAAATTTCAGCTTTCTAGCTATCATGGTTTATGAGATACAGCCTGGTGACAGACAGACGGACAGACAGACAGACAGTGGAGGCTTAGCAATAGGGTTCCGTTTTTTACCTTTTAGGTACGGAACCCTAATAAAAAAGAAATACGTTGAACTATTAGCATGGTTTTTCTTGCGCGGTATTCAATTATTTCAGAAGCTCTTTTACCTTTTTGGGCGCTCCAAGCTAATGCCGTGTCAATTTTATCACACTCTATAAGTACTACCTTTGTTTGTTTGAACGCGCTAATTTCTAGAATTACTTGTCACAGCATTGGATAGTCCATTTATCGACGAAGATAGTGGCGTGCAAAGCTGTAGCCATCAATAATTATACAGCTAAAGTTTAGCCGAGAGCAAGTAGTAATGTTATGAAACCTCAAATGACATTAATATGCCATTAATTTGTACTTCTTCTTAGCGTTTTGCTGGCAAACACCAATATTTTTGAGGCCCAGAACCACGCCGACTGCGATTAAAAGCATCATACTTGCATAGATAAGGGTTCAATAATTCTTCAATTGTCTATGGCAAGCTAATGACTTCATTAATAATAATGAGTATATACTTAATGTAACCTCTTTAGCAATTCAAATTTTAAAATAACAATATCATAATATTCATCGTTTTTGTGAATAGTAATCATTGATATTATTGTGTCATTGTTCCCGTGAAGTAAGTTTGAACATAACGGCCCGGCCACGGGGACCGGCGACGCGACCTGCGACAAGCGATTTCGATGTACATGGCGCGCTTAACTACGCCGCGGCGACCGATGTCGCCTCACAGTAAACGCGCCATGTACATCGAAATCGCTTGTCGCAGGTCGCGTCGCCGGTCCTCGTGGCCAAGCGGTAAGAGCACAAGAAACTATGATTCAATCGCGGAATCAATTGAAAATGAGGACAACGTATCTCATATTTTACACACATTCTATAACTATAAGACCTGTTACAAAAATACTAGTACGTGTACAAAACGCGAAGTTCGAAAACTCGCCCTAATTCAATTCTTAGCTATAAATTCTTAATGCTGTATTAGTACTAATAATTTTGCATATTAAATTATTTTATTTTTTATTTATAGTCTCACGCTCTCATGTATCCCCGAAGGGGTAGGCGGAGGTGTAATAGTACACCCACATTTCGCCATGAATTTTTTTAGGTCACGTAACAGGGGGCGAGCCTTGCCGTACCGGGCACATTACCAGACTCCGTGCTGCTACTGAGAATTTCCTAACGGAAAATCCCAATAACACTTTGCCCGACCCGGGAATCGAACCCGAGACCTCCCAATCCCACGCCCACATTTACGCCGCGAGATCAACGAGGCAGTAATATTAAATTATGGAATTTTTATCATCATCATCCTAGCTTTTGTTGCATTCGATATCGATTGGGTCCACTTTCTGGACTAACCAGATTATCATCGTCCCAGTAACCTTCGCACTTCTCTCACGGTCTTAACTATATTCTATGGTGTGGACCAGTTTCATGATATTTAACAAGAATTAATACCTGTTATAGATCTATATAAGCACTGTAATATAAGTCTATATAACCAGACGGTAACGACTGCGCTTGAACTCGCAAATCGATATAGATTGAGATACGTGCGGTCGTTGCTTTGTCATAAGCTCCTCTATAAAGTAAAATGAAACAGACAAATGACAGGACGAAGAAAAGAGAAAGAGTAACAAGAACTCTCGATCTGTATATGTTATGCTATGCGGTAAGTACTCATTGGATGAAACTAAACAGGATACTAAAAAGGTACTCTCAGATAAGGCGGCTGGAGTGATGGCGATTCACAATCATTCAGGCTGTGAATTTCAATATAATACCGTCATCGAATAGAACCATCCAATTTTACAGCGCAGTTAGATTGAGTATATCACCATACATACTTCATTAAATCAGTCAGACATCAGTGTGATGATGGCCTAAAAAAAGATCAGTAACATTTTGTTAATGCATAAAGCTGCCATAATGTTATAATTATATATCCACCACATAACAAAATAATAACTTCTGCGCATAAGGAAAATGTATACTAGAATGTATGTGTATAATCTTAATATTATTAATAGCGCGTACTTTGATTAGGAAATGCGCATGATTTTAATGAATACCACAAAGCCTATAGTTATAGTTTATTTAGTAAAATATTGCATTTACACATACGGTACATGTTATATAATAATCTCTATATACATAATATTCAGATCTGAGAAATCGTATGGACCGAGCACAAAGCCCTGAGTCGCGCCCGTAATACTACTTATATACCTACTATACTCGTTTGCTGTGATACAATAGGTCAAAGGCCTTTGAAAGATCAGTATTAATGTCTTAGATTGGAGCGATTTTATGGGCCGAAGTATGGAGATTTGACGCGATTATGACGCTTAAAAAACATGTATAAGACATACTTTCTTCTAATTAATAGGCGAAATTCGTGTATACGGGACTCCACTTTACGCGAACTTTTTGTTGCATTTTAGTTTTCCTTCCTCCATACCATAAGCTAACTATTTGTACGGCTTTTCCTTCATTAAATAACCCGCAACTAAATTCGTAAACAGTAATTTAATCTACAAATGAATGAGTAAATTTGGCCGAAGTTGCAATGGGCAGGGCATATAGCTCGAAGAACCGATGGCTTCTGTGGCGACCACGTACCGGACGACGCAGCAGGGTGAGACCTTCCGCAAAGTAGACCAACGACCTGGTTAAGTTCGCGACAAGCGAATGTATGCACGTGGCCCAACATCGGTCTGTATGGAAAATTGCGGCAGGCCTATGCCCAGCAGTCAATGTCTCTAGCCTGACATGATGAGTGCATTTGAAATGAGCAAACCTAATTTCATAACATGAGGTCCGTTTTGAGATCAACTACTCAGTTATAACATAGGCCTAATTTCGGTAACTTACTTTCGCCATATGCGAATACGACAGCAAACATTTCCTACTATGATAGCAAAACCAAGACGCAGTTTTTGAGAATCACACAATTTTTTAACCACATGTGTAGATCGAGCCATGTTTGGTGTTGCAGTTAGGCTGATAATATTCGCACATATGGGCAACCTAACATTCCAAATGTTGACTTCAACTAGACTAGTCAAATTAAAATAGACCAGGTGCGTGTCGTGCCATCCGGGCCAGGCAAAACACTGAAGCAGCTTAAGGGAACTTAACTTGGTTACTGTGTGGACATACCTATCTATAGTTGGTGCCAAATTGATTGAGAATAAAGTTCACTGACCTTTCGGCACTTGGATCAAGGGTTGTAAAGGTTCACATATGTTTAGTTTTCCCAGAGAGAAATACACATGCCAAGTCTATAAGGTTTTCTTGAGGTTTACTGCAGAACCCAAAAAGCAACTTGTTTCATTGAAAATATATTATAAAGATACTCTTGTATGGGTTTTTTTATTTTATCAGTGATTCACACAGATTTTTTTTATGCTAAACAGGAAATTATCAAGTTGAACGCTAATTGCTTAGCACAAGTAGGAATAGGAGTTGGGTTTAAATTATAAACGTACTTACTTACTCTAAAATTAGTTAGTTCAGGTCTGTGCTTTTCTATACTTTGCATCATTTGACATTGCTGGCAAATTCAATATATAGGAATTCAGAGATTCCTGTCAAGATAGACAAACTATCGCCTTTATTTAACATGTTTAGAGTAAATGCTGAGTCTATGTTAGTAAACCAATACTATTTGCTAAATCTGCTTTAAAACTGATTAGGCACCAAGTGTTGGGGCCCAATTTATACACAAGATTAAATTTTAAATTACTTTTTTATTTATAATAGGTACAAACAAATTATAATCTCATCATCAGCCTTTACCAGTCTACTGCTGGATTAGGCCTCTCCTTTGAAAGGAGGAATTGGCCTACTATACCACGCTGGCCAAACGGGTTGGTATAGGGTTTGTATCAAGTTTTCCTTCTCTTACAGTGCTGTTCTCTGCATAATATGTTCCCTCTGTCACCACACAGACACTTTTATTTACAATCTAAATTAGTTTATTAACTAGTGTAAACATAATTTATTAGCTAGATGGTAATCATCCACAAACTGCTGAACTGTTGTTTTGATGCATATCTTCCACCCAATGACTTATTCCTAATGAAGGAGTGATCTTTTATTATAGACTCACGCCTGTATCCCCGAAGGGGTAGGCAGAGGTGTAACATTACACCCACATTTCGCCATGAATTTTTGGTCCCACGTAATAGGGATCTTTTATATAAATAAAATTTCCAATTTTATCAAATTATCACTCAGTTACTAACTGCTGATATAATCTATACCCAATATAATATTATTGTATGATAATAAGCAATCATCCGCATGATTTGTTGATTAGATTACGGAGGTAAACAACAGTATAGTACAAATATTTAAGTTACTATTCTTTGAATTATGTGCATTAGTCATTACTGCATATATGGCTCTGCATACTACTGGCACTGACCAGGAAAATAAATTTATTTTCCTTTAAAAAAACTACCTATTATGAAAGAACTTACGAAAAATAAAAAAATTGACTTATTCTTCTTTGATGGGTGCTTTATTTATATGATCAAATAGATGGAACTAAGGATCTATATTATTTCAATACCATTCATTTCTGGATATAAATATATATCTGAATGAGCTATTTACTTGTTTGTCCTTTTTAGACCCTCTTTTTATATGCGAAGTAGACATCTTTAATCTTAATATTTTATTTAGTAATTGTATATATTTTTTTAATAAGTACTAGTTTATTAAATATAATAGCATGGTCCAGGCTCCAAAGCGGTCTTTTGAGCCTGGACCACACTATTTAATATGAATATATTTTACTTATACTAGGTATGCACTGTTATTGTAAATATACATATTTTAATCAAGGAATAAATAACCAGAACAGACAATCTACAAAACAATTAATTTTATAATGCTTTGATTGAGATATTTAATTTTAATCTTGACCTGAGAAAAAACGGAATAGCTCTTTACAACTAACACAAATGATTATTTATAAAAACTATAATTAGAATTACTTACGAAGTTCAAAAACAGAGCTGAGCAGGAAGTTAACTTGATTGCCACTTCACCCTTTTAGTTAAACAGAATCCTTCAAGTGTTCCAAATGTATATGACCACACTATAAACACTACACAAACAAACCCAGCTGTAATTGCGTACTCTAATCTATAAATAACTTTCTAAACTCAAAGGAACCATTATTCCCTTACACTTTATTACACATTACATCACAAAAAACAAATAATCTTTAGAAACCCCGTAGTGATATCATCGTATGAACAGATAATTCATAATTAAGTTAGTAGAACTAGCCTTGAAGAAGTCACAGCTTTTTGTACTCACCTCTTAGAGTACAGTGTTCTACGATATTCACTGTGTAAGCTAAGTACCGATGCCTTGAAGTCACTCACAATAAATGAAAATAGAACATCACTGTCCACACTACCTATCACTCGGCACTAAATCCTGACTTCTAACACAAGATTTCAAGTTCACAAAATGACGAAATCAGTTTTTTGAGGATTTTCACGAAAATTGACTATCAGAAAAAAATTACCATTTTTGACGTTTGCGTAAATTGGTGTTACCATTGTACAATATCTCTTTATTCTACCATTTTTATTGCAGTATTGCTATCCGCAAATTTATTATTAATATAATATATGCAAAATTATGTTTCTGTGCTTAAATTACAAAAAGTATTTAAACTTAATAAAAAGGTAATACGACTTTTGAGAGAGTGAGTAGGAGATAATAATAAATGGTCTGTACGGCTGAAAAATACTTGAAGTGAGGAGACTATAAAGATTTCCGAGATTTCCAGAAAACGTAATAACAATTTAACGTAACACGCAGAAAATACAATGCAGAAAAAACATACAAAATATTAATGAATTAAAAGTAAAAATATTAATAGTCAGCACTATTGTGTTTTAGGTATATTTATACTTAACATTTCTATCTAGCAATATCAGGCCGAAGAACAATTTTTTTATTATACTTAATTCAATTTTTTTATGAAATTGCGCTCCATTTTAGGCAAAATTTGACTTTCAAATGCACTACCACTATTGCATCGACATCGACGCTTCTCCTTTGCCACCATTTTTGCTTGACGGTGTCATCGTAGATTATTATTTTATTTTATCAGTTAATAAATGTTTGATTGATCATCGATACATTATTTGAATTATACAAAACTAAGTGCATATAAAGTGAAAGCTTTTCATCTGATCATATTATGTAAGCTGCGAATAAATCTTGAAAATAGCAGTTTCCTAACCTAAAAATGGATGATGATATTTTTTCGGATTTGAGCGTTGTTAACGCCAAGAAAACTTATAAACCCAAGAAGCCGGCGCTAAGATACTCGTCCGATTACGATAAAGATATAAATTATGTTGAAAAACCTCAGCCTTTGACGACAAAAGTTGCAATAAAATTTCTATTGGAAGGAAGACTAAAATCTAAAGTATGTCGATACTGTCTGAATGTGACGCCTGGGCTATCTGAATTGGACCAGATTATGAAAATAGGTGGTACTGGGAACTTGTATAAAGTCACTATTAGGGATATTGTTGCAAGTTTTCACCCATTCAAGGTATGTTGGTCTGTTGTCACAGCATTACTCTTGTTAACGCTTAGCAGCCCAGTCCATATGTTATCAGTATTATGCTATTAGTCTTTAAAGTTTTGTTTAGGCCTTCTAGAGCAAAAGTCATTTTGAACCTAATTAGATAAAAAATGATGTTTCATAAGTTGTTTCAAGCATCTAGAATCCTTGATCTTAATCTGCATTGTTAATAAAACATGTTATTTTTGTGTGGCATAGCAGGTAAGGGACAATGTTATGTATGGATTTTAGCAACCCACATAAAATTCTTGTCTATGATCACTAGTCTTGTTTCAAAGGTGTCTCTCTGCTAGGCACAGGCCTCTTCTCATTATGAGAAGGATTGGCCATAGTCAACCATGCTGGCCAAATGCAGGTTGGCAGACCATTTAATTATGTCTTTCAATAACATTAGTCCGCTGTAGCTTCTGTTCATTTGAAATACTTTTATTATGTAGTTTTTGTCTAACATATGTTATGCCAACAATTTTCTAATTAAAATGTCAAATGTACTTATTTTCAGGTTGTTGAAGATCCAAACTTCCCGAACAAAATATGTCAGAAATGTTTAGATAAAGCACTCAGTGCATATCTCTTCACGCAGCAGTGTGAGAGAGCAGAAAGAGCCATGCTTAATTGCTTTGATGATATGTATGAGAAATTTGAAAAGCTAGACCCCATAGACCGGCCTAAGAAAAGGGGAAGACAGAAACAGAATCCAAATTATAACATCCTACATGCTGAACACTATAAAGTTATAGATTATGCCGAACCAATAATAAATATTATCAATATTGGAGCAGAAACTGTTACTAATGAACCAGAATTAAATGAATTAGAATGCAAAAAATGCTGGCAAGTGTTACCAAATTTAGAATCATTGCTGAACCATGAGAAAGTACACCCTAAAACCATGTGGTACCATTGCCGTTTATGTGGCAAATCGTTTCCAAAGCGTAACCAATTGAAAAAGCACAACCATAGAGTGCATGTCCTTGGTAAGGAGATAAAACCAAATGTTGATAAGGACTTCAAGTGCAAAGAATGTGATCATGTAACAGAAAACTTTGTTCAGCATTTGCAGCACATAGAGAAGCATAAATTTAGAAATCTTATGGAGCATTTGATTGAGAAGAAGATGGATACCTTATGTGTTGTATGCTTCAACAAAGGGTCCAGATTAAATGAATTGGATAAAATGGTGTGTATCCATGGGGGTCACCCGGATTTGATGGGAGATAAGACCTTATACCATGTCTTGGCTTCCACTTTACCAAATGTAAGTATTTCTTTTAAATTAACTGTATTTCTTGTTGTGTTTTGCTTGGGCTGAGTTTGTAGGCTTCTGCAATTGTTGTTGACTGTGTACAATAAGGCGTCCCTCACATTGGCCATGCACGGCGTCCATACCGCGTGGCGCTTGGTGTCCGAAAAATATAAAATGTGAGATCAGCCTTAATGGTTTAAGTGGTAAAATATGCAAGAAGCATAAATTGATATTAAGTTGTCTTAAAAATAAACAAATGTGAATTTCCTGTTAAATGACTAAGAACTCTTGGCATGATGCATTTGAGACATTCTATTATAAATAAAATCCATTCCTTGACATGTAAATTTGATAAAATCAATACACTAAAAATGAGATTAACCCAAATAAAGGATTACTTGCAAGCTTTTAGAACTTCATTGTGTATTCAAGTCAAATTTGCAAAACAGGATCATGGAAACTATGTAGTAAATATGGCATATTTTGGTAGAAGGTCTATATTTTACGTGCAAGTGTGTGGCCAACTCGGGTAAGGTGGCCAATTTTACTCTTCTAAGTATAATATATGTAATTAGAATGGTGCTTGATCTGTCTGTTGAATTTGTTGGTAGGCCTTAGTATGCAATTAAACATTTTTGTCCTTGTTATTATCAACTTGTATGATATGGTTCCTTTTCTAGCCAAAATCATACAAGTACCAAGAGCTGTATATACCATCCAGGGCTCAAATTATGACTATTTCGAAAAGACCACACAGCTATTGTGACGCAAGTATCAAGAAAATTAATCCACTAGTATTCAATGATGACCACAAAGATAAGTTTATATTTTCAAAGCCAGTTGTCGTGACTAATAATCGCTTTAAGACTGATCATTTCTATTTCTATGTGTTCTGTGATCCAGGAAATCAAATCACAAGTGATATAATGCGTGATTATTGTATAAGCGCTATTAAAATTGAAAACCTGTGCGTTTCAAAACCTACTAAACTTGTAGAAGTAGTTGAAATTGATGAGATTGTAGACGATATTCGTCCAAAGAAGGCCAAGATGAGCCAACCAACACCTTCAACAACCAAAGACACCATGGCCACTAATGAGATTAGTGCAGAATTCGCAAATTGGGCAACTCAGACAGCAATATGTACCAAAGGTATCAATAAGCAAATAAATTTATTCAAAGCCCAGGAGAATATTATGATAGAAGAAATAAATCAAGAGTATGAAATGCCAACAAAAAGAAATAAAGTTACTGATGATAATGATAAACCATTCTATTTTGAAATTATCAAACAAAACTTAACCAATAAACCTGTGATCAAAGATAATATTTATTTTACATTCAGCAATCCTGATTTAGTATATAAAAAATACAAAGATGATACTGATAGAAAAGGTTTTAAAAATATAAATGCCAAGAACATCAAGAATGCTAAAACACGGGATGCTCTCTCAAAGCCTGAAAACATTTTGAGTCACAGTGAATCTCGTAACTTGGGCAATGAAAAGACTGCAAAAATGCTGACACAAGACTTATGTGATAAGTGTTGGGTATTCAAGAAAACTTGCGAAGTGTGCAAGTCTTGTGATAATATAGCTGTTAACAAAACATTAGACCTTGGACCTGTTAAAGCTACTGAATGTACATATTGTTGGGTTTTCAAACAAATAGAAAAATGCGAGTATTGTAAGAAAAATATTGGAAAAGTTGATGGGCCAGAAAAAGTGGAAACAAATAAAGAATTTAAGAATAATAGTGAGGAAGTAAAAGCATCCATAGTTAAAACTAAATGGCAGTGCAGTGTCTGTTTAACCAATAACAGTCCTGATAGAATAACATGTTATTGTTGTGGGACCATCAAAATAACAGAATATACTGACATCAAATTTCCATTCGGCAATAACCCAATTTTCTTCCAAACAAAAGATAACGCGAAGTATGAAGTTACTGAAACAGTAGACGAAAAATATGAATATGATACTGCGGACACAGGAAAAGACAAATCTGATAAACTTAGGTTTATTGAAGAATCTACCATGATGGATTTCAAAAGTAATTCAGATGACGCCACTGATAATTCTACAATAAATATGATGACGATGGATATAGAATCGAACGCAGTATTCAATATAAAAGAAGTTGAAAATATGGAAGTAGAAGAAAATCCTATAACTTCGAATAAGGGCGTAGACTGGACGGAGGCCCCGATGTTTCGTTTTAATATTAACAATAATATTACTAATCCCGTAAGTGACAATATACCTAGGGTAGCTACATTGCAATTTAACATTGGTTGTACTGCCGAACCAAAAGCACAGCCAAGGAAATTCAAAAAGGTCCTAAGGAATATCCCTAAGGCTTTGAACAAATAGATGTGTAACCTTCATTTTTAATGTTTTGGGAGTCTAACTGTCAAACTATTGTATTTAAACCAGCCTCGGATCTAAGGCGAGTGAGACTGGTAGTACTAGTTCACCAGTACTTTGGGCGCAAAATTCAGGGGTTGTAAAATTAGGCATGCTTGCTATGTAGTCAGCATATTGTGTACACAGATGACATTGTACATTGACACAGGTACTGCACTCCATTACCATGTAAAATTATCCTATTTTATTATTTAAGTGAAGGGCCAATTCTTTTAAAATAATATTTTTGTTGTCTATTTACTTTTGTTGATTGGCGGCAGTTTTTTTCCTGTCCAAATATACCAAGATCCGGGGCCGATGTAGACACGTAAACTCAGCATATTTTTGTGTTTGGTTCTCTTGTTTGAAGCTTGTCTACAAAGATCTCATATTTTATCAGGTTTTTTTAAATTGTAGGGTAGATGACAATAATTGTGGATATTTATTTATTGCTCGAGAGTACCATTTGCTTATGATAAAAAATAATTATGTTTGTAAAACAAAAAGGTATTTTAAGCTATTCTGAGACTTGTCAAGTACGTAATTATATGTATAAGTGTGACGATAAAAATGTATACTTTATGATATTAATTGTTCAGTGTGTTACATGGAATGACAATGTATGTTAGTAGGTAACTAAGTGTGTTAATTACTACAGCTAACTTGTAGCGCTCATAGCAAGACTTGGCTTGCCGTTTTTAACAGATCGGCAAAGTTAAGCAACGCTTGCACAGGTTGCCACTTGGATGGGTGACCGTTTGTGGCATTTTCATCTGAGCGTTACCGTGCTTCGGAGGGCACGTAAAGCTGTCGGTCCCGGCTCTTGTCTAAGGATAAGGGTCGTTAGGCCATGTCGGAGGCCTTTGGGCGGTCTGAAAACTCCGACACCTCTGGTGTCGGAGTTTTCACTTTTGTTTTTTTTTGGCCACACACTCACACGAAAAACAAACAAACTACAGCTAAAGGTTCTCTTATACTAGGTCTTCAAAACTAATTCAGCAGACGACCTAAGTGACAATCATTCTAGTTAGTCTCTATTCCTTTAGTATAAGGCTTAGTACTTTATCATCTAGTGATTATCACCCTGGTCGAATCGAAATAAAAAATTAGGTGGATAAGCAAAGTATATAAAAATCAGCTCATAACTAAAAGTTACTCAACATCAATTAAATGTTATTTTTTTCCTTTACTGGTCCAAAGTTCTCTTCACTTTCTATGTTTGTAAAATCGAGTTCTACAAAAATTGGACATAATGTTGCATTAATCTTGTTTTTCAGAACAAAATTTCATAATTGTTGGAAATTTCATTCTAGTCTAAGCTTTAATGTATGTTAAACATATGTCTCCTAAATTCCTTCCAACAAAATATGTCAAATTAAAATAAATAATGATTTCGAAAAGTCCCGCACTGCATATTATATGCATCGAAATTCAGATAGGTCGATTAAGTGCCGACCGAAAGAACGATTTTCCGTTCGATAACTCGACGAAGAAACGGTACAGTCCTGAAAGATTGACCGAATTAGTCACAGATCTGATTATAACGTTATTTAAGAAACGTCAATTTTAATAATAATACAAATAATAAGGTGTTTCATAAGCTAAGTTGACGCCTTGTTTTTTGGGCTGGAAGATCGCAGCAGAAATAAAATAATGGTGCTAATACACTTGAGCATTCACCTGTAATGTTTATTCTTGCAAATATTACAAAACAGAAAAACAAACGAGTGCTTTGCATTCTGGCGAGCTTTCTAGCGATTGGACTGTAAGGCCGCGCGCACTTTGGACACGAATTCGTATCGTACATTATACGTACGATCGTGGTCGTACGAATTGAGTGCGCACACTGTATACGTTTTTGTTAGTCAAATGAGCAGTGTTCTAGTGATATCGGATTTGTGAAGTCTGCTTTGGTTGGAGCGCGATGAATAATCTGTGTCTTCACGACAATTCTCTAAGACTGTGGTGGCGTCGTCGCTATCGTAGAACCGAATTGGTGCGTGAATTATATTAAAAAAGACACGATTTTGGTGAATTTCATCATATCATGGCAGACTTATAACATCACTTATACAATCACTTTGGTCCTACAAACATTTATGTTCGTGAATCAGGTTTAATTAACTTTTTCACATCCATTTCTTATCTTATAACGTACGAATATGTTTTCAAATCCCAACAAGTTCGGATTGTTTTCGGACGTCTGAACTACGCGTACGTATACGCACGACTAACTCGCACCCAGTCTGCGCGCTCCCATAGTACTTGGAATATCGGGATTGTTCGTATGTGTTCGTACGTTTGCGCACCAGTAAAATTCGTACGAAAACGTGTTCAAAGTGCGCGCGGCCTAAAGCGCCGATCTTTTTGCTGATAAGATCGTGAAAATGTTCTTAGCAATGTTCGAATCTGTGCGTTGTTCAGTTTGACAAAACTATAAAACGGCGAATGCTCGCTGTTCTGTTACAAGTGAATACAGCACCATAACTGAACATTACGCGAGCGGACGACCGACCAATCGTTCAATCATTCAGAGATGTATCGTTTCTTCGCTCTGTTATAGAAATGATTTTCTCGGCTGACTAGTTGGCACTTCGGCCGTAAAATGTCTTTTTAAAAGTTTGGAAAACTTACTACTTCATACGTAAAATGGCTTGTAATGTTTAAATATTACAAAAGTGTCGATTTATTGGCGAAATATTTATTGTTGATATTAATTTCTAGTCTTGCTAACTATTGGTCTCAGGGTCATATTACTCAAAAAATCATCACTATTAGATTGTAAGATATTTATTACTAGCTTTCGCCCGCGGCTTCGCCAGCATGATATTTTAATAAAGAGTGGCCTATGTACTTCCCCGGGTTTCAGATTATCCAGTATCCATGTCAAATTTCATCACAAACGGCTCTGTAGATTAGCCGTATAGCATACATATAAACAGATAGTACTGAAAAATTACTTTTGTTTTCATAATCGTTGAACTTCAGGTAAAGATTAGTATGTAAGTATATTTTTGAACTTATGAAGAGTTTATATACCTACTAAATATAACAGCAGCAAAAATAAAATCTGAAAGCATTAGGTACCACAAAGTACATATCAGACAATCAGACCGTCCCTCCGCCTCGCTGTGCTTAAGCGCACTAACTCATAGAAAGCGCTTTTAATGACGCTGCGCTTAGGTCAGATATATCGTGATAACTTTTAACTATTCGTTAAAATAAATCTATCAATTTTGAAAACAATTTGATAACTACTCTAGAATGAGCATTGTAAAAAACATATATATATTTATTGATGTTATACTGTTTTATTACAATAAAAAATGATGCAAGTAGTTAGATTATGTACTAAAAGTTAAAAAGTTATTCGGTAAGTTCTAGCTACCAGATCGCACCAATGTTCTCATCAATCTGGGGTATTGATCAGACAAATATAAAATCGTTGGGCAAGTGAAATTTCTATCATAATGTTTACTCTGGATACGCTACGCCCAAAATATTTTTTTTAGTTAATTTTATTTTCAAGATTTTAGTTTTGTTGTTAGTTGATACTTCTCATTCTATTTTCATAGTGAGCCCTTTTCTACCAATAAAGCCCTGTCATTCGATACCCATATTGAGGTATTTGTGGAAAATAGGTAATTCGCCATTTTGTGGCGGCGGCCACCTTGGATTTTTCATAGTGAGCTCTAGTCTACTAATCAAGCCCTTTAATTTGATATCCATATTGAGGTATTTGTGGAAAATAGGTAATTCGCCATCTTGTGGCGGCGGCCATCTTGGATTTTTCATAGTGAGCTCTATTCTACCAATCAAGCCCTTTCATTTGATACCCATATTGAGGTATTTGTGGAAAATAAGTAATCCGCCATTTTGCGGTGACAGCCATCTTGAATTTTTCATAGTGAGCTCTATTCTACGAATCAAGCCCTTTCATTTGATACCCATATTGAGGTATTTGTGGCAAATAGGTAATCCGCCATTTTGAGGCGGTGGCCATGTTGGATTTTTCATAGTGAGCTCTATTCTACCAATCAAGCCCTTTCATTTGATACCCATATTGAGGTATTTGTGGAAAATAGGTAATTCGCCATCTTGTGGCGGCGGCCATCTTGGATTTTTCATAGTGAGCTCTATTCTACGAATCAAGCCCTTTTATTTGATACCCATATTGAGGTATTTGTGGAAAATAGGTAATCCGCCATTTTGTGGCGGCGGCCATCTTGGATTTTTCATAGTAAGCTCTATTCTACCCATCAGGCCCTTTCATTTGATACCCATATTGAGGTATTTGTGGCAAATATGTAATCCGCCATTTTGTGGCGGCAGCCATCTTGGATTTTTCATAGTGAACCCTATTCTACCAATCAAGCCCTTTTATTCGATACCCATATTGAGGTATTTGTGGAAAATATGTAATCCGCCATTTTACGGCGACAGCCATCTTGGATTTTTCATAGTGAGCTCTATTCTACGAATCAAGCACTTTCATTTGATACCCATATTGAGGTATTTGTGGAAAATAAGTAATCCGCCATTATGTGGCGGCGCGGCGGCCATCTTGGATTTTTCATAGTGAGCTCTATTCTACCAATCAAGCCTTTTCATTTGATACCCATATTGAGGTTGTTGTGAAGTAATATAATATGATCCGCCATTTTGTATCGGCGGCCATCTTGAAATTACAATCATTTAAATATTATCTTTTATCTTGATGAAAATATGAGTGTATACCAAATATCAGATCAATCTGTCAGCAGGAAAGGGGTAAAATTCCAATAAATAGCTTTCAGAGCTATGGATTTTTGCCGACTTAGTTTATACTTTTCCTTATATTATGGCAACATTATACAAAATCTTTATAAATTGTAGCCTATGTGTTATTCTGATGTATGAATTATATTATTGTAAAGTTTCATCCAAATCCGTTCAGTAGTTTTTGCGTGAAAGAGTAACAAACATCCATCCATCCATCCATCCATCCATCCATCCATCTTCACAAACTTTCACATTTATAATATTAGTAGGACATAATTAACGAAGTACTAAGTATTTTCCTTGCCACTAAAATATTAGTGTTTACAGTTTTAATAGACAAGCAACTGTTTTTTATTTAGTTATTGTATTTATTAAGCTGCTACAAGATGCTCAGTCTGCTTTAAGTCTCATCTCAATATTGTCAGTATTGTGCGCCTACAGTGTTTGTGATAATAATTTTGCCTTTGGAGTCACCAATAAAGTCGAATTTTTATAGTAATTTTCGATCTGATTGAAGTGTTAGACACAAGAAAGTCAGTGACATTGTCATTGAGACTAAGGTCTTGACTAGAAGGTTTTAGATTTCATCCTAGAGAAAGCTAAGATGATAAAGATGATCTGAATTCCAAGTATTCCCAATAATAATAATTTGTAGAATTGACCTCCTGTTTTCTAAGATGTTGCTCGTCTATTAAAATACTTAAATGTCATCATTGCTTGTAAAGCATATTTATCTATTCGTATTGTTAAGATATTATTATGCCGACTATTAGTTAAGGCCTAAGACTTATGTATTACATTAATTTGGTGTAACCTTCTCGATGGTATACTGTAAGTTAAGTTATTGAAATGATATATACGAATTTGTTCAGTCACTATTTATCTTACTGTAATGAATATTCCCACTGAGATTTTACTGTCGTACAAAGCAGCTTAGTCAGTTTATTCCCATCTTCCCCCTTCGAGTTTGTCATCGGATGGTGGCTGGCACTGACTAGTGCCTTTGCAGAGAACCTGTTTTTAGTCGCAGCATTATAGGAAACCAATCATGACCTATTTGTGTTGTAATAAACGTGGCAACGTTGGTGCTAGCTATCACTCCAGCAAACTCGAAGAGGGTGGACGGGAATAAACTGCCCTGTTTGGTTTATTTATTACTAGCATTTTTTATTGAAAACTGTTACTAAAATCAAATGCCACGTAGCGAAAGCGTACAAGGCGTATGTTCCCACTCTCTGCAGGGTAGTCAAAATTTCAAGTAAATTTATCTATGCTAATTTTTAGGGTCCTTTATTATACAGTGTGTCCCCGGATAAGGTGCACAAACGAAAATGAGTGAAACTAGACTACAATTTATCGTTAAAAAAAAGAGAGATTTTTTTTTAAAATTAAATTGTATTTAATATTGATTTTTGATTTTTTTATTCTCTTTTTAAGACCTTTTGTGTTTGTAAAATTGTAACATTGTAACCACTGCGTGGATTTTGTTCAAATAAAAACAATAATGATGCCAAAAGATTAACACTGTATGGTAAATAAAAAAAGTACATAAAAGCAGTCAATAGGAAGAAAAACATTCTTTTTTTCACTAATTTTGAATATGTGTTAAATTTTGTGTAAATGTTTATTTTTACCAAATAATGCCCCCTAAAACATTTTTTTATTATTACCTCTTATTAAACCAGATCTTATAACCTTTTCAACAAAAAAAAAATCAACATTATGTCTCTAATACATGCTTAGCTACGAGGCTTTAATTGAGGAGCCCGCTAACGTGCCGTCCCCTGGCGCCCTTAAGCATTTTTAAACTTTAGCTAAGCTTTTTAAGTGTAAATGAAATTGATTAAAACAAGAAAAACAAATCACAATAAGTATTTATTACCAAAAATCTAAAAAAAAAAACACTTTTTATTAAATTAATGCATTAATCTGTTGCAAGCACATCATTGCACGTAAGGAAATCTGTTGCGTAGCCCTGCGGACCATGTCGGGGTCATTTTTGAAATTTTCCGCACATTGGACAATGCGATCGTGAAGTTCGGCCTCCGTATTAACGGTAGTGCTGTTTCATCACACCCCATAAAAAGTAATCCAGTGGTGTCATGTCAGGTGAACGTGCTGGCCATCCCACAGGTCCTCCTCGACCTATCCAGCGATTGGGGTAGGTTTGATTCAGGAAATTTCGCACAATCGTGGCGTAGTGAGCAGGGCATCCGTCCATTTGGACAAACATGTGTCTTCTTCTTGCCAGCGGCACATCCTCTAACAAAAGTGGGAGATCATCTCTTAAAAGGGACAAAAACCGTTCGCCGTTTAATGTCCTTGGCAGAATAATCGGCCCAATCAATGTGTCGTCAATTAACGCCGCCCACACATTTATTGAAAACTGCACTTGAAATGTAGACGGTCTCTTAAGGTGCGGGTTTTCGTGACGCCATTGGTGCAAATTTCTACAATTTGTTATGCCGGCTCGTGTGAAAGTAGCCTCGTCTGTCCACAAAATCCGTTGGGTAAAATCAGGCATGTCCCTTATTTTTCTTAAAATCCAAGCGGACATGACGCAATTTGGTTGCCTATCAAAATCTTCATTGAGGTGTTGCACTCTCTGATAATGAAAAGGGTGCAGTCCTTCTTTTTTCAAAATGCGCCATACTGCAGTTTTGGAAATAGCATGACGTGCCGCAAGACGTCTGGTACTGGTTGTATGATCAGCGAAGACGTCGTTCAACACAGCCTCTTCAATCGACGTATCAATGACAACGGCTTGTTCGCGATGTTCTCGAGCTAATCCAAGGCCAACATTACTAAATCTTCTATGTACTTCTTGAAAATTCCGAGCACAGGGTTGCATACGGCTCGGGAACGCAGCTATGTACGCAGTACGTGCTGCTCTTGCCACTCCTCGGCACATTCCGTAGTAAAAATGAATATCTGCGATTTCACGCGGTGAAAACTCAGTTAATAGTGGCATCTCGAAAAAACACGTGTTAACTGCGAGCGTTTCGGACCCACTGAGTCAAACAAGTTTTTAAGTCCCTAACGCGCTCCCCTCCCGCACCCTTTCCTTGTTCCGCGATAGTGAATAGCTGAACACAATGTAAAAAATCTACCTGAGCGATGACGTAAGCGGCGCGTTAGCGGGCCAGCCTCGTAGCTAAGCATGTATGAAAAAAAGTGCAGAAAGTTGACTTTTTTTTGTTGAAAAGGTTATTAGATCTGGATTAATCAGAGGTAATAAAATAAATTGTTATAGGGGGCATTATTTGGTAAAAATAAACTTTTACTCAAAATTTAACACTTTTATGTTCAAAATTAATGAAAATAAAAATGTTTTTCTTCCTATTGACTGCTTTTATGTACTTCTTTTTTATTTACCATACAGTGTTAATCTTTTGGCATCATTATTGTTTTTATTTGAACAAAATCCACGCAGTGGTTACAATGTTACAATTTTACAAACACAAAAGGTCTTAAAAAGAGAATAAAAAAATAAAAAAATCAATATTAAATACAATTTAATTTTAATAATTTTTCTCTCCTTTTTTATCGATAAATTGTAGTCTAGTTTCACCCATTTTCGTTTGTGCACCTTATCCGGGGACACACTGTTTATAACTATTAATTATGCGCTAATAATTATTTTTTGTTTAATTGCTAAAGGATTTTTGAAATTATTTTGCGATTTTACATTGATGATGGAGATTGGTTATTCCCGAGAATCCCGAGTATCTCCATATAAGACGAGACACTAAGTGGCTCTCAATTTAGGTCTAAGGACTCCTTGTGTATCTAGATTGAGTATTGAATCGTATTAAAAATATGTCCAAAGTTTTATATTTTAATTATTCCTTCTCGTTTTTAAATCGACTAGTGGCTTCGCAAAGATGGTCGAAGTTTTCGTGAGACCCGTACAGCATCGAACATTCAACTGGGCCTGTAGCCAAATGGCATTCGATTAGCGATGTTGCAAAAATGTATGGAACTGACATAGGCTTTCGATATGACACGTGGTCAACGTAGAAGGCAATTATGTTGCCATGGCAACCAAGTGTTAGCGAAAGCAGAAATCAGAAGATAATGCCATTTGGCTCGGCCCTCTGGTCAATCGTTCACGGTTGTGTCGTTTCTTCGGCCAGTTATCGGCATTTAATCGACCAGTTGAGTTTCGATGTCCAGTATGGGTCCACGGTAGGGGTATTCGATGGCACGCCTTGGTAGTTTTTATGGAGTTTCTTTCTCTCACGCCGGATAATTCCCGTGATCCATTTCAAATCTACCTTTGAAATTGAAGGATTATAGCTTATTTTCGTCTTGAGAAGGCTTGCCAAAAATGAGGCAAACTTAGGCATATTCAATACACATAATGTTACATTTTATCAGTTTTAATAACTCAAAATTGCAAGACATTTTAAAACAAAAGCTATTCTAACAACATATTGACACCAGTCATTCGTTTATTATTGTCCCTAGAACATTTTTACAACTACCCTACACATCCCATCCCAAAATCCCTTGCTTTTTTAAAACATTTTGGTTTTAACGTAAACTTTTTTTTTTTGTTGCAGATGAACTACTTAAACAACTACATTGGGACAAAAATATGCGATAGGTGCCTTAGCCATGCGATAACCTCATATGTTTTTATACATCAGTTCAATTTCGCTAGAGAAAGGCTCGATACTTGCGTCAGTGTTATGTTAGAGAATATAAAGAAAATTAATCCCCATACAAATGTGTTCGTTCAAATATCACCACACACTATAATGCCTACTGTAGAGGATGTGGACGAAACATTACTTTTAGACGAAAACGATTTTATAGACGAGAGTAAACTAAAAGTAGATGTTCTCGAAGACGAATTTAGACTGAAATCTGAGAGTGAAAGCGACGAAGAAATGAATGATGATATAAACACAATAGACGAACACAAAACAAGAACAACCCTCGAAAATCCAGCCAAAAACGCTATAAGAACTTACTCAAATAAAAAACTAGTGAACGGGCTACAAAATAAGTATTCAATGGACATTTGCAGTGAATTCCTTACCTTCAATAAGAGGGTAGTTAAAAAAGCATGGTGCAAATTCACCTGCCCTTTGTGCAGTAAACATTTTATATCGGATTATTTCTTAAAAAGACATATTCTTAAACATATAAATAAAAAAGTTAGATGTAATTTATGTAATAGTGAATTTAAATCGAGATTCTACTTGTACGAGCACAATAAAATGAGTCATTTGTTGAAACAACAGAGTTATGTGCCATGCAAAGTGTGCGGGCGTTGCTTTTTGAGCGAAGAGAAACTTAGAAAACATGAGAAACATCATAGATCTAAAGAATGTCAGTTATGTGACAAAGTGTTTGCCAAACAGGAAGATTACAACAGTCATATCCAAAGGCACGCTACGAAACTAAAGCTTATTAACTCAAAACGTGTACAGACTTGCAGTTTTTGTGAAAAGGCGTGTCCAAACGATAACGAACTTTCTCTCCACGTTAATAAAGTACATTTACAAATAAAACCTTACAGTTGTGATATGTGTGAACGACAGTTTTATACTGAAAACAATCTAAAGAATCATAAAAAGGTGCATAGCATGTCATCTAAAGAGACTTGTGAGTTTTGTAACCAGACTTTGAAGTGTAGGAAACAGTTGGTGATACATGTGCGGAAACATATAGGTGTGAAGCCGTTCCTATGCCAGATATGCGGGCAGGCGTTCTACTCTACGTTTAAGGCGAGAGAGCATATGAAAGTGTACCACGGTGGTCGATTCTGCTGCAGGATATGTAAGACCACCTTTGTTACCAAGTACGGACTGAAAGACCATGTAAATAACGAGCACGGGTTTATTTAGCAGAGCTTAAAGCTTACAGATTGCTTACAGAATACCTTTTGACCGCCATTGTCGCGTTTAGGTGATAGGCCAAAATGAACCTTATGTTCTATGTTTTAGCTACATTTTGGCTTGTCACGATAAAATTGTCATCTTTACATGACAATAGCTATCAAATGGTTAATATTTAAAAAAAGTAGTACATATTATTATAATTTTGCCTTGGGCTCGGTATTGATTTTAGATGTTTTCTCAGAAAAAATGTTTATTTACCTAATTTTAGGTATGCAAAAATAATATTCCTTTTAGACAAGTATGAATTATGATTATGTATATTTTGTGATCGTTCTAGCCTTTTTTTTCATCTGTAACATAGGTATTATGTAGAAAATGCAGATGTTTTCATAAATAAAATAACATTATGATGATTTGCTGGGAAGTATTATTTAATTTATTACAAGGAAATATAAGTGATGGCACTAAGATGTTTCAAGAACTTAGAAAAAATACTTTTATCATAGAATTTGATTGTTCAAATTTATTTAAATTAATTTATTGATGAATTCTATTCTTATTTCAGTTTTATAAGAACTGGTGGATTTACTAAATTAAAATACCTATTTGTTTTAATGTTGAAGCCAAACGAGCATAATTTGGTGAGTTGCGAGTCGTGTATTTTGAGTAGCGCCATTTACACTGCATTCGATTTCATAGTATTGTCTCTGCCACACGGCGACGCAAAATCAATCGTCTATTGACTCACGCGCATCATTTCAACCGATGCCAACGTTGAATAGCGACTGAAAATACTGAAATTACGTCCGTCTGTCAACAGCTTATATGAATTTTGGTTGAACGTAAATTGCGATTCACTTCTCTCAAAATTAGATCCGTCTGGCGGCCAGACGGATCTAATTTTGAAGTGAGGCCAGAGTCAATATTATTGTTATTATGGTCGCCTAAATAGGTTTGCCATTTTGATAAATTTTTAACATCAACTTCATCAAGCTGTTTTCCGGGTGGCATCGTTGTGTATCGAAGTCTGGCTGTAAGCTTGTTTATTGCATTGGTGGAAAAGGCCACCAAAATATTACGATTTATTACATTTCATAGTAGAAAAATACCATGACAATCGTTCCATTTGTCAGTTATATTTCCTTTGTAGTAACACTTCGGTCATTAATTGACCATAAATAATTAAATGTATTTTTAAAGAGCTTATTTTGTATCATCTAAGTTTGAACAGCGAAAGACTATGAGCCTTAGTAATTTTTATTTATTGATTAGGCAATACTTAAGAGCGTTTACACCTTACGGCTTTTGATACAAACTTTCAAGTCTTTATTTATCGAAATGAATAAACCGATTTTAATGAAACTTCATACACATAAGCAGGATACATAGGTCTAAAAAGTTGAAAATATTTTCGAAAAAATTTGTAACAGCTTAATTAGGCCAATTTTAAATTTTCCATAGAAACAGATATTTCCAATTATCTTTTTTTAAATAAGATATTTCGAAAATATTTTCAACTAACTTTTTAGATCTATGTACCTTTTTAAACGCTCTTAATCATGTCAGATGAGGGAAAGAGAATATCAAAGCCGATAATCGTATTAAATTTGTCGGCGCCTAGGCACCCTCGTCAAGACACCCCCAGAGGATCCATACCTAAATGAAACTAGTTAAATTCACTTATAACTGGAATATAATCTCGAAACGAACCTCACGACACAAAGATCAGGGAAAGAATGTCATGTCCGCCCGCCGCCGCATCAACTTAACTTACTATCGGTATCGAAACGTTACATTTAATTACAATATTTAAATTATCATATGAATTAACTTTCAATTAATCTTTAGAATTAAGAAACAATATATTATATCAGTTACCTTAGCTAAAGCGTCGAAATACGTCTTGATAAATTTAATTAGTTATAAAACTACCAAAATATGTTGGCGGGCGAGAAAGCCAACAAAACTATTTAAAGACGGTATAAAGTATAAACCAATACTGCTTTATGAAATATATGTAAATACAGAAATGTAATACAATTTATATAATATTAATTACAAGCAAATGCCATTAATATTTTACTGGTTATTTAGTTAAAATTACATTAAAATAATATTAACTTCCGGGTTTAGTTATCATTTAGGCATCTAGATGTCTCTAAATACTTTTACAATATAACAATTAGTTACTCTCCATTTCGAATAGATGGCTGCAAAATCTCAGTGCGCCCATATATATTATGTATACCTTTTACTTTTATAAATGATTTTACTATAAAATAAAAATTCGGCAAGTGCGAGTCTGGCCCGCGCACCGAGGATTCCGTACGCATTTTACCTTATTTGAGGTTGGTGCTAATTACGCTAGTCCTCTAAATCTGTATGAGCGCCCATACAACTTAGAGGACTATCTTAAATGAAGTCTACTATGTATGTATGGGGAACACCGTTAAATTTTCCACTTTTTTATTTTTTGTAATTTTTCCTTTTTGCTTTTGGCCAAATTTCGTGATTCTAGTTCAGTGGGAACTACCATACCTATAGATTTTCGACCCAAAACCTATAGGGTACTTACGGTTGACCTAAAATTGACAAATTTGGTTAAAACCAAGGTATGCAATTAAAGGAAAAATTCCGAAAATTAAAAAAGTTGAAAATTAAGGTTAATTTTGGTACTTACAAGTTTTCGCAAAAATCTAATTTTACCATATCTTTTTATCATGATTTTTATACACCTAATAGGAACCATAGACCTCAGTATCCGGTATAAATTTCAATTTGCTAGGTGCACCCGTTCCTGAGAAAATCGGTGGTGACACACGGACAGACAGACAAGAAAGTGATTTTATAAGGTTCCTTTTTTAGGGTTCCGTACCTAAAAGGTAAAAAACGGAACCCTATTACTAAGCCTCCGCTGTCTGTCTGTCCGTCTGTCTGTCACCAGGCTGTATCTCATAAACCATTATAGCTAGAAAGCTGAAATGTTCACAAATTATGTATTTCGGTTGCCGCTACAACAACAAATACTAAAAATAAAAAAAATGAAAATATTAAGGGAGGTCCCATACAAAAAACGTGTTTTTTTTCGTATTTTTTGCTCAAAATTACTAACTGTAACAGGTAGACGCCTTAAATTTTCACAGAATATGTAGTTGTATATTACCTTTCAAAATAAATAATTAAATTAAAAAAAAGTAAATAATAAAGGGGGGCTCCCATACAACAAACTTAATTTTTAAGCAATTTGTTACTCGATATTTATAAAGTATTTAAGCATACATACAACGAACGTGATTTTCTTTTATAGATGATGGTACGGAACCCTTTGAGCGCGAGTCCGATTCGCACTTGCCCAATTTTTTTACCTTGTGAGGTACGGAACCCTAAAAATATTTTTAAGTGCAGTATACTATGAGCGGGATAAAAATGTGTTTTCTAATAATTTAACTTGTCTATTTATTCTAGTTTCTATACTGGTAGTTGACAGAAATATATGTAGTTGCCATAAAGAAGGCAAGTCGGGTTATCGAATAGTTTATGATTTAAATTGAAAAAGATTATTAACTCACTTTTTCTCAGCATATTGGACACGTCACCCTTGTCACACTAAGCAAAGGCCAGTGCCCAGCAGTGGGATGGTTTACATACATATGATTACCATCATAATATTATGTCTTTCGCTGTTCAGACTACTAAAATACCTACATAATATTGAAAATACCCTCAAAGGTATAACAACTATGAATTTGTAAGACAGGCTATGAAAATATATTATGGTTTATGAATTATGTTTTTCTTTTTATTATTCTTAAGTAATCTACTTCACTCGTACTTCGCTGTTCTAAGCTGTAGTCATTTACCGAAGCGTAAGTATAGGAACTCCTGAAGAGGAACTGTTCCAATAACCGAAAGATATTGGTAAGACTCTCAGTTGAGTTAGGATTAATCGATTTTAAACTTTCGCGATTTGTATACATCATGCAATATTATTTAGACGATCTGGCTCGTCGGTCGTCGTCCCGTCGCGACCACGACTATTGCAAGCCGGTGTAAACGTTGGAGAATAACAAAGGTATATAAGTCGATTATCGCGAGTGAAACCCGCTAAATAATATCGTATGAGTTAGGATTTGGTATCTAATGAGCTTGCAGCATGGCTATAGGTTTCTGTGGGTTTAGCAAATGTGTTTGTCGAAGTGCTGCAGTGTAAAACAGTGGTTCTCAAACTTTTTTAGGGATGAAACCCTTTTGGGTAACCAAATATTTGGCGGAGCCCTAAAACAAAACAAAGCCGAGTCCTACGTGCAATTTAAAACCATTTATTTTACTGACACACATCTTCGTGGAGCCCCTAGAGATGCTTCGGGCTCCGCGGAGCACACTTTGAGAATGGCTGGTGTAAAAGATTTCAGAAGCGTAATCTGACGCTAACGTTATTTAAAGCTTAATTCCACTTTGATTAGTGCATGTGCACGTTATCAATGCAGGTGAGTAGTGATTAGCACTAAACTGATGTGGACTGCAACTTGCGAGTGCACTAGACATGTGAGCTAATTACTCACAATATTTACAAAGTCATTTGGACACACATTTTCACTCACAATATTCACAATTGTCAACGGCACTCGCACTAATCAATGCAGAAGTTAACCTTAGAAAGCGACATGCCAGTTCGTCAATGATCGTTTTAGGAAATAATAAAACTCAAGGTATGTGTGTTTAACATGAAATATATTTCAATCAGGACAAATAAAAATCCAAATCTTCTTCATTCACTTTCA
Source organism: Euclidia mi (assembly GCA_944739405.2). Classification (NCBI taxonomy): domain Eukaryota; kingdom Metazoa; phylum Arthropoda; class Insecta; order Lepidoptera; family Erebidae; genus Euclidia; species Euclidia mi. The sequence goes on along the minus strand of OX123205.2, from coordinate 38,577,563 downwards.
CTCTTCTACCATCATGGAACAAATGATAGTGTTCTTCACCCAACCCAGGCAGCTCACGAGGATTGAACCTCTTGTTTTTCTTTTTCCAATGCACCTTTATAATATGTCTCCTCAAATCTCTGACAGAGTGAAACTTATTCTGACATAATGGACACGAATTATTTTTATCCGAATGTTTCTTAAGCTTATGTACGTTAAGAATACTCGAAGACCTAAATCTGTCTCCACAAATTTCACAAGTAAAAGGTCTTTCGCCAGTATGCAGACGCAAATGCATCTTCAGACAAGTCTGATTAGCAAAGTTCTTCATACAAATCATACATGCAACAGATTTTGCTTCCGAATGCGTCTCGATATGCTTCTTTAGTAAATGTTTGCCTATAAACGCCTTACTACAAATATCACATATATACGGCTTAATTTTCAAATGGTGTCTGTTCATGTGACATTCCAAAAGTATGTTGTTCCAAGTTTTGTAATCACAGGAATCGCATTTTAGATTTGGAGTCTGCTTCGTGGCTGCTTTTAAATCAGGATCCTCTTGGATAATGTGGTTCCTGTAATGCCTCCGAAGTTTCGCAGGATTGATCATCCTATCGCATTTTGGACATGGCACGTCCTCTAGGTGTACTTTCTGGTGGTATTTTAATAATGAGGTATTTTGAAAGGATTTGCCGCAAGTTTCGCAAGTCAATGCTGAATCTGCGTGGTTGTCCTTATGCTTTTTTAACAGACTTTGTCTCATTTTTTGGCCACAAATCTCACAAACTACAAAAGGACCGATATGTTTGCGGTTGTGAGCACTGAATTGTCGCAACGTCTCATACTGAATATTGCAGATATTACACGAATATTGTATGTTAGGTCCGTGAGTTTGCGAGTGATCTGTCAAGTCTGCCTTTGTGGGAAATTTCTTTTGGCATACCCCACATTTTAGATCATTAATTCTCGTCTCCTCGCCATGAGTTTGAATCATATGGCTCTTCCTCGCTACGTTACTCAAAAACGTTCTGTTGCATATGCCACAAGGAAATATATCTCGCTTATTGCCAGACTTCACTTTATTATTATTTTTCGAGTTATTTGAAGGCATAGATAGTTCTTTGCTTTTACATGTTTTAGATTGGACACAATCTTTTCTAGGAGTTTCATATACTTTCAGATCAGAAGTAACAGAAGCACTTATATGCAAGGTTTGCGCATTTAAATCTGATGTTGACTCAAGTTCTTCACTGTGAATGTCACCAGAAAGTTCTTCACTGTGAATGTCACCAGAAAGTTCTTCACTGTGAATGTCACCAGAAAGTTCTTCACTGTGAATGTTACCAGAATGCTCATTCAAATGGCACATTGTCACATGGGCCAGTAGAGCCTCCTTATTTGTGCCAATGAATTCACAGTCTAGACATTTGGTGCGCAGTGCGCCATTTAAGTTCTGTTCTCTGTAGTTCATCAAGTACTTATAATGACAGCAGGGTAATTCAACACAGCTGCTACAACCGAAACTACACTGATGCTGCACTAACTCTTCTTCTGTACAACTTCTTAAACACGTCAAACATTTAAAACCTCGTTGAGGATGCCACTCCTCCATATGTCTTTTTAAATCTTTTTTAAAGTCAAAGGCGACATTACAAATTGAACATAATCGTGAGGAAGATTCGTGAAACTCTTTCAGATGTGCTGATATTTCAACATCTTGGATTTTTCGGAGGCAAATCTTGCATCTTAAGTGTGATTTACAGTTCTTTGCCAAACTTTTACAATTTATTTTTGTCTTATCCTCTTGTATTTCTTCTTTACTATCAAATCCATTACTGGACACACTTTCATTAAAATTTGTTTTGTCTAAAGTAATAATGGCATTATAGTGACAAGAATCGTCATTCTCCTTACTGAAGACATTATTGTGAATATCAGATGTTTTACTGTATAAATCATTTAAGCAGCTTGTGACTATCCTCAATGTATGGCTGGTCTGTTGTATGAATATGTATGATTGAATCAACTTTTTAGTACAACTGTCGCATATTTGAGTACTGGCTAGGTTTGCTGCCTGAAATTAGAAACAAACATAAATTAAAAATAGTTGCATTAATTATATTTTCATATGCAATGCTAATATAACATGGAAGACCGAAAAGTAGATGCTGAGACAATTTGGATGTATTCTACAGCAAGTGTCTGGACTTAACATGAGACAGGAATGCATAGGGGTCCAAGGGAGAGGCCATTTTTGCCCAGCACTGGGATATGTTCAGAGGCTAAAGAAAAATAATGGCAACAGTGCTGCAACTAGAAGTGTAGGTACTGGCGCTGCCTTTACATGGTGAAGACCTTAAGTTGGGCACAAAATTGGCACAATTATGACATATATATATATATATATATATAATATTTTCAAGACTGCTTCTGTGGCCCAGTTGATAGCGCTTGCGTTTGCTGATCCCAGGTGACGCAAGTGTTGATGAGTTTTTCCAAATTCTTGCAGGGGCACAGTCTGGCAATGTCAAAAGGCTCACTCTTTATTACGTGGGCGCTAGAAATTAATTACATGGCGAAATATGGCGTATAATATTCATTTATCTGCTAACCTCTTCCGGAAACAGGAGTCTATAAAAAAATTATAAACAGTGCATAAATAGCTAGTTATCGAACTGAATGCAAATCAACTTACCTCTTTAAACACAACATCTAATATTTCAGAAACTGTTTTGCTGTGGCTTCTTTCTCCCACAACAATCTCAAAAGTATTGCTGACTGTGCTCATATTGTCCTCAGTACACAAACATATACCACAGAACTGAGAGCTGTGCAGAATGTTACACAGTTTCTGCTTCAAACCCTCCATTTTCACATCTCTATAGTACTAGGCTGAAAATAAAAAGGTTTGCTTAAAATTAAATATGCTTTTGAACAAAGACAGAGCTCTAGCATTGACTAAGTACCTATTTATTAAGTTTTAGAACATACTAATACTAGGCAGTCTAGCACACTAATTACTCACTGGTAATGTGAGTAAATTAATCATGTTAAACCCAGAAGTAATGCAAGTAAATGTAGACTCAACACAGTTAATTAACCCTTATTCAAACAAAGGTATATATATTACCACTACAACTTTTTTTAAATAAAGCATCCTAATATTTACTATGGTAACATGAAAGGTATCGATGTTACATATTTTTAATCTTTATTGTTTTCTTTATATATAACCTATAAGTCATCCTACAACTCACCAACGTCGTCACTATAAGAGGATGTCAAAGTTGACCAAACGGTTTTCGGGTGAAAAAAATCGAGTTTTTAGCGAGTGTGTTCAATAAATTTGACTCTTTGTTAAAAAATAAATCTGGTATTTGCTTTTTCGATTCAAATATCAAAACTATAACATTTTGCCTGTAATCTCACTTTTTAGCAGTATGCGCAATTGACTTATTCATATAATTAAGATGTTTTAAAAAAGTGGTAAATAATTTACCACTGTCCGATCTCGCTTTGATAAAAATCAGTTTATAATATACAAAAATACGTTATCTGTCTGTATAATTACGAAATGCTAAATATAATATTATAATATTTTGAAACATGCAAATTTGTTCTTATGTAAAGCGTAAATCGTTTGTTAACGTTAAACTCAAGACATCAGAATCTACTTTTTTTATGTTTATATGTTCAATTGGTATTTTGTTTATTTCAGAAATACTATATGTCTAAAAAAATATTATTACTTTTATTACATGCAGTTTTTGTGTTTTACTATCTACTTTGATAAAACGAGTACACACAAGTAGAACCAAGAGGAAGTCACTAGTCTAGATACAAAAATTAAGATACGAAACGGACAATGGTAACTATTTTACCACCAAATTGCAAAATTTAGGAGTCATGAACGGACAATGGTAAATTATTTACCACCACAAAAACTACCCCATCCCCTACTTTTTTAATATTTTTGATGCCAAATATAGAATCTGCAAGTGTTCTTTACCCTAAAATCACCCTAACTTTTTTAATAACTTGTACAGGAGCTTGCGTTTGTTTAAGGGTTAAATCTCTACTGTGTCCAGACCAATAATAAATTTCAGAAGCAGACAATATGATGACTTGACACATTATGGTACCTAGCATATTTGATAATGATAAGATGAGAGCCCTAAGTATGTCAGTTGTGTCGAAACTAGCCTGTTCTGGACACTATGCAAGCTTTGATAGCTGCTCATCTTAATATATAAAATCCTTGCGTTACTGACTGACTGACAGACACGCTACAACTGAAACTATTGGGCGCAGGAAGCTGAAATTTGCCATGTATGTTCCTTGGGGACCCTAGGGGTGCACTAAGAAGGGATTTCCCGAAATTCCCACGGGATCGGCCAAAAAGGGTAAATTTAAAAAAAAAACCGGCGTAGCTGCTGGCGTCCTCTAGTGACTAATATGATGCTACTTTTGCGCTCCTGTAGGTTCTGCGCCCTTTGCCTGGGCACTAAAACAATGCTAGTTACGACACTGCAACCTAGCACTTTGATAATCGCTAGTTAAAGGCAAGATGCGTCAATGCTTGTCCCTGACACTTTTGAACGGGGTCGAGTATTGCTAGCAATACAAATAATACAATACAATTTCGAAATTTGCTGGTCCTAGCTAATTTTACAATACCTAAGGACAGCTGTAATAAACCAATACAGTTTAAAGATTAATAATGTTATTTTACAATTTCTCTGAATGCCGTGGCGTTTGATAATTTGAGAAAAATTTTACTTACAGTATTCTGAGATTTTCTTATATTTTTTCAGTAAATATGCTAGAATTAAAAACAAGAAACAACATTCAACTGCAACATTGACGTCATTGACTCGACTTGAGAGAAATGACAGGCTTTTTTGACACTAATGACATAATTTTTTCCACAGACGTCAAAAGACTTGTTTTTCAAAGGTTCAGTAGGTACATATACAATCTCTTTGTTCAGTACCTACCTAGGTATCTCTTAAAGTAACGAAGTAATATAGTCTTAGCTAAGAGTACCTGAATTACTTTAAAAAGGTGCAGAATATGAGAATATTGGCGATGCCTTAGGCGATGCTAAGATTCTAACTAGCTACTCTATCGGCGAATTTGGTTGAAGTTGTCCGGGTACGTACGACACTTTTAACAGATCAATACAATTACCACCAAGGAGCAATCATTATGGAGAGAGCATATCAAAAAGAAAAGAGTAGAAATCGTTGCATGTTTATGGTATTCTCTCGTTTTCCATAAATTCATTTGCACTAATATTGTTTGCCATAATCATCCCCGATCATAATATTTACTTGCACTAGTATCATTTATACTAATAACGTTTGCCTCAACAACTCAACAGCGATAACTTTTATTTGCCATAAAATGACTTTCTATAACAACTTATATCATAATAATTAGTTTCCATAAGTAACACATCTCATAATCGACTCTTGACATAATCAAAATTTGATATAATTATGAAAATAATACATAATATTGTTAGGTCGAAATTAATTATCGTTAACACCTCGACTCAGTGCAATCCGACTCGGATAGGATAGGTTAGGGTTCTCTATTGACCCTTAACCCAAAAATAGGAGCCCTGCGAAGCAGGGCTCCGTCAACTTAGTCCACATTCTTGACACTAGTTTAATAAACTGAAGTTGAATTAATTATCGTTAACACCCCGACTCAGTGCAATCCGACTCGGATAGGTTAGGGTTCTCTTTTGACCCTTAACCCAAAAATAGGAGCCCTGCGAAGCAGGGCTCCGTCAACTTAGTCCACATTCGTCACACTACCTAGTTTCATAAACTGAAGTTGTTCAACTTCAGTTTATTATCATCTATTTTCTTCTTAGATTATTGAAAACGAAAATTATAGCAAATATGTACATTTATGGATTTAAATTATTATGACACTTGATAGATTATGACCAATGGAATTAGTGCAAGTCATTTTATGTAATTTCACGATTATGACAACTGAAGCGTCATTTCTAATGAAATTATGGCAAATACCAGTATGGCATATGAAATTATGGCATTTTAAATTATGGCAAACATTAGTAAACCCATGTTTATTCCTTCGACAAGTTCGACAAAGTTATATTTGGGCGGGGTTCTCGAAAACGAGCTGTATCTATAAAATTACTGATTACATCTCGTTAAACCTAATTTTCGTGGAAAGTTTACCTACATTACGTACCTACGATCTTCAGCATAATAAAATTATACCTATTACTTCTATGTAGTTTCTCAGTAGGTATCATATTTTACAAGTTCGAGGGACACTGATGAAAAAAGTTTTTTTTTCCCTTGTTCCATGTTTGGCGAACCACCTCTTTGTCAGTTTTTTTTACTTACTTACGTACATAATAATTATGTACCTACGAGCGGCGATAGCCCAAGTGGTGTACGTAACGGACTGCCTAGACCAGGGGTCAGCAACTTGCGGCATGCGAGCCGCATGCGGCTCTTTGGATGTGAAGCTGGGGCTCCGAGTTCCATACTCAAAAACTATGGACCTACTAGGCTCATGAATCAGGAAGATAATTACATAAATGAGAACTGTTTTGTCTATATAAATAAGTATAGATATATTGTTGTCTTGTTGATACTAGACTGCACGGTTGGCATAGTGGTTTAAGCGGCCGCCCCTCCGCTTGACACTGCGCCGAAGTGTTGTGGCTTCGATCCCCACACGAGACAACACTTTGTGTGATTCATAAGTTGTTGTTTCGAGTCTGGGTGTTCATTGTGTCCGTTAGTTGTATGTTTGTAAAGTTCCCCGCGACACAGGATTTAGCGGGGGACTTTACAAACCTACCTAATGCGGGAGTTGTCTTTTTAAAACAAAAAGAAAAAAAAATTGAAAAGCGCGCTACGAAAGTTTGTTTACTGTAGTTGCTTGTGCTGCCATCTGCGTCGAGCTTTGCGTAATGTTCCCTATTCTCATCTCATCTAATCAATCATCATCGAACATTGATTAGATGAGACAACGATGACGAAACTATTAGGCGCGTGAAGCTAAAATGTGGAACGTATGTTTCTTGGGGATTAGGTATAGGGGAAGACACTAAGAGAGGACTTCAAAAAAATTCTAAGGGCTAAGCTGGCAGAATTAGTGAGACCTTTATTCCGAGTGCTTTTTAAGCGGGCGCAGCAGCGAGTAAAACCTAGTAGATACCTACCTGAATCCCCCCCGTGGGATCTCCACCTTGTCGTGGTGGGGGGGCTCAGTAACCGTGGATTGGTCACCCGCGGTGAAGCTAAGAGGGATCCAGGAGGGGACGCTCCGACTGGGCTTGGAGGGGCCTGCGCAGGATGCGTCCAACGGTGCGGGTGCGGGGGACAGTTCTGTCTGTCCCTCGCAGTCGGGTGCGGTCGCGGGAGGAGAGGCGTGTCGGTGTTGCGTTGCCGCGCGCCCTATCTCCCGCGACCAAATGGGGGCGCACCATTCGATGCGTCGCGGTGGGGCCGCAGAGGAAGAGGAGATGCGGTGTTGCGTTGCCGTCCTCCCTATCCTCTGCGGCCGCTGGGCGTTTTGGCGGCGGAGTCCAACACCTTAATCCGTCGCCAAGGGGGTTTTGTTCGGGGCCCGCCTGACCATCTGGCGGGCCAATACCCGTCGGAGGGTGGCGACGAGTGCTTAGGTGATGCCCCACCCTCCGACACACGGGTACATGGCGGCAGTCGAGGTGGTTTTTAGTGGAAACACCACATACTCCGGCTCTTATTTCCCCCAAGAGTCGGAGATCCGAAGGGATTTTCCACCTCGTAAAACAAAAAAAAAAAAAAAAAGGTACCTACCTGAATAAATATTTTTTTATTATTATTATAAATACAATAAATTAGATAAAGAATAGAAGAATATCATCATCATCATCTGCCCTGTATATATACATATATACTGTCCCACTACCTACTGGGTACGGGCCTCTTCTCTCTATGAGAAGAGTAAGGCTATAGTCCACCACACTGGCCAAGTGCGGGTTGGCAGACTTCTCATGTCTTCCGAGAACATTATGGAGAACTCTCAGACATGCAGATTTCCTCACGATGTTTTCCTTCACCGGTAAGCAAGCAATAATTAACAAAGTAATACGCACTAACTTCGAAAAGTCATTGGTGCGTGCCGTGGATTCGAACCCGAGACCCTTTGCGTAGCAGTCTGTCGGTCTCTTTACTCGGCTATCGCTGCCTTAGAAGAATAGAATAGAAGATAGATATAGACAAATTTTAATCAAAATTCTTTATTAATGCAAGTAGGTACTATTAATTGTTGGCAAGATAAAGGGATGCATGTGATCACTACAACTCTATCTTTCTAGCCTATCCCCGTAGCGTATTTACAAAACCTATACTATTTGAGTCACGAGTCAGACTCTAACAGAATAGCTTTTGTTTATGGGCGTTTTTCAAAAAAGATGTACACGTGACGAACCGGAACAATTTTTTATTTTATAGAAATTTTACCGTTAATTCTTATCTCATTCGATAAAATATACTATAAAGAAGTAAAAATTTAAAAAAATACATCAGTATTATGCAAATGCAACGTGATAATCTTTATTTTTACGGAAGAGTTAACAGGAACGTGCTCCGGTTCGTCACAAAGGAAAAATGTAAATAAAATGAAAAACATAAGTGAATATGATAATTTGTTTTTATTATTTACTAAATAAACCTTCAAATCTTTGAAACAAAACACCTAAACATAGATAAATCACTATAATCATCGCTTAGCAATCATTTTACTTTCGAGATCGTCACAGACGGAACTTTTGACCATTAAAACATTACATTTCTACCTACTACTTAAAATGAAATGGAACGCGATTAAAAATAATATAAACAGCAAATTCAGCCTCAATCACAACTACAAAAATATTATCAATTAACTAAATATTTATCAAATAAGATAAGTTTATTGTCTCAGTAAAAATATGGGACAGTGATTATCTGGAATTCTAAGTGACTAACTGGAAAAAATTAAGCTAAGTTTACACAGAGTAATATTTGGTCGAACATTTCTATTTTAACAGTCTTTAAATTAATAATCTAAAGTTAAAACAGGTTATTACTAAAACTTGTTTTAACTTAATCTTGAGGTACACATTTTACATATTTTGAACACAACTTTTTAAATTTTGGTATTTTTTACTAATTTTAAATAAGTAATACCTATTTCCATTCCAAATAGCAATTACCCTCACGACCAAGCAATCAAAATGAAATAGATGCAAGTAAAATTATTCAGTTTTCAAATGTATTCCTAAGTTATATTATTATTATAAAAAAAAATTAAGAATCATTCATTATTGAAATTAGGTTATGTTCATTGCTATTTGGAATGTAGTTAGTTACGTATCGCTTAAGGTTCTAATCAGTCTTCGAAACATCTATCGCAAATATAATCAATAGCTGGTTGATTGCAGCATGATCTGCATACCCAGTTTTTACAAGCAATACACTTTGTCATGTCTGTGATCACATAGAGTTTACGCAGTTTACACATATGGCATGTAAAGTTTCTATTAATTATAGTTTTTAGTGACGTATTCCTGTATTTTTCTTCTTTTATTGGTAAAAGTACTTTTAGCTTTTTCTTTGACGGACCTGTATCTGACGCCAATGTATTATTCTTTCTTTTATTCTTATTTTCATTCTCTTTTTCTTCTGTCAAACAGCCTACGGCGTCGTATTTTATCAAGCAGTCTACGGTACCTAAAACTAAATCAAACCCCGGTTGAGGGTATTCTATGACACTTTCAAAAACCTCTAAATCTAAAACATCATCCACTTTCAAGTTAAGTCCCATAATGGAATCAGTCTGATTATCATTCTGGCTGGGCGAAGCAGTAAGGTCAACAATATTAAGGTCACTCTGGTCTGTTTTACTGCAGGCCGCAATATCAGTTATGGTAGCGATTCCTCCACCACTTTCATCGCAAGGTACATTTTCGCTGATCGTTTTCAGCAATAAAAGCTGCGTTTTCACTGATATCCAAAAATATTTGAGGATCATGACCACCCTGGACAGTTTTATCGCAAAGAACAATGTCGTTGTTGTTCGAAACGAAGTTGGTTGTAACGCCACGGCTTTTATTGCAAGGTGCCATATCGAGCCCAACAACAGAGACAGTTCGACTACGTTCAGAATCAAATAAATGAGTTTCGGGATTCAAACAATTGCAAAGCCCGCGTTTATCGCCACAGAAGCAGCTTAATTGCCGATGCATAATTTGACCGACATCGACAGATATGATCTGGTGGAGTTTCATAGTCTGCGGGACAGCTTTAAGATCTCTTGGAATGATTTTGTTCATATTTTCGATATCACTATCAGAGACTTTGAAACATTTAACAGATTTCATGCTGGTTGATAAATGTTGATACGCATCATCTGAATTTGTCACATCATGCCCATAAGCCACACGTCTATCTAACTGTCTTTTAACTGCACCCCCAATGCCATCTGCGACTCCCTTACCATGTCCACTTTCCGAAAATGACCAGGTAATATATTTCAATTTCAATTTGGTTGTAAATAAGTTAGTGAGGTAAAAGTTCTTTTTCTGTCTGTATTGGGATGTGGGGCCGTCAGAAAAAAAATGGATGATTTCAATTGTTGGGTCTGATTTCTTTACAAACTGTAATATGGGCAAGAGATGTGCCCAGATGGCATTGGGTTCGTGACATGTATTATCCGATACCGTTACAAACGATTGCGATTTATCAATCCAATATATCATCCCACAATGGAGTGTTATACTATTTTTTGATGCTCCAAAATGCATCGATTGGATCTCGGCTCCCAGTTTGCAGTCGTAATTCTCGGAAAAGTCGATTAAAATAGCAATTTCTTTAATGGCCAGATTTTAATGCAAATCTGGTATTGCCGCTGCTGCTCTTTCCAGTTGTAGTAGTGTCTCTTAAATTTTGAAAACTCAGCTTTAAATTCTGTCACTAGGTCTCGAACCTTTCCTTTCTGGACTTGCTTCACAGTCTTTTTAGTAGTAATACTTTTTCCGATTTTTGGTATGTATGCGTAACTCTATCCCATCTTAACCATGTAATTTCGTCTTCATTTTTTTCTTCTTTAAATTGCAGGCTTCGGTTGTTACAATTTACACATAGTTCGTACATGCAAGCATGCAAGTTTTTGTCACAAACCGACTTATCAATAGTTTCTTCGAGGTTTTTATAGTCTATTACATTTTTGTTTTTTAGAGCAATGAAAAGATACTCCATGTTGCTATGCTTAACGCACATACAAGTATCTCTGGTTTTGGCCGTAGGTGACAAAACGTAATATGGCTTATAGCGAAATAAAGTCGTAAAGCTGTGCGTTCCTCCTTCCTTTTTATAAATTTCATATAAATTCTGTAATGTGTCAGTTAAATATCTGATCTGCATCTTCTTCTTTCCTCTAGTTTTAGTTGCCCGTTTTCCAGCTGTATTTCGGCTTATGTCATCTCTTAAATAAAAATGCTTTATTTCTTCTTGAATTTTCTTGTTCAACACAATTTTTTTCTTACTTTGTCTTATACGGCCTTTTAGTCCCAAGCACGTAGCAATCGTTTTGACTGATCTATTGGTTTTGACCACTTGGTTTACCGCGACAGATTTAAGCAGCCTTTTTTCTGGTAAAGAATGAGCAGTGCAGTAAGTTTCGCGTAGTGACATTTCTAAAATTTCTTGCCGCGCAGTAAGTTTATCTATAATTTTTTGGAGTTCACCAACTTTTGCCTCGTGAGCTAATTTTTCACGGTAAAGTTTCTTGCGAATTGCTTCATTTTTTACTTTTAATTTGCGAATATTTTCTAAAGCTCCTCGATAACTCCTACATATTTTTTTGTAACGAATTTTTAAGACAGGAGCTGTGCTGTTTTGAGACTTAGATGAACTTGGGGTAATTTTTGATCTTCGTTTTCTTTTTTATTCTTTTTTGCTTTCTGTTTTTTCTTTTCTTCCCTCCATTGTTTTCTTCTACATTCTTTATCTTCTTCTGTCAACTCATTAATGGTTTTTCGACTCTTCTTAAGTCGTTCTAAGTGCTTGCTCCTCAAATTTTTCATGGTTTTGTTTCAGTTTCTCCCGGTATCGTTTAGCTCTTTCTGCTGCCGTGAGGGCCATGTTTACTGAAATGTAGCAGACATACTTAACATACATTGTATCACATTATATACTTAATATTATAATAATACTCATAACCTAGTTATTGTATAAGGTGTTTCAAAACTTTAAGGAGTGCTTTAGACCATCGAACTGTATAACTTACAATGGTACCAACTATGAAATCGCGTAAAAAAAACAGCTGTCCCATACAGTTTGGAACAGTAGGTATTAACTTTAGTATGGAACAGCTGTAATTTTTCGCGGTTTCAAAGTTCAAGTCTTAAGTTTCAAGGTCCCATAGTAAAAGTTATTCAGTTTGATGGATTGTTTTGAAACACCTTACATACACAGTGTCCCAAAATATTGTGTCCTACAACCTACCAACAAATATCATCGCGCTGTTTCAACAGCTTCAACATAAAATCTTGCTGTGCAAAAAGTGCATTGTTAATGATATTTACTCTACACTAGCGTGTCGTACCTAAGTACATAAAATCTCAACCAAGTACCATATTTGTATTCTACGTCACGATCTACGTATATTTTAATTTTCATCCAAATTGGTTCAACGGTTTCGAAGATTAGCGGTAGCAAATATCCAAATATCCAATCTTTCATATTTATAATGATTGAAGAATTTATTTATTTTGATTCCTATTCATCTATTTAAATGTAACCCCAGCCTAATAGTTCCGGTGCGTCACAAAACAATTCGGGCTATACAATACGTGACGAATCCGATGTGACGATTTCATACCAACAAAACTTCTAACAATAATTCAAGCTGTTGTATCCATTTTATGACTACTTTCGACTCGTTTTACAATAATTTATAAACAAAAATGTAATTGTTTTACGGCAAATAACTTGGAAAGTTGCTACATACCTCATTAAATTCTGTTACTATCTGGAACTCCAATTCAGCACCACCGTAACGCGTCCACTTTAGTCACAGATTTTGTTGACACTGAGGTTTGCTTCAAAATGGCGGTTATACCACAGACAAGATAAATGTTGCCAGAAATGAAAAATAACCATATTTTAGGGTAATATTGCGTTGAAGTACTGAAAAGTTTACCGTGACGTTTGCCGGAATTCCGGTTGTGTCATATTCCTGGGACAACAATAAATATAGTATTTTGAGCTATTAAAGCCCAAATTCGAAATAAAAAGCTCGAAATTGTATTTATAAGTTCAACATACGTCTAAAGTGTCTAAAACAGTGACTCCATTTAATTTAACTAATCTTACATGAGACTTTAAAGTTCCAAACATGCAGGTGGGACATGCATATTTAGCACTCTTTTTAATGTTAATTTTATGATATTTTAATATCAGGGATAGTTTGGTTGCATATTATAGTCATTTTTATAACTTAAATATGTAACTATTTAATAAATATGCAGTTTATTTGAGTACGGTGCATACAAAAATGATACAAAATTGCTAAAGTCAGGGGACACCCAAAATTTGCAATGTACCTACATCTTTTTTGAAAAACGCCCTTATGCATATTACTCGACAATACCTAATCTATCTCAGTAAAAAAATTGACTCAAATGGATTAGCTTTTTGCCTTGATATTTTCAAAGAAAATACACGTACAAAACCTAGTACAGTATGATTCATATTCACTTACATAGATAAGCCTTTATCGAGATATTTTCAAACATGGTTTTGGTTTGTAAGGTGCGACTGTACGTAATTCAAATAACTAAATAGGTTATGTTAGGTTCTCTTTTGACCCTTAACCCAAAAATAGGAGCCCTGCCAAGCAGGGCTCCGTCAACTTAGTTTATTAAAAACTATTTAAGTAATTGGAAATAATGTCTACTTACCTACATATTATATGTGTGAAATAATATTATATAAACTAAGTTGACGGAGCCCTGCCTCGCAGGGCTCCTATTTTTGGGTTAAGGGTCAAAAGAGAACCTAACATAACCTATTTAGTTACTTGAATTACATAGGTACAGTCGCACCAACCAATTAGGCACTGGCACATTTGTGGTCCTAAACCTAGTCCCAAATTGAATAGCATTTGTTGCTGCAATGTTAGAATGAATTTATCTTACAAAGTCTACGCGATTTCAGTTAATTTTGTACTAGAATAGACTAGGGGTTCGTCAAGTTTTTGTCAAACAAAAGTTAAGCCAGTTCAGTTTGCACTTTCTATTGTTTGGCTTTGTAAATACGCTCCCCGGTAGGCTACCAACTGGCCATAGCTACGTATAATCACGGTAATATAATCTAACAGTATTGTAACTCGGCCGTCTTCGTGAGTTATATACCTACCAGACGCGCCGCATGCGAGCTGCGGCACGATCGCGGCTGTGGGTACTGTAGGCACAGTCCGCACAGTTTAATGGGTACTCTGCTCGAGGCGCGTAGGTATAACTCGAGTTTCGTGCGTTTGTATGGAGTTACAATACTGTTAGATATTATTACCGTGGTATAATGAAGGCACGGTACGACTCGACGAATATCTGGCACAACGGTAAGATGAACTGAATGCATGCATATGGCCGCATGGTTTGGGATTATTCAAGATAAAGTCCGGAGAGTGTGGCAGGCTACCATTCAAGCCATCTTATGTACAGTGGTGGGTATTTTAGCCATCCCAAGGCGGTGTCGGGTTCCCATAAGGTCTTCTCTAAAATGGTTTTGGAAATATACAGCGTATCGACAAGGGTGGCATACTTTGTGATCAGACTCACCAAGGTACCCTCAAGGTACCCAAAAGACTTTTGTTGTCATGGGGGGCTTCGTCCTACAAAGTAGGAGTACATACTTGCGGCGAATTAGGAGTAAGTCCACACAGATTTCTTCCATAAGACTTCATTATGGCGGACAGTAGACGAATATTTAGGAATATCTCTGTTATCACTAGTTTGACTATACCGAAATTATGTTGCGTTATAGCGTAACTTCGGTCGGGCGTAACCGCGTAAATTAGGCGGCAACTTTTCTAGTAGTAGAACACACATTATACGCGACTAATGTTCGGTTCGATTGCCGACGAAGATACCTACTACACAAAGTTGTGCAATGGAATTTTGGCCGCGTAAGTTCTGGGCTTATGGTGTATCATATCTGCCGAATACGTCGGTACGTAACTTTGGCCGCGAAACTTCGGTCGCGTAAGTTGTAGTGTGTTTAGTCACGGTAATATAATCTAACAGTATTGTAACTCAGCCGTCTCCCCGAGTTTTATACCTACAGACGCGCCGGGCTCAAAACAGCGATAGGGCTGCTCGCCTCAAGTATTTTAACTACATCTACCTACTCGAAGTTTTTTTTAGTTTTGTGATTGTAAATATTACTTTTTTTTTTAAACAAACAAATAAAAATCATGTAGGTATGTAAGCACCCTAGGAAATGACCTATTGGTTGCACTGTCTACTGTTTTATTTTGTAGTAGACTAAGCAGTAACCTACACAAAGCTGATTCATATCCGCTTCCATTTTTAAAATTACCCCTAAGGTACTACTAATCATAGAATTCAATGAAATATGTAATACATTGTCCCTAACGCAGATAAAAGTGTTTTGCTAGTATACCTACATTAATACTACAGGTGGTACATTTTGAATTTGAAAAATCTTATCTTTATGTGACTTAACGAAGAATTCAAACAGCACGATATTAGTCTACAACGCGTCGCTATAATTATAATTTAAATAAAGAACACTGCTACAAAAACCGTCACCGTCCGTTCGTCACCGCGGCACGATCGCGGCTGTTGGGTACTATAGTGGGTACTGTGTTCGAGGCGCGTAGGTATAACTCGAGTTTTGTGCGTTTGTATGGAGTTAGAATACTGTTAGATATTATTACCGTGGTTTAGTTAACCTTTCAAGTAGGTACCGCGCCCTCTAAAACGTCAATTTGGCTATACGACCGCGCCGTACGACATCATCGCGCGCGCGGTACTAGACATTGAATGTTATCGCTCTGAGAGGTCTTTGTTTATGTTTTCAAGAGTTCGAGTTATAATTTCTTGAAACCCACCGATATAGCCAATATTAAAAAAATATAATAATAACATTTGAGTGTATATTTAGTTTTGTATAGCTCTCTGTTTTGAACGGATCTTAGAATACCGGTTCTATCGACAATTGTAGCGTATTATAATCAAAAAAAAAAAAAATTTTTTAATTTTTAATAATTTTTAATTATTTTTGTATTTTTATGTTCTGTATAATATGAGTTTTCCAATTAAAACTAAAAATATGCATGTATCTATTATAATAATTCCCCCTTTTCAATAGCAAACATTTGCTAAAATCACAGTTTCGCGCGCATTGAAATGAAATGTCCTTTTACTTTTTAATTTGACATCAAATTGGATCAGAAGAAGGTTTCATAGCTGTCTATGATTCGTAAAAATGCAATGCCATTTGAAATAATTGATAAAATGTACTAGGCCAGTGTAAAAAACGTCATAGATTGAAGGACGGAATCTGGACATGAATTCAGGTCGTCGGTAAACAAGGGGACTTTTTTGTAGGACATGAATTCATGTCCTCGGTCGTCGAAAGGTTAAGAGACCTTGCTTTTTTATTTCGAATGAGCAGGGTCAGATAGGCTAGTAACAAGAAAGACCCTTCGTAATGTTTTTCTTATTGGCGCTTTTAAGAAAAACTTTCTGCGACCCAAATTGCCGCTTGCCGCCAAGCGGCAATTTGGGTCGCAGAAAGTTTTTTTTAATTACGCCAAAGCAATGCAAGACAGATGGCGAACGACGCTAGCGCCGCCAACGGCACCAACTACGAACTACACTAATGACAACCGTCAATACGCCAACTTTAATCGGCACATGACATCCTTAAGAAATAATCTTCTTTAATGTAAATCATCTGTATTCATTGGTATAAGCAACTGATTTCTGTCAAAGTCAATCGGCTCAAAAAGACAACACACAACACAACTCATCTGGATATAATATGCATACTTCGGCTTCCTTTTATAAATACCTACCATAGGTACATAGAAAGTCCCAGACGAAAAACAAACATCCGTGTTCACGCACACAAATATTTGCCTTAAACGGGAATCGAACCCTCGACCTTCGGCGCCGGCGTGGCAATCGTTTAGACTCCACCTTCGCTACCGGGTCGTCATAATGCCTGGCTTCACTAGGTTAAAGCCAACCTCAAACCAAAATTACTTTTCCCGCCCTCCCCATTCTTCCAAAACGAAATCTTGGATCCGTCACAGCACCAACCGGAAATACCGTAGAGGGCCGTGATTTAGTTAGGTATTTAACTTTATCTGAATTCCTATTTGCATTGAAGTGTTGACGACAAATCGAAAACCATAACTGCACTCAGTTAGTAATCGTATGCTCTGATTATTATCTATTATATACTAACATTTTAGCGCCATTGGCGATGTCCGCCGACTCCCGCATTGCTAAGGAGCTGCGGGTTCCAAGACAGTTTAGTTTTCCCCAGGACTTCTCGAGTGTTAAAACTCAGTGCCTTCTATGGTCACTGCTGTTGAAGCTGGCTACACAGATTATACAGTAGTGGGAATGAGCGTGGCATAAGTCCCATAAACGACAACCAGACAGTCATACCAAAAAGTAATATTCTTTAGGGGATTAATATTTTTGTCTTTATAGGTACGTAACTTTATAGGCCTTGTTGATGTGAGCATGAATGGGCCGGCCCGACCGGGGAAGTACTACCCTCTCACTGAATATTGACGTAAAGTAACAATCTCTGTACTGTTGAGTGCCGCAGGCCCCATACCCTCTTCCTTCTTCCTCATTCCACACCTCCCCCAATTCCTTTTCTCAACCCAAAGGTCGGCAACGCACTTGTTAACTCCTCTGGTGTGGCTTGTGTCACTGAGTCACCCACGCAGCAATATGACTTCTGTGTGGGGATAGTGTCGTGTATGTCGTCCTTGTACATAATGAATATAGGTCCCAATACGGTACCCTGCGGAACGCCAATATCCACTGAGTGGCACTGAGTGTCAATAATTTTGATGAGTTGCCAATTTTAACGTAAGTACTGTTTCCTACCAGCCAAAGAGCTTTTGAACCATGCAAGTGCTGTACCATAAATACACAATCGCTTTTCAAGATTGAATCGGGACCAGTGATGGAATCGGGACGGTGTCGAAAGCTTAAGCTAAATCTAATAAAATAACTACAGTGCTATCATCTAAAAATGATGATATGGAGAACGTAAGGCATGCAACAGCATCGTCAGTCCATAACCCCGTTCTGAAACCATGCTGCTTCGACGATTAGTTACCCTCCCAATGCATAGACAATATTATATATTTCAGCACTAAAGAGCTTTTAAAATTTTGTTATTAGCATACTCGCTAAAACGAACTATCATCATTTAGTAAATAACAAATAATAGCATTAAAACACTTTACATTAATATTAGGTTCTTATTTAATTAGAAATTTAACTTTTGAAGTCAATTTTAGAGAGATGTTTTACGTGCCACATGTTGACATGTTTCAGCAGGACCTCTTCTGTTTTACAAACATATTCACAGTGTAAACATTTAGCTTGCAGCACACCCTTCGAGATTTGTTCTCTATACCAATTTAAGTATTTGTAATGAAGACAAGAGGCTTCAGCGCATTTGGCACAACAGAACCTGCACGGCTGTTGCTCTAGTTCTTCTTCTTTGTAACTCTTCAAGCAAGTTATGCATTTGCTATCTTTACTAACTGGTTTCTCTATAATATGAGTTTTTGAATCGCTGACCGAGACAATAGTTGTAATATGAGGTGAGCGAGTCATAGAATGTTTGTGATACTTTGTCATGTGTTCAGCTAATCCACCAATCTGAATCACTCGACGACAGAGTTTACATATTTTTCTTACATGTCTAAGTTTGTTAAAATCTTCTCTAAATTTATTGTCTCTATGCACACTTTTCTCGTGTAGCCTCCATGTGTTATACGAAGGTAGAAACAGATTACATATTGAACATTTATATTTTGGTTTCTGCTTCTTAGTTTCATTATTTGAAATAACTTCAGATTTCTTCGCTTCTGGTGCAATGTGTGCAGGATTATACAAATGATGTTTGTCATCATAATTTTCTAATGTAATGAGGACATTTTTCGGTTGCTTTTCGGCGTTCAAAATGTTATTTCGTATGTAACATGATTTATTATACAGATCATTGAGATGGCAATTAAGCATTATCGAAGTTTCTTTTGCTCGTTGTATAAACATGTATGATTGTATAAGATTCTTTGTACAACTGTTACATATTTGTGAATTGGATAGAATTTCATCATTCTGAAAAAGAAAACGCAAATCTCATAATCAGGTATTTCAAAGACGTGGTGAAAAAGTGAGTAAATTATATAAGCACTTACCTCCTTAAACACAACATCTAAGATCTCTAAGACTGTTTTGCTATGACTTCTTCCTCCCACAATGATCTCTAAAGTATCGTTGACCATGTTCATATTGTCCTCAGTACACAAACATATACCACAGAACTGTGTGTTGTGCAGAATGTAGCTCAGTTGACATTTCCAATAACTTGTTTTGTTGTCATGTGCCGTTGGTATGGCTGGAAAATTAAAGTAATATAAAATTGTATGCGTAAAATAATCATGGATTAAACAAGATTTGTGTTATAACTAAGGCATGTTCCCTTTAAAGAAAGTCGATCTAACATTTACACAGAGGGAAGGACAGTAGAAAAATATGTTCTGATCGAGGTGCGGAGAAAGTTTGACGCTTAATACTTTATTGCTTTCTGTAATGGTGCTACATAATGATTACTTAATGCAAGCTTGTATTTATCATATATGAACCCTGTGGGCACAGCATATTAGTTATTCTAGGAATCAACGAAGAGAGGACAACTGAATAGTGTAAGCACTTACGTTGTTCGATGTGGAGGGGTTCAGCGTCAGGCCTAACGTCGTCGTCATGGTCATCACAATTGTCACTCATGGACACATCATCTAAGTCTTCAACAAACTCCACTGCTGAATCTTCCCTGTTTACACTGTCTGCAACTGTCGAAGTGAAATTAAGATGTTTACTATATAGCAAAGTTTACACTACTTGTAAGTTTCCGCTCCTAATATTAAACAAGAGATTGATTATGGGAACTAATAAAAAGTTTAATAAGGCTTGGTGAGATAGATTATAGAGATATTGTTTTCTTTTCTTTAGGGCGATCTTGAGATGTTTCTGCATATCTATCTTTCACCGTCCACCATAGTGACAGTATTTGGAAGATAGATAGTGTACAGTGTATATTGCCACAGTGCTTACCAGTGTCCTGTATAATAATGTTCGCAGAGGTATCTTCTTCGATGGCGGTTTCAATCGTGGCCTCTTCAAGTGTGGACGTTTCTTCGACAACGTGGTCTGTTGTTTCAGTCTCTGGCGGCTTTTCCTCATTCGACAGATGTTTTCGAATACGATCTGCAACAATGGAAACACGTAATTTATCATTTATATCTTAAAATCCGTAACAGGTAACAGATTTCCAAGCATTGCACTTCCAAAGATGATCCTCCTAGCGTTATCCCAGTTAAAACTGGGGGTTCGATTTCTAGTCTTACCCGGGGGGCGATTCAGAATCTTTCGATATCTCATTTGACATTCGATTCGGTTAATTGTCGAACGGGCTACCTCATTTTTTGTCAAAACTTTCGCATTTCCTATCAATTTTATGCATTCAGTATGAAGTAAATTAATAAATAAACGGAATTCAATGAATATTTGTTCAAAATATCTCTTATAGGCGGCTAAAAGACGAGGACAATAATTTGACATATCGTACGATTACTTATCGTGACATTCTGAATCGGCCTGCTGATTTGACTGAATATTAGCTTATCCACAGAACGACTGCCTGCCTGCACTTCGCAACTCAAAGGGATAGCTATATTCTATGATTAACCACCTCTAAAGATTACGAGTCACGAGTTATGCTAAACAGAAAGTAGCGAAAGCGCCAGCGGGCAAACTTAGCCACTTCCATGCATGTTTTGGGTAGCTGCAATGTTAGAAATATAAAAAGAAAAAATATATAATAATTAGAAGGAAAACTTGGACACCGATTGGCTAGTGGAGAGTAGAGAGACCAAAATCCTCCTATCAGAGAGCCCCGGAATCAATCTAACATACGGCGGCCACCACTGAGTTTTCGAAGTTGTGCGCGTATAAAATTGTATTGTTAATTGTTGCTTGTTCAGTGGAGTAGGAAACCAACGTGTCTGAAATTCCTCTGCAAAGTTATTCATACACCTGTGAAGCCCCTAAACTGTTATATAAAGCCCTGAACTTTGTCACAATAACAGATTCCTGTCATATTCACAATGTCCCAACGTTAGCGACCCTGTTGAGATTCGTACCGCCGAAAAACCAAAATATTTTTTTCTCAAATTCTAAAATATCAATGTTAAGACACATTTGTCGCAGAACCGGTAACCGTTGGAGTAGTCATAGAGCATGACTACTCCAACGGTTACCGATGAGTGGACACCGTTCACACAGTGCCTTGGCAAACGTAGTGTAGGACGTCCAGCTAGGTGGCGTGACGATATAAGCCAAAACATAGAGCAAAGTAATAAAATATAAGTCAAAGTGGCTGGCAGCAAATACTACAATATATATTCGGGATAGACAGGAAACTCTCCATTTGCATTTATACTTACAAGCGCCATCTAGTTTATAGCTACAAGAAACCGCTGACATGTAACGTTATACATATCTAAAATTATATTTATACAACCTGTACGGTTATAATAATTAATAAAAAACCTATAAGTAAGTACATTTTACAAAAAAAAAAGATGTTGTCAATGCTACACTAAATTATGTAACAAATTCTTCAGTTCAACTGAAAGATAATTATGGTATATCAGGAATAAAACAATAAAATTAACTTTGTAATAATTATGTTGTTTAATAAATTAATTTAGCTTCTTTTCTTGCCTCTATTTTTGGAATAGGGCCTATGAGCTTTTTCTTTCATATGGTCCGTCATAATATGCCAAAATAGTGATTTGCCCGTGAGTGTATTGCTGACTTCGGAGCACCAAATTATTAATAAAAAAATGGTACTTATATTTAATAAGTATTTACTCAAATTCTCTTTGTGGTCTTGACAAGATAAAAAGTAATATCCAAAGTTATTGATGCTATTAGTCTTATGTAATTGGCAAAATTTCTTTTGTTTGGATATTTTGTTTAGTTTAGTAAGAAAGCGGGTCGACCGTTATACTTGTACGTAACATACACCAACCCGCAATACCTTCAGTACACCCGTGAACATGGCGCTTGCAACAGAGCCGAAATATCGGTTACACAAAACAAAGGTACGTGGTTATCCCGAAAGACAACTTCAAATATTTTTTTATTATTTCATTACTTAGATAATCAACTTGGGCAAAGAAATCGAATAACGCCTTAGTAGGATAGCACAACCATTTTTGCTACCATATTCTTTTGACTTCATATATTGATGAAAGCTATGCAGTCCTTCAGACTCAAAGTCGTTTTTACATACGGCACAGCTTTTGTATATATTTTTCTTAGCTAGATGTGCTATCCACCCACTGCAATAACCTATTCCTGCACACTTCAAGATCCGATGGTGCCTTACTAGTAAGCAGAGCTTCCGTGTCTAAAATAATCATATGAAAATGATTATTCTCTATTTCTTCCTCACATTCAGTAGGAGGATTATTGTCTCCATGGTTCACTTAAAAATATTTTAATGATTGGAAGCAAACACTGTCATCCGTTTCGCAATTAGAACCTACTGAATGTTGAGATGACATATTATTAATCAGTAACGTTTTATATGCTCCTTCAAACGCTGACGCTGTTGGCATAGTATCGGTACATCCATGAGCTCGAATTGCCCCAAAGCAGTATTCTATTGGATCTTGATTAAAATGTCGCAGCAATAGACAGTTAACACCTTTGGAATATAAATATTTTACAATATTTTTAAAATGTTCCATAGTTTTTATCCACGTGGCGAGAGGCAGCACTACTCCTTTGGCATTTATAAATTTAATGGATTTTAATATTGGTATGCTTTTAGTTCCATAATTCATATTCCTTTCCATATTTGACTGTAGCTGCCATTGATGCTGTCGAAGAGGTCATCAAAAAATAGAAGCAGGCCTGCGGTTTGCTTTCTTTTTCCAGAGCACCCAATTCTGTAAAGAAACACATATCACATAAACATAGATTTTTATTACATAACTTCACGCCTTTTATCCCCGAAAGGGTAGGTAGAGGTGTATTACACAAACACACAGATTTTTATTAGTGACTTGCTTTTCTAGGCAAAGAATATCAAATTCATAAACAAACAAAAAAATAAACTGGTTGACCTTATGGTCAGCAGCCTTGCAAAGGTGGAGGTTGTGGGTTTAATCCATCCATACCGAACCTTTGTGTCATGTCGATAATTATTTGATCTGTCATCATCATCATCATCGCCCTACAATTTTCCCGGTTGCATCCAAATTATATTTTGACAGAAATTCCTTATAATTTGTCACTAAAAATCTTGACAGAAAACCTTAGTAACATTTTCCGAGCCCGAACTGGGAATCAAACCTCATGATCAGCAGTTGTTTAAAGAAGAGCGCCTCCTACTATATAAGTGCAAAGGTACTCTGTGAGAGCGCCTATGCTCTAGATTCACAGTAGCTTCACAAAGTTTTTTATGTTTACAAATACAGCGACGCGAAGGAGCAAGCTCAAACTTAACGCGAACGTGTGAAAGTGTTTGTAACGCGTTCGATACAACTATACGGAGGAACACAGTTCAACTCAACGTAAATAGCAGGTGCACATGCGAAACAAACTAGAAAAATACAAATAAATCCGTCAGAAGCTCAAGCGCCGCCATTTGTATTGAAACTGTTGCCATTGTGACTAGTAATGGCAATAACGGTTGTTTTGCAATAATGAATTATCCTGTTGCGTTATTATGTAATAACTGTTATTGTAAACTGTTGTCGTTATCCTGTTATTGTTTCACAAACACTGTAAAGAAAGCATTGGTCCGATATATACATTAAATATGTATACTAGCTGTTGTCGGCGGTTTCGCTCGCACACTTATATACACATACTTACAACATATATGCTATAGACGATAGCATATATGATGTTGTTAGTATGAATATAAGTAGTACGGTAATAATTTATACAAGTATTATGAAAAGGTGGTAAAGTTTATAAGTTTGTTACAAACTTATAAACTTTACCACCTCTACACAAAGTCCTTTATTTACAATAACTTGTGTCCACTCAAACACACAATCACACAATATTGTCTATAATTTGCTTTCGCTCGCGTAACAAAAAAAAATCGATGCGAATTTACGCGATTACTCAAAGTATCTGTTACTGACAACGACAACAGACAACAGTGACAACTGACAACCTGACAAGCCATAACAATAACAGGATAACTAAAATAATAAGATTCCCAAAAATAATTTAAGCAAGTATGACCTTTATTACGTTTCGTGAAAGATTATAATGCCGTAAGGTTGGCGCTGGGATAGTCACGAGGCTCGGGAGCGGCGACTCGGCGAAACTCAAGCGCACATGCGCCTATCGTCATCTCTCTCACACACTCGTGGTGTGCATATTGCATGCCTACTCTTACCTATCCTGTTGTCATTTTAGCACGATAACAGTTTATAATGATAACAGGATAACTCAGTATGCAATAACTCATTATTCATTACGCTCAAATAATGCATTACCATAACTGTTATTGTAATAACGACCATTACTAATTGTGACGACCGGTTGGCGCAGCGGGAGTGTACGCGACTGCTACGCCAATGGTCGCGGGTTCGATTTCCGCTCACGTCAAACATTTGTGTGCATGAACATGGATGTTTGTCTTGGTCTGGGTGTTTCTATGTATAATATGTATGTACACTCGCGGACACGCAAATCGCACATAAACTTATTTTTTGATAAAAGTATGCAAGATAATTTTTTCACTTTCGCACTAATCAATTTTCGCATGAACACGCGTATGTGTCAATTTGCTCCCTATAAAAACCGGTGCCACCCCTATTTCTTATCGGTCGCTTATCAGAAGTTGACCGGTAGACATCTCTGCAAACAGGACTAATTGTTATCAAGAAATTATGGATACCACATCTGAAGTAGCCGCTCAAGTCATCGCCCTGTACAACAAGGGCTTAGTTAGCGAGCAGTCGCTGCCCAGCTTCATCTGAGCCAGTCTGCTGTGTCCCGGATACACAGAAGGTTTAAAAAAACCGGAGCCTTCAATCGGAGACCAAGATTAAACCACCCGAGGAGTACCACTGAGAAAGACGATCGTTTCATTGTCTTGTCATCACTGCGAAATCGGCACCTTACGGCCGTTGAACTGCAACAACAGCTGAGACATGTTCGGGGGGTAGCTGTCAGTGAGCGGACAGTTAGAAGACGCTTGAGGGCAAGCAACTTGACTCCAAAAAGACCTGCCACGGTACCAAAATTGACTGCAAACCACCGCCGAGCGCGCGTTCAATTCGCTCGAGAGCATCTCGATTGGAACGTTGCGCAATGGCAGTCAGGTTTATTCACCGACGAGTGCAGAATGTGAGAATGTGTATACATGGCAGTGACAGAAGGTCCAGGGTTTACAGGCGTCCGGGTAGGGGTCGCAAACCGGGATACCGAATTTCGAAAATATCGGAATACCGGGCCAAATTTAGGTCTAATTAATACCGGTATTCATTTCACAAAAACCGGGATATTCGGTATTTTCGGTTGCAGTAAAATAAATAAAAAGCAAGTACAAATAGAAAAAGTTACGCGCGCGTGAGTTCGTTCACCTTACGACAAGACCGATGAAATATGAGTTAGTTGCTCGTGAACTTGTAACTTCTCTGAAACCAAGGGTTAAGGAACGAAGGTTGCTTCAACCTTAAATTATCTACATAACCCAAAAACCTATTTCGATTCAGCAATTGAATACCGTGATGTATTTTTTAGGCCAGATTGCACAGAGATGAGAAAACACATTGTGGATATTGTCAAACCTAAAGAAAATATTTAATCTGGAATCTACACATGATGTTACTGTTTCTGCATATGATGATCTCCCTTCAGTTTCAGTGCCGCTAAAGAAACAGTTATAAATGGCGGTGAAAAAGCAAATGCTAAATCAGAAGAGCACATCAATAGAAACTGCACCTGACTTTGACACTTTAATCAAAATAGAAATGGCTCTTTACGAAAACGGTGGGTTTTAATAAGCATTCCACCAACCAGTGTAGAGTCAGAGAGTCCTCTTCATCGGGTTACTTGTGTTATCATTTGCGATCAAGATTGAGTGATAAAAGTTTAGATACTTTACTGTTTCTACGATCTCATTACGAGGCTCAACCAAAAATTTAAGGGAGATTTAATAATATTTTGATTACCTCTTTATTTCGTTTCGATTTGGACTGATTTTAATTCAAGCATTTTTATTATTTTGTTAATTAGAATATTATTTGATGATTAGTAAATCATATTAAAAGTTAATTTTATGTTTTATGAGAATTTATTAGAAGTGTATTTTTTTCGTTCGTTTTCTTTATGTTGAGACTGTTATGAGATATTTAAGTTTGATAGACATTTTATTTTTGGAACTGATTCCTACTTCCTAGTCAAACACTACATTTAATTAAAGTATTTGAACTAGTTAACCTAAGTTATTTTAATAAAGGAATAAAAGGACATTTAGTATTGGTACAGTATTGTTAAGAACTAACTGATTGATTACCAACACATCAAACAATAAACCTTGTGTCAATGAAAATTTTGTTTTATTTAGAAGATAAATTCATTTAGGTACCTCCGGAAACTAACTTTATTATAATAAATTTGCTAACTTTAGCTTAATCCCGGAAATATCGAAAATACCGGATTATCAGTATTGGTCTGGAGCCAATACCGAAAATACCGGTTTTGCTTAAATGATTCGGTATTGCGACCCCTACGTCCGGGTGAGCGGTTTGCCTAATGTTGTTTCGCCGAAACGGTCCCATTTGGAGGAGGTTCCACTATGATGTGCGCTAGCATATTGTTGGAGGGAAAAACGGAACTTGTTTTCGTTCCTGGAGGTGGTTTGACGGCTGATCTCTACATCAGAAATATTCTCCAGGATCACGTTGTTCCCTACGCAGGCTTTGTCGGTGCAGAGTTCATCTTCATGCACGCCAATGCCCGATGCCACACGGCTCGTACGTATTTACATGAAAATCAAAACTATTTTGTGAATTTGTGATTTTTAAAATTTGTACTACATCATATGATATTTATTTAAGGTCATATTGTTTAAAACTTTGTGTAAAACAATAACATTTTGGTATAGGTCAATTGTTTTAGCAACATTATTTAATAAGGACAATCTAGCTGTTAGATTTAAGAACAAATTATTTAGGTCATATTGTATGTATTTTAGAAGGACATTCTTTCAATAAATGTCCTTGGTGGGCGGTATGTTAAGCGCCAAACAAAATAATATAAATAGTTCGAGGTCGACCTCGATAGATGGCGTTGTGCTGTTCGCCTGAATCGCGCTATGGTTTTGTTACCGCGGCCACTATATAAGCTGACACGATTATTTAATAAAAAACTTGAACCAGTAGGTCAACTCAGATCAGAATGTAGTTGTTTTATTTCACCTAGTATTCACACCCGCCCTGAAGTTCACGAACTCAAATACCATATTCGGTATTTTTCAATTAGTTTACAAAATAAAAGAGGCATTTCAAAATTGTATGAAAAGTTCTGAGGATTAAGAGACAAGAGTATTTATACCCAGCTTTTCATACGAAGGTTTTATTCACGAATGAGTAAAGACATTAGGATAAAACTTGGTACATTTATGCTGGTTGTTATAGCAGAGATAGTAAAACGAATACTAAGGTGTGAAAGAGACACATTATATCGCACCGAAAACTTCAAAAGTAAAAAAGAGATGTCCAATGTACGTGTTTGACGCTCAATTTAATCGATTTTATGGATATTGGTTAAAATTAATCAAAAAGAATATATGTGTATTCAATTACATATAAAGATTGAAAATGTGTTCCAACTCATATAAGTAAATCGGGTCTTTAAACCGAGAAAATAAATTTTATTACATTTGTTTTTTTACTTAAAACAAAATCTCAATATATTGCTTGGTTTGATAAATCTATTTCTTTTTATATCTTATTGTTCTTTTATTATTATAACAAAAATAAATGAATTCAAAATCAATTATAAAACTAATCGATTTAAATCAATCCTAAAAAGCATTACTGCGCCGCCTTCTGCGCGAACTTCAGACTCGCCATCGTTAAACGGCTGTACTGTAACTGGGGCAGTTTTTATTGTCCGATACAATGAATTTAAGTAAATATTTTTTAGCAGATTTGTTACTAAGATTTGGAAATATATACATACAGCGTGAAAATTTATCAAAGGATTTTCTCAAAAAAGCGCATAACAAATGTATAAATCATTGTCATTAATTGTACAAACGGTTATTTAGTCTGAAATTAGTAGATCTAAGATGATGATGATCTCAATCAGGAAAATAGCTGATAAAATTATGACATACATACATACATAGACTCACGCCTGTTTCCCGGAGGGGTAGGCAGAGACTACGGAACGCCATTTGCAACGATCCTGACATACCTCACTTGCTTCACTCACTCCCATCAGGTTTCTCATGCATGCTCTTCTGTTAAGGGTACTTCTGACTTGTCCTTTTTTCAGGATGTCTCCAATCTGGTCAGAGAACGTTCTCCCTTGTCCTGTCCCATTCACACTAGCCTGATATATCTTCTTTGTCAGTCTATCGTCATCCATCCTCTCCATGTGCCCAAACCATCTTAACATGCCTTTCTCAACTCTTGTCACTACTTCTTCTTTTACCCCACACCACTCTCGTATCACACAATTCTTTACTCTGTCGGTCAAAGACACACCACACATACTTCTCAGTGCTCTCATTTCTACAGCATTTATTCTACTTTCAAATCTCTTCTGCCATACCCAACTTTCACTACCATACATAAAATTATGAATAAAGATTAAATTAAAATATAACTGTTGTTTTCCAAACTAAAATTCAATGATAAAGCTGATTTTATTCTATACATCAGTTGGTTTATGGCTTGAGAATGTTTTCATAACTTTATATAAAATATATAATATATAAAAACTAAAGCAAACAATATTATTAGTGAATATTGGCAATGATACATAAATGTATTTAATTTCATTCAGGAGAAATACATAGTTGCTATTGTTAAGAATTTCAAACAATAAGTTCACCCTATTACATGCCTTAAATTCATAGCTGACGTAATTTATAATAGCCTTATACATGATTACATAATATTTTATCTTACCAAGCAGAAAGAGTGATGGAACTGCTAGTGCATTCAGACGGTTGTTGCGATTCCGATCCCTTTCAGTAAAATGTCTGTCACATACTCTCATCTTCTTGTAATCAAAATCGCATTCATCTTTACCACTAACAACTCGAACCCAGGCTTTGAATTGTTCAGGGAACTTGTTAGGGTTAGGGAATGTGTGAAGTACACCTCCTGAAAATCCAAGTGGAATTTAATATGTATATTGGACATACCTAATACTTTTATAAAATGCATTAAGTAAGTTTTGATTGCAAATATAAGAAATTCCAATTGGTTTTATGGTATGACTTTGCTTTAGTCTGCAAGATTATAGGTTAGGTAGAACCATTTCTAATGTGTTTTTATAAATAACTTTGGTGGGAAATTCATTAAGAAAAAATATTTCATCTCATGAATTAGGTAAGAACCATTACAGATGTTGATGGAGCCCCAATATATTTTTACTAGAAAGGTAAGAGTTATCTTTATAAATCTTAATCATAAGAGCTTCCTAATCCGGAGTCCTGCCGGTTTTATTAGGAAAACATCATCTTTTTCATAGTTTCCTCTTTTTGCAGACATTTGTTTTTTTTTGTATCATGTCTGTTACTCACTTATTTGTGTGTTCTCAAAATTATTGAAATACTATAATATGCAAAAAGATAAATTGGGTGTAATAACTATCTAATAAATTGACTCTGGCGGAACAGATACATACATATTTTGGTAATAGGTAGCCACTCCTATTATACCAACATGGTACTACAATGGTATGCAAGCAGTAAATCAAGTTAGAAAAGGTTACTATTTTAACCATGTTATGGTCTCATGTCGATTGTTGACTAAAGCATGTGATTGTTTCACGGCGAATTCAGAAATTATAAATATTTTGAAAGTCGAGACAGTCAATGAAACAAACCACAGCAGTGTCACATCCAACATTAACAACGATAAATATACAATACATGAACATTTACTGCAATTATTATGGATTAAACACAAATGCATATTTATACTCACTAGTTGGTGTACATCCAAAAGCACAACGCCTCGGCATTTTAAATTTTTTACAAAATAATGTCTAAAGCGTCTGTATCGCACAATACAACACAACAACAAAATGTGGTTCCCGAATAAAAAACTAGACAATAACAGGGAGGAGGGCGGACCTCTACTCAACCTAATTAATTGTAGCTTTAACACAACCGATAATCCAAATCAAATTGGCAAAAGATAATGAAAACTACAAAAATACGTAAACGCCGAAAGTAGTAGGCGATTCTGACAGCTGAAAAAAATGTTGCCAAGGTGCAAGTTGTTAACTTGTTCAGGAAAACAAAGAAATACAATATAATATTCTTAAATTAATAGTCTTAAACGCTCACAATGTGTATATAAATATTTATATGTTCATTATTTTTTTTATATTTGATAAAAAATCATTTGGTATTAGTAATACACAAAGGCTACTGACATTAGCGCCATCTAACGAGTCTGTACGTACTACATGCTACTTAGTTTACGTGGACATTCTACTAGATGTACCTAGTATCAACGCAACGCCACAAATTGAGCGCCAATGGTTTGTTCGGGACCAAAGAGTAAAGTAACCAGAAATTGTATATAAAAAAATGAAAAATACAAGGTATCTATATAAATTTATATCTCTACTAATATAATAAAGAGGAACAATTTCTGTTTTGTATGTTTGTAACGAATAAACTAAAAAAGTACTGGAACAATTTTATAAATTCTCATTCTCGACTTTATAATTTACTGTTATAGTGCGATGATATATTATTATATCCCTGAGTAATTATTTCTAGAAAATATTAGGGTTCCTTACAAAAATATAAAAAAATATCTTTCATTGCGTGCGCTGCTTGATCTATTAATCTATACATATAATACACATAAATAAAATTGGCAAAGTGTTACTGGGTTTTTCCAAATCCAGTAGCAGCACGGAGTCTGGTGATGTGCCCGGTAACGGCAATATTATGTGGGACCTAAAATATTCATAGAGAAATGTGGGTGTAATATTACACTCTGCTTACCCCTTCGGGAATACAGGCGTGAGTCTTTAAATAAAATAAATTCTCAAGACGACTGATTCAATACCTGTAAATTATATGTTCTACCTATCATTTAAATTGAACATACCATTCAAGAGATAAGTATAATGAATGTAAAAGTAAGGCATGGGGAGTGCCTCAAAAAAATGTAGGTAGAAATTAATTACTTAAGTTCTACCTACATATAACTAAAGTATACTGTTTACTCATATATAGCATTTCGCAGTCCATTGCTGGACATGATGGTCACGGTATTAAAAAGTCAAAAAGAAGATTTGGCCTAGGTACCATATATAACCATGCTAGCCTGATGAGTTGGTACGGAGTTTTATGTAGTGTTTGCTGTATCTTTGCAAAGTGACTATATACTTTTAAATGAGCTATCAAATTCAAGGATTATTAAAATTACATATATAGCATACTAGATTTATAATAAGGTACCTGGTAGATGCAATGTCGGCATTGCTAATGCATTCAGACGCTTGAAACGGTTTCTATGTGCATCGGTAAAATGTACATCGCATATCCTCTTCTTTGTGTAAATATCATCATCAGATAACATTTCCACATTCTTTCCAACAAGATTGACCCAGGCACGAAAACGCTCAGGAAATCTTTTAGGGTTGGGAAACGAATGCATCACAACACCTGAAATCGACAAATGGACTTATTACATAAATTGTTCTTTACTAAATGCTTTTCTACATTGATGATGGGAGGTAATCATATTAAAAAAAAATTTAACCTGCTATTACAAAACAGTGAAAACTACTCAGAAATAGCTTGGGATGCATGTATAAATACAAACAGTCACAAATAAGTACTAAATGATATTATTTACTCAAATGTAGACTTCATGAATAGTCTATTCAAGTAGGTTCAAGGTTAAGTATGTAATAATAGAATTATTACATATCATATACTTAAACATGATAATAATTTATTCTATATGAAAATGATGATGATAAGAATTCTTTATAATAATATACCTTAGCTGCCAAATTATTATTCGTTACTGTCTTCAATATTAATATTATGTTATCAGACAGGCAGTTATAAAAACTGTAGTTTTAATATGATAATGGATGATAACCAAAACGATATCATCATATTTGTCAAAAAAGTCCACTACTGGACGTAGGCCTCCCCCATGGTTTGCCACAAAGACCGGTTTTCAGCCAAACGAATATAATTACATGCAGAAAAATATGAAAATGCCGGCTTGAAAGTATATAAAAATTTGTAACTTACCAGTATTGGCGTTTTTGCATCCTATTGCACAATGGTGAGGCATTGTATCAATATTATCAACCAACACACCACAGAATAGCGTCTCGAATAAACAATAAATAGGTACAGACAAAATGGAATAATCACAAACGAGCGCGGCTGCAAATTGCAAAGGCCATAATTATTGTAGCTTGTACCTACTATGTAAACTATTGTAAACAAAAACAATAAACATTGTAAACTTTGAATTGTCAAAAATGTCCTGATATGTTTGTGTTGCCATAGTAAATATTGAGTAAACTTTTGATTTTAGACTAAAAATGTGTAGTAATTTTGGGGCGAATTTTAATTGTACCAAAAAATTTATGCTTTGCTAAAATTAGTTCTGTAAGCATACAACTAGAATTGTTAATTCCTTATAAGCGG
The DNA here is from genome assembly GCA_944739405.2 of Euclidia mi. NCBI lineage: Eukaryota > Metazoa > Arthropoda > Insecta > Lepidoptera > Erebidae > Euclidia > Euclidia mi. The sequence continues at coordinate 38,544,291 of OX123205.2, read as the reverse complement.
TAGCTAGCCAGAAGCGGTCCTGGCGAGCAGGCTTCCACTGATAGTGTGTCCTTGTCTGACTTCGTGCCAGATCAACTAACCATTGGGTTTGGTAAAAATGTTAGAAAATTTTATTTTTTTCTTTTTGTTTCACTAAAATGAATGATTGATAAACTTAGAAACGTATTTAAATATTTTTATAGTTCATATAATTAATAATAAATATTGTATAATAGGTAGGTACCTATATAAAGTTGTACCTATATATATCGCGGAGGTCAGACAGGCAGTCGCTCTGTGGAAAAGCTAATATTCAGCCAAATCCGGCTAGACTAGATAGCGGACGCTAGATTGAAACTGGGATAACGCTAAGAGGATGATGATGATATAAAATTGTATATAAAAATAACCCATTAATACTGAGTCAGAGTAGTACTTAAATGTTTGGGCCTGGTAATACAAAATGTAAGATGGCGACTTGCTCGCTTGCTTGTTCGATTGATTGTCATGCTTCGATTGGTGGTCGGCGTGGTCGCCTCATTAGAAAGAGACACTGTTTTAGTCATATTCGCATTAAAATATATTCGTAATATTTAACATTAAGCATAAAAAAGAAAGTAGGTATTAAGTAGAACTTAGTTATTTTAATCTATAAGCAGCGGCGGAAATAAATTATAATAAATGTAAAGGATTTTACTCCGACAATACTATACTGAACTGTGATCGCTGCTTGCGACAGTGCGGTATTTATGCGGCATCGGTGCGGCGTCAGTGCGGCGTCGACGCGGTGGCGATGCGGTTTTGATGTGAATACACAGTATTGCGGTGCGGCACCGGTGCGGGTCCGGCGTCGTATACAGTAAGCCTAAGACTAGAGAGAACATGCTCGCCATATTTCCTTATACCGAACGTGCAACATGTAATGTCAGTTGGTCTTGGTCTTAGTTGGTTAATTGGTTAATCATAACGTCTAATTACGCGTCTCATTTAAAGAGGCATAGAATCTTTGACTGCATTCTCTAAATAGCCGTGCTGTCAAATCCCATCATTAAGGAGTGATGAGATGTGACAGTGAAAGGAGATATCGATGTTTTTTGAATGAGGGATAAATACGGAAACAAACTATCGGACATGAATGTAAAACTGAATCGTACCCGCAAGCTTCGGCGTGGCAGTCGGTTGCACTCACGCCAACTGGGTTGTCAAAGTAGTTCACTGCTGTACTAATATTTACATAAAGGCGAATTATTTGAGCTGGCGGATCACAAATCGGATTACCTACAACTCTAAAAAAATCGAGCTGTGTCCAACATAAGCGATAGCAAGCAACGTGATATGATGCGAATGCGACGCACACAAATTGCCAAAGCCTGCCGCATTAGCCAATCTGGTATAATTCGTACAATACATAATCTAAGTGACAGTTACTTAGTATCGCATCGCAACGCATCGCTCATTAGTTTACGAATACTTTTTGTCAATAGATTTTATGGCTAAAACGAACAATTAAACACGTGAAATTTTTTAGTACTGTCTGTCTGACAAGTCTTTGCAAAGCACTGTCCGGCGTCGACAGCAAAAACTACAATTTCAATATTTTAGTTATTTACTTCAACGGCTTAATCGACACATACTAAAGTTAGACATTTGACCAAAAATATTTATCGATAAATCATAACTGTTACGAACAACACTCGGTTTCCTAACTCTATGTTTTGTCTACTGTTTGGCTACCACGAGGCTGCTATAAGAGCGTGCTGCTTAACCTATCGATAGCTCTTTCTATCATACTGCATGGGCCATTAGAAAGAAGATATCAATCATAGCAACCGCTGTTGTTATTTTGGTGTTACTTCTATGACTTAAGGTTATATTTCTTTGAGTTTCGTTTCACGTTTTTGACGTAAAACCTAAAAATTACATTTCAAAAAAGCATAAAAATTACGTTCCGTTTTGCATAATTGCGAAAGTATTTAACAATTTTTGGAAATTGTTTAAAAATAATTAGACGCAACTCCGGCAACCAAAATTACTTTGAAGGGATTAAGACTAACTCCCTTAAGCCCCTATACCACCAATACCCCCACCCCCCCCGTGGGATCTCCACCTTGTCGTGGTGGGGGGCTCAGTAACCGTGGATTGGTCACCCGCGGCGAAGCTAAGAGGGATCCAGTAGCGGACGCTCCGCGTGGGCTTGGAAGGGCCCGCGCAGGATGCGTCCAACGGTGTGGGTGCGGGGGAGAGTTCTGTCTGTCCCTCGTAGTCAGGTGCGGTCGCGGGAGGAGAGGCGTGTCGGTGTTGCGTTGCCGCGCGCCCTATCTCCCGCGACCAAATGGGGGCGCACTATTCGATGCGTCACGGTGGGCCGCAGAGGAAGAGGAGATGCGGTGTTACGTTGCCGTCCTCCCTATCCTCTGCGGCCGCTGGGTGTTCTGGCAACACCTTAATCCGCCGCCAAGGGGGTTTTGTTCGGGGCCCGCCTAACCATCTAGCGGGCCAATGCCCGTCGGAGGGTGGTGAGGGCGACGGATGCTTCGGCGATGCCCTACCCTCCGACACACGGGTAGGTACATGAGAAAGTCGAGGTGGTTTTAGTGGAAACACCACATACTCCAGCTCTCATTTCCCCCAAGAGTCGGAGATCCGAAGGGATTTTCCAACTCGTAAAACAAAAAAAAATAAAAATAAAATACCACCAATACCCGCAAATTCAGGCGACTCGTTTTAAAATCCAAACTATTCCAAACTGGTATAATGTCATAATGCCTTTGAAATAGACCGGCAACTTTGACATTTTAGGCGACGCAAACGCCACCTTTTTAACTTACAGGCATCTTATTGCCGCCTAATTTACAAAATTTGCCTCAAGATGACCTTTAAGATTAAGTATGTTAGTCAGGTATTATAATTATTTTGGAAATATAAATAAAACGATAGAGAATGCTTATAATAAGTGACGTTTATTTAACAACATCTACGGCAAAAAGATCACAAAATTTATGCTAAAATCACTAAATAAAAATATAATGATTGAAACATAATTATACCTACCTATTTATTAATTTGTTTATTATTTTATTTGTTTTCATTCCTCATTTATGTGTATGCGTCTCTTTGATCCCCTGCTTTTCAAAAAAACGTTACGAGCTGCGTTCTTAAACATATTATCATTTCATCACTGTCGTAATATTGTGGTTTTACCAGTAAAAAGGCCAACTTCCTGGCAACAGTTGTTAATAAAAGATTGAATACTTCTTGTATTCATATAAAATACAATTTGTTTTGAATAAAATAACCAGTACTTACTATAATTTTTACAAAGTTTGATATAGTTGTTTTGCATAAAATAGGGGATTACAAAGGAATGTCTATATTATTCTAATGTAGAAAAAAGTTTATCACTGGTAGATAGAACATTTTGAAATGAAATCATCATCAGCCTTTAACAGTCTATTGCTGGACTAGGCCTCTCCTTTAAAGGAGGATTTGGCCTACTATACCACGCTGGCCTAACAGGTTGGTATAGGGTTTGTATCAAGTTTTCCTTCTCTTAGAGCGGGCGTACACGGACTGCTCGAGCAGTTAACGGCTGACCGACGTACACGGACCGCTCGAGCGGTCGGCGTTGACTGCTTGAGCAGTCGGTTGTTGACTGCTCGAGCTGTCTCTACCAACCGCTCAAGCAGTTGAATTTCTACCGCAGTCTAGTCATGGATTCTGACGAGGAAGCACTGCTTTTGCTGCTTCTGCTCAAGCGGAGACGACGGCGGCGACGACAAAAGAGAAAATTTTGGGTTCATCCAATTTTGGAATTAAGAGAACAACATGGACAATTCCATCATTTGTTTATGGAACTAGAAAAATTTTCAACTATTTTAGGATGTCAGTGTCTTCGTTTGATAAAATGAATAATATACTAAGGTCTAAAATTAAACGTGAAGACACAATCATGAGGAGAAGTATCCAAGCAGAAGAAAGACTAGCAGTAACATTGAGGTTCGAAAAATAAATAACAATTATTTAAATTTTTATTCATTAAAAATATTGGAAAATAATTCATCAGACATTACTGAAGATGATGAAAGGTCTTCATATTGAGAGTTTTGGTCATCAGCCGCTGATGTAGAGGGGCCAGTCGCTGATTTAGAGGGGCCAGTCGCTGATGCAGAGGTAGAGGGGCCAGTATTATAACCATATTGTCCACGGTAATCATAACGTGAATTCTGTGATGAATATCCCGTGCTCGCAGGATATATGTGATTTGTCATCCCTTTAAAGTATTTAATTACGTTAAGTATTTCTGTCTTAGCATCTAATTTATACTGCTCATAAATTTTTTTAAACTCGCCAACTAATGACAGAAAAAACAATTTATCTTCATCTTCAACAATGCGCGAATTCTGTGATTTTTCATCGAAGCGTTTAGCTAATTTTTCAATTAAGACGTTCTCATCTGTGATTATAGTATTTAATTTTCTTTTGTTTCTTTCTTTGTTTATTTTATTTTGACGATTTTCACTTTCTTCAGACGTAATTTCAGCGTGCTCACTTTCTTCTAAACTGTTTGTTTTATCGGGTCTATCTTCTATTATTACCTTTAAAAAAGACATCTGCTGATAATATGCATATGGCCGAATGTTTAGGGCTGCTGAACCACTCTTTGGTTTAATTTTTTTAGCATATCTGGTGTACCCATCTCTTAATGTCTTAATTTTTTTCTGTATTAACATGGCTGTAACAACAAAAAAATATTTATTGGTACAATTTATTGATTAAAAAATATGTTTTTACAGGTATTTGGCAACTAGATGTACATTTATGGATTTGCAATATAGTTTTAGAATAGCATCAACAACAATTGGTAAGATAGTAAGGGATGTTTGCAGAAATATATGGATACATATGAAGGATATGTGTATGGAACAACTAACTGAAGATAAATGGAAAGACATAATAAATGGTTTCAAAAAAACTTCTAAGTTTTTCATTTTTCGATAATACTTCTAGCAGTATGTGATAGTAATTATATGTTCACTTTCGTGGATATAGGCTCGTATGGAAGGCACGCTGACTCGACTATTTTCGAAGAGAGTTGTCTATATAAAATGTTACAAGAAAAAAAGTTAAATCTACCTCCACCTTCTGCAATATCGCATAATGGACCAGTATTACCGAATGTGTTTATTGGGGATGAAGCATTCAGCTTGCAGGAAAATTTAATGCGTCCATATGGTGGCAAGAATTTACCAGAGAAAAAAAAATTAACTATCGGTTATCACGTGCTAGGCGATATATTGAATGCACGTTTGGCATTTTAGCTAATAAATGGCGGATCTTCCATAGACCACTTAACGTCAGTGTTGATTTCGCAGTGGATATAGTAAAAGCATCATGTGTTCTTCACAACTACGTAAAACAACGAGATGGAAATAAATTTGAGGATACGTTTGAGGGTCTTCCTCACTCTATAGTACATTCAACCCAGCAAGTTTGCCCAGGTGGGCCCAGGGTGGGTGGCAAGTATGTTAACAACAATCCGTGAAGAATTTGCTAATTACTTTGTGAGCGAAGAAGGCAAACTAGATTGGCAATGGAATATGATATAAATCAATAAATATGTGTGTGACTTTATAATATGACATAAACTTAATAAATGTGTGTGTAATAATATGACTGACTTTTTTACTTACCGATTTTATTTTTTTCTTGATTTGTTTTTTTCATCTAAGTTCTCAATAACTTGGGCGCAAATAATTGCCCATGCATTGTTCTTCTTTATTTTGTCGCTGTGCTCCTTAAGCTTATAGTTCCAAATAATTTCATGTGTTTTAATTGCACTTATAAGCGCATCACTATCGCACACACCCTCCATTTTCAAAGATCAGTCGACAAATGAGACGAGACAGAGAGACACTAGACGCCGCGAGGCCAGAAGAGAAGGGAGGGGGAGGTCGTAGAGCTGTCGACTGCTCTAGAGCCGCCGACTGCTCTAGAGCCGCCGACGGCTCGAGCAGTCAGTGTATGCCTCGCGACTGCTCGCGAGCGGTCGACAGCACGATGGAATTTCATCATGTAGTTGACGGCTTGAAGCGGTCGCGGCTGCTCGAGCAGTCGTAAGTACGGCAGCGAATGAATGGCTATAGTTCACCGCGCGGTCGCGGCTTCAAGCAGTCGGTCATAACTGCTTGAAGCAGTCCGTGTACGGCTGGCCTTACATTGCTGTTCTCTGCATAATATACTCCCTCTGTCGGCTCTTACGACACCCATGGGATGATATGGGGTGATGACTGATGACATTCCATATTCTTAATCCGTCACCACACGGACAGAAATTTTTGAAATGAAATAGATGATAATAAATATAATAATTACCTGGAAGATACAGTTGTGGGACAGCCATTTTAGAGAGACGATTGCTCAGAAAAATAAATTGGTCAGGAAAGTGTTTATGACAAACTTTTCGATTTTTATATATCGTGTTATTATCCAACCCAATTATTTCACCACCAATCTTTAAGACCCATGTTCTGAACCTCTCAGCGTCATTAACTGGATCAGGGAAGCTGTGTAGATATACATCTAGAAAATAAAAAAAAATGTTGGGTACATTATTATAATAAACAAATTAAGTAATAACTTATTTACAAAAGCGAACGAAAATAAGAAATTTCTATTGAGGGATCCAATGAACCTAGTACTTCCTCAAATGTCAACTACATTATATATAACAAAATAGCAACCGCATGGCAATTTTGAAGTATATAATAGACTAGAGAATGCTCGCTGCTACGACCGCACATTTTTAGGGTTCCGTAGTCCACAAGGAACCCTTATAGTTTCGTCATGTCCGTCCGTCTGTCCGTCCGCAGCCTAGCTCAAAGACGCCTGGTGCTAGAAAGCTGATATTTGACATGAATATAGACATAAGATATTGCAACAAAACTGTAGAATAAAATTTAGGAAAATATTTTTTTTAAGGGTATCTCCCCTACATATATAGTGGAATTGAATTTTTTTTGGTTGAGTAACCCATTAAGTGGGGTATCATTGGATAGGTTTTAAAAAATATTATTAGCTTGCTCAAATCATTTTTCGATCAAGTGATTAGTTTGTGAAATATCAAGCTTTGAAGTGAAAAAAAATTTTATACTCAAGTGTGTCCCCCCTCTGCCGGCTTAACTATTAATTTGGAAGAGGTGAAAAATCACAAATGTAGTACATATAACGAATTTAAAAGGAAAACTATCACGGCTAAGTAGACATCACTAGTTTAAGAGTAATCGTCATTTAACTTATAAATACCTATTTCTGTGAGTTTACATTGGGAGCGCTAGCTTAATCTTAAAGATATACGTATTTTGGTATGTAATGTACTACGGGGTACAATATGGGCCCGTTTTTAGTCCCATGTTAAACAGAAGTTATTATCAATAATAGCCATTGTGGGCAACTACGGAACGGTTTTTTTTTTATTTACCCGTTTTGCCTGATCCCCTGAGAATTTCGCAAAACCCCTTTGTGCACCCCTACAGTCCCCAAGGACCATAATGCCAAATTTCAGCTTCCTGCGCCCAATGGTTTTGGCTGCAGCTTGTCTGTCAGTCAGTCAGTAATGCAAGGATTTTATATATACTTACTTTTACCAAAATTGGTTAGACAATTACCGCTAAGACAATTTAAAAGCTCTCTAAAGAAATGGCTTATTGTGAAGTGCTTTTATAATTTGCAAGAATTTATGACATACAAAGACAGAACAATGTAATTACATAATAATATTGATTTGGTTAGCATTATTAATCCTTTCTTCACAATATGCAATTATTCTATTATTTATTTATCTAAAGTGGAATGTATTTGATTCAATCCTGTAATGTTTGTGCACATTGCTATTTTTATTCTACTTGACATTTTAAAACAGGTTCTATGATTGTACTTATTGATAATTTTGTGATGAATTGTAAATTATTATTATTTTCTAATTATCCATTGTATTATATGAGTCCCGTACGGTATATCGAATTACCCTTGAACAATATAACTGTCTACAGAAAGCATGGTTCAGCGACGAACGGTAATACGAAAAAACTATTAGTCGATACCATTATTTAGCGACAGCACGTTTCGCCGAATAACGCTACAAAGAATGAATGGTTGGCCGATACCAAGATTTGCCGATTTCGCCGCAACTCGCTTCAACTAAATAATCCAGGACCGCCGAGAGTACAAACAGAATCAATTCCTAAGTTATAAACTCTGGCACCTTTAAGTACATTTATTTCAAAAACAGGTGAAAATTAGTTTATTCCATTACTTACCATCCTTATTGGTGATCGGGCACATAGGTACACAGCACTTGTTCCTAGACATTGCTACACGGTATGATATTATTAAGTATGATCCTAACTCCAAAACAGGAGGGCCTAAACTTTAAACGGAGAACGGAGAACAATTCTCGACGTATAAAACACCAACACGGAGGAAAAACAATACATATACTTACACCAAAACACAAAAATATTAGCGCACGGGCATGTAAACAAAACAAGCCGGCAGACTTTTGTGTAAAATTGCCGTATGACAGTTATGTGACATCTTTGACATTACTGAATAGAATAAAATTGAACAGAGTAACAAATCCGACTTTCTACCATGTTGTACCATATAATTATATACAATAATTTCAAGGGCTGATTTTTCAATCGTCAGATAACAAAACAATAAAATATAACACTTAGAAATTAAAAACTACGGTTGTCGATAAAGTAGAACAATGATGTTAAGTACTTTTCAATTTAGCCCGGTTACAGTTTAACTGTCAAGCAAATTACTGACGATTGAAAAATCAGCGCTAAATAAATTAGTAAACTTAATGTCTTATGAACAGTGAAATCTAAGTCCAATACATCGTGAATTTATAAGTTTATGTCACTAACATCAATTAATACCATAATTCAAAGGTGTCATGATTGTCATGAAGATAAACAAAAACCAAGGGGATTGGTAATCTGCCGTCGCGCCGTTTGGTTATAACCTCAAAGTCGGTGTATCTATTTTGCTCAAAAGAGCATATTTTGCAGTGGTTTTGGTGTTATTATTGGTGTCCTGTATTTGTTTGTGTCTGTTTTGTAAGTGTGTGTGTTATTTAAACTAGGTAAGTCCGTAACGTAATACTTGTGCTTGCTTTAACACCTATGTGCAATCATGGAGGATGACGAAATGTCTCCTCCAGGTCGCCCACCGGATCCTTCAGACCCTAAAGTTTCCGCAACCTCCCAATCCCAAGATCTATTTACATATAACTCCGTCTTGACTGTGCCTTTATCAACATTTGAATCAATTAATACACTACAACATCGCAAAAGGAAAGAACATGGCGACAATGTTACCGATCTACCCCCCGAGTCTGATTCTGATCCTACCCCCAACAAACTTAAAAAACAAGCCACCGCCCTTGCCCAACTTAGTCGCACTCGATACTCTAATATGGATTTAGCCCCCTTTTTAGTTCATGTAAATGTTTCAGAAACCAACCCGAACTCTGGTACCTCTATTCACCCCATAAAATTCGGCCAGATGCTAATTGCCCTTAATATTAAAAACATTAAGACAGACGGCATAAAAAAAATAGGTAGAAACCGAATTGCAGTGGAATTTAAGGGCCCTGAAGACGCAAACTCCTTCCTCGCCAACCCTGAGCTTATTAAGAAGGGATATACTGCTAACATACCAACATATAATATTACTCGTATGGGTGTTGTCCGTGGAGTTCCAATAGAATGGACTGATGATGAAATAATGGAGAACCTGAAGCAACCCCTGGGGTGTGGTCGCATCTTAAAAGTACGTAGAATGAACCACAAGGTTACTGTAGATGGCACCCCCCAGTGGAAGCCTACTTCCACAGTTGTCCTGACATTTGATGGTTGTGTTCTCCCGGAACGCGTATTTTGTTGTTACAATTCTCTACCTGTCTCTATCTACCATTTCCCCACAATACAATGTTATGGCTGCTGCAAATACGGGCATACCAAGTCTCAGTGCAGGTCAAAGCCACGGTGTTACCGCTGTGGTGGCGAACACTTTGGCGAGGGATGCTCCGTAGATGAAGCAACTTGCTTCTATTGTTCTGGTAACCATACGGCCACTAGCAAAACTTGCCCAGAATTTGTAAGACAAAGGAACATTAAAGTAGTGATGGCAGAGAAAAATATATCATATGGAGATGCCTCCAAAATGTTTACTCCAGTCTCCAAATCGTATTCTGACGTTGTCTCATCACCCCCTCCTAATTCATCTTTTGCCCCAGCCTCATTTAATTTACCATCTAATCACCAAGCCCAAACTCTACCAACCACGACCTCATACAAGAGGACATTTACTAACAAACCAAAAACCCACGCCCCACTCACCCCTGGCTATGACCGCCAAGCTCACCAGGACATCATCAACAGTTATAGTTTCCCACCCTCCGCTAATGGCTGCTGTCTCAATAACAATTCCCAAACATCTTCAGAGTTGGACTCCTCTAGAGAAATGGAATCTGTACTTACACTCATTTCAATACTTCTGTCTAAATACACTTTACCGGACCACGTTGCCTACGAATTAATCAACAAAATTCAACCCCGCCATAATGGCCCACCAGCTTCTGCAATGGAATGCCAGGAGTGCCCATCCCAAGAAACATGAAATATCATATTTACTTAACTCACATAAACCACTTTTATTTGCGTTATCTGAGACTTGGCTAGTACCAAGTCTCCAGCTAAATTTCACTGGTTATAGCACGTACCGCTGTGATCGAGATGATGGTTATGGTGGTGCGGCTATACTAGTCAATAACCTATTCCCTTCTTCCCCTCTCTCTCTTCCATCTCATGGTGGTGAGATTGATGCTGTTGGTGTATGCTCCTTGGGCATCAGTTTTATATCCATTTACATACCTATCCCCCACCCCTCTTGTTTTCTATATATAAAAAATTTATGTAATACTTATAGCCCCATTATTCTTTTGGGTGACTTTAATTGTCACAATCCCCTGTGGGGATCAGATCATTGTGATTATGGAGGTGCAGAACTGATGGAATTAATGGAGGACGTAGGATTGTGTGTCCTTAATGATGGCTCAGCTACCCGTATTCCTCGTATCGGTCAGAACAAGAGTTGTGTAGATTTAACCCTGTGCTCTGCCACTCTAATGGGTAAGTTAGAATGGCGACGCCTAAACCTGACCCATGGTAGTGACCATTACCCCATCCTTTCTTCCCTGTTTAATTGCTCCACTCCTTGTAGGGAAAAGATTCCTCTTCTAAAATACAGACTGTCTGACGCTAAATGGTCCGAATACCGCCAAACCCTTGAGGACAAAATTAGATCTTTACCTAAAGTTTCTTTCGACAACATACATATGTGTTTATCTCAGTTTACAGAGGCAATGTCTGCGGCTGCAGATGCTAATATACCACTTAAAAATTCAGCCACAGGAAAAGTATCTTCCCCTCCCTGGTGGGATCGTGAATGTACCGCAATAATTAAAGCCCGTAATAAAGCAGAATTAACATATATTGACAATATGCCGGTCAGCAACCTAATCGAATATAAATGTATTGTTGCGAAATCTAGACGCCTTTTTAGGAAGAAGAAGTACGATAGTTGGAAAAAATTTTGTTACTCTCTCTCGCCATCATCCCCTCCCTCTCTTATCTGGGATAAATTTAAAAGGTTCAGACGTGGGTGTGCGTCTCATAATTCCCCTTCTATGGCTAATGATATAGCTGTTTCTTTTCTTAATAAACTCGCTCCGCCTTATGCTCCCCTCCTTGAAGAATGTCCAATTCCAATTGGTACTGTAAACACCCGCAATGACCCTTTAGACGATCCTTTTTCAATATTAGAACTGAAAACTGTGCTTAATCGCGTCCGAGACTCTACTCCTGGATTTGATGGTGTCCCATATTCTTTTTTTAAATCGCTAGGTCCCCTAAGCCGCCAATTTTTACTAGAAATAATTAATGTATACTTTTCTTATGGCATCATCCCAGATAGTTGGAAATCCCAGATTGTTATTCCGCTACTAAAGCCCGGCAAGTCTCCGGATATTCCTGAACACTTTCGGCCTATTGCGCTCTCGCCAGTTATAAGCAAAATTTTTGAGCATCTAATTAAAAACCGGCTGGAGTGGTATATGGAGAATGGGGGATTATTGGCGGAGTCACAGTTTGGTTTCCGCAGGGGTTACAGCACTATGGATAGTGTAGGTACCTTGATGATGGATACACGTATAGCATTCAGTAAGAATGAGGCGGTCGTGGCAGTGTTTTTGGACATATCTGCGGCGTACGATAACGTTCTTCTTTCCGTGCTCAGGAGTAAACTACGACAGCTGAGTGTTCCGGCTAAGATGCTACGCTCCATCTGCAACCTACTATCCGGCCGTATAGTTAGTCTCCAAGTTGCAGATGTAAAGTATGGCCCTCGAAAAGTCTGGCGCGGCCTTCCACAGGGTTCTGTCTTGAGTCCTCTGCTGTATAATATCTACACATCAGACTTGCATACGTCAATAAATAACGACTGCAATATTTTACAATACGCGGATGACTTATGCTTATATGTTACTGGACCGATGGTTGAAGTGGCTGCGGGATCCATGCAGGTATCCCTCAATTCTTTAAACCAGTGGCTTTCATCCCATGGTCTTCATCTTTCAGCCCCTAAAAGTCGTGTTCTAGTCTTTAGCCGCAAAAGACAAACCCCCAATATTTCCCTAGAAGTGGAAGGATCTACTATCAGTATCGCAGATAATGTGAAATTTCTTGGTGTCACCTTAGACGCAAAATTATCCGGTATACACCATCTTAATTCTATAATCAATAAATGTGACAAGAGATTGAATATGATGCGGGCCCTTGCGGGTGTCTGGTGGGGTGCGCACCCATTTACAATGAAACTGTTCTATAATGCCACTATAAGGAGTCTATTAGATTATGGTTCCTTTCTTCTTGAACCCTGTAATAAAGTTGCCTTATCAAAATTTGAATCTATCACATCTAAGTCCCTACGCATTGTATTGGGTTGTATGAGGTCTACACCAATCAATGCACTTCAAGTAGAGAGTGGTGAACCCCCTCCTCATCTTCGTAGGCAATATCTATCAGATAGATTCGTCTATAAAGCATATTTCTTGAGTAGCCATAAGATAATGTCTAAGCTTGCACAATTAGATTTTTTATTTCACCAAAGTGAGTATTGGAGACATAAAGAACCCCCTCTGCTTTTAAAATCTTTTAGAAAACTGCTTAGCATCAAGGAAAATACCCCTATCCTTCAAAGCTCATCATTCCCTTTATATATCTCACCATATGAAATTTTAAATTATGTTATAAACTATATCCCTCACATTGGTTTGAACAAGGATACCCCTCAGGCCAACAATCACTTTTACTCTATTATTGACAAAAAATGGCAAGACCACCACCTATTTTTTACAGATGCTTCCAAATTATCACCAAATGCCAAAACTGGAATATTTATTTATTTATTTATTTATTTATTTCATACATGGAAAACTTACAGCTAAAAATATTGTGTTTATCATCAGTTTTGCACTTGTAAGCCAATTATAAGTTTTCACTTATAGCTATAGAGTGCACATTCAAGTGAGCAAAACAGAATTCCCGACATTTTTTACATATTTACATTATACATACATTATACATATCGAACGCATTTCGATTATTCCTTGAAAAATTGATTACTTAGACACCTCCTTGCCGAAGACACACTACATGTATAAGGGTCAATATCACGCTGTTTACACAAGTTGTTGAAAGCTCTGCTTGCACGCACCATGAAACTATTTTGCCTATAATTTGTAGATGCAATAGGAACCCGAAGAGGGGGATTATAACGTATTGATCTTAGTGGCACATTATAATAGATTTTCTCAAGTAAATCAGGACAATCAATTTCGTTGTTCACTATCTTGAGCAGGAAAGTGAAGTCGGCAATCTCTCGTCGGTTGCTAAGTGGCAAAATGTGCAGCTGTCTGCACATTTTAAAATAATCATCAGGGTTGTAAGGAATCTTTTGATGAAAACACAAGTACCTAACAAACCGCCTTTGTACTCTCTCGATTCGATCAATATACTTAAAATAACATGGGTTCCAAACTTGGGAAGCATATTCCAAGTGACTCCTCACAAATGTGCAATAAAGTATTTTAAGAGTTTTTACTTCGGTAAAAGCTTTACTCAAACGCATTATAAATCCAAGTGATTTAGAGGCCTTCTTAACTATTGTGTCAATATGTGTATCAAATAATAACTTGCTGTCGTGATATACTCCTAGATCTCGTATAGTGCTACATCTCGGTAATATATGACCTCCCAGAGAATATGAATCATTAATGACGTCATGTTTTCTTGTGAATGATACTACGGAACATTTGGCTGGATTAAGGTCAAGTTTATTTAATTAGCAGTAATCCTGCAATCGACAAAGGTCACTCTGGAGTGCCTTAGTGTCATTCATGGATGATATACCAGCGTAAATTTTCATATCATCTGCAAAGCTAAGTAGGTTAGATGACTGCAGGCAGAGCTCAATATCGTTTACGTAGACCACAAACAAGAGCGGACCGAGCAACGAGCCCTGCGGGACACCACTTGAAACCGACACCCAATTAGACCTATAATTATTAAGTGCTACAGCTTGTGACCTATTCTCAATATAAGACGAGAACCAACGTAGTAAGTCGCCATGAATTCCAATTTTAAAAAGCTTTCCAATTAAAATGTTGTGATCAATCCTATCGAAGGCCTTGCTATAGTCCGTATAGACGACATCAACCTGCCTTCCATCATCCATGGTTTTAGTGATAAAATCGTTCAGTAAAACTAGATTTGTAGCTGTGGATTTACTCCTAAGGAAACCGTGTTGAAAAGGACTAAGTTCATTTGAGATTGCAGAATAAAGCTGGTCATATACAATCCGCTCAAACACTTTAGCTACAATGCATAGTTTGGAAACAGGTCTATAGTTTTCAATCTCACTTTTAGAGCCCTTTTTGTGCACAGGTGTAATATAGGCTGATTTCCATATCCTAGGAACTACACACAAAGACAGAGACTTTTCAAAAAGAAGCGAGATAGGCATGGCAATAGAACATGCACATTTCACCAGCAGTTGAGATGATATATTGTCAGGTCCGCAACCTTTGGATATATCCAACTTACGAAGTAAGTTAGTGACAACTTGAGTGTTTACTTCAACGCGCGAAATATCAGCAACTGAATTGCACGAAGCGCCATCCGAAATAGAGTTCCCAGAATTAAAAGTTCCATTATCAGTACCACGATTGAGAAAAGTCGAACGAAAGTAAGTCGAGAATGCTTCACATATAGTTTCACCAGTGTGAATTATTTTGCCGTCATAAGTTAGTGTACTAGGCATAGAATGAGTATTAAAACGGTTTTTTACAAATTTCCAGAAACACTTGGGATCATTTTTGATAGATGACTCAGTTCTCTGAATGTAATTATTGTAGCAGGTAGTTTCCATTACTTTAATGCGTTCACGTAGGATTTCAAATGCTCGTCTATCAGATGTATTGCCATACCTCTTAAACTTTTTTAAATATTTGTATTTTTCTTTAATTGCTTTTATTAATGATGAATTGTACCATGCAGGGTACCTGCCTCGACAATACAGTTTCTGGGGTATGTAGATATTTTGCAATTTAATAATGTTATCATTAAAAAAGTCTACTGCCTCATCCATTGAACGATGTGAAAACTCGCGATGCCAGTCAACTTGACCAATAGAGTCGTTCAAAGACTGAAAATCACCTCTAGTAAACAAATAACGCAATCTCGGTACACACTTCAGAATAGGTAATACTGTTAGCTTGATAATAATCGATAAAGCTGGATGGTAGGGGTCTATTGGCACCAAAGGAGCACAGCATTCTGATACATTTACAACATTGTTCGATAAAACTAAGTCCAATAATTTGCCATACCTATTGGTAACAATATTGTATTGCTCAAGACCCGCCAAACATAGCTCATCTGCGAGTAGATACTCATCGGCAGTAGAGAGATTGGTCGGGACCAGCGAGGCAGTATTAATCGATGAGATCCATGATATACCGCTCATGTTAAAATCGCCCACAACTAAATAGACATCATTACTTTTACTAATAGATAAGTCGCTTAATTTAGATAGAAAGTTACGTAGTTGCAACGAGAATGAAAGGCCATTATTTTGATTACACAGGTATAAGACACATATATATAAATTTATAGAGTCGCGCGAATTCAATGTTTTTACACTTATCTTTAGCCAAAGGTCTTCTGCTGTAGAATGTAATAGATGCTGTGAAGAAACTGATAAGTCCCTACGCGTAGCAATAAGTACACCTCCTCCACGCGACTGCCCCGTGAGTG
Source organism: Euclidia mi (assembly GCA_944739405.2). Lineage (NCBI taxonomy): Eukaryota > Metazoa > Arthropoda > Insecta > Lepidoptera > Erebidae > Euclidia > Euclidia mi. The sequence continues at coordinate 38,527,867 of OX123205.2, read as the reverse complement.
TATAATCACGGTCTCGACGCCATGTAATGTACCGATCATCAAAAAATTCCGAATCACGGATACCATCCAATAACCATGTTTCTGTTAATAAAATAATATCAAAATTGTTCATCAAGACTTGACGATAAAAACCGTCTGTTTTCGATCTTAATCCGCGAACATTTTGATAATATACATTCAAGTTATTAGATCCGTTAGCCATTACTTATCCAAATTACAGCTGTAGAAACAAACATGATAACTAATGAATAAAAACAATCGTTAACGTGTCTATTCACGAATCCTTGTTTAATAATAGAGTGATTGATACTTACCGACAATACAAAATATAAAACGATCAGCAAGCCACAAAACCTACAATAGCGCAACCAGTCAGGTGAAAGCGCAAGCAAGAGCGAGACAAGCATAATTCCAAACGTAGCAGATATATAGCAAGCAACGCGATCAACAATGAAATGGGCATAGTCTAACAAACAAAGAGGTGTCCAACGCACAAGCACAGCAGATATGCTAAACCTTTTAAAGCAGTTGGTTGTATCATAGAACTTATAAGCAATAATAGCAATACACAAATGACTAAATATTACAAATAAACTAGCATGCAAAAATAAAAACAAGGACATGAATGGGTGACACTTTAAAGTAATTTGTTTAAATCGGACTCTTTACGTATAATAAACGATTTACTGGTGTTATTTTTACGTACATGTATTTTACCGTGTTTCACCCATACATAGTCATAATTCCTTTCCTTAGCAAGTTGTTTAGTTTTCGTTAACAATTTTTTAGAGTCCGCGCTCAGGTGATCGTTGACATAGATACGATGGCCTCCTTGTATGTCCGACAGATCCTTTACCATGCGTGCGGCAGATATAAAATCCTCTTTTATATAGCGATTGAGAAAACTAACGACTATTAATTTTTCATTGGTACTATGCATAGGTACCCTGGAAATATAATTAATCTGCGTCTTCGGACAGACGTAATCAATCTTACGACCAATGGCATCCAAAATGGAGAATAAATTTTCATCCTTTTTTAAAGGAACTCCTTTGATCTCCACGTTATTCAGACGAGAACGCTGTTCCTGATGGAGAAAATCATGTTTAATTCGCGATATATCTGCTTGCATCGAGTCGAATCTCTCCTGAATCTTATCAAATTCAGCTGCTTTTGTTTCAAGTTCCTGTATTCTATTGCCAAAGTCTTCAAGTTTTTCATTAGAATGGGCATACGCATCCTTTAACTCCACCAAATCGCTTTTGATAGCACGAATATCCTCAATCAGGACGGGTAAGCTCTGCAGCTGCAGCTTAATGGAGCGTATCTCAGAAAGCATTATGTCATACGAAGTAGTAGACGGTTCAGGAGTAAGCGCTTTCGGTGAGGAGGAGATTCTGCATTTAGGGCACTTCCACTGAGCTCTCCTGTCAGATCCCAGTTTTCTCCAGCCCGATTCTGAGATACTTGCGCATGTAAAATCAAGCTCTTTCTTGCAGCTAGCGCACTGAGCGCCATCAGTAAAATGGACGTTACATACTGCACACGTCTTCATTATGAAGTAGATTTACGGATTACGTCAAAAAAATATATATATATTCTTCTAGTATGGTTCGGTTTGCAACCGTACTGTGCAATTGCGCTCCCACACTAAACGTAGTTTAAATAACTTTTTCATGAGATTCAAAAATGCTTGATGTGAAGGTTACTTTGACCCGTGGACAACTTTGGCCCTAAGGCTAAGGATGTGCCCAATGACAATAACTGGAACGCGCCCACAGTCAATGCGCTTAGGTTGGTATCACTGTTTGTATTTATAATGTTTTTGATTGATGACTAACGACTTTTGAAAAGTTTGTTTACTACTGTTTGAAAATTTCTTGTATCCGCACTAACACAACTGCGACTAAGTTATATAGCACTTCGCCACTCCACTAAACGCAATTGTTCGGTCACTTCCACAGGCGATTGATTTATTATTGTCACTTTCACTGAGATGAATATTTGATTATAAATGATCTAAACGTCAATTAAATTGGTGGAAAACGATATCACTGAAGAATTAAGTTATTCAGAGTATAATTATATTACTTAAAACGATATTGAAGCAGCTATAATATTTTATTTAAACTTTATTTACGGGGCTAATGTTTACTCACGGTAGTGTTGCCACTATATTGATATCTGTTTACTATTCCAATTCTAATATTTTCCTTCAGTTTCAATGCCCCCCAGAGACATCTGTCTTCACTGGAGAGTGTATTGGTATCCTGGAAGCTTGTTTGTTTATCCTCTCCCATAGGTCAATATCAAGGGCCCTTATATGTTCAGACTCCAGAAGTGCCCTGGAATCAATTGTCAAAGACCCTTTTAGAGACAATCTCCGCAGCCCAATCATTTTTGAAATTAAAAATCATTTATATACATGCTCTAAGAATGGTATTGAGGTGATATTGGTTTGGATCCCTGGTCACGCTGGTATCAGGGGCAATGAATGTGCGGATGCATCGGCCAAGGCTGCTGTCACTAGTAGTTTGGCTGATCGTAAACACTATAGCATCCCAATTTACGATTTACTACACTCAACTAAATCAGATTTAATGAGATCTTGGCAGGCCTCCTGGTCTGAGTCGAGTAAGATTAAAGGCGGTTTATATGCCTCAATTCAACCAAATGTACCAGCTAAGCCCTGGTTCTACAAATTCAAATCGGTACCTAAAACTGTCACATCGGTGATCTGCAGAATTCGTCTTGGACATTGTTGCACCCCAGTCTTTCTTCATAAAATCAGGGTACGGGATAACTCACTATGTGAATGTGGTCTGGACGAAGGTACCCTCGACCATATCTTGCTTAATTGTCGCTTAAGAGAACCTTTCCCACTTGAAGAAATCTGTCCTAAACTGAAAATCCAACACCCAGTCAATGTTCGCCATCTTCTTTCATTTTTTCCAAATCCCATTATGATTAGAGCATTTATTAAATTTATATCCACTAACACGATTAAATTATAAATTATCCTATGTTGTGTGTGTCTGTAATTGTGTGTGTTTTTTTTTATATAAGTACTTATATAAACTAACAATTTTGGGTACATGTTTGTGTTTGTCCATTGTTACAGGTTCCAATTACGTAGCGCCACAAATTGTCTGCAACCCATAGCTACGTTTTATTACAAAATTTTACACGACACTGGCAGAAATTGCCGAAACAATCGGCAGATTGCCAATAAATAAAAAAAAAAAAAAAAAAAAAAAAAAACCAAAGAGTATACAAATACTTGACAAAAACTCAAAGAAATATAACCTAAGGCATAGAAGTAACACTAAATAACAACAGCGGTTGCTATGATTGATATCTTCTTTCTAATGGCACATGCAGTATGATAGAAAGAGCTGTCGATAGGTTTAGCAGCACGCTCTTATAGCAGAATCGTGGTAGGCAAACAGTAGACAAAACATAGAGTTAGGAAACCGAGTGTTGTTCGTAACAGTGATGATTTATCGATAAATATTTTTGGTCAAATGTCTAACTTTAGTATGTGTCGAAATATTTAAGCCGTATAAATAAACAATTGATGATGCCGTGTGGTTGACGGCATAGAATACAAGTGTCACCACCCCTTACCTTCCCGTGGGTGTCGTAAGAGCCGACTAAGGGATAACACGATGCAAATACCATCTTTGCGTAGAGACGGAAAACTCGACATCAAACCCTATACGACTGCCTCGTTGGTCTCTCGGCATAAATGTGCGCGTGGGATCGGGAGGTCCCGGGTTCGATTCCTGGGTCGGGCAGTGTTACTGGGTTTTTCTGTCACGAAATTCTCAGTAGCAGCACGGAGTCTGGAAATGTGCCCGGTACGGCAATAAGCTCGCCCCTTATTACGTGGGACTAAAGTATATCTGGCGAAAAGTGGATGTAGAAATACACCTCTGCCTACCCCTTCGGGGACGTGGCGATATGTATGTATGTATGTATGTATAAATAAACAACTAAAATATTGAAATTGTAGTTTTTGCTGTTGACGCCGGACAGTGCTTTGCAAAGACTTGCCAGACAGACAGTACTAAAAAAATCACGTGTTTAAAGGCCCGCACAAACTATCTGTCGCGACAGAGGGTAAGGCCTTGCCACACGATACAATTTTCCCACTGATCAAATTTTCAATCGAATTGGCTTTGCCCGTCTACACGACACAATCAAATCACTGATTTGCATTCCGCCCACCCGATTGGTTAAAATCTGGTGGTACCGCCCACCCGATGAACTTGAGTTGGACGACTGGCGTCTACACGTCACGATTAGGGCATGCAAAACCGGAAAGTCATAAAAACCGGTTTTGAACATCGTTTTTTTGGGACCAAAACCGAAAACCGGAGCTAGGTCCGGTTTTAGCAAAAAAATCGAATGTAGTATAATTTAAAAAGAAACACCATTTTTTTTAAATACCCACTAAGTCTACAAATAAAACAAATTGTATGATACATTTCTTTTTAATCCAAACCATAATAATTGTACAGATAACAATGAACTTATAATAGTATAAAGATTAATTAACTGAGATCAAATCAACAACAAGTAAGTTTTTGGTATCTTTGGTACCTATTAAGTCTGCTATCAAAAATAATATATTTTAAACATAGAAAACACAATCAGCATCTTTAAATATTAAACACAGCCACCCACAATTATCAAAAAAATCAACATTTTTGAAACTTTGAAGACGAACTACAAAATAACATTATTATAATATGATTCATATTGCACTAAAAAAGAGATCAATAATCAACTATGTATACTAATTTAAATAAAGCATAAATCACTTGTTTTCAAGAGATCTCTGTTCTTGATAATGTGATCTCAAGAATATAAGTGCATCCAACATTCGATCAGACAGCGAACTTCTTATTTTGTTACAGAAATACCCAGCACTCGAAAACACCCTTTCACTCTCAACACTTGTTGCTAGAATACATAATAAATAATAATAATATGCTTCGGTGAGATACACACCCCGATGCCCTCCGCTTTCATAATGGCTTGCTTTACTTTTACGAACCCAGCCAGATCGAAATCTGACCGATTTTTGGGGGTTCTCTTTCTCTTGCATTTGTGTAATTCCTTCTCTAGCTGCTCTTGAAGAGTTAGCTCTTCAGCGTCAGATGATGACGTCAGATGGTTCGGATACATTTGATGCCTCAAAATTAATTAATTTTTGAGTGTTCGAAAAAAATGTTGATAAAAATCAAAATGTTAATTGTTACTCAATAATGGGAAAACCGGAGCTGAGCTCCGGTTTTGGCTCTCAAAACCGGTTTTCAAAAATCGTTAAATTTTGGCCGATTTCCGGTTTTGCGCAAAACCGGAAAACCGGTTTTGCATGCCCTAGTCACGATTTCATCAAGTGATTTAGTCAAGTTGGACGTAAAATTGTGCCGTGTGGCAAGGCCTGTATCTGGACAAGGAAAATCCATTCAAGTGTGCACAATATCGGACGTCTGTCGCGGACGTGACCTTGAGCGTTCAGACGTCCGATAGCAATCTGGAAAAATGACAGTAAACGTCTGCGGACGTTTACTGTCATCCGTATATTGCCCATGATACGGCCTTAATATTGATTTTATACCGAATATAGTCAAAAATGATAAATTCACTTTCAATTCAACAGTTCTGCTTTACTTCAAGGTATACCAATAATATAATTTAATAGTGCTAACTGCTAGTGCCCTGAATTAAGAAAAATATGCTCCTACCTAGCCTTAGTGTATTGCATAGACAGCATGGCGTGTCTATGGTTGTATCGGACGCGGACGCGACAGAAAGCCGCGTCCGAAAGGGTGTGCACACTATGTGTCGCGACTTACTGTCGCGATAGTAAGTCGCGTCCGAACAGTTTGCGTGCGCCTTCATTGTTCGTTTTAGTTATGGCTAAAATCTATAAATCTATTGACAAAAAGTATTAATAAACTAATGAGCGATGCGTTGCGATGCGATGCTAAGAAACTGTCACTTAGATTATGTATTGTACGAATTATACCAGATTGGCTAATGCGGCACGGCAGGCTTTGGCAATTTGTTTGCATCGCATCATATCACGTTGATTTTTTTAGAGTTGTAGGTAATCCGACTGCCACGCCGAAGCTTGCGGGTTTGATTCCCGCTCAGGTCAAACATTTGTGTGCATGAATATGGATGTTTGTCTTGGTCTGGATGGTACTATGTATATGTAATATATTTACAGAAAAGTATATATGCATGTTTATCGATTGTCTAGTATCCCTAGTACAAGATATGCTTAGTTTGGGACCAGATAATGTTGTGTGAATGTGAAAGAATATTATATTTTATGGTAGAATATTATGTAGCGGACTACAAGGCAAGACGTCTTTGATCAGTCAGGATAGCACTAATATGATAAATAATATAGAAGTAGGTAGATTAATTAAAATCGTTGTAATTATTATATTTTATTAATATGTTCAAACTAAAATTACACACTTTTTGTTTAGCTTTGGATAAATAATTCTACCGGGTGTGCAATGTCCGGGCATAAATGTAATGTAAGCACAGCTTTCGGTTTTAAACGACGCCAGGTGCTTTCTGTCTTTAAAAAACAGTCTTTCTCATAATGACGTGAACAAATATGATGGTACTTCTGCTAAATCAAACTAGGCCGTCCAACGGCATTTATCCAGTTTTCTTGTGACGTCATTAATAGGCAACCTGTAATAAAAAACACCTTCTTAATAATGAAAAAATGCTACTCGCATCCCTAATCCATCTACTATTTTAAAGATGCAGAAATGTAAGACTACACACACGCGCTTACACTGGAACACTTGGCTTTAGGTTAATAGACGCTACTTTTAAGGTAGGTATCTAAGTAAATTATGTACATTAAACTGCGCTTACTATCAAACACGCGATAGAAAATTAGACCGCTGGATGTCTTTGTTTATTGTCAACTTAGCAACCGCGGCTACCCGCTGTCGCTTCCAGCTACAGTTTTCATTCATGTCCGATAGTTGGTTTCCGTATTTATCCCTCATTCAAAAAACATCGATATCTCCTTTCACTGTCAAATCCCATCACTAAGGCTATTAAATCAATAAATGTACAAAATAACAATTTGTGAGTAAAATTCATAACACATACGTATGCAAGCTGTTCCTTTGATTTGCAATACAATGATATTGTGTAAACTTAACACTCATTATAGCATTAATACGAGAAAAGTAAATACATTTGTAGGAAAATTCCGACTCACTGCTAGAAGATAAAGTTTCTCCTGTTATTTCCGTTCCGAGAATAGCGGAATCCACATCCCGATATCACATACACGATGTGTATTAATTAATGAGTACACTATTTAATTATTATAAGCTTACTTACTATTTAAATGCAAAAAAGTTATTAAAAATGTAAACACAAACATCCAACAAATTTTACACTGTTGACAGATCACAGCAAGGCTATTTAGAGAATGTAGTCAAAGATATGAGTATGTAAAGAGTATATGCCTCTTTAAATGAGACGCGTAATTTGACGTTATGATTAACCAACTAAGACCAACTGACATTACATGTTGCACGTTCGGTATAAGGAAATTTATAGGGCATGTTCTCTCTAGTCTAAACGTCCAACCTCTTTGCAAAAACTACCTACCATAATAAGAGGGTGGAAGTTTGCGGTGTAATGTGTTAAATGAACAATAAAGAATCAATTTTATATATAACTTAATAAAATCCAAGAACTGCTTATTGATAGCCTCTAAGGCGGAACAGAGTGCGCCGGGTCAGCTATAGTCGTATTTTTAATTAGACGAAGCCAACTGACAGTAGCTAATGTCACTTTGTAAAATAATGTTGTCATATTTAAAGTAATAGTGATGCGTTTAGTTCTCGTTCAATCAGATGAACGAACAATGAGTGTGAATAGTTAATCATTTCAGACTATAAAAGAATATTATTTCTATTTAACAATAAAATTGTATAAAAGTGCTTCGTAATAACTTCATAATTCTTCATATTTACGCCACTTCGTAATAGAATTATGTTTCCTAATGGTAGGTTCACTTATACTTATAGCGCCAACGGCCAAATGTGTGTTTAGAACTATGTGTTGAAAAGAGTTTGAACATATGAAACTCTTTGGACACGAAATTCAACAATATTTTCATAAAGAACATTTTTTAAATGTTTTGTCACATCTTCCTATTGTCAAAAAAGAAACATCAAAAGACAGCTTGGACAATATTTTATAAGGAATGTTACGTCTATGGTTAGAATATATGTCAATGGCTTCTAACCTCTGCTCTGATAGCACGAATGTTTTTCTGCACTCACGCTGTTTAGTGTTTAGTTATTGATTCTGTTAAGTTTTTCGTTATGGCCCGGCTACACGCTCCGTCTTGCCTGCGATCATGCCTGTACAAACCTGTTTGCGCAGGTAAGCGCGCGCGTGTGGACGGTAAGACGGTAGCGCGCGCAGTCCTGAAAGCGCGGCTTGTGCGATCGTCGACATGCTGAAGATTTGGACTATACTTGCGCAAACTATACTTGCACGATTTTACTTGAACGTGTGGCCGGTTATTCAAGCCGTGCAACAGTCTGACGTAATTATTTTCGAGATTGTACTTACCTGCGCAAACAGGTTTGCACGGGCATGATCGCAGGCAAGACGGAGCATGTAGCCGGGCCATAACGTTGTGTTTGTGGTAATTGTTGTGTTTATTTGTCGCTATATTGTTTCGTACAAACGATATGGATCCTCAACCAAGCATGTCAAGCCAAAGCTTGTCTCCAAGAAAGAAGAGACCACGGATTGCTTTAAGCGTTATCGAAAAACTTATGATACAAAACGTATACAAATACGTATTTGAGGAGAAAGCTGCTTCATTATTACCTATTGAGGCTCCCGAAAAAAAATAATGTGTTTCGAAAACAGCTGACATTTTGGGAATTGGTGTGACCTCAGTTTACAGTGTTTTAAAAGAATACAAAGAAAATGAACAATTTAAGTCTCTCGAGAAACATGGATCGAAACACAGTTTCAAGGATAATTTAGACGATTTTACTTTTGCCGCTATAAGGCGAAATGTACATCATTTTTTTATGCGAATGAGGCACCCACCATTAAAAAGGTAACTTAAACTTTATTCCTTATACTGCATTATATTCTGTGTCGACCATAATGTTCTTTGTAAAACCAAATTATGAGGTTGCGTAGACTTCCTTACTCAAAAACTTTTTACTTTACAGATTCCTAAGGTTGTCAATGAAGACCCAGACTTACCCAATTTTTCTGGTATGGACAAAATGTATGGTCTCGACCACATGATCGACAATGTTTAAGACAGATTTATAATTAATGTCACCGAAAGCGATAGTGATGATTTTTTATCTGATGATGAATAAAAACAAATTATGTAATAAGCGATGTTTTTTATTTTCATAACCTACCTATAAATTGTTATATTTTAAACATCTATAGTTTCAACTACATGATGTATTGAAAATAGGACAGTCTTACAAGTTTCCTCGCAATGTTTTCCTTAATGTTTAAAACACTCGGTATTCAGTATAGGTAGATACTATAAGAACATAGTCTTCGAAAACTCGATGGTATGTACAAAGCACGACTAATATTCGAACACCGTACCCAATATCGGCCGTTCGGCACACTAACTATTCACTAGACAATCTAGGCAATTTCATTCAATTAAGAGTTTTTTCAATCATTCACTTTGTCACAACACTATTTTTATTTCATCATAAACTGACAACACAGTAAACGTCAGTTGACTTCGTCTAATAAAAAATTCGACTATAGTTTATTATATTATCACTATTGCGGGCCAGTGAAATTACAATATCACTGGAAAAAGTCCGGGAAATTATACGAACCAGTAGTTTTTGACTAGTATCTGGGTAATTATAATTTCACTACCTAGTGAAATTATAATAGCACGTTTTTCACTAAATCCCTGCGACATATACCTACATAATTATAAAAGAAAGTCGTGTTAGTTACACTATTTATAACTCAAGAACGTCTGAACCGATTTGGCTGAAAATTGGTGGGGAGGTAGCTAAGAACCAGGAAAAACACAATTACTTAAACTTCTAATTTAATGTAAAAACATAGCGTCCATTGATATTTTGATAATCTCCATCAATCACAAAGCGTGCACGCACACACACGCAAGATTTAGCGATGCGTTCCCAATAAAAGTAGTGTTATGTTTTCATCTCAGATGAACTAAGAACAGATACGGACATTTTCGTCAAAATGTTTACCTATCTTTGAAAATAGCTTACTAATATTGTTTTGAATATTTTAGCTAATTATTGGTTTTGTGTAGTGGTAAATTTAACGAACTTTCGTACATATGTATTTGTTTTATTATATAGCCCTTAATTCAAATAATATATGAAAATAAATAGTAACTTAGATACGTTTTGGTCATGACCGTTACCAAATAATAAAGTGCTCCTGAAATGAAACTGAACTAAGGATTGAATTTTTTTAGTGTGTTTAGGTTAATTAATTGTGCTATTATGCAATCTAACACAAAAACTCAGTTATGAGCGAAATATTGCCATAGTAATTTATAAAAAAAGGGCCTTAATGATCGTTACTTGTTACGAAAACTCTATTCTTAACTTTTATATATCTATTTAACAACTTGTGATAGATCTAGAATTCCCATGCCAAATTAAACTTAAATACCCTTGTGCTAAAAATATTAAAAAACATATTCAATTATTTAAAGAAATATTAGAAAAAACATAAAAGCCCTTAAAATATTTCGAGGGACAGTCACGTATACCTGACCCACTAGTATCGGTCCTGACATCGTAAAGTTGTGGATATACCGATATAATGGTAAATAAAACACATGTTTTACAATAATAAATTATATTTCGCACATATTATATTTCGCAAAATAAATGATAGCTACCTATAGGTCCTAGCTTCTCTATCATGGGCTGAGTACATACATTTCGGGAAAACACTGACTTTAATTTGTGTATATTAGTTATATTATGCAGTTTCACAGTAGTAAGGATTCTCTCAGTGTGCCCACGTATTTAGGATGTCCTGTCCGTTGCTTATTTAGTCCGGCTCATACGTTACCGACTATTGGGTAATGGTCAGGACGTAACGGTATCACAACTTTTTTTAGATTTTTAAACTTATTGCAAAAATGTTGTAAGATAACTAGATAGGTTTAATTTAAAAAATTCTGATTCTGATTCTGAATTTACTCAAAACCAGAATTAAATTCACCACGTGAAACGATCTTCGCTTTAACACTAACATAACAAGATTATTTTAGAAACGTAAAATACTTACTGGTCAATGAGAGGCAAACCGCCGAAAAAAGGCCGTTACCGGTCGAAACACTCAAGACTGAAGATATTATAAAAACTGACGCTTCAAAATGGCTGCTGGTATTGACATGTTTGATTTGGTCTTGCTATTTAAATAAAAAAAATCCGAATAGTAGAAAAAAAATCACTATTAAAAACAATTCAATTTACGGTCACGGTGCATGGACATGTCCAGTTAACACATTCCAAGGGGACAGGATATAAACTTAAAAATCTTAAAATATTTGTATTAAAATATATTTTACAGTTTAACGTGCTTGAAAACTACAACCTGATTACAAAAACGGAAATATGTGGAATAATTATGTAATGAGATACTAATTGCAAAAAAAAACATTAACATAGGTCATATATCTAAAAGAGGACAGTACTGCAAGACGTAAGAGGTCGCATTTCTGGATTTAATTTTATTACTTTGATTTAAATTTATCATAACAATTTAAGTAAAAAAGAAACCTGTATTCATTTGGCACGACTCTTTATTAACTAGACACTTCTATGTCATACAAATGTTACTTATTTGAAACTTTCTTGCATGGGACATCTCACGAGTGGGTTGTTAAACATTTTGACGAAAATGCCCATACTGCATTACGTTTGAAGGCAAAAATAGCAGGTAATGGATTGCGGGGGCAACCCATTTGCTGTAAATTCACTAGGCACGCACACACACGCATTCAAAATTTAAGGGTCAAGTTTGCTAAAAATATTGTTTTGTGTGTAGTTGTAAGTAAGTAAAACATAGCACTAAAGGAATATTATTTCACCATAAAATTTCTAAAACACAATTATTTTCTAATGTTATTGTAGTAGTTTTGAGGTTAGGTTATTATGATAGCAGAGCATAGACAAAACCTGAAGAATGTTGCTTTTAATTAATTAGGTACTTAAATTAGTAGGTACGCAGTACCAGAGGGCTAGAGCGATTTGCCAGTGTCGGTTATTCGACGGCCAGCTTTTTCATCATGGTTTACAACTTTTTACAGCACAGATCCGCCAGATCTTCGGAAGCTGTAATGCATGAAGAGACAATTTTTTGTGATGCTACTACTGGAACTTTTGGTTTCCACATTTTACGGGCTTACGAGTCTGCAGTAATAAATGAGCATGGTCGTCGATATATGTGCATCAAGGTGGCAGGACCAAGTCCCAAATTTGAAATTTAGCATGACACCGGGTTTGTACCATACATGTACTACCTATTTGTCAGTGGCGGATCTCCGGGAGGCTATCCGGGTCACATGCCCCGGGCGGCAGCTTCATGGGGGCGCCAAAATCATCTCACAATTTAGAGCTGTTGAGCAGAACTGGCTGGAAAACAGTTGGGAGGGGGCGCCATTATCAAGATTTGTCCCAAGACATCAAGATATGTAATAAGCACCTATTTACTATAGGAATCACTGAAAGCCCGCTGTGCAGAGCCTGTATGACAGCAGACGAGACGGCTGCCCTGAGGTCTCACAGTACAGGCAGCAGTACCTGACTAGACACAGCACCCTGAGGGTAGCAGTGGGCCACATCAAGAGTCTGCTGGCCTTCCTCTTCCGAAGAGCTGAAGTGGCTCGACTGACAACACCATTAGTACCTCCCACCCGCACGTAAAATACGCAAGGACGTGGAGTTGCGGAAACAGCCCGTGCTACCAAGTACCAAGTGAGCTCTCATACATTCGACATAAGGAACTTAATTATTATACATAGCTGACATTAAACACAAATGCTCGACGAAGTTTGCTGTGCGTGAACATGTACAACAAGGAACCAACAATCACCTGCGATTTGATGAACCACAGATACTCGCAAAAGAACACCGTTTTATTCCAAGAATGATACGTGAAGCTAGTGAAATAAAAACATCAATAGGGAAGATGGTTGATGAATTGTTGGGCGGCTTGGGAACTTGTTATCAGGCTAACGAAATCCATGAAGGACAAAGTCACCAGAAGACATCAAAACACAGTGAGCAAATTCTGCATAGATAGTAACATCAATAGAAGTTGAAATATGTTCGGGTACTTTGATAACTTATAAATTCAAGAAACAAATATTACCTCAGTCTGCCGTGATCACGGTTCCTGTAAAGAAACTGAAACGTTGGCTAGTAATAATTAAAAAAATATTTATAGATCATTCGGTTTAAATGTACAGAATCCGTAAACTTAGTTTGATTTCAATGTGTAACATTTGCGTAAACCCAAGAATATCTGATTTGATGGTTGCAAACTATCACAAAATCGTGTTTAATTAAAGTTGATTCTTACGAAAATAACGGTTTTCTTTTTAAGTATCCTACCCTGGCCTTCATGTCTCTACCCTGTATAGATTATCTCCCCTGGTCGAGGAAACTGTTGTAAAAATAAAATAATTGACTGGCCATGTTAAACTAATGTACAAAATACCTGATTACATAGTTCGGTTTCGTAAAAAGTCATTATTTTAAACATTTACATCACTCCATGATCCAGTGGATAGCGTTTGCGACTGCTGATCTGAGGGCTCGGGTTCGATTCCCGGGTCGGGCAAAGTGTTACTGGGTTTTTCTGAATTCTCAGTAGCAGCCCGGAGACTGGTGATGTGCCCGGTAACGGCAATAGGCTCGCCCCCTATTACGTGGGACCTAAAAATTCATGGCGAAATGTGGGTGTAATATTACACCTCTGCCTACCCCTTTGCGGATACAGGCGTGAGTCTATAAATAAATATAAAAAAATACATCACGCCGCCTTTCTTAACATCAGATGCACAACTTCGAAAACATTTTTAAATTAATTTCAGAAAGTCATTGTGTGCGCCAGGATTCGAACCCGCGACCCTCTGCATTGCAGTCTGTTGGTCTCGCCACTAGGCTTTCACTGCCTATCAAAATGTTAGACTCAGTATTCTAACATTTTGATATTATGTGTATATTTAAATGTGCAAAATAGATTGATAGATGGGTAATATACCTGCATTGCAAGGCTGGTATTCGATACTTAATTTAGGTTCTTGAGAAGTGGATGGTTGGCAAACTTGAACCAAAGAACTTGTACTGAGCTCTGAAATCAAAGAAATAATTAATAAAAAAAATTATATCTTCTGTATATAGTAGGTATACAAAATCCTTGCGTTACTGACTGACTGACAGTCACGCTACAGCCGAAACTATTGGGTGCAAGAAGCTGAAATTTGGCATGTATGTTCCTTGGGGAACGTAAGGGTGCACTAAGAAGGGATTTCCCGAAATTCCCACGGGATCGGCCAATACGGGTAAATTAAAAAAAAAATGCAGGCATTGCTGCTGGCGTCCTCTAGTATACTATAATTTTACATGATGACGGATTAAGAATACGAATTGTCACCACCCCACATCATACAGGCGTGAGTCTATAAATAAAAAATAAAATAATAATAATAATATAATAATAATATTCTACCACATTCACACATCACCATCTAGTCCCAAGCTAAGCAGAGCTTGTGTTATGGGTACTAGATAATGGATAAACATACGTATATACTTTTTTTTTGTAAATACATACATATTATAAATAAAACTATAATGTTATCTTTGAAATATTATTTCTTGTTTAAAGATCTTGTGTGGCTATAAATAAATACTTAATACATTAATTATTATACCCAAAGTTAAGGCTGCTAAGTTTGTCTATTAGCTGAAAATCTTTAACTACTTATCAATTTTGATGAATTTTGTTACACCTGTGACCCGCGTTATTTAAGGCTACTGCTCCGCTCCCGTTGCTCACAGCGTGATGTTATATAGCCAATAGCCTTCCTCGATAAATGGACTATCTAGCACAGAAAGAAATTTCAAATCAGACCAGTAGTTCCTGTGATTAGCGCATTCAACCAAACAAACAAACTCTTCAGCTTTATATATTAGTTTAAGATTCTTAATAAAATCTTATGAAGCCAAAACAGTAAGTACTACTCACTAAATAATATGAATTTTGTCATCTTACCTGAAAGATTTTCAGAAGGCAAAAACAATGAAGGAACAGCTAATTTAGAAAGTTTGTTTTTTGGGTAATGAAACTCTTTATCAAAGTGTCGACGACAGATTCTTCGAGTTTTCTGAATAGTTGTACTGTCCAAACTTGCAATATCACCTCCAATAATCTTTACCCAATTGAGGAACCTTTCTGCATCTTTCTCAGGATTTGGAAAGTAATGTAGAGGTACACCTGAAAATAAAATAAAATAAAATACAGATCAAAATGTTAATGAAGCATGAGGTTACAGATTAATATATGTCTATTCTGAGGAGGCTAACTAAATGAACATCAAAATTAAAATTAAGTATTATGCTTGAGTATTATTATGTACAGTAAATATCTACAAGTGATATAGAAGGTGTAACAGTTGCAGCACCTAACAAAATGTAAATTATGTGTATTATGCAAAACCTGGCAATGAAAAAGAGTGACCGTGAGTTTTATTGCCCATTATTTCTGATGGTTCTACACCCTTGCTTTGCGAACGTGGCAGTAAATGTGAATGTAGAGTCATTAAGTAATCATTTTATAAATTTATTATTTTGACGTTCATAAGTTTCATAACCCACATTGTGACCCAAATGAATAGAGGTTTTTGACTTTGACTTTGAATAATGCAGCATACAATGTTACAAAGAACTGAAAAACTTGGCTTGAGGAGCTGATGAGTGTTTATTCATTATGCTGCAATAATCTGTGTGAGTGAACTAATAAATTATTATGATGGAAAGATAAAATGAATAAATTAGGTATCTTTAATTATATATTTGCTGTGTGGTTGACGGCATAGAATACAAGTGTCACCACCGCCTATTTTCCCGTGGGTGTCGTAAGAGGCGACTAAGGGATAACACGATGCAAATACCATCTTTGCGTAGAGACGGAAAACTCGACATCAAACCCTATACGACTGCCTCGTTGGTCTCGCGGCATAAATGTGCGCGTGGGATCGGGAGGTCCCGGGTTCGATTCCTGGGTCGGGCAGTGTTATTGGGTTTTTCTGTCACGAAATTCTCAGTAGCAGCACGGAGTCTGGAAATGTGCCCGGTACGGCAATAGGCTCGCCCCTTATTACGTGGGACCAAAGTATAACTGGCGAAAAGTGGGTGTAGAAATACACCTCTGCCTACCCCTTGACGTTATGTATGTATGTATGTATGTATTAGACCACTTCAGATCCAAGTAAGTATTTTTTATTAAATCACATATTTATACTCTAGAGTAGTCTACAGCTTACAAGAAAGCATTCAAGCTCTTTAATTGACCTGTTATTATGAATGTATTTAGTTTGAATTGTAAGCAGTAAAAGACATGCAATTAAGAATACCTAGTTTTACCTAACCTGGAGTCAATATTAACTTGAATAACATTTTATCACAATTGTTCAAGCTTTTATTATAATTAGCAGCTTTTATTAAAGACATGATCCTAAGTCAGTGATAGTCTTGTTGGGAGACCAACACACAGTGTGGTAAAATCCCTGTATTTGTGTCATCGTGTTTTTATTGAATTAATCAATAGAATCTACAATTCCGAGGCTTAGAGTAAAACTGCGGGTTCGCTAAGACTTATACTTTTTTAATAAAAATGACAAAGAACGTTTGAAAAACGAAAAAAAAAATCATTATAATTTAACGGAAGTACTTATTCCAGATTTTATTTATTCTATCGAAAAAAGGCTTTAGTATGAATGAGTCGAGAGATATGTTTTTTTTTCTCTAATTTAATTTTTTTATTCATTTAAACCGCCGTAGTAGGTGGTCATTCCTACATCAAAATATTGCTGATACTTTCTATTATGTGTGGTATTTTTTCCAAAACCTAACTCGTTGGTTTCCAGGAGATATTGTAAATTCAAAATTTTCCTTAGGGTTACAGTAGATGCTTGCTACGTGCCTCGAAGAGAACGTAAAGCCTTCGGCCCGATTGTCAGGAGAATATCTATGACAAGTCAGTATCACCAAATAGACAATAGTTTAACTTAGGGTTGCCAGTTCGCCGGGATTTCCGGGATTGTCCCGGAATTAGGCGTCTTGTCCCGTGTCCAGTAATTTTACGTTGCTGTCCCGGAATTCGAAAATATTAGTTTTTTCACTAAGTTATGATACTCCGGTTGCAAAAGTCAAACCAATCATTTCCAAGTATTAAAAAAATCCCGAAAGTCTCGACCCGCATTATTATCTATGTATAAAAGATCTATTTCTAAGTTACTTTTTTAAACACTAGCCAAAGCAGGGAGGGGGGGGATGTAATTGTCCCGGAAATGATACGGCCGTATCTGGCAACCCTAGTTTAACTACAGAATTACGCTATCCTCTTGGATTGCACAGGTCAGATGACAGTCGCTCCGTGAAAAAATAAACATTCCCAAAAGAGTCCGGAGCTAAGAAACGAAAAACAGAGGACGTAACTGGGCATAACTAATAATTTCATTATATAATGAATAAATACACTCACCGTCTTTCAATACAACTGAACATCCAGGAACACAGCAGATATCACGGGGCATTTCGTAAAATATGAAATAACACTACACTAAAATATATGGTCCAAGTCCAAACTCCTAGCTGGAGAGCCTATTTACATGTAGGTATGTTATAAACACTGTCAACAACGCTGGGGCGCAAGTATTATTTTATATACGGAGGAACATAAGCTTAATTAGCTCAACTCGACGTAATTACAAAAAAAAAACACAAAAATGATAAGAAATAACACACGCATGTAAACAAACCGGCAGCTTGTGGCATAGACTAATATATATTATAACTGGAGATAGACTGGCAACTGTCAATTTGATCAGATCTTAGCGTTGAGCGCCACCTGAATGCCACTCAAGGAACTAAAAGAAAATTTTTTTTTTTAGCAATCGCTACGTATACGTAACATACGTAATTGTATTAGAAGTCAAATGTTCGTGATATTTCCCATGTAACGTTTTCCCAAAAGAAAAACGTTATTACATGGGAAATATCACGAACATTTGACTTGTAATACAATTTCAAAGTTCGTGAAGTATCATTTCGACTGACTTACATTAAGAAATTAAACAATTTACTAGAGAAAATAAATATGCTAATTCCTAATCTGAATCGGCCAAATCAGTTACAATGGGTTCGGATTAGAGGTCCTGCTGTATAGGTATATTTAGTTAGGAATAAATAATGCATAAATATAATATCAAATGTATTTATTTAGCTATACATTAATTTTACACCAGTTTGTGTTTCTCTTTTTCTGCTCTTTCCTTTAATATATTGATTTCGAGCCTGTTGTATAATAGGATCAATTTGATCATGGTCTGCTGTACCATACCATAATTATAAAAGCTCTTGCCAGTAAAATGAGCAGAACACTACACTTAGATATATGGCCCAAATTCCCCTTTAGGTGGGCCTATCTTAAATATGTCACAAACACTACACAAACAACACAGGTAATGCTGAAATAGGTATTCCTGAATATTATACGTAGGAACTGAAGCTCAACTCTACGTAAATACCAATAAAATACCAAGAATCACAAGAAAAAAGCATGTAAACACACAGCCGGCAAATTTTCTTGTGACAATGACATTACTAGTCTTGTGTAGTTCGCGAACGAACTAGTTCGAAAGAGTGACTCCCACAGATGAACTACGCGAACTAGTTCCCCAAATAGTCCGCTCCATAGTTCAGTCGTTCGTGACAGAACGAGTATAAAGGTCTCGTCAAAAGGGGATCATTATACAAATTTTTGTCTCCAACATTTTAATAGTAATTGTGCAATGTTCAATAATCTCGTCGCAGCAGCAGCAGACTTTAAAAACGAGCGAACGAACGGCTTTAAATAATAAATATAAAGCAGAGCGAACGAACTTCCTAAAATAGTTCAGTTTGTTGAAGATTTCAACATATGTAAAACTTTAACAACGGTAATATGTGTGCCCTCTAACTTTTAAAACAAGAGACTGAAAAATATAAAAGGCAGATCGTTCGCTCGTTTTAAAACTGCTCCCACTGCGAAGAGCGAAGAGCTGGGAACGAAACACGAACTAACGAACTAAAAGAGCGAACTAGTTCGTTTAGGAGCGGCGAACTAGATCGTTCGATCTCAGTCGCGAACTATTACGCCCAAGACTATAGTCCGTTCACAGTTATTTTACCTCTAGCTGTTAGATTGGCCAACCTGGCCGTTGTGTTGCTATATTTGGTATATAATATTCCCATTTTAAATTTACATTATTGCTAAAAATGTACTTATTTTTTTATTGCCTAAGCGATCGTATTAAATATTTGGAAGTAATGTTTGTAACAAAACCTCTTGATATTGGCATGGCTATATGCATGTACATTTATTTGCATACGAAATAACTAATTTCCTAAGAAGATAAGTAGTTATAATAAAAATGTTGTCTATTTAATATATAAAGGTAAACGCATCATAATTACGCCAACGTGAGGTTCTAATTATCAAATACAAAAACTGTAAATTTAATTTTCATATTTATTTTGAATAAGAATGATGTGGGTGAAACAGGCGTGAGTCTATAAGAATGATCCATTTGGACTGCCATTGTTATGATGATTCGTAACTGCTGTCATATTCTGTATCAGACTCAGAATTTAATTCTTTTATGAACCTGTCCATTTCAGCATCCGTAGACCCATCTGTTTCACGAAGCTTGTCTTCAATGTGGCGCTCATGTTTGCATTGTTTTTGTCAGTCTTCTGCAGTGATAGATTGTAAAGCTTCTTCAGCTAAATTCACAATGTTGGTTGCCTCTTGTCCTAAATTTTTGCTTGTGACTCGTCTTTTAATGAGACTCCACATAAGTTCAATTGCGTTTAGCTCGCATTTGAATTTTTTAAGCATTTCCACTAATATTGGGTAAAATGTTATGCACGGATAACCCAACCCTATTTTACATTCCTGTCATCACAGAGTAGAATTCCAACATAAAGAAAATAAACACCGACATCTGTCAGAGGTAAAATAACTGTGAACGGACTGTAGACATTACTGACATTTAGTTTAATTTATTGTTTGTTTTTAATTTATATAACGGTTTCCATTGTTTGCCAACAAAAAATATTTGTGGTCATGCAAAATTGTTTCAAACTAGTAAAATAATATAATAATAATGGTAATAAAAGTAAGTTTTTTTTATAAATAAATTCTTATTAAACTTTGGATTTATCAAAGAAAATATCAATTTTGACAATTTGTGTAGAGTACCATGGCAACACTGACAAAAAAGTTCCCTCGATTGGTAATTAGATGGCATTATTCACAAAAATAAAAGTTGTTCGACAGTTACCAGGGCATGGCTTGTGGCTGGTTGGCCACAGATTATAATTATACATATTAATCTATGCCACAGATTACTATAAACTATTATATTATATTATTATAATATTTTTATATATTAAAATTAAAATTACTAGCCTTTGGTATCAATAAACTACTCTATCATCGCAAGAATATTACTAAAATTAGTAATATAATAGTAAAGTTTATTTTATTTTAACTCATCTTAATTTCTTATGTTTTAAAATACTAGTCGACCAAGCCATCTAGACGAATGTCAACGTGACAAAATTCAACATAATTCAATAATTATAATCCAGAAATTCCTAGTACCGATTGCAGGCGCACTGTACGTTCACACGCCGCGTTCGCACGTTACGATAAATAATTTCTGGATTATAATTGTTGAATTATGTTGAATTTTGTCACGTTGACATTCGTCTAGTTGGCTTGGTCGACTAGTATGTTTAAATAATGGATTAATCAAATTAACAGGAAAATAGGTAAGTTGAAAATGCACAAAATATGGTAGCACTCAAATAAAAAGTTCCCTGTTTCAGGTATAGATGGCACTTTTACCAAAATTAAAATTAATGTTCTAAGTTTCCAGGGCATGACAATTTACTGAGGGTCTTAGTACATGTCTATATAGTAAGAATTTGCACTCGATCGTCACGGTGGACGATAGCCTAGTCGACGGAAACAATTTCCATACATTTTGTAAAAGCGCCCCTAACGGAGAGTAGCGATCGATAGAGACCGCTAGGGGACCGCATCTCTTTCCAGAGATAATGATTTCCCTGTTTTGCAATGCACATGATCCATGATTGTAATTCTAGGTATATTATACACTCGAGCAGCCTTATATCCCCTAATTTCACTGTTCCGACCAGCTCGCACGGCTTATTCTAACTTTTCTTTTGGATATGATGCTTTATTGGTTTTCCTTTCAAAATTTCGCACCATTTCGAATAATCTTTACCTAAAAATAAAAATAACACACTAAATCGCGAAGAACATAAGTACTCGTAAATCAAATTGGTCATTAGTGCAGTTACTAACTACCAATTTGATTCACCGTTGTAGTCTCACTAGACTTATATGATGAAGTCTTAAATTAAACAGACTTTTATTTATTTACTAACGAGAATAATTAGTCAAGTTGTACTAAACAAACTTATGGCTTAGTGTTAGATGAAGTGAAACTAACTACTTATTTAACTTGCAGTGGTCTGAATCTTGTAGGCCAGTTTTTAAAACACAAAATCTTTTAACTGTTCCTGGCATGTTTATATAATATGAAGTATGAAGCTGTTTGAAACTTGCGATTCTACCAAAAAGTGAAAATTAATTACTCGCACTTAAACCTGCCAGTTCCTCGTCTGGAAATGTTTAGAAATAGTTGTGTCTACACTTATTTATAACGCTTTGCCAACAAATATTACCAGCCTGCCGTACTAGTTTTGCATAAGAAAATGATTAATAGCAGAAACGTTTTATTCAGTAAATGATTTCCTAAAAAAATATACAAGCAAATCGTATCATTTTAGAAATGCTTTGGTGTAGTAATTAAGACAGTACAAATTTCATTATCTTTGTTACAATTATTTGAATTGTACCTACCTATTTATATTTCAAATATTTGCATGCTATGTTAATATGGCTGAATGTGTCTAGTGCTTAAGTATTATTGTAGAACATCTACTGTATTTACCACATTTATGCAAATAAAAACATTATATTCTATTCTACAATCAATAAAAACACAGTTACCCAGGTAGCAAGTACCTACACTACAGAAAAAGGTTTACTCTGGAACGGGACAAGACGGCATTTCCTTAAACCAGTATACGGAATTACCCCAACAGTACTTTTTGAGGGTAAAATTGTGAGTATTTCTCGAAGAAATTCATATTTTAACATGAAAACATATTAAACTATAAATTAAGAACATAATGTAGTCACTTACCGTAAAAACACCCGAGAATTTCTTGTTTTTACACCGAATTTTGTCGAGACTTATAATATCTCTATCTTGGTTACTGCTATTACTGACACAAAATGTTTTGAAAACAAATTTTTACTTCTAGAAGAGTCGTAGCGTCATCTGTAATTTAATAGCAGAATCAGCAAGAGACACTGTTTACTCGACAGCCACTATAACTGCTGTAGGTAGTTTGTAAAACGCGCAAATGAGACGTGGGCGGCCTTGACCCGATGCCGGACTTCCCCCCTTGACTTACCTACCTAAATAAATCAGACGTTATAATAACACCGTGTCTCGTCATTTTTATTGCCATAACCATCTGGAAAATTAGTGACCCTCGACTTCACTTAATTTCACTCGACTTTGACGCGACCATTGCTCTATATTTGACTTCGCAACAGAAGATACCAGCAAAATGAGCTCGCCTACTTGCAAATCAAACTGCGGCCAACAAGAAACACTGGCAATCGCAGCCGGCACCTCCATTTTATCCCGCATTCCGGAGTTTTGGAGAAATCAACCCAGATTATGGTTTACACAATTTTAAGCCATAGTAGCGCCACCGAAACAAGGTGATAACAAATATTTTACATTTATAGCAAAATTATCGAAGGAAGAATTAGGTACCTACCTATTACAAGTTAGTGACCTCATTACCTCAGCCGCCTCAGCGCCTGCTTCAGAAAAATATAGGTAAAACCATAGATTATAGTAATCGAGTGGGAATAGAGAGCCGACCATGAAGGTATAGATAAACATGGAGGCCACAGCTGCAACAAAGCCTTGAGTCAAATACCTACATTTCTCTATCTCACTCTCTGTGGTCTGACCTCTCATTTTAGCGTGGATTTAGTATTGCTATCTTCTTATTAAAATCTCCGAGTAAGCTCTTAAAAAGAGCCGACATATTAAGCAAATCAGAAGTTTACACGGTCAATTAATGTGTATTTAAATCAAGAGTTGAAATCCAATCACTTGTTAAAACTCCCAATATTGTAGGCCTCGAACGCTTATAATCATGGTTGGCGAAATAGTGAATTATAATCCCATTTCCTAAGGATTTGGTAATGTGGCAACATTGGCCACCATATGTCAAGTAAATCTTGTCAATATGGCAGTGGTTGGTTGAAAAGAGATGGTATGACCACAGTGAGCGAGATAGCGATACATCATTTGAGCTTCAAGTAGGTATTCGGAGTGCGGTCTCCATGTTTATCTATAACTTCATGGAGCCGACTCGATCCTTTTTCTAGCCAACTTCTAATGTCAATGTTAGTAGTGGCGCCATTTATTAACACCATCTATAAATAATGTGCTTACCAGGGGAGATGGGCGGTGGGTAAGAAGGGTAAATACCCAGGTATTTTCCCGTTTGGGAATAAACCGGGTATTTACCCGGGAAAATACCCGAAGCATGGGTGTAACGGATGCCAGGAATCGAACCTTTGCTAGTCCGCTACAGTGCGCTGGTAGTGTGCTGCTGACGTGTGCCTACGACGATGCGTGTTCTTCTATGTGTGTGGACTGTATGGCTTCGATGTGTAAGGGCTTCAGAAATGAAACATCTTCATACGTTGAGAGCGATGCTGTTCAGGTGTGCGGTGCTTGATGGTTACATAGGTCACAAGATGGTGGTTGAGACGCCAACAACTGGCCGAATACATGGTCGGTTAAGTACCTCGAAACTTTACCTTATCGACGACCATCGCACCGAACACGTGCACAGGGAATCTTTCGTTTATTTTTATTTACAAAACAGTACAAATGTTACGTATGTTTCGATTCTATTATGCATACATACATGTTCTATACATCGTTAGATAGGTCTCATTAAGTGCTATCTATTGGTATACAATACCTAAACCTAACTATTAGCGTCACTAAGTTATTCCATAAAAACTCCCAAAAAATGCTGCCACACAAGGGCCCGCCCACTATATTTTCTATTGAAAAACTATCGTATACTAAATTTATATATATAATTTTGGTAGGCCGTTGTGTGCAACTATATGGGGCATCTATTAAAACAAACACCATGAAAATATCTTTATTCAATTCGAACATATGACATGATAACTTTGAAGCATAAAAAATTTACAGAATTTCTTAAGTAAATACTATCGTAAGTAAACAAATTTTATGATAAACATACGAATGTTTGTTATTATGCTTATTTTAACTATATAAGGTAATAACTAGCAATAAAAAGGTATCTAGACATGATTTCAAGTCTATATGAAGCTAAAAAACACTTATAAAACTATAATACGAATATGTAAACAAACAGCTGTTTTATGAAGCATTAACTCTTATCTGTCACTACTGATAACGCTATTTATGATTCGATATCTCAGGTCCCTACAGTTAGCACAAGTTTAAGACTAATGTTCATGTATTACATAGTTGTTGTATATTAGCAATCTAACCATTTACACTATTTTAGCTATTTTGTAACGTTTTGACACGTCCGGGAACCGAACCCGGTGTACCGCACGATTAGATAACACTGATTTTAACGATTTTCACTCGCGGTTTCGAATACACTATTCACTGTCATAGTTTTAATGTCTGTCGCGAACATCTCTCCCGCCGTGCAGCAACGCGCGTGACCCGTCGTGTGGCGGTGCTGCAGAGCACCCGGTGAGCGACACCTCGTCACTTGGGCAGGGGGACCAGCTTCTTAGCCGGCCGTTTGAGGACGCCTGCTGCTGTGCGCACCTCGACAGTGCGTATGGCGCCGTCGGCGCCCGGGTAGACAGCCACAACTCGACCGCGCGGCCAGGTGTTGCGCGGGAGTTGGCCGTCGGCGATCAGGACGGGGTCGCCGACCTCGAGGTTGAGCCCGGACCCATGGGGCTCCCGCCGGTGTTGCAGCTCGGGTAGGTACTCGCGCACCCAACGGCGCCAGAACATGTCGGCGAGGATTTGGGCGCGCCGCCAGTGCTTGCTGCTGTTGAGGTCAGCCTCGCTGAACTCGCCCAGCGGAGGGAGGCGAGCAGAACCACCGAACAGGATGTGGTTCGGGGTGATGGCCTCGCTGTCTGCTGCGTTGACGGAGACGTGTGTGAGGGGTCGACTGTTTACTGTGTACTCGACCTCACACAGTAGTGTAGCTAGGACTTCTTCGTGCGGATGGCGCTCGTGAAGGACCGTATAGAGGGCGGTCTTCACGCACCTGACGAGGCGCTCCCATGCGCCCCCCATGAATGGCGCTGAGGGGGTGATGAAGCGCCATATGATGCCACGGCGACTCGCTTCCTCGGCGACGGCGTCTCTCATCTCTCGGTCGGCACCGTGCATGTTGGTGCCGTTGTCCGAGTAGATCTCTGCGGGGCAACCTCGGCGCGCTGCGAACCTGCGCAGCGCCAAGATTGCGGAGTCGGCGCTCAGGCTGGCGGCGACCTCCAGATGTACTGCCCTGGAAGTGAGACATGTAAACAGTGCCACATAACGTTTGTGACGCTGTCTACCGACGGTTACGGAGAGCGGCCCGAAATAATCAAGACCCGTGTAGGTGAAGGGCCTCTGATGGTGAGCAAGGCGCGTCTTTGGATGGTCCCCTGTGGCTGGCTCAGGCGGCTGCGTTTTTCTAATGCGGCATGGTAGACATCTATGTACTATTTTCTTTGTAGTCGGCCGCAGACGAAGAATCCAATAGTGTTGGCGTATTTCATTGATTACCAACTCTGTACCGCTGTGATGTAATTTTCTATGCGTCCAATCTATGTATAGCTGTGTAATGCGATGATCGCCGTCTAAGATCGGCGGTCTCTTTGTCTGTTCGGAGATTTCTTCTGTAGCTGTTATACGACTGCGTAGAGTGATCATTCCGTTGTTCATCTCCACGGGTAACGAATACAGGCGGCTGTCTCTGGCGACACCTCCTCCGCGCCGCAGCTCCCGAAGGTCGGCGCCGAAAGGAGTTCTCTTGTCCCGCCTTCACAAGAAGGTCCTC
Source organism: Euclidia mi (assembly GCA_944739405.2). Lineage (NCBI taxonomy): Eukaryota > Metazoa > Arthropoda > Insecta > Lepidoptera > Erebidae > Euclidia > Euclidia mi. Next base: position 38,501,246 of record OX123205.2, on the reverse strand, counting down.
AGCGTCGCGGGTGTGTTCAGCGGGGAGAAGCACGAAGTTTCGGGAGTCGGCTGGACGAGGTGCCGCTCTGCCCGACTTGATGTTGTGCTTCGTCTTCGTCACGTGACGCGAATCTGGATCCTTCTGTCTATTTTTCTGCGTTCTTTTATATAGAACCTTCTCTGCGGTTTTCTTACATAATGCTATAAATTGTAGAACTCTTGCTGTCGCTCGTAAGAGCCTTTTCCATTTGGGAAAACTATACGGGTCCGGTACGGCTTCTATGATTCGCTGTGGTGGGCGACTATTTGTGCAGGATGCAACGCACTGCTCCCCTATTGTCTTAACGACGGTAGGCTTAACGACGGCCTTCGAAACTATGGGAGAGTGCACCTGTCCTCTATTCGAAACTATATGTGAGCGCGTAGCCGGCTTCATATCTGTGTGAGAGTTTCTCTGTTCTATGTTTTCTATGTACGCGAGCCTCTTCGCTGCGTCTTGACTATCGGGCATGACGATGTCTTCTTGTTTCCACAGAAGAGCCGTCTGTATATGTCTATCTTCTAATTGTTGCCGTGACACGACTGTCCGCTTCTTGGGGTCCGTGTTCGGTTGACGTGGGTTCTGTATGAGCGATCCGAAAGCGAAATATTCTTCGAACGACGTATCTATGTTTTCATGTCGAGCGGCGAGTCCGTTGACGTAGTGTACGGTGTTTCCTATTGTGCGTGACCGTGCGCCGCGCAGCACCCATCCCAGCGACGTAAGCGACGCCACCGGTTGATCGTTGGGTCCTCTTCGTACTGCGTTCGCTATGAGCAGGTGCCAGTTGTCTTGTCCTATTAGCACCTTTGGCACGCCTATGTCATACACCAGCTTCTTCTTGATGCCTTCGAGGTGTTTGCAGTCTATCAGGTCCTCTTCGGCGATCTTCTGCGGCGACAGGTGTAGGCTGGCTACGGTGCGTGCACACAAAGGCACTTGTTTGCTGTCGGCGCCGGCTCCTCGTATTTGTATGTCTACGCGTCGCGACGTTGGCATGTCGATCGACGTATCGCCTATGGCACGGATCGTAAACGGGTCCAGGTTCCCTTCCGCGCCGACTTCCTTGGCTATGTCTTCGTCTATGAGCGATACGGTGCTTCCGTCGTCGAGTAGGGCGAACGTAGACGCCTCTCCCGCCGGTCCGACTATCTGCACGGGCACTATCTTTAAGTATGCTTGAGCCTTTGCACGTATGCACGAACTGGCGACCGTTTCTTGCTTTTCTATGTTCACGTCTTCGGTCCTATGGGCTCCTCTATCGTAGTGAAGCAACTGGTTGTGTGTAGCGCGGCATCCCTCTACACCGCACTTCTTGGGCTTGCACGAGTGTTCTATTCGGCGTATGCGTAAGCAGCGAAAACACAATCCATGTCGCTTAGCTAGCTGCCATCTCTTCTCTGCGTTGGCGTTACGAAACGTGCTGCAGGCCGACGAGTAGTGTCCTTCGCGTTCACATATCCTGCACTTCGCGTTAGACGTGTCCGTATGCGTTCGCTTCTCCGTCGCCGTCGCCGTGTACGTCCTCTGCACGGTACGTCTGCTTGGCGGCCCATCGGTGATGTTCTCAGCCGGCGCGAACGCGCTACAGTAACGCGCGTACTCTGTCACGAAGTCACTGAATCGGCTGAGGTCCGGCTTCGACTGGCACTTCTCGGTATACGTCTTGTACCACTGCACACGTAGCGAGTTCGGTAGCTTCTCGGTCAACACGCGCACTAGCTCCGCATTGATGAGGTAGTGTTCCTTTTTCAACGCACGAAGTGTGACGACGCCGCTTCTAATCTTGCTCGCGAACGCGCATATGTCCTTAGGTGCTTCGCTACAGCGTGGCAGGGTCCTCAGCTTGTCCGTCTCTGCCTGTGCGATCGAGTCTGGTCGTCCGAACTGCAGCTCCAACTCCTTCATAATCTCATCTGGTCGCGCATGCCCAATCAGTTCAGAGCTAACTGTTTCTAACGCTCTTCCCTTGAGACTTCTTCTCAGTCTCGCTGTATTCTCCACGTCGTTGAAGAAATTTTTGGTGGTGTCGTATATCGCCTTGAACGACAGCCACTCGGTGTGCGCGCCGCCGAACGTCGGTAGCGTCATGATGACTTTCGAAACCGCCGGGTGTGGTGCAACTATCGATGTGTCCGGTGGCTTCCTATCGGCGAGCGCGGCGATCGCGGAGGTGAGATCCGTGATGAACGGCTTCAGCGAATCACCTCCCTGTTGATGAACGTCCATGTTCTGTGAGGGCGGTCCATCTTCTATCTTCTGTGCCCCGTCGACGTCCCTCTTCTTAGTGGACGCCGATATCACTTCTATATCTTCGGGGCCGGGCTGGGGTTCCGGAGCCTCTTCCAACCATGAACGTACGTAGTCTTGTTTCGACTGTCCATCCTCGTCGTAGTCATCGGAGTCCGCCTCTTCTTCAGCCTTCTGTAGTGCTAACTGTGCTAACTGTAGTTTTATCTTCAAAACTTCTTCTCGAGCCAACATCACATTTCTATTGGAGCGTCCCGTAGCTGCTGAGCGTTGGTCGCGTTCCCTTGTTGGCTTCTTTCTATCTCTATTTTCTATTATACTATGTTGCGCTGTACAAACGCTCGATCTATCGGATGGTTGCAACGTCCTTTCCTTGCCATCTTCATTTTTCGACTGCACCTCTGCTCGCTCCCTTGCGTCTTGAGTGATGTTTCGTTCGTCCCTCCCCGCGGGGCCGGGGGGGGGGGCCGGCGGCGGCGCGTCGCTCCCGACTGTTGTCGACGGCGATCGCGGTGGCCCGTCGTGACGGACGACCGCGGCGGCTGGGTTGCGGGCAGCGGCGGCGCGGGCAGGGGTACTGGAACTAGGCCGGCGACCTCGGGAGCACGACCTCTTGAACGCGTCGTAGGCATTCTTCAATCCGGCTCGAAGCGACCAACAAATGGTCGCTGCAGCAACAGGCGATCCGGCTTCGATAGGACCAACAAATGTAACGGATGCCAGGAATCGAACCTTTGCTAGTCCGCTACAGTGTGCTGCTGACGTGTGCCTACGACGATGCGTGTTCTTCTATGTGTGTGGACTGTATGGCTTCGATGTGTAAGGGCTTCAGAAATGAAACATCTTCATACGTTGAGAGCGATGCTGTTCAGTTGTGCGGTGCTTGATGGTTACATAGGTCACAAGATGGTGGTTGACGCCAACAACTGGCCGAATACATGGTCGGTTAAGTACCTCGAAACTTTACCTTATCGACGACCATCGCACCGAACACGTGCACAGGGAATCTTTCGTTTATTTTTATTTACAAAACAGTACAAATGTTACGTATGTTTCGATTCTATTATGCATACATACATGTTCTATACATCGTTAGATAGGTCTCATTAAGTGCTATCTATTGGTATACCTAAACCTAACTATTAGCGTCACTAAGTTATTCCATAAAAACTCCCAAAAAATGCTGCCACACAAGGGCCCGCCCACTATATTTTCTATTGAAAAACTATCGTATACTAAATTTATATATATAATTTTGGTAGGCCGTTGTGTGCAACTATATGGGGCATCTATTAAAACAAACACCATGAAAATATCTTTATTCAATTCGAACATATGACATGATAACTTTGAAGCATAAAAAATTTACAGAATTTCTTAAGTAAATACTATCGTAAGTAAACAAATTTTATGATAAACATACGAATGTTTGTTATTATGCTTATTTTAACTATATAAGGTAATAACTAGCAATAAAAAGGTATCTAGACATGATTTCAAGTCTATATGAAGCTAAAAAACACTTATAAAACTATAATACGAATATGTAAACAAACAGCTGTTTTATGAAGCATTAACTCTTATCTGTCACTACTGATAACGCTATTTATGATTCGATATCTCAGGTCCCTACAGTTAGCACAAGTTTAAGACTAATGTTCATGTATTACATAGTTGTTGTATATTAGCAATCTAACCATTTACACTATTTTAGCTATTTTGTAACGTTTTGACACGTCCGGGAACCGAACCCGGTGTACCGCACGATTAGATAACACTGATTTTAACGATTTTCACTCGCGGTTTCGAATACACTATTCACTGTCATAGTTTTAATGTCTGTCGCGAACAATGGGTATTGTCAGAAAAACATTAAAAAAGCGCACGATTCATTGGAACTGCAGTCAATAGTAATTTCTGGTAGAATCGTCTGAACTTATCTAGGTGCACTTGCAGTATTCTCGCATTTTAAATATCAGTATTGCGTTGAAATCGTTTATTTCAACGGTGTAATGGATTTTGAAGTTATGTACCTATTAGCTCAAGATAAATCCGCATGCATATCCACCTCGTCATCGGGTGGGCACCTCCTTGTGATTTTTGGTTGCGCCCGGTTGTAGATAAATTTACCGGCATTGAGGACTATTGATCCTCACCCTGTCTTCGGTCCTCAGATAGGCTTATCATATCACATAGCTTTCATCGCTTATCGCAACTTGCTCGATCCTTTTTCTACATCGACAATCTTCTCCTCGGTCTGCAGTGTACGTGTGTTAAGTGTTTCCTTGGGAAATTTTCATTAGTAGTGTTGTAGATGGCCAGCTTCGCACGGAGGGGAAGTCGGGACGTCTAGACAGGGCGCAGGAGAGCTCGAGTGGTTCGCGCTTGGCCAACAACGTTCTTGACGTGTGGGGCCATCGTGAGACGACGGTCTATTGTCACGCCGAGGTATTTCACCGTCGGGGTCCAGTCGACGTGGTGTTCGAGCATGGTGAGAGGCGGGGACAGTCTCCGTCCATTTTTGGGAGGTTTGCCGTAACCACTTTTATACAAATCGTTTCACTACCCAGGAATTAACGCGATCTTCTAACCATAATTATATTATAATGGCTGTAATTTTTGACACATGGATCTACAGAGAATGCTTTGCCATAGATAAAGGCGGATCAGCGACAAATACAGCTAAAACCTTTTATGGTACCAAATCCCTCGCGAACTAAACTAATGACTATACATCAAAAGCTTCAAAAACGTGAAAACATTGTAACCAAAATGTCCCTGTTGTGCCTATCCAGCGGCTTATGTTGCTAAATGCACGGTAGATTCACCGAGCACACTAACTGTACGGCCAGTCTCAATAAATAGATCAAATTTAATATTAGGACCGGGACCGTATATGAATCCGGAGCCAGAGAAAAAGACATAGCGCATGATGTTGGTGATTTCTTTGCTTTAAAAGATTTGGTTACTAGAGATACATATTTGACATAAGCTCGATACAAAATAAGTCAAATATGTAGTACTCTACTAGCTAAATCCTTGAATAGATCGAATTGGGACCAGCCGTTAGTATCAGGGCCGGCACAGAAGAATTGGGGGCCCTCGGGTACACAAAAATGCCCAAAAACGTGAAGAAAATTTGTGACATAAACAGATTTTTTCAACGATTTTATTTTTACTATTGTCGTAATTAAATGACACAAATCAAATACAGATAATATGTAGTTAATTTATTGTTAATTTAAATAATCGATTTTAAACTTTTGCGATTTGTATACGTCATATAATTAGCGGGTCTAATAATGATTATTAGGTACCTAAGAATTTGATTTGAACATGATTTGAATAATATACTAGACAATGCCTGCAGCTACGTCCAGATCAGTCAAGTCAGATCCGTCAACTTATAGGCTAATACGTCTCAGCTCTCCAAGGTAATGAAGCGAATATTAAATACAGACTCTTTATGCGGCCTCGGCCTCCGTCATGGTCGTTCAGCTGGTATTTCATTAAAGGACTTTAATGTACCTATCTTACGCAGCTTGGAGAACGGAACTCAACTCTCATTGTTAGCCTCGATATAGGCAAGGCTTTTGACAGGGTCTGTCACAGGCCACTTCTATTGAAGCTTTCATACTATGGAGCCTCGAAATCTTTGCCTCAAGAGTCTCAAATGCAAATTGCCAGCTGTGAAAAGATTGCCAGCTACAGAACTGCCTCTCGGACGATCGGAGTGCAACGGCCGTTGTAGAGGGCAGCTGCTTGAAAATGAAATTTTTAATACTGGCGTCGAACAAAGCTTATAGTAGGGGAGCCCAAGAAGGGATTTCGGGATTTACTCGAGCGCGTCAGATAATATATATATATAAGAAAAATACCTAATCCAAGCACACCTAAAGATCTAAGACCAATAAGCTTGCTTCCTTGTTTGTCTAAAGTGCTGGAAAGAGTGGTGAGCAATCAGTTAAGAAAGTATCTTGAGAGCAACAACATAATACCTCAAAGACAGTCAGGGTTTCGCAAAGGTCATAGCACTACAACAACTCTCCTTGACATAGTTGATGATATTTTGGAAGCGAGGGACCAGGGTATGGGTACCCTGCTTACCCTACTCGATTTCTCACGTGCTTTCGAAACAATAAATATTTCCCTTCTCCTTGCTAAACTTTCCTTCTATGGATGTGACTCAGCAGCGGTAAAATGGTTCCATAGTTATCTGAGTGACAGATCTCAATTCGTCCAACTGGATAATAGTAGGGATGGTAACAAGGCCAATTCTTCTTGCTGTCAGGTGACACGGGGCGTTCCTCAGGGATCAGTTCTCGGCCCTCTCCTTTTCATATTGTACAGTGCTGATGTTACCAACCACATCCAGAATACTAAATTCCATATGTATGCTGATGATCTTCAATTACGTATATCTTTTCACCCAAATGATACTCATGATGCTGTAGATAAAACAAATGCAGATTTAGGTAGGATATCGGACTGGGCAAGAAAGAATTCATTAGTACTTAATCCTACTAAATCCAAATTTTTGATTTTAGGTTCTAAAGAATGCATCAAAAGGATACAAGGTTTAAATCCTGTATTAATGGTTGATGGAAGCCCAATAGAACAGGTCACCGAGGCTCGAAATTTAGGTTTAGTTATGGACGGTGAACTGCACTTTGAGACGCATGTACTTGAGTCTGTCAAAAACTGTTTTTACCGTCTCAAGCTGCTATATCAAATTCGCCGAAATCTCAGTACCGATATACGTATATTGCTTTGCGAGACTCTGATACTGTCCAAACTTAATTATGCAGATACTGTGTTTGGTCCATGTTTACTGCGTAGGACTCAAAACTTAATCCAAAGAGTACAGAACGCTTGCGCACGATTCTGTTATAACATCCCACCGCGTACCCATGTCACTCCATTTCTGAACAGTGGGAACCTCATGAAGATGTCTGCTCGTAGGCACCTACATTTAGCAACTTTACTTTTTGGCATTGTTTTATATGAAAAGCCCGAGTACCTTTATAAAAAGCTGACGTGGTCTCGCGATCTCAATCAATACAGAACAAGGGGCGCTTCACATCTTTTGGTGACTTCGAAGCACAGGTCTTCTGCTTTCAGAGGATGTTTCAGATTTTCGGCTACCAAATGTTGGAATGACCTACCGCCACCTCTGCGAAGCCTGAAATCTGTAACAAATACTTTCCGAAATAAGTTAAAGGAAATTTTATTAAAGAAACAAAAATTATTGTTGTAGCTCTGAGACACCATTGCCTACCTGTATGATAATGATAATTAAGAACGTACTTAAGTTTAATATAAATATGGTTGTCATGCTTATAAATTGGTGTTATTGTATTGTTTTGTTGTTAGTATTGTGTACATTCTCTGTTGACTTGTTCATGTATTTTGTTATGTTGTACTTCTGTATTTATTTGTTGAAAAAGATTGTACCTAGTCTTTTTGTTTGTTTTTAGTTCTCTTAGTTTACAAAAAAAACATTGTGTCAGTTGTTGTAGTTCGTTTAATGTATCCCTAGACATAAAGTGTTTCGTATAGATATATTATTTATATATACTTATAGTTTATAATAATTAAAAGGTCCTGTGAGAATATCAGTGTTGCAGTTCAACTGCAACAAGAGCTGACACAGGTCCCTTATTTGGTCTCCACGAATCGACTGTCTATATGCTATTGTTGTATAGTTAACTGTACCTATTGTTTGGAGATACGAAATAAAAATATTTTCTTCTTCTTTTCTAAGATATTGATGGCATACATCTCCTAGGTATTTTTAAAAATTTGGGTGGCGGGAGTGGCTACAGACCTTTAATGAAGTAGGAATGTTAATCTGATCGTTTGCATAGTGAAGGTAAGATTTCAATATGTAAAAAAAAACGTACGTGTCAGATTTTCTAAGGCCATGTTATGTGAACCTAAAAAAAATATTTTATTGAGTAATCTGACGATTTAGGTGTCACGCAAACTCGTGGCTATTATTAGAAAGTTGCAAATGTGAATGAGTGAATTCGCCGTTTTGAAAAACTCAAGCGCGTCAGATTAAGATATATAGGTATATGCTTTATCCTAATGTCCTAGACGAGCTTACTCTTAAGGTCTGTAGCCACTCCCCCCACCGATGAAAAATTACACATAAATTACATTTTTATCTTTTTATCATCTAAGCTTTGCAACCCAATAGGTCTCCATGACGCTCGAGTAAATCCCAATGTAGCATCGTGGGCCAACGCTGTTTATCCTGCATATCAATAACTTGTTGATTGAGGACATGCATTGTTATGTGGATAATAGTATGGGTGATGCGCGGTACACCAGCCACTAGATTTCACTAGAATATCGCTCAGAGCCAATTACAAAAAAAAAACGGTTCAGCATGTGTCTGAAGTGCTAGCTTATATAGGCAAAGCATCAGAATAGGGGTGAAGAGAACATTTGTATTTCACGCCAAACCAACGATTTACGCTTTATAAAGCGTAGGTTTGGCTACATGTGGAATATTGCTCATTCATCTTTGAGCTGGGGCGCCAAAAGATCAGCTGGATCTACTTGAATCCCTACAGAGGCGTGCGGTTCGAATTGTCAATGATCCCCATCTCACGGCTAACTTGGAGTCATTGGAGCAGTAGAGAGAATTTGGTTGTCCGTGCGTTTTCTACCATCTCCTTCATGAACAGTGCGCCGAAGAACTGTTTAAATGGTAGAATCTATACCTATTGTAAAATGAAGTCACTTTTTCTTCCTGTCTGTCAGTATAATGAACGCGCTAAACTTAAAAACTACCGAACAGAATTTTGTACGGTTTTCACCAATAGATAGGGCGATTCCTGAGGAAGGTGGAAGGAATTCACGTGGATGGAGCCGAAGGCGACGTCTAGTTGTAAGTAAAACAGCTTTGTTACTTATTCAGGAACTGATTATTACTAAACTAGATTATTCCATCGAGCGATTGAACCCATGAGCGTTACTAATGGCTACTGTTCTGCTCCCGTGACTCACAGCGTGATGTTATATAGCCTACAGCCTTCCTCGCTAAATGGGGTATCTAACACTAAATTTTTTTTCAAATCGGACCTGTAGTTCCTGAGAGTAGCGCGTTCTAGCAAACAAACAAACAGACTCTTCAGCTTTATAATATTAGTATAGATAATCTAAATATTTAAGAAAATAACATTAACATTATTAAAATTAAAATAGAAGTCAACTTTAGGTATTTACACTTCTGTATCTAAAAATTATACCTACTGTATCTGAAAAAAATGTTTTCATAAATTTCAAAGAAAGGCCTTTCGGGGGCCCCCTGAGAACGGGGGCCCTGGGCCCGTGCCCCGTGTGCCCCTATGGTAAAGACGGTACTGGTTAGTATCAATTTAAAAATTATCATAGAAAATGCCATTATTTGACTTTTATAAGACATATAAATGTTCGATATACATATATTCTTGCTATAGGCTGTAATTAACAGTTAGTAAATCAACGAATAAATAGTATAAAATAAAAAATGGGAGTGTAAAAATATCTTCCGATAAATACCCACGCTTCGGGTATTTAGCCGGGTAAATACCCCATTTTTACCCAAAAAGATAAATTCCCGGGTATTTACCGGGTGGAATCCCATGGGCGGCCATAGAGATATAAAGGATAGAGTGGCAGAGAGGAGCCAAATGAGTGTCCGTCGGTGCGAGAGAGAACGCTACAGTTAAAGGCATCCTTTTTTAAAGGCCCCTTGCATCTCTCTCTAACAGTACATGCACAACATTGCGCAATGGTGTGAATTAGCGTGCTACCTGTAACTATTATTTATATCAGTTTATCAGTAATCAATAGTTTAAAAGTTGTTTTTATTGATACAAATTCAATGTTTGGGGACACAACGAGAACACTTTGACAGTTGCCAACCCCATTGTAGAATGTTGAGCATGCGTTGTTAAAGAGAGATGCAGGGGGCCTTTAAACTGTTGCGTTCTCTCTCTCACCGGCGGACACGACACAGTATTGAGCTAGGTACTATTCTGCCACTCTATCCTTTAGGCGGCTGTACCTTAACCCTTAAGGTCAAAGCTCATTAGAGCCACCCGGCACCCACTCCGCACCGCCTTGCCTCGTGCGGTTAGTATTCTTTATATGGATTTGTATGGGTATGCGCTCACTACATCAACTCCGTAGCGTCACAGCGTATTGTTACGAGCTGGGGTTCGACGATAAATTATATACACTATGCCAGAAAAACTGCACTTTATTCACTAACACAATAACACTAGATACACACACTTAATTTTTCAACACTAATAAAACACACTATTCACACCACTAGAACTACACTAAACACTTCCGACTTACTTCCTTCGCTTCTTGTTTATCGCTCTGATATTCAATTGTAACTATGTCCGGTTCGTTCGCTCGCGTTCTATTTATACTGACCGGATAACATCACTAGCGCATTCTAGATGCTTCTACAAAACTGTCGAAATAATCGGGAACAGTCGATACTCGATACAGCAACGCCATCTAGTACAGAGTAGATGAATTACCTTTAAACCACCGATACATTCAATCTCTTCTAGTACCACCATTCACCGATAGATGGCGTAACACTGCCCCCCTCTTAAACGTGTTCGTCCCGAACATCGTTGGACCCATAGTAACGAGCCAACCGGTCCTCATGAACTATCTTCGGTGCACCTCGCGACCCCTTCTGGATTCGATAGGTGACGTCGTTCATCCTGATAATTATGCGATATGGCCCGTCACACCTGGCTTGTAACTTAGTCAATTTACCGTTGGTTCGTACTGGGTTATGAAGCCACACCAATGATCCCTCATCGAAACCTTTGTTGTTCGCCTTCCGGTCGTAGCGAGTCTTTATCTTCTCAGACATCTGTTGTCCTGACTCCCCTGGAGCTCCTACATTGTACACCTTCAATGCACCTCTGCTACGAGTGTGTGGCCTCTTGACAGCCGCACAACTTGTGCATTTGCGGCACCAATTCTCGACGTCATCCCGACAGTGGAGCCAATAAAACCGCTCCCGGATCTTAATAAGGGTCTTCTTAACTCCCATGTGACCTCCCGAAGCACCATTGTGATAGAGCTGTAAGACTTCCGGCACCTTACTTTTGGGCACTACCATTTGCAAATGGCACTGGTTACCGCGAGCGTTTTCCCATTTGCGGCACAGAACTCCATCCTGGACAACCAAGCTTACCCACTGTGCCCAATAACCTTTGGTGACAGGGCTCATTGCTGCGATATCACTCCATTTGGGCCTAGGAGCGCCTGATTTATTCCATTCGAGAATCGCCTGTACGTCCTTGTCTTCTTGCTGAGCACTCTGCAAAGCTTCTTTCCATCCGTCGCTCAGATCCGTCTTCAACATTCTCACTAGCGCTGCCGGCTTCGCTTCCTGTCTTGCATAGTGTTTGCGTTGGTCGGGGTAAGCCCTACTTGTCAGAGCATCTGCGCTACGTTGCTCTTGCCGCCAGACAGGTACGTCAGGTGACGCCTTTGGTGGAGACAGGGTACCAACGTGCCGCTTACGCTTTGGGCAGCTCAAGCGGATATGGCCTCTTTCCCCGCAGTTGTAGCACCGTGGTGAAGAAACAACTTCCCTGATACGGTAAGTTCGATCCTCGTGACGCGCTGCTTCCATCTCCAGAGCGTAGGATAAGGCTGCCTTCAGGGACTTGAAGTGCCAAGCTGCTCTAACTTCCAGGTCCCGGATCCCATCCGTAAACGCTTGTACGAGGTTCCCGTCAATGAGCGCAGGCGACGACTGGTATGCCTTCCTGACCAGCCTTTCCACCTCTAGAGCCCACTGCTGCAGAGTTTCTCCGGTGCGTTGTGTCCTGTTCTTCAGCTGAGCACGATACACATGTTCGAGGTGCGCGTCTCCGTACCTCACCTCCAACGCCTCCAAAAGCTTCTCGTAGGTGACGTCTTGCCCGAGTGCCTCCAACACCGTCAAGGCCTGATCACGAAGGCCCAAGGTTAGGGCGGTGAAGGCCTGTTCTTTGTCCCACCCATTCGCTCGCATAACGGCCTCAAACTGAACCTTGTATGCAAACCACGATGACGAGCCATCAAATGGTGGAACCTTAAACCAACGAGGCGAGGGCGTCACAGCTGCAGGTGTAACGTCGTAGGACCCGAGCCTACACAATTTCTTCTCCAATTCGGCAATACGGGCCTCGAGTTGATCATGTACACGCTTCTCTATAGAGGCGACGCGAGTCTCGAGCTGGTCGTGTACGAGCTTCTCCATGTCGCTGATACGGGCCTCGTGCTGCTGAAGTTCCTCCTTGACCACCTTCAGGTCCTTCCCTTCAGCGGCGCTGAGGTCCTTCATGAGCACCAGCTGTTCCTCCAGACGGCGTGCGTGCTCTTCCTTGTCGCGCTGCAGCTGTTCCTCTAGGCGACACGCGTGCTCCTCTTGACGGCGAGCCTGCTCCTGTTGACGGCGGTCCTGCTCTTCTTGACGGCGAGCCTGCTCTTGCATGAACGCCATCAGAGCCGCGATGTCGGGCACCGCCACGGAGTGTGCGCTTGCAGGCTCCACTGCAGCCGCGGAGTCGCCTTGTCCACCAGGCGATGGAGAAGGAACGTCTCCGAAGCGTCTCTGGTCCAGGTCTTGCTGGCGCTGGTTCCTGGTACGCACACCTTCAGTTTCTTCCTTCGGCATAACCGGCATAATTTATGCCCACTTCTGACACCAATTTGTTACGAGCTGGGGTTTGACGATAAATTATATACACTATGCCAGAAAAACTGCACTTTATTCACTAACACAATAACACTAGATACACACAAGTGTGTGTGAGACTTTGTTGAGCGTTTATGTTTTTAAAGTCTGCTGTGTGTGAACATGTGGAACAAGGACCCAACCACTACCTGCGATTTGATGAACCACAGATACTCGCAAAAGAACATCGTTTTCTTCCAAGGATGATACGAGAGGCTATTGAAATTAAAAAACACCCTAATTTCAATAGGGAAGATGGTTGGAATGTTCCTCCAGCTTGGGACCCTGTCATAAGGCTAATGAAACCCAAGAAGGACAAAGTCACCAGAAGACCTAAGGACACTGTGAGCTCATTCTGCGTAAATAGTAACACCAGTAGTTGAAAAATGTTCGGGTACTTTGAGATAACTTATACATTCAAGAAAAAGACAAATATCACCTCAGTCTGCCGTGAACATGAATTCTGTAAAGAATTCGAAACGTCGGCTAGTAATAAATTAAAAATATAGTTTCTAGATCTTTAGTTTCAAATGTAATAACTTAGTGAAACCAATACAACGCGATAAAATCCGTAAACTGTAGTTTAATTTCAATGTGTAACATTCGCGTAAACCCAAGAAGATATTAAGAAACTGTTATATCAAGCAATTCCAAACAGCAAACGTTTAATCAATAGGAAGTGCAAAGGCAAATCTGAAAGGGAGTTGGTTGATATTATAGACCTCTTCAAACAAACAGATCCGGAACTCATACCGGTATTTGTTGCTCGTGACTTGCAGAAGCTTCCCCCACTTACCTTCGATCACGTAGATGTGACAAATTTACTAAAAAACATCGTAGTATTACAGTCAGAAATTAAGTGCATTAAAGATAGCTACGCAACTATAAGTCTTGTGGAGGAATTATTTAACAAAAAAAGTGAATCTGAACACCTAGAACACTCGACTATTCAAAGGTCAGAAACTAATATTAATAGACGACGTGGAGCTTTTGTACTAGATGAGAGCACTAACGTTGATTTAAATGTTGGCAAATATAATGAATCTCATAATGACTTGCAAAATACGAATATAATAACGAATGTCGGTAAAATGACACAGAACGGTGGGTCAATGACCGATGCCCGCACTGTCGCTAAGCAAGTTTCGCCATCTCACTCGTCACCGCACGCTCTCACTTGCACCGTTAACTTAGCCCGTGACTTAGCCGCGTCCCCTTCTCTTATGAATAACAAGGCGTGTGCGCAGCGCGTGGAGGCCACCACTGCGGTTTCGACAAGCCGTAATGAAGTGAATGAGGCCCGCGTACTTGTACAACACCCAGCGAAACATGATACAAATTCTAACTTGCAAAATGATACATGTGAGGCGGTTAAGTCTTGGGCGAATACTGTGAAGGATGGAGAATGGAAAAAGATAGAACGACGAAAAAACTATAAATCTGTAAATAGATTTATTGGTAATCAGGGGAAGGGTGCAATTATTCCCGACAATAAATTTAAGGCGGCGGACATTAAAATACCTTTTCATATTTATAATGTGGATATGGCAGCTACCACCAAGGACATAGCAGATTATGTATTAAGTAGGACACAAGTAATGATATCACCTGAGAAAATTAATATGAAGAAACGCAAGGGATATGAGGCATACAAATTTTTAATCCCTAAAATGAAACTACCAGTTTTTATGGATGAAAATATATGGCCGGAAGGTGTGTCTTTCCGGCAATTTATTGAATTTAAAAAGAAACCTTGAATGGATAAGACTGTTAAGCTAATAAGTTTTAATTGTAAAAGTGTTACAACTTCAGTTGATTGTATCAGACGACTGTGCGACACTGCGGACGTTATCGCACTGCAGGAGACGTGGTTGTTGCCGCATGATCTGGCCTTTTTAGGAAACATACACAACGACTTTGCATTCACCGGTAACTCAGCAGTGGATACGGCAGCAGGTGTACTTCGTGGTCGACCCTATGGAGGTGTAGCACTTCTGTGGCGGAAGAGTCTGTTCTCGATGGTTAGTGTCATAAAGTGCAGCAGTGTTCGTATCGCGGCAATAAAAGTGAGTTTGTGCGACAGAGATATGCTAGTATTTTCGGTTTATATGCCTACCAACTCCAGTGACAATCTTCCCGAGTTCACTGACTGCTTAGGTGAAATTGCAGCTATAATCGACAGCAATAGTATAGAAACGGTATTTATATTAGGTGACTATAATGCACATACTGGCGAGCTATTCCATAGTGAACTACTTAAGGTCTGTGAGGAACAACAGTGGTTATGTGCTGATATTAAGTGCTTGCCGAGTGACTCATACACTTTTGTGAGTGACGCGCACGGGTGTAGGCGCTGGCTTGACCACTGTATTACGACACAGGCCGCGCAACGGACAGTCGTTAATATTAAAGTACTGTACGATATATATTGGTCGGATCATATGCCTATAGAGGTAGAATGTAATCTCAAGCTAATTACACCTAATATAGTATTACCTAAACTAAACAGTAATAACATTGTCTGGGGACAACGTGACTCGACTCAGATAAGTATGTATGAGGAAATGTGTAATGTGGGTTTACGGGAAATAGATTTTCCGCACGCATTCAGACACTGTGCAGACTTTCATTGTAGGAATGTGAACCATAATGTTGTTCTGGATGATTTATACAGTAACATAATATGTATTCTCCAACAGTCTGCTGAGTGTAGTGCGGCGGCGAATAAGCCCCGAACGTATAAGTCTGTGCCAGGGTGGAATAAACATGTGAAAATAGCTTACGAAGAGGCTCGCTTAGCTTTTCACGGTTGGCAGTTATGTGGTAAACCAGATTCAGGTATTGAATATAATAAAATGCGTGATACGCGGCGAAATTTCAAAAGTAGATTAAAATGGTGTCGTAACAATGAAAAACAAATTAAACTAAATTTAATAGCTGAAAATCATAAAGCGAAGGACTTTGTAAATTTTTGGAAAAACACGAATAAACTGAATCCTAGGTCGAGCCTCCCCGTAAGTGTTGGTGGTAAACATGATCCCACACAAATTGCTAATATGTTTGTAGACCAATTTAAAGTTAAACCCTTGTCAAATTCCTCTCCTGGTTATGTGATGCAGGAGGTGACTAGCGCTGATGTGGGCGTGGCGCGGGGATTGAATTTAACCACTAAAGATGTCAAGAAAGTGATAAAAAATATGGTTAGAGGCAAATCCCCGGGACATGATCACCTTAGTGTCGAGCACCTTAAGTATGCAGGTGTACACTTACCTAGAGTACTGTCGATGTTTTTTAGACTGTGTGTGAGTCATTCTTATTTACCCAGTGAACTTATGCGTACTATAGTTGTACCTGTCATAAAAAATAAAACCGGTGATGCTGCTGATCCCAGTAATTACAGACCAATATCCCTGGCAACGGTCATAGCAAAGGTGCTGGATAGTCTGCTGGATGCATATATGGCCCCCAGGATTGACTTGCATGATGCACAGTTTGGCTTCAGGCCTGGGCTGTCGACTGAAAGTGCCATTATGTGTTTAAAGCGGACTGTCCGGTATTATACTGATAGGAAAACGACAGTTAATGCGTGCTTCTTAGATCTGTCCAAGGCATTCGACCTTGTGCCCTATGACCAGCTTTGGGATAAGCTAAGGAACGTGAAAAAAGTAGATTTTGAGGTAACGTCATTGCTAAAATTCTGGTATGAGAACCAAATAAACAATGTTAGGTGGGCAGGGACTATATCCAAAGAATATAGATTGGAATGTGGGGTGAGGCAGGGGGGAATCACCTCCCCTCGCCTTTTCAATTTATATATAAACCAACTGATTGTTGAGCTCAGCAATACTGGAGTCGGATGTCATATTGACGGAGTTGCTATGAACAACATTAGCTATGCAGACGATATGGTCTTGCTGAGCTCATCAATCAGTGCATTAAGACGTTTGCTGAAGGTCTGTGAGAACTATGCGGTGACTCATGGGCTTAGGTATAATAGATAGATAGATAGATAGATAAATCTTTATTGTGCAAATACAGTTGGTACAATAGCTTAAAATGTAGGTAATTGGTATACAAATAGTAAATGCACAAAGGCGGCCTTATCGCAAAGTGCGATCTCTTCCAGGCAACCTTAGGATGGACAGACTGAAAAAGACAAATTTGATGGTGTAGTGATCAGATATATACGGACACTAATAGTTATTAAATAGAATATACATACATGTGTAAGTATATATCGCCTATACATACAAATACCTAATACTTAATATACATACAACCTATACTTATAAAACATATAAAACTATACATACAAACTATACATATAATACATAGCTATACATACATACATATCCATATTATAATGATATCAATGCAAAGTACAGAACCAATAAATAAATAAATACATCGAGAGAATTTCGATTAAAATGACAGGTAGTGCTTCTTTAGTGCGTCTTTAAATATGTTGAGTGATTTAGCTTGCTTAATCTCAATTGGCAGCGCATTCCACAAACGTACAGCCTGAACGGCAAAGGATTTATCGTAGAAGTTTGTGGAATGTGTTGGCATCTGCAGTCTCAGATCCACTGACGACCTCAAGGTCCTTGAATGTGTGTCATGAAGGAACTTAAAACGTTCTTTGAGATACATGGGGCTATTAGGATTGAACAGCGCATTATACAGTTGCGTAAGAATATGAGTATTCCGGCGAAGACGAATTGGGAGCCACTTGAGTCTGGATCGAAATTCAGATACATGATCATATTTGCGTAAACCAAAAATGAATCTAATACAGAAGTTTTGGAGACGCTCAAGTTTGTCAAGTTGGTCCTCATTAAGATCAAGATAGCTGACATCGGCATAATCGAGTATTGGGAGAAGCAAGGATTGTGCAAGCGCAATCTTGGTGGTTGTGGGAAGAAAGTTCCGCAGCCTACGCAACGACCCAGCTGAGGCAAACAGCCTTCGACTTGTCTCCTGTATTTGACATCCCCAAGATAAAGTTTTATCTAGATAAATCCCCAGGTTTTTTACGTTATCTGAGATAGTTAATATTTTGCCGTCGAACTGAATCTCAGGCAACTGTGACCAGTTGACCTTGGATATCATTCTGGAACTGCCAATCAGAATAATTTGTGTTTTGGATGGGTTCACTTTAAGGCCATAATTTTTACTCCACGTACAAATTTGTGCAAGGTCAAAGTTTATATTAGAAAACGCCTCTGAAATCGCTTCTAGTGGTGCCTGTGAGTATATCTGTAAATCATCTGCGTAAAGGTGGTAGGACGAAAGTAAGTGCTTAGAGATAGAATTTATGAAAATTGCGAATAGTAATGGAGATAGCACGCCACCCTGTGGTACACCGACAGTTGTGTTACACCATGACGAGTACGACTCATCAACGCGTATACGCTGTCGGCGTCCAAACAGATAACTATGAAACCAGTCAATTACCGTTGGAGATATGTTAATAGAGCGGAGTATGGCGAGCAGGATGTGGAAATCCACGGTGTTAAATGCGTTGCTAAAATCAAGTAGGGACAAAAGCGTGAGTTTTCCGCCATCCATGCCTAGCCTTATCTCATCAGTGATATGAACCAATGCTGTAGTAGTACTATGACCAGGACGAAAACCGGATTGGAATGGATTCAGGAGAGCATTCTTGGAAAGGAAAGTACAGAGTTGTGTATGTACAAGACGCTCAAGGACTTTGGAGAGGAATGGAAGTATGGATATAGGACGGAAGTCGGTAAAGGAACAGGGTTTGGATTTTTTAGGGATCGGCACAACTTGTGCATCTTTCCACGCGGATGGAAAGACACCGCTGGTAATTGAGTAGTTCAGGATATGACAAAGGACAGAGAGGATTTCATCTAGGATAGGTAGGATCATATTTCGACTGATACAGTCATTACCAACAGCATTGGATGATATTGAGATTATGCTCTTTTTAACATCACAACCGGAAAATTGCTCGAAAACAAAAGGTGAGTAGCTGGGAGTTGGGATACGTGAAAGATCTTGTAACGTGTTTGTTTTTCTTGTCCCATCAAAGTTGGACGAAGCAGTGAAATGTGCGTTAAGCGAATCTATATTTATATCTTTGGGGATTGCGTCATTGCGCGACTTACCAACTCCCAGTGTTCTAAGAAATTTCCAAATTTTAACTGGATCTCCGCATTCAACCGAGTTGTGAATATGCTGGCGTTGTGCTTTCCTACACACCTTATTGCAGAGATTTCTGGCACGTATGTATTTTTCCAAATTTACAGGGTTTGGACGACATTTGTACTTCGCCCTGGCAGCCGCTTTCTTTGACATAAGAATTTTGATTTCGTCAGTTAGCCAAGGTGCAGGTAGGTGTTTTAATTTAATGGCACGGATTGGTGCATGCACATCGTACAGCTGAATTAACTTATCTGTAAACATTTTGACTTTGTTATCTACACAGTCTGATGAATACAAGGGAGACCAATCTATGCTACGGGCATCTGCGCAGAGCTTTACACTATCCATCCCACCGAAGTTGCGTTGCATAATAATTCTCGGTTTTGCCTTTGGTGGGCGTATTTTATATGAAAGATAGATTAAATCATGGTAAGAAAAAGTGTCTGCAGAACACTGACCATGCTTGGATACAAAAGTAGGGGAAGAAACGAAAATGAGGTCAAGAAGAGAAGGTACAGAGTTTGGAAAATGATGTGTAGCATGAAGAGGAAGAATAGATAAATTGCAGGAATTTAAAATACGCCTAAATGTGGTGGAACGATTATCCTGCTTTAAAAGGCAGGTGTTAAAATCACCCATTATAATTGTGTGACTGTAAGAAGGTACCAAAGTTTCTAGGATGTGTTCAAAAGAAGGAAAAAAATTTATACGTAACGAAGGGGAATAATAAACACCTAGAAGAACTTTAGCACGATTTAATTCCACTTCTAAGAATAGATGCTCGCCGGCATTCGAGGGTGGAGGTTGCGGCGAGATGCTAACAATACGGTACGGAATTTGAGCACGTAGGTAAATAGCAACACCGCCACCCCCACCAACCGCACGATCATTTCTTATTAGGTGGTACCCCGGAAGAGAATATGAAGTTGATGGGAGACATGGTTTGAGCCATGACTCTGAAACGAGAATAGCATGAATGTTCCTACAGTCAAAGGTTGCCAGCATATCAGGGAAATGAGCTGGAATACTTTGGGCATTTATATGGACTACATTAAAGTTCCCCGCGACATCAGAGAACTGAGACTGAAGAATCTCTGCAAGTGAAGGCAAACTGGTAAAACTATCATTGAGACTACTAGCAGTTAAAAAGCTGTCATCGTCACTATTTGCATCTAACATAATATGTCGACTATATAAAATAATATTTTATTAATAATATATAAAAATAATATATAAAAATAATTAAATATGTAGGGACACAGATTATTACTCTGTAGCGTAATGTAATTTGTAGCGTCAGCAGCCGCTACAAATATATCGATATAATAAAAAGTTATATATATTATATAGAATACTTAAATAAAAATATATTGTAAAGTGGTGTAAAGTCAAATGTCCACCCGCCAGTTGGGTGTTACAAGAAGACTATTGTAAATGTAAATAACACCACACAGCTTTATAGAAAAGAGAAACAAATAATAAAAAAGAAAAAAATAAATTAAATTAAAATGCGTAATGAGATTTGAAACAGGTGAATATGTTGTTAACATAATTATAAAAAAAAAAAAAAAAAACATAGCTTGAAGATAAAATACCAATGATTCAAATCGGCAATACATGTACGTCATGCAAATGACATAACTGACATATGATATTTGGATAGGTACGTCAAAGTGAAAAATATTGTGGAAGTAAATTATCAAGTTATGAAGAAGGTAGAAAAATAATACAAATTCACCCACTCACAAAAACAAACAAACAAGAAACCTATTTTTTTGAAGCCGCGGTCCGCTTGGTTTTCGCAGCAGCCTTCCCCGCAGGTTTCTCTGGGTCTGCGACTTTAATCTTGTTGAGGTCGCCCAAGCACAGCACCCGATGCCGATGACCATCCGCGCCAAGGACGAATACCGAGCCCTCCCTGGTCCAGCACTTCGTCACGCCAAACTTCTCCCGCGCTGCCATGAACGCCATATGTCGCGTTCGGGTCAAAAACTCAGACAGCGTTACACCGGATCCCTTCAATTTAGTTTTGGCGAACCATATGCTGTCTCGAACTGATGTGCTCCGGAACTTGACGAGAATAGGTCTAGGCTATAATGTTACTAAGAGTGAGGTACTTGTTTTCAATGGTGGTGCCAGAAGATACTTACATGTTCCATGCATCTCACTAGCAGGTACACCCTTGAAGCAAGTATCAAAATTTAAGTATCTGGGCCACTGGGTCACCGAGGATCTGTGCGACGATTTAGATATTGAGAGAGAGCGTAGGGCGCTGTCTGTTCGAAGTAGTATGCTGGCCCGTAGGTTTGCACGGTGTTCTTACGACGTCAAAATGACGCTCTTTCGAGCCTACTGTCAGACTTTTTACACCTGCAGCCTATGGGTCAAGTATACGCAGAAGGCATACAGCGCCCTGCGCGTACAGTATAACAATGCCTTCAGGATGCTTGTGGGGCTGCCGCGGTATTGTAGCGCTTCGGGTATGTTTGCCGATGCGAGAGTAGATGATTTTTATGCCATTATTCGAAAACGATGCGCTTCTCTCCGGCACAGAACAGATATCAGCACCCACGGCATGTTGAAGGCATTGAGTAACCGGTGGGACTGCCCGATGCTTGGTCGATGGGTGAAACTGCACACACAGGTCGGCTCTAGATAGCTGTACGTGAATTTTTATTTATTATTTTTTATGCCTATTATGTTATTATTATTATTATGCCTATTTATGATTTTTTATGTGTTTTTATTGAGTTATTTTTTATGTAATTTCAGATATTTTTTAAATAATGTTATTTCTGTTATTATTAATTATGTAATGATTTCAATGTGTAAAATTTAATTCTATGGACTTCAATGTCTGCAAATAAATTATTATTATTAATTTTTCATTACTAATAAAACACACTATTCACACCACTAGAACAACACTAAACACTTCCGACTTACTTCCTTCGCTTCTTGTTTATCGCTCCGATATTCAATTGTGACTATGTCCGGTCCGTTCGCTCGCGCTCTATTTATACTGGCCGGATAACATCACTAGCGCATTCTAGATGCTTCTACAAAACTGTCGAAATAATAGCGAACAGTCGATACTCGATACAGCAACGCCATCTAGTACAGAGTAGATGAATTACCTTTAAACCACCGATACATTCAATCTCTTCTAGTTCACCGATAGATGGCGTAACAGTATAAATTATGACTGTTATTTGAAATTATACATTTTGTGATTTTATTTGTTTTGATTTGGTGAGGTACGCATGCGGTTAGTTATTTTGTTCGAGAAATGGCAGAAAATAAAGGGAGAGATGGTGACATTGAGTTTTGGTTGCGGCAGCTAAAAGAGTGCGCCATTTCTGAAGACGATTTCGAGTCGGATGGTGACGAACTCGATTATTATCCCACCCAACAAGATTTATTAGATGTTTTAGAAGATGATTATGACAATGGTGAGGCTAGATCTAATGATAATAACTAAGAAACTATACCCGATCCTCCTATTGTAATAGCGGATGCTGTTTCTTCAAATAGTGATATACATTCTTTAGACATTCAGAGGTTGATATGGAAAAACCAACCTATGCCATTCAATGAAAATGCCATAAAATTTAATGGATCTGAAGAATACCTACCCTGAATGTTTGATGAACCTTCAGACACCATTCCAATTTTTTTAATATTTTAACGAAGAATTTCTTTCTCAAATTGTTACGGAAACAAATAATTATGCTGTACAAAAGAAACCTGATAGACCTGACGTCATAACATTGGGAGAACTGAGAAAGTATCTGGGAATCTTAATTTATATGAGTGTCTACCACTATCCAAGTGTACGTGGTTACTTACTGGGCTAACAAGCACGTGTTTGAGGCAATAATAAAAGCAATGCCTGTCAATAAATTTGAGAAAATAAGACGGGTACTTAACTTCAACGATAACAATAGTCACTTACCAACAGATCATCCCCAGCATGACCGACTTCACAAGCTACGCCCTGTAACTGAACATCTCAATACCAAATTCTCCAGCATTCCACTTAGTCAGCGCTTATCTATTGATGAGCAGATGTGTGCCACCAAGATCGGCCATTTTTTAAAACAATATTTGCCTAATAAACCTCATTAATGGGGATTTAAATTATTCGTATTATGTTCACTAGGTAACATGTTTTGCTTATCGTTTTATTATTTACGCGGGCAAAGAAAAATACGATCGTTTGCCTAATGAGCCTCACATAGGAGTTGTGTCACAAACAGTGATAAAACTTGCAAGAATAATTCCCAGACATATCAATCACATCATATACCATGATAATTTCTATACTACGTTGCCCTTGATGTATTATTTTGCCAAAGAAGGAATACAATGTGTGGGAACTGTTCAAAGGAACCGCCTAGGTAAAAAATGTAAATTACCCTCAAAGTAGGATGTAATGAAAAAGCAAGTGCCAAGAGGCTCATATTATGTGGAATATATTACTACATATGTTGATGGGGTCGACATGTCTTCAGTTAGCCGGAAAGACAACAAACAAGTAGTTCTGCTCTAGACCTACGTAGGAGCTGAACCAATACAGTCCATCGAACGGTATGACAAAACAGAAAAGAAAAAAATATTATAGACTGCCCAAAAATAGTCAAAGAATACAACGCCCATATGGAGGGCGTTGATCTCATGGATTCATTTTTGGGTTGATATAGAATAAAAGTCAAGACCAGGAAATGGTATATGGGGATATTTTACCACCTTTTAGATTTATAAACTCTTGGGTTCTATACAAAACTGTAGAGACAAGAAAAGGAGCAGATCCAAAGAAGCTGAAAAATCTATCAGAATTCAGGTCAGAGCTGGCTGATGTCTTATGTACCTATGGTATTACGACCCAGCCAACAAGACGACGTCCTAGCAACAGCAGCATCACTGATACCATAGATGCAAAAAGAAAGAAAGGGTGCCAGGTTCTTCCACCGTCTGACGTTCGGTTAGGAAAACTTGGTCATAGCCAAATTAAAACTGACCAACGCATGAGGTGTAAGAGACCTGGCTGTAAGCTACAGAGCTTTATAAAATGCAGAAAGTGCAATGTATTCCGTTGTGCAAAAAAAAGAAAACGATTGTTTAAATTTATTTCATAGTTAATTTTTCGGAATAAATTGAAACATTTCTTTCTGGAAAAAGGATTTTTTAGCCTATTTTGCATAATGCCCCAAAAATGCATCATCTTTATTTTATGATTAAAAATGTATAAAATATTGAAAGATATATTTTTTATTATTTTTCCCGTTTTTCACAGCTTCTAAACTATCGAAACCATTTTTTTCCAATAAAATTAATTAATTCATGCATAAGAGTGGTCGTGCGCTGAACTACCAGTTTATAAAGGAATAAACAAAGTACCTACATAGTTATTAATCTTTATACAACATTAAGGAAATAGTGACAACACAATTTAAAACTCTTTACCAATAGGTATATTTAATTTGAAACTAGAGTGTAAATAAGTACAAAACTGTTAAGGCTAGCGTCCACTAGGCTCGCCGAGCCGAGCCGAATCGAAACGCAGAAAGTCGCCTCCTATATATTTCTATGAACCTGCGTTCATTAGCGACGAGCCGCGGCGCGCCGAATCGAATCTACCGAGCGCATCGCTCGTCAGGCGAATTTCTGCGGCGACGCCTTTCGACTCGACTCGGCGCGCCTTAGTGGACGCGGGACGCGGGTCAGCGGATGAGTGTAGACGGGTACTACATGGCGTAAATACCTACATAAAAAGTTATCGAAATTAATGAAGAGCTGTTAATTTCGCTAGTTCAGAAATATACTGAACTTAATGATCATGACTGCTTCATTAGTCTCGCCGCTCGCGGCATAAATGTGGGCGTGGG
The DNA here is from genome assembly GCA_944739405.2 of Euclidia mi. Lineage (NCBI taxonomy): Eukaryota > Metazoa > Arthropoda > Insecta > Lepidoptera > Erebidae > Euclidia > Euclidia mi. Next base: position 38,476,163 of record OX123205.2, on the reverse strand, counting down.
ATTGGGAGGTCTCGTAGCAGCACGGAGTCTGGTAATGTACCCGGTACCAGAAAATTCATGGCGAAATGTGGGTGTAATATTACACCTCTGCCTACCCCTTCGGGGATACAGGCGCACTATGGTTCGTCTAGAACAAGCTAGCTAGACAAAATTATTTTATTTGATTTTTATGTCTAGATGCGGTTAATAAGCAAAGATATAAGGTTTTTGGTACTTTTTTCAAGGCAGTTTGTCATTTGAGCTGGTATCATGAAAAAAAAAACATTTATCGGGCATATGTGTATAATATATTTTTTGAACATTTTATAAAGTGATTTATCCCTCGACGTCGCTATAAAATCTAATAACAGATGCATAAAATATCTAAGAACTAAATCTATTACTCATTATCATCACTATCATCAGATGAATCATCCATTGAATAGTCATGATCGTGAGGGGCAGAACTATGAAAAGTAGAAATCATATTAACATTTTGTTCCTTACAGCTAGGTGGGACAATTAAATCTAATACTTCAGTTGGAAGCGTACCTATTTTCTTCCGAGGAACTTCTCGTAAACCGTTTATTAAAGGGTCAGATGTTATCAATAACATATTAAGTAAATCTCTATTCGTAGCCTCCCGTGATCGCTTTCGTGTGTTGTGCTCACGAAATCTTCTGCAGTCCTTATTCCGAGCTTCCTGTGCTTCCTCGGAAAGCTGGCCTATAGGTAGAAGGGACGATCTAATTACTTCGCCACTGTGCAAAAGTATTTTGTGGACAGTAGCGGGCATGTAATACCATGAATAGAGATTTACATAAAGTTGTCTAGTTTCTTGAGCTAAGTTAACGAATTTTTCAATACTTATATCATATCCCGATGATAAAGTGCGAAGTAGTATGCCAAATTTTTGTATTAGTGAAACATCTAACCCTGTAATATCGGCACTAGCCTCGGGATTTCCAAAAAATCTTCGCGCGGTGTTCCCGTCATTAGTGTTACCGAACCCTGGTTTTGGTTTGTCTACAATCAAGCCCATTTCGCTTTTAAATCGTTTTTTAATGTCATCTGAACGTTGTTTCACACTAGCTTTGTCTTCGGCTGTTCTTAACTGCCATTTTTTTATATTTAGTCGATAGCTAATGTGAAGCAAGCATTCAAAGCACCTTATCCAAGCGTGCAACGTAGACAAACCAAAACCAAGATTATCTTTGTCCGCAGCAAACTCTTTTGACAGATCATTCATCATTGTTGGAGTTGCCCCACAAATAAAACATTTTTGTGAGGAAGAAGTTTCGGTCAGAGCATTGCAAACTTTTCCGTCAATCATTGTTAAAAGCATAACATGTGTGACAGATACTTCGGTCTCCATCACCTTGCAGGTTGTCGGCAATAAAGCGTTTATCTCTTCTAAAACCTTATTGGTTTCCGAAATCGTAAAATCTTTCGTTTCCTTAGAAAAGATAAACTTTATTGGCCGACAATACATTGTAGAACAGGGCCGAGGATTCTGCCACACAATATTACCACTTTCATCTTTCAATTGAAGAGGAACGAAAGAAAATACAAATAAAAACTCGTCACTATCGTCACAATTAGTGAATTTTTGTTTGTACATACTATGACCGGAACTTCCATCACAACCCCATTTACTGATTAATGTGAATGACGTGCAAGGTAACAGACTATGAACAACTTCTTGTTGTGCTGAAACTAAACGTTCGGCAGTCTTATCAAGAATTGCCTGAACTTTGATTTCAGCATGCGTTTCATTGACTGTAATTTGTTCACCTGACGGGTAGCAGGCTATTTTAGCCTTTCTAACACTGTACATTGACGGAAACACCTTATGTCCAGCTTTAATACTCCACTTCCGAGTCTGCTTATAGCTATGGCTACTTGATTTACTATCAACGTAGTACGCTAAAGCTTCCTCACTTGTTAAACTCCTGGGGGCACTTTCTTCACTCGTGGTCTTGGTTATTGAAGGATCACTAGTCACATTTTTAATTTGACGTGCTACACTTCTCTGACCCGAGATTCGAGCTGACACTTCAGCGGCGTAAATTAATTCACTAGCACTTCTGGACTGTAATAGATCGTCTACACGTCGTCTCTTCGTTTTGAGACTAGAATGTTCAAAATCTTTAGTAGGTCTTCCGGGTCCCGGTTCTCCAGATGTAGTTGGCAGAGATAAATAAACGGACACATCGAAAGATATGTCAAGACCCTCCAGCCACGTCGAATACTTTTGTAGGAATCGCTCTCGATTTCTTCCACAGCTGCTCCACTTTTCAGCAAATTTCGTTGAATATCTTGAGATTAGTACTTTAATATCTCGCAGAGACTGCTCCGTAACACCATCAAAATTATATCTCAAAGATATAAACCGAAAGAGCTCCTCATTCCGCGTTTCCTTCGGGTGTTTCAGCCATTCTTCGAAAAAATCCATTCTTGAGACGGTAAAAACTGTTGAAAGAAAAAAATAAATAAAAATTAGTTGTGCAAATATATCGCAATGAATTTTTTTACGTATAACTACTAGACACTTATGAGAATCGTATATGATAGGTTCTACGGTGGGGACAAGTGGGGACATGTTATTATTTGACCGATGAATTTGAAAAAATGAGTAAAAAAGTGGGTGAAAATTCAAACATTTCATTTTATAAGACTAAAGAATGAAGTTCCCATGTTGAAAATGAAATAAAATATAACTACTTACCCTTACGTATACAATCCATCACAAAAACACTTTCACAAATTTCTTTTAGTGACATAAACAATGCTATCAAATATGATGTAAAAATGCAAATGAATGCCCTTTAAATAGTCAACATCTTATAAACATACCTTAATGACGCTCTTAATGAGGGTAGTATTGATAATTAATAGGTGTAATCCTCAATGTATAGGGGTAATGAGTTCGTAATAGTAATTAACTTCCAGGAATTTAAGAGTTGTTTTTGTCTAGCTAGCTTGTTCTAGACGAACCATAGTGAGGCGTGAGTCTGAAAAAAAATATGATCATGAAGACACTCATTATCATGACGAGCAGCGTAGACAAAATATATGGAAAGAAATAGACACATCGACCCAGGCAGCGCGTTATCGCAACCATCAGCAAATTCCACACATAACTTAGCAAGTTTAAGGTCACTACGATGCGCCATGATATTATAATTATAATATCATGGCGCACGATTATTTTTCACGACACGAAGTATTTTTAAGAATTATTGGGCCGGCTCAACCGGGGAAGTACTACCTACCCTCACACAGAATATGACATAAAGTAATGGCCGGCGCTCACTGACGTCGCGGCATGGCAAAGGATTTTATTACTGATCAAGTAATTTTAATTCTTATTTCAATGAGTTTAGAATTCATATTACTTTGTTTCGATTCAATCGTACCGCAGCCCGCCGCGGCACGACGCGGGACGCCGCGGCATACTTCGGGACGCCGCGGCATGCCACGGCGTCCCACAGTGTGCCACGACGTAATCAGTAGGTAAATAAGTGCCTGAATTCATCGTTAGTAAATCTTGTTCTCATAAATAATGTATGCAGAATTGTTTTCTCTTCGACATATCAGTTTGTATTTGTCGTTCTTCATCTTCAGCAAGAAGTGCTATTGATACTGAATTCCAGTCAATTGGACGCCTCGGTATGACGCGGTATGCCGCGACGTGCCGCGGCATGCCACGACGCGTCGCGGCATGCCGAAGCGTCCTTCGGGCTGCCGATACATGCCGTGCTATGCCGCGACGTCAGTGCGCGCCGGCCTTATGGCCGGCGCCGACTGACGGCACGGCATGCCGCAGCATGCTTCAGGACGCCGCGGCATGCCGCGTCATACCGAGGCGTCCAATTGACTGGAATTCAGTATCAATAGCACTTCTTGCTGAAGATGAAGAACGACAAATACAAACTGATATGTCGAAGAGAAAACAATTCTGCATACATTATTTATGAGAACAAGATTTACTAAAAGTGAATTCAGGAACTTATTTACCTACTGATTACTTCGTGGCACACCGCGGGACGCCGTGGCATGCCGCGGCGTCCCGAAGTATGCCGTGGCATTCCGCGACGTGGCGTCCCGCGGCATGCCGCGACGTGCCGCGGCGGGCTGCGGTAGGATTGTATCGAAACCAAGTAATATGAATCCTAAACTCATCGAAATAAGAACAAAAATGACTTAATCAGTAATAAAATCCTTTTCCATGCCGCGACGTCAGTGCGCGCCGGCCTTTAACAGTTTCTGTACTGTTGCGTTTCGTTCGGCGAGTGAGAGTGCCGCAGGCTCCATACCCTATTATTCCTTCTCCCTCATCCCACTCCTCCTTCTATTCCTTTCCCCAAGCCAAAGGTAGGCAACGCACTTGTAACTCCTGTGATGTTGCTTGTGTCACTGAGTCACCCACGAAGCAATATGATTTCTGTGTAAAGTGTCGTGCATGTCGTCCATGTACATAATGAATAGTGTAGGTCCCAATAGACCGCCCTGCGGTACGCCAATGACCACTGAGTGTCAGTCACTTCCATGGTTGCCAATTTTAACGTACTGTTTTCAAACAGTCATATTTAAGCTTCTTAACCATGCAAGTGCTATACCTACATTACCTACCTCTAATACAAAAGCGCTTTTTAAGTTACTGAAGCAGCAGTGGAATCGGGACGGTATCGAAGGCTTAAGCTAAATGTAAGAAAATACCTATCTGGTGTTTATTCTCATCCTAAAATTATGATTTGGAGAACGTCAGGAATGTAACAGCATCGTCAGTCGATTTGCCCTACCTGAGACCATACGGCTTCGGTGAAAGAAGGTTGTAAAAATATGAATAAGAAAGAATATGAATATGACTAAGCTGCGCCCAAGAATGAACAGTTCTCTAAATGCATACAAAACTTGGCACAATAGCGCTTCGGTATTAGAGGTGAAGCACTTGAGATTCGAGCACTAAAGAGCCTTTTTTTTACCATACTTACTATAACGAGCTATAATAATTTAGTAAATGACAAATAAGAATAGCATTAAAACACTACATTATTTTTAAGCTTTTATTTCATAAGAAATTTAACTTTTGATGGCAATTTTAGAGAGGTCTTTACGTGCAACCTGTTGACATGTTTCAGCAAGGCCTCTTCTGATTTACAAACATATTCACAGTGTAAACATTTAGCTCGCAGCACACCCTTCGAGATTTGTTCTCTATACCACCTTAAGTATTTGTAATGAAGACAAGAGGCTTCAGCGCATTTGGCACAACAGAACCTGCAGGGTTGTTGCTCTAATTCTTCTTCTTTGTAATTCTTCAAGCACGTTAAACATTTGCCATCTCTATTACTAAGTTTCTCTATTGTATGAGTGTTTAAATCGCCGCCTGAGACAATAGCTATATTTCGAGGTGAGCTTTGTGCTTTGTGATACTTTGTCATGTGTTCAGCTAATCCACCAATCTGTATCACTCGACGACAGAGCTTGCATATCATCCTAACCTGCCTAAGTCTGTTAGGGTCTACCTTATGCTTCTGATCTCTATGCGCACTTTTTTCGTGTAGCCTCCATGTGTTAAATGAAGGTAGAAAGAGATTGCATATTGAACATTTATATTTTGGTTTCTGCATCTCAGTTTCTTCTGCTTCTTTATTCGAAATTACTTCAGATTTCTTCGCTGGTGCAATATGTGCAGGATTATACAAATGATGTTTGTCATCATAATTTTCTAATGTAATGATTACATTTTTAGGATGCTTTTCATCGTTCAAAATGTTATTTCGTATGTAACATGTTTTATTATACAGATCATTGAGATGGCAATTAAGCATTCTCGAAGTTTGTTTTGCTCGTTGTATAAACATGTATGATTGAATAATATTCTTTGTACAACAGTTACATATTTGTGAATTGGACAGAATTTCATCATCCTGAAAGAGAAAACACAAATCTCATAATCCGGAATTTCAGAGAAATGGTTAACAAGTGAGCAAATGATACACACACTTACCTCCTTAAACACTACATCTAAGATCTCCAATACTGTTTTGCTATGACTTTTTCCTCCCACAAAGATCTCTAAAGTATCGTTGACCATGTTCATATTGTCCTCAGTACACAAACATATGCCACAGAACTGTGTGTTGTGCAGAATGTAGCTCAGTTGACGTTTCCAATAACTTGTGTTTTTCTCATTTGCTGTTGGTACGGCTGAAACATTAAGTTATATATAAAATTGTGCGCGTAAAATACTTATAGAATTATAAAGATTCGTATTATAAGTAAAATGTTCATTTCAAAGAAAGTCGGGAAAGACAAAAGAAAAATATGTTCTGATCAAGGTGCGGAGAAAGGTTTACTCTTAATACTTTATTGCTTTCTGTAATGGTGCTACATAATGATTACTTAGTGCAATCTTGTATTTATCGGATATGGACTCTGTGGGCACAGCATATTAGTTATTCTAGGAATCAACGAAGAGAGGACAATTGAATAGTGTAAGCACTTACGTTGTTCTATGTGGAGGTGTTCAGCGTCAGGCCTAACGTCATCGTCATGGTCATAACAATTGTCACTCATGGACACATCAACTAAGTCTTCAACAAACTCCATTGTTGAATCTTCTCCGTTTACACTTGATGTTTCTGAAAGAAACTACTCACTGAGAATTTGTCGAAGTGAAATTTTGGTGTTTACTATATGGCAAAGTTTACACTACTTGTAAGTTTCCGCTCAGCAGAGTTGGACTATGGAAACTAATAAAAAGTATAATAAAGCTTGGTGAGATAGATTATAGAGCTCTTGCTTTCTTTTCTTTAGGGCGATCTTGAGATGTTTCTGTATATCTATCTTTCACCGTCCACCATAGTGACAGTATTTGGAAGATAGATAGTGTACAGTGTATATTGCCACAATGCTCACCAGTGTCCTGTATAATAATGTTCGCAGAGGTATCTTCTTCGATGGCGGTTTCAATCGTGGCCTCTTCAAGTGTGGATGTTTCTTCGACAACGTGGTCTGTTGTTTCAGTCTCTGGCGGCGTTTCCTCATTCGAAGGCTGTTTTCGAAAACGATCTGCAACAACGGAAAACACGTAGGTAATTGATCATTTACATTTTAAAATCCGTAACAGGTAAGTAGTCTAACCAGTTTTGACTAAATATTAGCTTTTCCACAGAGCGACTGCCTGTCTGCACTCCGCAACTCAAAAGGATAGCTATATTCTATGATTAACCACCTCGAAAGATTACGAGTCACGAGTTATTAACAGAAAGTAGCGAAAGCGGCAGTGGGTAGGGCTTCCATTCCGTAATTACGTAAGTACGCAATTACGTAATTACGCAAAAAAACTAAACTTTTGACAAGTCCGTAACTGAAGGGTTGAAATCCGTAATTACGTAAGTACAGGTCATAGCAGACTATTTCTACGAGAAATTGTCTGCTATGATGATATTTTCTACACAATGCTGGGTGTAGGTCGTAAACAATAATAATATATAAATCAATGTTCAACCCAGCCAACATTGAAACATACATGCGAGTAATCCCCCGTGAAAATAATTTGAACCCGAAATATAATAAATAAATATTTCTGGGTACCTCTTGGGCTGGAGTATTAACAGGTGGTCGCGATGTCGGGTATCTGTAGCTGTCCATAGAAACGTTCGATCTCCTCCAGGAGCTGAGGTCTGTACGAGATAATTCTGCCATCCTCCGTCTTCAGCTTTGTCAGCTGACTCTACCCGATAGACGGATCTCTTTTGAACATTTTGGAACCTCTATTCTGCCCGATCGCCTCTTGAACACATTTAGTTTTTTATTGGCGGAGATCGCGAGTCAGAGACTAACTACGGAATTCAGTATTCGATCTATAGATAGATCTGTAGATTTTAGATTCGTTTTTGACATAAGCTCCATACAAAATATGGCAAACACGAATCTCGAATCTCAAAATCCATGTATGGTTCGAATATTGAAAATGGCCGTTAGAGATCTGTCTATCGATCCGCCGATACTTTGACATATCGTCGGAGGACTGCAGAAGCATCCTACGCCTTTCCTCTATAAGCTAGAAGGTCTGAGCAGAGATTTTGTGGGCTCTTTGAATCGTTTTGGGCTTGAAGAACTTTAAGCCCGTTGTATGGACGGCATCCACGAACCTGTCACCAAAGTGGTCCACATCTACGCACTGCCCCAGGCAACGAAAGTGGTTTCGCAGTTCAATCTGTAAATTCTGAAAGTCGGGGTTTTGGATTTGTACTGGTCCACCAGCACTGGGCACCATCTGGACTTATCCAGGTCCACATGCGGCATTCTCGCTTTTTGAAAAAGGAATTCATCATGAAGAGTAATTCCTTCTCTATGAAGCTAGCCAGCAAGTGCCCTCGCGAGTTCCGGTGGCTATATCCAAATCGCCCCACTCTCAGCTCATCACCGCTTCCTTTGCCTAGTTTCGCGTTTAATAATGATTAGTATTCTTTAAGTAATAGTAGATTCTGTTAAATTATGCTGTTGATTATGTAACATTATTCTGTATGACCAAATTACTCAATAAAAACTTTAGTTTATTCAATGTTCTTTGACTTTGCCTCTGTTTCCTGAGATACAGGTTTATAACCTAGTTTGGGGGGCATTGCTTCAATTAAATTATTCAATTTATGGTAACAATAAAGATTATTATTATTAAAGATTATTATTGTTATTATTACTTCTTACATTATCCATTGCTACCTATATAAAAAAACATTTGATTTCAAAACTATCTTAGAAATTACGTAATTCGACTACCAACATTCGTAATTGGTTATGTAATTAAATATATCCGTACTTTTGGAAGCCCTACCAGTGGGCAAACTTGGCCACGTCCATGCACGTTTTAGGTAGGTAGCAACGCTAGAAATATAAAAAATAAATACATAATTAGAAGGAAAACTTGGACACCGATTGGCTAGCGAAGAGAGTAGACACCAAAAGACTCCTATCAGAGAGCCCCGGAATCCATCGTACATACGGCAGGCACCACTGAGTTTTCGAAGTTGTGCGTATAAAATTGAATAGTTAACTATCGCTTGTTAAGCGGAGTAGGAAACTAACGTGTGTGAAATTCCTTTACAACGTTATTCATACACCTGTGAAGTCCGCTAACTCGTTATTTAAAGCCCTGAACTTCATCACAATAAGATACTCGTGACATATTCACAATGTCTCAACGTTAGCGACCCTGTGGAGATTCGTATCGCTGAAAAACCAAAATATTTTTTTCAAATTCTAAATTGTCTTAACATTTAAGACACATTTGTCGCAGAACCGATAACCGTTGGAGTTGTCATGTTCTATGAGTGGAAACCGTGCCTTGGCAAACGTAGTATAGGACGCCCACCAGCTAAGTGGTGTGACAATGTACGCCAAAGTGGCTGGCAGCAAAGACTACAATATAGAGTGCGAGTCTTTATAAAGTGCACATATCAAAACCATTGAAACTAAACACAATTTCATTGACGGAAAAATTGTCAAAAATAAAATATCCATTTTTATGCATATTTTAAAATTTTAAGTTGCAGCTGCTAACCCTATTTATAGTCCGTGCCACGAGAACATAGACTTTTTGTAAAGATAGAATTCCGTGCATCGCGATCGATCGAAGCCGCGCGCGGCCTATGACTATCGTCGATCGCTCGCGACAATAGTCAAAGTATGAAAATGTATGGTACCGCTGCCGAGGCCCGCGACAGACGCGCGCGGCCGACGAATGTCGTGAGCCGCGCGCGACAGTGTCTTGAAATTAGTAGATGTTGTTCGTCAGTTCCCTCTAGACGTGTGTCTAGCGAAGTGAAAATCATGGTCGAAATGCTAATTGACATCCTTGAAGAAGAAGAGGATAATGACGAGCTGCTGTTGCTATATTATGAAACTAGAGTACCAATCGACCCTATCATTGAAAGCAGAAATGAAAAAGGATACTAGCAAATATTGATTCAAAAGCAATTATATTGTACCTAATGAAAAAAAATGTTGGAAGTTTGGAACGATAATACAAAATTCAATTGTTTTTATACAGAGTGTCACAAGACCCATCACCAAGCCGAAGTCTACTCGTTATGGACATCATGCCAAGTCATACTAACCAAAAATAATACCTGGGAAACGTTTTATTTTTTTGAAGTTTTCTCATTTTTTAAACCGCAATTAAAAGCGCGCGCGTGCAATGCTCGAAAAACCTACTTATCCATGGGCTTACAGGGCATCTAAAGAACATATTGGCGGGGTAAATGCATCGATTTTGTACCGAATAAGAAAAATTCCATACTAACATTGAGCTTCAATATCTTCTGAACCAGTAATTTCCCTGGTATGGTGCCGAAGTAGAAAATGTTTGTAGTGATTGGTACAACATGGGATTTCAGTTTTCGTTAAGGGTCTTTTTACACTCTGTATAGTCGGCAAAACTACCGAATTTTTTTTTCATTACTACTAATTTCAAGACACTGCCGCGCGCGGCTCACGACATTCGTCGGCCGCGCGCGTCAGTCGCGGGCCTCGGCAGCGGTGCCATACATTTTCATACTTTGACTATTGTCGCGAGCGATCGACGACAGTCGTAGGCCGCGCGCGGCTGCGATTGATCGCGATGCACGGAATTCTACCTTAAACAAAGAATTTCTACTAAGTGACTTAACGATAGTTCTGTCAAAAACAAATAATGTCAAATCCAATGAGCGCAACGGTACATAGATATGTGTCATTGGAAACTAATATGTCAATTTTGATGCTTGGTCCTAGATGTCAATGGATCGGGTTTTTATCGATATTATGCGCTGTCAACAGGATCTTTTAATGTTTTGAGGTACTGACGCCTAGAATGTCAACATTTGGCGTTAGTTCATTGAAATGTTACATTCTTGGGCTTAAGAGGCATTTATCAGAGGACAAAATTATTTTTTTTAGCTGTCAAGAAGGGGTAAACGTAAAGTTAAATACAAGTTTATAGGAACGCAACACTCTTTCCGCTGCCGGCATCTCGAAAAAGTGGGTGCAGAATAGCAGATGACAAACTATTAGTCGCGCAGAAAATTATTTGTACCTAAAAAAGAAATTGCGTTTTCAGATTACCGTAACTTTTAATGGATTTTGTTTAAGTTCATTCTGACGATTTCATTCACAGACAAGGTAAAATCTGCATGCCTAGAAAATTTTTTGCAATGTACTAGCTAGTTATCTGCAAAATTATTCAATGTTGGTCAATAATTTAAATTTTAGGATAGGTAGGCTACTTTAAGCCATAATTAGGCATTGAAAAAAAAAGACTGTTCAAAAAGTATACAATCTAAAACACAACTGTTTGAAAAAAGGTTGTGAAGCCCTGAATGTTTGTTTACAAAAAGTCTATCTTCTCGTGGCACCAGCTATAAATAAATTGTTATTACTTTTAAACTGAATGTACTATCCAAGTGAAATAAATTTTGAAATGATTGTTAATAATAGGCCGGGCCAATAAAGTAATATTTTCAAGAAAAAAAATGCCATACAAATTAGAATAAAAAGGTATTCTATGAAAATGTGGTATGTTTTTCATCATTTTTAAAATAATTTTAAAATGTCTCGAAAAATCGTCCCCTTCATCATCCTACTTTTTTTAATTTTAAGTTATTCTACATCGTATTAGCTTTCTAATGGTAAATAAAATCATGTTTATTACTCAGATACAACTTTTGTAACTATCCTTTTAATAAAGCACTTAGCTCAGTTAAGCAGGTAGAGAGTACTACATTTTTAGGAATAAAACAATTAAGAATGTATTTACATAAATCATTTATTTATTCGGCACATCCATGTAGACCGGGGTAGATAATTTTTGAAACGATAAAAAATTACAGTAGGATGAAACCCATTGGAAAAGAAAGAGAATATAGCAGAAATTTAAGGAAAAATAAACGGGCGGTCTAAGGTCGGGAAGTGGATGGGGTTGCGATTTTAAGGGTAAAAAAGGGTTTATCTCGATTGCCAGCAAAACTACAAGTCCTACGGGAAATACGTCAATAGCAAAGTTGTAGGTAATAAAAAGATTTACAACTTTTGTATTTATACTTTATTCACACAACGTCATAATTTATGTGAAAAATTGAAATAACCAAGTTTTTGGTTTTTATTTTTACAATAGATTTTTCTTTTACACGAAATTTGGTGAAAACTTCGTTTTTATATTCCAAACACACTGTTAATGTTTTTAATTTAAAAAAAATATTTTTACGCCTTATTTTGACTTAATATCGAAATAAAACCCTAATTTTCAATTGAAAATTCTCACATCAATATATCAGCTTTTTTTTTATTGTTCGGCGTTTTGTTCGTTGAAATCTCTACTTTCTGATGGTGTGAATAAAATATACATTACTAAGGTATAAACATTCTCAGAAAATGCAAAGAAATGAAACAACCTTGAGACCGACCTTTTTATCATAATGTACAATTTTAAGCGATTTATTAAAATTAACACTTTAATTACTCGAAAAATGTAAGATTCCATGCTACATTGATAAAAAAGAACTTGCAAATCGAAATATACAACTAAAATTAACAATCAAATAAGTTAATATTTAATAAGACATCTACAATATTAAGAGGAAGTTATAGAATCTTCTTTAAATTATAGCATGGACTTCTATTTATTGCTATTTTAAAATAATGTATACAGGATGATTTGTAATTGCTCGTATCCCCTTCGGGTGATTCTAGGGTCATAACGGAGTATTTTTGCCTCCTACATATAGGGGTCCAAAATGCACCAGTTTGGAATAAAACGGTTTTAAGATTTTTTGAGCAAATTCCAAATTTTTGTTATAAACAAATAAAAAAAAAATATTTTGACTATTACTTACTGGTAAGAATTGGGCCTTATTTAATGGACAATTAAATTGCCCATATTTTAAAATAAAATAAAGCTACTAACTCAGCATGGAATTCGAAAATAGAAAAACATACAAAAAATTTTAGAATAATATAAAATAACGCCACAAAAATGCAATTATTTAAAAAAAATTATATGTGGCATGTTATGAAAAGTGTTGGAATAACTTCCTGGTATTACCTGCTACCCAAAAAGGTATTAACCAAAAAGGTAGTCTTAGCCAGTTGGTGTAAATTTGGAGTTAATTTTGTTCAAAAAAGTGCATCTGGATGACTCGCTCGGCAGAATTTTTTTTCTGTATTTAATTTTAAGCTTTGCAATCAGCAGTGATTTACTTGTAGGGAGACCCACCTTCCGGAATGCAGAAGGTCTTGGGTTCAAATCCGTAGCGTAAATCACTCTTTTGTATGTGAAATGCATATTAAGTTTTTAATTTTCACTTGACCCGCAACTCGAAGAGCACATTCAGCCAGTTGGTACCGGTTGTCATGTTTATCTTGAAAGCTCTTTTAGGAGAGTCAAAACCCTCAAATAAATAAATAATTGAAAGAAAAAAGCCTTGACACTTAATTAAATCATAAAATATCTGCATTTCAGATGGATACGCTCTGTGGCAAAACATAAATTACATAAAATCTTATCGAATCAACATTGTTACTCTAAAATATTTTACCTTTAGTGAAAAAGACACTACTACGAAGGCTTATTCATAATATGAGGTGTCGGCTCAGTTGGAAGAAGTTCCACTGGATGTGTGATGCTGATGAACTATGATATTTTGCCCAGCATGAAATCCGCCCGTACTAGGCAAAAAACCAAATCGCCAAAGTGTGTCAATGAACAGGGCAAAAAACGAAGGCAGTGGGTGGACCAATATTCACAATACTAGTTCGGTAGGAGTGGCGTTCCTTGGCCTGCAAAATATCACGAATATAAGTTTTGCGACAGATTAACCCCATCTGACATCCGTTATATGAATGAAGTGGGATATTTTATGGTTTAATTAAGTGTCACAGCTTTTTTCTGGAAAATGAACAATATTATGATAATAATGACTGCATATTTGTTTCAAACTGCAATCTGTTAACGAAACATCATTGATACTTGGCAACATGTTGCAGACACTTACAAGGTTTGTATAAAATGTGAAAATCTAGACCCCAAAGTGCATACTTTAAGAACTAAGACCTAATAAGCGTATTTTACGTTTATATTTTTATCTTTTAAGCCCTACGATTTTTTCTAAATCTGTTTTTTAAACAAATATAAACAAATTTAAAACAACGTATGTAAAAATCTACAGCTCTCTATGTAAGCGCTTTATATGAAAACTAGCTAATGGCCAAACGTTCGCGTAGCGGAAACTTGAATTTCTCCGAAGTTTATGCATGCACTAATTTTATTCATACATACACAATTACACACAAATACACACTAATTTTTGGACACATCTCTTTTCTTCTAAAGTCAATGGATTAAAAAAAGTTCCGCCAGGACAACGTTCGCCCAGCGGAATCAGTTTTTGCTGAATTTCTCCACAATGGCTGCGTGCACAAATTTTTTTTTTACCATACACAATTATACGACGTCATACACTAAATATCTGCATAATTAAAATCTTTAAATTCAACAACATTCCGCTGCGCGAAAGCACACCCGTAACATACCATAAGGTAGCAAGTTTAGTCATTGTGTGTTCTCTGTTATCATTTATCACAGATACAAACATTTTACCCACGATTTAACCTTCAGTATAAAACTCGGTTCTTTATTAGCATTTTACAATCATAAGGTAGCAAGTTTAGTCATTGTGTGTTCTCTGTTATCATTTATCACAGATACAAACATTTTACCCACGATTTAACCTTCAGTATAAAACTCGGTTCTTTATTAGCATTTTACAATCATAGCTTAGGTATGTGTAATAACTAATAACATAAATACGTCTTTATAAGGTATATGTGTATCTGATCGCCGTAACAGCCCGTATTACCATAGTAAAGGAGAAAATGATTGGATACGTACACTGATGGCATGAGAGTTGGTCAAAGTAGTAAAAATTTAATATCTACGCAATGATTAAATAAACTTAATTTTAGTTTATATTAACTGATACCACATACATAATCAAAACATCTTTCATTTATTCGCAGTAAATGGGGTAGATTTAATTTACTATCCTATATTAAATATCGCTTAAAATAATGTTGTCACCTCGTCTTTATAAAGATGTATGTATGTGTATCCGATCGTAGTAACAGCCCATATTGCCATATTGGTACTTCTCTTTCTAGCTTATGTGTTAAAGCTTTGCTAGAATAGGAGAGCTTGTGAGAACATTAAAAGCACAGATATGAGAATTAGTATCAGATAGAGCGCATTCGTCCAACTAAGCGTGGCACGTTGACAGCTATGTGTGCGTGACCTTTGGCGACTGGCACTGTACGGACACGCGCGTCTATGTGTGTGAAAAGTTGCCAGATTATGAATAATCTCCCAGTATTTTGCATATAGTTATGTAATATTCTTATATTCATTTGCGGTTTTGAAGAATTTACCATGGATTTAATTAATGCTTTTATAAATACATTTCTTAAATGTAGGTACCGAGTTAAGTTTTAACTACTTCGTAAATCTGTATATATAAAATCCTTGCGTTACTGACTGACTGACAGACAAGCTACAGCCGAAACTACTCGGCGCATGAAGCTGAAATTTAGCATGTATGTTTCTTGGGAACCGTAGGGGTGCACCAAGACGGGATTTCTCGAAATTCCCACGGGATCGGGCAAAACGAGAAATAAGAAAATATGTGCGTGCGAAGCCGCTGGCGTCGATTAGTTGAGAAATAAATAGTATGTATGTACACACGGCACCAAGTCAAGCTAAACAGTTGCTGTACGATTTTGATACTTATTCCCTACGCCATAAGTATGTATGTACACACGGCGCCAAGTCAAGCTAAACAGTTGCTGTACGATTTTGATACTTATTCCCTACGCCATAAGTATGTATGTACACACGGCACCAAGTCAAGCTAAACAGTTGCTGTACGATTTTGATACTTATTCCCTACGCCATAAGTATGTATGTACACACGGCGCCAAGTCAAGCTAAACAGTTGCTGTACGATTTTGATACTTATTCCCTACGCCATAAGTATGTATGTACACACGGCACCAAGTCAAGCTAAACAGTTGCTGTACGATTTTGATACTTATTCCTTACGCCATAAGTATTAATAATAATATATAATAATAATTTTATTTATTTCTCCTCACATAGATCATGCAAAATAACAATAAAAAAAATAAACTTATTTTCTAAAATGGAGCTTGAATACAAAATACATTTTTTTATATTAACTTACTAGTCTAATTTAGTTTATGTGAGAAGCTGGTGTCCGTAGTAGGAAAAACCTGTATCACGGATCACCAGGTCCCGCCCCCTATAGAAAAAGTACTTATATAATTATGTGAAATTACAAAGCTCCTTTTGATAAAATTATAAAGTTATTAAACAATTAATATTTAACGTATAAAAAAAAAATTACATAAATTCTGCAATCAAAGCTATGAAATAAATTTTATCCGAATTTGATTGTATATAAAATGGTAGAATAAAGTTATAAAAATCTAAATAAATATTAGCAATAATTGTTACACGAAATCAATATTTTATTCAATTTAAATTTTAATATATAAATATAAGCATTGCAATCTTTTTATTTATTTTTATTTTATTTTTATTACGAAGATAACTTTAGACAAATTTCACCCTGTGTTCATGTGTGTGTGTATGTGTGAGTGTGCGTGTATGTGTGTGGATGGTGTGATTTGGCGCTTATTATTTTCAATTCAGGTTAATAAGTTTTCTGTTTCTTTATAATCGAGGCTTAACAACCATTCCCTAATTGCCGATTTACATTTGTCCCTTGTGAGCGAATATATAGATAGTATTCTAATTTAGCTTATTGTAAAGATTCTTACCTTGGTAACAATAAAATCGATGTGAGAAACTTGTATTTAAACGCTCACTGTCACATACCCTGTCCTTCCTTCGCACGTCTTTAAATTTTTCCGGTTCGTAAACAGTAAGGGAGTGTTTTTTTATAAGAGTGTGGAAGATAAACAATTGTCGAACCGTTAGCACTTTCGTTAATTTATAAAGATCGGCGGTGGGGTAAATGTACGGAAGAAAATTGCTAACTTTTAAAATAGCTCTCTGAGCTCTTTCAATTTTAATGAAATGTGTTTTTGTCGCACCGCCCCAAGCTATAATACAGTATGTTAACTGTGACTGACATAGCGCTAAGTACACTGATTTGATTAACTCCTTATCCGCCACATGTCGTAAGTTTTTGAAGATGACAATGAGTTTACGAGTTTTTGCTGCCAGCATGTCTATATGACTGTGGAAATTAAGATGTTGATCCACAATGACACCCAGATATTTGATTGTAGTGGTATTTTGAAGCCTGTTGCAGGAACAATTAGTGCTGTTGACCTTACTACATGTGTGTGATATTAACTCTTTATTTGCAAGTACGGTAGTTTCGGGATGTTTTAGGGAGAAAAGCATATATTTCGTTTTCACCACACTTAATGTTAGGACGTTATTATAAAGCCATTTTGTTACAATATTAAAGCCACTCTGAGCACAAGAGAACGCTTCGTCCCACGTATCACCAGCGAAAAGTAGGACAGTGTCATCGGCGAAAGTTATGATTTTAGCGTTAGGGAGTTTGAGTTGACATAGGTCATTTATGTATGCCAGGAACAATGTTGGGCCCAGTATACTGCCCTGGGGAACACCATAGCTTGTAGAAATCTCATCACTAATCAGGTCATTAATTTTGACGCATTGAGATCGGTTAGATAGGTAGTTTTCAAAAAATTTCAACTGAAGGCCCCTTATGCCAAGCGATTCCAACTTTCTGATCAGGATTGGGACGGAGACTGTGTCAAAAGCTTTGGCAAGGTCTAGAAATATTGCGATAACTTTCTTTTTCTTGTCTACGTTTGTAACTACAAAATTTGTTACTTCATGAATCGCATCTGCAGTTGATTTTTTTGACCTGAAACCATATTGAGACGCTGATAATAAATTATTACCTTCTAAAAACTGCATTAATCTTATGTTTAAAATACGTTCTAGAACCTTTGAGACGGATGAAAGGATCGAAATGGGTCTATAGTTATTGACACAGCCTCTGTCCCCAGTCTTGTGTATTGGGTGGATTCTGGACCTTTTGAAAGCTCTTGGGAACACTCCAGTCGAAAGAGATAAATTACAAATATACGTTACAGGAGCAACTAAGGAATCTTTATTTGATTTTAAGATATTTGCTGATATCATGTCCAACCCTACAGCACTATCAGATTTTAAATTACTAATAATTGCCTCAACTTCTTTTTCATCCGTAGGTAATATAACGAAAGATTTAGGATTTGATTTTAAATATGTTCGCTCTGAATCCTCTGATTCTCTGATGTATGTACACACGGCGCCAAGTTAAGCTAAACAGTTGCTGTACGATTTTGATACTTATTCCCTACGCCATAAGTATGTATGTACACACGGCGCCAAGTCAAGCTAAACAGTTGCTGTACGATTTTGATACTTATTCTTTACGCCATAAGAACGGTGCAAAGGACAAAGTGTATAAGCTTGACGAGTAGCAGGGTGTACACGAATATTAGGATATCGTTTGGGGATCGAACTCAAAACAATATAATGTAAGGTATATACTAATGGAAATTGAAATTCTATTACTATATTTATGAGAAAGAAGATATATCTACAATATACTTTTATAATACGGTAATGTATTTTTCATTAACATGACAATCATTATCACATAATCAATTGACAAGTGCATTTTCCCTAATTCAGGCAGAACGGCGTCGACAAAAACTGGCAACACTTACATATTTCTAGCACAAATACGAATTTTATCGAAATTAAATTAGGAAACAGTCAAATTATCAATAGTTACCTGTGAAAAGATATTCCATTTTCCTGTTTTTGTTTTTAGGAACAACTTTTACAGTGTTTAAGAACACAAGACGGCATTTTGAGAATTTAAAAGTTGAAGTGATTGTGACGCGTGAACTGTACGATGCTTCGTAGCGCACTGAGACGAGTTTGTATTCGCTTTTCAATTTTGTATTTGCTTTAGTGGCCGCACGCAACTGTGCCGCGCGTTCCATCTGACTAATTCTCATATCTGTGATTAAAAGGGTCCGCCATATATACACGGTGGTACTTCTCTTTCTAGCTTATGTATTGAACGTTTGCGAGAAAAGGAAAGAGCTTGTGACAAATATAACAGGGTGTCGCAAAGGAAAATTACTTAGGAAAATTAATTTTATTCAATTACAACTCCCAACGCCGACATTAACAAGTCACGACATACATCACTACGCCATTTCCTACTTGCTACTGGCTGTTAGTGGAGTCGCAATAACTATATGGGTGGCGAGCAAATGTGGTTACTGCAAGAGAAAATCATGCAACATCAGCAACTCTCCAGATACAACGGATCATATTAAGAAGTTGTTCCGGTCTCGCTCGGTGATGGAGCGTCCGCATCCAAGGACACAAGATGGTGCGAAGCCTAACCTGGATGTCGAATTTCATTTTTAGCTTTAAAGAACCTAAACTTATTATCATTTATCTTTTAATTTTACATGTTTACTTTGTATTTAAAAGTGATTCTTACATAGTCTTATTTTTATTTTTTTGTTACTTTGCCCGGATTGGGAGTATGTACGGTTTACGTACACGGTTTAAGTACACTTAGTTATAATAATCTTTAGCTGACTATGCAAAACGGTCGATCATTTTCCGCCGTAGCAATTACTTGGACAGTGTGCACTTTAACATACTAACGAACGTACCTGTGTGAGAATCACTTGATATTATATTGTGTACTTACTTTTTTACTTAACAAGTGAATAATAAACTTTTTATATATTACTAGAAGTGTTCTCTCTCACAAACACACTCAACTACTTTACTTCTTACAAACTATCAGTGGTGTACAGTTTACTACACTGTACAATTATATTAATATATAATGTGATATTTCATAATTAGGAATATATTATATTTTCAGTTATTATTCATTTTATGTTTAGTAATAGCTATAAGTGGTTTTGCTCTCACATTACGGCTCTCTTACGCACACACCTACCTTGAATTGTCTCTGCACCACCCAAAGGTTGACTGGCAGAGAATGCCACAGGCATTAAGTCCGCCTTTGTACATTATTTTGTAATATTGTGCAAGAAGTTTTAAAAATAAATAAAAGATGCTTACTGCATTAATTATCTTAGGTAAGTCATTTATGTAGGTAAGTATACATATAAGGAACAAACCTAACCTAATCAAAAAAAAAATATTTTTGGGATACTGCCCTCAAGGCTACACCACAACCAAGATTTGGCAGTATTGTACCGCTTACATTAAAAGTTGTAGAACAGAGCTCAAACGTGCAGGGGCTGTTTAAATATATAACAAGCTCCCAATTATTATTATGTAATTACTCATAAAGGTAATTGACTATAAATGTATATTTCAACACAAAGTATGTTTGGTCTGAAATAAATTACTTATGATTTATCATTTACAAACTATCCCACATGCCTAAGAGTTTTTAATAAGCAAGTTTTCCCACCAAGCCAGTGATTGTCTAAATCAGGAGCATGATAATAATTGTAAATAGCATCATCATCATCAGCTTTTAACAGTCCACTGCTGGACTAGGCCTCTCCTTTGAAAGGAGGAATTGGCCTACTATACCACGCTGGCCGGACGGGTTGGTATAGGGTTTTATCAAGTTTTCCTTCTCTTACAGTGCTGTTCTCTGCATAATATGGTCCCTCTGTCAGCTCTTACAACACCCATGGGATGATATGGGGTGGTGACATTCCGTATTCTTAATCCATCCCCACACGGACAGTAAATGTGTAAATAGCATACTGTAGCAAAAATTTTCAATTGTACTATTCATGATAATAATATGACAATAGAAAGTTTTGTAAACATTGATTTACTAACCAGTTCGATCAGCAGCGGCAATACCAGATGTTGAAGGTTCACTTCTCTCTACCTTAAAAAAGTTTATGGTAGGAATAGCGTTCTTCGTTAGCCGACGACTCGGTAGCCGATGGCACTCCAAAAAGTGTTTGCTGCACAATCTTATACTATTGTAAATATAGTTATCCCCTTTCTTCTGTACTGCTGTGTCTAATACAGCCTTCCATTGGACAAATCTTTCGACGTTCGCTACGTCTCGGCTTTTCGGATCCGGAAAATGATGCAGCGGTCCTGCAAATTGAGCATGGAAATCATCACACTTGTCCAAGCAGTTCGTAAATAATTTGGTATGCAAATGTGTGACTTACCATCATTGATGCACCCGAAATAGCACACCAAGCGATATTTATCGGGCATGATCGAACAAATGAAATAAAATCGTGAACAGCCAGAAGTCCGGGTAACTTGCCAAGGTGAGTCGTAAAAGCCAGTAATCGGTATCCAAAGTCAAAGCCAAGTGGTATCAGGTACCTATGCTAGGATCTCAGAATCTGTATAAAGAAAGCCAAATCGTTGAATATTTCTAATCCGCAAATACATACAACACCAACAAAACAGATAAACAGAACTTGCCAACCAACTAAAACCAAGTGAAAAAAAGTTTTGAAGTTTTCAAACAGAGTTGCCGGATCCAATTTTTAAAAATCCGTAGGTCTACGCCCAAAAATCCGTAGATGTCCGTAACTCCGTAGACTGCCTGTATAAGGCCTCCCTCATATTAGGCGTCAGCGTCAATGCAGCGACACCTCGGCGTCGACGCGGCGTCTACGCGGCGTCGACGCCGCGTTTTCTGCGACGGCATCTCACAGCCACAAAAAACTAACAGAAGTTAAACTACATACAAAGTGCACTCGAGTCACCCAACATATACGTCGCTTACCAATAGGCTATCTCAGAAAGGTCAGGTATAGCGCGAAATATAGGTGCCATCCGCTTCAGGCATGGGTCTTGTAATGATTTTTGTGCAAACATAGAGCAACAAAGAACAACAAATTATTATTAAGTTAATTATCGCTTTTGAAGATAATTACCACCTATTTTACTTACAGATGTGTAGGGTCGGCTACTTTAAAGCTTGATCTAAATTTGTGAGGTCGTACCTCTTTTCCCTCGGCCACCTTCTTGGAAAGAGTGCGGGCATGGATGCTTTTTCTTATTCATCTGGTAAACTATTGATCACGCTAAGATATGGTTCAAGCATTTTTACTACAAATTAAATTCTCTACAACTTTGGTTCTGACACTATTTGTCGTAATACCATGAATAAATAGTTTTTCTAGTAGATTTCATGATTACTGTGTCTTTAGTCTTTTTATGAGCCAGGCTGCGGCCTATCATCTAATAGAGCTTTAGAAGAGCTATTGCAAAAAAACGGCAATTTTTCGGTAAATTATAATTCCCCAGAATATTGAGGATATTGAATATTTTACTTGGGGGGAACATCAACTTCAATAGCCCACAGAGTGCCGTTGTTTTAGAGTTTTGTCCATATTTTGCCAAGCCCCTGTTTTCATGATCGTTGCGATGAGTTAAAATTGGACCTAATGGTAGTCTTGGAGGCTGCGGGGTCTCAAGTAAGAGGTTCTTGTTTTGGTGATAGTAAAGATAAATTAAATAGATTTTTTTGTTCCTGAGGACGAAAAAACTACAACACATTGAAAAAAAAAATTGTTACAAATTGCACTCGATTTTCGTTTGTAACTTTTTTATTTATTTTATGACTACATACTACGGGGCCAAAGTTGTAGCGAATTTAATTTGCAACTCATCATGTGTTGAAATTTGTCTGTGCAGCAAATAATTTGCCAGATATACTAGAAAACCCATTTGTACCACTCTTTACAAGATGGCGGCCGCAGGACGAGGGCTCTCTCCTTGGCATCTATGAAATTAAATTGCGTCCTCTGACAAATGTACGCTAAGCCCAAAAAAATGTATGTAACATTTCAATAGAGTAATGGACTGGCATTGAAAATATTATTCTTTGCATTGGTTTTTTTAGCAGTTTTATTCTCAATAATCAATTAAAAAACTAGATACGAGTACCATTTCCGTAATAGTTATTCCTTATATACCAGGTATTATAACACTCGCGCAACCGTCTACGTATAAGTTTAACTTCTGTTGGTTTTTTACATTATGGTACAGCGGATGACCTCACTAGTGTTGCCACCAACTAAATCAGATTTCCATCTTATCTGAATACTAAAACTACCATAAACCACTAAGAAATATTGTTCTTAACTAGACACAAATAAACACAGTTATGTCCACTAAGATTTTCTTACATTACATTTACGATCAGTCGCAAACAAGTTATAGGTTCCCTTTTAAGTAACAATAAATCAATATTAAATAAATCAACGTACAAGTTATTTCAAAACAAAGGCTATTTTGAATTTGTTTGTAATTATCAGACGAATTAATTGTTCTTAACGTAGCAGTTTAAAGATTTATTTTCATTGTGTGCGTCTGCTTATTTATTTCTGCCACTTAAATACACCAGTTTTAGCGGAAAATCTTCTAAGCTGGCAACACTGTAGCGTATGACGGGTTTGTGAGTAGGGGTGTGCTAAACTGCTACATCTAAATATTATAGCATAACGTAATAATATTTTTTATAGCAGGTTATGTTTGCAGCGCTAATATAATAGGTAAATGTTTATGCATATCCATATACTTTCAATAAAATAGAAATCAGTAGTGTTAATACGGATAATATTTAGATAAAAATATGTACCATTATATTCAAGAATATTAGGTGCGGTTATTTACGTAACATAGTACGGTTACATAACATGATTCCCGTTACGTTGGGTCTGGAGCTTGCAAAAATTGTGATATTACCAGTACTATAATTTTTATTAAAAAGTAGAGTCGGTATGAAAATTGAAAGCCGGTATTACTAAAGTATTGTTCAATTTCTGAAATAATTGTCTGGTTTAATTTATATAAGTCACATTGTTATCATAAGTTTTAGTGTTAGAAAGTGTACGTGCGTTTTATTATCAATAGAATATTTTATATTTCTGTTATAAAAAACTTAGACTTATAAAAATTGAAGATCTGTAACATCTGATAAGGTAGAGCCTATCTACACTAGACTATATACTGACTCGTTGGCTTAGCAAAAGTTGTTCAGTCAAATGAGCATTTGCTGCAAACTTACAAAAATCGAAGACCTGGAACTTCAGATGTGGAACTGCAAGTGCCCATCTTAACTATTACACATATCTATACACATAAATCGAATTGAAGTGTCTGTTTGTAATATTAAAATAACCGCTTTTTACTAAATGCATATGGATGTATATACGGTACATATATGTACCTAAATTATTTTTTACCATTTTTGTCTGTCTGTCTGTCTGTTTGTTCTCGCTGATCTCTAGAACGGCTGCACTGATTTTGACGGAACGTTCACTAGCGGATAGCTGATGTACCAAGGAGTAACTTAGGCTATAAATTAACCGGGTACGTGAAGTAGTTCCCTCAGGACACGGGTGAAACCGTGGGAAACAGATATAAATAATAAAATGGTTTAATAGAATTTACCACATTTAAAATACAAAATTTCTTCATCATTTACTTGTTTATTTACTATGAAGTTAATAGATACGAATGATATTATGAATGCTATCCCCAGCCAGCACTCTAGCACCATCTTAAAGACTGCTGCAAACAAATTTGTTTAGATTGCCATTTATCTCACAAGGGTGTCGATTAAACGTTATTTTTTTAACTGTTAATAGTCTATCTTTATGCTATCTATAGTCATAGTGGCAATGAAGTACTGTGTCAAAGGAATTGACTGTTAATGACTTCTATCATATTGTTGCTGTGAGATACTCGTAGTATTGCCAATTTAGCGACTTACGTGGCGACTTTCATTAAATAAAAACAATTTTAGGCCAGTGACAGATCTGTTAATTTTGTTTTATGGTACAATAGGTGCATACAACTGCAAAGTGGTAGCGCACGAAGAATTCCCGCCTAGCGCACGCCGAGCGGCTGCTCAAGGAACACGCATACCCAAAGTGCGGGCGGCCTAAAAGCTCTGCTAAGTGACAATCCTATGTTATACCTAGGACATAATGGCTTTACTTATATTCAAACAAAATAGCATAGCATCTTATTGGGCTTTATAAATAACAGATTATATGGTTATTATAAAATAATATGTTACTTATCAAGTATCTATGATAAAGCGAACATCTCTAGTGGTAAGCAGCCGGTCGCTCAAAGAACGCTCGGGTGTCGCGGCGTCGACGCCGCGTATACGCCGGGGTGCCGCTGCCTAGACGCTGACGCCCAATGTGAGGGGGGCCTAATAATTCGTAGATCTACGGACATTTATATAGATGATTTATTATTTAGAGATTAATAACCTAAAGCCAAATTCCTTTTTCCCTTGTTGTTAAAGAAATTGAAAAATCTGCAAAGGCCAAGACATTTTTTTTAGTAATTTATTTTTATTAATCTATTCTTTAATTCATTTTTAACCAACCGAATGATTTTTCCCACACAACAGAATATTTCTGATCGTAGCGAATTTTTGCTCTCTTTGCCGTAGTTCCAGTGTCGCTGCCATTATCACTCTCACTACTATTGACGGCCGGTTGGCGCCGCGGGAGTGTAAGCAACTGCTACGCCGAAGGTCGCGGGTTCAATTCCCGCTCAAGTCAAACATTTGTGTGCGGGAACATGGATGTTTGTCTTGGTCTGGGTGTTTCTATGTATAATATGTATATAATAGAACAGGTAAGTCTTCTTTAGGTAAGAATTCTGGCACAAATAAAGTTTATATATTCTCAGATAGGCTTGGTGTAGGTTTAGGTAGTTTAATAAATTGTGAGCTGACACAACACAATACTATCAATTATTGTTATCCAGGGTCTTCGTTTACAAATCTAATTAATACATTAAATACAGCAATATTTGATAGGCAGTCTACAATAATTATCACATATGGTGATAGCCCAACGGTGACTAAAAAGGATATATTTAATTTGACAGAAGTTATGTTATCGCTTCATAGCAAATTTGAATGCAAATTTATAACTCTTGCTTTGCCTTATTCTTATAGCTTAAATGAAACAATGAATAGTTATATTCATGAGCTCAACTTGTGCTTATACAATTTGACATGGCAATATAAAGATTTTATTTTATTATTTGACATAAATAATTTTATTAGTAATCTTACATTGACCAAAGATACTATGTATCTGCCACTATTTTATAGAAGACAAGTTGCTAAATTATTAGCATTTAATTTACAAAATGACACAGGTACATGTAGGGTATCCAAGAATTTAGCTTCTGTAAATAGTTCCTATATCAATAATTCTTCTATTGAATATACTGACACAAGTTCTTTAAACTTAAGACTAGGACAAAGGGTAGACAAATTCAACTGAATGTAGCACATCAAAACATACACGGTCTTATTAATAAAAAATGCTTATTCTTCTCTTACTCCAAAGTAACACCGGGGATAGTTAATTTTAGATTAGTTATGGAATAGCTACGTGTTAATAACGGTATTAATAAATACGAAGTAAGTTCGGAGTAACAATACTATTCTTACCCTGAGATTAAGGTATACGTTATGGCAACCCACTGATATTAAAAGTAAAAAGAATGAACAAAATGACCTGGTCGAATAAAAACTTTTTATTAAACACTTTTATTTGACAACTAGTTTGTGCCCGCGGCTTCGCGCGCATATTATTCTAAAGACTTCAGAAACTATTGGGTACAAAGTAGCTCGGTCAGTAGGTATTCATGACACTATATATACCTAGTATTATATCTACATAATAACATCGCCTTGCATACAGTCAAATGTCAAAGCCATGTTCCAATACATGTCCAATATAATATCTAATAAATAATATCTATAAACACTTTCGCGTTTATAATATTAGTAGAGAAAAATGTTTCAGCCGTTTAAGCGTAGTACTTATATAATTATTAGTTTATATATGCGAATAATGTAATCACCGTGCACAATATGACATTATATTGTATGATGTGTCAGTACTGACAGATATACGCACAGCGCACTAAATTATCATAGCGCATGCGTTCTTACTTCCAAGAGGTAAATTTGTGCCGTACAAACTTCTACCCTTTGCAAGGGCAAGCGTTTGTGTTGGTTGGCAATCTTCAATGAAATAATGTCTATTAATTTTAACCCACAATGATAAAATTACAAAATCAGATACTAGTAAGTACTCTAACGAACACCAAATAAATGTGAAAATATATTTGGGTTATATATATAAATCTCAATGAAAGTTGGAAATACAAAAGGACTTGTCATAGAAATTTGTGGAATGTGTTGGCATCTCCAGCCTCAGATCCTTAGACGACCTCAGAAACTTTGCATGTGTGTCATGATGGAACTGAAAACGTTCTTTGAGATAAAGACATAAAGACATATTTATTTCTGCATTTTGGTTGTTTACAACACTTATACATGTCAAAACCCTATTCTAGATGATGCCGGCTTTTCCTAGCTAAATGACTTCTTGAAAAGAAAAGCCGAAACAAACTCAGAGTCATTGTTTTTTTTTGTCACTTCAATTTCTTTAGTCTACGAGCTTTTGCCCGCGGCTTCGCTCGCGTAAATTCGAAGTAACACAATTCTCTCATAATAGACGGATACTTTAATAATCATTGTCGTTTAAACAAACTGTTTATACCGATAAGAAATATATCTAACTGCAAGAAGTATTTACACATGGTATACAAACTACATAGTAGATACTCAACATGACTGTTATTCGGTGACAGTGACTTTTCTGTCTTTTTTTAATATTATAATTTCTATTACTGTCAGAAGTATTAGAAATTAACAAAATACTCGACAATCCGAATATTGCGGATATATGTTGTCGACTCGAAATCTTTATTTTTTATGTTTTAGTATTCAGGTAAAGTTTCGAACTAGTCTACCGTACCCCGTGACAAATAGATGCTCACTCCTTGCTTACTCCAGCGTTAAACCATGGGTCTCCGCGGAGTAACTTTTATTCCCGGAGTAAATTATGAATAGTTAACTCCGTCCTTACTCCTAGTTTATTAATACCATAATTGCCTAATCTTGGCTTAAGTCTTGGAGTAAAGTTGTTCTGACGCTAATCCTA
Organism: Euclidia mi; assembly: GCA_944739405.2. Lineage (NCBI taxonomy): Eukaryota > Metazoa > Arthropoda > Insecta > Lepidoptera > Erebidae > Euclidia > Euclidia mi. Next base: position 38,448,017 of record OX123205.2, on the reverse strand, counting down.
GTTTATTAATAAGACTGACAAGGTCTATCTGGCAAGGATTTATAATTAAGTTTATATTTAGAAAATCACAGTATACAAGTTATGTGTATTACAGAACACTGGCTAAAAGAATACCAAATTAGATTCTTAAATAACTCGCAATACACGGTACACAGTGCCTTCTCTAGGAAACACGCTATTCATGGTGGATCCTTGATTATTGTTTCAAATAGCTTAACATGCAAAGAACGGAAAGACATAGCAAGTTTGTCTATAGAACGCACCGTGGAACTGTCATGTGTAGAACTTGAGCAGCATATTATCATATGTGTATATCGTCCACCGTTAAGTAACTTTAGCTTGTTTGAATCAGTTATTGAAGACGCAATTACTAAAATTAGGAGCAATAAGAAAGGTATTATAGTTTGTGGTGATTTTAATGTAAATATTCTTGATCATTCAGCAATGACTAGTAGATTTTTAAATCTATTTAAATCATTTAATTTAAAAAATTTCTTCCTTGAACCAACTAGGATTACAGCAACATCATCCACCTGTCTTGACAATATATTTAGTAATTGTACAGTTTCGAATAAATTAGTTAGTTCTGAATTAACTTCGGATCACTGTGGTCAATTAGCAAGGTTTCCGTATTATAGTGATAGCATCATACAGAAAGTGTTAGTTAGGCCATTACCTAGGCATAAGTTTAATGAATTCCGGAATAAAATTTTGATTGGAATGAATGCTATGAGTCCTGATTTAATGGAGATTGATTCGCCAAATGAAAATTTCAATAATTTATTTAATGTAGTTAACAAGGAATTTCAGAATACTTTTAGGACTAAGGAGAAAGTAGTTAAGGAATCTCGAGCTTTTAGTGAGTGGGCTACTGCAGGTATTTACAAAAGCAGAGCAAAGATGTACGAGTTGTACGGTATGAAGAGATACAATTCTGATTCGAACTTCACTGAGTATGTTAGGAATTATTCCAAGATATTTAAAAGAGTGTGCAATACAGCTAAGGCATTATTCGTTAGGAACAAAATTGAACAATCCTCGAATAAAATTAAGGCAACCTGGCGAGCTATTAATGAAGCAACAGGTAAGACAACACTAAAGGTGAACGCAGACTTGGCCGCACCGCAGTCGCCGCAGTCCACGCAGTCATCGCTTTTTGTTAATGGCCTCGCACATCTATCCGCACCGCAGTCACTGCATTCGTTCCCGTCGCCGCACGCATCGCACTTGATTTCTTTCACAGCGTTGCCAACTCTACGTCTATTTACGTAGATCTACTTATTTTGGACCCTTCTCGCGAACCTACGTACTTCTGGCCCAGAATCTACGTATTTTGCAGCAAATTACCAAATTAGCAAAATAACGGAATTTTACTAAGAAATAAGCATTATTAAATACAAACCACACGTAATAATGGACGTAGCTAATAATTTGTTGCATGTTTATTCGTACCCAATTAGTTTAACAAGTACACACTTAAAACATATCGATCAATTTAAGTCAATAATATTTGCTTACAGGCTCGAATCGATGTTTGAAACACTCGATTTACAATTTTTTACTCCCTTTATCTAGGATATTATTAAAAGTACGTAGATCTACGTACTTTTTAACGCTGATCTACGTATTTTTGAAAATCAGTGTTGGCAACACTGTTCTTTCATTCAGCGTCATCCGCGCCGCGCTAGCCGCAGCGTCCGCTGCGTGCGGGCCGGTGTTGGTGACGTCATCAGCTGCGGCTTGGGGAGTTCGGTCGTTTCAGCGACTGCGGCGACTGCGGCGCGGGTGGGTGTGCGAGGTTGCATAGAACTTCATATAAATAATTCGAATGCGAATACTGCGGCGCGTGCGGTGCGGCCAAGTCGGCGTTCACCTTAAGAGGTCATAGTTTTAGTTTATTTGATAGTGACAGATTAATTCATAATGACAAAGAAGTCGCACACACATTTAATAAATTCTTTGTTAGCATACCGATTACTACTACTAGAGAATTAAAATCATCAGCTATAGTCGCAGAAAACCTATTAGAATTTAGTGTAGGAAAATGTGATGTATTATTTAAGTTCCATTGTATTAATTCTACCGACATTATAAGTACTTTTCAATCTCTAGAGTCTAAGAATACAGGTGATCTCTGGGGCATTTCTGTTAAGGTTTTAAAAAGTATAATTGATGTAGTAGCTCCTTATTTAAGCAACTTATTTAATAAGTGTATTGAATCAGGTGTTTTTCCCGATCTTATGAAACACAGTAGGATAATACCTCTTTTCAAATCCGGCAGTAAGACTGATCCTAGTAATTATAGGCCAATATCGATACTACCTGCCTTTAGTAAGATTTTTGAAAAGATCATACTCAAGCAATTACTTAGACATTTTAATCTAAACAGCCTCCTTCATAGTGAGCAATATGGATTTACCAAGGGTCACTCGACAACAGATGCAGGAGTAGCGTTACTTAAACACATATTCAGTGCATGGGAGAATGCCCAAAATGCTATTGGTGTGTTTTGCGACCTTTCGAAAGCATTCGATTGTGTCTGCCATGAAACGCTCTTATGCAAACTTAGACATTACGGCGTACAGACTAAAGCATTGGAAGTCATTAAGTCATACTTAAGTGACAGAATCCAATATGTTGAAATAAACGGCTCAAAATCCAGTGGCTTACCTGTTGATTTAGGAGTGGCGCAAGGCAGCATCCTAGGGCCTTTCTTGTTTCTTGTTTACATAAACGATTTACCTTTTTACTTGAAAAACATTTGTGACGTTGTACTGTTTGCTGACGATACTTCTTTGATATTCAAAGTAGATAGAAATAAGGAACATTTTAACGAAATAAACAGTGCGCTCATTCAAGTAACTAAATGGTTTAATGTAAACAATCTAGTACTGAACGCCCAAAAAAACAAAATGTATTAAGTTTGCTCTGCCAAATGTCAGAAACCTTGGTCCTAGTATAGCTCTAAATGACGATGTTCTCGAAACATCTGAATCTACATTATTTCTAGGAATAACACTTGATTCGAAATTACAGTGGGGTGCGCACGTTACATATCTCTCAGGGAAACTTAGCTCAGCTGCTTATGCCATTAAGAAGGTTCGTAGGTTGACTGATGTCGATACGGCTAGATTGGTTTATTTTAGCTATTTTCATAGTGTTATGTCATATGGCATATTATTATGGGGTAGGGCCGCTGACATCGAAAATATTTTTATATTACAAAAACGGGCAGTTAGGGCCATTTACCAGTTAAAGACAAGTGTCTCACTTAAAGAAAAATTAAAAAATATTGGTATTCTTACTGTAGCATCACAATATATTTATGCCAGTGTTATGCATGTACGACTACATATAAATTCTTACAAAATGAATAGTGACATTCACAATATTAATACTAGGAACAGGCACAAATTATGTGTACCATATTTCCGTTTACACAAAACGCATAGCTCTTTTACTGGGCTTAGTATAAGATTTTATAATAAAATACCAAGTAATATTTTAGACTTGCCTTTAAGGTCGTTTCAGACAATTGTTAAAAATAAACTTTTACTAAAGGCATATTATAGTTTAAATGAGTATCTTGACGACAAGTACGCTTGGAAATAAATATTATTTTATTAGGTCAATTTCTTTTTATTATTAGGTCAATAGGCAGTTTTATAGTGTAGTTAATTACCGTATTCTCTTTTATACTACATTTGCATTCTTGTTCTACTCTTTTTATTAGAATTTATCCGATTTGTAAGGTGAGGGTAACTCGTGGTCATGAACTGCTAACTAATAGATTGTAAATTGCTGCAGGTTCATATACCATTACTTTTCGGAACATACTGTTCCACCATAGATCAGAACAGTCATGTTCGCGAGTTGCTTACATCAAAAGACGTAAGTGGATGCTCCTGTTTCACCATATTCACTTTGGGAGGCTTACTAAATGAACATAATTTATTGCTTGAGTATGATATCAACAACTATTAACTTTTGCAATAGTAGATAACTCACAATGTGAAACAGTTGCAGCTCCTTACAAATAAAACATGTAAAAGAATTATACTGGCACTGGCAAGAGTGGCCACGAGTTTTATTGCCCGTTCTTTCTCGTGATTCTACCTATTGCATTGCGAACGTGGCAGTAAATGCAAATGTAGAATCATCTAGTAATTAACTTTAATCTTTGACGTTCATAAGCGTCACTTTGTGACCTAAATGAATAAATGATTTTGAGTTTGAGTTTATGTATGTATTACAATAAAAGTACCTATATAATATGTATGTGTTTAGCTATTATCTAGCACCCATATTACAAGCTTCTGCTTAGTTTGGGACTAGATTGTGTTGTGTGAATGTGGTAGAATATTATTATTATTATTTTCCATTTGAGTGCAAATAAACAAAAAATCCTACGTTAATTTATATTCGGCAACAAGAAAACAACACGGACTCAACGTAGTTAGTCAACCCAACCCACAGAAGAATAACCATAGACTAATGATTGGTCTCGCTCTGCTCTACTAGACGGAGCCCTCATACTTGTAAAATGAGGCAGAAAAAACCATGCCAGCCGGCATGGTTGAGCCTGTCACACTGACAGCCGTATACCTATCCACCAAATTAATTACGGCAATAATTCGCTGTAAAATGCCAAACTGCGCTTTTATCCTGAGTAAAAATAACTCAGCAAAAAATAAGAAGGACTCTGGTTTCACATACTATTTGTAAAATAAGAATAATTTTGAAATTTCAACATAAAATTACAAAAAACCGAAAATGCCATTCAGTGTTGCTGCTAGTACAAGAATCAATTTCCCCACAGTTGAGATTTTTATTATGTGAATCTATAGTTATTGTATTTCTTTATATTTTACTATTTCTTTTACCTAACCTATTTATTATATATTTTACCTTTTTCTATATTATTTTATGTTTATACCTTTACAAATAAGGTGAAAGTTTAGTTGTTAGAAAGTGAACTTCTTTCCCAAAAAACATGGTTTACCTAATTATATGTGTAATTAAGTGTGTACGATTATTGTTTTATTCAAAGTAGTGTAGTTCACGACTATTCATGTTAAATTAATAATGTCTAACAAAATTTATATGAACTAGTAGCATGGAAATATAAAGCACTGTTTTGGAAACACCTTATTTCCTCTATGGTTATTTCAAATAATAATTTGCAAAATACTATTAGTACATAAAACAAACCATCACAATAAAATGAGGCCTAATCATTGGATAATAATTATACCCATTATTTTTCTAATAAAGGAACTTACGCGGTACGCCTAACCTATACACAAATATATTGATGCTTTTAATTAATTGTAATTTTTAAGAATTTTCTTAACTGATTTTGAGACCAAGAACTTATCCGCTAGACCACAGGATAAAATATTTTCCCATTTACTCGGGTAACTGTTGAGAAGCTGACAACACAATTCTTCACGCATGCGTCTTGTTGCTTTTGTTTGACACACACTGTCATAATGAGTTGCCTCATTTACGGAGCTATTTTTCTTAGGCAGCGCGGAGTCTAGTATAGCGAAGCGATACCAATCATTTGTCTAAGAGAATAACTAACCCAACCAAAAGAAAATATTTTTCTAAACCTAAGTTGACAATGACAGACAACTGACAATGGTCTTCATTCCGTTTGTTATTCCTATATCGATGATTCCGTTTTACGTTAGTCGCTATAATCAACTAAATAGTCTTCTTTGGACTTATCTATGGTATGATGTAGGTATTGTATTACGCACATATTATCATAGAAACGCAGATCGCAGGACTACTTTTTTGTTGAGTTACGTTTCATTCTACGCATTTTTTTATTTATTTTCAATATGTATACTATTTTTGCGTCGGGTGAATGAAATCGAACAAACATCCGTAGATTTGCTAGAAAAATCCGAAGGTCCGTAGACAAGACCAAAAATCCGTAGACCTACGGACAAATCCGTAGATCTGTCAACGCTGTTTTCAAATCTACTGCCTAAGTTAGCTACAAATTATATTGTAATCTTTGTGTAACCCATGAATGACATTTCTGTTAACCCAAAATTTAAAAATACTTGATTGATTTCAAAATAATTGTAAAATATTCTTAAGAACATGTAAAGTAATACTCCACGTATATTGCGTTATAATATCTCGCAGGCGCTTAACGCCAGCTTAGCCGCAGAGCGTTCGCAATATTACCAATAGTCATGTTCAGGAGCCAAAGGCAGTCTGTGAGTCATAGGTTTATGCCTATATAAGATGGGTGCGCGATCTAAATCTGTTGTGGATTCGCCTCGCCGCCGCCGCCGAAGAAGGACCTCTCACCGCTAGCAAGCACCTGCGAACAAAGTGAAGAGCTCCAGTCTCGGAAGTGTTGCACGGACCGCGACGTTGTTTGTTACGTGCAGTACATACGATTTTCGTATGTGCTGTACGGAGCAAACACCATTAAGAAACCCAGCGAAGACAACATAGTCGCCGAGCGGTCGCAGCCGTAGCGCGACCCTGCTATGTCGTCGTCGCGTCGTAATAGCCCTTCTCAGGGCTCACGCAACGACGATGACGAGGACGAGAACATTATACCGGTGTCCGTAACGACACCGCGCTCACCATCACACCGTCCAGTAACCATTGACCACCATAACACCATCAGCGTTACCCACGACCATCGAGGTAACCATAGACCATCTGGTAACCATAGGCCATCAGGTGACCATCATAGGCAGGCTGACTCCGCTGTCGCCGCCTCCGCGACCGCCGCCCCCCCGCGCCCTGGGGCACCCCCCGCGCACACCCGCCCGCCTGCGGGTCGTCCGAGTGCGCGCAGCGCCGCCGTGATGCAGGCGCCCGCGAACCCGCCGCCGCGACCGAGCGCCGCCGCGCGAGACCGGGCCCCCGCGACCCGCGCCGCCCCCCGCGCACATTCGCCGCGGCCCGCGCCGGCGTCGAGTGGCTCATCCATACTAGGGCTTGTAATATCGGAGAGTATTGAATTCCGGAACTGAGTTACGATATTGGAGTGTCAATTCCGGAATTCCGGTACTGGCTCCAGAATCGGCATGCTCTTGAAAGATTTAAATTTCTAATATAAAATAAACGTGTATAATGTCAAAATTAAACAAGCTATATACTTTTCATTAGTCTATAATTCGTTATACGTTGGATAGATCAAGATTTTACCATTGAATTAGAATACCTCAACATGTTTTACAGATTTTATTAATTAACATGCCATGAATACAAAAATAGTATAATTATACATTGTTATAAAATCAGGCAATCTAACATTTAAACATTAAGATAATAAAAAAAGCGATTCTCAAAATTCCTAGCTCATGGTTTGCCAACGTGTCATGTAAAGTAGCGTGTTAAGTGTACCGTGTCTAACTGACCGATAAAATTCAAAACCTCATTATACACTAAAAATCAGGCATAATCAAAGTGCTCGTCAAAGCAGCTAAGTTAAAATAGGATTGGGTGGGATATGTGTGTAAAATACATCGAAAAGTGGACATACATCACCACACAATGGAACCCTGAAGGCGACACAGGGACAGACCGAAAACACGATGGCGGCATGGCTTGATACTTTTCTAGCAGACTGGCAAGATAAAGCCAAAGATCGGCATTAAAGGGAGAGTGTGAAAGAGACCTTAGCCCAGCAGTGGGACAGTAACGATTAAAATAAAAACAATACTTTAAAATAACATTTGGGAAAATTGTCATTTATGCACTGTTCTCGTTTTATGGGTAGTTGATTATAATAATAATAATAATAATAAACTTTATTCAATAAAATAAACGTCACATGTTACATAGGAAAGTATTACATTAAAAATAATAAACTTTTATGATTAAGTATAATGTCTATGATAATTGCTTATGTGAAATTGTGGTACATTCATGCGTATTTACTTTATTTATAACGTTAATACATTATATTTGGTAAATATGGCTATTTTAATGTTTACCTGAACTAGGCTGTAACACCTGTGTTTCAGGAAAAATTGTAAATTATAATATTATTTGCCTACTGGAAACACACAGCGTTATTATGAATAAGCTGTTTATGAATTTACCATTCCATAGAGTATTTAGTAAAACATACCTGTGTTGTCTGCGGTTTCCGTGTAGTTACCTTTCTATTCCAGCAGGGGGCGCTGTTACATACATGAACACAGCGACCGACAGTGGCGTACTTCATAGCGTTTGTGAATTTTGCCGCGAAAAGAGCTAAAATTTTCCTAACCTATAAGTTTTCCGTAACTTTTCCAAAGTTTGTTAAAAGTTCAGAATCTTATTGATTCATGTTTATTAGTGATATACGGGTTATTAAGTTAGTTAATAATTCAAGTGAGGTAAGTGAATCCGAATAATGAATGTCAGTGGTGATCCTGAGGTGCCTGTTGCTGCTCCGGAAGGGGAGCGCAGCACCTCGAGCTCTACGCCAAGTTCCTCTTCGTCTTTTGAAGATGAAGAGGGCTTTGCTTCGCCATCATCGAACAAGAGGTCTCGAAACACGTCGGAACATGTTCGGACCCGATATTGGACTCACTTATATCTCATGTAAGTTATCTTTCCGATTGTATGTTGCAAATACCACAATTTGTGACTTCATTCAGTGCGAATATTAATAATGTAAATCATAATTATTTATTATAATAATGACACTCCGTCAACATCACAGCAATTTTATAAACCATTTGTTGACAATTTATGCAACACATTGCTTGGAGATTAAGAGTCAATTATGATGAAAATAAAGTTGTACCAACAGCTGATTCTGCTCGATTTACTGATATATACACTTAAACAATTTGATTCGCCAACTTGGCATAACATTCGATATAAAAAAAAAGGGCTACAGGCTTTAATTATTTGAAGATTAATGAAGAGCTGTGTCATTTTAATATGAGCAAAGACTACTTCCTTAGGACTGAGCAGCTTTAAGCAGCTTTATCTAATAAAATTTTAGAAGATAGGCAACTGTTAAAATCTAGTTTACAAAATTCATCTTCTTACAAAAATAAAGACTTCAATAGTTGTGTTCAAAGGTTTCAATTGATTTGTGGAAAGAGGGCTAAACGTATTGAAAATAGGAGAGTACATAATATTCTCAAAGAAGTTGGCAATGCCAACATGCACTGAGGAAAATTCCTCCAAGTGTAGAGCATTTATTTAGTCGGCAGGGTCTTACACCCTTAGTTGAGTCACTAGATGGTTCTCATGTTTGGCTTAATACACCTGATTACATTTAAAAGAAAAACAAGCTACATCAATTTGTCAATAAATATAATAAGAAAAGCCATGCTCCTAATAAAAATCATAAAAGTAACTTTAAAGATAAGCGAGATTCTTTTATACAAAGGAAATATACATACTTATAATAAAAGCAAGTCCTACCGTCAGCACAAGTCCCTACAAATATAAATAATAAAAAATTCAAATAATAAAAAAGAATTACTATCAGCTGGGAACATTCAAAGGGGGATGTTTGAGGAAATTATTCATGCTTGGGAGCAAATGGGTGCCAACCAAACTCCAAACTATAGTGAAGTTAATATCAGAGGGCTGCATACCATTAAAAAACAAACTCCCTTTGCATTACCCATACCAAAATGTTCTGAGCAAGTTTGATATTAATCCATCTAGACAAATGTCTCAGATTATACTAGAATTAAAAGAAATGGGTATTCTGGAAAAACCAGACAGGGTCGAACCTGGCTTTTACTCCCAGATGTTTTTAATAAAGAAATCAGATGGAGGTGTACGCCCCATCTTCAATTTAAAAACGTTCAACATACATTTGTCGACAAGACACTTACAATTAATATCTCGAATAGATGTTATACAATTCCTGCAGGACCAGGATTAGAAGTTAAAATAGATTTACACCAGGCCTATTTTCACTTAGCAATAAAGGAGTCTCACAGACGTTTCCTTCGCAAGTAGTAGGTATATGGAAAGGAAATTTTACAACAAACTGCTTTTCCTTTCGGTCTTTCATCGGCACCTCACATGTTGGCCTCAGTAACCAATTGGATTGCGGAAATCCTAAGGAAACAAGTCCTAGGAACTTAAGTGTATTTGGACAACTTCCTCATAGCCAACCAGTGCCGGCTGAGCCTAATACATCAAACTTCTTAGTAATAAAGACATTGCAAAACCTAGGTTGGCATGTTAATTTCACAAAACCAGTTCTCAGTACAACACAAAATCTGATATATCTAGAATAAATATATAATATATATATAAAAAAAATTTGAATACCAACTCCAACATGATGTCCTTACCCATAGACAAGGTAAGAAAACTAGAATTACCTACTTCTGCTAGGTCTTTTAAATCAAAAGATGTGTTGCCTTCCGGAGGCTCAAATATTACTGGTTTTGTTGAACTTAGCAAAGTCTTACAACCTGCAATGGCCAACTTCATTGCCGAGGAACTCAAATGTTTTTGAGGACATTCAAACAGGGCAGGCCAAGGGAAAAGAAACTCTTGCAACTTTGGTATTACAAGAGTTAACATGGTGGCTGAAACAATTATCAAACAGCACCAAAGAGATGCACAAGAAGAAAGTATCTCACTTTCTGACAACAGACGCAGCGGATGCGGGCTGGGGAGTGCATCTGGACAACATATACATGTCCGTGAAATGGAATCCATTTCAACAGAACTGGCATTCCAACCTGAAGGAGTTATATGCCGTGTATGTAGCCTTGGGCCAACAGAGGGCACGTGTACAGGGTACCCACATACTAGTTCAATCAGTCAAATGGACCCTGATAGCATACATCCGCAACGAAGGCTGCGCTTGATCAGCCGCCCGGTTGACCTTGACAAATCGTCTCCTTCTCCTAGCCAAGCAGCTCAATGTGACGCTGACGGCAGGCTACCTCTCGGGGAGGTAAATGGGATAGCAGACCGCCTCTCAAGAGGAAGGCCACTACCCGAATGGCACCTGTTAGATCCAGTTGACAAATCGTCTTCTTCTCCTAGCCAAGCAGCTCAATGTGACGCTGACGGCAGGCTACCTCTCGGGGAGGTAAACGGGATGGCAGACCGCCTCTCAAGAGGAAGGCCACTACCCGAATGGCACCTGTTAGATCCAGCCAGAGAAATGGCATCCAGCCAATTCGAGGCATGGGGAGTGCCGGACGTCGATCTATTCGTGTCCAAAAAGGCAGCAGTAGTTGCAAACTACGCCACCTGGGACTCAAGAGATGGCACAGCAAGATTTTTTGCGATGCCTTCAGTCAAGAGTGGAATTATCAGTTGGGATGGGTGTTTCCACCACCCAACCTCATATTGCTGTCTCACCTAAATGTTTTTGACAAACTGACCTGAGGTCGAGAGCATTAACAGAGATAATCCAGATTCGGGATCTGCGGAAGACCCTAATCGGTTACTCGACGGGGTGACCCCCCTTCTACAAGTGGACAAACTGTCCCTCAGGGCTTGGAAAGTTGGGGGTGGGCCAATCAAATTGAACACTAGAGCGAGGGTAAGCGTAAATTGTTAGGTAGTAGTTGGCGGCCATCAACTCTGAATGCCTACAGAGCTCCATTGAAAAATGGCTCACTTGGTGCCTATCTAACGGTCGAATACATAAGAACCCTGAGGGTACAGATGTGGCACGGTTTCTCGCACATCTGCATCTTAAATATAAACACGCCTATACCACAATTTTAGTACATCAATCTGCTATTTAAACATACTGTGGCAATAGCGTTGAAAGTCTATCAAAAAATTTCTTGGTTCAACAGGTTCTTAAAGCGATTGCAGCAGCCAAACCTAAACCCATTAAAATTCCTATATGGGATACCAAAATTCTATTTGATTGGTTAGATTCTGCTCCAGATTATTGCAGTCCTTCCAGAAGGACTGCAATAATCCTACATTTAGCTTCAAGCCGTCAGTTACAGGATCTAACGCTTTTAGATATTTCTCAAAGTAACCTGGTTGAATGTGATGATAAATTAATTTTATGGCCAAGATTTGGCTCAAAGACAGATTGTTCTACTCACAGACAATCAGGGTGGTCATTACAGAAGCATTCAAACAATAATGTCTGCCCAATTACCCATATTAAGTTGCTTATTAATCTTACTGAGAGTAGGCAAGGTTTTGTAGCAACATTACCAGCCTATTTATCACCTTGAAGGGCACCATAAAATCTGCTACTAGAAATATCATCAGTAGGGTAAAATCCGCTTCTCAAGAGGTGCAGTCAGAAGCTACCCCAGGTAGCATACAATCAGCTGTAGCCTCCTAAGGATGGCTTGAAAATGTCTCAATAGAAGAAATATTGAAGCGGGGCAATTGGAAGAGTGATAGAACATTTTCCAAATATTATTGCAAAGAAGTGGTAAGAAAAGTCTATGATAGCAGCAAAGATATGTTCTATTCTAATTTTAATAATGTTGATTAATATGATAAGCATTATTATTAATTTGATTGTTGATCTCATTGAAGCTTTAATTTGATTATTTTATATCTGGTTTTATTTGTGTGTAATTATTGACAATGATACTAAATTTATTTTCAAGTGAAATATATTTTAATATGACTGATAAGTTTTACTTTGGTTATTAGTTATGTTGCCATAAGATGTTATTTTTACTTTGGTTATAGATTATTTTAAGAAATGAATATTATGATTCAATTATATATTATTTGTTATTAATAATTGAATTATTTAATCTTGATCACATAGCGTTTGTAGTTAAACTTCACCAGCAGATACCAAACAGGTCTTCATAATAACGCTGTGTGTTTCCAGTAGGCAAATAATAAAACTGTTTTACACAAAAATAAAACAGTTATTATATGCCGAAAGAAACACACAGCGTAGGAGCAAGTTCCTTGCTGGTGAATGAAGACACTATGAAGTACGCCACTGTCGGTCGCTGTGTTCATGTATGTAACAGCGCCCCCTGCTGGAATAGAAAGGTAACTACACGGAAACCATAGACAACACAGGTATGTTTTACTAAATACTCTATGGAATGGTAAATTCATAAACAGCTTCTTCATAATAACGCTGTGTGTTTCTTTCGGCATATAATAACTGTTTTATTTTTGTGTAAAACAGTTTTATTATAGGGCTATGCTTTTACAAAATAATCATGAACTGCTAATATGTAATAGGAAATAGACTTAATTATGATTTATTCTAACTTAGAGTAGGTACTTACACACTATTTTATAACTGTAAGCAAATTCTCTGTATCAGAGTAGGTCATTGTCATTAGGTGTTTTGTAACAATAAGGTGACACTGCTTATAACTTATGCTATATAAATCTAAGGTTTTATTTAATTTATTATATAGGAAAGGTCCGAGGAAAGCAAAGAATCTATTTACATAAACATGTTTAGCTCGAGGTTTGATGCAGACTAGATCTTTCCGTCTTTTGCCTGATGGGATTGGTGTATAAGGAAGAAGCGTGTGTTGTTTTAGTATGGTGCGTAGAATGAATAATTGGCGCACAGTTAGAACTCCGGTGGACTGATATAACTCATAAGTGGGAAAAATGAAAGGGCGAAGGGTTGCTACCTTTAAAATAGCTCTTTGGGCTCGTTCCAAAGGCAGTAGGATCGTTTTAGCTGCCCCTCCCCATGAGGTTATACAGTATGAGATGATTGATTCACATAGTGCAGTGTAAACCTGTCTTAACAATTTAAAGTTTATCACGTCGCGTACATTTTTGAATATGGAAATTAGTTTCCGTACTCTTTTACACAATGATTCGATATGTTTGCGGAAATTAAGATTAGTATCAAGCGTAATACCTAGATATTTTATATAATCTGTTTTTTCTAAAGTAGGGCAAGCGCATGCAGTGTCAACATTTGAATGAAACGTGTTGTGAGCCACTAAACAGTTACATGAGTTGTGTCTGCTATCATTTTTCATTGTAAAATGAATGTACTTTGTTTTATGTGCATTTAGGGTCAGTAAATTTTTAAATAGCCAAGTGTTGACAGTGTTGAAGCCATGTTGAGCCAGTTCATATACCTCATCAAGTGACTTTGCAGTAAAAATAAGTGCTGTATCGTCTGCATATGACATAATGACACCATTTCGAAGTTTTAGGTTGCAAAGGTCGTTTATATATATCAAAAACAAAGTAGCTCCTAATATACTTCCTTGGGGTACACCAAATTTAGTGTTAGGAACATCGTTACTTTTGTTGTTGCCTATTCTTACATGTCAGAGAGGTAATCAGTAAACAGTGCTAACTCGTATACCGACAGATTCAAGTTTCTTTAGCAGTATAGAAGACGATACAGAGTCAAAAGCTTTAGCAAGGTCTAGAAATATCCCAATAGCATGCTGTCCACTGTCTAAATTAGATGTAATGTGGTCAGTCAGTTGCTCAACTGCCTGGCTTGTTGACCTGTGAGGCCGAAAACCAAATTGTCTGTCTGAAAGAATGTTGTTGGTTTCGAGATATTTTATTAGTCTATTGTTTATTATTTTCTCTAATATTTTAGACAGCACTGGTAATATTGATATAGGCCGATAATTATTTACACTGCTCTTGTCACCTGCTTTGTGCACAGGTATCACAATAGCCTTTTTTAAGCATTTTGGAAATATTCCTTCAGACATACATATTTGGAATATGTGTGTTAGTGGCGGTGCAAGAATGTGCTTAAACCTTTTAATTATGTTTGTGGGGGTGTTATCCCATCCCATCGCACAAGTATCTTTTAACCCAGTAATGACTTGAATAACTTCGTCTAAATCGGTATCCAGCATAACAAAAGATTTAAGCCTAGAAATAGGTGAGGTGATCGAAGCATGGTGAGTAGATGAATGATCGGAAAAAGAGATTCTGTCTGCTAGATTTTTGCCAACGTCGGAAAAGAATGTGTTGATTTCATCTAGTGCTGCTGTAGGATTTGATCGATTTTTGAGCAAATCTAAGGGTTGCTCAAATGCTTTTGCAGTAAATGAACGCCTTTTTAAGAATTTCCATACTAGTTTAGTGTTGTTACCTGCTTGATTCAACTGAGATTTATCGTAGTCGACCTTTAGTTTTTTAAGAAGTTTGTTGCAAAAGTTTCTATATCGCCTATATGTTATAGCCAGAATCTCATTTTCAGGTGCCTTTTTAACTTTTATATGTAAATTATCTCTGTGTCTAATACAGCGGAGAAGACCCGGAGTAATCCATGGCTTTATATTCCTATATTTTCGCGACAATGTTACTGTGTATGTGTTTTTTCTAATTGCGTACTGTATGGAATTTATTAGGTAAGATATTGATTCGTTAACGTCGGCATAAAAGTAAACTGGGGCAAAATTTGTATTGCGAATGCTTTTTTCAAGGCCTTTCATATTTACTTTTGTATAGCTAGGTATGCAATTAAGTTTCGCACATGATAATTTTAACGTTAATAAGATGGCTTGGTGGTCTGTGATAGTTGAGTTAGTAACTAAAGTAGTAGATGGCTGTTTAGTTTTAATAATAAAATGGTGTCCGTATACGCAGCAGGACCCTACGTTTAATTCGATTGAAAGTTAACTTTTTACGTGCGTGGTATTTAGTACTTTTCGAATTGTATAAGTAAAAAAATAGTACCTTCATTGCTACAGCGAAATCTTGAATTATTACCCAGCAGGACCCTCCGCTGTTTGAAGGTTTTCAGATCAATAGTATATGTCACCGTTTAGCGATGTATTAGTACCTTTAAATTACCTTAGTTTCATTTTAATATAATTATTAGTTTATGAGGAAAGCGCCTGCAAAACTTTTATCATGCCAGCAGGACCCTTTTTTGTTTTGACGCTTTCGGCCCCGACAGTCATATTTCTTGTTAGCATTTTAATAGTACTTTTCAAATAACGTTACGTTTAAATAAAATACTTTGTAGTTTAACAAGCAATTTGATTTAAAACTTTTTTCACGATGACCTTAAGATTATACCATTCCAATGATGCTATTATTTTTATGGCACTTAAATATTATTAACCCTTTACTGCATGATTTTTTATTTAAGTTAGAAAAAAATATATATAGTAGGAAACACTAAATAAATGGACACGTGTTTCAGGGTTTTTCTTTTATTGAATAATTTTAGAAAAAAAACATTTTTACACTTTGGATCACATTTGGAACATTGAACAGAAAATTAACTTTTAACTTTTTTACTTTGGATCACATTTGGTACATTGAGCAGAAAATCAACAATAACAAAAAAACGTAATATGAATAAAAATTATGTACTTAGTATGGAATACTTCAAACAATTTCTTTTGCATTGCACTTTGCATTTTCAGCACTCCACATGAGATTTTCCATTGCATTCAGGGACCTTACAATGTTGTCTAGTGGACCAGAACTGAATGTAGTTTCAGTCTCAACTTTTTCGAGAAATTCGTCCCTCCATCGAGGTTTTTCAGCTCTTGCGCTTCTATTTGACGAAGATGTCAATTGGGACAAAGGAGTATTATCGTCTGATTCTGTGTCGGATCCGTCAGATCCAGGAATATACCGATTTTCTTACCCCATGTTCATCTTTGGACAGGTCTTCATCACTGCTTCTATTTACAGGGCAATCCTGGATAAATTTATGAATACCTCCATATAGTCGTAGATCCATATGGCAAATTGCCTGTAAATGTAATAAATAAGCATAAATCACGTAAATAACAAAATAAGAGGGTACATCACAAAATAAGCTAAGTAACTTTACATTATAAAGTATCATATTAGTGCATGTTGACACAAATAAAAGAAAGAAAAGAAAGAAAATATTTATTTCCGTCACAAACGGCACACACTATAAAATTAAATAAAAATAAAAAATAAAAAAATAAAGTAGACAGAAAAATATGAGGATCATACAAAAAAAAATAAAAAAAGATAATAAATCAAAACACAAAATAAAAACACAAGAATAACATATTATTACAATATAGTACACTGTACATTATTATTGATTTATTGTTGCTCACTGGCAACACCACGTACAAAGAAATGCGGAAACAGCGGAAATGTACAGAGATACATACATACCATAACAAATTAATGTCATTAGACAGAGTAATGATAACACTGATAACAATGTATAATCTTTTATATATTTCTAAATAAAGTTTTAAATAGACCGTGGAAGTGTGTGTCTCATTAGTGCCAGAAATTGGACAACGCTCAGTATACGTTGCGGTTACTAAGCCGCAACACTGGTATTCTGCGCAATCCATTTTATTGGCGTCGGCGCCGGATTGTTTATATGTATCCTAAAATATATTATATCGTTGTGTAAAATATATGAGTAGATATAATATAAAAAAAAAAAAAATGTGTTTAAACAATATGTGTCGAATGTGGTGTCTAAAGTGGAACCCTACGTGTAATAATGGAATTAAATAGCTAGCGTCAGTGTGCTATATGTACCTACGTACTTATGACTACCTTTTGCGGCCTGTCTAAGCCCTGATTGTTGAAATTATGACCAAATACATAATCTATTGGTAAGCAATTGTATTTTATAGTATAAGTTCATTGAAATAATATAGTTATTCGTGATATTAAGTAAATAGAGTAATTATTATTATGACTGCAAATAATCACAACAAAAATGTTCTGCCATAGGACCAGAAGACAAACGATGACCATTTTGCTAGCAAAAATGCCCATCCTTCAATGCCACGTTTGGAGAATCTAAGCTACTACAACACTGTCTGGAACTGAAACTTGAGATCTGACCCAATACCTGACGGCCATATCCAAGTAGGTGAGTCTGTATTTGAGTATTACATGCATCTGTCAAGTGTTATGAGACTAATAGAAAAAGATAAATAAATATAGTAAAGCTAAGGTACTTAAATAATTGTAAAATTAAAGAGTGTATATATGTTTAAATGAAACAAAAGAAATATAGTTATTTAGCTTTTTGTGTTTCTAGCAAATGTTTTTTTAGATTTAAAGCAAAGCTATTTTTGGATTTAAGGCTGCGGATTGGTGGTGGAAGATCATTCCAGCAGTGGGTTGCAGCGTATTTGAAACTACCTCTGAAGGCAGCAGTCCTGTGCTTAGGCATGGATAATGGATTACTGACTAACCTCACCATATACTTGGTCTGAGTATCTCTCCAGCACAGTTTGTCATACAGGTATCTAGGTGTTTTCATTTGTATTACTCCAAAGAGTAGTGATGCAAGGTGTAGCTTTCTTCTGGCTGTCATGTTAAGAATGTTGAGTTCATTAAGAAATGGTGTGACATGGCTGCGCTTTGGAATATTTACACAAAATCTTGCACATGCATTTTGTATGCGTTGTGTAAGCCGAGCAGTCCGTGATAATAAACATGGCCCATAGACAGCATCACAGTAGTTCAGCCTGGACAATACCAAACTGTCCACCAGTTGCTTCCTGACAGGTAGACTGAGAAATTTTCTTATGTTATACAGTATTCTAAGCCTGTAAAAGCAGTTACGTGCAATCCTGCCTATGTGGGCCTCAAAATGCAGCTCAGGGTCCATTGTTAATCCTAAATTGCAAACAGTATCCACTCTCTGAATTGCTTTGTTCAGCACCAGTATTTCAGGATTGGCTGAGAGTATGTTCTTGATCTGTTGTTTGCTACCCAGCACCATAAACTTTGACTTTTGGGGGTTTAAGGTTAAAGAATTTTGTTTTGACCATTCAGTCACTCTTTGTAGGTCTTCATTTATCTTTTGAACAGCCAACAATGTTGTATTTGGTTTAAAAGACAGATACACCTGCAGGTCATCCGCATATATGTGGTATTTACAGTGTACGAAGGACTGCACCACATCAGCACTGTAAATTAAATATAAAAGTGGCCCGAGAATTGATCCCTGAGGCACTCCTCTATCAACAATACGCGGCTCCGAAGGCCTTATGCCACCAGGAAGCTCAACAGTTTGGGTTCTGTTTGATAGGTAGCTGTCAAACCACTTTACCGCCTCCACCGAAAACCCATAGTATGAGAGTTTTGACAGCAGCAGGGTCGGGTTGATTGAATCAAATGCCCTGGAGTAGTCCAACATGATCAGTAGTGTACCCTCCCCCCTATCACGAGCCTCCAGTATATTGCCCACAACGTCGCACAAAGCTGTGGCAGTTCCCCGTTTCTTGCGGAAACCTGACTGTAAGTCAGGGAGGATGTTGTTGTCCTCTAGATAGAAATAAGGTACAAAGGAAGAAATATATTTCTGCATGTTGTACTAAATTTGTTCCATTCAGTTAGAACCACCTAAAAGTAATTATTACTTGATAAAACAGTAAATACTTACCTAATTACCAATATATAGATTATTTTCTTTCCTGGAGTATTTATTTGCAAGTACTAACATTGAGAACTGTATTTTTTACACAATTTCGAAAATAATAAACTCGCTCTGCACCGGTTCGTACCTGTTCACTGGCTTTGATGAAGGATTTAGTTCACACAACTTGCTCATAGATGGCCGTTTTATACATAAAATGAAGCTCGTATGGGACGAATTTGACACGGTATGCATAAAATAAGAAAATCAGTTTGAAACTAAAAATATTTAAGATAATATGGTTTGGTCCATATACGAACCACGATGCGGTAAAGGGTTAAAATTGAGGGTAGATGCAAAATAAATAATAATCATATCATAACGGATTTTTATTAAATTGTGTTCATAAATATTAAATATATAAGTACATCTAAAAAGACCGGTTTAAATTAATCAAAATCTCTTTGATTGACGCCACCATGCTAAATGTTATGAAAGCTCATACCTACATTGGCCAAACTAAACGTTAAGTCGCTGAAAAAATATTTAAAAGTTTTTAAACAATTTTTCTGCTATAATACAAAATATTTGAATTACACGTAAGGTTATTTGAAAAGTACTATTAAAATGCTAATAAGAAATATGACTGTCGGGACCGAAAGCGTTAAAACAAAAAAGGGTCCTGCTGGCATGATAAAAGTTTTGCAGGCGCTTTCCTCATAAACTAATAATTATATTAAAATGAAACCAAGGTATTTTAAAGGTACTAATACATCGCTAAACGGTGACATATACTATTGGTCTGAAAACCTTCAAACAGCGGAGGGTCCTGCTGGGTATTAATTCAAGATTTCGCTGTAGCAATGAAGGTACTATTTTTTTACTTATACAATTCGAAAGGTACTAAATACCACGCACACAAAAAGTTAACTTTCAATCGAATAAAACGCAGGGTCCTGCTGCGTATACGGACACAATAAAATGATCCAGGCATGATCCACTTTGATGTGTAGGGAAGGAATGCGCCGGCAGAAGACCATGGAAAGAGCACTTTATTTATATTTAAATAGTCGTCTCCTTGAAGGTTACAATTTTCTGGCAGGATATTTATGTTTATGTCCCCCGTAATTATAATATTCTTATATGCTGATAACTTACTTAATTCTAAATCGAGAGATCGCAAAAATGTCTCGGTAGTTTGCGAAGGAGGTCTGTACACTCCTAAAATAGCAGTGTCAGAATTAATTGTAATAAGTAAACAATTACAGTCCTGAATTTGTGGCTTTGCAACAATAACATTTAAGTGTTCTTTTGTATAGACCACTACACCATCATTTTGGTTAATTATGTTCTCAGTTGAATGTGAGTTGTAGCCATCTAAAGATGGTAAGCAGAAAGCCCGCTTAGACAGCCAGCATTCGGTTAGGACAATTATGTCACAGTTTATATTAATAGTCTGTAGGAGTACTTCTAGTGCGTGTATATTCTTATAAATACTTCTGATGTTCTGTGTCATTATAACTAAGTTTTTATCAGACTCGGGTAATAAACTTTTGCATTCTTCTACTTTACAAGTCATACTATTTGATACACAGTATAGTCCGTGCCACGAGAACATAGACTTTTTGTAAACAAAAAAAATCTACTAAGGGACTTAGCGATAGTTCTGTCAAAAACAAATAATGTCAAATCCAATGAGCGCAACGATACATAAATACGTGTCATTGGAAACTAATATGTCAATGGATCGGGTTTTTATCGATATTATGCGCTGTCAACGGGACCTTTTAATGTTTTGAGGTACTGACGCCTTGAATGTCAACATTTGGCGTTAGATCATTGAAATGTTACATAATTGTGCTTAACATGCATTTGTCAGAGGACAAAATTATTTTTTTAGTTGTCAAGAAGGGGTAAATGTAAAGTTAAATATAAGTTTATAGGATCGTAACGCTCTTTCCGCTGCCGACATCTCGAAATAGCGGGTGCAGAATAGCAGATGGCAAACTATTAGTAGCGCAGAAAATTATTTATACCTAAAAAAGAAATTGCGTTTTCGGACTACCGTAACTTTTCATGGATTTTGTTTAAGTTCATTCTTTTATTCACAGACAACGTAAAATCTCCATGTCTAGAAAATTTTATGCAATGTACTAGCTAGTTCATCATCATCATGCTGGACTAGGCCTCTCCTTTGAAAGGAGGGATTGGCCTACTATACCACGCTGGCCAAACGGGTTGGTATAGGGTTTTTTTCAAGTTTTCCTTCTCTTATAGTGCTGTTCTCTGCATAGTAGTGTCCCTCTGTCGGCTTTTACGACAGTTACCTATCTGTAATATTATTCATTGTTGGTCAATAATTTAATATTTTAGGATAGGTAGGCATTAGGGATAGGTACTTTGAGCTATAATTATGCATTGAAAAAATACTGTTCAAAAAGTATACAATCTAAAACACAACTGTTTGAAAAAAGGTTGTCAAGCCCTGAATGTTTGTTTACAAAAAGTCTATCTTCTCGTGGCACCAACTATAGTTAATATCTAGATCAATAAGTACTTGATTATCCATAACTATAATAAAGACCTTATAAATAATTAAGAAAATACAAACTAGTTTTAAGTGCCTATTAATAAACTTTACTGGTGACGCTCTTAGGCGCCCTCATAATCTATGCTATTAATATAATTGTCCTCTGCATATTTACGTGCCGGGCAACCCATTTCTCCCGTTTGGTGATCACATTTCCTCTTGAAGCGTTTACAAGTAGCACACTTAGGAGGTGATGTTTTGCTGTTACACTCCTTAAAAGAGTGACCAAGCTCTCCGCAATGATGGCATGTGGGACTAGTTTCACGGCAATATTTGGCTGCGTGACCAAACTGTTGGCAATTAAAGCACCTAGTCACAAAAGTGAAGTCTTTAACCGGGCATGACGTCCAATTAATATAGATACGACCTTGGTTAATGAGACATTTTCGGATGTTAGCGGCTACTTCTAGGACGTAGGTACAGGTTGGCAAATTTTTCTTACCGGCTTTGTGGCTTAGTTTCACAGCTTTCATAAAGGACTCACGTGTAGAGCTCGGGAACTTATCGGCTATATTCTGCTCGTAAATACACTCAAAAACTTCTTTTTCCGTTAGAGTATCGGGAACTCCAACTACAGCTATTCTAGGGCGGCGTTTAGTAGGCTCTTCGACGGTGAGGCCAGACGAGACAAGTTTCTCTGACTTCCTAAGCTTTTCGATGTCTCCTTTTGACTCCGTGCTAATTATGACGCCCCCATTCTTCTCTTTCCTCACAGCACGAACATGTAACTTCATCTCTTCAGGAGATATAATTTTTTGGACGAGGGATTTCGTTTCGTCACTACTTTTGTTCTTGTCGTTAGGGTAGATAGCAAGAGAGCTCAAATTGTTTGGGCGTACAAAATTGTTTGCGCTCTTTTTCACCATGTCAGCAAAAGAGTGGTGCTCGACTGGTTTCAGCTTTTCTTCTACAGCCTCTTTGAACTGCTGCAAAGAACTCGTCAAGTCTTGCTTTTCTTGTAGGTGTTGAATAGTTGCGTGAGCTAAAATAGTTTTCTGCTTGAGGGATTGGTACAGGGTGGACATTTGTGCCGATACTGATGTTATTTTACGGCACTCGTGAGCTACACGCAACTTCTGGTCAGAGTTTATTTTGCTCTCTGAGGTAATGGAGCTAATTTCGTTCAAATAGGACTCAATTGTGGACATCCATCTTTGGATCTCTGAAGTTGGTATAACTTCAGCAGGTAGGTCATAATTCTCAGGAGCAGGTGGGTTTGGTTCAAGAGTTTGGGCTGCTTGACTCGGTGTTGGTGGAGGACTTCGCATAGTTATTCGGCTTTTGCCAAAAGGGCTAAATCCAGGCACAGACATATCTGTTATTCAGTATAAATCGTCCACACAAATGTTTCTATTTCATATTCGCAGTTTATGAAAAGTATGCACAAATCACTCGCGACACACTTTAATTTACTTATTGACACTGCAATTTGGTAAAATTAATTAGTATCCGTATGTATTTTAATTCATTTTAACGTTAGCAAAAAACGCGTCTGCATAGTCGCACGAACGTGTAACGAAAAAATTGATGAAAAAATCGTGGGGGCAAGAATCAATAAACTCTTTGAAATCGATTTTTTTCCTTATGAAATTGTTCAGTTTCCAAAAAAGCCTCAGCTTCCTCTTTCAGCACCCGTCTTTCGCGAAGTACCTATGTGATCAAGTGTCAGTTGTCCTCAAGCAGCAGCCTTTCCATCATTGTTTGCAATCGTTGACTGTGAAATTTGCTACTGTTATATGCTGTCCAGATCTTGGGAAGCTGAAGTGCATGATACCCGCACTGGTCCCCCAGACAACAACCAGTACTTTTTCTGAATTAACTTTCTCTTGTACAGGAGATAGCCAGTTCTCTTTGGTTCAAGCGCTTTGATGAGCGATTCCTATTGTCAGACAGGACCCATTTTATCATTACAAGAAACGATAGGTTTCAAATATTCCCTCTATATTGTGACGGTTGTGTAAACTCACATAGCACTCAATGCGAGTTTGTTAGTGCACTTCGCTTAATTATTTCTGCTATTGTTTCCCTTCTAATTTATTTTAAGAGAATTAGAATTGTTTCATAAATCGTTAATAACACCGAAGCTAACTCTGATGAGGTTTGCATTAGATCTGCTTCCATGATTACATTTAATTCTTCATTGACTACTATGGTCTCGAGTCATTCATGGAATTAGCAAAATGTCAGGGACATAGAAAACACTCAAGAGGAAGCGCTAAGTCGCTGGCGAAGTAATGGTGACCTAACACTGTGTATTATTGGCCACGTTTACAAATATAAATTATCTAGAAATTTCCCTTTGTATTATTTATGAATACCGGAATTACGATATTTGGGCCCTCAATTGCGGTATTATAATATTGGAAAAAAACGTCCGAAATTCCGGAATTACGAAATCTCGGAATTCCGGGATCCATGCCCTAATCCATACCGAGCTCTCCGCCGCGCGTCGCCATCGCGCGCGACTACGTCGCCGAGTCACCGTGCATCGCTGCGAAGGACTCCCGCGCGCCGCGCTCCGCCTGCTCATCCAGGAGTGGATCAGAGCTGTCAATGACATCGGCAGACTCAGACCTGGTGCTTCATATTAAGCGCCGCCGACACACCATGTGTATGTCGGCCAACTTACAACGGGCTCACTCGTTGCCCTCTACGCGCCCCGCCGCCGCCGCCGCCTCGCGCCCCGCCGCCGCCACGCGCCCCGCCGCCACCGCCGCGCGCCCCGCCGCCGCCACGCGCCCCGCCGCCGCCACGCGCCCCGCCGCCGCCGCCGCGCACCCCGCCGCCGCCACGCGCCCCGCCGCCGCCACGCGCCCCGCCGCCGCCGCCGCGCACCCCGCCGCCGCCGCGCACCCCGCCGCCGCCACGCGCCCCACCGCCGCCGCCGCGCGCCCCCCCGCCGCCGCCGCGCACCCCGCCGCCGCCACGCGCCCCGCCGCCGCCGCCGCGCACCCCGCCGCCGCCACGCGCCCCACCGCCGCCGCCGCGCGCCCCCCCCGCCGCCGCCGCGCACCCCGCCGCCGCCACGCGCCCCGCCGCCGCCGCCGCGCACCCCCGCCGCCGCCGCGCACCCCGCCGCCGCAGCCGCGCGCCCCACCGCCGCCGCCACGCGCCCCGCCGCCGCCGCCGCGCACCCCGCCGCCGCCGCGCACCCCGCCGCCGCCACGCGCCCCACCGCCGCCGCCGCGCGCCCCCCCCGCCGCCGCCGCGCGCCCCGCCGCCGCCGCGCGCCCCGCCGCCGCCGCCGCGCGCCCCACCGCCGCCGCCGCGCGACCCGCCGCCGCCACGCGCCCCGCCGCCGCCACGCGCCCCGCCGCCGCAGCCGCGCGCCCCACCGCCGCCGCCGCGCGCCCCCGCCGCCGCCGCGCGCCCCGCCGCCGCCGCGCGCCCCGCTGCCGCCGCCGCGCGCCCCCACCGCTGCCGCCGCGCGCCCCGCCGCCGCCGCGCGCCCCCGCCGCCGCCACGCGCCCCGCCGCCGCAGCCGCGCGCCCCACCGCCGCCGCCGCGCGCCCCGCCGCCGCCGCGCGCCCCGCCGCCGCCGCGCCCCACCGCTGCCGCCGCGCGCCCCGCCGCCGCCGCGCGCCCCGCCGCCGCCGCGCGCCCCGCTGCCGCCGCCGCGCGCCCCACCGCTGCCGCCGCGCGCCCCGCCGCCGCCGCGCGTCCCGCCGCCGCCGCGCGCCCCGCCGTTCCCATTTAACACGACGCCGGAGGAGGTCGAAGAAGAACTCCGCGAGTTGGGGTACGAGCTCGAATATGTGCGGAACATTCGGGTCCGCCGCGACAGACCGGGGTGCATCCTCCTCGCTATCATTAGAAAGAAAGAAAGAAAGAAAGAAAACATTTATTAGACACACCAATAAAAAGATAACAAAGTTTGATATTAAAAACATAACCAAAATACAAAAAAAAAAATACAAATAAGATTAAAAAAAAAAAATAGGTATATACTGTGCAGTGTGTCTAAAAGGTCACAGCTCAGCCTGTGCTACGGATGACCGCAGCGCTGTTTTTCAGCTGAATCCCAAGAGCTTGTCACGGACGATTACCATAGTAGGTACAATATATAATAAATACTATATAAGTTAGGCTAGAGAAATATAGGATAACAGTACACAAATAACTATATAACAACAGATAATATTATAGTCAATAATTTAGATATAATAAGTATAATATATAGAATATATAATATATAAATAAGGATGAAAATTACGTGCTGGATTTTTGTTCAGATAAAAACCACTTCTTCAAGTTTCTCCTAAAGCTACCTACACCACCTAGCTTACGCAGTGGATGGGGTAAATTATTCCAGCACTTGGTAGCATTATACCGAAAGCCGCCTCTGAATGCAGTAGTTCTGTGCCTAGGTATATGTAATGGTTGCCCTAGTTCTCTGCTAGCATAACCTTTATTTTCAGCCATCCATTCCAACTTCTCAAACAAATATTCCGGCACTTTGTCTTTGACCATCCCAAACATAAGAGTGGCCAAGTGAACACCCCTTCTCCACTTCATTTTTAATAAATTGCCTGCATTTAAAAATGGTGTTACATGACTACGTCTCGGGATATCAAAACAGAACCGTGCACATGCATTCTGTACTCTTTGAATGAGGCTGGAGGTTTTCGCCAGTAATCTGGGCCCGTACACCACGTCGAGGTAGTTAAACTTGGAAAGAACAAGCGAGTCAGTTAGTTGCACACGAAGATCAGTGCTAAGATATTGTCTTAGTTTATACAATAACTTTAAGCGGTAAAAACAATTGCGAACCACATCTGAGACATGTCGCTCAAACCTCAACGCATCATCCATAATGAGTCCAAGATTACGTGCTTCCAGCACTCGATCTATGGCAGAGCCGTTCATAGCAATATAGGGATTTTTCTGGCTTACTTTATTGATCTGACCCTTAGATCCCAAAATCATGAATTTTGTTTTGGAAGCATTAAGAACTAAGGAATTATTACATGCCCAATTAAAAATATTATTCAAATCTGCATTAATTTTATCCACAGCTAATTGCGTTTCGTTAGGTTTAAAAGATAAATAAATCTGAACATCGTCCGCATATATATGATAATTACAATATTTTATAGTATGTATTATGTCCGCACTGTAAATATTAAATAAAATTGGTCCTAGCACAGAACCTTGAGCTACACCCCTATTTAAGGGTTTAGCATCTGACCGAGAAGTCGATCCATCACTATTGCGAACCTCTACAAATTGAGAGCGGTTACTCAGATACGAGTTAAACCATCGTACCGTAGAGTGATCAAACCCGTAATATGATAACTTGGACATCAAAAGTGAAATATTTAAAGCATCAAAAACATTAGGAGGACAAAGGACGTCACACCGGGGATCTTCGAGGTCACGGAGATGCTCGGTATCCCCGGTGTAAAGATTGAGCACTGGCGCGGGAAAAGGAAGCCTGCCCAGTGCCATCGGTGCCAGAAGTTCCGGCACTCTAGCCACCAGTGCCACCGACCCCTGGCATGTGTGCGCTGCGGCGAAGAGCACGCCGCCAGAGATTGCCCGCGCCCACTCGAGGAGCCTGCAACCTGCGCCAACTGCGGGGGGACGCACCCCGCCAACCACGTCCACTGCCCGGTCTTCAAACGAGAAGCGCGGAATAAGAAGGCCGGGACTGTCGCGCTTACCGGTGAGCCGCGCAAGGCGCGACGCTCATGGCTGAGGCAAATGACCCCACAGCTCGCGGAGCCGCGGTCGCGGCAAAGAAGAAGAGAGGGCGGAGAAACCGCAGGCGAGGGAAGGAAGGCGCGACTGCGCCCGCCGCCGCGGAAGTACCCCCGAAGACGGACCCACCACCAACCCAGGGCGGCCCAAGGAAACCGAGGAAGCCGAAAAGCGACCCGGCGCCTACACATCAAGCACCCCAGCCGTCCGCTCACCCGGTCGCCACCCCCGCCGAACCAACTGCGGCCAGGGGCAAGAAGGCGAAGGCCCCACAGCAAAGTGAGAGACCAAGGAGCGGCGGCAATGCAACTGTCCAAGCTGCCATCAAGGTGTTGCACGAGGTGCTCACCGCCCTAAGCACCGGGCGCGACAAGCAAACAATCGTGTCCATTATCCTCAAGGGCCTGGCGGACCTCTTCATGCATGACAATGAATAGGCCCTTGAGGATCATCCACTGGAATGCCCGCAGTCTCCAGAAGAAGGCCGCCCTGCTCCACCCTCTCCTGCAGGAACAGGACATCGACGTGGCGCTGATAAATGAGACGCACCTGGGACCTGCAGACCAACTACGATTCCCGGGTTTCCTCATTTATCGGAGGGACGAACTTACGCCGGACGGTACACGCTACCACGGACTGGCAGTGCTAGTCAGGCGAAGAGTCGTACACCAGCCTCTACCTGTGAGAACGCAGAGCACACTTTACACGCTGGGTGTGGAGCTGCACCTAGGCGGTGCGCATCTTCACCTTTACGCCGCATACAAGCCGCCCGCAGTGAACATTTACGTCGCCGAACTGCGGACCATCCTCTCAGCACCTCACCCGGTTGTCATTGCGGGCGACTTCAACTGTAAGCACCCAGCGTGGAACTCAACGACCACCAACGCACCGGGTGTACGACTCTTCAACGACGCCGAAGCGCAAGGATACATCGTTGCGGGTCCGGAGGTACCCACACATTACCCAGACACGCAAACCCACATGCCTGACGTCCTAGACATCGTCGTGCATAACGACTCGCACTGCCAGCTACACCTCCACCAGGAAGTTCTCGACAACGAGCTACAGTCGGATCACCAACCGGTACTCGTCGTCGTACAACAGCAACCAACCCGTATCGTCCCTCAAGCGCCACGTCCAAAACCGGACTGGACTAAATTTAAGGATACGATGGAGACCACCACACCGACTCGCCCGATCAGCTCCGCAGCCGACGTCGACGCGCTTGCGTCTGAACTCGCCGGCGCTATCAAGTCCGCCCTTGTCAGCTCCACACCACCCACCAACACCCAGAGAAGGCTACCCCCTCTGCCGGCACACATTGCGAAGCTGATAGCTGACAAGCGGCGCCTACGCAGACAGTGGCAGACAACGCGATGCCCAACCCTCAAGACGCAACTCAACCGGCTGACGGAGAGAGTGAAGGGCGAGTTGAGGACCCACACCGCCGAGAGCTGGGAGAGGTTGTTGCAGGTGGCCGCCCCTTTCCGCGCGACAT
Source organism: Euclidia mi (assembly GCA_944739405.2). Taxonomy (NCBI): domain Eukaryota; kingdom Metazoa; phylum Arthropoda; class Insecta; order Lepidoptera; family Erebidae; genus Euclidia; species Euclidia mi. The sequence goes on along the minus strand of OX123205.2, from coordinate 38,418,977 downwards.
CTGCGCGTATCGCTGCATGATACGCACATCATGCGCGCGCGCGGACGACCACCGCAACAGCGCACGCCTAGGAGACACACTCCTGACCACGACGTCGGCGTCTAACCAGACGCCGACACATCACCACCATCACCACCACACCACCAAGACCTCCGCAGGCCGCACGTAAGTCGCCGTCCGTGTCGCTGGCTTCACGGAGCTGGGCCTCCCTCGGCTCGACGGGGGTCTCACCCGGCTCGTGTTGACCGCCCGGACGGCGTGAAGATCTAGCGGCCTGCGCGCAACTAGACCTTTCCCAGGACAACAACGTACGACCATTTTTTCGAGAACTGAGAACAAATATTTTAAGGGTTCACAGCAGTCTACTTGTCATTTGCATGACGACAGGTTTATCATGGCTACGATTATATAATCATGATAATGACTCACACGATTAGCATCATGGTAATTTATCGTTTTATGGCAATCTGTCGCCACTGCAAAAAAGTAGTCAAGTACTTAGTACTGTTAATAGTATCGTCCTACACAAGGGCGGATCCAGGGAGGGGGGGGGCATGGGGGTCATGACCTCCCCCTGAGCTGGTTCCAGGACTTAGGTGGACCACTAATTAAATATAAAGATTTTATTAAAGTTTATATTTTGTCACCATACATATTTTATGTAACTACCTACATACCTTCAATATTTAATTAGTTTATAATATAATAACTTTGTATGATGGCAAAGGTTTTAGACCAGGGTAGATAATTTTTGAAACGATAGAAAATTATAGTAGGATGAAACCCATTGGAAAAGAAAGAGAATATAGCAAAAATTTAAGGAAAAATAAATTACGGGCGATCTGAGGCCGGGAAGTGCCATCCACTTCCCGACCTCAGATCGCCCGTAATTATACAATACAATTTTGAGCGATTTATTAATAATTAACACTTTAATTACTCGAAAAATGTAAGATACCTTGCTACATTGATAAAAAAGAACTTGCAAATCGAAATATACAACTAAACCAAATAAGTTAATATTTAATAAGACATCTACAATTTTTTGAGAAAGTTATAGAATCTTCTTGAAATTATAGCGTAAACTTCTATTTTTTGCTATTTTAAGATAATGTATGTAGGTCCCTGAGTGACCCACAGAAAATTTTAGTCCATCATTAGTTATTTTATAGAGAAAAGGGGAAGGGCTAGGTGGATCTGGGCCTTACTGCCCGTTATTTCATATCAGCTATAAAAACAGTTAGTCAGTATTTGAAATGCAGAACAGTGAACAACATTATTCATAAAAATACATGTCAGGGCTGGGATCCACCTAGCCCTTCCATGCTTCTCTTTAAAATAACTATTGATGGGCTCAAATTGTCTGTGGGTCACTCAGGTATATACATTATCTTAAAATAGCAATAAATAGGAGTTTACGCTATAATTTCAAGAAGATTCTATAACTTTCTCAAAATATTGTAGATGTCTTATTAATTATATGGGTATCTATTAACTTATTTGGTTGCTAATTTTAGTTGTATATATCGATTTTTAAGTTCTTATTTATCAATGTACCATGGAATCTTACGTTTTTCGAGTGAATAAAGTGTTAATTTTAATAAATATCTCAAAATTGTACATTATGATTAAAAAAATCGGTCTCGAGGTTGTTTCATTTCGTTGCATTTTCTGAGAACGTTTACCTTAGTAATGTATATTTTATTCACACCATCAGAAAGTAGAGATTTTAACGAACAAAACGCCGAACAATTAAAAAAGAAAGCTGATATATTGACGTGAGAATTTTCAATTGAAAATTAGGGTTTTATTTCGATATTAAGTCAAAATAAGGCGTAAAAATAAATACTTTAAATAAAAAAAACATAAACAGTGTGTTTGGAACATAAAAGGCAAGTTTTCACCAAATTTCGTGTAAAAGAAAAACTATTGTAAAAGTAAAAAATAAAAACCAGCCAAGTGCGTGTCTGGCCACGCGCAATGTCGGGTTCCGTAGTTGCCCATAATGGCCATTATTGATAATAACTTCTGTTTCACATGGGACTAAAAACGAGCATCTTTAAGATTAAGCCAGCGCTCCCAATGTAAACTCACAGAAATAGGTATTTATAAGTTAACCGACGATTACTCGTAAACTAGTGATGTCTACTTAGCCGTGATAGTTTTCCTTTTAAATTCGTTATGTGTACTACATGTGTGATATTTTTCACCTCTTCCAAATTAATAGTTTAGCCGGTAGAGGCGGGGCGGGGGGGACACTTGAGTCTAACAATTTTTTTCACTTCAATGCTTGATATTTGACAAACCAATCACTTGATCGAAAAATGATTTGAGCAAACTAATAATATTTTTTAAAACCTATCCAATGATACCCCACACAATGGGGTACTCAACAAAAAAAATTCAACCCCACTATATATTTAGGGGAGATACCCTGACAAAAAATATTTTCCTAAATTTTATTCTACAGTTTTGTTGCAATATTGTATGTCTATATTCATGTCAAATATCAGCTTTCTAGCACCAGGCGTCTTTGAGCTAGGCTGCGGACGGACAGACGGACGGACATGACGAAACTATAAGGATTCCTTGTGGACTACGAAACCCTAAAAACAATAACTATTTGAATTTTTCACATAAATTATGACGTTGTGTGAATAAAATGTAAATACGAAAGTTGTAGATCTTTTTATTACCTACAACTTTGCCATTAACGTTTTTTCCGTAGGACTTGTAGTTTTGCTGGCAATCGAGATAAACCCTTTTTTACCCTTAAAATAGCAACCCCATCCACTTCCCGACCTCAGATCGCCCGTAATTTATTTTCCTTTAATGATTGCTATATTCTCTTCCTTCTCCAATGGGTCTCATCCTACTGTAACTTTATTTTACTTTTTACCGTTTTCTAACGTATCTGCACTGGTCTGTTACGTACATTAATTAAATACCTACTTTTTACTTGTACCTATTGTTATTGAAATTAAATTATAAGTTCTTAACTTGACCACGACTATGTGACCCCCTCCTGGCGCCAAAGCTGAATCCGCCCTTGTCCTACAATTGAAGTCTTGCATTTAATCACACAAGCTTTAAACTTAGTTGTTAGCAGCAGATGGTTTTATTTGAACTTTTATAAACACGAAAGTTTGTGATGACTGATGATCGATGAAAACACTTTTCTTGAGATATACACGCTGATTTTTAATTGGTTTTGGAGCGAAAGCCATCTTATTACTTATCGTTAACAGAACTTAACCAGCTAATATTTGAAATATAAGCTAAAAAAATATTGAGAAAATAAATAATTTAATAGTTCGAGAGCACGAAGTATCACCATTGCCGCGCGCTAACGAAATCCGTTCGATCGTGAAATATGGACCGTCGAACGGCGAAGGAGTTTTTAAAAATAAAACTCTCGGACTACTGTCCGGCTTAGAGGTTGAAACAGAACTGACTTTATTTGAAAACAAAAGTACAAGGTTTGGTCGGGCGTAATCTAAACAATTGTAATAAAAGTGTAAGGTGATGCTCGATGAGTGATGACGTTGGTGTTTACACCAACGTAACTTCTCCCCCCTTAAGTGAGAAGCACGCCGAAGACTGCTGGTCCTGTGGCAAGGTATCTTGTGGCTGGAGCTGCTTGGCTTTGGTCGTTGCTGGTCTTCCCCTCCGGTGAAGATATCGGTGGGTGATGAAGCCTATGGCGGCTAGTGTCATGATCGCATACAGGCATATGGTGGGCCAACTGGGTTTAGTAGCGATGATGACTGTTTCTTCCTTTTCTTGTAAATTTTTAGTCTTTTCTACTAGTTTGTTTATTTCGTTGAGCTGAACATTTTCTATTTGTAGATTCAATTGTGAGTGCTTATTCGTTGTGCTGTACTGTGTTCTAGGCAGTGGAACGCTTTCTCTGTTGATGAGGAATTTCTTGTGTGTACGTAGGGTTCTTCTTTCTATGCCAATGGTGCATTGGTTATTGATTGATATCAGGACGACGCCGCTGTATCTTTGGTAGTGTACTTCGTCTCCGCAGGTTGTCTTAATTACTTCTTCTTGTTTCAGGATGGCGATCCAGCTGTTTTCTTTAATTTGGTGTATAATATTCTCGTTGAATTCTACTGTGGCGTAAGTGCAGTTGTATGGTTTCTTGTGTTGTAGTAATTGTGCGACGCAGTCTTGTGATGCGATGAGTTCTTGTAGTTCCAGGTGATGGCAGATGACGGTTTCGTCGGTGATGGAGGCGCATGGCTCGCGAGGATACGCAAACATATTGCTGCCCAAGATCAGGTAAGGATTTTTAGGTATTAGGATAGAATTGTTTGCATTCGGGATCGGGTATAAATGGAGTAAACTATAAGGATGATTAGTTACTAAGGGGATCTCTAACACAAAGTTAATCGATTTATTTGTACTGTATGCTTTGACTACAGTAGTTTTTCTATTATATGTATACTTTTCATGGTTGGTGCATAAGGTAACTGCAAATCTTTGAAGCTCATATCCTTTTGGATGCTCGCTAACTCTGCAATAAGATAGCTAGGTTCGACTATACTAGGATGTAGTCGTCCTTGGTGACTGAATGTTATGGCATTCTCTAAGTTAACTAATCTATCATATACTTGTTGTAAGCATGTTTCAATTTGATTATATATTTGCATGGTATATACTTAATTTTCTATTTCCTGATTTTCTTCTACTAATTTTCCGATCGCTTTAGTTAACTCTTTCTGATTATTAGTAATACTTTCTAATTTACTATGATACTCATTAATGAAATCGGACATTATTCCTAGGGTTTCGCTTTGCTTATTTACTGTTAATTTCCTTATTTTCTGAACTTGGTTTTCTAAGCTAATTGCATCTTCCTGGGCCTCAAGTATGTTATTACAATAGTGCCAAAATGGTCAATCACTGACTTCATAATTGTTGATTTTGACAAGTTTGGTAGTCTACTGTTACAATGGTGCCATTCTGATTTTCCGATGGTCAACCACTGACACTCCATTGAAAGACATGGCATAGATTGGTAGTCTCGTACATAATGACAAATCGATGACTGACGTATGCGGTAGTCTGCTAATATTTTGACAGTTCTTTTGATCAGTGACCTACCATCGTAACGCCATCGTGCAATCATTGCTTTTGTCTAGTGTTTGCTTGTGAAACATAGTGATAGACAATCAAAAAGTTTAATGTACTACAAAAAAGAGATAATGTATTAACTGCGAACTAATATTCTCGAGCTAACTAACAAGCCAGTCGCTTATCGAGGATGACTACAAACCCTTTTACGGATATTCCCGAGGCGAAATTTGTAAAAACGTTTCATCTTAGAGAGGAAAGGATTCAGTAAGGGAGTTATTTCAAAAACTCATTCCCCTTAAGGCCAGACCGCGTCAAAACGATAGCGTATCGGCAGAAATAAAGGTGAGAAAACTGAAGTTAATATTGATTTATTATTCTATTCCTATAAAGAAGAAATTTATTAATTAATGTTATATTTTTATTTCTGATTCTTGCCAGTGATAGCTTTTATTACGGATCCTAGTCCATTAATTAAACCTCTTTTAATTCTAGGGATATAATATGTTCTTCCTAAGCTGAGTTCAGTAGATCCTAAGTAGACTAACTTACTTCCTATCTTATCTATTAGGTATCCTAATTGGTTTCTAGTAACCAAACTATCTTTATAATTGGATATATTCTTATGATATAACTTAAATGTAAAATAATCTCTGCTTACTTCTATGCATATATCGCGTATTCTACTAACGTTATAGGATATAACTAAATGGAATGTATCTACTTGATGGTGAGCTGTGGCTTCCTTAAGTATGAGGACGCCATTGTGGTTATCTATGAGTTCTATCACGGCGACTGCTGCGATGACTCTGAGGGCTGCGCCGAAGGCGAGGGCGTGCCTGAAACATTTCCAGGTCTTCTTAACATTCTAAAGTGAACTCTAATGGTCTTGGCGTTTACATGTTTACCTACTATTTCTGCTATCTGCTCTGGATGTATACGGACTATAGTATAAGGGCCTATATACTTAGGTTCTAACTTATTACTACGTGCTGTTATATCCATAATTAGTTCCTAATTAAATGCTGATATCTGCACTATTTATATTATATATAGGGCCATAAGCCACGCGGCCGATGAGTCGCAGATAGACCGCGAGCCGCAGAAGTCCCGTCGTAGCCGTCATTATAACAGTTCAGACAGATTGTCATTTTCTTTAGTAAAGTAAAGTGAGGCATTAGGTGTTTGTGTCTGTGTAAATTTCTATTGCAATAAACTGTGGTTCCAGCTGAAATAAAAGTGTTTTTTTAAAAAGACAATCCGCGGCTGCCGCCTAACATTGGTGTCAGAAGTGGGATCTCGTAAGTGGTTTCCGTGCAAACCCTGAGATCCGAATCCGAGGTCGCCGCGCTTTCGTCACGTTGATGGACGGTCAGTCTCAGCCCCTGGAAGCGCTGAGCCCGCATCAAGCACTTCAGCATCGTGGTCGACAGTAAGTCTCCTCCTACGTCGAGCCTGCACCACCGCCACACCACGTGGTCGACGATAAGCCTCCGCCAGCGTCGTGAGCCCGCACCAACACCGTCTCCAGACACCGCCCCGTGTCGTCACCGTCTTCTGCACTCGCCATCATCCAAACCATCACGGATCCTTGAAGCCGTCCGCACATCTCAGGTCGCGCCCCGTGTCGTCATTGAAGTCACCACGGATCCTTGAAGCCGTCCGCATACTTTCGGTCGCGCCCCGTGTCGACATCAATCCCGTTCGTGTACGTGTTATAGTTCGACTCTGATCGGACCTCGCGTCACGGACTCGTCAGCGTCTCTCAAGTTACTCCTCAAGAATTCGATTTCCGTATAGACTCTAAAACTACATCTTGCATAGGAACAGTGCGTCCAGGCATGTTGCTGATCCTGATACCTACTGTAAGTCTTTTTATTGTTATTCTATTGCATTTTATATTTCTGTGTAATTCTGTGTGTATTCTTCCTAAATCCTAAACCATGTCCGTAAAAACCGAACATGAGAAGGTAACCCTAAATGTACTTACTAAATTCATTAGGCCATATAAGGGAGACCGTGAAACACTTCCGGCTTTCTTAACGAACTGTGACAATGCTATGTCATTAGCAGCACCTGAACAGCACGGCATTTTGTGTAAATATATTACCTATATCACAATTAGAGGGAAAAGCCCAACTAGCGTGCAGTCTAAAACATTTACACAATGGTCAGACCTAAAATCATTTCTACGGTCCACCTTTGGTGAAAGAAAGCACAGTTCCCATTTATTAATAGACCTTCAAAATTGTAAACAGTTAGCTACAGAAACAGTAACGCAATATTCGTTGCGAATTGAAGCCTGCTTGACCAGAATCCAAGCAGACATCCATTATTCGTGTTCAAATGAACAAGAACTCATAGGTAGAATAGCTGCCATGGAGGACCTTGCCCTAAATACTTTTATAATGGGCCTCAATCCCAACATATCGAATATGGTCCGCTGCCGAAATCCTACTTCCCTAAATTATGCGGTAACACAAGCCGTAGAGGAAGAGAAAATTTTCAATTTAAGCCGCTTATCGCAACGCACAGGCAAATCTTGTACGATCTGTAACAAACAAGGGCATACTGCCAATGATTGTTATAAAAAGAAAGCTAGCTCTCCTCCAGTTCAAAAATCCTATCATGTCCCGAATCCTTCATCTCATTTTCAGGCATCTCCAAGCAATCGACAGTAGGCATGAGACCGATATATCAAAACGAATCTAAAATCCGATTGCAGACAGAAATCGTATCGTATCGATATCCCAATGTGAAAAAAACGATTTTAGATATCGTAAAACAATACCAAGATAACGCTAACTACACAAATCCGAACCAAACGGTGCAAGCGCAACCAAACTACAAAGTAAATCTAAAGCTTACGGTGCCGATAGTTTTAATATTCATTCGTTCTCTTTCACACTACCAAACGACTAGTTAGTTAGAATGAGAGAGAGCGAATTTCATTTCGTTTTCTTTCTAACTTAGTGATCCGTTGAAAGAGTGAAAGAGATGAAGCGAATTGTGCTTTGCGACGAGTGAATCGTTTTGGATTTTGGCGGTTTTATGAATTGCAGATTTCGATTGTTTACGTTTGTCGTACGCTACGCTCCAACATCCGCTACTGAAAACGATTTCTAAAATCGGTTTTTGAAATCGATTTCAAAATCTGAAATCTGATTTTCATCGGTTTGCGTAAAAATCCGAAAACGCCCATGCGTAATCGACAGTATCCTAATTCCAATAATTCTAATTATAATAATTCTAATTTTAACAATAAGTTTTGCGCATATTGTAAACACAAGGGTCATGTTATAAACGAGTGCCGCAAGCGTCAATATAACAATCAACACCGCTCCCAGAACTCGCTACCCGATGCCGCGCCTCGAACTCAAAGTAATACCGCCAGTACACGTGTACCGAATAACGCTGCGCGCGTGCATTGCTGTGAACACGACTCCAGTTATGCACCTGTTGATGATAATAATGAATGCGATTTAAACGCGAATTGATTTCGGATTCGTGCCTGCCGAAATCAATAAATAATAACGGCACAAATTATTTTACTAGTTCTAATGCAAATTCTTATCCTAAATCTAATACTAGCTCTTATACTAATTCTTATACTAATTCTTATTCTAGGTCTTTTACCAATGATCAACAGGATCATTCGGGTCGTATTTTAAGTAAACATAACTTACCAAATCTTAATCCTAATTCTTATACTAGTTCTTTTACCAATGATCAACACGATCATTCGGGTCGTACTTTAAGTAAAAATAACTTACCTAATCTTAATACTAATTCTTATACTAGTTCTTTTACCAATGATCAACAGAATCATTCGGGTCGTACCTTAAGTAGAAATAACTTACCGAATCTTATTCCTAATTCTTATACCAAATCGTTTACCAATGATCGACAGGATCATTCGGGTCCTACTTTAAATAAACATAAATTACCAAATCTTAGTGCTAAGTCTTATTCTAAATCTATTACTAGTTCGTATACCAATGATCAACTTAATCATTCGGGTCTTACTTCGAGTCAAAGTAACTCACTTAATCTTAAAACTAGATCATACACTGAATCCTATAAAATACCTCAGAATAATCTGAGTCTTACTTGTACTAATTCTAAGTCTTTATCTCAAAATGATTCAAACGTCACCAAATCTCAATCTTGTGTTCTTGATGAGGTCAATATAGTGCCAGAGAACTCAAACGTTTCTGTGCCTATTTTTGAAACGAGTATTAATAAATACAGAATCTCTTTACCTTTTACTTATCTCGGTACGAATTGTTCGCAAAAGCCTCTTAGCTTTCTTATCGACACCGGTTCGAGTGTCAGTATCGTAAAAAAATCTAGTTTGTCAACTAAACCTCGATTAACTGAGGAAATAATCCGCCTCAAGGGTATCAATAACTCTGGATCTTACGAGGGTCAAACTGAAAGTTCTTAGAAAATCAAAAGCTGATTACATTAGCCAGTAATTAGTTTTATTATATCTTTTCAAAATATTGTCCATTGACGTCAATACACCGCTGCATGCGATGGAACCACTGGGAAAAGCACTTTGCCCACTCGTCCTTAGGGGTCTCTTCAATGGCATCGCGATACGCAGCCACCGCTTCTTCAGCATTCATAAACCGCTTCCCTTTAAGTTTTTCTTTAATTTTTGGAAATAAATAAAAATCACAAGGCGCGAGGTCGGGGCTATACGGCGGGTGACCCAGTAATTCAACGTTTGATGTCGCCAAATAGTCGATCGTTCGCTTGGCGGTGTGCGACGAGGCGTTGTCGTGGTGAAGGAGGATCCTACTGCGAGGTCGTTTCTCTCGAACTTTTTCCAAGACAAGTGGCAAACAATTGGTAGTGTACCATTCTGCAGAAACTGTTTTTTGATCCTCTAACACAATTGTTGCGAAATGACCTATCCTTCCAAAGAACGAGGCCACCATTTTTTTTCCCGCACTTCGATCTCTCTTCACTTTAGTTGGCAACTCCTCGAAAGGAAACACCCACTGAGCAGATTGTCTTTTGGTTTCAGGATCATAACAGTAAATCCAGCTTTCGTCACCTGTTAGTATGTCGAACACAGCATTTGAGTCACCTCCGTTAAATCTTTCAATCATTTGACGGCACCAATCCACACGATGGAGTTTTTGAGCCTTAGTCAAATTATGAGGTATCCACCGGGCGCAAAGCTTCCTGACCGCTAAATGTTCGTGGAGGATTTTGTGCACTTGACTCATACCGATGCCTAAGCTTGTCCAAATCTGCTGATAGGTCACTCTTTTGTCAGTCTCTATCATACGCCGCACAACACAGATGTTATTTTCAGTCGTCGCCGTAGAAGGCCGTCCCTCACGTACATCATCAGTGAGATTAGTGCGACCACGTTTAAACTCATTAAACCAGTTGTAAACAGTCGCACGAGATGGGGCTTCATCGTGAAAGGCCAATCGTAGTCTATCATAACTTTCTTGTTGACTTAAATGACATCGAAAGTCATAAAAAATCATTGCACGAAAATTTTCTCGTGTTAAATTCATGTTGACGTGACACAGACAATTTTCAATTTGCCGCCAAATCGTAAAACAAATGACAAATGAATGAAATATATACTCAGTAATATTGGCAAAGAGTTCTATTTTCAAATTTTAGAATATTTTTTTTATTATATTGTTTATAAGTGGCCAGTTCTAAGAACTTTCAGTTTGACCCTCGTATAATGAAACCTTGGGTGCATTTGACCTAGAGCTTCAGTTGTGTAAAGAAACATTGTTACACAAGTTTCATGTCATTACAGATGATATAAATCTCAAATATGACGGTATAATTGGTACTGATCTCTTTCGTATTCATAACGCCAATATAAATTACGATTCTAAGTACTTAAATTTGCGAGGTCATAATCTACCGATTTACTTCGAGAATAAGACTTACATCATACCGGCGCGTTGTGAAACAGTAATCGAATGCATGGTGTCAAATGATATCTCGGAATTGCATAACTTACGCGAAGCGCTTGTTTTAGATCACGTAATTAGTGAAGGCGTTTATTTAGCGAATTGTATAGTTAGTCTAAAACCAAATAATCGAGTCAATATCTCAGTTTTAAACACCACTGAATCTGAAATTCGTATTCAAGACTTCAAGGTCACTTTAACTCCTTTAGAATTCCCTGAGTCCCATGAATCTCACGAGATAATTAACACAGTTTCCTCATCTCCATCTGATCGACGAGAACGCATCTTAAATTTAATTAGACACGATCATCTTAACTCGGAAGAAAGCCAAGCCCTATTAGAATGTTGCGCAGATTTTACCGATATCTTCTATCTTGAGAGAGACGAGGGGGTCTCTCTACAAATGTAATTCAGCACTCTATTAATACAGGCAATGCGCCGCCTATCAATGTAAAATCATACCGTTTTCCCGAGTGTCACAAAGACGAAGTTGACAAACAAATTAGAAAGATGCTCGATCAAAACATCATCCGACCCTCAACCTCTCCTTGGAGCGCACCTGTTTGGGTGGTCCCGAAAAAGATGGACGCCTCAGGGCAAAGAAAGTGGCGCATCGTCATAGATTACCGACGACTTAACGACGTCACCGTAAACGAAGTTTATCCCATCCCTCTTATTTCAGACATCCTAGACCAACTAGGCAATTCTAAATATTTTAGTGTTCTCGATCTAATTTCTGGTTTTCACCAAATAAAAATCAATCCTGCTGACGCTGCAAAAACTGGTTTCACCGTAATCAACACAAATGGTACCTCAGGTCATTATGAGTTTACTAGAATGCCGTTTGGGCTTAAAAATGCCCCTGCAACCTTCCAACGGCTTATGAACACTGTGTTATCGGGTCTTCAAGGTCTGCACTGCTATGTCTACCTCGATGACTGTATAATCTATGCAAATTCCCTGCCTTCTATGATGGAAAAGCTCCGCCTAGTTTTCGAAAGACTCCGTCAATTTAATTTAAAACTACAGCCCGATAAATGTGAGTTCTTAAGACGTGAAGTGAACTACTTAGGTCATACTATCACCGATAAAGGTGTCTCTCCAAATCCCGACAAGGTCAAGGCTGTCTCACAATATCCCGTTCCCAAGAATCCTAAAGATGTAAAATCTTTCCTTGGTCTCATCGGTTATTATCGACGATTTATCGAAAATTTCTCGAAAATCACCAAACCTTTAACTTCGCTCTTGAAAAAGGATGCCGCTTTCCATTGGAATGTGGAACAGCAAACAGCCTTCGACATCCTAAAGGAAAAGTTAACCACCGCTCCTCTCCTCCAATACCCTGATTTTTCTCAACCTTTCCTCGTTACTACAGACGCAAGTAATTACGCCATAGGCGCAGTACTATCCCAAGGGCCAGTTGGCAAGGATAAACCTATCGCGTATGCTTCGCGCACCCTTAATAAAGCAGAAGGTAATTACTCCACGACAGAAAAGGAGTTATTAGCCATATTATTTGCCGTCAAAACTTTCCGTCCCTATCTTTATGGCAATAAATTCAAAATCATCACCGACCATAGGCCCCTCGTGTGGCTTTTCAATGTAAAAGACCCAGGAAGTCGTCTTATTCGCTGGCGTTTAAAGCTGGAAGAATATGACTACGAAATAGTGTATAAACAGGGAAAGCTTAATTCGAATGCCGACGCGTTATCACGTCACCCGGTACTAGTTACTACACGCAGTAACAGCCTTAACGATCACTCTTACGAACAATATTTTAAACTACAATTTACCAAATCTATTCCACCAACAAATACACAAATCGAGGAACATACTCAAGCTTTACACCTTACCAAATGCAAGCTGATAGCCTGCCCTACATCCCTAGATTTTGATAGTTCAATGCCACATTGCGAAAACATTTTATCTCAAATTGAAAATTCAGCCGAGATGATCGCATCCGAAATTCCGAACGCGAACCTGAAACAATATTTACTACATTATCTAATAATAAACAATACTATTTCTTATTCACTAAAGTTCATCATTATGACGAAACTAATTATAAAACAATATATTCTCTTCTAATAAAATTACGTAACACTATGCTAGATCAAAACATAAACGAACCTGAGCTCGCGATATCAGATTTTAGCGAACCGTTTTCTAAGTTAGTCTATACTAAAATATATAACATGTTAAACTTTATCTTCCATAACACTAATATCAAAATACATATTTACAAAAATCAGCTTATTTACCCTACACCCGCTGAAGTACCCAAAATACTTCAGGAAAATCACGACTCACCCATTGCCGGTCACCCAGGTATAAAACGGATGTTAAGTAGAATCAAAGAAGCCTATTACTGGAAGTCCATGCGTCTAGATATAGAAAACTACGTAAAAAACTGTAAACTTTGCCAGATAAATAAACCCTTACGTTGCTCAAATAAAGCACCTATGGAGATTACCTCTACTAGCACTAGACCTCTCGAAAGACTAGCGTTAGATATTGTGGGAACTCTACCAGAAGCTGGTTTGCAGAAATTTAGATTCATCTTGACCTTACAAGATGATTTAACTAAGTTTACCTGTGCTTACCCCATGATTACATCTACTAGCGATGAAGTTGCTCGTAACCTCATACATTTCATGTCACTATTCGGCTTCCCTAAAACTATACTTACCGATCTAGGTACATGTTTCACCTCAGAGCTTTTTAAACAAGTTACAGATATATGTAAGATCAAATCTATTTTCACTACTCCCTATCACCCTCAGTCAAACGGCGCTTTAGAACGCAGCCATGCTACTTTGAAAGAGTATCTAAAATCATTCGTCAATGAGAACCAAAACGACTGGCATTGCTATTTATCAACAGCGTTGTTATCGTATAATACTACACCTCATACCACTACTGGTTTCAGCCCTTTTGAATTGTTATTCGGTTATAAACCTGTCATCCCAAATTCACTTTATGAAACAAACGGTAACAACACGTATCACGAGTATGTGCGTGCTTTGCAGTATAGAATGAAGTTTAGCCGCGAAAAAGCTTTACAGAACATCGTAAACAGTAAAGAAACATCAAAACGCTACTATGACGAATCAAGCCGTAGTACTTCATATAAGACTGGCGATATGGTATACATAAAACATCACCATAGGCTACGAAAGGCCTTATCCCCTATCTGGAAAGGTCCCTACAAAATTATAAAAACTAATGGTAATCATAACGTCACCGTATGCATTAATCGTAAACACGTAAAATATCATACCAATGAAATCAAACCCGCTCACACGTAGTGTTGTCTCTTTTCAGAACGCTATGGCGTCACTGCCACGCAGAGCCTACCTTAACGCCGATAGTACACAGCCCAGGAATTTATTTCGACCCTATTGATACTGTTTATTTTTATAATGATTACTGGAAAATAATAACGCATATAGATATAGTGTCTGTTGAACCGCATCTTAATAATATTGAAAATTTAATTAAATCAACTTTAGATCTATGTATCAGATCGCAATTAACGGAATTTATGCAATGTAAAGACCTCTTCAACCCAGTAGAAATAAATTTGCAAGCTAATTTGATTAAATTAGATTCTTTGTCTCATATCATATCCTCAGATTCACCAAACAGATTCAAAAGATCAATTGAGTTGGGTGGCGAAATACTAAAGTTTTTCTTCGGCACACTAGATGCTGACGATGCACGTAAATACGACGCCGCTATTGACTCATGTCAACAAAGCGAGGATGAGTTGTACAACTTAATGAAAGAGAATATTCATATTGTAAAGTCTAGCATTAACACATTTAATACTACTATTTCAAGGTTAAACAAGAACGAAATTAGATTAACTGCTCAAATTAATAAACTCAATGAGATTTTAACTCAAACCACTAAAAACAATAACGAAGTATTGTATATATCAAAAATAAATAATTTACTTAATATCATCGAAGGTTCCTTATTAACTATTTCTAATTTTCTAGATTCTGTCTTAAACTCTATTTTATTTGCGAAAGCGAATGTTTTACATCCTTCTATAATTACACCTTCTAACTTATTAATAGAACTAACTAAGCAAACTCATGTCATAAATAAACGATTAGATTTTCCAGCTCCACTCAATATAGAGACTATTCATACAGTCATAGATGTGTCAAAACTAACTGCATATTACTATAAGAAAAGAATTGTATTTGTCATCCAAATTCCTCTTATCTCTCCTATAAAATACAATGTATACAAATTAATACCATTACCTACCCCTTCCGATCAAACCAACCCTAATACCTTTGCCCTTATTCATCCTACAAACCCTTATCTAGCTATTACAGAAGATAGATTAAATTATGCTATGTTATCAAATTTAAATATAAAGGACTGTTTGAAAATAAATAATGATTATTCTATTTGTCAATTGGTAACTATATACTCTAGTGTCTCTAACCCATCTTGCGAGATGAAATTATTAACAGAAGTAGTGTTGTCATTACCTAAAGAGTGTGATTTCCGATTATTATATGGTCAAATAGATATTTGGCTAAAACTACACAAAAATGAATGGATTTATGTGCAGTCCAACCCAAATAAGTTAACTGTAAAATGCAAAAACGGTCTGAAAGATCTTTCTGTACTTGGTACTGGTTTACTTCAGTTAACCCCTGATTGTATCGGTTATTCGAAAATTCTACAATTTATACCATCGACCACTATGACGTCAATGTATAATAATAACGCATTTACCTTAGATTTTGATATTACTCAAGATAATTGCTGTAATAAAGATTTCGTTAACAAAACAATTCCACTGTTATCTCCGTTATCTTTAAGTAACATAGATTTAGATTCTTTAACGCATACTTTTCATAAATTAGATGATTTGGAAATTGAAATTAATAAATACCAAAATCAATCTCATTTTGTTAAATATTCAACATATTATTCAGGATTCACTTACGCATGTATTGTTACAATAATGTTGTTTATTTTATATAAAGTGTATAATTATTTTAATTACAAAAGTCGCTCATCATGTTGCATCCAAATATTTAATCAATGTAACACTAGGAGAAATGTCCAAAATCAAAATAGAATCAGTAATTCTATTGAAATGATTGACCAACACGAACACTCTTTATCTGATAGCGATAACAACTCTCATCATTCATCTAATAGAAACATAAGTAATTTTTGAACCTAGTTCTAAATATATCTCTATCTTATTTAAGCTATGATTCTAAGATGATTATTATATACAATGTCTTATACTAAATCTTATACAATGTCTTATACTAAATCTTATACAATGTCTTATACTAAATCTTATACAATGTCTTATACTAAATCTTATACAATGTCTTATACTAAATCTTATACAATGTCTTATACTAAATCCTATACAATGTCTTATACTAAATCTTATACAATGACTTATACTTAGTCTTAAACAATATCTTAAACTATGTCTTATACTATATCTTTATACTGTGTTGATATAATTTCTTTAATTTTCTCAATGTTTTTGTAAGCCTCATTTTTCTTGAACTCGATTTCGCTCATCTCATCTCTTGAGATAATGCTTCATCTAAAGGGGGGAGATGTTATATCCATAATTAGTTCCTAATTAAATGCTGATATCTGCACTATTTATATTATATATAGGGCCATAAGCCACGCGGCCGATGAGTTGCAGATAGACCGCGAGCCGCAGAAGTCCCGTCGTAGCCGTCATTATAACAGTTCAGACAGATTGTCATTTTCTTTAGTAAAGTAAAGTGAGGCATTAGGTGTTTGTGTCTGTGTAAAACTATATTGCAATAAACTGTGGTTCCAGCTGAAATAAAAGTGTTTTTTTAAAAAGACAATCCGCGGCTGCCGCCTAACAGTGCGCTTTTCGCGACTTGTTTATAAACCTTATCTCCTACTTTAAACATGGGCTTTGCCGCGTTCTTATTGTTTCTTTCTGTTACTGCTTGTTTCTGTTCTGACATTCTAGCGTTTACTAATTTCTGTACGTCTTCCATTATCTGTCTATGTTTATTTACGTATGCCTGATAATACTCTTGTGGAAAATATAACTCTAGAGGGTTTCTGCTATTTGTGTGACCAAATAATAATTCGAAAGGGGTGAATCCTGTTGCGGAATGGATTGTATTATTATATGCTATGATAGCGTATTTCATTAGATTAGTGGGTTCACTTTTATCCGTTATGCGTTGAATTCTAATCATTTCGGCTAATGTCGAATGTTTCCTTTCAATGGGTGAGTTTGAGTTCGGATTGTAAGGAGTGGTAAAGTGTATATGAATGTTATGCATAGCACATACTTCTGTGATAACTTCGTTGTCAAACTTTGGGTCTGAATCAGTTGTTATTTTATTTGGTACGCCTATTATTGAAAACAAACTAAGTAGCGCTTCTGCTATATGAATGCTTGTAGCCGCTGTGAGAGGTATTGCTTGTGCGTATTTCGAAAAGTTATCTATTACGGTTAGGAATGTAACGCCACCGCTACTATATAAATCCATGAACATGTGTTCCATGGGTTTGTAGGGCGTATCTGTAAGAGACAGTGGTAATTTCAAAGGGTTACGTTCATACTTAGACTTGAGACATGTTTCACATTGGTTTATATACCTTTGAATTGATAGTAACATGTTCGGCCAATGGTAATTCTTGTGTAGCTGTTTGTATGTTTCTTGTATGCCTCTGTGGATGGTTTTGCCTTCATGATATTTTCTTATTAATTCTTGTTTGTTCGTTGTTATTTTCTACTAAGGTTACCCTTGTAGTACAACGTATTCATCATCATCATCAGCCTTTAACAGTCCACTGCTGGACTAGGCCTCTCCCTTGAAAGGAGGAATTGGCCTACTATACCACGCTGGCCAAACGAGTTGGTATAGGGTTTGTATCAAGTTTTCCTTCTCTTACAGTGCTCCCTCTCCCTCTGTCGGCTCTTACGACACCCATGGGATGATATGGGGTGGTGACAATCCGTATTCTTAATCCGTCACCACACGGACACAACGTATTAGCTTTGGTTCTCTATTGCTAAAAATGGTTTTGACTACCTTGCAAAATATGGGATATAACTCTTCGTTGTAAAAATAACAATGGAATATGCGGTCCGGTATGGTATGTTCCTTTAGGAATTTTATAATTTGCTGTTCAGTTTCGTTAATGGGGATAAAAACGTCTTTAATTACTATCTTGCCTTTGGTTCTGTTGTCTACTCTGTACTCAAAGCCAGGGCATTTTCGAATATGAAACTGTTTTAACTGTCTGTCTATGGCATCTAATGTTTCGGGAATTTTATAGTCTAATTGTTTGTCTGAGTCTAACTGAATGGGTTCCGGGGTGTCTATCCGGCTGTCTATTGACTGTGGTGGAACAAATATTGTCGAGGTGTCAATAAGTGTTTCGATGACTATTCCGTCAAGATCGTTAAACGTGTCACGCGACGTTCCGGATTGAGGTTCTGTCGATAAATTTGTCTGGTTCTCACTGTCTAATATCATGTCTACTAATTGATCGTCGTTAGTCACAGATTCTATGTCGTTATTGTAAACTATTTGAACACGGGATAATGCGTCGGCGTTCGTGTTTATCTTGGCTTTCTTATATTCTATTTTAAAATCATATTCAGCCAGTTTTAAGCGCCATCTTGTTAATTTTGAATTGGGGTCCTTTAAAGTCATGATCCACGTAAGCGGACGATGGTCAGTGTATATGGTAAATTGTTTGCCATAAAGGTACAGACGAAAATACTTAATTGCCCAAACTATTCCTAATAGTTCTTTTTCTATAGTTGAGTATTTTTGCTCTGTCTCCGACAGCGTTCGTGAAGCGTACGCCACGGATTTGTCTGAACCTACTTTACCTTGTGAGAGTACGGCACCGAGTGCTACGTCCGATGCGTCAGTGGTAAGTATAAAAGGTTCTTCGAAATCGGGGTATTGCAATATAGGTGCATTAGTAAGGACTTCTTTACACTTTTCGAAAGATTTTATAAACTGCGGGGTTGCTTCTACTTTGGCATTTTTCTTAAGGCATGAAGTTAAAGGCTTTGTAAGTTGCGCGAAGTCTTTAATGAACTTTCTATAGTATCCCACGAGTCCTAGGAAAGATTTTATTTCCTTCTGTGTTTTAGGAAGTGGAAATCGCTTGACAGCTTCTATTTTATCAGCATTAGGCTTAAGGCCTTCGTCTGTAAGTGTATGACCAAGAAACTTGACTTGCTTTTGTAGAAATTCGGATTTATTTAGTTGCACTTTGAGATTATGATATCGGAACCTATCAGATACCTGTCTACATTTTTCTAGGTGTTCTTGTAAGGAAGATGACAAGATAATAGCGTCATCGAGATACGTTAAAACATTGTCTAATCCTCGCAAGACTGAACCCATTAATCGCTGAAACGTACTAGGGGCATTCTTCAGGCCAAAGGGCATTCTCATAAATTCGTAATGTCCTCGGTCTGTACTAAAAGCTGTTTTCTCAATATCTGAAGGGTCTATCTCCACCTGATGGTAGCCAGATGCAAGGTCTAATGTGGTAAAATACTGGGCACGTCCTAATTTATCCAGGATATCATTGATGTTTGGTAGCGGGTACTTATCTTCAATAGTTCTCTCGTTAAGCCTACGGTAGTCGATAACTAGCCTCCACTTTTGTTGGCCAGTTGCGTCTATTTTCTTAGGCACTATATGTACTGGACATGACCAAGGTGAGCTACTTTCTCTTATTATATTCTGACGTAATAATTCTTCGATCTGCTTTTGGATTTCCTGCTTTTGTTTCGGCGCTTGTCTGTAGTTACGTACAAAGATGGGAGTGTCGTCAGTAATTCTAAGTTTATGTTTAACCTGGTGGGTAAAGGTAAGTGGCACATTTTCACAGTAAAATATGTCACGATAATTATAGCATAATCTTTCTATTTCACGTCTCTCTTCGTCGTTCATGTGTTCGATTCTAAGTCTGCTAAGGTTATTCTTAAGTAACTGGTCTAACTCTCTACTAGAATGCAATGTATTCATTGATGAAACATTTGAAAAGCTATCTGGAAATGGTTCCTTTTGTAGTGGTACTAACTGTACTTTATGTATAAGGCTAGAACTGCTCTAATGGGAAATAGCTTTTTCTGTATGGCGCCGAAAATTTTTAATAAAGTTCCCAATCATTACAAGGACTACAATATAGGTATATTTAAATCTAAAATTAAAAAGATGCTATTAGAAAAGGCTTATTATAATATATATGAATTTTTGAATGATGCTAATCTTGTATAAATGACATGAATATTTAACAACTGTTTTCTATTTTATTACATAATTTTATTTTGAATAATCCTGAATATTTTGACTAATTATTTTTGACATTGTATAAGAATTTATTAAATTAAGCATGTAATTTGTACGCCGGTTACGGCAGAACATGTTGATACTTTTAAGACTGATATACCATCCATTTTTGTAAACACACATGTTTTGACAAATAAACGTTATCTTATCTTATCTTATAGTTGTTAATTAAGCTAACTTTACTGTCTGACTTATTTATAACTGATGTTGTAAACATTCCTGATTTTACGGATACAAATGCAGAAGGGAATACTAATCCGTCACAAGCCTGGCTGTGTCAATGTCAGTTAACTGGCGAATTTTCCTGACTGCGTATGCTGCAGAGCTGAATCTATTCGACAATTTACTAATATGTGGACCCCATTGCAGCTTAGAATCTAGTGTAATGCCTAAAAATTTGGTGTTATCCACAAGATCCAACACATCATCCTTAACCTTTACTGAGGTGTTCACTTGTTTGACGTTAGGTATCTAAAATCGAATACATTTAGTTTTAAGTCTATTTAAAAGCAGGTTGTTAACCTCAAACCAGCGAACCACCTTTGAGATACCTAGCTATGTTTACATCGTCCGTATCAATTTGTTTATGAGGTATCATCAGCAAACAGTACTATCCCGTGCTTGTCATTAACGAGGTGTGGTAAGTCATTAATTAATATACCGACACTAAAAATAAAAATACCGGCCAAGTGCGTGTCGGGCCACGCGCAATGTAGGGTTCCGTAGTTGCCCATAATGGCCATTATTGATAAGGGATCGCAGACGCCGCAGTTGAATGACCAATGCATAGTACAATTAGTACACTATGTGTGTATATGGCACGAGTTACGTTGGTGTAAACACCGCTGTCATCACTAGAAGCAGAACTCAGCCTGACATCGGCATGCTCGTGGGGTAAGCATCAACCTCTGTTTCTCCCGAGATCTTTCCTATATTTTTATTTATTAACTGTGTATCAAACTCTACACCGTTAATTGATTTATGTGTACTGTATTTTGTGTGTGATTTCCACTTTTCACAGCTATTTTGTTGTATTTTTATACTTTTTGTGTGAATTTGTGTATTTTTCATTGTGCTAAAATGGCTCACGAACAAAAGAAATTAGACATATCTGTAAAAGAAGAAAAAGTCAAAATCGACTATAAAACTTTATCCTTTTTCTTGCCCGCATACGACGGCAACAAGAAAACGCTAGCATTTTATATTAAAAGCGTAGAGAACGCTTTAGAGTTGATAGAAAATAGGCAGCATCCAAGCATAGCATGCTTGATTAGGAATAAGCTAACAGGCAAAGCAGTAGAAGCATTATCAGAATGCACTGAATTTAATAGTTGGGAAGATATTAAAGCCATACTTACCCGTAGATTCGGCGAATTCCGAGATGAGGTACAGGTAGTTCAGGAGCAAATGAATATTAGAAAATTAAGTTTAGATATCGATACCTTTGCAGATAAAATTAGAGAATTAACTTACATTTTGATTCCCGATCTTAGCACTAAGCGTAAAAGTCCAAAAGGCAGATTCCTTAGAGCAGGTTATCGTCCTAGCTAAACAGGAGGATCTTAAGTTGAAAAATAAAAGATCAGTAGATTTTAGGTCAAAGCCTAACGCACCTAGGCCTAACCCGAACCAGAATAATAATTACCGTTTTCAGCCACCTTCCGTTAACCCATATAGGTCTCAACTAGAGATGTAAGTGCGGAATTATACCATTTGTACTGAAATGTATAAAACGAAAAATACCGTATAATACGGTATTATACCATTTACTACGGTATTTTATGTATAAATCAATTCTTCTATATTTTGAAGTAAATGATCATAGAAATCATTAAAAATACTGAATACGGTAGAATTGCACAGGAATAACGCAAGAAATTATATTTTAAGTTTGTATTATTAATATTTACGGTTAAGGTTTCGAAATACGTCGCCGTTTTTAGGGGTTGTGAGTGATTGGAGGGGGAGGGGGGGGAGGTCTCAGAACCACCCCTCACCATTTTCACTTGCCGGAAATACTTGGTTTCCTCTGGAAAAAAAACATCTCCAGACATCCGTGTGTATGGCATTGCCAACTTCCACATTCTTCACACTAGTTTAATAAACTAAGGTTGGAGGAGCCCTGCTTCGCAGAGCTCCTATTTTCGGATTAAAGGTCAAAGAGAACCTAACATAACCTATTTAGTTACTTATTACAGTCGCACCTAATGACCTAACCCTAGGTACTCGAAAGCAATGAGGCACAAATTTGACATTAGCTGTCAATATAATTCATACAAGATGGCGGCTGCGTTTCGTTTGACGTTTTTCACATAAAACCTAAATATGCTTTTATTGATTCCACTAGTTTAATAAACTGAGTTTGACGGAGCCCTGCTTAGCAGGGCTCCTATTTTCGGGTTAAGGGTCAAATTAGAACCTAACACAAGCTATTTAGTTACTTTCACATAAAACCTAAAATTACGTTCCATTTTTCATATTTGAATGAAGATTTTTTGGAAATTGTTTAAAAATATTTAGACGCAACTCCGGCAGCCAAAATTACTTATAGGGTATTAAAACTAACTCCCTTAAGCCCCCTACACCACCAATACCCTCAAATTCGGGCGACGCGTTTCGAAACCCGACCCATAATTACTATTAGCTACAACAATATTACCATAAAAACAAGGTCAAAATATGATTTAAAGAAAAACACGTAACATTTTAAGGTACGTTAGAGCAAAGGGGTCCTTAAAGTTATTTGAATCATCTCTCTATTTATTCTAAATTACATTATGTTCCTCTCTGCGTGGAGACACGTAAAGCCCGAACCTTAATACAAGATCCATAAGAAAAGCACAGACGTGGCCCACGCCTTTTGTCTTCCTAGTTCGAAAACCCAAGATTTAGAGGATCTTCTACCTCCATATCTAAATCCTCTTGTGTTGCTACGTTCTCGGTAGATGACGACGCAGTAATGCATTCTAGCAACATACTTTCAGCTAAATCATCTTCATCACCACTTTCTTTAACTTCGAATGTGCTGTCAGGAACACCAAGATTTGTGTAAATCGAGACCAATTTAGAAACACGTGGTTTATCTACGTGTTTCGACGATACGAATTTCGGGCTTTGCAATGAATTTTTCCAAAAGTTAAAATTCCAAAATTATTAATTAGATAGTAATTCTAAAACAAAGAATATAATCGAAACTTAAAATATATTTAATGTTTTAAACTAGAACTACCGCAAATGAACATAATATTCTTATATTCATTTGCGGTTTTGAAGAATTTACCATGGATTTAATTAATGCTTTTATAAATACATTTCTTAAATGTAGGTGCCGAGTTAAGTTTTAACTACTTCGTAAATCTGTATATATAAAATCCTTGCGTTACTGACTGACTGACAGACAAGCTACAGCCGAAACTACTCGGCGCATGAAGCTGAAATTTAGCATGTATGTTTCTTGAGAACCGTAGGGGTGCACTAAGACGGGATTTCTCGAAATTCCCACGGGATCAGGCAAAACGAGGAATACGAAAATGTGCGTGCGAAGACGCTGGCGTCGATTAGTTGAGAAATAAATAGTATGTATGTACACACGGCACCAAGTCAAGCTGAACAGTTGCTGCACGATTTTGATACTTATTCCCTACGCCATAAGTATGTATGTACACACGGCGCCAAGTCAAGCTAAACAGTTGCTGTACGATTTTGATACTTATTCCTTACGCCATAAGTATGTATGTACACACGGCGCCAAGTCAAGCTAAACAGTTGCTGTACGATTTTGATACTTATTGCCTACGCCATAAGTATGTATGTACACACGGCACCAAGTCGAGCTAAACAGTGGCTGACTGCTGTACGATTTTGATACTTATTCCCTACGCCATTAGTATGTATGTACGTACACAGGGCGCCAAGTCAAGCTAAACAGTTGCTGTACGATTTTGATACTTATTCTTTACGCCATAAGAACGGTGCAAAGGTCAAAGTTTATAAGCTTGACGATTAGTAGGGTGTACACGAATATTTGGATCTGTTATACCCTGGCCTTGTAACCCTTTTGGCTGATCGCCGCAAATTCTTATCTTGTCCCGTCAGCATTTTTAGTATTAGCCCTAGACGGAGGCACGAGAGAACTCACTCGGTGTTCAATCTCCTTACTGGTCGGACGTACTATTTCTTTCTATTATTTTTCTATTCCTTTGTTAAAGTACGCACTTATTCAAGTTCCAATATACATTTTATTTTTAGCCAGTGAAATAGTTTTTTTTAAAAACCTAATAATAGAGACCCGTATAACATTTGGTGGCAGCGGTGGGATGCGAAAATCCCTTACTTACGCGAATACGTCTCTGGAACTTCATAACCCGCGAAAGTGCGACGGGCAAGTTAAAATCGCGCAATATCGGTTGTCGACAAACAAACACATTCGTCGAGCCGGCGCCTGGTCCCGGAAAGCGAAGGAGGCCGTGCTGACGGTTTTCTGGCGGAGTCAGCTGCCGTCCTGGTGGTGCCGTTGTCGTGATGATTCCGACAACCCTTGCAGCAGTTGCGGCGGTGCTATCGTGAGTCACAAATACCAAATTCCTATAAAACATTATACTTACCGGAATCGAACTCAGAGTCCATGCCGCATATTTTATCATTCGTCTATTATAGTGAATGTTTATAATACTACCATTTCAACCTGTTTCAATTTCTATAATTAAACTTGTGCTACCAATTATATATTAAGTCATACGACTATACAAATGTAACGCCATTCAATGCCTTATTGTTTGCCATATCCATCTGAGACGAAGTTTATATTTTACATCCGCGCTGTTTCGCGGTACTGATAAGCTCGCAGTCCAAACACAAAGCTGACTGCAACCTTTGTACTACTTTAACTGTGTGTCGTGAATATTTCTTTCAGCATTATTTGTATTATATTGTGTTGTATTGTACCGTGTTGATTTATATAGCTGATTCAAAATGACTACCAAACAGGATCTTAAGGAAGAAACGTCTAGTGCCTCTAAGAATGTTCTGGCTCGTGTAGAACCTGAAGAAAAGATAGAGCTTAATGTTCTGTTAAAATTCATTAAACCCTTTGACGGTTCAAGGGAAAAACTAAATTCTTTCATATCAAATTGTAAAAATGCCTACAACCTAGCAACAAAGTCTCAGAAGCCAATTCTATTTAAATATATACTTAGTCAGTTAGAAGGCAGAGCCGAATCAACCTGTAATATCAAAGAATTCGATACATTTGAACAATTTACTGAATTTCTTAAGCAACAGTTCGGAGAAAAGAAACATTACACACATCTTTTAACCGAATTACAAGATTGTAAACAAGGTCCCTCCGAATCCGTTAACCAATTCGCGCTAAGAATCGAAACATGCCTTTCTAAATTGTTGACTGAAATAAACATTTCTATTCCCACTAAAAAGAAATCAGAATTATCAGGCCGCGTAGAAGCCATGAAGGACCTTGCCGTCCATAGCTTTGTAGTGGGACTACAACCGCGTCTTTCCCAGTTCGTAAGATGTCGCGACCCCGACTCGCTCAACGCTGCGGTCAACTTCGCAGTTGCTGAAGAGAAAATTCTATCCAGCATTACAAAAAAGTCTCAACCGCCCTATTTTAACAACGCGGACAAACAAAAATTTCAACCTCTCCGCGAATATCAACCAAATCGATTTTTACCTTCACAAAACTCCCGTCCAGATCAGACCAGGAAGGTCAACACCAGTGACCTGGTGTGTCGCTATTGTAAAAACATAGGCCATACTATAGAATATTGTCGTAAACGACAATACAACAACAATAGGAACCGACTCAACGACCAAACCAATCAAGGGCGGCCAAATAATACACAAACAAACCCAACACCCGGTACATCTCGCGCCGTTTTCAGTACCAATGCAGCAGATGATCGCGTGTCCGACGAAGACGATTTAAACGAGTAAAATTTCCCGGCTGGTATCGCCCGGGAAATTACCTTACTAAACCAGAAGCCGATACTAAACCAAATATCTCTGTATCAAACGCTAACAACCAGGGTAACCAGCCCCAACCTCATAGCGTGCTTTCACTTTATCAACACACGAAATCCTCTGTATCATATTCTAAATCCACTGATTCTTATACTAAATCCAATCGTAACACACACCCTAACCGCAACTCAGTTTCTCGAACACAGGGTTCACTAAACACAAATGCTAAATCTGCTACATCCTATTCTAAATCATATACACAAACCTTAAATCAAAACACTGTATCTTGCAATACCGTCGACAGCCCAGACTGTCTTAAATCAGCTACAAACAAGTGTCTTCACTCACCAAACCTGAAAACAGAAAAGCACAATGTTAAAATATATAAACTCAATAATAATACAGAAAAACGATACTTACCATATGTCAAAATCCAAACCTCAGTCGCTTCTCGTCCTCTATCCTTCCTAGTAGACACTGGTTCTTGTATTTGCCTGCTGAAATTAAGTTCCATGTCCAAAGTACCAACCTTAAGCGATAACATAATCACATTGAAAGGCATCGACGCCGGTGATGACGTTACGCCCACACTTGGCAGTTTCCATATGCAAATATTTAAAAAATTCAACAAACCATATGTTCATGAATTTCATGTTGTCGAAGACATTAGCTTGAGTCATGATGGTATAATAGGTAATGACCTCTTTAAGGGTCTCGGGTGCCAAATCGATTATAGCCAAAGCGTATTACACATTGGCGACGACGTTATTGACTTAATTTTCTCTGTACCTCTATATACTATCCTTCCTAGAACAGAAACTGTCATAGAATGCAGTGTTAAAAACCCAGATATTAAAGAAGGGGTCGTTATTGATCAACATATCTCTGAATCATTATTGATTGCTAATTCCATAGTTAAGGTAAAAGAAAACGGGCGTATAAACATCACAGTGGTCAACACGTCTGAAAATCCTATCACAGTTCACTCTAACCTCAACCTTGACCTAGAACCATTTGAACTTCAATCACATACACATTCTGACACAAATCTAACTCAAAAAACATCGACAAGAACACGAAAGGTCCTCGAATCACTTAGGACATCCCATCTTAACAGCGAAGAGAAGGATGCTTTACTTCAAATTTGTTCTAACTATTCAGACATTTTCTATCTCCCGAACGACCCATTTACTTATACCACAGCTATTGAACACAAAATCGTAACTAATACAGACGTGCCGATACAAACAAAATCCTATAGATTCCCAGAATGCCATAAAAAGGAAGTAGAAACCCAAATAGACAAAATGCTTAAACAAAACATAATCACACCTTCTAACTCACCCTGGTCATCACCCATCTGGGTGGTACCCAAGAAACTAGACTCCTCTGGACAACGCAAATGGAGAGTCGTGATCGATTACCGGAAATTAAACGACATCACTATAGGCGAAACATATCCAATTCCGCAAATTACGGAAATTTTAGACCAGTTAGGGAAGAGCCAGTATTTCACAACATTAGACCTGGCTTCTGGATTTCACCAGATACGCATGTCTCCAGAAGACGCACCTAAAACTGCTTTTTCTGTACCCCAGGGGCATTTTCAATTCACAAGAATGCCATTCGGCCTCAAAAATGCACCTTCCACATTCCAAAAATTGATGAACACCTGCTTAACCGGTCTCCAGGGTTCCAGGTGCTTCGTGTATCTCGATGATATTGTTTGCTATGCACCAGATTTGAATAGTCACGTACAAAACTTAACTTCTATTTTCGAAAGACTTAGGAACTTTAACCTAAAACTCCAACCAGATAAATGCGAGTTCATGTGTAAGGAAGTTGCGTATCTGGGTCATCTGATAAGCAATAACGGCGTAAAACCGAACCCCGAGAAAATCAAAGCAGTTACCGAATTCCCAGTACCAAAATCTCCTAAAGATATAAAGAGTTTTCTTGGCCTCGTTTCATATTATAAACGGGTCATTCCGGACTTCTCCAAAGTAGCTAAACCATTAACATCTCTTCTCAAAAAGGATGTACCTTTTTACTGGAAAAATGAACAACAACTCGCATTCGAAACGCTACAAACTAAGCTTACTACGTCACCTGTTCTAGCCTATCCCGACTTTACAAAACCATTTATACTTACGTGTGATGCTTCAAACTTCGCGGTGTCTGCTATCCTATCTCAGGGCCAGATAGGAAAAGACCGACCTATTGCTTTCGCGTCCCGCACTCTTAACAAGGCCGAGTGCAACTACAGCGTTACCGAAAAAGAGTGTCTTGCTATAGTCTTCGGCACAAAAGCCTTTCGCCCTTATCTCTATGGGCATCAATTCACAATAGTTACAGATCACAAACCTTTACAATGGCTATTTAACTGTAAAGACCCCGGATCGAGACTAGTCCGTTGGCGTCTCAAACTAGAAGAGTTCGACTATAATATAGTTCATAAAAAGGGCAAAATTAACACTAACGCCGATGCATTATCTCGATTCCCAGTTAACCCGATACAAGGTTACTCACCAGCAGTCTCTGAATCCGAACTTCTGAACGACAATGACGAAGGACTCAACCCACTGAATGATCCTCTACTAGAATTACCATCTCACATTCCATGTGCCCTTGATACAGCTGACGTTCCCAATTCCACTGAAAACGCTAACCCCAATACCACACCAAATCCTATTCCTGCACAAAGTCAAGAACCTACAATTCCCGAGTTAAGCCCTATAGACTGGGGAGCCTTCGATACTAGTCCCAGAAGCGCCGATCTCAACCTTGATTTTGAATCATTACAAATTCCTTCCCCTGCCGAAAATGGCGTAGAACAAACCCCACGATTAAACAACGATGACTACACTAAGTTCTTAAAACAAATTTCTAACAAAGAACTAACATGGGACACTATTCTAAAAGAACATAACGAGAACCTGCTTAAATCACCTCATACCGTTCTAATAATTCCTACATCCATAGATCTCGACGAATCTAACCCTTATATCCAAGAAATCCTACTAAGTTCTGACAACAAAGGCGAAATACTTAACGCTGAAAAGGAATTGCACTCCTTCATGAAAATAACACACAACTCTAAAACTATCTATTTAATTTTCACCAAAGTACACCACTTCGACGAATCTTCTTACCCATCCATATACACGACCCTGAAACAAATAAGAAATGAATTATTAAATTACGAAAATCTTGAGAATATTGCCATTTCCGATTTTAGAAACCCTTTTGATCAACATTCCTATACAAAAATTTACAATATACTCACCTATATATTCCATAACACAAAGATGTGTGTCAACATATACCTAAATAAAATCATTTACCCTACCTTGAGCGAAAGACCGAAAATCTTGCGTGAAAATCACGACCTCCCAATTTCTGGCCATTTAGGATCAACACGTATGTATAAGCGTATACAAGAACAATTTTACTGGAAAGGTATGAAAAGCGATATCGAAGACTACGTCAGAAAATGCAAGCTTTGTCAAGAAAACAAAGCATTAAGGAAATTAAATAGAGCTCCCATGGAGATTACAACCACATCCACAGCACCGTTTCAACGCGTGGCCTTAGATATAATCGGACCTCTACCCGAGTCCGGACCCGCAAAACTTAAATACGTACTCACGTTGCAAGACGATCTTACCAAATACTCATTAGCTTACCCTATACGTAGTACAACAGCTGAGGAAACTAGCGATTGCCTCATCCACTTTATCTCCCTATTCGGTATTCCTAAAACGATCTTGAGCGACCAAGGCACTAACTTCACTTCGGATCTTTTCAAAACTACTTGCCAATTCCTAAAGATAAAGCAATTCTGGTCCTCACCTTATCACCCGCAAACTCAGGGAGCCTTAGAGCGCAGCCACTCGACCCTGAAAGAATATTTAAAATCCTTCATCAACGAAAATCAAGACAATTGGCCTACTTACGTCTACACAGCCATGTTAACCTACAACACAACCGTACACACTACTACACAATTCTCTCCCTACGAATTAATATTCGGCCATAAACCATACATACCCAACTCTGTGTATGACAATAACTTAGGTACAACATACTCCGATTATATTAGGAAACTACAACATAAATTTAAGTACACTAGAGCAAAAGCCTTAGAGAATATATTAAAATCTAAACAATCTTCTAAATCTTATTACGACACACGGGCTAAACGCCCGCCACCTTACAAGGTAGGAGACTACGTTTACCTTAAAAACCACCTGAGATTGAGAAAAGCTCTGTCACCCTTATGGAAAGGGCCATATAAAATAATAAAACTTCACAATAATCACACAGCAACCCTTCTTATTAATAGACGTCATGTAACTCACCACTTTGATCAGCTGAAACCTGCAGAGACGACACAGCCTTCGTAACCTGTAAAGACCTTAATTTCTAAATTATTGTTTAATTAACTATTTCTTACCTTACCTTATTTCAGCGTCTCGATTGCTGCACAACCAGGCATTGTACAACCGTTCAACTCCAGTACCGGCATCTACTTTGACGGACTTGGAAAACTGAAAATAATTAACGGTCAATTAAGCGTAATAAGCCATATCGATATATCCTACATTAACCCACATCTTGTTAATTTAAATGAAATTATTGGTTCTGTAAGATTTATCTGTCAGCAATCCAATTTTAATCAATGTCTAGATGCTCTGTCTCCCTTGACAGTTAGATATAAAGATATAATCCGCGATTATGAATCCATGTCTCACTTACTCTCACAACGTAGCCGACGAGCCGCGTGGTTTGGTGGAGTAGGCACAGCATTCAAACATATCTTTGGTACTCTCGATGAAGATGATGCTTTGAAATACGACGCAGCCATAGACTCAATGGAAAACAACCAAAAGAATCTGGCTCAACTCATGAAAGATACTATCTTAGTCACTAATTCCACGTTAGAGTCGTTTAAGAAAACTATAAATAAACTAAGTATTAACGAACAAAACTTGTAAACTGCATTAAATAATTTTATTCGCATAACAAATAACATTACAAATGTCTCAAATACTTTGATTATAGAAACAAAAGCCCTATCTATACTTAATATCCTTGAAAGTTCGTTGATGACGCTCTCCTTCCAACTCGAAGATTTAATTAATGCTATACTATTGACTAAACAAAACACTCTACATCCAAACATACTTACCCCAGCTCAGCTGTATGACGAGCTCGTTCAAAACGACAGGCATCTACCTAGAGGCTCTAGAATCCCAATCTTGATTAGTTTAGAAAACATTCATTTAATTTTAAGCGTATCTAGTGTAAGTTGCTATTATTTTAAGAATAAGCTTGTGTTTGTATTACAAGTTCCTTTGGTAACAAATGATGATTTTTACTTGTATCATAACTTGGCGTTGCCAACCCCTCACGGTTCAAGCAACCCCGATACATTTAGCATGATTCAACCTTCTAGCATTTATACAGCTGTTTCTAATGATAAGATTAGTTATTTTACTTTAGATAGTTTAGATGTGTGTAAGACGGTAAACTCTGAGTTCTTCCTGTGTCAAGTACCTACGGTATTACTAATTAGTGAAAACCCTTCGTGTGAAAGTGAACTGTTATCAAAATCGACAAGTGCTATCCCTACACAGTGCAAAACAAAAACGATTTCTGGTGAGTTAGACATTTGGCAACCACTGTGTAACAATCGGTGGCTTTACATACAAACTCGCCCAAGTAAAGTATACGTTGATTGCAGTGTTTCGGAAATACGTGAAGTGTTAGTGTCGGGAATAGGGTTATTACATACCCCAAAAAAGTGCATAGTGTATACCAAAAGTACGAAACTCATACCGTCGGACAATGCCATTAACATAAGCATCTCCGTTCCTAGGCTAGATTTCAGTATAACCAACGACTCATGCTGTAAACTAGATTCTAATTCAGACCATGTGTCTAAAATCGTGTCCCCTATTTCACTACAAAACATAGATCTTAATGATTTAACTTTAAGTAGAAAAGGTGAGAATTTACTAACAAACTTAGATAACATTATTCATAAAGAACCAGCACTAGTGAAATATGGAACACATTTCTTTGCAATTAATACTTTTATAACGTTAGTAATTATGATAATCATAGTTCTCATAATTGTGAAAATATATCATATAATTCCAAAATTTAAAATAACGTCGACCAATAATGAGATTGATATAGACAGTATAGGTATTGAAGATTCACAGATCCAAGCACCGCGGTTAAGGGAAACAGAATTCTAAGTCCTCCGAAATTCGGACACCCTCCCCGAATTTCAGTCTTATGCGGGGGGTTGTTATACCCTGGCCTTGTAACCCTTTTGGCTGATCGCCGCAAATTCTTATCTTGTCCCGTCAGCATTTTTAGTATTAGCCCTAGACGGAGGCACGAGAGAACTCACTCGGTGTTCAATCTCCTTACTGGTCGGACGTACTATTTCTTTCTATTATTTTTCTATTCCTTTGTTAAAGTACGCACTTATTCAAGTTCCAATATACATTTTATTTTTAGCCAGTGAAATAGTTTTTTTTAAAAACCTAATAATAGAGACCCGTATAACAGATCGTTTGGGGATCGAACTCAAAACAATATTATGTAAGGTATCCTACTAATGGAAATTGAAATTCTATTACTATATTTATGAGAAAGAAGATATATCTACAATATACTTTTATAATACGGTAATGTATTTTTCATAAACATGACAATCATTATCACATAATCAATTGACAAGTGCATTTTCCCTAATTCAGGCAGAACGGCGTCGACAAAAACTGGTAATACTTACATATTTCTTGCACAAATACGAATTTTAACGAAATTAAATTAGGAAACAGTCAAATTATCAATAGTTACCTGTGAAAAGATATTCCATTTTCCTGTTTTTGTTTTTAGGAACAACTTTTACAGTGTTTAAGAACACAACACGGCATTTTGAGAATTTAAAAGTTGACGTGATCGTGACGCGTGAACTGTACGATGCTTCGTAGCGCACTGAGACGAGTTTGTATTCGCTTTTCAATTTTGTATTTGCTTTAGTGGCCGCACGCAACTGTGCCGCGCGTTACATCTGATACTTCTCACATCTGTGCAATAGCCGACCTATAAATAAACCCGTGCCCTATGCACCTGTAAACTTTCAAACCGAACCAGACGATTCTGTAGAAGAATGCCATGATTTAGAGAATGTTAATACTTCCACCTCAGAAAATAGCTATGTAAGTAGAAGATTTAGGAAATAATGAAAATTTTCAGCTTTACCCGGACACGGACAAAGAAACGTAGCGTTGATTAATTTACATTATCGTAACCGCTTACCATATATTTACATTAGAGAATTAGGCGGTCGCTTTTTAATCGATACTGGCGCGACGCAATCACTCATATCACCTAACGCAATATTAGAAAACAACGCCCACTTTGAGCGTGAAATACACTTCATAAAGACGGCGCATTGTATAACTAAACACGATACCGTTGTTTATATAAAACTTCCTTCACTCTTCAATTGCGACTATACTCACAAGTTTCTTTTGTTTGACTTTGACCCAGACTTCATCGGACTCTTAGGTGTTGACTTATTAAGAGCTTTAAACTGTAAAATCGACATGAAAGATATGACGTTAAGAACAGACGTTGTTTGTACTCCAATAAAGGGCGATATGAAATCATATACCTACAACGATAGAGCCACAGTGTGAACAGATTGTTTATATTTTATGCAATTACCGAGAAGGCGACTATGAATTAATTGAACAAACAACCCCGTCAGGCAGCGCGTCATCGCAACCATCAGCAAATTCCACACATAACTTAGCACGTTTAAGGTCACTACGATGCGCCATGATATTATAATTTTATCATGGCGCACGATTATTTTTCACGACACGAAGTATTTTTAAGAATTATTGGGCCGGCTCAACCGGTGAAGTACGACCTACCCTCACACAGAATATGACATAAAGTACCTAACAGTCTCTGTACTGTTCCGTTTCGTTCGGCGAGTGAGAGTGCCGCTGGCTCCATACCCTATTATTCCTTCTCCCTCATCCCACTATTGCTTTTCCCAAGCCAAAGGTAGGCAATGCACTTACACATTCCTGTGATGTTGCTTGTGCCACTGAGTCACCCACGAAGCAATATGATTTCTGTGTAAAGTGTCGTGCATGTCGTCCATGTACATAATGAATAGTGTAGGTCCCAATAGACCGCCCTGCGGTACGCCAATGACCACTGAGTGTCAGTCACTTTCATGGTTGCCAATTTTAACGTACTGTTTTCAACCAGTCATATTTAAGCTTCTTAACCATGCCACAGAATAATTAATAGTACTAACGTACAGAAGCTTCACTTTTCAAACCAATTTATTGAAATTACGACTCTTGGTACTAAGCAATAAAGTTCAATTGAGCTCGCATAAGCACTCAGTGCTTAATGCGATATTAATTATTAACCTAACAGTTCCCGTTCTTTTCTAACACATAAGCATAACGCTGTCGCTGTCTGGCGCGGAGTGGCGCGCTAGGGTTGTCGACTTGGCGCTGCTACTATATTTATTCATCGTCTATCTACCTACTTGACCACGTACCTAATAATAAATAATTATCCTATAAGTATCCTATCCCACTATTGGAGCTAGTAGAACAAAAGCACAAAAATTCTGGTCGTTTACATTTTTACTATACAAATTCTTAGTTATTTCCTAAACGCGTGGACCGATTTACATGATTCAAACAGATAAAATGGTTTTTGAACTAAATCTTTAATTTGACACCATAATCGTTGAGATATTTCAACCAAAAAAAAAATCAAATTTTCAAGTTGCTCTCGTAATATAAATAAAATCAAATTTTCAAGTCGCTTTCGACACACAGTTAATTAAGCAATACTTTGCATTAGACTTGTGATGATACATTTTTGTTGATAAAGGCGTTTAAGTTTATAATTTGAACAGTGTATGAACACGGCGCGTGAGAATACGGAGCGGTCGCACTCGTTGCGTGACGTCTAATGTGAGCGGCGCGCGGCAACCTACTAAATCCAACCACGTCGACGTGGTCGGCCGAGGTACTTGTAAGTTTGTACCTAAAATGCGAAGTGCGCCCGGCCTGACCATGCAAGTGCTATACCTACCTCTAATAGAAAAGCGCTTTTTAAGTTACTGAAGCAGCAGTGGAATCGGGACAGTATCGAAGGCTTAAGCTAAATGTCCGGTGTTTATTCTCATCCTAAAATTATGATTTGGAGAACGTCAGGAATGTAACAGCATCGTCAGTCGATTTGCCCTACCTGAGACCATACGGCTTCGGTGAAAGAAGGTTGTAAAAATATGAATAAGAAAGAATATGAATATGACTAAGCTGCGCCCAAGAATGAACAGTTCTCTAAATGCATACAAATCTCGGCACAAGCTTTTTTACCATACTAACTATAACGAGCTATAATAATTTAGTAAATGACAAATAAGAATAGCATGAAAACACTACATTATTTTTAAGCTTTTATTTAATTAGAAATTTAACTTCTGATGGCAATTTTAGAGAGGTATTTTACGTGACACATGTTGACATGTTTCAGCAAGGTCTCTTCTGATTTACAAACATATTCACAGTGTAAACATTTAGCTCGCAGCACACCCTTCGAGATTTGTTCTCTATACCAACTTAAGAATTTGTTATGAAGACAAGAGGCTTCAGCACATTTGGCACAACAGAACCTGCACGGTTGTTGCTCTAGTTCTTCTTCTTTGTAATTCTTCAAGCAAGTTAAACATTTGCCATATTTATTACTAAGTTTCTCTATTGTATGAGTGTTTAAATCGCCGCCTGAGACAATAGCTATATTACGAGGTGAGCGGGTCATAGAATGTTTGTGATACTTTGTCATGTGTTCAGCTAATCCACCAATATGTATCACTCGACGACACACCTTGCATATCTTCCTAACCTGCCTAAGTCTGTTAGGGTCTACCTTATGCTTCTTGTCTCTATGCGCACTTTTTTCGTGTAGCCTCCATGTTTTGTATGAAGGTAGAAAGAGATTGCATATTGAACATTTATATTTTGGTTTCTGCATCTCAGTTTCTTCTGCTTCTTTATTCGAAATTACTTCAGATTTCTTCGCTGGTGCAATATGTACAGGATTATACCAACGATGTTTGTCATCATAATTTTCTAACGTAATGAGTACATTTTTAGGTTGCTTTTCATCGTTCAAAATGTTATTTCGTATGTAACATGATTTATTATACAGATCATTGAGATGACACTTAAGCATTCTCGAAGTTTGTTTTGCTCGTTGTATAAACATGTATGATTGAATAATATTCTTTGTACAACCGTTACATATTTGTGAATTGGACAGAATTTCATCATCCTGAAAGAGAAAACACAAATCTAATAATCCGGAATTTCAGAGAAATGGTTAACAAGAGAGGAAATGATATACACACTTACCTCCTTAAACACTACATCTAAGATCTCCAAGACTGTTTTGCTATGACTTCTTCCTCCCACAAAGATCTCTAAAGTATCGTTGACCGTGTTCATATTGTCCTCAGTACACAAACATATGCCACAGAACTGTGTGTTGTGCAGAATGTAGCTCAGTTGACGTTTCCAATAACTTGTGTTTTTCTCATTTGCTGTAGGTACGGCTGAAACATTAAGTTAGGTATATATAAAATTGTGCGCGTAAAATACTTATGGAATTATAAAGATTCGTATTATAAGGCATGTTCATTTCAAAGAAAGTCAATTTAACATTTACACAGAGGGAAGGACAAAAGAAAAATATGTTCTGATCGAGGTGCGGAGAAAGTTTGACTCTTAACACTTTATTGCTTTCTGTAATGGTGCTATATAATGATTACTTAGTGCAATCTTGTATTTATCAGATATGGACCCTGTGGGCACAGCATATTAGTTATTCTAGGAATCAACGAAGAGAGGACAACTGAATAGTGTAAGCACTTACTTTGTTCTATGTGGGGGTGTTCAGCGTCAGGCCTAACGTCGTCGTCATGATCATCACAATTGTCACTCATGGACACATCATCATCTAAGTCTTCAATAAACTCCTCTGTTGAATCTTCTCCGTTTACACTTGATGTTTCTGAAACAAACTACTCACTAAGAATTTGCCCGCATATTGCAACTGTCGAAGTGAAATTTTGATGTTTACACTACTTATAAGTTTCCGCTCAGCAGAGTTGGACTATGGAAACTAATAAAAAGTATAATAAAGCTTGGTGAGATAGATTATAGAGCTCTTGATTTCTTTTCTTTAGGGCGATCTTGAGATGTTTCGGTATATTTATCTTTCACCGTCCACCATAGTGACAGTATTTGGAAGATATATAGTGTACAGTGTATATTGCCACAGTGCTTACCAGTGTCCTGTATAATAATGTTCGCAGAGGTATCTTCTTCGATGTCGGTTTCAATCGCGGCCTCTTCAAGTGTGGATATTTCTTCGACAACGTGGTCTGTTGTTTCAGTCTCTGGCGGCGTTTCCTCATTCGAAGGCTGTTTTAGAAAACGATCTGCAACAACGGAAAACACGATAATTTATAATTTACATTTTAAAATCTGTAACAGGTAACAGATTTCCAAGCATTGCACTTCCAAAGATCACCTCCTAGCGTGAAGAATAGATAAAAGATCACCTCCAGTTAAAACCGGGGGTTCGATTTCTTGTCTAACCAGATTTGACTAAATATTAGCTATTCCACAGAGCGACTGCCTGTCTGCACTACGCAACTCAAAGGGATAGCTATATTCACAGAAGAATAACTGAAGCATGGAAGGAACGATATTTTTAAGAACAAATTGAATATAGCTACACTCTTCACTCATATGATAAATTAGAGTTGCCAGAAGAAGATGGCACTATGTTTGTCAGTTAGGGCTAAAGACAATTTGAACACAAATATCGTAACTTTTTAATTTAATAGTGACTGAGCAAATCCGCTATCGATATCGATTAAAGTTTCAATATAGGTTCAAAATCAAACGGACTTGTAAAGTATATTATTTGCGTTTAGAATTAGAATCAGAATTCATTTATTGTGATACAGTGGTATTATAAAGGTGGTAACAAAATTTAGATGGCACATACACTGATCAGCCA
The DNA here is from genome assembly GCA_944739405.2 of Euclidia mi. Taxonomy (NCBI): domain Eukaryota; kingdom Metazoa; phylum Arthropoda; class Insecta; order Lepidoptera; family Erebidae; genus Euclidia; species Euclidia mi. The sequence continues at coordinate 38,380,426 of OX123205.2, read as the reverse complement.
TATCAGGCGTACAATAGTCTTAATTTAGAGTGAAACAATGATTGATAGCTGTTGGCTCTATTTTCTTGCATCAAAACACAAAATAACATACTAGTATTAGCAACAAAACATAATAATTACTAGCTTTGATTACTAGAAGGTATCTGTTAGGAACTCCATTATAGTATAATAAGGCCTTACCTCTAAAAAATCTTTTAGTTTTTTCTTAAATATCCCTACGTCGTCCGTTTGGCGTATTGTTTTTGGGATCTTGTTATATATTTTCGACGACATACCGAAAAATCCTTTTGAGAACAGAGCAGTTTTAGATGGCTTGTTTACAATTTTATCTGCGTGTCTACTCGAGCACAGACTATCAAACTTATTGCGGTTAATTTTTACAAAATTTGCCATTTCAAAAATGTATAGTGCGGGTAAAGTTAATATTTTTAGATTTTTAAAATATGGTTGGCAACTTTCTGGAACACGAATATTACAGACAGCTCTAAGACATTTTTTTTGAGCTCGAAAAGCTTGTTCACGGTCTGTTGAATTACCCCAAAAAATCAATCCATATCTTAGTGTAGATGTTACATACGCGTGGTAAGCTGTGAGTAATACTGTTTTGTTTGCGATTTGTGACAGTTTAAACAAGGCATAAGAAAATGTATTTAATTTTTTGCAGATCGTATCTATATGAGTTTTCCATGACATATTTTTATCAATCCAAAGTCCGAGAAACTTTACGCTGTCTGTTTCCTGTATGTTTTTTGTTTCATATGTAATATTTAATGCAACTGGATTTTTTTTCTGAGAATAGCTAACAATTTTTGTTTTGTCTAGATTTATTATAAGATTATTAGATGTCAACCAATTTATAATGTCTTTTAGAGTGTTATTTATGTCACTTTCGTAGGTATTTATGTCATTCGGAGTAAACACGGCAGTGCTATCGTCAGCAAATAAAACTAATGGAACTTTTACGGCTTTTGGGAGGTCATTGATGTATATGAGAAAAAGTAGAGGACCCAATATACTTCCTTGCGGCAAACCAGTTGTGACCATCTTAGGGCTTGACGAATAGCATTTTTCAGTTTTAGTCAAAACACATAATTTGCTAATTTGGGTTGTTTGCGTTCTATGACTTAAATAGGATTCGATCAATGTTAAAATGTTACTTCTTACGCCATATCTATACAATTTCTCAAGCAGAAGTCTATGTTCTACATGGTCGATTTATATGTTATACATTTTAAATTCCGTAACTTTATGTCCACAGCAGTCAGAACGCTAGTTGATGGACAGTCTTTAAATAATTATTACACAAACTTGCATTTTTAAACTGAACTTATATATTTTTGTTTCAAATGGGTACTCCAGTAGCACATAATCTGTCGAGGCGTTATTTTCTAATTTCATGGTATTTTTCTTTACGCATCAACAGCCTTTTCAAGTCCACTGCTGGTCTTTAACCTTCCGTGGTGGAGGTTTGGCATACTATAATACCACACTAGCCAGACGTATTCGTATAGGGTTTTATTTCGAGATTTCCTTCTCCTGTTTCTCTTAGTCGCCTCATACGACCCACTCGGCTTAAATGTTTATTTATACTTATTTATAGTTAGTTTTTCAGCTGTAATGAAAGCTGTAAGTGGGATTAATAAATATTAAATAAATAAATCATCACCCCCTACTCTCTCTCTAATCTCAATAACATATTTTTATTAGAGAAAGCAAATAATTAAGATAAAAGCAAAACTCATAGCTTAAGCATTATGATAACTGAGAATGGCATATCCAAATTAATTCTTTACAAGGATAGGAGTTAGTCGACATGGATTTTATCAAGCAAAAAACATAAAAATTTACTTAAAATAGATAAATCAGACAAAACAAAACCTTGAATAGTGCCCAAAGGTTTGTTATTAACAATAATCACTTTATTGAAATTTTCTCATAACATAGTGTAGGTAATACAAATCTATGTGTAAAAAATGTATGTGCGGGTACGGACACTTTTCGGTCATACATGTGACACACAGAATATTTAGAGAGAAAAAAATTGTGGCTAGACTAGCCCTTCGATTTTATCTTGGGATTGGCACATTATTAGTCCACTAGTCGAACAAGAACAACCAAGTTTTGGTCTCTGGGTAGATGACATTTAACAAAATTTCTTTCAAATGAAGATTCCCTTATTTTGATGCATGTCCAATCAGTAGTCGTGACTATGAAAGCAGACAATTCTTATCAAACCTTCAAATTACTGTCCTTTAAATATTACTAAGATCAGATTTTTTCTATAGGTGCATTATTTTTTTATGTAATATCATGGATTCTAACAAGCTTCGGAATTCATTACTGTTGCTGATAGTTTAAATAATAGCAAGTAATTATTTAAGCACTCACACTGATATGTTTAGAAGGGAGGAACCATCTGTCATTACTATAAAAACATTCCGCAGTAAAATGCTTGGAACAAATTCTATGGTGCTTCCTAGGCACCCAATTTTCTCCACGACATACTGCAGCAATCCACTTATTTTATAAATCTTTATCACGTGCACATATAATCTAAAAAATAATGAGGCAAAAATATACGGTGGATAGACATATCGATAAGATTTTTTACAACACTTGAAAAGTCGATATAAATATTATACGACTAAATTCAAAATCATGATAGAACTGTTATTAAAGAAATAATCACTAAGGTTATATAATTTGATGGCATAATATTGTCTAAATTGTATCTTACACGTCAGTTGACTGTGTTCAATTTGGGAGTACTAGGACGGTCTCTATGTATATTATCCAATCTCTTTGGCTATATTCTATGATTAACCACCTCGAAAGATTACGAGTCACGAGTAATGCTTAACAGAAAGTAGCGAAAGCGCCAGCGGGCAAACTTAGCCACGTCCATGCACGTTATAGGTAGGTCGCAATGCTAGAAATATAAAAAATAAATACATTATTAGAAGGAAAACTTGGACACCGATTGGCTAGCGAAGAGAGTAGAGACACCAAAAGACTCCTATCAGAGAGCCCCGGAATCCATCGTACATACGGCAGGCATCACTGAGTTTTCGAAGTTGTGCGTATAAAATTGAATAGTTAATTATCGCTTGTTAAGCGGAGTAGGAAACTAACGTGTGTGAAATTCCTTTGCAACGTTATTCATACACCTGTGAAGTCCGCTAACCCATTATATAAAGCCCTGAACTTCGTCACAAAAAGAGACTCGTGTCATATTCACAATGACTCAACGTTAGCGACCCTGTGGAGATTCTTACCGCTGAAAAATCAAAATATATTTTTCAATTTTTAAATTGTCAATGTTAAGACACATTTGTCGCAGAACCGATAACCGTTGGAGTTGTCATGTTTTATGAGTGGAAACCGTGCCTTGGCAAACGTAGTACAGGACGCCCTCCAGCTAAGTAGCGTGACAATGTACGCCAAAGTGGCTGGCAGCAAAGACTACAATGTACAGTGTGAGTCTTTATAAAGTGCACATATCAAAACCATTGAAACTAAACATAATTTCATCGACGGAAAAATTTACAAAAATAAAACATCCATTTTTATGCATATTTTAAAATTTTAAGTTGCAGCTGCTAACCCTATTTAAATAAATTGTTATATCTTTTAAACTGCATGTCCTATCTATGTAAATAAACTGAATATATACCATATGTAATATAAATTTTGAAATGATTGTTTAATAGGCCGTGCCAATAAAGTAATAATTTCAAAAAAAGTAATTCTGTAAAATTAGAGTAAAAAGGTTGGTATTTGATGAAAATGTGGTATTTTTTTCATATTTTTTACAATAATTTTAAAATTAATCGATTTTAAACTTTCGCGATTTGTATAAATGTCGCAGGCATTTTGTATGATTCGACGGTTTATGAATGCTCGCGGTTATGTAAAATGCCGAAGGCAAAATGTATATTGCCGCGTCATTATACAGGGTGGCGCTACCATAGGGGTACTTTTTAAACAGAGGCATAGCGTACAACATTCTGAAGCCTTGTACTAAAAATCAATTAAATCGGTGCAGTAGTTTAGCCACAATATCGATTTTAAGTTCCGCAATTTTTGCACATGCTTTGAATTCCACAAAGCTGATACAAAACGGTCAACGACCCTACATTGCACACCCCGACTCGCTCCGACGCGACGCCTCGCAGTTAGGCTCAGCGCAGATAAAACGGAGCGCAGCGGAGAGGATTTTATTAACGCACTTGAAAATAAACTATATTTTTTTACAATAAAGTGCATAAATGCTTGAACCTGACAAAAAACATTCGCGCGTCCTCGAAGATATGCGGGAATCCTCGCGCGGCGTCGAGTCGGCGCCCGCATCGTAGTGAGTCGCGGCGCACAATGTAGGGTCGTTGATCGTTTTGTATCAGCTGTGTGGAATTCAAAGCATGTGCAAAAATTGCGGAACTTAAAATCGATATTGTGGCTAAACTACTGCACCGATTTAATTGATTTTTGGTACAAGGCTTCAGAATGTTGTACGCTATGCCTCTGTTCAAAAAGTGCCCCTATGGTAGCGCCACCCTGTATATCATGCCTAAACATTTAACTGACGATTCAAACGCCGTCTACATAATGCCGCGGCAAATATGAGCACTTTTTTTGATGGGCAAGTTATTTTAGGCATATTTGTTTATAAATTGTATTACATAAAAAATACGTCTCATCTGGTTATCAGATCGGTGAAGGTCGATGTTCCACGTCTCCTCTACTATATAGGTCATAAGTAATATCTGTAAAAAGTGTATACATTTTGAACATTTCGTAAACAATATGAAGAAAATATGTACCTACCTAACGAATATGTTTTTAAAAACAAACTTAAAATAGGTAGCTTCTTTTGATTATATTATCAAACCACGCAACATGCTAACATTTAAGCCTGGCCGCACACATCCGTTTTCAGGCCCGTTTTTCAGGTCCGATTTTCAGAACCGTTTTCAGTTCATTCCGTGAGCAAAGCGATTTTCATTTATTTTCCTTTGGCTTAGACATGGGCTAAATAGGTAATTAAAATATTAGGTATTACATGACTGTGATTTAAATGTTTGTGTGAAAAATACCTGTGACAAAATATTAGGTACCTACTAAAAAATCCGGACAAATGTATATCGAGACGCATAATGTAGGGTCCCGTATTAGCCTTTATCTAGTGTCCTAAGGATAAAATAAGTCAAGCAAACTTATTAATTTAATCGCTTAATTGCGTAAGTTTAAGTTAATCGAATATTAGGTACTAGTTAATTCTAAAGCCTAATGAGCCCTTATAATTTTCATTGAAAGTGCATTAAGTATGATTAAATATTCATGACACGGGAACAAACGCGATCTTTTATACGTATTTACATACCATGAAAGGCTTGACGTTTCGGAACGATTGCAAGTCCCATGGTCACAAGCTGATTGGCGCTGCGATGTTACTACGAAACTTTTATTGCTTTCACCGTTGGCAGACGAGCCAATGGCCCACTTGATATGGTAAGTGGTATCCGTGGCTCATACTTAGCTGTGTTTACTTAGCATTACAGGAGCAATGTCAAATAAGTACAGCCAAGTTGCTGCCTACCCGAAGGAAGAGGAGAAGGGAAAGCGATCAGGATGGGGACCGGGAGAGGAAAGGTGACTGGGCCTCAGGCGTTCTCACTCACTGAACAAAACACAAAATAACAGATACTGTTACTGTAACGGATGCCAGGAATCGAACCTTTGCTAGTCCGCTACAGTGTGCTGGTAGTGAGCTGCTGACGTGTGCCTACGACGATGCGTGTTCTTCTATGTGTGTGGACTGTATGGCTTCGATGTGTAAGGGCTTCAGAAATGAAACATCTTCATACATTGAGAGCGATGCTGTTCAGGTGTGCGGTGCTTGATGGTTACAAGATGGTGGTTGAGACGCCAACAACTGGCCGAATACATGGTCGCTTAAGTACCTCGAAACTTTACCTTATCGACGACCATCGCACCGAACACGTGCACAGAAATCTTTCGTTTATTTTTATTTCAAATACAGTACAAATGTTGCGTATGATTCGTTCCTATTATACATACATACATGTTCTATACATCGTTAGATAGGTCTCATTAAGTTCTATCTATCGGTATACAATACCTAAACCTAACTACTAGCGTCACTAAGTTATTCCATAAAAACTGCCAAAAAATGCTGTCACACAAGGGCCCGCCCACTATATTTTCTATTGAAAAACTATTGTATACTAAATTTATATATATAATTTTGGTAGGCCGTTGTGTGCAACTTTATGGGGCATCTATTAAAACAAACACTATGAAAATATCTTTATTCAATTCGAACCTATTACATGATTACTTATGAATCATAAGAAAATTACAGAATTTCTTAAGTAAATAGGTACTATCGTAAGTAAACAAAATTTATGATAAACATACGAATGTTTGTTATTATGCTTATTTTAACTATATAAGGTAATAACTAGCAATAAAAAGGTATCTAGACAAGATTTCAAGCCTATATGAAGCCAAAAAACACTTATAAAACTATAAAACGAATATGTAAACAAACAGCTGTTTTATGAAGTATTAACTCTTATCTGTCACTACTGATAACGCTATTTATGATTCGATATCTAAGATCCCTACAGGTAGCACTAGTTTAAGACTAATGTTCATGTATTACATAGTTGTTTTACATTAACGATCTAACCATTTACACTATTTTAGCTATTTTTTAACATTGTTTCTATTTATTCATGTTTTTTTTTATATTCACATTGACATGCCTTTATTCTATTAATTTCCTGCTTACTGTTATAATATTAAAAATACCTAATATGTATTGCACGCCTTGAGGCAGATAATGGAGAAACTTTCCTTTTATTATTGTTTACCACAACTGCTGTACCTGTTATCGCAATAAATGACATTGAAAAAGGTAATTTAAAAAAGGTTTTGACACGTCCGGGAACCGAACCCGGTGTACCGCACGATTAGATAACACTGATTTTATACGATTTTCACTCGCGGTTTCGAATACACTATTCACTGTCATAGTTTTAATGACTGTCGCGAACAGTTACTTTACATCGATCTTCTGTGAGAGGGTAGTACTTCTTCGGTCGACCCAACCCATTTGTGCTGAAATCAACATGCCTCTATTACCGACAATTTTCGAGCTGTGCCTATTTTCAGTAATATGCATGGCAGAGACGCCTAAATGCACTGATATTCAATTGCTTACCGCAAGAGCCGCATAATACGCTAGACCAGAAGTGATTAATTATGAAAATCACTAGGCATATTGTTAATGTCAGATTGGCAAAGACCACACTCACACACAAAATGTGATGTGCAGATTACTCACATTTGTTGTCAGAGCTTGAATAATGGTGAATAAACTAATTAAAAAGCAAAGCAACTTCCTCCAAAAATTACCATGCCCCGTACGAAATTGAGCAACACAGTGATCCCCCCCTAACCAGGTCCGGCCAGTCACTCACGAACGTCTGGAAAGAATTGGTCGAGGTGACGGCCCTTGGTTGATTTATTCCAACGAAACTGCTATTCGTTGACAAGGCCTACGTAGACATCGGCGTGCTGGTTGAACAACCTAAGCAGTTTATTTCTATCACGAGGTGCTAGGAAATTTTGGATTCATGCTTTCTCGTATGGTATAATACATTGATGCACGTCTTTGGACCTCAAGATCAACCGAAAGTACACCTGCCAGTATTGATAAAGCTTCAGTGCTAACTGAGCTTTGCACAAAAATTTTAAAATATCAACGCAAGACGTTGACTCTTGTAGTGATTGCCGACGTACAGTACCAATAGTAGGCCTATCGGCTCATACAGGCGCACACATACAATCTAAATAGGTTGCATCAATTATTTTTAAAGTTGTGAAATTATAGGTCTGAACGGCAGTCTCCATGTCGCAGTTGACATCATAGACAGAGCGTAAAAAGTTTTTTTTATTTACCTAGGTACCATTTATTACGTGTTCAACAAAAGTAAATTCCTCCCTTAAACTAATCCGAAGTAAAAAACAGATTCTTTATGTTTAATAGTGACCGTGTGGTGACGGATTAAGAAGATGAAATGTCACCACCTCATAATTATCATCCCATGGGTGTCGTAAGAGCCGACAGAGGGAGCATATTATGCAGAGAACAGCACTGTAAGAGAAGGAAAACTTGCTACAAACCCTATACCAACCCGTTTGGCCAGCGTGGTATAGTAGGCCAATTCCTCCTTTCAAAGGAGAGGCCTAGTTCAGCAGTGGACTGTTAAAGGCTGCTGATGATCATAAATAATGACGTTATTGAATATGATACGAGGCGCTGTCTTTAAATTTTCTTTTAAAAGTAACTGAAATGTCTTCTGGGGAGCAAAAGATAAACGATAGGTAAGGTTCACCCCAATTGTTGATCATCCTTAAACATGTATACTAACCTTTCAACTCCTACTCTTGTATTTGATTAAATAAGGAATATACCGCCATCTGCATAACCTGTCAAAATACATTCAGACGGTAGAGGCTTTCTAAGAAAGTCATAAATTACGTCCTAGCAGTGAGCTCTGAGGACAACTCATCGTCGGCGTCTTCGACACAGCATAATGCCCTAACTGTATCTTTGTTGTTCCATGTTGAAATTACGAGTAAGCAATCATAGCATTGGCCACTATACGTTGTCAAAGTCGCTGGATATATCTTAAAATATGCCCAGCACATATTGGAATTCTGCTGACGTTACTATTCTCCTAACCGATATTTATCATTTAGAGGTCTTTTAACGAAATATTTAGCAAAAAAAACAATCGCAAAGTGAACCCCTCTTTATCTTCTAAACCGTAGAACTACTGAATCAAATCAAATTACCGGAGACTAATAAGATTTTAGGAAAACGGATAAGTGTTTGACCGGTTACATTTCGTGGTCAATTAATTTTGCACCATAATCGAATTTAACGAAATTGGGTAGAATTTAATTGATAGTTACTGCAGCAGAATACAGAGGAAGACTTTATTATGAAGAGCCAAGGTGCCAAATGTCATTCATAAAATGAGTATTTATTACGTATCAGATATATATGATATATATCTGGTACGTAATGCCCGATACATATGTATAATAACTGTCACAGGTATGGGTGAAACCTCGTCGCTGTGACACTCGTTACTTTTTGTATATAGTATTTTACCTGTAACTATGTCAGTATTATTCTACCAGTACAAGTAGTGATAGCCTAGTGAACGGACATAATGGAGGACGACGATCTAATTGCAATCGCATTTTTACCATCAATGAAAAAGAAAAGGAATCGTCGGTATTGGGTACACCCATTAAATACTCAAAGAATCAACGAGAGTCAATTTTATTTAAAGCAAGTTAAGCTACGGGCACACCCAGACAAATTCTTTGAATTCTATAGGATGTCTATCAAATCTTTTGATGAACTTCATAATGGAATACGTGATAAATTAGGGAAACAAAATACCTGGATGAGATTGTCTTTGAATACCGAAGAAAAATATAGACATAAGATATTGCAACAAAACTGTAGAATCAAATTTAGGAAAATATTTTTTTAAGGGTATCTCCCCTACATATATAGTGGGGTTGAATTTTTTTTTGGCTGTGTACCCCATTATGTGGGGTATCATTGGATAGGTTTTAAAAAAATATTATTAGCTTGCTCAAATCATTTTTCGATCAAGTGATTAGTTTGTCAAATATCAAGCTTTGAAGTGAAAAGATTTTTTATACTCAAGTGTCCCCCCCCCCCCCCTCTGCCGGCTAAACTACTAATTTGGAAGAGGTGAAAAAAATCACAAATGTAGTACATATAACGAATTTAAAAGGAACACTATCACGGCTAAGTAGACATCACTAGTTTACGAGTAATCGTCGTTTAACTTATAAATACCTATTTCTGTGAGTTTACATTGCGAGCGCTGGGTTAATCTTAAAGATATACGTACTTTGGTATGTAATATACTTCGGGGTACAAAGTGGGCCCGTTTTTAGTCCCATGTGAAACAGAAGTTATTATCAATAATGGCCATTATGGGCAACTATGGAACCCTACATTGCGCGTGGCCCGACACGCACTTGGCCGGTTTTTTGTATATAATATAATTAATCTGAAGGTAGTATTTTCACTCTTCGGGCGCCTGGTGGGTCTGAGAGACCCGTCACTTCGACAAATCGACAATACCTTTTTTAAATTATTGTCCGAGACTCCCTTGCTTACGTGTACTACCGTTCCATTAAGTACTTATTGAGTAAAAGCATTGAGTGCAAAGTATCCAGTACAAAGTTGTGGATATCGAAAGGAAAAATACTCGATACCATAGAGTATCGATATTTTTCCGTGCATTGGTTAGTATAGTCAACGGAGGAGAGGACGTGTTCGGCTTGAGCATCGGTTGCATAAAGCAGTATACAGCCACTACGATAGCCTCATTTAATTAAAAATACAAAACCTTTTTGCTACCTTGTTATTAAAAACTTTTTAAAGGGTTATATTGACAAAGTAGATTATTATTTATAAAAAATATACAAGTAGGGTATAGTCTGCGTAAACTCTCGTCTGTCACGTATGCGTCAGAGGTCTATAAAGCCTGGCGTCGACTACATTCGAACCGCGTCGAATCGCGCCGAGTCGCATTTTATCCGTGTGCGTTCATTACAGACGAATTGAATCGAAGCCAGCAGTCGGCGACTAGCTGCTGTAGGTTTTGCTTGTGTTGGTTTCTTGTTTCAAATTCTTTCATTATTCCCGCTATTTCTTTCCATATATTTTGTCTACGCTGCTCGTCATGATAATGAGTATCTTCATGATCATAATTTTTTTTAGACTCACGCCTGTATCCCCGAAGAGGTAGGCAAAGGTGTAATATTACACCCACATTTCGCCATGAATTTTCAGGTCCCACGCAATAAGGGGCGAGCTTATTGCCGTACCGGACATTACCAGATTCCGTGCTGCTACTGAGAATTTCCTAACAGAAAAACCCAATAACACTTTACCCGACCCGGGAATCGAACCCGAGACCTCCCAATCCCACGCGCACATTTATGCCGCGAGACTACTGAGGCAGTCATGATCATTAAGTTCAGTATATTTCTAAATTAGGGAAATTAACAGCTCTTCATTTCGATAACTTTTCATGTAGGTATTTACGCAATGTAGTACCCGTCTACACTCATCCGCTGAACCGCGTTCACTAAGGTGCGCCGAGTCGAGTCGAAACGCGTTGCCGCAGAAATTCGCCTGACGAGCGATGCGCGCGGTAGATTCGATTCGGCGCGCCGCGGCTCGTCGCTAATGAACGCAGGTTTATAGAAATATATAGGAGGCGACTTTCTGCGTTTCGATTCGGCTCGGCTCGGCGAGCCTAGTGAACGCTAGCCTTAATAGAGAATTTTAGTTGGACAACTGTAATAAAAATTTTCTATTTTTTAAATATTTATGCCCTATATTTGGTGTTTTGGTGGATTCTATGATAAGTTTTATAATTTTTGTATGGCGACGGCGTCGCAACCCTGTCCATCAGAAACAGCCACGACCACTCTAACAAGTGTCTGATTTATGCAGAATAAGTTTTATGATATTGTCAAATTTAATGTGTGAATGTGAATAGTTGTCTTTTAAAAAGAATGCATCATACAATTTCAAAGCAAACAATACAATTTGATGAGTATGATTTGTTTAACGTTCTTTAATTGTTTTCATCTCGCATAGAGTATATATTATGTAGATATAAATCATTATATTATTCCCTCTACCACTTTTATACAGGTACACCGTTATGCAACTAGGTTTTTGAAGATTGTACCAATCTTCTAGTTGCATAACGGGTCTCAGACCAACTTTTTTGTATGACCGAAATTGCCATTGTGTACATTCCATAATAATATTCTTGGACAACTTACACCCAATCATGTGATCCCAAAATAGGCGGAGCCTATCGTATGGTAACCAGACACCTGATAAATATATACTTCTAAACATATAGGTACATATTATAGATAAATTATATCCAGACACTGAACAAATATCATCGTGCCTATCACACAAAGATTATCTAGGATCCATGGCCTCCGGCGTAGAAGTCAAGGTCACTAACCATTAGACCAATAGGCTAGTCATATAGAGAGACAAAGTTTAAGCAGAGTGGTATTCAGTAGCCAATATAAACCTTTTACGTCACACATTATGATGATCTGACGAAAATGCTAAAATAACTTATATTATTATATTATCCTATTGTCCGTAGGTATGTGATTTTTGCGTAAAGAACAATGGTCACTTTGGCCTTTAGCACGTCTGATAATGAGTCCTATACCAAAAAAAAGTAAATTTTTTATTATTTTGATCAAAGCAAATACATATTTTTAGGACTTGGGAGAAAGAAATAATGTATAATTACAGTTTATTTTTTAAGCTGTACCCCTAAACAAAAATAAAATGTTATGAACGCAGTCATAACCTTATTGTCAAAATATGCGTTTCATTATACGATATGATAAATAAGAATTATTTATGTTATTCATATAAAATATTATAATTTTTTTCATGAAAAATCTAAGATTTGACGTGAATGACAATGACGTGAAATGGAACGAATACGCCATTTCTGTATCTGTCACTGTTATACCCGGTACATCAACGTCATTCGTTCCTCGCTTGCTGTGAATTGAGTGTTTAAGTTTGTTTGTTAGAAGAACATGTTTTTCTACACACATATATTAGGTACCAGAATTGTTTAATTTACATATTTTTACGAATAAGCTAAATAAAAACACAATTTAGTTCATAACCTCAAACATACTTTATAAAGAAGAAAAAGGTATTCCCAAGTTTTTAAACTTCATATCTATACTAAAGTTAAATAAAGTAACATAAAAATATTGATAAATAACTCCACAGCAATAGACGTGAAAAAGAAAATTCTGGTCCACCTTTGTATGGGAACCGACCATTGTTCTTTGAAGACCCCAGACAAGAGTTTATACACGTCTACTACGCATACATTGTCGTGTGATTCTGACAAAATAAACTTCAAACCAATGCTATATATCGGTACATGACAAGATGTACGCATGCCCTAAATTCAGTTATGACGTCACAAGCCGTTCCGCGCGCGCTTGATTTTCATTTCTTTCAGTCCACGGAATGTTTTCTGTTCAGAGCAAAATCAAACGTTCGTGGTAGACAGTAAGCTCATTTTTTATTAATTAGATGACTTTGAGAACCTGAAAATATTACAAACCTGAAAAGTCGTCCCTGAAAACGGGCACTGAATTTTTTCAGTCCGGAACGGAATGAAACTTTTGCGTGCTTTCCGATCAAAGCAAAATCTATCGTTTGCGGTGGTAAGTACGTTTATTTTTACAAAATACATTTGATACAGTCGACAAATGAAGCTCGCTAGTCTCACTGAATTCCGGCATGAAAAATCGGTCCTGAAAATCGGATGTCTGCGGCCAGGCTTAAAGTGCTAACTAGTAATGCGCGTCCTCAATCACAATTTATCACAAATTCGCAATGTCTAGGTACGTTATTTTAAATTTTGCGAGACGTTATAAATTCGCAATGTCTACATTATTTTCAATTTTGCGAGACGTTATAATTATAGCAACTTTTATAGCACGCGAAAAAAAATTAGCATAATTATAGCGATTCGCGCGCTATAATAAAATCGCAGATATTCACACTACTAAGCCAGACCAAGTCAAACATCCATGTTCACGCACACAAAATATTTGATTTGAGCGGGAATCGCTGCATAGTATAAATTGCTGAATTGCACCATTGACATATTATACTCTAACGATAGACGGAGCATTCCCTATAAATATTTTATTCAAATTGTCTAATGTATGATGTCTAATCGTACTAGCGCAACACGCAGGCGCAAGCAGCGCCAATGACTTACAGTGTCTATTTATTATTATAGCCAATCAACAACAACAAGTCCTGGCATCTTACCAATGAGTATCCAATAGTTCTCTAACGCTACTGGCTGCTTATTGCCATTTGCAATGATTATTTACTTCACAGAAGAGATGTTTTCTGCCTACAATATTTCATCAACATAATAAGAAAAGTTTATTTATGAAAATAAAAGGGATTAATTGCTAGGGGTTTATTTAAGTAAAAAAATAGAATCTATAAACATATTCAAATATTTTAATTACAAATTAGAAAAATTTATGTATCGTGGTAAGTTCAAGACTTGCCTTAGTTGCTTCACGAATAATTCTAATTTTTAAACTTTATATTTATCTTACTATGAGAATTGCTTAAGCATATTTACCTAATATATAAGGCAGGATTGTTTGTCATTCTGTAAAGATGCCCTTGCTGACCACAGAGTTCTAAGCCTACACATGTGGCAGATGGCACTATGTGCTACCATAAGGAAACCAACTATTAAAAAAAAATCTATGACGAAGTGGCCTGAGTAGCTTAGTCGGTACGGTATCGACACGGTTCGTCGTGGTCGCGGGTTGAATTCCTGCCTAACAAAAATATTTTGAATTGCAGTTAAAGGAGGATGGGCAGATTGGGACCACCTTCCAATAGCAATAAGATTTATGTCTGATTTATGTTTTAATAGAAACAACTTTTATTATGACGGCTTTGTTGTCACAGTTGTCCGTTCCAAGATATATGACACACAAGTTTCGATAAAAATATGTTGAAAAAGCGTTCTTTTTATAGTGCTTAGTACTTTTATTACGATCCGCGTGGTGACGGATTAAGAATACGGAATGTCACCACCCCATATCATCCCATGGGTGTCGTAAGAGCCGACAGAGGGAGCATATTATGCAGAGAACAGCACTGTAAGAGAAGGAAAACTTGATACAAACCCTATACCAACCCGTTTGGCCAGCGTGGTATAGTAGGCCAATTCCTCCTTTCAAAGGAGAGGCCTAGTCCAGCACTGGAATTTTAAAGGCTGATGATGATGAGTACTTTTATTTTATTATAATGCTTTATTTTGCAAACTGACTTATCTTCGCGTCTGCCCAAGCGGTTGGTACGGTGCGGGGTGCAACTTTTAGGAAACTAAAGGGTTATCAATACTAATATTATAAATGCGAAAGTCTGCTTGTTTGTCCGCCCTTCACGTCGCAACAAAGCAATATTATGTAATTATTTTTTGTGAGTAGTTAGTTGAAAGATAAAGATAAGATAAAGATAAAAATATTAAAGATATAAATCTAAGCTCTTTTCGAACGTCATATTACTAAAATATATACTTATGTCCCAATTCTATAACTGCCACCGCACGGCGGGCGTCGCTCGGCGCAGCTCCAAGTAACCAGTTTGGAGGGGAGGGGGGGCACCCCGCACTGTTCCTAAGCGCTTGGGCAGGCACGAGGACGAGTCAGTTTGCCAAATAAAGCATTATATATGTAGTACTAAGCACTATAATAAACGCTTTTTTCAACATACTTTTATCGAAACTTGTATGTCATATATCTTGGAACGGACAACTGTTACAACAAAAGTGTCATAAAAAAGTTGTTTCTATTAAAAATGCCTATCCAATGACATACACCTTATTGCTATTGGAGGGTGGTCCCAGGTCCCATACATTTTTGCCCATTGTCTTTTACTCTAACAAGAAATGCCCAAAAATATATTTTAATAACTATTCAATTGCCACCAAACACAATTAATTTTGTGGTTTTTTGTCTATTGGTCGGATAATGGAAATCAGGATCTGTTTTGGTCTCATGGTTCAATATTATTTTTGCGTATTTTTCTATAACTGCAAATGTGTACCTACTATGATGAAGTGTTGAAATATTCGTTAATACGGTCATTACGATCAACTTACCAAAAAATAAAAAGAACACAGAATTAGTGTTATACAACTTGGTTTTATAACATTAATCAAACTAAAAAAATCTTAAAACCAATACCTTCACGAAGTCTGGTCTTGGTCATATATTTTACCTACAATCACTTGCAATGTATTTCTGCATAGTAGTTAGTCTATGATCTTAAATGACGTCACATAAAAATAAAGAAATACATGTTAATGTGGTATTATGATACATTTAACTCTTTTATTTACATAAATAATTAAAAATATTGACTAACGCTACTACAGATACAAGTTCTGATTCAAATTAATCGATATATCGTCGCCACATACCTACTTAGTCAATAAACGAAGCGAACCCACACCGCAGGAAAGTCAAAGTGACACTAGATTGCTTTGCCGGTATGTTCATGCAAAGCATTTGAACAAAGTAAATGTTCTGAATGCTACATCTAGTACTTTAGTACATATATATCGATGAATTGCACAAATCTAAAAGAAAATACATACTATCCTTCGTAGTCACTTTGCACTTTGCAACCAGGCACGCAACAAGATTTCTGTGACATGGTTGACGTTAACGTTCACTGATCACTATACGCAATTATGGGTCCAAACTCTTAAAGGTAATCTATGAGAGCGCCTATGGGGTTGGGTTCCGAAACGAGTCTCCTGAATTTGAGGGTATTGGTGGTGTAGGGGGCTTAAGGGAATTAGTTTTATTCCCCTAAATGTAATTTTGGCTGCCGGAGTTGCGTCTAAATATTTACAATTTCTAATAATTCTTAAATACTTCGGCAATTATGCAAAACAGAACGTAATTTTTATACTTTACAGTTTTACAAATGTCATTTTTAGGTTTTATGTGAAAAACGTGAAACGAAACGCAAACCCGCCATCTTGGAATGAATGATATATTGACAGCTGATGTCAAATTTGTGCGTCATTTTTGATGTTTACAAATACCTACAGTGACGCGAAGGAGCAAGCTCAAACTTAACGCGAACGTGTGGAAGTGTTTGTAACGCGTTCGATACAACTATACGGAGGAACACAGTTCAACTCAACGTAAATAGAAGGTTTACGAGACAATCTAGAAAATTACAAATGCTGGGGCCACACTACCGAGAAATGTCATTAATTGTTGCGATAATTTAGGTACGTTAACCGTAAGTGTAGCGACTTAACGATTTGAAAACTTAATAATTTGAAAACGGCTATAACATTGCCTGATCAGAATCTGGCTAGGAGGGCTGGAATTTTATTGTTTGCAGACGATAGTGGAAGTGTGATTATATTCATCAGTCCTTGTAGCCACAACAAATCTCTGACATATATGTACTGTGCTTTCACAGCGATGAAATCAAACTAATAGGTACATGTGCAATTTTACCTTAGATCTCCTGGTGATGTTCTTGTGTAGACCTATAAGATTACACTCATAATTTTGGCCAAAATAATAAGGAAATCGTTATAGTTAGCTACTAGAAGGTCCAGCTCGCCGTCCTTCTTCAGAACACGTTGCAAGTAGATGACGACACACAAATTTTACAAGGGTTCAATAGTTTACAACTCTATCACAATTCTTGCCAGCAATGTTCAAGGGGCGGCAGATACCAGAGTTTATGACACAAATTTTCACTTCGTTTCCAATACGATTCGCGAAGCAACCATGAGCTTTCCAAAGCGCGATATTCCACGAAGGACAAACCGTGTTAATTTTACTTTTTGCCAATCGCTCACAACCCCGTCGGACAAATTGAAATAGCGACGGTTGCAAGGTTAATTGGTAGTTTTACAAAAATACAAGGTCAAAACGCGTTTACAAACGGGAATTTTTCCAGCACGACGTGAGATAGCTTTTTGCGGATTCGACAAAGAATGAAAGTGAATGATTTGACAGTTCATGGTGTGATCATAGTCAGAAATTTTCAAAAGACAAAGTAACACGCTACTAAACTGATATAGGTAATCGATTTAACTTGTCCCAACAATATTTCTATTTCAAACATTGCCGTTTGGCGTTAGGTGATGGCTCAAGTGGCGATACATCAAAGAGACTAACGCAAACGCAAGAATTAATACGATGAAGCGGCCACACTACGTCAGTGTCAGTACTGTCAGTGTACGTCGTGAGCGTGACGCAAGCGCTCCGAGATCGCACGTGTTTGTTTTTACTACCATAGATTAGAATATACTGTTATAGATAGGTAACTCTAGCCTCGCTCGAAGTCGGTGAATGTGCTGCCGCCAAGTAGCAGTATCATGAACTAAACTGAAGTTGTCAAACCGTAGCTAGTAGCTACATAGACATAGGGTATATTTATATCATTATTATTGCCTTAATATTTAATAGTGATGTTATTGTAATTCATATGCTGGCGCTATAATTGTATACATAATTTTGCATACAAGCAAAATGCAAGCTTGCAGAGCCTATGTTATCGATATGAAATATTTTGCAGATTTTTTTTCGTGCAAACTACGTTAAGGTAAAGCAATAGACATCAC
Source organism: Euclidia mi (assembly GCA_944739405.2). Taxonomy (NCBI): domain Eukaryota; kingdom Metazoa; phylum Arthropoda; class Insecta; order Lepidoptera; family Erebidae; genus Euclidia; species Euclidia mi. Next base: position 38,362,058 of record OX123205.2, on the reverse strand, counting down.
GGTCATTTTATGGATCGGTGACCGGGCTATGAGATTACGGAGAACATGTGTGGAGTTTATAAAAGGGGGCCAAAATTATGGTTATTTTCGAGCTAGGATGCGCCGTTACCAAGATACATAATAATATGTGATAGCTACTTAACTAATACGAAGGTACTAGGTACACATTGCATGAAATTAAAATCACACTTGAATCGAATATTACCTTACAATGCATATTTTCTTACGTCTGCTATGTCGTTTACGTACACTGATTACTACTTTATTCTGTGATTTGGCCAGACATGATATATTGTAAAAAGTTAGTAGATCAGTAGGAACGTGCACATTATTTTAAGTGGTTCTATGTCTGTGTTCTAGGTACATACATTTCCAAATAATATAAATAATTATACTTAATTAAATTTTATTTTTTGGTACATATAAGTAAATTGATGAAATCGCAGATTTTTTTAATCCTTATTTATTTATAAATATCTTTAAACAGCATAAATAATTTCAATGTCTCACAGCACAAGTCGTATGCACCATCTTAATTAATATTCATAAGTAAATAAATAAGTAAGGAACAAAAACCAAGCACGTGCCAGCAGTGGCGTAGCTAGCTTGGGTAGCACCCGGGGCGGTAGTTGGTGGATGAGCTATTTTTTTTTTAGTCGGTACCTAACACAATTCCGAGCTAATTCTCGTAATGTTGAGCTAGTGCCTATGTTGTTTCTAATTTAGTTCATTGTGCTTCAAGTAGAGTTTTGGGTGTCACCCCTTTTTTTGGATGGCTAGCACCCCAAAAAGGGTGGCACCCGGGGCGGACTGCCTCCACCGCCCCACCCCCCCCCTTCCTACGACACTGCGTGCCAGCCCCCAAAAGCCGTCTGACCTCTTCAAACCAAACGGATATCGATCTTTCATGACAGCCAGGACCGATGGCTTAATGTGCCCTTCAAAGCATGGGGCAAGCGATAAATAACTATTTAATATGCACATAACTTCGAAAAGTCATTGGCGCGTTCTGTGGATTCGAACCCTAGCCTAGCAACCTCTGCATGGCAGTGTTGATCTTTCTACAAGGCTATCGCTGCCTCTTGCAATACGTAAATTGTAAACTGTTTTATTCCATCATTAGACCTGCTAAATAGTTGAACATTTTATTGTTTATAAATGAAAGGTCTCAAATACAAACAAAGTCTGAGAGTGCCTCTACTGTTGTTTAAAGATTCTTAAAGATTCACACTACACTATGCCAGAGTGGTCGACTATGTTTACTCACTCCAATTATAGACAGCTTGAAAACAGGACTATGAGAGGGTAGTTTCCCACAGTTAAGCAGAATTTTATTATTCTTAGAGAAACTAGCAAGGCTACCACTCCATACAAAAAAGTATGGTGATAATTCAGTACCTAACTATTCAAAAAAATATAATTTATATCACAGAATTGTAAATTATACCAGAAAGAGCGATCGCTTGTCAAAGTGAAGCCAAACGACTACGCTCAAAATGAGCGTACCGGGCGTTACGTCATTCAAAATATCACATTACGTTTATAAGCTTTTAATTTTATTAAACCATCGTGTATAATTTATAAATGTAAAATTATGCCAAATATAACCATATTTTAAATAAAGATTCGATCACATTTTATATGTAAGTAGCATATTCAATAATTCATTAATATTTCACAATTATTGTCAAAAATATCATAACATTGCTTCGACGTTACAATTGTGTGGTTACAATATACGTCAATAAGTATATTGTAACCAAACAATTGTAAATTATACCAGAAGGAGCAATCGCTTGTCAAACTGAAGCCAAACGACTACTAGGCTTGTTGAAAAATATCGATATATCGATATTAAAATTTTTATATATCGAATTTATTCCGATATATTTTGATTAAATGTATCGATAAATTGATACAATATATGCAATATTGAAAATTGTATGAAAAACGATATAATTTTTATTTAGTATATTTTTTATTAGTCGCTAGAATCCAAAGCGAAATTCAGACCGCTAGTAGAACGGCGCCGTTTTATTCAGTGGCTAGGTATTTAATTGAGCAGCTGATTAAATTAGTTGTCTGTGACAAATATATTTCTATACATTAAAATGTACACTTTATTTTATAAATAAAATAAAGTGTATAATTCCCACAGGCTGAGCCGGGATCAAAGTGTATTGCTTACATTCCTACTAATTTTATAGTAGCAGTAAATATTTAAATCAGATATGATATTATAATCACCAATAAAATAACACATAATTGTCAAAATAAATTATTCATTACTATTCCATTCTGTGATTTAAAATTAAACAATAGCTTAATAGGGTAACATGCTTTACGTTTCATAATTTTCCCGCAAAGCAGGTGAACTATTCTTGAGGTGGCAACACTGGCGAGTGTGAGGAAGTGACGTCTGCATACCCAATGACATTTGACCGCCTACACTCCGCGTCGAACAAATATGACAGATGACTCCATCTGGATAGTTCATGTAATCTGTGATTTATATTTACCTGGATTAAGAAGTGTTGGAATTGCTAAAGCAGATAGCTTCATATTTGGAAATATATATTCATCTTGAAAATGTCTGTGACACACTTTTCTATTCCTATAGATGTATCCATTCTCTTCTTTAACAATATCGCCCCCAATCTTCATAACCCAAGTGCGGAAGCGTTCTATTTGAGCAGGATTACTTGGATTAGGAAATCGGTGCAGAAGAACACCTACAAACAATTATTAAGTTTTAAAACCTTAATTTTTCAAGTGTCCTGTTTAACTGAACAATAATTGGAGTCCTAATTGCTCAGTATACAGTAACATATTTGATATGCTCCTATTTCAATGTTCAGAATAATTGGACGTAGTTAAGCAGAAAGGACTCAATCCACACAAAGTCACTTTTGAGTTATGGGCGTTTGAAGTTTGAGCTGTAATTTCTCTGACAAAAAGTTATTATTTTTTTTTAAATGGCTCTTATCATCAAAAGAATAGTTTATATTGTATTTGTCCATCAAGTTTGTGATATATTTTGCAATACATTTCGAGATATTAAGTTAAATGTGGGTTGAGTCCTTACCATTAAACTTAAGATTGTTAAGACAGATTTCAATTTTTTATTTCTCAAAATGGACTCAAGTAAGCACATTCAGTCTAATGACAACGGTATAAGACTAATAAGCTTTGCAACATCAAAAGCCATGGTGATAAAGAGCACAATGTACTGCCACAAGGACATATATAAAGGCACATGGAAGTCCCCTGATGGTAGAACGGTAAATCAAATCGATCACGTTCTTATAGACAATCGACACAAGGGTACCATACAAGATGTTCGAACATATAGAGGTGCCGACTGTGACAGCGATCACTACCTCTTAGGTGTAAAAATTAAAGCCAAGATCCGAGTTATATCCAGAAAGTTTATTAAAAAGCTAGAATCTATTAATACAGAAAATTTGAAAAATAAAGAAATAAGAAGTAGCTTCCAGTTAGAACTTAGTAACAGTTTTAATCAATTAGTTGTAGACGACAATTTAGATAACAATTGGGCAAATATAAAAGATACCATAAAACGCGTAGCATGCAAGGTACTTGGGCTTAAGAAAGGAAAGAAAAAGAGGAAATGGTGGAATCAGGATTGTGAAAACATAATAGAAGAGAGAAGGAAATATAAGATGCTTTCAGAGCAAGAGCCTCGTTGGTTAGAGAAATTCAATCAAATCAAAGCGGAGGCAAGAACAGTAATTAGAAGAGCAAAGCGACATCACCTAGAAAGGAGGGTACAGGAAATGGAGACTCTCATAAAAGCTAATGAGGCTAGAAAATTTTACCAAGAAGTGCGATCTATGAAGAAAGGCTACCAACCGACAACACAACTCCTTGAAGACGATGATGGCAACCTGATAACATCTAAGGAAGAAATCAAAAACCAATGGCGCAACTACTTCCAGCAACTGCTCAACTGTAGCCCATGTAGCGATCCACTTCCATGCACCAACAATAACACGGAAGTCCCAGTAGAACCCATAACATTCCGAGAGGTTCGAGAAGCCATTCTTAGGCTTAAAAACAATAAAGCTCCGGGTATTGATAACATACCGGCGGAAGTGTGGAAGTATGGAGGTGGTGCGGCCCAATCAAAATTATATGAAGTCCTACTAAAGATCTGGGAAACAGAACAACAACCAAGCGAATGGAATGTGGGAGTTATCTGTCCGATCCACAAAAAAGGCTGCAAGAAGAGGTGCACGAATTATCGAGGAATAGCTCTGTTACCAACAGCGTACAAGGTTTTGTCCTACGTGCTACTAAAGAGACTGGAACCATACGCGGAAAAAGTCCTCGGTGACTATCAGTGTGGGTTCCGGCCAAATCGTAGTACTATTGACCAGATTTTCCTCCTTAAGCAGATAATGGAGAAGAAATGGGAATATGCGCAGAGTGTTCACTCATTGTTTGTGGACTTCACTAAGGCCTATGACAGCATCAATAGAAACGCCTTGTACGTCATACTGAGAGAGTTTCATATCCCTAAAAAACTAGTTGATATGATTCAAGTGGCCACCAAAGATAGCAGAATGAGAGTCCGAGTTGAGGACGAGCTAACAGAAGAATTTGCGGTAGTCACTGGACTAAAGCAAGGCGATGCCCTGTCACCCATGCTTTTTAATTTAGTTCTAGAATATGTCCTCAAAAGAGTGCAAACACTAGATGTTGGACTGAAACTGAATGGAAGGCATAGGGTGATAGGGTACGCTGATGACCTTGCCTTAGTGGGAGAAACCAAGGACGAAGTTCGGCGATCCGCAGAGGTTCTTGAAACGGAAGCTGGAAAAGTAGGACTCAAAATAAACTATGCCAAAACAGAATATCTCCTTATGAAACGGTACAAAAACACGCGCGTCCAACGCAACAACCTACGCGTAGGAGATACCGTGTACAAAGGCGTTGCTAAATTTAAATATCTAGGGTGTACTGTGACAGACACGAACACAAGAGAAGAGGAAGTAGATATTCGCATCCAAAACGCGCTTCGATGCAGTGCCGCGCTACATAAAGTGCTAGCGTCCAAGCTCCTCAGCAGAAACACCAAGATCCGAATCTACAAAACCGTCATTCGACCAATACTAATGTACGGATGTGAAGCTTGGACGCTAACACTAAAAGAGGAAAGAAAACTTCTGGTAGCGGAGAGGAGGATCTTTCGAAAGATCCTAGGACCTGTGCAAAGACCTGATGGGAGTTGGAGAATTAGAAGGAACGCCGAAATTGAAGAACTGGTGGCTGAACCCAATGTGATTGGAGAAGCGAAAGCGCAAAGACTTCGATGGCTAGGCCACCTAGAAAGAATGGGAGAGGATCGCAGCGTAAAGAGAGCATATCTCGGCCGACCAACTGGACGTCGCCCGGTTGGTCGACCGAGATATCGCTGGAGTGATGTAGTTAAGGAGGACCTTCGGCAGCTCCAAGCCATTAACTGGCAAGAAACTGCGAGGGATCGGGTGAAGTGGCGAGCTCTCATATCGGAGGCCAAGACACACTTTGGGTCGCTGAGCCATCGGAGTAAGTAAGTAAGTAAAATGGACTCAAAACTACCCTTGTACTAGAAAATTATTTATAAAAAAAAACGAAATAGTAAAAGTACTAAAAAGTTTTACATTAATTGACCTTAAACACAAAGCTAGTAAAATCACATAAAACACAACCATTAACATTAAAAAAAATAGATAAAACAGGCCAAAAATGAGGTCGCATGTTAATTTCTTACATCCTCCAAGTCATTTCTGTGGCACTGGATGTCCACGTCAAAGGTCTTCTGGTCTCGGTGTAAAACCTTGTAGGGATATAGTATCCGGTTGTTCTCATCTTGCCAATGGTAAATATTTGCATAGACAGAATCAAGTAGCCAGGATTGTCCACCAGCAACTTGCCTTAAAGTACCAACTTGTCGACTCTGAAATACCGTACTACAGGTATGTGCCCGACCCAGTTCTTGAAAATGGTTGTGCTACTCTGTATTGGGATCGGTCTATCGTTACTGACAGAACTATTGTGGCTAACAAGCCGGACATAGTGGTGACAGACCGATTAGAGCGCCAAGAAGACCACTTGAAGCACCGTACACAGGTGTACGGTGCTTCAAGTGGTCTTCTTGCCGGACCCTGACGAACGATGACGTGGGTTGCTGTTGGCAGGTCCTTGGGTAGGTACTTAAAACGTTCTACTGGTACTATTGTGCCATGACGTAGGTAGCGGCGTGAGTTTGCTGACGTGAGCACGTAGTCTAGAAGCCAGAGTTGTAATATCTGTCTCAGCTTCGGAGGCAGGTGAGAGGAATTGTCCAGGTAAACGGAGTGGTTCACCGTAGACAATTTCTGCTGTAGACGATTGTAGGTCTTCCTTCCATGCTGTTCGTATGCCAACCATACCATACAGTAGAACCCTAGGTAGGACTTCAACCCAGTTGGATGATGCATGGCAGGTGATGGCTGACTTAAGTTGTCGATGCAATCTCTCAACAAGGCCATTAACTGCTGGGTGGTACGAGGTGGTAGTGTGATGGTTTGCGCCAATCAGTGCTGCGAGTTCCTTGAATGTGTGCAATAGAAACTGTCGCTGCCGCGGTCGGAATGTATTCTGGACAGCCAAACCGCGAAATCCAACCATTGACAAGGGCGGCAGCGCAGGTTTCAGCAGTCATATCCTGGAGTGGATACACCTCAGGCCAACAAGTGAAGCGGTCGACTATTGTGAGGCAGTATCTGTTGCCAGAACATAAAGGCAATGGTTTCAAGATCCGGCCGTCTAACGAGAGCCTCTTGAGGTGGTGGTCGAGGCTCTTGGCAATAAGACCATTTACGGTCACGACTATTGGTACAATGATCGCCGAGTCAACATCCTACATGTCGACAATCTCGTGAGCCAGGTCCAAATACTTAATTTGTTTATATTTTTCGGCTTTCACGGGATTCTCGTCATGGGGTATGATGACGTCGATGATCATTGCAAGGTGCTCTAATCAATCTGTCACCACTATGTCCGGCTTGTTAGCCACAATAGTTCTGTCAGTAATGATAGACCGATCCCAATACAGAGTAGCACGACCATTTTCAAGAACTGGGTCGGGCACATACCTGTAGTACGGTATTTCAGAGTCGACAAATTGGTACTTTAAGGCAAGTTGCTGGTGGACAATCCTGGCTACTTGGTTCTGTCTATGCAAATATTCACCGTTGCCAAGACGAGAACAACCGGATACTATATGTCTAAGCGATTCACCAGGCTGATGACATGCCCGACAAATGTCGACCGTCCCATCCCTCTGAATATACTTCCGGTAGTTGTTCGTCATGACAACTTCGTCCATAATCGCAAAGACAAAACCGTCTGTTTCGGTGAAAAGATCATCAAAACGCAGCTAGGACACCGACGCTGGAAAATCTACGTCGGGCCCATGCAAGGCCCGGTAAAAACGTCCATGCAGCTCTTTACCTTTCCATACTTACCTGCGCTCCTCTACACCAAGTACGGCAGGTTTGCGCCAGTCCTCTTTGATCAGGCCCAGCGGGGTAAGCCCTCTGTCCACAGCGACCATATCTCGGTGCACACCCGCGTCGGTGTGGAGAAAGTATTCTCTGAGATTGTACACCTCGCGATTGTGGAGGGTTCACACTTGTGCGGGATGTACAATCTCATCACCGACGAACGCTGGTGATGCATCCGTTATGTCGTAAGTAGGCAGCGAACTTTCCTATCCAAGGCGTCCAATTCTGTTTGAGTCCATCTTAGTATGCCGAAGGAGTACCTACATTAAGACGGGCATAGCCCAACCGTTACAGGCACGCACCTCATTTTCGCCCGATAAAAAGCTTTTTAAAACTTTCTTCAGGCCTCCAAAGAAACGTGCCTGCAACGCCTGTTTCATGCCAGCGTCATCAATGCCTTATGCCTGCGACATACCCAGATATTTGTAGGTTGCCGTTGCAGAGAGAGATCTAAGTTGTGTGAAATCTGAGAGAGAGAGCTCTATACCATCAGATTCCACACTCCTGTCTCTCTTTACATGCATGACCGCACATTTATCCACACCTAACTCCATCTTAATTGAATTACTAAAGCTTTCAGTTATCTTTAGTTACTCAATTAATTGGAGGTCAGTAGGGGCACATAGTTTGAGATCATCCATGAAAAGGAGGTGAGAAATAACCTGACCTCTAGTCTGCAACCGATAGCCTAGCCCTGAACTTTCGTGCAAAGTACTCAGCGGGTTCAGTGCTAGGCAAAACCATAGTGGACTCAAACTGTCGCCTTGGAAAATACACCGTTTGATCTTTATAGGTACGCCATCCCCGCAAGGCTGTCGACACCCTAGATAGCGAAGCACCGTACTCCACTGCCCCATACATGCCTTCAAGAGGGCGCATAGTGTTGCATCTACTTTGTACAACTCCAGCACTCTCAAAAGCCACGTATGTGGCACAGAGTCATAGGCCTTTTTATAGTCTATCAGGCATATCGCCAGATTCTTTCGACTACGGCGCACCTGTTGGCTAATAGCCTTAGTACCACGTGCCCGGCTTCTACGTCCATTTTGAGACTCAAATAAGATTTTATTATTGAATATAATAATATGTAATGCCAATTTTGTTCTCAAAATGGATGTAAAAACTTTACAAAATGTAGGCAGGCAAGTTATAGGCCTATAGTTTGTAGGCTCCGTGGTACTACATATACCATACCATAAAACTTGGCAGATCCTGAGTCCAGAGATGACTGGAATTGGGATGCCAAGCCAACATGTGCACTGCGTAGCCATTTTAACCGGAAATTGTGCAACCCGTCCGGTCCCGCAGATTCCCAATTGGCTAACGGACGGACTGCACAATTTACATCGCTGGCGTCTATTGCTACAGGCTCCATATGAGGTATTACCTCACATGATCGCTCAATATCCCTAATCCAGTCACCCTCTGTATGGCTGACGGGAGTCGACCATAAACTGCGCCAGAACGCAATCGTGTTCGCATCATCTGGTCGACGCCCATCAGCCACACCTGGTTCAGGTCGCTCCCAATTCCTATAAACCAACTTCTCATCTCTTTGAAATGCGCGATTTTGGGAATATCGGTCAATCCTTTTTTTGTACCGCCTGATGCGATTCGCCCACGCATAGATTTTATTATTATTTAATATTAATAAAATCTATTTAATTTTATTATTAATATTATTTAATAAATCAAATGTTGTAAGTCGCTTCAGTTCATTTGAAAGTATTTCTATCAGTCATTACATCTATTCCTTAGAAACGACTCAGTCTATTTGAGTCGATTTAGTTTATTTGATATTAAATGCGCTGTTCATTTAAAGCAGTTTTCCTGAAATATCCTAAGTGCTTTGAGTCGTTTCTGATAAATAAAAAGAAATATTTTGTTTCAGAAAACCTATAACACAGAAAGGACTCAAACTGTTTAAGTCGTTTTAGTTATTTGATATAATGATAGTTGTATAATAAAACTTATTCTTAGAAAGGACCCAAGCTGTTTGAGTTTATTCTGGTTTATCGACCCTAAGAACATACCCATAGAAATACATTACTCAGAAACAATTCAAGTGGATCGAGTTCATTCTGCAAATATTTTTGTGTGCTCTTCATACTGTGGGTTGAGTCGGGGTAGCAAAAAAACTAGTTGCAGTGTACATTTTCCAAAAAGGGTTTTACTACATGATAGATTTGACCCTCGGGAGTACGATGGCATACTTAACTCAATTTTGGCCTAAGTGTGGATTGAGTCCTTTCTGCTTAACTACGTCCAATTTAAAGATTCCACACATGTCATTGTAATATACTTACAAACATAATACTTTGGTGCAACTATACTTAAGACAAATCCAATAAAAATATTTAACACAAATAACAATTTGACGATATTGTTATTTGTGTTAAATATTTTTAAATTTTATACAAGTCATTTTACATGACTGCCAACAAAGGAGTGTTGTTAGCATTCATGTATATAAGTAAGTATGAATGTGCCTATGTGAGTTTCTTAATTCCACCATAACTTCTGAATGCCAGTTTGGATGTGTAAGGTATCAGTGGAATCTTTACATCATCACGAGTGACATAGACTATAAATTCTTTTGAAATGTGAAAGTGTAAAAGCAAACAAACTGACATTAACATTTATGCTATAATGCTATACATTTTGAAAGACAATTTGTTTAAATCAAATCCATGTAATAATGCCACAGCAACTACTACACTACTTCCAAAGTTGACCGAGGACAGGAGTGTGGAAAGGCACTTCGATTTACTTCGTGTAACTTTGCTACACCTCGTGTGATTCGGGGACCCGATTCCGGGTGCCGGCCTTGATGATCGTGGTGCTGTGGCCAAATTGGAAATACGAAGCGTGTCGCAAGGTTACACAAGTGTGTAGTCACGTACTTCGGACAACTTCGACGAGTACTTTACTTCGGTTAACTTCGCGAGTAGTGTAGTGGAAGGTTAATATTTGCCGAGTCAATACACGGCATGTAAGGGATTACCATCATACCCACATTAATTGATAAAAAATCTTCGAATTTGGCCGAGGAATCTGAATGTATCTTTTACCGTAGGTGTTTGTAGCGCAGAACACCATATACCCTGATGGGGTTTGTAGGGTGCGAAAATTATGCTAAAATGAGTATATTATACTGTTAAAATGTGCCCACGTACCGTCTCCAAGCTTCACCAAACACCCTGGTACACAACATGATCTTTGAGTCATGGTGACAAAATAGAAGTCTTTTGTGTCTGTAGGTACTCTCGATTCTAGCCGGAGGAACTAAGTTCAACTCAACGTACTAAATCACAGAAAAACCACAAAAACACTAAGAAAAAAAAAATTGGTTGCCTGTAAAGTCTGTATACGGGCGAAAGTTTTACGTGACAACGACTTTGAGTGGTAAAATAATTTTAATGTGAATATTCATTCGTATAGTAGGAAGAAGGATGAAAGACGCGTGCCTTTACTTTTTATGTCTGTCTCTCTCGCTCTTAGGCGGGACGCGTGCCTCTCACTCGCTCTCATTGTGAGCGCATAACGTGAGTGGAGCGTAACGCAGTTTCTTGAAGTGTCACCCGGCAAACCAATTTATAAGACGTTGTCACGTCAAAAACAAGAAAATAACGAAACTTGCGTACAAGCGCAGACCGAAAATTTTCTTGTTATGAAAATTAACTTTGACAATTGACATGTCATGTGTCAAAACAGAGTCAGTGTTGCTCAGTGACAATACTAATTATATGATTAGTATTGTCACTGGTGTTGCTAGGCGATCTAACTATTTCTACTTAACTTTTTCCAGTTAATATTCTAAACCGCATTTAATATTTCTTGTGAAGCCTTATTATGGGCAATATGGCATTATTACTGGCTTTTTAGAATATTTACAAAAATATACTATTTCTATCAAGTAAAGAGGCAGTAGACTAAAATAAAATACGCTACTGTATTTTAACTTTTGCAATACTAAAGAAAAACGCCGCCACGGCAAAATTTTGTAATAGTGCCATCTATTGAGAACTATTGATTTACACACATAATATCTATACAGTTCATGATACCGCGTGTAGAGGCGCCTGTGTCGAAAAACGTACCAATACATTTGTTTGTAGTTACCATAGCCAGGCCTCCTTCACTCGGCCGTACCTACAGCGATAAGTGCCTACACTTTCGCACGGCTTCCAAGCCCGCGTCCGACGCGACGCGCAGGGGTTGTCGACTTGAAAATTTGATTTTATTTATTTTACGAGAGCAACTTGAAAATTAGATTTTTTGTTTGTTGAGATATCCCAACGATTATGGTGTTATGTCCCAATTTGTTTACGGCACTGCGTGCTTTCTTATTATTTTTCATGGATGTATCGATGGTAAAAATGCCGTACAAAAATGTATGACCGAAATGCGTACTCACTCTACCTGCACTTTTGAATTCTCACCAGCGCTCAGTTGGACAGCTTACAAGTGACGGCATAGTGCTTAATACTAGTCGACCAAGCCAACTAGACGAATGTCAACGTGACAAAATTCAACATAATTCAACAATTATAATCCAGAAATTATTTATCGTAACGTGCGAACGCGGCGTGTGAACGTACAATGCGCCTGCAATCGGTACTAGGAATTTTTGGATTATAATTGTTGAATTTTGTTGAATTTTGTCACGTTGACATTCGTCTAGTTGGATTGGTCATAGTAAAAACAGAATAGTAAGCTAGCTAAGGCCGCTCGGTGAGTTAATTGCCTTCTCTTGTGATGACGCACGGGTTGTCACGTGTTTACACCGCGGCGCCGGCTTTGTCGGCGCGCGCGCTTTTTCGCCGTTTTATTTAAGTGATTGCGCTGAATACTACAGAATTTAAGCTTGCATTTTTTTTTTCAAATACCTACTGACTAGCTAAGCGTTATATAACTATCTAAATGCCCTTTATAGCGAGAAAAATGTAACAAGTTTAATTTACTGTCGTTTAACACATTGTATAATATTAATAACGTTTATTACAACTGAATGTACATAAACAATTCGAGCGGGCGAGCAGTGTAGTACCTACATCAACATGAATGCGCGCGATCAGACGCGCGGCGCATCCCTTCGCCGAGCTTGCCACGCTCGTGAGATTGCGTGCGTGAAAAGTGCGTGCGTACACGGCGCCCCGGCGGCGACTCACGCATACATTCAAACCAGCGCGGCGGCGGCGGCGGCCGATTTGTATGAAGCCAAAGAAATATAACCTTAACTTCTCGTATGCTGGATTACCAGACATAATTATAAATCTATTGTGTCTCGTGCAGATCTGCTCTTAAGCATACGAAAGGTTAAGGCATAGAATTAACACTAAATAACAACAGCGGTTGCTATGATTGATATCTTCTTTCTTATGGCACATGCAGTATGATAGAAAGAGCTGTCGATAGGTTTAGCAGCACGCTCTTATACCAGCCTCGTGGTAGGCAAACAGTAGACAAAACATAGAGTTAGGAAACCGAGTGTTGTTCGTAACAGTGATGATTTATCGATAAATATTTTTGGTCAAATGTCTAACTTTTGTACGTGTCGATATATTTAAGCCGTAGAAGTAAACAACTAAAATATTGAAATTGTAGTTTTTGCTGTTGACGCTGGACAGTGCTTTGCAAAGACTTGCCAGACAGACAGTACTAAAAAAATTCACGTGTTTAATTGTTCGTTTTAGCCATAAAATCTATTGACAAAAAGTATTCATAAACTAATGAGCGATGCGTTGCGATACTTGCGATGCGATACTAAGAAACTGTCACTTAGATTATATATTGTACGAATTATACCAGATTGGCTAATGCGGCAGGCTTTGGCACTTTGTGTGCGTCGCATCATATCACGTTGCTTGCTATCGCTTAAGTTGGACACTGCTTGATTTTTTTAGAGTTGTAGGTGATCCGATTTGTGATCCGCCAGCATAAATGATTCGCCTTTATGTAAATATTAGTACAGCAGTGAACTACTTTGACAACCCAGTTGGCGTGAGTGCAACCGACTGCCACGCCGAAGCTTGCGGGTACGATTCAGTTTTACATTCATGTCCGATAGTTTGTTTCCGTATTTATCCCTCATTCAAAAAACATCGATATCTCCTTTCACTGTCAAATCCCATCACTCCTTAATGATGGGATTTGACAGCACGGCTATTTAGAGAATGCAGTCAAAGATATGAGTCTGTAAGGAGTCTATTGCCTCTTTAAATGAGACGCGTAATTTGATGTTATGATTAACCAACTAAGACCAACTGACATTACATGTTGCACGTTCGGTATAAGGAAATATGGCGGGCATGTTCTCTCTAGTCTAAACGTCCAACTTCTCTGTATGAAGCTATCCTACTATTCTGTTTTTATTATGGCTTGGTCGACTAGTACATATATATACGTCACCTTGTGGTTCCTATGACCCATCAGAGATGGCGCTGCTGCCACGGTAAAGATCGGCTCTATGTTTAAATATTCCGGAAAAAATATAAATAGTGATAAACTGTGATAAAAGTGACTTAAATATGTACAAATAGACGATACGTGACTGTGACATTGTTATCTTCACAAAAGACTCAAGAGTAAGTGAAACATACGACTAAATATAATTATGTAGTGAAAGTGACAAATACACGAACAACACAAAATAACAACAATATATTGACAAAACTTGTGACAAACATACATAACTTACCTCAAACAATAACTTTCTCATAGTGAAATGTGTCAGTGACTCTTATTTAAAAAAAAAATCATGACATATTAAATTTATTCTTTGAATTATGTTTTCCTCTCAAAAAGACTAAAATTAGTACACTCGGTTCTTCTCCAAAGTGGATTACAAAGGGTATTAGAAAAAGTAGTAAAACAAAGATTAACTTATAATAATTTAAGTGATAAGACTAAATTGGAATATAAAAAAATTAATAGAATGTTAAGAAAATGTATAACTGCATCAAAAAAGAATACAAATTACAACTACTTAAGAAAATCTAAAAACAGGCAAAGCAACATGGCAAATCATTAAAAATAAAGTTGGAACTGTCAGCATCCCAAAACAAATTGACTGTATTAAAGATAAAGACACCATAACAACTGATCCTCTTGACATAGCAAAGCTATTTAATAACTTTTTTACTTCAATATCAAACAAGAGTGATTCCCAACCCAGCTTTAATCACTCTTGTTATCAGCCAAGCAGGCAAAATGCGAGTATATTTTTATGCCCCTGTTCAATATCTGAAATAGTAAAAATAATCAAGTCACTTAATAATGAAAAATCTGTTGGTTATGATGAGATTTCTACTTGGGTCATAAAATCGACCATAGAAATATTATCGCCTTTACTATGTCATTTAGTAAACCTATCTTTAGCCACTGGTACTTTTCCTGACAAATTAAAAAAGTCTGTAGTAAAACCTATATACAAAAAAGGCTGCACACAAGACATTAATAATTATAGACCTATAACATTAACGCCAATACTATCAAAAATTTATGAAAGGGTTATGCATTCCAGACTGTCAGACTTTCTAAATAAATATAGTATAATAAAAGAAGAACAAAATGGGTTTCAAAAAGGGAAGTCCACAACCTTAGCCGCTTTTTCCCTGATCAAGTCTATAACACAAGAGATCGATAAGGGCCATACAGTTACAGCAGTATTCTTAGACATGAGCAAAGCTTTTGATCTTGTAAATATTGACAAGCTACTTGACAAATGTGAGCGTTATGGCATTAGAGGTCAGGCACTAGATTGGCTTAGAAGCTATCTTTGCAATCGAACGCAATATGTAGAAATAGGACGCATAAATAATAAGCAAATTTTGACACAGTACAAATCTCCACTTATGTTTAATAGGACAGGTGTACCTCAAGGTAGTATTTTAGGACCCCTATTGTTTTTACTATATATTAATGATTTGCCAAACGTCACAAAACATAAGTGTGTACTGTTTGCTGACGATGTATCAGTCATAATACCTAATAATTCAAAAGACGATCATGAAAAAGAAGTATATAACACAATTAATCAAATACTTCAATGGCTAAAACAAAATGACCTCAAAATCAATTTGACGAAAACACATTATATACAATTTAAAAATTATAAACAAATTCCTGCTAAATTAAATATAACAATTGAAGATGTTGACATTAAAGAAAGGAGCAATATAAAATTTTTAGGACTGACCTTGGACGAACACTGTAACTGGAAGTTGCACATTGACAATATATGTAGCAGGTTGAATAGATTTGTATATGCATTGAGACAGTTAAAAAAGGCTACAAATGAATCGGTTGCTCTTACTGCTTATCATGGACACGTTGGGTCGATATTAAGATATGGCCTTTTAATGTGGGGAAACTCAACTAACATAAATAGAGCTTTTATACTATAAAAAAAAATGTGTTAGGGCTATTTGCCCTTTGAGACCTGTAGGCCACTTTTCAAAAGATTGGGTGTACCTACTGACTTTGATTTCCATGTACATATTAGAAACAGGTTTGTTTGTAAGAAATCAAAGCAACTTATTTACTAAAACTAGTGTAAATTGTAAATATCAGCCGAGAGATCCAACAAAATTAAAATGGGAAATGAGCAAAACAAAATTACATAGTAGCAACAGCTTCATGATGATAATAAAAATCTACAACCAAATACCAAAATTCATCAGGGAACTACCTACTACCACGCAATTTCAAATAAATTTAAAAAAGTGGCTCATAGATAAAAGTTTCTACACAATCAAAGAATTCTTAGACTACAAATGAATAAATAAGTAGGTAATTAATATCGTACACATTTAAGAAATACATCATTAAGCTGTTAACTATTAAAAATTAGGTAGGTAATTCATATTTAGTAATATCTCGTTACAAATTTTGACATTAAGATTTTGATATTATATTTTGACATTATTGATTATTATTATTATTTTTGAATAATATTATGCATATTATGACTTAATTTATACGGATAAAAATATAAGAAATATTGTTATATAATTAAAATTAAATGTTAACATGTCCTTGCATGTAAGATAAATATGATTATAAACTTATCCCTACAATATCCGTATGCCTGTTAGAGGTGAAATGTGAACTGTAAAAAATATGAACATCTATTATGTACCATTTCAATCGAATAAAGTCATTTCATTTCATTTCATCCATTTCATTTCATCCATTTTGGACATGGGCCTGTAGTCTATTATATTACTTTACTCTTTGCCATAGACTGCTGGCAGCGGCTGGACACGAAAAGCTGAAAATTGGGCTCATTGCAGCAGTGGCGTGCTTTTGGAGAGGCCTCTATACCGCAGATTTTTTTTGTGTCTATTGTAAGTAGCGACTACAATCAACACGGACAACATGTATCGACTGTACATTTTCACGTAGGTAGGTAGACACTAGGTAGACACTGTTCACCGATAAGTTAAGATTGTAATAGGCACGCATTATCATAGTACCTATATAAATAAGCCGTATTGTACTCAAAATAAATCAAACGTTATAACATTATAACACCTTGCCTCGTTATATTTACCTATTGCCATAACCATCTGGCAAATTAGTGACCCTCGACTTCACTCAATTTCACTCGACTTTGACGCGACCATTGCTCTATATTTGGCTTCGCAACAGAAGATACCAGCAAAATGAGCTCGCCTACTTGCAAATCAAACTGCGGCCAACAAGAAACACTGGCAATCGCAGCCGGCACCTCCATTTTATCCCGCATTCCGGTGTTTTGGAGAGATCAACCCAGATTATGGTTTATACAATTTGAAGACATAGCAGCGCCACAGAAACAAGGAGATGATTACAAATATTTTACAGTTATAGCAAAACTATCGAAGGAAAAAATACTACAAGTTAGTGACCTCATTACCTCACCGCGTGCCACAGAAAAATATAGGTAAAACCATAGTTTATAGTAATCCAGTGGGAATAGAGAGCGGACTCGATCGTTTTTTAAGCCAACTTCTAATGTCAATGTTAGTAGTGGCGCTATCTATTAACACCATCTATAAATAATGTGCCTACCAGGGGGGGTACCTTACCATATTTTGCAAACCTACTTTGACACTTAATTTTTGTATGGAATTCTATAGACGCATCGTCACTGGTAAAAAGGACTACATACATAAAGTCACAATTGCTATAGCCTTCGCCTGCTTTAGCCGTTTCATCGCCGGTAAATAGTTTATAACCATATACATAGGACGCACCGTCTATATCATTCGACTGCATAGCATGCACTTATAGCAGAGGTGTCATTATTCTTTTACTACGCAACTAAATAGCAATTAAGACCAGATTTAACACCAAATTCACTACCATCAGACGAAACTTTGTAATTAACTTAGCTTGAACAACGATACCGTAAAACCTGCTGATTTGCAACAGTGAAATAGTTATTTGTGCAACAAGAGAGCAAAGTTGTTTTTTGTTTCGAGTGCTGATTTTGAGTCCCGAGCAAGCGAAGGATTCTATGATTGATTCATGAGCGTAGCGAGTGAATCAAAGTTAGAATCCTGAACGTGGTGAGGGACTCAACAGCACGAGATACAAAAAACTTTGCTCTCGTGTAGCACACACAACTTTTCACCACAGCAGTGAGAACACATATTACTTAGGAGACATAGAAATTAACAGGAATAGATTGAATTCTGCATAATGACTAGTTGATTTAACTCTTCTGGTGTTAAAGTACAGTCATCATCGCTAGTTTCACTCATCTTTTTACATTATTTTATATATTAATATAATTTAACACGTTACGCTATACCTACTGTATCAGCATCAGCGAAATTTTTATTCCCGCTACTTTTTTAAATCGCGTTTTAATACCGCGCCCCTGATGTTTATTTTTCAAATGTATCATTGTTGTAATTCTAAATAAAAATGTATTGGTTAAATACTAATTTTATACTATTCATTAGACTTATTTTTATTAAAACCCAATAATAAATTAAAAATGTAAACAATAAAATATAAAAAAAAGTAAATTCTTTATTACAAATATCTTTTTTTTTTTGCGTTGCCGTAGGTGTTTTCTTTGAGGTCGAATTCCAAAATCGAATTTCAAATTCGAAGGTGTTTGTTTTTTCACTCACTTTTTATATGCATGTGAAAGAGACAGAGCACAGTAAAATTCGAAAGTTTCAAATTTATGGCTGAACAATGTCAATTGAAAAATTAAAAAGCTACTTTTACTCACGCTCGAATCAAAATCGCGTTTTGTTCACTGTTGTCTCGCAGCAAAAGCGGCATGTTTGAGCTGCTGAGGTGAAAAATACAAAGTCTCATAGTCTCACGCCTATAACCCCGAAGAGGTAGGCAGAGGTGTATTTCTACACCCACTTTTCGCCAGATACACTTTAGTCCCACGTAATAAGGGGCGAGCCTATTGCCGTACCGGGCACATTTCCAGACTCCTACTAATACTGAGAATTTCGTGACAAAAACCCAATAACACTGCCCAACCCAGGAATCGAACCCGGGACCGCCCGATCCCACGCGCTCATTTATGCCGCGAGACCAACGAGGCAGTCGTATAGAGTTTGATGTCGAGTTTTCCGTCTCTACGCAAAGATGGTATTTGCATCGTGTTATCCCTTAGTCGCCTCTTACGACACCCACGGGAAGATAGGGGGTGGTGACACTTGTATTCTATGCGATGGCAACTATATATGATAGTAGTACATGCTGCAATATTTATTTATGAATTCTGAGCAACTTGTACCACTAAATAGGAATGTATGAATGCTTAGATAACCTGCAACTATTTCAATGGATTCATTTGAAGGTGGCAGTGATACGGTTGTCAGCGACTGATGTGAAACAGGAGCAGGCACAGAAGACACTTGTGTTGAACACACACCTGCAACAGTGAAAAATTACATCTTTATGTGATATTGGAAACAACTAAGCAACAAACAACTAACATAATATTATTTTATTAGCCACTAGAGGACGCCAACGGCTTCGCACGAACATATTTTCGAATTCCCGTTTTGGCCGATCCCGTGGGAATTTCGGGAAATCCCTTCTTAGTGCACCCCTACGGACCCCAAGGAACATACATGCCAAATTTCAGCTTCCTGCGCCCAATAGTTTCGGCTGTAGCGTGTCTGTCAGTCAGTCAGTAACGCAAGGATTTTATATATTAAGATTTAGACGTTTGTTTATGCAAATGTTAAAATTGCATAGAATAAACCTCTTTGTATTCCTCATCCTAGCGTTTCTCCTAGTTACTCCTCAGCTTTTCGCTTCGGAGTCCAGGATACTAGATATGACAAAAATATCAGCTTTTACACAGAGCGACTTCCATCTGACCTCAGGGCCGTTCCGACCCAACCCAGCGCCTGTGTGCGAAATCTTTTTAGTCGGGGCGCGAACCGCCAACGCCCGCCGCGCCCCTTCCTACGCCATTGCGCCTGTGTGCGAAATCTGTGAAGCGCCTTTTTTGGCATCCTTTTTCGAAAATAACTGTTATAATTAACGCATATCTCGGCGCGCGGCGCCCCTGTCACCCTGGCGCCTGTGTGCGCCGCGCACATTGCACATAGGGACGGTTCGGCCCTGTCTGACCTCTAAATAAACCTTCTTGTATTATCATTAATAAAGTAAGTAACGTTAATAAATAATAAGTTATCATTAATAAATAGAATTTTTAAAACAGAGATTCTACTAGGTATTGATTTTACCATTAATAGATCTGGGATTCTATAGAAAACAGGATTGGATATTATTTATTAAAAAATACATTAACCTATACCTACTAGTAGTATTATACTAGAGGGCGCCCGCGGCTACGCCTGCACATTTTATTTATTTATCCATTTTGCCCGATCCCGTGGGAATTTCGGTAAATCCCTTCTTAGTGCACCCCTACGGTGCCCAAGGAACATACATGCCAAATTTCAGCTTCCTGCGCCCAATAGTTTCGGCTGTAGCGTGTCTGTCAGTCAGTCAGTAACGCAAGGATTTTATATATTACTAGTCGACGCCAGCGGCTTCGCACGCACATATTTTCGAATTTCCCGTCTTGCCCGATCCCGTGGGAATTTCGGGAAAACCCGTCTTAGTGCACCCCTACGGTGCCCAAGGAACATACATGCCAAATTTCATCTTCTTGCGACCAGTAGTTTCGGCTGTAGCGTGTCTGTCAGTCAGTCAGTAACGCAAGGATTTTATATATTAAGATGATTATTTGTGCTTTAACTATGCAGGTATATAACAATATAGGCATTTTCATTTTGAAATCAAGTATGGTATATATTGTACCTTTTGATGTTATAGTCATACTAATTTATAGGATATATCACACCTCTGCCTACCCCTTCGGGGGTTCAGGCGTGAGTCGATAAAAAAAATACATATATAAATATATAAAAATAAAAAAAATATATAGGAGATAATAATTACTTTAATAATAAGATTAGATACAAGACTTTACATATTATTAGACACATGATTTAGAAACAAGGTTTTGTTTACTCTTCAACTTAAAAAGAAGCACAAATTGCACTTTTCTCTTCACCTAAATGACCACTTATTATTTTATTAACTATTTTGTGAACAATGAATCTTAATATATAAAATCCTTGCGTTACTGACTGACTGACAGACACGCTACAGCCGAAACTATTGGGCGCAGGAAGCTGAAATTTGGCATGTATGTTTTTTGGGGACCGTAGGGGTGCACTAAGAAGGGATTTCCAGAAATTCCCACGGGATCCGCCAAAACGGGTAAAGTTAAAAAAAATGCAGGCGTAGCTGCTGGCGTCCTCTAGTATATTATAATAATATGGACATGATAAAAAAAATGTTTAAAGCCAGCTACATAATATGATGTGAATGATTATATAGATACCAGGGATAACTCCATTTGACAGACATGGTGGGCTCCACCATAGTCAGGCAACAATATCACTTCTATTGTGTCACATTTACTGATCACAAAGTGTTCATAGTTTGTATGTTTATTTACTTATTTTTATTTATTTATAGACTCACGCCTGTATCCCTGAAGGGGCAGGCAGAGGTGTTATATTACACCCACATTTCGTCATGAATTTTTAGGTCCCACGTAATAGGGGCGAGCTTATTGCCGTATCGGGCACATAACCAGACTCCGTGCTACTACTGAGAATTTCCTAAAGGAAAAACCCAATAACACTTTACCCAACCCGGGAATCGAACCCGAGACCTCACAATCCCACGCGCACATTTATGCCGCGAGACCAACGAGGCAGTCTGTGTATGTTTATACTTTGCGTAAACTTGGTCACAAATAAATACTTAAAGATAGTTTACTTATTATAAGTCAGACAAAAATTTTGAACATTATTAAGTACACTTAACATATTTTACTTACCCTGAAGATGTAGTGTAGGAATAGCCATATAGTTTAATCGATTATTCCAATTCCTGTCACAGTCACGGAAATGAATGTCACAGATGACCTTTTTCTTATAATATTCATAATCCGATGGTGCTTCCAATTTGCCACCAACAATTTGAACCCAAGCCTTAAATCGTTCAGGATTTCTTTCCATATGCGGAAATTGGTGGTATGGGACACCTGAAATAAATACAAAGATACCTATAAAATAAAAAGAAGACTATAAAAGAGGAATGTCCATCCATCTAAATACAATTATATTGAACTGAGGCACTTGCTTACAACCAGTTGTGCACACTATTTGGTATAAAAAAATAAGTGCCGGATGAATGTTTTTCTATAATTAGTACATAATTATCTTACGTATGCATTAAACATGATCCAGAGTGAAAATGAATGACACTGGTACCCCAGTGTCAAGGTTACTACCTTGGAATATGGCTATCATGCTATTTTTCTATTCTTAAAATTTTGCAGTTATAAATATAATTATTTATTGTTGCTTCATATGTTACAGCCATGGGTCCTAGTTTATTTATTTATTTTTTAATAACAAATTTTCACATTGTGTGTGAATGTTGTATTGTGATTTACTTAACTAAATTGTACTAACTAGATATAATCATAAAAGTATAATTAATGTCCATAGTATCCAATTTTAAAGTCATTTGAAAAATGATAATATCCTTTAACAAGAACAGTTTCAGTTTTGTGCAAAAAAACTGGTTTATAAATCATTGCTTTTCAGTCTAATGGCAGCATATTAAATATTTTAATTGATCTATTGTATGTAGATTGCTTTACTTAAAGTTGTCATGAATATATATTATTATGTGGTGCACATTATGGAGAAGTTAAAACCGTCTACCTTGATCCTGACACTGGTCTACCTTGGAATATTGCTTTTCCTCTGGATTGTGGAAAATTAGGTACCTAGCGGTCACTACGAGTAAAGGCAGGTATTCTGCCATATATCTGATTAGATCAGAAGAGCAGAGACTACAAAGTGAAAAAGTTGACAATGAAATTGGGATCAACGGTAGGATGATATACTGCATGGCGAAGTTATAGAAATAATTTATTCACATGAAAAGAGATAATATTTTACGTCTGATTAGAATTTTACTGAGGTCAAATGATGAAGTATCATGCTTGTTGACAGAAATGTTACAAATCGTATTATCACTTACCTGGTGGGATTTTACACCCCAAAGCACATCGTTTGGGCATCCTGATACACGTAATTAGTGATTACTACTTAATCACAAAAACTAAAAAGTCACAGTAAGTATAGGTACTTATTGTGCGTAAACACGAAACAGCTGAGGAAAACTATTCGTAAATACCACACACTTATAAGCGGAGGAACCGGAGCTCAACTCAACAAAGATCAGCAGTGAATGTCACGAAGAACATGATATAAACGACAGCTACACAATCAGTCAATCAAACGCATACGATTTGCATACGATACGCCGAACAATTGCCATACTGCTAAGAGATTGGATATGTTAGTTATTCTTCCATGCCATACTGTATTTGTTTTTGTTTATTGTTTGAATTTGTTTGACTCCTGATTTGACTTTTGATCATGTGTAAATGTTGCCAGTTGAAATATTTTGTATCATCATTAAATAATTATAATTATCAATTTGTTACTTTGTCACATATTTTTATGCATATTATTATATTTTCTACTTTCCTTCTTTCTATTAAACTAATGATAATGCCATATGTTGGACCTTAACTAAACTAAATGGCTTGGTAATTTGCGGATGGTGTTACTAGATGCCGCTATTATCATCAATCGATAGGTTCGTTCAAGTGTCAAGGTTTTGGTGGTGCTCATGAAGGTATAGATAAACATGGAGGCCACAGCTGGAACAAAGCCTTGAGTCAAATACCTACATTTCTCTATCTCACTCTCTGTGGTCTGACCTCTCATTTTAGCGTGGATTTAGTATTGCTATCTTCTTATTAAAATCTCCGAGTAAGCTCTTAAAAAGAGCCGACATATTAAGCAAATCAGAAGTTTACACGGTCAATTAATGTGTATTTAAATCAAGAGTTGAAATCCAATCACTTGTTAAAACTCCCAATATTGTAGGTCTCGAACACTTATAATCATGGTTGGCGAGACAGTGAATTATAATCCCATTTCCTAAGGATTTGGTAATGTGGCAACATTGGCCACCATATGTCAAGTAAATCTTGTCAATATGGCAGTGGTTGGTTGAAAAGAGATGGTATGAGCACAGTGAGCGAGATAGCGATACATCATTTGAGCTTCAAGTAGGTACCTATTCGGAGTGCGGTCTCCATGTTTATCTATAACTTCATTGTGGTGCTAAACTGGGTAAAAGGTCATGGGTAAAACCGTAGTATTTGTATACTCTTTGGGTAAAACCATCAAGGAACGCCAAATAAGTTGCTACGAAGAACCAGAACAGCGCCAGCGTCAATTTAAAAAAATACTGTCGGATTTGGACCTGGGCATGGGGTCCCAATACGAACATTTTACTTTTAGTTTTCAAAAGTGATCACAGATGGCGCTACGGGTAATGAATTAAAATCGATGGTCAATGAACATAAGATTTGAGTAAAATTTAAGCAAACAAAATGAAACATAACTAATTTTGGGCACGTTAATAACATTTAACACTGTTTCATTGCATTAATAGATATTTTGAAGTGGTCCAGATTTTACATGCTCAGCAGCGCCAACTACGACTACAATGATTCGCCATTTAGCTTTCCATTAAACAAATTATTGAACACTAGATGGCACTATTGACAATTAAATTCGACTGAAACTTAATTTATTTAATTAGTATCGAAAACCAATTTGGAAATTTTTATATTTTTGCACTTATTATACCCTAAGATAAAAGTGTAGCGGTATTTTGGACTGTTGTATTTTGTAGATAAATAAGAACGATAAATTTTGACACATGCACAGATAATATACCTACTACTTCAACTATTACGAGCTTGTTTTGAAGTTTGTTTTTTTTGTTGTGACGTATATTTTCTCTTCGCGCTGTTCGCTGTCTGGGTTGAGTTCTTGTTTACTGTTGTTTTCTTATACTTATTTGTTTTGAAAATCCGACTTGGCACTGTTATACGGACTTTTCTGAAGACGACGTTTATATTTGTAAGACTACTCGCGTTACCCGGACTCCGATAAATATTCCACATAATAGGGTCATTTCGCCTGTTCGCGTCCATGTAGTGCAGTTGGCAAGTTTGAAGGAGAAAATAAAAATGTTCCAGCAAATTGATTCAATGAAAAATTTATGTAATGCGTTCATTATATAGTCTATTTTAATAATAATTTTCAGTTTTGTTCGAAACTTGTTGTTTTTTTTTTAAATAGACAAACTTCAAAATATGGCATTTTACCTAGTTTGCGTCCAAAAAATCCAAATTGCGTCCACCTGTGGACCAGTTCACGTCCACCAGCTTAATCTTAACAATATCAGCCTTATAATCCTTCATATAAGGGTGATATTGTTAAGACAATCTAAAGAAAGATTGGCTTTTAACAATTTCTACATTAAAGATTATAGTTATAAAAAGTCTACATTATTATCATTATTAAATCACTTTATAGAAACTATAAATAACTATTTATTGTTCTCAACATCGATGGAACTTAAAATCAAAGATAAAAAAATAACGATAGGGTAATTTCGCCTGTTCGCGTCCATCGCCCTATTCGCGTCCATTTTACGGACGTCCCTTTAAAAATGCTCAAAAATAAGTATACTAACACACTAATAAAATGAAAAGTCAGTACCGCCAATACCTTAACGTATAAGAGACACGCACAAATAAACAAAAGTTCCGTGCGCCCAGCTAATCCTGTTTAAAAAAAGGAGCGCTAAGATGCCGCCACGGCGAACAATAATGATGACAGCGCTAATATGGCGCTCCGCAATCCGCACACAAGCGGTAACGAATGTTGTATTATTGTTTTGAACATAAACCTTTTTAGGTACATCGGGTAAAACTTTGATTATTCATAAACTATTAGATATGTCTCAGTACATCTAATATCTTTTTAATTTCTAAAATCAATCATTTATAAGTAAGAAGGTAACTTCTCTGTTTGCTATAACACAAGATATAGTATTTTTTAATAATAAAGTACGTAACTAATTATCATTATTGTAATTACAGTGAAGTTAAAGATAACAGTTCTGCAACGTCTTACACACATTTGACTTCAGTCATTCCTAACAGGATCTGTTCAAGAGCTAGCCAAGAAATGCCAAACAATTTTTTTAACAAATTTGACTCAAATTCCGTAGTGATAAGCAAAAATTACAAGAGGGATAGCAATGACTGGTTCAAATTGCGTAAGAATATGTTGACAGATTGAAATTTTTGTATAGTGGTAAAAAGAAGAGATAATAGCAGTAAAGCCAACTTAGTAAAAAATATTTTGTACAAATAAAATATTTGCAATGTAAAATCAGTTGCGCATGGAATCTAAAATGAACAACTGGCGAAGCAAGAAAATGTAACAATCGAGCCTTGTGGATTATTCGATTATTGGTGCCACGCCAGATGGATTAATAGGTCCAAACACGATTGTGGAAATTTAATGTTCTAAAGTTGCCTATAAGAATGGCCTGGAGAATAGTATAAGAGCAAATAAAATACAAATATGGAAACATGATAAAAAAGTGAACTGACTAGTCTAAACAAATATTGTAATTGTTATTACCAAATTCAGGGGCAACGCCACGTTACACGCAAACAAAAGTGTTTATTTGCTGTGTGGAGTGGCGAAAGTATACCACTAAAAATAGAAATTATAGAAAGAGATGATGTTTTCTGGGAGAAGCTTGTGGCGTTTTATATGAATTGGCAGTTGCCTGAAATTGTTGATTCTCGTCAAGCTCAAGGGATGGCATTGCGAGATCACGGAGAGGAAAATGTTTCATCAGTGCTTGAAATTTCTACAATACCAAGCCGTTAAAGGAAAGTTAATGAAACTGTGCCTCGTGAACAACAGCAAATAATAAGTATTGAAGCCTTATCACCTCACACACTGCCTTTAACATTCGATGAGAATAAAGAAAACCTGCCGGGTTGTAGCAGACAGCTAACTTTTGATGAGCTGTAAACTCTGTATTTCGTTAATAAATTATAAATGCATATAAATAAATATCTTTTAATATTTATTTTCTTTGAAACAACACATATTTGAAGCGAAAGAATTTTTTTATATTTTTCCATACAAATATGTATGACGAGAGCTAACGAAAAAGCAGTAACTCAAATTCTAATTCTATAATTTTCTAAGCGACATAGCAGTATCTCATGAATAAGGTATATCCACATATATTTTTGATGTTTCATCTATTTTGAAAAATAATAATGGGTTGGGTTTCGAAACGAGTCGCCTGAATTTGAGGGTATTGGTAGTGTAGGGCTTAAGGTAGTTCGTTTTAATCCCCTAAAAGTAATTTTGGCTGCCGGAGTTGCGTCTAAATATTTTTAAACAATTTCCAAAATTTCATAAATACTTCGGCAATTATGCAAAACGGAACATAGTTTTTATACTTTAGTACAGTTTTACAAATGTAATTTTTAGGTTTTATGTGAAAAACGTGAAACGAAATACAAAACTGCCATCTTGGAATGATCATATTGACAGCTAATGACAAATTTGTGCGTCATTGCTTTCGAGAGCCTTGGGCTAGGTGCGACTGTAATAAGTAAATAAATAGGTTATGTTAGGTTCTCTTTTGACCCTTAATCCGAAAATAGGAGCCCTTCGCAGGGCTCCGACAACCTTAGTTTATTAAACTAGTGTGATGAATGTGGAAGTTGGCAGTGTCATACACACCGATGTTTGGAGATTTTTTTTTTCAGAGGAAACCAAGTATTTCCGGCAAGTGAAAATGGTGAGAGGGGTTTCAAGACCTCTCCTGTTCCCTCTCCAATCACTCACAACCCCTAAAAACGGCGACGTATTTCGAAACCTTTGCCATAATAATTATACCTATAATAACAATAAACATCCATAAATAAATAAAAGAAATCAACTTTTACTAAACTTCAATTATCTCGTAACTCGCTTTAGTTGAGATACGGCTTTTGCGCTTAGTAGAGCAGTATTGTGTTTTTTAGGGTACCGTAGCCAAAAATGGTAAAAACGGAACCCTTATAGATTCGCAATGTCTGTCTGTCTGTTCGCCCGTATTTCACAGCCAATTTATTGCAAAACAGATTTGAAAACTGGCAGGAATGGAATTAGATGTAGGTATTCTATGAACTGCTTCACTATTTTTATACAAAAACAAAACAAACATAATAATGGCCTCTCCATACATGGAACTTTCTTAATTATTTTTAACATCTTACAGCACGTAGGTATTTACCTACTTTCGTCAACATTTAATACCTATAACGTCTAATGTAAACCAGTTTTGCTCATGGCTGCACTGAGAACAAAAATTGCGCTATGCCTATATTGTACAAACAGATTGATGTATGTAATATAAATTTTAATATCAGTATCTCAATTCAATATGCTAAAACGTTTTGCTTGCGATTTTGAAATATTGGATGTCGCCAGAATACGGCCGCACGCGACGAGAATGAAGGGGGGCGCCCCGCAGTAGACGGAGCTAAGCTCCCTTCACCTCCCCTGCTTCACCCCCTCATTTACCAAAACAGTCGCTTAGGACAGCGCCTTAAAGTAACATACTTACTTACCTACCTACAGTTCCGAGTGTAAATCGATCAAAATTATAGATTTATTTAGCTGTAGTCTGCTATCTAGTTATTACTTGATTAGTTCTAATTTAATAATTTAATTTGAATTTGAGCAACATCTTCGTGGAACCCCTACTAAAGCTTCGTGGAACCCTAAGGTACCTATTCCCATGAATGGCTGACCTGGAAACCAACTAGGTAGATGTACCTACCTATCTACCTAATCAATGAACAGAGTAGGTAATATTAATATACAAAAAGCTTATAAAAATCAAGGCAGTGCAGTAACGATATGTTAAGACTAGATTGAAGGTAGGTACCGACTCGCACTTGATCAATCAATCAAATCAGTTTATTTCCCAGAATACAGTAAATTAAGATATCAACAAGTTTGGTAGGGTAAATACGCTAAACGTCGGCCCCCCCCCAAACTTCGGCCGTCTGCACATTTTTAGCTTGCGTTCATTTAAAACGTAATGAAGTGACAAATTTGCCACTCGAATTACAACCTTAGTTCATGCTCTATATGTACAAACCGTTACTTTCCGATTACGCCACTCACTCTTCGCACACTGAGCATCAGTAGCGATTGCGCCGTCGAAGCGTCAATTTTATATTAAAAGTACCTTACTTGCTGTGAATACCCACACTTCGGGGATTGATATTAGAACGGTCAGACATTCCTTTTTTTTGTTTTAAGCTTTATTATCAGTAATTAGTGATTTTTACTATATTTTGAGATAGTTTTCCAATGTTTTACGTATTGTTTTAAAGGGAAAATAGGAGGCCGCCAATAGAATACAAATTTTGAATTAAAACCGGATTCTCGGCCGTGGCCGACTTAAAGTAAATGCAGTCTGTTTTATAAAATCAAATTGTACTTATTCCATTGGCTTAATAAGAGAATTTGCAACGCATATAGGCAAATAAATCTATTTTACGTTTAATCGCCAAATACCGGCCGGGGTGATATTAGTTGAATCTCGAGAAATAATGTACCTACCCAAAATAGGGGCCGGCTTTAGAAACATTAAAGATCGTAATGTCGACCAGCCTCGAATTCGAGCCCAACTATACGGGCTGATTACTTTTTCTTATTTTCTAAAATTAAATATTTATTATACATTTATTTATTAATAATATAAAGAGTTAAGTTTAAATGTAGGAGTTGATATTTATACTAGTTCAATGGCTAATACAACTCGCGAAGTGCGGTTTTCC
The DNA here is from genome assembly GCA_944739405.2 of Euclidia mi. Classification (NCBI taxonomy): domain Eukaryota; kingdom Metazoa; phylum Arthropoda; class Insecta; order Lepidoptera; family Erebidae; genus Euclidia; species Euclidia mi. The sequence goes on along the minus strand of OX123205.2, from coordinate 38,332,130 downwards.
AAGAAAAAAAACCAGATTTAATTAATAGTGTAAAAAAAATATGAAAGCCGAAAATAGGCAAAATCTATTCAATGATGATACTCCGGGCAAAAAATGGTATGAATTATTTTTGAAAAGACATCCAGAACTAATTATAATTATTGTGATGTTTACTTTGATAAAAATTGTAATACCTAACATTATTTAAGTGCAAATAAAAAAAATACTTTACCTACTATTAAACCAATAACGATTAATAACGTATACTTAGTGAGACTCCTGCCAAAATAAATCATATTAATAATATTTTTCAGTCTTAATTTAAAACATCCTATACCCGGCCGACATTTGGGAAAAACGCGACCGACCATGGACCGTGAACGGCCGACTTTAGGGTTTTTTCGTTCTCGACGCAACAAAACCTTAGAACTTTTTCCTTGTAGTAGAAATGTCAATCTTATGCCCATAAACATGAAATAGATTTATCAAACTATCCAAAACCGCATCGGAAGCTGTCCTTTTGTTTCAAATTGATGGTGCCAGACCGATCCCAAAACAGAAAACCCGTAAGGTGGCCGACATTTAGCGTATTTACCCTACCTACATTTGTATTCGCGAGCGTGCAAGTGCCAGCAGCGTGCAAATAATATATTAAAATTACAATACGATGTCCATTTTAATCATAATAAAAATTATTAAGTACCTACATAAGTAGGTAGGTACTCTTTCAAATAGTTCTATAATAATTATCAAATCCCCAATGCCAATGTCAAAACGATAAAGGTACGAAGTCAAACACCTAATACATTCCAAATAACCCATAACAGTATACCTAATAACTCACAGAGTTGTAACATTTGCGAGTTGGCCAATTTTTATTATCTTTACAAAATTGTTCAAATTTAATACCTACTCGCGAGTCTATCACATTACATTAGGTAATCATAACATAGGTTATAAATGTTTAGTTTTTCATGTCCTTTATACAAATTATTTTAATATCAAGCCTAAGTACGCTTGATATTAAAATAATTAGGTACATCGAAAAGAACGAAATAGGAAAATGCATTTAAAGTTATGCATCTTTGAATCGCATGAATCGCATCGCACCAGTACTGAGAAGTCGCACGAATTTCACCCTGTCCAAGGCCTCTCTGCAAGGTCACAGATGCAAGGTCAAGTGATCAAGTCATTCACCTCTAGCACAGACAACACTATACTACAACCTCTAGCGCAGCATTGTTTTTATTTTAAGCGCCATCTCCCGGTGCTTTGCGTAGCACCTATCGAATTGTCGGCGTTCGCTCTGCGTCCAGGCGTCCACTGACCCCATCTAGTGTAAATTTGACGAAAACAATATAGCTCCAAGCATAGCAAAAGTTAGGCAGTTCGCAGTTTAATGTTCGTCACCGTGTGTCTGTACTAGGGTATTATATTGTCTGTGACCTGGGTGATCAAAAACTTAAAGTTTTTGATCACCCAGGTCCAAATCCGACGAATAAAGTTTTAAACTTTCGTAATTTTTACGCAAGCTGTAAGTACTCGGCAGAGATGATAGATTGATTGAGATCGATTTATTTCAACCGTCAGCATTTTCCGTCAAGACCAAGTTCAAGAGCGAGCAGTTGAGAAAGAAAACACTATTGTTTCTATCACAACAAATTCGGAAATTACGCAAGAAAATGTACTAAAGCGTGTGATTTGAAACAAAATTTTATCTCTAAGGATCAGGGAACTAATTAAAGCACAAACTACGGCGATATCTGTGCTATTCACCCGTCCAACCGCCTAACTATTAGGTACTGACTAGGGCATGGATCCCGGAATTAATCCCGATATTATAATAGCGGGATTGAGGACCCTAATATCGTAATTCCGATATTCATACATAATACAAAGTGACTTTTCTAGATAACATTTTTTGTGAACGTGGCTAATACTACACAGTGTTAGGTCACCATTCCTTCCTCAGCGACTCCGCGCTCCCCCTTGTTTCCCATGTCCCTGATATTTTGCCAATTCCGTGAACGATCTGTGATCATAGTTGACCATAAAGAATTAAATGAAATCATGGAAGCATATCTAATGCAAACCACATCAGAGCTAGCTTCGTTGTTAGTAACGATTTATGAAACAATTCTAATTCCTTTAAAATAAATAAGGAAACAATTGCAGAAATAACAAACACCCATTGAGTGCTATGTGAGTTTACTCAACCGTCACGATATAGAATATTGAAGCCTATCGTTTCTTGTGCTGAAAAATGGATCCGGTCCGACAATAGGCATCGGCAGGAGCCCGTGCTCTGAATGAACTTTCTCTTGTGCAGGAGTTGGCCCGTGCCAACTCCTGCACAAGAGAAAGTTCATTCAGAAAAAGTTCTGGTTGTTGTCTGGGTGCTGGTATCATGCACTTCAGCTTCCCAAGATCTGGACAGCATACTACAGTAGTAAATTTTACTGTTAGCAATTGCAAACAATGATGGAAAGGTGCCTGTTAAACAACCGACACCGGTCTCAATCGTTATAATCATAATTATATTCGTTAGAGCTTACTGCTGCTGGAGGACAACGGACATTTAGATCAGATAGGTACTTCGCGAAAGACGGTTGATAAATTAGAGGGAGCTGAGGTTAAAAAGTCTAGTTCTCAAAAATTATGTGGTTCCACAGTAAAAGTATATATTTCGTTTCCTGGATTCTTTATTTTTTCCACACAACACAACATCTTCTCATACCTCCACACCCTTCTAGAGCCTGTAACTTGCTTCAATAGATCATCACTTTTTTGGAAATTGAACAATTTCATAAGGGAAAAAATCGATTTCAAAGATTTTATTGCTTCTCGCCTCACGATTTTTTCAACAATTGAATTAATCCACTACCCATAAAATGAGGAGAGTGCATAAACTCTCACTTTATTCCCAAATGTAATTTTAAAGTTTAGTAATATTTGTTTGCATTTTAACCGTTACTGTCCCACTGCTGGGCTAAGATCTCCCCCACACTCTTCCATAAATCTTTGGCTTTATCTTGCCAGTCTGCTAGAAAAGTATCAAGCCATGCCGCCATCGTTTTTTCGGCCTGCTCCTGTGTCGCCTTCAGGGTTTCATTGTGATGTATGTCCACTTTTCGAGATGTATCCTACAGACATATCCCACCCAGTCCTATTTTAACTTCGCTGCTTTGACGCGCACCTTGATTATGCTGATTTTTTTAGTGTATAACGGTGTTTTGAATGCTATCATATCATATCTGTCAGTCTTACACGGTAGGTACACCTAACACGCTACTTTACATGACACGTTGGCAATTAATAAAAACTGTAAAAAAATTAAAATCTGGATCTATCCAACGTATAACGAATAACTTGTTTAATTTTGGCATTATACACGTTTATTTTATATAAGAAATTTAAATCTTTCAAGAGCACACCGATTCCGGAATCAGTACCGGAATTCCGAAATTGACACTTCGATATCGTAACTCAGTTCCGGAATTCAAAACTGTCCGATATTACAAGCCCTAGTACTACTACGAAAAAGTGGTATTCGATTTTTGATTGATATGGAACAAACATTTCAGTTATTTCTGAGTTATTTGCAAGCCATAGAGACATTTATTTATACAAAATGAACAATACACACCCTACGCCGCTAAACTAAGGGACTAACTACTAACTTGGGACTACGGAGAAATTTCACATGGAATTTCGTCATCGCCGATGTAACGCAACCGATTATTGAAGCAGATTTTTTGGAACATTTTAAACTATTGGTCACCGTAGCAGGTCGGAAACTATTTGACAGGGTAACTGAGCCGACAACGCCTGCAACTGTAACCCTGAGCAAATCGACTCAACATACAATTCGATAAACGCACATTATTCAACTCTTAAAAAAATACGAAGGCATTGCGAAATCTTCCTCCCTACGTACTTCTCCAAAACACAAGATTGAACACCATATTACATATAACTAAAAGCCCCCCAGTATCAGCATGCGCAAGACCATTGTCACCCATCCGACAGTCCGTGGGCAAGCCCTTTGCACATGGTTAAGAAAAAGAATGGTGAATGGAGACTATGTGGAGATTACTGAATGCTCAACAACGTCACGGTACCTGATAAATATCCACTTCCACGATTAACGGTAAGGGGTTATTCCTCTTGTCCCCCAGCTCTTCGGCCCCACTGGGGGTCGAAAGGAATTTTCGTACTGTTGTCCCCCACTACAATTTAACGGGGCCAAACGGAATCATAATTTCCTGTTGGCCCCCAGAAAAATATTATTTTAAATATCGTCTTGATATCGGTATTTGACGTTTGTTAAATCATTTATTTTTTATATTGTCATGAGACTCATAATTATTCAATAGCGCCTTTAAACTGTATTACCTGCATCTTAAATGTCTCGAGCAGGTAGTAATATATTGTTTACCCTTTCCTGTGACACAAAAAGGTAAAGGGTGCATGTTATCAGTAATACATACCGCGTCATGGCGGAAAGCACACCAAGTTGTAGCTCTGGTGCTAACGCCTTTGACATAATTAATAAAAGAGGTGGCTTGTTATTACTAAGAGCGGGATTTCAATATTCAGTGAAGCAAAGATTAAAAAAGGTGTTGTTAAAATCCCAGTAGCCCTCAGCGGGGCTGTCTGGGGGACAAAAGGAAAAATCTTTCCTATTGTCCCCGCTGGGGGAGAACAGGAAAAAAATTCTCACTGGCCCCCAGTGGGGCCGAAGAGCTGGGGGACAAGAGGAATAACCCCTTACCGTTAATCGTGGAAGTGGATATTTATCAGGTACCGTGACGTTGTTGAGCATTCAGTAATCAGGGGACAAGAGGAATAACCCGATTTAAGGCGCTACCTCGAAGATCAAAAAATCGTGCAGAGGTCATCGCTAAGTGTTAGCGAGCGTTCACACTACGCCGGACCGGCTAATTAGCCGGTCCGGCTTAATGCCCGGACCGGCGAATAACGAACCAGTGGCAGAACAATTTGTATGAAGCTATTCACACTAAGCTGGATCCGGTCAATAGACCGGATCCGGGCATTAACCTTTCGACGACCGAGGACATGAATTCATGTCCTACAAAAAAGTCCCCTTGTTTACCGACGACATGAATTCATGTCCAGATTCCGTCCTTCAATCTATGACGTTTTTTACACTGGCCTAGTACATTTTATCAATTATTTCAAATGGCATTGCATTTTTACGAATCATAGACAGCTATGAAACCTTCTTCTGATCCAATTTGATGTCAAATTAAAAAGTAAAAGGACATTTCATTTCAATGCGCGCGAAACTGTGAATTTCAGCAAATGTTTGCTATTGAAAAGGGGGAATTATTATAATGGATACATGCATATTTTTAGTTTTAATTGGAAAACCCATATTATACAGAATATTAAAATACAAAAATAAACAAAAAAATATTTTATTTTTAATTATAATACGCTACAATTGTCGATAGAACCGGTATTCTAAGATCCGTTCAAAACAGAGAGCTATACAAAACTAAATATGCACTCAAATGTTATTATTATAATTTTTTAATATTGGCTATATAAATGGGTTTCAAGAAATTGTAACTCGAACTCTTGAAAACATAAACAAAGACCTCTCAGAGCGATAACATTCAATGTCTAGTACCGCGCGCGCGATGATGTCGTACGGCGTGGTCGTATAGCCAAATTGACGTTTTAGAGGACGCGGTACTTGAAAGGTTAAGACGGACTCGTAGAGCTGAGCTAAGAGTATGCGTTAGAATACACCAATCGTTATGGCAACGATCATATGCTATATTAGGTATAGATAGTTATTCGTCAATTGTTTGACTATCTAAATTTCATAACGAGTATAACCACCATGAAATGCCGCGCGCGGTCAGACTTTACCTATGTAGTTATATTTTAACGTAGCGTTTTTTGACAGCAGAATGGTTGGCCGGTGACCATTTAGATAAACATTTTGTAACATTCCAAGGCTTATTTATTTCTTCTTATTGTATTCTTTTTTTTTGATATATTTATTGTTGAGTTTCCTTTACTCTTTGATAAATAATTTTACGATTTTATATATATTTTTATCATTTTTATACACGTTTTGGATTTATGTAATTTTTAAACTTTTTATGTTACATAGTACAGATAAAAATATAATTATTTTATCTGTACGTAACGGTATTACTTTTTTTTTCACTTTTGTGCTTAATTTTATTACATTTAGCTTTTTGCTATTATTCGCACCATATTTGTTTAATTTAACTTTATATTTTAATTTCATTTTGATATCTTTGTATACTTTTTGTACATTTTTTATTTTTATTTGTTGCATTTTTTTATTCCTTGAACTTTTAACTCATTTTGCCGTATTTTTGTTGTCTTGTTACGGTTTATTTGTTCAATATTAACGTTTTGTAATGTTTGTGAACTTTAAAAAAAAACAGCTTTTTGTGATACTATTAGATTTTTTTCTTTTTGTTTTTGTTTGGCGTATTCTTCACATAGTTTAATTTTATTTTAAATTTGCATTATATTTAAATTTTTTTAACCTTAGATCACTAACCTTATTTTTCGACCCTTATTACTAACCTTCGTACTTTCGACTACGGTATTTAATAAAGGGGATAATGGGTTTTATTTGAATTAAACATGCATATTTTTTATTTTTATTATAAATTTATTATATAATAAAAATAAAAAATATGCATAATTCGTTATTTCTAATATAATTTTCAAATATTAGAAATAACGAATTAAATAAAGTAATGGAACAAAAATTTTGGTAAGAATCTATCAAGTTATACATTTGCGACAAACGTCAAGTTTGTGCTCCCCGCACAACGATTTCTTGCTCTGGGTGCAACTACTTTTATTCATCCTTCGCTTTGCGGAGGGACACAAGGCTTATATTTTCCTTTTTTAGGTATGAGATACATCAGTCGCAATATTTTCGCAAAGAAAATAAATAAACAAAACAAAAAAAACGCAAGAGTTCACCAACTAAATAAGACAAAATGTTACGTTAATACTAACCTTCGTCGATCCGACGACTCATGGTTGCTGGAACGGCGCTCAAGGTGCCCCCCCATTCAAAACACTACCGTCAGTCGGGGGGGCAACGGGTCGACTGAGATTATCTAAAGTGTGGAAGCAGTGCGATCGCGCGCGCAAAAGTTAGCACGATTTAAACAAACCCGCGTAGTCGAATTGACGAAGGTTAGTAATCTAGGGTTAATCTGGCCACATTTGTTATTTGTTTAGATTTTTCATTTTCACAATGTTTTTTGTTGATTAACTTTTTGCTATTTTTGCCGTAGTTTTTGCCATCTCAATACATTTCATTATAGGTCTCGATAACAATCTTAGCATTCTTAATGGTTTTTTAAAACGAGTCTTACCAAACCACTTGCTGTTATCATTCTAGTTATGCATTAGACGATTATAGAACGATATGGATGGTTATGAAATATAGATAGTTATGACAACGTGCATAGACCCATGCCTAGTGCCGGTGACATAGTGTTACCAACAGTTGAACTAAGCTCTCCACCAGAAACCACAAATAAAATTTCCCTAGACACCTGACACCCACTTAAATTATCATTATAATACTTATTTCACTTCGGAAAACAATTGGTATACAAAAATAATAATTTGTTCTATTAGGTAATATGTAAAGAAAAATGCAAATTAAATGTTAAGTCAACACATCAAGTAATATAATAATAATAGATTGAACAATGTACAAATTATTTTAAAACGAACGTTGTATTCAATTTTAGGCAAATGTTGAAACCCCCAGTTTTAGTGCTAATTCTACTAAGTTGGTAACACTGATCGGAGCTGGCCTTAGAATAAGGAAAATACTATAGAGACCGCATTACAATAGCAGTCTTGTCCAATATACATAGTTACTTCATTTTGACTTATGATTTTTCTAGCGTAGAGTAAGATAAATGTCTATAAATGATTATATTATTTGATTTAGTCGTGGCTTTAACATAGCCCGGCGCATGCAAAAATAATTTTCAAACTAATATAAAAAAACGCCTGGCAATGTAATAAAGCCCCGACTAAATCATCTGACTTATGTTTGTTTGTATGCTATATACATTAAACTATTATATTAAAAAAATGCATGTTGCCTCAAATACATTTTTGTTCATTTTTTCATAATTTTCTATAGCCTCGCTGCTCGCCAGCCAGGTCTGCAATCATGCCTCAAATACCTACCCAAAATTGATGCCAGCTCTCCTAGTAGGTATAAAGTAAATTTCGATGAAACATAAATATAGATCAATAAATTTTAACGTAGGCACTTGTGTTTTCATTTACAAAACCTGTTCAAATTAAAACCTGCATATTATTATTATATGTAACCAAGTCAGGAACAAATAAACAAATCGTGTTTTTAGCTGATTTCATTGTCAAACGGACATTGAAGTTCAGTAACGTCAATGTTTGGTTGCCACCAGGCACCGTGTACTTAATTTAAATGGTAATAAAATTCAAATTCAAACCCATGTCTGAACGCACGCTAACTAAATAGGTTATGTTAGGTTCTCCTTTGACCTTTAACCCGAAAAAAAGAACCCTGCGAAGCAGAGCTCCGTCAACCTTATTTTATTAAATTAGTGAAATTATTAGTAAGTATGAAGAATGTGGTAATAAAATTCAAATTCAAACCCATGTCTCTGAGTTTTGGAAGTTATGTGCATTTATTAGGTGAGTATCGCTAGCTATGATCTAGGAAAAAATCGCGACTAAACATGCATAGCTTAGTAGTTGTTTGCCGAAAATGGTTTTATATATAAACTGTTATTATGAACGCGAAAGTTTTTAAGGATGTATTTGTTTCTCTTTCATACAAAAACATTTTAAATAAAAGTATCGATAAAATTTCAACGTCCCTACAAATATCAGTACAATCTTTATACGCATAAGTCAAAATGTCTATGAATGAAGTTTCTAAGTTTCACATGAAGTTCTATTTAATTTTGACTAAAAGAATCTGATATTGGTGACCATGGCCACCCATGGTCACCAATGTCAGATTATTTTAGTGATGTTCTTGTGATGCAATACTTCCATCTATAAAGTTAATTTAATCTAGGGAGCCGGCCGTCCTCCGGCTAATTAGTCGGTCGCGGCGTAGTGTGAACACTCGCTCCGGGCGCCGGATTCCGGCTTATTAGCCGGTCCGGCGCAGTGTGAACGCACGCTTAGCTATAAAGTTGAATATCGCACGGTTTTTGACATGGCGTGCCATCACGAAACTGTCTGAAATCTTATTTCGTTCATAACTCAAGTAATAATCGTTTTAGAAAAAAATCGTTAGACCAATCCCTAATAAACTAGCTCTTTTTCCAGTGAGTAGCAATTTCAAGGCGAAAAGTTAAGTATTTTTTAAAATATCCTAAAAATATTTAGAGAAAGCATGTTTTTCAAATTAAAATTCTATCGAGCGAAAATCTTCCAATCGTGTATCTGTCCGGGCAGTCCCTAGATAAAGACCTGATAAATAATATATAAAATTTTCACTTTGCTGGTGTATCTGACTGCTTCAAAATCTGTAATCAAAAAGGGCATACATTTTCAAGGTAGCGCCTTAACTTATATAGCCTATATATAGGTATTTATTAGAAAATAAATACGGAGCTACTCAGCAAAATTTTAGTGATGTCCGAAAAGCCTACCATTGCATGCCAGTCAAAGATGTGGAAAAACAGCTAAGTATTATTACCTACTCCTTTCGGAACTTTTGAATATTTAATACCTTTTGGCCTACGCTACGGAATGCAGCACAAACATTCCAGTGCTTCATGGAGTCACTATTCAGAGATTTGGACTTCATCTTCGTGTTTATCGAAGACTGTTTAATTGCGTCAGAAAATGAGAATCTATTTTACCAGCACTTAGATACAGTTTTCAAACACCTACAGGAGCATGGGATAACGATTAACCTCGAAAAGTGCGAATTTCTCAAGAGCGACATAGACTTCCTTGGTTCTCATATAACGAGCCAAGGAATACGCCCGACGCAAGAAAATTACAAAGCAATTGCAGAATTTCCCAAACCAAAAAGAATTAAGGAGATTCTTAGGCATGATTATCTTCTTACTATACAGGGTGTAAAAAGTCCCTTAACGAAAACTGAAATCCCATGTTGTACCAATCACTACGAACATTTTTTACTTCGGCACCATACCTGGGAAATTACTAGTTCAGGAGATATTGTGGCTCAAAGTTAGTATGGATTTTTTTCTAATTAGGTACAAAATCGATGCATTTACCATGCCAATATGTTCTTCAGATGTCCTTTGACCCCATGGATAAGTAGGTATTTCGAGCATTGCACCCGCGCGCTTTTAATTTACAAAATGTGAAAACTTAAAAAAAAATCGTTTCGCAGGTATAATTTTTCTTAGTATGACTTGCCATGATGTCCACAACGAGTAGACTTCGGCTTGGTGATGGGTCTTATGACACCCTGTATAAAATCCTTGCGTTACTGACTGACTGACAGACACGCTACAGCCGAAACTACTGGTCGTAAGAAGATGAAATGTAGCATGTATGTTCTTTGGGCACCGTAGGGGTGCACTAAGACGGGATTTCCCGAAATTCCCACGGGATCGGGCAAAACGGGAAATTCGAAAATATGTGCGTGCGAAGCCGCTGGCGTCGACTAGTTTTTTATACAGGTAATCTACCGCACGCCGCGCCGCCAACTATCATATTACTTTAAACAATTTTATTATCTGCGCGACTCGAAAAAGAACGACACCTCCTTAGACTATATAATTATATTATGTTAATAGACGTAGGAATCCCATCACTCAATGGTCTGACATAGGTCACCGCGTTGGGCCCCATTACCCGTCAAAATTTAATAGAACTTCATTTGAAACTTTGATACTTCGTTCATAGACATTTTGATTTATTCGTATAAAGATTGTGACGCATGAACATAGTGACGCTATAACTTTATCGATACCTTTAGTTTACAGACTAGCTTCAGCCCACGTATTCGCCGATGCGGGTAACAGTTATTGCAAAAAAAAGGTAGCATTTGCACTATTGTGTAACATATTTTCACTTTGTACTAAAAAAGCATAGCCAAGGACTATCTTTTCACCGGAAAGTTTTAGCTGAGTGTTTCGGAGCATAATTAAATAAATACACAAAATATACCTAATGCTATAATTTTATTTTTAAATAAACAAACTCAATATCTATTTCTGATAGACGTTATTACCATATCGCATGACGGCACTCTCGTAAAAGCAGAAAAAGAGAAGGAGATCAAATATTTGGGCCCAGCTCATGCGATTGTCGATATGTGGGATGTGAACTCGGCGATCATTGTGCCGATAGTTGTGTCAGTAAATGGACTAATTGCCAAGAGCCTTTAACATCTAAAGATGCTCGCACTAGGCAGCTGAAAAACTAATATTTTTAACAACAACACTTTTTGAGTTCGGTGCCAGTTAGAAGTACGCATACAATTTTATTTTCTTTCTTACTCCCCATGCGGGCTCCTGGTTTAATTCTTTTAAATTATTTTTATTTCTTACTTATTTTAGACCTAGGCTTAAGGGGGTAGCGAGGAATGCTTCGGCGATACGCGACCCTCCGACACATTGGTACATGAGCAACGAGGATTGGTTTTTAGTACTTTTTAGTCAGTAAGAGTCTGACAGTCCCTTTCGCCCTTCCCCCAGGGCGGAGGGACTCCATGAGGATTTTTCTATCCGACACCAAAAGAAAAAAAATATGTATGACAAATATACACATCGACCCAGTGCGTCATCGCAACCATCAGCAAATTTCACACATAACTTAGCAAGTTTAAGGTCACTACGATGCGCCATGATATTATAATTATAATATCATGGCGCACGATTATTTTTCACGACACGAAGTATTTTTAAGAATTATTGGGCCGGCTCAACCGGGGAAGTACTACCTACCCTCACACAGAATATGACATAAAGTAACAGTCTCTGTACTGTTGCGTTTCGTTCGGCGAGTGAGAGTGCCGCAGGCTCCATACCCTATTATTCCTTTTCCCTCATCCCACTATTCCTTTTCCCAAGCCAAAGGTAGGCAACGCACTTGTAACTCCTGTGATGTTGCTTGTGTCACTGAGTCACCCACGAAGCAATATGATTTCTGTGTAAGGTGTCGTGCATGTCGTCCATGTACATAATGAATAGTGTAGGTCCCAATAGACCGCCCTGCGGTACGCCAATGACCACTAAGTGTCAGTCACTTTCATGGTTGCCAATTTTAACGTACTGTTTTCAACCAGTCATTTTTAAGATTCTTAACCATGCTAGTGCTATGCCTACCTCTAACACAAAAGCTCATATCAAGTTTCTGAAGCAACAGTGGAATCAGGACGGTATCGAAGGCTTAAGCTAAATTAATGTAAGAAAATAGCTATCCGGTGTTTATTCTCATCCTAAAAGCATGATTTGGAGGACGCCAGGAATGTAACAGCATCGGCTTCGGTGAAAGAAGGTTGTAAAAATAAAATATCCCCCCCGTGGGATCTCCACCTTGTCGTGGTGGGGGAGGGCTCAGTAACCGTGGGTCTGAGGTACACCCAAGGTGAAGCTAAGCGGGATCCCAGGAGGGGACGCTCCACGTAGGCTTGAGTGAAGCCTGCGTAGGACGCGTCCAAAGTGCGGGTGCGGGGGACAGTTCTGTCTGACCCTCGCAGTCGGGTGCGGTCGCGGGAGGAGAGGCGTGTCTGTGTTGCGCTGCCGCGCGCTCTATCTCCCGCGACCAAATGGGGGCGCACCATTGTTGCGTCACGGTGGGGCCGCAGAGGAAGAGGAGATGCGGTATTGCGTTGCCGTCCTCCCTATCCTCTGCGGCCGCTGGGTGTTTTGGCGGCGGAGCCCAACACTTTCATCCGCCGCCAAGGGAGTTTCGTTCGGGGCCCGCCTGACCATCTGGCGGGCTAATACCCGTCGTGGGGTAGCGAGGAATGCTTCGGTGAAACCCTACCCTCCGACACATGGGTACATGAGGATCACGGGTTGGTTTTTAGTCAGTAAGAGTCTAACAGTCCCCTTCGTCATTCCCCCCAGGGTGGAGGGACTCCATGAGGATTTTCCAACCCGACACAAAAAAAAAAAAGTTTGTAAAAATATGAATAAGAAAGAATATGAACATGACTAAGCTGCGCCCAAGAATGAACAGTTCTCTAAATACATACAATACTCGGCAAAATAGCCCTTCGGTATTAGAGGTACAGCACTTGAGATTCCAGCACTAAAGAGCTTTTATTTTACCATACTTACTATAACGAGCTATAGTAATTTAGTAAATGACAAATAAGAATAGCATTAAAACACTACATTATTTTTAAACTTTTATTTAATTAGAAATTTAACTTTTGATGGTAATTTTAGAGAGGTATTTTACGTGCCACCTGTTGACATGTTTCAGCAAGGCCTCTTCTGATTTACAAACATATTCACAGTGTAAACATTTAGCTCGCAGCACACCCTTCGAGATTTGTTCTCTATACCAACTTAAGTATTTGTAATGAAGACAAGAGGCTTCAGCGCATTTGGCACAACAGAACCTGCACGGTTGTTGCTCTAGTTCTTCTTCTTTGTAATTCTTCAAGCAAGTTAAACATTTGCCATCTTTATTACTAGGTTTCTCTATTGTATGAGTGTTTAAATCGCCGCCTGAGACAATAGCTATATTACGAGGTGAGCGGGTCATAGAATGTTTGTGATACTTTGTCATGTGTTCAGCTAATCCACCAATCTGTATCACTCGACGACAGAGCTTGCATATCTTCCTAACCTGCCTAAGTCTGTTAGGGTCTACTTTATGCTTCTTGTCTCTATGCGCACTTCTTTCGTGTAGCCTCCATGTGTTAAATGAAGTTAGAAAGAGATTGCATATTGAACATTTATATTTTGGTATCTGCATCACAGTTTCTTCTGCTTCTTTATTCGAAATGACTTCAGATTTCTTCGCTGGTGCAATATGTACTGGATTATACAAATGATGTTTGTCATCATAATTTTCTAATGTAATGAGTACATTTTTAGGTTGCTTTTCATCGTGCAAAATGTTATTTCGTATGTAACAAGACTTATTATACAGATCATTAAGATGACAACTAAGCATTCTCGAAGTTTCTTTTGCTCGTTGTATAAACATGTATGATTGAATAAGATTCTTTGTACAACCGTTACATATTTGTGAATTGGATAGGATTTCATCATTCTGAAAGAGAAAACACAAATCTCATAATCCGGTATTTTAGAGAAATGGTTAACACGTGAGCAAATTATATACACACTAACCTCCTTAAACACTACATCTAGGATCTCCAAGACTGTTTTGCTATGACTTCTTCCTCCCACAAAGATCTCTAAAGTATCGTTGACCGTGTTCATATTGTCCTCAGTACACAAACATATACCACAGAACTGAGTGTTGTGCAGAATGTAGCTCAGTTGACGCTGCCAATAATTTTTGTTTTTCTCATTTGCTGTGGGTTCGGCTAAAACATTAAGTTAATAAAATTGTGCGAGTAAATTACTTATGGAATTATAAAGATTCGTATTATAAGGCATGTTCATTACAAAGAAAGTCAATCTAACATTCACACAGAGGGAAGGACGAAAGAAAAATATGTTCTGATCAAGGTGCGGAGAAAGTTTGACTCTTAATACTTTATTGCTTTCTTTAATGGTGCTACATAATGATTACTTAGAGCAATCTTGTATTTATCAGATATGGACCCTGTGGGCACAGCATATTAGTGTTATTCTAGGAATCAACGAAGAGAGGACAACTGAATAGTGTAAGCACTTACGTTGTTCTATGTGGAGGTGTTCAGCGTCAGGCCTAACGTCGTCGTCATGGTCATCACACTTGTCACTCATGGACACATCATCATCTGAGTCTTCAACAAACTCCACTGTTGAATCTTCTCTGTTTACACTTGATGTTTCTGAAACAAACTACTCACTAAGAATTTGCCCGCATATTGCAACTGTCGAAGTGAAATTTTGATGTTTACTATATAGCAAAGTTTCCACTACTTGTAAGTTTCCGCTCAGCAGAGTTAGACTATGGAAACTAATAAAAAGTATATTAAAGCTTGGTGAGATAGATTATAGAGCTCTTGATTTCTTTTCTTTAGGGCGATCTTGAGATGTTTCTGTATATCTATCTTTCACCGTCCACCATAGTGACAGTATTTGGAAGATAAATAGTGTACAGTGTATATTGCCACAGTGCTTACCAGTGTCCTGTATAATAATGTTCGCAGAGGTATCTTCTTCGATGGCGGTTTCAATCGTGGCCTCTTCAAGTGTGGATGTTTCTTCGACAACGTGGTCTGTTGTTTCAGTCTCTGGCGGCGTTTCCTCATTCGAAGGCTGTTTTCGAAAACGATCTGCAACAACGGAAAACACGTTATTTATCATTTACATTTTAAACTCCGTAACAGGTAACAGATTTCCAAGCATTGCACTTCCAAAGATCACCCTCCTAGCGTGAAGAATAGATAAAAGATCACCTCCAGTTAAAACCGGGGGTTCGATTTCTTGTCTAACCAGATTTGATTAAATATTAGCTTTTCCACAGAGCGACTGCCTGTCTGCGCTCCGCAACTCAAAGGAATAGCTATATTCTATGATTAACCACCTTTAAAGATTACGAGTCACGAGTTATGCTTAACAGAAAGTAGCAAAAGCGCCAGTGGGCAAACTTAGCCACGTCCATGCACGTTTTAGGTAGGTCGTATGCTAGAAATATAAAAAATAAATACATCATTAGAAGGAAAAAAACAAACAAAAAACTTGGACACCGATTGGCTAGTGAAGAGAGTAGACACCAAAAGACTCCTATCAGAAGTCCGCTAAGCCGTTATATAAAACCCTGAACTTCGTCACAATAAGAGACTCGTGTCATATTTACAATGTCTCAACGTTAGCGACCCTGTGGAGATTTCGTACCTCTGAAAAACCAAAATATTTTTTTCAAATTCTAAATTGTCAATGAAGACACATTTGTCGCAGAACCGATAACCGTTGGAGTTGTCATGTTCCATGAGTGGAAACCGTGCCTTGGTAAACGTAGTTTAGGACGCCCTCCAGGCTAGGTGGCGATGGCGTGACGATGTACGCCAAAGTGGCTGGCAGCAATATACAGCTCTTTATAAAGTGCACATATCAAAAACATTGAAACTAAACACAATTACATCGACGGAAAATTTGTCAAAAAAACATCCATTTTTTATGCATATTTTTTAATTTTTAGTTGCAGCTGCTAACCCTATTTAAATAAATTGTTATTACTTTTAAACTGAATGTCCTATCAAAGTGAAATAAATAGGCCGGGCCAATAAAGTAATATTTTAAGAAAAAAAATATGCCATAAACTTAGAATAAAAAGGTATTTTATGCAAATGTGGTATGTTTTCATCATTTTTACAAGAATTTTAAAATGTCTCGAAAAATAGTCCCCTTCATCATCCTACTTTTTTTTTAATTGTAAGTTATTCTACATCGTATTAGCTTTCTAATGGTAAAAAATCATGTTTATTACTCAGATACAACTTTTGTAATTAAACTCTTAAAAAAACACTTAGCTCAGTTAAGCGCCGTAGCACGTAGAGAATCTACATTTTTAGGAATAAAACAATTACTATGTATTTACAATCATTTATTTATTCGGAACATCCATGAGCTCGAATTGCCCCAAAAATGTTTTCTATTAACACCTTTGGAATGTAAATACATTTAACATTTTCTATAGTTTTTATCCAGCTGGCGAGAGACGGTACTACTCCTTAATTATTGGCATTCATAAATTTCATGGATTTTAATATCGGTATTGTTACGAGCTGGGAATCGACGATAAATTAAAACTCACTATGCCACTAAACTGTACTTTATTTACTAACACAAACACTATACACACTTATTTCTCAACACTAATAAAAACACACTTATTTCAAACACTTTTCCACTCCACTAAACACTTCCGACTTTCTTCCTTCGCTTCTTGGTTATCGCTCTGATATTCAATTGAAACTGTATCTGTGTCGCGCGTTTACGCGGTATTTATACCGGCCGGAACACATAACTAGCCTTTTCGAGACGACTCACGAAATTTCTGGTAACGTGTTTCTAGATTTGTGTAATTGTTCTATTTACACCAACGCCATCTATTAGAGGATAGATGGAACAGCTTTAAACAACCGATACATCTAATCTCATCTAGTTCTCCCATGCACTGATAGATGCCGTTATTTTCAATTCGTAACAGTATGCTACAGTTCCATAACTTATGATGGGCGAAGATGCGGTGATGGCACTCCTGTATATTAATCCCTCTCTTATTTGACTGTAGCTGCTATTGATGCTGTTAAAGAGGTCATAAAAAAATACAAGCAGGTCTGCAGACTCTGCAGTTTGCTTTCTTTTTCCAGAGTACACAATTCTGTAAAGAAGCACATATCACATAAACATAGATTTTTATTCCATAACTCAACATACCGGGCAAGTACTACCCGCTCACAGAATACCAAACTAAAACAACAGTTATCTGAACTATGTTTCGTTCGGTGAGTGAGAGCACCGGAGGCCCAATCACCCTTCCCTCCCCCGTCCTCATCCTGATCCCAATTCAAAGTCAGAGTCAAAATCATTTATTCATTTAGGCCACAAAGTGACGCTTCTGAACGTCAAAAATTAGAATTGATTACTAGATGATTCTACATTTACATTTACTGCCACTTTCGCAATGCAATAGGTAGAACCACGAGAAAGAACGGGCAATAAAACTCGTGGCCACTCTATTTAACTGCCAGTATAATGGTTTTTTGGCATTGCATCTTTGAGTGTGCTTTTTGGCATTGCATCTGCAATGCTAATGAAACAAATTCATGTGTATGAGCCCCGGTTACTTACCTCTTTACCATCAAGTGCGCCGTTGGCTCGTCTGCCACTGAACCGCAACAAAAAATACTAGGTTTGATGTACAAGTAATATCAAATTAAAATTATTCAATATAATCATGTCACATATTGCAGTCTGTAAATCTTTTAAAAAAAGCAGTGAGACTGCAGTGCAGAGGTTTTCAGGACCACTGATATTTCTAAGTCATCCAACTTTTCGAAAATAATGTGTGTATTCATTTTTAATCTAAGAAGATTGTAGATTGTTGTAAGCTAATAATTAATGTAACACAAAATGCTCTAGACAGTTGTTTTTATTCCCTGCTATCATGAATCATGACGCTGACTAGCTGTCATTACCATGTATATATGACTATAAATACTACACTTATGATTAGTGATCGGATAATCGGATGCATATTTACCTAAAGTTGAGGTGTTGGCTATTATGGAATGCACTTTTGAATCAAAAGATCCCGGGATTATGGAATTGACAAATTTAGTTTTTTTTACTATAGAATCAAATGGGGTGTGGGTTTATTTACATATTTTAAGGTGTTGGCTATTATGGAATACACTTTTATATTGAAAAAATCCTGGGATTTCGGAATCGACAAAATTCGTTTCTTTTTATTATAGAATCAAATCGGGTGTGGGTATATTTACTTATTGTAAGGTGTTGGCTAATATGGAATACAATTTATATCGAAAATTCCTGGGATTTCGGAATCGACAAATTTTGTATTTTTATTATAGAATCAAATCGGGTGTAGGTATATTTACTTATTTTAACTTTTGTACAAAAAAAGCTCTGAAATAATAAAATCCTCTTAATTTTCTTCAATTTTCAAAACATTTATCTCAAATGAAGAATAAAAACCATTCAATCTCTTAATAATTATTAACTTTCAACAGCATCACCAACAAACTCCCGCTCTCAACTGACTCTGACTGACAGTATCGTAATAAACGACTAAGTTGAAAGTTTAGGATACATATTATATATATATTTCTTAATTAACACCCACTGCCTACCATTCCTCTTACACTCAACATACTTATAAATTGAAGGGGAGCTTAAAATTAACTAAGTAAATACACATTAATAATTATGTAATCCCGGCAACCAGTTTTTTTTTTAAATAAAAACTACATGTTAATGATGTCGTTTTCTCACCATGTTACAGAGTAGTTTCACATTACCGAATTTTCTGGAATCCCGGGATTTATATTTTAAAAAATATGTTTTAAGAAGCCGCTTCTATAATATCCGCGCCAAAAATGAACTTTAGGTGAATATCTCAGAACAGAAAAAACATTTTCTCTTCCGTGGTGAATATGCATCCAATTATCCGATCACTGCTTATGATACTAGATGGTGTTAGCGGTGATACTAATTAAATTTTAACCCATATTATACATTAGTTAAATATAGTTAGGTACCTGACATTAAATGCAGTTGTGGAACTGCTATACTGCTTAATCTATTCTTTGGATACTTGTGGATGTCTTCAAAATGTTTATCACAGACTCTTCTGTTGTGAAAGACAACATCAGCATCCAATGCAGCTATGTTACCACCAATACTTGAAACCCAAATACTGAATTTCTCAATACTTGTTTTAGGGTTTGGAAATCGGTGTAGAGTAACACCTGAGAAAAAAGAATAAAAAACTTGTAATATATATTATCAATATGAAAATTATATATTTATATAGCTAATATAATACCCTGCAACAACTCACCATCTGATCCCATACTGGGCAGAGCCTGTACTATAGTGACCAGATAACTGACAAACATATTATGTGTGTATATATATATATATATATATATACATAAATTACACTCAGGCACAGAAAAAATCATCTTGCTCATCCACAAAGATTTAATTTTTTTTTTTAATAACTTTTGTCTTAAAAAATGTATCTTCTTATCACATTTTTTATATGTCTGCATAAAATCTATTTAAATTATTTTTGTTCATTCTGATTTGATGAAAATCAGATATGTTTTCTCAACTCTTACAGACCAAACAAAAGAAAGATATTCATGTTTTTTATTAATATGATCCTGTTTCTGTTTATTATAACAGATTGTGATCAACCTAATCAGACCACAGAATTACTGTTGGCGAACCTGAGCTCACATGTGACTTTAAATAAACTCTGAGGGGAGGTTTTATCTCTTTATGCCTGCTTTCTGAAGAGTCTTTTTAATATGGCGAGAGGTGCTATTGCTAAATAAGTGGACTTCTTGGCAGTGCACCTCGTGCCATCAAAAATGGGATTAATTCACATACCTTAAGATCACTAAAGTTCCAACTATATGGGTTATAGAACTCCTTGTCCAGTAGGTATATACCAAAGCACAACAGTATCAGTTTCTTTCCTAAAGGGTTGGCAACGCGTGGGCGATACCTACTGTTTACCTTATGAGGGTCGTCCACATGTTCGTCACAATCCATAATAATTATATTCTACCACATTCACACAACACCTTCGAGTCCCAAACTAAGCAGAGGTTGTACTATGGGTACTAGACAATGGATATACATACTTATATATAGTTTTCTTTCTGTAAATTCATACATAGTATACATGGAAACAGCCAGACCAAGTCAAACATCCATGTTCACGCACACAAAATATTTGATTTGAGCGGGAATCGCTGCATAGTATAAATTGCTGAATTGCACAAATCTAAAAGAAAATACATACCATCCTTCGTAGTCACTTTGCAACCAGGCACGCAACAAGATTTCTGTGACATGGTTGACGTTAAAGTTTACTGATCACTATACGCAATTATGGGTCAAAACTCTTAAGGAGCGCCTCCTCCTATATACGAAGGTAATCTGTGAGAGCGCCTATGGGGTTGGGTTTCGAAACGAGTCGCCTGAATTTGAGGGTATTGGTGGTGTAGGGGGCTTAAGGGAGTTAGTTTTAATCCCCTAAAAGTGATTTTGGTTACCGGAGTTGCGTCTAAATATTTTTAAACAATTTCCAAAAATTCTTAAATACTTCGGCAATTATGCATAAAAACTACCTTCCGTTTGAACGTAGTTTTTATACATATACAGTTTTACAAATGGCATTTTTCACATTGGAATGATAATTTTGATAGCTGATGTCGTACACGGGTCGTACACGGATTGGTTACCATCAAGACAGGTGTTAGACAGGGATGTGTAGCGTCGCCGTGGCTGTTCAACCTCTTCATGGACAGTTGTTTGCAAGATTTGAAAAATAGTGACTGTGGATTAAGGATGAATGAGTTACTTGTCAAATGCCTCCTTTATGCTGATGATCAGGTTATACTTGCGTCTTCAGCGGAGGAGTTGCAGGAGATGGTAACAATCATGCATGGTGCGTTAGAGAGGAAGGGAATGAAAGTGAATGTAAGTAAAACGAAAGTTATGGTTTTTGAAAAAGAAGGAATGCGTTACGGCTTGTAATGTTATGATCGATGGACAGCGAGTGGAGCAAGTGAATGAGTTTGTATATTTAGGTACGCTGTTTACAAGAGATGGTAAGAATGTAGAAGATATTAAAAGAAGAGTTAATGCAGGTAATAGAGTGAATGGAGCTCTGAAGGCGTTTATGAATAGCCAAAACGTGTCCAAAAAGGCACGTTTGGCTGTCCATAGAGGGGTATTAGTACCTACTCTTATGTATGGTAGTGATAAATGGGTATGGCAGAAGAGTCATGAAAGTAGAATAAATGCTGTAGAAATGAGAGCACTGCGAAGTATGTGTGGTGCTTCTTTGACTGACAGAGTAAAGAATTATGTGATAAGAGAGTGTTGTGGGGTAAAAGAAGATGTAGTGACAAGCATCGAGAAAGGTATGCTAAGATGGTTTGGGCACGTGGAGAGGATGGATGACGAAAGACTGACCAAGCAGATATATAAGGCAAGTGTGGAAGGGACAGGACGAAGGGGAAGACCTAGGCGGACGTTCTCTGACCAGATTGGAGACATCCTACAAACAGGACAGGTTAGAAGCACCCTGAACAGAAGAGCATGCATGAGGAATCTGATGGGAATGAATGAAGCAAGAGAGATATGTCAGGATCGTTGCAATTGGCGCTCCGTAGTCTCTGCCTAACCCTCCGGGAAACAGGCGCGAGTCTATGTATGTATGTATGTATGATAGCTGATGTCAAATTTGTGCGGCATTGCTCGAGTCACGAGCTCACGAGTGCCTGCTGCCTAAGGTTAGGTGCGACTGTAATAAGTAACTAAATACACACATCAACAAAGTCTAGGGATATCTTAATCCTAAATTATTTACGAGTTTATAGTTTAGAACCTTGTTAGTTTCCACAAAAAGTTTATATACAGATTAAAAACTCTTTTATTCTATTTTCAAAATTTGAACATGGAAAGAAAAAAAACAAAATAATAAACAAAATATGGCGGCAAATTTGCTAGTAATTCGTTACATTAAAGAAAGTTAAAACTGTTTTATTATAATTATTAATGAAAAGGGTTTTTAATTGTTTTTCTTTTTTAATTTAACGTGACGTACGAACTTTAAAAGTCATGTCACGTCGTCATTTGAGTCGAGATGAAATGTTACGAGCCGTGGGCATGTTAGAAAATGGTGCAATTCAACGCGTCGTTGCTGAGGCCCTACATACCAGTCAAAATGTGATATCAAGGTTGTGGTCACGTTATCGCAGTACTGGAGATGTGGCCGAACAGCACACAGGTAGATATCGTGTTACTACGCAGAGACAGGATCGATTTCTCCAAATGACCGCCAGAAGACAACCCAATATCACAGCGCTGCAACTAGTGCAAAGGCTCCAGGAGGACCACCAGCTGCTGGTAAGCGACCAAACCGTGCGAAGAAGGTTACATGAAGTTGATCTTCATGCTCGAAGACCATTGCGTGTTCCAGCATTGCGACGTGGCAATCGCGGTCGGCGGCTTTCGTGGGCTCGGGAGTATTTACCATGGAGTGACGAACAATGGTCTTTGGTGCTGTTCACCGATGAGTCCCGGTTTGGGTTTCACCCGGATTCACGAAGAACACGCGTTTGGAGAGCTCCAGGGAGAGTTAGCCGTCTACGGCACCCTCAGGAGGTCCACCCATACCAAGGCGGGACAATCATGGTGTGGGCAGGAATTCGTCTTGGCGGACGAACCCAACTCGTTTGGATCCAAGGCAGCATGACTGCACAAAAATACCACGAGGAGGTAGTAGAGCCCGTTATTGTCCCACACAGAACTCAAATAGGCCATGAATTTCTACTCATGCACGATAATGCTCCTTGCCATACGGCGCGGCTGGTATCGACCGCTCTCCGAGAGCACGATATTCAAGTTTTGGATTGGCCTGCACAGTCGCCCGACTTAAATCCTATCGAGCATGCCTGGGACATGTTACAACGAAAAGCTTTGAGAGATTTTCCACCAAATTTGACGACTGAACAACAACTTTACGAACACTTGCAAAGGACATGGGACCTCATACCGCAGCAAGACATTGACAATTTAATTTTAATTATTAACAATCGATGTCGATGTGTAATCAATGTAAGAGGTGGCAACACTGATTATTAATGATTAGATTTTACAAGATTTTTTCCATTTTTATTAAAATTAATAGTTTTTTAAGAAGAAATGTTTGTTGTTATCATACTAATTTTCCATGATGATTAAAAAAAATATTTTTTTTATTTAAAACAAAAAAAACACGAAATGTTTTTTATTTTTATTAAAGACCTTAAAATAATCTATGATTCTTCTATTTACTGTATCAGAAAATTCTTCATAGATTTTTAGATATTTGATGAAATATAAAATATCTCTAGACTTTGTTGATGTGTGTAGGTTATGTTAGGTTCTCTTTTGACCCTTAATCCGAGAATAGGAGCACTGTTCGTCAACCTTAGTTTATTAAACTAGTGTGAAGAATGTGGATGTTGGCAGTGCCATACACACCGATGATTGGAGATATTTTTTTTCCGAGGAAACCAAGTATTTCCGGCAAGTGAAAATGGTGAGGGGAGGTTCCGAGACTTCCCCTCCTCCCGCCCCAATCACTCACAATCCCTAAAAACGGCGACGAATTTCGAAACCTTTCCCGCCTATGCTCTAGATTCACAGTAACTTCACAAAGTTTTTGATGTTTACAAATACGGCGACGCGAAGGAGCAAGCTCAAACTTAACGCGAACGTGTGAAAGTGTTTGTAACGCGATTCGACACAACTATACGGAGGAACATAGTTCAACTCAACGTAAATAGAAGGTACACATACGAGACAAACTAGAAAATTACAAATGCTGGGGCCACACTAACAAGAAATGACAATAATCATTGCTATAATGTACGTTTACCGTAGGTGTAGCCACGACGTAACGCAATAATTTGACAACGGCATTAACGTTTCCGTTTGGCTTTAGACGATAGCTCAAGTGGCGGTACATCAAAGAGACTAAAGCAAGAATTAATACGATGAAGCGGCCACACTACGTCTGTGTCAGTGTACGTCGCGCGTCTTGAGCGCGACGAGATCGCACGTGTTTGTTTTTACTACTACCCCGACCGCACGCACTATGGCTAACGTGCGTGGAGTAGCGAGAAAGTAATTGCGTTTCTCGAGATTCTGCAAACCATGTTTGTGGGATCCGAAACTCAAATTCTTTACACTTCTTTGTGTCCTTTTTTTCTTTTTCTTCATGTGCCATCTCCATCCCAGAGGTCGGCGACCAGTTGACCATATATTGTCCTCTCTTCCGTCATGCGAATTAGTGTCTCTGTACTCTCTGCCTTCAACCAGTTTCTCAAGTTTCTGGTCCATGAAATTCTTCTTCTACCCCTATCCCGTTTACCCTAAATTTTTCCTTCTATAATTACTCTTAATAAGTTGTATTTATGATTTCTATATATTTCCAAAATAGGCTGCTTTCCTCTTTTTGATCGTTGTAACTACTTCCATATCCTTTTTCATTATATTTAATACTTTTTCATTAGTTATTCTATCCGTCCATTTAAACATGGAGAACACAGTGTGGAGGATAAAGGTGTGGTGTTCCCTCCAACTAGAGGGAGGAGCCTCTAACCAAGCTGGGTGGTCGTGCTTGGTAGCCTGCAGGCCGACGGACATACTTTTGAACTTGTATATTTATATGCCGCTTGGCTCGCGAAAGTTGATATCGCGGTTCAGGATTGTTTGAATTTTTCCCGCGTTGTTAGGTGGCGAGTGGCGAGGTAATTCTTTCGTCATTGGTTAGATGGCGTTGTGCGGGTGTTATGTAGCTGGCCGCTACATCACTAAAAGACCGGAGGTCGTTCTTGAAGGTGATGGTCAGTTGTCGAGGCTTCTGAGGAGCGTGCCAGTAGAAAGTCTGTAGTCGCTTGTCGCAGTGTGCTTCGCAAGTCCCACGGTGAGTCGGGGAGAGGTTGCGAAGGTGATGTGCAGTCGGTGATGAACAGTAGGCGATGAGCAGTGAGCGATGAGCAATGAGTGTCCCACAGTGAGTCGGGGAGTTGCTGCGTAGTGGCTGCGTCGTGGCTGCGTAGTGCTGCGAAGTGGTTCCGTAGTGGCACTGCTGCGTGGACGGGAGCGATGTGCGCTGCTTACGAGGACCGTGTGTGCAGTGAGGTGTGCCGTGGCGCTGGAGAGGCTGGCTGGGGGCGACTTGATTGCTGACCATCAGGTGAAGTGCGAAGTGAGGCTAAGTGGAGATGACGACGATGGAGCGGCTGCTGATCTGACCGGTGGAGGGCTTCTTAAAACGTGATCTGTCACGTCGGGAGGCTGCTGGTAATCTGACCGGTGAGGGCTGCTTCAGATCACGTCGGGAGCTGCTGGTAATCTGACCGGTGAGGGTTGCTTCAGATCACGTCGAGGTCACCAATGTGGAGGATAAAGGTGTGGTGTTCCTCCAACTAGAGGGAGGAGCTTCTAACCAAGCTTGGTGTTCGTGCTTGGTGGCCTGCAGGCCGACGGACATACTTTTGAACTTCTATATATGCCGCTTGGCTCGCGAAAGTTGATGTCTCACTGTAATCTCATGTTCCGGTTCCCATGATTCGTGAAGCCAGCATCCAAGATATTTATATTTACTTTTATAGATGATGGTACGGAACCCTTCGTGCGCGAGTCCGACTCGCACTTGCCCAATTTTTTATTATCTATTTAAACTTATTGAATTATTACCGAATGAAGAAAAAAGGATACAACATCTTCAGTAGTGGACTCTATTAAATTAAAATTAAATAACACAAGTTTGGAAAATGTTCATAAATGAACATTTTCCAAACTTGTGATGTTGTATCCTTTTTTCTTCATTCGGTAATAATTCAATAAGTTTAAATAGATAATAAAAAATTGGGCAAGTGCGAGTCGGACTCGCGCACGAAGGGTTCCGTACCATCATCTATAAAAGTAAATCACGTTCGTTGTACTCGTATGTATACTTAAATACAAGTTTTTACCTGTTTATTAAGATCAAGTAACAAATTGCTTAAAAAATACGTTTGTTGTATGGGAGGCCCCCTTTATTATTTATTTATTTTTAATTTAATTATATATTTTGAAAGGTAATATACAACTACATATTCTGTGAAAATTTAAAGCGTCTACCTGTTACAGTTAGTAATTTTGAGCAAAATATACAAAAAAAAAACATATTTTTTGTATCCCCATTAATATTTTTTTTTTGGTATTTGTTGTTATAGCGGCAACCGAAATACATAATATGTGAAAATTTCAGCTTTCTAACTATCACGGTTTATGAGATACAGCCTGGTGACACACAGACAGACAGACAGCAGAGGCTTAGTAATAGGGTCCCGTTTTTTACCTTTTAGGTACGGAACCCTAAAAATCCCACTCATGAAATACAGAACTCTGTCAACATCCATCTTGCTTCATGCAACTAAAATTAACGCCGTTTTTATTGCCAATGATGGGCGTTCACGTTGACATTTCAAGTGTAGCCACCTACTTTAGGACATTAAAAATTATAGCTAAAGAGTTTGTTTGTTTGGTTGAACCAGCTAATCTCAGGAATGACTGGTGTTTTTTGTCAAGGAAGGCAATAGGCTAAATAACATCACGCTATTTTCAATAGGGGAAATTCGCGCACAATGGCTAGTATAGTATATAGTTAGCATATAAATACCTCCACTTTCCCTACACCCAGGAACACAGCAATGTTTGTCAGACGGCCATAGTTTGACATAGCTATCGCTCGAATCTGTTGTCTGAAAATCATATCAACTATTATCATCAATATTTGTGTCAACTTGCATATGGAGGAGGAATAATAAACAGTTAATCCATAACAGGTTATTTGCAGAAAACATACAAATTGCACCAACTGGAGTCCAAGTGTAGAATATTAAAACAAGTGGATTAAAAGTATAATAGGGTATTTGACTAAAAAAATCGAATTAGTCCGTCAGTTAGATTATCAAAAAATATTGGATATGTATTTTTTGTTTTATCAAATCAGTAAAAAATTACGAAGATAAAAGGCATCAAAGATGGAGAAACGTCTAAGAGTGGGGGCTTGTAACGTCACTTGCCAGGAAAAAGTGTACTGGCAAGTGACGTCACACGAGTTTTCAGCGAAGTTTGTAGTCTTCATTTTTTGTTTACGTGACTAAAGAAAATATACGTGTCCAATATTTTTTGATAATGTAACTGACGGACTTAGAATTTTTTAGTCAAATACCCTATTATTATACAGTCAGGTTGGATAACTATGAAGGTCAGGGTAACATTGAATGAGCCATTTTTATATATTTAACATGTTTAAAGTAATAAGTATTTGGGCTTATTTCAATCATACTTCAGTTAAAATCAAAATAAACTGAAAGTTTAAAAAGCATAATAAAAAAATTAAAATGGCTCATTCAGTGCTACCCTGACATTCAAAGTGACCCGACTTGAATGTATGTTGGTAAAAATTTCGAAATATGTCGTCATTTTAAGGGGTTGTGAGTGGTTGAGGAGGGTTCGGGTCCTCCCCTCGCCTCGCCTCGCCGGAAATACTTGGGTTCCCTTAGAAAAATAGAAATTATATGCTCTCCAAACATCAGTGTGTATGGTGGTGCCAACTTCCACAGTCTTCACACTAGCTTAATAAACTGAGGTTGACGGAGCCCTGCTTGGCAAGGCTCCTATTTCGGATTAAGGGTCAAAAGAGAACCTAAGATTTGATGATGATTTGTAACCTATTTAGTTACTTTAATTACAGTCGCATCTAACCTAACCCTAGGCACTCGAAAGCAAAGTAATGACGCACAAATTTGACATTAGCTGTCAATATTAGCGATGGGCGATGTCGAGATGTTTGTCCAGTCGAAACAATCGCAGTCGTTAAAATTTTTCATCGAGTCGCCGATTGTCTCGGTCTGTCATCAAACAATCGAGATGTTTTTCGATTGTTCCGAGTGAACATCATCAACTCATACACGACTGTACTAGAAATG
Organism: Euclidia mi; assembly: GCA_944739405.2. Classification (NCBI taxonomy): domain Eukaryota; kingdom Metazoa; phylum Arthropoda; class Insecta; order Lepidoptera; family Erebidae; genus Euclidia; species Euclidia mi. The sequence goes on along the minus strand of OX123205.2, from coordinate 38,303,737 downwards.
TATCTATGCCAGTGACGATGATCCTAGCCGTCTGTCATTGATTAATTGAATCAGTACTAACTATTAGTAGTTAATAAATACTTAAAAGACTGATTGACATCGATATGAGTTTGTATTATTAACTCCCGCCAACCAACACCATGTTAATATCGCATTAAAACTATATAACTCCATTGATATTTAAGAGTCAGAGTCGAAAATCAGCGAGTCAAACGACTTGCGACGATTCCAGTCGATGCGACTGCTGTTTACGATTGTGGCCGAGTTGATCCTTTCAAACATCGCATCATTCGCATCGGTACCCTAGCGACTACGCGACACCGCGAGTTGACTCGAAACCATCGACTGGGCGAGAGTAAACAATCGCAAGTCATCGAGATGTTTGAACAATCGAAACAATCGACTTGAACTTCTCGTCATCGCCCATCGCTAGTCAATATCATCCATCCAAGATGGCGGGTTGCGTTTCATTTCACGTTTTTGACATAAAACCTAAAAATTACTTTTGAAAAACTGTACTAAAGTATAAAAATTACGTTCCATTTTGCATAATTGCCAAAGTATTTAAGAATTTTTGGAAATTGTTTAAAAATATTTAGACGCCGGAGTTGCATCTTAATATAAGCCAAAATTCCTTTGAGGTGATTAAGACTAATTCCTTTAAGTCCCCTACACCACCAATACCCTCAAGATCAGGCGACTCATTTAAAAATTTTTTTTTACGTCTAGAGTTGATAGATTCTGAAAAATTATTAGGTATTATTAATAATGTCATTGTCATTTTGCTTTTACAGAAAGATACATTCAGGTTTTTTTTTTCAACAATTCCAAAAGACTTACATAGGGTAATGTGATAGAAGTAGTAAAACTCGGTTGAATTCTGTCCTGTTCAGCATCAGGAACAGCGTGTCTGTTCAACTTCTTTACAGCAAAATTGGTAAATGCTGTTTTATGAAAATGTATGTCACACAACATTCTGTGTTCGGCATACAACTTCTGCTGAAAGTCTATTGAAGACCATGCAGCTTCAGGGAAACAAAATCTGGCCCACAGTTCACAACTGAAAATAAAAGAAAACTTGTTAGTGATCGGTCACATAGGTAGTCAATAAGATTTTTAGGTTATGTTTATATTTGATTTATGTGCTCTTACCGCTGTGTATTTGTTGGTCCAGGATTAGGGAATCGGTACAATTTAATATCAGGGTCTACAGAAGGTGACCGCCCACATTTGAGACATTTACGTCTAAGGTTATCGCCCATGATAGGAAATGCAACCACCGACGAAAAACAAAGTGTCTTTATCACAAAGCGTCTCTATCACAAATAGCTAAGACAACACCACTTTTGACTCAACACACTTAGGGGTTGATTACACCTAACGAGTACAGTGGCGAGTCAGTGTCCTCGGCCGAGTACTCAGTTGGTATAAACAGTTTAACGAGTGCTCGGCCGAGTGCACGGCCGAGCAAAGAGGCGAGAGAGTCACTAGAATCCCAATCTGTTTACTAGGCCGAGTACCCACCTCCCCGCATCATTTGTCTACCCCCGCAGCGACTCGGTATACCGCTCGGCACGTATGGCACGTATGAACACGCTCTCGATTGTCACTCGGCCACTCGCCACTCGTTCGTTCGTTATGTTTGTTTATGTTTTTGTTTTCAAATTATCCTAATCTCAATTAAAATGTCCGTTAATAACAAATGGAGCATGGAAACATCAATAAAATTCATTCAGTGTTACAAAATACATGAATGTTTGTGGAATTTTTCTACAGTCATTCTCAAAAGTGCCTTGAATTCTTTGGGATCTTCTGACTGCAATTCATTAAAAAGGCAATTTGTTGCTCCAAGGGCATTTCGCCTTAACATCCATGTTCTAGTCCAAATTCTTCAGTCTTCATCTTCTAATAAATCCCACATTTCGTTTATTATAATGTCTGGTAACAGCTGGTTAAAAACTTTATTAAATTTTTATTTTTTTTGCGATCCATTGCAGACGTAAGCGTGATCAAAACTAAACTGTCTCGCCACTATAGTAAATACGTGTGACCACCCACTCGGTTCGGCGACTCTCTCGGCCGAGAGCGCATTTACTGACTCGCCACTGTACTCGTTAGGTGTAATCAACCCATTACGGAGCCGAAAGTGCTCAACTCGACGTAAAAGCGGAAAAAAGAAACGGTTAATCGCAAAAGCAAAAGTACAAACAACGCGGCCGTCGATCGTAAATAAACAAACAACCACAGCACAGATCACAACCACAGACAGAACAGACTATTACAGACCAGTGTTGCCATACGAATACGATGACAGATCTATAAAGAACAATGGCAGAATTTGGTCTGGGTTTGTTGCAGTGACAATACTAATAATATAGACCTGAAATGTTTGACTATAGAAAATACACTTATACAAATATGAGGCATATCGACACCGAAGTCATAAAAATACTGTCATCTCTGTTTAACTTACATAATGTTGCATAAGTGAAAAGAGATAACATGCTTTTTGACAGTTACTATAATGGCAATCCTTCATTCCTAGCGTCTTTGAAATACCTAGATGCGGCCGGGTCGCCATTTTATCCGCTTGCTGTTTGTCAACAAGTTGGGGTACGTCGACTGTCAAATGCTCTTGAGCTATTCATATATTTTGTGAATTTTGGAGTAATTTTGCTGTGTTATTGGGTTTTAACGCGATAGTGGTACAGTGGTAGTGGTAAACCTTCAATTGCAAGATGCCCAATTTGCAATATAATCGGTTATGGCATGAAAAGAAGCAGAAATCACGCGAATATAACCTTGCACCAGTAAGTACTTAATTTCAGCTGAAATATCTTTGGATTTAGATAATGAATAAAAGATACTGCATTTTTTTAAGAGTATCAACAGTTACGCATTCATATTTTCCCTTTTTGCCTTTATTATCCACGATAAACTTTATGAAATTATTTTGTTGTTATTGTAGGAATAGAGTACCTACTGCATGTATGATATTTTATATTTATCGATAATACTGTATTATGGTTACTTATTGATTTTTTTACTTTCAAGGCTGCCTGCCAACAAAGGAAAAAAGAAAATTTGGCTGGAAACAATCGGTGTTGAAAATTTAAGGATGTCAACAAAAACAATTTATATTTGTTCTCTTCACTTTGAAGAATCTTGTTTCAACCGGACTCTAAATAAAGTAACATTGCGTATACCATCACGGACCTTATTGGTAAGTAACATTACTTATTATAAATTTGTTCAACATGATAGAGTATTGGCTGCTATGATGGTGATATCCTCATTGCAACTTTTGTATAATGGGCACAAATAGTGATGTATAAAAGAATGTGTTTGAGTGTGGTCCGTAGCTACTCGAGAACCTAATTAGCAGACACAACAGAATTTTATTGTTATAGTGTCTGGCTAAAATTTGAGCCGCTGGGGCTAAAGTGGTTAGATTAATTGCCAAAATAAAACTGAACATGTGCTTAATTGGTTGTGTGTTGCTCCGTGGCCGGACCACAGTTTAGTACTCAGATGCTAAAGTTTGAAATAATACCTACCTAAAGACTTCTTTCATCGGAATATATATATATTCATATATAATATATATAGACAGTTGACTCCACAGTGTTTCTAGGCATTATATTAGATAATAAGTTACAATGGGGTGCACATATAGCATGTCTTGCAGGTAAGCTCAGCTCTGCAGCGTATGCTGCCAGAAAAATTAGACAACTTGCTGATGTCGACATAGGTTGTCTAGTTTATTTTAGCTATTTTCATAGTGTCATTTTCTACGGCAACTTGTTATGGGGCAATGCTGCGGATATTCAGAATATCTTTGTTCTACAGAAACAAGCGGTACAAGCAATATACATGTTAGGTAGGTGCAAAAGATACTCTTAGGGAACGCTTTAAGTCTATAGGAATTCTAACAGTAGCCTGGCAGTTTTTATTTGCTAATATATTGTATATTAGGCAAAATATAGGTTTATTTACTACAAAAAGTGACATACATAATATGAATACTAGGAACAGACATAAGTTATATGCTCCTTATCATTGTTTACATAAAGTTAACAATTCTTTTGTAGGGCTAGGTATTCGTATTTACAATAAAATACCTATTAGTCTTTTAGAATTACCATTTAATATGTTTAAAAGTAAGATAAAAGACTGCCTTACTAGGAAAGGTTATTATACTGTTAATGATTATTTCAGTGATAAGGATAGATGGTCACTTACACTAGACAACTCATGATCTACTACTTATTTAGAATTTATATAGATACTTAGCATTTTTCAGTTTATTATTATATAACATAACATTTCTAGTTCTTTTAAATTATTATTCGTTTATTATAATTAGGTCATTCCACTTACTACATTTACATTTGCATTGTTGTTTCACTAATTTTATTAAAATTTACTGGACTGTAAGATGAAGATAACTCGTGATCACTTACTTCGTCAAATTAACTACCTATTCTTAGGTAGATAGGTAAACAAAACCCAAAAAGTGCTTTTTTTTCAAAATCATTGTTGGCTATATAAATAAAAGTTTATAGATAAAGTCCAGGTCATTTTATAAAGTACTTATAATGCAGTTTTTCTTGGCATAAAGAAATAAAGAATATTTCGTTATATTTGCTGAAAGTAATCCTCCCTAGCCATACACACGTACTTTTAAGATGAATTAATCAAAATGAATAGTTTCTTGAAAGACAAGTATCAACGAAGAGTAGAGAAAAGGTACTATTATATAAAATGATTTATGGATAGTTATTTTTAAATATTGCAAAATTGACTTGCTGCAGAGTATACCTTCCAGCGGACCACAACCTACAACCAATAACTCCTTAACTAAAGGGGTGTATTGGACCATATTTGTCGTATGCAAGGTACTCTTTAAGTAGTTTTTTCGGGGTATAGATTTATTAATATTTCATTATACGCTATTTAATTTGAGGTGGCTCGGCCAGAGAGCACTGCTTGGCGGCCGGACCACATAAGTAGTTGATTTGAAAGATATCTCTTGAGGTACTCAAAATATGAACATATATATTCCGATGAAAGTAGACTTTAGGTAGGTATTATTTCAAACTATAGCATCTGAGTACTAAACTGTGGTCCGCCCACAGAGGAACACACTAATTAGTTACAAAAAAGAAATGTTTATGATAGTACATTTATGATATTCCTTTTTTATGGAACTTATAAATGTTTTGAAAACAAAATAATGTCACCCATACTCTTGTTTTTGAATAGTACTTTACAGTTTACTTTGAAAAAGTATTAATACAGTAGGTTACAGTTGGTAGATTCTTCTCAACCCACCAATTGCAAATGACCTATAAACCTATTAATAAAATCAAGAAATATAAAAAACGTTAACAATTTTATTGCTTGTTTACAGCCCGTGACTCCATTAAATGTGCCTGGCATTTTAATGGAAAATGACCAAAATCAGACAAGCTCACAATCAATATCTGGATGTAGTGCTCATAATAAGGTAATTTTTTTTGGGTAGTATTTAACTCTTCCTCAATATATCTCTGATGTCTGCCAAACAATATTCCTTTATTTCACCAAAAATACTAATTGCACACCAAAATATACTCACTAAAATATTTCATAAAGAACACCTGTTTATTGACCGTTGAAAATCTGTAATTATAAAAGTAATCCTTTCAATGAATAAGAAGCAATTCATATTTTAGTATTACTCAACAAACAAATACTTTAATAAGCTGAGTTGACGGAGCCCTGCTTCGCAGGGCTCCTATTTTGGGTGCAGGGTCACAAGAGAACCTAACATAACCAATTAAGTTTTCTGAGTGGATAAGTTTCCTAAGCGGACGAGACTTTTAAATGATATTTTGTATAACGATCGGCATATTATTATTTGGTGTGCAATTAGTATTATAGTGAACGAATAAAGTATTTTGCGTAACGCACTTCAGTGTGTGTTACTTTTTATGCTATAGGATCACCTTCTTTTTTCTAAGTTTTGTAAAATATTTGAGTATTTACTTTTCTGTTTTTTACCATTCAGTATCAACCTGGAGAGATTTTAAAGAGGAGTGGCATAGTTCAAGCCTCGTGTTTAGTCACCAGCCCCTCCACTGCGCCCGATTTAGCCGCTACAACCTACGATGCACCAGGATTAGAAGCTAGCACCTACGATGCGCCCGATTTGGCCGCCAGCACATCTACTGCGCCCGATTTGGCCACTATCACCTACGCTGCACCAGGATTAGTCGCTAGCACCTACGCTGCGCCCGATTTGGCCGCTAGCACATCCGCTGCGCCCGATTTGGCCGCTAGCACATCCGCTGCGCCAGATTTGACCGCTATCACCTCCGCTGCGCCACATTTCGCACACCTAGCAGTATAATGACACATCTACTTTTTTCTTATTTTACAGAAATGAGGGTCAAAGATTTTACAAATGTTTGAAACGAAGTTATGACTTCATTTTACGTTATATAATGAATTTTATGGTTTTAGCAACTAGTATAGACCTTAATAGATACTTAGGGATAAAAAATACACTTCAGGTTTCCAGGAGTTGCTTCATAACAGTCAAAAAAGAAGAAGAGCCATGCAATTGTGCCGTTATACTTTTAAAAACTTCCAAAAATGTCATATATGCCCCCAAAGCCATTATTAAACAGGATTTGAAAACCAAGAAATAAAGACATTTGCTTAATAGAAAACAACAGTTTTTATTTGAAATCAACATGCCTACATAGGCTGCACTAAAAGTATCGGGAATGGAATATTTCCACTGTTCCTGTCATATTAAAATATTTTTAATTGAAAACTCCTTGGTTTTAAAAATCGAATACCATTTATTTATTTAAAAAAAGATTCTCGGTCTTGTCACAAGGTTTTGTCAAACTTGTTTAGTCGTTGAGAAAATGGAATTGATTCGAGAAAATTCAAGAGCGATGATTTATTATGACTTTTGAAGTGGTTTAACACAAAAACAGTGTGTTGATCGGATGATTTCTGCATTTGGTGATAAAGCCCCATCCAAAACCACAATTCATCGTTGGTTTGCTGAATTCAACGTGGACGTGTCAAGCTCAGTGATGATCTCCGTCAAGGTCGTCCAAAAACTGCAGTCACCCAAGAAAACGTTGATGCTGCGCGTAAGCTGATTGAGGCAGATCGACATGTGACATACCGCGAAATTCAGGCAACTTTAGACATTGGCATGAGTCAAATAAAAATAATCTTGCATGAACAATTAGGTGCATAGGGTTCCCACCAAGAACTTAGGGTCCCAAGGCAACCTCACCTGCAAGTGGTGCACCTGCCGATCAACGGACGAGGCTCTGGCAAACAAAATATCCCGATAAGCGGCAATAGTCTCGCCACCTATTACGTGGGATCAAAACACTGGCGAAAAGTGGGCGTTTAATATGCCTCTGCCTAAACAGGCGTGACTCTATGTATGTATGTATGAACAATTAGGTGTAAAAAAGTTCTTTTCCCGATGGATACCGCATTCGCTCTGTGAAGAGCAAAAAGCGGCTCGTGTTACTTGGTGCGTCGGAACTCTCGAAAGATTCTACACAGGATCCTCAAATGCTGTATACAACATCATATCAGGTGACGAATCCTGGATATACGCGTACGAACCCGAAACAAAATACCAGTCACGAGTTTGGGTGTTCGAAAATGAGTTAAAGCCAACAAAAATTTTTCGTTCACGGAGTGTTGCAAAAAAATGGTGGCCACGTTTGTCTCCAAAACCGGCCATGTTATGACTATTCATCTTGAGGGACAAAGAACGGTTAATGCAGAATGGTATGCTAGCATTTGTTTGCCACAGGTCGTTTCTGAACTCCGTAAAGAGAACTGCAACCACCGCATCATCCTCCATCACCACAATGCGAGTTCTCACACCGCGCACAGAACAAAACAGTTTTTAGAGCAAGAAAACATAGAATTATTAGACCATCCGCCGTACAGCCCCGAGCTAAGCTCTAGTGATTTCTATACTTTCCCTAAAATAAAGAATAAATTGCGTGGACAGAGATTTTCATCACCTGAAGAAGCTGTGGACGCCTACAAAACAGCCATTTTGGAGACGCCAACTTCCGAATGGAATGGTTGCTTCAATAATTGGTTCCATCGTATGGAAAAATGTGTCAAATTTTGCGGAGAATACTTCGAAAAGCAATAAATACATTTTTAAATAGTAATGTTGTGTCACTTCCTTGATTCCCGAAATTTTCAGATCTTTTTAATATTCGTATTTGTAATTTTATTTAAATAAATTAATATACTTACTTACATAAAAAGTTTAACTAAAATATTATAATAACCTATATTTGGCTCGTGAAACGTTAAGAAATAGTCATCATCAAACTATAATAAATAAAATAAAGAATAATCACGAATCTTCTCTTAATTTTATTGTAAACGTAGGTAATAATCATATTTTTTTTATCATCATATTATGGTGAGATAGTTACTCTCCGTTCTAAAAACAAAAGCACTTAAAAGTTTGGCAGTTTAAGTTTAGATAAAGGTACGATAGTGAAATCCAGATCCAAATCAAGGTTTACCTTACTGCTCCGAAATTTTAAGGAAGTTTACTTTACCTTTAAGTATCTTTATTAATTAACTAAGCAGTAAACAAAACTATAAGCATTGCAAGCTTTGTCTCTCTGTAGTTACCTGTGAGTTAGATTTGCGCATGGAATAAATAGCGATGTCACATTCCTTTGTCTAATGTGCCATTTTGCCAAATGTGTTTTGAATTTTTTTTTAATGTCTACTAACTTACTACGTTAATAAAATGTCACATTTGCCACTTACGCCAAGACAGATTTAGAAGCGATTGCACCTCGCCCGGCACAACTGACAAATAAGCCGTTGTTATGCGCGGAAGCGGGGGGAACGTACTAAGTACTACATTGACACTTGACGCCCTTTCTCAACAAATAGGAAAACTAACACCGTGCCGTTTTACCACTTTATAAATTATACACTTTTTAACACTTAGGCCATAAAAACTCAATTTCGCTTTTTTGTAAAATGTGCCATTATACTGCTGGGTGAGCGATTTATCGGTATGACTACCTTCTGTTTTTCCTGTCATCATTGTTTGCACATTTGATCTCCATGATAACAACTCATCAACTGAATTGAGATTGGGTGGGAGATATCTCTCGCTAGTTTTTAATATCTGTTTATTTTGAATCCTCAACAAAGGTTATTCCCATAATAGATAAAGGACACATTATTTGGGTTGTAAGATGGATCTATTAAAACTTACTTTTATTTCATTTGATTTCAGGTACACGCAATTAAAATGATTACAAAATTAAAGGCCAAATGTGAACAAATGTCTTTATTTATTGAATATTTTTTATTTTATACTTTTAGTTGATTACCAATGTTTTTTCTTTGTTTGACCATGTATAACTTTTTATAGAGTAGTCCAAATTTGATTATTCTCTTTTTATTGAAAAGGCTACACCCTGAAATTGACCGTCGCCTAGGAGGCGGTTAAGAAACTTTCTCGTTGTATTTTTTTATTATTATTACGTAATTTTTTTTAAACTTTTGTACCCTTTAATTTTATGCCCATAATAAAGTAAGTATTCAAAAACAATAAAAATTGTTTCTTTAACTACAATGGCTTCGCATCGCACAGCCACCATGTTTGATTTTTTAACGTCGCCTATCTAAGAACACATGTAAATCCGTTCAGCGAATCTGGGAGATATGAGAATATTACATACATACAGGAAAAGCGCGCAAAACATAACCTTTCCTTGGCAGGCAGGTAAAAAAGCAGGAAAGTTTTTATTGGGGAGAACATATCCTTCCCTGGCTTTTGAGAGCTCCAGTAGTTACTAGCTAAATAAAAATATAAAAGATATTTGGCAACTTCTTTGGTTTTAATCATATTTAAGTTGAATTAAATGATGTATCTTATCAAGGTACATTATTTAATTCAACTTTTGTGGCCACAGCTGAATCAGCTGATGTGAGTATAAACACTTTATTCAGTGTATCAACACCACATACTTATTACTCAAAACTATTTGATTAGGTATTAACAAATTTAAATTTTACACCCGATCATAAATAAATAAAATAAATCACTGACACTGCACGTAGAATCAGCATGCTGAAATGGTAGTGGGCCCGGGGCCGGCCATGTCTGTAGACAAATAGTCGGTCGATAGAGCCAGACATGTGTTGGAGTGGAGACTGTGTATGGGCAAACGATGCGGCACGATGGACCGACGATTTGAAGAGGGCGGTTGGCAGCGGATGGATGCGGGCTGCTCAAGACCGGGATGTTTAACGCTCTTTGTGGGACGCCTACGTTCAGCAGTGGATGGCAATTGGCTGAATGATGGTGATAATGATGATGATGAAATGAAATAAATGACTATGACTAAAAAAAACACATTTTATTTAACCCTAGAAGCCCAATCTAGGTAATTTTTACCTATACGAAAACTAATAATTGCTGTCTCTTTCGCACACTTCTTTCGATCGCCGTGATTGATCGAACCAACTTAGTACAGCCCGCGAGCCAACAGGAGACGGCCGTATTGCCTTGGTAAGTACCTCCATATTGTAGATATCGTAATGTTGTAGGTCAATTTGGCCTATGTTTAGGCTTTGTGTAACTTTTACACTGGTTTTGAGTTTTTGGGGATAGTTATTTTAGGAGGATTTAACGTTATGTTTTAGTTTGTTTTTAAAAAATAAATATTGTTTGCTTATATTATACACTGCCATAACAAGCTATCTAACAAAGAAAAACCGCTAAGTCGCAAAAACTTTATGAAAAAATTGAGCACTGATTTGACTCGGCCATGGATGCAACAGCGTCTGGAAGCCCCTACATTGAAGCGTTCCGTACGTGACAATATCACGAATATCCTTCAAAAGGAGCCGCAGCCATTGCCAGAGAATACCACAGAAGAACCAGAGCCAAAAAAGCGTTGCTATTGTGGTTATTGTTCTTATAAAAAACAGCGAAAGACAAATTTGCAGAGTACAAAATGCAAAAGAGCAATTTGTCGTGAGCACAATATTGACATGTGTCATAACTGTTTATAATGTGATAATTATTGTACGAAACTTGTTGATTGTTTTGAAACATTTATTAATTAGTTAAAAAGAGAAGATTTTATGTTGATTTTTCTTTATATTTTTAGTTTATAAGAAGAAAACCGGAAGGGTCTCATTTTATGCCAAATTTTTATATGTTTATGTATTTTTGTATTTTCAAAGATATAATAAACAGATATTAATATAATTATGCGTTTTTTAATTTCATGAATAACCAATAAAAATAAATAATAACGAAAACTAGTCAATTTAACATCATAAACTATCTTATACGTGTATTTATTTATGTAGGTAAATTTGACCTATGATTGGGCTTTTTAGATAGCAAAATATGATTGGGCTTCTAGGGTTAAAAATACATTATGTCCATTCTTTTCTCCCATTAGGATTTACCGGTAAAATCTTAGATTGACCGCAGTTCGGACTTTTACAGTATATACCTATAAGTGAAGCTAAGAAATGTACCTATGTTTAAAATACCTACCCATTGATATTGTAGGTACTATGCGTTTCAAATAAGAATAGGAATGTCAATGACCGCTATCTGTTAAATTTCACTTGAAAAGTACGATTTGCAAAGAAGCTTATTTGCAAATCAATAAGTTTTACATCAAATTAAAATAAAAACGTTAAATAAGTATTAGTTTATTAAATAATATTAATATTTGATTAAAGTCATAATTCGTATCCAATATTTCTTAGTCAAAACGCATAGTACCGTGGTGACTATATGAAAACATTCCTATAATCTTTTATCGATGTTATTGTAGACAAATATCGATATGGGCAGCTCTATTGGCCGCCATTTTTTCCTCTCAATAATGTGTACAGTCCATTCACAGTTATTTTACCTCTGACAGATGTCGGTGTTTATTTTCTTTATGTTGAAATTGTACTCTGTGATGACAGGAATGTAATATAAGGTTACCCGTGCATAACATTTTACCCAATATTAGTGGAAATGCTTCAAAAATTCAAATGCTTGAAGCTCATGGCCGCAAAGTGATTAGATTACCGCCGTACCACTGCGAGCTAAACGCAATTGAACTTATGTGGAGTCTCATTAAAAGGCGAGTCACAAGCAAAAATTTAGGACAAGAGGCAACCTACATTGTGAATTTAGCTGAAGAAGCTTTTCAATCTATCACTGCAGAAGACTGGCAAAAACAATGCAAATATGAGCGCCACATTGAAGACAAGCTTCGTGAAACAGATGGGTCTACGGATGCTGAAATGCACAGGTTCATAATAGAATTAAATTCTGAGTCTGATACAGAATATGACAGCAGTTACGAATCATCATAACATTGGCAGTCCACATGGATTATTCTTATAGACTCACGCCTGTTTCCATGCAGGGGTAGGCAGAGGTGTAATATTACACCCACGTCATTCTTATTCAAAATAAATATGAAAATTAAATTTGCAGTTTTTGTATTTGATAATTAGAACCCCACGTTGGCGTAATTATGATGCTTTTACCTTTATGTAATAAATAGACAACATTTTTATGATAACTACTTATCTTCATAGGAAATTAGTTATTTCGTAAGAAAATAAATGTACATGCATATAGCCATGCCAATATCAAGAGGTTTTGTTCCAAACATTACTTCCAAATATTTAATACGATCGCTTAGGCAATAAAAAATAAGTACATTTTTAGCAATAATGTATATTTAAAATGGGAGTATTATATACCAAATATAGCAACACAACGCCCAGGTTGGCCAATCTAAAGGGCCCAGTACACAATGGTCCATGATGGGCCACTGCAGGCCATCGCCCGCCATTGTGTGAACATGCATCGCCATTACCGTACGCAACGGCGATGGCCTGCAGTGGTCCATGATGGGCCACTGCAGGCCATCGCCCGCCACGATCACTTGGTGTTCACACAACGGCGCATGTGGGCGCATGGCTCATTGCTGCCTGGTGAATCAGTTGCGATGGACGTGGAAGTAATTGCGGCCGCGGCTATCTAATCTTGCGATTAATCTCAAAAAATCTTTCTCTATTAGATAGCCTCCCTCTATATAATAGACTATATTACATCACGCTATGAGCCACGAGAGCGGACAAAGACTTAAATAACGCGGGTGTAACCGCGGGCTCATCTAGTATATTTATACATATTATATACTGCCTCCGTGATCCAGTGCATAGCGTATGTGACTACTGATCGGAGGTCCCGGGTTCGATTCCTGGATGGGACAAAAGCGTTACTGGGTTTTCCGAATACTCAGTAGCAGCCCGGAGTCTGGTGATGTGCCCGGTAACGGCAATAGGCTCGCCCTCTATTACGTAGGACCTAAAAATTCATGACTTAATGTGGGTGTAATATTTACACCTCTGCCTACCCCTTTGGGGATACAGGCGTGAGACAATAAATAAAAAAATATATATATATTAGCTGTCGACCGTGGCTCCGCCCGCGTGGATGTAAGTTATCGCGATAAAAACTATCCTGTGTCCTTCCTCGGGTCTTTGATTGATCGAATATTAGTTATAAATATTGATCTTTCAACAGAAAATCTTTGTCATACTGGACAACTACTACTAAGCCTTCAAGTCTGTATGGAATAGTGCAGATGGATTTATATAGTTCATCATCAGATGTTTCAGATTTTCGATAAGTCAACAAATAATGCTCATCAGACTGAACAAGTTTTGCTAAAAAGGCAAGCCTGTATGTTATAGTGTAGCTGGGCTCTTTAAGTTCCACATCAGATGTTCGAGATCTTCAAATTTTAATCGCTTATCAAAAAATGCTCATCATGTGAAATATTTTTTGCCACACCGCAATTTGTATGTCTTATAGTTACGCTGGGCTGTTGTGGTTCTGCATCAGATGTTCCACTTTCCCAAATCAATTTTAGCCTATATGTCGCCTGACCTAATAGCAGTATAATAAAAAAAAGTTTCATTCAAATCCGTCCAGTAACTTCCGAGATTAGCGTGTACAAACAGACAGAATTCTTTTTTTAGATTTTTGCTCCATTACTGATTCATAGCATAACTGTATAATTATTTTGTAAATATATTCAATATTATACAGTTTCTTTTACTGCCTTCTATACACATAAAACAAAAAGTGCACTATCCCGGTCTGCGGTCGGTGACGAACTAAACAATGGGCCATTGTGTAAACACCACAGGCCACGCTACGCCACGATTCCTTTGAAGTGCCCAAAAAACCGACAACATCCCGATTGCGCGCCACGATTGACAATTGCCCGCCACTGTATACCATCACCCCGTGTACACAATGGTCCATGATGGGCCACTGCAGGCCATCGCCGTACCCCGTGTACACACGGCTACACATCAAGTTAAAGAAAACCAGTTTATCATGGTCTCGCTTTGTGTTATCTTTCCGCATATTAAACGATCAGTTTATACTGGTTTAGCATAGTTTGGTGTGTAGGCGTGTGTATACAACGGCGATGGCCTGCAGTGGCCCATCATGGACCATTGTGTACTGGAGCCTTAACAGCTAGAGGTAAAATAACTGTGAACGGACTATAGGTATACACGTTTTTTTTGTAGGTATGCCAAGTCTATATTATTAGTATTGTCACTGGTTTGTTGCTTAGAGGGGATATTCTTTGATCGGAATATATTTTGGCCGGTTTTAGACGAAACTTAATAAACCTTTTGGCAAAGCAGTTGTTTTGTGCTAGCATCATTACTTGATTCATAATAAGGAAATCTATGTAAGAAGCACCATTGTAATGTTATTATTTTGGGAATATATCAAGGTTTTTTAAAAATGCCTGTTGCGAATAATGACCATGTGTTGATGAAAATGACAATACAATGAGGATAAATGACTAATGTTATGAACAATGACTTCTGATGTTAATTTTGGGGTAAAAAACGTCCAAATAAATAAATTAAACACAAAATTAACAATCAACATAATTTTAATAGTAAAATCAAAGTTTGTTCAATTATATCCAATGTTTGATTCACATAACTTTTTGACTTTTTATAGATAAAGACATAAACCTATATTATTATTTTTTATACTTGACTTATTGCACAAGATTGAACAATGATCGTTTGATATATGTCAGCCTAGTAAATTTTATGCAAGTATGTCAAAATTTAGATAGTTTGTTACAAATTGTACTAAGATACATTTATTACATCAAAAGCCTTTAGGCGCATAACGTTCAAAGCGAAAATGGTAAGCACTCGCAAAATGGTAAAAGAGCAAAATGTTAAAGGAGCAAAATGTTAAAGGAGCAAAATGGTAAAAGCGCACAAAGTTAAAAGAGCAAAATGGTAAAAGCGCAGAATGATAAAAAAATCAGTTGCCAGTAACTAAATAGGTTATGTTAGGTACTCTTTTGACCCTTAATCTGAAAATAGGAGCCCTGCGAATCAGGGCTCCGTCAACTTCAGTTTATTAAACTAGTGTGAAGAATGTGGACTAAGTTGACGGAGCCCTGCTTTGCAGGGCTCCTATTTTTGGGTTGAGGGTCAAAATAGAACTTAACTTAGCCTATTTATTTAGTTCGTCGCACCTAACCCTAGGCACTAGCTGTTGATAATAATATTTAACTTTTCGGGGTTTTAAAACTTTAACTTTTAATAGGCTCGCCACCTATTACGTGGGATCAAAACACTGGCGAAAAGTGGGCGTTTAATGTGCCTCTGCCTACCCCTTCGGGGAAACAGGCGTGAGTCTCTGTATTTATTTATTAGGCACAACTACAGACAACAAATTATAATATTCAACAACATAAGTAGGTGTTAATAAGAAGTGAATTTGTAGTCCGATAATGGCTGAGCACAGCATTGGAAGAAAAGATAGCATTTATAAAGAGAGACTTGGATGAACAGAAAATTATACATATTAAATGTCAAAATAAGATATGTCAGAAAATTATACAAATTAAATGTCAAAACTAAGATACGAAAATAAGAATAATAAGTAAGTTAATGTCATTTCACAATAAAATAATAGTAAAAGATAAGTATTCAAAGTCAAACATAAATTATTATAAATCAAAACATAAATTAGTTAAATTAAAAACAAAACAAAAATAATCGAAACATACAAAATGCAAATATCAAATAATTACACCAAAATCCAAATAAAAAAGGGTTACAGATTATTATTATGGGAGACAATTTAGGTTGTGGAGCAGTCTTTGATAGCGTGAATTATATTCTTACATTTATTTAGGTATTCACCAAAGGTATAATAAAATATATCAAGGTCTTTGGCATGATCATTATAATGTTTGCACATTCTAGCAATAGGATCATAGTAGGTAACATTATTATTACTATATGCCTGAGAAAAAAGTCTTTGTGTACGTTTGCTACCACCAATTTTTAAGGAGAGAAGGCTCAACAACTCATGCGCATCCCAATGAGCGTTAATAATCTTGTAAAGTGTGGCAAACTCGGCAGTTTTGCGCCTGGACTCTAATGTGTCTAGTTTAAAGTGCTTAAGTCGGCATTCGTAGGTAGGTAATTTTCTTCGCAAGCCAAACTTAGAACTAGTATAGCGGAGAAACCGTCTTTGGAAGCCTTCTATTCTGTCAATGTGGGTTTGGTAGAAGGGAGACCAAATAAGGGAGGCGTATTCGAGAATGCTTCTGACCAGAGTTATATACAGTAGCACTATGCTCTCTTGATTTCTGAACGGTTTAATGATGCGCCATACGAATCTTATGACTTTATTGGCTTTGGCTACGATATGCCCATAATGTTCAGTAAACGTTAGTTTGGAGTCGATCCAAACTCCAAGATCTTTGATACCATTCTGGCGTGCTAGGATTTCACTATTTATATTATATGGGTATCTTATGGGAGATTTGCTTTTCGTAAACGATATAACGTGACATTTCGATACGTTCAAAGACATATTATTATCTACACACCATTGCTGTAATAAAGTTATATCTTTTTGTAGCATAATGCAATCTTCGATTGACTTTACTTTATTGTATATTTTTAAGTCATCCGCGTAAGCGAGACAATTACTTTGAATGGAGTCGACTAGGTCATTAATGAACAAAGTAAACAAAAGAGGGCCTAAATTTGAGCCTTGCGGTATACCGGACTTAGCTACATACGAGTGGGATTCAAATCTATACACTTTAACTATTTGTGTGCGATGAGAGAGGTAAGAATTTAACCATCGTAGCAATGAGCCATGAATTCCGAGGTGTTGCGCTTTTTGACAAAGGATATAATGGCTCACTTTGTCAAATGCTTTCTCAAAGTCACTATACAATGAGTCCACCTGTATACGGTCATTAAATGAGCGAGTTAAAAAATTAATATAAATTAAGAGATTAGAGGAGGTAGAGCGGCCAGACATAAAACCATGTTGTCTGGGGCTAATTATGGATTTCAGATGGAAACTTATATGCCTGTAGATTAAGCTTTCAAATATTTTTGCAAAGCAGCAAAGAATACTAATGGGTCTATAGTTTTTCACATCTGATCTATCGCCCGATTTATGTATAGGTACTATATGAGATGTCTTCCACGTTTGGGGGAAATACCCGATGCTAAGGCATTTGTTGTAAAGCATATTAAGAGGTTTCAGTAATGTTTTATTGCAATTTTTGATAAATGTATGTATGTATGTAAAACTTCGGGATTTTAAACTTTCGGGCAAATGAACTTTCGGGATTTCGGGAATATGATGATTATGGTATATAACTATATAATCTTCAGGTAAACAATAGACATCCCTATTAAGCGAGGCAACAGATTTTTTTATCATTCTGCGCTTTTACCATTTTGCTCTTTTAACTTTGTGCGCTTTTACCATTTTGCTCCTTTAACATTTTGTTCTTTTACCATTTTGCGCTTTGAACGTTAAGCGCCCAAAGGTGTCAAAAGACCATTATTAATATTTTATTCTCACCCGCTAGAGCTAGTGTTACCGTGTTTTATTGTTACATCAGAAAGGATTTTTTTTTTAATATAAGTGTGATGCATCATAATCAGGATCAATATTTTCAACATATTAATGATTATTATTTGTGATACGACCTAAATCATACCCATGAATACATTTTTTATCAGCATTACAATCAAAGCAACTTACTGTTCTTAAAACTGTTTGTGGGACTGTTACATCCCAAAGGACCTGATACACGGAAAGGGTGCTCTTATATGGTTTCAAGTTAGTTGGAATCAAGCTTTCTTTTGTTATGATCTTACTTTCATCCACTTTTTTAATAGTAATATTTTTATTATCATGTCATCAAATTGATCATATGTTCCAATATCTTGACCATAAAGACCCTTGCGGTCGGCAGTCCTTTTAAGGACTGCTCCCACGCCATCCGGAGCACCCTTTCCATGTCCAGCTTGGGAATAGTTCCATGTTATTTTAACGATTTGAGGAAAATCCTTACGTATTTTACTTATAATAAAAAACATGTATTTGTTCCTGTATTGGGACGACGGAGAATTTACAACAATATCAATACTCCGAATCATTAACCCAATAAGTTGTCATTGTTAAAAACATGGACGTCATTAATCTAACGCATTCGTCATTATACTTTACATACTTTTTCAGGATAATGATATTATCAATAATGACGATCACAAAAAAACGTGTCGTAACTTTTTGAAAATGAAACGATCTTGCTTAAAACACCTCAAGAGGGATTTAAACCCTTTAACTATATATAATGAAAGCAGAAATTATGATGAGCACAATAGTTAATTTCTACGATATGCTAAAAAAGGATAATGACTTTAAAAAAAACACATTTTGGAGAATCAAATTTAAACTTACGTTTCAGAGAAATCCGACACGTACAGTCCGTTTAAAGTGTGTGGCTTAACTGAAGGGCGCCGAGGGGAAGGCCGTAGGCATTGAACTGGCTTTGTTTGAGTTTTCGGGACGGAGATAAATTGCAAACATATTTTGTTTTAATAATGATGATTTTTTTATAACAATTTTTAACAGGCTGTTTTTTTAATTTGTTTATTAAGTGAAAAGTTTAAATTTATTAGGATTGAAGATATTAGTTCTTTGAAGTCAACTTCACATTTAAAATAAATATTTTTATTTGTATTTGAATATTTTATGTGACCAAATAGCCGGAAGCAGGCGTGTGGGACACAGTAGTTAATGACGATTGTAGTAATTTTTTTCGTATAAATGTAATTTAAATAATTTCTATATTTGTTTTTTGTCAATGGATAGTTGCACTAGTATAAAAGTATCGGAAAACAATCGGTTTTCTCCTATTGTAGTTTTATTTGGCAGGTTACTACGGCCAGAATCGTTTTATCCTCAACATTGGAGAATGTCCCAGAGCCAACCATCCAATCTCTTTGCTTAGAGCATTTAATGCTCTAAGGTTTGTTGTGGCGACCTTAAACTACATATGAACAAAACAAATTGGTTTTTTTTTCTACGATTTTTAATATTTTCACTTTGTCTCGTTAAAGCTGGAGTATTTTATGATGATAAAAAGCATTCAAATTGATTACGAATACTTAATTATTTGCCTACTGGAAACACACAGCGTTATTATGAAGAAGCTGTTTATGAAATTAACATTCCATAGAGTATTTAGTAAAACATACCTGTGTTGTCTGTGGTTTCCGTGTAGTTACCTTTCTATTCCAGCAGGGGGCGCTGTTACATACATAGACTAATAATTATATTATACCTGGGTTACATACATGACATGAACACAGCGACCGACAGTGGCGTACTTTTTATGGTATATTACTAAAAATTTTCACCACATTCCGTTCAGTAGCTTTGGCGTGGAATTATAACAAACTTTCATTCATACTGCATCCTCACAAACTTTCGCTTTAAACACGTACCTACCTATACATCTGTGTATACGTGTAAAATGTCGCTACACCGGCTACAAAAAGTCAAACCCCTCCGTGCCACGGAGAGCACGTTAAGTCGTCGGTCCCGGATGTCATCAGAAGATCTTTGACAGCCGTTAGAGGAATCAGTAACCTCCTATCTAGTCTAAACCATTGAATATAGCTATCCCTTCGGGTTACGGCGGTCAAACGGCAGTCGCTGTGTGGAAAAGCTAATATTCAGTTAAATCTGGTAAGACTAGAAAGCGGTTCCTGGGCTCCAAGACGAAAGTCCTGGATGTAACCGGGATAGCGCTAGCAGGATGATGATGACGATTTGGAATTTTTATTTTATACTTCCTGTGCCCGCGGCTTCCTCCGCATCATTTTTCAGGAAGCCACTGGCGTAGCTAGCATGGGTGACACCCGGGCGGCAACGAGCGGGGGGACGTCGAATTATTCGGGTGTCACCCCCCAGTCGGGTGGCCGGGGCGGACCTCCCCCCTTGCTATGCTACTGTTTAAGCTATACCATTACTAACGGTTACATTCAGTACTATAGTACCCGAAATCAACTTACATTGGATGTGTAAAGTGGGAGAGGCGATGTTTGAAAGTCTATTATTGCGGCACCAATATTTCTTATCAAAATGCACATTACACACACGGCGTCTCCTAAAAATCCTCTCGTTTGTTAGACATAAAATTTCGTCGTCAATGACGTGGACCCACCGGCGAAATCTTTCAATGTCTTTTTTTGGGTCCGGGTAATTATGGCGAGGATCTGTAGGACACCATATATCTGTTATTAGATATCTGTATAATATCAAATTAATGTATAGGTATTCAAGAGAGTTTTTGCCAAACATTTGACTATAGGCAAGTATGAATTCTCATGTCTGAATTGAGGAACACAACAACGTTTGCAAGACATTTTGCATTACCGGTATTATTTCCATTATACCCGTTTTATTTAACTTACTGTGTAAGATAATAAACCGTTATTCAGTGGAACCCAAAATCCTTTAACAGAATTTCAATAACATATTTTGAATAATTTTTTGAACTTAGGTACACTTTTAAAAAAATCCGCCCACCTACCTAACTCAATATACCTACTGTGTCGTGTCCGACGGTGGGAGAGAGAACGCAACAGTTAAAGGCCCCCTGCATCTCTCTTTAACAACGCATGCTCTACATTCTACAATGGGGTTGGCAATTGTCAGTGTGTAATCAATGTGTCCCCAAACATTGAATTTGTATTATGGTCAATTATAAAATTACAATATACACTTTTTTGTCATTTCAAACTATCTTCGTGTATCAATAAAAAGAACTATTAAACTATTGAATACTGATAAACTGATATAAATAATAGTTACAGGTAGCACGCCATTGCGCAATGTTGATGTTGTGCATGTACTGTTAGAGAGAAATGCAGGGGGCCTTTAACTGTAGCGTTCTCTCTCGCACCGAAGGACACTCATTGGCCTCTCTCTTTTATATCTCTAATACCTATATTATGAGAATATAATCGATATCAACATGGAGCCAGTTAGAGATAAATAATACATTCATTACCTACTGTAGATTATGAAAAATAATTTTAATTGATATTTGTAGTAAGTTACTTTAAATCTTCTGCCAGATTAGTTTATTCCATAGTGCAAATGCTGGCGAACATGTTTAAGCGAATAACGTCCCTTGTATTACACATGTAACAAAATATTCTCTGGTAGCCAATATCGATACTGGTCGCTGTGAAAGTACCGAACATGAATGGCACCATACATACCGTAATGAAACGCACAGCCACACTGAAATACCATGAGGGAGTAAGAAAAATCAAAATTGATGATAAATTTTATTTATTCGTTTTTATCTGTACCTATATATAAAATCCTTGCGTTACTGAGTCAGGAACTACTGAGAAAAAAGTCTCACTAGTTCCATGGAACTAATTGCTAGTGTAACTAAGTGAGAATGATCCATAGTTTTGGCTGTAGCTTATCTGTCAGGCAGTCAGTATTACTGACTGTCAGGCAGTCAGTATTACTGACTGTCAGATCTATCGCCATGGTCACGGATGTACATGGCGCTTGCAACAGTGCCAAAATATCGGTTACTCCAAACAAAGGTACGTGGTATATATCCCGAAAGACAATTTAAAACAAGTTTAAATGATCACGAAAGTTTAAATTTCTATATTATCAAATTTTGTGTGAACCGACGAAAATTCGAAACGTCTTTTGTATATATTATAATATCTTACTCTAACACTAGAAAGGATTCATAAGTCAAAGTAAATATATTGGGTATAACTGCTATTTTTATGCGGTTTCTATGTATATTCCTTATTCTCAGGAGCTGTCTTCAACAGCCGGCAACCCTTATTTGCGGCTGGATTTAATCAGGCAACCATATATAATCAGAATCAGAAAAAATAGCTTTCATTTGATATATAAATCATAAATAAACGTTATGAACGTAAAAATGTATCGAAATCATATCTGGTTACACCTGACTGCGAGGTGCGGCCAGGTGAACAATGGCAACCGTGGTTTTTCAGAATCTTTATATGTATAGCCGTGATGTAGACGATATTTTACTTGTAAAACGAATGAACGAAAGTATCTTCCAAAAATCAATTAACAATCACTTGATTAAACATACTTGCGGCCAAATTTTAATAGGCAACCTAGTAGATATGTATTCTCCTAATCATAAATATACTTAAACATTTGGTTTTAAGCAAAAACTCGATGAGTGCACTAATTTGTCGTGGGATCTCGTACTATAGTGTTTTCATTAGTAGAACTAATATTCTTAGTGATTCAAGTATAAAATCTGCATAAATCTGTATAAAATAACAAAATTAAGTTCGTTTCTTGTCGTCGCTCAATCGAACATAATATGTCTGATGTGCAGGCTTTACAAACTTAGTCAACATTTTATGGAATGTTCTAACCAAAGAGTATACAAATACTACGTAAGAGTTCTAACTTTAAAGATGCTAAATAGAGTAGTTCTCGTTTTGTACCAACATACTAATAATGACACACATACCGTATTTAGACGATTTTTGCGAATGCAGAAGTGCTGGCATTCGTTCTCAGATGTCGCTTATATCGATATTAACCACACAAAATAAAAATGAGTTAAGCTCAATAAAATTGTACCAGAGTAGCAATCATTCCTTTTAGCTTGCATAATAATTTGACGATTGTTAATATGATGTTGCCACTATGTTGTACTTATTTTGATTTTGGCAGTTATTTGATGAAGTCAGTCCCATCAGTTATGAAAGGTTGTTTTACACATAGCCCAAGAGGACAGGCCTGCTCACTTCGGTGACAGCGTGCCGTGGGTCGGCGAAATGACGTCACATTTTCATTGCCACTTTTTGAAAAAAGCTGTTTAGGGTAAATATTATCTAATTGGAGATCTTTTAAGAACAAAATACCATACAAGTCCATATCTCATAGTTATTTGTTACGATTTAAAAACGTTTTGAGCTCAGCAATGCTACTCTTACTGGCCTAATATTTTTATACAAATAACCTATCGATTTAAATGAGTACAATATATTAACAGTACTGGCAACATTACTCCGGTGACAGCATTGACAGATACAAAGTACTCAGCTATTGAAAACGTTTCTCTTTCCAACACATTAAAAAGTCGCTCGTGTTCACTCGTTTACTCAGTTTTAACTGATATTCCCAAACTTTTCTATCATCATGGTGATGTGTTATATACAAGAATTGTAAAAGTAAATGGGTTAACTTAATATATTGGGCAACTTAATATATCCAAGTAAAGAACTTTTGGATGTTTTAAAAATATTGGATAAAAAAATATTGAGAACCACGAAAAATCATTGTGTTATAAAAATTATATATTTATGCATGTGGCAAATGTCGTCTATCAAGACATAAAAACAAGCTTCCCACAAAAATGAAACATTATAAAATCGATGTTAAGATCTGCGTACCTACTTATATACGATTACGAAAGCTAAATAGAAGCATAATTACGCATAATAAAAAAAGAAAGCTATACCACCTAACTTATATCGATTATTATAATATTAGTAGTTCCTATTAACCTACATTGATTTTACTGATTTATTTTCCTTTTTTATTTTATATATTTTCTTTTATAATATGCCTTTACTTTTTATTTCGAATAGGTATAACATAACATAGGTATGTATTATGATAATTGAAGCAACTTTGTCAATTCACAATTTACCCACAAACTTGTGGGTAAATTGTGATACGAAAAGTTTGAGAACCATCATACTTTCCCGATGACGTACCCTTGGCAAAAATTGCCAGGAATTTTGACGAATCGAGCAGGCCTGTCTTCGTGGGCTATGGTTTTACATTTCTATACATATAAAATCTTAAAAGTAACCTTGCACTACAAGATCTTGTTTTTATATTACCCGATACAATTGAATATTAATAAAGGTATACCGGAGCACGTATTTTCAATTATTGTCGTTGAATATTAATTTGGAATATTAGAATTTAATCAGAATATCTGTGGCAACACTGGCAACTATCAATCAAAAATCAATCAAAGCAGCGCAAATTTTAAATTAATATTATATCATCTAAACAGATTTATGTGTGATATATTATATTTAATTAGATAATGCAAAATGTCTTGCAAACGTTGTTGTGTGCCTCAATTCAGACATGAGAATTCATACTTGCCTATAGTCAAATGTTTGGCAAAAACTCTCTTGAATACCTATACATTAATTTGATATTATACAGATATCTAATAACAGATATATGCTGTCCTACAGATCCTCTCCATAATTTCCCGGACCCAAAAAAAGACATTGAAAGATTTCGCCGGTGGGTCCACATCATTGGCGACGAAATTTTATGTCTAACAAACGAGAGGATTTTTAGGAGACGCCGTGTGTGTAATGTGCATTTTGATATGAAATATTGGTGCCGCAATAATAGACTTTCAAACATCGCCTCTCCCACTTTACACATCCAAGGTAAGTTGATTTCGGGTACTATAGTACTGAATGTAACCGTTAGTAATGGTATAGCTTAAACAGTAGCATAGCAAGGGGGGAGGTCCGCCCCGGCCACCCGACTGGGGGGTGACACCCGAATAATTCGACGTCCCCCCGCTCGTTGCCGCCCGGGTGTCACCCATGCTAGCTACGCCAGTGGCAGGTGCAATACGTGAAACCGAAAATGTAACTCCGTATACCACGTCGCCTTAGGGGCGGAACATATCTGACGGAAGATCCGTCGCGTTTTATCCGTCGCGTAACGCCAATACATACAAATGTATAGAAAAATGTTCAACCTTTCACACCTGACCGAAGATCCGTTAGTACGTCGAGCGTACTGACGGATTATCCGTCGACATCGCGCGCACCACGCACCACGTGAATTTGACCATTGAGTAAGGAATATACATGGAGAGGGCAAATAGTACATATAGAAAAATAACATTATACACATATATTATTATATTTTTTTAATTTTTATAGACTCACGCTTGTATCCCCGGAGGGGTAGGCAGAGGTGTAATATTACACCCACATTTCACCATGATTTTTTCCCGCTCAAGTCAAACATTTGTGTGCGTGAACATGGATGTTTGTCTTGGTCTGGGTGTTTCTATGTATAATATGTATGTATTTAAAAAAAAAAAGTATATATGTATGTTTATCTATTGTCTAGTACCCATAGTACAAGCTCTGCTTAGTTTGGGACTAGATGGTGTTGTGTGAATGTGGTAGAATATTCTGTGGTAGAATATTAATAATTTTGTTTTTGTGCATAAATATGTCTAAAAACCAGATGAATCAGTGCTTCAGGCTGTGTGTCATTACCGTATGTATGATGCCATTCATGTCCGGTACTTCCTCAGCGACACAGTATCGATATTGGCTTTCAGAGAATATTTTGTTACGTTTGATATAAGGGTCGTCCTTCGCTTTGCCATGTTCGCCCACATTTGCATTATGAAATAAACTAATCTGGCAAAAGATTTAAACTAACTAAAGAAACTTACTACAAAAATGTATTATTTTCCTCTGACCGGCTCCATATCGATATCGATTATATTCTGGAGTACAACCCAAATGGCAGCCATTTTAAATTGCCCAACATTTCGTAGGTATGCACGCTAAATTCGTAGGTATTGGACATGCCATATCCATGTCATTCCCAGATCGGTGATTTTGAGTGACGCGTAGTAGAGTAAGATTCCAGGGCCGCCAGACCTTACTTATTTTTTCAGAAACGAAATGTGTAGAATAATGTAGTGTTAGTATGTGCTATGAGTGTACGCATACTTGCTAGCCTGGATTGTCGTTCGTCGTCGTTCTCCATCTACACGAACGGTCGCCTGTTTGATTCTAGTATAGATTATGGATTATGCGCAGATCCTTTCCGTCTAATCCTATGTCGGTCAAGAGTGTCATAACACGGTCATGCCGATCAGTGTTACATGTAACACTCGATCAAATGCTTTCTCGTAGGTAATCTAAGAAACAAAGAAAAACGTCTTGTTGCATATCTTTGCATTTTTGGACCAACACTTGCAGAGCCAACAAGGCGTCTCTCGTTCCTACCCCAGCTCGGAATCCAAATTAGTCACCACACCTGGCTCAAAAAATCGGCCAAGTGCGTGTCGGGCCACACGCAATGTAGGGTTCCGTAGTTGCCCATAATGGCCATTATTGATAATAACTTCTGTTTCAAATGGGACTAAAAACGTGCATCTTTAAGATTAATTATGTACACCCAAATTTTCTCTGAATTTTTCACCCACAGTTTTTGAACAAATTCTTTGAGTTTCGTAGCTGATAAAGTTTTGATGATATTAGTATGTTTCTCAAGAGTCGATTTTATATGATCATTTTTCACTATACGTTTTTTGGTCGTTTGAACAGACTTGGGTCAATATTTAATTAATTATTGGTTAATTATTTCTACTAAATATAATTTGGCCTAGGCACCGTTATTTGCCTTTCTATATAATTAGCATAATTAAAAATAATCGCAATATAATGTAAGTAAATGATTTTATATACATTTCAGATAGCCAAAAGATGAAGTACCTTCTGAAAAACTTATGGTATAACTATAGAATATAGACTGCACGGTTGGCATAGTAGTTTAAGCGGCTTCCTCGCCTCTTGACATTGCGCCGAGTGTTGTGGGTTCGATCTCCACACGAGACAGCACTTCGTGAGATCCATAAATTGTTGCTTCGAGTCTGAGTGTTCATTGTGTCCGTTAGTTGTATGTTTGTAAAGTCCCCCGCGACACAGGATTTATTCCTAGTGCGAGCACGTGCCTTGGCACGTATGTTCCTTGGGGACCGTAGGGATGCACTATGAAGGGATTTCCCGAAATTCCCACGGGATCGGCCAAAACGGGTAAATAAAAAAAAATGCAGGCGTAGCTGCTGGAGTCCTCTAGTCTGATTATAAAATGAATAAAGACTTTTTGTTGAAAACGGATTTTTATTATTAAGCGGCCTCTAAAATTATTGTTTAATCTGTGTTTCTTTAGAGATTTGGTTAACCGTGGTCGCGTAGCTTCAGTCATAAGTATTTTTTGGTAACAAGCATTCGTTGAATTCGAATCCGTGAATTCGAGTTTTGGTTATTCGAGATGGCATGTCTACGGCATCACGATATTCACTGTAACATGCATTCGTTGCTACGTAATTCGAAATAACGAGCATTCGTTGCTACGTAATTCGGTGTAACGTGCATTCGTTGTCAAGTACTTCGTGGTAGTGAGATTACGGCGACGTGGTATAAGGAGTTACATTTTCGGTTTCACGTATCGCACCCGCCAGTGGCTTCCTGAAAAATGATGCGGAGGAAGCCGCGGGCATAGGAAGTATAAGATAAAAATTCCAAATCGTCATCATCATCCTCCTAGCGCTATCCGGTTACATCCAGGACTTTCGTCTTGGAGCCCAGGGACCGCTTTCTAGTCTAACCAGATTAAACTGAATATTAGCTTTTCCACACAGCGACTGCCGTTTGACCTCCGTAACCCGAAGGGATAGCTATATTCAATGGTTTAGACTAGATAGGAGGTTACTGATTCCTCTAACGGCTGTCAAAGATCTTCTGATGAGCTTAACGTGCTCTCCGTGGCACGGAGGGGTTTGACTTTTTGTAGCCGGTCACCCATCTATAAACCAGATGGTGACGAACGCGCTTAACCCTTAACCGTACCGTTTGACGTACGTATGTGGTACGTCGTCCAAAAAGATTTTCATGGATTCATTCATGGCAGTCGTGTTTTTAAATTTTAAATTGTCGACATGTTATATTCTATGCGGGAAACGCGACATTTTACACGTATACACAGATGTATAGGTAGGTACGTGTTTAAAGCGAAAGTTTGTGAGGATGCAGTATGAATGAAAGTTTGTTATAATTCCACGCCAAAGCTACTGAACGGAATGTGGTGAAAATTTTTAGTAATATACCATAAAAAGTACGCCACTGTCGGTCGCTGTGTTCATGTCATGTATGTAACAGGCCCCCTGCTGGAATAGAAAGGTAACTACACGGAAACCACAGACAACACAGGTATGTTTTACTAAATACTCTATGGAATGTTAATTTCATAAATAGCTTCTTCATAATAACGCTGTGTGTTTCCAGTAGGCATATAATTAAGTATTCGTAATCAATTTGAATGCTTTTTATCATCATAAAATACTCCAGCTTTAACGAGACAAAGTGAAAATATTAAAAATCGTAGAAAAAAAAACAATTTGTTTTGTTCATATGAAGTTTAACACATTCGCTGCCACACTGAAAAATTAAATTTTCGTGATGATCCACCAATTTTTATTTTTTTAATCGTTTTATATTATATGTACTGTGTCCTAAATATAGTTATAAATATATAACACATAAGTTAAATACATAAAATAGCCACAACGCAAACGGTGCGTTGGTGGCACACAGATACAAAAGTTTTTACATAGGTCCGGCAACGCATACCTTGCGTCGACACTTTGGACGATACTATGCTAGAGTATTATTATATAACTAGAAAGATAATGGGAAGGTTTTAAAAGGTATTTGAATAACTATTTATCGATCGTGTTATTTCCTGTTATCATTATATTTTAATAACAATATTTTTTGTATAAAATTTGAAAATATCAGTTAAGTATGCCTGTTCGTGTGACATACGTCTTCAATTTCTTCGCTTCTTGCTAAATTGTATAACAAATTATAACGTTTCTTTCTTGCAGATGCCATATTGCTCATATTATTGTTGCTTGTCTGTTGCTCAATATAATTGTATCTAAAAAAAAATATATAACATAGTTAGGAATGTCTCTGTTGACATAACACCATCCAACAAACGGGTGTTAGTATGTGCCATTGGACGCAACGTGTGCGTTGAAAATTTTTGATTTGTTACTGAAGCAAATCTGTCTTATTGTTTACTTATAAAATGAAATTACAGATAAAATACACACTAACCTACTCGGAAAACGAAATTAACACCTGCCCCGATGAAAAAGCTACAATAAAAGACACATTGACTGCTGGCCTAAGATTCGTAGACGGCCTTTTGCTATGCGGCATCGGCCCCCGCAGAGCGTGCCTAGCCTCTCGTGCTTAACGACACGCAACGCGCGTACAGTTCGAGCGTGTGTCTGTGCTGACGCGACATACGAGTTGCTATACAAAAAAAACACACATGAGTGGTCGTCAGCACATGTGTGGCATGGGTATGATTCACGCGTCGCGTGTTTCGGCAGCACATTTGTATATTTTTCCCTGAACACGACTATGTTGGGCTAGCCGCATCGCAAGCTCAGGCCTCAGACACTTGGGACACACCATATAAGTTTCCAGCAGTCAATGTGTTAAAATACATTGTGCACTTTTTCGTTATTTTTTTTTATTTTTTTTTTTTGTGGCGATCTGCCGATACTTTCGGCAATTTCTGCCAATGTCGAGTTATATAATTTGGAAGAAACGGTTGAAGGCAGTTAAATTGTGGTGCTACGTAATTGTAACCTGAAACAATGGACAAACACAACATAATAATATATAAAGTTTTTAGTGGTTAGTTAGTAACTACACACATCAACAAAGTCTAGGGATATCTTAATCCTAAATTATTTACGAGTTTATAGTTTAGAACCTTGTTAGTTTCCACAAAAAGTTTATATACAGATTAAAACCTCTTT
Organism: Euclidia mi; assembly: GCA_944739405.2. Lineage (NCBI taxonomy): Eukaryota > Metazoa > Arthropoda > Insecta > Lepidoptera > Erebidae > Euclidia > Euclidia mi. Next base: position 38,273,570 of record OX123205.2, on the reverse strand, counting down.
TATTCTATTTTCAAAATTTGAACATGGAAAGAAAAAAAACAAAATAATAAACAAAATATGGCGGCAAATTTGCTAGTAATTCGTTACATTAAAGAAAGTTAAAACTGTTTTATTATAATTATTAATGAAAAGGGTTTTTAATTGTTTTTCTTTTTTAGGGTTCCGTAGTTCACAAGGAACCCTTATAGTTTCGTCATGTCCGTCCGTCTGTCCGTCCGCAGCCTAGCTCAAAGACGCCTGGTGCTAGAAAGCTGATATTTGACATAAATATAGACATACGATATTGCAACAAAACTGTAGAATAAAATTAAGGAAAATATTTTTTTTTAAGGGTATCTCCCCTACATATATAGTGGTCTTGAATTTTTTTTTGGTTGAGTACCCCATTGTGTGGGGTATCATTGGATAGGTTTTAAAAAAATATTATTAGGTTGCTCAAATCATTTTTCTATCAAGTGATTGGTTTGTCAAATATTAAGCTTTAAAGTGAAAAAAATTGTTAGACTCAAGTGTCCCCCCTCTCTGCCGGCTAAACTATTAATTTGGAAGAGGTGAAAAAAATCACAAATGTAGTACATAGAACGAATTTAAAAGGAAAACTATCACAGCTTAGTAGACATCACTAGTTTACGAGTAATCGTCGGTTAACTTATAAATACCTATTTCTGTGAGTTTACATTGGGAGCGCTGGCTTAATCTTAAAGATGCCCGTTTTTAGTCCCATGTGAAGCAGAAGTTATTATCAATAATGGCCATTATGGGCAACTACGGAACCCTACATTGCGCGTGGCCCGACACGCACTTGGCCGGTTTTTAATTTAACGTGACGTACGAACTTTAAAAGTCATGTCACGTCGCCATTTGAGTCGAGATGAAATGTTACGAGCCGTGGGCATGTTAGAAAATGGTGCAATTCAACGCGTCGTTGCTGAGGCCCTACATACCAGTCAAAATGTGATATCAAGGTTGTGGTCACGTTATCGCAGTACTGGAGATGTGGCCGAACAGCACACAGGTAGATATCGTGTTACTACGCAGAGACAGGATCGATTTCTCCAAATGACCGCCAAAAGACAACCCAATATCACAGCGCTGCAACTAGTGCAAAGGCTCCAGGAGGACCACCAGCTGCTGGTAAGCGACCAAACCGTGCGAAGAAGGTTACATGAAGTTGATCTTCATGCTCGAAGACCATTGCGTGTTCCAGCATTGCGACGTGGCAATCGCGGTCGGCGGCTTTCGTGGGCTCGGGAGCATTTACCATGGAGTGACGAACAATGGTCTTTGGTGCTGTTCACCGATGAGTCCCGGTTTGGGTTTCACCCGGATTCACGAAGAACACGCGTTTGGAGAGCTCCAGGGAGAGTTAGCCGTCTACGGCACCCTCAGGAGGTCCACCCATACCAAGGCGGGACAATCATGGTGTGGGCAGGAATTCGTCTTGGCGGACGAACCCAACTCGTTTGGATCCAAGGCAGCATGACTGCACAAAAATACCACGAGGAGGTAGTAGAGCCCGTTATTGTCCCACACAGAACTCAAATAGGCCATGAATTTCTACTCATGCACGATAATGCTCCTTGCCATACGGCGCGGCTGGTATCGACCGCTCTCCGAGAGCACGATATTCAAGTTTTGGATTAGCCTGCACAGTCGCCCGACTTAAATCCTATCGAGCATGCCTGGGACATGTTACAACGAAAAGCTTTGAGAGATTTTCCACCAAATTTGACGACTGAACAACAACTTTACGAACACTTGCAAAGGACATGGGACCTCATACCGCAGCAAGACATTGACAATTTAATTTTAAGTATTAACAATCGATGTCGATGTGTAATCAATGTAAGAGGTGGCAACACTGATTATTAATGATTAGATTTTACAAGATTTTTCCATTTTTATTAAAATTAATAGTTTTTTAAGAAGAAATGTTTGTTGTTATCATACTAATTTTCCATGATGATTAAAAAAATTATTTTTTTTATTTAAAACAAAAAAAAACACGAAATGTTTTTTATTTTTATTAAAGACCTTAAAATAATCTATGATTCTTCTATTTACTGTATCAGAAAATTCTTCATATATTTTTAGATATTTGATGAAATATAAAATATCCCTAGACTTTGTTCTCAGTCTGCGCTTGAGCGCCGTCGGGAGTGGACTCTATGTCGCTTGTCGCTGCAGCCCGAAGACGAAAAAAGCAATATACGAATACAAAATATTCGCTAAAATCAATTTGATACTTCTCGTATTCTGTGCGAATTACGTACAAGTAAATTTCTTTTGTATAAATGGACATTATTACTTTATTTTCTCCGTTATGTTGAGTCAGGATATATTTCGGTATTTAGATATTATTTTGTTTCTTGCGTTGAAATCTGGTAAGATTATCTGGACTGATGGTATACCATCCCGTTCAAGTGTTGCGACTGGAACTCATAAAAGAGTAGACCTAGTTATGCCAGGTTGGGGCTCATTTTATTTGTTTTGGTGAGACCCTACCACTGGTACTAGTGAAGTAACCTTCCAAGGTTATTCGATGAGTCTTGCTGGTACTCATATGTGAGTAAAGCTACGCATGTCGAGTTTGGGCTCATTTTGTTTGTACATAAGAGACCCTACCACTGGAACTTATGAAGTAACCTTCCAGGGTTATTCGTTGACTCTTACTGGTACTCATATGTGAGTAGAGCTAGGCATGCCGAGTTTGGGCTCATTTTGTTTGTACATAAGAGACCCTACCACTGGAACTTATGAAGTAACCTTCCAGGGTTATTCAATGACTCTTGCTGGTACTCATGTGTGAGTAGAGCTAGGCATGCCGAGTTTGGGCTAATTTTGTTTGTACATAAGAGACCCTACCACTGGAACTTATGAAGTAACCTTCCAGGGTTATTCAATGACTCTTGCTGGTACTCATGTGTGAGTAGAGCTAGGCATGCCGAGTTTGGGCTCATTCTGTTTGTACATAAGAGACCCTACCACTGCATTTTATGAAGTAACCTTCCAGGGTTATTCAATGACTTTTACTGGTACTCATATGTCAGTACAGCTAGGCATGCCGAGTTTGGGTTCATTTTGTTTGTACATAAGTGACCCTACCACTGGAACTTATGAAGTAACCTTCCAGGGTTATTCGATGACTCTTGCTGGTACTCATATGTGAGTAGAGCTAGGCATGCCGAGTTTGGGCTCATTTTGTTTGTACATAAGAGACCCTACCACTGGAACTTATGAAGTAACCTTCCAGGGTTATTCAATGACTCTTGCTGGTACTCATGTGTGAGTAGAGCTAGGCATGCCGAGTTTGGGCTCATTTTGTTTGTACATAAGTGACCCTACCACTGGAACTTATGAAGTAACCTTCCAGGGTTATTCAATGACTCTTGCTGGTACTCATATGTCAGTACAGCTAGGCATGCCGAGTTTGGGTTCATTTTATTTGTACATAAGTGACCCTACCACTGGAACTTATGAAGTAACCTTCCAGGGTTATTCGATGACTCTTGCTGGTACTCATATGTGAGTAGAGCTAGGCATGCCGAGTTTGGGCTCATTTTGTTTGTACATAAGAGACCCTACCACTGGCACTTATGAAGTAACCTTCCAGGGTTATTCGATGACTCTTGCTGGTACTCATATGGAAGTAAAGCTAGGCATGCCGAGTTTGGGCCCATTTTGTTTGTACATAAGAGACCCTACCACTGGAACTTATGAAGTAACCTTTCAGGTTTTTCAGGTTTATTCGAAGACTCTTAGTGGTACTCATATGTGAGTAGAGCTAGGTATCTTGCAGTGGAAGGGTCTCTGATGTTCATACAAAATGAGCCCAAACTCGGCATGCCTAGCTCTACTCACACATGAGTACCAGCAAGAGTCATTGAATAACCCTGGAAGGTTACTTTATAAGTTGCAGTGGTAGGGTCTTTTATGTACAAACAACATGAGCCCAAACTCGTCATGCCTTGCTTTACGCACATATGAGTACCAGCAAGAGTCATCGAATAACCCTGGAAGATTACTTCATAAGTTCCAGTGGTAGGGTCTCTTATGTACAAACAAAATGAGCCCAAACTCGGCATGCCTAGCTCTACTCACACATGAGTACCAGCAAGAGTCATTGAATAACCCTGGAAGGTTACTTCATAAGTTCCAGTGGTAGGGTCTCTTATGTACAAACAAAATGAGCCCAAACTCGGCATGCCTAGCTCTACTCACATAAGACTACTAGTAAGACTCATCGAATAACCTTGGAAGGTTACTTTACTAGTACCAGTGGTAGGGTCTCACCAAAACAAATAAAATGAGCCCCAACCTGGCATAACTAGGTCTACTCTTTTATGAGTTCCAGTCGCAACACTTGAATGGGATGGTATACCATCAGTCCACATAATCTTACCAGATTTCAACGCAAGAAACAAAATAATATCTAAATACCGGAATATATCCTGAATCAACATAATGGAAAAATAAAGTAATAATGTCCATTTAGGTATATAAAAATAAGAAACTTATTTGTACGTAACTCGCACAGCCAGGCCTATAACACATAGATACTTCTTATCACAAAAAACTCTAAGTCTCAAAGTTATTTAGTTGAACTACATTTCCGCAAGTTACCGTACGTAGTACGTACTGTTGCCGCCGTGTCGCTGTAGTGACGCGATTCTGTACCTACTAATTTTGTAAACGCGTCCTTAACAAAAAAATGTGTTGAATTTATTTTTGATTATTTCTGCCGATTTTTTTATAAAGCATGATCCGCCTGGTTAAGGGCGAACACATTCTAAACAAAAGCTCAAGTATGTGATCAGCATGCGCTTTAACGTGACTAGCATTCACTATCATTATAGCTCACAGTCTGACCGCGCCCTTATTTTCGCAAGACGATATCATCATCATCATCACCCTAGCATTTTCTCAGTTGCATTCCAAGCTTGCGTTTCGGAGCCCAGGGGCTGCTATTACTGGTATACCGAGATTTGACTGAATATCAGTTTTTACACGGAGCGACTGCCATCTAACATCATTCTAAGGTTAGACCAGGGCCTCAAGTCTGCTATTTTAAACACATTCGTCATTCCAACACGATCCCATTGTCATTTTGACAAAAGTTCGTAGTCTGGTAATTCATTATGATAGTTCAGTGATCGATCAGTGGTCTCGTAATTGAATGGTGGCAGAATGGCATTGTTGTATTGCCATAGATAAAAAAAAACCATTAGAAGAAATGATTTTTGAAAAACTACCATGATATTTGATTATTTTTCATGCCAGATTTCATTTATATATTTTTTAAATATTCATTACTAGTGTTATAAGCACTCTAAAGTTGTATTAACCCATATAGCCCAGCCGTCCCCAAACGAGGACACCTTAATAAATACCCTCAATTTATTAACATTATATATTTGACTTCTTTCTACTTGGAATACTTGAAGGTTAAGAAGTTTGTAACATGTAATTACGTCGGAAAGTGAATAATAATAGTTTACAGTGATTTTACTGTGCATTTTGTGAAGCCATTTCAAGCATTAGAGATTACCTAAAGTAAGTCTTTTATAATTTTTACTTTTTCGTCGAGGATTATTGTTTTTTTTTACGTAAAATACATAAATATATTGTATACTATTGAATATAGTCAAATTTATCGTAAATAGTTTAATAGTCAATAGAAAAAATGTGATTTTATATCAGTGTCCCCAATTGGGGCCAGTGGGCACATCAGAGATATTTTTTTCGTATTTTTGTCATTAGGTAATTTTTGGAGAAACGATGACTAAGCGAACATTCTGCAGCATCAACGAGTACCATGGGCTTGAAGAAGCACTCCATGATGTGATGCTTGAAGAAGACGATGATGCCATCATAGAATTAGTGACATTACCTCCAGAACCAAGTGTGCTTACCGACGAAGAAGAAGGTGATGAGGATAATATCCAAACTGACGACATGCCGCGTGATATACCAGGTAGAGTGGAAGTGTTTACAGTTCGAGGTGAAGAGGAATGGGATACCAGTGATGAGGAAACTCTTTCAGAAACTTAAAGACGGAAAACTAATATTGAATCGCCTAGCTGGCGTAAGATCCAGCCAAATTACGACCCATTGGTTCCCAATGAAGGAAATGTGCAAGCGCGTCTCGATAAATTGATAAATGACTTGAAGAATCAAACACCTTTACAAATTTTTGAAAAGATATTTGACGATGAAGTTTTTGTCATGATCCAGCAAGACACGCAGACTTACGCGAAACAATTTATACGGGGCAAGCCTGTACGATTTGGTTACAAAAACTGGATGGTCACAAGTTCAGATGGATACTGTTACGCTTTCGATATTTACTGTGGGAAATCGCCAGGAGCCAATTCTGCAGAGCCTCTGGGAACAAGAATAGTGAATTAATTGCTTGATAAACTCGGTACAAGTCCCAGAGATCATGTCGTGTTCTTTGATAACTTCTTCACTAGTTTTGATTTGCTTCGAGAACTACGTAAATCTGGTTTCCGTGCGACGGGTACTGTACGTGAAGGTAGAACTAAAAAGTGCCCACTAGCTGCTGTAAAGGATATGAAAAAGAAAGACCGCGCCGAGTTTGGTTACCGTTTCGACAGTGTCAATCAAGTTCTTTTTGTTCGGTGGCTAGATAATAGTGTCTGTACAATGGGGTCAAACTATGATAGCGTCCTTCCTCTAGGAAAAGTAAAACGCTGGAGCGCTGTTAAGAAGAAAAAAGTGGACGTTGATATACCGCATGTTTTTCAAACTTACAATAAAGGTATGGGCGGTGTAGATCAAGCAGATCAGTCTATTTCACTGTACCGCACAGCCATACGTGGGAAAACATGGTGGTAGGTGTTATTTACGTACATGTTGGATCTCGCAGTTGCAAATGCATGGCGCCTCCACCTGCTGACAAATGATACCAAGCTAGATCAGCTTCAGTTTAGGCGCTATTTCGCTCGTCATTACTTGAGACATTCAAAAGGTCAATCTTCGCGACTTCCAGCTTCTGTGGTGCCAAGCTTGCAGCATGACGGAATAGGTCACTTCCCAAAAAACTCCCCAAACAACTGCGATGTGCCGTGTGTCATAGCAAAGCTCGTTGGTAATGCAAAAAGTGTTTAACAGCCTTATGCATTGAAAAAATATGCTTCGAACATTTTCACTCCACATGATCCCACCGTCCCCATTTGAGGACGGCGATTTTTTCCAAAGAAAGAAAATGATTTTTACCATTTTTTTAATGTTTTCCATTAAATAGTACTTGTATCAACCAATTAATAAAGATTTTCCTTAATTTTCACTGCTAGTTTTCCTTTGGGGCTAAATGGGTTAAAGTTCGTTAATAGCAAAAAAACAATGAATTTAACCATTCAACTCAATAATATTTGTTCTGTTTAGCTGTCAAAGTCAAGTCATTGAAGTAAGAACTGTCAAAAGTTCAAAACTCATACCTTTTTGTAAACAAAGTCCTAGTTTGTTATATTTCTCAATAATCTCAATGCACTGCGTTGAATTGTTAAATACCGAGTAGCTCGTATGTTTCTCTTAGAGCCAAAACGAAGATATCAATGGAAAATGCTCTATGGATAACAAATTCCAAAGGAAATGATACAGCAAGGTTATGCAGTTCACACCTCAAAGAAAAGTGATTATATCGACAGGAGTAAATACTATAATTAAAGATAGCGAGTTAACTACTAAAGGTCTTTATATTCGAAGAAGAATTGGCATAACCAAAACATAAAATATTGAAGATTGAGTTAGATCATAGATACATTCCTATTACAATTAAAATATTATTTGTGTTTCATGTGTTGTAACTGTATCAAGAAGGAAAATAAAACTCATAATTATGTGTTATTATTAACAATGTTGTTTTATTAAAGATAAATAATTTCTGTACATGAATCTATTAAGAATGATTGGTTCCAATTATAGACACAAATATTGAACACTATTCTCATATACTAACTATCACAAATCTTCACTTTTGCATCTACTAGCAAAGCAACTTTCTTCATACTGGCTTTGCAGAATCCTCACATATATGTATGTCTCAAACAGATGGATATGAGCGGTCACAAAACTCATAAAGAAGTTGCCCGTTTGCTTGAATTTTGTATCTGTAAGAGAGATAAGTAAATATTTATAAACACACCACTCATTACATCATATTCTTTTATACTAAGATCTTCTATACTATGCAATTAATTTAAAAACACTTTTCATCATAATTCAGACATTATTTAATTGAATTATGTAGGTACTTAAATTCTTTACAGGACTCCATAAAATGTAGGTAGAATATACTGATAAATTAGGAACATTATATAAAGCATCATTAACATAACTGTTCCTGTCATTTAGGTATGGCAATATTAAAAAGAGATCAGGAAGATCTTATTGTACTAATACTTCAAACTATCACATAGGTATGACATTATCATTTATTTAAGTACCAAACCACTGCTGGTCACTATCTATAGTCATACCATTATCTACTACTAACACTTCCATTCCCAATGTGTAAAAACATTACTCTTTCTTTTTAGCTCCGTCACTCAGATGAACTAAGTTCATCTGAGCTCTGCCATAGTTGGGTTAAAAGCACAGCTACAACGTTTGAAAATATTATTTAATTTCCTGTTTCTTATGTTTGGAATTTGAGTATTTAGCTTTGATGTTCTTGTATATTTCGGAAGGCAGAATGTACATGTATAATTTGATGTTCAAGTAGACACTTGAACATCAAATTTGGAAAACCACAAACTGAACTAGGCGAACTATGATATTCCTTTCCATTTAATACATTGATGGTAAATTTTATGTAATGCCTCTGTAACTTCTTTAGTGGGCTGTGACACAGTAATTGGCGAAATGTCATGGAGGGCACCCTGTCCAATCAAGGTCTGGTAAGATCCTGATGCGTAAAATGAGTGCTACCAGAATCAGCAATAAAAATATAACATTAATTAATAAATTTCTTCTTTATAGGAATAGAATAATAAATCAATATTAACTTCAGTTTTCTCACCTTTATTTCTGCCGCTACGCTATCGTTTTGACGCGGTCTGGCCTTAAGGGGAATGAGTTTTTGAAATAACTCCCTTACTGAATCCTTTCCTCTCTAAGATGAAACGTTATTACAAATTTCGCCTCGGGAATATCCGTAAAAGGGTTTGTAGTCATCCTCGATAAGCGACTGGCTTGTTAGTTAGCTCGAGAATATTAGTTCGCAGTTAATACATTATCTCTTTTTTGTAGTACATTAAACTTGTTGATTGTCTATCACTATGTTTCACAAGCAAACACTAGACAAAAGCAATGATTGCACGATGGCGTTACGATGGTAGGTCACTGATCAAAAGAACTGTCAAAATATTACCAGACTACCGCATACGTCAGTCATCGATTTGTCATTATGTACGAGACTACCAATCTATGCCATGTCTTTCAATGGAGTGTCAGTGGTTGACCATCGGAAAATCATAATGGCACCATTGTAACAGTAGACTACCAAACTTGTCAAAATCAACAATTATGAAGTCAGTGATTGACCATTTTGGCACTATTGTAATAACAGACTTGAGGCCCGGTAGTCAGTAGGTATATTTGAGGGCACTGACTTCCCACTAATGACTGCCATAGATCATGGCAGCTGGGACTGCTTAACGTGCTTTCTGATGCAAAAGCAAGAATTTCTTGACAGAAATTCCTAATAATTTGTCACTAAGAAATTCTTAACAGAAAACCTTAGCAACATTTTCCGAGCCCGACCTGCGAATGGAACCCGAGACCTCATGATCTGCTGTCGTATGCACTACCGCTAGACCAACGACGCAGTCTTACGCTAGACGATATAAATATTGTATTAAAACATTTTCATTTATTTTTTTCAAAAAGGTTTTATATTTAGGATGTCGTATTTTCGCCATCCATTTCATTATAATCTGTCAATGTAAAAGTCATTTGATAAACTTATTAATTACAAATACCAAGCACGTAAATAGCAAGTTTAAAATTACATTATTGAAAGACTACAAATATTTTAGTTTCAGTGTAAATGTCACGGTTGTAATTAAATGAACGTATATTATAAATGTGGAATAATAAATCGTTTTTGACACCAATTGCTACGCAACGCATGTAATAATCATAGATTGGTTGCCTAGTACAATATCGTCGTCCTTGTGTCATTGATGTGTTCATGCAATTATAAGCCTTAAGGTGGTAAACACTTTCAGACCGCGACTGTACATAATGAATAGTGTCCCAATACACTGCCTAGTTGCCAATTTTTGCCAACATTTCACGTAATGTTTTCTACCAGTCAAAGAACTTTTGAACCATGCGAGTGCTATACCTCAAATATTCAAGCGCTTTTCAAGATTGTGAAGCAGTGATGGAATCAGGACGGTGTCGAAGGCTTAAGCTAAATCTATGAAAATACCCATAGTGCAGTCTCTACTCTTATCTCAAAATGATGATATGGAAGATATTAGGAGAGCAACAGCATCGTCAGACGACTTGGTCTGCCTGAAACTTACTGCTTCGGCGAATACTTATTCTCTCAATGTATAGAAAACTCAACACTATAGCGCTTCGGTATTAGAGGTACATTTTAATATCGTAGCACTAAATACCGTTATTTAATGCCATACTCACTATGACGAGCTATAATAATTTAGTAAATAACAAATTGAAACAGTTTACATTTTTAAGCATTTATTTAATCTGAAATTTCACTTTTGATGGCAATTTTAGAGAGATGTTTTACGTGCCACCTGTTGACATGATTCAGCAAGGCCTCTTCTGATTTACAAACATATTCACAGTGTAAACATTTAGCTCGCAAATCGCCTTTCGATAATTGTTTTCTGTGCCAATTTAAGTACTTGTAATGAAGACAAGAGGCTTTAGAGCATTTGGCACAACAAAACCTGCACGGTTGTTGCTCTAGTTCTTCTTCTTTGTAACTCTTCAAGCAAGTTATGCATTTGCTATCTTTACTTCCTGGTTTCTGTATTATATGAGTCTTTGAATCGCTGCCTGAGACAATAGTTGTATTACGAGGTGAGCGAGTCATAGCATGTTTGTGATACTTTGTCATGTGTTCAGCTAATCCACCAATCTGAATCACTCGACGGCACAGCTTGCATATTTTCCTAACCTGTCGAAGTCTGCTTAGGTCTTCTTTGTTTCTAGTGTCTATGCAAACATTTTCGTGTAGCCTCCATGTGTCATATGAAGGTAAAAAGAGATTGCATATTGAACATTTATAGTTTGGTTTCTGCTTCTCAGTTTCTATAATCGAAATTACTTCTGATTTCTTCGCTTCTTGTGCAATATGTGTAGGATTATACAAATGATGTTTGTCATCATAATTTTCTAATGTAATGAAAACATTTTCAGGTTGCTTTTCATTGTTCAAAATGTTATTACTTATGTTACATGATTTATTATATAAATCTCTGAGATGACAATTAAGCATTCTCGAAGTTTCTTTTGCTCGTTGTATAAACATGTATGACTGAATAAGATTCTTTGTACAACTGTTACATATTAGGGAATTGGAAAGAATATCATCATCCTGAAAGAGAAAACACAAATCTCATAATCCGGAATTTCAGAGAGATGGTTAACAAGTGAGCAAATGATATACATACTTACCTCCTTAAACACAACATCTAAGATCTCTAAGACTGTTTTACTATCGCTTCTTCCTCCCACAATGATCTCAAAAGTATCGTTGACCGTGTTCATATTGTCCTCAGTACACAAACATATGCCACAGAACTGTGTGTTGTGCAGAATGTAGCTCAGTTGACGTTTCCAATAACTTGTGTTGTTGTCATTTGTTGTTGGTACGGCTGAAACATTAAGTTATATTATAAAATTGTACGCGTAAAATAATTATGTAATTATACTAGATTCGTATTATAAGGCATGTTCATCTCCAGAAAGTCAATCTAACATTTACACAGAGGGAAGTACAAAAGAAAAATGTGTTCTGATCGAGGTGCAGAGAAAGTTTGATTCTTAATACTTTATTGCTTTCTGTAAATGGTGCTACATAATGATTACTTAGTGCAATCTTGTGTTTATCAGATATGGACTCTGTGGGCACAGCATAATGGTTATTCCTAGGAATCAACGAAAAGAGGACAACTGAGCAGTGTAAGCACTTACGTTGTTTGATGTGGAGGTGTTCAGCGTCAGGCCTAACGTCGTCGTCATGGTCATCACACTTGTCACTCATGGACACATCATCTAAGTCTTCAACAAACTCCACTGTTGAATCTTCTCTATTTACACTTGATGTTTCTGAAACAAACTACTCACTAAGAATTTGCCCGCATATTGCAACTGTCGAAGTGAAATTTTAAAGTTTACACTACTTATAAGTTTCCGCTCAGCAGAGTTGGACTATGGAAACTAATAAAAAGTATATTAAAGCTTGGTGAGATAGATTATAGAGCTCTTGATTTCTTTTCTTTAGGGCGATCTTGAGATGTTTCTGTATATCCATCTTTCACCGTCCACCATAGTGACAGTATTTGGAAGATACATATATAGTGTACAGTTTATATTGTCACAGTGCTTACCAGTGTCCTGTATAATAATGTTCGCAGAGGTATCTTCTTCGATGGCGGTTCCAATCGTGGCCTCTTCAAGTGTGGATGTTTCTTCGACAACGTGGTCTGTTGTTTCAGTCTCTGGCGGCGTTTCCTCATTCGAAGGCTGTTTTCGAAAACGATCTGCAACAACGGAAAACACGTTATTTATCATTTACATTTTAAACTCCGTAACAGGTAACAGATTTCCAAGCATTGCACTTCCAAAGATCACCCTCCTAGCGTGAAGAATAGATAAAAGATCACCTCCAGTTAAAACCGGGGGTTCGATTTCTTGTCTAACCAGATTTGATTAAATATTAGCTTTTCCACAGAGCGACTGCCTGTCTGCACTCCGCAACTCAAAGGGATAGCTATATTCTATGATTAACCACCTTTAAAGATTACGAGTCACGAGTTATGCTTAACAGAAAGTAGCGAAAGCGCCAGTGGGCAAACTTAGCCACGTCCATGCACGTTTTAGGTAGGTCGTATGCTAGAAATATAAAAAATAAATACATCATTAGAAGGAAGACTTGGACACCGATTGGCTAGTGAAGAGAGTAGAGACACCAAAAGACTCCTATCAGAGAGCCCCGGAATCCATCGCACATACGGCAGGCACCACTGAGTTTTCGAAGTTGTGCGTATAAAATTGAATAGTTAATTATCGCTTGTTAAGCGGAGTAGGAAACAAACGTGTGTGAAATTCCTTTGCAACGTTATTCATACACCTGTGAAGTCCGCTAACCCATTATATAAAGCCCTGAACTTCGTCACAATAAGAGACTCGTGTCATATTCACAATGACTCAACGTTAGCGACCCTGTGGAGATTCTTACCGCTGAAAAATGAAAATACTTTTTTCAATTTCTAAATATTCAATGTTAAGACACATTTGTCGCAGAACCGATAACCGTTGGAGTTGTCATGTTTTATGAGTGGAAACCGTGCCTTGGCAAACGTAGTACAGGACGCCCTCCAGCTAAGTGGCGTGACAATGTACGCCAAAGTGGCTGGCAGCAAAGACTACAATATACAGTGTGAGTCTTTATAAAGTGCACATATCAAAACCATTGAAACATAATTTATACACACACAACAACATAATTTCATCGACGGAAAAATTTACAAAAATAAAACATCCATTTTTATGCATATTTTAAAATTTTAAGTTGCAGCTGCTAACCCTATTTAAATAAACTGTTATATCTTTTAAACTGCATGTCCTATCTATGTAAATAAACTGAATATATACCATATGTAATATAAATTTTGAAATGATTGTTTAATAGGCCGTGCCAATAAAGTAATAATTTCAAAAAAAGTAATGCTGTAAAATTAGAGTAAAAAGGTTGGTATTTGATGAAAATGAGGTATTTTTTTCATAATTTTTACAATAATTTTAAAATTAATCGATTTTAAACTTTCGCGATTTGTATAAATGTCGCAGGCATTTTGTATGATTCGTCGGTTTATGAATGCTCGCGGTTATGTTAAATGCCGAAGACAAAATGTATATTGCCGCGTCATTATATATCATGCCTAAACATTTAACTGACGATTCAAACGCCGTCTACATGATACCGCGGCAAATATGAGCACTTTTTTGATGGGCAAGTTATTTTAGGCATATTTGTTTATAAATTGTATTACATAAAAAATACGTCTCATCTGGTTATCAGATCGGTGAAGGTCGATGTTCCACGTCTCCTCTACTATATAGGTCATAAGTAATATCTGTAAAAAGTGTATACATTTTGAACTTTTCGTAAACAATATGAAGAAAATATGTACCTACCTAACGAATATGTTTTTAAAAACAAACTTAAAATAGGTAGCTTCTTTTGATTATATTATCAAACCGCGCAACATGCTAACATTTTAAAGTGCTAACTAGTAATGCGCGTCCTCAATCACAATTTATCACAAATTCGCAATGTCTAGGTACGTTATTTTAAATTTTGCGAGACGTTATAAATTCGCAATGTCTACATTATTTTCAATTTTGCGAGACGTTATAATTATAGCAACTTTTATAGCACGCGAAAAAAAATTAGCATAATTATAGCGATTCGCGCGCTATAATAAAATCTCAGATATTCACACTACTAAGCCAGACCAAGTCAAACATCCATGTTCACGCACACAAAATATTTGATTTGAGCGGGAATCGCTGCATAGTATAAATTGCTGAATTGCACAAATCTAAAAGAAAATACATACTATCCTTCGTAGTCACTTTGCACTTTGCAACCAGGCACGCAACAAGATTTCTGTGACATGGTTGACGTTAACGTTCACTGATCACTATACGCAATTATGGGTCCAAACTCTTAAAGGTAATCTGTGAGAGCGCCTATGGGGTTGGGTTCCGAAACGAGTCTCCTGAATTTGAGGGTATTGGTGGTGTAGGGGGCTTAAGGGAATTAGTTTTAATCCCCTAAATGTAATTTTGGCTGCCGGAGTTGCGTCTAAATATTTACAATTTCTAATAATTCTTAAATACTTCGGCAATTATGCAAAACAGAACGTAATTTTTATACTTTACAGTTTTACAAATGTCATTTTTAGGTTTTATGTGAAAAACATGAAACGAAACGCAAACCCGCCATCTTGGAATGAATGATAATATTGACAGCTGATGTCAAATTTGTGCGTCATTTTTGATGTTTACAAATACCTACAGTGACGCGAAGGAGCAAGCTCAAACTTAACGCGAACGTATGAAAGTGTTTGTAACGCCTTCGATACAACTATACGGAGGAACACAGTTCAACTCAACGTAAATAGAAGGTACACATACGAGACAAACTAGAAAATTACAAATGCTGGGGCCACACTACCGAGAAATGTCATTAATTATTGCGATAATTTAGGTACGTTAACCGTAAGTGTAGCGACTTAACGCAATAATTTGAAAACGGCTATAACATTGCCTGATCAGAATCTGGCTAGGAGGGCTGGAATTGTTTGCAGACGATAGTGGAAGCGTGATTATATTCATCAGTCCTTGTAGCCACAACAAATCTCTGACATATATGTACTGTGCTTTCACAGCGATGAAATCAAACTAATATGTACATGTGCAATTTTACCTTAGATCTCCTGGTGATGTTCTTGTGTAGACCTATAAGATTACACTCATAATTTTGGCCAAAATAATAAGGAAATCGTTATAGTTAGCTACTAGAAGGTCCAGCTCGCCGTCCTTCTTCAGAACACGTTGCAAGTAGATGACGACACACAAATTTTACAAGGGTTCAATAGTTCACAACTCTATCACAATTCTTGCCAGCAATGTTCAAGGGGCGGCAGATACCAGAGTTTATGACACAAATTTTCACTTCGTTTCCAATACGATTCGCGAAGCAACCATGAGCTTTCCAAAGCGCGATATTCCACGAAGGACAAACCGTGTTAATTTTACTTTTTGCCAATCGCTCACAACCCCGTCGGACAAATTGAAATAGCGACGGTTGCAAGGTTAATTGGTAGTTTTACAAAAATACAAGGTCAAAACGCGTTTACAAACGGGAATTTTTCCAGCACGACGTGAGAGATAGCTTTTTGCGGATTCGACAAAGAATGAAAGTGAATGATTTGACAGTTCATGGTGTGATCAGAGACAGAAATTTTCAAAAGACAAAGTAACACGCTGCTAAACTGATATAATCGATTTAACTTGTCACAAACAATATTTCTATTTCAAACATTGCCGTTTGGCGTTAGGCGATGGCTCAAGTGGCCACAGATTTAACAAACAAGAACCAGATGTAGCGTATTCGTCCAACTAAGTGAGGCACGTTGACAGCTATGTGTGCGTGACATTTGGCGACTGGCACTGTACGGACACGCGCGTCTATGTGTGTGTAAAGTTGCCAGATTATGAATAATCTCCCACTATTTTGCATATAATTTTTGCAAACGAATATAAAAATATTACATAGGTAATATTTTATATTCGTTTGTGGTTTTGAAGAATTTACCATAGATTTAATTAATGCTTTTAATATGTAATGCTGTTGTGAAAATTATTCAAATAAAAGATACCATTAAAGTATGCTTTTATAAATACATTTCTTAAAAAATGTAGGCTCCGATTTAAGTTTTAACTAATTTTATTCGTAAATTGAGAAATAAATAGATAGGCTTGCGTCATAAATATTATTTAGCTAAAAACATTTTGTCATGCATACAATAAATTATGAATATCATAATCATAAATCGTAACCAAAAAAAATTGCAATTAAAAATAAATAATGGCTACAATCAATAATTTCTGTTTCTGTGCTTAATGTACACACGGCGCCAAGTCAAGCTAAATAGTCGAAGTACGATTTTGATACTTATTCCCTACGCCATAAGAACGGTACAAAGGTCTAACAACGGTACTAAGGTCAAAGTGTATAGCTTGGCAAGTAGCCGCGTGTACACGAATATTTGGATCGTTTGGGGATCGAACTCAAAACAATGTATATACTAATGGAAATCCTATTAGTATATTTATAAGAAAAAATATAATCTACAATATACTTTTACAATACGTTAATGTATTTTTCATTAACATGACAATCATTATTACCTACATAATCAATTGACAAGTGCATTTTCCCTAATTCAGGGCAAACGGTGTCGACGTAAACTGGCAACACTTACATATTTTCTGCAGAAATACGAATTTTATCAAAATAATATTATAAAACGGTCAAATAATCCATAGTTATCTGTAAGAATATATTCCATCTTCCCGTATTTGCCTTTAGCAACAACTTTTACAATGTTTAAAAACGCAAGACGGCATTTTATGAATTTAAAAGCGGGATCGATCGTGGCGTGTGAACTGTACGATGCTTCGCAGCGCACTGAGTCGAGTTTGTATTCGCTTTTCAATTTTGTATTTGCTTTAGTGGCCTCACACAAGTGTTCCGCGCGCTCTGTCTGCCTTTTATTATATAGTCTTAGCAAGTGGCGATACATCAAAGAGACTAACGCAAACGCAAGAATTAATACGATGAAGCGGCCACACTACATCAGTGTCAGTGTACGTCGCGCGTCGTGAGCGTGACGCAAGCGCTACGAGATCGCACGTGTTTGTTTTTACTACCATAGATTAGAATATACTGTTATAGATAGGTAACTCTAGCCTCGCTCGAGGTCGGTGAATGTGCTGCCGCCAAGTAGCAGTATCATGAACTAAACTGAAGTCGTCAAACCGTAGCTAGTAGCTACATAGACATAGGGTATATTTATATCATTATTATTGCCTTAATATTTAATAGTAATGTTATTGTAATTCATATGCTGGCGCTATATTTGTATACATAACTAGCTGACCCAGCGAACTCCGTATCGCCTTTTTAAGAGTTTTTATTTAATTCCCTTTTTCCAAGCCCCTTTTCCAAAGTTACCATTGCCTTAGCACTCAATCTCTTATCATTTCAGAGTCTATAAATGATGAACAAACAAACATAGATCTAATATATAAAATTCTCGTGTCACAGTTTTCGTTCCCATACTCCTCCGAAACGGCTTGACCGATTTTGATGACATTTTTTGTGCTTATCCGGTATCTATGAGAATAGGCCAAGATCTATTTTTCAAAAAAAAAAAAAATTTTGCAAAACAACGTTTGCCGGGTCAGCTAGTTTTTATATAATATTGAATTCCCCATTCCTTAAAATATCGGAGACGATACCCATATCGACTTTAAAAAAAAACCCGTCCGCCATCTTTGATTTCCTATCCGCCATCTTTGATCACGAAATATATGTTGTGTTTAGATTCTCCATCCCTTTTTTCATCAGAGACGAGTATCGTCTACATTGATTTTTGAAATTGTTCCCTTCCGCCACCTTTGATTTCCCATCTGCCAACTTGAATCACGAAATAGATGTTGTATTTGGATTCCCCATCCCTTTAAACATCGGAGACGATACCCATATAGATTTTTTTTTAATTCCCATCCGCCATCTTTGATCACGAAATAGATGGTGTTTTTGAATTCCCCATTCCTTAAAATATCGGAGACGATACCCATATTGATTTTTCAAAATTTTCCCATCCGCCATCTTTGATTTCCTATCCGCCATCTTTGATCACGAAATAGATGTTGTATATGGATTCACCATCCCTTAAATCATCAGAGACGATACCCATATTGATTTTTTTAATTTTTCCCATCCGCCATGTTTGATTTCCCATCCGCCATCTTGAATCACAAAATAGATGTTGTATTTGGATTCCCCATCCCTTTAAATATCGGAGACGATACCCATATTGATTTTTTAAAATTTTCCCATCCGCCATCTTTGATCACGAAATAGATGATGTATTTGGATTCACCATCCCTTAAATCATCAGAGACGATACCCATATTGATTTTTTTAATTTTTCCTATCCTCCATGTTTGATTTCCCATCCACCATCTTGAATCACAAAATAGATGTTGTATTTGGATTCCCCATCCCTTTAAACATCGGAGACGATACCCATATTGATTTTTTTAAATTTTCCCATCCGCCATCTTCGATTTCATATACGCCATCTTTGATCACGAAATAGATGTTGTATTGCGATTCCCCACCCCTTAAAATATCGAAGGCGATACCCATGTTGATTTTTTAAATTTTCTCATCCGCCATCTTTGATTTCCCGTCCGCCATCTTGGATCACTAAATAAATTACATATTATTAATCAGCGTCCCGAAAATCTCGAAAACGATACTCATATAGATTGTATCCTATTCGTTTAGCCTTTTTTTGCCCTTGACCAAACCCTCCCCCTTCTCGTTTGACCATTTTATTATTTTTGTCTGGCCTCTAAAAGTTGTGCGGTAATTTTATATAGCCTATAGCCTTTTGGCATAATTGGGCCATAGATAAATATAATACTTTACAGTACAGATGTCGCAAGTCGTCCATAAAAATTGGCCACGTTAGATCCTTAATATTAGACCTTTATTTTTATAAGTACTTGTTAATACCGTAAATAATACAACAGATGGCGCTAGTGACGAAAAAATGGGAGTCGATGGTAGCGACATCTTACGTCTCATTTTGTAAGGAATGTTATTTTAAATTAAAGAGAAGAGATGGCGCTATAATAAAAAAAGCATTCTGTCTAAAATGTAGAAATATTATGATATTTCACCTTGTCACCCAAGACGTGTGCCTCATTTCAAGGTTATAACACGATCAACCGATCTAGTAGGTACCTATTTTACGTATGTACCGGTGGCGTTAAAACATCTAGCGATATTTTTATGACTTCGTGTCTTTCCGTTCAAAATTTGGAATGCACTTTGTACACTGTTCCATAAAGCTGATATTTGACATACTTACGTAAGTTTGGTGGCTATGTTACGGTAACATTGAAATGGTGCAGTGATGAGAATGCACCTTGGTCTGATGATGAAGCCGGAAGGTGGTCACGAACTCCTAAACTACACATGATAAACTAGTCGTGTTTGGGCTCGTTTGACAAGACTTGACAAAACCTATGACCTTGTGAGGTTGCCTTGGTCTGATGATGAAGCCGGAAGGTGGTCACAGGAACTCCTAAACTACACATGATAAACTAGTCGTGTTTGGGCTCGTTTGACAAGACTTGACAAAACCTATGACCTTGTGTGGTTGCCTTGGTCTGATGATGAAGCCGGAAGGTGGTCACAGGAACTCCTAAACTACACATGATAAACTAGTAGTGTTTGGGCTCGTTTGAATAGATTTGACAAAACCTATGACCTTGTGAGGTTGCCTTGGTCTGATGATGAAGCCGGAAGGTGGTCACAGGAACTCCTAAACTACACATGATAAACTAGTCGTGTTTGGGCTCGTTTGACAAGACTTGACAAAACCTATGACCTTGTGAGGTTGCCTTGGTCTGATGATGAAGCCGGAAGATGGTCACAGGAACTCCTAAACTACACATGATAAACTAGTCGTGTTTGGGCTCGTTTGACAAGACTTGACAAAACCTATGACCTTGTGTGGTTGCCTTGGTCTGATGATGAAGCCGGAAGGTGGTCACGAACTCCTAAACTACACATGATAAACTAGTCGTGTTTGGGCTCGTTTGACAAGACTTGACAAAACCTATGACCTTGTGAGGTTGCCTTGGTCTGATGATGAAGCCGGAAGGTGGTCACAGGAACTCCTAAACTACACATGATAAACTAGTCGTGTTTGGGCTCGTTTGACAAGACTTGACAAAACCTATGACCTTGTGTGGTTGCCTTGGTCTGATGATGAAGCCGGAAGGTGGTCACAGGAACTCCTAAACTACACATGATAAACTAGTAGTGTTTGGGCTCGTTTGAATAGATTTGACAAAACCTATGACCTTGTGAGGTTGCCTTGGTCTGATGATGAAGCCGGAAGGTGGTCACAGGAACTCCTAAACTACACATGATAAACTAGTCGTGTTTGGGCTCGTTTGACAAGACTTGACAAAACCTATGACCTTGTGAGGTTGCCTTGGTCTGATGATGAAGCCGGAAGGTGGTCACAGGAACTCCTAAACTACACATGATAAACTAGTAGTGTTTGGGCTCGTTTGACAAGACTTGACAAAACCTATGACCTTGTGAGGTTGCCTTGGTCTGATGATGAAGCCGGAAGGTGGTCACAGGAACTCCTAAACTACACATGATAAACTAGTCGTGTTTGGGCTCGTTTGACAAGACTTGACAAAACCTATGACCTTGTGTGGTTGCCTTGGTCTGATGATGAAGCCGGAAGGTGGTCACAGGAACTCCTAAACTACACATGATAAACTAGTCGTGTTTGGGCTCGTTTGACAAGACTTGACAAAACCTATGACCTTGTGAGGTTGCCTTGGTCTGATGATGAAGCCGGAAGGTGGTCACAGGAACTCCTAAACTACACATGATAAACTAGTCGTGTTTGGGCTCGTTTGACAAGACTTGACAAAACCTATGACCTTATGTGGTTGCCTTGGTCTGATGATGAAGCCGGAAGGTGGTCACAGGAACTCCTAAACTACACATGATAAACTAGTAGTGTTCGGGCTCGTTTGAATAGATTTGACAAAACCTATGACCTTGTGAGGTTGCCTTGGTCTGATGATGAGGCCGGAAGGTGGTCACAGGAACTCCTAAACTACACATGATAAACTAGTCGTGTTTGGGCTCGTTTGACAAGACTTGACAAAACCTATGACCTTGTGAGGTTGCCTTGGTCTGATGATGAAGCCGGAAGGTGGTCACAGGAACTCCTAAACTACACATGATAAACTAGTCGTGTTTGGGCTCGTTTGACAAGACTTGACAAAACCTATGACCTTGTGTGGTTGCCTTGGTCTGATGATGAAGCCGGAAGGTGGTCACAGGAACTCCTAAACTACACATGATAAACTAGTAGTGTTTGGGCTCGTTTGAATAGATTTGACAAAACCTATGACCTTGTGAGGTTGCCTTGGTCTGATGATGAAGCCGGAAGGTGGTCACAGGAACTCCTAAACTACACATGATAAACTAGTCGTGTTTGGGCTCGTTTGACAAGACTTGACAAAACCTATGACCTTGTGAGGTTGTCTTGGTCTGATGATGAAGCCGGAAGGTAGTCACAGGAACTCCTAAACTACACATGATAAACTAGTAGTGTTTGGGCTCGTTTGACAACACTTGACAAAACCTATGAACTTGTGAGGCTGCCTTGGTCTGATGATGAAGCCGGAAGGTGGTCACAGGAACTCCTAAACTACACATGATAAACTAGTCGTGTTTGGGCTCGTTTGACAAGACTTGACAAAACCTATGACCTTGTGTGGTTGCCTTGGTCTGATGATGAAGCCGGAAGGTGGTCACAGGAACTCCTAAACTACACATGATAAACTAGTAGTGTTCGGGCTCGTTTGAATAGATTTGACAAAACCTATGACCTTGTGAGGTTGCCTTGGTCTGATGATGAAGCCGGAAGGTGGTCACAGGAACTCCTAAACTACACATGATAAACTAGTCGTGTTTGGGCTCGTTTGACAAGACTTGACAAAACCTATGACCTTGTGAGGTTGCCTTGGTCTGATGATGAAGCCGGAAGGTGGTCACAGGAACTCCTAAACTACACATGATAAACTAGTCGTGTTTGGGCTCGTTTGACAAGACTTGACAAAACCTATGACCTTGTGAGGTTGCCTTATTTGTATTATTACATTCTTAATTAAATTGGTATTCAGGCGAAATTAATGTAACCTAAATGGCGAACCCCTGGCGA
The DNA here is from genome assembly GCA_944739405.2 of Euclidia mi. Classification (NCBI taxonomy): domain Eukaryota; kingdom Metazoa; phylum Arthropoda; class Insecta; order Lepidoptera; family Erebidae; genus Euclidia; species Euclidia mi. Next base: position 38,250,711 of record OX123205.2, on the reverse strand, counting down.
AGCGAACGTCGAGATTGCAAAAGGGGAATAGGTAGGTAACTATTAAAATGTAGAAATGAAAATGAGTAAGGCTGATTGATAAAGTGAAAAACAGTGTGATACGAGAGAAGTGTGGTCTAAAAGAAGATGTAGTGACAAAGGTTGAAAAAGGAATGTTGCGTTGGTTTGGACATTTGGAACGGATGGATGAAAGAAGGAATACGAAAGGAGTGTATCGTGCGAGAATGAATGGAAATGTCGGTAGGGGACGCCCTAGGCGGACGTACGCCGACCAAATAGGTGACGTACTGAAAAAGGGCCAAATTAAAAGTACCCATAACCGACGCGCATGCATGATGAGGTTAATGAATGTCGAGGAAGCGAAAGAAGTATGTTTGAACCGAAGCGTGTGGCGTTCTATAGTCTCTGCCTACCCCAATGGGAGACAGGCGTGACGATATAGATAGATAGATAGATAGAAATGAAACAACAGTTCATTTTATTTTTTTATTTATGAAACCATGATACCTCGTCAACTATCAAAAAATCTTGCAAAAACGTTGGAATTTTTCTCTTCAACTTTCAAGGGAACGAAGTCGCGCGCAAAAGCTAGTCATTACAATTGGTTTATTAATTCGGCCTTACAAGCAAGTTATGCAAACGTGCAAGTTAGTTATTTAGATAATTAACTCAAATCCAGATGTTGGCAAATTAATATTTTTAAATTGATAAATTAGGTCGTTTTTTATTCCTCCATTAAAGTGGATAAACAGAATTAGATAAAAAACTAAATTTAACTATTATAAAATCATTTATTTTGCAGGATTCGTAATTTTGAAGCTGATTGTAACGATTTTTTTTTTAATACTTGCAACACTCAAAGTATTTCTTACTTGAATTAAACGTACGCGATCGCGTCTCGCGTTTTGCCGATCCACGATCGTAACGGAGTACTTTTACTTTCATGGGATATTATTCCTTACCGCCATACATTTACGGAACTTTGTCGCGCAAAACACTAAAATATTTGCAACACTTTCAAAGTATTTTTTACTTGAACGTACGCGAACACGTTTCGCGTATTACCGACTCCCGACCGTAACGTAGTAGGGTAAATACGTTAAATGTCGGCATCCTTACGGTTTTTCTGTTTTGGAATCGGTCTGGCACCATCAATTTGCAACGAAAAGATAGCTTCTGATGCGGTTTTGGATAGTTTGATAAATCTATTTCATGTTTATGGGCTGTTCATGTTTAAGGTTGACATTTCTACTACAAGGAAAAAGTACTAAGGTTTATATGCGTCGAGAACGAAAAATCCCTAAAGTCGGCCATTCACGGGCCATGGTCGGTCGCGTTTTTCCCAAATATCGGCCGGGTATAGGATGTTTTAAATTAAGACGGATAAATATTATTAATATGATTTATTTTGGCAGGAGTCTCACTAAGTATACGTTATTAATCGTATTTGTTTAATAGTAGGTAAAGTATTTTTTTATTTGCACTTAAATAACGTTAGGTAAGTATTACAATTTATAACAAAGTAAACATCAAAATAATTATAATTAGTTCTGGATATCTTTTCAAAAATAATTCATACCATTTTTGGCCCAGAGTATCATTATTGAATATATTTATATGTTTAAGCTACGTAATTAACATGGGTTAAGGTAGCAAGTTCCAAAGAGCAATTTATATCTTATATTTCCATACCATAATAAGCTAATATAAATGTTTTAAATAATATCAACTCCTACATTTAAACTTAACTCTTTATATTATAAATAAATAAACATATAATAAATATTTAATTTTGAGAAAATAAGAAAAGTAATCAGCCTGTATAGTTGGGCTCGAATTCGAGGCTGGTCGACATTACGATCTTTAATGTTTCTAAAGCCAGCCTCTATTTTGTGTACATTATTTCTCGAGATTCAACTAATATCACCCCGCCCGGTATTTGGCGATTAAACGTAAACTAGATTTATTTGCCTATATGCGTTGCAAATTCTCTTATTAAGGCAATGGAATTAGTACAATTGGAAATTATAAAACAGACTGCATTTACTTTTAGTCGACCACGGCCGAGAATCCGGTTTTAATTCCAAATTGGTATTCTATTGGCGGCCTCCTATTTTCCCTTAAAACAATACGTTAAATATTGAAAAATCTATTTCAAAATATAGTAAAAATCACTAATTACCAATAATAATGCTTAAAACAATAAAAAAGGAATGTCTGACCGTTCTAATATCAATCCCCGAAGTGTGGGTATTCACAGCAAGTAAGGTACTTTAAATATGAAATTGACGCTTCGACGGCGCAATCGCTACCGACGCTCAGTGTGCGAAGAGTGTGTAACGTAATCGGAAAGTAACGGTTGTACATATAGATTATGAACTAAGATTGTAATTCGAGTGGCAAATTTGTAACTTCAAAACGTTTTAAATGAACGCAAGCCGAAAATGTGCAGACGGCCGAAGTTTGGGGAGGGGCCGACGTATGGCGTATTTACCCTGCAGATACTTTTATGAAATAATATTCCTTACTGCCATACATTTACGGAACTTTATCGCATAAAACACTAAAATACTTGTAAGTATTTTGAGTACTCAGGAATATAAAAATTGCAAGGTTTTGCGCGACAAAGTTCCTTAAATATATGGTAGTAAGGAATAAATTTCCATGAAAGTATTTAGAAAAGTACATTACCAAATTTTGCGATAAACATCCTTACTCACATTAAGATAAGGTTTATTTTTCAATACAAACTTGCATTACCAGGGCGTCACACGAAGTTTTCTATACTCGAGTGCCCAAAAACTTGCAAGTATATTGATACCTGGTTTTCGACCCTGGTATTTTTATAGAGACGCACTTGGTGTACTTGGTACGCGATTTTGCAATTGTGCGACTCATGAAGTCGTGACTATCGGCATAGATAAATTTAATACTATTCCTATCGGGAACCAAGCGAATGAGTTCTAGACTTCTAGAGAAGTCGGCTATCAAAGTTTAAAAATGCGTTTTGTTTTTTTCATTAGCTTGATTTACAACATACTCAACATCAACTGTTTATTAGTTGCTATTGTCTGTTCAAGATACCTACGAAAAAAATAAAAGGTAAAAAATATACAGTATCATTTTATGAATTGAAGGGACAGGCGTATTTTTGTAAAACTAACTGCATCTTTCGCTTGGAGTATTTAACTTAAATCTACTTTTGTTGCGAAGGCGACATTAAAAGAACCATTTTATGGTTTGTTTACATTTTATTTTTTCGTATCTTGAACAGACTATAGGTAGGTAGGTACCTATAAATGTAAGACGCATATTGATTAACATAATTTATGAAAATTAATTATATAATACTACTACAAACACAGTAAGTTTTTATTATGTATAAAATTTAAATTACACTACTTTTACGTACTTAAATGTAAAAACAAAACGCAATCGCTCGACTAGGTACCTATACAGGTACTTTTTAAAATACATGCTCATGGCCGTTCATTGGGTAACATAATATCTTACTTTTTCAAATAGTTGATGTTTATTTAATAAATATTTATTTATTTTACCATCTACAGATTAATAGCAAATTAAATAAAAATAAATATATACATACGTAAAAGCGCCATCTATGAATGCCGAGTGAAAGTTAACTCATTGTAACGTTTTACTACAAGCTAGTACGTATTTTGGCCACCAGAGCAACGAAGTGCACATCATATTTTTCAAAAATATTCATATTCAATTAAATGTTTCATTTTTTTATTTAATCGTAATAAAGGGATTTTTTAATTAATAATATCATATTTTAGAACTTTATTTTCTTATTTATCATTTATGCATAAAAGTCATCAATAACAATCGATACTAGTAAAGCCATCTGTTGAGAGAGTTAAGAATGACGGAAAACGTTCTAAGGAATGAGACCCCATGATTGGGCTATCATAGGCAATAACAATTTTTTAAATCCGACTGCTAGTTCCTGAGATAAGTTGACATTATCTTTTAGCCTTTTTAGCCTTTTGCCCGGCCCCAAAGGGTCGAAGCGTTATGTTATATAGCCTATAGCCTGCCGGAATAACTGGGCTATCGTATACAAAAAGAATTTTTCAGATCCGACCGGTAGTTCCTGAGATTAGCGCGTTCAAACAAACAAACAAACAAACTCTTCCACTTTATTATATTAGTATAGATTATGCATACAAGCAAAATGCAAGCTTGGAGAGCCCATGTTATCGATATGAAATATTTTGCAGATTTTTTTTCGTGCAAACTACGTTAAGGTAAAGCAATAGACATCACGGTCATTTTATGGATCGGTGACCGGGCTATGAGATTACGGAGAACATGTGTGGAGTTTACAAAAGGGGGCCAAAATTATGGTTATTTTCGAGCTAGGATGCGCCGTTACCAAGATACATAGTAATATGTGATAGCTACTTAACTAATACGAAGGTACTAGGTACACATTGCATGAAATTAAAATCACACTTGAATCGAATATTACCTTACAATGCATATTTTCTTACGTCTGCTATGTGGTTTACGTACACTGATTACTACTTTATTCTGTGATTTGGCCAGACATGAGATATTGTAAAAAGTTAGTAGATCAGTAGGTACGTGCACATTATTTTAAGTGGTTCTAGGTCTGTGTTCTAGGTACATACATTTCCAAATAATATAAATAATTATACTTAATTAAATTTTATTTTTTGGTACATATAAGTAAATTGATGAAATCGCAGATATTTTTAATCCTTATTTATTTATATCTTTAAACAGCATAAATAATTTCAATGTCTCACAGCACAAGTCGTATGCACCATCTTAATTAATATTCATAAGCAAATAAATAAGTAACGAACTTGTGTTCAACTGACATGACATCTTGTATACTAGGCATGGTTGCAGCTCCTAAAATTAATGTTAGAATGTTGTTAAATACATACAGTATAACATAATTCTCAATACAAATATGCTTCCACTCACAGCCCTAGATTGTAAAAACATACATTACATAGACTGCCATAATTATTACCCTTCCTTTGACTTTACCATAGTCAGCTAAAAAAGTTTCATACCACAAGGTGTTTTGAATATTGGATGAAAACAATGTTTACCATATCAGTAGTTCCACTGACCAAGAGAAACCAACATATTATCTCTAGACCAAACCGGTTGATAATGACAAAAATATTAATACATTTATTTGATACTTGATCAAACTCAAGACAAACATATTAATACATTTAAATTAAATTTTAATTTAAGGCATTCCAGATCTTCTGCCTCCAAGCAGGTGTGCAATCACTATTGTGTTTAGGTTTGGAGAGTACAGTAGCTAATGAAATAACTGAGCAATGAGACTTTTTGCATTGAAGTGGACTGCAGAGCTTTTTTTACTTGCCTATGACACCTGTAGAAGCAAGTGCAAGCATGATGCTTAGCATCCGGGCCCATAGTCTGTTATTACAATTGTGTCACAATGGCACTTCAATGAACAAAACGGTGTAGAATGATAAACATTAAAAGTCATTTCAGCCGATAACTATTATACTTTTATGCAATATTATGTATGCTTAGGTATAAATATGTACCTAAGTCTTTATTTATATTCAATGTTATTTCTTAATAGCAGACTACAGGCCCAGGTGAGCGTTTTCACTGTCTTATTTTATAAAAAAATGTTTACTAACCTGTAAGATGCAACGTGGGAATAGCAAGAGGACATAACCGATTTTTGGTGTAGTGCCATACTTCAGGAAAATGTTTATGGCACACTCTCCTATTCTTAAATACAAAATTTTCATCCAGTCCAACAATGTCACCCCCAATGTTCATGACCCATGAACGGAAATGTTGAAGATCCTTATCTGGATTTGGGAAGCGATGTAATGGAGGACCTGAAATATTTTATTATTACAATTATTACTTAATTAATTTGGAACAGGGCGAATTTCACTAGCAACAATGCACAAAATGACTATAACATGAAACACTACACTCATCCAGTGAATACATGTATGTTAAATTAAATAGAACTAACAGATACTTTAGGTTATCATGCTTATAATAAGGGGTTAAAAATATAATGACCACCATAAAATGCTTTAATACCCTTAGTTCTTTAACCAAAAATATATAGGTACTTAAAACCAGAAACATAAAGACTAAAATTACAATAGTACTAGCTATTTTAGTCACGACTGCGCTTCAAATTCTATTCAAACACCAAATTTAGTAAATGATCACAAAATAAATAGGTTATGTTAGGTTCTCTTGTGACCTATAATTAAAAAATAAGAGCCCTGCTAAGCGGGGCTCCATCAACTTTAAAGTAGGTGGTGTTACCAAATCGAATTTATGTGTTGGTATTTCATACGACTAACAAAAAAGCTTTGGTTATGATTTTGCATTAAAATGCTGGTTTAATATTGATCATTTACTTCTTTTGGGTTAACAATGATTTATTTGGAGTCATTTTACATAGGAAAGCATACCTATAGGATAGCAAAATGTTAACCTCTCTATCACTTTGGTTAGTATTTTACATTAAAATGCGGGTTTTATTTTGGTGATCATTTACTATTTTTGTTTGTTATATGTTACCATATCTGGTGATAAGTTTAACATAAGCCTTATAATAATACAATAGACCAACATAATTATGACCTAAACCAAAATAACAACTACAAAACGTTAACTTTCCTAGGTTAACTTCAAAGAGATTATACCTAATTAAAGTTGTAAGGAAAATTATTTGAAATGAAATATTTATAATTACTATCTGGAAATCTGCTTGAGCAGCCAGGCACACAACAAGCTAGAAAGGACATTTTTCTTGCTCACTTAAAATAATAACGAGTCCTATCTCAACTTTTTCACAACACACAAAATGCGAAATATTCACGCTATAACGGAGGAGCCGCGGGCGGTACTCAACTCGACGATAATAGGGAAATAACTTTCACACACTCAGTTGTATTTTATGGAATATAATCACATAAAATAAGGACGAGAAAATATGTGTATGCGCATCAGAGACGAGCCGACATTTTTCTCAGGGTGGTCAGCTCAAAAGCAGTGTTATAAAACAGAAGTTATGAGAAGTTACAATTTTCATGAATGAATGAAAAATTAAACAATAATTACTATCTTAAATTTTTTTTTAACGTTTTTTGTATGTATACATTCTATTTAGGTTTTTCTTTTGCAATAAAATTATTTTTATATTCTATGCAAAATAATTCAAAAATTTTATTTTTTAAGTATGACAACTTCGTGATTTTGTTTTAGCACTATCGCTACTGGATGGCACTACTTTCCATACTTTAGTCCCTGTCACGAACTTTGCACTAAGTCGGCACAGCATGCTACCGTATTGTTTACCACGGCGTGACGTCATCTAGACGCCATGACAGTTTGGAGTGTTTACGAGCTTAATAAAATTTAATTTGGTATTTAGAAATGCGAAATAAACAATGTAGATCGCCTTTTTATATTAAAATAAACTCATTTTCGGTCAAAGTAGACGAAAACGTAACGACTTAACCAGTTTTTGAAATTTGGTCAACTAGCCTATTATTGAGATAATGATATGGATTATTACATAAAATTGTTCATATTTCGTAAGCCTCGTTTTCTTTAATTTTTCGAGGTGAATAGATACATGAAAGGGGTGAATAGACACGCCTGAGGGGTTAATAGGCACGCGAATATGGTAAATAGACACAAGAAAGGGGTGATTAGTAACGAAAGAGGGGTGATTAGCCATGATTATGTCAGGGCTGCCACAAAGTTTAAAGCATCGTTGATAGTGGTCATCTACTTTCAAATTTCACTTTTAGTTAGGTACTTATAGCGTTTTCAATTTTCTTTATTATATTTTATTTCATCAGGCGCCAATATTGCCTCGAAACTATAATCCCGATCCACGGGGTAAGCAGTATCGCAAATATGATCATTATACAATTAAATAAGCTTAGGAAGAGTTTCAAACGACTACAAAGTGTTCATTAGCCTCTTTTGCAGAAAAATATAACAAATCAATTCAGTTTTTCTTCGATTTTGAAGTTCATGTTCCTTGAGAACTAATATGTGTTGAGATAGTAGATATTATTAATAATTATTGTTTTTGATTAAATTTGATTATAATTCATTATTGATTTTATACAATGGATATTACATTTTAAAGTCAAGTGGCTTTTTTTGTTTTCTTTTCCAGATACACTCTAAATTGGTTTATTTTTGATTGATTTTTATTATTGATAATATAATTTGTATAGAAATTATAATTTTAAACTATATATGTTTTTATAAGAAACCTCCAGTTTATCTTGAAAATATTAAGGGAAGGAAACTACAATGAGCCAACCCTACGAAATTTATCTAATCACCCCTCAGGTGTGTCTATTGTCCCCTGATGGGAGGTAAACAGAAATCACGTATATTTTGTGGATTTTTAATAACTACAGACATATCCGAACAAAAACAAATATATTTCAATAGTCTGGCCTAAGACTCAATAAATATATGCTTAGAAAAATGAGTATCAATTCTGCAACATTACGAAAATCTTTAACAAAGTTTAAAGACCTATCTATTCACCCCGTTTTACGGTACTAAATCTCAAAAGGAAGAAAGGCGATCATTTAGGAGAAAATATGCTTCGAGCTATTCTATTGCACAGAATCATCTTAATTTAAAGTGATCTCTGCCAATTATTATACTTAGCTATGATTGTGATTTTATAATTTTATAAGATGAAATTGTTTAACTAGGTAGTTAGTTTAATTAACGAGTGCCATAAATATAGCAAAAGTAATTATTACTTTAAGTAACAATTATTGTAAGGCGTTATCTTAAGGCGAGGATTTCCGAGCGCTCAAAGCTTTTGAGGCTCCCCTCTTCCCCAGTTCGCGAGTATAATTACGATCAATCGCGACGCGAGACGCGACGCCACTGCCGCCCGTAGGTATAACACTTTCGCGCCACAGTAAAGAAAATTGAAGCAGTATATCAATTGAAATATAAACTTACTTATCGAGTATAAATAATTTGCAACGTTTCTGTTTTGAATAAACCCTTATGAAATTCGAAAGTAGTTTTCCAAAATTGCTTTTGTTTATAGTGACAATAGTAATCTTAATCTTAATATATAAAATCCTTGCGTTACTGACTGACTGACAGACACGCTACAGCCGAAACTATTAGGCGCAGGAAGCTGAAATTTGGCATGTATGCTCCTTGGGGTCTGTAGGGGTGCACTAAGAAGGGATATCCCGAAATTCCCACGGGATCGGCCAAAACGGGTAAATTAAAAAACAATGCAGGCGTAGCTGCTGGCGTCCTCTAGTACCTATATAAAATTCTTGCGTTACTGACTGACTGACAGACACGCTACAGCCGAAACTATTGGGCGCAGGAAGCTGAAATTTGGCATGTATGTTCCTTGTGAACCGTAGAGGTGCACTAAGAAGGGATTTCCCGAAATGCCCACGGGATCGGCCAAAACGGGTAAATTTAAAAAAAATGCAGGCGTAGCTGCTGGCGTCCTCTAGTCAATAGATAATTTTATGAACATTATGTTTGTTGTTAATTATAAAAAAACTTATGATCGCTCGCAATGTAAAAGTATTGCTTGTTCGATATCAATCTTAGGGAAAAGGATTAGATTAATATAAATTAATTAATTCGTTGCTACTGTCAGCAAAACAACGGCATAGAACCAATAATACACATAAAGGGTAAGATACTCATAGCTACTTTTAATCACCAATGATTACATTTTGTTATATTTATTTTAACTATGCAATCTCTAAGATACTACTCTGTTAAAAAAGTACCGGAAAAAGATCAATAATACACAAGATTTTTATTACAGGGCAATAGTTATAGCAATAAATACTCATGCAAACACACGTGCATGCATAATAAAGGAGATCACCCAGCTCCATACAAATTTAGGCTATTCTAAAAGTGCCGGCCATTGATATATATGTACTAAATAAAAAAAAAATATAAAATAAAAATACGTTTATTTTTATAACAGACGAAGGACATAATTATATAAACAATGAGGAAAATAACATATTAGGAACAAAAACTTGCACGCCCGTTGTCTATAAATATGTCAATCGTGCCGGCCAACTAAAATAAACTTATAGAATATTACGAAATAAACACTTTTTATTACTACACTAAGGTTCTAAGTGCAAACTGTGAGATCATATTCCAGCTCAAAGAATGTATTCTGTTCCTAAAATAAATCCTCAGTAATTACTGGTATTTTTTGCCTAAAATAACGTGCATGTTGCAATTTAAATGGCATCAGGTAATGACAGGTAGTAAGCCAAGAGCGAAATATCTAATTGATAAGCATTACTGCCTCACAGAAAGAGACGGTGACGTTCTAAGCCATCACGCACCAGACTATGGGCAGGGCAGGTAGCGAGGGTACGACTGTTAGACTACAGGCCCATGTCCAAAATGGATGGGTCATACGAACCACCAGGTGACGTATATAGGACGATATAAGAGCATAAAATAATAAGATTCAGCACTATGCCGTCACTTGTAAGCTGTACAACTGAGTGCTGATGAGAATTCAAAAGTGCAGGTAGAGTGAGTACGCATTTCGGTCATATATTTTTGTACGGCATTATGACCTTCGATAGATCCATGATAAATAATAAGAAAGCGCGCAGTGCTGTAAAAAAATGGTGCGCTACAAAGTCGGTAATTTTTTGGAAATTGTCAGAAAATCAAATTCTCACCAGCACTCAGTTAGGCTGCTTTCGATAAACTGGCATTTGCTTTAACGAAGCAACAAAAAGCAAGAATATTCAACCAGTGCGTCCTGCCAGTGCTCACCTACGGAGCCGAAACTTGGGTTACTACAGAGGCAGCGCTACAGAAACTTGAACTTGTTCAAAGGGCAATGGAGAGAAAACTGGCAGGAGTGACACTCAGAGACAGAAAGAAGAATAAATAGCTCCGAAAAGAAAGTCTAGTACCAGATGTTGCCAAAAGAGTAGCGGCCGGACATGTAGCCAGAAATCCCGAAACATGGTGCAAGCAAATATTAAAATGGCAACCATGGGATTGTAAATGACTAGCTGGAACGGCAAATGAGATGGAAAAAAGACATCATAAAGATAGCAGGCAGTAATTGGTTGAAGACTGCCCAAAACAGAACGGAAAGGAATTTGTTGTAGAGGTCTACACCAAAATGGTCGGAAAAGGCTGCAGGCAGGTGATGTTCACGGCGCTGAGACGCTTAAGCGGGGCATTCCGCCAACATTGGTAGCACCGTTTCTTAGACAGGGTTGCGGCTGCTGTCACTATAGTGATATCCAGGCGTTTCTGACTGGCCTTTTCTCTACAAGAACCGGCCGAAACATTGGAAAATGAGAACGTCGCGACGCAACATCTCTTCAACCACATGATGCCATGCCTGTACATCATGCAAGAAATCTGTACCTGACCGCTCATAGACATTCCTACTAAAGGTTTAGACGATATTTTTATATTTGGTCAGGAGTATTTAAAAATATGTTTTTTACTTTTTTAATGAGTCCACTGCATTTTAAGGCTCACGTATTTCACGTAAGGCTGAAAACGTATAGTTGACTGCCGTTACATCTCTTTGATTTATCACTTTTGTCAAAACAAAACTGCTCTACGGTACTTTTAGACATACATTCAAACCTAAATATTGTCTCAGAGAATACGCTTGTATCCTAAAATGTAATTAGCGATTGATTCGTTCCTTTATTAGGTGTTAAACTGAAATACCTGATTTTTCTTCAAAAAACAATCAGCAATATTACTAATTACGGCTTTTTAAAAACCTTTTTGAATTTGACACGAAAACGCTGTAAACCATCATAGCGGTTGAGTGATATCACAAAGTACAAAACAAAACAATCCGTGAATGAAGTCTGGTCTGATGCACCCACTTTTATTTTGTTATATTCGATTTGACAGGTAGAAACTTTTACTTTTTAGTTGTATTTACTACTAAAATGTCAACAACTTGAATGGTGGACGTACTGTTTGACGTAATGCTCTCTGATTGGTGTTCACTGTCACAAGAATAAAAACATTATTTTTTAGTTTTAGAATCCTAAAAATTACATTAATCTTACCATTTTATAATAAATAATAAACTTTATTGACATCTTAAAATCATAATGGATCAATAGATACTACAATCAAACCGATTTATTCTTAGTGGACACAAGCCTATTGACTTAGAAGTTTGGTGTAATAGTTAAAATGTTTACAACAGTGAGTTCTACTAAAATAACACAATTTATTGATTGGCCGGCAAAATAAAAATTAGCCCAATTTGGGTGATCTCCTTTAGGCGCTGCCATCGGCAAGCAGTAGTGAAAAAAAGTTAAAATTTTACATACATACATACGTACGAATTGATACTCCTTCACCCACAACGCTTATTTTCCGCCAACCAATAATGAACTCTAGTTTTCGTTATTTGTCGGTCAAATTGATATAGGTACTTACCTACCGAACACCTTACCTACCTTTCTAAGCTGTGACACCAGTGCATTCTTCCTCGGCGTGATAAATATTTACTATAATATTATTAGATGTCCATTGTTCCGTGTTTGGTAATAGTGTGGAAATCAATGATATTATTGGTGGAAATAGTCAATAAAATTATTGAATACACGGAAATTCATTTTTTTTTGTTTTTGATCGCGCTAGTCTTAGGAACTAGCAGGCCATTTTCTAAGATTTATTTGCTTCTCTAGCCCATTTGTTGAGGAAGGTTATACCAAATAACATCACGCTACTACCTTCGAGGGTGGGCAGTAACCATAAATACCACTAAGTAGGTAACTGCGGATATTTGTTTTTATTTAGGTAGTTAGGTACCTATAAAATTCGCTTGTATAGCTTTTAGGCACATCTCACATTTTATTTCCGTATATAGGTACACAGAATAAAAGTGTGAATTATTGTATTAGGTAGGTACCCAATACAACAATAATACTATAAATCATCCACAATATACAACAAATCAATATTTTTCTAAAGTACTGTTACCTAACTATGTTGTTATCAAGTCGTTATCTTGTCCAATAATCAAAACGATATTTTTAAAACTATACTTCTTACTTATATACACTATTATTACTTACTAAAAATTTACAATACCTATTTACAAACTAAACCTAGATATAATATATTTATCAATAAGTGATGATGACATTCGTAACTGACGATAAAATAATTCGTAATCCTGCGGTGTGCTCTGCAAACGAGCGATACGTCCTGTCTCTATTACATCCCGCTCGGGACTGAACGACGCCGGAGAGAGCGCGTCGGCAGTAGGAAATTACGTATTTTCGGTATTATATTTTTGTATATATTAAAATTCATAATGTGATTGCCGAGAACCATCCGCTTTTACATGACCTTTCTTTTGGTATACTTTTGAAAATTCTAATCCCAATACAACTCAAATGAAACGGGAAAAGTTGTTTAAACAGACCTATATTCGCGATTATTTTCTATCGTATCAAATGACAGTAATCGTGTTTCGAATGGCCGAAAAATAAAGGTCTAATACTGTAGAATAACATATATTTTTTTCCGAATTTAAATCTCTGTTATTTACAAATAAAACGCGTTTGACTACGCTAGATAACACTGTATTTTGGGAAATCCTCGCCTTAACTACAAGTTATAGGTAACCTAAAGAGTCTGATTAAAGTACAAATATTAATAAAACCTTTTTTTATTGAACTCGAGCATTTTTTATTATTCACCTACTCCATACATTTTAAAAATATGAGTCAAACACTTAAATTATTGTCTCATTGTTGAATTTTTAGTGTTTCATTGTTATGTATCCCCAGAACGGACACAATGAACCATTTCCAATATGTTTGCTTTTATTTTTTTGCTGGTTAATTACACATTAATTAAAAAAACATAAATGACATCCGACATCTACCCAATAAAGTTGCCAATGTACCTTCAAAAAAATAAACGTGTATCTGTAAAAACTAAAGGTGTACGAGATATTGAATTCTTAGTGTTTCATTGTTGAACACACTATTAATTATTATGTTTCATTGTTGAATTTGAGGTGTTTCATTGTGTACACTACTGTTGACACAATGAAACATTTCCAATTTATTTGAATTCATTTTTCTGCTGATTGATTACTCATCAATTTAAAAAACCATAAATGGCATTCTATACCCAATAAAATTGCCTACATACCTGTAAAAAAAACAGACTTCTATCTGTAAAAACAAAAGTTTTATGAGACTTTAAATTTTTTGTGTTTCATTGTTGAACACCTGACCCTACTTATTATATGGCAATAAAATTCAAATTCAAACCCATGTCTCTGAGTTTTGGAAGTTATGTGCATTTATTAGGTAAGTATCGCTTGCTATGATATAGGAAAACATCGCGACTACACATGCATAGCTTAGTAGTTGTTTGCCAGAAATGCTTTTATATATAAACTGTTATTATGAACGCGAAAGTTTTTATGGATGTATTTTTTTCTCTTTCATACAAAAACATTTTAAATAAAAGTATCGATAGAATTTCAACGTCCCTACAAATATCAGTACAATCTTTAAGGTGGACGCACACCTATCCGAGCCGAACGCGTCGAACGAATCGAAGTCAAGGAGGCCTCGCACATTAGCAAGAATCGACCGCGCCGAAAGAATCGAGCGCATCGAACAAATGGTTTCCCTTTCCTTTACGCCTGTCGCACTGTTATTACATGTGAATTGTGATGGATCTCGACGAGGTTTTTATTTGTCAGTGCTTTATTAATGGAAGATGAAGAAACAATGCGGAAATAGTACTCGCGCGTTGCTCTGTCATACCCAACTGATAGAATGCGAGCGCATCGGTCGAATCGACCGCACTAACCGCGCCGAATCTGATGACGTCATTCGAATTCTTCTAGGATTTCTGAGGTTCTTCCAGATTCGGACGATTCGACGCGGACAAGTGTGCGAGGTTTCATGAGATTTCATATAAAGAAATCTAAAATTCGTTTCGTTCGACGCGTTCGGCTCGGATAGGTGTGCGTCCACCTTTATACGCATAAGTAAAAAAGTCTATGAATGAAGTTTCTAGGTTTCGCATGAAGTTCTAATTAATTTTGACTAAAAGAATCTGACATTGGTGACCATGGCCACCCATGGTCACCAATGTCAGATTCTTTTAGTGATGATCTTGCGGTGCAATCCTTCCATCTATAAAGTATATATAGTCCAGGGAGCCGGTCGTCATCCGGCTAATTAGCCGGTCCAGCGTAGTGTGAACACTCGCTCCGGGCGCCGGCTTCCGGCTAATTAGCCGGTCCGGCGCAGTGTGAACGCTCCCTAACAGTCTCTGTACTGTTGTATTTCGTTCGGCGAGTGAGAGTGCCGCAGGCTCCATACTCTATTATTTCTTCTCCCTCATCCAACTATTCCTTTTCCCAAGCCAAACTCCTGTGATGTTGCTTGTCAAAGTCAAAATCATTTATTCATCTAGGTCACAACGTGACGCTTATGAACGTCAAATTTTTAAAGTAAATTAATAATGCTTCTACATTTACATTTACTGCCCATTCGCAAAGCAATAGGTAGAACCACGAGAAAGAACGGGCAATAAAACTCGTGGCCACTCTTTTAATCGCCAGTGTTATGGTACATATTTTGTTTTTGTAAGGAGCTGCAACTGTTTCACATTGTAATTAATTACTTGTAAATAGTAAATAAGAACATACATATTCTATACAAAATATGTAGTTATTAAATTAAGTGCTGTAGTAGTCTTCAAATGTGAATCTTGTGTAACAGGAGCATCCACTTACGCTTTATAATGTAGGCAACTCGCGATCATGTTCAGAACTATGGTGGAAAAGTATGTTACAGAAAGTGACGGTATATGAATACACGAAAATTACAAAAACGTTAGTATCCAGCCCATGATAACGAGTTACCTTCATCTAACACTGTAACAAATTTTAATCAAATTTGTGGAACAACAATGAAAATGTAAATGTAGTAAGTTGAATGACCTAATAATGCATGAATATTAAATTAATAGAACTAGAGATATTATATAAAAAAAAAACTGAAAAGTAAGGTATCTATATAAATTAAAAAAATCAAGAGTTGGCTAGTGTAAGTGACCACCTCTCCTTATCACTGAAATAATCATTAATGGTATAATAACCTTTTCTAATAAGGCAGTCTTTTATTTTACTTTTGAACGTACTAAATGGCAATTCTAAAAGACTAATTGGTATTTTATTGTATATACGAATACCTAGCCCTACAAAAGAATTATTAACTTTATGTAAACGATGATAAGGGGCATATAACTTATGCCTGTTTCGAGTATTTATGTTATGTACATCACTTTTTGTAGTAAATAAACCTATATTTTGCCTAATATACAATATATTAGCAAATAAAAATTGCGAGGCTACTTTAAGAATCCCTATAGACTTAAAGCGTTCCCTAAGAGTATCTTTTGCACCTAACATGTATATTGCTCGTACCGCTCGTTTCTGTAGAACGAAGATATTCTGAATATCCGCAGCTTTGCCCCATAACAAAATACCGTAGGACATGACACTATGAAAATAGCTAAAATAATCACGTGTGTCACTGAGTCACCTACGAAGCAATATGATTTCTGTGTTAAGTGTCGTGCATGTCGTCCATGTACATAATGAATGGTGTAGGTCCCAATAGACCACCCTGCGGTACGCCAATGACCACTGAGTGTCAGTCACTTTCATGGTTGCCAATTTTAACGTACTGTTTTCAACCAGTCATTTTTAAGATTCTTAACCATGCAAGTGCTATACCTACCTCTAACACAAAAGCTCATTTCAAGTTTCTGAAGCAGCAGTGGAATCAGGACGGTATCGAAGGCTTAAGCTAAATTAATGTAAGAAAATACCTATCCGGTGTTTATTCTCATCCTAAAAGCATGATTTGGAGGATGCCAGGAATGTAACAGCATCGGCTTCGGTGAAAGAAGGTTGTAAAAAAAAAAATATCCCCCCGTGGGATCTCCACCTTGTCGTGGTGGGAGGGCTCAGTAACCGTGGGTTTGATGTACACCCATGGTGAAGCTAAGCGGGATCCCAGGAGGGGACGTTCCACGTGGGCTTGAGTGAGGCCTGCGTAGGATGCGTCCAAAGTGCGGGTGCGGGGGACAGTTCTGTCTGACCCTCGCAGTCGGGTGCGGTCGCGGGAGGTGAGGCGTGTCGGTGTTGCGTTGCCGCGCGCCCTATCTCCCGCGACCAAATGGGGGCGCACCATTCTTGCGTCACGGTGGGGCCGCAGAGAAAGAGGAGATGCGGTGTTGCGTTGCCGTCCTCCCTATCCTCTGCGGCCGCTGGGTGTTTTGGCGGCGGAGCCCAACACCTTCATCCGCCGCGAAGGGGGTTTCGTTCGGGGCCCGCCTGACCATCTGGCTGGCGGGCCAATACCTATAATAATTCAGGAATGCTGAAAATAGCCCTTCGGTATTAGAGGTAAAGCACTTGAGATTCCAGCGCTAAAGAGCTTTTATTTACCATACTTACTATAACGAGCTATAGTAATTTAGTAAATGACAAATAAGAATAGCATTAAAACACTACATTATTTTAAAGCTTTTATTTAATTAGAAATTTAACTTTTGATGGTAATTTTAGAGAGGTATTTTACGTGCCACCTGTTGACATGTTTCAGCAAGGCCTCTTCTGATTTACAAACATATTCACAGTGTAAACATTTAGCTCGCAGCACACCCTTCGAGATTTGTTCTCTATACCAACTTAAGTATTTGTAATGAAGACAAGAGGCTTCAGCGCATTTGGCACAACAGAACCCGCACGGTTGTTGCTCTAGTTCTTCTTCTTTGTAATTCTTCAAGCAAGTTAGCCATTTGCCATCTTTATTACTAGGTTTCTCTATTGTATGAGTGTTTAAATCGCCGTCTAAGACAATAGCTATATTACGAGGTGAGCGAGTCATAGAATGTTTGTGATACTTTGTCATGTGTTCAGCTAATCCACCAATCTGTATCACTCGACGACAGAGCTTGCATATCTTCCTAAACTGCCTAAGTCTGTTAGGGTCTACTTTATGCTTCTTGTCTCTATGCGCACTTCTTTCGTGTAGCCTCCATGTGTTAAATGAAGTTAGAAAGAGATTGCATATTGAACATTTATATTTTGGTATCTGCATCACAGTTTCTTCTGCTTCTTTATTCGAAATGACTTCAGATTTCTACGCTGGTGCAATATGTACTGGATTATACAAATGATGTTTGTCATCATAATTTTCTAATGTAATTAGTACATTTTTAGGTTGCTTTTCATCGTGCAAAATGTTATTTCGTATGTAACAAGACTTATTATACAGATCATTAAGATGACAACTAAGCATTCTCGAAGTTTCTTTTGCTCGTTGTATAAACATGTATGATTGAATAAGATTCTTTGTACAACCGTTACATATTTGTGAATTGGATAGGATTTCATCATTCTGAAAGAGAAAACACAAATCTCATAATCCGGTATTTTAGAGAAATGGTTAACACGTGAGCAAATTATATACACACTAACCTCCTTAAACACTACATCTAGGATCTCCAAGACTGCAAGTTCTGCTATGACTTCTTCCTCCCACAAAGATCTCTAAAGTATCGTTGACCGTGTTCATATTGTCCTCAGTACACAAACATATACCACAGAACTGAGTGTTGTGCAGAATGTAGCTCAGTTGACGCTGCCAATAATTTTTGTTTTTCTCATTTGCTGTGGGTTCGGCTAAAACATTAAGTTAATAAAATTGTGCGAGTAAATTACTTATGGAATTATAAAGATTCGTATTATAAGGCATGTTCATTACAAAGAAAGTCAATCTAACATTTACACAGAGGGAAGGACGAAAGAAAAATATGTTCTGATCAAGGTGCGGAGAAAGTTTGACTCTTAATACTTTATTGCTTTCTTTAATGGTGCTACATAATGATTACTTAGTGCAATCTTGTATTTATCAGATATGGACCCTGTGGGCACAGCATATTAGTTATTCTAGGAATCAACGAAGAGAGGACAACTGAATAGTGTAAGCACTTACGTTGTTCTATGTGGAGGTGTTCAGCGTCAGGCCTAACGTCGTCGTCATGGTCATCACAATTGTCACTCATGGACACATCATCTAAGTCTTCAACAAACTCCACTGTTGAATCTTCTCTGTTTACACTTGATGTTACTGAAACAAACTACTCACTAAGAATTTGCCCGCATATTGCAACTGTCGAAGTGAAATTTTGATGTTTACTATATAGCAAAGTTTCCACTACTTGTAAGTTTCCGCTCAGCAGAGTTAGACTATGGAAACTAATAAAAAGTATATTAAAGCTTGGTGAGATAGATTGTAGAGCTCTTGATTTCTTTTCTTTAGGGCGATCTTGTGATGTTTCTGTATATCTATCTTTCACCGTCCACCATAGTGACAGTATTTGGAAGATATACAGTTTATATTGTCACAGTGCTTACCAGTGTCCTGTATAATAATGTTCGCAGAGGTATCTTCTTCGATGGCGGTTTCAATCGTGGTCTCTTCAAGTGTGGATGTTTCTTCGACAACGTGGTCTGTTGTTTCAGTCTCTGGCGGCGTTTCCTCATTCGAAGGCTGTTTTCGAAAACGATCTGCAACAACGGAAAACACGTAATTTATCATTTACATTGTAAATCCGTAACAGGTAACAGATTTCCAAGCATTGCACTTCCAAAGATCACCCTCCTAGCGTGAAGAATAGATAAAAGATCACCTCCAGTTAAAACCGGGAGTTCGATTTCTTGTCTAACCAGATTTGATTAAATATTAGCTTTTCCACAGAGCGACTGCCTGTCTGCGCTCCGCAACTCAAAGGAATAGCTATATTCTATGATTAACCACCTTTGAAGATTACGAGTCACGAGTTATGCTTAACAGAAAGTAGCAAAAGCGCCAGTGGGCAAACTTAGCCACGTCCATGCACGTTTTAGGTAGGTCGTATGCTAGAAATATAAAA
Source organism: Euclidia mi (assembly GCA_944739405.2). Classification (NCBI taxonomy): domain Eukaryota; kingdom Metazoa; phylum Arthropoda; class Insecta; order Lepidoptera; family Erebidae; genus Euclidia; species Euclidia mi. Next base: position 38,230,638 of record OX123205.2, on the reverse strand, counting down.
AATAAATACATCATTAGAAGGAAAAAAACAAACAAAAAACTTGGACACCGATTGGCTAGTGAAGAGAGTAGACACCAAAAGACTCCTATCAGAAGTCCGCTAAGCCGTTATATAAAACCCTGAACTTCGTCACAATAAGAGACTCGTGTCATATTTACAATGTCTCAACGTTAGCGACCCTGTGGAGATTCGTACCTCTGAAAAACCAAAATATTTTTTTCAAATTCTAAATTGTCAATGAAGACACATTTGTCGCAGAACCGATAACCGTTGGAGTTGTCATGTTCCATGAGTGGAAACCGTGCCTTGGTAAACGTAGTTTAGGACGCCCTCCAGGTATTTTATGAAAATGTGGTATGTTTTTCATCATTTTTACAAGAATTTTAAAATGTCTCGAAAAATAGTCCCCTTCATCATCCTACTTTTTTTTTAATTGTAAGTTATTCTACATCGTATTAGCTTTCTAATGGTAAACAATCATGTTTATTACTCAGATACAACTTTTGTAATTAAACTCTTAAAAAAACACTTAGCTCAGTTAAGCGCCGTAGCACGTAGAGAATCTACATTTTTACGAATAAAACAATTACTATGTATTTACAATCATTTATTTATTCGGAACATCCATGAGCTCGAATTGCCCCAAAAATGTTTTCTATTAACACCTTTGGAATGTAAATACATTTAACATTTTCTATAGTTTTTATCCAGCTGGCGAGAGACGGTACTACTCCTTAATTATTGGCATTCATAAATTTCATGGATTTTAATATCGGTATTGTTACGAGCTGGGAATCGACGATAAATTAAAACTCACTATGCCACTAAACTGTACTTTATTTACTAACACAAACACTATACACACTTATTTCTCAACACTAATAAAAACACACTTATTTCAAACACTTTTCCACTCCACTAAACACTTCCGACTTTCTTCCTTCGCTTCTTGGTTATCGCTCTGATATTCAATTGAAACTGTATCTGTGTCGCGCGTTTACGCGGTATTTATACCGGCCGGAACACATAACTAGCCTTTTCGAGACGACTCACGAAATTTCTGGTAACGTGTTTCTAGATTTGTGTAATTGTTCTATTTACACCAACGCCATCTATTAGAGGATAGATGGAACAGCTTTAAACAACCGATACATCTAATCTCATCTAGTTCTCCCATGCACTGATAGATGGCGTTATTTTCAATTCGTAACAGTATGCTACAGTTCCATAACTTATGATGGGCGAAGATGCGGTGATGGCACTCCTGTATATTAATCCCTCTCTTATTTGACTGTAGCTGCTATTGATGCTGTTAAAGAGGTCATAAAAAAATACAAGCAGGTCTGCAGACTCTGCAGTTTGCTTTCTTTTTCCAGAGTACACAATTCTGTAAAGAAGCACATATCACATAAACATAGATTTTTATTCCATAACTCAACATACCGGGCAAGTACTACCCGCTCACAGAATACCAAACTAAAACAACAGTTATCTGAACTATGTTTCGTTCGGTGAGTGAGAGCACCGGAGGCCCAATCACCCTTCCCTCCCCCGTCCTCATCCTGATCCCAATTCAAAGTCAGAGTCAAAATCATTTATTCATTTAGGCCACAAAGTGACGCTTCTGAACGTCAAAAATTAGAATTGATTACTAGATGATTCTACATTTACATTTACTGCCACTTTCGCAATGCAATAGGTAGAACCACGAGAAAGAACGGGCAATAAAACTCGTGGCCACTCTATTTAACTGCCAGTATAATGGTTTTTTGGCATTGCATCTTTGAGTGTGCTTTTTGGCATTGCATCTGCAATGCTAATAAAACAAATTCATGTGTATGAGCCCCAGTTACTTACCTCTTTACCATCAAGTGCGCCGTTGGCTCGTCTGTCACTGAACCGCAACAAAAAATACTAGGTTTGATGTACAAGTAATATCAAATTAAAATTATTCAATATAATCATGTCACATATTGCAGTCTGTAAATCTTTTAAAAAAAGCAGTGAGACTGCAGTGCAGAGGTTTTCAGGACCACTGATATTTCTAAGTCATCCAACTTTTCGAAAATAATGTGTGTATTCATTTTTAATCTAAGAAGATTGTAGATTGTTGTAAGCTAATAATTAATGTAACACAAAATGCTCTAGACAGTTGTTTTTATTCCCTGCTATCATGAATCATGACGCTGACTAGCTGTCATTACCATGTATATATGACTATAAATACTACACTTATGATTAGTGATCGGATAATCGGATGCATATTTACCTAAAGTTGAGGTGTTGGCTATTATGGAATGCACTTTTGAATCAAAAGATCCCGGGATTATGGAATTGACAAATTTAGTTTTTTTTACTATAGAATCAAATGGGGTGTGGGTTTATTTACATATTTTAAGGTGTTGGCTATTATGGAATACACTTTTATATTGAAAAAATCCTGGGATTTCGGAATCGACAAAATTCGTTTCTTTTTATTATAGAATCAAATCGGGTGTGGGTATATTTACTTATTGTAAGGTGTTGGCTAATATGGAATACAATTTATATCGAAAATTCCTGGGATTTCGGAATCGACAAATTTTGTATTTTTATTATAGAATCAAATCGGGTGTAGGTATATTTACTTATTTTAACTTTTGTACAAAAAAAGCTCTGAAATAATAAAATCCTCTTAATTTTCTTCAATTTTCAAAACATTTATCTCAAATGAAGAATAAAAACCATTCAATCTCTTAATAATTATTAACTTTCAACAGCATCACCAACAAACTCCCGCTCTCAACTGAGTCTGACTGACAGTATCGTAATAAACGACTAAGTTGAAAGTTTAGGATACATATTATATATTTTTTTTTTAATTAACACCCACTGCCTACCATTCCTCTTACACTCAACATACTTATAAATTGAAGGGGAGCTTAAAATTAACTAAGTAAACACACATTAATAATTATGTAATCCCGGCAACCAGTTTTTTTTTAAATAAAAACTACATGTTAATGATGTCGTTTTCTCACCATGTTACAGAGTAGTTTCACATTACCGAATTTTCTGGAATCCCGGGATTTATATTTTAAAAAATATGTTTTAAGAAGCCGCTTCTATAATATCCGCGCCAAAAATGAACTTTAGGTGAATATCTCAGAACAGAATAAACATTTTCTCTTCCGTGGTGAATATGCATCCAATTATCCGATCACTGCTTATGATACTAGATGATGTTAGCGGTGATACTAATTAAATTTTTAACCCATATTATACATTAGTTAAATATAGTTAGGTACCTGACATTAAATGCAGTTGTGGAACTGCTATACTGCTTAATCTATTCTTTGGATACTTGTGGATGTCTTCAAAATGTTTATCACAGACTCTTCTGATGTGAAAGACAACATCAGCATCCAATGCAGCTATGTTACCACCAATACTTGAAACCCAAATACTGAATTTCTCAATACTTGTTTTAGGGTTTGGAAATCGGTGTAGAGTAACACCTGAGGAAAAAGAATAAAAAACTTGTAATATATATTATCAATATGAAAATTATATATTTATATAGCTAATATAATACCCTGCAACAACTCACCATCTGATCCCATACTGGGCAGAGCCTGTACTATAGTGACCAGATAACTGACAAACATATTATGTGTGTATATATATATAAATTACACTCAGGCACAGAAAAAATCATCTTGCTCATCCACAAAGATTTAATTTTTTTTTTTAATAACTTTTGTCTTAAAAAATTTATCTTCTTATCACATTTTTTATATGTCTGCATAAAATCTATTTAAATTATTTTTGTTCATTCTGATTTGATGAAAATCAGATATGTTTTCTCAACTCTTACAGACCAAACAAAAGAAAGATATTCATGTTTTTTATTAATATGATCCTGTTTCTGTTTATTATAACAGATTGTGATCAACCTAATCAGACACCGTTAGAATTACTGTTGGCGAACCTGAGCTCACATGTGACTTTAAATAAACTCTGAGGGGAGGTTTTATCTCTTTATGCCTGCTTTCTGAAGAGCCTTTTTAATATGGCGAGAGGTGCTATTGCTAAATAAGTGGACTTCTTGGCAGTGCACCTCGTGCCATCAAAAATGGGATTAATTCACATACCTTAAGATCACTAAAGTTCCAACTATATGGGTTATAGAACTCCTTGTCCAGTAGGTATATACCAAAGCACAACAGTATCAGGTTCTTTCCTAAAGGGTTGGCAACGCTGTTATAGGTACTGTTTACCTTATGAGGGTCGTCCACATGTTCGTCACAATCCATAATAATAATATTCTACCACATTCACACAACACCTTCGAGTCCCAAACTAAGCAGAGGTTGTACTATGGGTACTAGACAATGGATATACATAGTTACATACATATATACAGGGTGTCACAAGACCCATCACCAAGCCGAAGTCTACTCGTTTTGCACATCATGCCAAGTCATACTACGCGAAAATAAAACCTGGGAAACAAAAAAAAAATTTAAGCTTAAAAAAATTTACAACTTTTATTACCAGCAATGTATAGCGTGCGTTTGCAGACATCGTACCTACTACGCCGGCCGTATCTACCTACACCGTGCCACGGTAATAATATCTAACAGTATTGTAACTCCATACAAACGCACGAAACTCGAGTTATACCTACGCGCCTCGAGCAAAGTACCCATTAGACTGTGCGGACTGTGCCTAAAGTACCCACAGCCGCGATCGTGCCGCAGATCGCATGCGGCGCGTCTGGTAGGTATATAACTCACGAAGACGGCCGAGTTACATTACTGTTAGATTAAATTACCGTGACCGTGCGCCGCGGTGGCGGCAGTTTATGATCACGTGGTCGCGCGGCCGAGGCGAATGACCTCGCAGCTGATTGCTGGTACGTATACACTACGCGTCGGGAACTTTAAAGCCGTTTATTTTAGGGAAATATTGAAAATTTTGTTTATGTTTATTTGGCAGAAAGTGTACATTTATCATTCTAAACACGATTTTGGAATAATTCGAAAAAAAAAATCGTGACTTTGAGCCTCAATATCTCCTGAACCAGTAATTTCCCAGGTATGGTGCCGAAGTAAACAATGATCGTAATAATTGGTACTATATGGGGTTTCAGTTTTCGTTAAGGGTCTTTTTACACCCTGTATAGTTTTCTTTCTGTAAATTCATACATTGTATACATGGAAACAGCCAGACCAAGTCAAACATCCATGTTCACGCACACAAAATATTTGATTTGAGCGGGAATCGCTGCATAGTATAAATTGCTGAATTGCACAAATCTAAAAGAAAATACATACCATCCTTCGTAGTCACTTTGCAACCAGGCACGCAACAAGATTTCTGTGACATGGTTGACGTTAAAGTTTACTGATCACTATACGCAATTATGGGTCAAAACTCTTAAAGAGCGCCTATGGGGTTGGGTTTCGAAACGAGTCGCCTGAATTTGAGGGTATTGGTGGTGTAGGGGGCTTAAGGGAGTTAGTTTTAATCCCCTAAAAGTGATTTTGGTTGCCGGAGTTGCGTCTAAATATTTTTAGACAATTTCCAAAAAATCTTAAATACTTCGGCAATTATGCAAAACGGAACGTAGTTTTTATACATATACAGTTTTACAAATGGCATTTTAGGTTTTATGTGAAAAATGTGAAACGAAACGCAAACCCGCCATCTTGGAATGATAATATTGATAGCTGCTGTCGTACACGGGTCGTACACGGGTCGTACACGGATTGATTTACCATCGAGACAGGTGTTAGACAGGGATCTGTAGCGTCGCCGTGGCTGTTCAACCTATTCATGGGCAGTTGTTTGCAAGATTTGAAAAATAGTGACTGTGGATTAAGGATGAATGAGTTACTTGTCAAATGCCTCCTTTATGCTGATGATCAGGTTATACTTGCGTCTTCAGCGGAGGAGTTGCAGGAGATGGTAACAATCATGCATGGTGTGTTAGAGAGGAAAGGAATGAAAGTGAATGTAAGTAAAACGAAAGTTATGGTTTTTGAAAAGGAGGAATGCGTTACGGCTTGTAATGTTATGATCGATGGACAGCGAGTGGAGCAAGTGAATGAGTTTGTATATTTAGGTACGCTGTTTACAAAAGATGGTAACAATGTAGAAGATATTGAAAGAAGAGTTAGTACCTACTCTTATGTATGGTAGTGATAGTTGGGTATGGCAGAAGAGTCATGAAAGTAGAATAAATGCTGTAGAAATGAGAGCACTGCGAAGTATGTGTGGTGCTTCTTTGACTGACAGAGTAAAGAATTGTGTGATAAGAGAGTGTTGTGGGACTTGTGGGGTAAAAGAAAATGTAGTGACAAGCATCGAGAAAGGTATGCTAAGATGGTTTGGGCACGTGGAGAGGATGGATGACGAAAGACTGACCAAGCAGATATATAAGGCAAGTGTGGAAGGGACAGGACGAAGGGGAAGACCTAGGCGGACGTTCTCTGACCAGATTGGAGACATCCTAAAAACAGGACAGGTTAGAAGCACTCTGAACAGAAGAGCATGCATGAGGAATCTGATGGGAGTGAATGAAGCAAGAGAGATATGTCAGGATCGTTGCAATTGGCGCTCCGTAGTCTCTGCCTAACCCTCCGGGAAACAGGCGTGAGTCTATGTATGTATGTATGTATGATAGCTGATGTCAAATTTGTGCGGCATTGCTCGAGTCACGTGCTCACGAGTGCCTACTGCCTAAGGTTAGGTGCGACTGTAATAAGTAACTAAATAGGTTATGTTAGGTTCTCTTTTGACCCTTAATCCGAGAATAGGAGCACTGTTCGTCAACCTTAGTTTATTATACTAGTGTGAAGAATGTGGATGTTGGCAGTGCCATACACACCGATGTTTGGAGAAATTTTTTTTCCGAGGAAACCAAGTATTTCCGGCAAGTGAAAATGGTGAGGGGAGGTTCCGAGACTTCCCCTCCTCCCGCCCCAATCACTCACAATCCCTAAAAACGGCGACGAATTTCGAAACCTTTCCCGCCTATGCTCTAGATTCACAGTAACTTCACAAATTTTTGATGTTTACAAATACAGCGACGCGAAGGAGCAAGTTCAAACTTAACGCGAACGTGTGAAAGTGTTTTTAACGCGATTCGACACAACTATACGGAGGAACACAGTTCAACTCAACGTAAATAGAATGTACACATACGAGACAAACTAGAAAATTACAAATGCTGTGGCCACACTAACAAGAAATGCCAATAATTATTGCTATAATGTACGTTTACCGTAGGTGTAGCCATGACTTAACGCAATAATTTGACAACGGCATTAACGTTTCCGTTTGGCTTTAGACGATAGCTCAAGTGGCGGTACATCAAAGAGACTAAAGCAAGAATTAATACGATGAAGCGGCCACACTACGACAGAGTAGAGTAACGAGATAGTATTTGGGTTTCTCGAGATTCTGCAAACAGAACCATGTTTGTGGGATCCGAAACTCAAATTCTTTACACTTCTTTGGGCCCTTTTTTTCTTCTTCTTCATGTGCCATCTCCATCCCAGAGGTCGGCGACCAGTTGACCATATATTACCCTCTCTTCCGTCATGCGAATTAGTGTCTCTGTACTCTCTGCCTTCAACTAGTCTCTCAAGTTTCTGGTCCATGAAGTTCTTCTTCTACCCCTATCCCGTTTACCCTCAAATTTTCCTTTAATAATTACTCTTAATAAGTTGTATTTATGATTTCTATATATTTCCAAAATAGGCTGCTTTCCTCTTTTTGATCGTTGTAACTACTTCCATATCCTTTTTCATTATATTTAATACTTTTTCATTAGTTATTCTATCCGTCCATTTAAACATGGAGAACACAGTGTGGAGGATAAAGGTGTGGTGTTCCTCCAACTAGAGGGAGGAGCCTCTAACCAAGCTGGGTGGTCGTGCTTGGTGGCCTGCAGGCCGACGGACATACTTTTGAACTTGTATATTTATATGCCGCTTGGCTCGCGAAAGTTGATATCGCGGTTCAGGATTGTTTGAATTTTCCCGCGTTGTTGGGTGGCGAGTGGCGAGGTAATTCTTTCGTCATTGGTTAGATGGCGTTGTGCGGGTGTTATGTAGCTGGCCGCACTAAAAGACCGGAGGTCGTTCTTGAAGGTGATGGTCAGTTGTCGAGGCTTCTGAGGAGCGTGCCAGTGGAGAGTCTGTAGTCGCTTGTCGCAGTGTGCTTCGCAAGTCCCACGGTGAGTCGGGGAGAGGTTGCGAAGGTGATGTGCAGTCGGTGATGAACAGTAGGCGATGAGCAGTGAGCGATGAGCAATGAGTGTCCCACAGTGAGTCGGGGAGTTGCTGCGTAGTGGCTGCGTCGTGGCTGCGTAGTGCTGTGAAGTGGTTCCGTAGTGGCACTGCTGCGTGGACGGGAGCGATGTGCGCTGCTTACGAGGACCGTGTGTGCAGTGAGGTGTGCCGTGGCGCTGGAGAGGCTGGCTGGGGGCGACTTGATTGCTGACCATCAGGTGAAGTGCGAAGTGAGGCGAAGTGGAGATGACGACGATGGAGCGGCTGCTGATCTGACCGGTGAAGGGCTTCTTCAGATCACGTCGGGAGGCTGCTGGTAATCTGACCGGTGAGGGCTGCTTCAGATCACGTCGGGAGCTGCTGGTAATCTGACCGGTGAGGGTTGCTTCAGATCACGTCGAGGTCACCAATGTGGAGGATAAAGGTGTGGTGTTCCTCCAACTAGAGGGAGGAGCTTCTAACCAAGCTTGGTGTTCGTGCTTGGTGGCCTGCAGGCCGACGGACATACTTTTGAACTTCTATATATGCCGCTTGGCTCGCGAAAGTTGATGTCTCACTGTAATCTCATGTTCCGGTTCCCATGATTCGTGAAGCCAGCATCCAAGATATTTATATTTATGAACATTTTCCAAACTTGTGTTATTTAATTTTAATTTAATAGAGTCCACTACTGAAGATGTTGTATCCTTTTTTCTTCATTCGGTAATAATTCAATAAGTTTAAATAGATAATAAAAAATTGGGCAAGTGCGAGTCGGACTCGCGCACGAAGGGTTCCGTACCATCATCTATAAAAGTAAATCACGTTCGTTGTATGTATACTTAAATACAAGTTTTTACCTGTTTATTAAGATCGAGTAACAAATTGCTTAAAAAATACGTTTGTTGTATGGGAGCCCCCCTTTATTATTTATTTATTTTTAATTTAATTATATATTTTGAAAGGTAATATACAACTACATATTCTGTGAAAATTTAAAGCGTCTACCTGTTACAGTTAGTAATTTTGAGCAAAATATACAAAAAAAAAAACATATTTTTTGTATGGGACTCGCCATTAATATTTTATTTTTTTTTATTTTTGGTATTTGTTGTTATAGCGGCAACCGAAATACATAATATGTGAAAATTTCAGCTTTCTAGCTATCACGGTTTATGAGATACAGCCTGGTGACACACAGACAGACAGACAGCAGAGGCTTAGTAATAGGGTCCCGTTTTTTACCTTTTAGGTACGGAACCCTAAAAATCACACTCATGAAATATAGAACTCTGTCAACATCCATCTTGCTTCATGCAAATAAAATTAACGCCGTTTTTATCGCCAATGATGGGCGTTCACGTTGACATTTCAAGTGTACCCACCTACTTTAGCACATTAATAAGAGTTGGTTTGTTTGGGTGAACCAGCTAATCTCAGGAATGACTGGTGTTTTTTGTCAAGGAAGGCAATAGGCTAAATAACATCACGATACTTTCAATAGGGGAAATTCGCGCACAATAGTTAGTATATTATATAGGTAGCATATAAATACCTCCACATTCCCTACACCCAGGAACACGGCAATGTTTGTCAGACGGCCATAGTTTGACATAGGTATTGCTCGAATCTGTTGTCTGAAAATCATATCAACTATTATCATCAATATTGGTGGCAACTTGCATATGGAGGAGGAATAATAAACAGTTAATCCATAACAGGTTATTTGCAGAAAACATACAAATTGCACCAACTGGAGTCCAAGTGTAGAATATTAAAACAAGTGGATTAAAAGTATAATAGGGTATTTGACTAAAAAAATCGAATTAGTCCGTCAGTTAGATTATCAAAAAATATTGGATATGTATTTTTTTGTCTTATCAAATCAGTAAAAAATTACGAAGATAAAAGGCATCAAAGATGGAGAAACGTCTAAGAGTGGGGGCTTGTAACGTCACTTGCCAGGAAAAAGTGTACTGGCAAGTGACGTCACATGAGTTTTCAGCGAAGTTTGTAGTCTTCATTTTTTGTTTACGTGACTAAAGAAAATATATGTGTCCAATATTTTTTGATAATGTAACTGACGGACTAATTAGAATTTTTTAGTCAAATACCCTATTATTATACAGTCAGGTTGGATAACTTTGAAGGTCAGGGTAACATTGAATGAGCCATTTTTATATATTTAACATGTTTAAAGTAATAAGTATTTGGGCTTATTTCAATCATACTTCAGTTAAAATCAAAATAAACTGAAAGTTTAAAAAGCATAATAAAAAAATTAAAATGGCTCATTCAGTGCTACCCTGACATTCAAAGTGATCCGACTTGAATGTATGTTGGTAAAAATTTCGAAATATGTCGCCATTTTAAGGGGTTGTAAGTGGTTGAGGGGAGGGTTCGTGTCCTCCCCTCACCATTTTCACCCGCCGGAAATACTTGGGTTCCCTTAGAAAAATAGAAATTATATGCTCTCCAAACATCAGTGTGTATGGTGGTGCCAACTTCCACAGTCTTCACACTAGCTTAATAAACTGAGGTTGACATAGGAAAATAGGAATAGCACTGAAATAGGAGCCTTGCCAAGCAGGGCAAGGCTCCTATTTCGGATTAAGGGTCAAAAGAGAACCTAAGATTTGATGATGATTTGTAACCTATTTAGTTACTTTAATTACAGTTGCATCTAACCTAACCCTAGGCACTCGAAAGCAAAGGAATGACGCACAAATTTGACATTAGCTGTCAATATCATCCATCCAAGATGGCGGGTTGCGTTTCATTTCACGTTTTTGACATAAAACCTAAAAATTACTTTTGAAAAACTGTACTAAAGTATAAAAATTACGTTCCATTTTGCATAATTGCCAAAGTATTTAAGAATTTTTGGAAATTGTTTAAAAATATTTAGACGCCGGAGTTGCATCTTAATATAAGCCAAAATTCCTTTGAGGTGATTAAGACTAATTCCTTTAAGCCCCCTACACCACCAATACCCTCAAGATCAGGCGACTCATTTTAAATTTTTTTTTTACGTCTAGAGTTGATAGATTCTGAAAAATTATTAGGTATTATTAATATTATGTCATTTTGCTTTTACAGAAAGATACATTCAGGTTTTTTTTTTCAACAATTCCAAAAGACTTACATAGGGTAATGTGATAGAAGTAGTAAAAGTCGGTTGAATTCTGTCCTGTTCAGCATCAGGAACAGAGTGTCTGTTCAACTTCTTTACAGTAAAATCGGTAAATGCTGTTTTATGAAAATGTATGTCACACAACATTCTGTGTTCGGCATACAACTTCTGCTGAAAGTCTATTGAAGACCATGCAGCTTCAGGGAAACAAAATCTGGCCCACAGTTCACAACTGAAAATAAAAGAAAACTTGTTAGTGATCGGTCACATAGGTAGTCAATAAGATTTTTAGGTTATGTTTATATTTGATTTATGTGCTCTTACCGCTGTGTATTTGTTGGTCCAGGATTAGGGAATCGGTACAATTTAATATCAGGGTCTACAGAAGGTGACCGCCCACATTTGAGACATTTACGTCTAAGGTTATCGCCCATGATAGGAAATGCAACCACCGACGAAAAACAAAGTGTCTTTATCACAAAGTGTCTCTATCACAAATAGCTAAGACAACACCACTTTTGACTCAACACACTTACGGAGGCGAAAGTGCTCAACTCGACGTAAAAGCGGAAAAAAGAAACGGTTAATCGCAAAAGCAAAAGTACAAATAACGCGGCCGTCGATCGTAAATAAACAAACAACCATAGCACAGATCACTATAGTATTTTCGCTGTATGATGAAATGCATGACAGTTCTCAATTCTCATTTTACATATTACGCATACTACTTTCAACTTATGAAAATAAATTGGCAAAAAAAACAAATATTTAAAATAATGTCTATTAAAAATTACAAAGTAAATTGATACTAGTATGTCTCTCTCTATTTTTATAATTATTATTAACGGTAAATAAATAATTTAAATATAATAAAATATAATCCTCAAAATGTCAGATGCATGAAACGAACCCTCTGTCAGTAGAGATTGACACCATTGAATCGACATGAAATCGATTAATAGGAGCGCCCATCTTGTGATCGAATACGTCAGTACGAGCGCCTTGTATGCGGTTTGTGATTCTGCCTGTTTGGCGTGTTATTTTTTATTTTTTTGTTTTGCCAAAAACAACAAAAAATATATTTTTTAACTCTCAAAGCCGTGAGTTAGTGCTTCGTTTGAGGACCTTCTTTGAACGAGAGCGTGCAAACGGGGGCCTGGCAATACCGATCGACACTGTTGTGTACAGAGTTGCGGCAGCTCTGGACATCGGCAAGCAAGGCTTCAGTTACTCGAATAACCAAAGAAAAATTTGAAGAAACTAGTTTTGAAGACAAGAAGCTGTCCACTCCGAAGAAACGTGAGCGTAAAGCTTCAATAACTGACGTAGATAGTTCCAATGTGTTGGCAATACGAAATCCATATATTGATAAAATTAATCAGTCGTAGAAATAACATAATCGACAATATTTACAGACTTGGGATAAGTAAGATTCAGATATGAGGTTTTATTTCGAGTGACAGTGACGAATAATAAAAAAATAAATTTTAAAATTTATGCGCTTTATTTGTGAATGTATTTGCCAAAACACTTTTAATATGAATTTATTTCGAAGATGTAAAATCGGTAACTACGGACGATTGCATGTCGTTTGCCAATTAATTCGATATTTATAAATAATCGCTTAAATTTCCTTAGGTTACATCACTATAATTGTCAGTCATGAACTGTCATGCAATTCATTACACAGCGAAAATACTATACTTTGGATCACTACTAACCACAGACAGAACAGACTTCAACAGACTATTACAGACCAGTGTTGCCATACGAATACGATGACAGATCTATAAAGAACAATGGCAGAATTTGGTCTGGGTTTGTTGTGGCGACCTTAAACTACATATGAACAAAACAAATTGTTTTTTTTTTCTACGATTTTTAATATTTTCACTTTATCTCGTTAAAGCTGGAGTATTTTATGATGATAAAAAGCATTCAAATTGATTACGAATACTTAATTATTTGCCTACTGGAAACACACAGCGTTATTATGAAGAAGCTGTTTATGAAATTAACATTCCATAGAGTATTTAGTAAAACATACCTGTGTTGTCTGTGGTTTCCGTGTAGTTACCTTTCTATTCCAGCAGGGGGCGCTGTTACATACATAGACTAATAATTATATTATACCTGGGCTACATACATGACATAAACACAGCGACCGACAGTGGCGTACTTTTTATTACAGTAGCTTTGGCGTGGAATTATAACAAACTTTCATTCATGCATCCTCACAAACTTTCGCTTTAAACACGTACCTACCTATACATCTGTGTATACGTCTAAAATGTCGCGTTTCCCGCATAGAATATAACATGTCGACAATTTACAATTTAAAAACACGACTGCCATGAATGAATCCATGAAAATCTTTTTGGGCGACGTACCACATACGTACGTCAAACGGTGCGGTTAGGGGTTAAGCGCGTTCGTCACCATCTGGTTTATAGATGGGTGACCGGCTACTAAAAGTCAAACCCCTCCGTGCCACGGAGAGCACGTTAAGTCGTCGGTCCCGGATGTCATCAGAAGATCTTTAACAGCCGTTAGAGGAATCAGTAACCTCCTATCTAGTCTAAACCATTGAATATAGCTATCCCTTCGGGTTACGGAGGTCAAACGGCAGTCGCTGTGTGGAAATCTAATATTCAGTTAAATCTGGTTAGACTAGAAAGCGGTCCCTGGGCTCCAAGACGAAAGTCCTGGATGTAACCGGGATAGCGCTAGGAGGATGATGATGACGATTTGGAATTTTTATTTTATACTTCCTGTGCCCGCGGCTTCCTCCGCATCATTTTTCAGGAAGCCACTGGCGTAGCTAGCATGGGTGACACCCGGGCGGCAACGAGCGGGGGGACGTCGAATTATTCGGGTGTCACCCCCCAGTCGGGTGGCCGGGGCGGACCTCCCCCCTTGCTATGCTACTGTTTAAGCTATACCATTACTAACGGTTACATTCAGTACTATAGTACCCGAAATCAACTTACCTTGGATGTGTAAAGTGGGAGAGGCGATGTTTGAAAGTCTATTATTGCGGCACCAACCTATAGGCAAGTATGAATTCTCATGTCTGAATTGAGGCACACAACAACGTTTGCAAGACATTTTGCATTACCTAATTAAATATAATATAACACACATAAATCTGTTTAGATGATATAATATTAATTTAAAATTTGCGCCGCTTTGATTGATTTTTGATTGATAGTTGCCAGTGTTGCCACAGATATTCTGATTAAATTCTAATATTACAAATTAATATTCAACGACAATAATTGAAAATACGTGCTCCGCTATACCTTTATTAATATTCAATTGTATCGGGTAATATAAAAACAAGATCTTGTATTGAAAGGTTACTTCTAAGATTTTATATGTATAGATATGTAAAACCATAGCCCAAGAAGACAGGCCTGCTCGATTCGTCAAAATTCCTGGCAATTTTTGCCAAGGGTACGTCATCGGGAAAGTATGATGGTTCTCAAACTTTTCGTATCACAATTTACCCACAAGTTTGTGGGTAAATTGTGAATTGACAAAGTTGCTTCAATTATCATAATATATAAAGGTACATACCTATGTTATGTTATACCTATTCGAAATAAAAAGTAAAGGCATATTATAAAAGAAAATATATAAAATAAAAAAGGAAAATAAATCAGTAAAATCAATGTAGGTTAATAGGAACTACTAATATAATAATCGATATTAGTTAGGTGGTATAGCTTTATTTTTTTATTATGCGTAATTATGCTTCTATTTAGCTTTCGTAATCGTATATAAGTAGGTACGCAGATCTTAACATCGATTTTATAATGTTTCATTTTTGTGGGAAGCTTGTTTTTATGTCTTGATAGACGACATTTGCCACATGCATAAATATATAATTTTTATAACACAATGATTTTTCGTGGTTCTCAATATTTTTTTATCCAATATTTTAAAAACATCCAAAAGTTCTTTACTTGGATATATTAAGTTGCCCAATATATTAAGTTAACCCATTTACTTTTACAATTCTTGTATATAACACATCACCATGATGATAGAAAAGTTTGGGAATATCAGTTAAAAATGAGTAAACGAGTGAACACGAGCGACTTTTTAATGTGTTGGAAAGAGAAACGTTTTCAATCATGAAGGTATAGATAAACATGGAGGCCACAGCTGCAACAAAGCCTTGAGTCAAATACCTACATTTTTCTATCTCACTCTCTGTGGTCTGACCTCTCATTTTAGCGTGGATTTAGTATTGCTATCTTCTTATTAAAATCTCCGAGTAAGCTCTTAAAAAGAGCCGACATATTAAGCAAATCAGAAGTTTACACGGTCAATTAATGTGTATTTAAATCAAGAGTTGAAATCCAATCACTTGTTAAAACTCCCAATATTGTAGGTCTCGAACGCTTATAATCATGGTTTGCGAGACAGTGAATTATAATCCCATTTCCTAAGGATTTGGTAATGTGGCAACATTGGCCACCATATGTCAAGTAAATCTTGTCAATATGGCAGTGGTTGGTTGAAAAGAGATGGTATGACCACAGTGAGCGAGATAGCGATACATCATTTGAGCTTCAAGTAGGTATTCGGAGTGCGGTCTCCATGTTGGGCATTTTCATAAAAACATGTACATCCTGAAATTTTGGTTGTCCCATGTTTATTTTTTTTTAACTGAAGTCAATGCATCTTTAATAATTGCAACTTCTTGTATATATTTGAACGACCTTCCGGACATTCGTTTACCATACATAAAATATAACATTTATTGATTAAAAGACATGAAAATTAATTTCAAAGTTTGTCAAATATTCTATACAGTACTGTCCCATTTCTACTAAACTACTTTTGAGATGCCAATTTCGATGATTTTTTCTATAAATGCTTGATAATTTCTAACTTTTCTATGGCAAAATAAATTTCTATTTAATAAAAAACACGTTAATGCAGTTTTATATCTTAATTATAATTTATTTTCTAATTTTAAATATTGTCCCATCGTTTTATTGATAACGGACATGTCCTGCATTGTTACCGAAGTTTAAGCAATTTAAAAATATTTTCTATATATTACGTTGTGTTTTATTAAAATGGTAACACCAAAGTCGAAGCCGTCATTCGCTGTCGGCCATTTTAGCGTCGTGTCAGGAGCCGGCCGGAGCTTTACAGCAAGCGATCCGTCGTTTTCCTATCCGACTGTCCGGTAAGTAATCACGATTTTACCAAACAATCACTATCACCCTCAGTTTGATATGTATTGTACCATACAGGTTAGTTAATTCTACAGCAAGATACATTATTTATTATAAGAAAACAAAACAGCATTTTTGATTATTAATAAAGTTTTGCTAAGTATTGTGATTCCGTTACGTCCTGTCTGATACCATACGAAAGGTAACGTATAAGCCGGACCAAAAAAGTAACGAACATGACCGCATAAAGTTGCGACACACAAGAAGCTGAAGTGCCCATGTTGCCACGGTGCGTGTTTGATGGATTTTGAATCAAAGAAATAATTCTAATTTAAATGAATCGTATCAAATAGTTATCATTATTAATGTGATTTAAAAAATAACACTCTCTGTTTATTACACCATTCGAAAGTATCGCTACTAAGGATGATGATGATGTTTCGTTAAAAATGAGCACTTTCCGTTAGTTTTCCATATGTTATTACTTGCAAGAATTTGAACCTTATTGGCGACAATTTCGAATAGTGTAATAATATAGGAAGTTTTTTTAAACCAATCGGACAAACCAAATGATTTAAACTGTATTTTGTACTGATCTCTTGCCAAGATAATAAAATTAAAGTAGCGACTGTTTGTCTGTTATTGACTTGATTGTTACATGACTATTATTTTTCGAAGCCACACACAACTTCCATCAAGCTGATGGAAGTTTATTTTTATTAATTTATAGAAAACCCAAAGTTTTAAATTAAAGAGCTGATAACTATATAATGTACCTACGTTATTTTGAGAAGTTTATTAAATTAAGCTGTTGCAAACTAGAACTTTTATGTTTTTGTTTTGTCAAAATTGAAGAAATCGTTTATTTCGTTTTTTGCAGGCTAACACTACTAGATATTATGCTATGTTAGATAATAAAAAGCAAAAATAATTTTTGCGTTATTTCTAAAATGTCGAAGTGTGATCTCAACTTTACTGTGTCCTGTTTGTTACGGGTAGGTCAGGTAACGTTACTGTCCCTTACGAAAGTTTACTGTATTTGTTGATTATTTCCTATTTTTATTAAGATGTTTCAACTTATTTCTGTATGTATAGAATTAATAGCTTAGTAAATACTAATAAACAAAAAATTGGATTTTTACGTACAGTAATTTATTGAATACATTAAAGTGAAATATTGTGATCCAACAATAAGTAACGGTAAGGACGCATTTATTGCAAAAATGTTAATTAAATATTTTGCTATAAAACAGTTTTTCGTTATTAATTGACTAACATCATAGTTACAAATTATTGAAATAATTAAAATGTCAAACGAACATTTCGTTTTATTTTATCAACAGTTCTTTTATGAGTAACGAACATGACAAAATTAACTGCACTAAATTCCTTTTAATTCAATTAAAATTAAAGTAAATGAAATTCATCAGTATTCTATGTTTTAATTCAAAGATTATAAAAACGAGCATGCAAATTCATAAAAATTATATTATTTACTAAAGTTTTGGTCCAATCATGCATTTTTGAAATTTTGTACATGTTCTGACGAAAATGCCCGTTTATCTATAACTTCATGTTTTCAATAGCTGAGTACTTTGTATCTGTCAATGCTGTCACCGGAGTAATGTTGCCAGTACTGTAAATATATTGTACTCATTTAAATCGATAGGTTATTTGTATAAAAATATTAGGCCAGTAAGAGTAGCATTGCTGAGCTCAAAACGTTTTTAAATCGTAACAAATAACTATGAGATATGGACTTGTATGGTATTTTGTTCTTAAAAGATCTCCAATTAGATAATATTTACCCTAAACAGCTTTTTTCAAAAAGTGGCAATGAAAATGTGACGTCATTTCGCCGACCCACGGCACGCTGTCACCGAAGTGAGCAGGCCTGTCCTCTTGGGCTATGTGTAAAACAACCTTTCATAACTGATGGGACTGACTTCATCAAATAACTGCCAAAATCAAAATAAGTACAACATAGTGGCAACATCATATTAACAATCGTCAAATTATTATGCAAGCTAAAAGGAATGATTGCTACTCTGGTACAATTTTATTGAGCTTAACTCATTTTTATTTCGTGTGGTTAATATCGATATAAGCGACATCTGAGAACGAATGCCAGCACTTCTGCATTCGCAAAAATCGTCTAAATACGGTATGTGTGTCATTATTAGTATGTTGGTACAAAACGAGAACTACTCTATTTAGTATCTTTAAAGTTAGAACTCTTACGTAGTATTTGTATACTCTTTGGTTAGAACATTCCATAAAATGTTGACTATTGTAAAGCCTGCACATCAGACATAATAAGTTTGATTGAGCGACGACAAGAAACGAACTTAATTTTGTTATTTTATACAGATTTATGCAGATTTTATACTTGAATCACTAAGAATATTAGTTCTACTAATGAAAACACTATAGTACGAGATCCCACGACAAATTAGTGCACACATCGAGTTTTTGCTTAAAACCAAATGTTTAAGTATATATTTTATGATTAGGAGAATACATATCTACTAGGTTGCCTATTAAAATTTGGCCGCAAGTATGTTTAATCAAGTGATTGTTAATTGATTTTTGGAAGATACTTTCGTTCATTCGTTTTACAAGTAAAATATCGTCTACATCACGGCTATACATATAAAGATTCTGAAAAACCACGGTTGCCATTGTTCACCTGGCCGCACCTCCTCGCAGTCAGGTGTAACCAGATATGATTTCGATACATTTTTACGTTCATAACGTTTATTTATGATTTATATATCAAATGAAAGCTATTTTTTTCTGATTCTGATTATATATGGTTGCCTGATTAAATCCAGCCGCAAATAAGGGTTTCCGGCTGTTGAAGACAGCTCCTGAGAATAAGGAATATACATAGAAACCGCATAAAAACAGCAGTTATACCCAATATATTTACTTTGACTTATGAATCCTTTCTAGTGTTAGAGTAAGATATTATAATATATACAAAAGACGTTTCGAATTTTCGTCAGTTCACACAAAATTTGATAATATAGGAATTTAAACTTTCGTGATCATTTAAACTTGTTTTAAATTGTCTTTCGGGATATATACCCAAACCTTTGTTTGGAGTAACCGATATTTTGGCACTGTTGCAAGCGCCATGTACATCCGTGAACATGGCGATAGATCTGACAGTCAGTAATACTGACTGCCTGACAGATAAGCTACAGCCAAAACTGTGGATCATTCTCACTAGTTACACTAGCAATTAGTTCCATGGAACTAGTGAGACTTTTTTCTCAGTAGTTCCTGACTCAGTAACGCAAGGATTTTATATATAGGTACAGATAAAAACGAATAAATAAAATTTATCATCAATTTTGATTTTTCTTACTCCCTCATGGTATTTCAGTGTGGCTGTGCGTTTCATTACGGTATGTATGGTGCCATTCATGTTCGGTACTTTCACAGCGACCAGTATCGATATTGGCTACCAGAGAATATTTTGTTACATGTGTAATACAAGGGACGTTATTCGCTTAAACATGTTCGCCAGCATTTGCACTATGGAATAAACTAATCTGGCAGACGATTTAAAGTAACTTACTACAAATATCAATTAATTATTTTTCATAATCTACAGTAGGTAATGAATGTATTATTTATCTCTAACTGGCTCCATGTTGATATCGATTATATTCTCATAATATAGGTATTAGAGATATAAAAGAGAGAGGCCAATGAGTGTCCTTCGGTGCGAGAGAGAACGCTACAGTTAAAGGCCCCCTGCATTTCTCTCTAGCAGTACATGCACAACATCAACATTGCGCAATGGCGTGCTACCTGTAACTATTATTTATATCAGTTTATCAGTAATCAATAGTTTAAAAGTTCTTTTTATTGATACACGAAGATAGTTTGAAATGACAAAAAAGTGTATATTGTAATTTCATAATTGACCATAATACAAATTCAATGTTTGGGGACACATTGATTACACACTGACAATTGCCAACCCCATTGTAGAATGTAGAGCATGTGTTGTTAAAGAGAGATGCAGGGGGCCTTTAACTGTTGCGTTCTCTCTCCCACCGTCGGACACGACACAGTAGGTATATTGAGTTAGGTAGGTGGGCGGATTTTTTTAAAAGTGTACCTAAGTTCTACAAATTATTCAAAATATGTTATTGAAATTCTGTTAAAGGATTTTGGGTTCCACTGAATAACGGTTTATTATCTTACACAGTAAGTTAAATAAAACGGGTATAATGGAAATAATACTTTTATTAAATCAGGTAGATATTATTTAATTAAAATAATCAACATTTAGTTCGGACAGAGAAATTTTACAATAAAATAATTATATGTTTATATCCTGTGACTCTGACTAACTTGTTGATTAATCAGTAGTGTGTTTTTCTTTATCCTCTCTAGTGGCTGGCAGACATACAGGGTGTCCAGTAGGAAAGTTCACTTTTCGATTTAAGAAAAAACTACTAAGATAATAAATACAAAATATTTATTTATCATACAAATATTAAGAAACTCAGCGGGTTTTATTTTTTGAATAATATTCCGTCCAAATGTTTGCCATCTCTTTGTACACACTCTTCCAATCGGACACGCAAATTTTCAAACACTTTCTTGCAGAGTTGCGGTGAGATATTGTTTATTTCTTGGCGAATATTTTTTTTCAGCGCCGCTGTAGTTCGTGGCTTGTTTGAATAAACTTTTGACTTCAAATAGCCCCACAGAAAATAATCACATGGAGTGAGGTCGGGCGATCTGGGTGGCCAGCAGATGTCTCCAAACCTGGAGATTAATTTTCGTGGAAAAAGTGCCCTCACCGTGTCCATTGACTCTTTAGAAGTATGGGAAGTGGCTCCATCCTGTTGGAACCATGTGTTTATGTTAAAAGAGCGTTCCGTTCTTACAATAGGCGCAAAAAAATTGTCGATCTTGTTCTTATATCGCTCCAAATTGATACTCAAAGCATGACCGTTCTCATTCTCAAAGAAAAAGGGGCCAATAACTCCACTTGAGGTTATGGCGCACCAAACGGTCACCTTTGGACTATGTAACTGTCGTTGATGTCTTTCTTTTGGGTTTGTTGGTGCCCAGTATCTGCAATTTTGTTTGTTTACATAGTCCTCCAAGTGCAATGGGCCCCATCACTAAAAACAACGTTATTGAGTCTACGTTGTGTAGGAAAAACTTCCAACATCTTTTCAGCACAAGATTTCCATAATAAGTAATCACTTTCTTTCAAAGCTTGTACTAACTGTATTTTATAGGGATGGAAACGCATTTTTTTCTTAACTATGACATGAACTGTTGACTTAGAGATTCCCAAAACAGCCGAATGCTTCCGTAAAGAACACCGTGGATTTGCAAGGAATGAATCACTTACGCGGCGCACATTTTTCTCGGTTGATACAGTAGGTATGCGGCCCGGAATGGGTTGAAACCTGTTTCACACAACTTCTTGATCCATTTTTTAAAAGGTTTACGCTGGGGGCATCTCTTGGTCGGCCAATATTGTATTGAGAACAAAATTTCCGAAGCGCAGCAGCGCACGAGTCACCATTTTTTAAGTAAGCTTCGACAGCAAAAGCACGTTGCGCTCCGGTCCAACGCTCCATCGCGAATATTAAACCCGCACGTCGGTCGCGTCGATTGAGACCCCTCCCCACTTCACGGCGCCAACCGTTGCTTCGTAATTCAAATCTGAAAATTGAACTTTCCTACTGGACACACTGTATTATGTCTGACAGCTCAAATCGTTAAAATGGCAAGCAGACATAATATTATGTCTGATCGCGACTTGCATTTTTAAAGACAATATTTTGTAGCGTTAATTTTGAACGCAGCAATAATTTAGATGAAACGGAATAATACATGAGAGAAAGAGAAGAAATAAAACGATTGACAGGTTGACGTCTAAAGGGCCCAGTACACAATGGTCCATGATGGGCCACTGCAGGCCATCGCCCGCCATTGTGTGAACATGCATCACCATTACCGTACGCAATGGCGATGGCCTGCAGTGGCCTATGATGGGCCACTGCAAGCCATCGCCACGATCACTTGGTGTTCACACAACGGCGCATGGCTCTAGGCATGAGATATACCTGCTACATTCCATACCCGGCCTCACGGGTACGGGTATGGCCATGCACCCAGTACAGAAACCCAGTATTAAAATACCTACAGGTTTTTTCAGGGCAGGTCTTTGACGGCTTCCTTTTGAAGGCTCTTACAGACTTTTTCATCAGTTTGATGACTCTTTTGGCTCACCCAGGTCTAACTGAAATGGGGGACCCGCTCTTTTCAGTTATTTAGGTTTTCAGACTATACTTTATTACTTTAAAGTTAAACGAGGAATACATACCTATATATTTAGATAGAGTTTGGCTTTGTAAGTTTATCTACATAGTTAGATTGCTCGGGAAAACGCCACAAAAAATGATAATTTCTTAAATTGTAAGAACTTTAAAAAACATCAAAACAGTTCAAAATAAAATTGTCGACCTAAGTACAAACACCTAATACCTATCATCCTATATTTTCATCCACTCTAAAATCACCTGTAGCAGAAGCTGAGGATAGGCTGTTGAATAAGAGACTGATTCTATTTATAAATGTATTTTCGGGCAGAGCTTCCGCCTTTTATGAATATTTGTTACAGACTGAACCATTATTTGACAAAGCGCTTGCTTTTATACGGACAATTGCCGTTTACAAATATAAAACGGAAGTACGTACAAATCACTTATTAATAATTTCTTAATATGATTTTACACACTTTTATACTTAATAATTTATTTTACACAGATACGTCTAATTTTTATTTATATATATTAATACATAATCAATTATTTATTATAAGCATTTTACAATATTAAAATATCAAATGGAATCACTTCCGCTGGCGTCAAAATAAACTCTTAACGGAAACACGACGTGACGTAGACTAAGCACGGTTGTCATAGTTGTCATTTGCTACCGCGTGGATGTCATTTGTTAACACTCGGCCATCCTGCAACGGCCGTGTCCCACGGCGTTCTGGCAACATCTCTGCACCATGTGTCATCTGGAAGTAAAAATAATACCAAGCAGAAAACTCAAATAATACTCCAGGGTGAAGATACCGTTTCTATAATTTTTCGTCATCGAATGGTAAGCTCTATAGATCATAGTTGTAGTTACTTAAGTATCATCGAGTGCCTTACTTTATATATAGTTTATATTGCATAAATTATATTCTTTGAAGCTTAATTTAATCGTAGAAGTCACACAGAAGTTTTATTTATATAAATAAGACACAGACGATTAAGTTTAATATAATACCTAAGTCACACAGATGGTTTAATTTAATAATTGTGTAAGTCACAGACAATTTAGTCTAATGCATAAATCACACAGACAGTATTTATATACATAGTTTATATTGCATAAATTATGTTCTTTTAAGTTTAATTTAATCGTAGTAGTCACACAGAAGTTTTATTTATATAAATAAGTCACAGAGACGATTAAGTTTAATATAATACCTAAGTCACACAGACGGTTTACTTTAATAATTGTGTAAGTCACACAGACAATTTAGTCTAATGCATAAATCACACAGACAGTATAGTTTAATGCATGAGTCACATAGACGATTAAGTTAATTAATGTATGTCACATAGGCAAGTTTAACACATATGTCACACAGACCGTATAGTTTAATGCATAAGTCACACAGACCGTAGGTATAGTTTAATGCATAAGTCACAGAAGGTTTAGTCAATGTATCTCACATAGAAAAGTTTAAAACATATGTCACACAGACAGTTTAGGTCATTAGTAAATGTCAGAAGGCGCTATATTTAGGTCACAAAGACGAAATTAATTTACTTCACCCTTAGAATAAGCACGTAAGTAAATATATTGATTCTTACTTAAGAATTGCGTGTCACCGACAATATTGAAGTTTAGAATTTATTGTCATATTATTTATAATTTCTTTTAATTTTTCAGCTTGCACCTTTTGAAGATATTCTTACTCATTACCATGGGTATAGACTAGAGCAACGAGCATCGACGGGAAATATAGTCTTAAGTACCTTATTTCAAAAATGTGAGTTATTTGTAATAAACTCGGTGGCTTGCGTTTTATTTTTATACTAGATAGATACCTAGAAATAATCCTATATAATAAACGTTTTAATATCTTGTGTTTTAATTTTAAAGATGTGAAAGCAGGTAGAAAGTCGAATAACCCAAGTCATTTTTATATTACAGACACTTAAAGACGGTTATCTGAGCATATACTTTTTTTTTTATTTACTCTTAGCAAATCAATGAGATCATCCCTATCCACCTCTCCGTCACTAGAAGAACTATCTGCATAAGAAACAATAGATGTGTACCATTTCATCCTCACTTAATATTTCACCTCTAACGACTGCACTGAATTTCTTATATCCTTTCATTCCTTTAACAGTACAAATTGTATAACGGTCTATATTCTGGTCAGCCTTGCAAACTCTGTAAGGACCACTGTAAGCGTCGATTGAAATTTTTCCTCCTCTTTCCGCGCCCTAAGAATTGGATCGCAAGAAACTTAACAAGAGAGAAATAAGAATTACATATTGTATGACACTCGACATGTTTTGTGTAAGGCATCAACCAAAATTAGCTGGCTAATTGAGATATGTTCACTAGGTGTTTATTACTTGTGCAGAATAGTTAAAATGTTCGATATCACGTAAGCTGACCTCAATTGCTCGAATATTAGAAAAGTAATGCATAGTATTTTAAATTAAACAGTTCGTTTGTTTGACAGATGACTTAGCAAAACTTTTACTACCTACATGTGTGTTATTCACCAATATTCATTTTAATTATGATGTTATACAGTTAATTATTATTATAACACACTAATAAGCGCTTAACACACATAATACCCAAAAAAATATATTAAATCAAATAAATTAAAATAAATATTGGGAGTAGCACAGTTTTACGTCTCACTACCTACTAGTGTTGCCAGAGACCAAAATGACAAGTAGTCTGACTGTCTGAAAGACGTTTAAATTGTGATTTTGCTGCGAATTGTTTAAAAATAACGACTGGTGAATGCTTTGCCTCTATCTTATTATCCTAGTGGGGTACCCAAATAGCGAGTTTATTTCTTTCATGTGTTTTACTACAGAACTACAGTTTTTGACGGCCTTAGCAAAAACAAACTGCGAAAGAGTCTACTACAACTGAAGCATATGTTTGTAATGCCTTTTTTAGTTCGTCAGTCATCCCGGCAAACCAAAATGAATCTTTTACAGTTTTTTTTTCATCTCTCGAACCCCGGGTCAGCATTTGATCGTGATACTTCTGCACAAGACCGTATTTACCTAATTTTGGAATAACGAAACGCTCACCGTGAAATGTCTTTCTGTACAAAATATAATCTTTAAATGACATAGTTCTTAATTATATTATATCTCTTAACTTTAATAGAAATCGGAAAATGCAAGTCATCGTTCGAATTTATGTCTACAAATACGTTAATTACACCGAAACTTTTGGCTGTTATAGTGACGTCGCATTTGAGATAAACACCGTGCTTATAATCAAGTTTTTCTACATCAATATACTTCAGGTAATCATCTATTACATTCGTTTCGACTTCGAATTCTGCAGAATTTAAAGTACTTACTAGACTTATACCCGGTTGATTAATCATTGGCTGCCTAATGATTAGATTTATGTTGGATAGATCTTAATCCGTTATTTCGACGTAACTACTTAAGCACACATTGTCCAAATACAAATCTATATGTGATCTACCAAACGATCGTGTGTGAGCACCTCCAAACCCCATCATTATAACGGCTGAGGGTGAAATTACCAACTTTAAAATATTTGCTTTGTTTACTTATAATATTTAGTTCACTTCCGGTATCAATATAGGCGATATATTTTTTTCTGTGCCACTGTACGCGAGGCGTTTGTATATGCTCAGGTTTTGAGTAGTAGAAGTATACATGGTCTGACTAACCTGAGGAGCTTGCTGTCGCGAAGACCCAGAAGTGGCTGCAAACCAGCAGGTGGCGGATGTGTGACCAGTGCGCTGACATGTGTCGCAGCGTTGTTGAGTTCGGCATTCCCGTGCTTCGTGCCCGACCCGACGGCAAATGTAGCACCGCTTAACTCCCGATTGCTGTGGCGTCGTTGACGAGCTTCCGTCGGTTATTCCGCGTTTCCATGTTGGTTTTTGGATTTTATGGCAAGGACACTACCAGCGATACTACCAGTAGTGTCGTTTACAATTAACGACACTACCACGCCCATTTTAGATCAAATTGTACAGCCAACAAATACGAAGTTCAGAAATTTTATTCTTAATGGTAAAAAAAGCAACACCAATCTTAAGAAAAGTAAATGTTTATATAAACTAAATAAAATCAAACTTGGATAAATCACAATATGGAAAAAAAGGAAATCATACTTCTCCGTAACATTTTTACTAAAAAAATAAAACCCAATATTGCTGACAGACATGAGAGACTAGGCCGGCCCAGGGAGTGAGAGGTGGTCCAGAATAGAGATGAGTGGAAAGAATGGGGGAGGCATTTGCCCAGCTATGGGACACTTTCGTGGCTACACGGCATACAAATATCAAGTGACTGAATGTAACTGTATCTCCTTATCTGAGTTTATCAAGTGCATGGCCTAAGGTTATCTCATTGTTTAAAAGTTGCATTTGCACATGTAAGATGAAATCGTCTTTAGAGATAACTCTTTTAGGTCTTTTAGTTTTACTATTTTGAAGTTTTATATCTGTCGTTTTCTGATACTTTTGTAAAACGTTAAGTAAGCGTAACAGATTTACAGTATTTTTGTTTAGACACTTATTCAATTTAGAATTCCAGCCTTCGGAGATGTTGTTTGTACGATGATGTTCTCCAAACTCTCTCACAACATGGTGCTAAAATATGGTTTCATCCAAAACCTCTCAATATAATTTATGAACTTTGACATTTCCATGTTGAAACTTTCCGACTTAATGTACTCCCATCCTTCTTTAATAAGTGTCTGTGGAATCAATGGCAGTGCAGCCGTGAGCGCGATAATTCTTTTTTCTGCCTTACATTTTGTGTGGCCCAAGAGTTTTGCTCTTTTCCAGACACTTTTTGACCAGTGATAAAAACAGCCCTTAATTTGGATGTCTTTGAAATTTTCCGTCAAAGCGTTTATTGTTTTATAATCGCAATGCACTTTTGTGGGCTCGAACTCCGGTAACTGTGATTTAATTAGACTGAATAAAATATAATAAGAAGATGTCTTTTTATCCGTCATTAAAGCAAAAAACAAAGGTCTCACTTTGTTTGAATTAATAGAGCTACCAATATCGCCGTGAATTATGTAAAGCTGTACAAACGGATGCGGGCAGCTGCTAAAAGTTCCATCCATAAAGATCTCTTTTACATTTTCTATTGTATTACGTGCATCCGAATCCAACCAGCAAAACACTATGATTCGATTACCGTTATCATAGTAGTCAGCTAAGATTGACTCACGAAATTTCAATGGCACTACAACGCTTTCTACATCTGTGAATGTACTTCTAGGGACATCATTTGCTTTGTGTCGAGCACCATAAAGGATACGGAAAACACTAGGAAAAGGAGGTAGTTTCATTACAAACGGATGAATGCCGCTATTTTGAATTTGTGATATTTTATCATCATATATTTGAGTAACTGGTATATCTGTATTTCGTGCTCTCTCTTTCAAGTCAGCAATTTCCCTTAAAACTAAGTTCTTCGAAATATCTGGCTTGCAGGAATGCTCCTTTCTTTTTTGGATACTGTTGCCCTGAAGAAATGAAAAGTTTGAAATTCATACCTACTTAATTTCATTAAGGTAATGCGTCTTAAATAAAAATACAAGCTGACTATACTGGATAGCTATAACAACCGCCCTGAATTCGACTCTCGGTCGGCTTACATGATAGATCCCAGATAAAATAAAATTATGCTGTAGGTACATACCTTGACCGTAACTGTTCCTAAACATTTTTCCTTTTCATAATTTGAGCACCTCCAAATAGATGCACCATTTTTATATTTTTTCAGAACATGATACTTGTGTTTGCCCAAAAGCAACGCAGTTCCTCCATTTGTTGGTACATATTGTAAAACTGATTCGCTATCGGTCTGATCAACTTCCGACATCTTAGCGCTACCTAAATGAAGATAAGCCAAATCGTAGTATTACTTTACTCTATGAGCCTAATGTAATGTAGGATAATGTGAGAAAATAATCTTGCATAGGTAGTTAATCCATCAAAAGTCAAAATAAATTATTGCCAATGTCATTTGATTTCGTAAACAAAGCAAAATCTGTAAAGAGGTTGGTCATCAGCAAAGAAATTGGTTAGACTGTTATTCTTCTGTAGTCATCAGTTAGAACTTTTAGTTAAACTTAAATCCAAAACTTCTGTGTTGGCTGTACAATTTGATCTAAAATGGGCGTGGTAGTGTCGTTAATTGTAAACGACACTACTGGTAGTATCGCTGGTAGTGTCTTTGCCATAAAATCGGTTTTTGCGACGTTACGGCAGCTTCTACTTTTTCATAATTTTCTAGTGATGATAAATATCCATAATATAGCAGTTCAGGCGTCTGGCATTGGTATGCTTTAGCATTGGCACGTAGTTCTACAGGAAGACCTCTGATGATACACGAGATCCCACTTCTGAAATGTAGCAGAAGCTGAGGATAGGCTGTTGAATAAGAGACTGATTCTATTTATAAATGTATTTTCGGGCAGAGCTTCCGCCTTTTATGAATATTTGTTACAGACTGAACCATTATTTGACAAAGCGCTTGCTTTTATACGGACAATTGCCGTTTACAAATATAAAACGGAAGTACGTACAAATCACTTATTAATAATTTCTTAATATGATTTTACACACTTTTATACTTAATAATTTATTTTACACAGATACGTCTAATTTTTATTTATATATATTAATACATAATCAATTATTTATTATAAGCATTTTACAATATTAAAATATCAAATGGAATCACTTCCGCTGGCGTCAAAATAAACTCTTAACGGAAACACGACGTGACGTAGACTAAGCACGGTTGTCATAGTTGTCATTTGCTACCGCGTGGATGTCATTTGTTAACACACCTCTATCTTCTTAAGTGAACAATCCTTTTTCGTCAAAAGTCATTGAAACACTGCTCTCTAACATTATTTACGCAATTAACTTCTTTATCATGAATGAACTGCCGTCGGCGTCGCCCCGCCGGCCGCGCCGTACCCGACGAGGCGGGCGCTAGCGGTTCGGGGTGCGGGGCGGTGTCGAACGTAGACCGGGTACAACTTATGATCAGGTATAGGTACGTACGGGCCGGCGGTACTGTCATGCGATGTGCGACTTCGTTCGGCGCGCAGTTCGTACAATACCTATCGGGTACGGTCCGGGTCTCTACCGTACATACCCGGTATGCGTACTGCCATGTTCATACTGGGTATTTATACCTGTACCAGTATATACGCATCATCCCTACATGGCTCATTGCTGCCTGGCGAATCAGTTGCGATGGACGTGGAAGTAATTGCGGCCACGGCTATCTAATCTTGCGATTAATCTCAAAAAAATCTTTCTCTATTAGATAGCCCATTTATCGAGGGAGGCTATCTAATAGACTACTTATATAACATCACGCTATGAGCCACGAGAGCGGACAAAGACTTAATTAACGCGGGTGTTACCGCTTGCTCATCTAGTATATTTACACATATTATATACTGCCTCCGTGATCCAGTGCATAGCGTATGTGACTACTGATCGGAGGTCCCGGGTTCGATTCCTGGATGGGGCAAAAGCATGACTGGGTTTTTCCGAATACTCAGTAGCAGCCCGGAGTCTGGTGATGTGCCCGGTAACGGCAATAGGCTCGCCCTCTATTACGTAGGACCTAAAAATTCATGACGAAATGTGGGTGTAATATTTACACCTCTGCCTACCCCCATCTCATACAGGCGTGAGACAATAAATAAAAAAATATATATATTAGCTGTCGCCCGTGGCTCCGCCCGCGTGGATGTAAGTTATCGCGATAAAAACTATCCTGTGTCCTTCCTCGGGTCTTTGATTGATCGAATAATTAGTTATAAATATTGATCTTTCAACAGAAAATCCTTGTCATACTGGACAACTACTGCTAAGCCTTCAAGTCTGTATGGAATAGTGCAGATGGATTTATATAGTTTATCATCAGATGTTTCAGATCTTCGATAAGTCAACAGAGTTTATAATTTCAGTGAGTATGAGTCTTCCGGGCGACATGTTGGGGCATGACTTTTGGGCTGTATGTGTGAATTGTTTTGCATTGTTGAGGTTTCATTTACTTAGAGCCTAAAACAAAAATACATGTAGCTTATATTTATGTAGTTTAAGTCTTATACAGCAGGGTAAACACCTTATGATTGTATGCAATATAAGTACCTAATATTACATGCATCTAGAATTATTACATTATGATATCAATCAAATAGTTACCTATTTTTAGTTAATCATTGAAGTTTTATCACTATATATACTCGTTTTCCGTTATTCTTACTTTCTTCTTAAATATGCAGCACTTCATTTGTACCCACAAAATGTATTCTATTACGTAATGTTTTGATCACGCGCGGCGCGGGCGGCCGAATGATATTATTATGAATGTGCATCGTTGATGTTGCGTAATCGAGTGCGAGTCGACGCTTTGTGCAAGCGAGAAAGGAAGACTGTGACTGTGAGTACTTGTGACAAACGGCTTAATTTCAACAACGCTTACAACGTTGTACTTATATTGAAAAGCGCGCTTTTGAAAAACCTTTTCACTAAAAACGCTTTTTGCAATTCGTTGTGAAAGCGTACACGCTGCCGCTTCCCGCTTGTGAGATCGTTTTATTATTGCTTTGGTTGAACGTTAGTGAACTTGGCGACAACGTTGGCTTACACATCTACGTCTACGACAACGCACTGTGCAATTTTATTGTCTGGATTCCTTGTAAAATAGTCCCAAATAAAAGAATTGCCGCTTCTCGACATTGTGATGACACTAATAACTTAATACACATGTCTAGTTACACAACAGGTACTAAACGAATTTACAATTAACCTAAACTAAAACTTATTTGAACTATTTACACACTGAATTAAATTAGGTAATTTAATAAATACAAAATTTAAACTATTCACAGTCACAGATTTATTTTTCGCACGCACGTGAAACTTCAAATTTACATTATTTACGTACGTATGCACATACGCAATGGCCGCGAAAAGCATACTACCTACATACATTGAAGAAAAATCAAATCGTTTAAACGAAAGTTTATGCAACTAAAAACAAAAAACTTTTTACTTTAAATATTATTACGTAAGCAAAGTCCCGCGGAAATTCCGTTTGCTAGGCGACCTTGGCGTGTACGAAGTGTGACCGATAGTGTTGGTGGATTTTGAGATTTTTTAAGTATTTTAATTAATTTAGTGATACTAAAAGAAAAGAAAACCATGAATAGGTAAGTAATCAACACTTTTTAATCGATAAATTGCCTAGTTGTGAATATTTAATGCAAGATTTCGAAATCTGCCTAACGTCATCCCCAAAAAAATGTAGCACGTCATTTTACGTACTCTTGTTTTGCGATTCATTTACATTATTTACTTAACATTGATGGTGTTTTCATTAGTAGAACTAATATTCTTAGTGATTCAAGTATAAAATCTGCATAAATCTGTATAAAATAATAAAATTAAGTTCGCTTTCTTGTCGTCGCTCAATCGAACATAATATGTCTGATGTGCAGGCTTTACAAACTTAGTCAACATTTTATGGAATGTTCTAACCAAAGAGTATTATACTCTTTGGTTAGAACATACTACGTAAGAGTTCTAACTTTTTTTTTTTTTTTCGGATTTTATGACCTGGTAACTGGACCTTTAGGTCAAATCTTATTTTATTTTAACGGACACTGCACATTCACTTAATTTTTAAATTGTTTTAACAGTATTTTTAATGTATTTATATATCGGTTTGTAAGTATTTTTGTCTTTCAATAACTCTTCGAGTGGCGGCGGGCGGGAGAAAGAATCGCACTTAATGTTCACATCACTGAGTTCACTAGCCAACACTAATCTGTCAAGCAGGAAGTTTTGACAGTCAAATATAATATGATCAACGGTTGCAACGGCTCCCTGAGCTCCCTCCTGGGATTCACAATGTGGGCATGTATTGCTTGTAATAATGCCAAGTCTAGCAAAGTGTGACGGAGCAGTATTATGGCCAAAGCGCAATCTATTTATCGTAGTGATAAAGTCTCGGCTGGCTTCCTTCAATCTATTGTAAAAGGGTCTAACAGGTAATTCTTCTTGTATACGGCCGTAAAATTTTCCTTTAGTGTCTTGGTCTTTCTTCCACAATTCTAACCATAAGTTACAAACATTTTCATTAATACATTGCAAGAAGTCAGTCATAGGAATGTCCATTGCATTTCTAACATCAATAGCATTACTACCTTCATATGCGGTTTTATCAACTATTTCATTGCCATAGATACCTCGGTGTGAAGGTACCCACAGAAAAGCAATGCTTTTGTGCTTGAGGTAATATTGATAAATTATTTCTTTGATGAAATATAGAATATAATTTGTCTTAAAAGAAACTGTAAGGTTAGTTAAGGCTTTAATCAAACTCAGTGAATCAGAAACAATCAAAAAGTATTTGCTATTGTTAATTTGGCGAATATGTTTTAATGCCTGATAAACCGCATATGCCTCTGCAGTGAATATGGTGCATGTATTGTGTAGAACAAAGCTTTGAGAGAATTGAATTTGTGGATCATATATAGCAGCACGCACATGATCACTTCCTTTACTGCCATCAGTGTAAATAACATAATAATTCTTATTATCTGCCATAAACTGTAACATATCTAAATTGTTATTGATGGGATTTTGCAATTCTTTGACGGGATGTGTGATACACTGATAACCGCTTGCTTGCCCGTGTTATATGGCATATAACAAAATTCAAACACTAAATTGCCCGTGTTATATGGCATATAACATCGCATCTCAGTCTACTTTGCCCGTGTCATACTGTATATGACATGGCTCCCGCGGTCGAAAGAGTGAAATATACTCGTCTCTGTCGCTCTATGGCTTAGTTTGTATTATGTATTTCGTTTCTACGTTAAATTTCCCGTCATACTAAGCCCAGTCGAGTTTCGACTCCATAGAGAAATTAAAAATAAAACGTTCGTTGTCAATGTTGTCATTGAGTGTTGAGTCGGTGCGGAATGTGCGGAATGTGTGAGTGTATTTGTGCTGTTTTTTCTGTTAAATTTAGTTTTATTCTTTAAGATCTATTGTGTTTATCAAGGTATGTAAATAACTAACACGTATATATAATAATTCCAGCATGAAATATAAGATTTGACTTTTTTCGAGACCTTAAGTAGTTTTTGGCGGGCGACAGTGATTTTACTGAGAGTATGGGAACTGTTTCAGAAATGTTCATATTACTCAGAAGTGGTGAATGCTATCCGTATGATTTCTTTTTGTTTTAAAAGAATATGAGACTACTTATTTAGTGTTTATTTATTTGTATGTTTAAAACTGTTATTTGTGCATTATATGGCCTTATCAAATTTAACATAAATTACGCCGCGCGGCGCCAGATAATGGTTTGGAATCAGAGGCCTGTAATTCATAAATATGTATAAACAAGTGTACTTTTTTATTTTTATCTTATTATCTAATATATAAGTAACGTAATTAAATATTAAAAACGATATGTCACCGCTTTAAGTTTTGAGGTATGAACTTATAACTACAAAGCGAACTCTAAAACGCGTAATCTCAATTTCAAACGAGCATCACTCGACACCAGAATCGTAATCTAAATAAACAAAGATAACATTGTATAGTTAGTTTCATAACAAACATAAATAATATAACACTTGACAACCTTTCAAAACAAATTAAGTCACAAGGACCGATTGTGTGGAACCCGACCCGCGCGCCGAGGCGATAAAAACGCGCGGGCATTTGATCGTTATCGCTTTCAAGTGGCCGGGCAGAGGGGCCGGCATGGGTTGCGGCGCGGGGCAAGCAAGCGGATATGAGAAGGAGTAACATGGCCATGGGCATTGTTTTCTAATACCAGTAAAACTGTTTTCTGTTTCCAGCAATATTTTGGACAATGTTGGGGATTTACCATTTAAGAGAATCTCGCCTGTTGTTAGAGGTCCAGGATTTCTACATACAGAAGGTACTATTTTGTTTATTATTTTCTTGTTATCTGCAGCAATTAATTTAAGACAGAATCTCTCTGCAAGTAGAATGCGTCTCAAAATTAGGGGCATTATTTTAGTCTCCACTTCCATGGCCCTTATGGGAGTAGTGCACATTGCACCAGAAATTGTTCTCAAAGCCCTGTTCTGCAATAGATCTAGTTTATTTACATGAGTACTATTTATATACACTAATGAGCTATAATCAAAATGGCTTCTAACTATACTTTTATACAAAGTTGACAATATTTTCGGGTCAGCTCCCCATGTAACGCCTGCAAGACATTTTAATATATTTAATCCTTTAAGAGCATTTTTTGATATGGTTTTAATATGTTCCTCAAAGGTTAATTTCTTATCTAATATTATGCCTAAAAATTTTTTAACATTCACTGGATTTATAAATTCTCCGTTATATATTACTTTTGAATATGTGTTCTCATTTCCAAATATCATGGCACTACTTTTGGAGGGATTAATTTTTAAATGTAACACATCATTGTAATAGTGAAATATTTGGGACAATGCTCTGTTAATATTGTCTATTGCAATTTCTACATTATAATTACTACTGTACAAAACAATATCATCAGCAAACTGCAAAATATCTACATTACTATTTACAAATTTACAGATTTCACTTGTATATATATTGTACAACAAAGGAGATAGTGTAGCACCCTGCATTGTACCTTTAGATGCACATTTTGGACCATGCAATGTATTATTATGCCTTACATAAAGTGTTCTACTATCCAAAAAATTATATATCCATTTACATAGTTGACCAGGCACACCTAACCTAGACATAACTTGTACAAGTATAGCCGGATCTAGACTGTCAAAAGCACCCTGAACATTTAAAAATACACAAACAGTGTGTAACTTATTATCTTTTGCATGTTTCAGGTCTGAAATTAAGGAAGTGAAGCTGTCTGCACAACTTCGCCCTCGACGAAATCCATATTGTACATGCGGAATGATGCTGTTAGATTCCATATACCAATCCAAACGATTTTTAATCATGTTTTCAAATAGTTTACCTAGACATGAAGACAGTGATATTGGTCTATAAGAGCTGGCAAGCTCGAGAGGTTTATCTGGTTTGAGTATCGGAATGACACAGTGTGTTTTCCATGATTGTGGAATACATTTACAATGCCAAAGTAAATTAAGAATATTAAGAAATATTTTTTGTGCTGATTCATCTAAATTTTTAATAGTACAATAGGGGAAATCATCTAAACCAGGTGTAGTGTCTTTCCGAGATAACAAACTCATTTTAAATTCAGACCATGTAAAAGCATCTAGCAAAAATTTTGAATTTGGATTATCATTATTTAATTCGAAAATATTGCCTAAACTATTAATATTATTTAGATTGCTATTGTCAGATAATTTATCTAGAAATTGAGAAATAAACTCATCTTTATATGATTTATTACCAGCTCTTATACCTTTGAACATTTTTAGAAGATTCCAAATCTTACTTATAGGAGTAGTTCTATTAAAAGTGTTACATAAGCTATTCCAACATATTCTCTTTTGTTCTGATATGGTTCCTTTTTTAAGTGCATCCTTTCTTTTATAATCTAAATAGTTCTCCATAGTAGGATCACTTCTATATAGTTTCAATGCATTGTAAGAGGCAATAACACTTTTTTCACAAATGTCATTCCACCAAGGAGCTGGAGGTCTACTTTTGAAATTATTTGGTTTATTAAGTTTAGGAATTGTCATAACTTTTAAATTATCCAATCGAGAACAAAAATCATTATAGGTTGAAATAGGATCATATAATTTTAGAACTAAATCATTAAATATTGTTTTAGAAATAGTTTTAAACTTTTTCCAATCTGCTTTGTTATATATAAACCTATCAACAGGAGGATTAATATAATATTTATCTATATGCAGTGAAATCTCTGTTATTGTTGGGTAGTGATAGCTGCCCATGGCATCATCATGTACAGACCACTCGCATATTGATGCGAGGTTAGCACTAATAAAGCTTACATCAATTGCAGACGGATTTCGTCTCGGGTTGTTAACAGTTGTAAAACTACCATGATTTAATATACATAAATCCAAGTCATCAATGATATTAAATAAATCCTGACCTCTGCTCTTAGTGGATAGACAACCAAAAGCGATGTGGTGTGCATTAAAGTCACCACTGACAAATATAGGCTTTGGAAGATCATTGATAATATTACGTAATCTATTGATCCGTATATGTCTACTAGAAGGAGGACAGTATACACAAAGAATAGTCAAGCTACCATGCACCGTAGATAAGGACAGAGCTACAGTTTGAATTTCTTCATAAAATCTAGTGTTTAAAACTTTGTACTTTAAATATGGCTTAATTAGTATTGCTACACCATTATGAGTATTTTTAGAATTTTTATTATAGATATTATATCCAGGTATTCTAAAACTTTTGTCTTTAAACCATGTTTCGTTAAGTAAGCAAATGTCAATATTTTGTTTTTGTAAGAATTGAATCAGTAAGGGTTTTTTATTTTTAGCACTTTGAATGTTATATTGAGCAATACGTAGCTTAGACATTGTATGACTTGGATCCATTACTTGAGGTTTTTAATAAGTGTTTCTCTAATGGTATTTACAGTGGTAGGCGTATTATCGCCCTTATTACCCAGTTCCACCAACGTCTGTACCAGGGCCTTAAGTACATCGTTGTTGGCAACTATTTGGGCTTTGATGTCTACTTTAGGAGAGACATCTCTAGAGTTATTTACACTATGTACAGTATTATTTACAGATGTATTTACAGACTTATTTACAGATGTATGTACAGACTTATTTACAGATTTATTTACATTGTTAATTGGTTTCATTTTTGGAGGTGGCAAGGGTGGAAATTCAATGTTATTACTTGAGTGTTGTTTTGTAATTGTAGCATTTGCATATGTTATCTTATTTTTCTTTTCTACAATTTTATTTAACTTAATTGGACATAATCTTGAAATTGCAAGATGAGGCCCGCTGCAATTGCAACAGCAGATCTCTGTTGGTCTATCACATTCTTTATATAAATGCTCACCTCCACAAATGGAACATCTTTGTTTGCCATTACATATCCTAGCGGAGTGGTTAAATTTAAAGCAACGGAAACATTGCTGTAATGGGGGTATATATTCAAAAACTCGGTATGAAAACAAATCATATTGTACATTGTCTGGAAGAATATTCGATAGAAAAGTAATGCTAACTGTTTGTAGTTGTATTCGCTCTTGTCCTACCTTCTTTGTGAATCTTCTTATAGCTATTATTTCATAAATTGATGATAGTTTTGTGTATAGTTCTTTGTTCGAAATGTTTGCTGGTACAAATCTAATTATGCCTGTTTTTTCTATTTGCGCAGCCGGAATAAATGCTTTCAAGCCATGTTTGTTGAGAAAAGCGCTGTTATTAATAAAGTTATTGGCCGTATTATGTTGTTTAAATATTATTGCAATTTTATTGGCGTTAATTCTTTGAATAGCCGTCACCCCTTTTATCTCGCTAGAAAATATATGATTCAGATAGATAGGGCTCTTATTGCCTATTCTATCTTTACTGTTGGAAGCTTCTATAAACACTTTAAAGTCCACACAAGTGGCATTTTCAGGATAAATTCTTTTGTATTCTGGTTTTAGATACGGTGAATAGTCAAAATGCTCACCGCCGCCGCCATTACCATAGTCCTTTTCACTTCCTCCGTCTCCAGCCTCAGGCCGAGGACGTTTATGTGAGGTGGGCGGGTTATCCCCGCCCCCCTCATTTCCCACCATTTTCACGGGTTTGCACACCTATCACTATGGTTTTTTATTAACTTATAAGTAAAAACCACCGAATATTTAATCAGAAATTAAAATTGAAAAAAAATCTGATCCGCGCTTTTTTAAGGTTCCCGCCAGCAGTTCTAACTTTAAAGATGCTAAATAGAGTAGTTCTCGTTTTGTACCAACATACTAATAATGACACACATACCGTATTTAGACGATTTTTGCGAATGCAGAAGTGCTGGCATTCGTTCTCAGATGTCGCTTATATCGATATTAACCACACAAAATAAAAATGAGTTAAGCTCAATAAAATGGTACCAGAGTAGCAATCATTCCTTTTAGCTTGCATAATAATTTGACGATTGTTAATATGATGTTGCCACTATGTTGTACTTATTTTGATTTTGGCAGTTATTTGATGAAGTCAGTCCCATCAGTTATGAAAGGTTGTTTTACACATAGCCCAAGAGGACAGGCCTGCTCACTTCGGTGACAGCGTGCCGTGGGTCGGCGAAATGACGTCACATTTTCATTGCCACTTTTTGAAAAAAGCTGTTTAGGGTAAATATTATCTAATTGGAGATCTTTTAAGAACAAAATACCATACAAGTCCATATCTCATAGTTATTTGTTACGATTTAAAAACGTTTTGAGCTCAGCAATGCTACTCTTACTGGCCTAATATTTTTAT
The DNA here is from genome assembly GCA_944739405.2 of Euclidia mi. NCBI lineage: Eukaryota > Metazoa > Arthropoda > Insecta > Lepidoptera > Erebidae > Euclidia > Euclidia mi. The sequence continues at coordinate 38,191,231 of OX123205.2, read as the reverse complement.
ACAAATAACCTATCGATTTAAATGAGTACAATATATTTACAGTACTGGCAACATTACTCCGGTGACAGCATTGACAGATACAAAGTACTCAGCTATTGAAAACGTTTCTCTTTCCAACACATTAAAAAGTCGCTCGTGTTCACTCGTTTGCTCATTTTTAACTGATATTCCCAAACTTTTCTATCATCATGGTGATGTGTTATATACAAGAATTGTAAAAGTAAATGGGTTAACTTAATATATTGGGCAACTTAATATATCCAAGTAAAGAACTTTTGGATGTTTTTAAAATATTGGATAAAAAAATATTGAGAACCACGAAAAATCATTGTGTTATAAAAATTATATATTTATGCATGTGGCAAATGTCGTCTATCAAGACATAAAAACAAGCTTCGCACAAAAATGAAACATTATAAAATCGATGTTAAGATCTGCGTACCTACTTATATACGATTACGAAAGCTAAATAGAAGCATAATTACGCATAATAAAAAAATAAAGCTATACCACCTAACTAATATCGATTATTATATTAGTAGTTCCTATTAACCTACATTGATTTTACTGATTTATTTTCCCTTTTTTATTTTATATATTTTCTTATATAATATGCCTTTACTTTTTATTTCGAATAGGTATAACATAACATAGGTATGTACCTTTATATATTATGATAATTGAAGCAACTTTGTCAATTCACAATTTACCCACAAACTTGTGGGTAAATTGTGATACAAAAAGTTTGAGAACCATCATACTTTCCCGATGACGTACCCTTGGCAAAAATTGCCAGGAATTTTGACGAATCGAGCAGGCCTGTCTTCTTGGGCTATGGTTTTACATTTCTATACATATAAAATCTTAGAAGTAACCTTTCAATACAAGATCTTGTTTTTATATTACCCGATACAATTGAATATTAATAAAGGTATACCGGAGCACGTATTTTTCAATTATTGTCGTTGAATATTAATTTGTAATATTAGAATTTAATCAGAATATCTGTGGCAACACTGGCAACTATCAATCAAAAATCAATCAAAGCGGCGCAAATTTTAAATTAATATTATATCATCTAAACAGATTTATGTGTGATACAAAGAGAATACAAATACTACGGTGTGATATATTATATTTAATTAGGTAATGCAAAATGTCTTGCAAACGTTGTTGTATGCCTCAATTCAGACATGAGAATTCATACTTGCCTATAGTCAAATGTTTGGCAAAAACTCTCTTGAATACCTATACATTAATTTGATATTATACAGATATCTAATAACAGATATATGCTGTCCTACGGATCTGTAGGACAGCATATATCTCCATAATTTCCCGGACCCAAAAAAAGACATTGAAAGATTTCGCCGGTGGGTCCACATCATTGGCGACGAAATTTTATGTCTAACAAACGAGAGGATTTTTAGGAGACGCCCTGTGTGTTATGTGCATTTTGATAAGAAATATTGGTGCCGCAATAATAGACTTTCAAACATCGCCTCTCCCACTTTACACATCCAAGGTAAGTTGATTTCGGGTACTATAGTACTGAATGTAACCGTTAGTAATGGTATAGCTTAAACAGTAGCATAGCAAGGGGGGAGGTCCGCCCCGGCCACCCGACTGGGGGGTGACACCCGAATAATTCGACGTCCCCCCGCTCGTTGCCGCCCGGGTGTCACCCATGCTAGCTACGCCAGTGGCTTCCTGAAAAATGATGCGGAGGAAGCCGCGGGCACAGGAAGTATAAAATAAAAATTCCAAATCGTCATCATCATCCTCCTAGCGCTATCCCGGTTACATCCAGGACTTTCGTCTTGGAGCCCAGGGACCGCTTTCTAGTCTAACCAGATTTAACTGAATATTAGCTTTTCCACACAGCGACTGCCGTTTGACCACCGTAACCCGAAGGGATAGCTATATTCAATGGTTTAGACTAGATAGGAGGTTACCTACTGATTCCTCTAACGGCTGTCAAAGATCTGATGACATCCGGGACCGACGGCTTAACGTGCTCTCCGTGGCACGGAGGGGTTTGACTTTTTGTAGCCGGTCACCCATCTATAAACCAGATGGTGACGAACGCGCTTAACCCTTAACCGTACCGTTTGACGTACGTATGTGGTACGTCGCCCAAAAAGATTTTCATGGATTCATTCATGGCAGTCGTGTTTTTAAATTTTAAATTGTCGACATGTTATATTCTATGCGGGAAACGCGACATTTTACACGTATACACAGATGTATAGGTAGGTACGTGTTTAAAGCGAAAGTTTGTGAGGATGCAGTATGAATGAAAGTTTGTTATAATTCCACGCCAAAGCTACTGAACGGAATGTGGTGAAAATTTTTAGTAATATACCATAAAAAGTACGCCACTGTCGGTAGCTGTGTTCATGTCATGTATGTATGTAACAGCGCCCCCTGCTGGAATAGAAAGGTAACTACACGGAAACCACAGACAACACAGGTATGTTTTACTAAATACTCTATGGAATGTTAATTTCATAAACAGCTTCTTCATAATAACGCTGTGTGTTTCCAGTAGGCAAATAATTAAGTATTCGTAATCAATTTGAATGCTTTTTATCGTCATAAAATACTCCAGCTTTAACGAGACAAAGTGAAAATATTAAAAATCGTAGAAAAAAAAACAATTTGTTTTGTTCATATGTAGTTTAAGGTCGCCACAACAAACCCAGACCAAATTCTGCCATTGTTCTTTATAGATCTGTCATCGTATTCGTATGGCAACACTGGTCTGTGATAGTCTGTTCTGTCTGTGGTTATTTAGTAGTGACCTGTGCTGTGGTTGTTTGTTTATTTACGATCGACGCGTTGTTTGTACTTTTGCTTTTGCGATTAACCGTTTCTTTTTTCCGCTTTTACGTTGAATTGAGCACTTTCGCCTCCGTAAGTGTGTTGAATCATAGAAAGTGGTGTTGTCTTAGCTATTTGTGATAGAGACACTTTGTGATAAAGACTCTTTGTTTTTCGTCGGTGGTTGCATTTCCTATTATGGGAGATAACCTGAGACGTAAATGTCTCAAATGTGGGCGGTCACCTTCTGTAGACCCTGACATTAAATTGTACCGATTCCCTAATCCTGGATCTACAAATACACAGCGGTAAGAGCACATAAATCAAATATAAACATAACCTAAAAATCTTATTGACTACCTATGAGACCGATCATTGATTACTTTTATTTTCAGTTGTGAACTGTGAGGTGAAAAACTACAAGGTGCAGGAAGCTGAAATTTGGCATGTATGTTCTTTGGGGATCGCAGGAGTGCACTAAGTAGGAGTTTCTTGATATATGTGTCATATTTTTGGTTAATTACGAGAATTATTTTATAAACTAAACACTCTTTAGGTCAGCGCGCACCGCGCACCTCACTTTACAGGGACGAGACGAAGTGAAAGGCGCGATGCCACAGTCAGTCTTATAATCTATGGTCAGTCTCTTATAACAACTCTCGGACATAACGGACGTAACGAAGTAGCTAGCGGGAATCATTGTACCTAACAGCGTTATTGTATAAAAGTGTACCAGGAATAACTGAAATAAACGTGGAGTAGTTTACACTGGTCTTGGTGTTTTCTTCAAACATGGGATCGGACAGAAACAGTCAAATAAAAAATGTGCGGGTGTAGCTGTGGGCGTCCTCTTGTTTATAAATAAAATTATTTTCTTAAAGCTGGGTCTCCACTAGGCAATATTTGGCGCGCGACACGTGACGCTCAACTATAGTTGCAAAACTTCTGAAAAATTCCGGAATACTTCTGGGAAAGTTTCTTTAAATCAGAATTATTCAAAACGAATTTAATTAATATTTTTATTTTATTTTGCTGAAAAATCGTATTTTGCATCGATCGTCGATCGCCGCCGCACCCTCTGTGCACCGGCCGGTGCCGCCGCGCGCGCCTGCCTGACTGCCACGAGTCGTGCGTGCAGGCGATGGCGGTGCGGGGTGCGGTAAGAGGGGAGATGCTCCCCGGAGAAGTTTTCCCTCCCCCCGCGAGAAAGATTCGTACCCCGCAATCGAATGTTTCCGCCGAATATTTCGCCCGAATAATTCAATGGGAATAAACGTGTTTATGTGTGGTGTGGTGGGTTTTTATTATAAATGGGATTGAATAAGTATATGTTGATGTTTTTATAGGTAGATATGTTAGCCTGCGATTAACAGGATTTTTATACTTTTGTGTTTAGGTAGGTACCTGCCTATTTCGAAATCGAATGCTATTTTTATAAATGTTAGTTGTGGAATAAAAAACTAGGCCTAGCATATTTGATTTGTTTTTTGAAAAAGGGTTACCTACCTATGTTTCTGGTTAGTTTGTATGTAGTTCTGTACGCATCGCGAGTATTCGCGAGTCGCATAGGTAGCTATTAATCATTACCTACCTACCTAACGCGTGTAATAGCCCAGTCAATAAAAACAAATAAAGGTAAACCTTGCAAGCAAACTAAGAAAATATAATTTACAACTTCCAAGCGCGAAATAGTTAGTAAAAAGGTCGATTTTGCTGGTTTTTTTTGACAGTTGAAATATTCCCAAAGTTTCGGAATACTTCCGAAGTATTCGACGGGAATGATTCGGAATTTTTCCCGCCAGCATCTATACGCTCAACATTTACGGCAACGCCGCGCGTTGTTGTGCAGCGTTGCCGTACATGTTGATCGTCACGTGTCCCGCGCCAAATGTTGCCTAGTGGAGACCCGGCTTCATTTCATTAATTTTAAGTTTTACCATCTAATTGCAAATAAAGAATATGAATATGACTAACTTTGGGTCGCTGCGCCAGCAAGAATGAATAGTTAATCTCTAACTGCATACAAAACTCGGCATAATAGCGCTTCGGTATTAGAGGCAAAGCACTTGAGATTCCAGCACTAAAGAGCATTAAATATTTCTTTATACTTAATATATCGGGCTATAATAATTGAGTAAATGACAAGAATAGGTAGCATTAAAACACCGCATTATTTTTAAGCTTTTATTTAATAAGAAATTTAACTTTTGATGGCAATTTTAGAGAGGTGTTTTACGTGCCACGTGTTGACATGTTTCAGCAAGGCCTCTACCGATTTACAAACATATTCACAGTGTAAACATTTAGCTCGCAGCAAACCCATCGAGATTTGTTCTCTATACCAACTTAAGTATTTGTAATGAAGACAAGAGGCTTCAGCGCATTTGGCACAACAGAACCTGCACGGTTGTTGCTCTAGTTCTTCTTCTTTGTAATTCTTCAAGCAGGTTAAACATGTGCCATCTTTATTACTAGGTTTCTCTATTGTATGAGTGTTTAAATCGCCGCCTGAGACAATAGCTATATTACGAGGTGAGCGGGTCATAGAATGTTTGTGATACTTTGTCATGTGTTCAGCTAATCCACCAATCTGTATCACTCGATGACAGAGCTTGCATATCTTCCTAACCTGCCTAAGTCTGTTAGGGTCTACCTTATGCTTCTTATCTCTATGCGCATTTCTTTCGTGTAGCCTCCATGTGTTAAATGAAGGTAGAAAGAGATTGCATATTGAACATTTATATTTTGGTTTCTGCATCTCAGTTTCTTCTGTTTCTTTATTCGAAATGACTTCAGATTTCTTCGCTGGTGCAATATGTACAGGATTATACAAATGATGTTTGTCATCATAATTTTCTAATGTAAGAAGTACATTTTTAGGTTGCTTTTCATCGTCCAAAATGTTATTTCGTATGTAACAAGACTTATTATACAGATCATTGAGATGACAATTAAGCATTCTCGAAGTTTCTTTTGCTCGTTGTATAAACATGTATGATTGAATCATATTCTTTGTACAACCGTTACATATTTGTGAATTGGATAGAATTTCATCATCCTGAAAGAGAAAAGACAAATCTCATAATCCGGAATTTCAGGAAAATGGTTAACAAGTGAGCAAATGATATACACACTTACCTCCTTAAACACTACACCTAAGATCTCCAAGACTGTTTTGCTATGACTTCTTCCTCCCACAAAGATCTCTAAAGTATCGTTGACCATGTTCATATTGTCCTCAGTACACAAACATATGCCACAGAACTGAGTGTTGTGCAGAATGTAGCTCAGTTGATGTTTCCAATAACTTGTGTTTTTCTCATTTGCTGTAGGTACGGCTGAAACATTAAGTTAGATATAAAATTGTGCGCGTAAAATACTTATGGAATTATAAAGATTCGTACTATAAGGCATGTTCATTACAAAGAAAGTCAATCTAACATTTACACAGAGGGAAGGACAAAAGAAAAATATGTTCTGATCGAGGTGCGGCGAAAGTTTGACTCTTAATACTTTATTGCTTTCTGTGATGGTGCTACATAATGATTACTTAGTGCAATCTTGTATTTATCAGATATTAACCCTGTGGGCACAGCATATTAGTTATTCTAGGAATCAACGAAGAGAGGACAACTGAATAGTGTAAGCACTTACGTTGTTCTATGTGGAGGTGTTCAGCGTCAGGCCTAACGTCGTCGTCATGGTCATCACAATTGTCACTCATGGACACATCATCTAAGTCTTCAACAAACTCCACTGTTGAATCTTCTCTATTAACACTTGATGTTTCTGAAAAAAAAAACTACTGACTAAGAATTTGCCCGTATATTGCAACTGTCGAAGTGAAATTTAAATGTTTACTATATAGCAAGGTTTACATTACTTGTAAGTTTCCGCTCCTAATATTAAACAAGAGTTGGACAATGGGAACTAATGAAAAGTACTTATAATAAAGCTCTTATAGATTATAAATAATAGTAAGCACAGATATGAGAATTAGTATCAGATAGAGCGCATTCGTCCAACTAAGCGTGGCACGTTGACAGCTATGTGTGCGTGACCTTTGGCGACTGGCACTGTACGGACACGCGCGTCTATGTGTGTGAAAAGTTGCCAGATTATGAATAATCTCCCAGTATTTTGCATATAGTTATGTATAGTGATGTGCCGTTACCATATTACCGTTACCAGTATTTTACTAGATGGTAATATTCCCAGTAAGTTTCTATTGTTACCCGTAATATTCCCAAACCCCGGTAATATTGTTTAATATCGTCTTGTTGATTTAAATATTATGCAATATCCGTTTAAAACGCGTACGCGCAGCTGTTAGTTCACTTTTGCACTTGTACAGTCAGCCACATAAGTGAATACACATTCCCAAGATTTTGAATGGCATTGTCGTCCAAAATAATAATAATGTACAATATCTTATGGCATTTTTGTCATAGATATCTTAACTTGATCATATTTTACAACTACTGGGTAAAAAAGGGAAAGTTTTTATTCATAAAACACTCATAAAAATTGTGTAGCGACTTATGTCGTTGACTGTACGAGTTTTACAACGCACAGCACAGCATTTGTCTTTGTATGCTATAGAGATAGCTATTGTCAAGCCACTGTCACCGATCCCTGAAGAAAGAAAAACCAGCCACAGTAGAAAGACAACCTGCTGTCCTCCCATACATCAAGGGCGTGACCGACAAGATTGGCTACATCTTGAAGCGAGCTTCAATCAAAACTTACTACAAGCCGCCAACGAAGATATGTCAATTTCTACCAACAGTCAAGCGTTAGTTACCCTTGCAAGAGGCCGGTGTCCACAAATTAGACGGTGACTGTGGTCTCTCATACATTGGACAAACCAAGAGAAGCATAGGCATCCGACTTAATGAACATATAGCTGGCATAAAACATAAACGCTCAACAGAGTTTGCTGTGTGTGAACATGTGGAACAAGGACCCAACCACTACCTGCGATTTGATGAACCACAGATACTCGCAAAAAAACACCGTTTTCTTCCAAGGATGATACGTGAGGCTATTGAAATTAAAAAACACCCTAATTTCAATAGGGAAGATGGTTGGAATGTTCCTCCAGCTTGGGAACCTGTCATAAGGCTAATGAAACCCAAGAAGGACAAAGTCACCAGAAGACCTGAGGACATTGTGAGCTCATTCTGCATGAATAGTAACACCAATAGTTGAAAAAAAGTTCGGGTACTTTGAGATAACTTATAGGTACATTCAAGAAATTATGACAAAAATCACCTCAGTCTGCCGTGATGTGTGAACATGAATCCTGTAAAGAATTCAAAACGTCGGCTAGTAATAAAAATGTAGTTTCTAGATCATTCGGTTTAAATGAAACGCGATAAAATCCGTAAACTGTAGTTTAATTTCAATGTGTAACATTTGCGTAAATGCAAGAAAAAACCAAATTGACGACTAACAGAGCCGGTAAAATTTGCTTTATAGCCCATAACTGGAAGCTAATCCATGGCCATGCAGACGGCCAAGTTCCATCAAAGAAACCTATTTTAGATAGCTCACAGAGTAATAGAAATAGTATTTTACTGTCATCATCTATATCATCATACGATTCGGAGGTGGACTTCTTTGATAATTTATTAGAAACTTCAAGAAATGACACCACCACTCATTCGACAGACAGAGATTCTTTTAGTAGTTTCGGTAAGAGGAGGACCACTCAAATTATATTATCTGATTCGGATAGCTCCGAATAGAAGACTCATGTTCCTTTTTTTACTTTAAAATTATTTGGTTCGTTCGTAAGTTGTTTTTTTTGTTCATAAGTTAAGTTAAATCATTTCAAAAAACTAAGAAATCCTGTTATTGTATAGTTGATTATAATAATCGTCTAGATTTAAAAAAAATATACTGTGATTTACTGTGATTATCTCGGGAAATAACTTTGTGACCTCAAAAATGTTACATTAATTATTATTACTGAAACGTTGCGATGTGTCTAGCCAAATTTAATAAATAATAATTAGTAAAAAGTTTTTTTTTACTTAGGCCTAAATCTTACCATTTATATAAAATTCCCAGACAAAAATTGTCAAGAAATTTACTAAGTAATACAAACTACTAAGTAATAGTAGCAATGTGAACATACCTAGAAAGTTACTGTATGGAAAGTTACTCAGTAAGTTTCTGGAAACTTACTCGGTAAGCTACCAGTAATTTTGGTAATATAGTATTTAAAATTGAAATTATGATTTCATTTGAACTTGAGGCGATAGAAGTCTTATCGGATTACTCCATATCACAAATTAAATTAAAATATAAAAGTATTATTACTTATGTTACCCTATATTACTATTTTTGTAGAATGTTACCGGTAGCGTTACTGGTAAAATACTCGACTAGAGTAAGTTACCGGTAACGGCACATCACTGGTTATGTAATATTCTTATATTCATTTGCGGTTTTGAAGAATTTACCATGGATTTAATTAATGCTTTTATAAATACATTTCTTAAATGTAGGTACCGAGTTAAGTTTTAACTACTTCGTAAATCTGTATATATAAAATCCTTGCGTTACTGACTGACTGACAGACAAGCTACAGCCGAAACTACTCGGCGCATGAAGCTGAAATTTAGCATGTATGTTTCTTGGGAACCGTAGGGGTGCACCAAGACGGGATTTCTCGAAATTCTCACGGGATCGGGCAAAACGAGAAATAAGAAAATATGTGCGTGCGAAGCCGCTGGCGTCGATTAGTTGAGAAATAAATAGTATGTATGTCCACACGGCACCAAATCAAGCTAAACAGTTGCTGTACGATTTTGATGCTTATTCCCTACGCCATAAGTATGTATGTACACACGGCGCCAAGTCAAGCTAAACAGTTGCTGTACGATTTTGATACTTATTCCCTACGCCATAAGTATGTATGTACACACGGCACCAAGTCAAGCTAAACAGTTGCTGACTGCTGTACGATTTTGATACTTATTCCTTACGCCATAAGTATGTATGTACACACGGCGCCAAGTTAAGCTAAACAGTTGCTGTACGATTTTGATACTTATTCCCTACGCCATAAGTACGTATGTACACACGGCGCCAAGTCAAGCTAAACAGTTGCTGTACGATTTTGATACTTATTCTTTACGCCATAAGAACGGTGCAAAGGACAAAGTGTATAAGCTTGACGAGTAGCAGGGTGTACACGAATATTAGGATATCGTTTGGGGATCGAACTCAAAACAATATAATGTAAGGTATATACTAATGGAAATTGAAATTCTATTACTATATTTATGAGAAAGAAGATATATCTACAATGTACTTTTATAATACGGTAATGTATTTTTCATTAACATGACAATCATTATCACATAATCAATTGACAAGTGCATTTCCCTAATTCAGGCAGAACGGCGTCGACAAAAACTGGCAACACTTACATATTTCTAGCACAAATACGAATTTTATCGAAATTAAATTAGGAAACAGTCAAATTATCAATAGTTACCTGTGAAAAGATATTCCATTTTCCTGTTTTTGTTTTTAGGAACAACTTTTACAGTGTTTAAGAACACAAGACGGCATTTTGAGAATTTAAAAGTTGAAGTGATCGTGACGCGTGAACTGTACGATGCTTCGTAGCGCACTGAGACGAGTTTGTATTCGCTTTTCAATTTTGTATTTGCTTTAGTGGCCGCACGCAACTGTGCCGCGCGTTCCATCTGACTAATTCTCATATCTGTGATAGTAAGTACTATAATGGATTATAGAGCTCTTGATTTCTTTTCTTTAGGGCGATCTTGAGATGTTTCTGCATATTTATCTTTCACCGTCCACCATAGTGACAGTATTTGGAAGATAGATAGTGTACAGTGTATATTGCCACAATGCTCACCAGTGTCCTGTATAATAATGTTCGCAGAGGTATGTTCTTCGATGGCGGTTCCAATCGTGGCCTCTTCAAGTGTGGATGTTTCTTCGACAACGTGGTCTGTTGTTTCAGTCTCTGGCGGCGTTTCCTCATTCGAAGGCTGTTTTCGAAAACGATCTGCAACGACGGAAAACACGTAATTTATCATTTACATTGTAAAATCCGTAACAGGTAACAGATTTCCAAGCATTGCACTTCCAAAGATCATCCTCCTAGAGTTATCCCAGTTGGAACCGGGGGTTCGATTTCTAGTCTAACCAGCAGGTCGATTCAGATCAGAATATCACGATAACTCAGTTTTCGTACGTTTCGGTTTCATATCGTACGACTACTTCAGTTTGTTATTCAGAACAACCGTTTCGAATGTTAAAATCACGTCAAAGATATCGAATCTAATGTGACGTCAAACGCCCGATAACTAAACTAGTATCTTATCGTAAGTCAATGCTATTCAGAAGGCTTCGATAACGCAGGTTGACAACAGAATCCGATGATTTTTGTGGAAACATAATCGAGAGCTACATAGCATCAGATTGTTATTCAAACTATTTTTACCGGGGATATATGTATAAAAGTGTTATTTTAAACAAGTACAATATATATATATTTTTTTTATTTATTTTGGTACACTAAACAAAACATAGTACATATTTAGGTAATACAACATTAAGGTTATAGGTAAGTATAAGTTTTGTCTTTAAGTGGCGGTACATCAAAGAGATTAACGCAAGAATTAATACGATGAAGCGGCCACACTACGTCTGTGTCAGTGTACGTCGCGCGTCGTGAGCGCGACGAGATCGCACGTGTTTGTTTTTACTGCTACACCGACAATGGCTATGGAGTGAAGTAACGAGAAAGTAATTGCGTTTCTCGAGATTCTGCAATTCGCGCACAAAGGCTAGTATAGCATATAGTTAGCATATAAATACCTCCACTTTCCCTACACCCAGGAACACAGCAATGTTTGTCAGACGGCCATAGTTTGACATAGGTATTGCTCGAATCTGTTGTCTGAAAATCATATCAACTATTATCATCAATATTTGTGTCAACTTGCATATGGAGGAGGAATAAAAACCAGTTACTCCATAACAGGTGATTTGCAGAAAACTTACCAATTGCAGCAACTGGAGTCCAAGTGTAAGAATGCTAAAACTAGTGAATTCAAAGTATATTATACAGTCAGGTAGAATAACTTTGAAAGTCAGGGTAACATTGAGTGAGTATTTGGGCTTATTTCAATCGCACTTCAGTTTAAATCAAAATTAACTGTATGTTTAAGCACAATAAAAAAATTAAAATTGCTTATTCAGTTTTACCCTGACATTCAAAGATACCCAACTTGAATGTATGTTATTTACTATGAAACGTCACTAACCTTGTCACATTCCTCATCTGGTACTGCAGTTTTAAACAGCTTCCTATCAATAAATGATGTGCTTCTAAAATGTTTACAGCACAACATCAAATGTTTAGAAAAAAGCTTAGCTTGGAATGTGGGCGAAGACCATGAATCATTGGGGAAACAGTATTTTGCCCATAATTCACAACTGAAAAATGAATGATTGATATTATTAGCTTTTCAAGAATGCATATCACTTAATCATCATTCTCTTAGCGTTATCCCAGTTTCAATCTGGGGTCCGCTTCCTACTCTAACCGGATTTGGCTGAATATTAGCTTTTCCACAGAGCGACTGCCTGTCTGACCTCCACAACCCGAAGGGATAGCGATATTCCATGGTTTAGACTAGTGTCAGTTTATTTAGAAGGTACTGATGCCCTGTAACGACTGTCAAAGATCTTCATAACAAGCGGGACCAACGGCTTAACATGCTCTCCGAGGCACCGGACAAGCTATACTTAACAATTCAATACGCACATAACTTCGAAAAGTCATTGGTGCACGCCGTGGATTCGAACCCGATTCCCTCTGCATGGCAGTCTGTTGGTATATCCACTTGGGTATTGCTGTCTTTTTTTCATAAATTCATAATACATAATGTTGTGAAAGGATGGCTGGATTCAGGATTTCTATAGAATGCCTGAATAATATGCATTGCTGATAATTAGTGGATTATCATGTAGACACTTCTATGACTAATATGCATTTCAAACAGTATAGGTACATAATTGGCCCTATTTTGAACATAAAGTTATATTTGCTTAGATTATAACAGATTATGACTTTTATAATACGCGTAAGTATAGTTTATAGAGACAACAGTCTCTATAAACTTCAGCTTATTCAAAATATGTTATCATGGTTTCAAAAAGTAAATGTGTATGTAGTTATAGCTGATGCAATAACGTAACCTAATGAATTGAACTCAAACAACTGTTTACGGATTAAATCGCAGTATATACTGCGATAAAATCCGTAAACAGTTGTTTGATTTCAATGTGTAACATTCGCGTAAATATTACATGTAACCTAATGGAATTGAATTTTACTACTTACCGCAGGCTATTTGTTCTGCCAGGTCTTGGAAAACGATGCAAAGTGATCGTGGGATCTGTAGCAGGGGAACATCCACACTTGATACACTTTCTTTCGTTTTCTTTCATGGTGAATATAATTTCACAATCGAGTCTCTATCTCACAAAACACGCAACACTAAAATACACCAAAACACTAAAACGGAGGAACACGAAGCTCTACTCAACGTTTGTATTGTGAAGACAAAATGAAAAATCGTTTATTTGTAGAAAATAAACTACGAAAACAAGACACTTAAAACGATAGCGGCAATAAGTAGTTTTTCTTCTAGTTTTCAGCTTTGACACTTTTGACAGCATGTTTTTTTTGTTATTTTTTTAATGCAGATGTTACTAGAAGAAAAAATTATTGATAAAACAAATTGATTTTAAGGCCTATGCACACGACACGATTTTACGTCCAACTTGAAAGAATTTATTTATTTGCACGAAATATATTATGGTATATAAAATAGGTGGTGTATAAATGTGCTTAGCATATTTCACCCTAGTTTGGGCATGCATTTGGGGTTTGGGTAATTTTGTATGAACCAGTGACAATGATTTTTTTTTGGGCGGCCACTTAATTTATTGTTGCTAACGTATGGTGATATCTATACTAATATAATAAAGCGGAAGAGTTTGTTTGTTTGTTTGTTTATTTGTTTGTTTGTTTGAACGCGCTAATCTCAGGAACTACCGGTCGGATCTGAAAAATTATTTTTGTATACGATAGCCCAGTTATTCCGGGAGGCTATAGGCTATATAACATAACGCTTCGACCCTTTGGGGCCGGGCAAAAGGCTAAAAAGGCTAAAAGATAATGTCGGCTAATCTCAGGAACTAGCAGTCGGATTTCAAAAATTGTTATTGCCTATGATAGCCCAATTATTCCGAAAGGCTATAGGCTATATAAAATTACGCCATAACTTTTATGGGCCAGACAAAAATAATAAGATGGTCAGACGAGAAGGGGGAGGGTTGGGTCAAAGGCTAAAAAAAGGCTAAATGAATAGGATACAATCTATATGGGTATCGTTTTCGGCATTTGCGGGACACTGATTAATAATATGAAATTTATTTAGTGATCCAAGATGGCGGACGGGAAATCAAAGATGGCGGATGGGAAAATTTTAAAAATCAATATGGGTATCGCCTTGGATATTTTAAGGGGTGGGGAATCGAAATACAACATCTATTTCGTGATCAAAGATGGCGGATGGGAAATCAAAGATGGCGGATGGGAAAATTTAAAAAAATCAATATTGGTATCGTCTGCGATGTTAAAAGGGATGGAGAATCCAAATACAACATCTATTTCGTGATCAAAGATGGCGGATGGGATTTTTTTTTAAAATCAATATGGGTATCGTCTCCGATGTTTAAAGGGATGGGGAATCCAAATACAACATATATTTCGTGATTCAAGATAGCGGATGGGAAATCAAAGATGACTGATGGGAAAAATTTAAAAAATCAATATAGGTATCGTCTCTGATGATTTAAGGGATGGTGAATCCAAATACAACATCTATTTCGTGATCAAAGATGGCGGATAGGAAATCAAAGATGGCGGACGGGATTTTTTTTTAAAGTCGATATGAGTATCGTCTCCAATATATAAAGGGATGGGGAATCCAAATCCAACATCTATTTCGTGATCAAAGATGGCGGATGGGAAATCAAAGATGGCGGATGGGAAAGTTTTAAGAAATCAATATTGGTATCGTCTGCGATATTAAAAGGGTAGGGGAATGCAAATACAACATCTGTTTTGTGATTCAAGATGGTGGATGGGAAATCAAAGATGGCGGATGGGGAAAAATTAAAAAATCAATATGGCTATCGTCTCTGATATTTTAAGGGGTGGAGAATCCAAATACAACATCTATTTCGTGATCAAAGATGGCGGATGGGTTTTTTTTTAAATCAATATGGGTATCGTCTCCGATGTTTAAAGGGATGGGAATCCAAATACAACATCTTTTTAGTGATTTAAGGTGGTGGATGGGAAAAATTTAAAAAATCAATATTGGTGTCGTCTGCGATGTTAAAAGGGATGGGGAATGCAAATACAACATCTGTTTCGTGATTCAAGATGGTGGATGGGAAATCAAAGATGGCGGATGGGAAAAAATTAAAAAATCAATATGGCTATCGTCTCCGATATTTTAAGGGTGGAGAATAAAAATACAACATCTATTTCGTGATCAAAGATGGCGGATGGGTTTTTTTTAAATCAATATGGGTATCGTCTCCGATGTTTAAAGGGATTGGGAATCCAAATACAACATCTGTTTCGTGATTCAAGATGGTGGATGGGAAATCAAAGATGGCGGATGGGAAAAAAAATCAATATGGGTTTCGCCTCCGATATTTTAAGGGATGAAGAATCCGAATACAACATCTATTTCGTGATCAAAGATGGCGGATGGGATTTTTTTAAAATCAATATGGGTATCGTCTCCGATGTTTAAAGGGATGGGGAATCCAAATACAACATCTATTTCGTGGTTCAAGATGGCGGATGGGAAATCAAATATGGCGGATGGTAAAATTTTTAAAAATCAATATATGTATCGTCTCTGATGATTTAAGGGATGGTGAATCCTAATACAACATCTATTTCGTGATCAAAGATGGCGGATAGGAAATCAAAGATGGCGGACGGGATTTTTTTGTAAAGTCGATATGGGTATCTTCTCCGATGTTTTAAGGGATGGCGAATCCAAATACAACATCTATTTCGTGATCAAAGATGGCGGATGGGAAATATAATGATATAAAAAAAGTTATTATTGCTGGTGAAAAAGTGGTAGTGGTATTTGATGTTCGATGCAGATAATGGCTATGTTCAGTGGATACCTCTCCTACGGAACCCTTCATGGGCGAGGCAGACTTGCACTTGATTTAATTATTTAATAGCCATAGTATTTAATAGTATTAGTAATTTTATCATATCACTAGATCAGTGATCTAACCATATCACTCATATACCACGTTCTCATCTCCTTACAATAAGTTAGTTTTTCTACCCTAGAAATAATTTATATGGCAAAACAACTTTGCCTAGCAATTAAGAGATTAAACACTGATGTTCTTGGTAACTTTGTTCTGAATAAGTTGGAAAAGAGTTAAAAATTAATATGAAATGTAAATACATTAAAAAGGCGATACGGAGTTCGCCGGGACAGCTAGTATATAATAATAATGACTCATAAAATAACTTTGCCCTAAGTAATATCGGAGCTGAAATATATGATATCGAAGTAGAAATAATTTCAACATCATGTCGTCTAAATAAAGACGTAACCACGTATATGTATTTTGAAAAAAATACAGCACGCATGGCACAATACATACATTCATAAAGTTACGCAAGTTATTGGAGGAATATGCACGGCATTCATCATCATATCAGCCATACGACGTCCACTGCTGCTCCCCCAAGGTTCTCCACACAGACCGGTCTTGAGCCGCCCGCATCTGCGGGGGGCCTACCTCTGCTGCGTCGTCTGGTACGTGGCCGCAACTCCAGAACCCTTCTGCCCCAACGGCCATCGGTTCTTAGAGCTATGTGCCCTGCCCACTGCCTCTTCAGCTTGGCTATCCGGAGAGCTATGTCGGCGACTTTCGTTCTACTACGGATCTCCTCATTTCTGATTCGATCTCGCAGTGATTCTCCAAGCATAGCTCTCTCCATCGCCCTCTGAGTGACATTGAAGCCTTCTGATAAGGCCCATAGTGAGCGACCATGTGTCTGATCCGTAAGTCATCACTGGCAACACACACTGGTCAAAGACTTTTGTCTTGAGACACTGCGGGATATCGGACGAGAAGATATGTCGTAGCTTCCCAAACGCTGCCCAACCGAGTTGGATTCGACGATTGACCTCCTTTTCGAAGTTGGACCTACCTAATTGGACTACTGGTAGTACTGGTACCAGGTAGCTATACTTGTCTACAACTTCGACTGTAGAGTTCCCAACCTGAATAGGAGCAGGTACAACATGGACGTTCGACATGATTTTCGTCTTATCCATGTTCATCTTAAGACCTACTTGTTCGGAGACTCTACCGAGGCCATCGAGCATTGTGCCTACGTCTTCCATGGTCTCAACCTCATGGCTGACACCATGGTACCATACGATATCGTCTGCGAATCGAAGGTGAGTGATGTACTTACCGTTGATGTTGATGTTTATGAAGGCTATAAGATTTTCTTTGAAAATAATAGTTACTGCTTTTTTGCAAGTAAACGTATGTGCCGTCTAGTATAATAATGGCTCTACGATCACCTATAGGGGCATCTGGATTTCCAAATAGAGCATTTGGAATAGATAAACATAGGGATATAACCTCTTCACGGGTCGGGGGTCATGTGGTTAAAGCCCAAGTTCTGTGGCACGAATTCTGCGATTAAATCTTGTCTAACCAGTCGCTTTGTCTTCAATTGTCTTCAATTTTAGCAAATGGCAATTTGATTTTATAGATTACTAGCTGACCCGGCAAACGTTGTTATGCAAATTTTTTTTTTTTTTTGAAAAATAGATGTTGGCCGATTCTCATAGATACCGGATAAGCACAAAAAATTTCATCAAAATCAGTCAAGCCGTTTCGGAGGAGTATGGGAACGATAACTGTGACACGAGAATTTTATATATTAGATTTACTTTAAATATCTCGCCTTCGATGAACGTGGGAAAGTAACGTTCATAGGAAAAAATTAAAGACTTAATGTGTTCTTTTTAACAAAACAATTTTCATTAGTGGCCGCGTATACGGCGTATTAAAAAAAACATGCCACTTTTACCCAAACCTCTTTCATAAATAGACTAGTCTATTAGAAACCTTTAACTTATATTAATTTACATAATAAACAACAAAAGTTATTATAAATAGCAACAGCTATAATTTAACATTTTAGGTAACATTACAAACTATTTAAACTTACAGATAGGTTGACTAAATTTTAACCAATCGAGTAGACGGAATGAAAATCAGTGATTTGATTGTGTCGTGTAGACGGGCAAAGCCAATTCGTGTGTTATTTCGAGTTTGTTAGTTCAAAAAGAATAGTGAAAGAAATGGTTAAAAGGAAAAAAGAGGAAAAGAAAGATGAGTTTGATAGCAGACTATCTGAGTTATCTGACGATTTCCGCAGAAACATTAATTTTCTGGAAATCTGTCGTGCATTTCGAGGAAGAACTCAATCCTCAGAATACACATCGATCAGAGACAAGAATGGAAGGATAGTGAATGGTGAATCGTGCGTGCTGAAGAGATGGAATGAGTATTTTGAAGGCTTATTTGAAAGAACGGCGATAGAGACACCCCTCGATGAAATTAATGGTAGTGATAGGAATGGTGAAAGCGTTATTGGCGTGGATGAGATCGTGAAGGCACTGGGAAGTATGAAAGTAGGTAACTGCAGGATATGAGAGGATTACAGTCGAAATGCTGAAGGCTGGGCAGGGCATCATAGTTGGTCAGTGGCAGCGGTTATATAACTTGTGCTGGAGCACCGGCCGAGTACCTAATGACTGGGCCACAGCTGTAGTTGTGCCTCTTTACAAAGAACAAGGCTCGCAAATAGACTGCAAAAACTATAGGTAGCCTTCTCAGCATTGTTGGCAAATTGTATGCAAAGGTACTGATTAAAAGAGTTATGAAAGTAACTGACAAGAAAATATGGGATGTACAAGTGGGTTTCCGAAAGGGTATGGGGTGTACAGATCAAGTCTTTTCCTTGCGATGCATAGCCGGGAAATTTTTGCCCAAAGGTCGAAAGGTCTACTGCACATTAGTGGATTTGGAAAAGGCTTACGATAAAGTGGTGAGGAATTAAATGTGGTCAGTACTGTCGATGTATGGGGTGAACAGCAGCCTGAATCGAGCTCTGAAAACCCTTTATGAGGATTCTAGAGCTTGTGTGAGGATAAACGGGGCATACACTGACTGGTTTACCATCAACACAGGTGTTAGGCAAGGATGTGTAGCGTCGCCGTGGCTATTCAATATCTTCATGGACAGTTGTTAGCAAGATTTAAAACATACTGATTGTAGATTAAGGATGAATGAGTTACTTGTCAATTGCCTCCTTTATGCTGAGAATCAGGTTATACTTGCGTCTTCAGCGGAGGAGTTGCAGGAGATGGTAAGAATCATGCATGGTGCGTTAGAGAGGAAAGGAATGAAAGTGAATGTAAGTAAAACGAATGTTATGGTTTTTGAAAAGGAGGAACGTGTTATGGCTTGTAATGTTATGATCGATGGACAACGAGTGGAGTAAGTGAATGAGTTTGTATATTTAGGTACGCTGTTTACAAGAGATGATAAGAATGTAGAAGATATTGAAACAAGAGAATGGAGCTCTAAAGGCGTTTATGAATAGCCAAAACGTGTCCAAAAAGGCATGTTTGGCTGTGCATAGAGGGGTGTTAATACCTACTCTTATGTATGGTAGTGATAGTTGGGTATGGCAGAAGAGTCATGAAAGTAGAATAAATGCTGTAGAAGTGAAATGAGAGCACTGAGAAGTATGTGTGGTGTTTCTTTGACTGACAGAGTAAAGATTGTGTGATAAGAGAGTGTTGTGGGTAAAAGAAGATGTACAAGCATCGGTTTGGGCATGTGGAGAGGATGTATGACGAAAGACTGACCAAGCAGATATATAAGGCAAGTGTGGAAGGGACAGGACGAAGGGGAAGACCTAGGCGGATGTTCTCTGACCAGATTGGAGACATCCTAAAAACAGGACAGGTTAGAAGAACATTGAACAGAAGAGCATGCATGAGGAATGTAATGAGAGTGAATGAAGCAAGAGAGATATGCCAGGATCGTTGCAAATGGCGTTCCGTGGTGTCTGCCTATGCCTCCGGGAAACAGGCGTGAGTCTATGTATGTATGTTATTTTACTCCCACGTAATAGGTGGCGAGCCTATTGCCATACCGGGCACATTACCAGACTCCGTGCTGCTACTGTGACTTTCCTAACGTAAACCCAATAACACTTTGCCCGACCCAGGGATCGAACCTGAGACCTCCCAATAGGTTTGTCACCTATGTGATAATGTGGAAATCTCTTTCATCTGTTATATGTCTGATTTCAATGGCATTTTTAACTGAAGTTAATCCATTATGAATTGTAACTAAATAAGTTTAGCAAATTTGCCTACTATAAAATATAAAACAATTTTTATTATTTACCAGTAGGTTCTATGACCTTGTGTTGACATTCTGATGTAAGTGGTTGCAGAGATGAAATTGTGGTCACATCAGTTTCTGAAATGATAGATGTTTTATAATTTTCAATAATAAATTACTTAAATAGGATATTTTTCTAAAAAGTAAATCTCAACATTATTTCAAACATTGCACTGCACTACTTGAGAGTTACCTAGTGTTATTGTATAAGTGTATAATAGTTTTAATATTCATAACATTAGCAAATGCATGTTGTTATGCATTGTTGTCTAGGTAGATATGGATACCTACACTTTAAGGCGAGGTTGCAGTACAGTGCGTAGGTCGACCTCACCCCCCGCAAAAACAAAAACACGGCGGTGGCGTCAGCGAGTGAGCGGGGGGAGTGGAGGGGGGGTTTCGTGTGTGCGTGTGCCACAGCGCAGCGTAAAAAAACCGTAGATGAGTTATGCGAACTTCAAAAGTGGCACATTAAAAACTGACAAATTCATGACAAACTTTTTTTTCTAAATGTCTCATTTGGCTTTAGTCGCGTACGCGCTGCGGTCGGAAGCGCTCGCTCTTTTTCTCGCGTGTACGTTACATTTGAAAACGCCGTCGTGTGTGATGAGATTTTGCTAAAGTAGTTAAACTATAGTAGGAAAATGACTAAAAGTTATGGAATCACTTCTCATTCATGAGTATTACAATATTACGTTTTATTTTCAATTTATAATAAATTCGGTATCACAAATAATAGAGTGAATAAAAAATTGGCATTTAGCGAGTGTAAAAGAGAAGCAGTATTGTGCGTGTTTAAAGACTAAAAAACAAAGTATCCAGATGGGACATTCGTAATAATAAAACACTGATGTGTGTTTTTGTCAAGTAATAAAAGTGATTTGAGGCAGAATCAACACAATATATTATTATAGAAATACAAAATCATACGTAAGTTACAAACATTGACGGATGATCAAAGTCCATTCACTTGTTCTTGTTTTTCTCCTTTTAGTATTAAACAACTAAGTAGATTGTACTGCACAGTTTTCGCTGCCGACCCACCGTACCCCTGGCAGTACCCCTGGGGGTATGGTGGGTCTTTCAAAGCTTAACCGTACTCCCAGATAATATTGTTGTGTAAATAGTTTATTAATTTCAGTTCGTTAATTTCAAGTTCTACTATTTTGTGGGCTCATTCCCAGTATAGTAGTAGTATTGAACAATTCTATGCTAGAACTGTCCTAATTCTATTAGCCCTTAATAGGGCATGGGCAAACTGAGGGTGATTGAAACAAAAACGCAGTCAATTTGGCATTATGGGTGTATAGTGAAGTAGAATTGCAAATCTTTTCATCCGCAAGAGTTTTCAGTTTTTAGGAAAACTTGTGGGAAAATAATTCCTCTTGCCCATTTAGATCATCACATTTAAGTGTTATGTGGGAAATTATTTCCCTACCTATGGGAAATATATTTTATACATATCCGGTAGTAGGGGCAATAAAATAACATATTGTGATTATTTTATTACAGGATAATATTTTATGTAAATAAAACAGAAATAAATGTAAATATTTATTTATTGGTGGAACATTTCAAAGCAAGGAGCAGCACACAAAGAGACCTTACAAATTTTGCAAATGTATTTGCTGTGTTGTTCCTTTGCATGTGTACCGAAGATCCTACACCTCAGGTACTGCAGTGGCACCTCCTTTTATGGTTTTAAATACTGGAGCAATTATTTTTCATAACCTCATGTTCTGACGAACATAACAGCGCGGACATTTGGGTTTCAATATCTGAATCACGAAGATGTTTCTGAAAGAAAAAAACACTACCTTCTTTCTGATTGTGTAACATAAACATTCCTCGCAGGAAAATATTTCCCACAATATGAAAAATATTTAAACCTAAACGGGCAACAAGCTAATATTTCCCACATAGTTTTGAGCCCAAAATTTCAGTCACTCATTGTTTTTCATACTAATAAATTACATAAACAAGTAACGTGACCCTTTATCTAATAAAAGAAATCAATAGTAAACACTTACCGGATTTTTTTTCGGCATTATCACATTTTTTATCCAAAATTACACAAAAAACGGTGATCTGTTTGACAAAACATTGAAAGTAAAACTTTGACAACTCATTTTTTTTACTTCGTTCGTTTTGGATACGTGTCTTTTGACTAATATTGTAGGTTACCTCATAAAGAAAAAGATGACAGTGACATTTTGTGGGAACAGTTACACATTTGACCGTTTACAACAAAAAAATGATGTGGGAATAATGTTCATTAGGGGTCGCAAACCGGGATACCGAATTTCGAAAATACCGGAATACCGGGCCAAATTTAGGTCTAATTAATACCGGTATTCATTTCACAAAAACCGGGATATTCGCTATTTTCGGTTGTAGTAAAATAAATAAAAAGCAAGTACAAATAGAAAAAGTTACGCGCAATTTAATTCAAATTACGCGCGCGTGAATTTGTTCACCTTACGACAAGACCGATGAAATATGAGTTAGTTGCTCGTGAACTTGTAACTTCTCTGAAACGTAGGGTTAAGGAACGAAGGTTGCTGGTTGCTGCAACCTTAAATTATCTACATAACCCAAAAACCTATTTCGATTCAGCAAATGAATACCGTGATGTATTTTTAAGACCAGATTGCACAGAGATGAGAAAACACATTGTGGATGTTGTCAAACCTAAAGAAAATTTTAATCTGGAATCTACACATAATGTTACTGTTTCTGCATATGATGATGTCCCTTCAGTTTCAGTGCCGCTAAAGAAACAGTTAGAAATGGCGGTGAAAAAGCAAATGCTAAATCAGAAAAGCACATGAATAGAAACTGCGCCTGACTTTGACACTTTAAATAGAAATGGCTCTTTACGAAAACGGTGGGTCTAGAGGAAAATATTTGAGTATGGCCTTCAACAATTTATTAAGCATTCCACCAACCAGTGTAGAGTCAGAGAGAGCTTTCTCTTCATCGGGTTACTTGTGTTATCATTTGCGATCAAGATTGAGTGATAAAAGTTTAGATACTTTACTGTTTCTACGGTCTCATTACAAGGCTCAACCTAAAATTTAAGGGAGATTTAATAATATTTTGATTACCTCTTTATTTCGTTTCGATTTGGACTGATTTTAATTGAAGCATTATTATTATTTTGTTAATTAGAATATTATTTGATGATTAGTAAATCATATTAAAAGTTAATTAGAATATTATTTGATGATTAGTAAATCATATTAAAAGTTCATTTTATGTTTTATGAGAATTTATTAGTAGTGTATTTTTTTCGTTCGTTTTCTTTATGTTGAGACTGTTGTGAGATATTTAAGTTTGATAGACATTTTATTTTTGGAACTGATTCCTACTTCCTAGTCAAACACTTCATTTAATTAAAGTATTTGAACTAGTTAACCTAAGTTATTTTAATAAAGGAATAAAAGGACATTTAGTATTAGTACAGTATTGTTAAGAACTAACTGATTGATTACCAACATATCAAAAAATAAACCTTGTGTCAATGAAAATTTTGTTTTATTTAGAAGATAAATTCATTTAGGTACCTCCGGAAACTAACTTTATTATATTAAATTTTAACTAACTTTAGCTTAATCCCGGAAATATCGAAAATACCGGATTTTCGGTATTGGTCTGGAGCCAATACCGAAAATACCGGTTTTGCTTAAATGATTCGGTATTGCGACCCCTAATGTTCATCTTGCCCTATTAAGTGTTAGCACAACTTGATGAGGAGAACAGAACTAATGGGATAAGTAATAGGAAATGTCCCAGTCTAGTTCAATGTATGTTTTTACAAGGGTATTCAATAGAACTACTGGGAATGATCCGTAGTGTCACGACATCGCGCTCATATATCCGAATAAATATGTTTTGTAGACGT
Source organism: Euclidia mi (assembly GCA_944739405.2). Taxonomy (NCBI): domain Eukaryota; kingdom Metazoa; phylum Arthropoda; class Insecta; order Lepidoptera; family Erebidae; genus Euclidia; species Euclidia mi. The sequence goes on along the minus strand of OX123205.2, from coordinate 38,166,885 downwards.
TCATTTGTTTAATGGGTAAAACAAATGAACGTCTACAAAACAAATGAACGCCTACAAAACAAATGAACGTCTACAAAACAAATGACTTACAGAAAGTGATCAGCTATCGATAGTGATTGCAGAAAATAGGTGCATGCGATTTTCAACCTAATTGACATTAGTCAGAATTTATAATTTTATTACACTAATATTGCCAGAAAGCGAGAAAAAACAAAAAAAAAAGTTTGTCATGAATTGTCAATAAGGTCGAAAATCGCATGCACCTGTTTTTTGCAATCACTATCGATAGCTGATCACTTTCTGGTAGTCATTTTTTTTGTAGACGTTCATTTGTTTTGTAGACGTTCAATTGTTTTGTAGACGTTCATTCGTTTAACACATTTTTATACATACATATTTATTCGGATATGTGAGCGCGATGTTGTGACACTACCCTTGTAAAACATACATAGAACTAGTGGTAAATTTCCTATAACTGTTTCCCATTAGTTCTATTCTTCTCATCAAGTTGTGCTAATAGAACTAGTGGGAAAAAAGTATCAGTAGTTCTATCATAGAACTGTTCAATAGAACTAGTGGGAATGATCCGACAGCGCAAGGATGAGGATGATAACGGATCTTCAACAGTACCACAGATTATACCTATAATATTCAAAGCATTATAACCATTAGCAGTAATACCTAAACGTTTTATTCTCTAATTTATCTCCTTGTTACAGTATATCATCGTACTAGCGCTTGTCTTCGCTTGTCTAAAAATTCAAAAACGTAAGTAGTAAGTCATTATCATACGAGAGATAACACTGTTCAGTTTAATGTCCACGTAGCACGTTGGTATGACACTACGAGCATTTCAGCCAGGAGTACGGTTAAGCTTTAAAAGACCCACCATACCCACAGGGGTATTGCCAGGGCTACGGTGGGTCCGCAGTGCACAGTTTTTATATTAACGTACTGTTTTAGGTTTCCATTGAATGAAATGAGAAGAATAAAATGTACTTTTCTAATAAATGTTATAAATAAATCACATCGACTTTTTATTTCCCTACCTTAAATGAATTAATCAAATTTACTTTGAGGCGAATTGAATTTACTCAAGACAGACAAAGTGATCATGTCGCATCTGAGTCAAATTATTGTTTGTGAAACGGTCAGCATGATGTCACAATGCGCGTCGGTCCAGAGAGTATATGTTTATCTCTATTTCGCGCTTGCGATTAGATGTGCTATCTCACTTACACTTCTTATGTAATTCTTAGTGTGTCGTTTTGACATATTTATATTAGTGTGCGTACGCTTTTCGCGATGCGTGCCACTCGTAAGCCCTGGTTACATGTTACCTTGTCAGTAACCTGTCTACGGTTTCTTACTAGTATGTCTATGGTTTGAACGAATGAGTTTGGAATACGAATTACTTTGTACTTTTGCGAAAACGTACATGCGGGGGTGGAGGGGGATTTTGCGGAGCAACGACGTACGTCCGCCCTCAATCACGCCTAGACAGGCACTGATGAACGGCCGGCGAGCGTTATAATGCCAACATTTTGACTATTTTTTTTCTTGGAGAAAAATGATAACGAAATAACGAAATCTGTTTTTACCATTTATTTTAAAATAAAGAGCTGTTTCTATTGATAATACTTTCGTATAAATTCATTATGGAATCTCTAAGCAGTACACGTTTAAAATTGTGATTTAGTGCCATGTTTGACATTTTTTTTTATCGAGCCAATCATTCCAAATCGTGTTTCTATCTTTACGATTTACTAGAAGATATGTTCAACTTTTATACTTTAATTTTTATTCATTAAAAATATCATAGTTCATGGGACTTTCAGACGTTCAAAAATCTTAAAAAGTACTGCAACCTCGCCTTAACCCAAGATAATAGTAAAAGGCAACTCAATCAGGTGAAATACTTTAACACGCTAGCTGCGGGAAGTATTTGAGGCACTCTTTCCTCCAGTGCGTTACAAGGTCTATAGGCCTTTGACCTAAACTTTCTACCAGTGCGTTAATGGGTCGAAAAGCCTTGTTATTTAAGGGTGAGTTCAAATTCAAAAATCTTTGCGATGACTTTTATTATATAATTAATTTTGTGACTAAGTTATTGTAAAAGAGTGGACTTACGTTATACTATTGTCGCCAATTGCTTCGGCAAGTACTTTAAGAAAACAATGGAAAAACAAATACAAGGCTTATTGATCCATTAACCGCACTTAGTTAAAGGTACATGTAAGATAATTTTAGTGATGGGAAAAATCATAAACAGTATTTTATCAACATTATTTTTTTTTATTATTATTATTTTATATTTATTTTTATTATTTTTTTTTTTATTTTATTTTAACTTTGTATTCACAAATGACTTCCATAAAAACATTTCGTACAATATCCTTTATTACATTCAAGGCAATATGATTTTATTTTTTTTGTCTTTTTTTGGGCTTCTTTACTGTTCAAAGTATTACGAAGCTTATTATAACATCCTGCACAATTCCTTCTTTTTATTCCTATTTCCAATGTGTGGTTCGTTTTTCGTGCAACAACATAATTATCTCTTTCAGTTGAAATCGACACCTGAGTCAAAGCTTCAATTATTGCTTCAGTGAAGTCTTTTTTTGCCATTTGAACTGGTTTTCCATGATTGTATAGTACCCAGCTGTTTACTAATACTGTGCCAAATAATATTTCCATGATGACTTTTCTGAACCATTTCACGCCTCTTTTCAAACTAGAGTAATAAGAGGACATCTGGTCACTATAATCTATGCCTTTTTTATTCTGATTATATGTTAGGACGCATTGCGGTTTTTTAATTTCCTCTCCAGTGATTCGGTTCGTCTTACCGGTAGATATAAGACTTAAATCGTGATTTCGGCACGTAGAAATCATATGAACTGGCCTCTTATCTGTCCATTTTATGACTCTTATCCCATTTGGGTTCATTTTGCCAACTATTTCACCTTTTTTCAATTTTAGAGAAATTAATTTCTTTGGATTCCCTTTCCGATTTGGTCTCAGAGTACCACACAAAAAGGTTTTTTTACGTAAAAGTTCCTCTGCAAGATCGATGGAGTTGTAGAAATTGTCAGTTATTATTATTCTGCCTTTATTTTCTAATCCTTTTATTAGTCTTAAAACTGTTGCCTTTCCGTGATTATTCTCGCGACCTTTATCTCCTTTGCCTGTATATATAATAACATTTCTTGTGTATCCTTCTGGAGTGCAGAGCTTATATAATTTAACGCCATATTTGTGACTCTTATTTTTAATGTACTGGCGAAATTTTAGTCTTCCCCGCCACGGAATCATGCTTTCATCAATAATAAGATATCGACCAGGCTCCAAAAGTACTTGAATTCTTTCTAATATCATATTAAAAGTGTCCTTTATCTTTTTCAGTTTATCTGTATCATCAGAAGTTTCGTTACTGAAGTGCCAAAATTTCAAAATAAGCAAAAAACGATCTCTAGTTATAACTGAACTAATATATTTATTATTGTAGATGTTCTTTTTTGACCAATAATCATTTATATGGGGTATTCTTACAAGACCCATCGCCAGTAGCACTCCTAAAAATTTTTTCAGCTCTTCCCGATTTGTAGGAGTCCAGTCTCGCAATCGTGATTTAAGCTTAAGATTTCTTAGATTGCATTAGCAATCTAAGAAATCTTAAGCTTAAATCACGATTGCGAGACTGGACTCCTACAAATCGGGAAGAGCTGAAAAAATTATGATCTTGTGCGTAATTATTTGTGTGTAGTACCATTTGGTCAATAATTTCATCCGTAACAAATAGACTGTAAAAATCTGCTGGCGTTATACAATTATCTGCAATATTTGGTTTACAATTGTCTGTAAATTCATCAAAATCCGGTTTCGTATCATCAATGTCTCCCCACTCGTCATTAGCATGGTTTTCACTACGTTGAGTATTTTCAGGTATATCAACTTCTTCATTTTCATAACTGCTTTCATCAAAATTTGTAACGCTATTATCACTGTTACTGTCATCAGAGTCAGTAGAATCAGTTTCTAATTCAGAGGAATTGGGAGAAAAATTATCATCAGATGAATCAGGGACAAAATCTTGAGCAGAATTTGCAGGATTATCAGAATTGTTCGCAAAACTTTGGTCGTTCTCCGTTTGAGTATCTATATAGTATATTTCACGGATTTCTTCGTTCGATAATGGGCACGGTAAGTCTTTTACACATGATATATCACTTATAGAACTAGCCCTGCTTGTAAGATTTGAAGCGTTTGGAGTAAGAAAAGTTCCTTTTCGTAGGTTATAATTCTTGTGTGTAGGAGTTGCAGGTGTGTTTTCAACATTTTTCAGCACATGTAGAATATTTCCTGTACTAGGGCTAACATAAACAGTATTGTCTTGTTTTTGTATTTTGGTTCTTTTAGGTGTAAATTCTAAACTAGACTTTCTAACTTGAGGTGTATTCTTAATACTAGGTCTTACTCCCATCGAGGTCTCGTGTGGAGTTGAACTGCAGTGAGGTTGTTGAAAATCAGTGTCACAACTTGTAGATGCGGGCTTAACAATAATATTCTGAATGATTTTGATCCGGCTATTTTCTTGCAAATTGGCACTATTCAAGTTATTATTTTGAGCATCATCAGCTACTTTTTCTTGTTTTTCAAAAGATAGTTCCAACATCTTCCGACAACGTTTATTTACTTTATGCATTTTTATGGCACTTTCACTGCACGTGTGTTCACAAAGAAAGTCAAAACAACACTATTTAATTTTGTTATTTAAATCAGTGCGTTATAAGGCTAATAGGCGTTGTGCTGCACATAAGGTCTTTAGGCCTTGTATCCGCAAGGAATTGCAATTTTTGGCTTCCAGTGCGGCATAAGGTCGAAAGGCCTTATACAAGTATTATTACAAAAATAAGCAGCCGTTCAAAAGAAGATCACAAATATATATTTGTCTCTTTTACACAAAGAGAACTCTTTAAATTACAGCGTCCGCACCAGAGGGAGAACGCTATATAAGCGCTCCGCACTGACTGCGAGTTCATGCATAAGGCCTTTTAACCTCATATCGCACTGAGCGTGTTAAAAAGACAAAATTAATGCAAGAAAAGGAAAATTGTACGACAAGTATGGGTTATTTACCTCTAAATCTTTGGGAGAATCATGTGCAGCAAATAGACTGTTACAGGTAGTTATAATGTATTAGACACTTACCATTACAAATGTGTTTGGTCTTTGAACAATATGTGTGATCCACATGACTTTTTCTAGAGTTGTCATGAATAATCGCAATATACTCTGAAAAACTCAAACAGTTATATATATTACTTTAACAATAAGATATTTACATAGTATGGGTCAGTTTGTGAATATGCAATGTATGCAGCTACATCCTCAGCTTTTCAGTAACCCAGGGTGCATAGTCTCATATAACCTATGACAGAAATATCCAATTTTTTATGAAGTGACTGCTGTCTGATCTCCGCAACTCAGAAGGATAGTGATATTCCAAGTTTTGATCAGTGTCTGGATATTCGTGCATTCTGATTCTCCATAACAAATGAAAGATAATTAACAATTTAACATGCACATAACTTAGAAAAGTCATTGATATGCACTGTGGTATCGGATCTGAGACACTCTGCATTGCACTTTATTGGTCTCCCGTGTAGCCTACCATTGCTGTAAATTAATGAACTGATATCTGCTTTGTTACTTTATGCCAAATAGTAAGACTATTTGGCTTTAGGCTCTAAATTAACTCAACTTATGGTAGTCGTTCATTACTATGAATTTTAAATTCAAGATAATACACAATCACATTATACATTACAGGCTTCTTAAAGAATATATCAAAAGAGATAGTAAATCTATACATACATAAACTCACACTTGTTTCCGAGAGGGGTAGCCAGAGATTACAGACTTCCATTTGCTATGACCCTGACATATCCTTCTTGCTTCATCTACTCTCGTAACATTCCTCATACACACTCATCGGTTTAGGGTACTTTTAACCTGATCTTTCTTTAGAAGCTTCTCAACCTGATCCGAAAATGTTCAAAAGCTGTAGTAAATCTATTCAATAAATAAATTTACCAGAGCTTTTGTCAACTGCTGTTATTTAAAATCATGCTTCTTGTTAGGTGTGTGAAGAAATTACATTCCAATTAAATTTGTGGAAAATTTGATTGCATGAATATAGCATAAGGAATCTAGCATAGATGTGTCAGGATTAGGTATAGCAAATGGAAGTCGGTGGTCTCAGCCTACCTATCTGGGAAATAGGCGTGAGTATAAATATATATGTGTATACTTTAGTAAATTATACGTAGGTACCAGATTTGTCGGGTAATGAAACATCCGTATTTGGAACACCACTGGCTATCTCGAGAGAAGTAAACAACGTTGGATAAGCGTCCCGGCAAAGACGAATTCTATCGCACGTTGCAGAAAAACACCTCTTCTCGAAATGCTTTTGGCACACAAACTGTTTACGAAGTTTTTGGAAGCTCAAGCTTCGCAATCGTTCACAATTAATGGACCGCAACCACTTTTTGAGTCCTGTCTCACTTTTTGGAAACATATGAAAACTGACGTCCTTTCGTCTACTAGCACATGTCGCAACACAGCACTTGTTGTACATGATGCAAGATGATATAATTATTATCAAAGCTTCAGAAATTGAGAGGATAAGTTACGGAAATAAATCAACGCAAAACTTCACTCGATCAACTTTGAAATTGTAATAACAACAAACTATATTTATAACAGTAATAATTGTCAAAACTTTGACAAATGTCAAATTGACAGATTAGCAAACATGGCGATAGCAATCTTTGAGAAAAGAATATGGACAAATAATACATATGGATACTTTACATTATAGAAATAAGTAAGGTTTTCACATTTGTATGCGGGATTATAATGATACAATTTTTATTCGATATTGATTTTATAATTAAATTATATGTTGTAAAGAAATCAATATCGAATAAAAATTTAATCATTAAAATCCAGAATATAAATATGAAAAAACTAGCAAAAACAGTTATATGGAATAACTTCTAGATTCCATGGATTTGGTGTCTGAAATTTATTGAGCATATGAGGAAAGTAAAGAGCATCCTTTCTGTATAGGTATATAACTTTTCCACTTTTGGTAGAATTTTCGGGATAAGTAAGAAAATCTAAAAATCCAATATCTCGCTTAAATTTTATTCTAGTAAAGTTATGAGGTTCATTTTAACTGTAAAATGTGCAGTGTAAGAGACGCTATCGGTGCTTTTAACATTATTATTGCGTATCATGCTTAGTTTAAGAGGAATATCTTTTTTTCTAAATATCCGCTTTAAAATATGAAGATTTTCAAAAGTTTTTCTAAAAATCTAGAGATGCTAGCTTAATGGGGATACGAAATATTTCTTTTTATTGAATATATCTATTAGCTTCTTTAATAAAAAGACGGTGTCCGAAAAATGGTCTTCATAAAACACTGTGCGTTAGCTTTAATCATTTCTACTTCTTACTGAACCGAGACAAGTGATTTTAGCGCTGGTATGAACGCTCTTATCGCAAGCTTTTAAATGTGCTTAAGCCAGAGTTCAACGCAATCATTTTTTAAATCCTCGTGCGAATGATGTCTAAAGGTGCTATACTTTGTCGATAACAAAAAAACTTGTCGATATATACTTTGAGTTGCCTAATATGCGCCCAACCCTAATGATAGCCATTTTATTTGCATACGTTTCGTAGGTACGCACGCTAACTTTGTAGGTACGTCCAATCCATGTTATTCACACATCTATGATAGCAATGAATAGTCATATTATTTACAAAGAAACGCATTTCTTAAGGATTTCGTGTCCCGATTCCAAGTGGCGAGTTGGCGACTGTCGTCAGTGTAGGTCGTAGTTGGCGCCGTTGGCGGCCGCTGGCGTCGTTCTACGTCTCTCTTGCTCAAGTATTAAGATACACAGGAAAAACGTTCGTCTCTTTTGCACTCGAGACAGCTGTCTACAGAGTACATAAACCGATTTGTTGCGGCTCCCGGTTTCACAAACTCTTAGCCGTGGCGGCGAAGAAATATTTCATGGCACGCCTATCGTGTCAACCGCCACAGAAGTTGATGACACACCTAGTGTGCCATCAGACATGTGTAAAAAATATATATTTTACGCTTTTTGCGCATGTTTAGACCTGATAAGGTTTAGTCAATGAATACAGATTTACATAAGAAGCGTATTTCTTAGCGGTACAATACCAAAACACAAATTAAAATTACTCAAAGACACAGATTCGACACATAATCGTGTTTACATTTATAAATATTCAAACAAATGCATTCTCTTTTTCTGCAAAAAAAACTGAAATAGTGTAATAAGCTTTATTAACTAAAAAGGAACTTAATTTTCTTTTAAATAATGATTCACTCAATGCCTTCCTTCCTTCGGATACTTCTTTAATAATTATTGTCGTTTTAACTGTTTAAGAAATATAACTGCAAAAAGTATTTACACATACAAACTATTTAGTACTAAGACTTGGTAGTACTCAAAATGTTATCTAGTATCTGTGAAGCTGTGACGTTTTGCTAGAGTGGCCAATATGGCGACTGCGATTTGTCTGTCAGAACCATTAGAATTTAACAAAATACTCGACGAATCTGAATTTTGCGGCTATATGTTGTCGACTCGAAATCTTAATTTTTTAATGTTTTATTATGCAGACAAGGTTTCGATCTACTCGTTGACGAAATTATTAATATAAGATTTGACACTGCGATAGCAGCGCAGTCCGTCTGTTCCAATGTGATACATTCCAAAACCCACAACTACCAAAGAGTTTCGATACTTACAAATTAAAAATTAAGTAAAAAAACATTTTCCAGTGGACTGAATTGTGAATCTAAACCATTCTCAAGTCCCCTTGAACACACACAAAAAATTTCATCAAGATCGGTCCTGTCGTTTAGGAGGAGTTCAGTGACGTACACACGCACACAAGAAACATATATATTAAGATATTTAAATAGTGTTCCATACATACATTATACCTACATACATACAATAAGCTGTATTACGATTACGTCCATGCAATTCAACGATAAAATAAGTATGTCAAGAAACGTTTTCCACCCCTGAGAATTTCAAATTTACAAAATATCTAGAAACGAAGGCTATGGGCATGTACTACGAGCAAAATAATGCATCTTTTGTCTTGGATAAATCGTCCAAAAACGTAATTTGAGCAAGTTATAACAATTTTTAAAATGACACGACTTGCGTGCCTTCCGCCACAAAGAAAAGAAGTCGACGGCACGCGAGGCGTGTCATCCGCAACGTATCGGTTAAATAATACTGAGAATGGAGGCATAAGTCCAAAATCGAGATCATCGCCATCTAACGGTAAAGTACTGTAGCTTTGGCACAAAAATGTTCGTGAATTTGAGGATTATTGTTTCTGAATATTAATTTTTTTGGTTAAAGCTGACAAAATTAAGATATATTTTTTAAATATCTTAATTTTATCAGCTTTAAAAATAGAATAAGGTTATAGGTTAGAATAATAAAAAACATAATTTCTTATATCACATTTTATTTCTTTTTCCTTTTGTTAAAATATTCCACTGCATTTATTTTTATTATATCGTCAGCTTTTGCGTAACGTAGCCGATCCTTTAATATATAATTTACATCTTTACATCTTTGCACTAGTTAAAAATGAAGCATTTGCAAACTAAATCAAAAATGTATTCAGTATTGCATGTTTTGTGTGATTCACAATTATTAAAATCCATATTAATTAATTGCCATGGACAAAATTAATTTCGCATATTCTTTTATATTATATTTGCTATGATTTTTTTAATGTCCACATTAAAATGTCTTGCATTTGTGAAAAACACATAACAAATTCAGTTTTTGGGTACATTAAATATTGCTTTTTCTTGTCGAATTATCTTTTTTTTAAATATTCACAATTTTTTTGGGGAACTAAAAATATCTTTTTGCATGTAGTGCAATTACTGAATACATTTTTTTTAGTTTTTCTCAGTATGTAACGAGTTACATATTCCAACTGTAACAAAATCCGTGAATCTTTTGTTTTTTCTTTAAATCTGTAAAAATGTTTTGACTCATGTAAGATAAATCAACAATATCTAGGGATGTGTTGTTTTAATGAGGAATATAATGTTTCACACAAGTCAATTTCACAATTTTGTCCTGGTTATGCGAACCGGATAAATTGTTAATAAGTAGGGAGGCATATGCGTTTTCGAATCCGTCTGGAGTTGGATTTATATTACGGGAACCATGCGCTCGTATTGCACCAAAAAAAATTCCAGCGGGTCTTGATTAAAATGACGTGTCCATATAGATTTTACTTTATATTTATTGAACAACACATCCCTTAAATATTCAAAATTATTTATGGTATTTAACCAGTTAGATACTGATGGTACAACAAATTCTTTGCCATTTTTAAAAACCTCACGGTGCTTAAGATAGGTTAAGCTTTGTTCCAAATCTCACTATGTATAGAGTCAGGTGTTAAACTGTTAAGCAGGGGCTTTCCACTTCTCTTTTCTGCATTTTCCTTGCTGCCATTTACAGAATCAAAAGCTCGTCAAAGAATAACAGTACATCAGCTGTTTGCTTGCATTCTTCAGGAAGAATATTCTTTGCTGAAAAATAGAAGTCCAATTTTATAACAACAAACACACACAATTATAATAAAATAAATGAAAATAAAATACACATTAAAATGACAATAATTGTCATTTAATTGTGTATTTATTATTTATTTATTAATATTTATCAAATAATTTACTCAAGATCAACTAAAGTCCGTGTCCGCGACTCGTGACACTTGCTCGATCTAGGAATCGTACCCGTCCTGTATTCTAAGTCTAGGTACAAATTCCAGGGCCAACAAAATGTTAATGAATTTTGCATTGAAAAATTCTTAGTAGCAGGACGGAGTAGATATGGGTGCCGCCGAAAACAAATATTTTCCATAATAACACGCCTGTTTCCCAGAGGGTTTGGCAGAAATTAAATATAATAAGCAATATCAAATAATTAAATTATAGGTCAAACTTGCAAAATAGCCCATTGTGCTGTCAACTCGTTGACTAAAAATTTGAGATGCAAATTTCACTTTAATTTTACAATTTTTGGAATTTATATGATCCTCAGTCAACTTCTTTACAAGGCGAATACCTCCGTACGCCGGATCTTCTTCATAAAGATTAATTATATGTTCCCATTTAGCCACTTTTACTTGACCATCAATGGTGCATTTTAGGTGTTTTTCTAATAAATTATTCCTTATTCCTTATATGAGGTGTGGTGGCCCACCACACCTCATATAAGGAATAAGGAATGGCGGGTCGACAAGAGGAATAACTTCCTCACCATCAACCTCAAAAGCTTGGCTTCAAAACTCCTTATTTTTTCTTAAATACTCAGCCCTTGTTTCATTAATCAAATAGTGAATACAACTGACATTCAATGCTCCCTGGTCACACACTGTTGCCACTACCTTGAACCCAACACTGTTTCTATTTATAATTTTCCTTCAGACTTAATACAAACTAATTGTATATCAATTAAAAACCGTACACAAAGTCCGTGTGGTGATGGATTAAGAATACGGAATATCACCACCCCATATCATCCAGTGGGTGCCGTAAGAGCCGACAGAGGGAGCATATTATGCAGAGAACAGCACTGTCAGAGAAGGAAAACTTGATACAAACCCTATACCAACCCGTTTGGCCAGCGTGGTATAGTAGGCTAATTCCTCCTTTCAAAGGAGAGGCCTAGTCCAGCAGTGGACTGTAAAAGGCTGATAATGAATTGTCTATCAATAATGTAAATCTATTGTATTCATTATATTCAATGATAGAGCAAAGTGAACATAAATAAAATTGTAGAACCATTATACAATCTTTGTTCAGCAATAGTGATTAGTATTTCCCGCAGGAATATCGCAATAAATAGTAGCCTGTCTTATTCTGATGTATAAGCTATATTATTGTACCGTTTCATTTAAATCCATTCAGTAGTTTTTACGTGAAAGAGTAACACACATCCATCCTCACAAACTTTCGTAATTAGTAGGATTTAAAATAATAACTTACCAGACATGCTCAACGTTGGTACAGCATCACAAGAGAGCTTCCGTGACCATGTCAAATATTTCTTTTCAAAATGATTATGGCATATTTTGCGATTTTTATATATATATTCATGATCCAATGAAGATATACTGCTGCCAACAGCATTCACCCAAGTAAGAAATCTCTCCTTTTCTTTTATTGGATCTGGAAACCCATGTAGAACCACACTGTCAGCACCTGTATGTCAATTAAATAATGCTTTAAATAAAATACATTTATGAGACCATATTAGTTGTATTACAGCTACAACTACTTGATAATTATTCAATCTTATCCTGAACTTAAACAATGTTTAAAATATAAAGAATTATATCACATCATTAATGATAAAATTACGATAGGCGTTTTTAATCTACATAGTTAAATTTTAAATATATAACCTAAAATGTAAATGTATCAACCTACGGTAAAGTTTTCAAAGAAACAAAGATTTATGCTTAAAGAAACATAGTGTTATGCTTAGGTTTTATGATAACTATAGACTATTATTTTTAAAATTAGTGATAAACAACATAAAATAATATAAAATAAAGAACTTGCGGTTACTCACGAGTACTTCTGCATCTTGGTACACAACAACTTCTCACAGAGCCGGTCATAACGAAAACTGGGATACACAGGGCCAATATCCAAATAATAAAGCAAATCGAAATCCAATAGATAGTGCAGAAGTCAGATATGTTATGTGGGGTCACAGATATGAGAATTAGTATGTGGGGTCTTCGGTGTCCGGTAGCGTAGCCAAAAGTCAGGTATGGTAAGCGGAGTATTCGGTGTCCGGAAGCGTAGCCAAAAGTCAGATATCGTAAGCAGAGTCTTCGGTGTTAGAATGAGTAGCCAGGTCGTCGTTAATATCGGAAAAATACAGCGGGAATCACAGAAACACATTCACGAAATGAAAATCGAGGCAGGACCGCAGGAATGACAAACAGACAAATGTCAAATTGACAACAATGACATTAAAATTACAAAAGTGATTTTCACGTTCCGGTAATGAAGTACATTATGTGTTATCATTTTCTTATTTCAGCAAATCTAACAGAAACATTAAAAACCAAAACAGTTTTGTGTAATATATATTTTACATATTTTTTTATTTTAATAATAATAATCTATTTCAACTTATTTTTTAGTTTTATCTAAAACTTTATTTAAATTAAATGCATAGAATGAAACGTTATAACCGCTTCCCGGTAAATCACCCCAAATGGGTGGAAGACATTTTTGACCGTTGACGGCTCTTCACCCCAAATGGGGTGATAGTGCTGGTCGTCATAATATTGCTTAATTCCTATAATCCTGTGTGTTTTGAATCGGTTTTCTCTTTTCTATTTAAACTATCGATATATAATATCTGCCTTAAAAATTTGCAACACTGGCCGTCAAAAGTTTGTCTGTGGTTAAGGCGCTGTCCTAAGCGACTGTTTTGGTTAATGAGGGGGGAAGCAGGGGTGGTGAAGGGAGCTTAGCTCCGTCTACTGCGGGGCGCCCCCCTTCATTCTCGTCGCGTGCGGCCGTATTCTAGCGACATCCGTATTCCAATATTTCAAAATCGCAAGCAAAACGTTTTAGCATATTGAATTGAGATACTGATATTAAAATTTTAGAGTAAGATCCCAGAGCCGCCAGACCTACGTCATTTTAGCAAAGCTGAATTTTTGAGGATTATTAGTATCTTAAGTAACATTATATCAAATTTAGCTTTGCTAAAATGACGTAGTTTACATAATTTTTAAGTAACTTTCAAGGCGTCTGGCAGAAGTAATGGCCCACGGAAAGTGTCTGGCAATAGTGAATTTCAATTTTAGACAGTATTTTTAAACACATTTGAATACCAGCTTTGATACTTTAACGTAAGTAAGTATGTTTTATTGGTACCTTTACTTCTTGCTACCTGTGAAATGGCCCGGCTTTCAAGCTACTGGGTCGGCATACTTTTTAACAAGATTTTATACTAATTATCCTCAAAATTTCAGCTTTGCTAAAATGACGTAGGTCTGGCGGCTCTGGGATCTTGGACTATTTATATTACATACATCAATCTGTTTGTACAATATAAGCATAGCGCAATTTTTGTTCTCAGTGCAGCCATGAGCAAAACTGGTTTACATTAGACGTTATAGGTATTAATAGTTGACGAAAGTAGGTAAATACCTACGTGCCGTAAGATGATAAAAATAATTAAGTCACTTCCATGTATGGAGAGGCCATTATTATGTTTGTTTTTGAATAAAAATAGAGAAGCAGTTCATAGAATACCTACATCTAATTCCATTCCGGCCAGTTTTCAAATTGTTTTGCAATAAATTGGCTGTGACATTAGGGCGGACAGATAGACAGACATTGCGAATCTATAAGGGTTCCGTTTTTACAATTTTTGGCTACGGTACCCTAAAAAACACAATACTGCTCTACTAAGCGCGAGATAATTAAAGTTTAGTAAAAGTTGATTTCTTTTATTTATTTATGGATGTTTATTGTTATTATAGGTATAATTATTATGGTAAAGGTTTCGAAATACGTCGCCGTTTTTAGGGGTTGTGAGTGTATTGGAGAGGGAGGAGGGGAGGTCTTGAAACCCCCCTCACCATTTTCACTTGCCGGAAATACTTGGTTTCCTCAGAAAAAAAAATCTCCAAACATCGGTGTGTGGGTTAGGACCAAATTTTTGACGGATTCAGATAGACTGTGGTGTCCGGTTCATAAGTGACCAAACTTAGCGTACTTTACATGCTTTAAAACAATGTTGGACATTTGCTAAATGTTATCTATATGTATTGTTAACAGTCTCACTAATCAAGTAACAAAATTAAAGCATAATTTTCTCAAAAAAAAATTAAAACCAAGCGCGGTGTTTTTTGCGCCATACAAACTACGCATGTCCTTGTTTGACTACCTATGAATATTATTGTCGCTGTTTTTTTTTAACGTGAGCTACCTTTTATCTTTTAATATTATTACAGCCTTATAAACACCAGCTATCGTTTTTATAAGCATTCGCAAAATAAACATTGTTATTCTAGTTTTTACAAATAATTTTATAAACGTCCCAAAATTCGTTCCGTTGTAACACTCCTGTTGTGCGACACCATAATTTCGGATCTAAAAAAACCTACTGTGGCATTTTCTTGATTATTTAGTAGTGCAACATCGGTTTCAAGTGCTGGCAACAAAATTGGGATAAACCGCCATGTTGTTTAATTGTCATTACGCATTTTGTGTTTGTCATCTGCACGTGTCGTTAAGATTTCCGGACTTAAGGTGAGTAAATTATTAATATTTTTTATGATTTTCTAGATATAGAATTATATTTATAAAGCCTCTTTAAGTTATTTGTCGAAAGGCATGTCGAAATTTTAAATTCTTGGTTAAATTTGTGAATTATTGCAACTTTTAGGTTACGTCGTGATAAAATTTTATTCCATTGTGAGATTTGTGACACGAAATTGTGCCACGTGTCACAAGGGAAATTTCTAAAGCTAGGTTTACAATAATTCAACTCCATTTAGCTACCTACCAGTATGATTCGAATTATTGCTTAAATATTAATCATTATTTTTACCTTACTATGCCGAAGCTCAAAAGGAGGGTAATGGTTTTAATTGGTACGTTTTTATGCCTGTATTTTACCTCCTAGATGCTATATTATATTTAAAACATCATTAGATCCGCGGCTGTTCAGCGAGTGACACTGGCTGTTAATATAATACTCATGGAATGAAGTGTGTATTTTAATAAATTAGTTATAAATATAATATTTTTTTTTGCCAGATTTTTGTCAAACTATATTATCTTGTATGTTCCGCTTTCCTTAAACCTCTTTAATGTTTTATTAGTAAATTGAAAATACCTAGGTACTTTTGAGCATGTTGTTGTAAAAGTGTTTTTTGATCAACTCCTTAAGAGCATGAGTCATTCTGACAGGTTTTATCATTCATTTCTCACAAAAGGTCACTTTTGTGAGCTAACACGTTTGTCCATGATGTTTTTGCAGACCTTGTTTCTTTTTTTCAGATGCCTTTATCATCGGCAGAAAAAGTCACAAGTACCAAGAAAAACTAAAACAAGAAAATCCAGAAAAAAATTATGAATGTTATTTGTACGGCTGTTATTTTATTAAATATTTCTTGATTTTTTTATAATTTTTATTTATTCCACTTACCTACCTAAAATCTTAAGACCATATACACACACCCTAACAATTCCACTGTGCTACATTTATTTTCCAATGTGACACATTCCGTTGTGATTTCCGTTGTGCGAATCCGTCAAAAATTTGGTCCTCACCCGTGTATGGCACTGCCAACTTCCACATTCATCACACTAGTTTAATAAACTAAGGTTGACGGAGCCCTGCGAAGGGCTCCTATTTTCCGATTAAGGGTCAAAAGAGAACCAAACATAACCTATTTAGTTACTTATTACAGTCGCACCTAACCCTAGGCACTCGAAAGCAATGACGCACAAAGACATTAGCTGTCAATATGATCATTCCAAGATGGCAGTTTTGCGTTTCGTTTCACGTTTTTCACATAAAATCTAAAAATTACATTTGTAAAACTGTACTAAAGTATAAAAACTGCGTTCCGTTTTGCATAATTGCCGAAGTATTTATGAAATTTTGGAAATTGTTTAAAAATATTTAGACGCAACTCCGGCAGCCAAAATTTTTAACTTTTAGGGGATTAAAACGAACTACCTTAAGCCCCCTACACTACCAATACCCTCAAATTCAGGCGACTCGTTTTAAAACCCAACCCATTATTATTTTTCAAAATAAATGAAACATCAAAAATATATGTGGATATACTTTATTCATAGATACTGCTATGTCGCTTAGTAAATTATAGAATTATAATTTGAGTTACTGCTTTTTCGTTAGCTCTCCTCATACATGTTTGTATGGAAAAATATAAAAAATTTCTTTCGCTTCAAACATGTGTTGTTTCAAAGAAAATAAATATTAAAAGATATTTATTTATATTCATTTATCATTTATAAACGAAATACAGAGTTTACAGCTCATCAAAAGTTAGCTGTCTGCTACAACCCAGGTAGGCAGGTTTTCTTTATTCTCATCGAATGTTGAAGGCAGTGTGTGAGGTGATCAGGCTTCAATACTTATTATTTGCTGTTGTTCACGAGGCACATTTTCATTTACTTTCCTTTTAGGGCTTGGTATAGTAGAAATTTCAAGCACTGATGAAACATTTTCCTCTCCTTGATCTCGCAATGCCATCCCTTGAGCTTGACGAGAATCAACAATTTCAGGCAACTGCCAATTCATATAAAACGCCACAAGCTTTTTTTTTCCCAGAAAACATCACCTCTTTCTATAATTTCTATTTTTAGTGGTATACTTTCGCCACTCCACACAGCAAATAAACACTTTTGTTTGCGTGTAACGTGGCGTTGCCCCTGAATTAGGTAATAACAATTACAATATTTGTTTAGACTAGTCAGTTCACTTTTTTATCATGTTTCCATATTTGTATTTTATTTACTCTTATACTATTCTCCAGGCCATTCTTATAGGCAACTATAGAAAAATAAATTGCCACAATCGTGTTTGGATCTATTAATCCATCTGGCGTGGCAACAATAATCGGATAATCAGTTGTTCATTTTAGATTCCATGCGCAACTGATTTTACATTGCAAATATTTTATTTGTACAAAATATTTTTTACTAAGTTGGCTGTACAAGTTAGGGCCTAGCCTTCGATAGCTCTTAAGTATAGCCCTAAGCTTGCACGTACCTAAACCTAGACTTATCCTAATTTAAGCCTACTGGTTCCTATATCTAGCCTAACCTATCTTATGATATACCTATCCCTATTTTAGATCTAACTCTAACCTAACTCCCTAGTCTACCCTAGCCCTGTTAGGTATAGTGTATAGCGAGGCCGTGTACACTGTGGTCACACAGACTGTCGCGTATACAACCCTCATCCCTAGTTCCCTAGCAGTCCCTGGGATCCCTAGGCCGGGATATCTGTCGCCGGGAGACCTAAGGCGACAGACGGAAAGTGGGTAGGATTAGGGTGTAGTGAAGTGGGTTTTCTCACTGCCGGTCGAGCAGACTCACAAGACCGATCATGGTGACGGCTAAGGGTGTCTTGGCCGCAGTGAGAGGTGAGGGGTAGGGTATGAGTCAAAGCCGGGAGTGAGCTAATGACTGGTTTATTTCTTAAAATTATAATCTTATATACTAAACTTATTCTATGTACACATATACACGTATTTAGTTGTGTGCCGTCTGTGTATTGTGCCGATGCAGCATGTCTGAGCCGACCGCCGTACGTGATAAATTACATGATCTTAAAATATCACGCATCTTCCTCGGTGATAAGTTGGATGTGTGTTGGAATGCCAAGAATGTCATGTTCATGTTTGAACATTCTGGCGTCTCTCCGGGATAGGCTTCAGGAAGGTCATGTTCCGGCGTGAACATTCTAGCGCCTCTCCGGGGCAGGCTCTAGAAAGTTCTTATGTTCAGGCGTGAACATTGGCTTTACTGCTGTTATCTCTTCTTTTTACCACTATAACAACATTTCAATCTGTCAACATATTCTTACGCAATTAAAAATTGTTTGGCTTTTCTTGGCTAGCTCTTGAACAGATCGTGTTAGGAATGACTGCAGTCAAATGTGTGGAAGATGTTGCAGAACTGTTATCTTTAACTTCACTGTAATTACAATAATGATAATTAGTTACGTCGTACTTTATTATTAAAAAAATACTATATCTTGTGTTATAGCAAACAGAGAAGTCACCTTCTTACTTATAAAAGATTGATTTTAGAAATTAAAAAGATATTAGATGTACTGAGACATACCTAATAATTTATGAATAATCAAAGTTTTACCCGATGTACCTAAAAAGGTTTATGTTCACAAGACAATAATACAACATTAGTTACCGCTTGCGTGCGGACTGCGGAGCGCCATATTAGCGCTGTTTATTGTTCGCCGTGGCGGCATCTTAGCGCTCCAGGCGCTCTGACAAGCTAATGAATTTGAAATATAAGTACATAAAATGATTCGATTTTATGTTATTACTCTTTCAAAAATTGAAAACTGTGGCAGCTATGTATTGTAAGAATAATTTATACAATTATATTATGCATAATCGATAATCTATAACATAGTCAGTCATACAAGCCTCTTATGAAAATAATTTATGTAAAAATGTTACATATTTCATGATCACTTGGCCATGGATGAATTTATATTTTATTACGACGCTTTCTTGTACAAATCCTTCGTAGAACTTCATTTCTCTAATTGTCCATATTTTATTCTTCTAATTACATATTTATAAGCACAGAAACAATAACACATTAAACGCAACAAGAGTATAAACTTAGGTCCTAATTATATGTGCCCATAGTTACATGAAAAGCCTATTTGATTCAAAGTATTCAGTCTATAACATAAAACATGAAATTACGAACTCAAATCGGCGTATTATAATAACAAACAGGTTTACGTAAAATTTCGTGCAGCGGAGACGCAAGCGACATGACCTATCTCTCACAGGGCTCATAGCCGAATGATGAGGTCTGGGCGGGGCGTAAACTAGCAACTGACACTCAGTCAGTGGCGTAGCTAGCTTGGGTGGCACCCGGGGCGGATTTTAGTGGTGTCACCCCATCGCGGGTGTATTGCGGCTCATTGCCCTCTCCAAAGCATCTGAGTCCTCCCATGGCTTTTTAATGATTATCTCCATAAATTCTACGATACCCAGGATCAAGCTAGCGATCCAGGGTCGAGCCGACCCTAGAGACCGCCTGTGAGCGAAATCTATGAAGCGCCTTTTTTGTTCTTCTATTTCGACAATATTTTTTTAGGTATTAAACTGTTGACTGAAAATATTCCTCAGCTTAAATATTACCTTATTTCCTAATTAAGTAGAAGGAATCCGCTTGCGAAAAGAAACATAGTTAATTCTTTATCATACTAAATTCTTTTAGTCAGATTTGATCCAACCTGATGTGATGTGACACACGTATGGTTTCAGTCACATTTATTTTATTTTTGCGATGAACAAAACAAAAACATTTGAAAATGTGGGTGTAAGGTTCTCCGTAAAATGCTAAATATCGGTGACGGGCAGCAACGTCACTGGTGCGAAAGCTACGCCTGACATATTTTGCGATTATGTGAAGTTCGTAGCGAGGTTTAGAATACCATTACCCTTGATTCTAGCCATTCTATGTACTTAGAGAGACACTAGCTATCCCAAGGTGGAGCCGGATTCTTGGTATATAAAGTCTTCTCTGGCAACGATATAACAGTTTCCAGTGTGTCGGCAAGAGTATGAACTTTGACATGAACAGAAAAAAATTCCAAGTATATGCACCTACTTTGATATACTCGAATGATGAAGTGGAGGAAATGTATTTTGACATTTCTAGAGTCTTACATAAGACCCAAAAGGCCCACTTGAATGTTGTCATGGAGAACTAGGTACAACGCCGAATTGGGAGTGCATATCTACCAATTTTAGTGGGATCGCACGGATTTGGTAGGAGAAGTTGACCACATCTGATGGAAATTCGTCACTTCTAGGTCGAAATTCTTGAAGTTCAGAGCATTTGTCAGTGATCTCTACATGTCGGCAGCGTGCTGTCCTCATCTCTACTCGGAGGATCCCCGAACTACCTTAACGGAACTTCACGGACGAGTTACCAGAAGTCAGCCAAGAGCTTAAATGGGGAAAATCCCCTGTAGAAGTCGAAACAATATGCAGCTCTAATGTATATTTAAATCTAGCTTCTTCTCGTGGAGTGGCGGACAAAACCCTTTTTAAGTGCTATCGACACGTCACTCTCTTGAGCATCGTATTTAGGCTATTTTCCAGTGTCATCAGTCACCACCAACCGTTTCGCGTCTCGCTTGACGAGTTTTAGACCTCCAAATAGTCCGGTTCTCGAGGTTGAGGTGGCACCAAAGATGACATCAAATTACGGCAGATTATACATGAGACAGAAGCGTGTAATTATCCCCTGTGCTTATAGCATTTATGGACTATGAAAAAGCCTTTGACCTTATTGCAACCTAGTCTATTCTGGAGTCCGTGTAACGGTACCGTTTGCTCAGAGGTAGGTATGTCGAATTTCTGCGTCGGGCAAAACTTGCAGTTGGGTAGAGACAATTTCGAGAAGGCTCGCAAAAGAATACAGCTTACCGCAAAGACTTAAGACAAATTTTGTTCTACCCGTGACTTACAGAACGTGGACACTGACGATACGACTGGTCCACCAATTTGAGCTCGCTTAACACGCTATGGAGAGGGCTACGCTCGGAGTTTCTCTGAAGAATCGAAATCGAAATGAAGTCATCTGCCAGAGAATCAAAGTAATTGACCCTAAAATCAAAATGAAACAGAATAAAACGAAGAAATTATCCGATTAGATATCAGTAGTGGACTGCGAAAGGCTGAAGATGATGATAAATTATATTTATTTTCTTTAACGATTGATCATTGTTGTACAAAATGGTATAGTAGATTAAGAAAGTTAGCAGCTTAAATATAGTAGGTATGTACAAATTTTAATGGTGCTTAATTTTTGCAGTTTTTCAAACAGGTAGCGAACTTTACGTAATTAGGTAAATAGCATAGGTACGAAGTATATAAAACTGGAGAACATAATTATTTCAGACAAATATATTTAAATAGAAAGTCAAAATAGAACGACAAAAAGCGCTTCATAGGTTTCGCACACAGGTGCCGTCTTGAATCGGCGCGGCTCTGATACCTACACTTATTATAATGAAATGAAGTCCCCTTTTCGTTCTGTCTGTATGAACCCATCATCATCCTCTTAGCGTTATCCCAGTTTCAATCTGGGGTCCGCTTTCTAGTCTAACCGGATTTGGCTGAATATTAGCTTTTCCACAGAGCGACTGCCTGTCTGACCTCCGCAACCCGAAGGGATAGCGATATTCCATGATTAAGACTAGTGTCAGTTAATTTAGAAGGTACTGACGCCCTGTAACGACTGTCAAAGATCTTCATGACAACCGGGACCGACGGCTTAACGTGCTCTCCGAGGCACGGGACAAGCGATAATTAACAATTCAATACGCACATGACTCCGAAAAGTCATTGTTGCGCGCCGTGGATTCGAACCCGATACCCTCTGCATGGCAGTCTGTTGGTATATCCACTCGGCTATCGCTGCCTTGTCTGTCTGAACCCAATAAACTCAAAAACAACAAAACGGATTTTTGTTCGCTTTTCACCAATAAATAATTAGTGTGATTCCTGAGGAACGTTAACGTGTAGGTAAGTATAATTCACGCGGACGGGACGAAGGCTTATATTTACTAAATACTAGAGGCTACTACAGCTACGCCCACCCATTTTATTTTAACTGAACCGTTTCTCCCCGATCCCGTGAGAATTTCTTGAAATCAGTTCTTAGTGTACCCCTACGGTTCTCAAGGGACGTGCAAAAGGACTTGGACAAAATGTGCCCCACGTTGACCAGAAACAAGCGGTTGTAGATAAGTTATATAAAACATACAAGGAATTTTAAAGTACTTTTTACATTCCATTGCAGTCGCTGAAAAGAAAATAATTTAAAAGAATTTGAAGCGATTTCCTTTTATTTGACTTTGTTTGAATCTACCGATAATGTTGCCACGTAACAATGATGAAATATCAATGTAGGGAAAAATATAAAAACAGAATAGGCTTGTGTCCACAAAGAATAAATCGGTTTGATTGTAGTATCTATAGATTCATTATGATTTTAAGATGTCAATAAAGTTTATTATTTATTATAAAAAGGTAAGATTATTGTTATTTTTAGGATTCTAAAACTAAAATTATTGTATTTATTCTTGTGACAGTGAACACCAATCAGAGAGCATTACGTCAAACAGTACGTCCGCCATTTTTGTTGTTCACGTTTAATAGTAAATAAAACAAAAACGTCAAACTTCCTCAAATCGAAAATAACAAAATTAAAGTGGGTACATCAGACCAGACTTCATTCACGGTTTGTTTTGTTTTGTACTTTGTGATATCACTCAACCACCATGATGGTATACAGCGTGTTCGTATCAAATTCAAAAAAGTTTTTAAAAAGCCGTAATTAGTAATGTTGCTGATCAATTTTTGAAGAAAAAATCAGATATTTCAGTTTAACATCTAATAAAGGAACAAATCAATCGCCAATTACATTTTAGGACACAAGCCAATTATATTATTTTATATAAAAACAAACCTATTGATAATAAATTAAAAATGAGTTCAAAATATAGTTCAAAATCCACTGACTAACAGGGTTATTTAAATCCAGCTCTGGTATCACCAAGCTAATGTCAAAATAGTTGACATGTTGACCTATCGTCTTATCCATAGAGTAAAGTAATACTACGGAGGTCTTATCTTTCGACGTACGCACCTTTTCGGTTATATTTACTTCTAGACGAGAGTATTATACTTATATTTTATTTGATGAGAGTCCCTGAAGCGAAGACCAAAAATAAATAATAGAAACTTAGGACAATAATATGCATGAAAACTAAAATAGATTATATAACTAATTACATTATATCAATACATTGTGAAATATTGTCAAAAAATATGTCATTAATAATCATTTATTTCCAACCTTAATAACTTTTGACCACTGCTGCTTAGCTTTATGCGCCTTTCTTATTGTAAAACTAGAAGACTTGTTCTTTAAAATGATATATGTTTCATCTCTGTACTTGCTGGGGCACAGACCCATATGATTTTTGTTCATCTCCTTTCAGCTTCTTGTCCCAAATAGTTTTGGCTGTACGATGTCTGTCAGTCAGCCAGTAACGCATTTTTTTCTATATCCATCTGTAACATTAGACATCTGTGTAATGTGCCCGGGTGTCACCCCAAAAATGGTGTCACCCGGGGCGGACCGCCCCCACCGCCCCCCCCTAGCTACGCCACTGCACTCAGTACACCGCTTATACTAATAAGGTTTATATTGCTGAAGCGTTTGATATTGATGGGATCTACCGAGCATCAAAATCATAGACGTTTGGCAGATTTTATTTAATTTTACAAAATATACACGTATAATATGAAAATAAATCGGGTAATTCTTTAGTTCATTAGATTTCCTACAATATTATCAAATAAAATATGACAGCTTACGATCAAAATATTACAAACAGTGAGACGAAAGATTATTTTCTGCCTCGATTTTGTGATTTTTTTACCGTGATTCTATTTTACATACATGAAAAATTCTTTCAAAAGTCTTTTGTTCAGACTTTTGACTTTAAGCTCTATTTTTTGCTAGTTTGTAATATGTACCGTAATGGCTAGATGCGAGACGAAAAATTAGGTGTTTCACGGCTTCTGAGGTATAACAGCGCCTTAAGAAATAATTTCTCAAAGTCAGTCTCAGTGAATTCGCGACGTCACACATTTTGCTGTTACAGAAAAAAAAAATTTTTGCTAACGGGTGAGTATTTTTGAGTAAATTACTGATTTATTGGTTAATTATAATATAGGTGATGTGTGTGCAACGGGGTTTTACCCAGAGGTAAGTTAGTAATTGCAATTTCTGTGTGATTTTCGGTGCCGTGTAAGTCGCAACGGACTTTTGTTTTCCTTCAATCAATCCCATGTATTTCAGTATTTAATAGACCTATGCACTTAATATTTACGCATAAGTTCCTCTATGAATGTAACTTTTAGATAGTAACTAAATATATTTTTAAGTTTCGTGAAACTGTATAGTCGTAATAATTTATTTAATTCTGTTGAAAAATTTTCACCGTCGGCAAAATGTTTTGTGCCAGTTTTATGCCTGTAAATAAATATTTTCTTACTATAACGTGTGTTTGTATTTTTTTTCGTATGAAAATAGAACCCTACCACCAATAAAAGCCATAAAATATATATGGTATCGATTTACTTTTCGAAATAATAATTTTTAAAGTTCACATAATGTTTATTTTCAACCATAGTCAATGTTTACCATTTATTATAATAAATTAGAGACGAAATATCAACAAACACTTAACACGACCCGAAAGGGCCATTCAAAAGCTCTAACAAAAACATAACTTGAGAATACGCCCGTCGCCAACGAGTAAACAAAAAATGTTTTGTTGAGTGCGGCCATCTGGCGCGTGGCGTTACGTCATCGCGTGAGCCGCCGGGCGTTCGGGAATTCCGATGTTCTAGCGCCGGCAAGCGGATAATGAAGGCATTCTTACTATTGCCATATAAAAAAAATGTGTGACCTTTACTAAAATAAGTCTATAAAATTTATAATAACGACATCTAACGTTTAAGTACTAAACTATTATGAAGTAGAAGTCCCAAAATTCCTTGCAATTTTTAATGTACGCAGTGAAATGCTCCTGACTATCTGTTAATAAAACCATAGAGATATAAAGGATAGAGTGGCAGAACAGTACCTCAATACTGTGTCGTGTCCGTCGGTGCGAGAGAGAACGCTACAGGTTAAAGGCCCCCTGCATCTCTCTCTAACAGTACATGCACAACATCAACATTGCGCAATGGCGTGCTACCTGTAACTATTATTTATATCAGTTTATCAGTAATCAATTACTTACTTCATAAGTTCCAGTGGTTGGGTCTCTTATGTACAAACAAAATGAGCCCAAACTCGGAATGCCTAGCTCTACTCACACATGAGTACCAGCAAGAGTCATTGAATAACCCTGGAAGGTTACTTCATAAGTTCCAGTGGTAGGGTCTCTTATGTACAAACAAAATGAGCCCAAACTCGGCATGCCTAGCTCTACTCACATATGAGTACCAGCAAGAGTCATCTAATAACCCTGGAAGGTTACTTCATAAGTTCCAGTGGTAGGGTCTGTTATGTACAAACAACATGAGCCCAAACTCGGCATGCCTAGCTCTACTCACATAAGAGTACCAGTAAGACTCATCGAATAACCTTGGAAGGTTACTTCACTAGTACCAGTGGTAGGATCTCACTAAAACAAATAAAATGAGCCCCAACCTGGCATAACTAGGTCTACTCTTTTATGAGTTCCAGTCGCAACACTTGAATGGGATGGCACATAATCTTACCAGATTTCAACGCAAGAAACAAAATAATATCTAATTACCGAAATATATCGCACGCTTAATCCAATAGTGTCACTATCCAAAATTTTGCCAAAACGACTTTTTAATGTCATCTGTTGGGAAACGTGGACCTACGCGTAATCGCACTGACACTAGTCAAAAAGTAACAAGAATACCCGCTAGATGGCAGTAGTTCACTTTGTCACTAAACAAAATATTCCTCTCCCCTCAGTGGAACACTGACCTTCAACGAAAAAGTACGTGTCGCCAAGGACAAAATTAACGATTTTTGAGTGCAAAAGTGTCATTTTAGCGATTAAACCGGTTTACTAGTGATATTTTTTGGTAAGTAGTGCATTATTTTAATTTAAACAGTGACATTTTGCGTTTAAGTTCATATTTGCACTAAGTTTTCTCTTATTTATATCATGGGTTTGACGCCATATTGACATTTTTTGCTTACTGTCAAGTTTGCATTAAAGGTACCACATTATTAATTCAATAATTTGATGTCATAATGACACTTTCAATTTAGTGTCAGTTTAGCTTTATAATCATTAGTTATTTGTCATTTTGTTCGCTACAGCATAATCGTCACATTGCTTATTATGTCATTTTTGCCGTCATCATTTTCTTAATAAATTGTATTAAACTCATTGATAAAATATTTTAATTCATAAAGTGTCATTTTGCTGTCAGGATTATGGCAATAATTAACGCAAAGTATCATTTTATCATGGTTGCATCGTACTTATACGATTACTTTTACCGACGGTTGGCATTTAAAATTGATCCATTACGTTAGGGATTCCTCTACAGTAATCCCTAACGTAATATTTTGAAACATTACTCTAGTAACAACGTACTACTACAAAATATTATTTAGGACGATTCCATTATTTAAACTTTCGGTATTTTTACTACACAAATATTAATTTATGGCTTTCATGTTTTAAGGTGTGCAAAACGGCGTGATAAATTACTGAAGCTTCACTTGAAAATAGAGAAAATGACTGTAGTAATGAAAAATCAAACTCATATCTACCAGAGTTTCATACTCTTACTCAAGTAGAGCCACTACAGATCTCGTTTGGAAACAATCAGCAGTTACGTAGTTTAAGCAGCAGTAGTTCATCTTCGTCATGCAGCTCTTCCTCTTCGAGCAGTTCATCTTCATCCTAGCATTGGGACACATATTTCAGATTCAATCCAGTCTAAGGAATTCAATATTAGTGCTCACTATTTTACACAACCGGGTGAGAATCTACCGAGCACAGCTAATTTGCAAAGTTCTGTTCAGGTATCTAGAGCAAGATCATTAAGTTCTTGTTCATCCAAATCCAGATCTTCTATAGCATCGTCAAGATCAGGTGATTTTTCCCCGGATGATGATGACGTTATTATTTTTAGAATAAATTTAAAATGATTTAAAATTTAAAAATAAATTTAAAATTTTTTTATTTATAGACTCACGCCTGTATACCCGAAGGGGTAGGCAGATGCGTAATATCACACCCAAATTTCGCCATGAATTTTTAAGTCCCACGTAATAGGGGGCGAGCCTATTGCCGTTACCGGGGACATCACCAGACTTCGTGTTGCTACTGAGAATTCGGAAAAACCCAGTAACACTTTTGCCCGACCTGGAAATCGAACCCGGGACCTCCGATCAGCAGTCGCATACGCTATCCACTGGACCACGGAGGCAGCCAGCATATTCCAGATTTATTCAAATAAATGTATCTGAACAAAATGTTTCTTTTTGTTACCTTGTGACAATAACTATTTATTTCTTATCACTATAAAAGTAAATAAAATCACTGTAAAAGTAAATAAAACCATTTTTGGTAATTAAATATAGTTTTAAAGCTTTTCTTATTTATTTATTTTTATTAAAAAGTAAGTCCGCAGTGTCACTAATACGAAATAAAATACAATTATAAAAGTCAAAGTGACACTTTAAAATAAATAATGAAAACATTTAAATTATATACAACTAAATCAACTATTTTATGTTTTAATATTTGAGATACAATATTTACCCATATTATCTATATCAAACAATGACTAAATTGTTTATGAATTCTAAAGTATCATGCATATTCACACCACAAAAAACGTTTTTTCGCTCTACTGAAAAGTTAAGATTTTTGGAAAGTGACAGTATTGGTTTAAGCGTGCGATATCCTGAATCAACATAATAAAAAAAATTAAGAAATAATGTCTATTTAGGTATATATAAATAAGAAACTTATTTGCACGTAATTCGCACAGCCGCAGCATATTATAACACATAGATACATATCACAAAAAATTCTAAGTCTCAAAGTTATTTAGTTGAACTACATTTCCGCAAGTTACCGTACGTAGTACGTACTGTTGCCGCCGTGTCGCTGTAGTGACGCGATTTTGTACCTACTAATTTTGTAAACGCGTCCTTAAGCATAAACGAGAAACCTACCGTTATTTCTTTTTACTTGTATAAAATGTCATATGTGTAACCGAGACAGATGCAGACAGATGTATCGTATTTACCTCTTGAAATACTCATGTCGCAATATTTTGTAAAGAAGAAATGACTGTCAATTGTGATGTACTCATGTATTCATGTATTAATATTTGATTGGTATTGGTATATAATTCGGTATTTAGAGATAAGCATTTCATTAAATAATATACCAGTAGTATATTATTTTACGAGCTTTTATTTTAAGTACTTGGATGCCTAGGTACAAAGAAACAAATACAGTAAAAAGAGTGGTAATAATAAGATATGATTACTATCTTGAGGAGACTTAACTTATGTCCAGCAAAGATAGTATTTTGGCTGAAATAATAATGCAATATTAATGGTGAATTCAATTTTTCTCATAAAATTTCGAAGTCGGTAATCGAATTGACAATGTCCTTCGGGGTGCTCCTCTTCTACCGCTTATTCGCAGGAATTCAAGTATCCACTTCGAACTGGTGGTCAGTGTATGCTTTATCCACCTCTATGATGATTCGCATTTCAGATATTTCCAAATAATTTTAATTACTTGCATTACTATAAAACGAAGTTTTGTCTTAACTGTACATTTGGTACAATAAGTAGGTTACTTGTTATTTGTAAACGAATCCTCCAGGTATGTACAATCAAACAAGTCGGCGGTGGACCAGTTCGAAAAAAAATCCCTTGGCTCGCTCATAGAGTCGAGGCACACTAGAAACTGGTTTTGTATACGAATGTCAATGTTTGTGTAAAGTAGCACTGTAAGCGACGATGTGTTGCTGAGCGATTCTCACTCTTATTGTGGTCTAGCGGGAAGTTGTTCGACTGTACCCAGATAGGAACAGTATACAGCGCAGTTTAGCATTGCTCGATATCACAACTTGACAATATTCTTTTAGTCCGACAGAAAATAATTACCTTCAATTCCTCAAATTGAAAATACTAAGACCTGCGCTATTATATTTTAGTGCCCTAGTTAGCCAGTGTTGTCAATGTTGCAATATCGACAAGACATTTAGACACAATTAAAAATCTATTATGTCTCGCACTGATCAGTGCATTGGCAATCAGCGAGTTATTTTATGTTCTCATTCTTT
The DNA here is from genome assembly GCA_944739405.2 of Euclidia mi. Classification (NCBI taxonomy): domain Eukaryota; kingdom Metazoa; phylum Arthropoda; class Insecta; order Lepidoptera; family Erebidae; genus Euclidia; species Euclidia mi. The sequence goes on along the minus strand of OX123205.2, from coordinate 38,137,044 downwards.
GTGACATTGGTATTGGAAAATAATTGAAAAAAAAAGTCAAAATAGTCAAAATTATTTATTTATTCCACAAAGTGGCGCACACGATAACTGCCCGGCAGGTGTGATACTACATATATACCTATATGTATTACCTAACAAAATGGGATGTACATGGGCGGAAACAGTTGACATTTACGAACAATATTTTCATCCAGAAGTGCAAGCCATGGTCTCTCTTGAAGCTTTAATCACTTCTAAAAATAAGTATTCGTTATTTCGGACATTTCTGAAAATTACAACACAAATCTGTTTATGATATACATATATGTATATATGATAAATTGATAACTATAGCATATTTTAACGGTTGCAATTTTGGTATATATTGATTGACAAAAATATCAGTTAATAATAATAAAGTAGAAGTATAAACCTCAGTATTAGATATCTGGTTAGTAAAAATAGTCGGCACAGCATAAGAATGCAAAACTTTACTTTGGAATCCTTCTTGATAACAAGCAGTCACAAAATGAAGCGAACAAAGTTTAGAAGAATTGGACCCTTGGTCATATTTCGGACCCAATTTAGTTTCAAATCTTCATTCTTTGGATATCTAGAAAAATCACAATGAATAACCAATTATTCAAATTACAATCTTTCAGAAACTGGTTTTCTTACTGACAATTGTATGACATCACTATCTACATACTTTTTATCGAAATATTTATATTATATTTATTTCATTGTGACTAATGGAATAAAAATATGTGTCAAAGGTGGTCATTATAGGTATAAGGGCCTGTTCACGAGATCGGTCTAAGCGGCGAGCGGCGCGGCAGGGGCGATGTGCATGGCGCGTTTATTCTCGCGGCGCGCGGCCGCAATGGAGTAACGCGCGCTATGTACATCGAAAACGCTCGCCGCTGCCGCCCGCCGCTGTAGGTCGTGACAGGGCCGTAAGCTTTACAAATATTATTGTAGAATTATTACGGCAGATACCTACAATTTTACTTATTTCAGGGGTTGCTTCTGTCTATTGGTCTGTCCGAATATAAGACAGGGCTTCGGGTACGCGCTCCTGGCACTCCGAGCTACTGTAGTCACTACCCTATATCCTTCCAGTGACTACAGTACCCCCGCCTACAAACCCTTTCTTCCTCGTCATACATCCTGTCCATTTACCCCGTTCTCCAAACACCTCCTCATTTATGACGACAACATTCCCAAGGAGCGTCAGGCAGGCGGCCGGCTAGTAAAATTCATGCCAAAACCTAATTGCAGTATGGACACATATGGAAATGAGTGCGATAGGGCTAGGGCGTTCCCCGCAGGCGACGCGAAGGGGCAGCACCCGGCACCGGCGAGAAGTATGTAAGGGTTGTTGCACTACTCCGGGCGAGTGCAACGTAAGAAGCGAGCCTGTGACGTAAGGGTGAGGTATGCAAGTTTGAATGTAGGTACGATGACTGGAAGGGCTAGAGAGTTAGCTAATGTTTTGAAAAGAAGACGAATAAATGTGGCATGTCTGCAGGAAACGCGATGGAAAGGTACGAAAGCTAGGGCTCGCTAGATCGGAGAAGGATACAAGTTTTATTGTTCTGGAAGTGATGGGAAAAGAAATGGTGTGGGAATTGTGTTAGACGAAAATCTGAAAGATGGTGTGACATGTGTAAATAGAATTAATGACAGATTGATTGCTGTGAAAGTGATATTGCAAGATATTATTCTGAATGTGATAAGTGTGTATGCCCCTCAGGTAGGATGTGATGATTGCGAGAAAGAGAAGTTTTGGATGGATTTCGATAGCATGATGACGGATATACCGGATAATGAAGAGATAGTTTTCGGAGGAGATTTTAATGGGCATGTGGGACGAACAAGTGGTAAGTATGGAAGAGTACATGGAGGCTGGGTTTTCGGCAGCCGAAATAGCGAGGAAGAAGCAATTCTCCAAGCTGCTGCCGCTTTTGACCTTGTAGTGGCTAACACTTGGTTTCAAAAAAGAGAGCAACACCAGATCCTACAACAGTGGCCACCATAATAGAACCATTTACTAGTGATCTGTGCATATGACTCAGATTGATTATTTTCTGCTAAGGCGTAAAAGTATCAAGTGGGTCTAAGCCTGTAAGGTGGTACCGGGAGATCAGTCTCACAGCACTGACTCTGGTGGTCGAATTAAAAATTCGGCCGAGCTCGAAAAGAACCAAGGAGCAACTGCCCCCAAAAGTAAAATGGCATTTGTTAAAGAAGAATGAATGTGCAGTAGAGTTCAGAGATAGAGTGGTAGATAAAATGCTTGGGACGGGCGATATGAAGGATTGCAGCGTGAATGAGTGTTGGGACGAGATGAGTAAATGTATGAAGTGCGTGGCAAACGATGTTTTAGGAGAATCGAAAAGAAAACGTATGAAAGATAAGGATACGTGGTGGTGGATAGAGAAAGTACAAAGTGTGCTCAAGGAAAAGAAAGCAAGTTTTAAAGAATGGCAGCTGATGAAAGAAGGTAATGTCTCGTTGAAAGAGAGTAAGAAAAGGAAGTATGATGAATGTAAGAAAAGAGCTGTTGCCTTAGCTAGGGCAAAAGCCCTTAACGATCTATACGGTTTACTTGAGAAACCCGAGGGCCAAAAGTATTTATACCGACTGGCTAAGGCTAGAGAGAGAAAGGCGAGGGATGTATCCCATATCAAGTGTATGAAAGACGAAACAGGAGTGGTTCTTACGGATGATGATAGGACTAAAAAAAGGTGGAGTACATATTTTGAAAAGTTAATGAATGAAGAGAATGAGTGGAGCAAAAAGCTTGAGAACAAGGCGAAGACTATTGGACTAGTGAATATAATAAGTAAGGATGAGGTAAAACGGGCTGTGAGTTGAATGATGAATGGGAAAGCATTAGGACCAGATGGAATACCAGTAGAAGCATGGAAGGTGTTAGGGGAGGATGAATGGGTGTGGCTGACTTTATTCTTCAATAAGATGTTGCATTAGGAGACAGTGCCCAAGGAATGGTGCAGCAGTTACCTAGTGCCCATTTTTAAAAATAAGGGAGATGTCCAAGAATGCAACAATTATCGGGGAATAAAGTTAATGCCGCATAGTATGCAAGTATGGGAGAGAGTAATTGAGCGAGGTTTGCAAGCAGAGAGTGAGATTTCACGTAACTAATTCGGTTTTATGCCTGGTTGAGGTACGGTGGATGCCATTTTTGCACTTCGCCAAATTTGTGAAAATACAGGGAGGCGCATAAAAATCTGCATATGGTATTCGTTGACCTCGAAAAGGCATATGACCGGGTACCGCGTGAAGTCTTGTGGTGGGCCCTCAAGAAGAAAGGAGTGCCTGAAAAGTACCTGAAGTTGATCCAAGCTATGTATGCTGAATGCCACACGCAAGTCCGGTCCGTAGCTGGAATCACAACCAAATTCGATGTGGCTGTAGGCTTGCACCAAGGGTCGGCTCTTAGTCCTTACCTCTTCTTGTTGATTATGGATACCCTATCATCGGACATACAGGAAGAGGCACCCTGGTGCATGCTATTTGCCGACGACATCGTCCTGGTAGCAGAAAGTGGACAGGAGGTGCACAGCAAGCTGGAGGAGTGGCGGAAGAGACTGGAGAACGTAGGTCTTAGGATAAGCAAAACCAAAACCGAATACATGTTCTGTGACTTTGGCGGCTTCTCTAGTCCAATCCCGGTTACACTCAGCGGTATACCGCTACCAGTATGCTCCGACTTTCACTACCTCGGTTCACTTCTGCAACACGACGGTGAAATTTATCGGGATGTTCGGCAAAGGATCAACTCAGGATGGATGAAATGGCGACAGGTCTCGGGCACAATATGCGATCCTAAAATGCCTCTGAAATTCAAGGGACGCATATACAGGGTGGCGCTTGCATAGGGGCATTGATTTAAAAAGGACGTAGCAATGATGCCTATAAAATGTTTTATATCAACAAAAAAGGTCATGGGGCCAAAATAAAATAATAACATTTTCAAACAAAATAAACTATAAAATATGAGTAGCAAAACGAAACACCATTTGTAGACCAATATGACATTAGGTTACTGACCTTTGTAAGAACGGCAGCGTGTGCTATGCGGCAGACGATGCCACGGAGGTAGTTCACATTTATTAACGAGTTACCTATTTCAGTAATTCTACACACCACTCCAATGTTTGGTCACTCATTAGGCAAGCACTGGTGTCTTTTTCATATAAATAAAAACCCACTTAACACAAACCCACGAAAAAGGTACCTAGCACAAAATTTTCAAATTTTCAAAATGGCCGTCATTGTTATCACGAATTACCTATTTCAGTAATTCTACAAATCACTCTTATGAAAGTTCAGTAATTCGGAAAGCACTGGTGTCTTTTTCACAACAAGAACCCACGTTACACAATCATATCCGCATATTCGGACGACATAAAGTTTGTCATTATTAACACAAATAATGCAAAAATGACGAATGATAAAGTTCACTAAACAACACGATTAAATAACACAACTAAATACAATCACACAATTCAATACCAAAAACAACTGTCACATAAAGTTAAGATTTAAGAGCGCGCGTAATGTGATCGACTGTTTTTGCGGCACTAAACAAACCAACAATGAGTCAACGATCACCGATGCGCCGCTGGCGCCGACATGTCTAGGATAGGAAATAGAGATGCGCAATAGGTACTATGAATGTCGATATTTTTGACACGTTCAATACCAAAAACAACTGTCACATAAAGTTAAGATTTAAGAGCGCGCGTAATCTGATCGACTGTTTTTGCGGCACTAAACAAACCAACAATGAGTCAACGATCACCGATGTGCCGCTGGCGCCGACATGTCTAGGATAGGAAATACAGATGCGCAATAGGTACTATGAATGTCGATATTTTTGACACGTTAGTACGTTAACAACAAAATAACACAAAATGTTTTTATACAACTAACTATGCATTCTTACTTGTATTAACAATAATGCTATTGCTTAATTATGTTGCTAATACGACACAGTTAAACAAGTTTATGAAATACTATGCACATACTTCAATTAGTTCAGTAGTTTTAGTACATAGTTATTATAATTCTTATGTAGATTGATGAACCCATTAGACTTATTAAAAAATACCATACGGAAAGAGCTAAACTAGTCAATAATTATTAACTTATTTCAAATGATTAAATAATTGAATATCTTTACATGTTTAACATTGTTTACCTATTAAAAAACGTCATCTTTATTTGTACCACACTTTGAAATTTTCTTACGTAAAGTCATTGATAAGACGATTACATTAACGTTAAATACAAACAATGTCGATACAATAAACAACAAACTTTTACGGTGCGTAGGCTTTTCTATCGATACTATCACTGATAAGACGATTACATTAACGTTAAATACAAACAATGTCGATACAATCAACAACAAACTTTTACGGTGCGTAGGCTTTTCTATCGATACTATCATTGATAAGACGATTACATTAACGTTAAATACAATCAATGTCGATACAATAAACAAACTTTTACGGTGCGTAGGTATTTTTTTATCGATACTATCATTGATAAGACGATTACATTAACGTTAAATACAATCAATGTCGATACAATAAACAAACTTTTACGGTGCGTATTTTTTATCGATACTATTGACAATATTTTGTTCATAATTGGGCAACTCTATTTGGCTCCACTATGTTTGTCCTTGTCACACGTAGTGCATTTAAAAAAAATCTGATTAGGTATGCACAGGCATACCTAATCAGATTTTTTGTGCTTGCGGAAACGATCCATTTTATTATTATGTAACTTTATTGAAAAGGTAATTAGGAAGTTTCAAAAATTTTGTTCTGTTAAAAATGTTACGCATTAACTTGGGCGCAAAAACCTACAACGACGTGTCTTAGGTGTACCTTCGAGGCGAAGCGACGTTGCACGAAGACGTCATCGTCCTATGTCTTCGAAGGGTCAACGCAGACAGAGAGGAATAATCCCCGCGCGGTCTCGGGCATTTTCTTTACGGATTGCATATGCTCAAGATTGCGCGCGACCTCGCGAGCCTGCGTGAGTAAAACGTTCTGGGTTACCACTCTACAGTAAATACTTTATCGCGAAAGTTCGTTAAACCCTGAAAATACGCGTACGACGCGGGCGCCGACTCGACTTTGCGCGGGGATTTCCGCGTATCTTCGAGGACGCGCGAATATTTTTTATCAGGTTCAAGCATTTATGAACTTTATTGTAAAAACATTAAAGTTTATTTTCAAGTGCGTTGATAAAATCCTCTCCGCTTCTGTCTGCGCTGAGCCTAGCTTCGGATGACATCGAGGCGTCGCGTCGTGAGTAATACCTAGCGAGTCGCGGCGCGCAATGTAGGGTCGTTGACCGTTTTGTATCAGCTGTATGGAACTCAAAGCGTGTGCAAAAATTGCGGAACTTAAAATCGATATTGTGGCTAAATTACTGAACCGATTTAATTGATTTTTGGTACAAGGTAAGAATGTTGTAAGCTGTGCCTTTGTTCAAAAAGTGCCGCTATGCAAGCGCCATCCTGTATAAGGCGGTTATAAGGCCTGTCGTATTGTATGGAGCTGAGTGTTGGGCTACTAAGAAGATGGATGAAAAACGATTGCATGTGGCAGAGATGATAATATTGCGATGGATGTGTGGAGTTACGAGAATGGATAAGATTAGAAATGAATACGTGAGAGGTAGTCTGAAAGTGGCGCCTATAGACGAGAAAGTGAAAGGAAGTCGTTTGGCTTGGTATGGACATATTATGCGAAGAGATGATATGTATGTAGGTAAGCAAGTGATGAATATGAAGGTAGAGGGATGGAAAGGCAGAGGGAGGCCAAGGAAAAGATGGATGGACTGTGTGAGGATGGATATGAAAGAGAAAGGGGTAAATGATAAGATGACGGGTGACAAAAAAGAATGGAAGCGAAGGACGTACTGCGCCGACCCCAAATAAATTGGGACCAGGGCAAGAAGAAGATGATATGACTTACCGGTGGAAAGATATTTTTTGACCATTTTCGGTCAATAGGCTTTTACATCCGACGGCACTACAAACTATTGTAATTTTTTGATGTCTAAAAGTAATAATATTAACAATATTAATATTTTGTAGCAATTAAAATTGAAGTTTATCTTCGACACGGCTTTCACTCCAGCTGGATGAACATCGACATGACATAACATTTTTGTCGTCATATGTCATTCAAGGCTGTATAAAAGCTCTATGACTATCACATTAAGATTACCTGCCGTGGATACTACGTATCAGACGGAAATCTGGCTTTTATAATTCGCTGGACACAAGCTCTGGCTTCATGGCTTCCTATAATAATTGCTCCTGGCTTCCTATTAAGTTCAATTTGAAGCAAAATGATGTTTGACATTTTTTTTTTTTATTATTACAAGGTTGGCATGCTTAGGCAATAAATATTAATTTAATGCCAATTTTATTTGCTACTTACCCCTGCTAGAGCCTAACTTACTAACTACATTAAAAAATATTATGTCATATTAGTCATGTCACAGCAATATTTACTAAATGTTCATCAAACAAAACAAGCTGATGCATCTTTAGGGTGTTAATGATATGACTGGGAATAGTTGGGCAAGCGCAATGACATTATGATTATAAATAGGTGTATAATGAATAATGAATAAGCATTTTTCACCTGTATTCTTAAGCTTTTTATCAGAATGTGATTTACAATAACTGTGATCATGCATTTTATTTGCATAATGCTGATCAACAGTATATTAATCTGTTTTTGAAATAAAGAACACAATAATTTATTGTGATGAAAAATACATTATAAACATACAACAAATAAAGTATAATATTAGGTTGGGGGGAAAGTCTTTTCGCATTATAGTATGTATGAACTTGTAATAAAATCTCTTAGGCTATACTATTTGTATCTGGCTGGTTTTGGTATCATTGTAAGTATTAACACTATTACCGTGGTATTAATTTAAAAGAACATAATTCCAAATTCAAATTAGGAAAATGTGTGATTTTTATTTGTTTTTCGTACTGTCAAGATGAGTGAATCTAATGAAGAAATTCGATACATTTTAAAATTTTACTACAAAAAGGTAAAAATACAACGCAAGCCGCGAAAACACTTTAACACTTTAACCAAATGGAGTATAGTGCGGTGTCAGTGAGAGTAGCACAAATTTGGTTAAGCGTTTTCAATCCGGAAATTTTGATATCAAAGATGCACGTCGCTCTGGTCGCCCTATTATGAATAAAATGGATTTTATTTTTGAAAAAGTGGAGCAAGATCGGCATATCAGTAGTTAACACGTAGCTGAAGAACTGGGAATAGACCACAAAACCGATTTGGCGCAATTTAAAAAAACTGGGTACACAAAATAGCTCGATATTTGGGTACCTCACGAGCTCACTGAAAGAAACCTAATGAATCGTGTACTCATTTGTGATTCTTTATTACGACGTAATGAAACCGAACCATTTTTGAAGAAGCTGATAACTGAAACGTGTGGAAAAGGTCAAACTCAAACTCATTTATTCATTTAGGCCACAAAGTGATGCTTATGAACGTCAAAAGTTAAAGTTAATTACTAGATGATTCTACATTTACATTTACTGCCACGTTCGCAATGCAATAGGTAGAACCACGAGAAAGAACGGGCAATAAAACTCGTGGCCACTCTTTTTAACTGCCAGTATAATGGTTTTACATGTTTTATTTGTAAGGAGCTGCAACTGTTTCACACTGTGAGTTATCTACTATTGCAAAAGTTAATAGTTATTGATATCATACTCAAGCAATAAATTATGCTCATTTAGTAGTTCGGTCGTAGTCAAAGGCCGGTCAGGCTTCACAGACTGTGGCGAAACCCGAGTTAACTCGCAACAAGATGCTGATGCTGTGTGTGGTGGGATTGGAAGGGCATTATTTATTATGAGCTGTTACCACCAGGCAAGACCATCGATTCTGAACTCTACTGCGAACAACTGATGAGATTAAAGCAAGAAGTTGAGAGAAAGCGGCCGGAATTAATCAACAGAAGGTGTGTAATATTTCATCATGATAACGCTAGACCTCACACATCTTTAGCCTCTCAGCAAAAATTAAAAGAGTTTGGCTGGGAGGTGTTAATGCATCCGCCGTATAGTCCTAACCTTGCACCTTCAGATTTCCACCTGTTTCGGTCTCTTCAGAATTCTTTAGGCAGTGTCAGGTTAACATCATGAGAGGACTGCCAAAACCACTTGTCGCGGTATTTTGATCAGAAGTCCCAAAATTTCTATAGCAATGGGATCATGTCCCTACTCCCTAACCTACAAGATGGCAAAAAGTTATCGAACAAAATGGTACCTACATACTTTAGTTAAATGTAAATAAACTATGTTAAAAATGTTTTGAATTATCTTAAAAAATGCAATGAAACTTTTTGCCCAACCTATTAATATTTAATATGTCACCTGTAGACTTGAGTGTTTCATCATAATGTGATCTACAATAGCCGTGATCAAAATGCTTTTTCTTTGTATACTGTTCAACAGTGAAGTCCGGTGCTGGAATATAAGAATACAATAATTATCACGATGATTCGAGCATTTATAAATATGTACCTACAAGGGCAAAACTTTAACGTACCATCAGTTTCAGTCGGATTCCACTGAGAATTTCAGTTTCCAGGAATAGAATAGGATACGCAATGGCCATAAGACGTGACTTCTGAGTCAGAAAGCGCGATTTTAAAAATGTTTGTGGCACACTTGTATACTTCTGAAATCACTTTTCTGGCGTAAAGATTTACAGTTAATGCTATTAAGTAGGTAAGCCACTTTTGGAGTATTTTCTTGCATTTCGGAAATTTGTGTAAAATAGCGTCCGGTCGCGAACTTACACAACCCAGTACACAACAATTGTAATACATCTTGATTTGCTCAAAAAACAAGTAGATTGTGGAACATAAATATACGGCATTTAATCAACTTAACTACTTCGCTCAACACAATTCAGCCATAGGGAAGTTTCGTTTCCTGCAAGTGAAATAAATTATACAAGTATTTTTATCTAATGAAACATGTCAAATTAATAGTAGTGTTTGGTAGTGTTACGTATGGCGATATTTTGAAAAATAACGCCATCTATCGGTGAATGAGAGAACTAGAAGTAAAATAAAGTGTAGTTTTAGTGGCATAGGAGTTTAATTTATCACCGAACCCTAGCTCGTAACAATAGTTTCATTCATCAATTAAGGTTAAAACTTAATTTCACATTTTTATCGTCAATTTATTGATAATAAGTATTCTACTTGACAGCAAAACACTATGACGTCACTAATGACAAAATTTTCAAAAATGGCATCGTGTCATATTTCACACAAAACCCTTCGCAAAGATCGTTTTTGACATTTCATTAAAAGTGCTTGATTTGATTAGTTGGAAACAACACTATTGATTTTGACGTTTTAACTATTTCGCGGGTTTTGTTGTCATTTGTTAAAGTTGTCAATGACATAAAACTAAAATATGGCGGAGTTCTATTTTGCTTAATTTGCTTCAAAATTTTGGCGTCTAGTTTTTTATTAGCAGGATGATGACAAAGAAATTAAGCCATATCAAATTCATAAATACTTCTAAACCGTACTAAATTAGGTACTATAGACAACCCAAAAAAATAAGAAAAGTAGATTTTTAAAGTTATTGCAAATAATTAAAAAAAAAAAAAAAAACATTTTTTTTTGAGATCACAGGAATATTTGGATTTACTAGCTACACATGGCCTCCTACCAGCTCACACCCTTACTACTCATAATAAAACCTGCCTTGACCATGTATTCCTTAGCACTAAATCATCTGCTAAAACTATTGTCATCGATTCCACTATTACTGATCACAATGCCGTCTTAGTTACTCTTGATAAAGTGAAAATTGATCAGCAACCAAACATAAAGTCTCAAATAGACTCAAAGCTAGAATATCACCTGAAGAACATTGACTTATGTAATATTTATAAACATACAGATGCAAACATAGCCCTTGAATACTTTGTTAATTATTTAACTAGAGCACTAAAAATGAGTACCACTACATACGCTGTGCCACATCGTTTGAGAATCATCAAACCATGGATTACTCCGGGTATGCTGAGATGTATGAAAAATAGGGACAGAATGTACATAAAAGTTAAACGGTCCCCAAACAATGAAATATTAAAGATTACTTTTAAAAGGTACCGCAATTTTTGTAATTCTATAATAAAAAAACTGTCTCTCCGCGACCACGCTCGGTGCAAGACGAGCGAAACGTCGGAAACAAAAAGGTATTTATACCTTAAACTAGAGGACGCCAGCAGCTACGCCTGCAATTTTGTTTAATTTACCCGTTTTGGCCGATCCCGTGGGAATTTCGGGAATTCCCTTCTTAGTGCACCCCTACGGTGCTCAAGGAACATACACGCCAAATTTCAGCTTCCTGCGCCCAACAGTTTCGTCTGTAACGTGTCTGTCAGTCAGTCAGTAACGCAAGGATTTAATATATTAAGATAAGTTAATTGTACGCGATTAAGACCCGTTAATTTATTTTGTATGATGTATACAAATCGCGCAAGTTTAAAATCGATTATTGGAGCAGAGAGGTAAAAACTGAATATCAAAGAGATGAGTTAAACAAGGCTAAAACTAATCCTAAAATGATATGGGATATTATTAAGAAAGTTACTCACACAGAGAAAGCAACGACGTCAGCCACTGCCTTACTTAAAATTAAGGATACCATTGATGAATCTATTAATGAAGTTAATGTAACCTTTACCAATATAGGAATAGATTTGGCCAGTAGAAGCACTATAACTAACAATAACGATACACCACCCTATTCATCACATCCTCACTTATATTCTTGGAAACCGATGAGGCAGAGGTAGAGCGTATAATTCTAACATTGCGCATGCACTGTGCGATCGGGATTGATGGTATATCTGCCAGCCTCCTTAAGCAATACAGAACTACACTGATTCCTCCTCTAACTTAAATTCTCAACCTCTGTATACACCACGGTGATTTCCCAAATTTACTGAAGAGGGCAGTAGTTCATCCTATATACAAGTCTGGGGATAGAGACTGTGTCTTTAACTATCGACCTATCTCCGTGCTCCCAGCATTATCCAAAATTTTGGAGAAAATCATGAACAGTAGACTTAAAAACTTTCTTGATGTTAATAATATCTTGTCTAATAACCAGTATGGTTTCAGAAATCATATGTCAACCAATGATACTGTTCATGATCTCACCAATCATCTTGAGGAAGCATTGGATAACGGTGACAAATGCTTGGGCATTTTTCAGGATTTGGCGAAGGCATTTGACACGGTCTCTATTCCTTCACTATAAAAACTGGAAAGAATTGGTGTAAGAGACAAGCAGTTGAAGTTGTTTCAGAGCTATTTAACTGATCGAACCCAATGCGTAAAAAAAGGAGAGCACCTCAGCAATTATCTGCCAATCGAACATGGCGTGCCCCAAGGCAGCATACTGGGACCTAAACTTTTTCTAATTTATGTTAACGAGATGTGCAAAATAAAATTAGAACATGGCAGACTTTTTGCATTTGCTGATGATACATCCCTTATCTTTACGGGACGCACTTGGGAACAAGCATATAATGCAGCACAGATTGGTCTTGATAAAATAACCCATTGGCTTGCTCTAAACTCTCTGTCACTGAATGTGGAAAAAACTAAATATCTATAATTTAACATTAAAAAGTCATGGGTACCTTTGGACAATACAATATACTCTATTATTGCACACAAACACACATTGAATAACCATTGCACATGTGAGTGCCCGAAATTAAAAAACGCTACAGCCATAAGATATTAGGGTGTAATTTTGGATGATCGATTGAGTTTCGTACAACACATTGACTTATTGACGGGCCGAATTCGTAAACTTATCTTTGTATTTAAACACCTAAGACATGTGGCAGAGCCTGATATCCTCAAGCAGAGGCGGCTCGTGAAAGATTATATTGGGTGTTCACTTAAAAAGAAGATGAAACTGCTTACAATTTTTTTGTGAATGCTTTTACAATTAATAGTAAGGTGTGCTAAATCATCGATACCTACCTGAACCGTCCACGCAGTATCAACTCCGGCGCCACTAAACAAAATACACGGAAAACAAAACCGCTTCTTACTTCCTTCGCATTTTCGCAACCACATAACCAAAGCGTTTCATCATATTTGTCGTTTTCTAAAGTTTTTTCAAAGTTTTTTATCAAGTTCTAACTATCTATCTATATTGTCACGCCTGTCTCCCATTGAGGTAGGCAGAGACTATGGAACGCCACATGCTTCGGTTCAAACTTACCTCTTTCGCTTCCTCGATATTCATTAACCTCATCATGCATGCGCGTCGGTTATGGGTACTTTTAATTTGGCCCTTTTTTAATACGTCACCTATTTGATCGGCGTACGTCCGCCTAGGGCGTCCCCTACCGACATTTACATTCATTCTCGCACAATACACTCCTTTCGTATTTCTTCTTTCATCCATCCGTTTATAAAGTTTACGCTGTTATATTCCATATTAGTTACACAATTTAACTGTCTTTCTTAAACATATACACACAATCACACATACAATTAACAATATTTTAAACACCAATCCTTTTCTAATTACTAACGCACTTGCAGAGAAAAGTTTTGCTTTTGTTTACATTCAAATGATACCGGCAAAACACCATTAAAAAAAAACGGCGCACACGTTTTAATTTTTCTTCGTGACAAGTGGTCATATCATTTAGTCGGGTAATATATTCGCGCATGCGCACCTCGTCAAGCTAGCCAGGAGCGCCGCTCCGTATTTGCCTTATTTCTCATAAAAATCTTTTGTCTCACGCGCCCAGCGCATAGAACGCTCTCTCTTTCGCACTCATTACATTTCAGTATTAAGCGTTGTACTAAGCTTTCGTCAACGAAGAGCGCTGTTATGAGCGCTCCACTCAACAAAAATACCTATGTATGTTTCAAGAGTGTTGACAAAATTATGATAAACAGTTTAGTAGTCAAATACTTATTTGTAGATATGCATTATAGAAAAGAGAATAGGTGTGTATTAAAATATTGAGCATGTTTATAGAAAAAGTTTAAATGAGTTGTATACATATATTTTATAATTTTGGGAGTTCACTGCTCCAGCGCTCCTTTGAACGAGCCGCCACTGTCCTCAAGACGGTTTACTATGCTCTTTGCCAATCTTTGATAGGTTATTGTATCTCCTCTTGGGGTGGGGCACCCAAAAGCCATTTATTACGAGTGGAATGAGCACAGAGAGCAGTATTGAAAGTGTCCACTTTTAAACCATACCGACACCCTACCGGGGAACTATATGAATACTGTCAGGTCCTAACAGTAAGACAACTTTTTATTCAAAAAATTGTATTAAGACTGAGACGGTGGGTCTCAGGTAGGATGTCGGGGTTCGAGAGAAACACTGCTAGGCTGAACAGGTTCTTTATTATGTCTCACTACCGCTTACATACAGTATGACCGAACTAGGTAAGCACTGGCCTGAGCTGGCTGGAGTGTAGACTCCTGCTGCTCTCCTCGGCTCGCAGGGTAGCTGCTCGAAGGGTCGCCGATGAGCTGGCCAAGGTGCGCTGCGCAGGCAGCTCTGTGGTCGATGTTCAGGCTGAGCGGGTCTCAGGCGGTGCAGCCGATGTGGGTCGAGCGGTCAGGCTCAGGCGTCCGTGGCCTGGCTGTAGGAGCTCGTAGGCAGGAACGGAGGTTTGGGTGGCAGCTGGCTAGTAGCGGCACGGCGCCAGCAGCTCGTGGCTTGTAGCCCGTAGGAAGAACGTCAGCCCGTAGGAAGAACGTCAGGTGCAGTGAGCTCGTAGGGTGAACTGGAAACAGCATAGAGAATACACAACAACCGGTCAGGAACAGGCGGTCCCTAGATCGGCTGTTATGCTTAGGAGACACAGATACTACAGACAGAACATATAGGCACACAGACAACTAGAATATGCTTACCCCCAGCGGGACAGTAGATAGGAAGTAGAATGTAGAATAATCGCGAGGTGTAGCGGCAGCGTTCCGATGTCTAGGGAAAGTGACCATTCTACAACGCGCACCCATCTTATATAGATGTAGCCTATGACTCACAACTGCCTTTGGCTAGTGAATATGACCATATTTGGTAATATTGCGAACGATGTCTGGCTAAGCTGGCGTTAAGCGCCTGCGAGATATTATAACGCAATACGTGTAGTATTACGTTACAATACCCCGCTCTGTACAGCAGGATTTTTCGTGTCTAGACAAGAAAAATCCGTCTAACTAAGTCCTCCGAACTTCTGTAGACAGTGCTAAGTAGATAGTGACTATGAAACTCAAACTGCAGGTAGGTACAATGAAAGAATCTAGTTAGGTTAGGAATCAGTGTAGTTAATTAGTTTTAAATCTTTAATGTGCCAACTGCCAATAGATTTACCCGACGAATCCGCTAATTCGTATACTAGTGGTGACTTTTTAGCAATAATAGTACACTTGGTAAACTTGGGAGCCAGTTTTTTGCTAAATGATTTGTCGTATGTTCTTTTCCACACAGTATCACCCACGTTAAACCCAGCCGGTTTACGACGTAAGTTGTATGTGTGTGTATATAAAGTACCATTGTTTTGGTGTTTACGTGCGACGCAAGTATCACACGAAGATATAAACTTAATAATGTCAGCGTGCATACCAGGCCAATAATAACGCTGCGCTAAACGTTTATACGTTTTAAAGATACCTAAATGACCCGCAGCGAGTTCCGAATGGTATTCTTTAATGGCGGTATTTCTATCCGAGGTATGTAGGACCTCTTTCCAATCGAATATTTTCCGAAGTGTACATTTCGATACCATATATCGATATAATTTATCATTTTTGATAGTATAGTTAGGGAAAGATGTAGGTGAGTTTTGACAGCCATTGTACATTGTAGTATACCACTGATCCGAGGTTATAGTAGTCGCGTTATCAGTGTTAGTATCAATAGCTGACACGGTAGCATTAACTTTATTAGGCAAGGAATTACTACGAGAGTAATTATTAGATAAAGGAACAGAGTTAATATAGTTTGGTAACAATTTAAATCTTTTCCAGAAGTCAATACCTAAAATTAACGAACTAGTGACTTCTGGAATTACGTACGCTTTAAAGTTATAAGTTTTATTTTTAAAAGTGGTGGGTAGGTTGATATAGCCGATCGGTGTCAAACGATGACCACCCGCCGATCGAAGAAATAAAGTAGGGTTGTCACACTTATTCAAAGGGAGATTAGTTTTAGAAATAAGTTTTATATGAGAATGATTGCCCAATATAGTCACGGCAGAACCTGAGTCAAGTAAACCAGTAAGGGGTAGATTCTTAATGGTTACATTAACATAGGGTCGAAAATCAGTATTAGGTTTTTGATCTCGGGTCGCAGCCACAGAATGACTAGAAAAATACACTTTTAGAGTGTTCAGCCAATTTTTCCAGTCTTCCTTGTCAAAATATTTAGGTTTAGAAGATGTACAAACGGTAGAGTTTGTCATCTTATTTGACGAACGACGATCCGAATAAATTAGTTTTTTTGAAAATGATTTATTTTTACAGGTAGGACAATTTACAAATGTGACATCCCTAAGGCCACACTTAAAACATATCGGATAACGTTCTCGCTTGCACGTCCCTAGTGAGTGATCAGTTGAACGACATCGCGGACAAAACACACACATCTTATTAGTTATTTTTGTAGGAACAGCTGATTTAGATATCATGTTGACATTATAGTGTTGCGGGTTAGGCACAGGTGTATCGTTCGGTTCGACATTTATAGATGCGACAGAAGCGTAGTTTTTTAGTTTAGACGGTTTATAGTACTGTGAATTATTATAGTGACCGTGCGTGTCCTTTTTATTTATGTAAGCTAAATCAGGTGCTACTGTGTTAGACGTAGGGTAACTAGGTTCGTGAAATTGTGCACTTAAACACTGGAACCTCTCATAGTTTAGACATAGTGTTTTTAGAGTGTCTATAGTGTCTATAGCCGTAGTACATGAAGCTAGTACTGTTGAATAACACGGTCTAATATTGTGAAGCAATATATTTAATTTTTCATGTTCGGTTAGTACCGTGTTCGGTGACAATCGCGCAAAAAGTTGGAACATAATTGATAAGTAGATGATTATACCCTCAGTTTGTCCTTGAGTACGATTACGAATCTCGGCTAAAAGTTTATAATCATAGTCGTACGGTGTGAAATCAGCTGTGAGTTTAGTAGCTAGTTCGTCCCATGTAGAAATGGAATCTTTAACACCGCGAAACCAGTGTAACGCATTACCCGTAAAAATTTCGGACGCGTAATCGAATAATCTATTGGCAGGTAGATTTCTAACCGTCCTAAATTCCGTCACGCGTTGTAGAAATTCGCGAACGCAGCCTGTCCCGTCGAATTTGAGTTTCGATAGTTCGCCAACCCTCAAATGCTCACAGTGGACAGTTACCGGAGTCGACGCTGCCTGTCCAGGGGTTGAATCCGTGCAAGTCATCGTGACTCCGACTTCCGCCGACGGAACATTCGAGTGTTCTATCTTAGATAGCTCTGCCGACAGCATCCGAAAGCGTTCAGTCAGGTCGGATATTTTCTTGCCGTATTTAGGTTCGGATTTGTCTAATCTGCCCAATCTGTGGTAGATCTGGTTGTGCAAAGCCGTAGTTCGCTTCGCCAAGTTGTGGTCGTATAATTCCTTAAGGGAAGAGATTCGCGAATCTAAATCGGTAACTGACAGGCTAGCTCCCTTGAAGTCGTCTGCTATGTCTAGGCCTGACTCTAGGATTTCGTCATTCGGAATCAGCTCGAGTAGTTTAGGTAGCTGCTTCCGTAAACCTAAAACAGAGGTAGCCGGCTCCTCTCCGCGAATAGCGACCTCGTAGGCCAATTCATTCTTATTAAGTAGAAAGTACTTGATAGGGTTAGTGCTCATGATGATATAAAATAAGTATGATAGAAAAGAACGTAAGCATATTACAGCCCTCCGTGTGCAATAGTTCTGCTTTACAAAGAAACTACGACGATTCGGTGTAAAAATGTAGACAATAGATAGTGACTTGCAAAAATAAAAAACGGTTATTTCAAATTGCGAACAGTTACGTAGGGAATCGGTAGTTGAAATTTGAATAAGACAATAGTAAGATAACACATAATAGGTATACAAGAATAGAAATTAAAGATAGACAGCAATACACAGATACACACAAGTTAGATATTACGTACCAGTTCGCTGATGTCTGCACCTCCTCGTTTACAAGGACTGACCTCCTAAACAAGAACAACTGCAGTAATTGGAAGTGAGACAAATAGAGTTGGGCGCCACTGAGACGGTGGGTCTCAGGTAGGATGTCGGGGTTCGAGAGAAACACTGCTAGGCTGAACAGGTTCTTTATTATGTCTCACTACCGCTTACATACAGTATGACCGAACTAGGTAAGCACTGGCCTGAGCTGGCTGGAGTGTAGACTCCTGCTGCTCTCCTCGGCTCGCAGGGTAGCTGCTCGAAGGGTCGCCGATGAGCTGGCCAAGGTGCGCTGCGCAGGCAGCTCTGTGGTCGATGTTCAGGCTGAGCGGGTCTCAGGCGGTGCAGCCGATGTGGGTCGAGCGGTCAGGCTCAGGCGTCCGTGGCCTGGCTGTAGGAGCTCGTAGGCAGGAACGGAGGTTTGGGTGGCAGCTGGCTAGTAGCGGCACGGCGCCAGCAGCTCGTGGCTTGTAGCCCGTAGGAAGAACGTCAGCCCGTAGGAAGAACGTCAGGTGCAGTGAGCTCGTAGGGTGAACTGGAAACAGCATAGAGAATACACAACAACCGGTCAGGAACAGGCGGTCCCTAGATCGGCTGTTATGCTTAGGAGACACAGATACTACAGACAGAACATATAGGCACACAGACAACTAGAATATGCTTACCCCCAGCGGGACAGTAGATAGGAAGTAGAATGTAGAATAATCGCGAGGTGTAGCGGCAGCGTTCCGATGTCTAGGGAAAGTGACCATTCTACAACGCGCACCCATCTTATATAGATGTAGCCTATGACTCACAACTGCCTTTGGCTAGTG
Source organism: Euclidia mi (assembly GCA_944739405.2). Taxonomy (NCBI): domain Eukaryota; kingdom Metazoa; phylum Arthropoda; class Insecta; order Lepidoptera; family Erebidae; genus Euclidia; species Euclidia mi. Next base: position 38,117,906 of record OX123205.2, on the reverse strand, counting down.
AATATGACCATATTTGGTAATATTGCGAACGATGTCTGGCTAAGCTGGCGTTAAGCGCCTGCGAGATATTATAACGCAATACGTGTAGTATTACGTTACAAGACAACACTCATACCTCTCCAAATCCGGCCATTCTACCTCATCTTCTTCTCAACAGCCAAATACTCGCAGACATAAATTCCCACTTGATGCGACCCGTAGAACTTCATTCAGCCAACGGTTTTTCTGCTTTGTTGGACGTTTTCTTTACAATAAATTAAATAAAGTACTAACAATAGTTTACTATAACAAACATGACTGCAAAACCATCATAAGTGAATGGCTTCAAAAACTATAATATGACGAGACGGAGAATCTACTCCACCTCACCATTTAACACACACATAAACACACACACACACGCACACACACACACACACACACACACACACACACACACACACACACACACGCACGGGCACACACGCACGGACACACACGCACGGACACACACACACGCACAGACACGCGCACACACACACACACACACACTTAAATGCAAGACACACACTAAGTGCTAAAGGCAAATATTATGCTTAAATTAGTTTATTACTTTTTATTTGTTAAATTTAATTCTTTACTATTGTTGTTTATTGTAGTGTCTCAGTAATTATGTAAGTTGTTTAACCATGTCATCGGAAGGATGCTGGTACTTAAGGCTCAGGTTTTCCTATTTTAAGTACCAGCCGCACATAAATAGTAGCAACTTCATGTGTTGATAATATAAATGTGTCTCATAATTGTAGTAACTTGTGAAACAATAAATAAATTTATTATTTATTTATTTAATTAAAAAGAATAAGCTATTTGTTAGTTTTAAAGATTTTCATACAGGTTCCTCGTTGGTCTCGCGGCATAAATGCGCGTGTGATTGGGAGGTCTCGGGTTCGATCCCGAGTTGGGAAAAGAGTTATTGGGTTTTTCCGTTAGGAAATTCTCAGTAGCAGCAGAGTCTGGTAATGCGCCCTGTACGGCAATAGTCTCGCTGCCTAATACGTGGGACTAAAATAAATCTGGTGAAATGTGGGTGTCATATTTACACCTCTGCCTACCCCTTCGGGGAAACAGGCGTGAGACTATAAATAAATCAAAATAAAAATAAATATTTCCAATATAATAATATAGGCAAGGTAAAGGCGATACAGGCAAGGCAAGGCGATAGCCGAGTGGATATACCAACAGACTGCCATGCAGAGGGTATCGGGTTCGAATCCACGGTGCGCACTAATGACTTTTCGGAGTTATGTGCGTATTGAATTGTTAATTATCGCTTGTCCCGTGCCTACCGGTTGTCATGAAGATCTTTGACAGTTGTTACATCAGTACCTTCTAAATAAACTGACACTAGTCTAAACCATGGAATATCGCTATCCCTTCGGCTTGCAGAAGTCAAACAGGCAGTCGCTCTGTGGAAAAGCTAATATTCAGCCAAATCTGGTTAGACTAGTAAGCGGACCCCAGATTGAAACTGGGATAACGCTAAGAGAAAGAAGAAGGCAAGGTACAGGTAAAATATTGTTTTTTTTTAAAAAGCCTCCAAGAACTCATGATCAGCAGTCATATGCATTAGAACACACAAGGAATTTAAGTAATGCAACACATCAGTGAACATGAAGATTGTTTTAACAAGAGATTTCTAAACATGAATTTCTATATTAAACATAAATAAATGCATTGTCTTACGTGATAGGTGCAGGGACGGAATTGCATCTCTGCTCAATCGCCTGCTAGCAGTGTAGTATTTAGGTTCAAAGTGTGTGTGGCAAATTCTTCCATTCTTAAAGATAGATGTAGGATCCACCACTAAAACATTACCACCAATTGCATATATCCATCTATTGAACCTGTCCATCTCTTGTTCTGGATTGGGGAACACATGCAGGGTATAATCTGGACCTGCAATTAGACCAAAATATTTTCTCATGACATTTACATAATTTACAAGGAACATGTATTATTGTATTACAAAACTAGTTAATGTTATTGTAGCTGAGCCAACAGACATTGTACCTATTAACCCCCCACGTGATTACAGCACGCAATGTCGTGCTCTAATTTTGGTGGTCCGAAGTGTTTGAGGCACGCACGGTCGTGCTCAATTAAAACTCGTTCTATTGGTCGCGGTTTTTTCACGTTTTGTTGTACTTAAACCAAGAAACGAAAGTAGCAACTATTAGAATAGTTCATATTCTATGCAACTAAATCGTTTTAGAAGGTTGAGGGAAACGAAACGCGCCAAAAAATATTGAAATATAATTATCTGTGTCTCAGTTGCGAAAGCGTCCGCCATTGTTGTGTTTTGTTCCGTGATCTTTATAATAAAAGTTGTTTTGTGGAAGAAACCGGTGAATATTTTATAAAGATACTTATAAAGATTTACTCAGAAAGAAATAAATATTAATTGTGAAGTGACATTATTTGTGACAAAGACAAGAAATACAGTGATAAAAGGCAAAAACTTTTTAGAAGGGCTATTTCTACTCTTGAAACTCGCTATTTTCGTAATGATAAATATTCTTTTAATAGTTATGAAAGACATAAAAGCACCCAGATTATTTATCTGAAAATATATTTTAGCAACTAAATACTAGCATTGTTGTACATTTTCAGTGTTATCGTGTTTCAAATGGTAAATAATTCACAGCCACAGTGTTCATAACAGTAACATGGCTGCCTGGCACGGCGAACTTTTTGTTACGCGTTTGGATTATAATTTTTTTTGTGGTGTTAGATTCGTTTGTTACAAATAAATAATGTATTGTGTGAAAACCTAAAGGTATATGTGATAATGTTTTTGTGTTTATGAACCAAACAAGTAATGAAATTCATTAATATTTGATGAAATGTTTGTGTGAACGAGTGAAAAAAAACAAACCTCTAAGTTTGTAAGCTTGTTTTGCCAGAAAAGTGAGTATTTAGAAGTAATTCATGTTATTATTATGATAGCTGATTTTATAACCAACACAATGATATGCAATTTATGTGATATAATTATATTAAGGTGTCATAATAAAAAAAAATTCCGGTAACCTATGCCAATGAAAATTTGCAGCAACGTGACCTTTCGCACTTGTGGCACTTTGCCTTTAGTTTGATAGCACCTCAAGGGTTAAAAGGCTCAAGTGGCTATTCACAAGAATATAGATTCAAAGTAGTTTTTGAGTCAGAGAAATCAAACTGGGGCACTCACAATAATCTTTGAGAAAGAAAGTGACTAAATTAAGATACTAATTATTAAGTTTATTGTACTGGTACTTCCTGTGTTAGTTGTGGTTGCCTATAACAGAATGAGCACAAGGCATGTATTATTGTAACATCTTTTATTGTGTAAGAATTGTGTTTCATTTGTTGGCAATCCTTATAAATAAATAAAAAAATAAAAGATTCGATAAATAACAGTTTATTTTAATGCATAATGTTTGTTAATTTTAATAAGTATAGTGTACTTAGATGTAACATGTAATGTATTACACACATACATAAGTGACATAGGCTGTTAAATCACTTTTTTATTGTGAATTAAATGTACCTATATGATTGAAATCCCACAGTAAATATACATAATTATGTAAGATTCCTTAACCAGTGCACTAAACTACCTTTAAGTTAGATATAAACTGACACTAATATAAAAACATAAAACTTGAGTGATGTGAGCTCTTGTATACTCAAGTCAATTGTTTAGGTTTCATTCCGTCACACGTTATTATCACAAAAATTTGCAAGAAAGCACTTATACCTAGTTTGGTAGGTTACCTACTAAATGTAAATCAAATAATAAAAAAAGTAAGTAGTAAGGTTGTGCAGAATATTGTTATAAGTATTATGTACATAAGGTATTGCACTATTGTTATATATATGGTATATTGTGGGTTATAAAAGTACTTACGAGTGTTTTTACAGCTCAACACACAACACTTGCTTGCATTCATGTTGTTTGACAACACAGTAGAAATTTGTTTCACAACAAAAACAACAGGCTGGGTTTGCGTGCAAGGGTCTGTCAGATAAAGCGAAGCCGTCGAAATCGAATATTTTGCCAGGTCAACGTTGAGAAGCAGAATCGTCAAAGTCCAAACAAGCCAAGTCGTCAGTAAAAATCCACGAAATAATAAATTAATAAGAGCGCACCCATTTACCCGGGAAGAGAAAAACGGAAACGGAACGGAATAATATATTTCTTTCAAACTTGACATTTAATTTTACGTCAGATAGGTATTTGCGTTCCATATCCATAAATTTTCATAACTCTAAAGGCGCACGCAAACTGTTCGGACGCGACTTAAGGCGCACGCAAACTGTTCGGACGCGACTTAAGGCGCACGCAAACTGTTCGGACGCGACTTACTGTCGCGACAGTAAGTCGCGACACATAGTGTGCACACCCTTTCGGACGCGGCTTTCTGTCGCGTCCGCGTCCGATACAACCATAGACACGCCATGCTGTCTATGCGATACACTATGGCTAGGTAGGAGCTTATTTTCTTAATTCAGGGCACTAGCAGTTAGCACTATTAGATTATATTATTGGTAGATCTTGAAGTAAAGCAGAACTGTTGAATTGAAAGTGAATTTAACATTTTTTGACTATATTCGGTATAAAATCAATATTAAGGCCGTACCATGGACAATATACGGATGACAGTAAACGTCCGCGGACGTTTGTAAACGTCCGCGGACGTTTGCTGTCATTTTCCCAGATTGCTATCGGACGTCTGAACGCTCAAGGTCACGTCCGCGACAGACGTCCGATAGTGTGCACACTTGAATGGATTTTCCTTGTCCAGATACCCTTCTGTCGCGACCGTAAGTCGCGACAGTAAGTCGCGACAGATAGTTTGTGCGGGCCTTTACTGTCGCGACAGTAAGTCGCGACACATAGTGTGCACACCCTTTCGGACGCGGCTTTCTGTCGCGTCCGCGTCCGATACAACCATAGACACGCCATGCTGTCTATGCGATACACTATGGCTAGGTAGGAGCATATTTTCTTAATTCAAGGCACTAGCAGTTAGCACTATTAGATTATATTATTGGTAGATCTTGAAGTAAAGCAGAACTGTTGAATTGAAAGTGAATTTAACATTTTTTTACTATATTCGGTATAAAATAACTATTAAGGCCATACCATGGACAATATACGGATGACAGTAAACGTCCGCGGACGTTTGTAAACGTCCGCGGACGTTAACTGTCATTTTCCCAGATTGCTATCGGACGTCTGAACGCTCAAGGTCACACTTGAATGGATTTTCCTTGTCCAGATACCCTTCTGTCGCGACAGTAAGTCGCGACAGATAGTTTGTGCGGGCCTTTACTGTCGCGACAGAAGGGTATCTGGACAAGGAAAATCCATTCAAGTGTGCACACTATCGGACGTCTGTCGCGGACGTGACCTTGAGCGTTCAGACGTCCGATAGCAATCTGGGAAAATGATAGTTAACGTCCGCGGACGTTTACTGTCATCCGTATATTGTCCATGGTATGGCCTTAATAGTTATTTTATACCGAATATAGTCAAAAAATGTTAAATTCACTTTCAATTCAACAGTTCTGCTTTACTTCAAGATCTACCAATAATATAATCTAATAGTGCTAACTGCTAGTGCCCTGAATTAAGAAAATATGCTCCTACCTAGCCATAGTGTATCGCATAGACAGCATGGCGTGTCTATGGTTGTATCGGACGCGGACGCGACAGAAAGCCGCGTCCGAAAGGGTGTGCACACTATGTGTCGCGACTTACTGTCGCGACAGTAAGTCGCGTCCGAACAGTTTGCGTGCGCCTTAAAGGCCCGCACAAACTATCTGTCGCGACTTACTGTCGCGACTTACTGTCGCGACTTACTGTCGCGACTTACTGTCGCGACAGAAGGGTATCTGGACAAGGAAAATCCATTCAAGTGTGCACACTATCGGACGTCTGTCGCGGACGTGACCTTGAGCGTTCAGACGTCCGATAGCTATCTGGGAAAATGACAGCAAACGTCCGCGGACGTTTACAAACGTCCGCGGACGTTTTCTGTCATCCGTATATTGTCCATGGTATGGCCTTAATAGTTATTTTATACCGAATATAGTCAAAAACTGTTAAATTCACTTTCAATTCAACAGTTCTGCTTTACTTCAAGATCTACCAATAATATAATCTAATAGTGCTAACTGCTAGTGCCCTGAATTAAGAAAATATGCTCCTACCTAGCCATAGTGTATCGCGACTTACTGTCGCCACACATAGTGTGCACACCCTTTCGGACGCGGCTTTCTGTCGCGTCCGCGTCCGATACAACCATAGACACACCATGCTGTCTATGCGATACACTATGGCTAGGTAGGAGCTTATTTTCTTAATTCAGGGCACTAGCAGTTAGCACTATTAGATTATATTATTGGTAGATCTTGAAGTAAAGCAGAACTGTTGAATTGAAAGTGAATTTAACATTTTTTGACTATATTCTGTATAAAATCAATATTAAGGCCGTACCATGGACAATATACGGATGACAGTAAACGTCCGCGGACGTTTGTAAACGTCCGCGGACGTTTGCTGTCATTTTCCCAGATTGCTTTCGGATGTCTGAACGCTCAAGGTCACGTCCGCGACAGACGTCCGATAGTGTGCACACTTGAATGGATTTTCCTTGTCCAGATACCCTTCTGTCGCGACCGTAAGTCGCGACAGTAAGTCGCGACAGATAGTTTGTGCGGGTCTTTAAGGCGCACGCAAACTGTTCGGACGCGACTTACTGTCGCGACAGTAAGTCGCGACACATAGTGTGCACACCCTTTCGGACGCGGCTTTCTGTCGCGTCCGCGTCCGATACAACCATAGACACGCCATGCTGTCTATGCGATACACTATGGCTAGGTAGGAGCATATTTTCTTAATTCAAGGCACTAGCAGTTAGCACTATTAGATTATATTATTGGTAGATCTTGAAGTAAAGCAGAACTGTTGAATTGAAAGTGAATTTAACATTTTTTTACTATATTCGGTATAAAATAACTATTAAGGCCATACCATGGACAATATACGGATGACAGTAAACGTCCGCGGACGTTTGTAAACGTCCGCGGACGTTAACTGTCATTTTCCCAGATTGCTATCGGACGTCTGAACGCTCAAGGTCACACTTGAATGGATTTTCCTTGTCCAGATACCCTTCTGTCGCGACAGTAAGTCGCGACAGATAGTTTGTGCGGGCCTTTACTGTCGCGACAGAAGGGTATCTGGACAAGGAAAATCCATTCAAGTGTGCACACTATCGGACGTCTGTCGCGGACGTGACCTTGAGCGTTCAGACGTCCGATAGCAATCTGGGAAAATGATAGTTAACGTCCGCGGACGTTTACTGTCATCCGTATATTGTCCATGGTATGGCCTTAATAGTTATTTTATACCGAATATAGTCAAAAAATGTTAAATTCACTTTCAATTCAACAGTTCTGCTTTACTTCAAGATCTACCAATAATATAATCTAATAGTGCTAACTGCTAGTGCCCTGAATTAAGAAAATATGCTCCTACCTAGCCATAGTGTATCGCATAGACAGCATGGCGTGTCTATGGTTGTATCGGACGCGGACGCGACAGAAAGCCGCGTCCGAAAGGGTGTGCACACTATGTGTCGCGACTTACTGTCGCGACAGTAAGTCGCGTCCGAACAGTTTGCGTGCGCCTTAAAGGCCCGCACAAACTATCTGTCGCGACTTACTGTCGCGACTTACTGTCGCGACTTACTGTCGCGACTTACTGTCGCGACAGAAGGGTATCTGGACAAGGAAAATCCATTCAAGTGTGCACACTATCGGACGTCTGTCGCGGACGTGACCTTGAGCGTTCAGACGTCCGATAGCTATCTGGGAAAATGACAGCAAACGTCCGCGGACGTTTACAAACGTCCGCGGACGTTTTCTGTCATCCGTATATTGTCCATGGTATGGCCTTAATAGTTATTTTATACCGAATATAGTCAAAAACTGTTAAATTCACTTTCAATTCAACAGTTCTGCTTTACTTCAAGATCTACCAATAATATAATCTAATAGTGCTAACTGCTAGTGCCCTGAATTAAGAAAATATGCTCCTACCTAGCCATAGTGTATCGCGACTTACTGTCGCCACACATAGTGTGCACACCCTTTCGGACGCGGCTTTCTGTCGCGTCCGCGTCCGATACAACCATAGACACACCATGCTGTCTATGCGATACACTATGGCTAGGTAGGAGCATATTTTCTTAATTCAGGGCACTAGCAGTTAGCACTATTAGATTATATTATTGGTAGATCTTGAAGTAAAGCAGAACTGTTGAATTGAAAGTGAATTCAACATTTTTTGACTATATTCGGTATAAAATAACTATTAAGGCCATACCATGGACAATATACGAATGACAGTAAACGTCCGCGGACGTTTGTAAACGTCCGCGGACGTTAACTGTCATTTTCCCAGATTGCTATCGGACGTCTGAACGCTCAAGGTCACGTCCGCGACAGACGTCCGATAGTGTGCACACTTGAATGGATTTTCCTTGTACAGATACCCTTCTGTCGCGACAGTAAGTCGCGACAGATAGTTTGTGAGCGCCTTTACTGTCGCGACAGTAAGTCGCGACACATAGTGTGCAACACCCTTTCGGACGCGGCTTTCTGTCGCGTCCGCGTACGATACAACCATAGACACGCCATGCTGTCTATGCGATACACTATGGCTAGGTAGGAGCATATTTTCTTAATTCAGGGCACTAGCAGTTAGCACTATTATATTATATTATTGGTAGATCATGAAGTAAAGCAGAACTGTTGAATTGAAAGTGAATTTAACATTTTTTGACTATATTCGGTATAAAATAACTATTAAGGCCATACCACGGACAATATACGGATGACAGTAAACGTCCGCGGACGTTAACTGTCATTTTCCCAGATTGCTATCGGACGTCTGAACGCTCAAGGTCACGTCCGCGACAGACGTCCGATAGTGTGCACACTTGAATGGATTTTCCTTGTCCAGATACCCTTCTGTCGCGACAGTAAGTCGCGACAGTAAGTCGCGACAGATAGTTTGTGCGGGCCTTAAGGCTAACTGAGGCTCCAGTCAGGTACACAATGGCCCATGATGGGCCACTGCAGGCCATCGCCGTTGTATACACAGGGCTACATACCAAACTGCTAAACCAGTATAAACTGATCGTTTAATGTGCGGAAAGATCATACAAAGCGAGACAATGATAAACTGGTTTTGTTAAACAATGTGTAGCCGGGTGTACACGGGGTACGGCGATGGCCTGCAGTGGCCCATCATGGACCATTGTGTACACGGGGTGATGGTATACAGTGGTGGGCAATAAATTGTCAATCGTGGCGCGCAATTGGGATGATGTCGGTTTTTTGGGCACACTTCAAAGGAATCGTGGCGTAGCGTGGCCTGTGGTGTTCACACAATGGCCCATTGTTTAGTTCCTCACCGACCGAATTATTCCCAGTAGTCCCCTCTAGCCCTGTCCCCCGGGGTGACAGATGGCAATTGTTTTCCCAGTTGTCACCGGGGTGACAATTTACGTGCCATCTGTTCCCTTTGAATGTTGACTAGAGGGGACAAATGGGAAGTCTTTTTCTCAGTTGTCACCGGGGGGGTGAAAATTGCTACTATTCCTGCCCAGAAAAATGTAATTACCCTAGATTTCAGCTTTTTATTTTTTATGCTACATATAATCAAATAAAAAAATTAACACAATTTCAACAAGCTTACAACATTAGAAAAATATTAACTATTAAGTAAATTGTGTTATCCTAATATAAATTTATTTTGTTATTTAAATAAATCTGCCCAACATTAAGTAAATAAATAAAAATGTCAAAAAAGTTATATAGAATCAAATAAAAAAATATCAACATTATGTTTAATTAATAGGTACAATCACAGATTATTAATTTGTATTAACACCAATCGTTTTTTATTTTATATACCAAATTTTTACATATTGCGCAATTCATTTTGTACGGCAACACGATGTGTATACAACGATGATTTGACAGATTTAAAACTTGGTATTTGAGCAATAAGTTGCAGTCCTCTATTTTCGCACGAAGCTACCATATCATTATAAGTTTGAGGAACTGCTGGGTAATTTTGTGTAGTCAAATCTTGCTTGCATCGGTAGAGGTGTTCGTCGATTTCGTTTTTGGCAAAGTTGGGTGTGCATGTGTGAGCAGTTTTATCTACAATATTTCCGTCCTGAAAAGTAAAAATTCTTTCGATAGCTTCTTATATAACTAACTAGCTGTTGGCCGCGACATCGTCCGCGTGTTCCCTAACTAAAATGTATCCTATGTCCTTAGTGGTTACTGTATGTGACTGCCACGCTGAAGGTCGCGGGTTCGATTCTCGCACAAGTCAAACATTTGCGAGCATAAACATGGTTGTTTGACTTGGTCTGGATGTTTCTATGTATAATATGTATGTATTTACAAAAAAAAATTTACTTAAGTATGTTTATCAGTTGTCTAGTACCCATAGTACAAGCTCTGCTTAGTATGGGACCAGATGGCGTTGTGTGAATGTGTAAAAATAACTATATATAGATTACAATCAAGTTATCGTATACCTACTTACTAATAAACGTTCACCCCGTACCTATCAACCTAATTAACAAGTTATTACTTCATACTTTCTAATAGAAGGCAGTAAAAGAAACTGTACATTGAATATATTTACAAAATAATGTTATGCTAGGAATCAGTAATCGAACAGAAAAAAATAATTCTGTCTGTTTGTACACGCTAATCTCGACGGATTTGAATGAAACTTTTTTTTATTAATTGCTATTAGGTCAGGTGACATATAAGCTAAAATTTATTTTGGAAAGTGCAACTTCTGATGCAGAACCACAACAGCCCAGCGTAACTATAAGACATAAAAATTGCGGTGTGGGAGACAACATTTCATACATACATACATACATACATAGACTCACGCCTGTTTCCCCGAAGGGGTAGGCAGAGGCATATTAAACGCCCACTTTTCGCCAGTGTTTTGATCCCACGTAATAGGTGGCGAGCCTATTGCCGCTTATTGGGACATTTTGTTTGCCAGAGCCTCGTCCGTTGATTGGCAGGTGCACCACTTGCAGGTGAGGTTGGCTTGGGACCCTAAGCTCTGGGTGGAAACCCTAAGCACCCAATTTCACATGATGAGCATTTTTTGATAAGCGATTAAAATTTGAAGATCTCCAACATCTGATGTGGAAATCAAAGAGTCCAGCTACACTATAACATACAGGCTTGCCTTTTTAGCAAAATTTGTTCAGTCTAATGAGCATTTTTTGTTGACTTATCGAAGATCTGAAACATCTGATGATGAACTATATGAATCCATCTGCACTATTCCACAACTACTGCTAAGCCATCAAGTCTGAAGACTTGACGGCTTAGCAGTAGTTGTCCAGTATGACAAGGATTTTCTGTTGAAAGATCAATATTTATAATTAACTAGAGGACGCCAGCGGCTACGCCTGCAATTTTTTGAAATTTACCTTTTTGGCCGATCCCGTGGGAATTTCGGGAAATCCCTTCTTAGTGCTCCCCTACGGTCCCCAAGGAACATACATGCCAAATTTCAGCTTCCTGCGCCTAATAGTTTCGGCTGTAGCGTGTCTGTCATTCAGTCAGTAACGAAAGGATTTTATATATTAAGATTATTAGATCAATCAAAGACCCGAGGAAGGACACAGGATAGTTTTTATCGCGATAACTTACATCCACGCAGGCGGAGCCACGGGCGACAGCTAGTATATATTTTTTTTTATTTATAGTCTCATGCCTGTTTCCCCGAAGGGATAGGCAGAGGTGTAAATATTAAACCCACATTTCGCCATGATTTTTTAGGTCCTACGTAATAGAGGGCGAGCCGATTGCCGTTACCGGGCATATCATCAGACGCCGGGCTGCTACTGAGTATTGGGAAAAACCCAATAACGCTTTTGCTTTGGATTCTTTCTTCCTATGCTTTGTGTAAATATTTTACCATATGTCTTCTTGCTGATGGAATTTGTGTGTCTCATTAGTAGCTATTATTTTCAACAAAATGCTTTCTATTTATATACATGCTACCTTATAATTACACTCAGTTATGTTACTCACATTATATTATACTCAGCTATAACTATAATATTAATGCCATATCAGTATACACACAAGTCAACACACAAAACGTATTCTATTAACATAAATCTAAAACATATATATAATATTTACGGAATCTATTTAACAGTTTATTTACATATTATGCCTACTACTATCAATTATAACTATTACACAAACAAAGCTAAACTATATCTTCTTTATACACTATACATACAAAAATTTACCTTCCAGACACAAAATGAAAAATAGCAAGTGCTTAAAGTTTGGTTTATTCAATGCCGGCTCCTTTGCAACCAATCAAGACGAATTTTTAATCTCTATGGACCGGCATGCTGTTGACATACTAGCGGTTAATGAGACATGGCTGCGACCGGGTGAAGATGGACGCGCTCCCTGTGTGCCAGGCTACAAGCTCAACCATATTCCAAGACCAAATAGCATAAAGTCCGGACGAGGCGGAGGTGTAGCTTTTTACATCAGGACAGGTATCAATGCGCGAAAGAAACCCCATCCCGAACATCCGGACATCGAGCAATTGTGGCTGTCTACAACAGTCAATGGCCAGAGGCTATTTATTGGTACAGCATACCGTCCACCCTGGTTCAACATTGACAGGTTCTTTGAGGGACTAACAGAAAGTATTAGCTCATTGGCCCCTTATGATAGTGTGATACTTTTAGGAGACTCCAACATAAATATGTTAGATATTAGTAATTCGAAAGCAAGAGCTATTAACGAGTTTTTATGTACTCTTAATCTGAGACAGGTTGTGCCAACAGCAACACACTATGTGGGAGACAGCAGTACACTTATAGATGATATATGTACTGACATAAGTGTACAAAACATTGTGGTAGACACCAATAGTGACCTTGGTCATCACGCATTTATCACTTGTGAGTCACTGTTTAAAAAATCAAAACCTTGCCCAAAAACGATCGTGTACCGCCCTATTAAAGATATATTGGAAGAGTACTTCCTGCCTGATTTAGCCTCAATTCCATGGTCCAGTATCAGTACCATGGGTGATGTCAACTGTATGGTCTCTACTTTTAATCACTGGATCCAGGTTTTGTACGATTTACATGCTCCAATCAAAACATTGGTTGTTAAGACAAGACCTACACCCTGGATTACACCCAATGTTCGACTTTTATTTAAGCTGAGAGATGAAGCCAGAGAAAAATTTCATAGGTTAAGTAATGATCAGAACAAAAAACAGTACGACTTAGACTTAAAACATCAGGCCACTTTTGCCCTTAACTCAGAAAAACAAGCATTTTTCACAAAATACATCAACAATAACTTTCATAATCCAAAACAGCTATGGAAGAATTTAAAAGCCGACATACTACCGGACCACTCAGAAAGATCCCTACCCAAAACTTTTGACGACCCTGATGCAATAAATATAGCTTTTTTGGATGTACCTGGAGAGTGCAAGGTAGACATCTCACAGCTGTCATATCTGGAACATCACAGGCATGGACTAGCCACCTTTAAATTACAGCCAGTGTCAAGAGAAACTATTGTGCAAATTATGAAAACTATAGGCACAAACGCTCAAGGGATTGATCGTATTAGTATGGACATGATCTCCCTAACATAGCCAGCCACTGCGCAGACCATAACAGACATAGTTAACAGATCCATTCTCACTAACACCTTCCCTGCATTGTGGCGCTGTGCAGTGGTGCGGCCCATCCCAAAGACCAGCAGTCCACAGTCTGTGAGAGATCTGCGCCCTATTAGTATACTGCCATGTCTATCCAAGTTACTGGAGAGAGTAGTATACATTCAAGTTATGTCATATCTAGAGGACAACAACATCCTCCCCGACTTACAGTCGGGTTTCCGTAAGAGAAGGGGTACTACTACGGCATTGTGTGATGTTGTGGGCAATATACTGGAGGCTCGGGATAGGGGGGAGGGTACAATATTGGTCATGTTAGACTACTCCAGGGCTTTCGACTCGATTGACCGGACCTTGCTGCTTTCGAAGCTCTCTTTCTATGGATTTTCAGTGGGAACAGTGAAGTGGTTTGACAGCTACCTGTCAAACAGAACCCAAATTGTGGAGATTCATGGCAGTATGGGGGCTTCGGAACCGCGTCTTGTTGATAGAGGAGTGCCGCAGGGATCAATACTTGGGCCTCTTTTATATTTAATTTACAGTGCTGATGTGGTACAGTCCCTCACACACTGTAAATACCACATATATGCGGATGACCTGCAGGTGTATCTGTCCTTTAAACCGAACACTATATTGTCAGCTGTCCAGAAGATTAATGAGGACCTGCAAAGGGTCACTACATGGTCTGAGCAAAACTCTCTCACCCTAAACCCCCAAAAATCAAAATATTTGGTGCTGGGTAGCAAACATCAAGTAAGGGATATAGTCTCTGCTAATCCAGAAATACTGATCCTGAACAATGCAATACAGAAGGCAGATACTGTTTGCAATCTTGGATTAACCATGGACCCGGAACTGCGCTTTGAGGCCCACATCGCCAAGATTGCAAGTAACTGTTTTTACCGGCTAAGACTACTGTACAACATCAGAAAATTTCTTAGTATGCCTGTCAGGAAGCAACTGGTAGATAGTTTGGTATTGTCCAGGCTGAACTACTGCGATGCTGTCTATGGGCCATGTCTGCTATCTCGTACTGCTCGGCTAACACAACGCGTACAAAATGCTTGTGCAAGATTTTGTCTAAATATACCCAAACGCAGCCATGTCTCGCCTTTCCTTAATGAACACATTATTCTGAACATGACCACCAGAAGAAACTTACACTTGGCATCTTTACTGTTTGGAGTTATACAAGCCAAAACACCGAGATA
This sequence comes from Euclidia mi, assembly GCA_944739405.2. Taxonomy (NCBI): domain Eukaryota; kingdom Metazoa; phylum Arthropoda; class Insecta; order Lepidoptera; family Erebidae; genus Euclidia; species Euclidia mi. The sequence goes on along the minus strand of OX123205.2, from coordinate 38,102,876 downwards.
CTTGTATGACAAGTTATGCTGGAGAGATACGCAGTCAAAGTATATGGTGAGATTAGTCAGTAATCCAGTTTCCATGCCTAAGCACAGAACCACTGCCTTCAGAGGTAGCTTCAAATATGCCGCAACACACTGCTGGAATAATCTTCCTCCGCCAATCCGCAGCCTAAAATCCAAAAAGAGCTTTGTTATGTATCTGAAGAGATATTTACTAGAAACACAAAAAGCTTCACATACCTAACTTTACAATTTCTATACATAATTAGAGCACTTTGATATAATATATATATTTATAATACAATTTCTTACTAGTATCATATATTATACTTACATATCTATAATATATACCGAAAATTTTACGTTGTATCATTCTCTATTCATTTTAAATCACTTTTACACCTACTTCTAGTACTCAAACTCTTACTCACCTTCTTGGATATGGCCGTTGGGTAATGGTCAGTTTCCAAGTTCCACACAGTGTTGTAGTGGCGTGTATGGACATCTTAAATGTCGCACTGAAGGTTGGGCTCTTTTGCTGACGAAATCCCATCAACATTTCATGGATTGTCCTCCAGTCCTACGGCAGAACAGGTTGATTGTGTATATCAGCACACCCATAATCACTATTTAAACTCATGATTAACTTTACTTTTAATTTACACTATTTCTTACTACTACTTACCATTTGCTGTATTTTGGCTATAATTTCAACAATACGGGCGCTTGCGCAGTACCTAGTTTATAGCAAGGCGGTATACGTTGGTAGGTACATATAGCACACTGACGCTTGCTTTAAAATTATTAAGATTCTGCATTTTGACACCACATTCGATACTTTTTGTTTACATACGTTTAACACATCGTATCTACTCTCACATACGACACAGCAAAGTATATTCTAGTCGTATATTTTAGAAACAGACACTGGCGCCGACGCCACTAAAATCATAAAATGGATTGCGCAGAATAACAGTGTTGCGGCCTAAAAGCCGCAACGTATACTGAGCGTAGTCCAATTTTTGGCACTAATGAGCCACACACTTCCACGTATGTTTGTTATGTTCATTTAAAAAATAATTTATAAACTTTCAGATTGTTATCGCTGCTCGCTGACACTTAGAATCTTATATCAGCTTTGTTGTTATTATATCTGGCCAATGGTGGCAGACGGCTCCCAATTGGTCAGCCGGGAAGCGTTGTGTTGCCAGTGAGCAGACATTACAATCTGCCATTGTATTGTTATTTTGCTTGTATAGGTAATTCTTTTTGTTTTTATTCTTTGATTTCTTTTTTAATGTTATTATTTTTTTCTTATTCAACTATGTTTGTATTTTGTACCTATTTTTTGCCAAAATGTTTTTAGTGTGTGCCATTGGTGGCAAAATAAATATTTTCTTTTCTTTCTTCTTTTTCTTTCTTTTGCCCGACCCAGGAATCGAACCCGGGACCTCCGATCAGTAGTCACATACGCTATGCACTGGATCAAGGAAGCAGTATAATTATGTATGCAATGTATAATACTTGTATGCAGTATATAAATATAATAGATGAGCCCGCGGTTACACCCGCGATATTTAAGTCTTTGTCCACTCTCGTGGCTCATATCGTGATGTTATATACTCTATAAGATAGCCTCCCTCGATAAATGGGCTATCTAATAGAGAAAGATTTTTTCAAATCGGACCAGTAGTTCTTGAGATTGATAGTAAGATTAGATAGCCGTGGCCGCAATTACTTCCACGTCCATCGCATGTGATTCGACAGGCAGCAATGAGCCATGCGCCATTGTGTGAACACCAAGTGATCGTGGCATTCGTGGCCTACAGTGGCGCATTGCAAAGCATGGCCCATGATGGGCCACTGCAGGCCATCGCCATTGTGTACGGTGCGCTAGGATGATGTTGATTCTTGGTCCTAGACGGTACGGTAATGGCGATCGCCTGCAGTGGCCCATCATGGACCATTGTGTACTGGAGCCTTTACATTTTATTGATATAATCTATTGATAATGGTTGTCTCAAAGAAATATAACCTTATATAAACCATAGTAAAAACAGAATAGTAAGCTAGCTAAGGGCGCTCGGCGAGTTAATTGCCTACTCTTGCGTTGACGCACGGGTTGTCACGTGTTTACACCGCGGCGCCGGCTTTGTTGGCGCGCGCGCTTTTTCGCCATTTTTTTAAGTGATTGCGCTAAATACGACAGAATTTAAGCTTGCATATATTTTTTTTCAAATACCTACTGACTAGCTAAGCGATATTTAACTATCTAAATGCCCTTTATAGCGAGAAAAATGTAACAAGTTTAATTTACTGTCGTTTTACACATTGTATAATATTAATAGCGTTTATTACAAAACTGAATGTACATAAACAATTCGAGCGGGCGAGCAGTGTAGTACCTACATGAATGCGCGCGATCAGACGCGCGGCGCATCCCTTCGCCGAGCTTGCCGCGCTCGTGAGATTGTGTGCGTGAAAAGTGCGTGCGTACACGGCGCCCCGGCGACTCACGCATACATTCAAACCAGCGCGGCGGCGGCGGCCGATTTGTATGAAGCTATCCTTTTTTTTTTTTTTTTTTTGTTCACTACGGTGGTAAAACTCTCCTTATGAGTCATCTCAACTCCGCCAACCCAGCCATTAGAACGGCTAGGCTTGGGACTGGCGGAGGAGGTATGTGGAGGCTCTCCCCTAAAGGCGTTCGGGGCATACCCACTAAAAACCACCGCGGTGTCCCTACGGGTCCCGTATGTTGGCGGGGTCACGCGATTCGCAATTAGCATACTTTCTCGCGACCCCGCCCGGGATTGGCCCGCCGTTTGTGTTGGCGGGCCCCGTCTACATATGATCTCGCAATCATCCATCAAACTTCTTGCATCCATCAAACTTCTAGCATCCATCACCTCACAAAGCTACTTGCTACTTTACTGGCTGCTCCCTGTCCGCCAAAAGGCGGGACGCGGCGCGTGTCCTCGCCGCCTCCCGCCTTTAGGCGGACAGGGAGCAGCCCCAGCGCTCACCGTCCTCAGGCACTAAATTTAGGGTGGTCGGAGGTCGTCTCTTGTTCGACGTCCCCGACGCCCGGACCTACGGTTGGGGAGAGGGCGATGTATTTCCCTCTCCCGCTCCGCCGCCTCCTTGCTCAGCATGACTGCTTCGCAGAAGGAGGCGACGGCGTTCCAGGACCTCTCACTCCGGACCATAGACAGAACTACGGCCGGGAGCGAGAGGACAACCGTATTCAGAGCCGCGACCAGATCACGGCGCTGCGATGCCCAGGCTGGGCAATCCGCCAAAGTATGCAACGCCATGTCTTCGACAGGGTCGCGGCTACTGCCACAATGGTGGCATCCGGGCGTTTCCTCCCGGCCTATCCTCCACAAATACCGGCCAAAACAACCATGGCCGGTAAGGATTTGAGTCAACCGGAAGGTGAGGACGCCGTGACGCCTCTCCAACCACTCTTCAACCACGGGACTTACCGTCACTATCGTGGCGTGCCCGTATGAAGCTATCCTTTTTTTTTTTTTTTTTGTTTTACGAGGTGGAAAATCCCTTCGGATCTCCGACTCTTGGGGGAAATAAGAGCCGGAGTATGTGGTGTTTCCACTAAAAACCACCTCGACTGCCGCCATGTACCCGTGTGTCGGAGGGTGGGGCATCACCTAAGCACTCGTCACCACCCTCCGACGGCTATTGGCCCGCCAGATGGTCAGGCGGGCCCCGAACAAAACCCCCTTGGCGACGGATTAAGGTGTTGGACTCCGCCGCCAAAACGCCCAGCGGCCGCAGAGGATAGGGAGGACGGCAACGCAACACCGCATCTCCTCTTCCTCTGCGGCCCCACCGCGACGCATCGAATGGTGCGCCCCCATTTGGTCGCGGGAGATAGGGCGCGCGGCAACGCAACACCGACACGCCTCTCCTCCCGCGACCGCACCCGACTGCGAGGGACAGACAGAACTGTCCCCCGCACCCGCACCGTTGGACGCATCCTGCGCAGGCCCCTCCAAGCCCACGCGGAGCGTCCCCTCCTGGATCCCTCTTAGCTTCACCGCGGGTGACTAATCCACGGTTACTGAGCCCCCCCACCACGACAAGGTGGAGATCCCACGGGGGGGGGTATGAAGCTATCCTACTATTCTGTTTTTACTATGTCTAAACCTAGTCCAACCTCTCTGGGTTGTCTTTAATCGTATTAATATATCAGAAAAATATTGCCCACCATTAAGATGAATATTGGGTAAGTAATATTACTGCAGTAGTAAAGTTAAATAAAAAAAAAAAGTATTTTACACACACACGCTTACTCTGCGTATAACGCATTATAACTGTTACTTGTGACAGCTTTAATTTTGAGAACAGCGCCATCTATCAACACGTAAGAAAAGTTTACGTCAATATAAGTTTTAAGTTCTAAGCCTTAGAACTTATATTGACGTAAATTTTGCTCTAAGGTATAGTCACATGAGTAAATAAACCGAACCGTGTTAACTATTTCGTGGGTTTCTTGTCATCTGTCAAAGTTGTCAATGACATAAAACTAAAAAATGGCGGGAGTAGGGAAGATTACTGCCAAGTTAAACCACCAGATGGCGGTATCACCGACTACAGTAAACAATGAATTTTGGAAAGTATGACATTTGAGTAACAACTTGAGAACTCGTTTAGACTTCAAACCAGTGACAATACTAATAATATAGACTTGGCATACCTACAAAAAAAACGTGTATACCTACACATTATTGAGAGGAAAAAATGGCGGCCAATAGAGCTGCCCATATCGATATTTCTCTACAATAACATCGATATAAGATTATAGGAATGTTTTCATATAGTCACCACGGTACTATGCGTTTTGACTAAGAATAGGATCGACTTGGCGCCATATTGGATACGAATTATGACTTTAATCAAATATTAATATTATTTAATAAACTACTACTTATTTAACGTTTTTATTTAAATTTGATGTAAAACTTATTGATTTGCAAATAAGCTTCTTGGCAAATCGTACTTTTCAAGTGAAATTTAACAGATAGCGGTCATTGACATTCCTATTTTTATTTGAAACACATAGTACAATATCAATGGGTATTTTAAACATACATTTCTTAGCTTCACTTGTTGGTATATACTGTAAAAGCCCGAGCTGCGGTCAATCTTAGGATTTACCGGTAAATCCTAAGATTTACCGAGTCTCATCGGTAAAAATCCGAATTGTTATCTTATGTAAGTACCTGTTAAGTATAATTTTTTTTTAATTTTATGACCTGGTAACTGGACCTTTAGGTCAAGTCATAGTTTGACGAACACTTATATCACGTAATTTTTAAATTGTTTTAGTTAGTACAAGTAGAGATAAACTACGATAACATGACACTCCCTACCACCTGTCAAACGGTTGAATTTCGATCACATTCTACCGCTTGGTAAGTGAAGGGGCGCGCTATGTTATCGTAGTTTATCTATAACTAAATGTGTTAATCTAGAGCCGTGATTTTCAATCTGTGGGCTTTTCTCAGCGTGTCGCCGGTAAAAGGCAAAAGAGCACGGTTCTAAATCTCATTGAGAAAGATGGACATATATTATGTATTTTTAAATAAAATGTGTTGTTTTTACGTCATAGTCATTTATTTATTTCATCATCACCATCATTCAGCCAATTGCCGTCCATTGCTGAACGTAGGCTTCCCACAAAGAGCATCAAACATCCCGGTCTTGAGCAGCCCGCATCCATCCGCTGCCAACCACCCTCTTCAAATCGTCGGCCCATCGTACCGCATCGTTTGCCCATACACAGTCTCCACTCCAACACATGTCTGGCTCTATCGACCGTCTATCCGTCGACAGACGTAGTAAATAGGGCTGTAAACAAGTAATAACATTGTTAGCGTTTTTTATATTTCTTTATTTTATTAATAGGTTTAGAGGTAATTTGCAATTGGTGGGTTGAGAAGAATCTACCTACTGTATTAATACTTTTTCAAAGTACTATTCAAAAACAAGACTATGGGTGACATTATTTTGTTTTCAAAAAATTAATAAGTTCCTTATAAAAGGAATATCATAAATGTACTAGCATAAACATTTCTTTTTAAAATAGTAACCAATAAAGTAACCAATTAAGCACATGTTTTATTTTGGCAATTAATCTAACCACTTTAGCCTCAGCGCAGCGGCTCATATTCGAGCCAGACACTATAATAATAAAATTCTGTTGTGTCTGCTAATTAGGTACTCGAGTCGCTTAGGACCACACTCAAACACATTCTTTTTTACATCACTCTTTGTGCCCATTAGACGAAAGTTGCAATGAGGATAATAATATCACCATCATATCAGCCAAACTCAATCATGTTGAACAAATTTATAACAATGTTAAGTACTTACAAATAAGGTTCGTGATGGTAAAGCATCATCACGCAATGTTACTTTATTTAGAGTCCGGTTGAAACAAGATTCTTCAAAGTTAAGATAACAAATTAAATATGAATTGTTTTTGTTGACATCCTTAAATTTTCAACACTGATTGTTTGCAGCCAAATTTTCTTTTTTCCTTGTTGGCAGGCAGCCTTGAAAGTAAAAAAATCAATATGTAACCATAATATAGTTTATATAGTATTATCGATAAATATAAAATATCATACATAGGTACAGTACTCTATTCCTACAATAACAACAAAATAATTTCATGAAGTTTATTGTGGATAATAAAGGCAAAAAGGGAAATTATCAAGGCGTAAGTGGCGTAACTGTTGATACTCTTCAAAAAATGCAATATATTTTGTTTATTATCTAAATCCAATGATATTTCAGCTGAAGTTAAGTACTTACTAGTGCAAGGTTATATTCGGGTGATTTCTGCTTCTTCTCATGCCACAAACGATTATATTGCAATTGGGCATCTTGCAATAGAAGGTTTGCACTACCACTATCGTGTTGAAACCCAATAACACAGCAAAATTACTCCAACATTCACAAATTATATGAATAGCTCAAGAGCATTTGACAGTTGACGTACCGCAATTTGTTGACAAACAGCAAGCTGATAAAATGGCGACCCGGCCGCATCTAGGTATTTCAAAGACGCTAGGCATGAAGGGTTGCCATTATAGTAACTGTCAAAAAGCATGTTATCTCTTTTCACTTATGCAACATTATCTAAGTTAAACAGAGATGACAGTATTTTTATGATTTCGGCGTCGATATGCCTCATATTTGTATAAGTGTATTTTCTATAGTCAAACATTTCAGGTCTATATTATTAGTATTGTCACTGCTTCAAACTTTGGATGCGCGATCTCATTAACTCATCTCATACAAGTCACTAAAACAGAAACAGTGTACCATTTTTATTGTTATTGATAATTACAACTGTTGTAACCATAGAGATATAAAGGATAGAGTGGCAGAACAGTACCTAAAGGCCCGCACAAACTATCTTTTTTATATACTTACTGTCGCGACAGTAAGTCGCGACAGAAGGGTATCTGGACAAGGAAAATCCATTCAAGTGTGCACACTATCGGACGTCTGTCGCGGACGTGACCTTGAGCGTTCAGACCAAAGAAATATAACCTAAGGCATAGAAGTAACACTAAATAACAACAGCGGTTGCTATGATAGATATCTTCTTTCTAATGGCACATGCAGTATGATAGAAAGAGCTGTCGATAGGTTTAGCAGCACGCTCTTATAGCAGAATCGTGGTAGGCAAACAGTAGACAAAACATAGAGTTAGGAAACCGAGTGTTGTTCGTAACAGTGATGATTTATCGATAAATATTTTTGGTCAAATGTCTAACTTTAGTATGTGTCGATATATTTAAGCCGTATAAATAAACAACTAAAATATTGAAATTGTAGTTTTTGCTGTTGACGCCGGACAGTGCTTTGCAAAGACTTGCCAGACAGACAGTACTAAAAAAATCACGTGTTTAAAGGCCCGCACAAACTATCTGTCGTGACTTACTGTCGCGACAGTAAGTCGCGACAGAAGGGTAAGGCCTTGCCACACGATACAATTTTACCACTGATCAAATTTTCAATCGAATTGGCTTTGCCCGTCTACACGACACAATCAAATCACTGATTTGCATTCCGCCCACCCGATTGGTTAAAATCAGGTGGTACCGCTCACCCGATGAACTTGAGTTGGACGACTGGCGTCTACACGTCACGATTTCATCAAGTGATTTAGTCAAGTTGGACGTAAAATTGTGCCGTGTGGCAAGGCCTGTATCTGGACAAGGAAAATCCATTCAAGTGTGCACAATATCGGACGTCTGTCGCGGACGTGACCTTGAGCGTTCAGACGTCCGATAGCAATCTGGAAAAATGACAGTAAGCGTCTGCGGACGTTTACTGTCATCCGTATATTGTCCATGGTACGGCCTTAATATTGATTTTATACCAAATATAGTCAAAAATGATAAATTCACTTTCAATTCAACAGTTCTGCTTTACTTCAAGGTATACCAATAATATAATTTAATAGTGCTAACTGCTAGTGCCCTGAATTAAGAAAAATATGCTCCTACCTAGCCTTAGTGTATTGCATAGACAGCATGGCGTGTCTATGGTTGTATCGGACGCGGACGCGACAGAAAGCCGCGTCCGAAAGTGTGTGCACACTATGTGTCGCGACTTACTGTCGCGACAGTAAGTCGCGTCCGAACAGTTTGTGTGCGCCTTCATTGTTCGTTTTAGCCATAAAATCTATTGACAAAAAGTATTAATAAACTAATGAGCGATGCGTTGCGATGCGATGCTAAGAAACTGTCACTTAGATTATGTATTGTACGAATTATACCACATTGGCTAATGCGGCACGGCAGGCTTTGGCAATTTGTTTGCGTCGCCTCATATCACGTTGATTTTTTTAGAGTTGTAGGTAATCCGACTGCCACGCCGAAGTTTGCGGGTTTGATTCCCGCTCAAGTCAAACATTTGTGTGCATGAATATGGATGTTTGTCTTGGTCTGGATGGTACTATGTGTAATATGTAATATATTTACAGAAAAGTATATATGCATGTTTATCGATTGTCTAGTACCCGTAGTACAAGATATGCTTAGTTTGGGACCAGATAATGTTGTGTTAATGTGAAAGAATATTATATTTTATGGTAGAATATTATGTAGCGGACTACAAGGCAAGACGTCTTTGATCAGTCAGGATAGCACTAATATGATAAATAATATAGAAGTAGGTAGATTAATTAAAATCGTTGTAATTATTATATTTTATTAATATGTTCAAACTAAAATTACACACTTTTTGTTTAGCTTTGGATAAATAATTCTACCGGGTGTGCAATGTCCGGGCATAAATGTAATGTAAGCACAGCTTTCGGTTTTAAACGACGCCAGGTGCTTTCTGTCTTTAAAAAACAGTCTTTCTCAAAATGACGTGAACAAATATGATGGTACTTCTGCTAAATCAAACTAGGCCGTCCAACGGCATTTATCCAAAGTTTTCTTGTGACGTCATTAATAGGCAACCTGTAATAAAAAACACCTTCTTAATAATGAAAAAATGCTACTCGCATCCCTAATCCATCTACTATTTTATAGATGCAGAAATGTAAGCCTACACACACGCGCTTACACTGGAACACTTGGCTTTAGGTTAATAGACGCTGCTTTTAAGATAAGTAAATTATGTACATTAAACTGCGCTTACTATCAAACGCGCGATAGAAAATTAGACCGCTGGATGTCTTTGTTTATTGTCAACTTAGCAACCGCGGCTACCCGCTGTCGCTTCCAGCTACAGTTTTACATTCATGTCCGATAGTTAGTTTCTGTATTTATCCCTCATTCAAAAAACATCGATATCTCCTTTCACTGTCAAATCCCATCACTAAGGCTATTAAATCAATAAATGTACAAAATAACAATTTGTGAGTAAAATTCATAACACATACGTATGCAAGCTGTTCCTTTGATTTGCAATACAATGATATTGTGTAAACTTAACACTCATTATAGCATTAATACTAGAAAAGTAAATACATTTGTAGGAAAATTCCGACTCACTGCTAGAAGATAAAGTTTCTCCTGTTATTTCCGTTCCGAGAATAGCGGAATCCACATCCCGATATCACATACACGATGTGTATTAATTAATGAGTACACTATTTAATTATTATGAGCTTACTTACTATTTAAATGCAAAAAAGTTATTAAAAATGTAAACACAAACATCCAACAAATTTTACACTGTTGACAGATCACAGCACGGCTATTTAGAGAATGTAGTCAAAGATATGAGTATGTAAAGAGTATATGCCTCTTTAAATGAGACGCGTAATTTGACGTTATGATTAACCAACTAAGACCAACTGACATTACATGTTGCACGTTCGGTACAAGGAAATTTATAGGGCATGTTCTCTCTAGTCTAAACGTCCAATCTCTTTGGTTCAGACGTCCGATAGCAATCTGGGAAAATGACAGTAAACGTCCGCGGACGTTTACTGTCATCCCTTTGAATTCACACATCTATGTGTCATCCGTATATTGTCCACGGTATGGCCTTTTGGTTGTTGGTGTGCGCCTTAAAGGCGCACGCAAACTGTTCGGACGCGACTTACTGTCGCGACAGTAAGGCCCTTCTCTCATGAAGCTATTCAAATGCTACGGGACTGAGATGCAAACCATGATCGAATACTGGTATGCTGCTCTTTACCGCACACGGTGCTACGCTAATGAGACTGTATTTTATCATTTGAAGAACAAATTCGTACGACGATGTCTAGTGACTCTAGTGATGAAGACAATTTTCTTCTGTATTTATATTTGTCAAGTCGTCATTTTTATAGAATGTCAATAGAATAATTATTATTTGAATCTTAATCTGAGAAATTATCTTGCCAACAATTATTTTCTTTTTTTTTTTTTTGTTTCGGGTTGGAAAATCCTCATGGAGTCCCTCCGCCCTGGGGGATGGGCGAAGGGGACTGTCAGACTCTTACTGACTAAAAACCAACCCGTGTGCCTCATGTACCCGTGTGTCGGAGGGTCGGGTTTCGCCCAAGCATACGTCGCAACCCCCCGACGGGTATCGGCCCGCCAGATGGTCAGGCGGGCCCCGAACAAAACCCCCTTGGCGGCGGACTAAGGTGTTGGGCTCCGCCGCCAAAACACCCAGCGGCCGCAGAGGATAGGGAGGACGGCAACGCAACACCGCATCTCCTCCTCCTCTGCGGCCCCACCGCGACGCATCGGATGGTGCGCCCCCATTTGGTCGCGGGAGATAGGGCGCGCGGCAACGCAACACCGACACACCTCTCCTCCCGCGACCGCACCCGACTGCGAGGGATAGACAGAACTGTCCCCCGCACCCACACCGTTGGACGCATCCTGCGCAGGCCCCGTCAAGCCCACGCGGAGCGTCCCCTCCAGGATCCCTCTTAGCTTCACCGCGGGTCAGCAATCCACGGTTACTGAGGCCCCCCACCACGACAAGGTGGAGATCCCACGGGGGGGGATCTTGCCAACTATCTAATAACCCCACATGCTTGGCTTCCTTGGCAATATAATTATTGTGTATAAATGTATATATATATATCTAAAATATAAATGTATATAAATGACCGTTATTTCTTTTTTCTAAATTTTAATCCACGCCTATTACGTAAAATCTTTTCTTACGTACTCTGGCAGCTTATAATCACACAAACATGGTTCCGCCGCCATTTTTTAATGCTACGCGTATACGACTCGGGTAGCGTGCGACCAGCAAGACGGTAGCGTGCGACTTATGTCAAATTCGTCGTAGATGCGTCTCGTCGTGTGCGAAACTAGCTATAGTCCGTGCCACGAGAACATAGACTTTTTGTAAACAAAGAATTTCTACTAAGTTACTTAGCGATAGTTCTGTCAAAAACAAATAATGTCAAATCCAATGAGCGCAACTGTACATAGATATGTGTCATTGGAAACTAATATGTCAATGGATCGGGTTTTTATCGATATTATGCGCTGTCAACAGGATCTTTTAATGTTTTGAGGTACTGACGCCTAGAATGTCAACATTTGGCGTTAGTTCATTGAAATGTTACATTCTTGGGCTTAACATGCATTTATCAGAAGACAAAATTAAATTATCAAGAAGGGGTAAATGTAAAGTAAAATACAAGTTTATAGGATCGCAACGTTCTTCCCGCTGCCGGTATCTCGAAAAAGCGGGTACAAAATAGCAGATGGCAGAAAATTATTTATACCTAAATAAGAAATTGCATTTTCAGACTACCGTAACTTTTAATGGATTTTGTTTAAGTTCATTCTGACGATTTCATTCACAGACAACGTAAAATCTCCATGCCTAGAATTTTTTATGCCATGTGCTAGTTATTTGTAATATTATTCATTGTTGGCCAATAATTTAATATTTTAGGATAGGTATGCTACTTTGAGTAAATGATTTATTATCAACGATTTTAAAAAATCGTGCCAATAATAGACTAAGTAACATGTATGTACCTACTCTATCATTAACATACATGGTACTCTATTTTTCCTTAATTTACAGAATAAATTACGTGTAAAAGGACAAAAAATCGGCAAATTAATGAACATTCGAACATTCAAACACAAAATCAAATATTTTTATTTCAGTAAAATTTAATAATATGAATTTAAAAATATAGTGGCATAATTAGGCATTGAAAAAGAAAGACTGTTCAAAAAGTATAAAATCTAACACAACTATATGAAAAAAGGTTGTGAAGCCCTGAATATTTGTTTACAAAAAGTCTATCTTCTCGTGGCACCAACTATAAATAAGTATGGCGGCTACTGACAAGCGCCGCGTATGATACGGGTATAAAACACAAATAGCTTGAGAGTCGCTTCGTGAGAGAAGGGCCTAAGTCGCGACACATAGTGTGCACACCCTTTCGGATGCGGCTTTCTGTCGCATCCGCGTCCGATACAACCATAGACACGCCATGCTGTCTATGCAATACGTAGGAGCATATTTATCTTAAATCAGGGCACTAGCAGTTAGCACTATTAGATTATATTATTGGTAGATCTTGAAGTAAAGCAGAACTGTTGAATTGAAAGTGAATTTAACATTTTTTTACTATATTCGGTATAAAATCAATATTAAGGTCGTACCATGGACAATATACGGATGACAGTAAACGTCCGCGGACGTTTACTGTCATTTTCCCAGATTGCTATCGGACGTCTCAACGCTCAAGGTCACGTCCGCGACAGACGTCCGATAGTGTGCACACTTGAATGGATTTTCCTTGTCCAGATACCCTTCTGTCGCGACAGATAGTTTGTGCGGGCCTTAACTCAATACTGTGTCGTGTCCATAGAGATATTAAGAATAGAGTGGCAGAGTGGGGCCAATTCGTGTCCTTCGGTGGGAGAGAGAACGCAACATTAAAGGCCCCCTGCATCTCTCTCTAACAATACATGCACAACATCAACATTACGCAGTGGCGCGCTACCTGTAACTATTATTTAAATCAGTTTATTAGTAATCAATAGTTTAAAAGTCGTTTTTATTGATACACGAAGATAGTTTGAAGTGACAAAAAAGTTTATATATTTTTAAACTATTGATTACTTATAAACTAATATAAATAATAGTTACAGGTAGCACGCCACTGCATAATGTTGATGTTGTGCATGTATTGTTAGAGAGATGCAGGGGGCCTTTAAAGGCTCCAGTACACAATGGTCCATGATGGGCCACTGCAGGCCATCGCCGTTGTATACACACGCCTACACACCAAACTATGCTAAACCAGTATAAACTGATCGTTTAATATGCGGAAAGATAACACAAAGCGAGACCATGATAAACTGGTTTTCTTTAACTTGATGTGTAGCCGTGTGTACACGGGGTACGGCGATGGCCTGCAGTGGCCCATCATGGACCATTGTGTACACGGGGTGATGGTATACAGTGGCGGGCAATTGTCAATCGTGGCGCGCAATCGGGATGTTGTCGGTTTTTTGGGCACTTCAAAGGAATCGTGGCGTAGCGTGGCCTGTAGTGTTCACACAATGGCCCATTGTTTAGTTCGTCACCGACCGCAGACCGGGATAGTGCACTTTTTGTTATAGAAGGCAGTAAAAGAAACTGTATATTGAATATATTTACAAAATAATTATACAGTTATGCTATGAATCAGTAATGGAGCAAAAATCTAAAAAAATAATTCGTCTGTTTGTACACGCTAATCTCGGAAGTTACTGGACGGATTTGAATGAAACTTTTTTTTATTATATTGCTATTAGGTCAGGCGACATATAGGCTAAAATTGATTTGGGAAAGTGGAACATCTGATGCAGAACCACAACAGCCCAGCGTAGCTATAAGACATACAAATTGCGGTGTGGCAAAAATATTTCACATGATGAGCATTTTTTGATAAGCGATTAAAATTTGAAGATCTCGAACATCTGATGTGGAACTTAAAGAGCCCAGCTACACTATAACATACAGGCTTGCCTTTTTAGCAAAACTTGTTCAGTCTGATGAGCATTATTTGTTGACTTATCGAAAATCTGAAACATCTGATGATGAACTATATAAATCCATCTGCACTATTCCATACAGACTTGAAGGCTTAGCAGTAGTTGTCCAGTATGACAAAGATTTTCTGTTGAAAGATCAATATTTATAACTAATATTCGATCAATCAAAGACCCGAGGAAGGACACAGGATAGTTTTTATCGCGATAACTTACATCCACGCGGGCGGAGCCACGGCCGACAGCTAATATATATATATTTTTATTTATTGTCTCACGCCTGTATCCCCGAAGGGGTAGGCAGAGGTGTAAATATTACACCCACATTTCGTCATGAATTTTTAGGTCCTACGTAATAGAGGGCTAGCCTATTGCCGTTACCGGGCACATCACCAGACTCCGGGCTGCTACTGAGTATTCGGAAAACCCAGTAACGCTTTTGCCCCATCCAGGAATCGAACCCGGGACCTCCGATCAGTAGTCACATACGCTATGCACTGGATCACGGAGGCAGTATATAATATGTAAAAATATACTAGATGAGCCCGCGGTTACACCCGCGTTATTTAAGTCTTTGTCCGCTCTCGTGGCTCATAGCGTGATGTAATATAGTCTATTAGATAGCCTCCCTCGATAAATGGGCTATCTAATAGAGAAAGATTTTTTTGAGATTAATCGCAAGTTTAGATAGCCGTGGCCGCAATTACTTCCACGTCCATCGTAACTGTTTCGCCAGGCAGCAATGAGCCATGCGCCCACATGCGCCGTTGTGTGAACACCAAGTGATCGTGGCGGGCAATGGCCTGCAGTGGCCCATCATGGACCACTGCAGGCCATCGCCATTGCGTACGGTAATGGCGATGCATGTTCACACAATGGCGGGCGATGGCCTGCAGTGGCCCATCATGGACCATTGCGTACTGGGCCCTTAAGCTTTAATGTTGCGTTCTCTCTCCCACCGGCGGACACAAATAGGCCCCACTCTGCCACTCTATTCTTAATATCTCTATGGTTGTAACTGTTTTGCCTCATTGACCAACACGGACCGCTCTACGGTTTTGCCTATATAAATAAGTATAGATATATTGTTGTCTTGTTGATGACAATATTTGAAAAGCGCGCTACGTAAGTTTGTTTACTGTAGTTGCTTATGCTGCCATCTGCGTCGAGCTTTGCGTTTTGTTCCCTGTTCTATTTTGGTTCAAAATTTTGGCGTCTAGGTTTTTTATTACATACATACATAACGTCACGCCTTTTATCCCCGAAGGGGAAGGCAGAGGTGTATCTCTACACCCACTTTTCGCCAGATATACTTTAGTCCCACGTAATAAGGGGCGAGCCTATTGTCGTACCGGGCACATTTCCAGACTCCGTGCTGCTACTGAGAATTTCGTGACAGAAAAACTCAATAACACTGCCCGACCCAGGAATCGAACCCGGGACCTCCCGATCCCACACGCATATTTATGCCGCGAGACCAAGGAGGCAGTCGTTTAGGGTTTGATGTCGAGTTTTTTTATTAAACGGTTTTATTTAGCTTGACCTGTTTGTTTGGGTCAAAATTAGTACTTCCTGATGACAGATTGATCTGATACTTGGTCAATATTTGGTACACATTTTTTAATCTTGATGACAATACAACATTAAATATTCCTTATAATAGCAAATCCAAGATGACCGTTGTTACAAAATGGCGGATTCCATATTTTTCACAAATACCTCAATGGGTATCGCATGAAAGGGCTTGATTGGTACAATAGGGCTCACTATGAACTAACAACAAAACTAAAAACTTGAAAATAAAATAAAATCATTTTTACGTTAAAGGATTTTATTACAATAAAAAAATATGTAGTTAGGTTATCAGATGTATCAGATGCTGTGATCAGATGTGTGTACGTATGTTTATGTACTAAAAGCTAAAAAATAATTCGGTAAGTCCTAGCTACCAGATCGCACAAATCTCATAAATCTGGGTTATTGATCAGATAAAATACCTATATAAAAAGGTTGGGCGCGTGAAATTTCTATCAAACTGTTTATTACGCTACGCCTAATGATTTTATATTTGTGTGATCAATACCCCAGATTGATGAGAAGATTGGTCGACGTCTGCGTTGCTTTTTCAGCGAGATATCGGCGAAAGTGTGTTTTTCACCGTTTCAATGGCGCGGCCACATTGGCGTATTAGTCTTATAGCTCCAGAAATATAAACTTCGGATTTTTTGTGTTATTTTAACTGGTTTTGACAAATTAAATCTGGGTTTTACAAAGAACTTCAGACGTCTGCGTTTATTTTTCAGCGAGATATCGGCAAAAATGTGTTTTTCACCGTTTCAATGGCCCGGCTATGGCTAGTCTTACGGCTTCTAAAATATAAGCTCAGGATTTATTTCTATATTTTTACAAATTCAATCTGTTACTTACAAAAATTTCAGGTCTCTGCCATGCTTAGTTTTAAAGATCTCCGTGGCCGCGCGGTTCGGAGCGTTTCAATGGCGCGGCCACGTTCAAACACTTATAACTTTTTAACCATAGCTTTGACAAATTTATGGTTTTGGGAGTCTACACAAATATTACAAAATCTTGTCATGATTTAAAAAAAAAAAAACCGTTATTGCCGCTCCATCGAAACGGCCATTCAGCAGTTTTGAGTCAGCGAATTTGCTTGCGTCGCCTATCGCCGGTAATGCAATCGGTGGGATGTGTAACGTTGCTGAACTCCGGATCGACACCGGTCAAGGTTTTGCCGAGGGTTGATGGGTCAATGCCTAAGCACGCCTATGTCAATGTTGCTGCCATAAGCAAAGTGCAGCAAAATCGGCCGGAAGAAAAAGGGGATAAACAGAAGCGTTGTGTAACCCTTCAGAACAGGGTCGTGGAGCTACAAACCCCACAAAAGGATACATACGACAAGGATGGTTTCATAAAGTTGGAGAAGAAGAAGAAGAAATCTACTTGTCGTAACCTCTGTGGTATCGAGTTAGTGGGACCGAACATGCTGCTACGTCCCGCCGTCCCAATCACGCAGTTGTACGTGTCTCGGCTGCATCGCTCCACAAAAGACGAGGAGGTCGTAGACTACATGTCATACGCCTGAAGACCAACTGGACTTTGAGAGTCAAGAGATTGGAGTCACGGCGTAACACCGACTTCAAGTCGTACGTGGTGCGGGTGCCGACTCATCATCTCGACACTTTTCTCAAGGAAGAGTTTTGGCCGAAGGGTATTGTGTATCGGCGTTTTTATGGAAGGTAACGCAATACCACTCAGCGTAACATGGAGCCGAGAACAACACAACTATAGACTAACATACATACAATGTTATTGTATGTTAGTCTATAGCTGGGTCTCCACTAGGCAACATTTGGCGCGCGACACGTGACGCTCAACATGTACGGCAACGCTGCACAACAGCGCGCGACATTGCCAGCTGGCGCGCAACAATGACGCCCAACATAACGCGCGGCTTGTTGTTTGTTAAAGAGCATCGTTAGTTGAGCATCCGCTAATTATAGACCAATTGCACTTATACCCGTTTTTGCAAAAATAATTGCTAGATAAACTTAATAATTGTGGAGTTAGGGGTAATGTACTTAAATTATTTAAATCTTATTTGGACCAAAGAAAACAAGTAACGGCCATTACTAGGATCAATTATTTAAAGAAAGAGGTGACTTATTTATCGAAATAACGTCTAGTCAAATTTGGAGTGCCACAAGGTAGCATCTTAGGACCTCTGCTTTTTAATATTTACATAAATGACTTACCTAAGACTAACAAACAAACAATGACCCTTTTTGCCGATGCCAGCACTATAACAATACCATGCAATGAACCTGACTCCTACGAAATTGACATAAACAATTCACTGACATCCATTATATCTTGGTTAGATAATAATAATTTAAAAATAAATCTCTCTAAAACTCAAGTTACGCATTTTAGCCAAAGGGTAACCTCAGCCTCGATACATGACATTGATGTTCGATACAGACATCAATCTATAAACAAGGTTACATCGTCCAAGTTTCTGGGACTGTTTATAAATAATAAACTTAATTGGAAAACACATACCTATAAATGAAACAAGTAAAAAAGTAAGTAGTTCTGCCTACGCCTTATACAAACTTGCTTCTATTGTTAACTCTGTAGCCCTACTTGCTGCGTATCATGGTTTGGTGGCATCAAGACATTCAAGACTAAGATACGGCAATATCTTTTGGAGTAATGCCACAGGTAGGGAGCTGATATTTAAAAGCCAAAAACGATGCGTCAGAGCAATGTTCAGTCTCAAGACAATAGAAAGTTGCAGGCCTTATTTTATCCAATACAAAATTCTAACATTTCCGTCATTATATATATACGAAGGGGCAATGTTTGTCAAAAAAAACCCTCAGTTGTTTCCACGATTATCGGATGGGTCTAGTCGCACCAGACGTGATAATAGTAGGCTAAAATTTTTGACTTTGTATTTTACCAGAGAGGTTGGACTACCTTAATAAGGTTATATTACTTTGTATTTTATTTACTTGTTCTGACATTTGATTTTTGACATTAAGAGTGGATTGCACCACATCACCGGTTAAAGTAAAAGCTAAAGTCAAATTTACAATAACTTTAACAGTAAACTTGACGGCTGCTGCAAAATGTGTTGCACCAACGTTTTTATTGCTAATGTTAAAGTTAACAGGGTCGCTAGACAAATGAGGCGTAATCTACCCCGATTCGCTGCGGGAACTATTTTTAAGTCTGGCAATACTAGAGCTTCGCTGTTATTGCTAATGTCAAGATGTCACATAAAATATTATATCAAACGTCAAACGAATTGAACGCGCTGAACGCGAATCATTTTAAAAGATTTTATCTTTCTTGTTTATACTACACCTATTACTAGTTCAAGTTTTACGAAGAGTAGAAGATAATAATGGCATCAAATACAAAAAGCTTGGACGTAAACAGCCAAACAACGTAAGTATCACAACGTATTCCGTTGCCCATAACACTTGCGTGTTATTTATTTACAGCACACAAAAATATGCCTATCTTTACGTTAAATTCTGTATATTTCAGAAAAAGAAGCGTAAACTTTACCGGAGCCGAAGTCGATAGACTTCAATCGTTAATAACCAAACATCAAGATGTTTTATTTTGTAAGAAAACCGATGCTATAAGTAGTAAGCAAAAGGATAGCGCGTGGACTTTAATAGAAAGCGAATTTAATGCTCTTGGAGAGATCCCGCGCACTGTGAAGCAGCTCAAATACAAGTTGGAAAATATCAAGAGAGTGGCAAAAAGGTACATAAATAGATACAATGATAAATATATTGAAGGGCATGGTGCTCAAAATTTCATACTTATTGTTCCCGACAGACATTAAAAAACTCTATAGTGAATAGTGTATTCGAAACCGCGAGTGAAAATCGTGTAAAAATAATGCTATCCAATCGTGCGGTAGACCGGGTTCGGTTCCCAGACGCGGCAAAGTGATAAAATAAAGCTAGAATAGTGAAAATTCGCAAATCGGTAATAAGAGGTGCCGTGTAGTGTATAAACATTAAACTTATACTTGTGCTAACCGTAGGGACTTAGATATCGATCATAAATAGTGTTATCAGTTGTAATAGATAAGAACTAATAGTTGATAAACAGCTGTTTTGTTTACATAGTTGCTTTATTATGTGTTTTTTAGCTTTGAATAGGCTTGAAATCAATGAAAATTTTTTAAATAGTTTCTTATTGCTACTTATTGGTTTATATAGTCAAAATAATCGTAATAATAAACATTTGCATGTTTATCATAAACTTTGTTTATGTGCAATAGTGCTTTCTTAAGAAAATTTGTATAATTGTAGGTACTTATGCATCGTAGGTTTTACTATGTTATCTTAGAATTGAATAAAGATATTTTCATGGCGTTTGTTTTATTAGATGCTCCATATAGTTGCACACAACGGCCCACCAAAATTACATACATAACTATAGTATTTCATAGTTTTTTTCTATAGAAAATATTAAAGTGGGCGGACCCTTGTGTGACAATATTTTTCGATAGTTTTTCTTGAATAACTTAGTGATGCAAATAGGAAGGTTTATGTATTAGACACCGTTCGATAGAACTCTTTGAGACTTATCTAGCTATGTATAGAACATATTATATGCATGTACATAGTATTTAAGATAATTACATGGATGTACTTTATCACAAATAAAGATTTGTTGTGCATATGTTCGGTGCGGTGGTCGTCGTAAAGTTGCGAAGTAGCTAAGCGACCATATTTTCGGCCATTTTGTTGGCGTCCCAACCACCATCTTGTAACCACGTAATCATATGTAGCCATCCATCACCGAACACCTGAACAGCATCGCTCTCAACGTATGAAGATATTTTATTTCTGAAGCCCCGAATAGATCGAAGCCATACAGTCCACTAGCACATAGAAGATCATCGTCGTAGAAACACTCGCCAGTCACACACCACCAGCGCACTGTGGCGGACCAGCTGAGGTTCGATTCCTGGCATCCGTCACATTTATCTTTTCAACTGTTATTATTTTTATTTCTACCTAATAACATTTCAGGTAGCTAGCACAGAGAGTGTTCCAACCGTTGAGCTTGCCACCGCGCTACATTTTTGGAGACTCGAAATCTAGCCAAGAATGATTTGTTGTCCCATTTTGAAAATCGATCAGTTCTGGAGAAATACACTTTTCCTTTCCTAGGCCTTACACTTCATCATCATCCTCCTAGCGTTATCCCAGTTTCAATCTAGGGTCCGCTTACTAATCTAACCGGATTTGGCTGAATATTTGCTTTTCCACAGAGCGACTGCCTGCCTGCCTCCGCAACCCGAAGGGATAGCAATATCCCATGGTTTAGACTAGTGTCCGTTTATTTAGAAGGTACTGAAGCCCTATAACGACTGTCAAAGATCTTCATGACAACCGGGACCGACGGCTTAACGTGCTCTCCGAGGCAAGGGGACAAGCGATAATTGTCAATTTAATACGCACATAACTCAGAAAAGCCATTGGTGCGCGCCGTGGATTCGAAACCGATACCCTATGCATGGCAGTCTGTTGGTACCTTCACTATGCTATCGCTGCCTTACACTTATCTGGTCTAAATCATATTCGTCTTCAGAAGAACTAATTTCTGCGAGTATTTCTCGAAGCAGTGACATTTTTGGTGGTTATATTCGATGCATATCAACAATTGAACTGACTTTAACAATAACATTAACCGGCCGACATCGGGCGGTTACAGTAAACGTAAAATTATGACGTCATTTTAACAATTGTCAAGTGGTGCAACTCATTTTTTGCTTAACCGGTACTTTGACAGATGTTGCGATCTTTGTCATTGTTAAAGTAAGATGGTGCAACCCAGTCTAAGAGTGGATTGCACCACATCACCGGTTAAAGTAAAAGCTAAAGTTAAATTTTACAATAACTTTAACAGTAAACTTGACGGCTGACGCAAAATGTGTTGCACCAACGTTTTTGTTGCTAATGTTAAAGTTAACAGGGTTGCTAGACAAATGAGGCGTAATCTACCCCGATTCGCTGCGGGAACTATTTTTAAGTCCGGCAATACTAGAGCTTCGCTGTTATTGATAATGTCAAGATGTCAATTGTCAAATATTATATCGAACGTCAAACGAATTGAACGCGCTGAACGCGCATCATTTTAAAAGATTTTGATTATCTTTCTTGTTTATACTACACCTATTACCTACGAGTTCAAGTTTTACGAAGTGTAGAAGATAATAATGGCATCAAATACAAAAAGCTTGTACGTAAACAGTCGAACAAAGTAAGTATGCACAACTTATTCTGTTGCCCATAACACTTGCGTGTTATTCTTTTTACAGCACACAAACTTATGCCTATCTTTACGTTAAATTCTGTATATTTCAGGGAAAGAAGCGTAAACTTTACCGGAGCTGAAGTCGATAGACTTCAATCGTTAATAATCAAACATCAAAATGTATTATTTTGTAAGAAAACCGATGCTATAAGTAGTAAGCAAAAGAATAGCGTGTGGACTTTAATAGAAAGCGAATTTAATGCCCTTGGAGAGATCCCACGCACTGTGAAGCAGCTCAAATACAAATTTGAGAATATAAAGAGAGTGGCAAAAAGGTACATAAATAGATACAATGATAAATATATTGAAGGGCCTGGTGCTCAAAATTTCATACTTATTTATTCTTCGCGACAGACATTAAAACCTCTATAGTGAATAGTGTATGCGAAACCGCGAGTGAAAATCGTGTAAAAATAGTGGTATCCAATCGTGCGGTAGGTATACGGGGTTCGGTTCCCGGACGCGTCAAAGTGATAACATAACGCTAGAATAGTGAAAATTCCCAAATCGGTAATAAGTAGTGCCGTGTAGTGTATAAGCATTAAACTTATACTTGTGCTAACCGTAGGGACTTACATATCGATCATAAATAGTGTTATCAGTTGTAATAGATAAGAACTAATAGTTGATAAACAGCTGTTTTGTTTACATACATACATATCGTCACGCCTTTTATCCCCGAAGGGGTAGGCAGAGGTGTATTCTTACACCCACTTTTCGCCAGATATACTTATTTCCCACGTAATAAGGGGCGAGCCTATTGCCGTACCGGGCACATTTCCAGACTCCGTGCTGCTACTGAGAATTTCGTGACAGAAAAACCCAATAACACTGCCCGACCCAGGCATCGAATCCAGGACCTCCCGATCCCACGCGCACATTTATGCCGCGAGACCAACGAGGCAGTCGTATAGGGTTTGATGTCGAGTTTTCCGTCTCTACGCAAAGATGGTATTTGCATCGTGTTATCCCTTAGTCGCCTCTTACGACAACCACGGGAAGATAGGGAGTGGTGACACTTGTATTCTTTGCCGTCAACCACACGGCATTTTTTGATTACATAGTAGTTTTATAAGTGTTTTTTAGCTTTGAATAGGCTTGAAATCATGTTTAAATAGTTTCTTATTGCTAGTTATTGGTTTATATAGGCGAAATAATCGTAATAATAAACATTTGCATGTTTATCATAAAGTTTCTTTATGTACGATGGAAAGAAAGTTTGTATTTTATGCATCGTAGGTTTAATTATGTTATCTTAGAATTGAATAAAGCTATTTCCATGGCGTTTGTTTTATTAGATGCGGCCCACCAAAATTACATACCTACATAACTATAGTATTTCATAGATTTTTTATAGAAACTATAGTGGGCGGATCCTTGTGTGACAACATTTTTCGATAATTTTTCTTGAATAACTTAGTGATGCAAACAGTTAGGTTTATGTATTATATACCGTTCGATAGAACTTTTTGAGGCCTATTTAGCTATGTATAGAACATATATGGATGTACCATAGTATCTAAGATAATTACATGTACTAATAAAGATTTGTTGTGCATATGTTCGGTGCGGTGGTCGGCGTTAAGGTAAAATTTCGAAGTAGCTAAGCGACCATATTTTTGGCCAGTTTGTTGGCGTCCCAACCACCATGTTGTAACCAAGTAACTAAATGTAGCCATCCAGCACCGAACACCTGAACAGCATCGCTCTTAACGTATGAAGATGTTTTATTTCTGAAGCCCCGAATAGATCGAAGCCATACAGTCCACTAGCACATAGAAGATGATCGTCGTAGGAACACTCGCCAGTCACACACCACCAGCGCACTGTGGCGGACCAGCTAAGGTTGGATTCCTGGCATCGTCACATTTATCTTTTCAACTGTTATTATTTTCATTTCTGCATACATACATACATAGACTCACGCCTGTTTCCCCGAAGGGGTAGGCAGAGGCATATTAAACGCCCACATTTCGCCAGTGTTTTGATCCCACGTAATAGGTGGCGAGCCTATTGCCGCTTATCGGGATATTTTGTTTGCCAGAGCCTCGTCCGTTGATCGGCAGGTGCACCACTTGTAGGTGAGGTTGGCTTGGGACCCTAAGTTCTTGGCGGGAACCCTATGCACCTACCATTTCTACCTAATACCTTTCATTTCTACCTAATAAAATTTCAGGTAGCTAGCACAGAGAGTGTTCCGACCGTTGAGCTAGCCACCGCGCTACATTTTTGGAGACTCGAAATCTAGCCAAGAATGATTTGTTGACCCCTTTTGAAACTCGATCGGTTCTGGAGAAATACATTTTTCTTTTCCTAAGCCTTTCACTTCTTCTTCTTCTTCTTCCTCTTAGCGTTATCCCAGTTTCAATCTGGGGTCCGCTTTCTAGTCTAACCGGATTTGGCTGAATATTAGCTTTTCCACAGAGCGACTGCCTATCTGACCTCCGCAACCCGAAGGGATAGCGATATTCCATGGTTTAGACTAGTTTCAGTTTATTTAGAAGGTACTGACGCCCTGTAACGACTGTCAAAGATCTGCATGACAACCGGGACCGACGGCTTAACGTGCTCTCCGAGGCACGGGGCTAGCGATAAATAACAATTTAATACGCACATAACTCCGAAAAGTCATTGGTGCGCGCCGTGGATTCGAACCCGATACCCTCTGTATGGCAGTCTGTTGGTATATCCACTCGGCTATCGCCACCTTCCTAAGCCTTTCACTTATCGGGTATAAATCACATTCGTCTTCAGAAGAACTAGTTTCTGCGAGTATTTCTCGAAGCAGTGACGTTTTTGGTGGTTATATTCGATGCGTATCAATAATAGAACAATAGAATTGACTTTAACAATAACATTAACCGGCCAACATCGGGCGGTTACAGTTAACGTAAAATTATGACGTCATTTTAACAATTGTCAAGTGGTGCAACAAATTTTTTGCTTAACCGATACTTTGACAGATGTTGCGATCTTTGTCATTGTTAAAGTAAGATGATGCAACCCAGTCTATTTATTTGTACTTCATTTGCGACATTGATGATGATGACTTTATAATTGTGACTTTGATACTTTGATAAGATTTAATTTATGACATTGTTCTATATTACAACTCTGACATGATCTGTACTAAATGCTATTATTATATAATTACTTGACATAATGCAAACTTGATTTTTTTATAACAAATTAAGTATATTTTTTTTGTTATTGACATTCATATGTGTATGCCTATTAAGGCAAAACATGATGATTCTTTATAACTAAGAACACCTGTACACAACACATGTTTAAACAAATAAATATTATTATTATTATTTAGAAAAAAGAAGTTTTATACTCATAGGTTAGGCATTTAGGCAGTTAATACAATGAGTTCAAATAACGTACTTTATTAATCAAGATACTGTTACATGTAATAGTCACGTGAGAAGCAAAATACATCCGATGTATTTTCAGATAGAAACAATCTGATGATAGCCTAAGATCTTTAGAAGAGCGACCTTCACCGATCTAGTTAATGGATGAAAGGTATTTTATATCAAATGTTGCATGTAAAAAATATATCGCGAATATCGCGATTGCGTTGGCAAAAAAATCCTGTCCAGACTGGGAAAATTATAAAAAAATGACTTTATTTAATCTTCTTTCTCTTAGCGTTATCCCAGTTTCAGTCTGGGGTCCGCTTACTAGTCTAACCGGATTTGGCTGAATATTAGCTTTTCCACAGAGCGACTGCCTGTCTGACCTCCGCAACCCGAAGGGATAGCGATATTCCATGGTTTAGACTAGTGTCCGTTTATTTAGAAGGTACTGACGCCCTGTAAAGACTGTCAAGACATTCATGACAACCGGGACCGACGGCTTAACGTGCTCTCCGAGGCACGGAACAAGCGATAATTAACAATTCAATAGGCACATAACTCCGAAAAGTCATTTGTGCGCGCCGTGGATTCGAACCCGATACCCTCTGCATGGCAGTCTGTTGGTATATCCACTAGGCTATCGCTGCCTTCCTTTATTTAATATTCGAGTTTAATGAATAAAACATACGCAACGGCAGGCTATACAAGAATGGGTATTCTCCTTCAGTACCTACTAACCGCATACATGCGGTTAGTAGGGCCGTTAGGGTTCATACATGTATGAACCCTAACGGCCCTGTCACGACCTACAGCGGCGGGTGGCAGCGGCGAGCGTTTTCGATGTACATAGCGAGTTTACTGTGACGCGGCGCGCGGCCGCCTGAGGTTAAACGCGGCATGTACATCGCCCCGGCCACGCGCCGCTTAGACCGATCTCGTGACTAGGCCGTAAGGGTACGTTAAAATTGGATTGTCTTTTTTTCCTTGGTAGGTAACACTTCGACAGTTAAGTTGATACTAGTTATATTTATCAATTTGTTTAATAGACAAATGAGCGCTACTTCACTGCGAACACGATGTTATAGGGTTGTCTGGGAAAACCCTGTCAGGAAAAACTGTTGGCCAGTCCTTTTTTAGCCTGGCCAGAATTCTTTTTGCCAACACCGGTAATTCACGAGATTTTTCAATAATGGTAATTATTCTACTTAAGTCTCAAATGTCTCGAAAACTGGAGGTAGCAGTCTCTAGTCTCAAAAATACAGCAAAATCGTCGAGACTCTCGAAATTTTCGAGACTGAGACTCCCGGGATGAAAGCCCTTTTTTTTGTGGTGTCGGGTTGGAAAATCCTCATGGAGTCCCTCCGCCCTGGGGGAAGGACGAAGGGGACTGTCAGACTCTTACTGACTTAAAACCAACCCTTACGTAGCCGTGTGTCGGAGGGTCGGGTATTGCTGAAGCATTCCTCGCTACCCCTCGACGGGTATTGGCCCGCCAGATGGTCAGGCGGGGCCCGAACAAAACCCCCTTGGCGGCGGATGAAGGTGTTGGGCTCCGCCGCCAAAACACTCAGCGGCCGCAGAGGATAGGGAGGACGGCAACGCAACACCGCATCTCCTCTTCCTCTGCGGCCCCACCGCGACGCAACGATGGTGCGCCCCCATTTGGTCGCGGGAGATAGGGCGCGCGGCAACGCAACACCGACACGCCTCTCCTCCCGCGACCGCACCCGACTGCGAGGGACAGAAGAACTGTCCCTCGCACCCGCCCCTTTGGACGCATCCTGCGCAGGCCTCCGTCAAGCCCACGCGGAGCGTCCCCTCCTGGATCCCTCTTAGCTTCACCGCGGGTGACCAATCCACGGTTACTGAGCCCCCCACCACGACAAGGTGGAGATCCCACGGGGGGGGGGGGGGGGGATGAAAGCCCTAGTACCTACATAGTGAAATTGCAAATTATAGAATATGAATAAGAAAGAATATGAATAACTTTGGGTCGCTGCGCCACAAAGAATGAATAGTTAATCTCTAACTGCATACAAAACTCGGCATAATAGCGCTTCGGTATTAGAGGCAAAGCACTTGAGATTTTAGCACTGAAGAGCATTTAATATTTTTTTATTACCATACTTACTGTAACGAGCTATAATAATTTAGTAAATGACAAATAATAATAGCATTAAAACACTACATTATTTTTAAGCTTTTATTTAATTAGAAATTTAACTTTTGAAGGCAATTTTAGAGAGGTGTTTTACGTGCCTCATGTTGACATGTTTCAGCAGGGCCTCTTCTGATTTACAAACATATTCACAGTGTAAACATTTAGCTCGCAGCAAACCCATCGAGATTTGTTCTCTATACCAACTTAAGTATTTGTAATGAAGACAAGAGGCTTCAGCGCATTTGGCACAACAGAACCTGCACGGTTGTTGCTCTAGTCCTTCTTCTTTGTACTTCTTCAAGCAAGTTAAACATTTGCCATCTTTATTACTAGGTTTCTCTATTGTATGAGTGTTTAAATCGCCGCCTGAGACAATAGCTATATTACGAGGTGAGCGGGTCATAGAATGTTTGTGATACTTTGTCATGTGTTCAGCTAATCCACCAATCTGTATCACTCGACGACAGAGCTTGCATATCTTCCTAACCTGCCTAAGTCTGTTAGGGTCTACCTTATGCTTCTTATCTCTATGCGCATTTCTTTCGTGTAGCCTCCATGTGTTAAATGAAGGTAGAAAGAGATTGCATATTGAACATTTATATTTTGGTTTCTGCATCTCAGTTCCTTCTGCTTCTTTATTCGAAATTACTTCAGATTTCTTCGCTGGTGCAATATGTACAGGATTATACAAATGATGTTTGTCATCATAATTTTCTAATGTAAGAAGTACATTTTTAGGTTGCTTTTCATCGTCCAAAATGTTATTTCGTATGTAACAAGACTTATTATACAGATCATTGAGATGACAATTAAGCATTCTCGAAGTTTCTTTTGCTCGTTGTATAAACATGTATGATTGAATCATATTCTTTGTACAACCGTTACATATTTGTGAATTGGATAGAATTTCATCATCCTGAAAGAGAAAACACAAATCTCATAATCCGGAATTTCAGGAAAATGGTTAACAAGTGAGCAAATGATATACACACTTACCTCCTTAAACACTACACCTAAGATCTCCAAGACTGTTTTGCTATGACTTCTTCCTCCCACAAAGATCTCTAAAGTATCGTTGACCGTGTTCATATTGTCATCAGTACACAAACATATGCCACAGAACTGTGTGTTCTGCAGAATGTAGCTCAGTTGATGTTTCCAATAACTTGTGTTTTTCTCATTTGCTGTAGATACAGCTGAAACATTTATGTTAGATATAAAATTGTGCGCGTAAAATACTTATGGAAATATAAAGATTCGTACTATAAGGCATGTTCATTACAAAGAAAGTCAATCTAACATTTACACAGAGGGAAGGACAAAAGAAAAATATGTTCTGATCGAGGTGCGGAGAAAGTTTGACTCTTAATTGCCCTTGTAAACCCTTATTGTTTTCTGTGATGGTGCTACATAATGATTACTTAGTGCAATCTTGTATTTATCAGATATGGAACCTGTGGGCACAGCATATTAGTTATTCTAGGAATCAACGAAGAGAGGACAACTGAATAGTGTAAGAACTTACGTTGTTCTATGTGGAGGTGTTCAGCGTCAGGCCTAATGTCGTCGTCATGGTCATCACAATTGTCACTCATGGACACATCTAAGTCTTCAACAAACTCCACTGTTGAATCTTCTCTATTTACACTTGATGTTTCTGAAACAAACTACTCACTAAGAACTTTACACTACTTGTAGTTTACGCTCCGAATATTATGCAAGAGTTTGATCATGGAAACTATTAAAAAGTATAATAAGTCTTGGTAAGATAGATTATAGAGCTCTTGATTTCTTTTCTTTAGGGCGGTCTTGAGATGTTTGAGTAGGTATATTTATCTTTCACCATCCACCATAGTGACAGTAGGTATTAGGAAGAGTGTACAGTGTATATTGCCACAGTGCTTACCAGTGTTCTGTATAATAATGTTCGTTATTAAATCTTCTTCGAGGTCGGTTTCAATCGTGGCCTCTTCAAGTGTAGATGTTTCTTCGACAACGTGGTCTGTTGTTTCAGTCTCTGGCGGCGTTTCCTCATTCGACGGCTGTTTACGAAAACGATCTGCAACAACGGGAAACACGTAATTTATCATTTACATTTGAAAATCCGTAACAGGTAACAGATTTCCAAGCATTGCACTTTCAAAGATCATGCTCCTAGCGTTATCCTAGTTAAAACCGGGGGTTCGATTTCTAGTCTAACCAGATTTGACTAAATATTAGCTATTCCACACAGCGACTGTCTGTCTGCACTCCGCAACTCAAAGGGATAGCTGTATTATATAATTAACCACCTCTAAAGATTACGAGTCAGGAGTTATGCTCCGTCTTTACCATAGGGGCACACAGGCCCTTGCCCAGGGCCCCTATCCTCAGGGCGGCCCCTGAAGGACCGACAAATTTCTTTCCTCTAAATTTATCAGAAACAGAAGTGTAAATAGATTTGACTTATCAATGTTTAAATTGCAATCATTTTAATGCTATTTTCTTAAATATTTAGATAAGTACCTTAATAAGAAACAAAGCCATTTAATTTATCCATCCGCGTCTTCTGTTCGGTAGTTTTTGAGCATTTCGGCAATAAAGCCAAAGGAGGAATAAGAGTCTTCATTTTATACTATGTATATATTTTACTATCAAATAACAGATCCACAGTGCACTCCCATGGAGGAGACGGTAGAAGAGCCTTGCTAATTTCAGCACGACCCCGGCTCGACCGGGGAAGTACTACCCTCTCACAGAAAATCGACGTAAAGTAACAGTACCTAAACTGTTGCGTTTCGTTCGGTGAGTGAGAGTGCCGGAGTCTCTATCCCCTATTCCTTCACCCTCATCCCACTCCTCATCCTATCCCTTTCAACCCCAAGTGGCGGCAACGCACTTGTGACTCCTGTGGTGTTGCTTGTGTCCATGGGCGGCGGTAATTGCTTACCATCACGCGATCCACCTGCTCGTTTGCCGCCTATTACCAAAAAAATAAAAATTGGGCAAGTGCGAGTCGGACTCGCGCACGAAGGGTTCCGTACCATCATCTATAAAAGAAAACCACGTTCGTTGTATGTATACTTAAATACTTTTTATTTTTAAGTTTCTACCTGTTTATTAAGATCGAGTAATAACTTGCTTAAAAATTACGTTTGTTGAATGGGAGCCCCCCTTTATAATAAACTTTTTTTATTTAATTATTTATTTTGAAAGGTAATATACAACTACATCGCACGCTTAATCCAACACTGTCACTATCCAAAATTTTGCCAAAGCCACTTTTTAATGTCATCTGTTGGGAAACGTGGACCTACACGTAATCGCACTGACACTAGTCAAAAGGTAACAAGAATACCCGCTAGATGGCAATGGTCCGCTTCGTCACTAAACAAAATATTCCTCTCCCCTCCGTGGAACACTGACCTTCAACGAAAAAGTACGTGTCGCCAAGGACAAAACTACTAGTGATATTTTTGGTAAGTAGAGCATTATTATAATTTAAACAGTGACATTTTGCGTTGAAGTTCATGTTTGCACTAAGTTTTTCTCTTATTTATATCATTGGTTTGACGCCATATTGAAATTTTTTGCTTAGTGTCAAGTTTGCATTAAAGTTATCACATTATTCATTCAATAATTTGACGCCATTTGACGCCACTTTCAGTTTAGTGTCAGTTTAGCTTTAAAATCATAACTTATTTGTCATTTGTTCGCTACAGCATAATTGTCACATTACTTATTATGTCATTTTTGCTGTCATCATTTTCTTAAAAAATGTATTAAACTCATTAATAAAATATTTTATTTCATAAAGTGTCATTTTGCTGTCAGGATCATGGCAATAATTAACGCAAAGTGTCGTTTTATCGTACTTATACGATGACTATTACCGACGGTTGGCATTTAAAATTGATCAATTACGTTAGGGATTACTCTACAGTAATCCCTAACTTATATTTAGGACGATTCCATTATTTAAACTTTCGGTATTCTTACTACACAAACATTAATTTAAGGATTTCATGTTTTAAGGTGTGCAAAAGAATGCAGCGGCGTGATAAATTACTGAAAATTCACTTGAAAATAAAGAAAATGACTGTAGTGATGAAAAATCAAACTCATATCAACCAGTGTTTCATACTCTTACTCAAGTAGAGCCACTACAGATCTCGTTTGGAAACAATCCGAAGTTACGTAGTTTAAGCAGAAGTAAGTTCATCTTCTTCAAGCAGCTCTTCCTCTTCGAGCAGTTCATCTTCATCTAACATTGGGACACATATTTCAGATTCAATCCAGTCTAAGGAATTCAATATTAGTGTTCACTATTTGACACAACCCGGCGAGAATCTACCGAGCACAGCTAATTTGCAAAGTACTGTTCAGGTACCTAAAGCAAGATCATTAAGTTCTAGTTCATCCAAATCCAGATCTTTTATAGCTTCGTCAAGAGCAGGTGATTTTTCCCCGGATGATGATGATGTTATTATTTTTTAGAATAAAATTTAAAATGCCTACTGGAGTTAAGTTTTATTATTTTTTATTTATAGACTGGATCCCCAAAGGGGTAGGCAGAGGCGCAATATTACACCCACATTTCACCATGAATTTTTAAGTCCCACGTCGTAATAGGGGGCGAGCCTATTGCCGTTACCGGGCACAACACCAGACTCCGGGCTGCTACTGAGAATTCGGAAAAATCCAGTAACACTTTCGCCTGACCCGGGAATCGAACCCGGGACCTCCGATTAGCAGTCGCATACGCTATCCACTGGACCACGGAGGCAGCCAGCATATTCCAGATTTATTTAAATAAATTTGTATCTGAACAAAATGTTTCTTTTTATTACCTTGTGCTTGTGACCATTTTTTTTTTTTTTTGTTTTACGAGGTGGAAAATCCCTTCGGATCTCCGACTCTTGGGGAAAATAAGAGCCGGAGTATGTGGTGTTTCCACTAAAAACCACCTCGACTTCCGCCATGTACCCGTGTGTCGGAGGGTGGGGCATCACCAAAGCACTCGTCGCCACCCTCCGACGGGTATTGGCCCGCCAGATGGTCAGGCGGGCCCCGAACAAAACCCCCTTGGCGACGGATTAAGGTGTTGGACTCCGCCGCCAAAACGCCCAGCGGCCGCAGAGGATAGGGAGGACGGCAACGCAACACCGCATCTCCTCTTCCTCTGCGGCCCCACCGCGACGCATCGAATGGTGCGCCCCCATTTGGTCGCGGGAGATAGGGCGCGCGGCAACGCAACACCGACACGCCTCTCCTCCCGCGACCGCACCCGACTGCGAGGGACAGACAGAACTGTCCCCCGCACCCGCACCGTTGGACGCATCCTGCGCAGGCCCCTCCAAGCCCACGCGGAGCGTCCCCTCCTGGATCCCTCTTAGCTTCACCGCGGGTGACCAATCCACGGTTACTGAGCCCCCCCACCACGACAAGGTGGAGATCCCACGGGGGGGTGTGCTTGTGACCATAACTATATATTTCTTATCACTATACAAGTAAATTGAAATCAAATAAAATGATAAAAGTCAAAGTGACACTTTAAAATAAATAACGAAAACATATAAATTATATACAACTAAATCAATTATTTTATGTTTTCATATTTGAGATACAATATTTACCCATATTATCTATATCAAAGAATGACTAAATTGTGCATGAATTCTAAAGTATCATGCATGTTCGTGGCATATTCACACTACATAAACGTTTTTTAGCTCTACTGAAAAGTTAAGATTTTTGGATAGTGACATTATTGGTTTAAGCGTGCGAAATATTCTGTGAAAATTTAAAGCGTCTACTTCATCTGAGGCGTCTACCTGTTACGGTTAGTAATTTTGAGCAAAAAACACGTTTTTTGTATGGGACCCCCCTTAATATTTTATTTTTTTTTTATTTTTCGTATTTGTTGTTATAGCGGCAACCGAAATACATAATTTGTGAAAATTTCAGCTTTCTAGCTATCATTGTTTATGAGATACAGCCTGGCGACAGACAGACAGACGTGTCCAGACAGACAGACAGCAGAGGCTTAGTTGGTAATAGGGTCCCGTTTTTTACCTTTTAGGTACGGGAGCCTAAAAAGGAGACGGTAGAAAACGCAGAGGGATCCAAATCTCTGTTGCTCCAAAGCCGTGTTGATCATTGATGTTTTGGCGCCCCAACCGAGACATGTGTGCAATACACCACATGTGGCTGATTCTGCACTTTATTAAGTGGAAATCGTTGACTACGGCGTGAAATATAAAAAATAACGTGCCCTTCACCACATTCGAAGACTTGGCTTAGAGAATTCTCCACTTCAGACAAGTTGAAGCATTTTTCTTGTAATTGGCTCTGAGGGATGTGCCTAGTGGTATAACGGCCATCACCCGCACTGTGATCCACATAGCAATTCACGTTCTATCAATCGATAAGTCCTCGAAGTGCAGGATGAACAGCGTTAGGGAGAGCACAGAGCCGTGTGGGACGCCGACGTAGAGGCAAAGCACTTGAGATTCCAGCACTAAAGAGCATTAAATTTTTTTTTTTACCATACTTACTGTAACGAGCTATAATAATTTAGTAAATGACAAATAAGAATAGCATTAAAACACTACATTATTTTTAAGCTTTTATTTCATTAGAAATTTAACTTTTGAAGGCAATTTTAGAGAGGTGTTTTACGTGCCTCATGT
Source organism: Euclidia mi (assembly GCA_944739405.2). Lineage (NCBI taxonomy): Eukaryota > Metazoa > Arthropoda > Insecta > Lepidoptera > Erebidae > Euclidia > Euclidia mi. The sequence continues at coordinate 38,068,303 of OX123205.2, read as the reverse complement.
TGACATGTTTCAGCAAGGCCTTTTCTGATTTACAAACATATTCACAGTGTAAACATTTAGCTCGCAGCACACCCTTCGAGATTTGTTCTCTATACCAACTTAAGTATTTGTAATGAAGACAAGAGGCTTCAGCGCATTTGGCACAACAGAACCTGCACGGTTGTTGCTCTAGTCCTTCTTCTTTGTACTTCTTCAAGCAAGTTAAACATTTGCCATCTTTATTACTAGGTTTCTCTATTGTATGAGTGTTTAAATCGCCGCCTGAGACAACAGCTATATTACGAGGTGAGCGGGTCATAGAATGTTTGTGATACTTTGTCATGTGTTCAGCTAATCCACCAATCTGTATCACTCGACGACACAGCTTGCATATCTTCTTAACCTGCCTAAGTCTGTTAGGGTCTACCTTATGCTTCTTATCTCTATGCGCATTTCTTTCGTGTAGCCTCCATGTGTTAAATGAAGGTAGAAAGAGATTGCATATTGAACATTTATATTTTGGTTTCTGCATCTCAGTTTCTTCTGTTTCTTTATTCGAAACTACTTCAGATTTCTTCGCTGGTGCAATATGTACAGGATTATACAAATGATGTGTGTCATCATAATTTTCTAATGTAAGAAGTACATTTTTAGGTTGCTTTTCATTGTTCAAAATGTTATTTCGTATGTAACAAGACTTATTATACAGATCATTGAGATGACAATTAAGCATTCTCGAAGTTTCTTTTGCTCGTTGTATAAACATGTATGATTGAATCATATTCTTTGTACAACCATTACATATTTGTGAATTGGATAGAATTTCATCATCCTGAAAGAGAAAACACAAATCTCATAATCCGGAATTTCAGGAAAATGGTTAACAAGTGAGCAAATGATATACACACTTACCTCCTTAAACACTACACCTAAGATCTCCAAGACTGTTCTGCTATGACTTCTTCCTCCCACAAAGATCTCTAAAGTATCGTTGACCGTGTTCATATTGTCCTCAGTACACAAACATATGCCACAGAACTGTGTGTTGTGCAGAATGTAGCTCAGTTGATGTTTCCAATAACTTGTGTTTTTCTCATTTGCTGTAGGTACGGCTGAAACATTAAGTTAGATATAAAATTGTGCGCGTAAAATACTTATGGAATTATAAAGATTTGTTTTATAAGGCATGTTCATTACAAAGAAAGTCAATCTAACATTTACACAGAGGGAAGGACAAAAGAAAAATATGCTATGATCGAGGTGCTGAGAACGTTTGACTCTTAATACTTTATTGCTTTCTGTAATGGTGCTACATAATGATTACTTAGTGCAATCTTGTATTTATCAGATATGGACCCTGTGGGCACAGCATATTAGTTATTCTAGGAATCAACGAAAAGAGGACAACTGAATAGTGTAAGCACTTACGTTGTTCTATGTGGAGGTGTTCAGTGTCAGGCCTAACGTCGTCGTCATGGTCATCACAATTGTCACTCATGGACACATCTAAGTCTTCAACAAACTCCACTGTTGAATCTTCTCTATTTACACTTGATGTTTCTGAAACAAACTACTCACTAAGAACTTTACACTACTTGTAGTTTGCGCTCCGAATATTATGCAAGAGTTTGATCATGGAAACTATTAAAAAGTATAATAAGTCTTGGTAAGATAGATTATAGAGCTCTTGATTTCTTTTCTTTAGGGCGGTCTTGAGATGTTTGAGTAGGTATATTTATCTTTCACCATCCACCATAGTGACAGTATTAGGAAGAGTGTACAGTGTATATTGCCACAGTGCTTACCAGTATTCTGTATAATAATGTTCGTTATTAAATCTTCTTCGATATCGGTTTCAATCGTGGCCTCTTCAAGTGTGGACGGCTGTTTACGAAAACGATCTGCAACAAACGGGAAACACGTAATTTATCATTTACATTTAAAAATCCGTAACAGTTAACAGATTTCCAAGCATTGCACTTTCAAAGATCATCCTCCTAGCGTTATCTCAGTTAAAACCGGGGTTTCGATTTCTAGTCTAACCAGATTTGACTAAATATTAGCTATTCCACACAGCGACTGCCTGTCTGCACTCCGCGACTCAAAGGGATAGCTGTATTTTATAATTAACCACCTCTAAAGATTACGAGTCACGAGTTATGCTTAACAGCAGTACCGTCTTTACCATAGGGGCACACAGGCCCGTGCCCAGGGCCCCTGTCCTCAGGGGGGCCCCTGAAGGACCGACAAATTTCTTTCCTCTAAATTTATCAGAAACAGAAGTGTAAATAGATTTGACTTATCAATGTTTAAATTGCAATCATTTTAATTCTATCTTCTTAAATATTTAGATAAGTACCTTAATAAGAAACAAAGCCATTTAATTTATCCATCCGCGTCTTCTGTTCGGTAGTTTTTGAGCATTTCGCGTTGATAAAGTCAAAGGAGGAATAAGAGTCTTCATTTTATACTTTGTATGTATTTTACTATCAAATAACAGATCCACGGTGCACTCCCATGGAGGAGACGGTAGTAGAGCCTTGCTAATTTCAGCACGACCCCGGCTCGACCGGGGAAGTACTACCCTCTCACAGTAAATCGACGTAAAGTAACAGTACCTAAACTGTTGCGTTTCGTTCGGTGAGTGAGAGTGCCGGAGGCTCTATCTCCTATTCCTTCACCCTCATCCCACTCCTCATCCTATCCCTTTCAACCCCAAGTGGCGGCAACGCACTTGTGACTCCTGTGGTGTTGCTTGTGTCCATGAGCGGCGGTAATTGCTTACCATCAGGCGATCCACCTGCTCGTTTGCCGCCTATTACCACAAAAATAAAAATTGGGCAAGTGCGAGTCGGACTCACGCACGAAGGGTTCCGTACCATCATCTATTAAAGAAAACCACGTTTGTTGTATGTATACTTAAATACTTTTTATTTTTAAGTTTCTACCTGTTTATTAAGATCGAGTCATAACTTGCTTAAAAATTACGTTTGTTGTATGGGAGCCCCCCTTTATAATAAACTTTTTTTTATTTAATTATTTATTTTGAAAGGTAATATACAACTACATCGCACGCTTAATCCAACACTGTCACTATCCAAAATTTTTCCAAAACCACTTTTTAATGTCATCTGTTGGGAAACGGACCTACGCGTAATCGCACTGACACTAGTCAAAAGGTAACAAGAATACCCGCTAGATGGCAATGGTCCGCTTCGTCACTAAACAAAATATTGCTCTCCCCTCAGTGGAACACTGACCTTCAACGAAAAAGTACGTGTCGCCAAGGACAAAACTACTAGTGATATTTTTGGTAAGTAGTGCATTATTTTAATTTAAACAGTGACATTTTGCGTTGAAGTTCATATTTGCACTAAGTTTTTCTCTTATTTATATCATTGGTTTGACGCCATATTGACATTTTTTGCTTAGTGTCAAGTTTGCATTAAAGTTATCACATTATTCATTCAATAATTTGACGCCATTTGACGCCACTTTCAGTTTAGTGTCAGTTTAGCTTTAAAATCATAACTTATTTGTCATTTGTTCGCTACAGCATAATCGTTACATTGCTTATTATGTCATTTTTGCTGTCATCATTTTCTTAAAAAAATGTATTAAACTCATTGATAAAATTCTATTCTAATACTCATTCAAAAAGTGTCATTTTGCTGTCAGGATCATCATGGCAATAATTAACGCAAAGTGTCGTTTTATCGTACTTATACGATGACTATTACCGACGGTTGGCATTTAAAATTGATCAATTACGTTAGGGATTACTCTACAGTAATCCCTAACTTATATTTAGGACGATTCCATTATTTAAACTTTCGGTATTATTACTACACAAACATTAATTTAAGGATTTCATGTTTTAAGGTGTGCAAAAGAATGCAGCGGCGTGATAAATTACTGAAAATTCACTTGAAAATAAAGAAAATGACTGTAGTGATGAAAAATCAAACTCATATCAACCAGTGTTTCATACTCTTACTCAAGTAGAGCCACTACAGATCTCGTTTGGAAACAATCCGAAGTTACGTAGTTTAAGCAGCAGTAAGTTCATCATCTTCAAGCAGCTCTTCCTCTTCGAGCAGTTCATCTTCATCTAACATTGGGACACATATTTCAGATTCAATCCAGTCTAAGGAATTCAATATTAGTGCTCACTATTTGACACAACCCGGCGAGAATCTACCGAGCACAGCTAATTTGCAAAGTACTGTTCAGGTAGGTACTTAAAGCAAGATCATTAAGTTCTTGTTCATCCAAATCCAGATCTTTTATAGCATCGTCAAGAGCAGGTGATTTTCCCCCGGATGATGATGATGTTATTATTTTTTAGAATAAAATTTAAAATGCCTACTGGAGTTAAGTTTTATTATTTTTTATTTATAGACTCACGCCTGTATCCCCAAAGGGGTAGGCAGAGGCGCAATGTTACACCCACATTTCACCATGAATTTTTAAGTCCCACGTCGTAATAGGGGGCGAGCCTATTGCCGTTACCGGGCACAACACCAGACTCCGGGCTGCTACTGAGAATTCGGAAAAATCCAGTACCTAACACTTTTGCCTGACCCGGGAATCGAACCCGGGACCTCCGATTAGCAGTCGCATACGCTATTCACTGGACCACGGAGGCAGCCAGCATATTCCAGATTTATTTAAATAAATTTGTATCTGAACAAAATGTTCCTTTTTATTACCTTGTGCTTGTGACCATAAGTATATATTTCTTATCACTATACAAGTAAATAAAATCACTGTAAAAGTTAATAAAACCATTTTTGGTTATTAAATATAATTTTAAAGCTTTTCTTATTTATTTATTTTTATTAAAAAGAAAGTCCGCAGTGTCACTAAGACGAAATAAAATAAAATGATAAAAGTCAAAGTGACACTTTAAAATAAATAACGAAAACATATAAATTATATACAACTAAATCAATTATTTTATGTTTTCATATTGGAGATACAATATTTACCCATATTATCTATATCAAAGAATGACTAAATTGTGCATGAATTCTAAAGTATCATGCATATTCGTGGCATATTCACACTACAAAAACGTTTTTTAGCTTTACTGAAAAGTTAAGATTTTTGGATAGTGACATTATTGGTTTAAGTGTGCGACATATTCTGCGAAAATTTAAAGCGTCTACTTAGTGCGGTTTCAGATTAGCGTTTTATACGCGCGTATAAGCTCGTTTTTGGAAGCGCATGTAGGCGCGTATAGGCGCGCCTTTTGGCACACGCGCAACTCGTACGAGCGTTGACGCGCTTCTAAGCTCGTATAACCACGAGCCGTCAAAATCCATGTTGACACTGACAAGACGTCACTACCGTTTCGAGCGAACACGCCCGTTTACGTGAGTCTGGTTTTTTGAAGCGCGTATTGTAGCGCGCGTGTAAGCGCGTATGCTAAAACGACCGTATACGCGCAGAAAAATACGCTAATCGGAAACCGCCCTTACTTCATCTGAGGCGTCTACCTGTTACGGTTAGTAATTTTGAGCAAAAAACACGTTTTTTGTATGGGACCCCCTTAATATTTTCATTTTTTTTATTTTTCGTATTTGTTGTTATAGCGTCAACCGAAATACATAATTTGTGAAAATTTCAGCTTTCTAGCTATCATGGTTTATGAGATACAGCCTGGTGACAGACAGACAGACGTGTCCAGACAGACAGACAGCAGAGGCTTAGTTGGTAATAGGGTCCCGTTTTTTACCTTTTAGGTACGGAAGCCTAAAAAGGAGACGGTAGAAAACGCAGAGGGAACCAAATCTCTGTTGATCCAATGACTCTTATCTAGCCGTGAAATTTTAATCATTGATGTTAATATTTTCATTTTTTTATTTTTCGTATTTGTTAGGGCGTGAAATATAAAAAATAACGTTCCCTTCACCACATTCGAAGACTTGGCTTAGAGAATTCTCCACTTCAGACAAGTTGAAGCGTTTTTCTTGTAATTGGCTCTGAGGGATGTGCCTAGTGGTATAACGGGCATCACCCGTACTGTGATCCACATAGCAATTCATGTTCTATCAGTCGAGAAGTCCTTGAAGTGCAGGATGAACAGCGTTAGGGAGAGCACAGAGCCGTGTGGGACGCCGACGTAGAGGCAAAGCACTTGAGATTCCAGCACTAAAGAGCATTAAATATTTTTTTTTTTACCATACTTACTGTAACGAGCTATAATAATTTAGTAAATGACAAATAAGAATAGCATTAAAACACTACATTATTTTTAAGCTTTTATTTCATTAGAATTTTAACTTTTGAAGGCAATTTTAGAGAGGTGTTTTACGTGCCTCATGTTGACATGTTTCAGCAAGGCCTTTTCTGATTTACAAACATATTCACAGTGTAAACATTTAGCTCGCAGCACACCCTTCGAGATTTGTTCTCTATACCAACTTAAGTATTTGTAATGAAGACAAGAGGCTTCAGCGCATTTGGCACAACAGAACCTGCACGGTTGTTGCTCTAGTCCTTCTTCTTTGTACTTCTTCAAGCAAGTTAAACATTTGCCATCTTTATTACTAGGTTTCTCTATTGTATGAGTGTTTAAATCGCCGCCTGAGACAACAGCTATATTACGAGGTGAGCAGGTCATAGAATGTTTGTGATACTTTGTCATGTGTTCAGCTAATCCACCAATCTGTATCACTCGACGACACAGCTTGCATATCTTCTTAACCTGCCTAAGTCTGTTAGGGTCTACCTTATGCTTCTTATCTCTATGCGCATTTCTTTCGTGTAGCCTCCATGTGTTAAATGAAGGTAGAAAGAGATTGCATATTGAACATTTATATTTTGGTTTCTGCATCTCAGTTTCTTCTGTTTCTTTATTCGAAACTACTTCAGATTTCTTCGCTGGTGCAATATGTACAGGATTATACAAATGATGTGTGTCATCATAATTTTCTAATGTAAGAAGTACATTTTTAGGTTGCTTTTCATTGTTCAAAATGTTATTTCGTATGTAACAAGACTTATTATACAGATCATTGAGATGACAATTAAGCATTCTCGAAGTTTCTTTTGCTCGTTGTATAAACATGTATGATTGAATCATATTCTTTGTACAACCATTACATATTTGTGAATTGGATAGAATTTCATCATCCTGAAAGAGAAAACACAAATCTCATAATCCGGAATTTCAGGAAAATGGTTAACAAGTGAGCAAATGATATACACACTTACCTCCTTAAACACTACACCTAAGATCTCCAAGACTGTTTTGCTATGACTTCTTCCTCCCACAAAGATCTCTAAAGTATCGTTGACCATGTTCATATTGTCCTCAGTACACAAACATATGCCACAGAACTGTGTGTTGTGCAGAATGTAGCTCAGTTGATGTTTCCAATAACTTGTGTTTTTCTCATTTGCTGTAGGTACGGCTGAAACATTAAGTTAGATATAAAATTGTGCGCGTAGAATACTTATGGAATTATAAAGATTTGTTTTATAAGGCATGTTCATTACAAAGAAAGTCAATCTAACATTTACACAGAGGGAAGGACAAAAGAAAAATATGCTATGATCGAGGTGCTGAGAACGTTTGACTCTTAATACTTTATTGCTTTCTGTAATGGTGCTACATAATGATTACTTAGTGCAATCTTGTATTTATCAGATATGGACCCTGTGGGCACAGCATATTAGTTATTCTAGGAATCAACGAAAAGAGGACAACTGAATAGTGTAAGCACTTACGTTGTTCTATGTGGAGGTGTTCAGCGTCAGGCCTAACGTCGTCGTCATGGTCATCACAATTGTCACTCATGGACACATCATCATCTAAGTCTTCAACAAACTCCACTGTTGAATCTTCTCTATTTACACTTGATGTTTCTGAAACAAACTACTCACTAAGAACTTTACACTACTTGTAGTTTGCGCTCCGAATATTATGCAAGAGTTTGATCATGGAAACTATTAAAAAGTATAATAAGTCTTGGTAAGATAGATTATAGAGCTCTTGATTTCTTTTCTTTAGGGCGGTCTTGAGATGTTTGAGTAGGTATATTTATCTTTCACCATCCACCATAGTGACAGTATTAGGAAGAGTGTACAGTGTATATTGCCACAGTGCTTACCAGTATTCTGTATAATAATGTTCGTTATTAAATCTTCTTCGATATCGGTTTCAATCGTGGCCTCTTCAAGTGTGGACGGCTGTTTACGAAAACGATCTGCAACAAACGGGAAACACGTAATTTATCATTTACATTTGAAAATCCGTAACAGGTAACAGATTTCCAAGCATTGCACTTTCAAAGATCATCCTCCTAGCGTTATCCCAGTTAAAACCGGGGGTTCGATTTCTAGTCTAACCAGATTTGACTAAATATTAGCTATTCCACACAGCGACTGCCTGTCTGCACTCCGCGACTCAAAGGGATAGCTGTATTTTATAATTAACCACCTCTAAAGATTACGAGTCACGAGTTATGCTTAACAGCAGTACCGTCTTTACCATAGGGGCACACAGGCCCGTGCCCAGGGCCCCTGTCCTCAGGAGGGCCCCTGAAGGACCGACAAATTTCTTTCCTCTAAATTTATCAGAAACAGAAGTGTAAATAGATTTGACTTATCAATGTTTTGAATTGCAATAATTTTAATTCTATCTTCTTAAATATTTAGATAAGTACCTTAATAAGAAACAAAGCCATTTAATTTATCCATCCGCGTCTTCTGTTCGGTAGTTTTTGAGCATTTCGCGTTCATAAAGTCAAAGGAGGAATAAGAGTCTTCATTTTATACTTTGTATGTATTTTACTATCAAATAACAGATCCACGGTGCACTCCCATGGAGGAGACGGTAGTAGAGCCTTGCTAATTTCAGCACGACCCCGGCTCGACCGGGGAAGTACTACCCTCTCACAGAAAATCGACGTAAAGTAACAGTACCTAAACTGTTGCGTTTCGTTCGGTGAGTGAGAGTGCCGGAGGCTCTATCTCCTATTCCTTCACCCTCATCCCACTCCTCATCCTATCCCTTTCAACCCCATGTGGCGGCAACGCACTTGTGACTCCTGTGGTGTTGCTTGTGTCCATGGGCGGCGGTAATTGCTTACCATCAGGCGATCCACCTGCTCGTTTGCCGCCTATTACCACAAAAATAAAAATTGGGCAAGTGCGAGTCGGACTCACGCACGAAGGGTTCCGTACCATCATCTATTAAAGAAAACCACGTTTGTTGTATGTATACTTAAATACTTTTTATTTTTAAGTTTCTACCTGTTTATTAAGATCGAGTCATAACTTGCTTAAAAATTACGTTTGTTGTATGGGAGCCCCCCTTTATAATAAACTTTTTTTTATTTAATTATTTATTTTGAAAGGTAATATACAACTACATCGCACGCTTAATCCAACACTGTCACTATCCAAAATTTTTCCAAAACCACTTTTTAATGTCATCTGTTGGGAAACGGACCTACGCGTAATCGCACTGACACTAGTTAAAAGGTAACAAGATACCCGCTAGATGGCAATGGTCCGCTTCGTCACTAAACAAAATATTCTTCTCCCCTCAGTGGAACACTGACCTTCAACGAAAAAGTACGTGTCGCCAAGGACAAAACTACTAGTGATATTTTTGGTAAGTAGTGCATTATTTTAATTTAAACAGTGACATTTTGCGTTGAAGTTCATATTTGCACTAAGTTTTTCTCTTATTTATATCATTGGTTTGACGCCATATTGACATTTTTTGCTTAGTGTCAAGTTTGCATTAAAGTTATCAAATTATACATTCAATAATTTGACGCCATTTGACGCCACTTTCAGTTTAGTGTCAGTTTAGCTTTAAAATCATAACTTATTTGTCATTTGTTCGCTACAGCATAATCGTTACATTGCTTATTATGTCATTTTTGCTGTCATCATTTTCTTAAAAAAATGTATTAAACTCATTGATAAAATTCTATTCTAATACTCATTCAAAGTGTCATTTTGCTGTCAGGATCATCATGGCAATAATTAACGCAAAGTGTCGTTTTATCGTACTTATACGATGACTATTACCGACGGTTGGCATTTAAAATTGATCAATTACGTTAGGGATTACTCTACAGTAATCCCTAACTTATATTTAGGACGATTCCATTATTTAAACTTTCGGTATTATTACTACACAAACATTAATTTAAGGATTTCATGTTTTAAGGTGTGCAAAAGAATGCAGCGGCGTGATAAATTACTGAAAATTCACTTGAAAATAAAGAAAATGACTGTAGTGATGAAAAATCAAACTCATATCAACCAGTGTTTCATACTCTTACTCAAGTAGAGCCACTACAGATCTCGTTTGGAAACAATCCGAAGTTACGTAGTTTAAGCAGCAGTAAGTTCATCATCTTCAAGCAGCTCTTCCTCTTCGAGCAGTTCATCTTCATCTAACATTGGGACACATATTTCAGATTCAATCCAGTCTAAGGAATTCAATATTAGTGCTCACTATTTGACACAACCCGGCGAGAATCTACCGAGCACAGCTAATTTGCAAAGTACTGTTCAGGTACTTAAAGCAAGATCATTAAGTTCTTGTTCATCCAAATCCAGATCTTTTGTAGCATCGTCAAGAGCAGGTGATTTTCCCCCGGATGATGATGATGTTATTATTTTTTAGAATAAAATTTAAAATGCCTACTGGAGTTAAGTTTTATTATTTTTTATTTATAGACTCACGCCTGTATCCCCAAAGGGGTAGGCAGAGGCGCAATGTTACACCCACATTTCACCATGAATTTTTAAGTCCCACGTCGTAATAGGGGGCGAGCCTATTGCCGTTACCGGGCACAACACCAGACTCCGGGCTGCTACTGAGAATTCGGAAAAATCCAGTACCTAACACTTTTGCCTGACCCGGGAATCGAACCCGGGACCTCCGATTAGCAGTCGCATACGCTATTCACTGGACCACGGAGGCAGCCAGCATATTCCAGATTTATTTAAATAAATTTGTATCTGAACAAAATGTTCCTTTTTATTACCTTGTGCTTGTGACCATAAGTATATATTTCTTATCACTATACAAGTAAATAAAATCACTGTAAAAGTTAATAAAACCATTTTTGGTTATTAAATATAATTTTAAAGCTTTTCTTATTTATTTATTTTTATTAAAAAGAAAGTCCGCAGTGTCACTAAGACGAAATAAAATAAAATGATAAAAGTCAAAGTGACACTTTAAAATAAATAACGAAAACATATAAATTATATACAACTAAATCAATTATTTTATGTTTTCATATTTGAGATACAATATTTACCCATATTATCTATATCAAAGAATGACTAAATTGTGCATGAATTCTAAAGTATCATGCATATTCGTGGCATATTCACACTACAAAAACGTTTTTTAGCTTTACTGAAAAGTTAAGATTTTTGGATAGTGACATTATTGGTTTAAGCGTGCGACATATTCTGCGAAAATTTAAAGCGTCTACTTAGTGCGGTTTCAGATTAGCGTTTTATACGCGCGTATAAGCTCGTTTTTGGAAGCGCATGTAGGCGCGTATAGGCGCGCCTTTTGGCACACGCGCAACTCGTACGAGCGTTGACGCGCTTCTAAGCTCGTATATTGTGGTTATCCACGAGCCGTCAAAATCCATGTTGACACTGACAAGACGTCACTACCGTTTAGAGCGAACACGCCCGTTTACGTGAGTCTGGTTTTTTGAAGCGCGTATTGTAGCGCGCGTGTAAGCGCGTATGCTAAAACGACCGTATACGCGCAGAAAAATACGCTAATCTGAAACCGCCCTTACTTCATCTGAGGCGTCTACCTGTTACGGTTAGTAATTTTGAGCAAAAAACACGTTTTTTGTATGGGACCCCCTTAATATTTTCATTTTTTTTATTTTTCGTATTTGTTGTTATAGCGGCAACCGAAATACATAATTTGTGAAAATTTCAGCTTTCTAGCTATCATGGTTTATGAGATACAGCCTGGTGACAGACAGACAGACGTGTCCAGACAGACAGACAGCAGAGGCTTAGTTGGTAATAGGGTCCCGTTTTTTACCTTTTAGGTACGGAAGCCTAAAAAGGAGACGGTAGAAAACGCAGAGGGAACCAAATCTCTGTTGATCCAATGACTCTTATCTAGCCGTGAAATTTTAATCATTGATGTTAATATTTTCATTTTTTTATTTTTCGTATTTGTTAGGGCGTGAAATATAAAAAATAACGTTCCCTTCACCACATTCGAAGACTTGGCTTAGAGAATTCTCCACTTCAGACAAGTTGAAGCGTTTTTCTTGTAATTGGCTCTGAGGGATGTGCCTAGTGGTATAACGGGCATCACCCGCACTGTGATCCACATAGCAATTCATGTTCTATCAATCGCAGGGCCGTCTTAAGCCGTGCCGTGGCCCTTGGGCACAGAAGAGTTGGGGGCCCTCCGAAACAATTGTTAATTATAGCTTGCTTATCGGTGACGGAAAACATCGTGAGGAAACCTGCATGTCTGAGAGTTTTCCATAAAGTTCTCGAAAGACATGTGAAGTCTGCCAACCCGCACTTGGCCAGACCCTTCCCATAGATAGAAGTGCCCAGCAGTGAAACAGTATCCATAGTGGGCTGATGATATATTGGAACTACCTGGAAGATATCTCACTAGGAGTCGTGCTTTCTGGTCGCTTGCCGAAGCTGCTCAAAGAAATTCCTGCCAGATTTAGTTTCCGCCACTGCGTTAATCAAATGACAATCTGCCGATAGTGCAAGGACAATGCTGGTCTTGGTAAAACTACTTGCATCGATCTCGACTTTGAATAATAATGGAGCCACTTCAACGCCCATCCTAAGGTGTGGGATCTCCCTACCTGATGCAACACTTGGGCAGGTGGAAACTAAAATTCTTGGATGTCCAAGAGTTTAAGCAGGTGAGCCGGAACGGAATCCCAGCTAGCAGTAGTCCTGAAGATGTGCGCCCCTGCACTTACATGCCCATAGCAGTAACGTCTCTGCTACCCAAGGTAATGAAGCGAATAATAAATACAAGACTCCTTAAGTATTTATTCGGTTCAGCTTCCGTCATGTCATTCAGGTAGTAGTCTTTAATGTATTTTACGCACTGGTACCTTGCCCAGTGGAGCTGAAACTCTCGCCGTTAGCCTCGACATAGCTGAGGCTTTTGACAGGATCTGGCACAAGCCACTTCTATTGAATTTTCCATCCTATGAAGTCTGCGAGGGACTTATCTGCATATTGCCAGCTGCGGAACGGTGCATGCTACAAATGAGATGCCAGCTAAAGAAGAGTTGTAGCCTATCATAGGCGTAGGAGACAGCAGCTACTCCAAAATGAAATATTTTAATACTGGTGTCAAACAAAGCTCAATGCTCTCCCCAAAGCAGTTCATCCTGTAGGTGAAGGAATTCACGATTGAGAACATGCATTGCTATGTGGATGACAATACGGGTGATGCGCTACACCAGCCACCAGCATATCCCTCAGAGCCAATCACAAAAAAACCTGTTCAACTTGTGTCTTAAGTGAGGGATTCTCTAGGCCAAGGCGAATTCGGTGAAAAGATCATTGTTCTGCGTAGATTTGACCACAAGGCTGGTGACTCGGGCTGTAGCGCCAAAACATCCGCTGGATCCACTTGACTCTCCAGGTACAGAGGCGTGCGATTCAAATTGTCGATAATCCTAATCTCACGGCTATATTAGAGGCATTGGGGCACCGGAGAGTCCTTGGTTCTACCTGCGTCTCTACCGCCTCCATTATGGGGGGTAAGAGCCCTGGAACTATTTAACACGTGAAAACAATACATAGTTATTAATAGTCAAAAATGAAGTCCCTTTTTCTGCCTCTCTGCAAGTACTGCCTCTCTTTAAGTACTTATTAAAACTAAATAATCTGCACATTGAAACAAATAAAATTAAAATGATAGCAATTTATAAATATTAGACAAATCTATTTACACTTCTTTTTCTGAAAAGAAATTTCTGTCGCTGACAAAATTATTTTGAAAAAATGAATTTGGAAGAAATTTGTCGGTCCTTCGGGGACCCCCCTGAGGACGGGGGCCCTGGGCACGGGCCCCGTGTGCCCCTATGGTAAAGACGGTACTGATCAATCGACAAGTCCTTGAAGTGCAGGATGAACAGCGTTAGGGAGAGCACAGAGCCGTGTGGGACGCCGACGTAGAGGCAAAGCACTTGAGATTCCAGCACTAAAGAGCATTTAATATTTTTTTATTACCATACTTACTGTAACGAGCTATAATAATTTAGTAAATGACAAATAAGAATAGCATTAAAACACTACATTATTTTTAAGCTTTTATTTCATTAGAAATTTAACTTTTGAAGGCAATTTTAGAGAGGTGTTTTACGTGCCTCATGTTGACATGTTTCAGCAAGGCCTCTTCTGATTTACAAACATATTCACAGTGTAAACATTTAGCTCGCAGCAAACCCATCGAGATTTGTTCTCTATACCAACTTAAGTATTTGTAATGAAGACAAGAGGCTTCAGCGCATTTGGCACAACAGAACCTGCACGGTTGTTGCTCTAGTCCTTCTTCTTTGTACTTCTTCAAGCAAGTTAAACATTTGCCATCTTTATTACTAGGTTTCTCTATTGTATGAGTGTTTAAATCGCCGCCTGAGACAACAGCTATATTACGAGGTGAGCGGGTCATAGAATGTTTGTGATACTTTGTCATGTGTTCAGCTAATCCACCAATCTGTATCACTCGACGACACAGCTTGCACATCTTCCTAACCTGCCTAAGTCTGTTAGGGTCTACCTTATGCTTCTTATCTCTATGCGCATTTCTTTCGTGTAGCCTCCATGTGTTAAATGAAGGTAGAAAGAGATTGCATATTGAACATTTATATTTTGGTTTCTGCATCTCAGTTTCTTCTGTTTCTTTATTCGAAACTACTTCAGATTTCTTCGCTGGTGCAATATGTACAGGATTATACAAATGATGTGTGTCATCATAATTTTCTAATGTAAGAAGTACATTTTTAGGTTGCTTTTCATTGTTCAAAATGTTATTTCGTATGTAACAAGACTTATTATACAGATCATTGAGATGACAATTAAGCATTCTCGAAGTTTCTTTTGCTCGTTGTATAAACATGTATGATTGAATCATATTCTTTGTACAACCATTACATATTTGTGAATTGGATAGAATTTCATCATCCTGAAAGAGAAAACACAAATCTCATAATCCGGAATTTCAGGAAAATGGTTAACAAGTGAGCAAATGATATACACACTTACCTCCTTAAACACTACACCTAAGATCTCCAAGACTGTTTTGCTATGACTTCTTCCTCCCACAAAGATCTCTAAAGTATCGTTGACCATGTTCATATTGTCCTCAGTACACAAACATATGCCACAGAACTGTGTGTTGTGCAAAATGTAGCTCAGTTGATGTTTCCAATAACTTGTGTTTTTCTCATTTGCTGTAGGTACGGCTGAAACATTAAGTTAGATATAAAATTGTGCGCGTAAAATACTTATGTAATATATAAAGATTCGTACTATAAGGCATGTTCATTACAAAGAAAGACAATCTAACATAGGAAGGACAAAAGAAAAATATGTTCTGATCGAGGTGCGGAGAAAGTTTGACTCTTAATACCTTATTGTTTTCTGTGATGGTGCTACATAATGATTACTTAGTGCAATCTTGTATTTATCAGATATGGACCCTGTGGGCACGGCATATAAGTTATTCTAGGAATCAACGAAGAGAGGACAACTGAATAATGTAAGCACTTACGTTGTTCTATGTGGAGGTGTTCAGCGTCAGGCCTGACGTCAACGTCATGGTCATCACACTTGTCACTCATGGACACATCATCATCGAAGTCTTCAACAAACTCCACTGTTGAATCTTCTCCGTTTACACTTGATGTTTCTGAAACAAACTACTCACTAAGAACTTTACACTACTTGTAGTTTCCGCTCCGAATATTATGCAAGAGTTTGATCATGGAAACTATTAAAAAGTATAATAAGTCTTGGTAAGATAGATATATTCTCACGGTCCATTCTTTCTCACGGTTCTACCGCTTGCTTTGCGAATGTGGCACTAAATATAAATGTAGAATCACAGTAATCTAACCTATAAATGACACTATATTATAGGTCACAAGGTAAAATGACATTTCACATTCATCTTGTGACCTATGTGAATGATTTATGATGGCTTTGAGCATGTTGTTAAAGTTTTCCTCATACAATAACACATGCAGTTTATAAAAATAATGAGCATAATCTTAGATACCTGTATTAGAAATTGGTGACGATGGAGTTTGTAGGTGCTGTGTTATGTAAACAACAGTGATTTCTGAAGTATGATAAATAATTTACTGTGTAAACCACAATATGGCAGTTTGAGATAAGTCACAGATGATTTTTCACTAAATTGAAATAAATTGTATTAATTAATCAGAATTAGAATGAAAAATGAGCAATGGTGGCCTTGTGGAGACTTCAACAGACTGCAATGTAAGGGGACTTTAATGTACCGTAACGGTCAAATCCACAGAATGTGTTAAAAGTTTAAAGTGTTTTTTAAATTGTTCATTATTATTGCTCTGTGCTTCCAAAGGCTTGTTGAGATGCATCATGGCATCTGGTGGGACATGAATAGCAGACCCTGTGCTCGAAGTGAAAAGCTAAGTTGCCACTGGGCAAAAGTGAAAGGTGATGATGATGAGAATGAGAATAAAAATAATGTACGTAACTTACCAGGTAAATGAAGTGTCGGAATGGCTAAGGCATTCAGTCTGTTATTTCGATTTTTATCCTTCTCAGTAAAGTGTAAATCACAAATCCGTTTATATTTAAATTGGTCATAATCAGACTCTGATTGTAGTGTTCCACCAACAAGAGTGACCCAAGCTTCAAACCTCTCAGGATATTTAACACGATTTGGAAACCGATGCATAGCAACGCCTGAAAATAATAAAACATTTAGAGTGTTTACTATGAAATATGCATACAAAACTGCTTTTCTCTAAGAGTTCTTAAGTGTGTTATACAGACAATAATCTATACTTATATTATAAAGCTGAAGAGTTTGTTTGGGTGTTAAAATGGGCTTTTCTCAGGGATTACTGGTTTAGATGGAAAATAATTTGAGTGTTGAATAGCCCTTTTTGAAGTATGCTATATAAAAGCACGCTACGCTATAACAGAAGCGAAGCATCAATGAAAAAACCTTCCTTTGTTGAATCATTCTATCTATTAAGAAATTGGTTGCCTGTAAAGTCGGTATACGGGCGAAAGTTTTACGTGACAACGACTTTGAGTGGTAAAATAATTTTAATGTGAATATTCATTCGTATAGTAGGAAGAAGGATGAAAGACGCGTGCCTTTCACTTTTTATGTCTGTCTCTCTCGCTCTTAGGCGGGACGCGTGCCTCTCACTCGCTCTCATTGTGAGCGCATAACGTGAGCGGAGCGTAACGCAGTTTCTTGAAGTGTCACCCGGCAAACCAATTTATAAGACGTTGTCACGTCAAAATGTATAAGTAAACGGGTAAATTTATAAATAACGAGACACAGATGTAGTTCTTAATAAATGTGGAATTTGTTATAGATAATCGATAAGCAATCGTAATTCCAATTTTATATTATCATTGCTCATAGAATCTTTCGCAGCTTTGTTATGATTAGATTTTTCGAAAGATCGATCTTAGCATTTACTTATCTAGAAACTGCTTAGTGCTTACTATGAAATTATAACAGTTGATGTACTCACCACTAGGCTTACAGCCAAATGCGCAAAAATTAGGCATGATTTCCAGATTAATAAACACGAAACAAAACAAAATAATTGATAGAAAAGAAAGTTTCGAAAGCAAGGCGGAGGAACGCAGGGCTCAACTCGACGCACTAACTAGAAATTTTCACTGTGGTAATTCAACAAAATGGAACTAAAATAAAATACAAAAATGATGAGCAAACGCAAAATAGCTGCAGATTTGTGACAAATAATTTTGTATTTGAAATTTTGACATTTATCAAATTATCATTATGTTTTCAGTTAAGAATGTTACCAATTAATAAATCATAATTACCACATTTTAGGTTACAGCTCAGCTCACGGCTTGATACAGATTTTTTTCTTGTTATTACTTTTCGAGTCAAAGAGCCATCAGAATCAGATGAACCGTGATTTTTAAGTATACCACTTAAGATTAGAAATTTGAATCATTCTGCGTTATTCAATGCCTGTATTAGTCGTTATCTAATTAATAATTTGTGTTGTCTATTATTTTCTAATTATCAGGTTCACGTTGAAGAAAGCGATCTTGTAAGGTCACATTTAGGATCAATGCGAGTCCTCAAAATTCGAGACCATGTAACAAATCTGCTTCTTTTTTGTACTTCACTATCACTATCATCGCTACATAGTATAAAACAAAGTCTGTCTGTCCCTATAGCTATATGCTTATTTTGATGAAACTTTATGCCATATGTGTGATTTAAATGGGTTCCTGGATAGTTTTTAAACACAATTGGACCCGATAGATGGCTTCATTATCAACATTCAGAAATTTCGCGGGTGAAACCGATCGGGACAGCTAGTAATTATAATATAGTGATATTTTTATTATGATGAAAATCTTACTCAGATTTTCATCATCTCAAATTTTTGAGTTACCCATTGTTACTTCTTGGTTCTTATTACTGACAACACTGAGAAGCTATCGTAAATGTTGCCAGTTTGTTTTATTTGATACCATAATAATACAACTTCAATCGTAAATTATGTAACTTGCATTTGAAAATATGTAAGCTGAACATTCAAACTATTAAAATAGGAGAATATTATGAGAATAATTAAAAAAAACTAAATTCAATTAACAAATTGCAATAACTTCGAAAATCGTAGTGACATCTATTGGGATTTTAGAATAAACTCGTAGAAAGAAATTTCTACTCGCCAATAAATAGATGGCGACGCTTTCTTTGTTGAAATGTCACTTTGTTCGAGGTGTCCCCCGCCCTGCTTGGAGGTCACAATCACAAATGACAGTTCTCCTTTGACAAGAAATAAAACTTTGTTATTATAAGTGTATAGATAGTAAAGCAAATATACTCACTTGGAATATTATTATCTATGTTAATGAATTTTGTTGCTGATGACTTTTCTTGGCACGAAGTTGAAGGCTCTAGAAGAAATAAAACCAATAATGTGAAAATATTTAGTAAAACTTAATATGTAGACAAGTATGTATTACATAATAGTTAGAAAAAGAAATATTGTTTCTGGAAAATTATTACCTGGTGTACAGTCACGAGCATAAATATATTACTATGGGCAGATTAGCAAATATTTCGGTCCCAAGAATGAGTTCAATAATATCTGTCTGCACGTACGCAGCAAAAATATCTGATATTATCAGGCAGCAAAATGAAGTGGCATCAAAATTATGAGATGAAAATGTCGAAGCATAAATATCTGATGTGACAGGTGGCAAAATGTTATGATCCCTTGTGGAGAGCAAATATATGTTACGTATTATATTTCTGTACTTTGCATTGATTCCGCCCTAAAAGCATAAATATGTGACACCAACTAGGTGGCAATAATATCTGACATACAATTTACATACATACATACATAGACTCACGCCTGTTTTCCGGAGGCGTAGGCAGAGACCACGGAACGCCACTTGCAACGATCCAGACATATCTCTCTTGCTTCATTCACTCCCATCAGATTCCTCATGCATGCTCTTCTGTTCAGGGTACTTCTCACCTGTCCTGTTTTTAGGATGTCTTCAATCTGATCAGAGAACGTCCGCCTAGGTCTTCCCCTTCGTCCTGTCCCTTCCACACTTGCCTTTATATCTGCTTGGTCAGTCTTTCGTCATCCATCCTCTCCACGTGCCCAAACCATCTTAGCATACCTTTCTCGATGCTTGTCACTACATCTTCTTTTACCCCACAACACTCTCTTATCACTAAACATCGTTATCCAGCGGGTGAAGGTCGTGGCATTCGACGCAAGGGTTGCCGCGCGTACCCATATAGCATGCACATTTTTTTTTAAATAATAGTTAAATGTTATTACTTGATATCTTTATGTAATTAAGAATCTATATTTCAATTTGTCCTTGTGTATCTTATTAAAATATCAAAATTAAATTATATTTTAATAATCACTCGTAACTAAGTCAATACAAAATAATTAATGTAGGTTTTTCGTTAGAAATAATGTTGAAATAAAACACATAAATATTTTACAATTACTTTTTATTGAATATTTTTTGTTAAAATATTCCTTGAAGATATTTAGGTCTACTTGGAATAAATAACCAACAACTTATTTATACTGATTTCTGTTAGTTTAAGATGAAAAAAAATCATTTTAAGTAAGAAAATTACCTTTCGACTTCATTTGAGATAACAAAGACGTATTTATTTTAAACTTGTGAAATAATTTGAAAAGTTTATATTGTTAATTTTTCACATAATGTTAGTGTTGCCAATTTTAAAAATATGTTAACACTTTTTAACATTACAACAAAAATATGAAAGTAAAGAATAGATTAAAACATATTTTTAACATAGATGCTTGTAAAAATTTGATCCAATATATGACGACTGCGAAATAATAATTTAATATTTCTGAAAATAATTTCGCCTGAACTTTCAAATTACATTGAAATAGTTAAGAGTAATTAGTGAAAAAGCTATTACAATACGAAAAAAATACAATATTATATAGCTATACTTTTAAAAAAACATTTAAAACTATAATATATTTTAATTAAATAAAGGTATTGTACGATACGACATAATCGAAAAAGCTTATTAAATGTATGCACCTACGTGACGCATACGCATGACAACCCTATTGTCGTGCGCTACCGCACTGCCACCATTTTTACCCGCCCGATAACGATGTTTACTTATCACACAATTTTTTACTCTGTCAGTCAGAGAGACACCACACATACTTCTCAGTGCTCTCATTTCTACAGCATTTATTCTACTTTCATGACTTTTCTGCCATACCCAACTATCACTACCATACATAAGAGTAGGTACTAACACCCTCTATGCACAGGAAACGTGCCTTTTTGGACACTTTTGGCTATTCATAAACGCCTTCAGAGCTCCATTCACTCTATTACCTGCATTAACTCTTCTTTCAATATCTTCTACATTCTTACCATCTCTTGTAAACAGCATACCTAAATATACAAACTCATTCACTTGCTCCACTCGCTGTCCATCGATCATAACATTACAAGCCGTAACGCATTCCTCCTTTTCAAAAACCATAACTTTCGTTTTAATTACATTCACTTTATTCCTTTCCTCTCTAACGCACCATGCATGATAGTTTCCATCTCCTGCAACTCCTCCACTAAAGACGCAAGTATAACCTGATCATCAGCATAAAGGAGGCATTTGACAAGTAACTCATTCATCCTTAATCCACAATCACTATGTTTCAAGTCTTGCAAACAACTGTCCATGAAGAGGTTGAACAGCCACGGCGACGCTACACATCCCTGTCTAACACCTGTGTTGATGGTAAACCAGTCAGTGTATGCCCCGTTTATCCTCACACAAGCTCTAGAATCCTCATAAAGGGATTTCAGAGCTCGAATTAGGCTGCTGTTCACCCCATACATCGACAGTACCGACCACATTTCATTCCTCACCACTTTATCGTAAGCCTTTTCCAAATCCACGAATGCACAGTAGACCTTTCGACCTTTGGCCAAAAATTTCTCGGCTATGCATCGCAAGGAAAAGACTTGATCCGTACACCCCATACCCTTTCGGAATCCCGCTTGTACATCCCATATTTTCTTGTCGGTTACTTTCATAACTCTTTCAATCAGTACCTTCGCATACAACTTGCCAACAATGCTGAGAAGGCTAATGCCTCTATAGTTTTTGCAGTCTTGTTGCGAGCCTTTTCCTTTATAAAGAGGCACAACTACTGCTGTGGCCCAGTCATCAGGTACTCGGCCGATGCTCCAGCACAAGTTGAATAAACGCTGCAGCTGACTAACTATGATGCCTTGTCCAGCCTTCAGCATTTCGACTGTAATCCTGTCATACCCTGCAGCCTTACCTAATTTCATACTGGCCAGTGCCTTCAAAATTTCATCCACGCCAATATCGCTTTCATCATTGCTATCATTACCATTCAATTCACCTGTTGGTGTCTCTGTCGTCGTTCTTTCAAATAATCCTTCAAAATACTCTTTCCATCTCTTCAGCACACACGATTCACCATTCAGTATCTTTCCATTCTTGTCTCTGATTGCTGTGTATTCTGAGGATTGAGTTTTTCCTCGAACTGCACGAACGGACTTCCAGAAAAACTTAATGTATATATATATATCCAGAAAAGCTTATAATTAATGTGAAACTTCTGTGATTGGTTGAACCTTACGAATATCACGAATATAATATAGATATTCGGTAGTTTATAAATTTACCACGAGACGTCGCAAATTGAGTGGAGTTCAATGTTTCAACAATAGGATCCAACTCTGGGTGAAAGCCATGGTTTTCTACGTTGTCACACCTTTGACATTTGGGAGCCACTCCGAGGCTCGCAAGTGTGTGCTAATATAGTTCTACAATGCAAGAGAGGCTACAGGGCGTAATGATGTAAATGGTGGATTTACTCGATTTTAATTCATTAAGTTTAATTAGATTTCACCGGAAGATAGGTAACAAGATCCGCAAGTTTATAAATTTTCCAGGAAATTCTAAACGGGAGATAAATTGTATTATTTTACGCCCATATTTTCGCAAATTTATCAATTTGCGACGTCTCGTGGTAAATTTATAAACTACCGGATATCTATTCGTGATATTCGTAAGGTTCAACCAATCACAGAAGTTTCACATTAATTATAAGCTTCCTTAAAATACGGCAAATAACATTCTGCTCTCTGATTGGTCGGTTGGTGATAATGAAGGTCGGCATCCATTCAACTTAATAGGTTATGTTAGGTTTTCTTGTGACCCTGAACAGAAAAATAAGAGCCTTGAGAACAAGGGTTCCGTTAACATAGGCTCATAAACATCGCTATAGTTCCAGTATATTCGTTAAAGTGGAGGTGGAGAGGAAGGAAAAAAAAAACGTGACTTATTCAACCAATCAGAGCGCACATGGCGTCTGGTAATTGTTTACTTATTATTGTACACATGAATTATTCGTAAGTTAAGCCATTTGCTAAAAGGTGGGCGTAAAATAATACAATTAAGGAATAAATTTGCTGTTCTTGACATTCTCCGGTGACATCAATACGCGCTTAAAATCATTATTTTATTAAGTTGATTAGGCAAATAAAAATAAAAAATATTTATAACGTGTTTTTGTTCATATTCTTTGCCCGGCAAAATACATAACAATAAAACATTTTGACCCATTTTACCGGCGCTATACATAATATCAAATAAGTATTTTATTGTTTATAAATTGTATGTCAGATATTATTGCCACCTAGTTGGGTGTCACATATTTATGCTTTTAGGGCGGAATCAATGCAAATTACAGAAATATAAAACGTAACATATATTTGCTCTCCACAAGGGATCATAACATTTTGCCACCTGTCACATCAGATATTTATGCTTCGACATTTTCATCGCATAATTTTGATGCCACTTCATTTTGCTGCCTGATAATATCAGATATTTTTGCTGCGTACATGCAGACAGATATTATTGAACTCATTCTTGGGACAGAAATTTTTGCTAATCTGCCCATAGTAATATATTTATGCTTGTGACTGTACATGATCTTTTTCGTTTCATAGCATCAGTCACAATTTCTACATCCATGGAAGTTAGTTGAGGTAAAATGAAATCATGTCCTAATGTAACTTCTAATGTCAATTATTTGATCAGTATTTGAAAATAATTATAACAATAAAGCAATGCATTTGGACTATTTAATTTTGTTCCTTTCCTGGCAATGTTTTCTAATGGTTATTAAGTATGAACAAACATATTTATAAATGTGTTATTTACTTAAATTTTTTGTCATTACAATTTTAAGAAAGACACAATTTTGTTACTGACTAGCCGACGCCCGCATGAATTATAATTTAAACTGTCATTATTCAAAATAAAAATATATATCTAGTTCACTTATATTCAACATTACCAAGGAGAGGCTTGTGTGAACTTACAAGATCTCAGTCATATTTTTAGCAATAATAATAAAGCAACTAAGCACCATACCTTGCATACCCTGATCACAGTAAATGTGGTCTCTAAGAGAGGCATTTGTTTCATCTCGGGCAACATGTAAAGGAAAGTCTTTCATCATTTCTTCTGTAATTGGATTTAAAGAAATGTCTAGACTAGGCACAGCTGTTCTTCTGAGTTGAGTTCCCTTTTCCTTAAAATCTTTGGGCTTAAAATGCTTTCCACACACATATTTTAACTGGTGTAATTTTTCTATGGGCACATAAACCAAGTCTTGGTTTCCAGTTGCTGCTACCCATTTTTTACATCTAAAATAAAAAAAATAGAATTTTTAGTCCTTGTGTAAATTTCGAATTTAGGTACATACATACATAGACTCACGCCTGTTTGCCGGAGGGGTAGGCAGAGAGTCTCTGCCTACCCCTTTGCATGCCAGAGACTACGGAACGCCATTTGCAACGATACTGACATACCTCTCTTGCTTCATTCACTCCCATCAAGTTTCTCATGCATGCTCGTCTGTTTAGGGTACTTCTGACCTGTCCTTTTTTTAGGATGTCTCCAATCTGGTCAGAGAACGTCCGCCTAGGTCTTCCTCTTCGTCCTGTCCCATTCACACTTGCCTTATATATCTTCTTTGTCAGTCTTTCGTCATCCATCCTCTCCGTAATTTCGAATTTAAAATACGGAAGCACCACTTATCTTCTATTAATTTCGAAATAGGTATAACGGATTGTCGATAACTGACAGACAGCACTGTTTATGAAACTTTAAAATATGTCCTTATGTTTTATTGAAATATATTACAGTACATCATTATAAATACTCACCGATCTTTATCTAGAGGAAATTTTGCCATAAATATCCTTTTTTCACTGCCTGACCGGCACGTTTTTGTATGGCATATTTCGCACGTAATTTTACTTGATTTCATTGCGCTCCTTTAAATTCTCATCAAATAAATGCATCAACACTAACACTAGGAGTGTAAAATAGCATTTACTTTGTATACACAAAGCACTTCACGAATGATACCTCTATGACTTCACGTCTTATAATATAATAGTACAATCTTTTTTGTCATATAAACTAAACTACATATAGCGGCAAAGTTCAAAATGTGACAATTGTGACATTTGACACTATTGACAGCCATAGAGGTGATGTACGTATAACCCGTCTAACTTTGAAAGAATACTGTTCTAAGGGTACATAGTGAATGATGCTATCTTCACGTTTTATACATATAATAGTAGCCATTAAAAAGGTAGCACGTTTCATACATTCGGTTTTTTCTTAGGAACTTGCGCGGCAGGCGCGGCTTGCGCCAGGCTGGTAATAGAGAAAGTGCGGCAATGCAACGGAGAATGTAACGTGAGCAAAATGGCGAGATTTTAGATTTTTATTTAGAACTTGCATGAATATATAACTTGACACTGGCAGAAATTGCTGAAAATATCGGAGATTGCCAGAAAAAAAGAAGAAGTATAGTAATAAACATAAATTGTTATAGTGGGGAGACAGATAAACTGCAATGCAGAGGGAGACTTTTCTAAGTTATGTACTAGTCGACCAACCTAACTAGACGAATGTCAACTTGACAAAATTCAACATAATTCAACAATTATAATCCAGAAATTATTTATCGTAACGTGCGAACGCGGCGTGTGCACGTACAATGCGCCTGCAATCGGTACTAGGAATTTCTGGATTACAATTATTGAAATATGTTTAATTTTGTCATGTTGACATTCGTCTAGTTGGCTTGGTCGACTATAGTATTTTCGCTGTATAATGATATGCATGACAGTTCATGACTGACAATTATAGTGATGTAACCTAAGGAAATTTAAGCGATTATTTATAAATATCGAGTTAATTGGCAAAGGACATGGAGTCGTAGCTACCGATTTTAGATCTTCTAAATTTATCGCAATTCATCTCCTCATGATAGTCTCCTGTTAAATAAAATAATTTAAGAGGCGGAACATATCTGACGGAAGATCCGTCGCGTTTTATCCGTCGCGTAACGCCAATACATACAAATGTATAGAAAAACGTTCAACCTTTCACACCTGACCGAAGATCTGTTAGTACGTCGAGCGTACTGACGGATTATCCGCCGACGTCGCGCGCACCACGCACCACGTGAATTTTGACCATTGAGTAAGGAATATACATGGAGAGGGCAAATAGTACATATAGAAAAATTACATTATACACATATATTATTATATTTTTTATTTTTATAGACTCACGCCTGTATCCCCGGAGGAGTAGGTAGAGGTGTAATATTACACCCACATTACACCATGATTTTTTTATACACATATATACGAAATCGACATAAAGCCACCAAACATAGTGTTGTCTCGTTTTGTCTTAGGGATATCTCTGTCAGAAAAAACAGATAGCCTTAGTTTACTGAATAAGTTAATCATGACGATATTTTATTAGAAATGTCATTACACTGTCGCCATATTTTTTGCCAAGGTTTGTGGTACATCTGCTATAAAATCGTTGTATATCGAACATAATAATTTTGTTTTTGTGCATAAATATGTCTAAAAACCAGATGAATCAGTGCTTTAGGCTGTGTGTTTCATTACCGTATGTATGGTGCCATACTGCCATTCATGTCCGGTACTTTTTCAGCGACACAGTATCGATATTGGCTGTCAGAGAATATTTTGTTACATGTTTGATACAAGGGTCATCCTTCGCTTTGCCATGTTCGCCCACATTTGCATTATGAAATAAACTAATCTGGCAAAAGATTTAAACTAACTAAAATAACTTACTACAAAAAATTATTATTTTCCTCTGACCGGCTCCATATCGATATCGATTATATTCTGGAGTACAACCTAAATGGCAGTCATTTTAAATTGCCCAACATTTCATAGGTATGCACGCTGATTTCGTAGGTATGCACGCTAAATTCGTAGGTATTGGACATGCCATATCCATGTCATTCCCAGATCGGTGATTTTGAGTGACGCGTAGTAGAGTAAGATTCCAGGGCCGCAAGACCTTACTTATTTTTTCAGAAACGAAATGTGTAGACTAATGTAGTGTTAGTATGTGCTATGTGTGTACGCATACTTGCTAGCCTGGATCGTGGGCCAATTTTTAGGTAGAGATTATAAAGGTCTACAGGAATTACTGCCGTCGTAATGAGTCTGGCAGAATTATTTATGATTTTAATAATATTTTCTAAAAAATACCTAAAAACCAGCACTGAGAATTTAAGAAAAGTTAGTAACATTAAGCACAAACAAACAAACAACAAACATAATAATTATGTACACCCAAATTTTCTTTGAATTTTTCACCTACAGTTTTTGAACAAATTCTTTGAGTTTCGTAGCTGATAAAGTTTTGATGAAATTAGTATGTTTTTCATGAGTCGTTTTTATATGATCATTATTCACTGTACGTTTTTTGGTCGTTTGAACAGACTCGGGTCAATATTTAATTAATTATTGGTTAATTATTTCTACTAAATATAATTTGGCCTAGGCACCGTTATTTGCCTTTCTATATAATTAGCATAATTAAAAATAATCGCAATATAATGCAAGTAAATGATTTTATATACATTTCAGATAACCAAAAGATGAAGAACCTTCTGAAAAACTTATGGTATAAGTAGCTATAGAATATGGACTGCACGGTTGGCATAGTAGTTTAAGGCTTAATCGGCCTCCTCGCCTCTTGACATTGCGCCGAGTGTTGTGGGTTCGATCCCCACACGAGACAGCACTTTGTGAGATCCATAAATTGTTGTTTCGAGTCTGAGTGTTTATTGTGTCCGTTAGTTGTATGTTTGTAAAGTTCCCCGCGACACAGGATTTATTCCTAGTGCGGGAGTTGTCTTATTAAACAAAAAAAAAAGAATATAAAACATGAAGAACACGATTTGTAATCAAAATACTTTTTTACCAAAGATTCTACATTTACAGTTAATGCGACGTAGAGGCGTAGAAGTTAGAACCATGAGAAAGAACAGGCAATAAATCTCACGGCTACGCCTTTTAATTTCCAAACTTTAAATATTAAAATACCTACATAGAAAACATTTTGTGTCATGCGCTGCTACTGTAACCCTTCTTTATCATTTGTATAAATTTTCTTAAAAACCGTAACCAAATCGTATCATCGTCTTTTAATTTTGAACCTCCATACCTATATAGGAAATATATTCAAAAAACGCTTGTTGGCTACTATAAAAATCTCTTAAGTCCGACATATTTTTAATATTCAAACTCGAATTACAATATAAATAACTATCGGACTTCAGTGACTACATAACATCAGGGAACACGAAAAATGATTAGGTAAAAGAATATGACAGTAAAATATTGAGCTGCCCTGAGTATGGCCCTGCACGAACAAACTTATATGTGTGCATAATAGCCACGCTTTTAGCAAATGTGTGCAGATACGCTCGACGCATTTTCCGTCAGATGTGTACCGACTCATTTGACGGAATATACGCGACCGAAGATACGTTCGACGGACCTTCCGTCAGATATGTTCCGCCCCTAAAGGCAAGAAGAGCTTGAGGTCTAAATCCTTTTGCGTTCCCGGCGTGACATATGATAAGGCTCTCGCCTTTGCCCTCTGGTACTTTGGTAGAGGAATGAGCGGTATCGTCTGTCCACATTTTACCCACAGTGTGATTGACGTTCAGCCAAGTCTAATCGAGGAATATTACATTGTCCCAATTTTGAATCTGTTTTGTAGCCTCTAAAAATGTAACTCGCACAAGCGCAATGTCTCCCCTTTCCATTATTATTTTCCTTTTATTAACTTTTTTTAGTCCGTGTGGTGACGGATTAAGAATACGGATTGTCACCATCCCATATCATCCCATGGGTGTCGTAAGAGCCGACAGAGGGAGCATATTATGCAGAGAACAGCACAGCGTGGTATAGTAACTTACTATACCACGCTGTGCTGTTCTGGAAGGAATTGGCTTACTATTAGTAAGCCAATTCCTTCTTTCAAAGGAGAGGCCTAGTCCAGCAGTGGACTGTTAAAGGCTGATGATGATGATTAACTTTTTCCAGCTAAATCCCACTTTGTGCAATAAGTACATCCCTTAATGATGTAACACCTCCGCCTCTTTTAGTGATTTGATTAATTTTATCAATGTAGGGAACTAATTAAACTAAAACTCTCATAATAACCATAAATATGGTTTCGGATCGTCACCACATCGAAACTATCTATGGCAGTTATTGAAGCTTTACGCTCACGTTTCTTCGGAGTAGACAGCTTCTTGTCTTCAAAACCAGTTTCTCCAAATTTTGTTTGGTTATTCGAGAAACTGTAGCCTTGCCGATGTCCAGAGCTGCCGCAGCTCTATCCACAATCCTGTCAATCGGTATTACCGGGACCCCGTTTGCACGCTCTCGTTTAAAGTAGGTCCTCAAACGGATTACTAACGCACGGTTTTGAGAGCTTGAAACTATCTTTTTTGTTGTTTTCGGAATTGTACGTACCAAATAAAACACAACAAAAAATCAATAATAAAACGCCAAACAGACTGAAATAAAAACCGCATACAAGGCAGATGCACTCGTACTGATGTATTCGATCACAAAATGGCCGCTCCTATTAATCGAGTTCATATCGATTCAATGGTGTCAATCTCTACTGAAGGAGGTTCGGTTTCATGCATGTGACATTTTGAGGATTATATTTTATTATATATAAATAATTAATTTACAGTTAATAATTATTATAAAATAGAGAGAGACATACTAGTATCAATTTACTTCGTAATTTTTAATAGATATTTTTTTAATAATTGTTTCTTTTTGCCAATTTATTTTCATAAGTTAAAAGTAGTATGCGTGACACTTAAAATGAGAACCTTCATGCATATCATCATACAGCGAAAATACTATAGTATGTACTAAATTCTTAATTATTACTAGCCGTTGCTTCAACAAAGCACTATAACACAGATATGTGACAGTTGTTATGGGGAGTCACTGGGGAGTCAGAACCTACAAATATCCTGACACTAGCCTAGCTTTGAATATTGCTATCTCTCTGGGCTGCAGAAGTGAAACAGCAGTTGTTCTGTGTAAAAGCAGATATTTCTGTAATATCTGGTTAAATCAGGATACCAAACCATAGGTAAGGCGAAGAATTAAGGATGTAAATAATTAGGACAAATGCTAGGATTATGATATGTCTATAAAAAAGTTATGTGGTTACCTGACAAATGAATTGTTGGTATAGCTGTTTTTAAAAGTCGATTTTTAGATCCATAATAAATTAGTTCAAAATGCTTGTGGCAAATTCGCCTGTTGTTGAACACATAATTATGATGTAATGTGGCCAAATCTCCACCAATTTTTGTGATCCACAATTGAAACCTCTCTTGGTCGTTCTGAGGATTCGGAAAGCGATGAAGACTTACACCTTAATAGATAAATGGAATTTTAATGTATGTTGCAATGGGTAAGATGGTCAATTTTATATGTACAATCCGTCTTAGCAATATTGTCACGACAACGAATAACTATATACATTTATATTGAAATTTTCAATGACAAACAAACATGTAGATACCTAAACTTTATGAAAAAGCTGGTGAGAACTTACCATCTGCCAATTTTGCCCAGCAGTTGGGAACACAACACACCATAAACGACATTGTAAGCCGTAAGGTCAATAAAATCCACTTAGCACTAAAGAAAAGAGTCCTGTCTCAAAAGTTTTTACTTAAGTTTATGAGGGAGGCATTGAAATGGACGGAGGATAATTCAACTGAAACTCAATAGCAAACTCACAGCCACTGAGGAGGATAGTTAATCTCAGGAATGACAATTAAATAAAAAAAATTGTTTTTTTTTGTCAAGGAAGGCAATAGGCTATGTAACATCACGCTACTTTCAATAAGAGCTGAGTAGCAAAGAAAAATGTTTTAGGGATGGGATGCACAGCATATAAATAACTCCACTTTCCTTACACCCAGGAACACAGCAATGTTTGTCAGACGGCATGTTGTACAATCAAAAGGGTCCTTTCCCAACAGTTGTAACAACAAAATACAGCACAACAAAAGAGTCCTGTCTCAGTATAAATCTTTGTAGGTACCTAATCCAGTAACTGGTATAACTTGCAATCACAGTAAAAGGTGGGTAAACTGGAGGAACCGTAGCTCAACTCAACAGAAAAACACAACACGAATTATGGCACTCAAACATCAAATTGCAAAGAAAACAAAAAAGTTAGTCTGAAAGTCAGAAACATTTTATACTTTGATTCACAGACTATAGGGATACTACCTATCAGACGGAAATCTGGCCTTTGTAATTAGCTGGACACAAGCCTATTTCCATAATTGAAGCAAAATGATGTTTGACATTTCTCTTTTTTAATAAGTATTATAAGGTTGGCATGCTTAGACCTAGGCAATTAAATATTATGCCAATTTCATTTGTTATCACTGCTAGGGCCTTAGTTATTAACTACATTAAAAATGTGTCTTATTAGCACAGATATAGATCTACATAGATAACGCAACTATCACGATTTGTATTGAAACCAAGCGTGCCGACTTTTTAATACCTACTGTGACGTTGCCTGTATCACGAAGTCGAAGCGATGCGCGACAGTATCGCTTGTGCGATATTCATCGTCTCCTAATACACAACGTCAGATCAAACGTCCGAAGCAAACGCGGCAACGTAATGTGAATAAAGTTTACTTAACGGTAAAACGGACGCGCGGGGACTGAAGTTAGTGGCGACCAAGCTCGACGCTTGGTCGGCGTTCAGACACGCGAAGTGCATGCATTTGCGTTATCTATGTAGATCTCTGTCTGTGCTTATTAGAGTCACATGTCACATAAATATTTACTAAATTTTCATCAAACAAAACAAGCTGATGCATCTTTAGGGTGTTCATGATATTACTGGGAATAGTTGGGCAAGTGCAATGATAGGTATAATAAATATGTATATAATAAGCATTTTTCACCTGTATTCTTCAGCATTTCATCAGAATGTAATTTAATATAACTGTGATCATGCATTTTATTTGCATAATGCTGATCAACAGTATAATCTGCATCTGAAATAAAGAATACAATAATTTCACAGACAAATATATACTGTGATAATTTATTATGATGAAAAATACATTATAAACATACAACAAATAAAGAATAATAGGTAATATGTCACCTGTAGACTTCAGTGTTTCATCATGTGATCTAGAATAGCCGTGATCAAAATGCTTATTCTTTGTTAACTGTTCAGCAGTGTAATACGGTGCTGAAATATAAGAATACAATAATTAACATGATGATTCGAGCAATTATAAACGTACATATACAAGGCAAAACTTTAACGTACCATCAGTTTCGGTCGGATTTAGAGGTATTCCAGTGAGAATTTCAGTTTCCAGGAATAGAGTTGGATACGCAATGGCCATAAGACGTGACTTCTGAGTCAGAAAGCGCGATTCAAAATGTTTGTGGCACACTTGAAGACTTCTGAAATTACTTTTCTGGCGTAAATATTTACAGTTAATGCTATTTAGCCACTTTTGAAGTCTCTTCTTGCACTTCGGAAATTTGTGTAAAAAAGCGTCCTGTCGCGAACTTACACAACCCGGCACACAACACTTGTAGTACATCTTAATTTCAATAATTTGCTAAAAAAACAAGTAGATTACTCTAATAATTGTGGAACAGAAATATACGGAATTTAATCAACGCAACTACTTCACTCAACACAATTCAGCAACTGATTTTGACGTTATAACTATTTCGCGGGTTTCTTGTCATTTGCTGTCAATGACACTCAATGACATAAAACTAAAATATGGCGGAGTTCTATTTTGCTTATTTGCTTCATGGCCGAAAAAAAACTAGACGCCATGATATGGCGTCTAGTTTTTTTTATTGGCAGGATGGTGACAATTTATTGCCAAATAAAAAATAATGCCCAATAATGTAAAAAACTAAGACTACATATATCAGAGAGGTTAGACTATAGTCCGTTCACAGTTATTTTACCTCTAGCTGTTAGATTGGCCAACCTGGGCGTTGTGTTGCTATATTTGGTATATAATATTCCCATTTTAAATATACATTATTTCTAAAAATGTATTCATTTTTTATTACCGTGTGTGTTGTTAATGTTTGTAACAAAACCTCTTGATATTGGCATGGCTATATGCATGTATATTTATTTTCTTACGAAGTAACTAATTTCCTATGAAGATAAGTAGTTATAATAAAAATGTTGTCTATTTAGTATACAAAGGTAAACGCATCATAATTACGTCGACGTGAGGTTCTAATTACCAAATACAAAAACTGCAAATTTAATTTTCATATTTATTTTGAATAAGAATGATGTGGGTGTAATATTACACCTCTGCCTACCCCTTCATGGAAACAGGCGTGAGTCTATAAAAATGATCCATGTGGACTGCCAATGTTATGATGATTCGTAACTGCTGTCAGATTCTCGGACTGCCCATGATGATTCGTAACTGCTGTCAGATTCTGTATCAGACTCAAAATTTAATTCTATTATGAACCTGTCCATTTCAGCATCCGTAGACCCATCTGTTTCACGAAGCTTGTCTTCAATGTGGCGCACATGTTTGCATTGTTTTTGTCAGTCTTCTGCAGTGATAGATAGAAAAGCTTCTTCAGCTAAATTCACAATGTTGGCTGCCTCTTGCCCTAAATTTTAGCTCGTGACTCGCCTTTTAATGAGACTCCACATAAATTCAATTGCGTTTAGCTCGCAGTGGTATGGCGGTAATCTAACCACTTTGCGGCCATGAGCTTCAAGCATTTGAATTCTTGAAGCATTTCCACTAATATTGGGTAAAATGTTATGCATGGGCAACCCTATTTTACATTCCTGTCATCACAGAGTACAATTCCAACATAAAGAAAATAAACACCGACATGTGTCAGAGGTAAAATAACTGCGAACGGACTGTAGGTTTAAGGTTGGTTATATTTCTTTGACATATACCTATATATATTATGTTAATAGACACGGAGGAATCCCATCACTCAAAGGTCTGACATAGGTCACCGCGGTGGGCCCCATTACCCGTCAAAATTTAATAGAACTTCATTTGAAACTTTGATACTTCGTTCATAGACATTTTGATTTATTCGTATAAAGATTGCGACGCATAAACATGGTGACGTTATAACTTTATCGATACTTTTATTTTACAGACTAGCTTCGGCTTACGTATTCGCCGATGTGGGTGACAGTTATTGCAAAAAAAGGAAGCCTTTGCACTATTGTGATGTAGAAGCTATACTGCAATATTTCTTTGAAAAATAATTAAACTTGAATAATAATAATAATAAGCAACACGTCAACAAAGCAACATACAGTTTTCCTTGAATTTTTATATTTGCAATTTATAGCATATTTTTGTGTTTATATTGATATTTTCGACTACACGCAGGACTTTTAATGGATAAATATATAATTATTACAAGCAACCATTAAATAAATTAAGAAAAGAAATCACGAAATATTATTGAAGATGACATTAAATGTCAAAGAAAAATCAAACAACAAACTGAATGTAAACAATGAGATTGGGTGGTTGAACAGTGACTTAGAAACACGATTTTAGGTTATCTATTCGTTCTCCACGCGATTTGTCTCTGCTTCTGGCATTAAATCTATTTGTTTCTGTTGTGTTGTGGTGTGTTGTGTGGTGGATTGTTATTAATACTTGTGTTGTGGTAAGTCTAATAGTTAAAGATCACTAATATTGGACATGGAGGTCGATGAGCCCCCGGATGGGAGTGGAGGTACGCCTCCTGATATAAACAAATGTTTAAAAAGACCGGCCGACGTTGTTACACCCTTGGATCTTTAAAAAACCCGCACCCCGGCTGAATCTATCCAGTCTATTTACGTAAAACCTGGATACGAAGCTGATAGTCAGATTAAATATTCGGACACAGATAAAGGCCCATTCACGGTGTACGTTTCAAGGGCAGAACCAGATCTTTCCTCGGGCTACTCTTTTAAAATATTAAAATTCGAACAATTCCTGTAATCGCACGACATTTCCGGAATTAAAGAGGGAGGTATTAAAAACTTGGGACGGAACCGGATTTCCATCGAATTCAAGTCAGCCAACGACGCCAATAAGTTCCTGGATCTAAGCCTCCTGGGAACAAACAAATACAGTGCTCATATTCCGAAGTTTCAAATCGCCCGTATGGGTGTAGTCAAAGATATCCCAACAGACTGGACCCTAGAGGAACCTGTTTCCGGTTTTTTTTTTTTTTTTTATTTTTTTTTTATTTTTTTAAAAAAGACAACTCCCGCACTAGGACCGAATCCTGTGTCGCGGGGGACTTTACAAACATACATCTAACGGACACAATGAACACCCAGACTCGAAACAACAATTTATGAATCACACAAAGTGTTGTCTCGTGTGGGGATCGAACCCACAACACTGCGCGCAGCGTCAAGCAGCGAGGCGACCGCTTAAACCACTACGCTAACCGTGCAGTCTAAACCATGTATAGGTATTACCACCCCTTCTAATTGCGGAGAAGTTATTAGGGCAAGGCGCTTAAACGTTAAAGCAAAGAAATACTCCCAAACCACCTGGATCCCTTCCAACTCCGTAGTTTTAACTTTCTTGGGTCAATTCCTCCCTGAGAAAGTATATTGCTACAATGCTTCCCTCCCTGTTTCTACCTACCGGCTTCCCACCATCCAATGTAGAAAATGCTGCCGATTCGGCCATATAGCTGCCCAGTGCCGCTCACAGCCCCGGTGCTACAAATATGCCCAACCCCACTCTGGAGAGACCTGTACTGTTGCTGACTCTGAAGTGTCTTGCTTCCTCTGCCGAGAGGGCAGACACACAGCTATTGACAGCCAATGCCCTGAGCACTCAAGACAGAAATCTATAAAAATGGTTATGTCTCAGGAGAATATCAGCTATTTGGAAGCATCGCTCAGAGATCCGCAAGCTAGACGCGCCTACGCAGATGTCGCTGCCACTCCTCAATATCCTCCTCTATTTTCCCATACGCAAAATCTTTCCCCTCTCTCACCATTACCCCAGCCTCCTGCTACACCTACTACTTCCTACAGAAAAACAATATTTTTACCCCCACGCTCTAAACCAGAACTTGGGAAATCTTATGATGTCCAAGCCCACAATGCCATAACAGCTACTCCCACCTCAACCCAAGCCAATGGCTGTGCTTACCCCGCCTTCATTGAGACCACCCCTCTTCCTACTCCAAATGATAACCTGATCGAGCTACTGATATGCACACTAATAAACATGCTCTCGAAGTTCTCCGACTCCCTACCGAACAATCTCACAGTTCCTGTAGAATAACTACTAACCGTTATCTCCCGTAAAAATAGGTCTAATGGGTCTCCAAGTCCTTCAATGGAATTGTAGAAGCATTAGACGCAACAAATATGATATTATCTACTTGATTAACCGCTATAAGGCAGCCGTCCTTGCGGTCTCGGAGACTTGGTTAAGGCCGGGATCCCACTTTAGGGTCCCAGGCTTTTCATGCCTCCGGGACGACAGAGAGGACGGATTTGCGGGTTGCGCACTGTTGATCAATAGATGTATCACTTTTTCCCAGATCCCCCTACCCGCCCATGGTCCGGGCCTAAATTTAGTCGCTGCTAGAGTGGCAGACGTTACCTATGTCTCTGTTTACATTCCCCATCCAAACTCTGCCATTATCTCCAACCTCTCTTCCATTCTCTCCTCTATCCTGCCCCCCATTGTCGTGTTAGGTGACTTCAATTGCCGACATACTCTGTGGGGATCACACTGTAACGACCCCTCCTCTTCCTCTTTACTTGGCCTCCTTGATAGCATTGACCTTTGCATTTTAAATGATGGCACCCCCACCCGAAGAGTCTCCCCAACACAGAATTCCAGCGTGCCTGACCTATCGTTCGCCTCACCCTCCTTAGTCTCCCGTCTTTCCTGGTTGGTTCTGCTAAATTCTTTTGGTAGTGACCACTTCCCAATCCTAGTCTTCTTTATACAATCATCTTCCTCTCCCCCATTGTCACCTAATATCCAACCTCTCCTCAAATACCGTCTTCCTCTCGCAAACTGGGATCAATTTGCGACATTATTGGATTCTGAGCTCAGAATACTGCCCCCTGTTGAACCTTCTAATGCCCTAGACCTATATGATCGTTTTACCTCCGCCCTACTATCTGCCACCGATTCTTCTATCCCCACCAAATCCTCCTCCCGTAGTCCTTCTCCGCCTTGGTGGGATTCTGAATGCTCAGACAGTGTTCGATCCCGCAGGGCGGCGGAGAACAATAGTTTAAATCATCTCTCACCATGACCGACTTTCTCTCCTACAAAAAAACTGCAGCCTCCACATCAAGACTCCTATCCAAAAAGAAGTCCCAAGGCTGGAGGAATTTTTGTGAATCCCTAAACCCTCGCTCCCCGATTTCTCTCGTGTGGAAAAGGATTAAGACATACCGATGTAGTCTCCAGGATCCAAACATAACTTCAAACGATCCAGACTCCTTTATCCATGATTTCCATTGCAATCTTGCCCCTCCCTACGTCCCTGAATTAGAGTGTACTCCCTCTCCTTCACCCCTCTTACCTTCTCACCCACCAGATCCCATGAACGCCCCTTTCTCCTTTGGCGAACTCACCTGCGCCCTTGATCACCTTCGCGACTCCTCTCCTGGTATAGACGGTATCCCATACTCCTTTATTTGCAAGTTCTCAAACTCCAGCAAGTCCTTTTTCCTTAACCTACAGAATTCCATCTTTCTCTCAGGCGAAATCCCAGCATCCTGGAAATCACAAATTATCATCCCTATCCTCAAACCAGGCAAAAATCCTAAGGACCCTTCTTCATACAGACCTATAGCCCTCTCCTCAGTCCTAGCCAAAATCATGGAAAACCTGATCAAAAATCGTCTCGAATGGATATTGGAGAACAGAAACATTCTGTCGAATTCACAGTTCGGTTTCAGAAAAGGTAAAGGTACTTTGGATAGCCTAAGTATCTTTACCTCTGAAATACGGGTGGCTTATTCCAAAAACGAACATGTTATCGGAGTGTTTCTTGACATTTCGTCAGCGTATGATAACGTCCAGATTCCGCTGCTCAGGCAGAAAATGCACGAGCTGAGTATCCCCGAGAGACTGGTCAACATTGTATCAAACCTTTTGATGTACCGTTCAATATCCATTCGTCATCAGGGCATCCTCCTTCCTCCTCGACTCTTATGGAAAGGTCTTCCACAAGGCTCAGTGCTAAGTCCTATCCTTTATAATCTATATACCTACGACCTAGACCTTACTGTTTCCCCCTTTTGTACAATTCTCCAGTACGCAGATGACATAGTTCTCTACATTTCCTCTCCCTCCTTTACTCAAGCTTCATCCCGTATAAACACCGCATTGTTTTACTTGAATCAGTGGCTTTTTGATCACAACCTCTCCCTTACAGTCCCTAAATACAAAGCTGTTGTCTTTTCCCGTAAACGTAACATCCCCCACATCCAGATTTCTGTAGGAAGTGAAACAATACCTTTTGACGATCACGTCAAATTCTTGGGTGTTATACTCGACGCCAAACTGTCAGGCATCCATCACCTGCACTACATTGAGCGGAAAGGCGAGAGGGGTGTGAATGTCATGCGGGCCCTTTCAGGGGTTCGTTGGGGTTCCCACCCCGTTTGCCAAAAGCTTTTATACAACGCTGTGGTTCGCAGTCATTTTGATTACGCGGGTTTCCTGCTTGAATCTTGCAACAAACTTGCACTGTCCAAGCTGGAAAAGATCCAAATGCTTGCGAATTATAACTGGTGCTATAAAATGCTCCCCGATTAATGCTTTGCAGGTTGAATGCCTAGACCCTCCCCTTCACCTCCGCTGCCAATACCTGGCGGACAGGTTTTTGTTCAACGTCCTCCAAACCAGCACCCATCCCCTTCTCCCTAATCTTCATTCCTTAGCGCCCCTTCTCTTCTTCCTCTTATTGGTCTCGCAAGGACCCTCCGCTCCTCATAGTTTCTCTTAAAAAATTCCAGGACTTGTCTACCCCCATTTTTCAATCTCCTCTTAACCCCCTCTTTCTAACAGAATTTCAATCCCTAATCTTCCAACCTAAAATTTACCTTGACTTTGGTATTGGCAAGAACTGTAGTCAAGCCAACCTCAAGCTAGCGAATATTTTGTCTAATGACTGGGCCGACTGGGTGACGCTATATACAGATGCTTCGAAACAGACCAATGGTTCTCCCGTAGGTTCCGCAGTTTGGCTCCCTAAATTCCGTATTATCCTTAACTTTCAGTTTCCCCAGCAAAGTTCTATATTTACAGGTGAGTCTATCGCCTTATTGGAAGCAGTCAAGTACATAGAATCTCACAAGCTGAATAAGGCGCTCATTTTCTCCGACTCCCTAAGCTCCCTCGCTGCTTTATAAAAAAATCCCTTTAAATCCCGCGATCCCTTCCAAATTTCTCTCCAAACTAGAGCAACTTTATATAGGTGTCACCTGGCCGGTATCGAAGTAGTCTTAGCGTGGATTCCCAGCCAATCAGGCATATCGGGTAACGAGTTTGCGGACTCCTGTGCTAAAGCAGCGTCCGAATCTGGATGCCTATCATATAACCTGTGCTTTTCACGCGACCTACGCTCTCAGGCTCACCTTTCGTTGGTTAGTTCTTGGAATGACTTGTGGCAGACCTCCAAACTGGTCAAAGGTAAATTTTATGGTTCCATCCAACCCACCATTCCTTCAAAACCCTGGTATAATAATCATAAACATATTAATAAATTGGCAACATCAATTATAATCCGAATGCGCCTGGGATTTGTTTGTTCTCCAGTATTTTTGGCTAAAATCCGCGTCAGAGACCATTCCATTTGCGAATGCGGTTTGGACGAGGGCACTCTAGAACACATGTTTTTCTCATGTCCAAAATTAGTGATCCCCCTGTACGACCTTCTCCCAAAACAAATTCCCAGACCCGTAAAACTAACTTTCCTTCTGTCCTAGTGACAGACATCCCTTATTAAAATTCTATTCTCACACATCCCTTATTAAAATTCTATACAAATTCATTTCCATAAACAAAATTAAAATCTAGTCCCCCGCCCTTTGCTGTCTCCCTCCGTTTGTTTCCCTACTAATAGATATATAGTATTATCTAAGTCTAA
Source organism: Euclidia mi (assembly GCA_944739405.2). Taxonomy (NCBI): domain Eukaryota; kingdom Metazoa; phylum Arthropoda; class Insecta; order Lepidoptera; family Erebidae; genus Euclidia; species Euclidia mi. Next base: position 38,027,876 of record OX123205.2, on the reverse strand, counting down.
GTGTCTAAGCATATATATTTACTAATATCTGTGTTGTCCCTTTTCAGAGATTTGGCCCCCCAAGCAGAAACCATAGCTACTAGTACCGGTCAATAGTCATTTCTTTTAAACTTTTCAATTAATTTATTTTGATCTCTTGTTCCACCCTGACATTGGCAAAATCATCGGTGAACGATGGAGCCATTTTAATCAAAGTTGAAGTTGAAGTTGTAGTTGAATGTAAACAATAGTAAACAAATAAATACAAGGAAACGATATCATGTTGACGAGAGCTAAGGCAGCTGCTGTACGCCTGAGACCAAAGTCGAGTTTGGGTGGCACCCCAAAAAGAGTGACATCCGGGGCGGACCGCCCCCGCCGCCCCCTCTCCCTTCCTACGCCACTGTTTAAAATAATGGTAAACAATAGATGCGCTTGCGCCCGTCTGATTTACAACACTCTGAAAAAAAGCGTCCTGTCGCGAACTTACACAACCCGGCACACAACACTTGTAGTACATCTTAATTTCAATAATTTGCTAAAAAAACAAGTAGATTACTCTAATAATTGTGGAACAGAAATATACGGAATTTAATCAACGCAACTACTTCACTCAACACAATTCAGCAACTGATTTTGACGTTATAACTATTTCGCGGGTTTCTTGTCATTTGCTGTCAATGACACTCAATGACATAAAACTAAAATATGGCGGAGTTCTATTTTGCTTATTTGCTTCATGGCCGAAAAAAAACTAGACGCCATGATATGGCGTCTAGTTTTTTTTATTGGCAGGATGGTGACAATTTATTGCCAAATAAAAAATAATGCCCAATAATGTAAAAAACTAAGACTACATATATCAGAGAGGTTAGACTATAGTCCGTTCACAGTTATTTTACCTCTAGCTGTTAGATTGGCCAACCTGGGCGTTGTGTTGCTATATTTGGTATATAATATTCCCATTTTAAATATACATTATTTCTAAAAATGTATTCATTTTTTATTACCGTGTGTGTTGTTAATGTTTGTAACAAAACCTCTTGATATTGGCATGGCTATATGCATGTATATTTATTTTCTTACGAAGTAACTAATTTCCTATGAAGATAAGTAGTTATAATAAAAATGTTGTCTATTTAGTATACAAAGGTAAACGCATCATAATTACGTCGACGTGAGGTTCTAATTACCAAATACAAAAACTGCAAATTTAATTTTCATATTTATTTTGAATAAGAATGATGTGGGTGTAATATTACACCTCTGCCTACCCCTTCATGGAAACAGGCGTGAGTCTATAAAAATGATCCATGTGGACTGCCAATGTTATGATGATTCGTAACTGCTGTCAGATTCTCGGACTGCCCATGATGATTCGTAACTGCTGTCAGATTCTGTATCAGACTCAAAATTTAATTCTATTATGAACCTGTCCATTTCAGCATCCGTAGACCCATCTGTTTCACGAAGCTTGTCTTCAATGTGGCGCACATGTTTGCATTGTTTTTGTCAGTCTTCTGCAGTGATAGATAGAAAAGCTTCTTCAGCTAAATTCACAATGTTGGCTGCCTCTTGCCCTAAATTTTAGCTCGTGACTCGCCTTTTAATGAGACTCCACATAAATTCAATTGCGTTTAGCTCGCAGTGGTATGGCGGTAATCTAACCACTTTGCGGCCATGAGCTTCAAGCATTTGAATTCTTGAAGCATTTCCACTAATATTGGGTAAAATGTTATGCATGGGCAACCCTATTTTACATTCCTGTCATCACAGAGTACAATTCCAACATAAAGAAAATAAACACCGACATGTGTCAGAGGTAAAATAACTGCGAACGGACTGTAGGTTTAAGGTTGGTTATATTTCTTTGACATATACCTATATATATTATGTTAATAGACACGGAGGAATCCCATCACTCAAAGGTCTGACATAGGTCACCGCGGTGGGCCCCATTACCCGTCAAAATTTAATAGAACTTCATTTGAAACTTTGATACTTCGTTCATAGACATTTTGATTTATTCGTATAAAGATTGCGACGCATAAACATGGTGACGTTATAACTTTATCGATACTTTTATTTTACAGACTAGCTTCGGCTTACGTATTCGCCGATGTGGGTGACAGTTATTGCAAAAAAAGGAAGCCTTTGCACTATTGTGATGTAGAAGCTATACTGCAATATTTCTTTGAAAAATAATTAAACTTGAATAATAATAATAATAAGCAACACGTCAACAAAGCAACATACAGTTTTCCTTGAATTTTTATATTTGCAATTTATAGCATATTTTTGTGTTTATATTGATATTTTCGACTACACGCAGGACTTTTAATGGATAAATATATAATTATTACAAGCAACCATTAAATAAATTAAGAAAAGAAATCACGAAATATTATTGAAGATGACATTAAATGTCAAAGAAAAATCAAACAACAAACTGAATGTAAACAATGAGATTGGGTGGTTGAACAGTGACTTAGAAACACGATTTTAGGTTATCTATTCGTTCTCCACGCGATTTGTCTCTGCTTCTGGCATTAAATCTATTTGTTTCTGTTGTGTTGTGGTGTGTTGTGTGGTGGATTGTTATTAATACTTGTGTTGTGGTAAGTCTAATAGTTAAAGATCACTAATATTGGACATGGAGGTCGATGAGCCCCCGGATGGGGGTGGAGGTACGCCTCCTGATATAAACAAATGTTTAAAAAGACCGGCCGACGTTGTTACACCCTTGGATCTTTAAAAAACCCGCACCCCGGCTGAATCTATCCAGTCTATTTACGTAAAACCTGGATACGAAGCTGATAGTCAGATTAAATATTCGGACACAGATAAAGGCCCATTCACGGTGTACGTTTCAAGGGCAGAACCAGATCTTTCCTCGGGCTACTCTTTTAAAATATTAAAATTCGAACAATTCCTGTAATCGCACGACATTTCCGGAATTAAAGAGGGAGGTATTAAAAACTTGGGACGGAACCGGATTTCCATCGAATTCAAGTCAGCCAACGACGCCAATAAGTTCCTGGATCTAAGCCTCCTGGGAACAAACAAATACAGTGCTCATATTCCGAAGTTTCAAATCGCCCGTATGGGTGTAGTCAAAGATATCCCAACAGACTGGACCCTAGAGGAACCTGTTTCCGGTTTTTTTTTTTTTTTTTATTTTTTTTTTATTTTTTTAAAAAAGACAACTCCCGCACTAGGACCGAATCCTGTGTCGCGGGGGACTTTACAAACATACATCTAACGGACACAATGAACACCCAGACTCGAAACAACAATTTATGAATCACACAAAGTGTTGTCTCGTGTGGGGATCGAACCCACAACACTGCGCGCAGCGTCAAGCAGCGAGGCGACCGCTTAAACCACTACGCTAACCGTGCAGTCTAAACCATGTATAGGTATTACCACCCCTTCTAATTGCGGAGAAGTTATTAGGGCAAGGCGCTTAAACGTTAAAGCAAAGAAATACTCCCAAACCACCTGGATCCCTTCCAACTCCGTAGTTTTAACTTTCTTGGGTCAATTCCTCCCTGAGAAAGTATATTGCTACAATGCTTCCCTCCCTGTTTCTACCTACCGGCTTCCCACCATCCAATGTAGAAAATGCTGCCGATTCGGCCATATAGCTGCCCAGTGCCGCTCACAGCCCCGGTGCTACAAATATGCCCAACCCCACTCTGGAGAGACCTGTACTGTTGCTGACTCTGAAGTGTCTTGCTTCCTCTGCCGAGAGGGCAGACACACAGCTATTGACAGCCAATGCCCTGAGCACTCAAGACAGAAATCTATAAAAATGGTTATGTCTCAGGAGAATATCAGCTATTTGGAAGCATCGCTCAGAGATCCGCAAGCTAGACGCGCCTACGCAGATGTCGCTGCCACTCCTCAATATCCTCCTCTATTTTCCCATACGCAAAATCTTTCCCCTCTCTCACCATTACCCCAGCCTCCTGCTACACCTACTACTTCCTACAGAAAAACAATATTTTTACCCCCACGCTCTAAACCAGAACTTGGGAAATCTTATGATGTCCAAGCCCACAATGCCATAACAGCTACTCCCACCTCAACCCAAGCCAATGGCTGTGCTTACCCCGCCTTCATTGAGACCACCCCTCTTCCTACTCCAAATGATAACCTGATCGAGCTACTGATATGCACACTAATAAACATGCTCTCGAAGTTCTCCGACTCCCTACCGAACAATCTCACAGTTCCTGTAGAATAACTACTAACCGTTATCTCCCGTAAAAATAGGTCTAATGGGTCTCCAAGTCCTTCAATGGAATTGTAGAAGCATTAGACGCAACAAATATGATATTATCTACTTGATTAACCGCTATAAGGCAGCCGTCCTTGCGGTCTCGGAGACTTGGTTAAGGCCGGGATCCCACTTTAGGGTCCCAGGCTTTTCATGCCTCCGGGACGACAGAGAGGACGGATTTGCGGGTTGCGCACTGTTGATCAATAGATGTATCACTTTTTCCCAGATCCCCCTACCCGCCCATGGTCCGGGCCTAAATTTAGTCGCTGCTAGAGTGGCAGACGTTACCTATGTCTCTGTTTACATTCCCCATCCAAACTCTGCCATTATCTCCAACCTCTCTTCCATTCTCTCCTCTATCCTGCCCCCCATTGTCGTGTTAGGTGACTTCAATTGCCGACATACTCTGTGGGGATCACACTGTAACGACCCCTCCTCTTCCTCTTTACTTGGCCTCCTTGATAGCATTGACCTTTGCATTTTAAATGATGGCACCCCCACCCGAAGAGTCTCCCCAACACAGAATTCCAGCGTGCCTGACCTATCGTTCGCCTCACCCTCCTTAGTCTCCCGTCTTTCCTGGTTGGTTCTGCTAAATTCTTTTGGTAGTGACCACTTCCCAATCCTAGTCTTCTTTATACAATCATCTTCCTCTCCCCCATTGTCACCTAATATCCAACCTCTCCTCAAATACCGTCTTCCTCTCGCAAACTGGGATCAATTTGCGACATTATTGGATTCTGAGCTCAGAATACTGCCCCCTGTTGAACCTTCTAATGCCCTAGACCTATATGATCGTTTTACCTCCGCCCTACTATCTGCCACCGATTCTTCTATCCCCACCAAATCCTCCTCCCGTAGTCCTTCTCCGCCTTGGTGGGATTCTGAATGCTCAGACAGTGTTCGATCCCGCAGGGCGGCGGAGAACAATAGTTTAAATCATCTCTCACCATGACCGACTTTCTCTCCTACAAAAAAACTGCAGCCTCCACATCAAGACTCCTATCCAAAAAGAAGTCCCAAGGCTGGAGGAATTTTTGTGAATCCCTAAACCCTCGCTCCCCGATTTCTCTCGTGTGGAAAAGGATTAAGACATACCGATGTAGTCTCCAGGATCCAAACATAACTTCAAACGATCCAGACTCCTTTATCCATGATTTCCATTGCAATCTTGCCCCTCCCTACGTCCCTGAATTAGAGTGTACTCCCTCTCCTTCACCCCTCTTACCTTCTCACCCACCAGATCCCATGAACGCCCCTTTCTCCTTTGGCGAACTCACCTGCGCCCTTGATCACCTTCGCGACTCCTCTCCTGGTATAGACGGTATCCCATACTCCTTTATTTGCAAGTTCTCAAACTCCAGCAAGTCCTTTTTCCTTAACCTACAGAATTCCATCTTTCTCTCAGGCGAAATCCCAGCATCCTGGAAATCACAAATTATCATCCCTATCCTCAAACCAGGCAAAAATCCTAAGGACCCTTCTTCATACAGACCTATAGCCCTCTCCTCAGTCCTAGCCAAAATCATGGAAAACCTGATCAAAAATCGTCTCGAATGGATATTGGAGAACAGAAACATTCTGTCGAATTCACAGTTCGGTTTCAGAAAAGGTAAAGGTACTTTGGATAGCCTAAGTATCTTTACCTCTGAAATACGGGTGGCTTATTCCAAAAACGAACATGTTATCGGAGTGTTTCTTGACATTTCGTCAGCGTATGATAACGTCCAGATTCCGCTGCTCAGGCAGAAAATGCACGAGCTGAGTATCCCCGAGAGACTGGTCAACATTGTATCAAACCTTTTGATGTACCGTTCAATATCCATTCGTCATCAGGGCATCCTCCTTCCTCCTCGACTCTTATGGAAAGGTCTTCCACAAGGCTCAGTGCTAAGTCCTATCCTTTATAATCTATATACCTACGACCTAGACCTTACTGTTTCCCCCTTTTGTACAATTCTCCAGTACGCAGATGACATAGTTCTCTACATTTCCTCTCCCTCCTTTACTCAAGCTTCATCCCGTATAAACACCGCATTGTTTTACTTGAATCAGTGGCTTTTTGATCACAACCTCTCCCTTACAGTCCCTAAATACAAAGCTGTTGTCTTTTCCCGTAAACGTAACATCCCCCACATCCAGATTTCTGTAGGAAGTGAAACAATACCTTTTGACGATCACGTCAAATTCTTGGGTGTTATACTCGACGCCAAACTGTCAGGCATCCATCACCTGCACTACATTGAGCGGAAAGGCGAGAGGGGTGTGAATGTCATGCGGGCCCTTTCAGGGGTTCGTTGGGGTTCCCACCCCGTTTGCCAAAAGCTTTTATACAACGCTGTGGTTCGCAGTCATTTTGATTACGCGGGTTTCCTGCTTGAATCTTGCAACAAACTTGCACTGTCCAAGCTGGAAAAGATCCAAATGCTTGCGAATTATAACTGGTGCTATAAAATGCTCCCCGATTAATGCTTTGCAGGTTGAATGCCTAGACCCTCCCCTTCACCTCCGCTGCCAATACCTGGCGGACAGGTTTTTGTTCAACGTCCTCCAAACCAGCACCCATCCCCTTCTCCCTAATCTTCATTCCTTAGCGCCCCTTCTCTTCTTCCTCTTATTGGTCTCGCAAGGACCCTCCGCTCCTCATAGTTTCTCTTAAAAAATTCCAGGACTTGTCTACCCCCATTTTTCAATCTCCTCTTAACCCCCTCTTTCTAACAGAATTTCAATCCCTAATCTTCCAACCTAAAATTTACCTTGACTTTGGTATTGGCAAGAACTGTAGTCAAGCCAACCTCAAGCTAGCGAATATTTTGTCTAATGACTGGGCCGACTGGGTGACGCTATATACAGATGCTTCGAAACAGACCAATGGTTCTCCCGTAGGTTCCGCAGTTTGGCTCCCTAAATTCCGTATTATCCTTAACTTTCAGTTTCCCCAGCAAAGTTCTATATTTACAGGTGAGTCTATCGCCTTATTGGAAGCAGTCAAGTACATAGAATCTCACAAGCTGAATAAGGCGCTCATTTTCTCCGACTCCCTAAGCTCCCTCGCTGCTTTATAAAAAAATCCCTTTAAATCCCGCGATCCCTTCCAAATTTCTCTCCAAACTAGAGCAACTTTATATAGGTGTCACCTGGCCGGTATCGAAGTAGTCTTAGCGTGGATTCCCAGCCAATCAGGCATATCGGGTAACGAGTTTGCGGACTCCTGTGCTAAAGCAGCGTCCGAATCTGGATGCCTATCATATAACCTGTGCTTTTCACGCGACCTACGCTCTCAGGCTCACCTTTCGTTGGTTAGTTCTTGGAATGACTTGTGGCAGACCTCCAAACTGGTCAAAGGTAAATTTTATGGTTCCATCCAACCCACCATTCCTTCAAAACCCTGGTATAATAATCATAAACATATTAATAAATTGGCAACATCAATTATAATCCGAATGCGCCTGGGATTTGTTTGTTCTCCAGTATTTTTGGCTAAAATCCGCGTCAGAGACCATTCCATTTGCGAATGCGGTTTGGACGAGGGCACTCTAGAACACATGTTTTTCTCATGTCCAAAATTAGTGATCCCCCTGTACGACCTTCTCCCAAAACAAATTCCCAGACCCGTAAAACTAACTTTCCTTCTGTCCTAGTGACAGACATCCCTTATTAAAATTCTATTCTCACACATCCCTTATTAAAATTCTATACAAATTCATTTCCATAAACAAAATTAAAATCTAGTCCCCCGCCCTTTGCTGTCTCCCTCCGTTTGTTTCCCTACTAATAGATATATAGTATTATCTAAGTCTAAGTGTCTAAGCATATATATTTACTAATATCTGTGTTGTCCCTTTTCAGAGATTTGGCCCCCCAAGCAGAAACCATAGCTACTAGTACCGGTCAATAGTCATTTCTTTTAAACTTTTCAATTAATTTATTTTGATCTCTTGTTCCACCCTGACATTGGCAAAATCATCGGTGAACGATGGAGCCATTTTAATCAAAGTTGAAGTTGAAGTTGTAGTTGAATGTAAACAATAGTAAACAAATAAATACAAGGAAACGATATCATGTTGACGAGAGCTAAGGCAGCTGCTGTACGCCTGAGACCAAAGTCGAGTTTGGGTGGCACCCCAAAAAGAGTGACATCCGGGGCGGACCGCCCCCGCCGCCCCCTCTCCCTTCCTACGCCACTGTTTAAAATAATGGTAAACAATAGATGCGCTTGCGCCCGTCTGATTTACAACACTCTCCATCCCTCTCACACCTCTCGGACGCCTGCCCGGGCGCCCGTCTGCTCTCACTGCTCTCAGTCAGCCGACTCGTGATTCTCACAGTATTATCTGTGTGTCCTAAAACAGGACAGGTTAGAAGTACCCTGAACCGAAGAGCATGCATGAGGAATCTGATGGGAGTGAATGAAGCAAGAGAGATATGTCAGGATCGTTGCAAATGGCGTTCCGTAATCTCTGCCTACCCTTCCGGGCAACAGGCGTGAGTCTACGCATGTATGTATGTATGTTATCTGTGTGTTTTGGTGTATCCTCTCGGCAAATACAATTTAATCCACCGGCAGGTCACCTAAACGATATTATTATTGATATTGATTGAAATGTTAATAAAAATATTTTTAACTGTCAGCAGCTGTTATTTTTTTATGTATTCTTTGCACATAGGATTAAAACTAGTTCAAGATGTGAAACAATAAAGACTACAATGCGATAACAGCATTATTTTGCAGGATTATAGTTTATTTATGGTAGGAGAAAAATATTTATAGCAAAAGAACCCCATGGATTCTTCGCAAAAATGAGTTTATATCTTTATATTTAGTACTTTACAAGTATATTCAAAGTGGTCTCATCTCTGTTGGTGGGTGAGCCCAGGCTTTATACAGTTTTGCTCATGGTTCTTTCAACTTCATGCACCCCCAGTAGCTTTGGCTCCACATCTGTCAGTCATTCAGTTACGTAAGGCTTTAATATATACAGATTATAGACCAAAAAGTTGTCGTGTTGCTACTTTTTAGGACATTGAAAGGGTAACTCATTATATAGGTCGCACCGCACGCAACAGATGCTCTCAAAAGTATACTGGCGATACAAACATTATCAGGGCGCATCACATAAGGGCGTAATAAATTTGACCTGGATATTATATATATAATATGATTTTGTAAAGATTTGAGTTTTTTTTTTAATTAAGCCAATGACACTGTCTGTGACTTTGTCTATTTTACCCTAAATAAATGTGATTCATTATGTGTGAAATATTTTATTTAAAATTGACCCTGCAGTAAAATTTTATTTCTAATCTGTTAGTTAACTCACTTATTACTGCAGCCTACTCTCGATTGGTGATTTAATATAATTATAATTATGTAACTGAGCATACTGGGCTGAGGCCTCCCTTCAATTTGAAAAGGCCAAACTTGGTTTGGAAGATTTTAGACGAACACTTGACGATCATGATAATTTTCTAAATAATAAGCATATAACTTCCAAAACTCTGAAATACGGAACGTGGTTTTGTATTCGAAAACCATTACGTGGTAATGATCTCGTCATTGACCCTATCATTGCATATAGATAGTGATTATTAGTGATATTATGAATATCAATTGCTTTATTTAATTTAAAAATATTTTTTTTTTTCGTAAATTATTTACTAGTGTTTAAGCAAGCTGGATTTATTCACATATTTTACTTTATCTGAGGATTTATCAACATTCAATCGATATTAATTCTGAGTAAAGCAAATCTAAAGATTTATTGCAAACATTATCGATATTTTACCGAAATTAATTTTGAGTAAGCACATCACTAGTCTAGTTAAAACAGAGAGGTTAGAATAGGTTTAGACTAGAGAGAACATGCTCGCTATATTTTCTTATACCGAACGTGCAACATGTAATGTCAGTTGGTCTTAGTTGGTTAATCATAACGTCAAATTACGCGACTCATTTAAAGAGGCATAGACTCCTTACAGACTCATATCTTTGACTGCATTCTCTAAATAGCCGTGCTGTCAAATCCCATTACTAAGGATTGATGGGATTTGACAGTGAAAGGAGATATCGATGTTTTTTGAATGAGGGATAAATACGGAAACAAACTATCGGACATGAATGTTAAACTGTCGCTTCCACCTTTGTTGGCAATAAACAACGACGTCCAACGGTCTAATTTTCTATCACGTGTTTCATAGTAAGCGCAGTTTAATTACCTACATAATTTACTTAGATACCTACCTTAAAAGTAGCGTATATTAACCTAAAGCCTTGATTACGGACCAAGCGTTCTAGTTTACGCGTAATCTAAGTAGGGACACGTACAGGATTATTATAGAATACTATGCTTTGCTGCAGTTACAGACTATAAAAGCATACACCAGTGGCGTCTGATAATTTGGTTCCACTTTAAATATTTAGAATACTGATACACTGGTTGTGCAGACATTTAAATTATGTAAATTACAGTTTCACTTATACGGCTTTGAATCGTTATGGCCTGCATCATATTGGGATATAAATCGCATTCATCACGCAGCAAAGGAGATGATACAAAAAGAACAATGGCAGGATTATACCTGTGAAGTGTTAGAAGCGGCTATAAACGTAACTTATGAAAAACTTATTAATATAGTTATTTCGTATTTTGTACGTTTTTAGTTTCAACTATAAAAGCGTACGTTAAATTATCTAAATTGATAAACTATTTATTGAATACATAATTTACTTAGATACTCATTTAATCAGTTTATTAGTAATCAATAGTTTAAAAGTTGTTTTTATTGATACACGAAGATAGTTTGAAGTGACAAAAAAGTTTATATATTTTTAAACTATTGATTACTGATAAACTGATATAAATAATAGTTACAGGTAGCACGCCACTGCGTAATGTTGATGTTGTGCATGTATTGTTAGAGAGAGATGCAGGGGGCCTTTAATGTTGCGTTCTCTCTCGCACCGACGGACACGACACAGTATTGAGTTAGGTACTGTTCTGCCACTCTATCCTTCATATCTCTATGACCGTGCCACGAGAATATAGACTTTTTGAAACAAAGAATTTCTAATAAGCAAGGAGCAACTATACATGGAGGGAGCATTTCAAAATGAGTAGAAAACGTATATGTATCTCTTTTCTCTTTAATTACAAAACTGCATATGTTCGAGTATGATAGCCATAGAGCTTTTATACAGCCTTGAATGACATATGCCAAAAAAAATGTTATGTCATGTCGATGTTCGTCCAGCTGGATTGAAAGCCGTGTCGAAATAAATTGCAATTTTAATTGCTACAAAATATTACAATTGTAGATATGACCACTTCTAAACATTAAAAAATGACCATAGTTTGTAATGCCGTCGGATGTCAAAGCAAATTGGGACTATTGACCGAAAATGGTCAAAAAATATCTTACCACCGGTAAGTCATAATAAGTAAAATTGTAGATATCTGCCGTAATAATTCTACAATGATATTTGTAAAGCTTATACTTAAAGATAAAGATAATGAACACCGTTGACACATATTTTTATTCCAATAGTCACAATGAAATAAATATAATGGAAAAAATATTTCAATAAAAAATATGAGGATAGTGTTGTAATACAATTGTCAGTTAGAAAACCAGTTACGGAAAGATTATAATTTGAATAATTGGTTATTAATTGTGATTTTTTGTAGATTTCCAAAGAATGAAGGTTTGAAACTAAATTGGGTCCGAAATATGAGAAAGGGAGAATGGCAACAGTCTAATTCCTCTAAACTTTGTTCGCTTGATTTTGTGTCTTCTTGTTGTCAAGAAGGATTTCAAAGAAAAGTTTTGCATTCTTATGCTGCGCCTACTATTTTTACTAACCAGATATCTAATACTGAGGTTTGTACTTCTACTTTATTATAATTAACTTATATTTTTATCAATCAATATATACCAACATTGCAACTGTTAAAATATGCTATAGTAATCATATATACATATATGTAGGTATATCATAAACAGATTTGTGTTGTAATTTTCAGAAATGTCCGAAATAACTAAACCTTATTTTTAGAAGCGATAATAATGCTTCAAGAGTGAACATGGCTTGCACTTCTGGAACTCAGGATGAAAATATTGTTCGTAAATTTTAACTGTTTCCGCCCATGTACATCCCATTTTGGTAATACATATAGTATCAGACCTGCCGGGCAGTTATCGTGTGCATTACTTTGTGGTATAAATAAATGATTTTGACTATTTAGACTTTTTTTTCAATTACTTTCCTAAATACAGACATCCTAAAAACAGGACAGGTGAGAAGTACCCTGAACAGAAGAGCATGCATGAGGAATCTGATGGGAGTGAATGAAGCAAGAGAGATATGTCTGGATCGTTGCAAATGGCGTTCCGTAGTCTCTGCTTACCCCTCCGGGAAACAGGCGTGAGTCTATGTATGTATGTACTTTCCTAAATACTGTAAAAAGAGAGGTAATAATAAGATATGATCAATCATATCTTATTATTACCTCTCTTTTTACAGTATTTGTTTCTTTGTAGGCACCTAAGTACTATACTCTAAATAAAAGCTCGTAAAATAATATACTACTGGTATATTACTTAATCAAATGCTTATCTTGTCTCTACATACCGAATTATATACCAATACCAATAAAAGATTAATGCATGAGTACATCACTATTGACAGTCATTTCTTCTTTTGAAAAAATTGCGACATGAGTATTTCAAGAGGTAATAAATACAATACATCTGTCTCGGTTACACATATGAAATTTTATACAAGTAAAAAGAAATAACGATAGGTTTCTTGTTTATGCTTAAAGCTATCACTCCATGTATACTTGCTCCTTGCTAATATGTAACTTAGCGACAGATCTGTCAAAAACAAATAATGTCAAATTTGGTCAAATCCAATGAGTGCAACCTAGGACCATAGAGATACATCATCCTAGAGTGCAACGGTACACAAATATGTGTCATTGCAAAGTAATATGTCAATTGATCGAGTTTTTATCGATATATGCGCTACTAGTCGACCAAGCCAACTAGACGAATGTCAACGTGACAAAATTCAACATAATTCAATAATTATAATCCAGAAATTCCTAGTACCGATTGCAGGCGCATTGTACGTTCACGCGCCGCGATCGCACGTTACGATAAATAATTTCTGGATTATAATTGTTGAATTATGTTGAATTTTGTCACGTTGACATTCGTCTAGTTGGCTTGGTCGACTAGTACCATTTTTCATTTTCATTTTTCATTTTATCATATGTCAGTCGCCTGGAATGTCAACATTTTGCGTTAATCCATTTTTTTTTTAATTCTTAGGCATTTATCAAAGGTAAAACATATTTTTTGGATGTTAAGAATATTTTTGGTGTCGCAATGCTCGTCCTACGGTCGGCATCTCGGAAAAGCGGATGCAGAATTGCAGATGGCAAACTATTATATAAGGATTTTGTGTTCATTGTGACGTTTGCATTCACACACAATGTAAAATCTCTATGCCTAGACATTTTAATGTAATGTACTAGCTAGTGGTCTGTCATATTATTCATTAGTGGTATTTTTTTTTATATTTACGATAGCTTAGCTATTGACTATACGATCGAGTACCATGTTTGTACTCTATTATTGACATACATGGCTCTCTTTTGTTGTCTTGCATTTACAGAATTACTTACGTGTGAAAACTAAAAAAATCGGCAAATTCATGAAAATACTTCCGGGAAATTCGAATACTCAAACACAAAGTAAAATAAATTTATTTTTGTAAAATTTGAAAAAAAATTGTCACAAAAAGAAGTCATAGATAATAAAATATAAATTCGAATACTTAGTAGAATAATGGAGCATTGAAACAAAAAACTACTGTTCAAAAAGAATAAAAGTTCACTAAGGCACAGACAATATAATACCCTAGTACAGACACACGGTGACGAACATTAAACTGCGACCTGCCTAACTTTTGCTATGCTTGGAGCTATATTGTTTTCGTCAAATCTGCACTAGATGGGGTCAGTGGACGCCTGGACGCAGAGCGAACGCCGACAATTCGATAGGTGCTACGCAAAGCACCGGGAGATGGCGCTTAAAATAAAAACAATGCTGCGCTAGAGGTTGTAGTATAGTATTATCTGTGCTAGAGGTGAATGACTTGATCACTTGAACTTGCATCTGTGACCTTGCAGAGAGGCCTTGGACAGGGTGAAATTCGTGCGACTATTCAGTACTGGTGCGATGCGATTCATGCGATTCAAAGATGCGTAACTTTAAATGCATTTTCCTATTTCGTTCGTTTCGATGTACCTACCTAATTATTTTAATATCAAGCGTACTTACGCTTGATATTAAAATAATTTGTATAAAAGACATGAAAAACTAAACATTTATAACCTATGTTATGATTACCTAATGTAATGTGATAGACTCGCGAGTAGGTATTAAATTTGAACAATTTTGTAAAGATAATAAAAATTGGCCAACTCGCAAATGTTACAACTCTGTGAGTTATTAGGTATACTGTTATGGGTTATTTGCAGTGACAATACTAATAATATAGACTTGGCATACCTACAAAAAAAACGTGTATACCTACACATTATTGAGAGGAAAAAATGGCGGCCAATAGAGCTGCCCATATCGATATTTGTCTACAATAACATCGATAAAAGATTATAGGAATGTTTTCATATAGTCACCACGGTACTATGCGTTTTGACTAAGAATAGGATCGACTTGGCGCCATATTGGATACGAATTATGACTTTAATCAAATATAAATATTATTTAATAAACTAATACTTATTTAACGTTTTTATTTAAATTTGATGTAAAACTTATTGATTTGCAAATAAGCTTCTTTGCAAATCGTACTTTTCAAGTGAAATTTAACAGATAGCGGTCATTGACATTCCTATTCTTATTTGAAACGCATAGTACCTACAATATCAATGGGTAGGTATTTTAAACATAGGTACATTTCTTAGCTTCACTTATAGGTATATACTGTAAAAGTCCGAACTGCGGTCAATCTAAGAATTTACCGGTAAATCCTAATGGGAGAAAAGAATGGACATAATGTATTTTTAAATAAAATGTGTTTTTTTTACGTCATAGTCATTTATTTCATTTCATCATCATCATTATCACCATCATTCAGCCAATTGCCATCCACTGCTGAACGTAGGCGTCCCACAAAGAGCGTTAAACATCCCGGTCTTGAGCAGCCCGCATTCATCCGCTGCTAACCGCCCTCTTCAAATCGTCGGTCCATCGTGCCGCATCGTTTGCCCATACACAGTCTCCACTCCAACACATGTCTGGCTCTATCGACCGACTATTTGTCTACAGACATGGCCGGCCCCGGGCCCACTACCATTTCAGCATGCTGATTGTACGTGCAGTGTCAGTGATTTATTTTATTATTTATGATCGGGTGTAAAATTTAAATTTGTTAATGAGCCATTCCGTGAAAAATTGAACGGAAGAAAAAAGTACTGTCACATCATTTTACAAACAGTTTATAAGACTATCTCATACTCAATTGAATAGTTTTTATTTTTATGTACAGTATATATACATACACACATACATATCGTCACGCCTTTTATGCCCGAAGGGGTAGGCAGAGGTGTATTTCTACACCCACTTTTCGCCAGCTATACTTTAGTCCCACGTAATAAGGGGCGAGCCTATTGCCGTACCGGGCACATTTCCAGACTCCGTGCTGCTACTGAGAATTTCGTGACAGAAAAACCCAATAACACTGCCCGACCCAGGAATCGAACCCGGGACCCACGGGGTCCCACGCGCACATTTATGCCGCGAGACCAACGAGGCAGTCGTATAGGGTTTGATATCGAGTTTTCCGTCTCTACGCAAAGATGGTATTTGCATCGTGTTATCCCTTAGTCGCCTCTTACGACACCCACGGGAAGATAGGGGGTGGTGACACTTGTATTCTATGCCGTCAACCACACGGCAATGTACAGTATAGACAGTATATATCTTTAAAAATATATATATAATGGAATCAATTGTTGTTAATTTAACCGATTAAAAATTAAAAATAAGAAGCAAAATAGAACATTTAAGCGTGTCACACCGCCTGTCCCTAACTTTAACCATTCGAAATTAATGTATTTTTTATACATACATCGGCGTTTCTTAGGAGCTTTTATAGAATATTGCTTTTTCTTACATAAAACATCAATTTCACTCATAAATATTATTGTATTACAACAAAATTCATGAATTAAGTGATAATCAAATTAGCTCCAAGGTGGACATTCCACTTTAGTCACTGCTGTTTTATTTGCTTTCTGTTTCAAAAAACTATCAATACAAGTTATTTTATTATCATAGTAACAATATTGTAGTAGATTAGCCATTTGTTTTTAACCATCGTGCAGTTGTGACGCTGTAATCGGTGACGAAAGCCGTGTTTTTAACACATAGTCGAATAAGAAGTCCACTATTGTCACAGCGATAACGTGATACCGGTAAGTTCTCAAAACATTATTTTACTTGCGAATTATGCCTAATGTATGTGTGTATGTCGTGAAATAATGATTTTCTCTAAAAGAACAAAGAATATTGAGTGTTGTCGTCATTATTATTAGTAAATGGAGTTCGTCACGTCTATTTAGTGTCGTGACATATTAGGGGAACAATAATTGTGACTAAATGGACACATAAGGCTAAGTTTACGTGGTGTATGTTTTACCGACAACAACTAAGATGGAGTTATGTGTTTCTGTTTAATTATATTAATCATAAATGGTCTATTTTTGACTATCTTAGTTGACTTTTACTATCGTTTTATTTACGGAACAGATTGGCTTACATTATTGTAGGTATAACTCTTAAAACCATAACCATTTATTTTAAAAATAATAGTCAATTAGGTTTTTTTTTTGTATTTGTTTCCCTTTCAGAGTTACTACGTGAACTTATTAATAATGGGAATATTGGTGGATATTGACAAACTTTTATTATCTATAAAATGATCTTATATAATGCTTTGGTGATGGACTTCAATGGCCTTGGGAAAAAACCATTTTATTTTTGTATGCAAAAACGCAGTTGCTGCTGAAGGTTTATGATTGATACATTTCTCTTTAGCTATGAATAGACAAAATATTCAGTTTTTATTGAAATCACCATACATTTGGTGTAGGTACTTTTTGCAACTCTTGTCTTTACGATCACTATCCAACCGATGAATGCGAATTTTGCTACTCCTCGTTATAAATGTAAACTTTACAAAATAAAGTTTATCTAAGAAAAATTAAGGTTATTTGAATTTGTTATATCATAAGTTGTGTTGTGACTAACAATTATTTTAATAATTTTGAAGATAACTTTACACAACTAAACTTAAAGTCGCAACGACAATTTGTTACTTTGATTAAGGCTTAGATTATTTTGTAAAGGAAAGCCTCTCGCTATTCACTCATGTAAGGGATGGTCAGACACCCACGAGTCATCCACGGCAAAAGTATAGCTTAGCCGGAAATCGGTCAATGCATGGCTCTAAAGTTAAAGCCTCTAAAGTTAAAAGTTTGTTAAGGTTTGCTTTTTTTTTTTTTATTATTAAACTTGTTATGAACACCGCTTATGTTTCAATTTAGTCACAATGACATTTCCTACGAAGTCACTGTCACAATTTTATATTCCAAGTTTTAGGCTATAAAGTGGAATTTATTACTAGTAATGGTTTATTTTGGGATGAAATATAACAGAATATGGTGCTGACTTTCATTTAAAATAATTTGAAGCATTTTCAAGGAGCCAAATTAACTACAAAGTAAAAAATATAAGACACACAGACCTAAAACGTGACGAAAGTATTTTAATATGTGATTTTAAGCTAGAAATATATTTCAAATAGGGTAAGCGAAATTGATTTCAAAAAGAGTATATGTATTTTAACTAAACATCGTTAAGAATTTGTAAATTATAGTTTACATTGCTGATAAAATATTATGTTAGTGACCGTTACTAAATGGACAGGTTCTTGTCATGGATCATGTTTGAAAGCCCGTTTTTTTAAACTGTGTACTATTTAGTTATAAACTATATATTTTTCTTAAAGTATGATAAATGCCTCATCGATTCATAAACAAAACAAAAAAATTAAATTTAAAAATTGTCCGTTTTGTCCCCTTAGTAACGATACAATTTTTCACGGAATGGCTCTAATACCTAATCAAATAGTTTTGAGTAATAAGTATGTGGTGTTGATACACTGAATAAAGTGTTTATACTCACATCAGCTGTGGCCACAAAAGTTGAATTAAATAATGTACCTTGATAAGATACATCATTTAATTCAACTTAAATATGATTAAAACCAAAGAAGTTGCCAAATATCTTTTATATTTTTATTTAGCTAGTAACTACTGGAGCTCTCAAAAGCCAGGGAAGGATATGTTCTCACCAATAAAAACTTTCCTGCTTTTTTACCTGCCTGCCAAGGAAAGGTTATGTTTTGCGCGCTTTTCCTGTATGTATGTAATATTCTTTATATTCTCATATCTCCCAGATTCGCTGAACGGATTTACATGTGTTCTTAGATAGGCGACGTTAAAAAATCAAACATGGTGGCTGTGCGATGCGAAGCCATTGTAGTTAAAGAAACAATTTTTATTGTTTTTGAATACTTACTTTATTATGGGCATAAAATTAAAGGGTACAAAAGTTTTAAAAAAAATACGTAATAATAATAAAAAAATACAACGAGAAAGTTTCTTAACCGCCTCCTAGGCGACGGTCAATTTCAGGGTGTAGCCTTTACAATAAAAAGAGAATAATCAAATTTGGACTACTCTATAAAAAGTTATACATGGTCAAACAAAGAAAAAACATTGGTAATCAACTAAAAGTATAAAATAAAAAATATTCAATAAATAAAGACATTTGTTCACATTTGTCCTTTAATTTTGTAATCATTTTAATTGCGTGTACCTGAAATCAAATGAAATAAAAGTAAGTTTTAATAGATCCATCTTACAACCCAAATAATGTGTCCTTTATCTATTATGGGAATAACCTTTGTTGAGGATTCAAAATAAACAGCTGATATTAAAAACTAGCGAGAGATATCTCCCACCCAACCTCAATTCAGTTGATGAGTTGTTATCATGGAGATCAAATGTGCAAACAATGATGACAGGAAAAACAGAAGGTAGTCATACCGATAAATGTGGCGCAGCGGAGGTGATAGCGGTCAAATCTGGCGCAGCGGATGTGCTAGCGGCCAAATCGGGCGCAGCGGATGTGCTAGCGGCCAAATCCGGCGCAGCGTAGGTGCTAGCGCCTAATCCTGGTGCAGCGTAGGTGATAGCGGCCAAATCGGGCGCAGTAGATGTGCTGGCGGCCAAATCGGGCGCATCGTAGGTGCTAGCTTCTAATCCTGGTGCATCGTAGGTTGTAGCGGCTAAATCGGGCGCAGTGGAGGGGCTGGTGACTAAATACGAGGCTTGAACTATGCCACTCCTCTTTAAAATCTCTCCAGGTTGATACTGAATGGTAAAAAACAGAAAAGTAAATACTCAAATATTTTACAAAACTTAGAAAAAAGAAGGTGATCCTACAGCATAAAAAGTAACACACACTGAAGTGCGTTACGCAAAATACTTTATTCGTTCACTAAAATACTAATTGCACACCAAATAATAATATGCCGATCGTTATACAAAATATCATTTAAAAGTCTCGTCCGCTTAGGAAACTTATCCACTCAGAAAACTTAATAGGTTATGTTAGGTTCTCTTGTGACCCTGCACCCAAAATAGGAGCCCTGCGAAGCAGGGCTCCGTCAACTCAGCTTATTAAAGTATTTGGTTGTTGAGTAATACTAAAATATGAATTGCTTCTTATTCATTGAAAGGATTACTTTTATAATTACAGATTTTCAACGGTCAATAAACAGGTGTTCTTTATGAAATATTTTAGTGAGTATATTTTGGTGTGCAATTAGTATTTTTGGTGAAATAAAGGAATATTGTTTGGCAGACATCAGAGATATATTGAGGAAGAGTTAAATACTACCAAAAAAAATTACCTTATTATGAGCACTACATCCAGATATTGATTGTGAGCTTGTCTGATTTTGGTAATTTTCCATTAAAATGCCAGGCACATTTAATGGAGTCACGGGCTGTAAACAAGCAATAAAATTGTTAACGTTTTTTATATTTCTTGATTTTATTAATAGGTTTATAGGTCATTTGCAATTGGTGAGTTGAGAAGAATCTACCAACTGTAACCTACTGTATTAATACTTTTTCAAAGTAAACTGTAAAGTACTATTCAAAAACAAGAGTATGGGTGACATTATTTTGTTTTCAAAACATTTATAAGTTCCTTATAAAAGGAATATCATAAATGTACTATCATAAACATTTCTTTTTTGTAACTAATTAGTGTGTTCCTCTGTGGGCGGACCACAGTTTAGTACTCAGATGCTATAGTGTGAAATAATACCTACCTAAAGTCTACTTTCATCGGAATATATATGTACATATTTTGAGTACCTCAAGAGATATCTTTCAAATCAACTACTTATGTGGTCCGGCCGCCAAGCAGTGCTCTCTGGCCGAGCCACCTCAAATTAAATAGCGTATAATGAAATATTAATAAATCTATACCCCGAAAAAAATACTTAAAGAGTACCTTGCATACGACAAATATGGTCCAATACACCCCTTTAGTTAAGGAGTTATTGGTTGTAGGTTGTGGTCCGCTGGAAGGTATACTCTGCAGCAAGTCAATTTTGCAATATTTAAAATTAACTATCCATAAATCAATTTATATAATAGTACCTTTTCTCTACTCTTCGTTGATACTTTTCTCTCAAGAAACTATTCATTTTGATTAATTCATCTTAAAAGTACGTGTGTATGGCTAGGGAGGATTACTTTCAGCAACAAATATAACGAAATATTCTTTATTTCTTTATGCCAATAAAAACTGCATTATAAGTACTTTATAAAATGACCTGGACTTTATCTATAAACTTTTATTTATATAGCCAACAATGATTTTGAAAAAACAGCACTTTTTAGGTTTTGTTTACCTATCTACCTAAGAATAGGTAGTTAATTTGACGAAGTAAGTGATCACGAGTTATCTTCATCTTACAGTACAGTAAATTTTAATAAAATTAGTGAAACAACAATGCAAATGTAAATGTAGTAAGTGGAATGACCTAATTATAATAAACGAATAATAATTTAAAAGAACTAGTAAAGTTATGTTATATAATAATAATAAACTGAAAAATGCTAAGTATCTATATAAATTCTAAATAAGTAGTAGATCATGAGTTGTCTAGTGTAAGTGACCATCAATCCTTATCATTAACAGTATAATAACCTTTCCTAGTAAGGCAGTCTTTTATCTTACTTTTAAACATATTAAATGGTAATTCTAAAAGACTAATTGGTATTTTATTATAAATACGAATACCTAGCCCTACAAAAGAATTGTTAACTTTATGTAAACAATGATAAGGAGCATATAACTTATGTCTGTTCCTAGTATTTATATTATGTATGTCACTTTTTGTAGTAAATAAACCTATATTTTGCCTAATATACAATATATTAGCAAATAAGAACTGCGAGGCTACTGTTAGAATTCCTATAGACTTAAAGGGTTCCCTAAGAGTATCTTTTGCACCTACCTAACATGTATATTGCTTGTACCGCTTGGTTCTGTAGAACAAAGATATTCTGAATATCCGCAGCGTTGCCCCATAACAAGTTGCCGTAGAACATGACACTATGAAAATAGCTAAAATAAACTAGACAACCTATGTCGACATCAGCAAGTTGTCTAATTTTTCTGGCAGCATAAGCTGCAGAGCTGAGCTTACCTGCAAGACATGCTATATGTGCACCCCATTGTAACTTATTATCTAATATAATGCCTAGAAACACTGTGGAGTCAATTGTCTATATATATTATATATTAATATATATATTATATATGAATATATATATATTCCGATGAAAGAAGTCTAGGTAGGTATTATTTCAAACTTTAGCATCTGAGTACTAAACTGTGGTCCGGCCACGGAGCAACACACAACCAATTAAGCACATGTTCAGTTTTATTTTGGCAATTAATCTAACCACTTTAGCCCCAGCGGCTCAAATTTGAGCCAGACACTATAATAATAAAATTCTGTTGTGTCTGCTAATTAGGTTCTCGAGTAGCTACGGACCACACTCAAACACATTCTTTTTTACATCACTATTTGTGCCCATTAGACAAAAGTTGTAATGAGGATATCACCATCATAGCAGCCAATACTCTATCATATTGAACAAATTTATAATAAGTAATGTTACTTACCAATAAGATCCGTGATGGTATACGCAATGTTACTTTATTTAGAGTCCGGTTGAAACAAGATTCTTCAAAGTGAAGAGAACAAATATGAATTGTTTTTGTTGACATCCTTAAATTTTCAACACCGATTGTTTCCAGCCAAATTTTCTTTTTTCCTTTGTTGGCAGGCAGCCTTAAAAGTAAAAAAATCAATAAGTAACCATAATACAGTATTATCGATAAATATAGAATATCATACATGCAGTACTCTATTCCTACAATAACAACAAAATAATTTCATAAAGTTTATCGTGGATAATAAAGGCAAAAAGGGAAAATATGAATGCGTAACTGTTGATACTCTTAAAAAAATGCAGTATCTTTTATTCATTATCTAAATCCAAAGATATTTCAGCTGAAATTAGTAGTAAGTAAGTACTTACTGGTGCAAGGTTATATTCGGGTGATTTCTGCTTCTTTTCATGCCACAACCGATTATATTGCAAATTGGGCATCTTGCAATTGAAGGTTTACCACTACCACTGTACCACTATCGCGGTAAAACCCAATAACACAGCAAAATTACTCCAAAATTCACAAAATATATGAATAGCTCAAGAGCATTTGACAGTCGACGTACCCCAACTTGTTGACAAACAGCAAGCGGATAAAATGGCGACTCGGCCGCATCTAATCTAGGTATTTCAAAGACGCTAGGAATGAAGGGTTGCCATTATAGTAACTGTCAAAAAGCATGTTATCTCTTTTCACTTATGCAACAATAAGTAAGTTAAACAGAGATGACAGTATTTTTATGACTTCGGTGTCGATATGCCTCATATTTGTATAAGTGTACTTTCTATAGTCAAACATTTCAGGTCTATATTATTAGTATTGTCACTGGTTATTTGGAATGTATTAGGTGTTTGACTTCGTACCTTTATCGTTTTGACATTGGCATTGGGGATTTGATAATTATTATAGAACTATTTGAAAGAGTACCTACCTACTTATGTAGGTACTTAATAATTTTTATTATGATTAAAATGGACATCGTATTGAATTGTAAAATAATTTTAATATACTTTTATTTGCACGCTGGCACTTGCTCGCTCGCGAATACAAATGTAGGTACCAAACTTGATGACATCTTAATTTACTGTATTCTGGGAAATAAACTGATTTGATTGATTGATCAAGTGCGAGTCGGTACCTACCTTCAATCTAGTCTTAACATATCGTTACTGCACTGCCGTGATTTTTATAAGCTTTTTGTATATTAATATTACCTATTCTGTTCGTTGATTAGGTAGATAGGTAGGTACATCTACCTAGTTGGTTTCCAGGTCAGCCATTCCCAAAGTGTGCTCCGCACACTTTGGGAATAGGTACCTTAGGGTTCCACGAAGTTTTAGTAGGGGTTCCACGAAGATGTTGCTCAAATTCAAATTAAATTATTAAATTAGAACTAATCAAGTAATAACTAGATAGCAGACTACAGCTAAATAAATCTATAATTTTGATCGATTTACACTCTGAACTGTAGGTAGGTAAGTATGTTACTTTAAGGCCGGCGCGCACTGACGTCGCGACATGGCAAAGGATTTTATTACTGATCAAGTCATTTTTATTCTTATTTCAATGAGTTTAGGATTCATATTACTTTGTTTCTATACAATCGTACCGCAGCCCGCCGCGGCGCGTCGCGGCATGCCGCGGCATACCTACGTCGGGACGCCTTGGCATGCCGCGGCGTCCCGAAGTGCGAGTGTGCCACGACGTAAGGCCGGCGCGCTCTGACGTCGCGGCATGGCAAAAGTTTTATTACTGATCAAGTCATTTTTATTCTTATTTCAATGAGTTTGGGATTCATATTACTTTGTTTTGATACAATCGTACCGCAACCCGCCGCGACGCGCCACGGCATACTTCGGGACGCCGTCGTGGCATGCCACGGCGTCCCGCAGTGTGCCACGACGTAATCAGTAGATAAATAAGTTCCTGAATTCACTTTTAGTACCTAAATCTTGTTTTCATAAATAATGTATCCAGAATTGTTTTCTCTTCGACATATCAGTTTGTATTTGTCGTTCTTCATCTTCAGCAAGAAGTGCTATTGATACTAAATTCTATTTTCACCACAGCAGCTCAAACATGCCGCTTTTGTTGCGAGACAACAGTGAACAAAACGCGATTTTGATTCGAGCGTGAGGCAAAGTAGCTTTTTAATTTTTCAATCTTCAGTGCCACGAATTGACATTGTTCAGCCATAAATTTGAAACATTCGAATTTTACTGTGCTCTGTCTCTTTCACGTGCATATAAAAAAGCGAGTGAAAAAAACAAATCCTTCGAAATTCGATTTTGGAATTCGACCTCTAAGAAAACACGTTCGGAAACGCGTTATATCCAAAATTTTAAGATATACAAATATCTTTTTAAATAAAGAAATTTGTTGTTTTTTAAATGTTATTGTTTATATGTTTAATATATTATTGGATTTTAATAAAAATAAGTCTAATTAATAGTATAAAATTGTTATTTAACCAATACATTTTTATTTGGAATTTCAACAATGATATACCTATTTGAAAAATAAACATCAGGGACGCGGTATCAAAACGCGATTTAAAAAAATAGTGGGAATAAAGTAAACATGTATCCATATAATCTGTGGTAAACATTTCGCTGATGCTGATAGGGTATAGCGTAACGTGTTAAATTATATTAATATAAAATACTTCATCTAAAAAGATGAGTGAAACTATCGATGTTGACTGTACTTTAACATCAGAAGAGTTAAAACAACAAGTGGTCAATGCAGAATTTCGTTTTCAATTTATTCCTGTTAATTTTTATGTCTCCTAAGTAATATGTGTTCTCACTGCTGAGGTGAAAAGTCATGTGTGCTACACGAGAGCAAAGTTTTTGCATCTCGTGCTGTTAAGTCCCTCACTACGCTCAGGATTCTAACTTTGATTCACTTGCTACGCTCGTGAATCAATTATAGAATCCTTCGCTTGCTCGGGACTCAAAATCAGCACTCGAAACAAAAAACAACTTTGCTCTCTTGTTGCACAAATAACTCTTATAGTATTGTTGCACTAAATTCAATTTATAGTTTTTATATTTATAGTATTGTTGCACTTCACATACGAGCATTTAGTCATTTTGTGTAGTTTTAACAGTTCAATTATACCGCAATACGAAACTAACCGAAAGTCCGAAAACGAGATGCGAAAACAAATTCCATTATCCAAGCCAAATAATCATATTAGCGTCATTTCGCCTGTTCGCGTCCATCTCCCTATTCGCGTCCATTTTGCAGACCTCCCTTTAAAAATGCTCGGAAATAAGTATACTAACACACTAATAAAATGAAAAGTCAGTATCGCCAATACCTCGACGTATAAGAGACACGCACAAGACAAAAGTTCCGTGCGCTCAGCTTATCCTGTTTAAAAAAATTAGTTAATCTCGGTTGTTCAACAAAAGAGTGCAGATGCGCGGGATATAAATAAAAAAATAGCGTGCAGTGGCGTGTTTGACGGTAAGTATTTTATTGTTTTATGTGAATTTTAGGATACATAGCTGTTTCTAGACATTAATAATGAAAAGACGAATAGTATGAATTATGAATTAGCTTGTTTTTTTTTTATAGTTAACAATTAAAATAAGGTGGACGCGAATTACAACTCCGAATTTATAAAACTTCTACTTTGCGTCCACAATGGACACGAACTCGTCTATTTATGATTTCTTTAGTTGTTTATTTTTATGTGATTAAAATATGGGAGAGAAATTGGGATTTTGTTTATTTTAACATTAATAAGTAGTATGCAATTGTAATGACCAATTTGCGTCCACATTATTATGATTGTAATAAAAGATACAATCGATATAATAATCGATCACAAGTGGACGCAAACTATACCTGCAAGGGATAATATTATAGCAAATTGCGTCCATATTTTCATGAAATAGAAATGAAAATTTAATAATGTGGACGCAAATTGGTCATTACAATTGCATACTATTAATGTTAAAATAAACAAAATCCCAATTTCTCTCTCATATTTTAATAACATAAAAATAAACAACTAAAGAAATCATAAATGGACGAGTTCGCGTCTATTGTGGACGCAAAGTGGAAGTTTTATAAATTCGGTGTTGTAATTCGCGTCCACCTTATATTAATTGTTAACTATTAAAAAAAACAAGCTAATTCATAATTCATACTATTCGTATTTTCATTATTAATGTCTAGAAACAGCTATGTATCCTAAAATACACATAAAACAATAAAATACTTACCATCAAACACGACACTGCACACTATTTTTTTATTTATATCCCGCGCATCTGCACTCTTTTGTTGAACAACCGAGATGTACTATTTTTTTTTAAACAGGATTAGCTGGGCGCACGGAACTTTTGTCTATTTGTGCGTGTCTCTTATACGTTAAGGTATTGGCAGTACTGACTTTTCATTTTATTAGTGTGTTAGTATACTTATTTTTGAGCATTTTTAAAGGGAGGTCCGTAAAATGGACGCGAATAGGGCGATGGACGCGAACAGGCGAAATGATCCTATCGTTATTTTTTTATCTTTGATTTTAAGTTCCATCGATGTTGAGAACAATAAATAGTTATTTATAGTTTCTATAAAGTCATTTAATAATGATAATAATGTAGACTTTTTATAACTTTAATCTTAAATGTAGAAATTGTTAAAAGCCAATCTTTCTTTAGATTGTCTTAACAATATCACCCTTATATGAAGGATTATAAGGCTGATATTGTTAAGACTAAGCTGGTGGACGCGAACTGGTCCACAGGTGGACGCAATTTGGATTTTTTGGACGCAAACTAGGTAAAATGCCATATTTTGAAGTTTGTCTATTTAAAAAAAAACACAACAAGTTTCGAACAAAACTGAAAGTTATTATTTAAATAGACTATATAATGAACGCATTACATAAATTTTTCATTGAATCAATTTGCTGGAACATTTTTATTTTCTCCTTCAAACTTGCCAACTGCACTAAATGGACGCGAACAGGCGAAATGACCCTATTATGTGGAATATTTATCGGAGTCCGGGTAACGCGAGCAGTCTTACAAATATAAACGTCGTCTTCAGAAAAGTCCGTATAACAGTGCCAAGTTGGATTTTCAAAATAAATATAAGAAAACAACAGTAAACAAGAACACAACCCAGACAGCGAACAGCGCGAAGAGAAAATATACGGCACAACAAAAAAACAAACTTCAAAACAAGCTCGTAATAGTTGAAGTAGTAGGTATATTATCTGTGCATGTGTCAAAATTTATCGTTCTTATTTATCTACAATATACAACAGTCCAAAATACCGCTACACTTTAGCTTAGGGTATAATAAGTGCAAAAATATAAAAATTTCCAAATTAGTTTTCGATACTAATTATATAAATTAAGTTTCAGTCGAATTTAATTGTCAATAGTGCCATCTAGTGTTCAATAATTTGTTTAATGGAAAGCTAAATGGCGAATCATTGTAGTCGTAGTTGGCGCTGCTGAGCATGTAAAATCTGGACCACTTCAAAATATCTATTAATGCAATGAAACAGTGTTAAATGTTATTAACGTGCCCAAAATTAGTTATGTTTCATTTTGTTTGCTTAAATTTTACTCAAATCTTATGTTCATTGACCATCGATTTTAATTCATTACCCGTAGCGCCATCTGTGATCACTTTTGAAAACTAAAAGTAAAACGTTCGTATTGGGACCCCATGACTAAGGCATAAAATCTCAAAAACAACTGTAAAGGGCCCAGTACACAATGGTCCATGATGGGCCACTGCAGGCCATCGCCCGCCATTTTGTGAACATGCATCGCCATTACCGTACGCAATGGTGATGGCCTGCAGTGGCCCATGATGGGCCACTGCAGGCCATCGCCACGATCACTTGGTGTTCACACAACGGCGCATGGCTCATTGCTGCCTGGCGAATCAGTTGCGATGGACGTGGAAGTAATTGCGGCCACGGCTATCTAATCTTGCGATTAATCTCAAAAAAATATTTCTCTATTAGTTAGCCCATTTATCGAGGGAGGCTATCTAATAGACTATATAACATCACGCTATGAGCCACGAGAGCGGACAAAGGCTTAAATAACGCGGGTGTAACCGCGGGCTCATCTAGTATATATTATTTATACATATTATATACTGCCTCCGTGATCCAGTGCATAGCGTATGTGACTACTGATCGGAGGTCAAGGGTTCGATTCCTGGATGGGGCAAAAGCGTTACTGGGTTTTCCGAATAATCAGTAGCAGCCCGGAGTCTGGTGATGTGCTCGGTAACTGCAATAGGCTCGCCCTCTATTACGTAGGACCTAAAAATTCATGACGAAATGTGGGTGTAATATTTACACCTCTGCCTACCCCTTCGGGGATACAGGCGTGAGACAATAAATAAAAAAAAATATATATTAGCTGTCGGCCGTGGCTCCACCCACGTGGATGAAAGTTATCGCGATAAAAACTATCCTGTGTCCTTCCTCGGGTCTTTGAATGATCGAATTAGTTATAAATATCTTTCAACAGAAAATCTTTGTCATACTGGACAACTACTGCTAAGCCTTCAAGTCTGTATGGAATAGTGCAAATGGATTTATATACCTAGTTCATCATCAGATGTTTCAGATTTTCGATAAGTCAACAAATAATGCTCATCAGACTGAACAAATTTTGCTAAAAAGGCAAGCCTGTATGTTATAGTGTAGCTGGGCTCTTTAAGTTCCACATTAGATGTTCGAGATCTTCAAATTTTAATCGCTTATCAAAAAATGCTCATCATGTGAAATATTTTTTGCCATACCGCAATTTTTATGTCTTATAGTTACGCTGGGCTGTTGTGGTTCTGCATCAGGTGTTCCACTTGCCCAAATCAATTTTAGCCTATATGTCGAGTGACCTAATAGCAATATAATAAAAAAAAGTTTCATTCAAATCCGTCCAGTAACTTCCGAGATTAGCGTGTACAAACAGACAGAATTCTTTTTTTAGATTTTTGCTCCATTACTGATTCATAGCATAACTGTATAATTATTTTGTAAATATATTCAACATACAGTTTCTTTACTGCCTTCTATATACATAAAACAAAAAGTGCACTATCCCGGTCTGCGGTCGGTGACGAAATAAACAATGGGCCATTGTGTGAACACCACAGGCCACGCTACGCCACGATTCCTTTGAAGTGTGCCCAAAAAACCGACAACATCCCGATTGCGCACCACGATTGACAATTGCCCGCCACTATATACCATCACCCCGTGTACACAATGGTCCATGATGGGCCACTGCAGGCCATCGCCGTTGTATACACACGCCTACACTCCAAACTATGCTAAACCAGTATAAACTGATCGTTTAATGTGCGGAAAGATAACACAAAGCGAGACCATGATAAACTGGTTTTGTTTAAATTGATATGTAGCCGTGTGTACACGGGGTACGGCGATGGCCTGCAGTGGCCCATCATGGACCATTGTGTACACGGGGTGATGGTATAGGTACAGTGGCGGGCAATTGTCAATCGTGGCGCGCAATCGGGATGTTGTCGGTTTTTTGGGCACACTTCAAAGGAATCGTGGCGTAGCGTGGCCTGTGGTGTTCACACAATGGCCCATTGTTTAGTTCGTCACCGACCGCAGACCGGGATAGTGCACTTTTTGTTTTATGTATATAGAAGTCAGTAAAAGAAACTGTATAATAATAATAATAATATTCTACCACATTCACACAACACCATCTAGTCCCAAACCAAGCAGAGCTTGTACTATGGGTACCTACTAGATAATGGATAAACATACATAATTATTTACTATTTTTTTTTGTAAATACATACATATTATACATAGAAACATATTGAATATATTTATAAAATAATTATACAGTTATGCTATGAATCAGTAATGGAGCGAAAATCTAAAAAAAGAATTCTGTCTGTTTGTACATAGTAATGGCAATAACGGTTGTTTTGCAATAATGAATTATCCTGTTGCGTTATTATGTAATAACTGTTATTGTAAACTGTTGTCGTTATCCCTGTTATTGTTTCACAAACACTGTGAAGAAAGCATTGGTCCGATATATACATTAAATATGTATACTAGCTGTTGTCGGCGGTTTCGCTCGCACACTTGTATACACATACTTACAACATATATGCTATAGACGATTGCATATATTATGTTGTTAGTATGAATATAAGTAGTACGGTAATGATTTATACAAGTATTATGAAAAGGTGGTAAAGTTTATAAGTTTGTTACAAACTTATAAACTTTACCACTTCTATACAAAGTCCTTTATTTACAATAACTTGTGTCCACTCAAACACACAATCACACAATATTGTCTATAATTTGCTTTCGCTCGCGTAACAAAAAAAAATCGATGCGAATTTACGCGATTACTCAAAGTATCTGTTACTGACAACGACAACGTCGACAACAGACAACAGTGACAACTGACAACTTGACAAGCCATAACAATAACAGGATAACTAAAATAATAAGATTCCCAAAAATAACTTAAGCAAGTATGACCTTTATTACGTTTCATGAAAGATTATAATGCCGTAAGGTTGGCGCTGGGATAGTCGCGAGGCTCGGGAGCGGCGACTCACGAAACTAAAGCGCACGTGCGCCTATCGTCATCTCTCTCACACACTCGTGGTGTGCATATTGCATGCCTACTCTTACCTATCCTGTTGTCATTTTAGCACGATAACAGCACGTGCGCCTATCGTCATCTCTCTCACACACTCGTGGTGTGCATATTGCATGCTTACTCTTACCTATCCTGTTGTCATTTTAGCACGATAACAGTTTATAATGATAACAGGATAACTCAGTATGCAATAACTCATTATTCATTACGCTCAAATAATGCATTACCATAACTGTTATTGTAATAACGACCATTACTATTTGTACACGCTAATCTCGGAAGTTACTGGATGGATTTGAATGAAACTTTTTTTTACTATATTGCTATTAGGTCAGGCGACATATAGGCTAAAATTGATTTGGGAAAGTGGAACATCTGATGCAGAACCACAACAGCCCAGCGTAACTATAAGACATAAAAATTGCGGTGTGGCAAAAAACATTTCACATGATGAGCATTTTTTGATAAGCGATTAAAATTTGAAGATCTCGAACATCTGATGTGGAACTTAAAGAGCCCAGCTACACTATAACATACAGGCTTGCCTTTTTAGCAAAATTTGTTCAGTCTGATGAGCATTATTTGTTGATTTATCGAAAATCTGAAACATCTGATGATGAACTATATAAATCCATCTGCACTATTCCATACAGACTTGAAGGCTTAGCAGTAGTTGTCCAGTATGACAAAGATTTTCTGTTGAAAGATCAATATTTATAACTAATTCGATCAATCAAAGACCCGAGGAAGGACACAGGATAGTTTTTATCGCGATAACTTACATCCACGAGGGCGTAGCCACGGCCGGCAGCTAATATATATATATATTTATTTATTGTCTCACGCCTGTATCCCCGAAGGGGTAGGCAGAGGTGTAAATATTACACCCACATTTCGTCATGAATTTTTAGGTCCTACGTAATAGAGGACGAGCCAATTGCCGTTACCGGGCACATCACCAGACTCCGGGCTGCTACTGAGTATTCGGAAAACCCAGTAACGCTTTTGCCCCATCCAGGAATCCAACCCGGGACCTCCGATCAGTAGTCACATACGCTATGCACTGGATCACGGAGGCAGTATAATTATAATATGTATAAATACAGGGTGTTTCATAACCCCCCGTCCGATCAAGGAAGGGGTTGTAGGGTAGAGTAAAATGATGAGGTATTTGTCATTAATTCACGGAAATTCGAGATAAAATTTTCCCTGGTAAATTTAATTAACTTTAAATAATATCATATCAGATTACCCATGGCAACACTGAAGACTCATAAATCGTAATAACTAGGTATCTACCTAAAGTTCATGAAAGGTCGTTAAGTGCATCGGCCGCCACCGGCGGCCGCGTCTAGTTACCTAATCCTTTGACAAAAGCCGAACGTCAACTTTACACGTGCCATCATTTTAGGTAGGTAGGTATACCCATTTTATTTATGAGTTTGTTGCAACAGCTGGTTCATTGCATTATTATGTAAAACGGAAGGTATTGTTTACGTTGTTTGTTTGTTTCGTAAGAGTGAGTAGCCAACTTTGGTGCCCGTGTATTCAGACATTTCAGATAACCCGAAGGCCTACGACATGGCCTTACGATTCTTAGATTCAGTTTTACGTGCCTTCTGAGCACGTGGGCACCCCTCCAAGTGATGACCTGTGCAACCGTTGCTTAACATTGCCAAACTATTGCGATCCAAAGGCTTAGTCACGCTATGAGCGCTGCAGTATTTACGGTATTTACCAACTTTCTTCTTTCTCTTTTGTCTTACTTAGGCAGGTTACCTTTAATTCCGAAAAACATGAACTTACTTGTAAGCTGCGTACGACGATCATGCTCCACATGTCGACTGTAAAGGTTAAGACACTATTACTATTTGAAAGCACACTAACTAGCACACTGTAGCTCACGAGGTGGTGAAGCCGTTGAACAACGCGCTCCAAAGGCACTGGCAGACCTGGTGGTCCAGCGAACTGTTCCTCCTTATCACTACGTGCACCTGCATGAATTGCATTCACTCCTACCTAAACACATCGAAATGTTAAAGTATTCAGAGTTTGAATACGACCGACGACGTAACTATTTCACAATGTAAGTTATTCCGGAAGTCCGAACGAAACTAATCCTAGGGCAAGACTGAGTGATTAGTAGGTAAATTTAAGTCGTAAAAAATAGCCAGCTAGGGATGTAACCAATGATATTTATTGGAGTTCTGTTTTATCGATATGTTATTATTGTCCCCGTACGAGATGGGCACGTATCCAACGCAAAATTGTTGTTTGTTTTTAAATTATTGTTATAACATAAAAATGATGTAACTTTTTTATTTGATTTAGGTTACCGAAATTAGTAGATCATAGTCTTTTGTCTATGATCGACTAAGTTCTGTAACACAAAAGTATTATTTAAGTCTTGTTTACGTAATGTGTCGATATCGTAATATCATTATTGTAATAATTATTTGAAAAATGAATGTTGTGTCACATTTCATGTTAAAATTTAGTAAATCGATATTAGCTGCTATCGAACGTAAACATCTCTATTGTGTCGAGCGGCTCGTTTGGCGGTAAAATTGCACTTTTTTATAGGCGGCATGCCCTTTGACACGAAAAGCCGACAATATTTTAATAGAATTAATAGAATCATAAAGGATACCACCGCTGAGTGGAGTGTTGCTAGTTTAGGAAATTTTCCCTAATTTCGGGGTAATGTTTCTCGTTAATACTATACTAAGGAAATAAATTGCGACGTTTTATGAAGACCTAGATTGTTTTTATTATTTTTCGTAGTATGCCTTACAAGTCAGTAATATGTGGTTTCGGGATCGGACAGGGGGTTATGAAACACACTGTATACTAGATGAGCCCGCGGTTACACCCGCGTTATTTAAGTCTTTGTCCGCTCTCGTGGCTCATAGCGTGATGTTATATAGTCTATTAGATAGACTCCCTCGATAAATGGGCTACCTAATAGAGGAAGATTTTTTTGAGATTAATCGCAACATTAGATAGGCGTGACCGCAATTACTTCCACGTCCATTGCAACTGATTCGCCAGGCAGCAATGAGCCATACACCGTTGTGTGAACACCAAGTGATCGTGGCCTGCAGTGGCCCACCATGGGCCACTGCAGGCCATCGCCATTGCGTACGGTAATGGCGATGCATGTTCAATTGTTCACACAATGGCGAGCGATGGCCTGCAGTGGCCCATCATGGCCCATTGTGTACTGGGCCCTTTACAAATTTTTACAAAATCTTGTCACCATTTTTTTTTGAAAAAACGTCATGGCCGCGCCATCGAAACGGACACAAAACAGTTATTTGTTATATGAGTGCGCGAAATCACGTTCACGTTCGTATATTTTTGGCGAGATAGGATAAAATGCTCGCATTCACTGCGCGTTGCTGATAGTACAAGTTGAATGAAGCGAATTGTGGCGTTAAATTGAAATGTATTTAAGTTAGGATTTCTTGCAACATGTGGAGTATTAAATGGTATAAATTGGCATTAAAAAGTGAAATCTGCAAAAAAATTAAATAGGACCGGTTGCCAGTTCACAGTCGATATGGCGCACCTATACCTACCTACTTCTTCCAGGAGAATTTTTCGAATCATCTTTTCAGCATTCTACGTACGAGTATTTTGTTAAAAAATAAATCAAAAGGATATCACTCAGATGGCATCAGTACCGAAACGCAAGCGTCATCATAAAACTGTTTTCACACCGAGCTCAAGGAATGTTCACACGTATTTGTAAGATGCGACCGAATAAAAAAAGGTCTTTCACCACCCTACGAAGGGCCTTTCCCAGTAATTAGAAAGATGGATAAGGCTTGCCGTCCTCCCTATCCTCTGCGGCCGCTGGGTGTTTTGGCGGCGGAGCCCAACACCTTCATCCGCCGCCAAGGGGGTTTTGTTCGGGGCCAGCCTGCCCATCTGGCGGGTCAATTCAATACCCGTCGGTGGTAGCGAAGAATGCTTCGGCGATACCCGACCCTCCGACACAGGGGTACATGAGCAACACGGGTTGGTTTTTAGTCAGTAAGAGTCTGACAGTCCCCTTCGCCTTTCCCCCAGGGCGGAGGGACTCCATGAGGATTTTTCAACCCGACACAAAAAAAAAATGTAGGTATGACGACCCAGGCAGCGCGTCATCGCAACCATCAGCAAATTCCACACATAACTTAGCAAGTTTAAGGTCACTGCGATGTTTATTAAATCATGGTCATAATTGTTTGAAACCCACTTATATAGCCGATGATAAAATTCAAATTCAAATCAATTTATTTGCAAGAGACATGGTTAAGAGCTGTTACATATGGATGAGTTTCACATGTTTAACCGACGCAGCGGCATGCAAATTTAAGATGTACATATAAAGAATTCAATAAAATAGTGTATCAATAAAATGTCAGTCAGTCAAAATGTCAAAAATATTTATAAAAAATTCAATTAAATAGCGTATCAATAAAATCTCAGTCAAATTAATACATTATTAAATATACATTATTACGAAGTACATAAATGCCTAAAAAAAGTAAAACAAATATTACATTATTAACATTATTTCTGCCTGTACTGTAATTCCACTTTTTGAGAATAATATTGACAAGGGCATTTCACAAAAAACTCGTAAATCGAATAAAGACATTCCTGCAACAACCATTTCCGTAATTCAACACAAATCTTACGTAAAGGTAGCTGTGTTATGAACTTCGGCAAAGCATTATATATTAAGGGAGCCATATAAACACAACTTTTACGAAAAAGTTCCAACTTAGGTATTGGCATATCATACTCTAAATGGGTCACCTTTCTTTTATTACTATTGTCTTTCGGTATAAAGACTGAGGGATTGGACTTTATAAATCTAGAGACCTCAAAGATATATATGCATGGTACAGTCAAGAGGTTTTGTGACTTAAATACAGGCCTACATGATTCCGACCACTCCATATTAAACATTGTACGTACGCACTTTTTTTGTGCAACAAAGATTCTATCTATTTCGGACGAATTGCCCCACACAATTATACCATACCGAATTATAGAGCAAACGTAGGCATAATAAACCATTAGAGAGGTACGTATACATGTAATATCTTTTACCTTTCTCAAGGCAAACACAAACTGGTTTATTTTCTTACAAATAAGTTCGACGTGCTTGCTCCATGTGAAGTGAGCATCAAGCGTTATGCCCAAAAATTTAGCAGTAAATATTTGATCAACGTTTAAGTTGCTAAATTTTATATTCAAGTGTACGGATTTACTCTTGCAAGTTTTGAAATGAAGCACGTTTGTTTTAGAAATATTTAATGTAAGTTTATTTATGTCAAGCCATTTTATAATGTCATTAAGTGTTTGATTTATTTCAGTTTCGTAGTCATCCAAGTTTTTACATTTAATAATAATTGTGGTGTCATCGGCGAATAGCACACATTGATGTTTTACAGATTGAGGAAGGTCATTAATGTAGAGAAGGAATAATAATGGTCCTAAAATACTACCTTGGGG
Source organism: Euclidia mi (assembly GCA_944739405.2). Taxonomy (NCBI): domain Eukaryota; kingdom Metazoa; phylum Arthropoda; class Insecta; order Lepidoptera; family Erebidae; genus Euclidia; species Euclidia mi. The sequence continues at coordinate 37,991,027 of OX123205.2, read as the reverse complement.
TACACCACTATTGTTAACACTCGGATGTGAATCAATTTGTTCTAAATTATTCGTTTTATGATTAAATTGTTGAATCTTTGTTATTTGCTTTCTATCGTGCAGATAAGATTGAAACCAAAGTTTAGCTGGACCTCTAATACCGTATCTTTCAATTTTTCTAAAAGCCTAGCGTGATTTACAAGATCAAACGCTTTGCTTAAATCTGAAAATAGAGCACATGATGATAATCCTTCATTTATATTATTCATGACCGCTTCGACTAACGTGTAAATTGCTAGAGTAGTTGACTTGTTTCGTTGGCGTTAGGGCTATTGGTCTATAATTGTCAAGATTAGATTTTGAGCCTTTCTTATAAAGAGGCTTTATCAAAGAATATTTCAGCTTATGAGGAAAGCACCCCTGTTCCAAAGACAAATTTATAATATATGCTAAGGGTGCAGCAATGTGTGCAGCAATACCTTTCAAAAGTTTGGTGTTAATGTTATCATATCCAGATGATTACGAGTTATTTAATGCCATAATGATATGGTATATCTCCGACGGACAAGTAGGTTCAATAAAGATACTTTTATCATGCGGTGCTATATTATGTATGTCAATATTATTATCGATAGCATTAGAATAATATTATTATTAGCAATGTCAATAAAATGATTATTAAATTTATTCGCGATGTCAGGTCCTGCAGTTATGTCTATGGTCAATTATTTTAGTAATAAATTCCCTATTTAGTTCGCTTCCTATGTTACGCCTCACTATGTTCCACGTCGCCTTAACTTTATTTTTTGAATGCGTTATATATTTTTTGTTACAAATGGCTTGTAAGCTATTCATACATTTTCTTAATACTTTTGAGTATGTTTTAAATTTAGACTTATTTTCATTACTTTTATTAATATGATATTTATGTCTTAGTGTTCTTTTAGTCTTACAGCTATTTTTAATTCCTTTAGTTATCCCTTTTGTTTTGCCCATTTTATTTTTTAATTTCACCCTTATTCGTGGCAAACATAACGCGAATAGTAATGTCAAAAGGTCATGGAAATTGTCAAAAGCTTCATTAGCGTCATTTAGAGCATAAATGTCATTAAAACTTAAACAGTTTATATACCGAATATATTTACTTACGTTTTCTTTATTTAGATCGTTTATAAGCATAAAACGTTGTTCTAATTTACTTTTGATCTGGTCTTGGATAGTGACAACTTGAGCTGTGTTATGGTCAGATAGATAGAAGTCATAAGTTTCCCCCGTTGCATTAGTACCATTGCCGATAATGTTATCAATGCATTTATCAAGTCTAGTAGGTGTATGTATATAGTATTGCATTCCATGGTTAATAATCAGGTCTTTAAGAGTTATACTATCTTTATTCTTCGATAAAAAAATAATATTAAAGTCGCCACAAATTATAACTTTATGTTTTTTGTTTCGAAGTCTAGCTAATAAGTCAGAGAATTTTCTGAAAAATATACTGAGCTCTGAATTTGGCGTTCTGTATATACAAATAACAATTAATTTCTTTTCACTTATTTCTATACCACAAACTTCAAAGTGCTTATCCACAGCAAGTTCGTTTATTATATCTAGTTCATTACTTACACATCCCTCTCTGCACAATATGCAAGTACCACCACGACGTTGGTATTGTCGTGAATAAATAGATGCCAGGTAAAAATTATTCAATTTTAAATATTTTTCTTCACTTTTTGCTATGAAGTGTTCACTCAGACATATCACACTTATTTCTTTATTTAAATCATGCAATTCTTGTAGAACTACTTCCAGATCCTGTGTTTTGTTTAGGATACCTGCAATGTTCTGGTGTAGTACAGCAAAATAATAATATAAACAACATTTTCACAAATACGGCATATTTGTGAAAATGTTGTTTTACTCACATTTGATTGTTCACATCGAGCTTAATTGTTTTCACTTGAAACTTTCTTAGTTCTGCACTGTAACTAAATTACGTTTAACACTCGAGTTTGTAATTATTTGCATAATAATGTCCTATAAACTATGCACAATATTTATGTAGTTTATTCTGTGTAGGATTTAATATAATGCTAGCAAATAACTGATACGAAGAAATTTATTATTAGGAACACACTGAAGTTAGTTTTAATTGTATTAATACGTAATTACTATGTTATTAAAATTATATTTATAGAGCCGATGTTTACATTAGAATGAAAAAATTTATAATAACATTTGAGTGTATATTTAGTTTTGTGTAGCTCTCTGTTTTGAATGGATCTTAGAATACCGGTTTTATCGACAATTGTAGCGTATTATAATTAAGTAAAAATAAAATTAATTTTTGTTTATTTTTGTATTTTTATATTCTGAATAATATGGGTTTTCCAATTAAAACTAAAAATATTCATGTATTCATTATAATAATTCCCCCTTTTCAATAGCAAACATTTGCTAAAATTCTCAGTTTCGCGCGCAAATGTCCTTTTACTTTTTATTTTGACATCAAATTGGATCAGAAGGTTTCAGAGCTGTCTATGCAAAGAAATATAACCTTAAGTCATAGAAGTGACACTAAATAACAACAGTGGTTGCTATGATTGATATCTTCTTTCTAATGGCACATGCAGTATGTTGTATGCTTTTCGCCTAGCGAAGCGAAGCGAAGCGCTTCGCTTCGCTAGGCGAAAAGTCGGCTAAATCCGAGGCTTTAAAATTATAATTATTAATAAAAATTATTAATAAGGCTTTTAATTTAATAACATTAGGTAAGGGTTTTTATGACTTTTTATATAAATTGATTATGTTTGGAGGTTATTTTTAGTTTAGCAGTTAATAATATAGTAAAACCACAGTCAATTATTTATTGTAAGAAGCTGTTTTTTTTTTTCGAAAGAAACTTCTTTGAGTTTGTGATTTTTATCTCTTGTTGTTAAGTATTTGTCAATTAAAGATAAGACCAAATATGAATATTTTGTTAAGAGATAAGTGATTTTTTTAAACAAAATCAAAGGTTATTGTGATATTTATTTTAAGTTACGAGTGAGCAATTGAAACCAAGACCAAAGTTAGTTATGGAGGCTAGGTATTATTTTTGTAAGACAAAGATTTGTTGATTTTTATTTTTTGTATCGTGTCGTGAATCAAGATACCAAAATAAATGTGATCTTTCTGAGGTGGCATTTACATCTTAAGTTAAATACAAAATCCCACCTCTTCTTTAACTTGAAATACCTTCATTATATTTCAATAAAAAGCTGATTGTAAATAGTGTACCTTATTTGCATCATTACCTTCTATACCTTATCATTGACTTCAACAGTCTATATCATTAAAATCTTCAAAAAATCATTCACTTCAACGCGTAATTTTTATTTTTCATTTTTTCTAGTGAATGTGGCATTTTAATTAAAGTTTAAATACTTACACAGAACACTTCGTTTTTTCAAAAGTATCGTTATTTAGTGGGTATTTTTTAGATTTTCAAGTAAAAAGTAAATTCACTCAAAAATTGGTATATTAAATCAAAAAATGAAAATTCACCCGGCTGCTATAAGAGCGTGCTGCTGAACATATCGACAGCTCTTTCTATCATACTGCATGTGCCATTAGAAAGAAGATATCAATCATAGCAACCGCTGTTGTTATTTAGTGTCACTTCTATGACTTAAGGTTATATTTCTTTGCATAGACAGCTCTGAAACCTTCTGATCCAATTTGATGTCAAAATAAAAAGTAAAAGGACATTTGCGCGCGAAACTGAGAATTTTAGCAAATGTTTGCTATTGAAAAGGGGGAATTATTATAATGAATACATGAATATTTTTAGTTTTAATTGGAAAACCCATATTATTCAGAATATAAAAATACAAAAATAAACAAAAATTAATTTTATTTTTACTTAATTATAATACGCTACAATTGTCGATAAAACCGGTATTCTAAGATCCATTCAAAACAGAGAGTTACACAAAACTAAATATACACTCAAATGTTATTATAATTTTTTTCATTCTAATGTAAACATCGCACAGTGTTTTATGAAGACCATTTTTCGGACACCGTCTTTTTATTAAAGAAGCTAATAGATATATTCAATAAAAAGATATATTTCGTATCCCCATTAAGCTAGCATCTCTAGATTTTTAGAAAAACTTTTCTGAAAATCTTCATATTTTAAAGCGGATATTTAGAAAAAAAGATATTCCTCTTAAACTAAGCATGATACGCAATAATAATGTTACAAGCACCGATAGCGTCTCTTTCACTGCACATTTTACAGTTAAAATGAACCTCATAACTTGACTAGGTTCAAATTTAAGCGAGATTTTGGATTTTTAGATTTTCTTACTTTTCTCGAAGATTCTACCAAATGTGGAACAGTTATAAATATACAGAAATGATGCTCTTTACTTTCCTCATATACTCAATAAATTTCAGACCCCAAATCCATGGAATCTAGAAGTTATTCCAAATTAACTGTTTTTTTTAGGGTTTTCACATTTGTATTCCGGGTTTTAATGATAACATTTTTATTCGATATTGATTTTATAACTAAATTATATGTTGTAAAGAAATCAATATCGAATAAAAATTTAATCATTAAAATCCAGAATATAAATATGAAAAAACTAGCAAAAACAGTTATATGGAATAACTTCTAGATTCCATGGCTTTGGGGTCTGAAATTTATTGAGTAGATGTGGAAAGTAAAGAGCATCCTTTCTGTATATATAACTTTTCCACATTTGGTAGTATCTTCGGGAAAAGTAAGAAAATCTAAAAATCCAAAATCTCGCTTAAATTTGAATCTAGTCAAGTTATGAGGTTCATTTTAACTGTAAAATGTGCAGTGAAAGAGACGCTATCGGTGCTTGTAACATTATTATTGCGTATCATGCTTAGTTAAAGAGGAATATCCCTTTTTTCTAAATATCCGCTTTAAAATATCAAGATTTTCAAAAAAGTTTTTCTAAAACACTAGAGATGCTAGCTTAATGGGGATACGAAATATTTCTTTTTATTGAATATATCTATTAGCTTCTTTAATAAAAAGACGGTGTCCGAAAAATGGTCTTCCTAAAACACTGTGCATCGGCTCTATAAATATAATTTTAATAACATAGTAATTACGTATTAATACAATTAAAACTAACTTCAGTGTGTTCCTAATAATAAATTTCTTCGTATCAGTTATTTGCTAGCATTATATTAAATCCTACACAGAATAAACTACATAAATATTCATTCACCCGCGTGACGCGTACCCGAACACACGCACAATTTGTATCAAAATCGTTCGCCCTACCTACCTACCTAAATAATGGAAGAAATTAATTGTGCTGTGTGCGCCGACCGGTTAACCGATGGTGCTCATTGCTCCGTATGTAACCAGGACTTGCACTTTCACTGTGCTGGAATAACAGAGAATGGCTATCGCAGACTGGGAGAGCGAAAATATACGTGGCGCTGTGGAAAATGCAAACAGTGTACTACTAGTCAACTACCCCCTTCACCCAGATTGGAGACGGATTCACAGATCCTGAGAGAAATAAAAGCCCTATCCGACAAGCTGATACCGTTGGAATTATTAAAAGACGAAATCGTGGCACTACGAACGGAGCTGGCTAGCGTCAAAACTTCACTGAATGACACAAGCAAGGAACTCCGCGAGTTCAATGCCAAGTTTCAAGAAGTAGAACAGCGTCTATTAGCCGTAGAGAAAGCTCAAACACAATTCGAGACTATACAATCCCGGCTCGACAAGCTAGAAGAAGAGTCACAGTCTAACGAGCAGTGGTCTAGGATGAATAACGTGGAGATTAAAGGCATACCACAAGTGAACAACGAGAATCTTTTCAATACGTTGTCTTCTCTTGCATCTAAAGTACAATATCCTGTAGCTAAATCACAAATCAACTTCATTACTAGAGTACCAACGCGAGAAAAGGATCGTATTTAGCCCATTATTATATCTTTCTGCAATCGTTACGTAAAGGAAGACTTTGTCGCCGCCGCTAGACATGCAACAAAAACTTGTCCACTCACAACAGGATTGATTGGGCTACCCGGCAACCATAGAATCTACGTCAACGACCATCTAACCGCGCAGAATAAGAACCTCCTCTCAAAAGTGAAGAAAGCAGCTCAAGAGGCAAATTTTCGTTATATTTGGATAAAACACGCCAAGATACACGCAAGAAAAACGGATACATCTCATGTTATTAATTATAGTCAGAACAGCGAAAGACCTAACAAAAATTGTGTAAAACGAAATCTGCTATGTTTTAATATAGTAAACACTGCTTACTATATAATCAGTGAACGGAAAGGTATGTTTATAAGCTTGCAGCTTGAATATCATTGTTCGAGATGTGTTGTATGTGTTTTCCACCTTGCACTGTACCCTACCGCAGTGCTAATTATTATATTTATTAATAGTTACTATTTCAAAGGTAATCATACTGCGATGCTATTAACGTGTAATTTTACAGATTACTTATTAGCATTTAAGATGTATCGTTGCGTACTTATAACTTATTATATTATTATGTATCGGGCTTCTACTCATAAGTCGTTATTTCGTAGTTATAACGCGTTCGTTTATTATCACTGTGTCTTACCGCGCTTATTCTGTGACGATACATTTTTACCATCTACCTGCGTGCGCTCGATTTTTTGTAGCATAAAATTTTATTATTTGTTTCTGCCGTTACAAAGCATACATTACGTTATGTTCATTATTAACAAAGTTATAATGCCGAGATTAAATGTCAGTTCTTAACATATACTATCAAAATGTACGCGGACTGCGTACAAAAACGCGTAGCTTCTATAGGAATTTGTGTTTAAACTCGTACGATGTCATAGTTCTTACAGAGACGTGGCTCGAAGATAGTATTAGCGATAGCGAGTTGTTTGATAAACGTTATTTGGTAATGCGTCGGGACCGCGATTATAATCATACGTGTCAGACCCGAGGGGGTGGTGTCCTGATAGCAGTGAGAAGTGATTTGAATGTTGTGGAGAGGTTAGACTGGCGTAGCAGTGCTGAGGATATCTGGGTTACAATCACCTTGAAGAGGTCGAGACCGTCGGTGAGTTATCATATTAATATCTGTGGTGTATACCTTTGTAGCGAAAACTTAGGTAATTCATACAGTGACCAGTTGCGTAATTTCACAAGTAGTCTCAATAGTATAATGTTATCGCACCCACTCGAAAAATTTGTGTTGCTTGGAGATTTCAATTTTGGTAGTCAGGTAGATTGGGCTTCCAATGGGGATGGCCCTGACTTATTACCTGTTGATAACTGTGGCCAAAACCTTACTGATTTCTTAGATACCACGCATGCATGTAGCTTATCTCAGTATAATGGTATACGAAATATTAATGGGCGACTATTGGACCTAGTTTTTTCGAACGGCGGTGTAATTGTTCAAAAATGTAATGAACCACTCGCGGTTCCTATAGATACACACCATTATCCTCTCAGCATACAGGCAGATTTCATAGAAATACATTCACTGAAAGATAGAAAGATTACTAAATATCTCTTTCACAAAGGAAACTATGATGACATAAATGCCGCGCTCGGCCAGGTTGATTGGGCTAAATTATTAAGCATAGGGCCATTGGATCAGGCAGTTACCCAATTTTACAATATATTGTACGATCTTAGAGATAAATTCATTCCTATTAAGTCCGTTAGGCATTCATCACACCCTGCCTGGTACAGTTCAGCTCTCATAAAAGTATTAAAGGAGAAATATAAATACCACCGGAAATATAAGCTGTATGGTAATTTGAATGACTACAATTCTTTTTGTGTACTGCGTAACAGAGCAGTTACTTTAGAATAAGATTGTTACAAAAGCTACATTGAGCGTATTGAATTGGCAATTACAACCAACCCAAAATTATTTTGGTCATACATTAAAAGTCAAAAAAATACATCATCATTCCCTAACGAGCTGCACTATCAGGATAAATCAGCTACCACTGGCGAGGGAATCTGTAACTTGTTTGCAGAGTATTTTAAAACAACATTTCAAGAGCCCGATCCCTCAGACTCCAATAATTTACCTTTAACTGCGGGATGCCCCAACGCAAATTACATTAGTAACATAGAAGTATCAAAAGACAATGTTCTTAAGTTACTTAAGTCGCTGGACTTATCTAAATCGGGAGGCCCTGATATGATACCCCCTATTTTCATCGTAAAATGTGCTGATAGTTTGCTGACACCGATCACTATTCTTTTTAAGCGATCACTTTCGGAGGGAACCGTGCCGCGCCTTTGGAAGTCTGCTTTCATCACACCTGTTCTAAAAAAGGATGACAAAACTAATGTTGAAAACTATCGTCCTATATCTAAGCTTTGCCTTTTCTCCAAAATATTAGAACGTATTGTGTACACAGATGTTTATACTGCTGTTAAAAACAATTTTGGGGAAGAGCAGCACGGTTTTCTTCGTAGGCGGTCCACCACTTCCAATCTTATTTTGGCATCCAATTACATACTGAATGCCATGGAACAGCGCGCGCAGGTAGATGTAGTATACACAGATTATAAAAAATGTTTTGACCGTATTGATCATCGAGTGCTTTTACACAAACTCCTGCTCGCCGGCATACATGGTGACCTATATCGATGGTTCTCCTCATATATTGAGAATCGAACTCAGGCTGTAGTATTGTATGGTTACACATCATGTTGGTATTCTATCCCTTCTGGAGTTCCTCAGGGTTCGCTTTTGGGTCCTCTTTTGTTTATTCTGTTTATTACTGACGTCAAAAGTTGTTTTCAAAACTCAAATATCTTACTATATGCAGATGATATGAAAATCTTAAAACCTATACGTAATCTTGACGACACAAAGCAACTCCAAGAAGATCTTGATAGATTTGTAAGCTACTGCTTTCGTAACAAGCTACAATTGAATATAGCTAAATGCTGTTACATAAGCTTCACACGTCAACACAAACATATAGGCGTCGAATATACACTAGATACACAAACTATCAGTCGAGTAGATCACATTAGGGACCTAGGAGTGATCCAAGATAGCAAACTCTTATACGACAAACATATAGACTACGTAGTTAATAAAGCATCTAAATCTCTAGGCTTTGTTATTAGATCATCAGCTTGCTTTCAATCTCTGAAAACCGTAAAAGTGCTATTTTGTTCCTATGTGCGCAGTCACCTAGAATACGCATCTCAGGTGTGGAACCCGCACTCCGCAGTACCAAATACATAAAGATCGTATAGAAAGTATCCAAAAGAAATTTATGCACTACTTAGATTATAAGGCACACCAATATTTACCCGATTACATATCTCGATGCAAACATTACCACTTCCTTCCTCTAGAATACAGGCGTAACGTTACTGACATATGCTACTTAGCTAACATAGCAAACGGCTCCGTGGACTGTCCGGAGCTTCTTTCTAATATAGGGCTACGAACCAACCATCTCGGTCTAAGGCAACGACCCATTCTTGACACACCTTTTGCTTCTACTAATTACAAACAAAACACGTTTCCCATTCGTAGTGCAAGAAATTTTAACAAGGTGGCATCGCAATTAGATCTCGACCTATTCTGTACTAGCTCAACTTTGATCAAGAAGCGTATGGGTGAGGTATTCTTCAGTGACAGCGCTGACTAGCGTCGCTGGAGAGCACCACATCTGTACGTCTGATAGCGTAAGTAAGTGTTCAAGCTGCAAGCACTTTTCGTTTCGTTTAGTTTTTTTTTTATGTAAATTATTTATTTTCTATACCTACCTATGTCCTTCTGTCACAATGTATTGTTATATATTTTTTCTTTTTAATTATTGTTTTGCATTTTTCCTATTGTTTATGTACAACTGTGTCTAAAAATAAAATCCTATATGTGAGGGCTTGTAATTAGCAAATTAGAAACCTATTGATGTAATTTATAAGATCATTTGTCTGTAAGCCTTCCTAAAATTACTAAATAAATAAATAAATAAATATTGTGCATAGTTTATAGGACATTATTATGCAAATAATTACAAACTCGAGTGTTAAACGTAATTTAGTTACAGTGCAGAACTAAGAAAGTTTCAAGTGAAAACAATTAAGCTCGATGTGAACAATCAAATGTGAGTAAAACAACATTTTCACAAATACGGCATCAGTTGATAACATTCAAACAAATATTTTCGCGCAGTATTCCAAGATACCAACATTAGTAAACAAGCTTATCACCGGGCGCGTTCCAGTTTGACATTATTCATAGATAATTGCATGAGTGTCAATTCATAAAGCGGACCATCTACGAATTTTCAATGTATCACTTACTAAGGCGGGATATTCACTAAGTGTCGCAAGTACAACCGGACATACTCAAGATAGAAATACAAAGCTTGACACTCACAAACATGGAATCTAACAATATTACTTTAAGAAATCGGCGTTTAGTGAGATCGGTTTCTAGCGAATCGATTGAATCATTAGATACATCTTTGAACCTAAGTGTGAAAAGTATGATGGACCTATCCACCCATGTTAAAAGTGACAAAGTACTTAACCTGAAAAGTATAATAGAAAAATTGAAAAGCACAACTATTAAGCGCACACGCAGAAGTTGAAATGCTTACTCTGGAAAATTCCACGTTGAAAAATAAACTGGACAGCGAAATACAGAAAAATGAGCGTCTCAAGAATATATTATGTACCGGTAAAAGTAATAACCTAAGCACTCGGAAAAGTAACACATTCTCAAGTAAGATGAAAAGGTCATATAGGGAGTTAATTGATTCACAATCAAAATTCTCTGCTCGCAAGGTAAATCTTGAATTAGAATTTAACACACCTAGAACTGCACGTCAGGTTAAATATTCAATAGACAGCAGTAAAGATGAAAGTCAGTCAAAAATTAACGCCAGTAGCAAAGATTATCTTGATGCAAGCAGCAACCAGCAGATGCATAACATATCAATAAATTATGGTGGACGTACAGTTGCTCAAACACAACTTCCAAAGAAGTCGGCTCGTTCTGATAATAGAGTTCTACTATTATCGGACAATCAAGGGAAAGGCGTAGTTCAGACATTGCTCAAAAATAAGAAAAGCCTCTTATCGCCGGATTACACTATACAGTCTGTAACAAAACCATATGCTAAAACGAAAGATGTCTTAGAAGATTGCATGAGCATATCCCAAAAATTATCAGAGAACGACTATGTTATAATTTTGACCGGAAGTCAGGACACGAACCCAGTTGAGTTTACATCATCCATATCGGTAGCTTTACACTGTTTAAAAAAATGTAACGTTTTTATTGTAAATGTGTTTTATAATCATTCCCTTAATGAATGGAAATTGAATAATGAACTAAAATTGCTCATACAAAATTTTAACAATTGTAAATTTAGCGCGCGCGAAGCGCTTCGCTTCGCTAGGCGAAAAGTCGGCTAAATCCGTAGACATTAAGAAGTAAGTAAGCCGTAATACAATAATTATTTAAATTAGTCTCACTTGTGTTATATATCAAATACACATGAAATTATCACAAAATAATTGGTCTTTATCAATATTCAGTAGCGTCACGAAATATTTTTTAAACATTATTGATATTTATAATTTATTTATATAAATGCTCCGTTGATTTCGATGTAGATGGTTGATTTAAATAATGCAAGTTTATGTCGTTATTATTTTTAAAAGTAATATCTTGTAATACAACAATTCTGTTATTTTCGTTCACAGTTCGTCCACTTGTAGTTTCTGATAACATCATTACATTTTTTGATTCATTATATTTATATTTTATAAGATCACTATTTTGCATGATGTCATAAAACCCAAGATGTTTACCGTGTATACAATACTCATCAATACCACATAAGAAACAGCTTAATTTTCTTAAAGTAAGTTTTGTAGAGAACGAATCCCAAAGGACTTGGTGAACGGAAAGGGTTCCTCGGAAAGCTTTAAGATTTCTAGGAAGTAGAATTTCTCTTTCCTTAATGGAATCTTCCTTTACTATAATGATAATTATATTTTCAATATTTTGTTTTACTGCTTCACAAAAGGCATCAAAATCACCAATATCTCGTCCATAGTGTACCATTTTATCGGCAGTTCTTTTCAAAACAGCTCCAATGCCGTCAGGGGCACCCTTTCCATGCCCCGCCTCTGTATAATTCCAAGAAATTTTGGAAATGTATGGTAAGTCATTCTGAATCTGAGATATTATATAAAACATGAATTTGTTTCGGTATTGCGATATTGGTGAGTCCGACAAGAAATGTATTGTTGTTATAAACGGATTAATTTCCAAAGCTTGTTTTATTAGAGGAATTAAATGCGCCCAAATAGCAGCCGCATCATGACGAACACAGCTACTAATACTGCATACAGATATTGGTTGAACGACACCGGAAGAAAAATTATGAGTATAAACGACTGAGGTATGTAAAGTAACTTGCCCTCTGCTTCCTCCAAAATGAAACGACTGAACTTCTTCAGCATATTTAAGAGCATAATTTTCAGATAAATCTACATGTATAACTGCTTCTGATACTGTTAAATTTTCTTTTAAATCCTTCATTGTGTAGTATTGCGACTCAATATTATGAACATGTACAAAAAAAGGCTTTATCAACGTTTCTAATTCTTTTATTGCTGCAAGTGGTTTTGTTATTATTCGTTCCTTGACTGTTACTATTTGATTCTTTTTAAGCCCCTTTTTCGTCACAACCTCCTTGGTTGCTTTCTTCCACTTAAAATAGATTAAATTGGAGTCATTTGTAAACTCTTTGTAGTTAACATTCTTATCGTTACAAGATATACATTCTCTCAATAAACATTTGGTATTTCTGGGATCACAACATAAATGCGAAATTAATTCAAGCGAGTTCTTTTCGATTATTATAGATGCATTATACAAAGCCTTAATTAATAATTCTATATTGGTATGTTGAGAACATAAGCACGTCTCTCTGTTAGAAGGTTGCCGATGAAGAACCCAAAATGGACGATGTTTTGTAAAAAAAGAATAGCTTACTTTTATATTTGTTTCAGCCAATAACTTTTTATGTAAAACTTTCAGTGGGGCTATAAGGTAGCGTTTCTGCATTGTCGTTTTATTTTTTGTGATAAATTCTTTCTTGCCAGAAGTAATTGTACTTACATCGTCACTGTTATAAAATTTTTTGATAGATTCTATCACTTGTTGGCGAAGCAAACTAAATTTAGTGTCCTTAAGTTTGGATTTAAAAAGGGATATAGTATTGCGACGAGTATTTTTAAATATATTATTTATATTTACTTCTAGACTGATAACCTCATTTTGGTTGTTAGTCTTCTTATTGAGGATTGATTTTAATCTGATAATTGTCATACTTTGGTTTTTGTTAATTTTTCTTAGGTTTTTAATGACTTTTATCAATTGAATTCTCTTCTTCAATTCGTGATATCGTATCCTTCTTTCTACTTTCTGTATGTCTTCTCTTGTAAATAAACTGATGGGATCCTCTGTAGAGTTGGTAATGTTGTCAGACATTGCATCAACTTGAATACTGACCACATTCGGCAACTCTGAAGATGGCTCTTCTTTTTTGCGCTGTCTATATTTTTTTGCATTTTCCCTCCATTGTTTACGAAGTCGTCTTTGTTCCCTTGGACTTTTTTCTGTAATTGAGGTCTGTTTCTTTTCGTCTTTACGTTTTTTGTATTTGGCACGTTGTTTTTCTTTTTCTAACGCATATAGTTCAGGGTCGTTTTTTATTTCGGAATACTTTCGTCTTTTGCATAGCCTTTGCTGGGCTAGGCGTTCTGCTTTCGTTTTTGCCATGGTTTTAACTGCGTGATAAAAATAGTAAAAGTTAAGTAAGTTATTACAAAAGTATTTTTATAAAACTAAACAGATTACTTACTCAACATAAACTTAAAATGTGAATTAATGGCCTTAGTGAAAGAGTTTATACATGTAGGTTGTGTGTTACTAGAAATGTTTTGGCTGATGTAGAAGTAAAAATGAGAGCAAATGTGGGAACTGCACATAATGCGATATACGCCGTAGTGGACAACCAAACAACGTCGAAACAACACAACTGGCTGTATACAAAGAAATGCATTATATTATACAAATAAGCTTTGGCATAACACTTTGAACGAAGTTATAAAAAATGTAAGTAGGTACAATCCCACAGAAATACGATAGAGAGCTTATATGCAAACTTATAATGAATGAAAAATCTTATTACTTTAAACAAGCAATTATATTACTACCTACGACACATACACTATTTGGCGGATCTCAGAAACGGCTCTAACGATTTGGATGAAATTTTATATTTAGATAGAGTTTGGCTTGGTAAGTTTATCTACATAGTTAGATTTCCCGGGCAAACGCCACAAAGAAAAGAGAATCCCCGAGTGATGTTCGGTAGCACTAGGTTTTAAAAATAAAGGCAACAAGAGATATTTATGAGGAATTTTCTACCAATCCCTATGTGAAAAACACTTACTATTGGTATGTATGTGTCTCACAACTTTAACAACTTTATTTTTGTTATATAGTAATAAAATATTTAATAATTTTGCTCTTTCTGCTCTCTGAAATGCCTAACTTGCTGCACCTAAATCATTAAACTCCAGTAGGCATCATTAAACGTAACAATAAAGTCATTCATCTCAAAAAAAATCATTCACCGCATCAAGAATTAAACCGAAATACACGATGAATGATGTTACGTTTTATGACAAATTAGTATGAAACAAGTTCAAACGTGTACAACCAAGCGAAAATCTATACACTAAGACTACTCTTCATTTAATAAAAACCAAATGCCATTCATGCTCATTTAACGAAAATATACTTACCAACAATATGTCCAATCGTTTGATAACGAAATTTACTGACAAACTAAATTAAAATTACTTTGAAACGTAATTTTACTATGAGAGACGCGCACACTCGTCGATATCTCAGCGGCAACTGAACCGGCGCGGGGGGAAATCAGCCGAAATGCGTTTGGTTATTCGTATTTAATAATTTTGTTTATGGCCGTAACACACGCTCGAACTTGGTCCGAACAGACCACGGATTTACTCCGCCCCCCGACCAAATCTGCCCGTCTGTAGAGTAGTCCGGCGAACATAATTATTATTAATTGAGTCCGCCTCGGTCCGCTAGTTTGCAGATCGGTCGGATCGGATATGGCTTACGTGAAGCAACTGTCCGATCCGGTCGTGTGTAGCGAGAGCGGATTTGGTCCGCCGGGCCAACGGGTTTTGTCCGCCGGACAAGTTCGAGCGTGTGTTACGGCTATTAACAAAACTTTTGAAACTAAGTTCGTGGATGTGGATGACGAAATTCTGATGACAAATTTTGAAATGTTCAAATAACAATATCAGAGGTAATTTTCAGGTATGTAAAGGGAATACATATTCAGCTTAGATTCACATTGTTACATATGGGATAAAATAAGACAGAATTTAGGAAAACATTGCGAGTTTTAGAGAAATTAATGAATATGATAACGGAAATAACGAAGCGGTGAATGAGTCCTGGGATACTATTTTTAAGATTTTAGTATTTTAGTTTGACTAATTTGTTATTTGATTACATACTAATCATAAATAATAGTATAAAGAATATTCCAATGCATGTTCTACACAAGTTGTAATGGAATTATGAATGAAATAATAGAATCACATCAATAATATGCTGTTTTGAAAATCCACCCAGCCTCGTGGTAGCCAAACAGTAGACAAAACATAGAGTTAGGAAACCGAGTGTTGTTCGTAACAGTGATGATTTATCGATAAATATTTTTGGTCAAATGTCTAACTTTAGTAAAATTTCTAACCTTAGTTTAAAAATATATAAACTTTTTTGTCACTTCAAACAAGCTTCGAGTATCAATAAAAACAACTTTTTAACTATTGATTACTTATAAACTGGTATAAATAATAGTTACAGGTAGCACGCCATTGCGTAATGTTGATGTTGTGCATGTACTGTTAGAGAGAGATGCAGGGGGCCTTTAACTGTTGCGTTCTCTCTCCCACCGGCGGACACGAATTGGCCCCACTCTGCCACTCTATTCTTATATCTCTATGACTGCCACGCCGAAGCTTGCGGGTACGATTCAGTTTTACATTCATGTCCGATAGTTTGTTTCCGTATTTATCCCTTATTCAAAAAACATCGATATCTCCTTTCACTGTCAAATCCCATCACTCCTTAATGATGGGATTTGACAGCACGGCTATTTAGAGAATGCAGTCAAAGATATGAGTCTGTAAGGAGTCTATGCCTCTTTAAATGAGACGCGTAATTTGACGTTATGATTAACCAACTAAGACATTACATGTTGCACGTTCGGTATAAGGAAATATGGCGAGCATGTTCTCTCTAGTCTAAACGTCCAACCTCTCTGTCTATGATTCGTAAAAATACAATGCCATTCGAAATACTATAGTCCGTTCACAGTTATTTTACCTCTAGCTGTTAGATTGGCCAACCTGGGCGTTGTGTTGCTATATTTGGTATATAATACTCCCATTTTAAATATACATTATTGCTAAAATGTACTTCTTTTTTTATTGCCTAAGCGATCGTATTAAATACTAGAGGACGCCAGCAGCTACGCCTGCATTTTTTTTTAATTTACCCGTTTTGGCCGATCCCGTGGGAATTTCGGGAAATCCCTTCTTAGTGCACCCCTACGGTCCCCAAGCAACATACATGCCAAATTTCAGCTTCCTGCGCCCAATAGTTTCGGCTGTAGCGTGTCTGTCAGTCAGTCAGTAACGCAACGATTTTATATATTAAGATTTGGAAGTAATGTTTGTAACAAAACCTCTTGATATTGGCATGGCTATATGCATGTACATTTATTTTCTTACGAAATAACTAATTTCCTATGAAGAGAAGTAGTTATAATAAAAATGTTGTCTATTTAATATATAAAGGTAAACGCATCATAATTACGCCAACGTTAGGTTCTAATTATCAAATACAAAAACTGTAAATTTAATTTTCATATTTATTTTGAACTAGTCGACGCCAGCGGCTTCGCTCGCATATATTTTCGAATTTCCCGTTTTGCCCGATCCCGTGGGAATTTCGGGAAATCCCGTCTTAGTGCACCCTTACGGTCCCCAAGGAACATACATGCTAAATTTCAGCTTCTTGCGCCGCAAAATTTCGGCTGTAGCTTGTCTGTCAGTCAGTCAGTAACGCAAGGATTTTATATATACAGATAAGAATTATGTGGGTGTCATATTACACCTTTGCTTACCCCTGCATGGAAACAGGCGTGAGTCTATAAGAATGATCCATGTGGACTGCCAATGTTATGATGATTCGTAACTGCTGTCATATTCTGTATCAGACTCAGAATTTAATTCTATTATGAACCTGTCCATTTCAGCATCCGTAGACCCATCTGTTTCACGAAGCTTGTCTTCAATGTGGCGCTCATGTTTGCATTGTTTTTGTCAGTCTTCTGCAGTGATAGATTGAAAAGCTTCTTCAGCTAAATTCACAATGTTGGTTGCCTCTTGTCCTAAATTTTTGCTTGTGACTCGCCTTTTAATGGGACTCCACATAAGTTCAATTGCGTTTAGCTCGCAGTGGTATGGCCGTAATCTAACCACTTTGCGGCCATGAGCTTCAAGCATTTGAATTTTTGAAGCATTTCCACTAATATTGGGTAAAATGTTATGCACGGGTAACCCTATTTTACTTTCCTGTCATCACAGAGTACAATTCCAACATAAAGAAAATAAACACCGACATCTGTCAGAGGTAAAATAACTGTGAACGGGCTGTAACTAGATCAGTGTAAAAACCGTCATAGATTGAAGGACGGAATCTGGACATGAATTCATGTAGTCGGTAAACAAGGGGACTTTTTTGTAGGACATGAATTCATGTCCTCGGTACTCGAAAGGTTAATATATAAAATCCTTGCGTTACTTACTGACTGACAGACACGCTACAGCCGTAACTATTGGGCGCAGGAAGCTGAAATTTGACATGTTCCTTGGGGACCGTAGGGGTGCACTAAGAAGGGATTTCCCGAAATTCCCACGAGATCGGCCAAAACGGGTAAATTTAAAAAAAATGCAGGTGTAGCTGCTAGCGTCCTCTAGTATGACATAAAGTAACAGTCTCTTGTACTGTTGCGTTTCGTTTGGTGAGTGAGAGAGAGTGCCGCAGGCTCCATACCCTATTATTTATTCTCCCTCATCCCACTCCTCCTTCTATTCCTTTTCCCAACCCAAAGGTAGGCAACGCACTTGTACCTAATTCCTGTTATGTTGCTTGGGTCACTGAGTCACCCACGAAGCAATATGGTTTCCCTGTATAGTGTCATGTATGTCGTCTATGTACATAATGAATAGTGTAGGTCCCAATAGACCGCCCTGCGGTACGCCAATTACCACTGAGTGTCAGTCACTTTCATGGTTGCCAATTTTAACGTACTGTTTTCTACCAGTCATAATTGTAAGCTTCTTAACCATGCAATTGCTATACCTACCTCTAATACAAAAGCGCTTTTCAAGTTTCTGAAGCAGCAGTGGAATCGGGACGGTATTGAAGGCTTAAGCTAAATGTAAGAAAATACCTATGAAGTGTCTATTCTCGTCCTAAAATTATGATATGGAGGACGTCAGGAATGTAATAGCATCGTCAGTCGATTTGCTCTACCTGAGACCATACTGCTTGCGTGAAAGAAGGTTGTAAAATCTGCCTAATACCGGGTTCACCTGACTTTTGACCCGGACATTTTATGATCGTGACTGTAGTAGTAATAGGATTTCTTAAAATGTTCTGGAATAAATTTATCCACAACAGAGAAACATGGAAAGATATTGTGTTGGAGGCCAAGAAATTACTGCGAAAATTTTTAAATATTCAGTGAGTGTTAAAAGGGATTCCGAAAACATAAATCAACAACACTAGCGGCACGGTAATAATATCTAACAGTATTGTAACTCCATACAAACGCACGAAACTCGAGTTATACCTACGCGCCTCGAGCAGAGTACCCATTAGACTGTGCGGTCTGTGCCTACAGTACCCACAGCCGCGATCGTGCCGCAGCTCGCATACGGCGCGTCTGGTAGGTATATAACTCACGAAGACGGCCGTGTTACAATACTGTTAGATTATATTACCGTGCTAGCGGTCTACAAGTACATTCAAGAGGCATTAAATATTTTAAATAAAAAGTACATGGAGTACTATTAGATATGAGTGCAGCATATGACCGAATATCATACAAAAATATTATTAGATAAATTATATTCTATAGGTGTGAGAGAGTGCACTACTTGAACTAAAAAAAGCAACTTTCAAAACTGCCTTGACAGCATACTATGTAATGGTGGTTAATATAGCATATTATAGCACAATAGCACAGCACGCTAATTTTATTTCGCATCTAATAGCAAGTTCAGTCGGCTCTCGTTCGTGCTATAAAATAGCATATATAATCAAACATCGCGCCGACGCGACGGCATATCGCACTTCGCACGTTCGCAGCGCTGCGAATTGCGATATTTGCGATCAGTCTTCGCGTGCTAACGCGAGCAGCTAGACGTGAACTTGCGTAGCGCGTGAATTTTAGCTGTTCGTCGGCTCGCGCGATTTAAGTAGGCATATAAGTTCGCGAGTTATTTTACGTTCTCAAAAGTTAAGTGTTTTGTGTTTGATTAAAAAAATCTGTGATAGGACACGTAATACTGTGTATCTATGAATTATCCTATAATACATGTGTGTTAAAATGATTTAAATAACTCAATATAATTATATACAGTCCTAAGCCTGAAAAGTATGAAGGAAAATTAATTGACTTATTTATTATTAATAAGTTGGTTAATATTAGTTTGTTGTGCTTAATGATTACATTTTATACTTAGAAGAAATGTACAAATATGTATATGTATTGTTTATTCATGTTTAACATTACCGTTCACCATGTTATCTGCCCCACACCACGCGTTAAGTCTTCAGACTCGTTAGGCAAATAGCATGTTTGTCGACGCTATATTAACCTACGTTCAAATATAGATAGCGCGACAGCACGCTAAATCGTAAGTACATGAGCTAAAACTAGCGGTCACACAAAGGGTGTTGACGCTTCGCACGATAGCATGATATATTATAGCATTTTAAATAGCATGCTAAAAAAAATTAGCATATAGTTCATAGCATGCGATTGATAAATAGCAGATTCGAACATCATTAATACTATGCCTAATTGCCTATGCACACTCTTGGCTAAATTACGGGATAATTCTATTGGGCAATAGTGTAGATGCAGAAAAAGTTTTATGCTGCAGAAAAGGTGTATTAGAATAATAGCTAATATATGTCACAAAGAAAGTACCAAACTACACCTTATGAAATACAAGGTTCTCACTTTAACATGTATGTACATAATAGAAATTTGTAAATTTGTCTGAACGTATCCATCACTGTTTCCTCTGGTAAGCGATCAACGCCCACAATAACGTAACCCTCGACCTTAAAATAAACTAGCAATACCAAGTTCTACCTTATCTAAATTTCTCTCAGGACAGAGATCCTGAGTGAAAGGACAGCCTCTGATACGGCTCAGGCGCAAAATGTCTCTTTCGCAAAATGGCTCAGGCGCAAAATGTCTCTTTCGCAAAATGTCCCCTGGTCGTAAAACGTCGCTTTCGCAGAATGTCTCTTTCGCAAAATGTCTCTTTCGCAGAATGTCTCTATAGTAGAAAGTCTCTTTCGCAGAATGTCTCTTTCGCAGAATGTCGCGCCAGGGACTTAAGAGTAAAATTTCGATTTTCAAAACAAAAAGACGTCTTGGTGACGCCCATGGATCCGACTAAATTTCCAGTAACTCCAATTTATTAATTAATTAAAAATAATATTATTAATAATTAATAATTAAGTAATTCCAGTAACTAAATAGGTTATGTAACGTTCTCTTTTGACCCTTAATCCGAAAATAGGAGCCCTTCGAAGCAGGGCTACGTCAACTTCAGTTTATTAAACTAGTGTGAAGAATGTGGCCTAAGTTGACGGTTAAGTTTTTTTCCAACAACCCCCACCCTGGCGCTACATTCTACGAAAGAGACAATCTGCGAAAGAGACATTTTGCGGAAGAGACATTTGGCGAAAGCGACGTTTAACGACCAGGGGACATTTTGCGAAAGAGACATTTTGCGCCTGAGCCAAAGAGACATTCTGCGAAAGAGACAATCTACGAAAGAGACATTTTGCGAAAGAGACATTCGGCGAAAGCGGCGTTTTACGACCAGGGGACATTTTGCGAAAGAGACATTTTGCGCCTGAGCCATAAAAAGATCTACAACTTTTGTATTTACACTTTATTCACACAGCGTCATAATTTATGTGAAAATTTCAAATAACCAAGATTTTGATTTTTTATTTTTAACTTTACTTGTATGTATATTTCGATTTGCAAGTTCTTTTTTATCAATGTAGTATGGATTGTTAAATTTTCGAGTAATTAAAGTGTCAATTTTAAGAAATCGCTCAAAATTGTACATTATGATTAAAAAAATCGGTCTCGAGGTTGTTTCATTTTTTGCATTTTCCGAGAACGTTTACCGTAGTAATGTATATTTTATTCACATCATCAGAAAGTAGAGATTTCAACGAACAAAACGCCGAACAATTTAAAAACAAAGCTGATATATTGACGAGAGAATTTTCAATTGAAAATTAGGGTTTTATATCGTTATTAAGTCAAAATAAGGCGTAAATAAAAAACATTAACAGAGTGTTTGGAACATAAAAAGGCAAGTTTTCACCAAATTTCGTCTAAAAGAAAAAACTATTGTAAAAGATAAATTTTAAAAATAAAAACCAAAAACTTGGTTATTTGAATTTTTCACATAAATTATGACGTTGTGTGAATAAAGTGTAAATACAAAAGTTGTAGATCTTTTTATTACCTACAACTTTGCCATTGACGTTTTTCCCGTAGGGCTTGTAGTTTTGCTGGCAATCGAGATAAACCCTTTTTTACCCTTAAAATCGCAACCCCATCCACTTCCCGACCTCAGATCGCCCGTAATTTATTTTTCCTTAATTTTTGCTATATTCTCTTTCTTTTCCAATGTGTTTCATCCTACTACCTATATTTTCTTTAGTTTCAAAAATTATCTACCCTGGTCTTACTATAACGAGCTATAATAAATTAGTAGGTAAGATTTAAGTAAATAAAAAATAAGAATAGCATTAAAACACTACATTATTTTTAAGCTTTTATTTAATTAGAAATTTAACTTTTGATGGCAATTTTAGAGATGTGTTTTACGTGCCAAATGTTGACATGTTTCAGCAGAGCCTCTTCTGATTTACAAACATATTCACAGTGTAAACATTTAGCTCGCAGCAAATCCTTCGAGATTTGTTCTCTATACCAACTTAAGTATTTGTAATGAAGACAAGAGGCTTCAGCGCATTTGGCACAACAGAACCTGCACGGTTGTTCCTCTAGTTCTTCTTCTTTGTAATTCTTCAAGCAAGTTAAACATTTGCCATATTTATTACTAGGTTTCTCTATTGTATGAGTGTTTAAATCGCCGCCTGAGACAATAGCTATATTACGAGGTGAGCGGGTCATAGAATGTTTGTGATACTTTGTCATGTGTTCAGCTAATCCACCAATCTGTATCACTCGACGACAGAGCTTGCATATCTTCCTAACCTGCCTAAGTCTGTTAGTGTCTACCTTATGCTTCTTGTCTCTATGCGCACTTTTTTCGTGTAGCCTCCATGTGTTAAATGAAGGTAGAAAGAGATTGCATATTGAACATTTATATTTTGGTTTCTGCATCTTAGTTTCTTCTGCTTCTTTATTCGAAATTACTTCAGATTTCTTCGCTGGCGCAATGTGTGCAGGATTATACAAATGATATTTGTTATCATAATTTTCTAATGTAATGAGTACATTTTTAGGTTGCTTTTCATCGTTAAAAATGTTATTTCGTATGTAACATGATTTACTATACAGATCATTGAGATGACAATTAAGCATTCTCGAAGTTTCTTTTGCTCGTTGTATAAACATGTATGATTGAATAATATTCTTTGTACAACCGTTACATATTTGTGAATTGGATAGAATTTCATCATCCTGAAAGAGAAAACACAAATCTCATAATCCGGAATTTCAGAGAAATGGTTAACAAGTGAGCCAATGATATACACACTTACCTCCTTAAACACTACATCTAAGATCTCCAAGACTGTTTTGCTATGACTTCTTCCTCCCACAAATATCTCTAAAGTATCATTGACCATGTTCATATTGTCCTCAGTACACAAACATATGCCACAGAACTGTGTGTTGTGCAGAATGTAGCTCAGTTGATGTTTCCAATAACTTGTGTTTTTCTCATTTGCTGTAGGTACGGCTGAAACATTAAGTTAGATATAAAATTGTGCGCGTAAAATACTTATGGAATTATAAAGATTCGTACTATAAGGCATGATCATTACAAAGAAAGTCAATCTAACATTTACACAGAGGGAAGGACAAATAGTCCGGTCAAATTAGACTAAAAAATAGGGGTGAGGTTACAAAAATTCCCACTTGGCTGAATATTGGTAGGATTGTTCAATACACAATTATAAAGGAAATGTGAAAAGTCCTCATCGATCGTGCAAAAAAATTTACTTGGGGTCAAAGGTCACAAAAACGGGTTTTTCGCGATTTTCAGCAAAATGGTAAGTTTTATCATAAAATTAGCTCAGACAAAAATTGTAGATCGGATAATTGGTAAAAAAAAATCTATAAAAAAATGTCAAAATACTTTTTTCCTAAGAGCCACCGTTTTTGAGATATAACGATTCAAAAAGTTGAAAGAGTTGTTATCGTGTCATTTTACTGAAAATCGCGAAAAATCCGTTTTTGTGACCTTTGACCCCGAGTAATTTTTTTTGCATGTGCCGGATCGATGAGGACTTTTCACATTTCCTTTATAAGAGTGTATTGAACAATCCTACCAATATTCAGCCAAGTGGGAATTTTTGTAATCTTGGATATCTAAATTGACCGGACTAAAAAGAAAATATGTTCTGATCGAGGTGGGGAGAAAGTTTGAATCTTAATACTTTATTGCTTTCTGTAATGATGCTACATAATTATTACTTAGTGCAATCTTGTATTTATCAGATGGACCCTGTGGGCACAGCATATTAGTTATTCTAGGAATCAACGAAGAGAGGACAACTGAATAGTGTAAGAACTTACGTTGTTCTATGTGGAGGTGTTCAGTGTCAGGCCTAACGTCGTCGTCATGGTCATCACAATTGTCACTCATGGACACATCATCATCTAAGTCTTCAACAAACTCTACTGTTGAATCTTCTCTGTTTACACTTGATGTTTCTGAAACAAACTACTCACTAACAATTTGCCCACATATTGCAACTGTCGAAGTGAAATTTAGATGTTTATTATTATATAGTAAAGTTTTCACTACTTGTAAGTCTCCGATCCTAATATTAAACAAGAGTTTGATTATGGGAACTAATAAAAAGTTTAATAACGCTTGGTGAGATATTATAATGTAGAGCTCTTGCTTTCTTTTCTTTAGGGCTATCTTGAGATGTTTCTGCATATCTATCTTTCACCGTCCACCATAGTGACAGTATTTAGAAGATAGATAGAGTTCAGTGTATATTGCCACAGTGCTTACCAGTGTCCTGTATAATAATGTTCGCAGAGGTATCTTCTTCGATGGCGGTTTCAATCGTGGCCTCTTCAAGTGTGGATGTTTCTTCGACAACGTGGTCTGTTGTTTCAGTCTCTGGCGGCGTTTCCTCATTCGGCAGCAATTTTCGAAGACGATCTGAAACAATGGAAAACACGTAATTTATAATTTACATTGTAAAATCCGTAACTGGTAACAGATTTCCAAGCATTGCACACTTCCAAAGATCATCCTCCTAGCGTTATCCCAGTTAAAACCGGGGGTTCGATTTCTAGTCTAACCAGCAGGCCGATTCAGAATGTCACGACAAGTAATCGTACGATATGTCAAATTATTGTCCTCGGCTTTTAGCCGCCTATCAGATATATTTTGAACAAATATTCATTGAATTTGGTTTATTTATTAATTTACTTCATACTGAATGCATAAAATTGATAGGAAATGCGATAGTTTTGACAAAAAATGAGCTAGCCCGTTTGGTAATTAACGGAATCGAATGTCAAATGAGATATCGAGCGATTCTGAATCGCCCCCCAGATTTGACTGAATATTAGCTTTTCCACAGAGCGACTGCCTGTCTGCACTCCGCAACTCAACGGGATAGCTATATTCATTACCCATTCTCTATTACCCACAAAAATAATTCATAATTTCATTTCATTTCAATAAAAAAGAAATGCCGTTTTTTCGATAATTGTTTGTAAAAATCTCTTAAATTAAAGTAAAACAATATTTTTAGCTTTTTTTGCTGTAACGTCATAATTAATTCGTTTATTCACAATAAAAACATAAAAGTATTATATATAATTATAATATTTGTTTACAATGATGTTTTTAATCCATAATTACACCCCGCGCGCGAAATGCAAAATCAGCGAAATAATATTTTTTTTCACATGCTAATATCTAAATAATTTTTCAAGCAAGTATTGCTATAATTTTATATATTTGTTAAGATAATATTACCAGGTATATAACAAAGCAAAAGGAACCAAGGTAAAACTCGTATTGTTATCACAATAAGCAATTTTTTCGACTAAGTCGTAATTGTTTACATAGCATCCGGTTCGGCCCCTCGCATAAAGTAAACCCTTCATTCAAACGTAGTGTATTTGGGATCATATGAATGAATAACTCATTAATTTGAACAAAAACATCACTTCAGCACCCTCACGCTACAAACGAATAAACAATGACTGATTTATTGAGCTCGCCCGTTAAATAGTGCCAATGAGCTTTTCCTTTGATTTGGTCCGTCATATCCCAAAATGATGATTTGCCCGGGGGTATATTGCTGACTGCACCAATTATTAATAAAAAAAAAATTTACTTTTATTTACTAAGTGTTTCTCTTTGTGGTCTCGACAAAAAAATTATACCCAAAGTTATTGATAATATTAGTCTTATGTAATTGGCTAATTTTAGTTTAGTCAGAAAGCGGGCAGACCGTTATATTTGCTCGTAACATACATCAACCCGCAGTACCCTCAGTACATTCCTGAACATGGCGCTTGCAACAGTGCCGAAATATCGGTTACTCAAAACAAAGGTACGTGGTAAAAGGCAATGTAACGATGGGCGACGGGAGTGTAAGGAAACAACTATGTTCGTTGACTGTCGTATAATGAATGCATCCATCAAATGTATGAGTAGTAGTGTAAGGAAACAACTATGTTCGTTGACTGTCGTATAATGAATGCATCCATCAAATGTAGAGTTACATAATATATAAGTAATAAGGTAGAGGTGCACTTACACTACACCTCCCACGTTTATTAAAAAAAAAAGTGACGATTACTTTTTTTACATAATGCA
Source organism: Euclidia mi (assembly GCA_944739405.2). Taxonomy (NCBI): domain Eukaryota; kingdom Metazoa; phylum Arthropoda; class Insecta; order Lepidoptera; family Erebidae; genus Euclidia; species Euclidia mi. The sequence continues at coordinate 37,964,503 of OX123205.2, read as the reverse complement.
GAGAAGTAAAATTTTAATAACAGAACAAAACTATTTTGTTTCTCTTTCCAAAATTAAAAAAATATGTTTATTACTGATAAAAATATAATTTATTGAAATCTAAATCATCTCCTTTCATTTTGCAGCTGTACTTATAATAAAATTGCAAAAGGATTGATTAATCTTTAAAACAATAAACGTTGATATTTTCATCAAATGTAAAAAAAAAACGTTAATGTTACATATAAAATAAATGATTTTAACTAAAATCAATTAATACATGATATAAACTTTTCTTAAATTCTAGAGGTCGCTTAATGACAATTTGCTATTATGATTGTAATAATAAAAAAATGATTTCTCAGTAAATTTATATTAGTTACCAAGTACAATATGAATTTATAACACAAAATTGTTTACGTATGCATTATTAGTCATAGTTGAACTATCTTCATTGGTCTCATTACATTTCCTTAGCTTTTATTTCAAAATTACATTACTTATATATATATTTCACTGGCATTACCTATCTTTTCCACGATAAAAATCGTTATTTAATTCCATCACAATTTCTACATAATATTCTCCATGGCCATATCTCATTATCTACATATCTTTCATATAGTCACGTCATCACAATAACCAATATCAATACCTACCTACTTCATACATATATTTGGTACACATATTTTATTTATCTTAGATCCAGGCCTGGCCATTTTATAACAACTCACTTAGGTACACTTTATTAAATCATATTCATCTCATCATCATTATATCTCATATAACTCATATATTTAAGAACCATATTTAAGACTTTTCTATGTCTCCAACAATTTTCACGGAGAAGAACTCGCTTACTACCATGATCAAAATGAAGGACTGTTCTTAATTGTACCAGTATTCATTGTGTACCTTATATTATCGTTTATAATATTTCATTCTAATTCGTTCAATTACACTTCACATAACATCGTTCCAAATGAATAATAAAGTTTACAAGAATTCTGTCGCTTTTGGGTGATCAGTCCTTTACGTACTTGAACCTTGTAAACAAAATCATTCCTTACTTGCCAAAAATCTATCATATACAAACAAAACCATCTAATTACTTTTATCCAAATCCATTTTCCATCAATTAATCCTTTCCATTCCATAATCTCATAAATTAAAATGCGATACTCATACTAAAATGTATCTCTCGAAACCATAAAAATCAAATGTGTATTACGATATCATAACTTTTAAATAAAACATTAATGCCCGTTTTCACCAACACCCCCTATACTACCACATAAGTATGGGACCCTTTACTTAAAAGCTCCCCTAAACCAACCCCTATATAAAATTTCGTTTCACCATCACTTCTGTCACCTAACTACGGGGCACATAGCTATGTGACGTTTTTTTTTTCGATGCTGGTGACTGGTTGTTCTTTGAACTTATCGATACATTTAAACGTTATAGTTTCTTATCCATTTCTCTAAAGTATTTACACAAATAGCTACAGTTTATCATAAACAATGTTTTAATAGTAATTATTAATATTATTTCATTCATATTTCTAATTAAATTAATATTTTCTACAATATTTACTCTGTATTTGCATAACAAAACTTGCATATAATCTGTGCCTATTGTTTGTTCGCGTGTAATTTAAGTTTTATATCAATCTTTTGCATTCGGCAATCGTGGCAAGGAAATCTTACAATATTATAAAAATCCATTTTCACTTTTTCTTGCTGCTCACTTGTATTAGGGAAGTTGACAAACTCTGAACGTAAAGCTACAATAGGGTAGTTTCCAGGGTCAAAATAATTACATTTTATTTAGTCCGTATTTTAGATTCTAAAAAAATATTGGACACGTATTTTTTCTTTTTTCGATTATATTAAAAATAACAAAGATATAGCCCATTAAAGTTACGTGTGACGTCACCCCGTGCGAAAAAATGCACCACGGCGTGACGTTATACGTAACTTTAATGAGCTATATCTTGGTCATTTTTGGTTTAATTTACAAATAAAAAATACGTATCGCTTATTTTTTAATAATCTAAAGGACGGACTTATAAAATTTTTTTCGTCAACTAGCCTATTGCAACAGATACTCTTTTTACCTATTATTCGACTACAAGTAGCCACACTGATCCCACGGATCCCACCCAAACCCATATCTGCCACAGCTAACAAGTGATTACCCGTAGCATAAAACCTCAGTACTATTAATAATTATAAATAATATAAAAATAATAAAAAATCTTTATTTGCATAAAATCTTTACATCAAAACTTATGAAGCCTCTGACTTCTGAGCTAGGTATTGGCTACCTGTGTTACAGAAGTCAGTACCTTCTCACATGTATGGACACAAAAATATTTTATGCTAGCACTTACTCACTTATATTGCTAACTGACTACACTTATATTACTAACTTAGACACACATACACTCTATAATTTTTTTTAACTATAATTACTATAAACTATACTCTAGCAAAAATTCTGTTTCATCGTAATCTAAACTTAACAGCCAGTTCTTAAATGTAGACTTCAATTCCTGGTATTTTAGACCATATAGGTTAGTTATTTTGTTAATCTTATTGTAGAGACGAGAGGCCATATACATTTGTTGTCGTCTTGCAGATGCAGTGCGATATCTACCTAATAAACAAATGTTTGTTTTTGTGCGTTTCGTGCTGTCAGTGCCAGGTATAAAATGTACTGATTTATGATGTTTAGCTACAAGCTGAAAAATATATAGTTGCCTGACAGATAAAACTTGGCATTCTTTATACAGAGAACTAGTCGGGTATCGGTATGGTTTACATGTCATGACCTTTAAAATACATCTCTGTGCTCTTTCGACTTGTATCATGTACGACTTGCAGGCTCCACCCCATATTTGGATATAATATGCAAGAATAGATTGAGCTAGTGCATAGTATATCGTACGCAAAAGCTGAAAGTCGGCAACAAACCTAAGTTTTTTAAAGATCCACGTTAATTTTCTGACGCGCGATGTCATCGACTCGATATGAGGCTGCCAGGACAGCTCGTCATCTACTAAAACACCCAGATATTTGACGTTTTTGGATGTAGAAATGGACGGACGTGAACAAATATTGTCATATGGAAAATTACATAAATGACTTTTAATTATTAAATTGGATGGTTTGGATTTAGCAAACGTAAATGGTACAAATGTTGTTTTGGCCACATTAAGTGTCAATAGGTTTCTGCTTAGCCACTGTCTGATCTTGTGAAGTCCCACTTCAGCATGCTGTTGTACATCAGCCCAAGTTCTACCATAAAATAGCAAAACGGTGTCATCGGCATATGTGATAATTTTTGCATTAATCAAATTAAGTTGACACAGATCGTTATTATACACAAGAAATAAGCTTGGGCCAAGGACACTGCCCTGTGGAACTCCATATTGCACTGGAGCATCTGCGCTAATATGTTGCCCAATTTTGACTTGCTGCGTACGACCGCAAAGATAGTCTTTATATATGGATAACGCATGACCGCGAATTCCCACTTTATATAACTTGTCTACAAGAATGGGAATCGAAACTGTATCGAAAGCTTTAGCGAGGTCGAGAAAAATGCCTATACACTGTTGCTTAGCGTCAACTTTAGCAGTCACGTAGTTAGTCAGCTGACTTATAGCGTCTTCCAAACTTCTACCCGATCTAAACCCAAATTGGCTGTCTGATAATACTTTATTGTGGTCAAGAAATTTGATTGATTGATTGATTGGAGATAGAGAATTATTTCTGAAATAAAATAAAAGCAAATTAAATATGTAAGGACAGCATTATTAACTATACAAGTGTATCATAAAAATTGTCGCAGCGTCACCTAACAAAAAATACCATGCGCACAGTCAATAGGTACTAAGTACAATGTTATTGTACTTTCATAAAAACATGTTTAGCAGTTACTCAAGGAAATTCTAAGGAGTGTTCAATCTTTTCCAATAAGGCAATAAATACAACACTGACGATTTATATACTATTTCATCAAAACTTTCGAAGTAATTTGGTCGTTTTCGATATATTTTTGGTCGACGGCGGTTATTTACGTCGAATAAAGTAGAATCAGTTTCTAAATTATCAAAAAATTCATATAAATCACTATCCATCTTCGTTGCTTAAAGGATCACTCACGTAAGTGCCGGTTTATGGGCCAAAACGTCGGCCACCTAAATTTAGGGGACCTTTTAACGTTTAGTTGACCCCTAACAGCTGGTGAAACAGAAACCACCTTTTAACGGCCCCCTATCCATGGTTAGGGGATCCCCTAAATTTAGGGGATGTTGGTGAAAACGGGCATAAGCATAATAATATACGTACTTAAAACTGTTACAAGCCATTACCAGATAGATGGCGCTTTTATAAAACTAAAAATAATCTCCTGCACTTATGTTCTAAGTTGCCATAGAGTAGTGTCTAGGACCAAGAATCAAATGGACTCGACATTTGCGTACACCCGTAAAGGACGGATATAGAGTACATCACGAGGTGGTGTTACCAGATGTTGTAAATGCTTACCCTACAATTCTACGAAGTACATATTAACTTTTAAGTAACATTGTATCAAACCTGAATTGAGTTGAATTGAATTCCATCCATAAGGTGTGCGATAAGTATTTTTTATACTTAATATTATTATTAGGGTTCAGAACCGGGAAATCCCGGTCTCGAAAGTACCGGGAATTCCCGGTTCTTTTGTCAGTAAAATGGAACCGGGAAATCAAATTTGAATCCCGGTTCTTTCGGTACTTTCGGGAATTTTATTTTCATAACGCGATTCACACTAGTTCACAGTACTATTTACTTATTTACTCTTACTTTACTTTTCCACACTTTCTACTATTCAAACATTCAAAACTAACGTGAATAATTCAGCGTTAAAAGAAATAACGCACGAATTTAATGGTGCGCTCGCTATAACCACTAACTACCTAAACTCGCTCGCTGTTGCTAGGATAGGAAGGAAAGTAGTAAGTAGGAACGCGACTGCGACGCGGTGTCGACCTTCCCCGCGCCTGCCGCACATGCCCCGCCCGCGTGCCGCGATATCTCGTTCACTCATGACTCACTCAGTTTTCACCGAAACGCATCCAAGCCGCTCCTTCATAGGTGGCACCTATGAAGGAGCGGCTTGGATGCGTAGATTACACACATTACTTACCGCTGCTCTAACCTCCTGGCTGGAGGTTAAAGCAGTAAGAGTTAAGTGAGACTTGGGAACTTCAAGAACCTGAAGGACGCCTTAGCCCACACTCTGGAGGTGGAAGCAGTACGATGCGACGAGCGAAGTCACCGCATCAGGGAAGTTGTGTCGTCACCTCGGTGCTACAACTGCGGGGAAAGAGGCCATATCCGCTAGCTGCCCAAAGCGTAGGCAGCCTCGTGGGTTTCAGTTTCCACCATTTGATGGCTCGTCATCATGGTCAGCATACAAGATCCAGTTTGAGGCTGTGATGCGATCAAATGGGTGGAATAAAGAACAGGTCTTAACCGCCCTAACCTTGGGCTGGGCCTTCGTGATCGGGCGTTGACGGTGTTGGGGGCACTCGGGCAAGACGTCTCCTACGAGAACCTTCTGGAGGTGCTGGAGGCGAGATACGGTGACGCGCACCTCGAACATGTGTATCGTGCTCAGCTGAAGGACAGGACACAACGCACCGGAGAAACACTGCAGCAGTGGGCTCTGGAGGTGGAAAAGCTGGTCAGGAAGTCATAACAGTGGTCGCCTGCGCTGATAGATGGGAACTTAGTAACATTTACGGATGGAATCCGCCACCTGGAGTGGTACCCTGTCTCCACCAAACGGGTCGCCTGCTGTGCCTGCCAGGCAGCGAGGCCAGGAAAACGAGTAGAAGCCAGGACTGCGGGGCGGGTGCTGGCTAGTAATGGAAGAGCCCCAAGTATCTCGATCTCGCAATCATGTGACGGGAACAGCCTGATCACTGAAGGTGAAATTAATAAAACGCCATGCAACATTGGACATGGGTGCTTCGCGGACAGTCGTCGGTTTTCATCTGGCAAGATTGGTTCTTCGGGGCTGCTTCAGGAACAATGAATGCTTGAAACTCAGAACAGCTACCGGTCAGCACATAACCTTCCGAGGTGAATGGAAGTGGATCTGAAGCTAGGCAACAAAGTTTACCGTCACAAAGTCATCGTGGCCGATAAATTGAGGGGACGTCTGCATCTAGGGCCTATACTTCATGCGGAAGCATCGCTGCGAGATCGATGTTAACCAGGGAGTGTTGAAAAGTGGCTCAGAAGACGTCTTCATGGAAGGTGCAACTTCAGGAAAAGTGTAGGTACTGTCTGAAGAATGTCATTCTCCACCCGCGATCGGAAACGGTTGTACCAGTTTATCTACCAGGGCATTCGGGTCAGGGGAACCGATGTGTATGTGTGACCAACGTTTCATCAGTACGCGCACTGAATGCAAGTGACAAGGGAGTGTTGCTCAAGAAAGGGACGGAATTGGGCACCTGGTAGCTGCCCGATTCCGTTCCTTTCGGTCCTTTCCGTTTTCTATAACAAAAACTAGCAAGAACCGAAAATACCGAAAGAACCGGGAAATCCCGGTTCTGTTATACAAAAGTACCGAAATTCCCGGTTCTCAAAAATAATACCGGTTCCGAAAACACTAATTATTATGTATAACAAAAATGTCGAATAGGAGGGACTGGCTTCACTCGCTAAATAAACACGAAGCTCAGAGTTATATATCTTTTATATTATTTCACACTCAAATTTACTGTCCTTTGAACAAAATTAATTTTGTGTACAAATTTCTTATTTTCTCTCCTTTATCACACAAATTTAGTGGCATAATGAATACGCACATTCATATAATTTTTACAAACAGCTTTAATCAAAAGCGAATAATGGTGAAAATTGTTGGTTTTCCTAAAGCACTTTTGTTTAAAGTGTTTAGAGCATACTCTTGCATATTTATTCGGATCCCAGTCCCGTCCTGTTGCACGTATCCACAATTGTCGGATAATGCAGTCCTTTGGGAATCTATAAACAAATAATTTCATTACTACAAAGAATCGGAAAACAAATTAAAATAAATAATCTTAGGTTCATATGAAACTAATTAACGGCAAATTATCCAAAATTTGGGTAATTTCCCAAACGCTTCTGTTGTATCCCTAAAAAAATATTAACGCTGTAAAATTAAAAAGTATCGATGACGTTTGGTTAGCTCAACATTCAACGACCTATTGAATTCGATTGTGTAATACTAACATCGCGGTGATAATAAAATAGCCTTTTTTTTGGTATATTGATGTAATTTAGACATGTTTCCTTATGTAATAATACGCTATTTGTATCATTCTATCAATATTTGCATGTATAAATAGATATTATAACTAAAATATCGTACTTACGAATGAAAGGTTATGTTCTCACATTTCCGCTCACTACGGCTTTTACAGCCTAAAATGTAACAAATTACCATAATAAATCTGATCCAATGATATTTTCACTAAGCATTCACAAATAATAACAATAATAACACAATATTTCGCAGATATTATCGAGAGCTCAACAGTTTGTTGGTCACAATATTCAGTTGTGACCAACAAAAAAAACGGAAACTCTGACAAAGACAAAAAATGCTATCTTTGTCTCTTTTACTCTTATGTATTTCTGTATGTCATTATCTCGGTCCGTCACGGTATTATTATTTGCTTGTCAAATCTATAGAGATACATCATCCTAGAGTAGTGTTCACAGAGTACTTTTTATATACATATATGGAATAGAGGTACAACTCTGCGGCGGAAATGAGAAACGTCAAATGTCCCTCTGGACGCAGGTTTTGGTACTAATATCAATATAACTATAAATATAGCTGCATCGTACCTACGTAGTCCACCAAAGAGATTGGATAATATACATAGAGATCGTCCTAGTACTCCCAAATTGAACACAGTGAACTGACGTGTAAGATACAATTTAGACAATATTATGCCATCAAATTATATAACCTTAGTGATTTTTTCTTTTATAACAGTTCTATCATGATTTTGAATTTAGCCGTATAATATTTATATCGACTTTTCAAGTGTTGTAAAAAATCTTATCGATATGTCTATCCACCGTATATTTTTACCTCGTTATTTTTTAGATTATAGTTGCACGTGATAAAGATTTATAAAATAAGTGGATTGTTGCAGTATGTCGTGGAGAAAATTGGGTGCCTAGAAAGCACCATAGAATTTGTTCCAAGCATTTTACTGCGGAATGTTTTTATAGTAATGACAGATGGCTCCTCCCTTCTAAACATATCAGTGTGAGTGCTTAAATAATTACTTGCTATATTATTTAAACTATCAGCAACAGTAATGAATTCCGAAGCTTGTTAGAATCCATCATATTACAAAAAAAAATAATGCACCTATAGAAAAAATCTGATCTTTCTTTACAAAGACAGTAATATTTAAAGGACAGTAATTTGAAGGTTTGATAAGAATTGTCTGCTTTCATAGTCACGACTACTGAGTGGATATGCATCAAAATAAAGGAATCTTCATTTGAAAGAAATTTTGTTAAATGTCATCTACCCAGAGACCAAAACTTGGTTGTTCTTGTTCGACTAGTGGACTAATAATGTGCCGATCCCAAGATAAAATCGAAGGGCTAGTCCAGTCACAATTATTTTCTCTCTAAATATTCTGTGTGTCACATGTATGATCGAAAAGTGTCCGATCCCGCACATACATTTTTAGACATAGATTTGTATTACCTACACTATGTGATGAGAAAATTTCAATAAAGTGATTATTGTTAATAACAAACCTTTGGGCACTATTCAAGGTTTTGTCTGATTTATCTATTTTAGGTAAATTTTTATGTTTTTTGCTTGATAAAATCCATGTCGACTGTCTCCTATCCTTGTAAAGAATTAATTTGGATATTCCATTCTCAGTTATCATAATGCTTAAGCGATGAGTTTTGCTTTTATCTTAATTATTTGCTTTCTCTAATAAAAATATGTTATTGAGATTAGAGAGAGAGTAGGGGGTGATGATTTATTTATTTAATATTTATTAATTCCACTTACAGCTTTCATAACAGCTGAAAAACTAACTATAAATAAGTATAAATAAACATTTGTGCCGAGGGTGTCGTATGAGGCGACTAAGAGAAACAAGAGAAGGAAATCTCGAAATAAAACCCTATACGAATACGTCTGGCTAGTGTGGTATTATAGTAGGCCAAACCTCCACCACGGCAGGTTAAAGACCAGCAGTGGACTTGAAAAGGCTGTTGATGCGTAAAGAAAAATACCATGAAAATTATAAAATAACGCCTCGAAAGATTATGTGCTACTGAGTACCCATTTGAAACAAAAATATTTAAGTTCTGTTTAAAAATGCAAGTTTGTGTGCGTTCGCGCAGCGGAATGTTGTTGAATTTAAAGATTTTAATTATGCAGATATTTAGTGTATGACGTCGTATAATTGTGTATGGTAAAAAAAAAATTGTGCACGCAGCCATTGAGGAGAAATTCACCTAAAAGTGATTCCGCTGGGCGAACGTTGTCCTGGCGGAACTTATTTTAATCCATTGACTTTAGAAGAAAAGAGATGTGTCCAAAAATTAGTGTGTATTTGTGTGTAATTGTGTATGTATGAATAAAATTAGTGCATGCATAAACTTCGGAGAAATTCAAGTTTCCGCTACGCGAACGTTTGGCCATTAGCTAGTTTTCATATAAAGCGCTTACATAGAGAGCTGTAGATTTTTACATACGTTGTTTTGAATTTGTTTATATTTGTTTAAAAAACAGATTTAGAAAAAATCGTATGGCTTAAAAGATAAAAATATAAACGTAAAATACGCTTATTAGGTCTTAGTTCTTAAAGTATGCACTTTGGGGTCTAGATTTTCACGTTTATACAAACCTTGTAAGTGTCTGCAACATGTTGCCAAGTATCAATGATGTTCCGTTAGTAATTAAAGAGTTATAGGACAATTTACCATGAATAGATCACTGTTTACAAAGCAGTCAAATATTACGACGTTCTAAAGGAATTGCATGGTAAAATGTATATGCCAATAATTAGTGTATTCATTCAACTATTCACATGCAAAATTTCATGTCATTAAATTCAGTAAATAAAGAAAAACAATTATAATACTGATGAAGCATCGAAAACCTACATAACCCGACCAAGTTCGGATAGCTACAAAAAAGCGGCCGTGCAATATATTTAGGTAACATCCTAAAATTTACAGTATAATACCGGTATTGAATTGGTATAGGTGATAACACAATTGTTGTTTCGATATAATTTATAGGTCATTTACTTTTGTACACCTACTTTTTTAAATGTATTTGACTATGACAGAAAGTAGGTACTATTGACGTAGGTACTTTATTTAAGTATGCGTTTGAGACTTGAGATATAATCTAGATATATTATTAAAATTTAAGACAAATAAAATTCATACAGCTAATTTCTATTGAAGAGTTCACGGATCAGAATTCTAACTATAGACCTCTTAGGGAAATTAAATAATTACCACATGTAAATACTACTGTTTAGGTAAATATTTATCATATTGTAGCTTATTACACTATTTAACCAATGGACTAGGTATGCACGAGCGTTCCCCTTTGCAACTTTAGTGGATCAAACAATCTAATAAATAAAAATAAACTACTTCTTAAATCGATTTTTTAATTTAGTATACCGTTGTACTGGTAGTGACTTAAGTATGTGAGCGTGTTCCCCCGCACCCCACCAAAATATGCAGAATTATTTTGTTCAAAGCGGTACGCTAGTCCTTTAGTTAAATAGTCTAAGTACTGTAGTTATGAATTGATCAAAAATATTCTAGTGTGAAAAAATAGACAACGCGCTGCGCGCAACGAGCGATAGGCTGCTTCCCGCTTGAAACGGTACTTTCATCATTGAAGAAAAGAGAGGGCAATATGTTTATTAAACCTGTTTTAGTTAAAACACATTTAAGTCCATTGCTGTCGTTGCAAGTGTTTGTTAACGTTATTATAATTACATAATTATGTACTATGTAATTAAAAATATTTTTGTACACGGATATTTAAATACTTGTTAATTGAAGATTTATTTTTATCGTAGATAGTGGCGTTATTATTTAAAAAATATTTTTAATTCAAGAAATGCAATTGTTTTATTTTTTCCTAACGCTTGTGTACGCAACTGTACCATATTAATAAATACTATATTGGAAGGTTAAGAACGTTTCTTAGATATATGGCACGGCCGCTTTTTTGTAGCCATCCGAACTTGGTCGGGTTATGTAGGTTTTCGATGCTTCGTCAGTATTATAATTGTTTTTCTTTAATTACTGAATTTAATGACATGAAATTTTGCATGGGAATAGTTGAATGAATACACTAATTATTGGCATACATTTTACCATGCAATTCCTTTAGAACGTCGTGATATTTGACTGCTTTGTAAACAGTGATCTATTCATGGTAAATTGTCCTATAACTCTTTAATTACTAACGGAACATCATTGATACTTGGCAACATGTTGCAGACACTTAACAAGGTTTGTATAAACGTGAAAATCTAGACCCCAAAGTGCATACTTTAAGAACTAAGACCTAATAAGCGTATTTTACGTTTATATTTTTATCTTTTAAGCCCTACGATTTTTTCTAAATCTGTTTTTTAAACAAATATAAACAAATTCAAAACAACGTATGTAAAAATCTACAGCTCTCTATGTAAGCGCTTTATATGAAAACTAGCTAATGGCCAAACGTTCGCGTAGCGAAAACTTGAATTTCTCCGAAGCTTATGCATGCACTAATTTTATTCATACATACACAATTACACACAAATACACACTAATTTTTGGACACATCTCTTTTCTTCTAAACTCAATGGATTAAAAAAAGTTCCGCCAGGACAACGTTCGCCCAGCGGAATCAGTTTTTGCTGAATTTCTCCACAATGGCTGCGTGCACAAATTTTTTTTTACCATACACAATTATACGACGTCATACACTAAATATCTGCATAATTAAAATCTTTAAATTCAACAACATTCCGCTGCGCGAACGCACACTGCAAGTTTGTGTAATAATTATTTAAAGACTGTCCATCAACTAGCGTTCTGACTGCTGTGGACACAAAGTTACGGAATTCAAAATGTATAACATATAAATAATATACTTTACAAGTCCGTTTGATTTTGAACCTATATGTATTGAAACTTTAATCGATATCGATAGCGGATTTGCTCAGTCACTATTAAATTAAAAAGTTACGATATTTGTGTTCAAATTGTTTTTAGCCCTAACTGACAAACATAGTGCCATCTTCTTCTGGCAACTCTAATTTATCATATGAGTGAAGAGTGTAGCTATATTCAATTTGTTCTTAAAAATATCGTTCCTTCCATGCTTCAGTTATTCTTCTGTGTAGTCCACTAATTTTATTGATAGCTTAAGGTTTAGGGTACTTATTATTACTGATGTAACGAATGTCATATTTTGGACATTCGCGAATGCGAATGCGAATATCTGCTGCCAACATTCGCGAATGCGAATATTCAGTTTTGATCAAAATTGGCGCCTTTTGTCTATAGCTTGGTGACCTTGGTGGCGGTCCCGTTCGAACGAAGTGCGTTCCGTTTGTTTTTTGTTCCGAGAATAGCAGAGTTGATACGAAAGCATCTGACTGAAGTGTCATTGTTGCCAGATGGGGATATTAGCGCCATTGGGACTCTTGCCGGGCGGCGACAATATATTATTCGTTGGCTACAGGTATATACATAAAACTAAAATATATGGCCGAGTTCTATTTTGCTTCAAAATTTGTATAATCTATGTTCAAAATTTTGGCGTCTAGTTTTTTTTATTGGCAAATTACGGTTACGATGGTGGTAATCTAGCATCTGACTAAAGTGTTATTGTTGCCAGATGGGGATATTAGCGCCATTGGGACTCTCTTGCCGGGCGGCGACAATATATTATTCGTTGGCTACAGGTATATACATGAAAGTAAAATATATGGATATCTATGTTTAAAATTTTGGCGTCTAGTTTTTTTTATTGGCAAATTACGATTACGATGGTGGTAATAATCAATTGCACTGCCGCGGCACCGGCGGCGGCTCGAGCATGCTCGCGCAGTTAGAACGCATACTCGAACATTTACTTGCATGCTCGAGCATCAAGTTGGGAAGCGTATTCAATTTTGAAATGTATGGAATTATCATGAGATTCATTTTTCAACGATTTCACAAAATGCTCTGCTCTGCTCTTGGTGTGCGCTGACGCAAAGTGGTGAGGAATGAAATGTGGTCGGTGCTCTCATGGAGAAAGGTGTTAGAAAAGGATGTGTAGCGTCGCCGTGGCTGTTTAACCTCTTCATGGACAGTTGTTTGCAAGATTTAAAACATAGTGACTGCAGATTAAGGATGAAAGCGTTACTCGTCAAATGCATCCTTTATGCTGATGATTAGGTAATACTGCGTCTTCAGCGGAGGAGTTGTAAGGGATGGAAACTTTTCATACTACAACTTTTCACTACAAGCCGTATCTTGTAATGTTTTGATCAATGGACAGCAAGTGGAATAAGTAAATGAGTTTACTCAGGTACGTTGTTTACAAGAGATGGTAAGAATGAAGAAGATATTGAAAGAAGAGTTAATGCAGGTAATAGGGTGAATGGTGCTTTAAAGGCGTTTATGAACAGCCAAAACGTGTCCAAAACGCATGTTTGGCTGTGCCTACCCTTATGTATGATAGTGAAAGTTGGGTATGGCAGAAGAGACATGAAAGTACAATAAATGCTGTAGAAATGAGAGCACTGAGAAGTATGAGTAGTGTATCTTTGACTGGCAGAGTAAAGAATTGTGTGATAAGAGAGTATTGCAGGGTAAAAGCAGATGTAGGGACAAGCATCGAGAAAGGCATGTTAAGATGGTTTGAGCACATGGAGAGGATGGATGACGAAAGACTGACAAAGAAGGTATATGTATAAGTGTAAATGCAGTGTTGTGCAAAATTTTGTTTGAATGATGATTGATTACTAAGATAAAATTATTTAATCATGACTAATGAGTAATATACGAATGAACGCGTCATACTCGTGAAAGCGTCATACTTGCGATGTGTTGGTTTTTATTAACTGAATATAATAAATTAAATACAATATTAATTTATTTACGATCACAATGTTTTTCTTTTGACAATAGAAATTATGACAGAACATTTGAAAAATGTTCTTTATAAAAATATTGTTGAATTTCGTGTCCAAAGAGTTTCACATCTTCAAACTCTTTTCAACACTCCGCCTCACGAAATTAGACGATATTCAACTTTGTCCTAAGTTGGATAAATTTTGGGGCTGGCAAAGCTTTTGTTAGAATGTCTGCCTCCATGTCTTCTGTAGGACGATATTTGACATCTACATGTCCATTTTTGACTGCATCTCTTATAAAATGTTCCCTGATGCTAATATGTTTCGACTTAGTACTTATAATTGGATTATAGGCCAATTTTTGAGCGGCTTGGTTATCATTATAAATATCTATTATGTCTGTTTTTATGTTAAGTTCATTTAGCAAGTTTTTCTGGTAAATGGCTTCTTTTGATGCTTCTGTTAAGGCCATGTACTCCGCTTCTGCTGTACTAAGTGCAACTGTTCTTTGCTTTTTAGATTCCCAACTTATTGGCGTCCGGCCATACGTAAAAATGTATCCAGTCACTGACCGACGATCAATAGAGCATGATGCCCAATCAGCATCCGCTGCTCCTTCCAATTTTATTTTATTTTCTTTTATATAAGTAAGGCCTAAGTCCTTGGTTCCTTGTAAATAACGTAAAACTCTTTTTGCCGCATCAAAATGTTCATGAGTGTAGCTGTTATTGAATTGACTTAGATGGCATACAGCAAACATTATATCTGGTCGTGTGGCAACTGCTAAGTACATAAGAGAACCTATGAGATTCTGGTAAGGCAACTCTTTTTCTTTCATTGGACTTGTACTCCTTACTAGCTTTAGTCCTGTTTCCATTGGAGTGGATGCAGGTTTGCAATCTTTGCATCCAAATTTTTCCAATATGGACTCAATGTAATTTTTTTGTTTCAGTACTATTTGTGTTTCCTCTCTTTCAAAAGTTATACCAAGACAGTGTTTTATTTCACCCAAGTCTCGCATTTCAAATTTCTTCAGAATTAAATTCTTGATTTTGTTTATCTTTTCTTGAGATTTGCATGCTATTATTATGTCATCAACATATATGCTAACAATAATACACTCTCCGCCTTTCGCATATATGTACATACATGGGTCTACTTTCGTAGGTGTAAAACCTATCGATTTTAATTCGGCATCTAGCTTCATGTACCACTGCCTTCCCGACTGTTTCAAACCATAGACTGCCTTATTCAGTTTGCATACAGCATTTTCTTTGTCTAAGGTTAAGTCGCGCAACATTTTATTAGCCTTTTGCTTAATTTCTAAGTCTTTTGTAGTTTTTATAATCTTTTCAAGGTACAGTTCTAAATTCTTAGGCTTTTTCATGAAAATTTCATCTTGAATATCTCCATTTAGAAATGCTGTACAGATATCTATCTGATTCAAATGCATATCTTCTTGTACAGCCAAAGCCACTAACATCCTTATTGAACTTAGGCGAGTTACAGGTGCAAATACTTCCTGGTAATCAATACCTGGTATTTGTGAAAATCCTCGGGCTACTAATCTTGCTTTTTTGCGTTCGATGTTACCGTCTGGTCCTAATTTTTTTTTTAAGATCATTTTACTGTCTATGACATTACGACAAGGTGGCTTCTTCACTATTGACCACGTTTCATTTTTTAAGTGTGCCGTAATTTCGGAAATGATTGCATCGTTCCATTCTGGGTTTTCCTCTTCGCTAATACATACGTAGTCTTTAGTCCAAACTGGCTGTTTTTTAGCTCTTTGAGGTCTTTCATTTATTGTTACGTCATTATTTTGTATTACCTCAGTTTCTGTTATTCGATCATCATTTACGTGATTTTCTTCCATTTCTGGTTCGCCGTGACCATCATCTATATCAAAAAATATTTCGTTTTCTTCGGTCCGATGCCTTTCATTGCCAGTTTCCACGAATATTTCGACCAATTTGTCTTCATTCCCTTTTTTTAGTTTCTCATTCTCAATTTTTGTATTGTCTTCATAATATAATCTATTCATTACTTTTACATCTCTGCTTACAATTACGTGTTTTGTTTCTGGTATGAATATTCTGTAAGCTTTGCTATTTTCTGAATATCCAAGAAATATTCCTTCAGTTACTTTTGAAGTAAATTTTTTCTTTCTTAATTTATTATTCTTTTTCAGTACGAATGCTTTCGATCCGAAAACTTGAAAATGTTTTACAGATGGTTTTCTTCCCACCCACAGTTCAAATGGAGTTTTATTTTGAATAACTCTTGATGTAATTCGATTCAGAATATAATTTGCTGTTGAAACAGCTTCTGCCCAGAATTTTTCAGGCATTTTACCATCTAGTAGTAGACATCTAGCTTTTTCTAGAATACTTCTATTTTTTCTTTCTGCAGTACCGTTTTGTTGCGGCGTATACGCGCAGCTAAGTCTTCTACTTATACCAGACTTCTTTAAATATTCATCGAAATCCTTATTTATATATTCTGTTCCGTTGTCTGTTTGTAAAAATTTTATTTTATTTTCGGTAAATCTTTCCATTTCTTCTTTATAATCTTTGAACTTTTCAAATACTTCATTTTTATTGCGAATAATGTAAACTCTTGAATATCGAGTCTGTTCGTCAATGAATGTCACAAAATATTTTGCTCCACCAACTGATTCTACATTCATTGGTCCACAGACATCTGAATGAACTATTTCAAGACGCTGTGATGTTCTTGAATGGTTTTCGTTGGTTGGAAATGGTAGTCGACTCATTTTTCCTTTTACACAGACTTCGCATTCATTTAGTTTTTCATTAATATTAAATTCAAGTCCATTCATTGTTTCATTTTTTAATGCGTGTTTTAAACTTGTTTCATTAATATGTCCAAGTTTGCGATGCCATTGGTAAATTTCGGCATTAAAAGTGGTTTCCTTTTGTAATGGGAAATCGTTTTCATTTTTTCTGTCTGTTAAGTGGTACAAACCATTAATCTTTTTTGCTGTTAGTTCAATTTTATTTGTTTTAGAATCTCTGACAGTAGCTAAATCTTCTTTAAATAATACTGTCTTCCCTTTCTCTGTTATTTTTGAAACAGATAATAGATTCATGGCAAGATTTGGAACATACAACGAATCTTCTAGTTTGACATTTATGCCATCCACTTTGATTTTAACATCTCCTCTACCTTCAATTTTAGCGCTACTATCTTGTGCTGCTAATTTTATTGTCCCATCATATTTTTTTATCGAAGAGAAATCATTTAAATTATTGCACATGTGTGATGTGCATCCACTGTCAATACACCATTGTTTTCTTTTTTTATTTAATTCCGTTGCTAAACACATGTTTATCGCTGTGTTAGATGTTTCCTGTCTTTTAGCATTCCGGAAATAACAATTTTGTGTTTTATGGCCCTTCTTCTTACAGATTTGACAAAAAACTTGTTTCTCTTTATAAGTTATTTTATTATTTTTTGTAAACATTGCATTGGTTTCCAATTTAGTATCTTCGGTATAAATACGAGCTTCTGTTTCTTCTAAAATTTTTATTTTTAGCTCCTCCGGTGAAGGCAACGTGTCTCGTGATTCTATAGCAATGCGGAAATTTTCAAATTTTGATGATAAGGAGTAAAGCATAATTATGGATAAAAGATCTTTATTTATGTCAACATCCATGTTATGAAGTTTGTCTACGGTGTCCATTAAATTATCCAAGTGCTCTCTCAAATCATCGCCTTCCTTATACTTCAGTACAATTAGTTTTTTAAGTAGTGAAGCTTTCCTGGTGGGTCGCTTACTTTCATAGGTATCCTCAAGCTTTTTCCATATATCATAAGCAGTTTTACAATTTTTAACATTTTTTATTTCTTGAGATGATATAATTAAAATAAGTTCTGACCTGGCAAGAAGTTCACCCTCATCGTACTGTGTATCACTATTAGAATCTTCTTTTGTGGTTGACTTAGGTTTACTTACATATTTCCACAAGCCAGCTTTAATCAGTACTGCTTGAGCCTGAATTTTCCACGTGTCATAATTGTTTTTATTTAGTGATTCAATGCGATACGATGTACCAGCCATTTCAGTAGTGTTTATTTTTTACTCAGTTACTATTATGTCCTGGGCCCATAACCTGTTGGTTTTTATTAACTGAATATAATAAATTAAATACAATATTAATTTATTTACGATCACAATGTTTTTCTTTTGACAATAGAAATTATGACAGAACATTTGAAAAATGTTCTTTATAAAAATATTGTTGAATTTCGTGTCCAAAGAGTTTCACATCTTCAAACTCTTTTCAACACGATGACTGGTCGATGACGGTCTTGCGGCTGGTATTAAATTCTAATATTTAAATGCATCATTTCCATCATGGTTCTGATCACTTTCGCCGATTGCCTGCATTATTAGGTACCTATATAATGTAAGTGGATGCTCCTGTTTCACCGTTTCTATTCTGATTCTAAAATTAAGTATTATGCTAGAGTATTATTATGTACAGTAAATATATACAAGTGATATAGAAGGTGTAACAGTTGCAGCACCTTACAAAATGTAAATTATGTGTATTATGCAAAAACTGGCGATGACAAAGAGTGACCTTGAGTTTTATTGCCCGTTCTTTCTCATGGTTCTATGCCATTACTTTGCGAACGTGGCAGTAAATGTAGTCTTTAAGTAATTATTTTATAAATTTATTATTTTGACGTTCATAAGCCTCACATTGTGACCCAAATGAATAAATGATTTTGACTTTGACCTTATGACAAAAAAAATATGAAAAAGACAGGTGATTAAAGATTGATTAGTGTTAGTTATTTAATCATGTCAAAATTTCTCAGACTAATTTAATATTTAAAATAATGCCGTTGCCAAGTTAACACTCACAGAATGTTGATATGTCATTCATAAGTTTTAATAAAAGCTTTTGTCATAATAAAATAAAACACAAGCTTTACAACAGAAGAAGAAGAATCAGCTTAAGTTTTTAATTAACATGTAGGCAGTAGCACGTTATACAATTACAACAACAAACTATGGGTTCATGATGTTTAAAATAATTTAAATTGGTTTTCATAACCACACAGTTTTCAAATTGTTCATCAGTCAATCTATGTGATTTTGGTAGACTAGTCATTGTTGCATATGAAAACATCCTTTCTACAGATCCAGAAGATGGCATTGATGTATTGTTCTCCAATAAAAAATATTTTTAAATGAAAAAAACCAACTTCAAAAAACACTAAGGAACTAAAAAACAAAAAATATTTGGTTTTGGAGCAAACATTTTTGGACTCGGTGCCAAGCCAAATATTTCTGATCTGACTATAAAACCTCTACACATTTTTATATAACTTTCATTGTTGATAGAATAGGTAGTTTGTAATTTAGTAGTAGTGTTATTTAAAAATATTTTTTATTTTTTGCTTTTTTGTGGTATACTAAAAAAAATTGTAAAAGGGGGTAAGTAGGTACAAACGATAGTGTAGGTGGTATATGATGGGGAGCCCTTCCTTACGTGCCTCAATTCTGAAATGTACACCTCTACCTTTCTGGCAATTTCAAGTATTCTTTTTGTTTTCAATTTATAGTCCACCAAAGAGATTGGATAATATACATAGAGATCGTCCTAGTACTCCCAAATTGAACACAGTGAACTGACGTGTAAGATACAATTTAGACAATATTATGCCATCAAATTATATAACCTTAGTGATTTTTTCTTTTATAACAGTTCTATCATGATTTTGAATTTAGCCGTATAATATTTATATCGACTTTTCAAGTGTTGTAAAAAATCTTATCGATATGTCTATCCACCGTATATTTTTACCTCGTTATTTTTTAGATTATAGTTGCACGTGATAAAGATTTATAAAATAAGTGGATTGTTGCAGTATGTCGTGGAGAAAATTGGGTGCCTAGAAAGCACCATAGAATTTGTTCCAAGCATTTTACTGCGGAATGTTTTTATAGTAATGACAGATGGCTCCTCCCTTCTAAACATATCAGTGTGAGTGCTTAAATAATTACTTGCTATATTATTTAAACTATCAGCAACAGTAATGAATTCCGAAGCTTGTTAGAATCCATCATATTACAAAAAAAAATAATGCACCTATAGAAAAAATCTGATCTTTCTTTACAAAGACAGTAATATTTAAAGGACAGTAATTTGAAGGTTTGATAAGAATTGTCTGCTTTCATAGTCACGACTACTGAGTGGATATGCATCAAAATAAAGGAATCTTCATTTGAAAGAAATTTTGTTAAATGTCATCTACCCAGAGACCAAAACTTGGTTGTTCTTGTTCGACTAGTGGACTAATAATGTGCCGATCCCAAGATAAAATCGAAGGGCTAGTCCAGTCACAATTATTTTCTCTCTAAATATTCTGTGTGTCACATGTATGATCGAAAAGTGTCCGATCCCGCACATACATTTTTAGACATAGATTTGTATTACCTACACTATGTGATGAGAAAATTTCAATAAAGTGATTATTGTTAATAACAAACCTTTGGGCACTATTCAAGGTTTTGTCTGATTTATCTATTTTAGGTAAATTTTTATGTTTTTTGCTTGATAAAATCCATGTCGACTGTCTCCTATCCTTGTAAAGAATTAATTTGGATATTCCATTCTCAGTTATCATAATGCTTAAGCGATGAGTTTTGCTTTTATCTTAATTATTTGCTTTCTCTAATAAAAATATGTTATTGAGATTAGAGAGAGAGTAGGGGGTGATGATTTATTTATTTAATATTTATTAATTCCACTTACAGCTTTCATAACAGCTGAAAAACTAACTATAAATAAGTATAAATAAACATTTGTGCCGAGGGTGTCGTATGAGGCGACTAAGAGAAACAAGAGAAGGAAATCTCGAAATAAAACCCTATACGAATACGTCTGGCTAGTGTGGTATTATAGTAGGCCAAACCTCCACCACGGCAGGTTAAAGACCAGCAGTGGACTTGAAAAGGCTGTTGATGCGTAAAGAAAAATACCATGAAAATTATAAAATAACGCCTCGAAAGATTATGTGCTACTGAGTACCCATTTGAAACAAAAATATTTAAGTTCTGTTTAAAAATGCAAGTTTGTGTGCGTTCGCGCAGCGGAATGTTGTTGAATTTAAAGATTTTAATTATGCAGATATTTAGTGTATGACGTCGTATAATTGTGTATGGTAAAAAAAAAATTGTGCACGCAGCCATTGAGGAGAAATTCACCTAAAAGTGATTCCGCTGGGCGAACGTTGTCCTGGCGGAACTTATTTTAATCCATTGACTTTAGAAGAAAAGAGATGTGTCCAAAAATTAGTGTGTATTTGTGTGTAATTGTGTATGTATGAATAAAATTAGTGCATGCATAAACTTCGGAGAAATTCAAGTTTCCGCTACGCGAACGTTTGGCCATTAGCTAGTTTTCATATAAAGCGCTTACATAGAGAGCTGTAGATTTTTACATACGTTGTTTTGAATTTGTTTATATTTGTTTAAAAAACAGATTTAGAAAAAATCGTATGGCTTAAAAGATAAAAATATAAACGTAAAATACGCTTATTAGGTCTTAGTTCTTAAAGTATGCACTTTGGGGTCTAGATTTTCACGTTTATACAAACCTTGTAAGTGTCTGCAACATGTTGCCAAGTATCAATGATGTTCCGTTAGTAATTAAAGAGTTATAGGACAATTTACCATGAATAGATCACTGTTTACAAAGCAGTCAAATATTACGACGTTCTAAAGGAATTGCATGGTAAAATGTATATGCCAATAATTAGTGTATTCATTCAACTATTCACATGCAAAATTTCATGTCATTAAATTCAGTAAATAAAGAAAAACAATTATAATACTGATGAAGCATCGAAAACCTACATAACCCGACCAAGTTCGGATAGCTACAAAAAAGCGGCCGTGCAATATATTTAGGTAACATCCTAAAATTTACAGTATAATACCGGTATTGAATTGGTATAGGTGATAACACAATTGTTGTTTCGATATAATTTATAGGTCATTTACTTTTGTACACCTACTTTTTTAAATGTATTTGACTATGACAGAAAGTAGGTACTATTGACGTAGGTACTTTATTTAAGTATGCGTTTGAGACTTGAGATATAATCTAGATATATTATTAAAATTTAAGACAAATAAAATTCATACAGCTAATTTCTATTGAAGAGTTCACGGATCAGAATTCTAACTATAGACCTCTTAGGGAAATTAAATAATTACCACATGTAAATACTACTGTTTAGGTAAATATTTATCATATTGTAGCTTATTACACTATTTAACCAATGGACTAGGTATGCACGAGCGTTCCCCTTTGCAACTTTAGTGGATCAAACAATCTAATAAATAAAAATAAACTACTTCTTAAATCGATTTTTTAATTTAGTATACCGTTGTACTGGTAGTGACTTAAGTATGTGAGCGTGTTCCCCCGCACCCCACCAAAATATGCAGAATTATTTTGTTCAAAGCGGTACGCTAGTCCTTTAGTTAAATAGTCTAAGTACTGTAGTTATGAATTGATCAAAAATATTCTAGTGTGAAAAAATAGACAACGCGCTGCGCGCAACGAGCGATAGGCTGCTTCCCGCTTGAAACGGTACTTTCATCATTGAAGAAAAGAGAGGGCAATATGTTTATTAAACCTGTTTTAGTTAAAACACATTTAAGTCCATTGCTGTCGTTGCAAGTGTTTGTTAACGTTATTATAATTACATAATTATGTACTATGTAATTAAAAATATTTTTGTACACGGATATTTAAATACTTGTTAATTGAAGATTTATTTTTATCGTAGATAGTGGCGTTATTATTTAAAAAATATTTTTAATTCAAGAAATGCAATTGTTTTATTTTTTCCTAACGCTTGTGTACGCAACTGTACCATATTAATAAATACTATATTGGAAGGTTAAGAACGTTTCTTAGATATATGGCACGGCCGCTTTTTTGTAGCCATCCGAACTTGGTCGGGTTATGTAGGTTTTCGATGCTTCGTCAGTATTATAATTGTTTTTCTTTAATTACTGAATTTAATGACATGAAATTTTGCATGGGAATAGTTGAATGAATACACTAATTATTGGCATACATTTTACCATGCAATTCCTTTAGAACGTCGTGATATTTGACTGCTTTGTAAACAGTGATCTATTCATGGTAAATTGTCCTATAACTCTTTAATTACTAACGGAACATCATTGATACTTGGCAACATGTTGCAGACACTTAACAAGGTTTGTATAAACGTGAAAATCTAGACCCCAAAGTGCATACTTTAAGAACTAAGACCTAATAAGCGTATTTTACGTTTATATTTTTATCTTTTAAGCCCTACGATTTTTTCTAAATCTGTTTTTTAAACAAATATAAACAAATTCAAAACAACGTATGTAAAAATCTACAGCTCTCTATGTAAGCGCTTTATATGAAAACTAGCTAATGGCCAAACGTTCGCGTAGCGAAAACTTGAATTTCTCCGAAGCTTATGCATGCACTAATTTTATTCATACATACACAATTACACACAAATACACACTAATTTTTGGACACATCTCTTTTCTTCTAAACTCAATGGATTAAAAAAAGTTCCGCCAGGACAACGTTCGCCCAGCGGAATCAGTTTTTGCTGAATTTCTCCACAATGGCTGCGTGCACAAATTTTTTTTTACCATACACAATTATACGACGTCATACACTAAATATCTGCATAATTAAAATCTTTAAATTCAACAACATTCCGCTGCGCGAACGCACACTGCAAGTTTGTGTAATAATTATTTAAAGACTGTCCATCAACTAGCGTTCTGACTGCTGTGGACACAAAGTTACGGAATTCAAAATGTATAACATATAAATAATATACTTTACAAGTCCGTTTGATTTTGAACCTATATGTATTGAAACTTTAATCGATATCGATAGCGGATTTGCTCAGTCACTATTAAATTAAAAAGTTACGATATTTGTGTTCAAATTGTTTTTAGCCCTAACTGACAAACATAGTGCCATCTTCTTCTGGCAACTCTAATTTATCATATGAGTGAAGAGTGTAGCTATATTCAATTTGTTCTTAAAAATATCGTTCCTTCCATGCTTCAGTTATTCTTCTGTGTAGTCCACTAATTTTATTGATAGCTTAAGGTTTAGGGTACTTATTATTACTGATGTAACGAATGTCATATTTTGGACATTCGCGAATGCGAATGCGAATATCTGCTGCCAACATTCGCGAATGCGAATATTCAGTTTTGATCAAAATTGGCGCCTTTTGTCTATAGCTTGGTGACCTTGGTGGCGGTCCCGTTCGAACGAAGTGCGTTCCGTTTGTTTTTTGTTCCGAGAATAGCAGAGTTGATACGAAAGCATCTGACTGAAGTGTCATTGTTGCCAGATGGGGATATTAGCGCCATTGGGACTCTTGCCGGGCGGCGACAATATATTATTCGTTGGCTACAGGTATATACATAAAACTAAAAT
Organism: Euclidia mi; assembly: GCA_944739405.2. NCBI lineage: Eukaryota > Metazoa > Arthropoda > Insecta > Lepidoptera > Erebidae > Euclidia > Euclidia mi. The sequence continues at coordinate 37,939,813 of OX123205.2, read as the reverse complement.
ATATGGCCGAGTTCTATTTTGCTTCAAAATTTGTATAATCTATGTTCAAAATTTTGGCGTCTAGTTTTTTTTATTGGCAAATTACGGTTACGATGGTGGTAATCTAGCATCTGACTAAAGTGTTATTGTTGCCAGATGGGGATATTAGCGCCATTGGGACTCTCTTGCCGGGCGGCGACAATATATTATTCGTTGGCTACAGGTATATACATGAAAGTAAAATATATGGATATCTATGTTTAAAATTTTGGCGTCTAGTTTTTTTTATTGGCAAATTACGATTACGATGGTGGTAATAATCAATTGCACTGCCGCGGCACCGGCGGCGGCTCGAGCATGCTCGCGCAGTTAGAACGCATACTCGAACATTTACTTGCATGCTCGAGCATCAAGTTGGGAAGCGTATTCAATTTTGAAATGTATGGAATTATCATGAGATTCATTTTTCAACGATTTCACAAAATGCTCTGCTCTGCTCTTGGTGTGCGCTGACGCAAAGTGGTGAGGAATGAAATGTGGTCGGTGCTCTCATGGAGAAAGGTGTTAGAAAAGGATGTGTAGCGTCGCCGTGGCTGTTTAACCTCTTCATGGACAGTTGTTTGCAAGATTTAAAACATAGTGACTGCAGATTAAGGATGAAAGCGTTACTCGTCAAATGCATCCTTTATGCTGATGATTAGGTAATACTGCGTCTTCAGCGGAGGAGTTGTAAGGGATGGAAACTTTTCATACTACAACTTTTCACTACAAGCCGTATCTTGTAATGTTTTGATCAATGGACAGCAAGTGGAATAAGTAAATGAGTTTACTCAGGTACGTTGTTTACAAGAGATGGTAAGAATGAAGAAGATATTGAAAGAAGAGTTAATGCAGGTAATAGGGTGAATGGTGCTTTAAAGGCGTTTATGAACAGCCAAAACGTGTCCAAAACGCATGTTTGGCTGTGCCTACCCTTATGTATGATAGTGAAAGTTGGGTATGGCAGAAGAGACATGAAAGTACAATAAATGCTGTAGAAATGAGAGCACTGAGAAGTATGAGTAGTGTATCTTTGACTGGCAGAGTAAAGAATTGTGTGATAAGAGAGTATTGCAGGGTAAAAGCAGATGTAGGGACAAGCATCGAGAAAGGCATGTTAAGATGGTTTGAGCACATGGAGAGGATGGATGACGAAAGACTGACAAAGAAGGTATATGTATAAGTGTAAATGCAGTGTTGTGCAAAATTTTGTTTGAATGATGATTGATTACTAAGATAAAATTATTTAATCATGACTAATGAGTAATATACGAATGAACGCGTCATACTCGTGAAAGCGTCATACTTGCGATGTGTTGGTTTTTATTAACTGAATATAATAAATTAAATACAATATTAATTTATTTACGATCACAATGTTTTTCTTTTGACAATAGAAATTATGACAGAACATTTGAAAAATGTTCTTTATAAAAATATTGTTGAATTTCGTGTCCAAAGAGTTTCACATCTTCAAACTCTTTTCAACACTCCGCCTCACGAAATTAGACGATATTCAACTTTGTCCTAAGTTGGATAAATTTTGGGGCTGGCAAAGCTTTTGTTAGAATGTCTGCCTCCATGTCTTCTGTAGGACGATATTTGACATCTACATGTCCATTTTTGACTGCATCTCTTATAAAATGTTCCCTGATGCTAATATGTTTCGACTTAGTACTTATAATTGGATTATAGGCCAATTTTTGAGCGGCTTGGTTATCATTATAAATATCTATTATGTCTGTTTTTATGTTAAGTTCATTTAGCAAGTTTTTCTGGTAAATGGCTTCTTTTGATGCTTCTGTTAAGGCCATGTACTCCGCTTCTGCTGTACTAAGTGCAACTGTTCTTTGCTTTTTAGATTCCCAACTTATTGGCGTCCGGCCATACGTAAAAATGTATCCAGTCACTGACCGACGATCAATAGAGCATGATGCCCAATCAGCATCCGCTGCTCCTTCCAATTTTATTTTATTTTCTTTTATATAAGTAAGGCCTAAGTCCTTGGTTCCTTGTAAATAACGTAAAACTCTTTTTGCCGCATCAAAATGTTCATGAGTGTAGCTGTTATTGAATTGACTTAGATGGCATACAGCAAACATTATATCTGGTCGTGTGGCAACTGCTAAGTACATAAGAGAACCTATGAGATTCTGGTAAGGCAACTCTTTTTCTTTCATTGGACTTGTACTCCTTACTAGCTTTAGTCCTGTTTCCATTGGAGTGGATGCAGGTTTGCAATCTTTGCATCCAAATTTTTCCAATATGGACTCAATGTAATTTTTTTGTTTCAGTACTATTTGTGTTTCCTCTCTTTCAAAAGTTATACCAAGACAGTGTTTTATTTCACCCAAGTCTCGCATTTCAAATTTCTTCAGAATTAAATTCTTGATTTTGTTTATCTTTTCTTGAGATTTGCATGCTATTATTATGTCATCAACATATATGCTAACAATAATACACTCTCCGCCTTTCGCATATATGTACATACATGGGTCTACTTTCGTAGGTGTAAAACCTATCGATTTTAATTCGGCATCTAGCTTCATGTACCACTGCCTTCCCGACTGTTTCAAACCATAGACTGCCTTATTCAGTTTGCATACAGCATTTTCTTTGTCTAAGGTTAAGTCGCGCAACATTTTATTAGCCTTTTGCTTAATTTCTAAGTCTTTTGTAGTTTTTATAATCTTTTCAAGGTACAGTTCTAAATTCTTAGGCTTTTTCATGAAAATTTCATCTTGAATATCTCCATTTAGAAATGCTGTACAGATATCTATCTGATTCAAATGCATATCTTCTTGTACAGCCAAAGCCACTAACATCCTTATTGAACTTAGGCGAGTTACAGGTGCAAATACTTCCTGGTAATCAATACCTGGTATTTGTGAAAATCCTCGGGCTACTAATCTTGCTTTTTTGCGTTCGATGTTACCGTCTGGTCCTAATTTTTTTTTTAAGATCATTTTACTGTCTATGACATTACGACAAGGTGGCTTCTTCACTATTGACCACGTTTCATTTTTTAAGTGTGCCGTAATTTCGGAAATGATTGCATCGTTCCATTCTGGGTTTTCCTCTTCGCTAATACATACGTAGTCTTTAGTCCAAACTGGCTGTTTTTTAGCTCTTTGAGGTCTTTCATTTATTGTTACGTCATTATTTTGTATTACCTCAGTTTCTGTTATTCGATCATCATTTACGTGATTTTCTTCCATTTCTGGTTCGCCGTGACCATCATCTATATCAAAAAATATTTCGTTTTCTTCGGTCCGATGCCTTTCATTGCCAGTTTCCACGAATATTTCGACCAATTTGTCTTCATTCCCTTTTTTTAGTTTCTCATTCTCAATTTTTGTATTGTCTTCATAATATAATCTATTCATTACTTTTACATCTCTGCTTACAATTACGTGTTTTGTTTCTGGTATGAATATTCTGTAAGCTTTGCTATTTTCTGAATATCCAAGAAATATTCCTTCAGTTACTTTTGAAGTAAATTTTTTCTTTCTTAATTTATTATTCTTTTTCAGTACGAATGCTTTCGATCCGAAAACTTGAAAATGTTTTACAGATGGTTTTCTTCCCACCCACAGTTCAAATGGAGTTTTATTTTGAATAACTCTTGATGTAATTCGATTCAGAATATAATTTGCTGTTGAAACAGCTTCTGCCCAGAATTTTTCAGGCATTTTACCATCTAGTAGTAGACATCTAGCTTTTTCTAGAATACTTCTATTTTTTCTTTCTGCAGTACCGTTTTGTTGCGGCGTATACGCGCAGCTAAGTCTTCTACTTATACCAGACTTCTTTAAATATTCATCGAAATCCTTATTTATATATTCTGTTCCGTTGTCTGTTTGTAAAAATTTTATTTTATTTTCGGTAAATCTTTCCATTTCTTCTTTATAATCTTTGAACTTTTCAAATACTTCATTTTTATTGCGAATAATGTAAACTCTTGAATATCGAGTCTGTTCGTCAATGAATGTCACAAAATATTTTGCTCCACCAACTGATTCTACATTCATTGGTCCACAGACATCTGAATGAACTATTTCAAGACGCTGTGATGTTCTTGAATGGTTTTCGTTGGTTGGAAATGGTAGTCGACTCATTTTTCCTTTTACACAGACTTCGCATTCATTTAGTTTTTCATTAATATTAAATTCAAGTCCATTCATTGTTTCATTTTTTAATGCGTGTTTTAAACTTGTTTCATTAATATGTCCAAGTTTGCGATGCCATTGGTAAATTTCGGCATTAAAAGTGGTTTCCTTTTGTAATGGGAAATCGTTTTCATTTTTTCTGTCTGTTAAGTGGTACAAACCATTAATCTTTTTTGCTGTTAGTTCAATTTTATTTGTTTTAGAATCTCTGACAGTAGCTAAATCTTCTTTAAATAATACTGTCTTCCCTTTCTCTGTTATTTTTGAAACAGATAATAGATTCATGGCAAGATTTGGAACATACAACGAATCTTCTAGTTTGACATTTATGCCATCCACTTTGATTTTAACATCTCCTCTACCTTCAATTTTAGCGCTACTATCTTGTGCTGCTAATTTTATTGTCCCATCATATTTTTTTATCGAAGAGAAATCATTTAAATTATTGCACATGTGTGATGTGCATCCACTGTCAATACACCATTGTTTTCTTTTTTTATTTAATTCCGTTGCTAAACACATGTTTATCGCTGTGTTAGATGTTTCCTGTCTTTTAGCATTCCGGAAATAACAATTTTGTGTTTTATGGCCCTTCTTCTTACAGATTTGACAAAAAACTTGTTTCTCTTTATAAGTTATTTTATTATTTTTTGTAAACATTGCATTGGTTTCCAATTTAGTATCTTCGGTATAAATACGAGCTTCTGTTTCTTCTAAAATTTTTATTTTTAGCTCCTCCGGTGAAGGCAACGTGTCTCGTGATTCTATAGCAATGCGGAAATTTTCAAATTTTGATGATAAGGAGTAAAGCATAATTATGGATAAAAGATCTTTATTTATGTCAACATCCATGTTATGAAGTTTGTCTACGGTGTCCATTAAATTATCCAAGTGCTCTCTCAAATCATCGCCTTCCTTATACTTCAGTACAATTAGTTTTTTAAGTAGTGAAGCTTTCCTGGTGGGTCGCTTACTTTCATAGGTATCCTCAAGCTTTTTCCATATATCATAAGCAGTTTTACAATTTTTAACATTTTTTATTTCTTGAGATGATATAATTAAAATAAGTTCTGACCTGGCAAGAAGTTCACCCTCATCGTACTGTGTATCACTATTAGAATCTTCTTTTGTGGTTGACTTAGGTTTACTTACATATTTCCACAAGCCAGCTTTAATCAGTACTGCTTGAGCCTGAATTTTCCACGTGTCATAATTGTTTTTATTTAGTGATTCAATGCGATACGATGTACCAGCCATTTCAGTAGTGTTTATTTTTTACTCAGTTACTATTATGTCCTGGGCCCATAACCTGTTGGTTTTTATTAACTGAATATAATAAATTAAATACAATATTAATTTATTTACGATCACAATGTTTTTCTTTTGACAATAGAAATTATGACAGAACATTTGAAAAATGTTCTTTATAAAAATATTGTTGAATTTCGTGTCCAAAGAGTTTCACATCTTCAAACTCTTTTCAACACGATGACTGGTCGATGACGGTCTTGCGGCTGGTATTAAATTCTAATATTTAAATGCATCATTTCCATCATGGTTCTGATCACTTTCGCCGATTGCCTGCATTATTAGGTACCTATATAATGTAAGTGGATGCTCCTGTTTCACCGTTTCTATTCTGATTCTAAAATTAAGTATTATGCTAGAGTATTATTATGTACAGTAAATATATACAAGTGATATAGAAGGTGTAACAGTTGCAGCACCTTACAAAATGTAAATTATGTGTATTATGCAAAAACTGGCGATGACAAAGAGTGACCTTGAGTTTTATTGCCCGTTCTTTCTCATGGTTCTATGCCATTACTTTGCGAACGTGGCAGTAAATGTAGTCTTTAAGTAATTATTTTATAAATTTATTATTTTGACGTTCATAAGCCTCACATTGTGACCCAAATGAATAAATGATTTTGACTTTGACCTTATGACAAAAAAAATATGAAAAAGACAGGTGATTAAAGATTGATTAGTGTTAGTTATTTAATCATGTCAAAATTTCTCAGACTAATTTAATATTTAAAATAATGCCGTTGCCAAGTTAACACTCACAGAATGTTGATATGTCATTCATAAGTTTTAATAAAAGCTTTTGTCATAATAAAATAAAACACAAGCTTTACAACAGAAGAAGAAGAATCAGCTTAAGTTTTTAATTAACATGTAGGCAGTAGCACGTTATACAATTACAACAACAAACTATGGGTTCATGATGTTTAAAATAATTTAAATTGGTTTTCATAACCACACAGTTTTCAAATTGTTCATCAGTCAATCTATGTGATTTTGGTAGACTAGTCATTGTTGCATATGAAAACATCCTTTCTACAGATCCAGAAGATGGCATTGATGTATTGTTCTCCAATAAAAAATATTTTTAAATGAAAAAAACCAACTTCAAAAAACACTAAGGAACTAAAAAACAAAAAATATTTGGTTTTGGAGCAAACATTTTTGGACTCGGTGCCAAGCCAAATATTTCTGATCTGACTATAAAACCTCTACACATTTTTATATAACTTTCATTGTTGATAGAATAGGTAGTTTGTAATTTAGTAGTAGTGTTATTTAAAAATATTTTTTATTTTTTGCTTTTTTGTGGTATACTAAAAAAAATTGTAAAAGGGGGTAAGTAGGTACAAACGATAGTGTAGGTGGTATATGATGGGGAGCCCTTCCTTACGTGCCTCAATTCTGAAATGTACACCTCTACCTTTCTGGCAATTTCAAGTATTCTTTTTGTTTTCAACTAACTAGCCTAAACACGTTCGTTTCAGTTCCATCATCAGATCCCGGAAATCATCCAATACCAAAGACAAAACAAACGAGCCTAAACACGATGATATTGCGTTATTGTATTACAAAGATCCCATGGCCACCTTCCTCCTCCATCATCAGAGTTTGGTAAACATTCAGCACTAAAGTCCATGTAAAGACGAATCAAACGAGCCCAAACTGAATGGGATTGCGTCTTTGTATTACAAAGATGCCATGGCCACCTTCCTGCTCCATCATCAGACCCTGGAAAACATCCAATACCAAAGTCCATGTAAAGACCAACCAAACGACCCTAAACTCGATGAGATTGGGTTACCTCCCAGCTCTATCATTAGACCATGGCAATCATCCAGCAACAAAGTCTATGTAAAGACGACTCAAACGAGCCCAAACTCGATGAGATTGCGTAATTGTATTACAAATATCCCATGGCTACCTTCCTGCTCCATCATCAGAGTTTGGTAAACATTCAGCACTAAAGTACATGTAAAGACGGATCAAACGAACACAAACTCAATGGGATTGCGTCTTTGTATTACAAACATCCCATGGCCACCTTCCTGATCCATCATCAGACCCTGCAAAACATCCAGTACCAAAGTCCATGTAAAGACGAATCAAACGACCTTAAACTCGATGAGATTGGGTTATAGTATCACAAAGATCTCATGGTTACCTTCCAACTCTATCATCAGACCATGAAAATCATCTAGCATCAAAGTCCATGTAAAGACGACTCAAACGAGCCCAAACTCGACGGCATTGGGTTGTTACCGTCAAATCGCTTCAAGTGTGCTTATAAAATTTGAAAAGTTCCTTCGATTTCTCAGGATTCCATGATAAGATCCTAACCTGATGATCATGGGACCAACTAGGAGGTATACTCTTTCAATCAAAACAAGAATTTTCGAAATCGGTTCAGGCGTCTTAGAGAAATTGGGGAACATACATAAAAAAAAGATTTCGACGAATTGTAAACCTCTTCCTTTTTTTGAAGTCGGTTAAAAAGATTTTTGTTTTTAACGAGTAACGGTGTAAAAGGTCTTTACCTTCTTCCGAAAAGAAATTCGTCATTAAAATATCAGCTTTTCTTTTAGGAGTAGACTGGGTAGTAATATCATTAATTTCACTCCAAGAGTCTGAATTAAAATAAATAACTCGTAATTTTTGTGTTTGATTTGTTTTGAATGGGTCCATATTGGCTCACCTAAAGTTCTTTACCCGAAATAGTTCTTCCTAACGATTTGTAATCCGAATGATCTAAAGTTTTCATTCATACTATTTGTAGTGCAACCGGCGATGTTCATAACACTCAAGTTTCCGAAAATTGTAATTAATAATATCATTAATGTATTGATATCTCGTAAGGCCCAAGTGAAAAAACCTATGTAACTAATTACTACCCATTGTCCTTATGTGATGACATAATCCCCATACCAGCTGCAGCCCAGAACAACAATTTTGTGAAAAAGTGAAAATAAAGTGAAAAAAAGCACATGGGCTATTTTTTACACTAAGAATATAAGGTAAGGCATATGTTCCTGCAAAGAAAACACAGTTTTATTTTGTTCTCATATGATCACATTGGGTTGTAGTTGCAAAATCTGTTATATTATTTTTGTGATCATATAATCACATTGGGTCTATGTTAGTGTACTACTCTGAGGAATGATATTCTAATGAGACATTAAATTATATCTCAAATAAGTCTTTATTACTATTGTAAACTCATCTGGTCTATTCTTGATACTTTGAAACGCTGCCAAGTCGACTGGCGATACAAAGAAGTGATGAGATGTCTATATGAGGCACTGGGCGATGTGAAATAACCGAAACTGTTTACCAAGGCGCTGGTGGATATGTTCAGGATGCTGGACTGGATAGATCATGGTATCAATATAAACGGCAAACACGTCTCCCACCTACGATTCGTAGACGACATCGTAATCATGGCAGACACGTTGCAGGAATGACAACAAATGCTGGACAATTTGGCTACATCGTCTCAGCGGATTGGAAAGCAGAAAAGACAAAAAAAAATGATTAACGAGCATGTTGAACCGGAACCAGTCGCCGTAAATTGAGCCTCCATCGAGGTCGAGGCTGTTCCCGAAAATATTTACCTAGGACACCCAATTAGGTAGAAACAACTGCGATAAGGAAGTCAAGAGACGGATTCATCGTCGGGTCGGTCCTCAAACCTTGAAGACAGAGTCTTCGAGGTTTGAGAATCGGTGACGAGTCATCAGTGCGTTCTATTCCTATTACGGGGCCGAGACGTGACCACTCACTGTTCGACTTGTCCACCAATTCAAGGTTGCTCAGCGAGCTACGGAAAGAGCTATGCTCGTAGTTTCTCTTAGGGATCGAATCCGGTACGCAATTATTCGACAGAGAACTAACGTAACCGACTTAGCGAATAAGCAAGCTATAGTGGCAATGGGTAGGTCATATTATTATATGCCGCGGAACAGATGGCTGCTGGAGCAATTTGGCTGGAGAAAAGGTTGTTGTGTGGCGACCGCGTCTCGGCTAGCGAAGGACGTCCTGTAGCCAGGTGCGGCGAAGATATTCGGAACGCCGTGGGCAGGGATTAAAAGAGGAAAGCTGAAGACTGATTCAGATCCATTTGTGTGATGGCCCGATTCCGCAGTGAAAGCAGGATCATCAAAGTCTTCATTGCGGGGAATGTAGTTTTCTCAATCAGACTGCGATAAATAGTCTATGACAGCATTTCACTGGTGGGTCGCGAGCAAATATTTGCGTGCGTCCTATGTATGGCGATTGCGATTCTAATTTGGCTAAATACTCGTACTACGCGTTAAGTGGTGCGCTACTTGCCACAATAGAATCTGAGCATTATAACAAGATCCTCCTTTTTTCTAAGACAGCTAAGATGTGGGTCACAATATTGGATTTTTTATTTGGTGGGTCACTCATACAACTTTGGGAACCACTGTTCTATGATAATTTTCTCTCGAAGGGTTGCGAAAAGGAGAATTAAGAATTATTATACACAATATAAAACAAAATTATAAGGTGAATTACGTTCGAATGTGATCAGTTGACGACAAACAAAATGGAACTAAAATCAGAAGTAAAACTCATTGTGATCAGATAATCACATAAAAATTTAATGAAAATTTTCTCCACTAGTAACTTGTGTTTTTAATCGAATATTATTTGTAACTTACACGACAACATCTTATTTTTTTAATAAAAGTTATAAATTAACAATCACTGAAGAGATTCATACGATAATAAGCAATTAAACATACCTTGATTGCGTCGACCCACCATGATGGTTAACTCTGAGTGAATAATAATCTGACTCGTTATTGGTTCATTGATTAAACCGCTAAATCTGCCAAGAACATCTAATAGCCAATGACGTGCAAGAAAAATGAAGAAGCCTAACCCCGCAAATTTTGAAATATGTTCGTAAATTCAATATGTCATCGGGTGAGGTCATTGGTTGCGAATTTCAGATTGACATAAAAAGGCCTGGGTTGTAAGCACTACTTCGTTTATGTCATCACATGAGGCCACTGGGTCTTACGAGGTTAAAGTCCTAATGTCCTATCATAAAGCTTTTATCCCTAAACATAATTACCATATTATATTCACTCATACTCTGAAAGAAACATTTACCAAGTGTAATAAAAAATATATGACACTTTTACCGAGCACTTTTAGCCTTATATTTAGGTGTTTTATATGATATAATCGAGAAAATAAACTATTTGCAAAAATATCACTTATTTGGCTAAATTTGTCTAAAGTCCAACTGAGATTCATAAAACTCGACTCATTTACGGTTATGTTTATTATTGCCTGGGAGTTTATACCGCAGTTTTAACCGTTCCTAAACCAATAACTATAGGACCGATTCGGTTCTGGCACTTCAACGGCCGCTGCCGCGGCACGCTCGCTCCGCTCAATCGGCTCGTGCGTTGTGGTCACAGTTCTAACCTAACCTAAACCAATAAATATTAATACAACCGATTCGTTTCTGGAACTTTACCATTGTACTATTGTGTATTTGTACCATGGTACTATTATTCTTATATATTATACATGTTATGTGAAAATAAAGTTACGCAAAATTAATGTATATAATACTGATTATTATGAATAAAAAGAAATCTAAACATTTATTTATTTATTTAATAATAGGCACAACTACAGAAAACAAATTACAAGATTGAATAGTTATAGTAATTAGATAGTATACATATAAATTTGAAATCCGATTACGGTTGAGCACATCATTTGTAGTTAAGATGGTAAGTAAGTAAGGGCTAACAAGGATAGAAGAATAATGAATAGTCGAATACATTGTGTCAATAAATGAGATTATACAAATAAAATTAAATTAAGATTAAATATAAGGGTAAACAAATTTGAATAAATATTAAATAAGTTTAAATAAACCAAAACAAAATTGAGAGAATTAAAATAAAATTAAACAAATTGAAACAAAATTACACAAATTGAAATAAAATTAAACAAACTGAAATAAAATTAAACAAATTGGAATAAAATTAAACAAATTGGTATAAAATTAAGCAAATTGAAATAAAATTAAGCAAATTGAAATACAATTAAGCAAATTGAAATAACATAAAAGATATGACTTTGAATAATAGTGTAAGAGATGGTTATGTTGAGAAAATATAGGAAACCAAATAAAAGTATAATAGATGCTTATTGCTACTGACATTAAGAAGTTTAATGCTTAGGAATTATGAACATTAGAGACAGAGTAGTTAGGAATTGTGATTGTTAGGATGAAAAATGTTAGGAAGAACATTTTCGGATTCCCAATTATCGGAGTTGAAAATTTAGGTGAACTTTATGCATGCTAAAGTTTTAGTTTTCTTGCTTGATTTCTAAGCAAATTGCTAATTTGAACATGTTTTTTGTACTTTCAACTTTTACAGTAGTAGCAGTTATAATGGAAAATTCTATCAATCAACTTATGAGTGATGAGTATGACTGATGAATAATAATTATGACTAAATCAGTTGTGACTAAATTAGTCATGCATGCATGACTAATCAATTGATTGAAAAAATTCGTTGATTGATCCAACACTGTGTAAATGGAACATGACAAAAGGGAAGACCTAGACGGACATTCTTTAACCAGATTGGAGATATCCTAAAGTAAGGACAGGTCAGAAGTACCCTAAACAAATGTTCAATATGTCACTAATTTATTAGAACCATGCCGAAGTTCAAAAGCGGCACGAAAGTTTTAAAAGGACAAAACATATTAACTTTTCCAAGACAAGAACAAGAGAAAAAAAAGTGTCATCTCATAGTGATGTGTCAACTCGAGTTACAATAGACAAAATAAACTGTTACTAAACTGATATTCTCAATTCAACCATTATAGACAATATTTCTATTTCAAACATGAACTTAAGTTAATTTTCTTACGAAACTGGTAGCCAATGTCACTTTACTTAGACGGTCATAAGTAATCTTCTTTGTCGGTCTTCTTCTTTCGTGTCAACGACGAGTGTCAAGTTTCAATGTATTAAATCTTGTTCGGCCAATATGCAGCCACCCTTACTGCATTTAGAAACCTACTATCTTCAGTCTGTATTCTTTGTGTTTAAGAACACAGTAGCAGCTAAATGAGAATTTATAATATCTAACCTGGCATGTTTCTGGTTGGTACAGCATCTTTGCTGAGTCGATTATTCCGGCAGCAATATTTTTGTTCGAAGTGTACTTGACATACACGGCGGTATTTGAAAATATGTTCATTTCCAAGTTGCAATATGTCACCACCAACTAAATAGACCCACATGTTAAATAACTTCTTAGCCTTATTTGGGTTAGGGAATTTATGCAAATTCACATTGGAATCTGAAATAATCGAGTAAGTAATCAGTGGAGTTGAAAGTCAAAATCTGAAATTTACAGGTAGGAGACTCTGCCTGTAAGGCAGTCTTATGGATCAGCCCGCTTTTTCACAAACGCACGGTCCGAGATTTCGATTCGGAAATTCTGTCTATATTTGTTTTGCAATTGCAAGCGAACGATAGATAGATAGAATTGCTGATCTCGGATCGAGCGGTTGTGAATACGGGGTCTGAACTGCATGTCAGCCAACAAAATACGAAGCTTTGGCCCAGCGGCATTATATGAAACCCTTACCTAAGCTGTTCAAGCATCCGGGGACGCAACACCGTCTGTTAGACATGATAATGGAAAGATATCAATGTCACAAACACAAAAATTCCGGCACCAAACGGGTCGTCAGTCCTGTCTCAAAACTTGATTTTAACAATCAACACAAGCCCAAAATCAACACGGCCGGAGGAAACGAAGTTCGACTCAACGAACTTAGGTGGAAAAAGCACTTTAGGACGGTTCAAATCTAGAAAAACACGTAAAAACAAGCAAGACGCGGAAAATGCGTAAAGGAAACCCAGCAGCCAAGTTTGTTTTGTTTGACGTTTGATATTTGTTTTAGTGTTGCTGTTGCATACAAAAAACAATTTTATATAATTATAATACTTAATATTATAATGAGCTTCTAAATAATATTTTGTCGTTTTCTCGTTGCATCGTTTTTATTATATTTTATCGAAGGCATACTACTCATGGAAATTGAGCCAAGACTGGTCACACCAAAGCGTGACTGTTTGCACGCCATCTTGCGTACCTAGTAGAACAAAGAAACTGGATATCACAAATCTTGTAATACTGCCATCTCTTGGCAGGTTTTATAAAAACAGCACAATATAATGTAGTTTCATGTGCAAGCTGGCAATACTTCTAAGTGTCCAATCTTATTTTACATACTTATAAGAGAATGATTACCCGTTTCCCATTACTAAGACCCAAGTTCACCGACAATTATATAACCGGCGATTGCAAAAACAACCGTTAAAAGTTAATCATCAAGATAAACAGAGATCGTTTTTATACTGTTCACCAGTGCCTGCCGTGTGCGTCAGAATGGCTGGTTGCCTACCTCATTTAGCATCGAGACAGTGATTAAAAATTGCTACCTAATTGCTACTATTTGCTACCTACAATGAAATAATTGCTACCTCATTAATTTTGAAAATATAAAGAATAACAATGTCACCAGCCATTCTGACGTCAGAATGGCTGGTCAGCGCTTAGTTTGAGTAAACTAAACAGAGTTGAGCTATTATTTTTGCTTCAATAATTGCTACCTAATTGCTACCTACTCATCTATCAATTTCAGCCTTATAACTATATCAGTTGCAAAGTTATGATTATTTGCAACTTACGTGTGGTTTGCTACGGTTGGCAAAAAAAAAAAAATTACAAACACTTATTAATTTATTACAGAACTAAGCAAGTTAATCATAACCACAACACTTAAATATTGGCTCAAAACATTGCATAGAGCTTTATGTGCACCAAATAAAAAGTTGAAAGATAACTTGAAAGTATGAAAGTCAAAAAATATACTTATAATACAAAATACAATTAATATTAGTTTCGCTTATTAGTATATATTAACCCTTAATCAAATATTGGGAAATTATTTCCCACTTGACACTACCGTAAAATTTCTGTTTTATTTCTTTATTGGTAACTCTAAGGGTTGAGCTACATCTGTCAGCACGGAATCGCATTTGTTCCGCCTGTGCTTCAGCACGCTATAGCGTGCTGACGTGTGCTGCAGCACTCTATAGCGTGCGAACGTATTTGTGTGCTGCGGAATGCAAACGCACGCGTCAGCGTGCTATAGCGTGCTGAAGCATTCCGCCGCGTTCTTTTGACATTTGTTTTGGTCACAGTATAGTTTCAAGTTCGAAATGGATAGCACAGCTGAAGAGAGACAGTAGTAATAGCGTACATTTTGCAAGAAATGCAAAATAACAAGAGTAAAAACAAAAGAATTCGAAAAATTTATAGGAATCGGCACTAGCACACGGCAGCTCACCGCCGCGCGCGATAGCGTGCGTCAGCGCGCGTTCGCACGCGATCGGCGGCGAAAGGATGCTAAAGCATGCGTCAGCGTTCCGTCGCCTCTCAGCATGCTATAGCATCTTTTCCGTGTTGCCGATCGCCTTTTCGATTCCGCGGCGTGCTGAAGCGCTCCCTCCATAGATATATTAATTATAGTAGATATGCCCTTTAGACGAAAATGTATTGGAAACCTGTGTCGCCAGTTTGCCCCTACCACACGGCTACTACTACACATACACTTTAGTAAAATCAATAGAAACGCAGTCGCGCACACACACGCATTTTTTAAATCAGAACGTGCAAAAAAATCAATTATAGACTTTAGCCTGTCAAACATAGCGTTTATTTACCATGCGCCGTCAAACTTACTCACACAAGAACATTTAACGCTATCACGTTAGTAGATCTGCACAAGCACATCACTAAATCGCTCACGCGTCGACCTGCCGCTTCGAGTAGCAGTGGCCGGTCTACGCGATGTATTCATTGGCTAGTCGCACGCGACGTTCGCAGTGAACGAAATACATTGCGCAATCGCCTACGGAGTACTAGATGTCCACGTATTGCCAGCAATGTATATTTTTTTTATTTGCTTGCGATAGTATCATTTTTGTCTACAAACTACATAATACTATTGTAATAACTACAATTATTACAAATATCATTTGTATTTTAAGGTTTTTGGACTTACCGGTGAAAAGAAATCCCTTCTCGAGCCACATTACATGCCTGGCTTCTTTTTCTACACGTTATAACAGCGCAAGATGGCATAATTATTTTTTTTCTCGAAGCTACGTACGCTGTCCCAATATGAGCGCGATTGTTGACCGGTCAAACAAATTTTGTCGAAATATGAGCGTTTGCTCACACGCACGGCGCGCCTGCCACGCTCACAAGGCCATTCTACTCCTTTTAACTGTTCTGTGATTCCCTCTCTCTTTCTCGCTCTAGTAAATGACGGTCCTAAGTGTCAGAAAAGGATAGAATCATAGCAAAGTGCGATGCGGTGCTGATAGATGTAGCTCAACCCTAATCAGTACCTACCTCAGGAACAAAATAATTCTTCATAGTTTTTAAATATTTTTTATTTGCAACATTTTGTCTGAAGACGTGAAATGTCATCGTATGTCAATGTCAAAAACACAGTTTGAAATATTTTGCAAAAAAACCGGTTTGTTTGTTTTTCGTGTGAGCGTGTGGCCAACTCTGGTGTCGGAGTTTTCAGACCGCCCGAAGGCCTCCGACGTGGCCTAACGACCCTTATCCTTGGACAAGAACCGGGACCGACAGCTTTACGTGCCCTCCGAAGCACGGTAGCGCTCAGATGTAAATGCCACACACGGTCACCCATCCAAGTGGTAACCTGTGCAAGCGTTGCTTAACTTTGCCGATCTGTTACGAATGGCAAGCCAAGTCTCGCTACGAGCGCTACCTAAAAAAACCGGTTCTGGCGGCAGATTTAAAAGTTTATGAAGAATAAAAATCTGATAAGTGCATAAACACAATATTTTTGTAAACAAGACTTGTTTTCTGTATGCTTGTTACGGTTTTTCGCCTCGCATCATTGATATTTGTTGTATTTTCATAGGTTTAAATAAGATGGAAATAATTTCCCATTGTTTGTTCCTGCATTGAAAAAACACCAATTTCTGTATATAAAATAAATAATTTGTCTCTCATTTTTTTGTCTCTCATTTTTCACTCATGATGCATTGCTTGATTTTTTTAAATTTATTGTATAAGATAAAAAAAGAAACAAGCAAAGTTGGAGCAACTGACATGTATGTCTTGTAGTAAAAATATATCAAAATTTGAGTGCTGTTCCGGATAATGGGAAATAATTTCCCACTTAATTATATTTTGCTTTGAAATACCGGATACTGGGAAATAATTTCCCACCGCAAAACCCCCATTTCCCCCCTTTTTATAAAAAAAGGAGTTGTTTTTCGAAATCTATAGAACCCACTTACCTAAAAGCCGTGACGTGACCAGTTTTTAAATTACTCAAAAAAAAAGTTTGTTTGATTAAGGGTTAAACAATGCGGAATAATCTTAGTGACACTTTTTGTAACCTTACTACGCATGTCGTCGTAACACTACCCGCCGAAGGGTTATTCCTCTTGTCCCCCAGCTCTTTGGCCCCACTGGGGGGTCAAAAGGAATTTTTGTACTGTTGTCCCCCACTACAATTTAACGGGGCCAAACGGAATCATAATTTCCTGTCGGCCCCCAATAAAATATTATTTTAAATATCGTCTTGATATCGGTATTTGACGTTTATTAAATCATTTATTTTTTATGTTGTCATGACACTCATAAATATTCAATAGCGCCTTTAAACTGTATTACCTGCATCTAAAATGTCTCCAGCAGGTAGTAATCTATTGTTTACCCCTTCCCGTGACATAAAAGGTAAAGGGTGCATGTTATCAGTAGTACATACCGCGTCATGTCTGCAATCACACCAAGTTATAGCTCTGGTGCTAACGCTCTTGACATAATTAATAAACAGGAAAAAAAAAGCCCAGTAGCCCCTCGCGGGGCTGAATCTCTGGGGAACAAAAGGAAAAATCCTTCCCATTGTCCCCGCTGGGGGACAACAGGAAAAAAATTCTCATTGGCCCCCAGTGGGGCCGAAGGGCAGGGGGACAAGAGGAATAACCCAGAATTTCCACGTCTGTTATCACGTTAGGTCACTAAGATTATGCCGCATCGTTTAATATACTAATATTAATTATTTTTTGTATATTTTGTTGACTTTCATACTTAAACTCTGTGCATATGTTTTGAGCCAATATTTAGGTGTTGTCGTTATGATTAACTTGCTTTTAAGTAGGTAATAAAGTTCTGTAATAAATTAATAAGTGTTAGTAATTTTTTTTGCCAACCGTAGCAAACCACACGTAAGTTGCAAATAATCATAATTTTTCAACTGATATAGTTATAAGGCTGAAATTGATAGATGAGTAGGTAGCAATTAGGTAGCAATTATTGAAGCAAAAATAATAGCTCAACTCTGTTTAGTTTACTCAAACTAAGTGCTGACCAGCCATTCTGACGTCAGAATGGCTGGTGACATTGTTATTCCTTATATTTTCAAAATTAATGAGGTAGCAATTATTTCATTGTAGGTAGCAAATAGTAGCAATTAGGTAGCAATTTTTAATCACTGTCTCGATGCTAAATGGGATAGGCAACCAGCCATTCTGACGCACACGTTTGGGTGCCGGTTAGAAAACCGAACGTTTTGAAATGAGTGAGAAATGTAACATTGCCAAATGAAAATGTACCATTAAAACATCAAATGACGTTTACTTGTACAAGTCTTTTAAACAATCGTATAATATTATATTGCAGTCTAGTTCAGATGTTGCATTTTTCGTTACTTTTCTTTTTAGGAGTATCACCAGTTCACGACATCTTTTAGCAGGATTCATTTTATGACATTTGTCATTATTATTGTTGATTGTGTAGAAATGCCATAATCATTTCAAAAGAGGTTATAAAACGTGAAAAGTTATCGCTGAGCACATCAAACAGGCCTATGAAACTTCCCTACAATCCCGTAATTAAAAATTATACATACTGTTGCGAATGACGTTATTTGAGAATAACGCCATCTATCGGTGAATGGGAGAACTAGATGACATGAGATGTATCGGTTGTTTAAAGCTGTTTCATCTATCCTCTTATAGATGGCGTTGCTGTAAATAGAACAATTACATAAATCTAGAAACACGTTACACGTTACCAGAAACTTCGTGAATCGTCTCGAAAAGGCTAGCTGTTATGTGTTCCGGCCGGTATAAATACCGCGTAAACGCGCGAGTCAGACAGTTACAATTGAATATCGGAGCGACAATCATCAAGCGAAGGGAAGTAAGTCGGAAGTGTTTAGTGGAGTGAAGTGTTTTTAAATTGTGTTGTGATCAATAAAGTACAGTTTAGTGGCATTGTGTATATAATTTATCACCTAACCCCAGCTCGTAACAAATTGGTGTCAGAAGAAAGGGATAAATTATGCCGGTTATGCCGAAGGAAGAAATTGAGGGAGTGCGTACCAGGAACCAGCGCCAGCAAGACCTGGACCAGAGACGCTTCGGAGACGTTCCTTCTCCATCGCCTGGTGGAGCAGGTGACTCCGCGGCTGCAGTGGAGCCTGCAAGCTCCACACACTTTGTGACGGTGCCTGACATCGCGACTCTGATGGCGTTCATGCAGGAGCAGGCCCGCCGTCAGGAGGAGCAGGCTCGCCGTCAAGACGAGCACGCGCGCCGCCTGGAGGAACAGCTACAGCGCGACAAGGAGAAGCAGGCTCGTCGTCAAGAGGAGCAGGACCGCCGTCAAGAGGAGCACGCGCGCCACCTGGAGGAACAGCTACAGCGCGACAAGGAGGAGCAGGCTCGTCGTCAAGAGGAGCAGGACCGCCGTCAACAGGAGCAGGCTCGCCGTCAAGAGGAGCACGCGCGCCGCCTAGAGGTACAGCTGCAGCGTGACAAGGAGGAGCACGCCCGCCGTCTGGAGGAACAGCTGGTGCTCATGAAGGACGTCAGCGCCGCTGTAAGGAAGGACCGGAAGGCGGTCAAGGAAGAACTTCAGCAGCACGAGGCCCGTATCAGCGACGTAGAGATGCTCGTACACGACAAGCTCGAGACTCGCGTCGCCTCTATAGAGAAACGTGTGCATGACCACCACGAGACCTGTGTTGCTAAAGTGGAGTAGAAATTGCGTGGGCTGGAAGTGACATCAGCGGCTGTAGCGCCCACGCCCCGTGGGTTTAAGGTTCCACCATTTGATGGCTCGTCATCATGGTCGGCATACAAGATCCAGTTCGAGGCTGTGATGCGATCAAATGGGTGGAATAAAGAACAGGCCTTAACCGCCCTAACCTTGGGCCTTCGCGACCGGGCCTTGACAGTGTTGGAGGCACTCGGACAAGATGTCACCTACGAGAAGCTTCTGGAGGCGCTGGAGGCGAGGTACGGAGATGCGCACCTCGAACATGTGTATCGTGCTCAGCTGAAGGACAGGACGCAACGCACCGGAGAAACGCTGCAGCAGTGGGCTCTAGAGGTGGAAAAGCTGGTCAGGAAGGCATACCAGTCGTCGCCTGCGCTTATTGACGGGCACCTCGTACAGGCGTTTACGGATGGGATCCGGGATCTGGAGGTAAGAGCAGCAGTGAGGCTTGGGCACTTTAAAGACCTCAAGGACGCCTTGGCCCACGCTCTGGAGGTGGAAGCAGTGCGATGCGACGATCGAGGTCACCGCATCAGGGAAGTTGTGTCGTCACCTCGGTGCTACAACTGCGGGGAAAGAGGCCATATCCGCTTAAGCTGCCCAAAGCGTAGGCAGCCTGGTGAAACCCTGTTGACCCCCAAGGGGTCGCCTGATGTGCCTGCGAGGCAGCGACAGCAGGGAAACGAGTAGAAGCCAGGACTGCGGGGCGGGTGCAGGCTGGTAATGGAAGAGCCCCAAGTATCTCGATCTCGCAATCATGTGACGGGAACAGCCTGATCATCGAAGGCGAAATTAACAGAACACCGTGCAAGCTGACATTGGACATGGGTGCTTCTCGGACAGTCGTCGGTTTCCATCTGGCAAGACGGGTTCTTCGGGGCTGCTTCAGGAACAGTGAATGTGTGAATCTGAGAACAGCTACCGGTCAGCACATAACCGTCCGAGGTGAAATGGAGGTGGATCTGAAGCTAGGCAACAAAGTTTACCGTCACAAAGTCATCGTGGCCGATATAGTGGACGACTGCATCCTGGGCCTAGACTTCATGCGGGAGTATCGCTGCGAGATCGATGTTAACCAGGGAGTGTTGAAATGTGGCTCGGAAGAAGTCTTCATGGAAGGCGCAACTTCAGGAAAAGTGTACTGCCTGAAGAATGTCACGCTTCAACCGCGGTCGGAAACGGTTGTACCGGTTTGTTTACCCGGGAGTTCTGGTCGAGGGAACCGCTGCGTACTTATCGAAGGCCTAGAGAAAGAGGCATCGTGGAAGATTGCACGAACCTTGGTAAGGGGTACCAAAGTTTCATCAGTACGCGCACTAAATGCAAGTGACAAGGAAGTGTTGCTCAAAAAAGGGACGGAATTGGGCACCTATGAAGGAGCGGCTTGGATGCGTAGATGTCAGGAGCAACCTACCAGCGCCAAGGTTCAGGCTGCACGATTCGACGTGTCTTCACTTTTGGAGGACTGCCAAAGTACCCTGTCAGAAGAAGAGAAGACCAAGGCTAAGAAGATGTTGAACCGGTTCGCCGATATTTTCTCGACCAGTGATGCCGACATAGGGAAGACAGCACTAGTCCAGCACAAAATAAACACGGGAAGTGAAGCTCCAATTCGCCAGCGACCAAGACGTGTGCCAGTGGCACGGGAACGTGAAGTGGAAGCTATGATCGACGGTATGGTGAAGGAAGGCGTAATCGAGCCTTCGTCCAGCCCGTGGTGTTCTCCGGTGGTGCTAGTTAAGAAGAAAGATGGCAGCATGCGCTTCTGTGTAGACTACCGCCGATTAAATGACATCACGAAGAAGGACAGCTATCCGCTGCCAAGGATCGATGATGACACACTGGATACGCTGACGGGGATGAAGTGGTTTTCTACCTTAGACCTAAAAAGTGGCTACTGGCAGGTGGAAATAGATCCCCAAGACAAGGAGAAGACGGCATCCTCCACAGGCAAAGGATTATGGCAATTTAACGTCATGCCCTTTGGATTGTGCAACGCTCCGGCTACTTTTGAGAGACTGATGGAGCGAGTGCTCATGGAACTGATTGGAGACGCCTGCCTGGTCTACTTGGATGACATCATCATCGTGGGGCGCACCTTCCAGGATCACCTTCGAAACTTGGAGCAAGTGCTGTCAAAGATACGAGGAGCTAATTTGAAGCTGAGTCCGAAGAAATGCGCGTTATTCAGACGGCAAGTGAACTTTCTAGGACATGTGGTCGGAGAACGGTATTCAAATTGTCCCGGATAAGATCATTACCGTGAAGGAATGGCCAGTTCCAGAGAACAAAACGCAGGTCAGAGCATTCCTCGGATTATGCTCCTACTACCGACGGTTTGTGAAGAACTTTGCTGACATTGCTCCACCTCTTCATAAGCTCACCGAAGACAGAGTACAGTTTTGTTGGAATGAGAGCTGTGACGTTGCATTCCAGAAGCTCAAGGAACATCTGTGTACTGCACCTATTCTAGGCTACCCTGACAATGAGCATGAATTCATAGTTGACACAGATGCCAGTAACACCAGAACTGGCGGCGTGCTGTCACAGAGGAAGGGTGATCAAGAAGTTGTTATAGCATACTTCAGTAAGGCCTTATCCAAACCTGAAAGAAACTGCTGCGTCACCCGGCGGGAACTTTTGGCTGTAGTAAAGACATTGCAGCATTTCAACAAATATTTGTTGGGGCGTAAATTCCACCTGCGAACCGACCACGCTGCGCTGAAATGGCTACTTCAATTTAAGGACCCAGAAGGACAAGTAGCCAGATGGATTGAACTACTGCAAGAGTTTGATTTTGTAATACAACATCGCAGCGGCAAGTCCCATGGTAACGCAGATGCCCTGTCGCGTAGGCCGCGTCCCGACCAGTGCAAGCCAGAGTTGGGCAAAATGTAATCAAATTAATGATTACAGATTATGATTAGAATATGTAATCTTTAATCATGATTAAAGATTACAAAAAGTAATCAAAAAGTGATTAATGATTATTAATCCGTAATCGTAATCTTGATTACTACTTTTGATTACTATTTTTGATTGATAAAGGCGAAAACTGAAAAGAAATTTAAAATCAAAACAAATTATATAACAATAAATCATCTTTATTTTTTAATCAGTCTCATAAATTGCAATATTTGGATTAATTATTTCACGAAAATATGAACCTGATCTTTGTGATTTATGATCAGTGATCGGATAATCGGATGCATATTTACCTAAAGTTGAGGTGTTGGCTATTATGGAATGCACTTTTGAATCGAAAAATCCCGGGATTACGGAATTGACAAATTTCGTTTTTTTTTACTATACAATCAAATGGGGTGTGGTTATATTAACATATTTTAAGCTATTGGCTCATATGGAATACACTTTTATATCGAAAAAAATTCCGGGATTTCGGAATCAACAAATTCCGTTTTTTTTTCCAAAGAATCAAATCGGGTGTGGGTATATTTACTTATTGTAAGGTGCAAATATGGAATACATTTTTATATCGAAAAAGTCTCGGGATTTCGAAATCAACAAATTTAGTGTTTTTATTATAGAATCAAATCGGGTGTAGGTATATTTACTTCTTTAAATTTTGTACCAAAAAAAGCTCTAAAAATAATAAAATCCTCTTAATTTTCTTCAATTTTCAAAACATTTATCTCAATCGAATAATAAATAACAATTACAAAGAAAAACGATTCAATATCTTAATAATTATTAACTTAGAACAGCATCACCAACGAACTCCCCGCGCTCAACTGAGTCTGACTGACAGTATCATAAGTTGAAAGTTTAGGATACATATTATATATGTTTTTTTTTTAATTAACACCCACTGTTTACCATTCCTTTTACACTCAACATACTCATAAATTGATGGGGTGCTTAAAATTAACTTCAAGTAAATATACTTTAATAATTATGTAATCCCGGAGACCAGTTTGTTTTTTAAATTAAAACCACATGTTAAAGACGTCGTTTCCTCACCATGTTACAGAGTAGTTTCACATTCCCGAATTTTCTGGAATCCCGGGATTTGAAATTGTGAATTGTTGAAACCGCAAATTTTTCTTTTTTTTTGTTGACATGATACGCAAATTGCAACTTTTTTCGTAATGGTGGACTCAGTTTTACAATAAATAAAAAAAATACCGTCAAGGATGCATGGTAATATCTCTGCTGTACTGTTCTGTCCATTCTCTGAGTCAAAACTACTGGTATCACATGAAGATGAAAAAGAACTCGACGTTGACGCCATTGCACATGCGATAATGATAGATCTTCAACAAACTTGCACTCGTTATATATTTTATTTATTACGATAATAATAACGTTTGTCTCCTTGCACTCGATAAGTATGACTGCTGCGCATTGAACAAACTGACGCGTGATGCGACCGCGTGTTGACAAGAAGTACGCAGTGATTGGCTCGCCGGCGGTCATACGATACCCCGTCCTCCGCACTCCACAACGTTACCGACCTACATCTTGTCGTCATGCAATAAACTCCTAAATTTGAATTCAAGTCAATAATAATCATGTAATCTTGATTACTAACTACTGTAATCAAGATTAAAGATTACATGTGTAATCTTGATTATAAGTAACCATGATTATTTCAATCTGATTAAAAGTAATCATGATTATTTTTAATCAGATTATTAATCCGATTACAAAAGTAGTTGATTACGCCCAACTCTGGTGCAAGCACTGTACCCGACAGGAAGCAAAGCAGGCAGCATTAGTGAGGATGTTGAAGACAGATCTGAGCGAAGCTTTGCAGAGTGCTCAGCAAGACGACAAGGACATACAGCCGATTCTCGAATGGAAGAAATCAGACGCTCCTAGGCCCAAATGGAGTGATATCGCAGCAATGAGCCCTATCACCAAGAGTTATTGGGCACAGTGGGAAAGCTTGGTTGTCCAGGATGGAGTTCTGTGCCGCAAATGGGAAAACGCTCGCGGTAACCA
This sequence comes from Euclidia mi, assembly GCA_944739405.2. Taxonomy (NCBI): domain Eukaryota; kingdom Metazoa; phylum Arthropoda; class Insecta; order Lepidoptera; family Erebidae; genus Euclidia; species Euclidia mi. Next base: position 37,915,158 of record OX123205.2, on the reverse strand, counting down.
GTGCCATTTGCAAATGGTAGAGCCCTATCACCAAGAGTTATTGGGCACAGTGGGAAAGCTTGGTTGTCCAGGATGGAGTTCTGTGCTGCAAATAGGAAAACGCTCGCGGTAACCAGTGCCATTTGCAAATGGTAGTGCCCAAAACTAAGGTGCCGGAAGTCTTGCAGCTCTATCACAATGGTGCTTCAGGAGGTCACATGGGAGTTAAGAAGACGCTTACTAAGATCCGGGAGCGGTTTTATTGGCTCCACTGTCAGGATGACGTTGAGGATTGGTGCCGCAAATGCACAAGTTGTGCGGCTGTGAAGGGGCCACACACTCGTAGCAGAGGTGCATTGAAGGTGTACAATGTAGGAGCTCCATGGGAGCGCATAGCATTAGATGTCGCTGGACCATTTCCGGAGAGCCAGAACGGAAACAAATACTTCTTGGTTGTGATGGATTACTTCACGAAGTGGCCTGAAGTGTTTGCAATCCCAAATCAAGAAGCTACCACAGTGGCCGATAAGCTGGTGCATGAAGTCTTTTGTCGGTTCGGGGTGCCCTTGGAAATCCACAGCGATCAAGGACGGAATTTCGAATCTGAGGTGTTCAAAGAGACTTGTCGCGTGATGGGTGCACATAAAACCAGGACCACGGCTTATCATCCGCAATCACATGGCATGGTTGAGCGATTTAACCAATCCTAGGAAAGGTACCTGGCGAAGGTCGTGGACAACAAACAAAGAGATTGGGACAAGCACATCCAACCGTTTCTCCTGTCATATCGCAGTGCGGTTCACGAAAGCACAGGAATAACACCAGCATTTGCCAATTTTGGAAGAGAACTCCGTTTACCAGCAGACTTAATCACCGGTATTCCACCAGAATCTCAACGCAATATAACTGATTACGCGACTGAGCTACGCAACAAGATGAACGATGTATATGAGCACATCAGGGAGTCAGGACAACAGATGTCTGAAAAGAGGAAGACTCGCTACGACCGGAAGGCGAACAACAAAGGCTTCGATGAGGGGTCATTGGTGTGGCTTCATAACCCTGTACGAAGCAAAGGTAAATCGCCTAAGTTACAAGCCAGATGGGACGGGCCATATCGCATAATTACCAGGATGAACGACGTCACCTATCGGATCCAGAAGGGGTCGCGAGGTGCACCGAAGATAGTTCATGTGGACCGGTTGGCTCGTTACTATGGGTCCAACGATGTTCGAGACGAACACGTCTAAGAGGGAGGCAGTGTTGCGAATGACGTTATTTGAGAATAACGACATAGTTTAAAGCTGTTTCATCTATCCTCTAATAGATGGCGTTGCTGTAAATAGAACAATTACACAAATCTAGAAACACGTTACACGTTACCAGAAACTTCGTGAATCGTCTCGAAAAGGCTAGCTGTTATGTGTTCCGGCCGGTATAAATACCGCGTAAACGCGCGAGTCAGACAGTTACAATTGAATATCGGAGCGATAATCATCAAGCGAAGGGAAGTATGTCGGAAGTGTTTAGTGGAGTGGAAAAGTGTTTTTAATAAGTGTGTATAAATTGTGTTGTGATCAATAAAGTACAGTTTAGTGGCAGAGTGTATATAATTTATCACCGAACCCCAGCTCGTAACAATACCAACTAAAGCCATCTTAAGCCGGGGGAATGTCATTTTAGCTTACATACCTAGAAATATCTGTAGCGATAACTGAACGGTAATTTCGCCAACATCGATAAAATCTGCGTGGCGCAATGGAAGCGTACTGGGCCCACATCTTAGAAGTCCGAGGATCGAATCCACTCTTACCTAGAACTACTTTTTGTGATTTTTATATTTTTTTACTTTTATATTGCATATTTTACATAATAGTTGTCATTTACTTATTTATTAACATCGAAATTAAACATTTCTTTTATTTTGAAAAATGAATCCTCTACTAACGCCATCTATACGATCGGAATAAAAATAAAATTGATTTGTACGCCATCTAGAGTCGAGGATGCCTATTGAACTTCAATTTCGAACTGTGAGTGGCGTATCTATACCAGCAGTATAAGTGTATAATCTATGACATCAAACGAAAAAATGGCTGATAGGAACCGTACCAGCAATTTGAGCCTTAGGCCTCGCGCGCACTAGCGATTAAAGTTGGCCGATAGTTCAGTCGCAATCTTCAAGTGCGCGCACTGCCACATAACCCTGTACTGATCCGACTGACCGATTAAACTATCGGCCAACTTTAATCGCTAGTGCGCGCGAAGCCTTAACGAAAGAAATAATTATTTTTAGTGATTATATTCAACATCCATTATAAAATTAAATGCAGACATCATTTTGTCTTTATATGTTCTGTTGACAAATAAATTTAACTAGTAAACAAAATGTCACATTGCAGCGATAACCCATGTTTAAACGCGTTAAACATGGATGCGAGGCTTGGTTAAAATAACCGCCCGATTAAGCATTTCAACTGACGTATAAGGTATGGTGAAGATGAAAATTGAACTAAATAGTTGGTTACAAATTTAAACATCTGTTAAAGTGTTGGTGAACACCGGCCTATGATTGTCAAGCCTGGTAGTGTTTCTATCTATACAATAGATATACTGTCTTACTTATAAAAATCTATTTGAGTGTGACTTAGCCACCTCTCAGCTGAACAGCTCTCAAGCATTTAAACAATGCTCAAATTTTCTTTACTTATAAACATTGTTGACGTGACAACGTCTTATAAATTGGTTTGCTGGGTGACACTTCAAGAAACTGCGTTACGCTCCGCTCACGTTATGCGCTCACAATGAGAGCGAGTGAGAGGCACGCGTCCCGCCTAAGAGCGAGAGAGACAGACATAAAAAGTGAAAGGCACGCGTCTTTCATCCTTCTTCCTACTATACGAATGAATATTCACATTAAAATTATTTTACCACTCAAAGTCGTTGTCACGTAAAACTTTCGCCCGTATACCGACTTTACAGGCAACCAATTTTTTTGTTGTAGGGCGTATCTCAGACGACCTAGTGGTCAACGCCCAGTGAGTCGTCCTAGATATCGCTGGAATGACGAAGTCCTTAAAGACCTAGCAGGACTTTGTTAAATGGACTGGAAGGAGTGCATCCACAACAGAAAAAGATGGAGAGATCAGATCAGAGCCCAAGACTCACTTTGGGTCGCTGCACCACCACAAATGAATGAATGAATTACTTAATAAACATTGTTTAGCTGTTGCTCAGCTGAGTAACTGATAAAGAACGATACACATACACGGGCCACAGATTATAGCCAAAATAGTGAATTAAATAACGGAATTGAATGAACACGCTTGGTTATTTTGTTTAGCAATGATATGATACCATACCATAATTATATGTAACATTGTTTTGATTTAATGTTGTATGGTGCATAGGGTTTCCACCAAGAACTTAGGATCCCAAGCCAACCTCACCTGCAAGTGGTGCACCTGCCGATCAACGGACGAGGCTCTGGCAAACAAAATATCCCGATAAGCGGCAATAGGCTCGCCACCTATTACGTGGGATCAAAACACTGGCGAAAAGTGGGCGTTTAATATGCCTCTGCCTACCTCTTCGGGGAAGCAGGCGTGAGTCTATGTATGTATGTATGGTAGCACCATTCTGCATTCTATAACATAATTGCTTTACTTCTGAATGAGGGTAATGAAAGGCATAATTATTATTAGTTAGTATAGAGAAATAAATTAACTATTTAACAAACCTGGTAAATTTAATGTTGGAACAGCAATTTTGCTGATTTTGTTGTATCTACACAGATATTTTCCTTCAAAGTGGGAGTGACAAATGCGCCGGTATTTGTAAATCCGATTGTTATCCAGGGCTAGGATATCACCACCAACCGTAAATAGCCATGCATTAAACCGATTTCTGTCCTTTTCGGGGTTCGGAAAACCATGAAGGACCTGGTGCATACCTATAAAAAAGAAATAAATGGTTATGTGACTTAGGACTGGCTAAGATAATTTCATATGTAAATCCATGGCCTATCTATTCACTAAGCTCACAAACCTGTTTATGATGACAAACGAGTCATACTATAAAATACAACAACTAACATTATAAAGCCAAAGAGTTTGTTTGTTTGGTTATAGGAGCTAATCTCAGGAATAATAATAATAATAATAATATTCTACCACATTCACACAACACCATCTAGTCCCAAACTAAGCAGAAGCTTGTACTATGGGTACTAGATAATGGATAAACATACATATATATACTTTTTTTTTGTAAATACATACATATTATACATACGAACACCCAGACCAAGACAAACATCCATGTTCACGCACACAAATGTTTCACTTGAGCGGGAATCGAACCCGCGACCTTCGGCGTAGCAGTCGCTTACACTCCCGCGGCGCCAACCGGTCGTCGAATGACTGCTGGTACGATTTGTTTTTGTCGAGGAAGGCTATATTATATAGACTATAAAACATCACGATACTTTCAATAGGAGCGGGATGTTATAGGAAGGTAGGAAAGGAAAAAGTTTTAGAAACGGAGAAATTGATGGGAACGAACTCGCGCACAAAAGTATCGTAAGTATATAGGTAGCATATAAATACCTCCGCTTTCCCTACACCCAGGAACACAGCAATATTTGTCAGACGACATGTTATACACTCAAAAGGGTCCTTTCCCAACACTTGTGTAGCAAAATACAGCACAACAAAAGAGTCCTGTCTCAGTAATATAATGTTCGAAATCCAGGAACTGGAGTAACTCGCGATCACAGTAATACCACAATTAATTGTCAATTACAAATTATGGCACTCAAACAACGGATTTCAAAGAAAACAAAAAAGTTTCAGACGAACTTTTTCAGTCTAAGTCGAAGAAGTCTAAACCATGAAGTTATAGATAAACATGGAGACCGCACTCCGAATACCTACTTGAAGCTCGAATGATGTATCGCTATCTCGCTCACTGTGGTCATACCATCTCTTTTCAACCAACCACTGCCATATTGACAAGATTTACTTGACATATGGTGGCCAATGTTGCCACATTACCAAATCCTTAGGAAATGGGATTATAATTCACTGTCTCGCCAACCATGATTATAAGTGTTCGAGACCTACAATATTGGGAGTTTTAACAAGTGATTGGATTTCAACTCTTGATTTAAATACACATTAATTGACCGTGTAAACTTCTGATTTGCTTAATATGTCGGCTCTTTTTAAGAGCTTACTCGGAGATTTTAATAAGAAGATAGCAATACTAAATCCACGCTAAAATGAGAGGTCAGACCACAGAGAGTGAGATAGAGAAATGTAGGTATTTGACTCAAGGCTTTGTTCCAGCTGTGGCCTCCATGTTTACCTATACCTTCATGGTCTAAACGAAACGAAGTCAGAAACATGTTGACAGCTTTCAGAATTCAGAAACAGTTTGATTGACAGCCGGCTGCCGGGCCATAATTTGTTGCCATTGTAATTATTGCCAGATACGATCAATCAATTTATTATTGTGAAGATAGTGTTATGAAAATTACTTTAAAATTATTTATATTTGATTTAGAAGTACCTTACGCATTAAAAAATATTACAAATATTTAAAAACTTACTAAAATACTCCAATTCAAGAAGTTTATACGAAAATATAGAACATTTCGTACAGTGCTATCTATCAAAGCAAATAAACACTAAAACCGTGGTAGCGCTAGCGCCAGACCTGTCATCTGTAACGTCTAGTTGGAAATATACGCTCCAATATGTAAGGTCCCCATTTTTATGAAAATTATAATATCGATTGGAATTTAATAATTTGTAGTCGATTGACTCGTCCGAGTCACATCACTATCGAAATAATTCAAAATGGTGGTTGGTTAGAGCCACAGTATAAAGAAACATACAGTAGTTTGACGCCTTTGATCTCGTAGAAAAAGCCGACAACGTCTAGACAAGAGTAAGTAGGCTAGGGCTGCCACATGTCAACAATACCTACTTATTCAAACACCATCTATTTATTTTAGAAAAATATTACAATTGCTACGCTACATGAATAATATAGTGTTACGCCATCTATCGGTGAATGGGTGTACTAGAAGAGATTGAATGTGTCGGTGGGTTAAAGGTAATTCAGCTACTCTGTACTAGATGGCGTTGGACTATGTCGACTGTTCCCGACTTACTAGAATGTTTCGTCTGTAGTGAGAATGTTCGGGAATATGCCAGAAGGATCTCGTTGCCTGTCCAGCCGGTATAAATATGCGGCGGGCGAGCGAGTTCACACAGTAACAATTGAATATCGAAGCGAAATACAAGAAGCGAAGGAAGTAATTCGGAAGTGTTTAGTGTTGTTCTTATTAGTGAAGTGGAAAAGTGTGAAATAAGTGTGTTTTTACTGGTTGTGTAAATAAGTGTGTGTAGTGTTTGTGTATAAATAAAGTTCAGTTTAAGTGGCATAGTGAGTTATAATTTATCGTCGAACCCCAGCTCGTAACAAATTGGTGTCAGAAGTGGGATAAATTATGCCGGTTATGCCGAAGGAAGAAATTGAGGGAGTGCGTACCAGGAACCAGCGCCAGCAAGACCTGGACCAGAGACGCTTCGGAGACGTTCCTTCTCCATCGTCTGGTGGACCAGGCGACTCCGCGGCTGCAGTGGAGCCTGCAAGCGCACACTCCGTGGCGGTGCCCGACATCGCGGCTCTGATGGCGTTCATGCAGGAGCACGCGCGCCGCATGGAAGAACAGCGACAGCGCGACAAGGAGGAGCAGGCTCGCCGTGGAGAGGAGCAGGCTCGCCGTGAAGAGGAGCAGGCCCGCCGTCAAGAGGAGCACGCGCGCCGCCTGGAAGAACAGCTACAGCGCAACAAGGAGGAGCGGGCTCGCCGTCAAGAGGAGCAGGCCCGCCGTCAGGAGGAGCAGGCTCGCCACCTGGAGGAACAGCTACAGCGCGACAAGGAGGAGCAGGACCGCCGTCAACAGGAGCAGGCTCGCCGTCAAGAGGAGCACGCGCGCCGCCTAGAGGAGCAGCTGCCGCGCGACAAGGAGGAGCACGCGCGCCGCCTAGAGGAGCAGGTGGTGCTTATGAAGGACCTCAGCACCGCTTTAGGGAAGGACCTGAAGGCGGTCAAGGAGGAACTTCAGCAGCACGAGGCCCGTATCAGCGACATTGAGAAGCGTGTACACGACCAGCTCGAGACCCGTATTGCCAGATTGGAGAAGAAATTGCGTGGGCTTGAGACCAACGACGTTACACCTGCAGCTGTGGCGCCCTCGCCTCGTTGGTTTAAGGTTCCACCCTTTGATGGCTCGTCATCGTGGGTTGCATACAAGGTTCAGTTTGAGGCCGTAATGCGAGCGAATGGTTGGGACAAAGAACAGGCCTTCACCGCCCTAACCTTGGGCCTTCGTGATCAGGCCTTGACGGTGTTGGAGGCACTCGGGCAAGACGTCACCTACGAGAAGCTTCTGGAGGCGTTGAAGGCGAGGTACGGAGACGCGCTCGTCCGAGTCACATCACTATCGAAATAATTCAAAATGGTGGTTGGTTAGAGCCACAGTATAAAGAAACGTGTGTTTCGTGGTCAGGTGAAGGACAGGACACAACGCACCGGAGAAACTCTGCAGCAGTGGGCTCTAGAGGTAGAAAGGCTGGTCAGGAAGGCATACCAGTCGTCGCCTACGCTCATTGACGGGAACCTCGTACAAGCGTTTACGGATGGGATCCGGGACCTGGAAGTTAGAGCAGCGGTAAGACTTGGGCACTTCAAGTCCCTGAAGGCAGCCTTGGCCTACGCTCTGGAGGTGGAAGCAGCGCGTCACGAGGATCGACCTTACCGTATCAGGGAAGTTGTTTCTTCACCACGGTGCTACAACTGCGGGGAAAGAGGCCATATCCGCTTGAGCTGCCCAAAGCGTAAGCGGCACGTTGGTACCCTGTCTCCACCAAAGGGGTCACCTGACGTACCTGTCTGGCGGCAAGAGCAACGTAGCGCAGATGTTCTGACAGGTAGGGCTTACCCCGACCAACGCAAACACTGTGCAAGACAGGAAGCGAAGCCGGCAGCGCTAGTGAGAATGTTGAAGACGGATCTGAGCGACGGATGGGAAGGAGCTTTGCAGAGTGCTCAGCAAGAAGACAAGGACATACAGCCGATTCTCGAATGGAAGAAATCAGGCGCTCCTAGGCCCAAATGGAGTGATATCGCAGCAATGAGCCCTGTCACCAAAGGTTATTGGGCACAGTGGGAAAGCTTGGTTGTCCAGGATGGAGTTCTGTGCCGCAAATGGGAAAACGCTCGAGGTAACCAATGCCATCTGCAAATGGTAGTGCCCAAGACTAAGGTGCCGGAAGTACTGCGGCTCTATCACAATGGTGCTTCGTGAGGTCACATGGGTGTTAAGAAGACGCTTACTAAGGTCCGAGAGCGGTTTTATTGGCTCCACTGTCGGAACGACGTCGAGGATTGGTGCCGCAAATGCACAAGTTGTGCGGCTGTCAAGAGGCCACACACTCGTAGCAGAGGTGCATTGAAGGCGTACAATGTAGGAGCTCCAGGGGAATCTGGACAACAGATGTCTGAGAAGATGAAGACTCGCTACGACCGGAAGGCAAACAACAAAGGCTCCGATGAGGGATCATTGGTGTGGCTTCATAACCCAGTACGAAGCAACGGTAAATCGCCTAAGTTACAAGCCAGGTCGGACGGGCCATATCGCATAATTATCAGGATGAACGACGTCACCTATCGAATCCAGAAGGGGTCACGAGGTGCACCGAAGATAGTTCATGTGGACCGGTTGGCTCGTTACTATGGGTCCAACGATGTTCGAGACGAACACGTTTAAGAGGGGGGCAGTGTTACGCCATCTATCGGTGAATGGGTGTACTAGAAGAGATTGAATGTATCGGTGGGTTAAAGGTAATTCAGCTACTCTGTACTAGATGGCGTTGGACTATGTCGACTGTTCCCGACTTACTAGAATGTTTCGTTTGTAGTGAGAATGTTCGGGAATATGCCAGAAGGATCTCGTTGCCTGTCCGGCCGGTATAAATACGCAGCGGGCGAGCGAGTTCACACAGTAACAATTGAATATCGAAGCGAAATACAAGAAGCGAAGGAAGTAATTCGGAAGTGTTTAGTGTTATTCTTATTAGTGAAGTGGAAAAGTGTGAAATAAGTGTGTTTTTACTGGTTGTGTAAATAAGTGTGTGTAGTGTTTGTGTATAAATAAAGTTCAGTTTAAGTGGCATAGTGAGTTATAATTTATCGTCGAACCCCGGCTCGTAACAATAGTGTAAATCACTTATCTATACATATAAATAAAATTGGAGTGTCTGTTTGTAATATTTAAATAACCGCTTTTTACTAAATTCATATGGATGTATACACGGTACATACACCGAAATGACATTTTTTAAAATTTTTGTCTGTCTGTCTGTTTGGTCTCGCTAATCTCTGGAACGGCTGGACCTATTTTGAAGGGACCCTCACTTGCCTGGTGTACCAAGGAGTAACTTAGGCTAAAAATTAACCAGGTATGCGAAGAAGTTCCTTCAGGACGCGGGTGAAACCGTGGGAAACAGCTAGATTATATTACAATAATTAACGATAAATAATTATTATAAAACACGTTGCATGTTTCGTGCGGCGACAGATTTGCATCCAAAGTGTCAGTCAGCACCTATTTCATCCCGCAGGTGTCGTGGGAGGCGGTTAAGAATATAAAGCATTTTTCGTACAAACCAAGTTAAAATAAAGCGATTGACATAGCGGTGGTTTAATGGATGGGTAACCTTGGGATCAGCTTGCAGAGCCTATGTTATCGATATGAAGTATTTTGCAGATATTTTTCGTGCAAACTACGTTAAGGTAAAGCAATAGACATCACGGTCATTTTATGGATGGGAGACCGGGCTATGAGATTACGGAGAACATGTGTGGGGTTTATAAAAGGGGGCCAAAAATATGGTTATTTTTGAGCTAGGATGCGCCGTTACCAAGATACATAATAATATGTGATAGTTACTTACCTAATGCGAAGGTACTAGGTACTTATTGCATGAAATTAAAATCACACCAGAATCGAATATTACCTTACAACGCATATTTTCTTACGTCTGCATATGTTGTTTACGTACAATAATTGCTACTTTATTCTGTGATTTGGCCAGACATGAGATATGGTAAAAAGTAAGTAGATTAGTAGGATTGTGCACATTATTTTAAGTGGTTATAGGTACATACATTTCAAAATAATATAAATAATTATAATTAATGAAATTTTCTGTTTTGGTATAAGTAAATTGATGAAATCGCAGATTTTTTTAATCCTTATTTATTTAAATCTTTAAACAGCATAAAGAATTTCAATATCTCACAGCACAAGTCGTATGCACCATCTTAATTAATATTAATAAGCAAATAAATAAGTAACGAACAAAAAACAAGCACCTGCCAGCCCCCAAAAACATGTACCTAGTTAGGAACTAAGGCGATATACGTAACTAGGAACCTAGCTCTTCCCGCGTCTCACCTCTTGGCCCCCGCACGATTGACCCGTCTAGACGCGTTCGTCGAACGACTGCACAGTATAAAGACACATACAGTAGTTTGACGCCTTTGATCTCGTAGAAAAAGCCGACAGCGTAAAGTAATTAGTTATTCATACAGTTATTTATTTTAGATCAACATTGTAACGGCTATGTTACATGGATATTGAAATGTAAATCACTTATTTCAATAATCAACTCTTACAAAATGTAAATAATTCAATATAATAATCAACGAGTATAAAATATAAATGTATGATAATCGATTATAAATGGGCAATTGACAAAAATTTTCGGTTTTTTGATTTATTAGATTTAAGATTTCTGTTATTGAACCTAATTATATAAAAAATTCTCATCCTTATAAATAGTTTTAATAAAAATTCTAATGGGAAACATGCACATGGTTTGGTGCTGAATTCTATTAAGCTCAAATGTTCAAACAATTTCAACCCAATGTTATTTCCTGCAAAAGAAGTAAAATTTGACATAAATTCTGTTTCCAAACTATGAATATAATCTACAAAATCATCTGGAGGGACTTGCATTCCACCAAACGGATCACGGCTAGTGTTGTAGGCTCTTAAATGGATGTATAAATTTTTTTCGTTCACTTCGTCAGCACATGACGAAGCGTAATTAACTATTGATAGGCAGTCACGCTTGTGTCTTTATACACACCTTCGCAACAAATAAAAGTACACATATAGTAAAAGGCATTTTCTTCCGGTATGTCGTACTTTTTTATAAAACTCTTATTAGATTGAACTCGAGATGGGCTTTGGACAGAAATTTTAAGTATAGATGTATTTTTGCTAAATTCTGAAAATTGTGTAAGTATGCTGTCGAAATCTTCGGTAAAATTCGTAGCGTCTGATAAATTTAGAATCTGACATAGAAATTTTTTTCGGAATGCTCGAGTGAATTGTAAACAAGTGGGTTCTCGACAATTTCCACCAGCTTGTCTCACAACCCCAAAGAAATTTTCCAGGCAATCATTGTTCATTAAGCGTGTGAATATATATTCGTACCCCTCGGATTTCATGTCGTTATATAATTGTCGAATGGAATTAATGGTTACATTGAAAGCATTTAGAAATTTAATTGTTTTCGTAACGTCACGACCTTTTCTTTTATTTTTGACTCTAATGATATTGAGCAGATGCTGACATCTATCTAGGAAATCTTTTTGAAAATTTGTACCATTATATTATGGTATATTATAGGATTTTGGTGAGTCAATGCTGCTAGAATTTAATAAATCAAAGAGGTTATTCATCGTTTCCACAAACCATATGGTACCATCAGCTATTTGAATACCCGAGGCTTTATAAGTTTTTAATGCTGCTGCTACCGAATTGCTGAAGATTTGAACAGCAAATCGCACCTTTTGTTTTTGAAAACTGTTTGGCTGTACGTGTGTATCCGTTATACGAGGTGCGGATCTCATATTCTTGATTTTATCTTGCTCGTACATGTTTACTATGTCCTCCCACTGAGCAATTTCACCATCAAACTCAAAATTATAATTTATTAAATTATTTCTAACACATTTCAATAAGTGAGGAACATCAAATATGTAGTACATTTTATGGCCATCAATATCGAAATACGAGGTGTCCTTGGTAATCCCTAATGTTTTTGACAGTGCTAAAAAATCTGAGCTTAAATCTGATACAAAAGCTCGTATATTAAATCCAAGCTGTAGAAGACGTTTCAGAGTATCGATTATCCATGTTTTTAATTGGTCATCTACTTTACTGCTGGATATGAAAGAAAAGCCTATAGGCTGTTTCCATTTTGATGTTATGCCTCGAAGCATTAAGGTAAATGCATACCCTGCTACTAGATGTTGCTGTTGCCCATTGATTTCATGTAAGCCAAAAATTTCATCAACCTTAGTATTGTAGAATAAGTTTAATTTTAAACTCATTTCATCCATGCAAAGCACACATTCTTTTTGAGACGATGACATATGCTTGATAGTAGCGTTTAAAACATCCCATATTTCTTGGTTAAGCTTAGTTTCTATAGGAAGGTACATGTTAGCTAAAGTTGACTTAGATGGTAAACAAATTGTTTTCGATAAAAACCGATAAGCCAGTGGGCTAGTGTAATACAAATTTAAACAAAATAATTTAAATTCACTGCTATATCTATTGTTCTTGCAATGTGGCTTTAGATATAGTTGCGCTTTTACAATAGCGCTTAACTTAGGCGTTAAAAAGCTGTCACATCCTTTTAAAAACTGATCCATTGTAACATCTTCACATTTTCGCTGACTTAATTGTAACCGCTTGCTTGTTTTGGTAAGTTTTTTTCTGAGTCTTGTTTTCCGTGGAGTATGATCAGTTAATTGTGCTGGCGTCTGAGAACTACGCTCTTTGCTTATATATTTTTTTATATCGGTATCTTCAGCATTTTGTGATGAAGAACATGCTGATTCATGGTATTTATGAGCTACCTGCGTAATATGGCGTTTATCAGGGAGATTTAGGGGCGGCACATACCTGACGGAAGATCCGTCGCGTTTTATCCGTCGCGTAACGCCAATACATACAAATGTATAGAAAAACGTTCAACCTTTCACACCTGACCGAAGATCCGTTAGTACGTCGAGCGTACTGACGGATTATCCGTCGACGTCGCGCGCACCACGCACCACGTGAATTTTGACCATTGAGTAAGGAATATACATGGAGAGGGCAAATAGTAGGTACATATAGAAAAATTACATTATACACATATATTATTATATTTTTTATTTTTATAGACTCACGCCTGTATCCCCGGAGGGGTAGGCAGAGGTGTAATATTACACCCACATTTCACCATGATTTTTTTTATACACATATATACGAAATCGACATAAAGCCACCAAACATAGTGTTGTCTCGTTTTGTCTTAGGGATATCTCTGTGAGAAAAAAAGAGATAGAGAAATGTCATTCGTGCCACTTTCGCCATATTTTTTGCCAAGGTTTGTGGTACATCTGCTGTGAAATCTAATAATAATTTTGTTTTTTGCATAAATATGTCTAAAAACCAGATGAATCAGTGCTTCAGGCTGTGTGTTTCATTACCGTATGTATGGTGCCATTCATGTCCAGTACTTTCTCAGCGACACAGTATCGATATTGGCTCTCAGAGAATATTTTGTTACATGTTTGATACAAGGGTCGTTCTTCACTTTGCCATGTTCGCCCACATTTGCATTATGAAATAAACTAATCTGGCAAAAGATTTAAACTAACTAAAGTAACTTACTATAAAAATGTATAGGTTTCCTCTGACCGGCTCCATATCGATATCGATTATATTCTGGAGTACAACCCAAATCGCAGTCATTTTAAATTGCCCAACATTTCTTAGGTATGCACGCTAGTTTCGTAGGTAGGCACGCTAAATTCGTAGGTATTGGACATGCCATATCCATGTCATTCCCAGATCGGTGATTTTGAGTGACGCGTAGTAGAGTAAGATTCCAGGGCCGCCAGACCTTACTTATTTTTTCAGAAACGAAATGTGTAGAATAATGTAGTGTTAGTATGTGCTATGAGTGTACGCATACTTGCTAGCCTGGATCGTGGGCCAATTTTTAGGTATGAGGTTCTAAAGGTCTACGGGAATTACTGCCGTCGTAATGAGTCTGGCAGAATTATTTATGATTTTAATAACATTTTATAAAAATACCTAAAAACCAGCACTGAGAATTTGTCTGAGTCTGAGTGTTCATTGTGTCCGTCAGTTGTATGTTTGTAAAGTCCCCCGCGATACAGGATTTATTCCTAGTGCGGGAGTTGTCTTATTAAACAAAAAAAAAAAACTAGAATATAAAACATGAAGAACACGATTTGTAACCAAAATCCTCTTTTACCAAAGATTCTACATTTACAGTTAATGCGACGTACAGGCGTAGAAGTTAAAACCATGAGAAAGAACAGGCAATAAATCTCACGGCTACGCCTTTTAATTTCCAAACTTTATATATTAAAATACTTACATAGAAAACATTTTGTGTCATGCGCTGCAACTGTAACCCCTTCTATATCATTTGTATAAATTTTCTTAAAAACCGTAACCAAATCGTATCATCGTCTTTTGATTTTGAACCTTCATACCTATATAGGAAATATATTCAAATAACGCTTGTTGGCTACTATAAAAATCTCTTAAGTCTGACATATTTTTAATAGTCAAACTCGAATTACAATATAAATAACTACCGGTCTTCAGTGACTACATAACATCAGGGAACACGAAAAATGATTAGGTAAAAGAATATGACAGTAAAATATTGAGCTGCCCTGAGTACGGCCCTGCACGAACAAACTTATATGTGTGCATAATAGCCACGCTTTTAGCAAATGTGTGCAGATACGCTCGACGCATTTTCCGTCAGGTGTGTTCCGACTCATTTGACGGAATATACGCGACCGAAGATACGTTCGACGGATCTTCCGTCAGATATGTTCCGCCCCTTAATATTACATTGTTTAAAATGTTGATTTTACTATCGGTCTGTGTTTCGATAGAGTCCTTAGTGGGCAAAAGTAAAGTTGGTGAAGCCGTTTTCTTCAGCACTTTTTTCAGCGTTTTCTTCGCATACATAGACCTTTCAAACTGCAGACTGCAACTGTATGTGTATTTTAAACTTTCCGGAGTCCTTTCAACCAAATCAGGTCTTCTACAAGCTTCTACCCATAATTTGCATCTGAAATTAGAATGCCCGGCATCTTATATTTGTATAAAAGGCTTGCATTTTTCGTAGTATTTGCTAGAGTAGTATTATGTACAGTAAATATACATATACAAGGATGTAGAAAGTGTAACAGTTTCAGCACCTTACAAAATGTAAATTATGTGTATTAAGGAAACCTGGTGATGAAAAAGAGTGACCGTGAGGTTTATTCTTTTTCATCACCAGTTCTTTCTCATGGTTTTACGCCCTTGCTTTGTGAACGTGGCCGTAAATGTAAATCTAGATTATTTAAGTAATAGTTTTATAAATTTATTATTTTGATGTTCATAAGCGTCACATTGTGATTTCGTGCAGTGACGACTTTGAATACGAAGTGCCACACTTTTAACCGTGTCGAGAAGACGACTAAGGATATCAAGCCTTTTTCATATTATCTAGGGCTATTTTCATGCAAACTTAGCAATAAAACAATTCACATAGCGGTCATTTTATGGATGAGTGCCCTGGGATCAGAAGGCCAATTCTCGTATTTTATCTGACATGGCCATAGTATTTTTAACGAAATGCGATTAGATTTTTAATTGACTCACAATTGGTATTCTGCTAATTTACTGTCATTATCATCTTCTTTGACATTCCTATACAGGTTGTTGATAGGCATTTGCAAAATATTTTCAAGGGTGAAAATACTATAACTGAATACAAATACATAAAATAAAAAACTGCTTGAGAGGTGTTAAGGGACTCCGGATGGAACGAAGTTCCTTTCGATTTTTTTTTCATTTTCGATTTAATTAGTGAAGGAATTGTAATAAAATTGTATTTTTAAAGTTATAATATTTTTTTTTATTATTAACAAATATAATGTAATATAAATTTAATCAGTAAGCTGAATTTTAATAATAATTGGTAATTTTACAAAAAATGTCCCGTTCGCCATCTTGGATCCCCAAATAAATGTTATTTACGTTATCAGAATGCATGATAGCCCCGAAAATTATACCTATATTCATTTTATTAAAATGTCCCGTCCATCATCTTAGATTCCCAAATAGATGTCATTTTCGTGATCAGAAAGCATGAAAACCCCAAAAATGATACCCATATTAATTTTATTAAAAATGTCCCTTCCGCCATCTTGGATTCCCAAATAGAGGTCATTTTCGTGACCAGAATCCATAAAAACCCCGAAAATGATACCCATATTAATTTTATTAAAAAATGTGCCGACCGCCATCTTGGATTCCCAATTAGAGGTCATTTCGTGACCAGAATCCATAAAAACCCCGAAAATAATATCCATATTAATTTTATTAAAAATGTCCCGTCCGCCATCTTGGATTCCCAAATAGATGTCATTTTCGTGACCAGAATCCATAATAACCCCGAAAATGATACCCATATTAATTTTATTAAAAATGTGCCGACCGCCATCTTGGATTCCCAAATAGAGGTTATTTTTGTGACCAGAATCCATAAAAACCCCGAAAATGATACCCATATTAATTTTATAAAAAATGTCCCGTCCGCCATCTTGGATTCCCAGATTTTTTATTATCTGTATTGCCAATATATGTAATCAATATCAAGCTTTTTGCAGATTTACTAAGGCCATTCTCGTAAATACTTAGTTAAGGTAAAGCAATTGACATCGCGGTCATTTTAGGGATGGGTGACCCTAGGATCAGCTTGCAGAGCCAATGTTATCAATATCAAGCTTTTTGCAGATTTACTAAGGCCATTCTCGTAAATACTTAGTTAAGGTAAAGCAAATGACATCGCGGTCGTTTAAGGGATGGGTGACCCTAGGATCAGCTTGCAGAGCCAATGTTATGAATATCAAGCTTTTTGCAGATTTACTAAGGCCATTCTCGTAAAAACTTAGTTAAGGTAAAACAATTGACATCGCGGTCGTTTTAGGGATGGGTGACCCTAGGATCAGCATGCAGAGCCAATGTTATCAATATCAAGCTTTCTGCGGATTTACTAAGGCCATTCTCGTAAAAATTTTGTTAAGGTAAAGCAATTGACATCGCGGTCATTTTAGGGATGGGTGAACCTGGGATCAACTTGCAGAGCCTACTAGCACAGCTACGTATGTTTGGGGTTACTTAGCGCACGGAACTAAAATCACACTTGAATCGAATATTGTCTTACGACGCAATTATTATCCTCTTACGGCCGCCATTTTGTTTACGTTGTTTATTGGATTATTTAGTAATAATATTGAAATGACTTTATTCTGTGTTTTGGCCAGCCATAAGAAAATATTAAAACGTTGGTAAGGTACCTACTCTTTAAGTTCACAATCCAAAAAAATGGTTATACCTACATTTCAAAATAATATTAATAAGGAATAAGAGTTTACCTTTCTTTGGCACGCAGAAATTGGTGAAATCGCAAATCCTTATTTATGCGAGATGACGATTCACAATTTGTCACAGCTCACCTTGCATTCACCATTTCAATTAATATTTATAAATAAATAAATAAGCAACGAACAAAAACAACCACGCGCCAGCCCCCAAATACTTGTAATTAGTTAGGAACTAAGGCGACATATGTAAGTAGGTACCGGTGTTCCCGCGTCTCACCTCTTGCCCCCCGCACGATTGACCCGTCTAGACGTGTTCGTCGAACGACTGTATGGATTTATTGACTGTGCTCCTAGAGTGACTTATATAAGGATTTCAATGTTCCTTTAGGTACTTTAAAGCTTAAATGATAGAATTTTCCAAGTAATGCTGTTTGTCACAAAAGTAATCTAAATGATGGGACATGATGATGACAATGATGGGTATTTTCATGCCTAAGTATTTAAAACAGTTTACTTTTTCAATAGGTTTACATTGACGGTTTGATAAATTATGAAAGCTTGAATGGTTGTGTGTATACAATACTGGTTCTACTGATGGTCGCAAATATATATAGTGTCTTATTAGCAGTTTGGTTTTCTCTGTCTTGATGACGATGCCGTTATCGTCGCATAGACCGACATCATTGAGACAGGATGAGATGCGGTCTTCTCGAAAGGACGGCCGAGGTGAGCAGCGATGCCGTCTTGAACGGGACGACAAAGAGCTGCCTCATGACCCCTCCAGAAGTTTTTGTCTCCAAGTACTCATGGATCTCAGAGTTGCGAGTGGGCCGGGCGGCGCCACTTGTAGTCCTGAGGATGTTATTTTGGGCTCTGAAGGCATTGGATGTTTGATTTGCAGCCTGAGGACCACAGTTGGAATCCATAATCGACGACCGGTTGGCGCAGCGGGAGTGTAAGCGACTGCTTACATTCCGTGCATGAACATGGATGTTTGTCTTGGTCTGGGTGATTCTATGTATAATATGTATGTATTTACAAAAAAAAGTATATATGTATGTTTATCCATTATCTAGTACCCATAGTACAAGCTCTGCTTAGTTTGGGACTAGATGGTGTTGTGTGAATGTGGTAGAATATTATTATTATAAGTCCATATGGGTTTTATAACTGAGCTGTAGACTGGGTTTGTCACTCAGGGACGGAGCGGATTGTTTACCGAGTAACCACACTAGGTTTTTAAAACGAAAGTTGACTTCGTTCCGTTTATGTTTTACATGCTCCTTCCAGGTCATACGTTGATCTAAGTGGAGGCCCGGGTGCTTCACACATGTAGATTGAGGTAGCGGTACTTGACCGGGATTTGCTGTTGGGCATAGTTTCTTTCGCGGCGTGAAAGTGATGTGGTGCGATTTGGGAGCACTCGCTCTAATTCGCCATTTTTGCAACCAGCTATACGTTTGGTCTGGTTAGATTTGTAAGGGTCTCCTGGCTTCATCTGGGTCACTACTAGATGTCAGAAATGCAGCGTCATCCGCAGGCGTCGCAATAATTACGTTTGGGGGCTTGCGGTAGGTCGTGAGTAAATATGTTATACAGCACTGGGCCAAGGACCGAGCCTTGAGGCGCTCCTGCGTCGCAAGTGTGCGGAGGGGATCTGGAGCCGCGTTGCTTGATTTGGAGGGTTTCTTTCTTTTAAATATGATGTCAAAAGAAGGTAAAACGTATGAGGCAGGGTCCTCTTTATTTTGCACAATAGGCCTTTGTTCCAAACCCGATCGAAAGCCTGTTGGACATCGAGAAATGCTGCTGAGCAGTACTCCTTATTTTCGAGACTTTGTCTTATCTTTTGGTAGACTCTATGCATTTGCAACCCGTGCGAGAGCAGCCTTTAGTTCAGTGATCACCCGGTTGAGTCGTGTTTTGTCTTCTCTATTGTGTGAATGTTGCCACACTCTGCGAAGTCTGCGCTTTTCAGACACCTTGCTGCGGATATCAACTGGAATTAGTTTTCTTCAATTGGGTGCTTCTAGAGTAGGAGTATCTTTCCAAGCCGCTACTTGTATCAGGATGGTGATGTATAAGCACGCGTGGTCAATGTTCTCAGGATTTTTCAGTGGAAGTCTAAGAATTACATTGGATTACAGATATTCCCGAAAATTACCCCAGTTCGTTTTTGCATTGTACATGTTCTCATTATAGGGTAGATACACAGTAAATGATTGTTGTGCTTATCATCAGCATCACCGGACTATGGTCCGAGGAGCCGTCGAGGCTTGATACTATGTGATTGTAAAGAGGGTGAATATTTTTGGTGATATAAAAGTCCAACAAATCTGGGCCTCAAGTCTGTTATTACAATAGTGCCAAAATGGTCAATCACTGACCTCATAATTGTTGATTTTGACAAGTTTGGTAGTCTACTGTTACAATGGTGTCATTATGATTTTCCGATGGTCAACCACTGACACTCCATTGAAAGACATGGCATAGATTGGTAGTCTCGTACATAATGACAAATCGATGACTGACGTATGCGGTAGTCTGGTAATATTTTGACAGTTCTTTTGATCAGTGACCTACCATCGTAACGCCATCGTGCAATCATTGCTTTTGTCTAGTGTTTGCTTGTGAAACATAGTGATAGACAATCAAAAAGTTTAATGTACTACAAAAAAGAGAATGTATTAACTGCGAACTAATATTCTCGAGCTAACTAACAAGCCCGTCGCTTAACGAGGATGACTACAAACCCTTTTACGGATATTCCCGAGGCGAAATTTGTAAAAACGTTTCATCTTAGAGAGGAAAGGATTCAGTAAGGGAGTTATTTCAAAAACTCATTCCCCTTAAGGCCAGACCGCGTCAAAACGATAGCGTATCGGCAGAAATAAAGGTGAGAAAACTAAAGTTAATATTGATTTATTATTCTATTCCTATAAAGAAGAAATTGATTAATTAATGTTATATTTTTATTGGTGATTCTGGTAGCACTCATTTTACGCCTCAGGATCTTACCAGACCTTGATTGGACAGGGTGCCCTCCATGACATTTCGCCAATTAACTGTGTCGCAGCCCACTAAAGAAGTTACAGAGGCATTATATAAAATATACCATCAATATATTAAATGGAAAGGAATATCATAGTTCGCCTAGTTCAGTTTGTGGTTTTCCAAATTTGATGTTCAAGTATCTACTTGAACATCAAATTATACATGTACATTCTGCCTTCCGAAATATACAAGGACGTCAAAGCTAAATACTCATATTCCAAACATAAGAAACAGGCAATTAAATAATATTTTCAAACATTGTAGCTGTGCTTTTAACCCAACTATGGCAGAGCTCAGATGAACTTAGTTCATCTGAGTGACGGAGCTAAAAAGAAAGAGTAATGTTTTTACACATTGGGAATGGAAGTGTTAGTAGTAGATAATGATATGAATATAGATAGTGACCAGCAGTGGTTTGGTACTAAAATAAATGATAATGTCATACCTATGTGATAGTTTAAAGTATTAGTACAATAGGAAGTGGTTTGGTACTTAAATAAATGATAATGTCATAGTTATGTGATAGATTGAAGTATTAGTACAATAAGATCTTCCTGCTTTTTAATATTGCCATACCTACCTGACAGGAACAGTTATGTTAATGATGACTAGATAGTGACCAGGCTTTATATAATGTTCCTAATTTATCAATATATTCTACCTACATTTTATGGAGTCTTGTAAAGAATTTAAGTACCTACATAATTCAATTAAATAATGTCTGAATTATGATGAAAAGTGTTTTTAAATTAATTGCATAGTATAGAAGATCTTAGTATAAAAGAATATGATGTAATGAGTGGTGTGTTTATAAATATTTACTTATCTCTCTTACAGATACAAAATTCAAGCAAACGGGCAACTTCTTTATGAGTTTTGTGACCGTTCATATCCATCTGTTTGAGACATACATATGTATATGTGAGGATTCTGCAAAGCCAGTATGAAGAAAGTTGCTTTGCTAGTAGATGCAAAAGTGAAGATTTATGATAGTTAGTATATGAGAATAGTTCTCAATTTTTGTGTCTACAATTGGAACCAATAATTCTTAATAAATTCATGTACCTACCTACAGAAATTATTTATCTTTAATAAAACAACATTGTTAATAATAACACATAATTATGAGTTTTATTTTCCTTCTTGATACAGTTACAACTACAACACATGAAACACGTAACAGGAATGTACCTATGATCTAACTCAATCTTCAATATTTTATGTTTTG
Source organism: Euclidia mi (assembly GCA_944739405.2). Taxonomy (NCBI): domain Eukaryota; kingdom Metazoa; phylum Arthropoda; class Insecta; order Lepidoptera; family Erebidae; genus Euclidia; species Euclidia mi. The sequence continues at coordinate 37,893,332 of OX123205.2, read as the reverse complement.
GTTATGCCAATTCTTCTTCGAATATAAACACCTTTAGTAGTTAACTCGCTATCTTTAATTATAGCATTTACTCCTGTCAATATAATCACTTTTCTTTGAGGTGTGAACTGCATAACCTTGCTGTATCATTTCCTTTGGAATTTGTTATCCATAGAGCATTTTCCATTGATATCTTCGTTTTGGCTCTAAGAGAAACATACGAGCTACTCGGTATTTAACAATTCAACGCAGTGCATTGAGATTATTGAGAAATATAACAAACTAGGACTTTGTTTACAAAAATGTATGAGTTTTTAACTTTTGACAGTTCTTACTTCAAAACATGATTTGACTTTGACAGCTAAACAGAACAAATATTATTGAGTTGAATGGTTAAATTCATTGTTTTTTTGCTATTTACGAACTTTAATACAACTTTAGAGTGCTTATAACACTAGTAATGAATATTTAAAAAATATATAAATGAAATCTGGCATGAAAAATGATCAAATTTCATAGTAGTTTTTCAAAAATAATTTCTTCTAATGGTTTTTTTTATCTATGGCAATACAACAATGCCATTCTGCCACCATTCAATGACGAGACCACTGATCGATCACTGAACTATCATGATGAATTACCAGATTACGAACTTTTGTCAAAATGACAATGGGATCGTGTTGGAATGACGAATGTGTTTAAAATAGCAGACTTGAGGCCCTGGTATCTTGTTGCCGTCTGTGGGCCAGTACGTCGGTTCACCAGTAGATAATGGTATTAGTCGATTGGAATCGACGCTCTTTTTTTAGTTCTCGACCTCTTGTAACGGTTACTCGTGATCCCCAGTGCTTAGCATTCCAGTCCCCACCAGCTATGAAGCGATTCCCCAGAGACTGAAAATATTCTGTGAACATGTCTTCTTTTATTTTTGTCGCGGTGGGCAATATATGGTATTTTATGCGCACTGTGGTAGCATGTAGGTGGTTAGTCGCGTAACTCGCGTACGGCTGCAGTAGGCAGTGTTTTATGCAATTTTTAATAACAATCGCAGAGCCAGCATGAGCTCCGCCATCCGGGTGGCAAGTAAAGTTCGCGCTATGTCCGGTGATGCAGATTCGGCTTCGATTGGTTGTATGTGCTTCGGATATAAGGCATGCATCAAGTTTGTAGGAGTGGAGGAAAGTTTCAAGTTCATGAGGATTAGGTACAAGGCCATTAATGTTCCACGTTGCAAGGTTTAAAGAAGTCATTTATGTTGGTTTGTAATGAGAGTTGTGATAATGTCTAACATGGAGCTCAATTGTTAAATTAGGAGATCGATCTTCTCACTTTGTTTTATCAATATATTTTCAAGAGTCAGATTTCGTTGATTACCAGTGGTGTTATCAGAAGCTAGTGTAGATTTTGACTGCGTTACGGTCTCGGCGGCTACCACATTTGCATAGGATCTCTGTTGTAGTTCACAATCTTTTGTGGTTGTTTAGTAGTATTAATATTGGGTTTACTCATTTTGTTCCCACGAAAAGGGTCGAATTAAGAGGTCACACTCCGGGTGACGCCCATTCCAGAGAGAAGGCACAATACAATGATGTTAGCCTGGTCCATCAAGGTTGGCGCTAGCAACTGACGCCCTCAGCCATACAGGCTTTCCACGCGTTGCTCACGTTAAAATCGGAGTAATTTGTTGCAAGGGTTGTCTTCCTCTTGGCCCAGGCGGTGAAGCCAAGACCCCCGTTCTCACGAGATATGACCGCGAGGTCACAGGTTATGAACGTCATTTCCTACCTTCATTACAACAGGCTTTTCAGTCCATTGTGATAGTAGGTTAGTTGACCGCCGCCTAAGACTCGGCGTTGTTACTCGATTGGCACCCCCAGGGGGCACATGTAGGGTGAGTCTGGGAAAAGATGGTAGTTCCTACGGACGCGAGTAACTTCACCCCCAAAAATCTAGGTATTAATGGTAAAGTCCAGAGCTGTATTGTTATAGGCTTATTTTTGTACATACATATCGTCACGCCTTTTATCCCCGAAGGGGTAGGCAGAGGTGTATTTCTACACCCACTTTTCGCCAGATATACTTTAGTCCCACGTAATAAGGGGCGAGCCTATTGCCGTACCGGGCACATTTCCAGACTCCGTGCTGCTACTGAGAATTTCGTGACAGAAAAACCCAATAACACTGCCCGACCCAGGAATCGAACCCGGGACCTCCCGATCCCACGAGCACACCCATGCCGCGAGACGAGACCAACGAGGCAGTCGTATAGGGTTTGATGTCGAGTTTTCCGTCTCTACGCAAAGATGGTATTTGCATCGTGTTATCCCTTAGTCTCCTCTTACGACACCCACGAGAAGATAGGGGGTGGTGACACTTGTAATCTATGCCGTCAACCACACGGAACAATTATCTTATAATTACAATATTCTTATTTTTGTAGCAGTGATAAAACAGCCTATCATTCTAATTTATATTAATTCCTTGTGTATATTATGTCGCTATGATAATAATATGTTGTTAACTTGTGCTAAAAATTAAATGGTTAGTAATAGTGGTGTTTTACACATGTTGCATTATTTATGTTAAAATTCTGGTCAGAATTGGATGGGTTGACCAGAAATCTAACTTATTATAAGCGGTGTAGCAGTTCCTGCTGGAATCGGATGGGTTAGCAGGAACTGCATGTCGGTGAATGTCAATCTTGCTAGAACTGGAGGGGTTAGCAAGCATTGCATTTAATTTTGCGAGAATTGGATGTGTTCGCAGAATTAAATTTGTGTATGTTATCGTTGTCGTAAGAATTGGATGGGTTTGCGATAATGATAACGTGTAACCAAGCCTGTAAGAATTAGATGGGTTTACAGGATTCTTTAATGTGATTGTAAGTGCCCCCTCTCGCCGAGTGTAAGGTTTATGTTAGGAACATTTGTGTACTGCACCTATTCTAGGCTACCCTGACAATGAGCATGAATTCATAGTTGACACAGATGCCAGTAACACCGGAATTGGCGGCGTGCTGTCACAGAAGAAGGGTGATCAAGAAGTTGTTATAGCATACTTCAGCAAGGCCTTATCTAAACCCGAAAGAAACTACTGCGTCACCAGGCGGGAACTCTTGGCTGTAGTAAAGACATTGCAGCATTTCAACAAATACTTGTTGGGCCGTAAATTCCACCTGCGAACCGACCATGCAGCGCTGAAATGGCTACTTCAATTTAAGGACCCAGAAGGACAAGTAGCTAGATGGATTGAACTACTGCAAGAGTTTGATTTTGTAATACAACATCGCAGCGGCAAGTCCCATGGTAACGCAGATGCCCTATCGCGTAGGCCGTGTCCCGACCAGTGCAAGCACTGTAGCCGACAGACGGATCTAAGCGACGAATGGAGAGAAGCTTTGCAGAGTGCTCAACAAAATGACAAGGATGTACAGCCGATTCTTGAATGGAAGAAATCAGATGCGCCTAGGCCCAAATGGAGTGATATCGCAGCAATGAGCCCCATCACCAAAAGTTATTGGGCACAGTGGGAAAGCTTGGTCGTCCAGGATGGAGTTCTGTGCCGCAAATGGGAAAACGCTCGCGGTAACCAGTGCCATTTGCAAATGGTAGTGCCCAAAACTAAGGTGCCGGAAGTCTTGCAGCTCTATCACAATGGTGCTTCGGGAGGTCACATGGGAGTTAAGAAGACCCTTACTAAGATCCGGGAGCGGTTTTATTGGCTCCACTGTCGGGATGACGTCGAGGATTGGTGCCGCAAATGCACAAGTTGTGCGGCTGTCAAGGGGCCACATACTCGAAGCAGAGGTGCATTAAAGGTGTACAATGTGGGAGCCCCATGGGAGCGCATAGCCTTGGATGTCGCTGGGCCGTTTCCCGAGAGCCAGGATGGAAACAAATACTTCTTGGTTGTGATGGATTACTTCACGAAGTGGCCTGAAGTGTTTGCAATCCCAAATCAAGAAGCTACCACAGTGGCCGATAAGCTGGTGCATGAAGTCTTTTGTCGGTTCGGGGTGCCCTTGGAAATCCACAGCGATCAAGGCCGGAACTTTGAATCTGAGGTGTTCAAGGAGACTTGTCGCGTAATGGGTGCGCATAAAACCAGGACCACGGCTTATCATCCGCAATCAGATGGCATGGTTGAACGGTTTAACCAATCACTGGAAAGGTACCTGGCGAAGTTCGTGGAGAGCAAACAAAGAGATTGGGACAAGCACATCCAACCATTTCTCCTGTCATATCGCAGTGCGGTCCACGAAACTACAGGAATAACACCAGCTTTTGCCAATTTCGGTAGAGAACTCCGTTTACCTGCAGACCTTATCACCGGTATTCCACCAGAATCTCCACGCAATATAACGGATTACGCAACCGAGCTACGCAACAGGATGAACGACGTATACGAGCACATCAGGGAATCTGGACAACAGATGTCTGAGAAGATGAAGACTCGCTACGACCGAAAGGCAAACAACAAAGGCTTCGATGAGGGATCATTGGTGTGGCTTCATAACCCAGTACGAAGCAAAGGAAAATCGCCTAAGTTACAAGCCAGACGGGACGGGCCATATCGCATAATTACCAGGATGAACGACGTCACCTATCGAATCCAGAAGGGGTCGCGAGGTGCACCGAAGATAGTTCATGTGGACCGGTTGGCTCGTTACTATGGGTCTAACGATGTTCGAGACGAACACGTTTAAGAGGGAGGCCGTGTTACGAATTGAAAATAACGCCATCTATCAGTGAATGGGAGAACTACATGAGATTAGATGTATCGGTTGTTTAAGGCTGTTTCATCTATCCTCTAATAGATGGCGTAGGTGTAAATAGAACATTTACGCAATTCTAGAAACACCTTACACGTTTCCAGAAATATCGTGAGTCGTCTCGAAAAGCCTAGTGATGTTATCCGGCCAGTATAAATAGAGCGGGAGCGAACGGACCGGACACAGTTCAATTGAATACGGAAAGCGATCAACATCAAGCGAAGGAAATAAGTCGGAAGTGTTTAGTGTTGTGAATAGTGTGTTTTATTAGTGAAGTGAAAATTAAGTGTGTGTATACTTAGTGTTTGTGTAGTAAATAAAGTTCAGTTTTTCTGGCATAGTGAATATAATTTATCACGAACCCCAGCTCGTAACAAAATTCATTAAATCACTAATAATCACTACCTATATGCAATGATAGGGTCAATGACGAGATCATTACCGCGTAATGGTTTTCGAATACAAAACCACGTTACGTATTTTAGACTTTTGGAAGTTAAATGCTTATTATTTAAAAAAATATTTCGATTGTCAAGTGTTCGTCTAAAATTTTGCAAACCTTCCAAAATTAGGCCTTCTCAAATTGAAAGGAGGCCCGAGCCCAATACGCTTAGGTACATAATTACATATCGTTATTTTACACAATTACATACCACACAGTTACACAATTACATACCAATCGAGAGCAGCTGCAGTAATAAGTGAGTTAACTAACAGATTAGAAATAAAATTTAACTTCAGGGTCAATTTTAAATCTCAACCAAAAGGATCTCCACCTTGTCGTGGTGGGGGGCTCAGTAACCGTGGGTGAGGTCCAACACCCACGGTGAAGCTAAGCGGGATCCCGGGAGCGGACGCTCCGCGTAGGCTTGCGTGGGGCCTACGTAGGATGCGTCCCAGGGTGCGGGTGCGGGGGACAGTTTTGTCTGTCCCTCGCAGTCGGGTGCGGTCGCGGGAGGAAAGGCGTGTCGGTGTTGCGTTGCCGCGCGCTCCATCTCCCGCGACCAAATGGGGGCGCACCATCGTTGCGTCGCGGTGGGGCCGCAGAGGAAGAGGAGATGCGGTGTTGCGTTGCCGTCCTCCCTATCCTCTGCGGCCGCTGGGTGTTTTGGCGGCGGAGCCCAACACCATCCGCCGCCAAGAGGGTTTCATTCGGGGCCCGCCTGACCATCTGGCGGGCCAATACCCGTCGGGGGTAGCGAGGAATGCTTCGGTGAAACCCTACCCTCCGACACATGGGTACATGAGGAGCACGGGTTTGTTTTTAGTCAGTAAGAGTCTGGCAGTCCCCTTCGTCCTTCTCCCCAGGGCGGTGGGACTCCATGAGGATTTTCCAACCCGATACAAAAAAAGGGTCAATTTTAAATAAAATGTTTCACACATAATGAATCACATTTATTTATGGTAAAATTGAAAAAGTCACTAATAGTGTTACTGGCTTAATTAGAAAAACACCTCAAATGTTTACAAAATCATATTATATATTATACACTCATGGTGAGTAAGAAAGAAAATAAAATTGAGTGATTACTTCTAACTGGCACCGAACTCAAAAAGTGTTGTTGTTAAAAAATAAATATTAGTTTTTCTGCTGCCTAGTGCGAGCATCATTAGATGTTGATAAAGGCTCTTGGCGATTAGTCCATTTACTGACACAACTATCGGCACGTAGCAAAAGCGTGCACTAAAAAGGAATTTCTCGAAATTACCACAGAATGAGGCAAAAACAACGTTAAAAAAATATGTGCAAGCATAGCTGCGGGTATCCTCTAGTATTGCATAATTATTTTGTTAAGGGGTTTTTATAAGCATAATGTTAATCTGTATCCATTTTGATAAAAATTGACTTTCGGTATCATTTGACTACAGTTTTTAGTATTAACATGGGGTATTATAAGGGTTATAATACCCCATATATTTTAAGGGTTCACAGCAGTCTACTTGTCATTTGCATGACGACAGGTTTATACAGGGTGGCGCATGCATAGCGGCACTTTTTGAACAAAGGCATAGCTTACAACATTCTTAAGCCTTGTAATAAAAATCAATTAAATAGGTGCAGTAGTTTAGCCACAATATCGATTTTAAGTTCCGCAATTTTTGCACACGCTTTGAGTTCCATACAGCTGATACAAAACGGTCAACGACCCTACATTGCGCGCCGCGACTCGCTAGGTACTACTCACGACGCGACGCCTCGACGTCATCCGAAGCTAGGCTCAGCGCAGACAGAACGGAGCGCAGCGGAGAGGATTTTATCAACGCACTTGAAAATAAACTTTAATGTTTTTACAATAAAGTTCGTAAATGCTTGAACCTGATAAAAAATATTCGCGCGTCCTCGAAGACACGCGGAAATCCCCGCGCAAAGTCGAGTCGGCGCCCGCGTCGTACGCGTATTTTCAGGGTTTAACGAACTTTCGCGACAAAATATTTACTGTAGAGTGGTAACCCAGAACGTTTTACTCACGCAGGCTCGCGAGGTCGTGCGCAATCTTGAGCATACGCAATCCGTAAAGAAAATGAACGAGACCGCGCGGGGATTATTCCTCTCTGTCGGCGTTGACCCTTCGACGACTTAGGACGATGACGTCTTCGTGCAACGTCGCTTCGCCTCGAAGGTACCTACCTAAGACTCGTCGTTGTAGGTTTTTGCGCCCAAGTTAATGCGTAACATTTTTAACAGAACAAAACTTTTGGAACTTCTTAATTACCTTTTCAATAAAATTACATAATAATAAAATGGATCGGTTCCGCAAGCACGAAAAAATCTGATTAGGTATGAACAGTAAATGCACTACGTGTGACAAGGACAAACATAGTCGAGCCAAATAGAGTTGCCCAATTATGAACAAAATATTGTCAATAGTATCGATAAAAAACACGCACCGTAAAATTTTGTTTTTTATTGTATCGACATTGATTGTATTTAACGTTAATGTAATCGTCTTATCAATGATAGTATCGATAAAAAATACCCACGCACCGTAAAAGTTTGTTGTTTATTGTATCGACATTGTTTGTATTTAAATTTAATGTAATCGTCTTATCAATGATAGTATCGATAAAAAATCGTATGCACCGTAAAAGTTTGTTGTTTATTGTATCGACATTGTTTGTATTTAACGTTACTGTAATCGTCTTATCAATGATAGTATCGATAAAAAATCCTACGCACCGTAAAAGTTTGTTGTTTATTGTATCGACATTGTTTGTATTTAACGTTAATGTAATCGTCTTATCAATGACTTTACGTTCGAAAATTTCAAAGTGTGGTACAAATAAAGACGACGTTTTTTTAATAGGTAAACAATGATAAACATGTAAAGATATTCAATTATTTAATTATTTAAAATAAGTTAATAATTATTGACTATTTTAGCTCTTTCCGTATGGTATTTTTAAATGGTCTAATGGGTTCAATAATCTACTTAAGAATTATAATAACTATGTACTAAAAGTACTGAACTAATTGAAGTATGTGCATAGTATTTCATAAACTTGTTTAACTATGTCGTATTAGCAACACAATTAAGCAATAGCATTATTGTTAATACAAGTAAGAATGCATAGTTCGTTGTATAAAAACATTTTGTGTTATTTTGTTGTTAACGTATTAACGTGTCAAAAATATCGACATTCATAGTACCTATTGCGCATCTCTATTTCCTATCCTAGAACGCATCAAAGATGGAGAAACGCATAAGAGTGGGGGCTTGTAACGTCACTTGCCAGTAAAAAGTGGTCTGGCAAGTGACGTCACACGAGTTTTCAGGGAAGTTTGTTGTCTTAATTTTTGTTTACGTGACTAAAGAAAAAATACGTGTCCAATATTTTTTGGAAATCTATCTGACGGAGTTTTTAATTTTTTTTAGTCAAATACCCTATTGCACAGACAAAACCTTCGGTTTCTCCGAAAAGATCACCGAAGCGTAGCCAGGAAACGGATGCCTTAATATCTATGTATATCAGACCCGTGTAAGGCCTTATAGAAGCGTCCATGAAGCTCCTTGCCTTTCCATACTTCTCTCCGGTCCTCGATACTAAGTAGGTACTGCAGGTTTGTGCCAGATCTCTTTATTTATTTATTTAATTTTAACTTTATATACACTGAAGCGTATAAAGGCGGACTTAATGCATTGGGCATTCTCTCCCAGTCTACCTTAGAGTGTTGCAGAGATTAAAGTAGGAGTATTGTAGAAGTGAGTGAAGAACTTTTGTAGCATAAACATAATACATATTATACAGGGTGGAACTACCATAGGGGCACTTTTGAACAGAGGCATAGCGTACAACATTCTGAAGCCTTGTGTTTTTATTGACATTTTCTCATTACATAGTGTAGGTAATACAAATCTATGTGTAAAAATGTATGTGCGGGATCGGACACTTTTCGATCATACATGTGACACACAGAATATTTAGAGAGAAAAAATTGTGGCTAGACTAGCCCTTCGATTTTATCTTGGGATCGGCACATTATTAGTCCACTAGTCGAACAAGAACAACCAAGTTTTGGTCTCTGGGTAGATGACATTTAACAAAATTTCTTTCAAATGAAGATTCCCTTATTTTGATGCATAACCACTCAGTAGTCGTGACTATGAAAGCAGACAGTTCTTATCAAACCTTCAAATTACTGTCCTTTAAATATTACTGTCTTTGTAAAGAAATTAGATCAGATTTTTTCTATAGGTGCATTAATTTTTTTTGTAATATGATGGATTCTAACAAGCTTCGGAATTCACTACTGTTGCTGATAGTTTAATTATTACCTAGTAATTATTTAAACACTCACACTGATATGTTTAGAAGGGAGGAGCCATCTGTCATTACTATTAAATAATTCCGCAGTAAAATGCTTGGAACAAATTCTATGGTGCTTTCTAGGCACCCAATTTTCTTCACGACATACTGCAGCAATCCACTTATTTTATAAATCCTTATCACGTCCACATATAATCTAAAAAATAACGAGGTAAAAATATACGGTGGATAGACATATCGATAAGATTTTTTACAACACTTGAAAAGTCGATATAAATATTATACGGCTAAATTCAAAATCATGAAAGAACTGTTATAAAAGAAAAATCACTAGGGTTATATAATTTGATGGCATAAATTGTCTAAATTGTATCTTACACGTCAGTTGACTGTGTTCAATTTGGGAGTACTAGGACTACCTCTATGTATATTATCCAATCTCTTTGTAAGATTTGGAGTGCCTGCTGTCAACGGTCAACGGGCACTTTGGTGCACATAGTAGAGTAACTATACTAAAAAGAAAAGCGAGCCCTCATAAAGTACTTTTTGATATCTCAGTTTGAAGAGTGGCGACATCTATTATCATATACCTAAACTACCGCGAGCTTCGATATAATTATGTATACATACCCAGTATAGATGTTTGTGTTACACCTATCTATACCTAGGTATACGTTATAATAATTTGTAGGCCGTTGTTTAGGAATTCTTAGTGATGTTTTCGTATACGGGGTGAATAGAAATACAATATTTGAGCAAAACTGCACAATCAATTTTGGTTTCGGTGATACCAAACCAACAATTCAGAGTAGAATTTACATTGGCCTTTTTATATTAGTATCGTATCATCAATCATCCCCATTTACGAAAAGATCACATATTGTATGTTAGATAATAAAACAATTTATACATGATAATGTGTCATTCTTTTTAGGGTTCCGTACCTAAAAGGTAAAAATCGGAACCCTATTACTAAGCTTCCGCTGTCTGTCCGTCTGTCTGTCTGTCACCAGACTGTATCTCATAAACCCTAAGAGCTAGAAAGCTGAAATTTTCACAAATTATGTATTTTGGTTGCCGCTGTAACAAAAAAATAAGTACTAAAATAAAAAAAAATGAAAATATTAAGGGGGGTCACATACAAATAACGTGTTTTTTTCGTATTTTTTGCCCAAAATTACTAACTGTAACAGGTAGACGCCTTTAATTTTCACAGAATATGTAGTTGTATATTAGGTACCTTTCAAAATAAATAATTAAATTAAAAAAAAAGTAAATAATAGAGGGGAGCTTCCATACAACAAACGTAATTTTTAAGCAATTTGTTACTCGATCTTAATAAACAGGTAGAAACTTAAGAAGTATTTAAGTATACATACAAAAAACGTGATTTTCTTTTATAGATGATGGTATGGAACCTTTGGTGCGCGAGTCCAACTCGCACTTGCCCAATTTTTATTTCTTATAATTTTTATGTTTATCATAATAAAACTGTGCAGCTTGTTTAGTTTTGTCATCCCCATCATATAAAACTTTACCTGACAAAATTCGGTTTTTGTCTCTGCATCTCTGTTTATTGAAATATTAATTGTTGTATCTAAAAATTAATCTTTTAATACATCTTTGTCTTTAAGACAATCGAGAGGGACATCATTAGTTATAGTATTTATAATAAATTTAATTTTTGATCTTATGGAAGTCTCGAGAGTATTGTTTTTCAAAAAATAATGGTGTTATTTTGAATTTCATAAAAATATTCAAAGTTTTATCAGAAGCGTATAGAAGCCAGTTTTGATTTTATTATATTCTTTTAATTAAATATAATCATTCCCTTCTGAGGAAAGTAATTTTGATTTGCATTTCAAACAACCCTTAACAACATTTTTAAGAATTTTTTTAGTACTCAGCCACATACATAATGTCTTTGCCCTAAATCTTTTTCAATTATTGTATCCATTTATAAGTCTTCACTAATTACGAAATTTTCTTCGGAAATATCTTCATTACTTGTTGTTGTAAGTATGTTTTTCTGTCACAAAAAAGTAGAGAGTTTGCAAGCACATATTTTCATCTCATTCACAATTCGAGTTTAATATAATGGGACGAGTTCAAATAAATATTTATTACTTAATATGCTTCACAAGGCTTTAAATCCCTCGATTGTCTTAACATAATTATTTGTTGATGGTACTGTGCCTGTGACTAAACGTATTTTGTCACCAGTCTTTTTCTTTGTTATAAATGTAACGTAAAAAGACCTTTCAGGTGTCCACTGTTACGTTATCCCTACTAGGGTGTGTTTAAATGAGAACATGAGTTGAATGTTACAATAAAAATTGATTTAATTGCCAAGAAAATCTACACATCATTTAGCAATTGAAAAAAAATTACTAGTAATGCGTAATTAAAAAAATATACACAGGGTCGCGTGATTCGGCGATGGGTGAGGTTTCTGTTGAGAGTCCTGCTGCCGATGGTCCAGGAGAGTTGGTGACTTAACTCGGAGCTGTAGCCGCCAAAAAGGGGAGGTTTGCAGCCAACGCGTCCGCTTTTATAGAAGCTCGCGGTGCGGTGGGGACGGAGATGCAAGCGGCCGAGAGGTGGTGTCAACTCGACGTCACAGCGACGTCACATAAATTTGACAGATTTTATTAACATTTTTGCTTTTGTCCAAAGCCGATGATGGGGTGACGACCTTTTTACGCGTCCTTTATATATTTTTCTATTAGGGATATGCAAAGTATTACAATATAATGAATCAAATAGATGGTCTATTATTGAGATAAAGGGAATTAAATGGCGACATTAATCATTTAAAATACCCCTGGCAGTTAAATGTTCAGCTGCAACTGCTAAACTGTGGCCTAGTAACTGCGCTGCAGTTTTGACACGCATTATTTTATTTTATTTTATCGGGGTTAAAATGCTCCTCAGTGATTTTATGTAGCAGTCGCAGTTCTCCAAGTGTTTTCTCTGACTCATAAATCTTTTCGAAGTAATCCCATTTAATATTTTTTTGCTTATGGCTATCCCCTGCATCAACATAATATATTAAATCTTAAGTTATCATGTTGTTTCGCAATCCTTTAAACAAAATTGAGGAACGTCGTAAAGGGGTATGCTTTTTTGTTTGTTTATTTGATAAAAGTCATTTCGCCATTCTTTACCCAGGCTCAAAAACCTCCTTTTTGTAACATTAATTAAACTACTAGCTTTTGCCCGCGGCTTCGCGCGCGTTTAATTTGAGGTAACACACATCTACTTTTAGTCTCAAGTTGTGTGAAGACGCTCTTGATTATTCTAAAGAGTCAAAAGTTCTATAGGGCACAAAGTAACTCGGTCAGTATCCATGACAAATGTCAAAGCCATTTAGAAGCCTAATTTATGTCCCACTGCTGGGCAAAGGCCTCCCCTTCCATCTGCCATTTGCCGCGATCAGACGCGAGCTCTTGCCAATCCTTCCTAAAGACGTCCAATTCATCGAGCCATCTCTTCCTAGGCCTTCCCCGTTGCCGTTTCCTGCTATTGGGTATCCACCTTTCAATACATGTCCAATATATATCTATAAACACTTTCGCATTTATAATTTTAGTAGGTAGAGAAAATCGTTTCAGCCGTTTGAACGTAGTATATAATTATAAGTTTAGATATGCAAACAATATAATCACCGTGCACAATAAGACAATAATATATTGACAATATGTATGATGTGACAGTACTGACAGATAACACATGCGCAGCACTAAATTATTCGCGCATGCGTTCTTACTTCCAAGAGGAAAATTTCTGCATTACAAACTTCTATCCTCCCTACAATCCCTCCCAGTTTAATTTTTGCAACTTATGGTAGCCTATGTCCGTCTCCATGGTCCAATATATCTCTATATTAAATTTCAACAAAATCGGTTCAGCCGTTTTCGCGTGAAAACGGAACATACATAGATACATACAAACTTTCGAATTTATAATATTAGTAGGGATTTATTGCTCCGAAATTAGCAGTACGTTGGTCACACACTGAGCAAAGGGGTATCAAACCAGTGGCTTGGACCTTATTAATAATATAATAGTTTGTCTTTATATTGTTAAATAATAAGCCACTGGCTGCTTGAAAACCACTTACCTTTCAAAAACAATGAAGGTACTGCTAGGGCATTCAAACGATTATTCCTATTTCGATCCTTTTCTGTAAAGTGTTTGTCACAGAGCCTTTTCATGCGGTAGAATGTATAATCCGCAGGTGAGTTTAATTGTCCTCCAACAATTGCCACCCACTTACGAAATTGCTCCGGAAATCGGTCTGGATTAGGAAACACATGCAAGTGACTATCCAAGTCTGCAAACAGAGAAATATATTAGGTATATGCAAACAATTTTATTTTCCTTTCAATACACATGTGATTTACATAAAAGTTTTAATTAAATAAAAAAAAAATGTGATGTTCTTTTCCTAATATACTCTCTCTCACTTCTAAATTCTATTTAGCAACCTGAGGCTTTTTGCAGTTATATGACTTATCAAGATTTTGGTTATTATATCAACCTTTTGACTGCCATGTCAAAAAAGTAGAAGCTAATTCATATTATTTTGTCATCTTATGTTAATATTAGTGATAATAGTGATGTTCCGGATATCCGTATCCGTATCCGCGGATATCCGAGGAAGAAGAAAGATCCGTATCTGTATCCGTATTCGTTACTTTTCTCGCGGATCTTTTACGGATCTTTCACCTTATACATTTTGAATTGTTAGGATTGGTGGTAAGATAGAATTAAAAAAATATTAAATTCCATTCAGAGTATTTTTAATGTAATTTCAATACAAGTCGAAGCATTATCTGTCTTTTGTTCCGCCGCGCGAGCGTGACGTCAACTATCGTTTCAAGGTCGCACGCAACGACATCGATTCAGTAAGAAAATAAAGATCCGCGGATCTTGACCCCATATATCCGTATTCCGATCCGTATCCGCGGATATACATTTTTAACGATCCGGCACATCACTAGTTAATATATGTGAATAAAAAGAAAGATGTTAAAAAAATATACATTAAGAATAGTCAAATAACATAATTATGAAATATAATAACATACATACATATCGTCACGCCTTTTATCCCCGAAGGGGTAGGCAGAGGTGTATTTCTACACCCACTTTTCGCCAGATATACTTTAGTCCCACGTGATAAGGGGCGAGCCTATTGCCGTACCGGGCACATTTCCAGACTCCGTGCTGCTACTGAGAGTTTCGTGACAGAAAAACCCAATAACACTGCCCGACCCAGGAATCGAACCCGGGACCTCCCGATCCCACGCGCACACCTATGCCGCGAGACCAACGAGGCAGTCGTATAGGATTTGATGTCGAGTTTTCCGTCTCTACGCAAAGATGGTATTTGCATCGTGTTATCCCTTAGTCGCCTCTTACGACACCCACGGGAAGATAGGGGGTGGTGACACTTATATTCTATGCCGTCAACCACACGGCATAGAATACAAGTGTCACCACTATAATACGTAGTAGGTAAATAGTTGTTTTATGAACTGTTTTAAATATTAAAATCTGACACAAAGTAAATAATAGACTTGTCCTCTAAAGGTATCTGCTAAACGAATAATACAACTTACCACTCGGGCATCCCAAAAAGCAGCGAGGAGGCATGATAAACCACAATTTAAAGCACAAAATAGCTTCCAAATCGCAAAAAAATCACAAACACACTGTGCTGGAGTCCAGTCTCAATAGATCAAAGTTACGGAGGAGCGTGGTACTCTACTCAACGTAACTCGAAATGCACTATGCACAAAATTTAATGTAGATAGAGTATCACGATTCTCACAAAGAACTTAAAGTTTTCACCAAAATACGGAACAGACGCGAGCGCATGCAAAACTTTCCGCCATTTTGTGACGTTGCTAATTGCAATTGAAACGTCAAATATTTTTGTTTTGCAATATTATCAGTTTAAAAATCGTAAGAAGTAATATATTATACGCAAGTATGGTTATTTTTTTTTTATTTACACCGATAGAGGTATTTTCAAAATAAATCAATACTTAAACATATTTTACGAATATTCATGATCAATGTTTTCATTTATTTATATATCATTATATTTTAAATATCGAATAAATGCCATCTATAAAGTTTTTAGAGTATTTTAATTTACGTAATGGTTTATGTACATGATAAAAGATGGCGCTAGAACTTAAGAAAATTGTCTATGTACTAAGTGTACCCCTCTGATAGCAGGTACACATGCGAAACGAACTAGTATAATTCTGAGGTATCAAGGTAAAAGGAGATGAGTCGAAAAATACAACTTTTCACTAGGGGCTGATAAAAAAGCGCTTATTTGTTTTATAAGATAAATGCTGTTTAATAAAAAATGTGAGCATATAATCAATACAAATTTGTTTTAATTGACATTTTACAATCTAGTAGTCTTTTACATGTTATCAAAAAAAAAAATTATAAAATAATTGACATGTCTCTTTTTTCCATAACAAGAAAAAAAATTAAAATCCTTCTATTGACTCGTCTCATTATGTGTTATTTATTTTTGTATTGAATATTAATAGGTTTTAATTATTTTACATAAATCATGACACCTGACTGGAGAGAGACTATGGCACATCAATTGCTTCGATTTAGTCAAAGCTTTTACCACGTCATTCATCGACCTCTTCATGCATGAAGCAATGATGGGCCATAGTCTCTCTCGAGTCAAAAGCAGCTATAACCTAGTGGATATACCAACAGACTGCCATGCAGAGGGCATCGGGTTCGAATCCCAGGCGCGCACCACTGACTTTTCGTTATGTGCGTATTGAATTAGCCGTCAGTCCCGGTTGCCATGAAGATCTTTGACAGTCGCTATAGGTAGTACAGTACCTATCTCTGAATAAACTGACACTAGTCTAAGCCATGGAATACCGCTATCCATTTGGGTTGCCGAGGCCAGACAGGCAGTCGCTCCGGTGGCAAAGCTAATATTCAGTCAAATCGGGTAAGACTAGTAAGCGGACCTCGGGTTGAAACTGAGTATGTAACGCTAAGAGAAAAAAGAGTCTCTCTCAAGACAGGTGTCATGATTTATGGAAAAATAATTAAAACCTATTAATATTCAATACATAAATAAATAACACATTAAGAGACGACTCAGTAGAAGGATTTTTAAAATTTTATATTTAAATGTGAAATACCAAAAATAAATAATGCTTTAACCTTAAGCTTCGCTGAACTCTTCGATATCCGGATTTACATCTCGCGTGTTTGTAAGTACTTGTTTGTAATTGTAATTTATGATAGAATCACTTGATTTGCCCCTTAAACAGAAAGAAATCTCCTTAAACTAGGCCAAATTATCAAATTTTATTTTGAACTGAACAATACCTGGTTCACGTTTACCACAAGTTTCTTCATGATTACTGCGTCTTTAGTATTTTTATGGGCTAGGCTGCGGCTTATGATCTAATAGAGCTTTGGCATTCAATTATTGATGAAGAACTATAGAAAAACCGTATTTTGTCGGAAAATCATAATTGCCATTGATTTTCCCATTATTTTGCTGCATCTCTCCCCAGATGATTGAGGTGCTGCAGAACATTGCAGTTTCCTTTGCAAGGGCGGAACATCAAGTTCAGAAGCCCACAGAGTGCCATAGTTTTAGAAGTTTGTCCATATTTTGCCAACCTCTGTTTTCATGATCGTTGTAACGAGTAAAAATTGGACCTTATGGTAGTCTTGGCTGCGGTGTCTCAAGTTGAAGGACTGGCTCTTATTTTGGAGGCAGTAAAGACAAATTTTATGTATTTTTTTGTTATTGAGGACGAAAATACTACAACACATTGAAAAGACTGCCTCCGTGGTCCAGTGGTTAGTGTATGCGACTGCTGATCGGAGGGCCCGGGTTCGATTCCCGGGTCAGACAAAAGTGTAACTCGGTTTTTCCGAATACTCAGTAGCAGCCCGGCGTCTGTTGATGTGCAATAGACTCGCCCCCTATTACGTGAGGCCTAAAAATTCATGGCGAAATGTGGGTGTAATATTTACACCTCTGCCTACCCCTTCGGGGATACAGGCGTGAGACTATAAATAAAAAATATTGTAACGCATCGATTTTATCTCGCATTACAGTACGCCTATGCGTATTCCTTTTTCGCGTGTTCGGTTGGTATTAGTCGATTTTCTGTCGATACATATGGTATTTTGTTAATGGGCTTCCCTATTATTAATTTTTTTACCTTGTCTATGGCAAAACTGTCATGGTCACTTTCCTCTCTGAACGTACGTCGAATTAGACGGCGTCGCTTCAATAATCCAAAAATTATGGATTAATCGCATTAAAATGTGGTACTAAAAGCCACCTTAATATTCAGAAGCCGTGGATCGGCTTATATATTGTTGTATTTCGCCAATATGGTAAGAGTTGTTTATTTGATTGGTTTTCTTCGCGTCGTTAGATTTTGTCCGGATCATTTGTACAATTTCGATGTATCCTATTTGTTACAGACACATTGATACTTTTAAGAATACTTCCGGCGCATGTTTTCATTCGCCTGAAGGAATTATTATTCTGGAATAACGGTGAGTTTTTCGAATGTTTTTGGCGTTAGCGGAACGCGTCATTTGAGTAGAACATGGCGTCTTAAACCTTGTATTTCTGTTGGTTTTAGCCTATGGCGTTTTTTATTCTGGATATAGTTTAATCCGCCGTGCTATCTGGATTCGGCACGCCGTGATGCTGTTTTCGTCATGGACATGAGGTGGACATAAAATACCACGTGGTCACGACGGTGCACATCCTCTCTTTTCGTATTTTAATTACCTAAGTATATCTAAAACAGGTAACTTTTTTTTTAATTATATTTTACCTCAACGCAATTTCACGTAATTCTAAATAACCACAAATTAACTTGAATTAGACTAAATTCCTTTACAACAACTTTAAATCTAGAAAGCCTCAATTTCAATTTGTATGCTAATTTATAAGTTGTAATGCCATCGACCATACAAAATTATTGTATTTATCATCTCGGCTAGGTCGCCCTGACTTGAGATCAAAGGTCCATATTGTACTCTATCACTGACTTATCTGGCAAATTTTGTATTTTCTGGGATTGTATCTGGCGCCCGATATAACTTAAATTATCTAAAATTCTGTATTTTCTTTATGATACAACCCATAGTTATAAAAATAAATGTTTATGAATTCCATAACATGTTTTAATTTCAACTTTAAACCTTACAGGATAGGTTATGTATTGTATTCATAACAAACACACATTTACATTTACTTCTCTTTATTTCCAAAATCTTTTAAATAGTTTTTCATCACCACTTACAATTTAATTTATTTTTTAATTATTACAATTGGCGCCCGAACAGGGACCTGAAATAGGCATTTTATCATTTAATTACTTGAGGTTGCGTTCAAAACTTGTTGAGGGTTATGTAAACAACATAACTATCTTATTTTATCATTGTGTCATATTATTTTGGTGTCTTATTTGACTCATTTTGTTATTAAATATGTTTAACGTTCTTGAGTAAACATATCTTAATGTTTTATAAGTATGTTTAACGCTTTTGAGTAAACATATCTTAATGTTTTATATTTTCTATGTTTTGGTTTCACATATAAGCTTAGATATGTGTTATACCAGTTATTTACTTTGACAAACATAACATAATGGGTGTTATAGTTGAAATTCTCTTATGATAACCTGTATACATTGTGTGTAAATCTTTTTACAGCTTAAACTATTACTGAATTCATATGATAACAACCTTACTGGTTCTTATTGTAAACTTTGCTTGATAAGACCTTAGTACCTTACTTAAACATAGATATACTTAGACATAAATTGTTTGATACTGAAACTTAAGTGAATAGTGATGTGTAACAATTAACATTTAACTTTGTAATGAATTTGAGGCTTTTTCCAGTGGTTTAAAAACGTAATATTAAAACTTATAACTTCAAATTTTGACAACTTAACCTTAAAAACTTTGAATCATTTTAGTTTGTTTTGAAGGTTCATTGACTTAACTTTTCTTTTGAATCTTTCTTCCTTAACTTAACTTAGCTTGGAATTATACTAGTTTACTTGCTTATTGGTTGCTTTTGAGTGTTACTATAGGACATTTTTGCTTCTCATCATGGATAAGTCGGTTCAGTTTCCACCTTTGCCTGAGATTAAGGATGGTCACAATTCTGTTGGTACTTACACACAGGAGGACAACATGGCTTATATAACGGTTGATATGACGGGAGTTCCTGATCCTTTCTTAGCCAATGCGCATGATGGAGGTCCTGCTTTTGCTTCTTCGGCTTGTGCACCTTGTTTATCATCGTACAACTCATTGAATGACCATATCAGGAAAAACTTACCACATTTAACCAGATTACCTGACTTGAAGAGGAGTAAAATTTGTTTTGAAGGTAATACTTGCGTTAGAGAATTTATCGTTCAGGTTGAAGAGTATTTCCTTTACAAGAACTTTGATGAAGCTTTGCTGGTAGGTTCATTTTCAGATTTGCTTTCTGGTGCTGCTGCTAAATGGTTTCGTGCTACTCGTTCTACCATTGCCTCTTGGCAACAGCTTAAGCTAGCTTTACTCAAGCGCTTCGACAAGCCTGAGTATGACTTTTTCTTAGATCAGAGCCTTCGCACACGTAAGCAAAAACCTATTGAGTCGCTTCCCGACTTTATCACTGAACTAATGGATATGTCTAGTCGCTTAGTAGTTCCTTTGACAGAACCGGTCATGATTAATATTATTAAAAACAACATGTTACCTATTTATACACCTTATGTTTTATGTAGACCTGTTACTTCTCTTGAACAGTTTATCAATTTAGGTAAAGAATTAGAAGTTTTTGTTAATAGAAAAGCTTTTGCTAGGGATTCTTCAAATCCTTTTAAAGTTGAGAAGCCACTGGTTCGCTCCAACGCTGCTAGGACAGATAGTGTTAAGTGTCTCAAGTGTCAATCTACTGACCACACTTACCAACATTGTACTACTGTACCTGGAATTATGTGTTTTAAGTGCAAGAAGTTGGGTGTCATAACCAAATTTTGTGATGTTTGCAACGCGGAGAAGAAAACTTCACCCGTTCCAAAAAACTAGTTTCGTTGCATCGAGCACCAGTTTCTGTTAAAACTGAGAATGCCTCGATGTCTAAATTGGTTAAGATTAGGTCTAGTAATGCACCTGACATTGCCACTCGCAATAAGGAATTTTCGGACTGGTTGGATTACTTAAAAGTATTTTTCAGTTTAAATAGGTCAGCCCCTATTCTCTTTGTTAAGCATAATGATAGTAGACCATTTTTAGAATTCTCGGTCAGTAGTGAAAAATTTTCTGGTTTATTAGATAGCGGTTCAAATACTAGTGTTTTAGGTTCAAACTTTCATCAGCATTTTATTAAATTAGGTTACAAATTAAAACCAATTTCTAGTTCAGCTTATACAGCAGATGGTTCTGCACAAAAAGTTTTAGGCACTTTAGATATTCCAGTTACTTGTGATAACCTTACCAAGGTCGTAACATTCTTGGTTATACCTTCTTTTGAACCTCCTATTATATTAGGATTTGATTTTTGGCTTAAATTTAATCTTGCTAAAGACTTGTGGAAAAATATAACTTTAGTTAAAAATGATAATTTTAAAATTTGTTCAGTAACTTGTTCTTCACAGCTCACTCCTTCTGAGAAACAAACTTTAGATGAAACCATTGCTCTTTTTGAAGATATCTCGTATGAGAAGAAAGGTTTAGGTCTTACACATCTTGTCAAACATAAAATTAACGTTACTAGTGAACCTTTTAAACAAAGATATTGGCCTTTGAGTCCGGCTAAACAAAAAGAACTTTATGATGAAGTTGAAGTATTGCTTAAGGAAAACATTATTCAGCCTTCTAAATCTCCTTGGTGTTCCCCCGTCCTTGCTGTTGAAAAGAAGGATGGTAGTACTAGATTATGTTTAGATTCAAGACGTTTAAATTCTGTTACAATTAGAGATAGTTATCCATTGCCTTACCCTTCTAGAATTTTAGATAACCTTCGTGGAGCTCGTTTTATTTCAACAATTGATCTATCCAAGGCCTTCCTTCAGATTGCTCTTGATGATTCTTCTCGTGAGAAGACTGCTTTTGTAGTCCCCGGTAAAGGATTATTTGAATTTGTTAGAATGCCATTTGGGCTTACCAATGCACCTGCTGAATTGCAGAGATTAGTAGATAAACTCTTTGGTCCTGAATTTGATAATGTATTATTCTGCTATTTAGATGATTTGATCCTTATTGAGACCGTGCACGACAATAGCGCCACCTAGCATGCGCAACTATTCGGGATTATGCCAAATAATGACATATCAGTATTTTATTGCTTTCTAATATGTAACTATAGTAAATTAAAGATAAATAAAAAGACGAAGTGGTATTTTTACTATCAACGGTCATCCACTGCTGTTGGTATTCGGAATTCAGTACAGTCAATCATAACTCTTGTATTGATGTAATCTGGACTAAAACACTTGGTCATTGTTGCTTCTACGGTGGCTCTATTCGGCCAAATGATTAAATTAGCAGTTGCACAAGCTAGATTTTGTAAGATCTAATGAAATATTCGTGAGATTGTGGTTCTGCTGTACACCAAATATCTAATAAACTCAATGCTGAAAATGTCAAGCCAGTTTTCATTTTTATAAAAAATAAGAAGTCAGTATTAAATGGAAACTGTACATTTTTACATAGTAATATGTAGTTAATCTTGTTACTGAAAACTGCAAATTGCTAAATGACACACCAGCAAGATCTAAGAGTTCTTGATCATTTTTATTGATGAAATACCAACAAATTATTGGCTTTTTGTTTCGGTACATTGATTATCATACAATATTTTGTCAGTGCAACAGCTTTTATCTTTCATTCTTGCATTATTAATTGCTAAAAAATTTTAAGTTGTTGCTATATCCACTTGGATTTCAGCATCAGAGTGATCACTGTAAATGAATCTATTACAAATAATGGTTGTTTCTTTTAAATTCGATTCAGAAAACAGATCGATTTGGCATCCTTGATTAGCCACACGAGGTTCGATTTGATTAAATTCATTTTCATCTTCAACTCTTACTCTTACTTGATTTGATGTGATATCTAAGACTTTTGTTGTACTACGTTTTATAAAACGTGTATATCTAGCTAACACCTGTGACTCTCTTACTTTCTTCTGTCGATATATTTGAGGGAATATCGTAGGAACATAACTTGGACTTGTTTGTACGTCATATTTTTTGCCTCCAATAAAACGTTCACTACAAATTGTGTCGTGACGTCTTGGAGTCCATGGCGAGCCATCAACACTGAAAAATAAAACATTATTTAATATCACATAAAATACAGAACAAATAAAAATAATTTATTTATTAAGTATCGTATCTAATCTTTCTTTGATCTAATTTCCACTCTACTGTTGGAAAAATATAGAATTTACACAGACTATTTGTGCCGTAATTTTTGCAGTCCACAACACAACAACAATTATGACCCATTACAAAGATGATAATATTTAAGATCAAAAATTAAATTATCAGATAATGTATTTGTTATGACAAAATTCAAATAAAAAATCAAATTGACTTCCCGAATAGTTACGGATTTCTGCCACGGCATGCGCTGCGATCGTTTTAGCTACCCCCTCCATGCACTTCGCACGTAGCGAATAAATGAACAATTTGATGTTCATATAGAGTATTTAAAGAAAATTCATAAAACTCTTAAAGATGCTGGACTTACCGTTAATTTAAAAAAGTGTGAATTTTGTAAGGAAAGACTGCGTTATCTTGGTTACATTGTTGATAGTAAAGGTTTACACACTGATCCTTCTAAATTGGAGTCAATTAATAATTTTCCTCGTCCTTCAAATATAAAACAACTCAGAAGTTTTCTTGGATTATGTTCTTATTACCGTAGATTCATTTATAAATTCGCTGATATTGCTTTTCCATTAACTAAATTAACTTCTTCTAGTAAAAAGAATCCCAAAAGATCTTTTGATTGGAATGACGAAGCTGAAATTGCATTTGATAAACTTAAACAAGCACTAACTTCCTCACCTGTCTTGCAATGCCCAAATTTTGAAAAACCTTTCTTTTTACATTGTGATGCTAGTTCAGTTGGTATTGGTAGCGTTTTGAGTCAAGAAGATCAAAACGGCGAACAACACCCCATAGCTTTTTATTCTAGATCACTTAATAAATGCGAACGCAATTACAGTACTACAGAACGTGAGTTACTTGCCATTTTAGATTCAATAGAACATTTTAGACCTTATATTGAGGGAATGAAATTTACAGTAATCACTGATCATGCTAGCTTAAAATGGTTGTTAGGCCTTTGTAATCCTACTGGTCGTTTAGCTAGATGGGCTGCAAGAATTTCACAATTTACTTTTGATATTATTCATAAAAAAGGCTCTTTGCATTTAGTTCCTGATGCTTTGTCTAGAATAGAAGTTGCAGCTATTAAAGTTTCTCCTATACAGAATATTATGTCTCCTGACGACGATATTGATGATCCTTGGTTTAGAAGAATATTTGTAGATTGTCAAAAGTTTCCCTTAAGGTATAAAAATTTTAGAGTTGAAGATAAAACATTATATAAATTTTGTAAGAATAGATTTGATCCTACTAGTCGTTTGAATTGGAAAATTGTTATTCCTAAAGAACATATTATTGATACCATTAGATCTAATCATGATGACACTAAATCAGGTCATCTTGGTGTTCATAAAACTTTAAGAAAATTAAAACAACATTATTTTTGGAATAGAATGTTTAATGATGTTCAAAATTACATTAAATCTTGTGAAATTTGTAAAGCTTATAAACATAGTACTTCTCCACCTTTAGGTATTATGATTAACCCTAAGAAAGTGGATCGTCCAATGGTCATGCTCTCAGTAGATATTATAGGAACTCTGCCTAAAAGTTATTCTGGTCATAAGTACATTCTTTCTGTTGTAGATGTTTTCACTAAATTTTGCTGGATTTTTCCTTTAGTTAAAGCAACGACTTTGTCAATTTGTAAAAGTATAGAAAAAGAAATATTTCTTAAATTTGGCTGTCCTAAGATTATAGTTTGTGATAATGGGACTCAATTTGTTTCTAAACATTTTGTAGATTTTATGAAAAGTTATAATATTACAAAAATATTTTACAACACTCTGTATACACCTCAGAACAATCCTGTAGAGAGATATAATAAGACTATAGAAACTTGCATATCTTGTTTTGTCAAGGAAGATCATAGAACTTGGTCTAAATTTTTGGTTCATATTCAGTTAGCTTTGAATAGTAGTGTAAATTTAGCTACAGATTTTACACCTAATTTTCTTATGTTCGGAAGAGAACTTATTTTTGATGCTTCTTTACATCATTTTAGTAACTCTTTGGAAGATTTGTCTCAACTTAAATTTGGAGACAGAGATGCATTTGCTTATTCTCTTAAATCACTTAGTGATATTTTTGTTAGAGTTCAGGCTCATTTGTTAAGCGCTTACAAGCGTAATGCGCGTTATTATAATTCAGGGAGGAAAGTCATTTCTTTTGATGTTGGTGACGTAGTATGGAGAAGAAACTTTGTTCAATCTAATGCTCCTGCATTCTTTTCGGCTAAACTTGCACCTAAGTTTGTAAAGTGTAAAATTATTAAAAAGATTTCTGATAATGTTTACCTCTTAAAGGATTTAAATAAGAAGACTTCTGGTAGATATCACATTAAAGATATTATAAAATATTAACTTTTAGATTTCCTAACTTTGACTTAAATTTAGCTCTCTGTTGGGAGTGGAGATCTTGTTTGTGGAAGAATAAGATTGATGTATGTTAGGTTTGATCTCACTTTGTATGATGATGAATGATAGGTAACTTCGTGACAGTTTGTGAACTTTAGGTTGAAGTTCAAAAGTTTGCTTAGGTCATTTTCGGTTTTAGATTTTTGCAAATTCCATAGGTTTCGTTTCTCAACATCAATAGATCTTATGTACATTTTTATTTTGTTTTTGTTAAAAGGTTTTATACCTTATTTGTATTTTGTGTTTATCGTTCGGTTTGTTTGTATTGAACGACTTTTTTTGTGTTTTTGTGTCTTATTCCTGTGTAGTATTTAGGTACTTGTTTATTCTTAAGTCTACCGGATTTGACAATTTTTTTAGGGTTCCCTACACTGGATTTGACGTTTGGGGTAACCAACTTTTCACTTGGTCCCCGGATATTTTTGCCGGTTACTGACGCTTTTGGGCAGTAACCAGGTCTTTTGCGTTCTTGGAACTTTCCATTCCTCGAACGTTTTTGTTTTTTTTTGCTTGTTCCATTGTGCACGGTAAGTCGGTGGTGTTGTGCCGGTCACAATAGACAAGTTCTTTTTTTGTTTTTGTCCTGTTGTGCACGGTAGGTCGGTTGTGTTGCGCCGGTCACAACAGACAAATTTTTGTATTTTTTGAATGCAACTGTGCCCGGAAAGTTGGTGGAGTTATGCCGATCACAGTTCCATTTCTTTTGTGTTCACACCGCTTTGTTGTGTCGAACCACCCCTTCCATTTTTGTGTTCTCACCGCCTTGTTGTGATGGACCACCATTTGGCGTCCGCGCCTGACGCGTCCTGTAGCGGCGTTGTCATTTGCATGCAACCTTATTGGTTACTTTAAGAGTTTTGATGTTCTCTACAGAGTCGGTGGCGAGGGTGCCTAACCGCACTTTCTAAAAAAACAATCATTAGACAAGAGTTTAGATGATCTCTTATAGAGTCGGTGGCGAGGGTGCCTAACCGCACTTTCAATAAAACATCCAAGTTAGGAACTCCTAACTTGGATGTTCCGACTCTGTAAGAGCACAACTGTGCTCTTACAGAGTCGGTGGCGAGGGTGCCTAACCGCACTTTCAATCGAGCAACTCTAGCAACTTAGTGTATTTATTTTGTTTGATTTTGTTATTAGTTTTGAGTTTTAAATTGTGTTTATCTTTATTTTTGAAAATTTTAGTAGAGTCTTGAAGTTTTGGAAGTTGGTAGAGTCTAGAACTTTGGTAGAGACTTGTAGTTTAGGTAGAGTCTTTTTGAATTTACATAGAGTTTTATGTAGAGTTTTTTTTGGAATTATAGCATTTGTTAATTGAACGTTTTTATTTGGTCTTCTTTTCGGCATAAAAGAAAGAGTCCTTTCTTTTATTTTTTTTTGGGTTGGTATGTATTGTAACGCATCGATTTTATCTCGCATTACAGTACGCCTATGCGTATTCCTTTTTCGCGTGTTCGGTTGGTATTAGTCGATTTTCTGTCGATACATATGGTATTTTGTTAATGGGCTTCCCTATTATTAATTTTTTTACCTTGTCTATGGCAAAACTGTCATGGTCACTTTCCTCTCTGAACGTACGTCGAATTAGACGGCGTCGCTTCAATAATCCAAAAATTATGGATTAATCGCATTAAAATGTGGTACTAAAAGCCACCTTAATATTCAGAAGCCGTGGATCGGCTTATATATTGTTGTATTTCGCCAATATGGTAAGAGTTGTTTATTTGATTGGTTTTCTTCGCGTCGTTAGATTTTGTCCGGATCATTTGTACAATTTCGATGTATCCTATTTGTTACAGACACATTGATACTTTTAAGAATACTTCCGGCGCATGTTTTCATTCGCCTGAAGGAATTATTATTCTGGAATAACGGTGAGTTTTTCGAATGTTTTTGGCGTTAGCGGAACGCGTCATTTGAGTAGAACATGGCGTCTTAAACCTTGTATTTCTGTTGGTTTTAGCCTATGGCGTTTTTTATTCTGGATATAGTTTAATCCGCCGTGCTATCTGGATTCGGCACGCCGTGATGCTGTTTTCGTCATGGACATGAGGTGGACATAAAATACCACGTGGTCACGACGGTGCACATCCTCTCTTTTCGTATTTTAATTACCTAAGTATATCTAAAACAGGTAACTTTTTTTTTAATTATATTTTACCTCAACGCAATTTCACGTAATTCTAAATAACCACAAATTAACTTGAATTAGACTAAATTCCTTTACAACAACTTTAAATCTAGAAAGCCTCAATTTCAATTTGTATGCTAATTTATAAGTTGTAATGCCATCGACCATACAAAATTATTGTATTTATCATCTCGGCTAGGTCGCCCTGACTTGAGATCAAAGGTCCATATTGTACTCTATCACTGACTTATCTGGCAAATTTTGTATTTTCTGGGATTGTATCTGGCGCCCGATATAACTTAAATTATCTAAAATTCTGTATTTTCTTTATGATACAACCCATAGTTATAAAAATAAATGTTTATGAATTCCATAACATGTTTTAATTTCAACTTTAAACCTTACAGGATAGGTTATGTATTGTATTCATAACAAACACACATTTACATTTACTTCTCTTTATTTCCAAAATCTTTTAAATAGTTTTTCATCACCACTTACAATTTAATTTATTTTTTAATTATTACAATATATAAAAAAAACATTGAAAAGAAAATTTGTCGCAAATCGCATTCAATTTTCGTCTGTAACTTTGTTATTTTTTATTTTACGACTAAATACTACGGGGCCGAAGTTGTAGAGAATTTAATTTGCATCTCAGCATGTTTTGATTTTTTTCTGTGCGTATATATATATATATATATATATATATATATATATATATATATATATATATATAATTTGCCAGATATACTACTAGACAACCCATTTGTACCACTCTTTTCAAGATGGCGATGGCGCGCAGGACAAGGGCTGCCACCCACAAATTTGGATTTAACTTTACACTAACCCCCTCTTGGCATCTATGAAATAAAATTGCATCCTCTGACAAGACAAAAAATTTAACATTTCAATGGACTATAATACGAATTTAGGCACGAGTCGACTTATCTCACATTGCTCAATGTTATAAGTAAAGAATTACGAATGTAATAAGGAGATGAGTACACATAACTCCTTTTTACTTTTTATTTTTTGCTATTTATGACTAGACTCCATTTTGTTATTTGAGATAAACGAAATCAAAATACATTCAATTGACTTATCTCCTTTTTACCGTAAAACTTAGTGATGTACTTTATCCAACTGTGTAATTAGCTCATTTTTGAAATTTTTGACTCATCCCCTTTTACCTTGACACCACAGAATTACCTATTACAAATACATATAATATAACCCATAAACTAGCATATATTACTTGGAAATAGATTTGCAACTCGAACGTATTAGGCGTTTTAAGCGATACCTGCACATGTTCCTCGAAAACTAGCCGAGATATAGGTATTTCCTAATTATGCCGATAGATGTCGCTTGTATATATTTAAATTTGTCAATGAATAATATTTAACTAAACAAAACTTTTATCGGATTTTATTGCGATTTATTTAGATTTTAAAATTTAACGCCGTTCAAAGTTTAAAATCTAAATAAATCGCAATAAAATCCGAAACTTTTGTTTGATTTCAAGGAGTAACATTCGAGTAAACATAAGATTTTATTAAAGAAATGAATCTATTTTTGAGTAATAAACTTTAATTGAATATAATATAAGTATAACAAATAAAGTCATCATCGTATATTATACTTTTTTATAAAATTAAATACATAGTATGTACTTAATAATAAAAAAGTATCTTAAAATGTATGTTGGTTGGTTAGGTGTCTGAAGCTATGTTTAATATGTATTTAACATCGAGACACCAAGACAAACATCTATATTCATGCACACAAATGTCCTACTTGTGTGGGAATCGAACCCACGGCCTTTGGACTGGTTACATTCATCATCATCATCAGCCTGCCGTAGTCCACTGCTGGATATAGGCCTCTCCAATGGCACGCCACTGAGCCCGATTTTCGGCTTATCGTGTCCAGCCGCTGCCAGCCACTTTGCGTAGGTATATCGTCACTCCACCTATCCGGAGGGCGTCCTACACTATGTTTGCCAAGGCGAGGTCTCCACTCTAGAACACGAATAAAAAATTAATAACAGTCGGGGGACCTCTTAAATAGGTGTTCCACAAAACGGCCCCCAACTGCAATGACAATTTCATTCAAACTTGTTACTAACTATTTAGTTCGCTTTTTGCAGGGCAGTTGTGATTTTTATTTTCTTAATTAAGTATTAATTTTATGTATGAATGTTTACTAAGGATAAAATATCTTTGATGACAAAAGGTACTTAATGTGCTAAAGGTATATACCATACCATACTACATAAATTTATAAAAATCTATATCCGGTTTCTACTATGCTTACTTTTATGAACAGAAATTTTGAAATGATTCAGGCCATTAACATTCCCATTGGAGTGTAAAAATATTAATAAATAGAGATAATATCAAAATAAAAAGTATATTATACACTACCTGGTAACAGGAGTTGCGGAACTGCTGTTTTACTGATATGTTTACTAAGGTACAGGAAATTACTTGCAAAGTGTTTATGACACACTCGACGATTTTTGAATATAGTCTTATTGTCCAATCCAATAATATCACCCCCTATCTTCAGCAACCACAGTCTAAAGCGTTCAGAGTCCTTTTCAGGGTTAGGAAAGCTGTGTAAAGGTATACCTGGTAAAAAAACAAGACTTTTGTAATATTATTGAAATTATCCTAATATTAAAGAACTGCTACACAGAAAATATAAAGTCTATGCATAGATTATAAGTCTTGCCAACCATTATATCACTTAGCTCCTAGTATAAGTAACATAAAATTGAGCTTAAATAGGTATAATTGCATGCACTGAATAGTGAATAATTATGTTAAAATTGTTAAATGTTTTGCGACATGTATATTTTCTTTTCTTATCAAGCATAATTATGATTTAATTTTCAAATATTATATCCATCTGACAACATAAGTGCTTGTCAAGGTTAGAGATATAATAATTATTTATGATTTTATATATGGCATACAGATGATATGACATAATATCTCTCTAGTTATAGTAATATCATCTATGATAATATCTTAGTGTTATTGAACAGAGGCTACAGAAACAGAGAACCATTGACAGAGATCATGTGGACATTTTTAATGTAATCTGGTAATCCTGTTACTTCTTAAAAATACCAAAATTACGTATAAAACTATGTGTCATGAAATGTTTCCTGATACTTAACAATGTATGTATTGAAGTATATTGTATCAATGTGAGTTAAATCTTATAAATCTAAAAATATAAACAATGAATTAACGAGACAATGTGTAGTTAAATATAATAGGCTAGTTGACAAACTAAAATTATAAGTCCGTCCTCTAGATTATTCAAAAATAAGCGAGACATATTTTTTTATTTGTAAATTAAACCAGAAATTACCAAGATATAGCTCATTAAAGTTACGTATAATGTAACACCATCCTACATTTTTTCGCACTAGGTGACGTCATACGTAACTTTAATGGGCTATATCTATGTTATTTTTTATTTAAGTAATCGAAAAAAGAAAAAATACGTGTCCAATATTTTTTTATAATCTAAAATACGGACTAAATAAAATGTAATTATTTTGACCCTGGAAACTACCCTATTGTATTTTTTAAATATTATTTCTAGATGGAAGATGCTTCTTGCTGAAAGCTTGTTAGACACTAGTAAGGTTTAATTTCGATCTACATTCCACCATGATGTAAGATCTCTGTACCCCTTTCCAACCGATGGACGCAATCTTAATATTTGCATGTTTAACTTAGCTCGTACAATTATTTAGGCTTCGCGAAGCTTAAAAAAAATAGTAAAAAAAATCCCATACCCCCCCTTTTCCCACCAAAGTACCCTCACGATCGTGACGATTAGGAATAAGTTGACATCCGCACGATCGTGACTTTTTAGGTAGTAGTAGTGTAAATTAAATAAAAAGTTGGGTTTAATCAGCACATATTATGTTTTAATCATAATCGTAATGTAACATCTTAGAATCAGTCAATCTGGGAATATTACCATTCTTCTAGGATTTCATTTGCTTGTCCCATCGTTTAATGAAGTCAATTTTATTGGCACCAGTACAAATGGAAGCCATTACAACCGCTTTGTTATCCATTTGACCAAGGATACTGAATCTCTTACAAACTGATGATGTTTTTCACGGTACATTTAGCTGTCCTTCTTAAATTTTAGTGCTGCTCGTCCAGGGATTCGATTCATCATAATGGTTCATTTCCTCAATCAAAGGGATAGTTGTGAAAAATTGATCATGGTAAATACAACAACCGGGCGGGATAGTTTTTATTAAATGCAAGACTACAGAAGGACCTACACCAAACATAGTATTTCCAAAAATTGTTTTGGCACTTTTGTAAATTTCAATCGACTATATGGCCGTTGCTGGTAGTTGTGACAAAGTTCTTTAATCCTGTAGGTCGTGGTTCATTTCTAACGACTTGCCTTGATGCACATTGGCCTGTGACGGGTATCTGCTAGTCAATACCAGAATACTCAATACCATAGCCAGAAACCCTTTCTATTTTGTAACAGGCTGCTTGTAGTTGGTCAATGATTGGTTGTACTTTGCACAGAGGATTAGGCGGTTTATTCTGTGGTGGTGATTCTACATCGACCGCATGTAACGAGTTTCTGACTTGTAGGAACCGGTCTCGGCTCATATTATTACTGATAAGAGACAATCTGGAAATTCTCTTCAGTACATAGGTAAACGTGGATACAGGATTACTCCCATAAACAAATGAATAGCAAATATCTTTCTAATTTCTATAGGGGTTGTTTTTAGTTCCGTTCCATATTAACACAGGTGATAAATATTTGAACAACGAGCAGCAATTTCAAAAAACTCCTCGTCAAAGTAGTTGTGAACGTATCCACTGTATCCTTACTAGCTAGGAGGGAAGACTTGGATAGTCATGGCTTTTATCAGTACAGGTTGATTGTCTCCACATACCAAATCGATGAGTTATCAGTGATTACCGCATTTGAAGAATCTGGAGGAATCCAACGCGGTGCAGATGTAGATGGAGTTGCTTCAGAATCTAATACCGTACTTTCATGGTTTTCCTCCTCAAGCAGACTATTAAAAAATACTGGATGAAATTGGTCACCCTCGTCTTCGAAATCTTCAATGTCAAAGATATGCCCGTCTTGCAACAGATCCAAAACATCTTAGTCTCTCAAAACTGCGCCTAAATAAAGGAAAAACACTGCTCAAACTTCACTGAAATACAAAAAAACAGCATTGAGAAATATACGTTCGACGTTGTTAGAAATGCATTAAAACCCGGATAGTCACAATCGTGACGATGTGACTTTAACTGATCACACACGGAGATATTGCTATGTTATTACTATAAAAATTGCACATTCCTGCTGATTGCTATATCTTCTTAACTTTAATAACAAAAATCTATTATAATATTATGAAAAAAGGTGAAATAAATATAGTTACGTGAGCGTGATCCTCGCCCAAAATGCACGGCCATCATTGACGGTGGTTGCCCGACGACTGACGAATCCGAACGGGTTCTTTTATTTTTTTAAGTAAGCGCATATATCAACACAATCGTTCGAGGCCGGTCGCGTTCACAAAAGCAAATGTAACTTTGATGTAGATTTTTTTTTGTCGATTGTCACGCTCGTATAGAGCCGGTTGGAAAGGGGTACATATAAATGGACTTAATACATAGGAAAATAATATTTATGTACTTATTTCGAACTGGAATGAGTCAAGGCATTGGAGTTACTTGATATACGGTAATATGTGATTGTGACACAGGTGTCGTATCTTTGCAGCGAACCAGTTATAACATGGCATGATCCAATTAAAAGAAAATTGCTTACAGTCACTAATGGTAGTGGAACATGAAGGTACACAGCACTTATGTTTAGACATTATTACTAATTCACTGAAGTAGTAATAAAGGGTCCAATTTCCCGAAATACATTGATCTCAACTTTTCATCGAATCGAAGTAAGACACTTGACGTGAAAAGAACAAGACACGTGATATTACTATTTGTGCACTTTAAAAACTGGTAGACACGGAGGAACAGACGCTCAACTCGACGCGAATTATTTAGAAATGTAAGTAAATTACAAGAAAAAAGCGCACGAGCATGTAAACAAGCCGGCCACCATTTATCTTGTGACAGTGACAGCACTGACAGCTCACACCACAGCAGATGACAGTATTGACTATCTGTATAATCTATGGTATTGACAGCTTTAACAATCACTGGAACGTCCATCTTGTTTTTATCATTATTCGTTCTATTAGTTTGTGGATTAGTAAAAAGAGGGATCCACCGACCTAGAAAAATAATTTACTAGGCAACTTGCCACCCCGTGATATAACTGTGAGAAGCACCTACTTAATACACTTTCACCCGTATTCACAAACGATACTTGTGTAAGTAAAGTAGCAACGCTATGCGAAGTAAGACATTTCTCAGTGCGTCGCATATGGCCAGCCTTTCAATTCATAAACAATACTCAAACGACCCTTAACTATGAGAACGCACTGCGTTAAATAGGGCTCTCTGATTGGTTCGCGTATGTTGCGTAG
Organism: Euclidia mi; assembly: GCA_944739405.2. Lineage (NCBI taxonomy): Eukaryota > Metazoa > Arthropoda > Insecta > Lepidoptera > Erebidae > Euclidia > Euclidia mi. The sequence goes on along the minus strand of OX123205.2, from coordinate 37,859,242 downwards.
TTCATTGCGCTTCACTGACGTTCATTTATGTTCATTTTAATTGTCAATTTTGTCATAACATAACCTCTAAAGAAGCTGTAAACAATACTATTCCGTCTCTGTGCCGATTTACTTCGTGGTATATTTGTATTGAATTGTGGATTTGTGAACATAATAAATATGGATAAACCTACAACTTGGTAAATAGCTGGTACTGGAAGTCCTCTCGCAGTTAATTTTTCTAGGTCTTCATTCACTAGTAGTACCTAAGAGCAGAAAAAACATCACTTCTTTGGAGAACCTATAGCGTCGTCTAAATTCCTCCGAACTATAATAATCAAAAGGATTTTGGAAATCCCGTACAACTCTCCTAGTAGTTATTCTTTGTTCGTTGATATAATTATCAAATTCTTCTTCGCTACTATAATCCATTGTAAACTGATGCGAAAATAACCTCGAGCAAAGTACACCGAACTACGCAAATAATACATAACCTAAGTTTTTGACGTAAGTCAAACACAAAATTGACCCTATGCGTTGCGTAATATAGCTAGCGGGGTACCTTAGCTGTGCGTTCGTTTTAAGGGACGCATAGTGCTAGCCGGCACTCAAGTATTGTCTTTGAATAGGTTTTTTGTACTCTGTGCGTCCATTCAAACTATGAGACCTCATAGTAACGTTTGTGAATACGGGCGTAAGTTAATACCTTAGAACTTTACACTATACTAGCTGACCCGGCAAACGTTGTTTTGCAAAATTTTTTTTTTTTTTGAATATAGATGTTGGCCTATTCTCATAGATACCGGATAAGCACAAAAAATTTCATCAAAATCGGTCAAGCCGTTTCGGAGGAGTATGGGAACGAAAACTGTGACACGAGAATTTTATATATTAGATAATATATGAGGGTTCTGATTCCTCTAACGACTATCAAAGATCTTCTGATGACAGCACAGGGACCGCCTTAACGTACTTTCCGAGGCACGGAGGGGTTTGACTTTTTGTAGCCGGTACCTATCTGTAAATCAGACGGTAACGAATGCGCTTAACCTCGCAGATCGCTAGGTTCGAGTGGTTGCCACGGGGCCCTCGATGGCATTCGCTCCGTGTAAATGTTAATATTCAATCAAATCCGGATAGACTAGGAACCGACCCCAAATAACTTGGGAATACTAGGGCTGAGATGATGCTGATACAGCTACTCAGTGGCGGATCAAGGATTTCATTGTGTGGGACGCATTTTGACACACTCTCATGATTTGAGGGAAGGGGCTTCAGTCAAGTGAATGTGGATTTACTAGGGCAATATGTTAAATTTGCTTTCGTGGGTGGGAAGGTATTGAGCTCCTTAGGCCTGGCTTTCTGGATCCGCTACTGCAATTTCTATGGAATAGATTCATATGTTAATCATGCACATTTTTTTTTTGAAACTGGGAGCTTGCCAGAAGAAAGTGTCGACACTGCTGAACTTTTATTGTTGTTCGACTCGGTCAACGCCAACTACCACAGGGAAGAAGGAAAAAAAATTAGATCAGCAGTAACATTAAACTCGCCTCATTTAAAATTGTGGAACAAAACCGTGCCCATATTAAAATCTATGTGATATATAACAAATGAAGATAAAGAAATTATTGTGCCTTCACTAACCAGTTGGGTGAAAACTATAGAAGGTTTTAAAACTATAACAACAATGTTAAGATCAGAAGGTGTTAATTCGTTGTTACTACGTAACATAAATCAGGACCCTTTACAAACTTTTTTGGCACAATCAGAGCTCATGGTTGTTCTAAAATAATGCCTAACTGTACAGCCTTTGTAACGGCATTTAAAACCTTACTAATTAACAATATGACATCTCCACACTCCCTACAAGGAAATTGTGAGAAAGATGATAGTATTTGTTTAGAATCCTTAAAATCGTTTATAACATTAAAATCCGATAAGGAAGATTCCAGTAAGGATTTGGACATAAGGGAGGAACATTTAAATATTGAAATTTTGGAAACTCAAAAACTTTTACAAATACGTACTCGTACTAACGTAGAGAAATGCGCAGCCATTGCATATTGTACTGGTTGGCTTGCAGTCAAAGCGAAAAAGTTTGTATTTAGAAAATGTAATGTTTGTAAAAACAATTTAATAAGTAATGAAAAGGAAAACTTCCATGATTTCATAATAAAAAAAGAATATTGCGGCAAACGATGGTTATGTTATCTAACCCGGGCATTGTTCGACTTCTTTGCCCAAGTCAACACATCACAACACTGAGTTTAGAAAGCTATCCACATATAGACAACATAGTTCAATACGTTACATTAATTGTAACAGTCCATATAGATTTAAATTTTGTTATTTGTGAAAAACATAAAAATACCCTAAATAACTGCTTGTTACATAAAAGTGTTGTATTTTTTAATATGAATTGGTGCAAAGAAGTGAGCAATGTCCTCACCGGTAAGAGTTGTTATAATTTTTGTTCAAATGATAGCTATGGCACTAATCGCATATTTCTACAGGCTCGAGAATATTAATAAATCCAAAGGGAGAAAACGAGAGAGACAATCGAAAGTGAATATTAATGTTTAAACCATTGACATATATATTACTGCGTTAGGACTGGGCGGACCGCATGTTACAATGACGCCTCGAAGTTGGTCCTAAAATGGTCTTCTCTTTAACGAAGTTGAGACGGAGGATCACAGGTAGGATGTCGGGGTTCGAGAGAAACACTGCTAGGCTGAACAGGTTTTTTATTATGTCTCACTACCGCTCACATACAGTATGACCGAACTAGGTAAGCACTGGCCTGAGGGCTGGAGCGTAGACTCCTGCTGCTCTCCGACGCTCGCAGGGTAGCTGCTCGTAGGATCGCCGATGAGCTGGCCAAAGTGCGTTGCACAGGCAGCTCTGTGGTCGAGGTTCAAGCTGAGCGGGGTCTCAGGCGGTGCAGCCGATGTGGGCCGAGTGGTCAGGCTCAGGCGTCCGTGGCCTGGCTGTAGGAGCTCGTAGGCAGGAACGGAGGCTTGGGTGGCAGCTGGCTAGTAGCGGCACGGCGCCAGCAGCTCGTGGCTTGTAGCCCGCAGAGAGAAGACAGGTGCAGTGAGCCCGTAGGAAGAACTGGAAACAGCATAGAGAATACACAACAACCGGTCAGGAACAGGCGATCCCTAGATCGGCTGTTATGCTTAGGAGACACAGATACTACAGACAGAACGTATAGGCACACAGACAACTAGAATATGCTTACCCCCAGCGGGACAGTAGAAAGAGAAGTAGGATTGTAGTTGTAGTTACTACAACCATCAGCGAGACGGTGTGTAGGGCAAGTGATCGACTTAGATCGCGCACCCATCTTATATAGATATAGGCCTATGACTCACAACTGCCTTGGCTAGTGAACATGACCATATTTGGTAATATTGCGAACGGCTAAGCTGGCGTTAAGCGCCTGCGAGATATTATAACGCAATACGTGTAGTATTACGTTACAAAGTGAACTAGAACGCGATCAGCTGTCATCGGGAGCGGTCGTGCGAACAAAAATGCCAATTGTGCCGTGAAAGGTTGCGTGAACTACGACAAAAATAATAAAAAATATGATAACAATTCATGTCACCGGTAACTTAAAAATATGTTATTAAATCAACTTCTATAATTATTAAAAGCAATTTTCTTTCATATTGGTAAAAACGGCGCGAAGCCGCGTAAAAGTGAGACATAACTTTGAAGTGGCGGCCGATGAAATGAAAAGATTTATTATTATTAATATAAGATTAAATAATGTTCTAACAAAATTATTTTTAATTGATTATTAAAGTTTGAAGATACACCAACGTCAAAAAACATTAGGTACGAATCCAAAATGGAAAAATATATATTATTTTGTACCTCGAAAAATACCGGACCCCGCTCTTACAAGGTTATGTCTAGGAGCAGACCATGCCGATTTACATCGTAGTTCATACTAGTTTGAATAGATGGCGTTATTTTTTTTGTAAGGTGACTGCGTCTGTCAAAAGTTCGGTCGCACGTATCTTTAGTATCTAAATCAATGGTTTAAACAATAAATTTATTTTTGATACATATTTGTTCGTCTTATTTTATTCCCTAACGTTATATTATGTGTATACAGGGTGTTACATATCCCCCCGTCCGATCAATGAAGGGGTTGTAGGGTAGAGTAAAATGATGAGGTATTTGTCATTAATTCACGAAAATTCAAGATAAAATTTTCCCCGGTAAATTTAATTAACTTTAAATAATATCACATCAGATTACCCATGGCAACACTGAAGACTCATAAATCGTAACAACTAGGTATCTACCTAAAGTTCATGAAAGGTCATCGAGTGCATCGGCCGACGCCGCCGGCGGCCGCGTCTAGTTACCTAATCCTTTGACAAAAGCCGAACGTCAACTTTACACGTGCCATCATTTTAGGTAGGTAGGTATACCCATTTCATTTATGAGTTTGTTGTAACAGCTGGTTTATTGCATTAGGTAAAACGGAGGAAGGTATTGTTTACGTTGTTCGTTTGTTTCGTAAGAGTGGGTAGCCAACTTTGGTGTCCGTGTATTCAGACATTTCAGATCACCCGAAGGCCTACGACATGGCCTTACGATTCTTAGATTCAGTTTTACGTGGCTTCTGAGTACGTGGGCACCTATCCAAGTGATGACCTGTGCAACCGTTACTTAACTTTGCCAAACTATTACGATCCAAAAGCTTAGTCACGCTATGAGCGCTGCAGTATTTACGGTAATTACTAATTTTTTAAATCTTACTTAGGCAGGTTACCTTTAATTCCGAAAAACATCAACTTACTTGTAAGCTGCGTACGACGATCATGCTCCACATGTCGACCGTAAAGGTTAAGACACTTACGGTACCTCTTCATCAAAGGTACCTATTTGAAAGCACACTAACTAGTACACTGTAGTTCACGAGGTGGTGAAGCCATTGAACAACGCGCTCCAAAGGCACTGGCAGACCTGGTGGTCCAGCAAACTGTTCCTCCTTATCACTACGTGCACCTACATGAATTGCATTCACTCCTACCTAAACACATCGAAACGTTAAAGTATTCAGAGTTTGAATACGACCGACGACGTAACTATTTCACAACGTAACTTATTCCGGAAGTCCGAACGAGAATAATCCTAGGGCAAGACTGAGTGATCAGTAGGCAAATTGAAGTCGTAAAAAATAGCCAGTTAGGGATGTAACCAATGATATTTATTGGAGTTCTGTTTTTATCGATATGTTATTATTGTCCCCGTACGAGATGGGCACGTATCCAACGCAAAATTGTTGTTTGTTTTTAAAATATTGTTATAACATAAAAATGATGTAACTTTTTTATTTGATTTAGGTTACCGAAATGAGTAGATCATTGTCTTTTGTCTATGATCTACTAAGTTCTGTAACACAAAAATATTATTTAAGTCTTGTTTACGTAATGTGTCGATATCGTAATAATTACCGTACCGCGTTTCGGTATTGTATCGAGCGGCTCGTTTGACGGTAAAATTGCATTATTTTAAGGGCGGCATGCCCTTTGACACGAAAAGCCGACAATATTTTAATAGAATTAATAGAATCATAAAGGATACCGCCGCTGAGTGGAGTGTTGCTAGTTTAGGGAATTTTCCCTAATTTCGGGGTAATGTTTCTCGTTAATACTATACTAAGAAAATAAATTGTGGTGTTTTATGAAGACCTGGTTTTTTTTATTGTTTTTCCTAGTATGTCTAGCAAGTCAGTAATATGTGGTTTCGGGACCAGACAGGCGGTTATGAAACACACTGTATAAGTATATTAGATACTTAAACTTGGTATTTTGATGCTTTAATATGTTCATACATACATGTCTATAGGTATGAACGTATTAAAGTATAATACACGACTGATTATTTATATTAAATATTTTAACTTAAAATTAGTGTGACACTATGTCTACTGTCAAAAGAATTTCATGTTTTAAGTATTTAATATAAATAATTAGTCAAATGTGAAAAGTCACTAATATTTTAATGGACAGTTAAATATAAATATATACCTATACTAGCTTTTGCCCGCGGCTTCGCTCGCGTAAATTCGGGGTTCTCTAGTTATAGTGTATCATCTATATTCGGGATAACACAAATCTCCTTTATTATAAATGTCGTTTTAACTGTTTCAGAAATATAACTGCAAAAAGTATTTACACATACAAACTACTTAGTACTAACACTTAGTAGTAGGTTCTCAAAATGTTATCCGGTATCTGTGACGTTTCGCTAGAGTGGCTAATATGGCGACTGTGATTTGTCTGTCAGAACCATTAGAATTTAACAAAATACTCGACAATCCGAATTTTGCGGATATATGTTGTCGACTCGAAATCTTTACTTTTTAGTGCTTTATTATTCAGGTAAGGTTTCGAGGTACTCCTTGACGCAATTATTAATATATGATTTGACACTGCGATAGCAGGGCAGTCCGTCGGTTCTAATGTGAAACACTCCAACATCCACAACTACTTACAAATTAAAAATTAAGTAAAAAAACATTTTCCAGTGGACTAAATTGTGAGTCTAAACCATTCTCAAGTCCCCTTGAACACACACAAAAAAATTCATCAAGATCGGTCCAGTCATTTAGGAGGAGTTAAGTGACATACACACGCACACAAGAAATATATATAAGATATAGCATTTAGTTCATTGCGTGGCGTTCAGAGGGCGCTGATCGCGAAACTGGGAGTTGCCAGTCTAAGTTTATGGAATGTATTTACGGCACTAGCAAATTATAATGCTGCTAAATTAAAAGTGCAGTCAGCTTTAACCAAGTTTCATAGTATTTTTGTTCTCCCTAAATTAGACTCATTGTTTCTTATGAATTAGGAATTACTCACGGTCCGTAATCTGCCAATAAAAAAACTAGACGCCAAAATTTTGAGCATAGATTATACAGATTTTGAAGCAAAATAGAAATCCGCCATATTGTTTTTTAGTTTTTTGTCATTGACAACTTTGACAAATGTCAAGAAATCCGAGGAAATAGATAAAACGTCAACATTAATTGCTGAATTGTGTTGAGCAAATAGTTGCGTTGATTAAATTCCGTAATCGGTAATTCCGTATATTTCTGTTCCACAATTATAGTAATCTACTTGTATTGTGAGCAAATCAAGATGTACTACAAGTATTGTGTGCTGGGTTTTGTAAGTTTGTGACAGGACGGTATTTTGCACAAATTTCTGATGTGCATCCTACTCTATTCCTGGGAACAAATTCTCAGCGGAATACCTCTGAATCCGACCAAAACTGATGGTACGTTAAAGTTATGCCCTTGTACATATTTATAATCGCTCGAATCATCGTGATTATTATTGTATTCTTTTATTCCAGCACCGGATTACAGTGCTGAACATCAGTATAGAAAGAAGAAGCATTTTGATCACAACTATTCTAGATCACATTCTGATGAAACACTGAAGTCTTCAGGTGACATATTATTATACTTTATTTATTGTATGTTTAAAATGTATTTTTTTATTTATTTACTAGAAGACGCCAGCAGCTACGCCTGCACATTTTTTTAAATTTATTTATTTTGACCGATCCCGTGGGTGTTTTGAGAAATCCCTTCTTAGTGCGCTCCGATGGTCCCCAAGGAACATACATGCCAAATTTCAGCTTTCTGCGCCCAATAGTTTTGGCTGTAGCTTGTCTGTCAGTCAGTCAGTAACGCAAGGATTTTATATATTAAGATTTATTTTATTTAAACCTTTATATACAGAGCGTATACAGGCGGACTTAATGCCGTGGGCATTATCTCCCAGTCAACCTTTGAGTGGTGCAGAGAGAAAAGAAGTAGGTGGTATATAAATGAGGAGAACATTATTTGAACTTACATAAATATAAATAGATTATAATAAATATATAACATACATACATAGATATCAATAAAGTTATATAAACATAATTTCAATTAATATTTATTATTGCTACATACTAGTACATCTATATATGATATATCATACATACATATATAACTATATATATCTACATACATAGGTACTATAAGCCAAAATGAAATATAAATGAATTATGATACACTTGCTGCTTCAGCCAATAAGAGTTCTTTAACTTTGAACTTGAAGGAACACTTGGTCCTGGCCATCCTGATCTCAAGAGGAAGGGCATTCCAGAGAAGGATTGATTGAACAGAAAAAGAAGAGTGTAGAAAATTAGAGCTGTGAGTTGGAACCATGAGGAGAAGGTTATTAGAAGAGCGAAGGTTACGAGCATGATTAGATGATAAATACTGGAAGAGGGGCGTTAAATACTCAGGGGGAGTAGGAGACGTAAGAATGGTATAAAGAGTTGTGAGAGCACGCAAACTACGGCGTTGACGAATGGGGAGCCACTTCAATTGAGAACGATAAGTGGACACATGGTCATACTTGCGAAGATTGAAAATGAATCGAATGCAGTTATTCAGAAGGCGGTCAAGTTTGTTTAGGAGATCTGCATTCAGGTCAAAGTAACATACATCACCATAGTGGATCAGAGGGAAAATCAAAGTTTGCACAGGCATTATTTTAGTCTCGGGCGGGAGAAAGTTTTTTAGGCGGTAGAGAGCGCGTAGAGTACCGGTGACTTTCTGACTCACATGGTTTACTTGGGTTTGCCAATTTAGCGTGCTGTCTATATGCAGTCCAAGATTTTTGACTGATGTGTGCAGATTGACGGTAGTACCACTAAATGTAATAGCTGGTAAAGATGTGAAGCCTCTTTAAAATCCTTTGACTACCTAAAACAATAGCTTGAGTCTTACTAGGATTGACAGCTAAGCCAAACTTGTCTGACCAAGTTAGTATAGCTGCCAAATCGCTATTTATCTTATCTATGGCTTCTACTACGCATTCCACATTTACGTGTGAATAGATCTGCAAGTCGTCGGCATACAAATGGTAAGCACACTGAAGATTTTGAGTCAGGAGATTTATAAAAGTAGAAAACAACAAGGGAGAAATAATGCCGCCTTGAGGAACGCCAGATGTAGTGTCCGACCACCCCGACGATGAATCATCGAGGCGGACAGACTGCTGACGCCCTCGAAGATAAGTTGAGAACCAATCCAAAGCTACAGGCGAGACCCTAAGATGAGTGAGGATAGATAAAAGGATATCGTGACTGACGGTATTAAAGGCGTTTGAAAAGTCAATCAACCCCAGCACGGTGATTTTGGTGCTTTCCATGGCCTCTCGAATATCGCCAGTCACTTTAAGGAGGGCGGAGGTAGTGCTATGGCCTGGCCTGAAGCCAGACTGTAAAGGGCTTAACAATCGGTTATTGTGAACAAACCGAGCCAATTGTTTGTGAACACAGGCCTCTAGCACTTTGGATAGAAAAGGTAGGATGGAAATTGGATGGAAGTGGTTAGGAACAGTAGGGTTTTGGATTTTGGGCAAGGGAATTATGTAGGCTTTACGCCATAAGGAAGGGAAGGTACCGGAAGCAAGAGAAAAGTTAATGATGTGTGATATCGCAGGTAGGATGTGATCCAAGATTGTTGTTAGCATGCGACGGCTGATATTGTCACATCCCACAGCGTTAGATGTTATGGAGAGGATTGACTTTTTGATCTCGCCTGAAGACTCTGGAGAAAACTGAAATGATTCAATATTGGGTTGAGGCAACCCCGCTAAGTAACTGAGCGTGAGACTCATGATCTGGTGATCCAGCGAAATGGTAGAGGTGAAATGTCGGTTGATATCATCCAGATCAAGAGTCCCACAATTGTCGACGTGCTGCTGTTTGCCAATGCCTAGTGTTCTAAGGAACCTCCAGGTATTAGCAGGTGATGAAAAATTTATGTTATCGAGAATATGTCGGCGTTTGGCGTTACGCACCATCTGATTACACCGATTTCTTGCAGATCTAAATAGCTCCCAGTTCTCATCACAACGGTCCTTTTTATATCGCCTAAAAGCTCGGTCTCTACGACGCATTGCCATTCGTACACCCGTCGTAATCCAAGGCGCGGGAGGACGTTTAAGCTTCACCCGTCTCACTGGGGCATGAACATCATATAAATCAGAGATTGTGTTGTTAAATATGGTTACCTTTTCGTCCACCGTGGAGGCAGACATCATGCTACTCCAGTTTAACTCGGCAGCATCCTTATTCAGCTTCTTAACATCCATTCGACTAAAACAACGCATGCGCAGAACTTTGGGTGGGGATTTAGGAGGTTTCAGGCGGTAGGAGAGGAAAATGAGGTCATGGCGGGAAAATCCAGGTGCGGAAAGTTGGCCATGGGATGTGACTTTGGAAGGATCAGAGGTTAGTATTAGGTCGAGCCAGGTATCCTCGCCGTTGCTGTTGTGGTGAGTAGCTTGCATAGGTAGCACTTGGAGGCTTGCTGACTGGACGATGTCAAGTAACCTACAGGAACGACTGGATTGACGGGAAAGGAGATCGGTATTAAAGTCGCCCATGATGATGAGATGAGTATACTCGGACCCTAAAGATTCCAGAATCGACTCGAGACTGGAGAAATAGTCAACACTAGGAGGACAATACACAACGCCAAGAACAGCTTTCGCACCCTTGACGTTTACCTCCAGAAATAAGAACTCCGCAGGTGAAGAAGTGGCAGTAGATGAAGTAAGAATTTTAAAGGGGAAGGTGCTGCGGAGATAGATAGCTACACCGCCGCCTCGCCTGCTGATTTGGTCACTTCGAATAAGGACGTAACCAGGCAAAGAGTACGATGTAGAAGGAAGAACTGGTTTTAGCCAACTCTCTGAAACCAGGATGGCATGTGCATTGGAACCAGAAAATGCTTCCAGCAGGTCGCTATAATGGCTGGGTACACTCTGTGCATTTATGTGACAGACGTTAAACAACAAGCCAGATTGAAGTGCAAATGCCTAAAGAAGGCATTCGCTTAACGTGCCGTCCGCCGAGCAAAAACTCTCATTGTCGGAAGAAGCAGTTGATTCATTAGCCGATAAATACGTTTCAATATCCATAGTACTATAATTATAATAAAATAATAAATACAATATATATAAAATATTAAGTATACCGTATATAAATATTTGTGAATTTTATAGGCAACACAGTCGTCTCTGCACCACCCGTCAGCTCACACAATCAATAAAATTAAAATAAACTTGCACAATAAAAATCATTCAGAAAAAGAAAAAACTAAAAAAGCAAACACTAAAACCGTAGACAGAGAATCCTATAGACACCGGTAAAGCGTGTCACAGAAAGAGACAAACATAGTACGTCACTCTAAATTCAGGGTTACCGCGTAAGGCAAAAATTACCCCTATTTATTGATACAATTAGGTAGAAACTAATATGAAGTCCGAAAAGTAACACTGCCTAAAGGTGAACGCAGACTTGGCCGCACCGCAGTCGCCGCAGTCCCCGCAGTCATCGCTTTTTGTTAATGGCCTCGCACATCTATCCGCACCGCAGTCACTGCAGTCGTTCCCGTCGCCGCACGCATCGCACTTGATTTCCTTCACAGCGTTGCCAACTCTACGTCTTTTTACGTAGATCTACGTATTTTGGACCCTTCTCGCGAACCTACGTACTTCTGGCCCAGAATCTACGTATTTTGCAGCAAATTACCAAATTAGCAAAATAACGGAATTTTACTAAGAAATAAGCATTATTAAACACAAACCACACGTAATAATGGACGTAGCTAATACTTTGCTGCATGTTTATTCGTACCCAATTAGTTTAACAAGTACACACTTAAAACTTATCGATCAATTTAAGTCAATAATATTTGCTTACAGGCTCGAATCGATGTTTGAAACACTCGTTTTACAATTTTTTACTCCCTTTATCTAGGATATTATTAAAAGTACGTAGATCTATGTACTTTTTAACTCTGATCTACGTATTTTTGAAAATCAGTGTTGGCAACACTGTTCTTTCATTCAGCGTCATCCGCGCCGCGCTAGCCGCAGCGTCCGCTGCGTGCGGGCCGGTGTTGGTGACGTCATCAGCTGCGGCTTGGGGAGTTCGGTCGTTTCAGCGACTGCGGCGACTGCGGCGCGGGTGGGTGTGCGAGGTTGCATAGAACTTCATATAAATAATTCGAATGCGAATACTGCGGCGCGTGCGGTGCGGCCAAGTCGGCGTTCACCTTTATTGATTTTATCGGCATAGGATAGATATAAGATACGGGGATGATAATATTATGCTGTCAAACGCAAACTAATTTAGTTGTTTCCTCAGTCAAAAATAAATTATCTCGACTTTAGTTAAATTCTCGCGGTCGGGGATTTAATTAAAAAAAATATTTATTTCTTACAAAAAGGATGTTTATTCTACTAACAATGACAAAAGACTGACTTAATTCTAACTATAAATTGAAACAATGAAAATGCTGCGCTGACAGTTTACGCTGCTCGTGGTTTGTGGTGTAGGCTGCAACGTCGGCAGAAAGGGGTTGCTACGCCGTGGTAACTCCTCCCTCCTTAAGACGGAAGCAGGGGCTGCTTCCGGTAGCGTCCTCGCTACCTTCGATTTTGTCTGTACTTTTATTTCGCAGGGATGCTGCAGCTCTCCAAAGGTATATTTTTCGTAAAGTAGCTGCTATCAGCAAGATGTAGAGCAGCAACGTTGTCCAGCTTGGTGTTGCGACAATCCGAGGCCACTCGACGTCCTTGTTGGCAGCTATCTCGTTTGCACGGTTGATCAGCTTATGTATATTGTCCAGTGATATTTCTTCTATTTTCAGCTCGTATTTTATATTTTCAGGCAACGACTGTTGCTTGGGTAACGGGATAACTTCGTTGATGACCAGTGTACTTGTGTGGGAAATGAGGGTTGTATTCATTACGGATATCTTGCAATCTTCTGTTAGCGAGATGATCATGACTCCGGCTGCTCTGTTGTATTCTGTCTTGGTGTTGCATTCCGTTCTGAGTACTTGATCTTCTGTCAGGACCACCAGCCAGCTGCTGTCTCCGATCTTCTGTATCTTGCCCTTGGCGAGGTTCATCTTAGCATGTGTGCAGTTGGCTGTTTTGTGTTGTACCAGGGACACGATGCAGTCTTCAGCGTCGTCCGTCTTTCTTGTTTGCAGCGCTTTGCAGAGCTGGGTGTCATCAGTCAGCGAGTCGCAGCTTTCCTCCAGGTAAGTGTACTCATCGTAACCAAGTGCAAGGTATTTGGACTTTGGAATAATGGTAAGGTTATTTTTATCGGGAATGGAGTAAAGGTGAATTAGGTCATATGTTTTGGGAGATACTGTTGGGATTTCTAAGATGAAGTTAATTGAATGTGCTGTGCTATATGCTTTAACTCTTATGGATTTTTCTATTATATGTATGTTACTAACGTTTATTTCGGCTACTAATCTAAGGTTATCTATTTTATTTAATTTATTTAATTCTGCTATTAAATTTTGTGTGCTAATAATACTCGGGTGCATCGTTCCTAAACGGGCAAAGGTCATTGCATCTTCTAAAAGCATTAATCTATCTAAAACTATCTGTAAACTAAAATCTATTTGTACGTATACATCTAAGAAATGCAAATGATTTTTAACACTATTACTATTTCTAGTTAAATTTCTAAGAACATCTGCTAAATGCTTATGATTTTCATCTAGCCTAATTAACTGATTACTAAATTCATCTATCGTATTTTCTGCTAATACTAAAGACTTTTTCTGAGAACTTTTAATGTTTATCATGTCGTTTCTAAGATTAGCTATTTCATTTTCAAACTTAAGTGCATCGTCGTTATCGAGATTGCCTGTAATTGCCTTGACTACTGAACCTAAACCATTAATGATGCCACGCTTTTGCCTAATGTGAGGTGTTAAGAATTGAAACTTTTTACTAATAAGGTTAAGACTGTATTGAATTTGGTCTCTATAAGTTTTATGGAGCTCCCCGAAAGCTGAACTTTCAGCGGCTTTAGTGCTTGCATATAAAGCCATTAGCTTCATAGATGTAAGACGTAAACTACTTATATTGTAAATACAAACTAAACTAAAGTAATTATCTTGCTTAAGAATCTGTCCTTCTTTAAGCAAAAGGATGCCATTACCGTTATCGATAGATTTTACATTCACGGTGGCTGATGCGTAGAGCACGACGGCTCCTGCGACGAGGGCCCTGTAACAAGATGATGCCTGCGTAGAAGTTTAAAATGAACCCTAATGGACTTAGAATTAGGGTGATTACCTATTATCTCGGCGATGTTGTTCGGATGCAAGTGAATGATCTTGTAGGGTCCCTTGTAAACTGGTTTCGTTTTGTCGCTGCGTGCTGTCTTCGCTACCTGCTTATAAACGGTTTCACCTACCTTGAACATAATTTCTTCGGCTGCCTGGTTTCTTTTAGCTATGACCTGTTCCTTATTTTTAGACATTAAGGCCGAAACACATTCCTGAACCGCTTCAGCGTTTGCACGGTGTTTAATAACGTAATCTTGGTAGAACTCTTTTGGATAATACAATTCTAAAGGGTTTCTAGAGGCTGTATGACCGAAAAGTAATTCGTGAGGTGTGTAACCTGTAGCTGAATGGATTGCGTTATTGTATGCTATAATAGAATACGTCATTATGGACTGTATGGGGTCATCTTTGTTAGTCATTCTTTGAATGCGGACTATTTCTGCTATGGTGGAATGAAAACGTTCAATTGGTGAATTTGAATTGGGATTATACGGCGTGGTGAAATGTATACCTATATTATGAAGTGCACATATTTCTTTAATTACATCGTTTTCAAATTTACTATCCGAATCTGTAGTTATTTTACACGGTAAACCTAATACTCAAAAATTTTTGATCAAAGCTTCTGCTATGTGTATACTACTGCTAGCACTCAAAGGTACCGCCTGTGCGTATTAAGAAAAATTATCGATTATTGTAAGAAAGGTAGCACCGCCTGTTGAATAGAGGTCCATAAATAGGTGTTCCATTGGTTTAGTTGGGGTGTCAGTAAGAGCCAAAGGTGGTCTCAATGGGTTCCTTTCATACTTTGCTTTTAAACATGTATCGCACTGATTGATATAACTTTGTATAGTAAGTAGCATATTTGCCCAATGGTAATTACGGTGAATTTGTTTATAGGTTTCTTGAATACCACGGTGTACTGTCTTACCTTCATGGTATTTCTTTATTATTTCATTTTGCTCAGATCTATTCTCTACTAAAGTTACGCGTGAAGTACATTTTATTAATTTTGGGCCACGGTCATTAAAAATCGTTGTATAAACTTTGGAAAATGCATAATATAATTCGTCACTATGAAAATAGCAATGGAAAACTCTATCAGCTACGGTATGTTCCTTTAAAAATCGAATTATTTCAGCTTCCGTGTTATTTATTGGAATAAAAACATCTTTAATAACATTTCTAGTGCTTGTGGACCTATTATCGACTCGATATGTAGAACCAGGTGTGGATCTTATGTGAAATTGCTTTAATTGTCTATCTATTGCATCTGCTATAATAGGAATACCTCTATTTTCGTTATCTGGCTGAGTGTGATTGGTTGAGACTAATTCGGGGTTTTGTGATACTACGCTCATACTATCGGTGCCTGCTTGGGATTCTGGGACGCTTGGGTTTTCAGGTGAGTTATTATTTTCAGGATTAATTATTGGATTTTCAGGTGGGTTATCGTTACCGGGGTTGGCCACGGGATCGTTCGCGGCTTCCCTACGTGCGTTATCAAAAATTCGGTTTATTATCTCGTCATCGTTATTGTCATCAAGATTAACGGCCAATGAATCTATACTGTGGTGGAATATCTTAGCACGGGATAAAGCGTCAGCGTTTGTGTTTTGCGGGCCCTTTTTGTATACAACTTTATAATCGTATTCAGCGAGTTTCAGACGCCACCTAGTTAATTTAGAATTTGGATCTTTAAGTGACATCAACCATGTGAGGGGCCTATGGTCCGTATATATTGTAAACTTTCTACCATATAGGTAGGGCCTAAAATACTTTATTGCCCAAACTATGGCTAGTAGCTCTTTCTCGATGGTGGAGTAACGAGATTCGGTATCGGACAATGTACGCGAAGCAAATGCGACGGGTTTATCGGAACCTACTATGCCCTGTGAAAGGACAGCGCCCAAGGCAAAATCGGACGCATCCGTAGTTAAAATAAAAGGTTCATCAAAATTTGGGTATTGTAGTAACGGGGAGTTAGTTAAGATCTCTTTGCACTTATTAAAGGCTTCTATGAATTCTGGGGAGTGAACTACTTGGTGATTTTTCTTGAGACAAACTGTCATAGGCTTAGTGAGTTTAGCGAAATCTTTAATGAACTTTCGGTAATAACCGACAAGTCCTAAGAAGGCTTTTATTTCTTTTTGTGTATTCGGCAAAGGAAAATTAAGGACAGCTTTAATTTTATCTTTATTAGGTTTAAGACCTTCATTTGTTAACTCGTGACCTAAAAATGTAACATGTTTTTGAAGGAACTCTGATTTATCTAACTGTATCTTTAAATTATGAATTTTGAATCTTTCAAAGACCTGTTTGAGCTTTTCAGTATGTTGCTGGAGGCTTGACGTCACGATGATGACGTCATCAAGGTACGTATACACATTCTCGATTCCTCTTAGGATATGGTCCATAAGGCGTTGAAAAGTGCTTGGTGCATTTTTCAAGCCAAAGGGCATTCTGAGAAATTCGTAATGGCCGCGTTCAGTGGTGAATGCGGTCTTTTCAATATCATTAGGGTGCATTTCTACTTGGTGGTAGCCACTAGCTAAATCTAGGGTGGTGAAATACTGGGCACGCCCTACTCTATCCAAAATATCATGTATATTTGGCAAAGGGTACTTGTCTTCAATTATTCGATCGTTCAAACGCCTATAATCTATTACAAGTCGCCATTTGACCTTCCCAGAGGCATCGGCCTTTTTGGGCACAATATGCACGGGGCAAGACCACGGAGATATGCTTTCGCGTATAATTCCTTGCTCTAAAAGTTTATCTACTTGTTTACGAATTTCGTTTCGCTGTTTAGGAGCTTGCCTGTAACTACGTACAAATATTGGAGTATTATCGGTAAGTCTAAGTTCGTGCTTGACAGCGTGAGTAAAGGTAAGTGGTAAATTTTCTGAAAAGAATAAATCTCTGTATTGATAACATAGCCTAGTAATTTCGCGCTTCTCCTCTTCATTCATATGACTGGTACGTATTTTCTTTAAATTTTCACAAAGCTCTTTATCGACATCATTTAATTGCATGCTATTTAATTTATATGTATTTTCTGTTTCAGATTCTATATAATTCTCTAGCGTTATAATCGACTTATTGGGTACGTATTTCTTTTCATTACTATAGTTAATAATAGAGGTTTTAAACGAACCATCGGTCACGTTTACAATAGCTGCGGGTGAGAATAAACGATCCGACCAATAAAAACTATCATGTAAGTATTGCCCGTCTGTATAGTGTGTTTTAACGGTAATTATCTTTTCACATTTAGGTTCAATTTTAATCTTTTGAATAGGATAACTGAAATGTATAGGTATATCGGCAGTGCATGTATGTAAGATATTATTATTAAGATCGATATTACAGTTTAGTAATTTAAGCAAGTCACATCCTATAACACCTTTATACTTGGGGTCTAAATTAAAAATTAAAAACTTATGCGTTAATTCACAGTTAAATGCTGGCGGTAAAGGGAGATATACTACTTGATTATGTAGCGATGTACCGTGAGCGGTTACTATTTGGAACGGTTCTATGTCTATAGAATTTTCAAAAATAGTGCCGAAAATAACATCAGATGCTACTGAAGATCTACTGGCTCCTGTATCTATTAAAAACTTACCATTAAATTCTGGTAACTCGATATAAGGTAAGTGATCCTTATATTGAAAGTTAATTTTAACTAGCTCTGGTTGTCTGGATCCTCCGCCGAGATAAAATCCTGATCATAGTTTACCTCTGCTTCGTCGGTACACGGCTCTGAGTCTGCGTGATCGTGGTTTGGACCATCGTAAGTATAATACTCACTTTCGTCGTAAAACGGTTGCATTTGTTCTAAGTTGCTCGGTGTGTAAAACAGCTCTTGTTTCGCAAACTGCGGGGTCGCGGGTTTGTTAACGGAACGCATTGTGACGACAGATACTTGCTGTGGAGAGTTTACCTGATGTTTCGGTAAGTTCGGCTGATTCCGGAAGTTACCGCTATTATTCCTGGATAAATTAGGTCTAAAATTACCTGATGCAGGCTTATTTGGCCATGGCTGCGACCACTGCGGCGGCTGCCTAGGTGTAAAGCTACTTTGTTGCGGCGTGAAGTTACTCGCACCGAAAGGATTATTAAAACTATTTGAAGGGTTATTAAAGTTAGGATGCGGCTTAGGCGCATTATTAAAAGCATTACGGAACGGACCACTGTTACCGTTATTTTGTTTTACTAATTCTTTCGGCTTTGACGTTGAAGGTGAATTAAATGAAGTACTAGTGGATCTATTATATGCAAGGCGATTTTCTTCCTGCCTAGCTGCTATTATGGCTAGCTCAAGGGTCTCCGGTCTAGCTATTTTGACACCTATAGATACTTGGAAGTCAAGCTGGTTGACATACTGCTCTATGACCATTTTCTCGTAATACGTCTTATTCACATGTTCGCCTATGGAGTAAAGGGTATCTAGGAGGTCGCGTAAACGCTTGCCAAAGCTTTCGGCGTCCTCATTTCTATTGCGCCTAGTGCGCGTGAGTTCCTGCATAACTTCAATCTCATTACGCGGTTCCCTAAGGCGACGTATTAAAGCGTGCTTTATTACGAGCCAATTACTTAAATCTTCATCATACGCAATTGCGTCGATAGCTGTACCGCTTAACTTACTTTTAATTAAACATATTAATGCCGGGTGTGCACGATCTGCCTCATCCATTAAGCACAGTAAATTTTCTACTTCCCTAATATAATGGTTTAACCGTTTCGGATTGCCATCGTACTTAGGCATAAGGCTAGTAAGAATCTTGAAGTGCGCATTATCGCAATCTTTAAGAGACATTTTAAAATAAATTTATGAAACAATGGGTATAGAACAATAGGCGTGTATGGTTACACGTTTCTAGGTACTAGGTACTCGGACGCGTTTATGCACCGATTTAGATGTACTTAGTAACAACGTTATTATAAAAACAATGTCGAATGCCCTACGCGATTATAGCATAAAGACAGACACACACAATAAGTAAAACAATAAACAATTACACGGGAAATATAGCAGGGAACACTTGTTAGTTACGAGAGTACTTACCAGAGTAGTCTCTGCATCGCCCGTGGAGTCCTTGTCAATGCAGCAGCTTCTCTATTGCTTCAGAGTCTCTGCTACCGGTGCCCGACCGCGCGTAGGTTCTTTATACGGATCGCGAGGTACGATTTGAGAACCGTCACAGCTTATCTCAAAGAGTTCGATTTGGGATAGCGTGCCGCGATCCTACCGACTGCGCCAGTTAAATTCTCGCGGTCGGGGATTTAATTAAAAAAAATATTTATTTATTATATATAGAAAGTATCCACTTTTAAACCATACCGACACCCTACCAGGGAACTATATGAATACTGTCAGGTCCTAACAGTAAGACAACTTTTTATTCAACAAATTGTATTAAGACAACACTCATACCTCTCTAAATCCGGCCCTTCTACCTCATCTTCTTTTCAACAGCCAAATACTCGCAGCCATCAATTCCCACTTGATGCGACCCGTAGAACTTCATTCAGCCAACGGTTTTTCTGCTTTCTTGGACGTTTTCTTTACAATAAATTAAATAAAGTACTAACAATAGTTTACTATAACAAACATGACTGCAAAACCATCATAAGTGAATGGCTTCAAAAACTACCATATGACGAGACGGAGAATCTACTCCACCTCACCATTTAACACAAAGTCGCACACACACACACGCGCACACACACACACACACACACACACACACACACACACACACACACACACACACACACACACACACACACACACATACGCACACGCACACGCACACACACGCACACCCACACACATTCAAAATGCAAGGTTAATTTAAATTTAAATGTGCTGAAGGCAAATATTATGCTTAAATTAGTTTACTACTTTTTATTTGTTAAATTTAATTCTTTACTATTGTTGTATATTGTAGTGTCTTAGTAATTATGTAAGTTGTTTAACCGTGTCATCGGAAGGATGCTGGTACTTAAGGCTCAGGTTTTCCTATTTTAAGTACCAGCCGCACATAAATAGTAGCAACTTCATATGTTAATAATATAAATGTGTCTCATAATTGTAGTAACTTGTGAAACAATAAATAAATTTATTATTATTATTATTATTATTATTTCTTACAAAAAGGATGTTTATTCTACTAACAATGACAAAAGACTGACTTAATTCTAACTATAAATTGAAACAATGAAAATGCTGCGCTGACAGTTTACGCTGCTCGTGGTTTGTGGTGTAGGCTGCAACGTCGGCAGAAAGGGGTTGCTACGCCGTGGTAACTCTTTTCAATACAATAAAATATTCAAATACAATCCCACTTTCATTCCTTATTTTGATATACTTAATTTTCGAATTGTTCTAATTAATTTACATAAAATAAGTAGATATGCTATTTGACGCAAAAATGTGATGACGTCATATGTTGCTATTTCAATGCAAAATTCATAAAAAAGTATCGTTTTTGACATTTCGTTGTCGGTAGTTAAACTGCCATTTCATAGGTGGTTATGTATGTACGTCCTGGATTTGTGAACAAATAATACAACATATTTATTTATGATTAATTTTTATGTATATTTGATTGTACACATTCTTGTCCTTTGAATAAAACAAGCTTCGTATGAAAGTTTCTAATCCTTTGCTTGGGTTCAAATCCTTTTGTTGCGTGATGTATACGCAGTTCAAAATAAGGCATGGCAATGGCCTTAATAAGTAAAACTTTATGGTTACCAATAAATGGTTGACTTTCAAAATGATCTAATATAAATACATCCTGGCATCGTTTGAAAGTCGTGAAAATAAGTTTTTGTAACATATTTTTTTCGGCAAAGAATGATAATCCTTCAGTAGAATGGACCTTGAATATTCTTTCTGCCAAGTTACATACTATGACAACGCCACGGGAAGGATAAATAAAGCCACCATCTTTTTTAAATATAATAACCTAAATAAATCCTCATGTTCAGGAAAACTGAAACAAGCCATTCAAACTATGATATACTTTTTAATAGGTACTGCAAATCTCAAAATATTATACCCTATTTTAATTACCCTCAAAAGAGGGTAATTATTTAAAGAAAAGTTGGCAACACCAAAGATTTAATTTATTGAATTATTTAGAATTTATTATTGTTATTTTAGTGCTTTTAACACAAGTCTCAATAGTTCACAAGTCTCAATAGTTCACAACACAATATATCTCGAATTACTTTATTTTAGCACGTAAAAACTGTATTTTTTATGGAGACGATAGCTGCCTACACGTCAGCTGTCAAACTTTGTTTAGCTAAGTAGTTAGCATACCTACAAAAAAGTGGCACGCTCGGTGAAACAAAAAATCGTATCGTGCTGTTTCATTTCTTTACATTACATCGGCATAAGTTGCTCTTTTTCCTGTGTGAGTGCGACAAAAATATCACTTAGTCTATAGGATTCTCTGTCTACGACTAAAACACTTTTGCAAACAGTTTCCGAACGTAAAACGTACGCTAATCTGACATCTGTCAAAGTCAAACTGCTGTCAACAACATGAAAGTAAAAAAGTGAAATGTAAACAACAACATGTGATAAATATATGAAGCGATAAATAAGATAATAGTATAACTAATAGAAAGTTAAAAATAATTATGAGTAGTGATAAAAGGATAAAACTATTTACGGGTTTTTGAATTAGTGTTCGACGAACCCGCAGATCCGGCGCCACTCTTGTCCCCGGTCGGCTCATCTCTGCGCTTGGGGTACTTTAGCTGCAGACTGTTCAAATCATCGATGGTGTAGATTTTGTGGCGAGCACCATCCGACGCCTTCACGATGATCACACCTTCCTGGGTCCAACAAGCTCTCATTCCGAAATGGAGCCGTGCCTTTCCGAAGATAATCTGCCTGGACTTCGTCAAGAACTCCTTCACCGAAACAGAGGTGCCTTTAAGTCGGGTCTTCGCTCTCCACACAGCAGATCTTTGGTCTACGCTAGAGAACCACACTAGGATGGGGCGGTGATGTCCACCACTAGATGTTCCTATTCGGTGGCAAACGTTGATTTTGTCTGCAGTAATGCTTGCAAGCTCCATTTTGCTCAAAATGTTCAACACCGAGCCCTTGCAGTCCTCCTTGTCGACCTCTGGGACACCAAGAAATAGGATTGCTTTCCGTCTGTGCCTGGACTCCATGTTGTCGTCGTTTTCATCATAATAAATTATTGTATTCTTTATTGCAGAAGCAGATTATAATGTTGATCAGCATTATGCAAATAAAATGCATGATCAAAGTAATATTAAATCACATGCTGATGAAATGCTGAAGAATACAGTTGAAAAATGCTTTTTCATTATATACATATTTATTATGTCATTGCACTTGCCCAAATATTCCCAGTAATATCATTAAACCCCTAAAGATGCATCAGCTTGTTTTATTTGATGAACATTTTGTAAATATTGTTGATTACTCTGATGGGCGAACAGTCAGCAGTTTCCAAAGTTTGAAAATACAGAAGTAGTGTCATTCTTTGATGACCTGCTGGATAGTGTCAATGGAAGTGCTATCTACAATTTATAAAAGAAAACAGCTTCGTTCTACTGTTGCAGCTACCAGCAGGCATCAGGAGAGTTGGCAGGAGGTTGGTTTTGAAATTAACCGCTTGAACGCGCACAAGTGACTATTTTCCCTTTTTGCAAAAACAGATGAGCGCGTAAACTGTCATTTTTCCCACGCTTTTTCGCTGCGCACTAATCGGTTTGTGGAACTCGGATAACTTGATCAAATGCGGTATGTTGTATATCAATAGACGCGTAATTAAATGAGCTTTCCAATGATATAAATTAAAACCATATAATATGGTTAAAGCCCACGCAAGGGCAGTATAAAGTGAAAATTAGAAATTTTTCCCCGCCATTTTTGAGCGCGATTTTATATTTCTGACATATTCCTTTTTCTCGTCGTTTTTTATTATAGGAGGTATATATAGAGGTATATAAGTATTATACACAGTTAGAAAGGTTTTTTTAATTTACTTTTAGAGGAAATAAATATAATGAAAAGACATTTTAATATTAAACATAAAAAAATAAAACAAAGAGTTTTTTTTTAATTGGCGCCAATTTTCATATTTTATTTTTTTTAAATACCGTTTTATGTTATATATCAGATTCAAACCTAGATAACCTTCTTTCGCACTAGATTTCCAAGTATAAAAACCAATTCTGATAAGAATTATTTTTATTGGAACCTGCACAGTTGTTTACTTTTTCCCGCCAAAAAAAGTCAAGTTCCCGCCAAAATTTTCGATGACTAATATCTCATAAATAATATGAGTATTATATATTTTATCAAAGGTTTATTTATATACTCCTAATAAAAAAATAATACAACGCATAAATGTAAACTTATATACATACATATGTATTTTAACTTTTTACATAAAATTACGTTTTTACGATAATTTTTTGTCTATAATTAAAGTAATACACATTATTTATTATTTTTTTTGCTGTAACTTCATAACTAATCAGTTAATTTACAATAAAAACATAAAAGTATGATATATAATTACATAATTTGTTTACAATGATGTTTTTAATCCATAATTACGCCCCGCGCGCGGAATGCAAAGTCAGCGAAATAAACATTTTTTTTCAAATGCTTACATCTAAATAATTTTCTGCAAGTATTGCTATAACTTTATTTTATTACATAGATAATATCACCAGGTACATGAAAATACAAAACAGCAAACCAGATTCAGCTTTTACTTTTATTATGATAAACAAAAGTGTTGAGTAAGTCGGTAAAGACGACATTGTTTACGTTATTGTTACGGGTGCATAGGGTTCCCACCAAGAACTTAGGGTCCCAAGCCAACCTCACCTGTAAGTGGTGCACCTGCCGATCAACGGACGAGGCTCTGGCAAACAAAATGTCCCAATAAGCGGCAATAGGCTCGCCACCTATTACGTGGGATCAAAACACTGGCGAAAAGTGGGCGTTTAATATGCCTCTGCCTACCCCTTCGGGGAAACAGGCGTGAGTCTATGTATGTATGTATGTTTACGTTACGGCCACTCGCCTAAAGTAAACATTTCATTCAAACGTAATTTGTTTTGTACCATTAGAATGAGGCATTCATTAGGTTGCAGAAAAATAAACACCACTCCTTTCAAGTTATTAACAATCGCACAAAAACTAATTAATTGAGCGCGCCCGTCTTTAACTGGCGGCGCGCACTTGAAATTTGTCGATGCTGAGTAAGCACTTAAAAATGGTGAGCGGTCAAGCGGATAACCCATTTAAAACATAATTAGTTATATGGTAGGTACTTTACTGATACCAAGATGTAATTTTTAATAAAACTGAGAATTGTGTAACATGCAATGATATTACATACAAAAAAGAAGCAGATAATATGTTACATGCACGTGAATTTTACGACTCGTTTTAGGCCTTTTCTGTCACCAGTGCAGTCAGTTTTCTTTTGGTTTTATTCGACGAGTGTGACACTAGTAGCTGTGGCAGTTAGAAAATAATGCTCGGATTTTGAACAATGCCTAGTATGAAGGTAACATATCTATGTATAAAATATCATTGCATGCCTAGTATAAAGAACCATTGCACAAAACGAATATGTCAGAGTACTGTAGCAACGTCACAATTACGTGTCATATTTTGTGTGTTTGTGTTATTCAAAATCAGAGTTTACAAAAATTTTGTTAGGGCTTATATTGCTGAGGGTGCGATATGGATTCCTATTGGTCAATTTCAATTTGAAGAAAATTGATGTTTGATATTTCTTTTTTTTTATATTAGAAGGTTGGCTTAGGCAATTAAATATTATGCCAATGTACCCCCGCTAGGGCTTTACTTACAAACTACTTTAAAAAATATTGCCAACAGGAAAAAATAAAACAAAATATATTATTTTATTATTTATTTATCGTTTTAAAAAAATAGCCACCTGCCAACATCTTTTATAATAATAATAATAATAGACACGGGAGGGATGGCACTACTGATATTTGCCGTGCCTGTCACCAACCTGGTGAATCCCTCAGGCATATTGTTTCCGGTTGTTCACCTCTTGCTGCGTCTTGCTAACGGCGAGTACTTGCACAGACATAACCAAGTAGCCAGAATTATTCACCAGCAACTTGCTCTGAAGTACAAACTTGTAGACATCGAGGTACTGTACTACAGGTATGTAGCAGAACCAGTTCTCGAAAATGGCCATGCCACATTGTACTGGGATCGATCTATCATCACGGACAGGACTGTTGTAGCCAACAAGCCTGATATTGTGTTGATACGTCGACCAGAGCGCCTCGCAATAATTGTTGGTGTCACAATTCCTCATGACGAGAATCTCGTGAAAGCCGAAAAGGAAAAACAGATTAAATATCTGGACTTGGCTCACGAGATTGTCGACATGTGGGATGTGAACTCAGCAATTATTGTGCCGATAGTCGCGACCGTTAATGGTCTAATAGCCAAGAGCCTCGACCGTCACCTTAAGAGGCTCGCGTTGGGTGCTTGGGTCAAGGGCCTGATGCAGAAGGCAGTACTTCTGGACACGGCACGTATTGTGAGGAAGTTCCTGTCTCTGGAGCCCTGACCACCGGCAGCTTGGACCCTGTGCCCGATGCTGGTGGGACCCCACGGTTAATTTTATATTTTTAAATGTGTTTTTTTTAGTGAATTATATATTTAAAAATGTAATTTTAATTTGAAAAATAAGAAATAAAGGAGATAATAATAATAATAATAATAATAATTTTTATTTGCATCAAAAACAGTACATAAGGTGTTACAAAATGTTTGGCTGTAAACAGCATGCAAAACTTTTAGCCAGTAGCGGCCAGCTACATAACACCCGCACAACGCCATCTACCCAATGACGATGGAACTACTAAGACAACACTAATACTACGGCTACTAACAAGGCGGGAAGAATTCAAACAATCCTGAACCGCGATATCAACATTCGCGAGCCAAGCGGCATATATACAAGTTCAAAAGTATGTCCGTCGGCCTGCAGGCCACCAAGCACGACCACCCAGCTTGGTTAGAGGCTCCTCCCTCTAGTTGGAGGAACACCACACCTTTATCCTCCACATTGGTGACCCCGACGTGATCTGAAGCAACCTTCACCGGTCAGATTACCAGCAGCTCCGACGTGATCTGAAGAAGCCTTCAGCGGTCAGATCCAGCAACAGCGTCGTCATCTCCACCTCGCCTCACTCCAAACTTCACCTGATGGTCAGCAAGCAAGTCGCCCCAGCCAACCTCTCCAGCGCCACGGCACATCACTGCACACACGGTCCTCGTAAGCAGCGCACATCGCTCCCGTACACGCAGCAGTGCCACTACGCAACCGCTTCGCAGCAACTACGCAACCGCTTCGCAGCAACTACGCAGCCACTACGCAGCCACGACGCAGCCACTACGCAGCATTTCCCCGACTCACTGTGGGACACTCACTGCTCAACGCTCACTGCTCATCGCCTACTGCTCATCACCGACTGCACATCACCTTCGCAACCTCTCCCCGACTCACCGTGGGACTTGCGAAGCACACTGCGGCAAGCGACTACAGACACCACTGGCACTCGACAACTGACCCTATCACCTTCAAAAACGACCTCCGGTCTTGGGGGAGAGTGATGTAGCCACAGATGTGAGAAGTATCAGATGTAACGCGCGGCACAGTTGCGTGCGGCCACTAAAGCAAATACAAAATTGAAAAGCGAATACAAACTCGTCTCAGTGCGCTACGAAGCATCGTACAGTTCACGCGTCACGATCACGTCAACTTTTAAATTCTCAAAATGCCGTCTTGTGTTCTTAAACACTGTAAAAGTTGTTCCTAAAAACAAAAACAGGAAAATGGAATATCTTTTAACAGGTAACTATTGATGATTTGACTGTTTCCTAATTTATTTTCGATAAAATTCGTATTTGTGCAAGAAATATGTAAGTGTTGCCAGTT
This sequence comes from Euclidia mi, assembly GCA_944739405.2. Lineage (NCBI taxonomy): Eukaryota > Metazoa > Arthropoda > Insecta > Lepidoptera > Erebidae > Euclidia > Euclidia mi. The sequence continues at coordinate 37,832,038 of OX123205.2, read as the reverse complement.
TTTGTCGACGCCGTTCTGCCTGAATTAGGGAAAATGCACTTGTCAATTGATTATGTGATAATGATTGTCATTTTTATGAAAAATACATTACCGTATTATAAAAGTATATTGTAGATATATCTTCTTTCTCATAAATATAGTAATAGAATTTCAATTTCCATTAGTATATACCTTACATAATATTGTTTTGAGTTCGATCCCCAAACGATCCAAATATTCGTGTACACCCTACTAATCGTCAAGCTTATAAACTTTGACCTTTGCACCGTTCTTATGGCGTAAAGAATAAGAATCAAAATCGTACAGCAACTGTTTAGCTTGACTTGCGCCCTGTGTACGTACATACATACTAATGGCGTAGGGAATAAGTATCAAAATCGTACAGCAGTCAGCAATTGTTTAGCTCGATTTGGTGCCGTGCGTACATACATACTTATGGCGTAGGCAATAAGTATCAAAATCGTACAGCAACTGTTTAGCTTGACTTGGCGCCGTGTGTACATACATACTTATGGCGTAGGGAATAAGTATCAAAATCGTACAGCAACTGTTTAGCTTGACTTGGCGCCGTGTGTACATACATACTTATGGCGTAGGGAATAAGTATCAAAATCGTACAGTAACTGTTTAGCTTGACTTGGCGCCGTGTGTACATACATACTTATGGCGTAGGGAATAAGTATCAAAATCGTACAGCAACTGTTCAGCTTGACTTGGTGCCGTGTGTACATACATACTATTTATTTCTCAACTAATCGACGCCAGCGGCTTCGCACGCACATATTTTCGTATTTCTCGTTTTGCCTGATCCCGTGGGAATTTCGAGAAATCCCGTTTTAGTGCACTCCTACGGTTCTCAAGAAACATACATGCTAAATTTCAGCTTCATGCGCCGAGTAGTTTCGGCTGTAGCTTGTCTGCCAGTCAGTCAGTAACACAAGGATTTTATATATACAGATTTACGAAGTAGTTAAAACTTAACTCGGCACCTACATTTAAGAAATGTATTTATAAAAGCATTAATTAAATCCATGGTAAATTCTTCAAAACCGCAAATGAATATAAGAATATTACATAACTATATGCAAAATACTGGGAGATTATTCATAATCTGGCAACTTTACACACACATATACGCGCGTGTTCGTACAGTGCCAGTCGCCAAAGGTCACGCACACATAGCTGTCAACGTGCCACACTTAGTTGGACGAATACGCTATATCTGATACTTCTCACATCTGTGGATGTAGCGGCCAGCTACATAACACCCGCACAACGCCATCTACCCAATGACGATGGAACTACTAAGACAACACTAATACTACGGCTACTAACAAGGCGGGAAGAATTCAAACAATCCTGAACCGCGATATCAACTTTCTCGAGCCAAGCGGCATTATAATAATATACAAGTTCAAAAGTATGTCCGTCGGCCTGCAGGCCACCAAGCACGACCACCCAGCTTGGTTAGAGGCTCCTCCCTCTAGTTGGAGGAACACCACACCTTTATCCTCCACAAGCCGTAGAAACAATGTTACTTAAGCCAGTAAGTAGTTCATTACAGTGAAATACAAAAACAATAATTATTACATATATTACAAAATTTCAAACAGTACCTTCTCATAATAAGAAAAATAAAATTAATTAGGTACAGAATCAAAGAAATTTACAACAGCAACAGCTCGTATATTTTCTGGTAATTTTTTCTTCCAAGTAATCATTAATTGAGTAGAAAGCTTTGGTTTCAAGCCAGGGGCTTGAAACCGGTATCGAAAATACCGGTAAATAAAGGTTAATATCGGTTTTTGGTAAAGGTTTTGTTCGGAGCGAGTCCGAAATGAGAGCAGTACCTATAACCTAAATAAACCGGTTTAATCCAGAGTAACGCGTGTACGCGTCGCCATCGTTTGTAATTTGCTTTGCTTGAACTAAACGAGTCGCAACTTGAAATTGCTCAGAGATTGATGCGTTTATTTGTTTTCTAGCACCGATTGAGTCAAGTTATTCATTACTCATAAGTCATAACAGTTTCGTAGTTTTGTATTTGTTTCAAATTTTTCAAGTGAAGCATGGGTCGAAAGAGGAAGAACAAAATTTATGGTTATTTTGATTATGAGAAAGAAAGAAATAGATCCAAATGTTTAATTGAAGGATGCGGGCAAACATTGAAGGTAAGTACCTATTTAATTTAATCCTTGTTTATGGCTGATCTTCGTGATAATTAAAATCATTAACATTATGACGGTTTGTGCGAATGGGATCCCATGCGCAGAACTCGTATCGCAGTACCTACATTTCGCGTTCATAGTTTGACGGGAGGTACCTAAACTAAAGTGTGTGCATGAGCCGCGATTGGGAGTGTACGTCCTCATTTAATTTCACTGGAATATCATTTTATAAGGTCTAAAAATAAAAATATATTTATATGAAAATTGTTATATTTTAGGGTTCCGAACATCCGATGAAAAATCGGAACCCTTATAGGATCACTCCGCTGTCTGTCTGTCTGTATGTCTGTCTGTCAGTCTGTCTGTCCGTCTGTCACAGCCAATTTACTCCGGATCTACCAGACCGATTAAGTTGAAACTTAGTATACATATGGGTTTCTGTGACCCAACCACGGACGTGTAGCAAAAACAAATGAATTTTGTATATGGAGGTCACATTATAAGGGGCAAATCACAAAATTAAAAAAAAAGTGTTACAAACTGTACCGTGTGATATATCAAATAAAAGGACGTTATAATAAAAATATATTTGAAACCTGCACAACAGCAGGTTTCAAATATATTTTTATTATAACGTTGAAATAAATAGTTTTAAAGTTATTTAAGAAAATAGACGAAAAATGACCATACCCTCCCTTATCTCCGAAACTACTGAGCCTAAAATTTTGAAAAAATTACAGAGAGTAGCTTTTTACTTATAGATTACTGGAAAAATAATAAGAAGTCTATAGTCTTAAAATAACATGGTAAATCTTTCAATTTTGTGCGTACAAACCATGTACAAACTAACATTTGCAGTTATAAATTGACCATGTGGTACATCGATGTATGGGAGAATATTTTGACAACTGCAAAGTTAAGTTTGTCTTGTAATCCCATTAACTTTTCGTTAGAGCAATGTTTAGTGCTTTTATAGTGTTGTCTAAGGGACCGTTCGGAACCCTCAGTGCGCGAGTTCGACTTGCACTTGGCCGGTTTTTTTATATGTTTTCACATAATATTGCTTATCAAACACAAATAAGATTTGAAAAAACAACTGACAAGCCTAAGACCGTGGGTTCAAGTCCCGCCCGTGTCAGTTGTTTTTTCAAATCTTATTTGTGTTTGATCAAAATTTTTTTTTTTCGTAAATATTATGTTTGCATAAACTAGGAATCACTCAATTTCAACCGAGTTGTACGGTGTTGGCAATTGGCATAGTCCGCCCTATTGATTTATTGTACATACTATTATATATACATGTGGATACGACAATAAATGAAAACATAAACATTAATAGTCCCTAGTATAAAATAGAAATAAAAGCTAACAACAAAATAAAATAAAAATCATTTTTTTCTGACGAACTAAATCCAATAAAAATAGATACAATATATTATGACTATAATGTGATGAGTATAAGGTATAAAATGGACAAATTTGACTAACAACTAAGAAAAATAATGCCTAATGAGTTAACTATTAGATTATTTGAATGAATTTTGCACACCGGCTAGGAATATCATGAGCTATATGGTGTTAAATTTAATGTCGCTTTGTCGTATCCATATTGTATATCGATTTTTTTTCAAGTTTTTGTTCAAGTTGGGAAGGTTTTATTTTTTTTAGCAGTAAAAAAATCTTGAAGTTTCCTGATACTTAAAAAAAACATGTTATTTCAGTATCAAATATATTTATCCGAAAACACATTAAGTTAACATTAAATAAAACATATAATATTATATTGTAATAAAATATAAAGTAATCAATTAATATTTAATACCTAACTATCTCTGCTTATTTCTTTTTGTATCTCATACTCAACTCGTTTTTCAGGGAAATCATGGATCCAATTTACTTCGCCATTTCTATACTCAGCATCGAACTAAATATAATGATATTAAAAAAATGGAGGAACTGGAAAATCAAAGTGACCAAACTACAAAAACAGAATCCTCTACTACTTCAAAAGTAATTGACAATTGTGTGAATCTAGTCGCTGTGCATGGAAGACCGTTTACTTTATTACAAGATGAAGCATTCCAAAACTTAATCCAACTAATACCAGGTATTAATAAAAGTAATACCAGTCTTACAAACATTAAAACTAACATAGAAGAAAAGGCTTACGAAATACGACGACAAATATATAAGGAAACTGAAAAAAAAACTTTTGTGTTTAAAAGTACTTAGATGTGGCATCAGTTAAATCAAGAAGATTTTTGGGAATAAATTTACAATATATTAAAGATGCTAAACTTATTCTGCGTTGTCTTAGTGTTTTAGAGCTGCACGAGAGAAATACTGCAACTTTCATCAAAGATACTATTCTAATAGTATTAAGTCGATACGGCATTACTATCAAACAACTGTATTCATTGACTTCAGATAATGGAGCCAATATGTTGGCAATGTCACGCCAAATTGCTGATCTTCAGACTGCACTTGACGAAACAGATGAGGATGACGATTTTTCTTCTTCTTTTCACTGGGAATCAGACAACCTACATCGCCACCAACAACTCATAGATAATCTTGACAACATTGTGCTACAATAAATTATTGAAAATGAGACGCTTTCCCGAATGACAGCTGTGCGCTGTGCTGCGCATACATTGTAGCTTGCTGTAAATGATGCATGTTTAGAACTGCAACCATTTCTGGAAGAGTGTCGGCAAGTAGTGAGAGTACTTCGCACACCTAATGTTGCGCTTGAATTGAGGCAAAATAATTTACCACAGGCTATCATGGATTGCCCCACACGATGGGATTCTTCTGTCGACATGCTAGAAAGGCTGATGACATTAAAATAATTTTGTTTTACTCTAAGTTGTCAAATAGACGAAAATACATGGCCCAAAATTGAACACCATCTCCAGGCTTTAAAACCTTGCAGAGAGTTATCTAAAACACTTCAAAAAGAGCAAATAACTATGGGAGATTTTTATATAGCTTGGTTAAAGTGTAAATTAAAAGTTGAGAATATGAATAATCCTTTGGCAGTACTATTGGGTTTGTGCATGACCGAAAGAGAGCGTGTTCTTTTTACAAATGATGTTTTTTTGGCAGCAGTTTATTTAGATCCCAGAGTGAATTCGACACTTTCAGAAGAGCAATGTGAAAAAGCTAGAAATCATCTTATGGCGACATATCAAAGATATGTTATATTGTCTACTATGGAAAGTACATCGCGGGAAATACAGAACTATGGACAAGAAGACCATGATCTTTCAACTTCAATATCTCCTTTAGATCAAAGTTTAGAATCGGCATCATCTCAACCATCAAGATCTATAGAAGAAGAAAATCAGCCTTCAACCTCTTCGACTCGTATTTCTCCAAATATAGGAATTGACGTATTTTTACAAATGCAATATAGACAACGTCGCAACTCTTCAGGAAATGACACCACGCGAGCGGCGCGAGTGCTTTTATACAACTCGTTAAAAAAATTTTTGGATGAACCTTTGTTACCATCAAACACTAATATTCTAGAATTTTGGAAAAATCGAAAAGCCAGTAATCCTCAGCTATATTTACTTTCTCAAATAACTTTAGCTACCCCGCCAACACAAGTTAGTGTTGAAAGACTTTTCTCGTCTCTGAAGTTTGTGCTGAACAATTTGAGGATGTCTTTAAAAGATTCTATATAGAATTAATTAAAATTCGATATAGAAGATATATTGGTAATAAGAAATAATACATTGTACAATAAGTAACTTATATGATTTATTTAAATGAATAGAGTAAAATTACAGAATTTATTTTCAGTTCTTTATCAGACTTTGTTTAATCTAAGGCAGCGATAGCCGAGTGGATATACCAACAGACTGCCATGCAGAGCGTATCAGGTTCGAATCCACGGCGCGCACCAATGACTTTTCGGAGTTATGTGCGTATTGAATTGTTAATTATCGCTTGTCCCGTGCCTCGGAGAGCACGTTAAGCCGTCGGTCCCGGTTGTCATGAAGATCTTTGACAATCGTTACAGGGCGTCAGTACCTTCTAAATTATCTGACACTAGTCTAAACCATGGAATATCGCTATCCCTTCGGGTTGCGGAGGTCAGACAGGCAGTCGCTCTATGGAAAAGCTAATATTCAGCCAAATCCGGTTAGACTAGAAAGCGGACCCCAGACTGAAACTGGGATAACGCTAAGAGAAAGAAGATCAGGCTTTGTTCAATCGAACAAACATATTTTTAAAATAATTAAGCCTAATACAGTGTTTCAGAAATACCCTCAAAAACTCACTAACAACTTTGCCTTGAAACATGGGCAGATATTATAAAATTTTGAACTTTCCCCGCTAAATGACTCACTTGATTGGTCATTTATATGGGAAAACCATTTTTTCATATTTAGACCAATGTTTCTATTGTAAAGTTATTTAGTTTAATGAGCACAATCAAAACCAGAAATATTTTATTACTTTTTTGCTACGTCACTTATATTTGATACTTCGAATAATTGAAAATCACTTGTTTGATCACTCACTCAAGCACGATTGAGAATTAGAATTATTGATCATATGAAAATCAGAGTAATATTGAAGCTTTAAAATGATTGTTTCTATTCGTGTTTTTGTGTTTCGAATTCGATGCTTATGTTTTAATGAATCAATATATTTAAGTATATTTATGTAAGCTTCAGAGCGCATACACGGTGGCAAAAATTGTAATTCGCCAATCAAGAGGTTCCCAAAATAATAATTTCTTTTGTCAATTTCCTTTTCAAAAATACAATCTATACACTTAATGCCACTTGTTTTTATTTCTTCATTGTTTTCACTTGTTATTTCTTCTTCCTGTGTTCTATATCAGAATCTATATCTTTACCTTCAGCATTTACCCTGGTTTCATTTAGTTTTTTATTCATAGGCTCATATTTTTTCTTTATAACTTGTGTTGTCAATAGATCTACTAAATCAGTTGTACGTCGCTTTTTTGGGCCTGATAGTAAAGATTGTGAACCGCCGCACTCATCTTCAGTTTCGTTATATTCAGTAAAGAATGGTTGGGTGTCAGGCAAATGTAAAAGAAAACATATCATTAATAATCAAATAAATCGAAGGCCTCTTTCAATATAATTTTATAGATTTGGGGGGGTATCCGAATACATTATCTTAATTTCAAAGTGATAAAGCTAGTTTCTTACTTTTGTTTAGTCGGGTTTTAGTTTTATTACATGTTCATGTTCTTTATAGAATACACATATCTAAGTTATTACTTACTTAGTAACAATTTATACAATATTTTACGTACCTACGTGTAAAAAGAGAGAAGACATTATTGAAAAACTTACCCATCATGTCAACTGGAGTCAGCCTCACAATTACCAAGTAGTTCACTCTGTAGTTGGAAAGAAACTGACGTAAAATTATTATAACGAATTGAATGTCGTCGGTAAGAGCGAAATAAAAACCTCTAAAAACCGGTACATTGATCAAAACCTAATTGATTTCGCTTTTTAAAGAAACCGATTTTTTTAGGGTTACGGTAGAGCCAAACCTAAATAAAACGCTCCTAATGTACTTAACACTCAAACCGGTTTAAAATTTAACCGGTAAACAAGCCCTTGATGCCGCGCCTTAAACACTTTACTTGGCTGAGATGGCCATTGTGTAAGAATTTCGACGAAATAAAATTGTAGAAAACACTTTTATTGACACTGTCAGCCTGGCGCAAGTTCCTAAGAAAAAACCGAATGTATGAAACGAGCTATCTTTTTAATGGCTACTATAATATGTATAAAACGTGAAGATAGCATCCTTCACTATGTACCCTTGGAACAGTATTCTTTCGAAATTAGACGGGTTATACGTACATCACCGCCTTGGCTGTCAAAAGTGTCAAATGTCACAACTGTCAAGTGTCACATTATTATCCAGATTGAACTTTGCCGCGTTATGTAGTTTGTTTATAAAACGTAAAAAACATACTGTAAAAGTGCTTTGTGTATACCAAATAAATGTGATTTTACACTTCTAGTGTAAGTGTTACCATATTTATTTGATTAGCATTGAAAGGAGCGCAATGAAAACAAGCAAAATAACGTGCGAAATATGGCATACAACAACATGCCGGTCAAGCAATGAAAAAAGGGTAGGTATTTATGGCAAAATGTCCCTAGATAAAGATCAATGAATATTTATAATGTTATATAATGTGATATATTTCAATGAAACATAAAAAATAAGGAAATATTCTAAAGTTTCATATTCCAGTACTTTGTAGGTAAACAACATTGCTGCCTGTCAGTTATCGATAATCCGTTATTAGAAATTGGCACAAGGACTAAAAATTCTATTCTTTTTTTCTTTTTAGATGTAAAAATGGGTAGCTGCAACTGGAAACCAAGACTTGATTTATGTGCCCATTTTAAAATTACATCAGTTGAACTATGTGTGTGGCAAGCATTTCAAGCCGAAAGACTTGAAGAAAAAAGGGAACTCAAATCAGAAAAACAGCTGTGCCTTGTATCTATAGACATTTCTTTAAATCCTATTACAGAAGAAATGTTGAAAACCTTTCCATTACATTTACATACATATATCTTTTAGTTCTGCGTATTTCTTCGCTAATCTAGAATAGATTTATAGAATAGGCTAATTTGTTTGAATAAACACATAAATATTAAATACATCTTTAATTTTGTTGGAAATGTATAATTCTAGTCAAAACATAATTATAATTATTTCTTACCGAATATTATCGATATCGATATTTCGTTAATCACTAGAGGGTACATCCCTATATTGACAAATATGACAATGCTGACAACATACAAACGATGTCAATTAGTATCTTTATGTTGGTACGAGTTCTCCCTGCACGTTTCATACAAAGCTGAAAGTCTCGCATGATCTATGGCACATCCGCCTCTTCTTACGTAGTATTCGTATACTCTTTGGACACTGTTTGTCGAAGAATGACACCACTTCTCAGTTTCGTTGACCGGCGGCGTGTGGCACACAGCTGTTTTTATTGAAAGACGGTTTTTCTTTTTCACTCCCGAAACTGCATCTTTACTTTGAAGTTATTCAGACTTAGTCTGTGGAATAATGGAATAGAGGTGGTCTGTAACAGGTGGAAGGCGAAACCTGTTCCAACTGTTCCTGCTCCACTCAAATAACAGGTCCATTAATCTGTTCCAAAATAATAGACTGTTCCAATGGAATAACTTCAAAGTAAAGATACAGTTTCGGAAGTGAAAAAGAAAAACCGTCTTTCAATAAAAACAGCTGTGTGCGACAGATAATAAACATTAAAGCAAGTGGTGAGCCGCGTTCGGATACACACACTAAAAAAAAATAAAATCGTATTAGAAAATCTCAGTTTCTCTACCTCATTTTTTTATATTTAAAGTTTATTATTGAGATTTATTATTGTACTAGACGATGCCCGCGGTTACACCCGCGTTATTTAAGGCTACTGCTCCGCTCCTGTAGGTCATAGCGTGATGTTATATAGCCTATAGCCTTCCTCGATAAATGGGCTATCTAACATTGAAAGAACTTGTCAAATCAGACCAGTAGTTCCTGAGATTAGCGAGTTCAAACAAACAAACAAACTCTTCAGCTTTATATATTAGTATAAGATAAGTGTGAGATCTCAATAATTAATTTTAAATGTAATTTAAGCAACTTTTGGTTACAACGACATAGTTGTCCTGGATGGATGTAAGTATCCGGACGCACTACAGCATAGAAAACAGGTGGAACCTGGTGGAACAGTGGCACGCACAAGACTCGTACTCATTTTCTAACACCTTAAGCTAAAATAGGAACGCAGATATCAAACTAGTAGTGTCTGGTACTACAAGTAGTTATTGTACATAGTCTGTTGTTGGAACTGGAACAAGCGCAATAGTTTTATGAGAACAGGTGTGTATAATCTATGGAACAGGTTTACACTGTTTTGTTCGGAAACCTGTTACGTATACCTATTCCGATATAAACGACCACTCCTGTATATTATTTGACCACAGAGTACCTTTGTATATAGGTAGGAGGATATTTGACATAAGAAGGATTGAATAGGCTGGTCGGGTTGTTTGTTGCATTTAGAAAATTTACGTGTTGTTATTTGTGAGATGTAAAGACTTTATTGAGAAATGGACGCTTTTATATTGTGCGACATAGACTCATATGCGAAATTGACGCTTTTATGTTGTGGTTAGTGATCTGCGAATTGGACTCTTGTGGGTTGTGTTTTCCGAGATAAAGACTTTCATTGGCACGTTTTGTGAGTGATATTGACACTTTCGTGATATAATTCATATAATTGTGCTTCAAGATCACCTTAGGAATGGCAGGAAAAGGTAGCGTAACCTGCGCTAAGTGCGGCGTAACATCGAAAGAAAATCCTTCGTTGACATTCCATGGATTTCCTCTGCCATCCGTTTCTAGCTCGCTGAAGTAAGTCGACTTTTTCTGATTTCTACTAAATCAAGTATATAATCATGTACTTAAGTATATTATTCATCAACCTTTTTAAATGTTTCTTTCAGGGCAAAAGTTTGGGCAATATATTGTTACCCTAAGGATGATTGGACTTCTAATCAATCGTTAATTAAATTGTACAAACAAAACAAGATGAAATTATGTAGTAAACATTTTGATGATTCAGCATTTACCTGCAGCGAAAGAAAAAAATTGAATAAATTTGCCATTCCTACTGATGCTCGGAATATATTGGCAGAATTACAAAATGAGCAATGTCTTTCACCTACAGGCACATCTGTAGCTCAAGTAAGTTTTCTTGTTTCATAATTTTATTCATATATAGAATTAAAAACGTTGTTGAAAAATTCATAATTATATCTGTCATTTTTAAAGTTAGGCACATGAAACGTCATATATTATGTAAGTTTCTGGTAGGAAATAAATATAGGTACATTTATTTTGAAATTTTGCAAATCTACTCTTTAAGTCGGTGTAAGGTGTCGGTAAGGTGAGAAATAAGGGTTGAAAGTTTGAAAAGGACGTTCAAAGATAGAAGCATGAAATTTTGGGTGCGAACTTCTGGTTGGAAATAAATAAACATGTGTTTTAGCATTTTTAAATATCTACTTTGGAAAGGGTGAAATGGGGGTTGAAAGTTTATATGCGCTGTCTGTCATTTTTAATGTTAAGCATGCCATTTCATATACGAACTTCTGGTTATAAATAAATATACATACTACTTGATACTTGATGGCACGGGCTGTTTCCGCAACTCCACGCCTTGGCGTGTATTTTGCGTGCGGGTGGGAATGGTGTCGTCATTCCAGCCACCCCAGCTCTTCGAGGAAGGCCAGCAAACTCTTAATGTGGCCCACTGCTTCCCTCAGGGTGCTGTGTCTTGTCAGGTACTGCTGCCTGTACTGTGCGACCTCAGGGCAGTCGAGGAGCAGGTGGGCTGTCGTCTCGTCTGCTGCCATACAGGCCCTGCACAGCGGGCTGTCGGTGATGCCTATAGTAAATAGGTGTTTATTAAGGAATCCGTGTCCTGTGTAGGCAGCCGTGACTGTCCGCAGTTGTTGTTTGGACAGCCGGAGGATTTGTTTGGCTATCTTACCGTCTACTGCGGGAAGAGCCTCCTTGGCCTGCCTACATGTTTCAATACCAATCCAGGACTGGTTGTGTTGGGTCCTGGTCCTATTTCTTACCAGGTTGCGATAAAATCCAGAAGGGAGGGGAATAATGGGCTCGGGTCCCACCACCTCTAAAGTGGCCCCTCTTCTGGCAAGTACTTCGGCTGCGTCATTCCCTCTAGTGCCACTGTGGCCCTTGATCCATTGCAGTGTTAATTTGTTTTGTTTACCTACCTCTGTTAGTTTCTGGTGGCATTCAAGCGTGAGCGCCGAGGTGATAGTATGGCTTTTGAGGGCTGAGAGGACAGCTTTACTATCTGAGAGGATCCTAATGGATCGTTCCCTTACCTCACGTGCCATGATTGCTGTGGCAGCTAGGATTATGCCGAAACATTCGGCCTGGTAGACCGTGTTGTAGGCTCCCAGCGGTGCAGCGATGTTGATGTTTAGGTCCTCGGAGAATACTCCTGAACCCGTATCAGTAAACCTGTATCTGTCTAAGACCCATCTGTGAAGATCGTGAGCTCGTTGTGATTAACTGCTCCTACGTGTAGATCCTCGTACAGTTGGATTTTGTATTTCTTGTCGAACACAAATTGTTTCGGTATTTGGTCGCCAATGGCTTGTGTGAGAGGAACTTCTTTAAAGAGTGTATTTAAGTTGCTAGTGTGCGGTGTGTTGGTGTCTTTTCAGAGCTTCAGAGCTCTTAGCCGGACCGCCGACATCGTTGCTTCTTGTTGTATAAACAGGTGCAATGGGGGCAGGTCCAGCAATACTTCGAGTGCCGCTGTAGGTGTAGTTTTCATGCAGCCCGTGGCCGCTAGGCATGCAAGTCTTTGAAGCTTTTAAAGCTTGTTGGCGGCCGTTGTTAGGTTGGTCCGAGGCCACCACACCATAGAATAGATGGTTCTTACGAACAGAAGCACCACTTCGCAAACCAATTTAAAGAAATGGCGACTCTTGCTACTAAGCAACAAAGTGCAATTCAGCTCGCATGAGCATTCAGTACCTAACGCGATATTGACCTAACTGTTCCCGCTCTTTTCTAACACATAACGCTGTCGCTGTCTGGCGCGGAGCGGTGCGCTAGGGTTGTCGACTTGCCGCTGCTACTATAATATTTATTCATCGTCTATCTACCTACTTGACCACGTACCTAATAATAAATATTTATACTATAAGTATCCTATCCCACTATTTGAGCTCGTAGAACGAAAACCACAAAAATTCTGGTGGTTTACATTTTCACTATACTAATTCTTAGTTATTTCCTAAACGCGTAGACCGATTTACATGACTCAAACAGATAAAATGGTTTTTGAACTTGACCTTTAATTTGACACCATAATCGTTGAGATATCTCAACAAATAAAAAGTACAATTTTCAAGTTCCTCTCGTAAAATAAATAAAATCAAAATTTCAAGTTGCTTCCGACACACATCCGTTAAATGAGCAATACTTCGCACCAGACTTGTGATGTGAACATTTTTGTTGTTCACTATTAAAATTCACGTTATTAGCTAGCCCTGCGCGCGAGCGGTGACGACGCGGCGTGGAAGCCGCGCCAAAGTGTAGGCACTTATCGCTGTAGGTACGGCCGAGTGAAGGAGGCCTGACCACACTACTGCGCCGTAGCTTATCATCGGACGTATTATTGTCTTATAGAGCCATAAGACAATTTTGGGAGATAGGCCCCAGCGTTTGCCTATCATCTTCTTGCACTGCCAGAAGACAATGCTGGCTTTGTTGAGCTTATTTTCCATGTGGCTGTTCCATGTCAATTTGCTGTCGAGAGTGACACCCAGGTACTTGACCTCGGTAGACAGCTTAAGCTCTGTATTAAATAACCTGGGCAGTCGGTAAGTGCCCAGCGCGCGTTTGTGTGTGAACATAACTAGTTCGGTCTTGGTCGGGTTTACAGATAATTCGTACTCATTACACCACCACTCTACTATGCGTAGCGCTTGTTGGGTTAGGTCGTACACTGTACTGGTTACCTTAACTGAGGTGAGTATGGTTAGATCATCTGCATAACCTATTGTGTAGAAGTCTCTCGCGTTGAGTTTGTCTATGAGTTCATTGATGACTAAGTTCCACAATAGCGGGGAGAGAACACCTCCCTGCGGGCACCCTTTAGTTATCAAGGCTGTCTGAGTGTCGCCTTGCAGGCGCACTACCCTTTTGCTGAGCATGTTTTGGATCCACTGTATGAGCATCTGATCCACACCATGTGTGGCTAGGGCGTTGCTTATGCTGGAGAAGTTTGTCTTGTCGAAGGCTCCTTCTATGTCGATGAAGGTGCCCAGGCAAGATGCTTTTTTGTTGTATAGCAGCTTCTATCTGGTTCACGACCTGATGTAAGGCCGATTCCGTCGATTTCCCTGAGCTGTATGCATGTTGGTTGGCATGTAGGGGTAGGTGCTTAAGAGCCCCACTTCTTAGTTCCCTCTCGCAAAGCCTTTCCAAGGCTTTAAGCATGAAGGAGGTCAGGCTTATTGGTCTGAAGAACTTTGCATTGGTATAGTCTGTTTTGCCTGGTTTTGGTATGAAGATTAGTTTGACTTCCCTCCATCTCTTCGGTACATATCTGAGGGCCAGGCTAGCCCTCATGATTGCCAGGAGTCTTTTAAGGGCAGGTTCCCCTCCCCATTGCAATTACCCTGGGAAGATGCCGTCCAGTCCGGCTGCTTTGAAGGGATGGATCGATGGCTCATCGGAGTTTTTCTTCTGTGACCACGTTGTTTGCGTGTCTCCATTCGTGTTCGGTCGCCACTGTTGGTGTATCGTGCCACGTTATTACCGGGGTGAGGACGCAGCCTGGGAAATGTGTTTCGAGTAGGACGCGTCTTGTCTCCTCCTTCGATGTGGTGTATGTGTCATCCGGTTTACGGAGAATACCTGGTGCAACCGTTGGTTGCTGAGCCAGTAGTTTCCTTACCCGGTTTGCTTGTTGGAAAGATTCAATGCTCCCACAGAATTTCCTCCATCCCATGGTGCGTCTGAATCTGAGGCATTTCCTATAGTCTGATTTGGCCGCTTTATAAGCGTCCCAATCAGCGTCCGCGCTTGTGTTCATTGCCCTATTTAGAGCCTTTCTTAGGTACCTTCTTGCGCTTGCGTTCAAGCTCAGCGCCCCACCAGGGTTGTTTCCCCGGGGTTGAAGGCGGAGTGGTTTCCGGGCAAGCTGCATGGTAGCTGTCTAGCATCGACTGCGTCAGTGTGCATACCTGCTCGTCGATCTGTTCAGTGTCACCCAGTACCGTCGGCGTAGCGGTAAGGGTAAGTTTATCTCTTAGTAATAGGACATACTTTGATTTGTCCGTGTTGTGTGGTTTCCTGCGGGGCTGTGTGGGCTGTATATCGACTTTCATGGAGAAGCTGATCCATCTGTGGTCTGAGCATGATGCCTCCTTTGAGACGTGCCATCCCTTGATGCGTTCAGCCGCTCCTTCTGTTGTGAGAGTTAAGTCGATAATTGTCTGACTACGTTTTGTGACGAAGGTGGGCTCTGTACCTGTGTTTAATAGGGTAAGATTAGTGGTGAATAGGTATTCAACCAGTGACTTACCTCTGTTATTGTTGCAGTCCATGCCCCACATTTGGTGGTGGGCATTGGAGTCCGTCCCTATTACGACCTCCGTATTGGTTCTCTCGCACTGGTTAACCAGACGCGTGAGGTCGAACGGAGGCGGGTCTTCGGCCTCGGGCATGTAGACCGATGCGAAAACGACCGCTATACTCCTTGGCTGCTGTATTATTTCAATTTGTATCGCTGTGATGTCTCTGGAACAGAACTCCATTAAAGCTTGGGCTCTAATGTTTTTAGTTGTAAGTATGCAGGTTCTTGGATGTGTGTGGTCAGTAGAAGAGTAAATCTTACCTCCCAGGCTGGAGAGGCCTCTAATGAGGCCACCCCTTATCCAAGGTTCCTGGATGAGCACGATGGCTGAATGTTGGACCTCCATCCATTTGCGCAGTTGCGCAGTGGCCGTTTGGCTATGATGGAGGTTGATTTGCAGGCAGCTGACGTCACTAGGCAGAGGGTTCATCTGTGGGTGATGTCCCCTCCTCCCCGACCTTCAGCTGCGTTAGGTTAGCCAGGATGTCGCCGGCCCCCACCTCGTCGTCCCGCCGCACCGGACTCAGGAGCAGGCTCTCATCTTCCGAGTTACCCTCGGCTGACGGGCCAGCCCCCAAGCCAGATGCGGCCGGCTCTGACGGGCCGGGTTCCGCGGAACACGCTGGCTGGGTGTCTGATGCTTGATGTGGTTGTGTGGAGTTGTCGCATTCCGGAGGATGGTCGACATACTTGCCTGTTGAGTCCCGGAACCGGACGTAGACTGCACCAAGCCCCAACGCGAGGCGGCGCTCGTTCTGCACCAGGACCGGGACTTGTTCCTCCGGGACGCCCACGACCAGGAAGCACCCACCTGACTGTCTTTCCGAGTGCAGCAGCGACCATTTGTCGACCGCCAACCAGGGGTTCTGGAACTCCAGAGCCCGACCCACGTCGCGCACGTCGTCCCAGACTCCCTGTTCGTTGGGAACGACAATGCCGCACCGCACTCTCTTCGGGGCCTCTTCCTGGCCCCTGACCTCCAGTTCGAAGCCCGGTGGTGGGACCAGGAGAGAGACCGCCTCCGTCAGCCAGGTACGCGTTGCCTCGTCGGCGCACCAGAGTTTGAGGACCCCGTCCGCGTATATGGGTTTCCCGGTGAACGCAGGAGCGGGGCGTTTGGGGGTTTTAGTCGACCAGGCGTCCCTCAGGATCTTCCTTTGAATCTCCGTGAGTATCCGGTCCACGAACTCCTTCGGCAAGTTCCCTGTGCGTTTGCATGTTACTGCAACGCCCAGGGACGCGCGTGGTGAAGAGATGTGTTCCTGGATGTGGATGTGTGCGCGCATGTGTGTACGTGTGTGTGTGCGTGTGTAAAGTGCCTGTTGTTTGTTTTTCGGCTGGAGGTTTTGGTTGCATCCATTTCTGAAGGAACTGGACCAAGAACGGGCGGCAACCTCGGGAAGGATAGTCCACCAGCCTTGCCTAAGGGATCTTATCGCGACCTGCGCTATCCCTGAGGCCATTCGCCACTCCCTGCACCGGACTCAGGTGTAGGGAGTAGAAGTCAGTGCAGTTCAGAGGTGTTAAGTATGAGTTGACCTGCACGGGCTTCCGCCCTTACATGCTCATACTCACCTAAATATACATGCATTTTATGGTTTGGACATTTGGAACGGATGGATGACAGAAGAAATACGAAAGGAGTGTATTGTGCGAGAATGAATGGAAATGTCGGTAGGGGACGCTCTAGGCGAACGTACGCCGTCGCCGACCAAATAGGTGACATACTGAAAAAGGGCCAAATTAAAAGTACCCATAAGCGACGCGCATGCATGATGAGGTTAATGAATGTCGAGGAAGTGAAAGAGGTATGTTTGAACCGAACCATGTGGCGTTCCATAGTCTCTGCCTACCCCAATGGGAGACAGGCGTGACGATATAGATAGATAGATAGATTTATCTCTGCCTACCCCAATGGGAGACAGGCGTGACGATATAGATAGATAGATAGATTTATAATTTTTGCAAACTTAAACCAATCTAAGAGTTTTAAATAGGGGCTAAATTTATTTATATAGGAAGCCCTCGTTTTGCACAAGTTTACACAAAAGCTTGATAGACGGCCTTGTACCTCCTGCCTGAATCGCGCTATGGTTTTGTTACACAGCATAGTATAAATAGCTCTCAGGCAAATATTTTTGAATCCCATAATTCTTGCATAAGCGCCATTTAAGCTCTCTTATTATAACAGACAGTCAGTAATAATTAAAATTAAAATCTATATATTAAAATAATTTGTGTTTTATAATACGAGTCGGCCAGCCCGTTCTACCCAACCGATTCACATGGTGTTTTTTTTAAATGAAAGCTCTCGCTGCATAGATTTGTCATCAAGCATTAGAAATTACCTAACTTGCACATTCATCAAGTTATATGCAAAAACAGTTTTCTCCCATACATTTTTTACGTTTTCGTAGCCGTAGTCAATGACTTTCTGCTTCTATATATCTGGTTCTCATTGAGGTAGACGTTTCGTTATAGGCCTTAAACACGCGCTGAAAAGAGCTCTTTCATTTGATGGTATGCTCATTTAAGTTGGGTAAGTTTGAAGGAAGATAGGTGTGGACATTGAACTTATTTTTCAATATTTTTCTATAAATTTCTTAAGATTCCATTGCTTTCTCTCTACATGGACGGTTCTTAATTCAAAAATATTTTTATGGCATCTAATAAGTTCCTTGCGGTAACTGCCAGGAAAAAACTTTATGCCTCCTTAAGGTGACCTTGCCTTACTTTCATACGGGTGTGAGTGTGGTGGTGTGTAAAATTATACCCGATGTTGGTCAAATTATCACTATAGTGAATTATCGCTGATGGCAGGTAATATTCCCCGAATGTTACCAGTTAACCCTTAATGTTGGGTGAACTGATCTCTGATGTTGAGGAATTTTCCTTACGTTTTATGTTAGGAAATTTTTTGTGTTTTTAAATTACGGACTTTCTTCGGGCATCTTAATTTTTTTTATGTCAAACATATTACAGCGGTTCATAGTACTATTGTCATATAATTATATTATTACAAAGTGGTAGTTATGGTAGAAATTGTAGCTGTGGTAAGAACAGTGACAATACTAATAATATAGACCTGAAATGTTTGACTATAGAAAATACACTTATACAAATATGAGGCATATCGACACCGAAATCATAAAAATACTGTCATCTCTGTTTAACTTAGATAATGTTGCATAAGTGAAAAGAGATAACATGCTTTTTGACAGTTACTATAATGGCAACCCTTCATTCCTAGCGTCTTTGAAATACCTAGATGCGGCCGGGTCGCCATTTTATCAGCTTGCTGTTTGTCAACAAATTGGGGTACGTCAACTGTCAAATGCTCTTGAGCTATTCATATAATTTGTGAATGTTGGAGTAATTTTGCTGTGTTATAGGGTTTCAACACGATAGTGGTAGTGCAAACCTTCTATTGCAAGATGCCCAATTGCAATATAATCGGTTGTGGCATGAGAAGAAGCAGAAATCACCCGAATATAACCTTGCACCAGTAAGTACTTAACTTCAGCTGAAATATCATTGGATTTAGATAATAAACAAAATATATTGCATTTTTTGACGAGTATCAACAGTTACGCCACTTACGCCTTCATAATTTCCCTTTTTGCCTTTATTATCCACAATAAACTTCATGAAATTAATTTGTTGTTATTGTAGGAAAAGAGTAGTGTACCTATGTATGATATTTTATATTTATCGATAATACTACATAAACTATATTATGGTTACTTATTAGGCGGGTCCACACAGACCGAGCAGCCTCGCGAGGAAAATGCTTCGCGAGGCTGCTCGGTCTGTGTGGACGTGGCTCGGTCGAGGAAAACGCATGTGCCGCCGCGGCCGAGCTTAGCGTGCGCCCGAGCTACCGAATTAGACACGTCCACACAGAGCGCGCTGCCTCGCGAGGAATTGGCGCGCGAGGCTGCGCGCTCTGTGTGGACATGCCGCGGCCGAGGCAAGCGCGTGTGCCGCCGCGGGCGAGCGACCGAGCGGCCGAGCCATCGAGTTTGGATTTTTGTTTTGCCGCGGTCTGTACGCTGTTTCGTGCCTCGCTCGAACATAATAATCCTTACTAATAATATAAATTCCCAAGTGTGTTTGTATGTTGGACATTTTTTTTATAGACTCACGTCTGTATCCGCGTAAGGATAGGCAGAGTTATAATATTATTACATCCACATTTCACCATGAAATGTTTAGGTCCCACGTAATAGGGGACGAGCCTATTGCCGTTAACGGGCACATCAGCAGACTCCATGCTGCTTCTGAGAATTCGGGAAAACCCAGTAACACTTTTGCCCGGCCCGGGAATCGAACCCGGGACCTCCGCTCAGCAGTCGCATACCCTATCCACTGGTCACTGAATGACGGAGGATTCATTCATCATAACATTCTCATCTTTGACGCTATTTATTGTACGAATAATAATCCTTCAGTCTGTGCTTCGGTTACAGTATCCTTGCCTACAGATATTCATTTCCTATAATTCATTCTATATTTTTTTCCATGTCTACCTATTCCATCCTTTAGGTATAACAATAATCGACGACCGGTTGGCAAAGCGGGAGTGTAAGCGACTACAACGCCGAAGGTCACGGGTTCGATTCCCGCTCATGTCAAACATTTGTGTGCATGAACATGAATGTTTGTCTTGGTCTGGGTGTTTCTATGTATATATTTACAAAAAAGTAAATATAAGTAAATATGTATATTATGGCCCATTATTACCATTGTCTAGTACCCAAAGTAGGTACAGCAATTGGCGTCAGTCATGCAGCCGGCTAGTAAAAACACATGCAACAACCCTATTGCAGTATGACCATTTCCAAGTACTATATTTATAAACAAAATTTAAAAATAAGAGAGAGGAGAGACCAACAATGTCACATTGATACGTAGACCGATAGATGGCAAATGTACTATTTCACTCTAATTCACAAGTCGACAATTTGATACATGCGCAATACATAATAGTTATCAACTATAGTCCGTTCACAGTTATTTTACCTCTAGCGGTTAGATTGGCCAACCTGGGCGTTGTGTTGCTATATTTGGTATATAATACTCCCATTTTAAATATATACCTATTATTGCTAAAATGTACTTATTTTTTTATTGCCTAAGCGATCGTATTAAATATTTGGAAGTAATGTTTGTAACAAAACCTCTTGATATTGGCATGGCTATATGCATGTACATTTATTTTCTTACGAAATAACTAATTTCCTATGAAGATAAGTAGTTATAATAAAAATGTTGTCTATTTAATATATATAAACGTAAACGCATCATAATTACGCCAACGTGAGGTTCTAATTATCAAATACAAAAACTGTAAATTTCATTTTCATATTTATTTTGAATAAGAATGATGTGGGTGTCATATTACACCTCTGCCTACCCCTGCATGGAAACAGTCGTGAGTCTATAAGAATGATCCATGTGGACTGCCAATGTTATGATGATTCGTAACTGCTGTCATATTCTGTATCAGACTCAGAATTTAATTCTATTATGAACCTGTCCATTTCAGCATCCGTAGACCCATCTGTTTCACGAAGCTTGTCTTCAATGTGGCGCTCATGTTTGCATTGTTTTTGTCAGTCTTCTGCAGTGATAGATTGAAAAGCTTCTTCAGCTAAATTCACAATGTTGGTTGCCTCTTGTCCTAAATTTTTGCTTGTGACTCGCCTTTTAATGAGACTCCACATAAGTTCAATTGCGTTTAGCTCGCAGTGGAATGGCGGTAATCTAACCACTTTGCGGCCATGAGCTTCAAGCATTTGAATTTTTGAAGCATTTCCACTAATATTGGGTAAAATGTTATGCACGGGTAACCCTATTTTACTTTCCTGTCATCACAGAGTACAATTCCAACTTAAAGAAAATAAACACCGACATCTGTAAGAGGTAAAATAACTGTGAACGGACTGTATATTTTCATGTTCTGAATTCAAACTTTATGACAACTACAATTTTGTTTTTTCCTACGGTGTCGAGGCTGCCGCGCTCTAGGCCGCGTTCACATTTGTCTGATGTAATCTGTCGTGACGTCGTCTGTCGTGTCGCGACAGACAATGTCCCGGTCTGCGACAGAGAGGGGGGAGGGGTGTGGGGACGGTACAGCGCGAATTAAGAGATTGGACTCAGATTAATTGTAAAAAACATTTATTTAATTATAACAGTATATTTAAAATATAAAATAGTAATCGCTAATGTTAGATCTACAAAGGTATTTATAATAAATTAATGCTAAGATGACAATAGGATTATCTATATAATTTGGTGGGGAGAGATGTGCTGACGAAGCTAACATTGTTGGGTTCCGTACAGTTAACTCGCGCGACACAACTCGTCACACTAACGTGGACGCGCCACTTTCTGTCGTAAAGCGTCAGACGCGCGTTTGCAATTGTGCGCAATGGACGACGAACTAATTGACTTCCTTTTTATAATATTATTCGTATACAGTACCTATAGATGAGCTAATTGAATACGAAATAATATAATCCTATGTAAATAATTTATGGATATAATTGGATATCTACTTAATCTGAATCGGTTAATTCATCAAAAACATTGCGAAAGTGTGAACACCACGAGAGTCAAGACAGAACTGATTTAAAATTGTGTCAGATCGCGACAGACGGCGACAGACAAATGTGAACGGTAAGTAATTACGACAGAGACCGTCACGAGAGATCACGTCAGATAAATGTGAACGCAGCTTTATTCTATGGCCTCGCTCGTTCGGGGACTGTTTCCTCGCGCGGCAAATGCCTCGCGAGGCTGCTCGCTCTGTGTGGACCCACCTATTGATTTTTTTACTTTCCAGGCTGCCTGCCAACAAGGAAAAAAGAAAATTTGGCTGGAAACAATCAGTGTTGAAAATTTAAGGATGTCAACAAAAGCAATTCATATTTAATTTGTTATCTTCACTTTGAAGAATCTTGTTTCAACCGGACTCTAAATAAAGTAACATTGCGTGATGATGCTTTACCATCACGAACCTTATTTGTAAGTACCTAACATTGTTATAAATTTGTTCAACATGATTGAGTATTGGCTGATATGATGGTTATTATTATCCTCATTGCAACTTTCGTCTAATGGGCACAAAGAGTGATGTAAAAAGAATGTGTTTGAGTGTGGTCCTAAGCGACTCAAGTACCTAATTAGCAGACACAACAGAATTTTATTGTTATAGTGTCTGGCTCGAATATGAGCCGCTGCGCTGAGGCTAAAGTGTTTAGATTAATTACCAAAATAAAACATGTGCTTAATTGGTTACAAAAAAGAAATGTTTATGGTAGTACATTTACATGATATTCCTTTTATAAGGAACTTATTAATGTTTTGAAAACAAAATAATGTCACCCATAGTCTTGTTTTTGAATAGTACTTTGAAAAAGTATTAATACAGTAGGTAGATTCTTCTCAACCCACCAATTGCAAATTACCTCTAAACCTATTAATAAAATCAAGAAATATAAAAAACGCTAACAATTTTATTGCTTGTTTACAGCCCTATTTATTATGTCTGTAGAGGGATAGACGGTCGATAGAGCCAGACATGTGTTGGAGTGGAGACTGTGTATGGGCAAACGATGCAGCACGATGGGCCGACGATTCGAAGAGGGTGGTTGGCAGCGGATGGATGCGGGCTGCTCAAGACCGGGATGTTTGACGCTCTTTGTGGGAAGCCTACGTTCAGCAATGGACGGCAATTGGCTGAATGATGGTGATGATGAAATAAATAAATGACTATGACGTAAAAACAACACATTTTATTTAAAAATACATAATTTATTATGTCCATCTTTCTCAATGAGATTTAGAACCTTGCTCTTTTGCCTTTTACCGGCGACACCCTGAGAAAAGCCCACAGATGAAAATCACGGCTCTAGATTAACACATTTAGTTATAGATAAACTACGATAACATAGCGCGCCCCTCCACTTACCAAGCGGTAGAATGTGATCGAAATTCAACCGTTTGACAGGTGGTAGGGCGTGTCATGTTATCGTAGTTTATCTCTACTTGTACTAACTCAAACAGTTTAAAAATTAAGTGATAGTGCAGTGTTCGTTAAACTATGACTTGACCTAAAGGTCCAGTTACCAGGTCATAAAATTAAAAAAATATATACTTAACAGGTACTTACATAAGATAACAATGGATTTTTACCGATGAGACTCGGTAAATCTTAGGATTTACCGGTAAATCCTAAGACTGACCGCAGCTCGGGCTTTTACAGTATATACCAACAAGTGAAGCTAAGAAATGTATGTTTAAAATACTTATCGATATTGTACTATGCGTTTCAAATAAGAATAGGAATGTCAATGACCGCTATCTCTTAAATTTCACTTGAAAAGTACGATTTGCAAAGAAGCTTATTTGCAAATCAATAAGTTTTACATCAAATTTAAATAAAAACGTTAAATAAGTAGTAGTTTATTAAATAATATTAATATTTGATTAAAGTCATAATTCGTATCCAATATGGCGCCAAGTCGATCCTATTCTTAGTCAAAACGCATAGTACCGGGGTGACTATATGAAAACATTCCTATAATCTTTTATCGATGTTATTGTAGAGAAATATCGATATGGGCAGCTCTATTGGCCGCCATTTTTTCCTCTCAATAATGTGTAGGTATACACGTTTTTTTTGTAGGTATGCCAAGTCTATATTATTAGTATTGTCACTGGGTAAGAATAGTAGTTTTGAGAGAAAAGGTAGGTACTTTTGACAGCACCGGCGGTTTTGGTAGAAATGGTAGTTTAAAAAAATGGTAGATATGATAGTATTAGTACGAATAGTAGTTTTGGTACAGATAGTAGTTTTGATAGGAATAGTATTTTCGGTAGGAATAGTGGTTTTGGTAGAAATGGTATTTAGGCATATATTGTAGTTTTGGTAGCAATTTTACTTACGATTGTTACCAAAGCTACCATTCCAACCAAAAGTACAATTTTGACCAAAACTATAAACGTCATTATTACATTTCTAAATTATGATGGATTAATCACACCCATTCACAAAACAAAATAAATCGTGCTTCTCACAGAAATATTTAGCTGGATAACAGAAATAAAACCTATTTTCTTACTTATAAAAAAAAGTTATTTATCTATATTTTTAATTTTGATAGTAAAATGACACATATTGATAGATAAAGAAAAAAGTGAAGTTAGCGTAAGTTAGTTACTTAAGTTTCTGATTTAATAACGTATTTTTTGTGAGTAGTTGTGTTTTCAATTATAATGATGGTTCTTGGAAGGACATTGAAAAATGCTCAGAGAAAGTTTAAACAAAGAATCTTGGTCAATGACGGCCCTGTTGGAGATTTGGTACCGGATGGTCCTCCTATTGCTAAAAAAATACGGGTGGAAACGGGTTCAGATTTGATTAATTCTACCATCAACAATTTTCAAGTGATTTCCATTCTTGGCGACGGTAATCGCTTATTCCGCGCAATTTCTTATTGTTTATATGGAAGTGAGAATAAACATTATGAAATTCGTTTGGCCACTGTTGATAACATTGTCAATAAGTGGGATGTATATAGTAACTTCACTGTTGGGGACGAAGCATATGGCCAGACCATTACGAATGCCACAGATTACAAACGTGTGATGGGTGCCAATGGACAGTACGCAAGGCATGCTGAACTTCAGAGTGTAAGTGAGCTATATCCCGAGTGTCAATTCAGAGTTCACCTGGAAAACAGTTACACGATTACTGACTATGGTACTGGCAAAATTGTTCATAACTTGCTATTTCTGGGCACCTGGTCGAAGGACATTACAGTGTCCTAATGGAAAGAATGGTAGGGCAGCACAGTCATATTGAGGAACTTTCTTTCGTCAATGTTCAGTTATACATATTATATATATCTCTATTGCGCGGCAAACCATTCAGTAATGCCAAAGTGGAAATTTCACGATACCTAAGGTGCAACGCAAAGCCAATGTTGTGAGAAAAGAAGTTTTGTGATATATTATATTTTTGGTAAGAATATAATCTTTTTACTTATTATATAAGGCTACAATGTACTCATCATACCTATATGTAAAAGCTTTTTTATAATATTAAAATATGCTGTGGAGCAGCACGGGTCCTCTAGTATCACTTCTCACAATCATAACTTACAACTTCGTTTCCATATTTTTATTATTAATTAGGTTATCATTAATTTCACATTGACACTTACTTTCTAAATAGTTCCATAGATCCTCTCATTACCAAATTATTTTATTTACATTTTTCTTGGTTACTCACATAGTTTATAGAGTATTTTTTTCAAAAAACATTTAACTTTTAAAAAAATAAAGCAGTATTACAGCTATTGAAATTTTGAATATAAATGGCATTATGACGCCCCATACCATTTTTCCTATCATTACTGACAGAGCTTGCCTATTTAGGGCTATATCTTACCTACTGTATGATACTCAACTCAAGTGATGGCCAGAGAGGTGCGAGAAGAGGTAGTTGCTCATGTGGCAACTCACTGGGATGAATTTGCCATCATGTCACATGGTTCTGATAGTAATAATTATAATAGTTCCGCCGAGTACTTTTCTGATATGTCAATATTACATACATAAGGAGGATTATGCGAGTTAGTAGCAGCCGGACAAATATTTCGAATGATTTTCGAAGTCTATTGCAACGGAGAGCCATATGAGAAATTTGGTACAGAAGGCAACCCCTTAAAACGATTATGTTTTAGTTCATGACAAGACTCTCAAGACTCCGTTCCAAAGAGTTTTGGTGTTTTGCACATATGGGTTTTCCTTTTGTTGGTGAAAAGTACTAGTTCCGTTTTGTTTAGGGCTTGTAATATCGAAGAGTATTGAATTCCGGAACTAAGTTACGATATTTAAGTGTCAATTCCGGAATTCCGGTACTGGTTCCGGAATCGGTATGCTCTTGAAATATTTATATTTCTAATATAAAATAAATGTGTATAATGCCAAAATTAAACAAGTTAAATACTTTTCATCAGTCTGTAATTGTTTTACGTTGGATAAATCAACATTTTACCATTGAATTTGAACACCTCAACATTTTTTACAGTTTTATTAATTAACATGCCTTGAACATTCAAGCCTAAGTAGAAAAAAATTAAGAAGAAAAATAGTATAATTAAACATTGTTATAAAACCAGGCAATTTAACATTTAACATTAAAATTGTAACCAGACCGATTCTCGAAATTCCTAGCTCATGGTTTGCCAACGTGCCATGTAATGTAGCGTGTTACGTGTACCATGTAAGACTAACTCTCAAAGCAGCGAAGTGCGCGTCAAAGCAGCGAAATTAAAATAGGATTGGGTAGGATATGTCTGTAGGATACATCTCGAAAAGTGGACCTACATCACCAAACAATGCAACCCTGAAGGAGAAGTAGAAGTGGAGGAAAGAGAAGTGTTGACAGGGGCAGGCCGAAAAAACGATTAATACTTTTCTAGCAGACTGGCAAGATAAAGCCAAAGATCGGCATTTATGGAAGAGTGTGGGGGAGAAATTAGCCCAGCAGTGGGACAATAACGGTTAAAATAAAAACAAATATTACTAAGCATTAAAATAACATTTGGGAATAAAGTGAGTTTAAGCACTTTCCTCATCTTATGGGTAGTTGATTAATTCAATTGTTGACAGGCATCTTTTCATCATTATCTGAAATTGTTCACGGTAAAATTGGCCACTGTAATATGCTGTCCATATCTATCTATCTATCAGTATCTATCTATATCTTGCTTGGGAAGTTGAAGTGCATGATACCAGCACTGGTCAAGCTGATGGGTCTATATGCTTTCGCTTGTGAGTAGTCAGTTTTGCCAGGTTTTGGGAGGAATATGACTTTAACTTCCCTCCACCTGCAAGGTATGTATCTGTGCGCTATTGAGGCCCTGTAGATGTCGAGCAGGTGCGGCACAATCGTTGTGCATCCCCACTGTAGGAATGCTGGTATGATTTCATCCAGGCCTGTGGATTTGAATGCCTGGAAGCTGTCTATTGCCCATTTCAGCCGGTCTATGGTGACCACATTTTCGGCTGCCAGCCAGTCTGTTTGGGTCGGTGGTCTGTAGTCTGACTCGTCCCACAGACGGTCATTGGTTACTTCACAACCTGGGAAGTGAGTTTCAATTAGCACTTGGCTAATTTCAGCGTCCGTAGTTGCGTAGGTTCCATCTTGCTTTTTAATGGCGCCAAGGGTTTTGTTGCTGTCCTGAGACAAGATCTTTTTTACCCTGGCTGCTTCATTCGTGGTGTTTATACCGCTGCAGAAACGCCGCCAGGACTCGCCTCTGCGGAATCTTATGCGTTTCTTGTAGTGTGACTGGGCTTCTTTGTATTTGAGCCAGTCTGCTTCCATTCTCGTGTTTTTAGCCCTGTTAAAGAGTTTCCTCAGGTTTTGCCTGAGTCCCTCTAGTTCTCTTCCCCACCACTGGGTTTTGCTAGACGACTTTGGGAGTGTGGGTGCACAGGCTTGCTGATAACTTGTTTGTGTACATTCTGTTAGTAAGTTGGTGTTATGTTCTATGTTGTCAGTGCTGGTCGACATGTCCTTAAAATAGGATTTGTCTACCTGTGATACGAGAAGCGTCTTGTACTTCGCGATGTTGGTTCTGCGAGGGTTGCGCCTAGGTTGTTGGACGTTCTCTTGCACACGTATGTCATAGCAGATTCGTCTGTGGTCTGCAAAGGATGGCTCAGCGGACACATGCCAGTTTGTGACAAGTTCCGCGGCCCCATCCGATGCTAGCGTTATGTCTACTATGGTTTGATATCTGGAGCTAACAAAGGTGGGCTCCGAACCGTTGTTAACTACAGATAGATTTGTTGAAAATATGTATTCAGTCAAGATCTCACCTCGTCTGTTTGCGTCGGGGCTTCCCCACAGCGGATGGTGCGCGTTTGCGTCCGCCGAGATGATTACCTGCCAGCCGTGGTCCTCACAGTGCTGCACCAGCTCGGCCAGCTCTTTTGATGGGATGTCCTCATCGCCAGGCATGTAGACCGAAGCTAGTACTAACATCTGTTTGTTGGGCCCTGTTTGGAGTCCTACGGCAGTGAGGTCTCTAGAACAGAAGTTGGTTAGCAACAGTGCTGGTATTGTTCGGGGAATGTATATGCATGTTCTCGGTTTAGTGACCGAGCAGTTGTGCAGTAGCTTACCTCCGATGTTGTTTAGACCACATATGTTGTCGCCTCTAATCCACGGCTCCTGGATTAGGGCTATTGTCTGTTGATTAACCTCCAGCAGCCTGCGTAGGGTAGCCGTTGCAATTTGTTTATGCTGGAGGTTAGTTTGTATGACTCTAATCTGACGAAGAGTCGAGGACATTGCTGTCCATAGACTCCCCGTCAGACGAGTCGTGCTCGTCTTTTGCGTTCGTCGCAGCGGTGGGTTGTTGTATAGTCGCTGCGGGCGCCGGTGTAATACGGGCTATGCCCGAGGTGCTTGGGATGGCTGGTACAGCTCGTCCCGTTGTGTCCTTACCTACACTCTGCGTCTCCTTGGGCCCTACAGCCGCCGAGCTGTCCCCCCCGCTGGAAGCGTGGAACATTACGTACACGCTGCCAGCGAAGAAGGAAACCCGACGGCCGCGTCCCGTGACCTTGGGGATCTCGGGTTCCGGGATGCCCAAGGTAAGGTACACGCCGTGCTCCTGCAAGGATGCGCCGTACAATTGCCACGTTTGTACGGCGTACCAGGGGTTTTGGGCAATAAGGAGATGGTGGATCTTAGGTAGCTCCATGGTGATCGTCCTCGGCAGCCACAGCGCTGCGCGTACGCGCTTCGCTATGTCTGACTGCCTGATGACGACCAGCCTGGTCCCCTCAATCGGCGATCTTAGTTTGGCTACAGTGTTTTTGGGCCACGTCAGTGAGTGTTCGTTCTCGCACCATAACTTCAGGTCAGGACACCCTCCACTGCGAGAGGTTTGCCCCTAAAGGAAGGTGCGAGTGGCGGCCCATTATTCGGCGGTATGGCGAAGGCAGTTTCAACTATACTCTCTTCAATTGAGAGTTCGAGCTGCTTCGCCTGTTCCACCGTCAGGTCCGTGGCGGGGGTGGTAGCGATGGCTACCATCAGCTGCGAGTTTGTCGCGTCTGCGTAGCTCTTACCGCTCTTAGGTGTGGCGTCTGTTTTCGCCCGTTTCGACCCGGCGCTGGGTGGTGTAGAGTCCTCAGGGCGATCCTTCTTCGTGCTTGGTGTCGGAGTGGGATGTCCTGGTGGCGGCGGATCGCGTCTTTTTGGACCGCGTTTGCGGCGCGGCTCCTTGTTTCTACACGACGGCTGCGCAGCGTTACCAATCCCCACCGGAGGAGCGCGGCGGGGCGCCCCGGGAGCAGCCGTAGTTGGTGCGCCGCGCGCAGGCGGGAGTGCGCTGTCTGTTATTACAGTCGCGCCTCCCGCCGTCAGCGGCACAACACAACCGTCCGGCTGCGTCGTCCGGGGTGGAACGTCCGCTCCTCCGGTCGAGGTTTGGTCGCCGCGCTGGTTGTTTTTACCAGCCGTCGTGGTCGTAGTCGGGAGTGCGCTAGCCGATTTATTCGATGCGCTAACACCCAACTGTGTTGTTTGCTCACGTGAGCGTTTGTAACGGCGGTAGCGTTTACCGCCTCGTCTACGACTACCTGGATTCGCAGTCGACGCGGAGTCAACGTCCGCCTTTTGGCGTGCGTTTGCTCGACGCGGAGCGATGTTCCAGGTAGTGGACGAAGTGTGGGTTGCACGAGGCATGGCGTTGGCCAGGTCGTGCAGATTTAGTTTCTCTCTGTCTCGGCATTGTGAAACATTGCCCCCCCCAGAATACGTGGGGCAGCCTGCACACGATGGTGCAGAGAGGGATTCTCCAGCGTCACGGACGCTGGTAACTCTCCTGGGGTACGATACTGTTTTGTTTCACCTCCATGATAATTTTTGTTGGTATGAGTCTGTGTTGAGTATGTGTTTGTGTATGTGTGTTGATTGTTTGAAGTGGTGTTTAGATGCGTGTGTGTGTGCGTCCATGTAAGAGTGTGTAGGTGTGTGTATGTGTGTTATTGTGCGTGTATAAGTGTGTGGGTATAGGTGAATGTGTCTGCTTGCGCGCGTGTTTTTGAGTGTGTCTGCACGCTGTATGTGTGTGGCGGCTGGAGGTTTTGGTTACGTACGTTTCTTATGGAACCAGACCAACAACGGGCGGCAACCTCGGGAAGGATAGTCCACCAGCCTTGTCCTAGGGATCTGCACGACCTGCGCTACACCTATGACCATTCGCCAAACTCTGCATCAGACGCTGATGCAGAGAGTAGAAGTAAGTCTAAATCATTGATAAATAAAAGTGTGAGTTAGACCTACTTCCGCCCTAGTTCATGTTGGTTGCACCATTCCTCCATGATCCTGATGGCTGCTTGCATCCGATTGCGGATCGTGTCTTCTGAGTCACCTTTGATCAGGATGGTAATGTCGTCTGCATAGCCGACCGGGTAGAATCTGTCGTTTAAGTTCCTTAACAGATCGTCCACCACAATGTTCCACAACAGGGGTTTAGAGTACATCTCCCTGAGGGCAGTCTTTTGCAACTATGCCCCTCGTGGTGGAGTTTACCGTGAATTGTATTGCCCTCTGTTTCAGCAGTTGATCAATCCAGCCACTAAGGGTTTGCTCAACTCCGAAATTTTCGAGGGCCCGGCTGATACTGTTGAACTTAGTTTTGTCGAAGGCACCTTCTATGTCGATGAAGGCCCCCAGTGTCATTAACTTGGTTGGTAAGCGCTGTTTCAATGGTTCCCACAACCTCATGCAGCGCCGATTCACTTCTGTAGGGGTGTTGATGTGGGCGTAGTGGCTTGCGCAGTAATGCGCCTTCACGGAGGTATCGGTCCGCAAGTCTCTCCAGCGTTTTCAGTAAGAAGGAGGTCAAGCTGATAGGTCTATATGCTTTCGCTTGTGAGTAGTCAGTTTTGCCAGGTTTTGGGAGGAATATGACTTTAACTTCCCCTCCACCTGCAAGGTATGTGTCTATGTGATATTGAGGCCCTGTAGATGTCGAGCAGGTGCGGCACAATCGTTGTGCATCCCCATTGTAGGAATGCTGGTATGATTTTATCCAGGCCTGCGGATTTGAATGCCTGGAAGCTGTCTATTGCCCATTTCAGCCGGTCTGTGGTGACCACATTTTCGGCTACCAGCGTAGCGTACCAGCTGTTTGGGTCAGTCAGTCACCTGGGTGTTAAGAAGACCCTTACTAAGATCCGAGAGCGGTTTTATTGGCTCCACTGTCGGGATGACGTCGAATCTAGAAGGGGCCACGAGGTGCACCGAAGTTCATGTGGACCGGTTGGCTCGTTACTATGGGTCCAACGATGTTCGAGACGAACACGTCTAAGAAAATAACGCCATCTATCGGTGAATGAGAGAACTAGAAGAGAAAGGATATATCAGTGTTTCATCTATCCTCTAATAGATAAGAAAGAAAGAAAGAAAAGAAAGAAAGAAAGAAATCTTTATTGCTATACAGCATATAAGTGGGAACAATATGTACTTAATAACTATAAACAAACAAAAAAGCGAATAAAAACAAAGAATAACAAAATGAGTAATAAACACATGCGTCCCACAGCCATAGCAATCAGGTCTCTAGTTCAGCATATGCCAGGTCACAAGGACCGGACGCTGGTCTTCCACTGGAGCCTGTTCTCGTGACGTACGGAAACCAATAATTACCCAATACAATTAGATACATATAGATATTAATAAAATATTAATTATATATATATATATATATATATTTAAGTAAGTATGAGATATATACATATGATACGCAATTTGAACTATAGAATTATAAAATCAACATAAACCATGTACAAAATAATCAATAAAACGTTACATAAACAATGTACATAGATTAAATTATAATAACATAATAACATTGTTGAAGAGCAACGCGTGGGTAGTTTAGCTCGCCCGTTTTTGTTTCGGTCTCCTCCCACTTGAGCAGGGTCTCAAGATCAAATTTAAACACTCTGCACCGACCTAGGACCTACGAAGCTATAACTGAAACATTTTAATGCCCAACTCAAATAAAGGACATATCACAATCAATATTACCGTGCTGTCGTTGTGCATCTAGTAGGTACTGTCTCAGTCGTAGTCGAAAAGTAGCTAACGCATTAATGTTTCTTAGAGGCGGTGGAAGGTTATTCCACACCTTCGATGCAGCGTATTTAAAGGAACCTCTAAAAGCGGCCGATCTGTGTAAGTGGATGGCGAGTTGCTGTGCACACTGTCTACTCGTGCAATCTCTTCTACTCACCGTCCAACTCAGCTTATTATATAAATAAGAAGGCTCCTGATACTTGATAACACTAAATAGTAGGCAAGCTAAGTGATGTTTCCGACGTGATTTCATTTTAAGTATCCCGTATTTATTAAAATACGGCGTAACATGTGTTCTGAGGGGGATCGTAAAACAAAAACGAGCACACGCATTTTGGACTCTTTGTATGAGACGCTGAGTTCTAGCGAGCAGCCTGGGAGCACATACAACATCTGCATAGTTAAGTTTAGATAAAACCAGCGTCTCCACTAACAACATTCGCATTTCCTCTGATAGATGAGGTCTTATCTTGTATAAGACCTTCAGGCGATAGAAGCAATTCTGTACTGAAGAGGCTATGTGTTTTTCAAACCTGAGGTTGGAGTCCATATTCAAACCGAGGTTTTTTGCTTCACTAACCCTTTCCAACAGTACCCCGTTGAGCAATACATGTAAATTTACGGGTAATGTATGCAGTTGACGATCTGTGCCAAATAGCATATACTTAGTTTTTAGGGGGTTTAGCGCTAGACAATTATCATTGGACCATATAGATATATTTTGTAAGTCTGCATTCAAATCGCTTACAGCAGTACGGTAGTCCGATGGTTTAAAGGATATGTATAGTTGTACGTCGTCGGCATACAAGTGGTATTTACAGTTTTTAATGCGCGTAATTATGTCAGCGCAGTACAAAATAAAGAGAATTGGGCCCAAAATTGAACCCTGGGGTACGCCCCTTTTTAATGACCTCACGCTTGAATGACTATTTTCTCCGTTATTTTTGCGAATTTCAACATACTGCTTTCGGTTAGAAAGGTAACTGTGAAACCATAGCAGTGTTTCTTGGTCAAACCCGTAGTACCTCAATTTTGACAATAAAAGCTCTAAATTTATGCAGTCAAATGCCCTGGAGTAGTCCAACAGTACTAACAATGTACACATGCCTTGGTCCTGTGCTGATAGAATGTTATCTGTTACATCCATTAGTGCCGTACAGGTGCCTCGTCTCTTCCTAAAACCGGATTGATATGCGGGTAGTATACCATTTTTTTCCAAAAAAGCTGTCAACTGATAGCATACCACCTTCTCCATTACCTTAGATAGGCACGGAAGGATGCTAATGGGTCGAAGGTCCTTGATTTCCTTAGGGTTTGACACTTTAGGTATTGGTCTTACACTCGCTACTTTCCAAATTTCTGGAAATGTAGAGGTTGCAATGGAGGTATTTATGATGTTAGTGATTAGTTGTAGTGAGTGTGGCAGTGTCAAAATAAGCATATCAAGGTTAATGTTATCGCAACCTTCAGCGTTAGACTTGAGACTATTAATTAATCGTAACACAGAATTTTGAGTGACTGGAGTTATAGAGAAGGTGGCTGGTCCATACCTGTGGAATTCGTAATAAGTCAGCTGCGAGATGGTAACGTGTTCAGTGCCGGGAACCTTTAGGAAATGGTTGTTGATTTCATCTGGGCATGTGAAATGAGGTGATATATCTATAATAGGTTTTGAAGGCAAGACCGTAGTTTTTATGTTTTTCCATAGCAGTGTTGGATCCTTAATTTTTTTATTAATATTGAAGTTAAAATATGCCGTTTTCTCAGTATACAGAGCTGCCGACACCAGTGACTTTAGTTGTTTATAATAAGATTTTTTACTTTCGGCTTTTGTTTTCCTATATTTGGCTAAGGCATCATCACGCAAACGCATCATTAATTTGACGGTGTCCGTTATCCACGGGTAAGAACGTTCCTTAATAATACAGGTTTTAAGCGGTGCGTGGACATCAAACACCGCCAAAACATGCCGATTCAATGCGTAGACCATCTCACTCACCGTGTCTATCTGCCCCAATGCCCTCCAATCTATTGAAGCTAATTGGGCTTCCAAGCTCTCTATACAAATGTGCTTAATTGGTCTATATTTAATTAATTGTGGTTTAATTTTATCTTTCCTAATATATAATTCACAAACAATAGTACAATG
This sequence comes from Euclidia mi, assembly GCA_944739405.2. Classification (NCBI taxonomy): domain Eukaryota; kingdom Metazoa; phylum Arthropoda; class Insecta; order Lepidoptera; family Erebidae; genus Euclidia; species Euclidia mi. The sequence continues at coordinate 37,797,305 of OX123205.2, read as the reverse complement.
ACCTCCAACCACTCCAAAGTGCTCGACACAAATATTTCTCATTGGGAGATCAGTGCACACAAGATCTATTAGCGTCTGGCTAGTTGCTGTATAGTGCGTTGGAGAGGTAACTAATTGGGTGAGGCTCAGACACCTAAGGAACTCAGTCACTTTCTTAGTTTTGCCGTCATTAGTGTTTAAATTAACGTTAAGATCTGAGAGAAATATTATGTTATCACAGTTACCCATGGTACTGATTGTGTCGGTGATAGCATCGAGAAAGAGATCCAGGCAGAGCCACGGTGGACGATACGCGGTGCCAATAGCAACATGCTTACCGTTAAGCGTAAACGAAAGCCACATCTGCTCAACTGACGCATATCGACTGTCTGTAGTGCTATTTAATGAACGGACGTTAAAACCACGCTTTACGTAAAAACCGACGCCCCCACCTCGGCCCGAGCGCACAGTGCTAGGGCGGGGTACATGTTTCAGACGGTAGCCAGCTATGGTAGGAGCCAGTGCATCCTCGCCAGGCCGCAACCACGTTTCATTAATGGCCATAATATCAAAACAGTGCCTGTCAAATAATGCTATGAAATCATCATGGTTTGTACTGAGAGAGCCCACATTCAGTAAACCAACCTTTAGATATTTGTCAACCATTATAGCTTATTATATAACTTATAGAGGAATGTATTAAATTATTAATTATTATGTACTTACAGATTGCGCCATTCACATCCTTATAATGAGAATAATTTCCATAATTAGCGCGCAAACCATTGACATAAATAAAGCCATATTTTATTTCAGGATAATAGGGTAAGCTGTAACAATAAGGCGATAATATAATATTATACAGTATGCAATATGTGGTTCTCAAGGAAGATCTAAATAAATATACATTTATTAATAATAGTATGTAAGTATATATGTGTGTTAATCCTTTTTGATAAATAATAATTACAAATATTAAAATAATTAATAGGCTTCCGGTATTCGGCATTGGTACAAGAAAAAAAATAATTATTGGCTTTGCTGTGTGACGCAAGTAGGTATAAGTAAAGAAGGCATAAGGTGTGAAAAGCATAACAATTACAATCGCATAATAACAAAATGGAGAAAAGCATTGACAGTTTGTTAAGACCATTATGTAATGTATCCCTAATAAAATTGTATCAGGTTTCCTAAATAAAATTATATCAGCTAAAATGCGAGATTGTAGGTTAATATAATAATATAAACTAGTGTGCACTATGCAATTTACGCTATTGTTACAAGCATTCAAACGGTACTGGAGCCAAAAACCTTAGTAATGTCCTTCTCACTTCGTATACGTTCAGTTTGCTTGCCGTCATCCTTACGTGCCAGAATTTGTCCATGCCGAGTCCAGATGTACTTCCATTGGTGTTGATGGGCCGACTGTTTTACTAAATAGAATAGGCGCTTATTAGTCGATGTCAGGCGTTCGTTTACGTAAATTCGCTGTGGCGGACCGGTTAGTTCGACGTCGGACGATGTAAGGCCACGACGTACTCGAGCCGCGCGCAGTAAACTTTCGCGCGTCGCGCGCCGGACGAACCTTATAATAATTGGCCGTGGTTTTGGCGCTATGGGGTCGGCAGAGGCAGTGCTTGTGTTGGTCCTGTTCCGTCGGGTCGAACCAATACGCTCTGCATGTACTACTTCTCCGTCATTGATTTCTATTCCAAGTTTAGTGGCCATTGTTTTAACCAGATGGAGCACGCTTTCATCTTTATGCTCGGGCATACCCGCTATTTCGACGTCGTTCAGTAGAGCCGCTTGGTCTCGTTCATTTAGCTGGCATTTTAATTCGCTAATTGTATCCTCCAGCAAGTCCACATTTGCCGGCACCGCTTGTTCAAACTTGGTTTCTAAAGTCGAGACACGGATATCCAAGTTGGAAATATTTTCATGACACAGCTTAAGTGCCCCTTTAAAATCGGCCATTTCCAGCCTGCATTCACGGATTTCAGCCCTCAGGGCATGCAGTTCCTCACGGAAGGAACGTATCTCCAATGCCAGGTTACCCTTAACTTCCTCGCTAGCTACGCGATGAGTAGTATCGTTGAGGCCAGCTGCGCTGGAATGTGTCTCTGGAGTATGGAAATTACTCGTTGACTTGGCAGAATTTTTCGGGGTAAGATGACTACCAGAGCACCCAGGACAGATCCATTTAGCACCGACCGATCCAGTATCAGTTACATTAGCGCAGCCATGGTGATAGGCTGTCGAACATTTAGTACATTTGATTGCAGCCGTGGCCGCAAGAAATTTTCCACATGCACCACATTTAACCATTGTTTTGATTGTTTAGTTCGCTAATCGCGCGGGAGTTATAGGTGGCGCCTACGTTGCAACACAGCTGCGCGGACGCACAGCGAGTTCACCCAATCGTACGCAGTGAGCTAAGATACGGTGGCCTATTGTAGTACTTATGTTGTCGCAGAGATGGCGCTGTTATAAACAGTGTTTATTATGGTTAAAAATCGCCACAGTTCATGGTCATTCAGTACTGTAACACGACAAACTCTGCAAGGGCTGTTGTCCACTCACACTATAGATAAGTTCACTAATGTCAATGCACAGGATTATCAGTGTTCATATTTTTACTATCAGATACAGGGTAGATCAATAGTCAATAGTAAAAGCTAGTTTTAGGAGAGTTTTTATTTTAAGTTTTTAAACTTTACACTTCACTAGAACACTGCACTACAACATATGTTACGTATCGTTATTCGCTTTAACTGAATTTAACGCTCTTTGGAAACGAATCTCACTATTTTATTTTTAAGGACTTGACAATATTTATGACCGTGAGATAACATTGACCTCCGTGACGTCATCGGATCGTAGATGGCGTTGTTGATACTGGAACGATACCACTACTCTAGAACGCTAGCACGTTACGAGAAAATACCTGAAGCGGCGAGAATGAAGTAGTTTGTTATCCAGCCGATATAAATACCGCGCGGACGGACGAATTGACACAGTTCATTTGAATAATTGAAGCGATCGAGATCAGCGAAGAGTGCGAAGATTAAGGAAGTCGGAAGTGTTTTCTAGTAGTGTGAAATAGTGATTTATTCGTGTTGGAAATTAAGTGTGTATAAGTGTGTAAAATAAAGTGCAGTTTTAGTGGCATAGTGCATTTAATTTATCACCGAACCCCAGCTCGTAACAATATAGGTAGCTATCTCTTTGAGTTGCGGAGTGCAGACAGGCAGGCGCTCTATGAAAATGCTAATATATAGCCAGTCAAATCTGGTTAGACCAGAAATTTAACCCCCGGTTTTAACTAGGAAGCCGCTAGGAGTATGATCTTTGGAAGTGCAATGCTTGGAAATCTGCTACCTGTTACTGATTTAACACATTGACTGCTGGCCTAAGATTCGTAGACGGCCTTTTGCTATGCGGCCAGTACGCATATCCTGCGTGTATCCGCACCCGCAGAGCGTGCCCAGCCTCTCGTGCTTAACGACACGCAACGCGCGTGCAGGTCGAGCGTGTGTCTGTGCTGACGCGACACGCGACGTACGAGTTGCTATACAAAAAAAACACACATGAGTGGTCGTCAGCACATGTGTGGTATGGGTATGATTCACGCGTCGCGTGTTTCAGCACGCTTGTATATTTTTCCCCTAAACACGACTATTGTGGGCTAGCCGCATCGCAGGATCCGACACTTGGGACACACCATATACGTTTCCAGCAGTCAATGTGTTAAAAATGTAAATGATAAAGTACGTGTTTTTCATTGATGCAGACCGTTTTAGAAAACAGCTGTCGAATGAGGAAACGCCGCCAGAGACTGAAACAACAAACCACGTTGTCGAAGAAACATCCACACTTGAAGAGAGAGGCCGCGATTGAAACCGACGTCGAAGAACATACCTCTGCGAACATTATTATACAGGACACTGGTAAGCACTGTGGCAATATACACTGTACACAATCTATCTTCCAAATACTGTCACTATGGAGGACGGTGAAAGATATGCAGAAACATCTCAAGATCGCCCTAAAGAAAAGAGATCAAGAGCTCTATAATCTATCTCACCAAGCTTTATTATACTTTTTATTAGTTTCCATAGTCCAACTCTTGTTTAATATTAGGAGCGGAAACTTACAAGTAGTGTAAACTTACTATAAATAGTAAATATCTAAATTTCACTTCAACAGTTGCAATATGCGGGCAAATTCTTAGTGAGTAGTTTGTTCCAGAAACATCAAGTGTGAAGAGAGAAGATTCAACAGTAGAGTTTGTTGAAGACTTAGATGATGTGTCCATGAGTGACAAGTGTGATGACCATGACGACGACGTTAGGCCTGACGTTGAACACCTCCACATCAAACAACGTAAGTGCTTACACTGCTCAGTTGTCCTCTTTTCGTTGATTCCTAGGAATAACCATTATGCTGTGCCCACAGAGTCCATATCTGGGGCCCAATTCTGCTATTTTAGATGACATCGACATCATATTTTGAATGGAATGAGATTATATTTTGAATTGACTCAAAATCGGTATTCTGCTACACAATGTCATTCTATTCTAATTTCGATATATTCAATTTAATGTCAAATATCCTGACATGAGTAGGTATTGCCATTAATGAAATAATTAACTTTATTGCTGGTAATTTGATGTTACAGCGTTGCCTATGATTTGTTTTTTATGTAATATGCACGCAAGTACGCTCTCACATTTTATTTCACTTTAACAGTTCCTTACGATCTGGTAGATGTTTCGGGAAATCTCTTCTTAGTCAGGGCACATGAGTAAATGAACCGAACAGAGAGACAGCTTCTTAAGAGCTTGTAAATTTGTTACCTATTTTGGTAGGGTTGTCACAATAGGTTAAGACAAATCGCTTGTGCGGTATACGACAGATTCTGGATTGGACAGATTCGTGATTTGGCAGATTCCCAACTCGACAGATTCGTGGATTGGGCAGATTCTTGGACTCGACGGATTCGCTATACGGCAGAAGTACAGCTGTTGTAAATAAAATAGCGAGTGGAACCAAAAAAGGCATGCACCTGAAACTTTTAAAAGCACGGAATAAAAATATACATTTGTTACCAAGGACACGACGTGACGACGTGATTTATTTGACATTCCCAACGATACCACTAATCGTGTTGAATATTTTCTGGTAATATGATCTATTTTGCTAATAAACATAGGAATCTCCTTTAGCTATTATGGCCACTAGTTTTACCACGGGGATAGGTATCTAAAATAAGTTTAAAAAGAAATTGTGTAAGACAAATTTAATGAACGTCTACAAAACAAATGACTATAAAATGATCAACCATCGATAGGGCTTACAAAAAACAGGTGCATGCGATTTTCGACCTTATTGACAATTCATGACAGACTTTTATTTGGTATTTTCTTGCTTTCTGACATTGATACGTTATTAAAATTCTGAGTTACGTCAATAAGGTCGAAAATCGCATGCACCTGTTTTTTGTAATCCCTATCGATAGCTGATCACTTTCTGATAGTCATTGGTTTTGTAAACATTTATTGATTTTACACAATTTCACAACTAATGAGTTGTTAAGTATTTCGTTGCCAACATTGACAATATTTATTTCAAGATCGAAATAATCGCGAAACTTATGCTCGAGCAATTCAACAAATGCGACAAAATTATCAGGAGTTATACCTAATTAAAAAAACCCAATTGTACGTTACCGTTGTTAAAATCTTTATAATGATTTAATTATTTCATCTAGTATTATTCATACACACAGAACAGTAAACAACCATTATTAATAATAAAACACCACTTTTTTACATTAAAATATTAAAACTTGCAACGTACAAAACAAACAACGTGCGTCGTAATAACCCTAAGATTGTCAACTGCCTGTGACTATGTAAACCGGTTCTTTCCACTCTCGCCGCGTACACGACAAGCGGCCAGTGGTCACGCAAACATAAGCCACGTGCTCGTGGTAGTGCAACCGATTCGCGCTGTTGTATGAAGCTGTGTCTCTGTTCCGTTTATCTACTCATGTGGTCAGGGACTGTAAGGGTGCAGCATACGGTCCTCGAGGAACGTACATGCCAATTTTTAGCATCTTGTGCCCAGTAGATTCGGCTGTGCATTGCTGTTAGTCAGGGAATTGTGAATGAATTTTATAAATACAGATGATACTACCTAGCAGTGCAAAATGGCAGTCTATAATACTAACCAGTTCCATTTTAGTAAATGAAGTTATTCGTTGGATTGTGAGAGATTTTTTGATACATAATCAATAATGTTACGTACGATTTGAAATCGAACATTTAAAATATGGGTGTTTTGAATATGTGTATTTACAGTTTGACGTTTGTCTTTGTACAAAAATATATTTAGCAGAATACCGTTTATGTATTGTTCAACTCTCAATATATTCGCAATATCATTTCAATGTCTCTTAATTTAGGAGAATACCATTATGACGTAAATATGACACTGACATCATATCGAAACTGCATTTTGAACAAATATAATTAGCAGAATTGGGTCCCTGATAAACACAAGATTGCACTAAGTAATCATTATGTAGCACCATTTACAGAAAGCAATAAAGTATTAAGAATCAAACTTTCTCTGCACCTCGATCAGAACACATTTTTCTTTTGTACTTCCCTCTGTGTAAATGTTAGATTGACTTTCTGGAGATGAACATGCCTTATAATACGAATCTATTACATAATTATTTTACGCGTACAATTTTATAATATAACTTAATGTTTCAGCCGTACCAACAACAAATGACAACAACACAAGTTATTGGAAACGTCTACTGAGCTACATTCTGCACAACACACAGTTCTGTGGCATATGTTTGTGTACTGAGGACAATATGAACACGGTCAACGATACTTTTGAGATCTTTGTGGGAGGAAGAAGCGATAGTAAAACAGTCTTAGAGATCTTAGATGTTGTGTTTAAGGAGGTAAGTATGTATATCATTTGCTCACTTGTTAACCATCTCTCTGAAATTCCGGATTATGAGATTTGTGTTTTCTCTTTCAGGATGATGATATTCTATCCAATTCCCAAATATGTAACAGTTGTACAAAGAATCTTATTCAGTCATACATGTTTATACAACGAGCAAAAGAAACTTCGAGAATGCTTAATTGTCATCTCAGAGATTTATATAATAAATCATGTAACATAAGTAATAACATTTTGAACAATGAAAAGCAACCTGAACATGTTTTCATTACATTAGAAAATTATGATGACAAACATCATTTGTATAATCCTGTACATATTGCACAAGAAGCGAAGAAATCAGAAGTAATTTCGATTATAGAAACTGAGAAGCAGAAACCAAACTATAAATGTTCAATATGCAATCTCTTTTTACCTTCATATGACACATGGAGGCTACACGAAAATGTTTGCATAGACACTAGAAACAAAGAAGACCTAAGCAGACTTCGACAGGTTAGGAAAATATGCAAGCTGTGCCGTCGAGTGATTCAGATTGGTGGATTAGCTGAACACATGACAAAGTATCACAAACATGCTATGACTCGCTCACCTCGTAATACAACTATTGTCTCAGGCAGCGATTCAAAGACTCATATAATAGAGAAACCAGGTAGTAAAGATAGCAAATGCATAACTTGCTTGAAGAGTTACAAAGAGGAAGAACTAGAGCAACAACCGTGCAGGTTTTGTTGTGCCAAATGCTCTAAAGCCTCTTGTCTTCATTACAAGTACTTAAATTGGCACAGAAAACAATTATCGAAAGGCGATTTGCGAGCTAAATGTTTACACTGTGAATATGTTTGTAAATCAGAAGAGGCCTTGCTGAATCATGTCAACAGGTGGCACGTAAAACATCTCTCTAAAATTGCCATCAAAAGTGAAATTTCAGATTAAATAAATGCTTAAAAATGTAAACTGTTTCAATTTGTTATTTACTAAATTATTATAGCTCGTCATAGTGAGTATGGCATTAAAAAACGGTATTTAGTGCTACGATATTTAAATGTACCTCTAATACCGAAGCGCTATGGTGTCGAGTTTTCTATACATTGAGAGAATAAGTACTCGCCGAAGCAGTAAGTTTCAGGCAGACCAAGTCGTCTGACGATGCTGTTGCTCTCCTAATATCTTCCATATCATCATTTTGAGATAAGAGTAGAGACTGCACTATGGGTATTTTCATAGATTTAGCTTAAGCCTTCGACACCGTCCTGATTCCATCACTGCTTCACAATCTTGAAAAGCGCTTGAATATTTGAGGTATAGCTATAACTCGCATGGTTCAAAAGTTCTTTGACTGGTAGAAAACATTACGTGAAATGTTGGCAAAAATTGGCAACCATGAAAGTGATTTACTCTCAATGGACATTGGCGTTCCGCAGGGCAGTGTATTGGGACACTATTCATTATGTACATGGACGACCTACACAACACTATCCGCACACAGAAATCTTATTGCTTGAATGAATTTATTATGAATTGAATGAATCTTATTGACTCAGTGACACAAGCAACACCAGTGGAGTCACAAGTGCGTCGCCGACCTTTGGATTGGGAAAATGAATAGGAGGAGTTGGATGAGGGAGAAGGAATAGGGTATGGAGCCTGAGTCACTCTTACTCACCGAACGAAACGCATCAGTAAGTACGGTGTATCGGTGCCGCGCGCCGCTGATGTACTCGCGCGGTGGTGTTGGGTTCGATTCCCAACAAATTCAATACGCACATAACTCCGAAAAGTCAGCGCTGCGCACCGTGGATTCGATAAACTAAAGACTAAATGTTAACTAAAGACACAAACTATGCGTTTGTCACTATCTCGATACAAACAGTGTGTTGCTTGAATTCAAGACTATTATATTTATTGAATGACACTGCTAGGCTCCCATAGGTGATAACTTGGTACTTGGTAGCACGGGCTGTTTCCGCAACTCCACGTCTTGGCGTGTATTTTGCGTGCGGGTGGGAATGGTCTAGTCACTCGAGCCACCCCAGCTCTTTGAGGAAGGCCAGCAGACTCTTGATGTGGCCCACTGCTTCCCTCAGGGTGCTGTTTCTGGTCAGGTACTGCTGCCTGTACTGTGCGACCTCAGGGCAGTCGAGGAGCAGGTGGGCTGCCGTCTGCTGCCATACAGGCCCTGCACAGCGGGCTGTCGGTGATACCTATAGTAAATAGGTGTTTATTAAAGAATCCGTGTCCTGTGTAGGCGGCCGTGACTGTCCGTAGTTGTTGTTTGGACAGCCGGAGGATTTGTTTGGTTATCTTACCGTCTGCTGCGGGAAGAGCCTCCTTGGCCTGCCTACATGTTTCAATACCAATCCAGGACTGGTTGTGCTGGGTCCTGGTTCTATTTCTTACCAGATTGCGATAAAAACCAGAAGGGAGGGGAATAATGGGCTCGGGTCCCACTACCTTTAAGGTGGCCCCTCTTCTGGCAAGTACGTCGGCTGCGTCATACCCTCTTGAGCCACTATGGCCCTTGATCCACTCCAGTGTTAATTTGTTTAGTTTACCTACCTCTGTTAGTTTCTGGTGGCATTCAAGTGTGAGTGCCGAGGTGATAGTATGGCTTTTGAGGGCTGAAAGGACAGCCATACTATCTGACAGGATCCTAATGGATCGTTCCCTTACCTCACGTGCCATGATTGCTGTGGCGGCTAGGATTATACCAAAACATTCGGTCTGGTAGACCGTGTTGTAGGCTCCCAGCGGTGCTGCGATGTTAATGTTCAGGTCCTCGGAGAACACTCCTGAACCCGTACCTGTATCCGTTTTAGACGCATCTGTGAAGATCGTGAGCTCGTTGTGGTTAACCGCTCCTACGTGCAGATCCTCGCACAGTTGGATTTAGTATTTTTTGTCAAACACAAATTGTTTCGGTATCTGGTCGCCGATGGCTTGTGTTAGGGGAACTTCTTTGAAGAGTGTATTTAGGTTGCTAGTATGCGGTGTATTGGTGTCTTTCCAGAGCTTTAGAGCTCTTAACCGAACCGCCGACATCGTTGCTTCCTGTTGTATGAACAGGTGCAACGGAGGCAGGTCCAGCAATACTTCAAGTGCCGCTGTAGGTGTGGTTTTCATGCAGCCCGTGGCCGCTAGGCATGCAAGTCTTTGAAGCCTTTGAAGCTTGTTGGCGGCCGTTGTTAGATTGGTCCGAGGCCACCACACTACTGCGCCGTAGCTTACCATCGGACGTATTATTGTCTTATAGAGCCATAAGACAATTTTGGGGGATAAGCCCCAGCGTTTGCCTATCATCTTCTTGCACTGCCAGAAGACGATGCTGGCTTGGTTGAGCTTATTTTCTATGTGGTTGTTCCAAGACAATTTGCTGGGTATATAGGTGATAGCGTGATGATTGTTATCCAAGATTGTAATCGGGTCTTCAGGCAATATATTGGTGAAAACCGCATCAAAATCCGTTCTGTGGTTATTGCGTGATGATTTAACAAACATACAGACAGACAGACAATAATTCCAAAAAAAAATTGTTTTGTGTTCTATATCGATAACATGTCACAATCCAATTGAAATTTCGCAAAAATATTCAATGTGCACACAAAATGCTTTGATTTTTATTATAGTATATAGAACTATGGCCCCCCTCACATTGGGCGTTAGCGTCAACGTAGCGGCACCTCGGCGTAGACGCCGCGTCAGCCGAGCGTTTTTTGAGCGACCGGCTGCTTGCCACTAGAGATTTCGCTTAACCATAAATAACTTGATAAGTAACATATTGTTTTATAATAACCATATAATCTGTTATTTATAAACGGGCTGCATAAAGCCCAATAACATGCTTTGCTATTTTGTTTGAATGTAGGTAAGTAAAACAATATGTCCTAGGTATAGGATAAGATTGTCACCTAGCAGAGCTTTAAGGCCTCCCGTACTTTGGGTAGGTATGCGAGTGTTCCTTGAGCGGCCGTCGGTCGGCGTGCGCGGAGCGGGCATTCTTCGTTATTTTTTTTTTTTTAATTAGAAAGAACCTGTCAAATTGACTTCACGTGCGTTCGACTTTCACTTTGTACCACATTACTTGGTATGGCATCTCTGCCTACCACATAAACAAGTAAATTATGAACAAATTTTGTATTTTAAATTTGATAAATTCTATTAGGTAAACCATTTTATTATTTACTAGCTGTCTCCCGCGGCTCCGCCCGCGTGGATGTCGGTTATCGCGATAACAGCTATCCTCTTCTTGGGTCTTTGATTTATTGAAGAATTAGTCATTGGTATTTTTGCGAATGACGTTATTTGAGAATAACGCCATCTATCGGTGAATGAGAGAACTAGAAGAGAACTGATACATCAGTGTTTCATCTATCCTCTAATAGATGGCGTTGCTGTTGATTACTAGAACAATTCCACAACGCTAGAATGTTTCGACTGTGGCGAGAATGTTCGGGAATACGCAAGAATGAACTAGTTTGTTATCCGGCCGGTATAAATACCGCGCAGACGAGCGAGTTCACACAGTTCAATTGAATAAGTGAAAGCGATCAAGAAGCGGAGAAGTGCGAAGATTAAGGAAGTCGGAAGTGTTTAGTGGTGTGAATAGTGTGTTTAAAATTAAGTGTGTGTATTGTGTGTAAATAAAGTGCAGTTTTAGTGGCATAGTGCATTTAATTTATCACCGAACCCCAGCTCGTAACAGTATAAACAGATAACTTTTATTGATATTTAGCATAAAGATGAACGATTGTGATACGAAAAAAGGGATTCATAAAACATTTTGACACCAGAACGTTAAAGATAGATAGATAGATATCATACACCGCTATTTTTTAATTAGTATAAAAACTTTAAGGACAGATTAGCGAAGATATTATTATCATATATGTGACGTAAGAATTTCATAATATCAATAAAAAGCAAAGTTATTATCATTTGTTTATTGTAGAAAATCTCACTTAAATCATAGTCATATTTTACAATCCATTCACTAATTCATTGATAATATTCCATCCTGCTCATTCGCATTCTCTCTGTCGCACTTTTGATGTAGGTAGCAAAAGAAAATAAAATGAAGAAAAATAATAAATGTAGGTAGTTATTTTTTAATTTTGTTAGTTCTACCCTCTCCTTCATGCTTCATTCGGGCGTAGGACCGGTAACATTTATCGTTTAACAAGTAATTAAATACGGAGGTATGTAATTAGAAAGCAAACAAATATCAAAATGAAAGATGGTGTTCTGGACTAAAAGAAAAGAGTAATTTTGGCGTATTTATGAAGTTCTATTAACAAATTATTTTATCATCATCATGTCAGCCTAGAGACGTCCACTGTTGGACATAGGCCTTCCTCAAGGTGTGTGGAGAACACAGACCGATTTTGAGGCGCCTGCATCAAATTATTATTTACTTAAGTACGTATTATTTACTAAACTTACAAGTATTTCCATTGTCCTTCGAAATGTCCACCACCGTTGTCAAAAGCATCCAATATGCACTGTTTTAATTGTTTGACACTGACCCGGTCACTTTTGTACACTCACAATACGATGTCCATGGGTACACAGCTGCACTCGCGATTTTTGCACTCAAAAAGTACGCACGAAGCATAGCTACATACTCCCGTGATATGAACTGATATGATAGGCCATCGCGTCGGGCAAACGTAGACAAACAATTAAGTTTTGCAACGAAATTAGATACGCTGACTTTCACTAGTAATTTAGTACTGTTTGTCGCATCGTCGGGGCGTGGCGCAGGCGCAGAGGGGCGGGGAGGGGGCTAATTTATCAATGGTATGATAGTACACGGGTCGGTCATAGTATTAGTATTGCATTTACCAATTATCATGTATTTTTGTGGACAGTTTTGGGACTTAGTGTTTTTATTTTTCAACTACATAATTATGATCAGTTATACTTAGTGCCCTGTTAAATTTTTTGTACTAATAAAAAAATAGCGGTGTATACTTTATTGCACACCAAAATACAGTACATTATTAAAGTGACTTAAAACTACGATTTATGTACAAACGGCGGCCTTATCACCTAAGGTTGATTAAAAATAAAATGTTATAAATTATTATGTTCAAATTCAAATTCAAAATCCTTTAGTCATTTGGGTCACAATGTAACGCTTATGAACGTCAAAATAATAAATTTATAAAATAATTACTTAAACTCAAATTTAAAACATTATTACTGTATGCTTCTACATTTACATTTACTGCCACGTTCGCAAAGCAATAGGTAGAACCATGAGAAAGAACGGGCAATAAAACTCACGGTCACTCTTTTTCATCGCCAGGTTATGCATAATACACAATTTACATTTTGTAAGGTGCTGCAACTGTTACACCTTCTATACCACTTGTATATATTTACTGTACATAATAATACTCAAGCATAATACTTTTGGTTAGCCTCCTCAGAATAGACATGGTGAAACAGGAGCATCCACTTACATTATATATACCTAATAATGCAGGCAATCCGCGAAAGTGATCAGAACCATGATGGAAATGATGCAGTTAAATATTAAAATCTAATACCAGCCCGCAAGACCGTCATCGACCAGTCATCGCAAGTAGCACCCGTTCATGAGTATGACGCATGTGCCAGCCATCATCCCTCTCGCCATATTAGAGGGACAGGGATGACCCGACACACGACGCCACCACAAGAAATGACATTTTAGTGAGCATGACGACAACGGTATACGAACCAGCAGTAAGAAACAATCCATTGGTATACTGACCATGACCGCCAATTACCTCCATTTTCCAGATCGTTATTATTAACATAAGTTAGTGGAACGCGTGAAGGAATGCAAATGTAGAAAGAATTTTGTGAAGGTGACAAGTGAACAATGATATGATCAGGGATAAATAATGTTAAACTACATTCAACAAATTATAAAAATATCCAAATCCTGCAAAAATCATGTGTTCACGAGGCACCTCCACTTAACATGTAAATAAAATAATCGTGAGTTAAACAAGCCTAAGCCTATCCCCACGGTGTCTTATCATTTAAAAATTCCTTAATAGTGTACTAACCCCTTTGTAAAAGAAAGTTCCTAATTGTCCGTTTGTATTTGTGCATGGGTAAATTCATTATTTCAAGAGGCAATTTGTTGAAAAATCGTATACCAATCCCCGCAAATGAGTTCTGAACTTTATGTAGACGGTAGTTAGTTCCCACCAGTTTATGCTTATTCCTTGTGTTCACTTTGTGCAAATCACTATTTTTGCGGTATAGAATTAAGTTTTTCTTAATGTACATTAAGTTAGCATACATATATTGCGATGCAACTGTCAATATATCTACTTCTTTAAATTTATCACGTAAAGAATCTCTAGCACCTAACTTATAAATTGCACGTATGGCCCTTTTTTGAATGACAAAAATAGTCTGTATATGAGCAGCTGTACCCCATAACATTATTTCGTAAGACCAACGCTGTGAAAATAACTAAAGTAAACTAGTCTAGCAGTATCGCAAACGCTGCAGAACTAAGTTTTACTGCGAGACAGGATATTTGGGCGCCCCACTGAAGCTTACAATCTAAAGTTACACCTAAGAATACGGTTGATTCGACTTGTTGAATTGTTTCCTTATTAAAAATTATATTAGTGGGAACACTTTTGACATTAGGCAAAGAGAATTTAACACATTTGGTTTTGCTTGAGTTGAGTACCAAATTATTCGTCGAAAACCAATCTAATACTTGTGTAAGAGTGTTATTGACGGAATCAAAGTTACTTAAATTACGATCAACTTTAAAAATTAGTGACGTATCGTCGGCAAACAAAACAATATCACATAAATTTTGTACAAAGAACGGCAAATCATTAATATATATTAAAAAAAGAAATGGACCGAGAATAGAGCCCTGTGGAACGCCCATTCCTACTGGCAAACCTAGAGACCTACTCCCATTAACATCTACATACTGAATTCTATCACTAAGGTAGCTGGCAACAAGATTGAGTGCGGTATCTCTAATACCATAAAGTTTCAATTTAAGTAAAAGTGTACTATGTTCCACACAGTCAAAGGCCTTTGATAGGTCACAAAAAACACCAATGGCATCCTTCGAGTTTTCCCAAGCATTAAAAATATGCTTTAACAAAGTAACACCGGCATCAACGGTGGAGCGACCCTTAGTAAAGCCATACTGTTCACTGTGAAATAAATTATTTGTGTGAAAGTGGCTCTCTAGTTGATGCAAAATAATCTTTTCAAAAATTTTACTAATAACAGGCAAGATAGAAATTGGCCGAAAATTACTAGGGTCGCTCTTTGATCCCTTTTTGAATAATGGTATTACTTTACTGTGTTTCATTAGATCAGGAAATACTCCTGTATCTACGCATCTGTTGAATATTGCAGCTAATTATGGAGCTAAGCTAGAAATAATTTGTCGCACAAGTTTAACAGAAATGCCCCATAAGTCAACAGATTTTTTATTATTGAGCGTCTTGAATACCTTCAGTATGTCATTGGTGTCAATATATTTAAAATTAAAAAGCACATCACACTCATTCACATTGCCCCTAACCAACATTTCTGCTTTGCTTGGATATGAATCTAGACATCTGGTTGTGTTCACTGGTATGTTTATGAAGAAATTGTTAAATGTCTGAGCAACATCAGTTTTCCTAGTAATAATTTCACCATTAAATTTTAATTCATAATTGTTATCTACCAATTTAGCTCGACCAGTCTCATTGTTAATAATGCTCCAAGTAGTTTTAATTTTGTTCTTGGATTCTTTGATTTTATTGCTTAAATATAAGGATTTGGCTTAAGCACATGTCCTCTTAAAAACCTTTGAATAATTTCTAACATATTGAATAAATTCAGGATTAAAATTGTATTTCTTCATACCATATAGATCATACAACCTAGCTCTACTTTTGTATACCTATACCTACTGTTGCCCAATCACAAAAATTTACTTTAATGCTCCTTGCAAACGTCTTCAGTTTAAAATTTTTATTGTACTCATTATTAACAATTTTAAATAAGCATTTATATAATTCATCAGGATCATCAACGGTTAAGTCAATACTGGCGATCTTCGCAGCAACATCATTACTAAAGTGTTTGAGGCGAGCAGAGGTCATTGGCCTACATGTAATTTCTTGTACTTTAGGGGTTGTATTAGTTGGAATTACAACCTTTTGCCCGCAGTGATACGATGTCAAGTCATTGCACATTGCAAAAAACATTATCTAAGCATGTAACGACTAGGTACTATAATTAACTAACTATAGGTATTATTTTATCGATTTGTCGCCGGACTATGCTAGGGGTAGGTTTAAAGTTCCTCTATAAATGTTCTATATCTTCAAGTTTTACGAGTCAACAGTAAATGCTCATCAGACTGCCCAATTATTGCTAAGACGTAGTACCTATGTATGTTATAGTTTAGATAGGCACTTGCAGTTCCACATCTGATGTTCCAGATCTTCGATTTTTATAATTTTGCAGCAAATGCTCATTGGACTGAACAACTGTTGCTAATCCATCAAGTCAGTAGTCAGTCTAGTGTAGATAGGCCCCACCTTATCAGATGTTTCAGATCTTCGATTTTTATAAGTCAACAGATGTATAAAATATTCTATTGTGGGGGTGTGCTAAACCGCTACATCTAAATATTGTTATGCTATAATATTTAGATGTAGCAGTTTAGCACACCCCTACTCACAAACCCGTCACACGCTACAATGTTGCTAGTTTACAAGATTTCCCACAAAAACTGGTGATTTTAAGTGGCAGAAATAAATTAGCAGACGCACACAATGAAAATAAATCTATAAACTGCTACGTTAAGAACAATTAATTCGTCTGATAATACCACAAACAAGTACAAAATAGCCTTTGTTCTGAAATAACTTGTACTTTGATTTATTTAAAAATGTTAAATTGCTTTACAAAATAAATGGTCATATGATTTATTGTTACTTAAAAGGGAACTTATAACTTGTGCGACTAATCGATATGTAAGAAAATCTTAGTGTTTATTATGTCATGTATTATGTCAATATTTCTTAGTGTTTTAATGTAGTTTTAGTATTCGGATCAGATGGAAACCTGATTTAGTTGTTGGCAACACTGGTGAGGTCGTCCCAGGTCATCCACTGTACCACAATGAAAAAAACCAACAGAAGTTAAACTTACACGTAGATGCTCGCGCGACTGTTATCATATTTGATTTATGCGGAATATTTATTACAGTAATGATACTCGTATCTAGGTTTTTAATTGATTATTGAGAATAAAACTGATAAAAAAATCTGATATGTAAAACTGATGTGCAAACAATTTCAAAACATGATTGATAAGTTCCAAATTAAATTCGCTACAACTTAGGTCCTTGGCATTTAGTGGTAAAATAAAAAGTTACCAACGAAAATAGAATGCAATTTGCAACAAATTTTCTTTTCAATGTATTGTAGTTTTTCCGTCCTCAGTAAAAAATCTATTTAATTTATCTTTACTGCCTCCATAACAAAAACCAGTCCTCCAATTTGAGACTCCGCAGCCTCCAAGACTACCATTATAGTAGAGGAGACGTGGAACATCGACCTTCACCGATCTGATAACCAGATGAGACGTATTTTTTATGTAATATAATTTATAAACAAGTATGCCTATAATAACTTGCCTATCAAAAAGTGCTCATAACTATTTTAAAATTTAAGTTAATTGTAATCAACCGCAAATATAACTTTGTCGTTTATACAAACACTATGGAAAACAAAGTTATTTTTGGTAAATGAAAAAGTGATAGTGATATTTGGATAGGTGAAGATAAAGTTCTCAGAACGAACGGTCAGGTATTGCGCGGAATATAGGTGCCATCCGCTTCTGAGACGGGTCTTGTAATGATTTTTGTGCAAAAATGGAGCAACAAAGAACAATGTCACTTTTGAAGATTACTACGGTGTGTGTATGTGGTGGTGTTTGACACAAGGGTTATTTTATCTTCCCCTCTCTTCGGCCTACATTTTCTTTCAGCCCCATAACATGGCACATGGCATTGCATATGGCGCCATGTTTTGGGGCTTCAGTTCCTCATATATTCTTATGTTTGCATTAAATAAAAACTTTAAAATAATATAGGAGGAACACCTGCCTAGGGGCCCTGACAAGGTTTATCCGACCCTGCATATAAGCTACTTACCAATATTCAATGTTGGGACAGCATTCTTAGTGAGATGACCAGTGCCTGTTATATAAAAGTGTTCAAGTGCAGATCCAGTTGGGCTATGAGAACAAGATCCTTCATAAATGCATCTGTTTTCTGTCAAAGACTATATATTATAATTGCTTCACTAGGTTTTAGCCTACCGCAAACCAAAATTACCGTTCTTTATCCTTTCCACTCTTCCAAAACAAAATCTGGATCTGTCAGAGTACCACTCGCAAATATCGCAGTAGAGGACTGTGATGTAGTAACGTATATTATATAACTTTACTAGATCTGATCTGATTAAAAAGATGCAAAAAATTCCTCACACAACAATTAGAAAAACAACCAAAGCGACGGATGCTCTAACCTACGCTAAGAAACTGTAGCGGCCAGCTACATAACACCCGCACAGCGCCATCTACCCAATAACGACGGAACTACTACGACACAACTACGACTGCAACACCTAACAACGAGGCGATCCTCCTGCGGGACGAATTGATAGGTATTTTGGCATTTTTGGCCTCCGCTGGTTATGAGTTGCGTAAATGGATTTCCAACTCACCAGCGCTTTTGGAGAGCTTACCCGAGGATCATCAGCAAGATCCACATCTATTTGAGATTGTTGACAACCCCGCCATGATGGCTGTTTTCGGCGTCCAGTACAGACCAGTCCAAGACATCTTTACGATATTACCTTACGATTTAATAACGTAGACTTGAAATTGCTTTGTTCTTGAACTAAACGTCACATGAGTAAATAAACCGAACAGAGAGACAGCTTCTTAAGAGCTTGTAAATTTGTTACCTATTTTGGTAGGGTTGTCACAATAGGTTAAGACAAATCGCTTGTTCGGTATACGACAGATTCTGGATTGGACAGATTCGTGATTTTGCAGATTCCCAACTCGACAGATTCGTGGATTGGGCAGATTCTTGGACTCGACGGATTCGCTATACGGCAGAAGTACAGCTGTTGTAAATAAAATAGCGAGTGGAACCAAAAAAGGCATGCACCTGAAACTTTTAAAAGCACGGAATAAAAATATACACTTGTTACCAAGGACACGACGTGACGACGTGATTGACATTCCCAACGATACCACTAATCGTGTTGAATATTTTCTGGTAATATGATCTATTTTGCTAATAAACATAGGAATCTCCTTTAGCTAATATGGCCACTAGTTTTACCACGGGGATAGGTATCTAAAATAAGTTTAAAAAGAAATTGTGTAAGACAAATGAACGTCTACAAAACAAATGACTATAAAATGATCAACCATCGATAGGGCTTACAAAAAACAGGTGCATGCGATTTTCGACCTTATTGACAATTCATGACAGACTTTTATTTGGTATTTTCTTGCTTTCTGACATTGATACGTTATCAAAATTGTAAATTCTGAGTTACGTCAATAAGGTCGAAAATCGCATGCACGTGTTTTTTGTAATCCCTATCGATGGCTGATCACTTTCTGATAGTCATTGGTTTTGTAAACATTAATTGATTTTACACAATTTCACAACTAGAGTTGTTAAGTATTTCGTTGCCAACATTGACAATATTTATTTCAAGATCGAAATATTCGCGAAACTTTTGCTCGAGCAATTCAACAAATGCGACAAAATTATCAGGAGTTATACCTAATTAAAAAACCCAATTGTACGTTACCATTGTTAAAATCTTTATAATGATTTAATTATTTAATTTAGTATTCATACACACAGAACAATAAACAACCATTATTAATAATAAAACACCACTTTTTTACATTAAAATATTAAAACTTGCAACGTACAAAACAAACAACGTGCGTCGTAATAACCCTAAGATTGTCAACTGCCTGTGCCTACGTAAACCGGTTCTTTCCACTCTCGCCGCGTACACGACAAGCGGCCAGTGGTCACGCACACATAAGCCGCGTGCTCGTAGTAGTGCAACCGATTCGCGCTGTTGTATGAAGCTGTGTCTCTGTTCCGTTTATCTACTCATGTGCTAAACGTCTCGTGTTATCTACTGTCGCCAGAACCAATTGATCCAAACGGTTGGATTTGTCCTGTCATATTTTGGGCAAAATGCTTCTTGCAGAAGCTCTGGACAGCAGAATTGACCTGGGACGAACCTCTACACGGTACTCTTGTTGAGGAATGGACCTCTTTTGTATCCTCACTTCCTGCCGTCAATGAGATCTCCTTGCCTCGTCCCATCCTTCCTCCCGGGAAGTACAAGGCAACCCTTCACGGGTTTTGTGATGCTTCGGAACGTGGTCACGCGGCCGTGGTGTACTTGCGCACAGTCAGTGCCTCAGGTCAGGTGAGGGTTTCACTGATCATGGCGAAGAGCAAGGTTGCACCCCTTCGGACATCTCTGACCATCCCGAAATTGGAGCTCTCGGGAGCAGCCCTACTTGTACGCTTATTGAACCACGTGTCTAATACTTTGGGTAAAACCATTTGTATTAATGGGACCTACGCCTGGACAGACAGCCAAATTGTTCTTTGTTGGTTGGCTTTTGTCAACACCTTGGGGGTATTTGTCGCTAATCGCGTTTTCCAAATACAAAAATCAGAGGGCCAATTCTGCTATTTTTATATGACATTGATATCATATTTTGAATGGATTTATAGGCGGTATTCTGATAACCTTATGTCATTATCGTATAATTTAAAATAAACAGTTCGTCGTTGACACATACGATCTCGTTACAATTTCATTCAAATATCATATAATTTAGAAGAATACGCTTTTTGTGACGTAAGTATGACACTGACATCATATCGCGACTATATTTATTTAGCGGAATTGGGCCCCTGATGTCAAGCTTGTTTGGAGACACGTGCGGATGCTTGACGCCTAGTTTGATAGGTCATTCGCTGTGGTGAGGTCCGGGATGGTTGAGTCGACCAGAAATTGATTGGCCTCGAACGCCAGTTTGAATGTGTGCGTTCGCGCAGCGGAATGTTGTTGAATTTAAAGATTTTAATTATGCAGATATTTAGTGTATGACGTCGTATAATTGTGTGTGGTAAAAAAAAATTTGTGCACGCAGCCATTGTGGAGAAATTCACCAAAACCTGATTCCGCTGGGCGAACGTTGTCCTGGCGGAACTTTTTTTAATCCATTGACTTTAGAAGAAAAGAGATGTGTCCAAAAATTAGTGTGTATTTGTGTGTAATTGTGTATGTATGAATAAAATTAGTGCATGCATAAACTTCGGAGAAATTCAAGTTTCCGCTACGCGAACGTTTGGCCATTAGCTAGTTTTCATATAATGCGCTTACATAGAGAGCTGTAGATTTTTACATACGTTGTTTTGAATTTGTTTATATTTGTTTAAAAAACAGATTTAGAAAAAATTATAGGGCTTAAAAGATAAAAATATAAACGTGAAATACGCTTATTAGGTCTTAGTTCTTAAAGTATGCATTTTGGTGTCTAGATTTTCACGTTTATACAAACCTTGTAAGTGTCAAATAATCAAATGCTTCAAATAATCATTACCAATGAATTTCATTTATATTACTTCTTCAAAATCAATCATTTGAAGCGCGCTATTACCCGTGCATGCGAATGTATTAAGAACAATAAATAATAATAAGACTGTGGTATTGCGGTGAGTGCGTCTAGCGCGCCAAATATGGTAATATTGCGAGTATTCCTCGATACTATTTTACCATTATCTACCGATATTGATCCATAACTACTTAGGTAGGTACTTTTTGTTATATATAGTTTTATTTCATTCCATGATAGACATGCCTTCTTGATTTACTTTATCATGTCAGCCTAGAGACGTCCACTGCTGGACACATAGGCCTCCCCCAAGGTTCTCCACACAGACCGATTTTGAACCGCCCGCATCCAACCGCTTCCCGCGATCTTAACCAGATCGTTCGGTCCACCTTGCGGGATGCCTACCCCTGCTGCGTCGTCCGATACGTGGTCGCCACTCCAGAACCCGCGTGCCCCAACGGCCATCGGTTCTTCGCGCTATGTGCCCTGCCCATTGCCACTTCAGCCTGGCTATTTGGAGAGCTATGTCGGTGACTTTGGTTCTCCTGCGGATCTCCTCATTTCTGATTCGATCTCGCAGGGAAACTCCGAGCATAGCTCTCTCCATCGCCCTCTGAGTGACCCTGAGTTTTGGGATGAGGCCCATAGTTAGCTCTTTCTCGAAGTTTGGACCTACCCAATTGGATCATTTGTCCCAGGTAGACGTACTTGACGACAACTTCGAGTGTGGAGTTCCCAACCTGGATAGGAGTAGGTACGACATGGACGTTAGACATGATTTTCGTCTTGTCCATGTTCATCTTAAGACCTTCTTGTTGGGAGACTCTACAGAGGCCATCTAGCATTGAGCTGAGGTTTTCCATGGTATGGTCTCAGCCATGACTACGATATCATCAACAAATCGAAGGTGAGTGGTGTACTCGCCGTTGATGTTGATGCCGAGTCCTTCCCAGTCCAGAAGCTTGAAAACGTCTTCCAGCGCAGCGGTGAAGAATTTCGGAGATATAATATCTCCCTGCCTCACCCCTCGCTGTAGCCGAATAGGTTTTGAGCTCTGGTCCTAGAGACGGACTGACATGGTGGCGTTTTGGTACAAACACTTCAGCACTTCGACATATCGATAGTCAATTTGGCACCGTTGGAGAGACTGCAGCACTGCCCAGAGGTTTCGATCGAATCAAAGGCTTTCTCATAGTCCACAAACGCCAAGCATAGAGGCTGGTTATACTCCTCGGACTTCTGTTTAACCTGCCGCAGCGTATGTATGTGGTCTATGTTACTATGGCCTTTACGGAATCCGGCTTGTTCGGGAGGCTGGAAGTCGTCTAGCTTGCTCTCGAGACGATTCGTGATGACCCTAGAAAACAACATATAGACGTGACTCAGAAGTGAGATGGGTCTGTAGTTCTTCAAAAGAGATTTGTCGCCCTTCTTGAAGAAAAGCACCACCACACTTCTGTGCCATGCCTGTGGCGTTTTGCCCTCGAGTATGACGGAATTGAATAGCTTCCGAAGCATTTCCATAACAGGTGTGCCGCCAACTTTCAGAAGCTCTGTACCGTCATCATTCGGTGTCTTGTTGTCTTTTAGTTGTTCTAGGGCTACACACTAGTCTCGTGCATGCTGACGTTCGGGATATCTTCGGTATGGTGTCGGGTCAATCCAGCTCTAGAGTCAGTGGCAGGAGTAGTAACAGGTGTTCGTGTAGTCGTAATAGTGATTTATTTATTTGATCTCAATATTTTATTAAATTTAATTTAGAGACCTTTTTTCACATTTTTCATCGCTTTTGATTCGTCTGATTTCTAGTATCGAGAATATCGAAAATATCGAATTCCGGAATTATAAAAAGTCCAATATCGAAAATACCGATATTGAGAAAGTGGGCCGATATTGCGACCCCTAGTTGCAACGTTGTCACGTCTACCAACTGACTAGCGAACCGGTAGGGCGGTCCGGGGCGGGTGGATGTTTGAAATAGAAATATTATTTATGATAAGTCAAATCGATTATATCGGTTTAGTAACGTTTTGTTTAGTCTATTGTAAATTTCGACTATGGTCACACTATGAACTGTCATTGAGTCTTTGTCGGATCCGGTGGAAAAAATTGTCTTGCGTGACAGTCTAGTAATATTGCGTTTTAGAATTGAATTATATTGATCGCCTTTCGGAAAGCAAATCCTGGTAGCTTCGCGAATCGTTTTGTGATAAAAGATAAACTTGTAACATATTGAACATTGTCTTGTGTGAATCGGCCCGCGTGCATCCTGCCCGAAAATATCATTGGAATTGGACCAGACGCCGAACTGGACCCTGCGGTAGCTATAAGATACTTAACACATTGACTGCTGGAAACGTATATGGTGTGTCCCAAGTGTCGGATCCTGCGATGCGGCTAGCCCACAATAGTCGTGTTTAGGGAAAAAATATACAAGCGTGCTGCCGAAACACGCGACGCGTGAATCATACCCATACTACACATGTGCTGACGACCACTCATGTGTGTTTTTTTATAAAGCAACTAAAGCAAACTGCTTTCAAACTGGCATATACTACGTAACTAAAGTAGTTGATGTGCAAACACAATTACTGTGGCTAGACGCTCTGGCGAGTGGTACGTTAAGCTCACATGTCGCGTGTCGCGTCAGCACATACACACGCTCGACCTGCACGCGCGTTGCGTGCCGTTAGCACGAGAGGCTGGGCACGCTCTGCGGGTGCGGATACACGCAGGATATGCGTACTGGCCGCATAGCATAAGGCCGTCTACAAATCTTAGGCCAGCAGTCAAAGTGTTAATTCATCTATTTTGGCCAATATATTTGTATGATGTGTCTAATTTAGCTCAAGCCTGACATCAGTGAAGATATCAGGTAAGTTTGCACATGTACCTACCTACCTAATACTTTGAATTCATCGCTGTGAAACACAGTACATAGGTGTTTAGATCTGTGCCTTGGCTAGACCAGACTGGATGAATTAATCGCTTCCACTAATGTTTGCAAACCTGTCCCTGCTATCTAGCCAAACTCTAAACAATAACTTTTTCAGTATTTTTCTCATTAAATACACCCATTTTCCGATTAATTTCAAATTTTATTGATTAAAACCAAACATTCATACATTTAAGGGTTATAGAGATATTTATAGTATTTTTTTCTTTTGTTTTAATTTATCATTAATTTCTACACTGTTTTGTTAAGCAAACACATTTTAATAAAGTTGAATTTGTCGTTGTTTTTAAGCAGTAGGGTAAACTTAAAATAACGGCTTATCATTGAAAAGGTACCTACTGAAACAAGCTTTAATACCACATGTGCGATTTCATTGCACCCGGATGTAGATTTGAGTTGGCCAATTTTGAGTGCCGTTTTTTGATCGCTGATTGTATATCTTGGCTTTTTTGTACATCAATGTTAAAGTTACCCTATTGCTTCTACCTCATCCCACTCCTATTCCTTTTCCCAATCCAAAGGTCGGCACGCACTTGTGACTCCACTGGTTTTGCTTGTGTCACTGAGTCAAGATTTATTCAATTCATAATTCACTCATTCAAGCAATGAGATTTCTGTGTGCAGAATGCGGAGAGAGTTGTGTAGGTCGTCCATGTACATAATGAATAGTGTAGGTCCCAATACAGAGCCCTGCGGAACGCCAATACCCATTGAGTGTAAATCACTTTCATGGTTGCCAATTTTTGCCAACATTTCACGTAATCTTTTCTACCGATCAAATAGCTTTTGAACCATGCAAGTGCTATATCTCAAATACACAAGCGCTTTCGAGATTGTGAAGCAATGATGGAATCGGGACGGTGTCGAAGGCTTAAGCTAAATCTATGAAAATACCTATAGTGCAGTCTCTACTCTTATCTCAATATGATGATATGGAAGATATTAGGAGAGCAACAGCATCGTCAGTCGACTTGGTCTTCCTGAAACTTACTGTTTCGGCGAGTACTTTATCCCTCAATGTATAGAAAACTCGGCACAATTTCGCTTCAGTATTAGAGGTAGCATTTGATATCCCAGCACTAAATACCGTTTTCTTAATACCATACTCACTATGACGAGCTATAATAATTTAGTAAATAACAAATAAGTATAGTATTAAAACACTACATTACTTTTAAGCTTTTATTTAATTAGAACTTTCACTTTTGATGGCAATTTTAGAGAGATGTTTTACGTGCCACATGTTTACATGTTTCAGCAGGGCCTCTTCTGATTTACAAACATATTCACAGTGTAAACATTTAGCTCGCAAAACGCCTTTCGATATTTGGTCTTTGTGCCAACTTAAGTACTTGTAATGAAGACAAGAGGCCTTAGAGCATTCGGCACAACAGAACCTGCACGGTTGTTGCTCTACTTCTTCTTCTTTGTAACTCTTCAAGCAAGTTAAACATTTGCTATCTTTACTACCACGTTTCTCTGTTATATGAGTGTTTAAATCACCGCCTGAGACAATAGTTATATTACGAGGTGAGCGGGTCATAGCATGTTTGTGATACTTTGTCATGTGTTCAGCTAATCCACCAATCTGAATCACTCGACGACACAGCTTGCATATTTTTCTAACATGTCTAAGTCTGCTTGGGTCTTCTTTATGCTTCTTGTCTCTATGGGCACTTTTTTCGTGTAGCCTCCATGTGTTATATGAAGGTAGAAAGAGATTGCATATTGAACATTTATATTTTGGTTTCTGCTTCTCAGTTTCTTCTGTTTCTTTATTTGAAATTACTTCTGATTTCTTCGCTTCTTGTGCAATATTAACAGGATTATACATATGGTGACTGGCATCATAATTTTCTAATGTAATGAGAACATTTTCAGGTTGCTTTTCATTGTTCAAAATGTTATTACGTATGTAACATGATTTATTATATATATCATTGAGATGACAATGAAGCATTCTCGAAGTTTCTTTTGCTCGTTGTATAAACATGTATGACTGAATAAGATTCTTTGTACAACTGTTACATATTTGTGAATTGGATAGAATATCATCATTCTGAAAAAGAAAACGCTAGACTCATAATCCTACATTTCAGAGACATGGTGAACAAGTGAGTAAATTATATACACACTTACCTCCTTAAACACAACATCTATGACCTCTAAGACTGTTTTGCTATGGCTTCTTCCTCCCACAATGATCTCTAAAGTATCGTTGACCGTGTTCATTTTGTCCTCAGTACACAAACATATGCCACAGAACTGGGTGTTGTGCAGAATGTAGCTCAGTTGACGTTTCCAATAACTTGTGTTGTCATTTGCTGTTGGTACAGCTGGAACATTAAGTTACCTTTATATAAAATTGTACGCGTAAAATAATTATAGAATTGTACTAGATTTTTATTATAATTCGTATTATAAGGCAAGTTCATCTCAAAGAATGTCAATCTAACATTTACACAGAGGAAGGACAAAAGAAAAATGTGTTCTGATCGAGGTGCAGAGAAATTTTGACTCTCAATACTTTATTGCTTTCTGTAATGGTGCTGCATAATGATTACTTAGTGCTATCTTGTATTTATCAGATATAGGCCCTGTGTGGCTAAGCATATTAGTTATTCTAGGAATTAACGAAAAGAGGACAACTGGATAATGTAAAAATATTACGTTGTTCGATGTGGAGGGATTCAGCGTCAGGCGTTTCGTTGTTACGCTCATCACACGTGTCACTCATGTACACATCTTCTAATTCTTCAACAAACTCCACTGTGGAATCTTTTCGGTTTTCATTTGATGTTTCTGAAACAAACTAGTCACTAAGATTTTGCGCGCATATTGCAATTGACGAGTGAAAAATAGATGTTTACTATATAGCCACGTTTGCACCAAGCGGCAAGTTGTAAACTCTTAATGTTAAACAAGAGTATGATTATGGAACCTAATAGAAGGTTTAGTAAGGCTTGGTGAGATAGATCATAGAGCTCTTGGTTCCTTTATGCGATCTTGTGACTTTTCTGCATATTTATCTTTTGATGTCTACCATAGTGACAGTATTTGGAAAATAGATCGTGAACAGTGCATATTGCCCCAGTGCTTACCAGTGTCCTGTATGATAATGTTCACAGAGGTATCTTCTTCGAAGACGGTGTCGATCGTAGCGTCTTCAAGTGTGGATGTTTCGTCCACAACGGGGTTTGTGGTTTCAGTCTCTGGCGGCGGTTTTTCATTCGACAGCTGCTTTTGAAAACGATCTGCAACAATGGAAAACACGTAATTTATGATTTACATTTTAAAATCCGTAACAGCCAACTTCATGCTCGTTTTTGGTTGATCACAATGTAAGAAATAAAATATATGTATAAATTAGTAGTTTTCCTTTAACTTGGACAGCGATTGCCTTGTTGAGCGAGTAGAGACACCAACAGACTTTATGCATGACACTGATACAGAGGGCCTCGGAATCAAGCACACGGTGGGCACCAATGACTTTCGAAGTTGTGCGTATAAAATTTAATTGTTAATTATCGCTTGCTAAACGGTGTAGAAAAACGTGAGGAAACCATCGTGACTGATGTTCCACTACGAACGTTATTGGAACTCCTGTGAAGTCTGCTTACCCCTTTGTTATAATAAAAGGTTCGTT
The DNA here is from genome assembly GCA_944739405.2 of Euclidia mi. NCBI lineage: Eukaryota > Metazoa > Arthropoda > Insecta > Lepidoptera > Erebidae > Euclidia > Euclidia mi. The sequence goes on along the minus strand of OX123205.2, from coordinate 37,769,016 downwards.
TCATCATCCACAACACAAAAACATATATGATATGAGCAGAGATATAATATATACGCCACTATGGTTTTAATATGAAATGACCGTCCTCAAGCACAGAGATGGCGCTAGCGTAGCGTTTCTCACCAAAGAGTATACATGCTAGATAGGGCTAATTTATGTTATTATTAATATTTTTATGTTTAGGATAACTTTGTTGAAATAAAATAACAAACCATTTAATTTCTTCGTTTATTATGCTGAACTGCAAGCAAGTTGATGATGTATTACTGACCCCATGACTACGAATATTTGTGACATTTTTTAATGGATCATGCTTATTCCTAGGCGACTCAGACTAGGTACAGTCAGCATCAAAAGTTGATGACCACATTTAGATTTTCAATATCGCTGTACACCATAATACACCTAAATTGCTCAACATGACAAGCGCCAGAAATGAATGATTGTCTTAAAAGGGCATAAGTAGGTGACGATGACTTTTCAAAAGTAGCTAAACAAAGTTATGGTAAAAAAAGCATAACACCACGTCAGCAGTCATTCGGCCAGTACGGCCAGTGACGTCCGAGAACTAAATAAAGGAGGTCGTTACATTTGATAAACTAATGTGAATAATTATATTATTATTAAAGTATTATGAAGTAAATAATTTTATGTAATATAAGCTATATACTTTTAAGCTAATACAATATTTTATAGATGATAAATAATTGCAACCGCAATGGTCTACATTCGATACAAAGTGATAATTAAGTAGAAATATTATTTTACATTCAAGGGTAAACAGTTTTACAAAGAATTGAATTAAAACAAAACAGAATTTGTGTGAATTTTGAAAATGAGTCTTATATGTAGGTATATAGGGGGTCTACCAAGCGTTTGTTTTTGAAACAAACCACGAGTTTTGCACGTGATCGTTACGGAAGTTTCCTGCATGTGAAATAAATTATACAAGTATTTTTATCTAGTGAAACATGTCAAAATAATAGTAGTTTCATTCATCAATTAATGTTAAAACTTAATTTAACATTTTTTTATCGTCAATTTATTGATAATAAGTATTACAGCATATATATACAGCAAAACACTATGACGTCACTATATCATATTTCATACAAAACCCTTGACAAAGGTCGTTTTTGACATTTAATTAAAAGTGCTTGATTTGGAAACAACCCTATTTCCATGGATTTTCTAAAAGCGCCCTTATCGGATAGTAGCGATCGATAGAGGGCGCATTAAGGAAATGTATGAAAATTGTTCCCGTCAAAAGGCAGCGATAGCCGAGTGGAGATACCAACAGACTGCCATGCAGAGGGTTTCGGGTTCGAATCCACGGCGCGCACCAATGACTTTTCGGAGTTATGTGCGTATTGAATTGTTAATTATCGCTTGTCCCGTGCCTCGGAGAGCACGTTAAGCCGTCGGTCCCGGTTGTCTTGAAGATCTTTAACAGCCGTTACAGGGCGTCAGTACCTTCTAAATAAACTGACACTGGTCTAAACCATGGAATATCGCTATCCCTTCGGGTTGCGGAGGTCAGACAGGCAGTCGCTCTGTGGAAAAGCTAATATTCAGCCAAATCCGGTTAGACTAGTAAGCGGACCCCAGATTGAAACTGGGATAACGCTAAGAGAATGATGATGAAAATTGTTCCCGTCGACTAGCCTATCATCACCGTGTAAATTTCGTACTAGACCCTCGGATTGGGTTCTAATTCAATCGTAACTATAAAAATCATCTAAGTCGACGGTATGAATTTGTACGGAATCTGCGTGATTTTTGAAAATAAGTCTTATTGCTTTACGAATAAGGTTACAATTCAATCGAACTAAAAAATCTATAATTACGTCGATGGTATAAATTCAAACTGATGATTCTAAATGTTTTAGGATATTATAACGATCAGCAATTTTTGACAAAATGGTGTTCAGTGACCTTTGACAAGTAGTGTTCAGTTAGTTTTGAACTTTAATGATGTTCATTCAATACTGGCGCCCTTCTTGTTGAGCGATTTATGGATGGTATTATGTTCATTGATTTTGAAAATCTGAATGTGGTCATCGACTTTTGATGCTGACTGTACCATCGTGTACTTTATTTAAATATAAAAACATTTCTTTATAAACTAATGCCTATAAAGAAATGTTTTTATTGATAGCACTTGGACAGATTTAGTATAAGTGGTGCCATCTCGTTATTTCTTGTCTGTTTTAAATTGCATGGACCTGAGGATTGGTCATAATTCTTCCCATAACTTGAAACGCGAAGAGTTTCTTTTTAGGGCGCACTTGTACATTGTTTTGCGTTTGTTCATAGCTGTTATCATTAAAACTAGTCAAAAATATTGTCTATCAATAGCAGCACATCTGCAGTGCCAAGACATTCCTTAGGAAGGATATCATGACCTGAAATAAAGGAAATAATATTTACAAATTGCAACAAAAATATTAGTTCTTGTAATAAAAAGTAAGAAATTCCTATCATCATCTGGTCGAAATTATTGAAGTCTTCTAATTCAATTACTGTTTACACTAAAGCTAAACATACTTACTAGCTAAATATCTTAATGCAGCAGATACGCTCTCACTAAAAACTTGTGCTGCTTGATTTACCTTAATTTTGGGTAGGTATTTATCTTTAACCATCTGACACTTACTTAATTTATTAACTAGCCTTAAGATCCTGGGGAATATGATGTATCACTCATATTCCCCAGGATCAGCATCCAGCAGCATTTGCAAATGCTCCCATAGTGACGACTCCATCTGATTAAATCTTATTTCTTAATCCTTTAAGGCGTCGCGGGTCAAAAACTGGGAATATTGTGCTTTCATTCTATTCATAGGCTAAAACATTTGCACTCTTTGCCTTCTGTCAAATATTTTCTTTTCGTAGACTTTCCATTACTCATATTTGTGGCCGATTGGTCAAATACGGCGTCATTTACTGTTAAGCCTGAGCTTTGTATAGCGTTGAGTGCATCTGGAATGAGGTTGTTTTGTTCTGCGCAGAATGTAAAGGCAATTATTTGAGACCCTTAACCATTAATACGAGCGCATGGTCAGCAATTCTATTGGTATTCTGCGCACCAATATTCTCAAAACTAATTATTGCATCCCAATATTTGTGGTAATATAAGCTAGAACTTATGACACTTCGTCAAGTATGAGTGTGCACAAATCGTCTTTTATGTCTAAGAAACACATGATAATAGCACAAAATTTCGTCATATTTTTTGATACCACGAACACGTATTTAAAAAGAAGAAGAGAGGAGGCACTGCCCTGGAGGCCCTGACACGCTGCATAATTTTACCTAAGCTACTTACCAATATTCAATGTTGGGACAGCATTCTTAGTGAGATGACCAGAGCCTGTTAGGTAAAAATGTTCAAAATGATGATCGCATATACGTATGTTGTTACGTATGTATTTATCACCCTTTTCTTTATCAGTTTCACTCAAAACTTCTTTCCACTGATCAAATTTTTCCGAATAAGGATATATCGGAGGTGGGAAGTGATGGACTTTTCCTGAAAGAGAGTAGGCACAAATTTGTAGCTATTATCAGAATCATATATGAAATGTTGTGTCTAATTGACTACTCACTGACCATGTTAATTAAATATACCGATGACAGCTTACCTTTATAAGGAAGACATCCAAAATAGCACTTAAAAGCTGACTTCCTGGGCATTTTAAGAGCGTCGTCAAATCTAAATAGCAGAAACAAACACAATGTCAAGTATTCATAGCGTAGGGTCAATCTTAAGGGTATCTTATAACAGGCTCCAGGGAAGACTGCTTCTTCCAAAAAGTTTAAAGTTTAAAGAAAACTCAAAATAGATCACTGATAATCGGATAAACCAGAAACAGAAAATGTTTGAATGTTAGCGTCTACCAAGCGGCTACAGCTATGTCAGTCGCACAGAGTAGATTATCTATAGTCCGTGCCACGAGAACATAGACTTTTTGTAAACAAAGAATTTCTACTAAGTGACTTAGCGATAGTTCTGTCAAAAACAAATAATATCAAATCCAATGAGCGCAACGGTACATAGATACGTGTCATTGGAAACTAATAAGCCAATGGATTGGGTTTTTATCGATATTATGCGCTGTCAACAGAATCTTTTGATGTTTTGAGGTACTGACGCATAGAATGTCAACATTTGGCGTTAGTTCATTGAAATGTTACATTCTTGGGCTTAACATGCATTTATCAGAGGACAAAATATTTTTTTTTAGTTATCAAGAAAGGGTAAATGTAAAGGTAAATACAAGTTTATAGGATCATAACGCTCTGCCTGCTGCCGGAAAAGCGGGTGCAGAATAGCAGATGGCAAACTATTAGTCGCGCAGAAAATTATTTATACCTAAAAAAGAAATTGCGTTTTCAGACTACCGTAACTTCTAATGGATTTTGTTTGTGTTCATTCTGACGATTTCATTCACAAAAAATGTAAAATCTCCATGCCTAAAACTTTTTATGCAATGTACCTACTAGCTAGTTATCTGTAATATTATTCATTGTTGGTCAATAATTTAATATTTTAGGATAGGTAGGCTACTTTGCAAATGATATATTGCCTATGATCTAAAAAGAATCATATCAATAATAGAGTCACATGTACTCTATAATTATGTACTCTATCATTTACATACATGGTACTCTATTTTTCCTTAATTTACAGAATAAATTACGTGTAAATTAACGACAAAAAATCGGCAAATTTATGAACATTCGACCATTCAAACACAAAATTAAATATTTTTATTTCAGTAAAATTTAACAATATAAATTTCAAAACATAGTACTATAATTAGCATTGAAAAAAAAAGACTGTTCAAAAAGTATAAAATCTAAAACACAACTGTTTGAAAAAAGGTTGTGAAGCCCTGAATGTTTGTTTACAAAAAGTCTATCTTCTCGTGGCACCAACTATAGTTACTATATCAAAAGGAAAAAAGAGCCATCTAACAGTACTTTTTGATATGTCAGATTGAATAGTGGCGCCATCTATTAACATGTACTTGAACTACGGCCAGCTTCGATATATATGTTACACCTATCTATACCTAGATAACTAGATCTCTATACCTACATATCTACCATTACTACAATGTATAAACATTGTAGTAATTGTAGATATGTAGGTTGTTTAGGAATTCTTCGTGACGTTTCCGTATACATGGTAAATAGAAATACAAAATTTGAGCAAAACTGCAGGATCAATTTTGGTTTCGGTGATACCAAACCAACAATTCAGAGTGGAAACTCTGAAAGAAAAGGGATGTAAAGGTATGTATTTTAATATTTGTATCGTCATCATCAGCCTTTAACAGTGCACAGCTGGACTAGACTGCTAATATTTGTATGTTAAAAAGAATATTGTTATAGTCACCAAATAAATAAGTTATTAAAATTTGTATTTTTAGGAAATTAACCATTTTTTCAACTAGTTTCCATGTCAAACTAGTTAGTAACGTACCGTAGCTCTCCTATACCGCACGTCATGTCCACGCTCAACAGTCTCATGGAAGCCTACCCGAACTGTGGTCTATTTGCAGACGAGTTATATACTGACAAGATAAATATATGATAATAATATATGCTTAAGTTTATTTGAAAGTATAAATAGTTAAAATTGTTTCTTCCTTATTTTTGTTTTGCTTTATGTTATCTTATTTTGTTATATATTGCTCCTTTGTATTTTTATTTCTATATTCTATATGTAGTGTTAACGTAATTGGTTTACAAACACCGTGTGTACATAAATAAATAATTGTTAAAAAAAGTAAAAATTTTAGTTACGATAGTTCGCCCTAATCAAAGAAATATAACCTTAAGTCATAGAAGTAACACTAAATAACAACAGTGGTTGCTATGTTTGATATCTTCATTCTAATGGCATATGCAGTATGATAGAAAGAGCTGTCGATAGGTTTAGCAGCACGCTCTTATAGCAGCATCGTGGTAGCCAAACAGTAGACAAAACATAGAGTTAGGAAACCGAGTGTCGTTCGTAACAGTGATGATTTATCGATAAATATTTTTGGTCAAATGTCAAACTTTAGTATGTGTCGATATATTTAAGCCGTAGAAGTAAACAACTAAAATATTGAAATTGTAGTTTTTGCTGTCGACGCCGGACAGTGCTTTGCAAAGACTTGCCAGACACACAGTACTAAAAAATTTCACGTGTTTAATTGTTCGTTTTAGCCATAAAATCTATTGACAAAAAGTATTCATAAACTAATGAGCGATGCGTTGCGATGAGATGCTAAGAAACTGTCACTTAGATTATGTATTGTACGAATTATACCAGATTGGCTAATGCGGCAGGCTTTGGCAATTTGAGTGCGTCGCATCATATCACGTTGCTTGCTATCGCTTACGTTGGACACTGCTCGATTTTTTTAGAGTTGTAGGTAATCCGATTTGTGATCCGCCAGCACAAATGATTCGCCTTTATGTAAATATTAGTACAGCAGTGAACTACTTTAACAACCCAGTTGGCGTGAGTGCAACCGACTGCCACGCCGAAACTTGCGGGTACGATTCAGTTTTACATTCATGTCCGATAGTTGGTTTCCGTATTTATCCCTCATTCAAAAAACATCGATATCTCCTTTCACTGTCAAATCCCATCACTCCTTAAAAATGGGATTTACAGCACGGCTATTAAGAGAATGCAGTCAAAGATATGAGTCTGTAAGGAGTCTATGCCTCTTTAAATGAGACGCGTAATTTGACGTTATGATTAACCAACTAAGACCAACTGACATTACATGTTGCACGTTCGGTATAAGGAAATATGGCGAGCATGTTCTCTCTAGTCTAAACCATGTTCTCTCTAGTCTAAACGTCCAACCTCTCTGGCCCTAATTGACCAAGTTTGAGTACTCATCCGCTGAGGTATAACCACTTTCTTTGTATTTTTTAGGGTGCCGTACCTAAAAGTAAAAAGGGGACCCTATTACTAAGCCTCCGCTGTCTATCTGTCCGTCTGTCTGTCACCAGGCTGTATCTCATAAACCGTGATAGCTAGAAAGCTGAATTTTTTACAAATAATGATGTATTTCCGTCGCCGCTATAATAAGTTAATAACATATACTAAAAATAAAAGAAATGAAAATATTAATGTGGGTCCCCATACAGTAAACGTGTTTTTTTGTTCGTATTTTTTTGCAATATTACTAACGATAACAGGTAGACGCTTAAATTTTTACAGAAATTATAATTTTGTATATTTCCTTTCAAAATAAATAATTAAAAAAAACTTTTAAAAGATCACAGAGAGTTAAGTTAAGATTATCCAGATCTACCCGCGGATTACGATCACAAAGGCGTGCCAAAAAATTGCAATAGTTTTAACTTTTGTTATTAAGTATTTAATTCATCAACGATTATGACTATAGGTACACAAGTACACAACTTACAAAAATACATTGACAACTATTAGCAGACTTATAGAATTTGAATAATAAGCAAGTTTATTAGAATACTTATGTATATAGATAGAAAATAGTAGGTATATTAAGTATGTTACACACACATTATTTGTATTATCAAGGTTTATATGTACTTATATGATTTTGATGCACAGTAGGTATTATTATTATTATGGCACGTCGTTACAAATTCTGTTAATATTGAATAATTAAAATTTTCAATAATAATTAAAGTACTACATATTCTGAATAAACAAAACCGTGAGCAAAATCCTTGCATACATTAAAAGGCATGGTTTTCATATAAACGCCTTAAACAATTATGACATAATATACCTACAACAACTTTTGAACATTAAAAGCCATGACTGTCTTTCCAAACAATTTTAACAATTTTATGACGAATTCAAAATTTGAGAGTATAATGAGGAGGAACAGGTAAGGCGCAGGCCACACATAAATGGCGTCGGGCGAGGACACGGCGCGGGCGGCTTCCTATTCCATGCAAATTTTATATCAAGTGCATAGAAATAAAGCGCAATTTAGGATACATGTGTGTCATTTATGTGTGGCCTGCGCCTTACATACTGACTGGCCCTCTTACGGCACAAGACTTATGAGTTAAGCAATGATTGTCACATAAACTTTAGTAATTGTCACATAAACTTTAGTAAATCTGTACTGTACTTGTATTAATTTGCTAACTTATCATTTAAAGTACAAATTTGAAACTTAAGAAAGGATCGCCAAATGTGGAAAATACTGGGTACTTACAGCTTTATGTACCTAAGGACAGAAATTAATATAGTTCGTTTTTTATATAAAAGCATCCGACAAATTAGTCACGTAATTGCAGCAAAAATACCAACTAAAGCCACATTTAGATAACAAAGTCTCGAGTATATGAGTAGCCGCCTATAATATCATGTAGGTAACCTCAGTGGTCTAGCGTTGGTGATCAGCGATTGCGGATCATGATGTCTTGGGATCGACTCCCGGGTCAGTCAAAAAGTAATGTCGGATTTTTCTGCTAAGAGTTATCCAATAAAAGCTCGGAGTCAGGAAGTTGGCGGTGTTACACCTTCTTGCCCCGGAAAGCACGTTAAGCCGTTAGTGAGACGCCCAATCTCTCTCCGGTCGTGTCGAATATCCCATCGGACTATGATATTGAGGGAATAGAGAATGCCTTTGTCCGTGCAGATGACTAGGCTCCGATGAGACTGGCCTCCGAGGCCGAAAGTCGATTAGGGATTATTATACATTTTCAACCGATTTCAGGAGAAGGTTATCAATTCGGTTTTATGTTTTTTGTATGTATGTTGTAACTTAACTTCCATATTATATTCAATCAACAATAATTTAACTGTATCACTCATTTACTCATCAGTACTATAGTACCCGAAATCAACTTACCTTGGATATGTAAAGTGGGATAGGCGATGTTTGAAAGTCGATTATTGCGGCACCAATATTTTTTCACAAAATGCACATTACACACACGGCGTCTCCTAAAAATCGTCTCGTTTTTTAGACTTAAAATTTCGCCGCCAATGATGTGGACCCACCGGCGAAATCTTTCTATGTCTTTTTTTGGGTCCGGGAAATTATGGAGAGGCTCTGTAGGAAAGCATATATTATGTATCTGTTATTAGATATCTGTATAATATCAAAATAATGTATATAGATATCCAAGAGTTTTTGCAAAACATTTGACTATAGGCAAGTATGAATTCTCATGCCTGAAGCGAAAGAGTTCATAGTTATTATAACAATCAAGAAAAGCAAAGATTAAAACGTACCGTTTGCCGCCGGGCATTGAGGCACACAACAACGTTTGCAAGACATTTTACATTAAGTACCTAATTAAATATAATATGTCACAGATAAATCTGTTTAAATTTAAAGTAATTTAAAATTTCCTCCGCTTTGATTGATTTTTTTTATTTATTTCATCTGATTTCATGACCTGTACACAGCGTCCTTCAGTCGGCGCTTTGATTGATAGTTGCCAGTGTTGCCACAGATATTCTGACCTAATATTACAAATTAATATACAACGACAATAATTGAAAAATACGAGCTCCGGTATACCTTTATTAATATTCAATTGTATCGAATTGTATTGAAAGGTTACTTCTTAGATTTTATATGTATAGAAATGTAAAACAACCTTTCATAAAATAATTACCAAAATCAAAATAAGTACCTACAACATAGTGGCAACATCATATTATCAATCGTCAAATTATTAAGCAAGCTAAAAGGAATGATTACTACTCTGGTACAATTTTATTGAGCTTAAGAGGCCGTTCCCGTTTTTTAAGCCATTTTGGCGATTAACACGCGCGGAGATACGTGATTGTGACTCAGATATATCAACAAATTAAGAAATTAACGATGATACTATTAGATCACTTCGTTTACTATTGTATGACTGTAGTAAAAATAAGTGTTTGATTACCTACAACAGAAAAATCAAGTTTCCGCAAAGCATGTTTTGAAGAAATCATTTTATGAGCATTACGCGATGGTCCATGACATCGAAAATAATGTGAGTAATTAACTTTTAAATGCATCTACGACATAACAAGATCCTGGCCCTTGGTATGATTGTGCCAGAATGTTAGGTTTCATTCAGAAATAAACCAAAAAATGTTACGTAAAATGTCATTAAATTGTCAGTTTACGTCTAAATGGATTATTTTTTATCACATAAAATACACTAAGAAATAAAAAAACAAATAGTCTCTAATAAGATTTGATATAATACCTTGCCAGGAAAAAAAAATCAGCTTCTGAATGTGATTACAAATATTTTAAATTAATTTTTAAACGAAGCCAGAAATCGTTATATAAATCCTGTACGCGTCTACGGAACTTTAGACCGCGCTGAGCGCTCATCGAGATAGGACGTGTGCCGTTTGCCGTTGTCACTGCGTCTGTGTGCGTGCCTTCTAAACACCACTGTATTTATAGCGCGACAAACCCTTCTTGATGTGAGTTATTATTGTAGAATATGTATAATAAAATAATGGTAACGAAATCGATGCTCTTATAAAATAAATACCGCAAAATTCAAAAATACTATATTCACTTAGGTCACAAGGTGACTCTTATGAATGTCAGAAATTGTATCAAAATATATATATTAAACTCAAAGGTGACTGACTGACATAGTAATCTACCATCGCACAGCCCAAACCACTAGAGGGATCGGACTGAAATTTGGCATACAGGTAGATGTTATGACGTAGGCATCCGTTAAGAAAGGGTTTTGATAAATTCTACCGCCAAGGGGATAAAATAGGGGATGAAAGTTTGTATGAAACTTTGTCAATTTTAAACTGATCGGGCTGAGACTTTGCATGCATATAGCTACTATGACGTAGGCATCCCCTAAAAAAGCCCTAAGGGGATAAAATAGGGGATGAAAGTTTGTATAAATTTTCATATATTTTCGACTGATTGAACTGAAATTAAAGATTGGAGCTACTATGATGAAGAAGTCCGCTTAAATATGATTTTGATAAATTCAACCCCCATGGGGATATACTAAAGGATGATGGAGGATGTAAATGTATTATTTTGAACTATCAGTACTTAGTGAAACGAATAAATTAAGACGAACAAAATAATTTTAGTTATAAATGTTGACAATATAATAATAATAATATTCTACCACATACACACATCACCATCTAGTCCCAAGCTAAGCTGAGCTAGTGTTATGGGTACTAGATAATGGATAAACATACATATATACTTTTTTTTGTAAATACATACATATTATACATAGAAACACCCAGACCAAGACAAATATCCATGTTCATGCACACAAATGTTTGACTTGAGCGGGAATCGAACCCGCGACCTTCGGCGTAGCAACACTCCCGCTGCGCCAACCGGTCGTCAAATAGATAGCGTTGTGCAGTTACGTCATTTTTGTAATCGAGGTGTTAAGATTTTTTGCGGATTAATGACCCTCTCCAGTTATTATTTAACGTTCATCGTCAGGTAGGTTAGTTGTACGCAGTTGGTTGGATGTTGTTGGTCGTTAAATCGTTTTGGTTGCTGTATAGCACATACCTACTATACCTAAATATTTCTAGCCGTAATGTATATTTGACGATTTTGGCTGTTCTTTTCTTGGAATGTATTGGATTGCATTTGCTTTGTTTTGGTTAAGTAGTTTTGGTTATAGACTCAGCTTTGTATTTGGTATTTATTTTGTTTTCGTTTAGTTTGAGCGTAGGTTTTGCCGGTAAGACTTTTTTAAAATGGCTAAAGAAAATCTGAACGTTGAGAAATTGAAGAATGTACTGTCGTCCCTATTGTTGGTGACGGTGCATGTTTGTTTCGTGCTCTCTCTTATTTAATGTACGGAACACAAGATAGAGCGATGGTGCGTTCAGATATTGTCACATATGCGGTTAATGACTGGAGCAAGTTTTCAATTACGACCACGACAGGCTATTCATCTAGCCATTGGGTATGGCTTGATAGTTTTAGCGCCTTATGGCAGATTAGTTAAGAATATTGTGTAATCACCAAGCCGAAGTCTACTGGTTGTGTACATGACTGCCAAGTCATACTTACCAAGAATGATACCTGGGAAACGAATATTTTTAAGTTTTCACATTTTCTAAACCGTAATTAAAAGCGCGTGCGTGCTATACTCGAAATAACTACTTATCTATGGGGTCATAGGGCGTCGAAAGAGCATATTGGTGTAGTAAATGCATCGATTTTGTACCTAATTAGAAAAATTTCATACTAACTTTGAGCCTCAATATCTCCTGAACCAGTAATTGCCCAGGTATGGTGCCGAAGTAAAAATGTTCGTAGTGATTGGTACAACATGGGATTTCAGTTTTCGTTAAGGGTTTTTTTACATACTGTATACAACGTTACTTATTTGTATACTTAGTGTAAACCTCTTAGGAATATATAGCACAGACAGCCGAAATCGCGGCAAAAAGCAGCTGTTCCATTCATTTTGTCAATGTCAAAGTTCAATTTTATAAAGTTCCAGCTAAAATTTTGTTTTTAATAATGACTCAATCACCGTCTAAGAGGTTTGTACTATAAGATTTGATTATTAAATACTTCCTGCCAGAAAAAAATTGAAATGTTGGTACGTAGGTATATGATTCTTGTATTAAACATGGATCACTAGTTATAAATGGTGACAGCATGGTATTGAAAACAACATGTGACAAAACATTAAGACGTTACTTTTTAGGGTTCCGTACCTAAAAGGTAAAAATCGGAACCCTATTACTAAGCCTCCGCTATCTGTCTGTCAATCCGTCTGTCTGTCTGTCTGTCTGTCTGTCTGTCACTAGGCTGTATCTCATAAACCGTGAGAGTTAGAAAGCACAATCACAAATTATGTATTTTGGTTGCCGCTATAACAACAAATACTAAAAATAAAAATAATGAAAATATTCAGGGGGGGGGGTCCCATACAAAAAACATGTTATTTTTCGTATTTTTTGCTCAAAATTACTAACTGTAACAGGTAGACGCTTTTTATTTTCACAGAATATGTAGTTGTATATTACCTTTCAAAATAAATAATCAAATTTAAAAAAATTAAATAATAAAGGGGGGCTCCCATACAACAAACGTAATTTTTAAGCAATTTGTTACTCGATCTTAATAAACAGGTAGAAACTTAAAAAGTATTTAAGTATACATACAACAAACGTGATTTTCTTTTATAAATGTTGGTACGGAACCCTTCGTGCGCGAGTCCGACTCGCACTTGCCCAATTTTTCTTATTTATTTTAGCAAACAGTACATAGCGGCGATGATGGCTATCAGTTGATTTGTAATAGTACAATAAATGAGGAGATGGATATCCCAGAAAAATTTCGGCTACTTTTTCAGCTCAAGTAACATCTCATTTATATTGTATATTAATGTTTTCAACCGACTTCAAAACGGAGGCGGTTCACAATTGAGTTGTATTATTTTTTCATATTTTTTTATGTTTGTTACCTCACTAATACATAATTTATGGACCGATTTGGATTTATTTTTATTTCATAGGATATAATGATATTACTTCCAGCTTGGTCTCATAGAAAGTTTTCCGAAATCGGTTCTGTATTTTGGATTTTATAACAGAATAACTAGAATTAGTATTTATTGTAATCTAAGTAGGTAAATGAGATTGCATGTTTCTACGACTGTTTGAAGACGGCTTTTTTTTTTAACAACAACAATGGAATCTACCTGGAATGAATACATTCAAACATCAAAATACGTTAGCCAAAATAATTCTGTATTACGATCATAAAATTTATTGGTCAAAGTATCAATTTGTTTTGTCTCCGTGAGATCACTGCAAGGTAGATTTTGTTGGGCTACACAGACGCACACATTGACACCGCGATCGCGTTGCCCGCGCGCTTGGCGTAAAATACCTATTCACGCAGTCCGTGAATTTTGGAACGGCCTCTTAACTCATTTTTATTTTGTATGGTTAATATCGATATAAGCGACATCTGAGAACTATTGCCAACACTTCTGCATTCGCGCATGCGCAAAAATCGTCTAAATACGGTATGTATGTCATAATTAGTATGTTGGTACCTACAAAACGAGAACTACTCTATTTAGCTTCTTTATAGTTAGAATATTCCATAAAATTTGAACTAAGTTTGTACAGCCTGCACTCAATAAATTGGCGATATTAAGCGCTACCTGGCGTTCGGAACAAGCATTTTTCTTTAGTTATACATAGGTACCTATGTATTTTATTAGATATTTAATTATTATATGTGTTGACGTTGATTGAGGCTCAATAGCACATACTTCCATATTGTGAAAACTGTAAATCAAGATTTTCACTTATGAATGTATGTGCTATTGAACCCTTTAGTTTTCACCATGAATACAGTCATCATCATCCTCCTAGCGTTATCCCAATTGCAACCTGGGGTCCGCTTACTAGTCTTACCAGATTTCGCTGAATATTAGACTTTCTACAGAGCTACTGCCTGTCTGACATCCGCAACTTAAAGGGAAAGGGATCATTCCACAGTTTACACTAATGTCAGTTTATTCAGAGGTATCGACTCCCTATACCTAACGACTTTAAAATATTTTCATGACAGCGGAGACAGACGGCTTAACGTACTCCGGGACACGGGCATCGAGCATAGATATTTAAATAGAGGCACATTTCTTATGGGCGCTCTGTAGACAAACTTTCTGTGACCAGTGTGACCCATATTGCCGCTTGGCGGCGTGGCAGTCGCGCTGTGACAGCTGATTCTACGAGTGCAATAGAGACGAAAGTTTCTCCTGTGTATCTTAACTACGAGAGCAAGAGAGACAGAGAAAGACGCCAGCGCCGCCAACGGCGCCAACTACGTACTACACTGACAACCGTCAACACGCCAGTTGGAATCGGCACACGAAATCCTTAAGAAATACGCTTCTATTATGTAAATCTGTATTCATTGACACGGGACAGTCGATATATAACAATTCAATACGCACAGAATTCTGATAAGTAAGTGGTGCGCGCCGTGGATTCGAACTTCTGATGCCCTCTGCATGGCAGTCTGTTAGTACCTCCACTAGGCTATAGCTGCCATATCACGAATAAAAAATAAAACAAGAATTCGACACTCTTCATTTTTCTCTTGGGATTGAAATAAAACCTTGCCGCTGTATCAACTCTGTATATTGAAAGAGGCGTAGGTTGCCAAAATGATAATCATGGCAAGAATACATATCAAAAATAATATTAGCATTTTGAATAATAGCTACTAGCCAGATTTATAATACTTTTTACCTGACAGTAACAATGTGGGTACAGCATTGCGAGTTACTCTTCCACTACAGGAATGGAATATGGGTTCAAAATGGGATTTACAAACTCTATAGTTGCGATATATAGTTTTAATGTCCACAAATAATAAAGCTCCACCAATAGCGTTGACCCATGCCTTGAACCTAGCAAGATCAGTATTCGGATTAGGAAACTTATGCAAGATATGTTCATCTGTACCTGAAAATTAGGATAACAAACTTTATATTAGGTATTTGTATGTAATATTTTTTATAAAGTATAATAGTAACAAGGCGGTCAGTTGCGCTCCAGTGCTCAGTATGAAAATATTAGAAAGTTTAGGCCATAGTACACAGTCGAGATTGGTAGACTGGTGTGGATTTTTAGTGGCCAACTATTACTTTGAGGAAAGTTTTTTCCATTTATGGGAATCACTTTGGCCAGAATGGTCAGTCTCCTTTCATTTGAATACTTAATAGGACAAGCAAGTCATTAAATTTAATTGTAACAAAATAATACGTACAAAACGACACCCTAAAGGTGAACGCACACTTATCCCTATTACACTTTCGATTCGGACGATTCGACACGGGGAAGTGTGCGAGGTTTCATGAGATTTCATAAACAGAATAGGGTTGTTTCCAAATAGTCAAATCAAGCACATTTAATGAAATGTCAAAAACGACCTTCTTGACCTTTGCCAAGGGTTTTGTATGAAATATGACGTAGGGACGTCATCGTGTTTTGCTGTCAAGTAGAATACTTATTATTAATAAATTGAAAAAAAAAAAAAAAGTTTTAACATAAATTGATGAATGAAACTATTAATATTTTGACATCTTTCACTAGATAAAAATACTTGTATAATTTATTTCACTTGCAGGAAAGTTCCCTATTCTAAAATTTGTTTCGTTCGACGCGTTCGGCTCGGATAAGTGTGCGTTCACCTTTAGTCATCATCATCATTGCCCTAGCGCTATCCCAACTGCATCCAACACTTCTCGCGTGGGAGCCCGGGTTCACTTAATAGTCTGACCAGACTTGACAGAATATCAGCTTTTCTATACAGCGACTGAAGTCTGACCTCCGCAACCCAAAGGGATACCCTTAGTAATAGTAGCTATTTAATTTGCTTAGGTACTTACGAGGTTCAATACAGCTTTGAACACAACATTTCCTTGTGGTCATTGCTATGAATGTTGGACGAGACCATCGGAATCCAATGTATCAACGAAGTTGCAAAGTGCAGAATAGTCAGAATCCAATAATAATTGTCAGAGTAGTTGAAGAAAAAAGGATCATCAGTCGAAAGCATAAGCTGAGTCGCCGAAGACAATTCAAAAGAAACACATGCATCCGCTCGAAAGAAATTAACGGAATTATAAAGTCTGAAAAATCTTTGATGTAAAATTCGACATAATTTTTGACAGATGCGTATCGTATCGTATTTACTACTTAACTAGCTCTTGTCCGCGGCTTCGCGCGCGTTAAATTCGGGGTAACACAAATATATTTTCAGTCTCAAGTTGTGTGAAGGCACTCCTGATCCTGATTATCCTAAAGAGTTCAGAAACTCTATAAGTTACAAAGTAACTCAGTCAGTAACCATATACCGAAAGGCAAATAATAACATCGCCTTGCATACGGTCAAATGTCAAAGCCATGTTCCAAATGTACAATTCCAAATACATATCAATAAACACTTACGCATTTTTAATATTAGTACTTAGAGAAAATCTTTTCAGCCATTTAAGCGTAGTATATTATTATTTATCTATTTATGCGAACAATGTAATCACCGTGCATAATATGACAACATACAGGTTGTAAAAAGCACCTTAACGAAGACTGAAATGCCATGTTGTACCAATCGCTAAGAATTTTTTTTACTTCGGCACCATACCTGGGAAATTACTGGTTCAGGAGATATTGAGGATCAAAGTTAGTATGGAATTATTCCAAGTAGGTACAAAATCGATGCACTAAGCCCGCCAATATGTTCTTTAGATGCTCTATGACCCCATGGATAAGTAGGTATTTCGACCATTGCAGGCGCGCGCTTTTAATTGCGGTTTATGAATGTAATAACTTATACATATATGTATTCATTCAATTACTTACCGAAACAACGGCATTTATTTTTTATTTAATGAAAATATACAGGGTGATTTGTAATTGCTCGTATTCCCTTCGGGAGGTGATTCTAAAAGGACAATTTAATTGTCCATTAAATAAGGCCCAATTTGCTACCAGTAATAGTCAAAATATTTTTTTGAAGATGTTTATAACAAAAATTTGGAATTTGCTCAAAAAATCTTAAAAAACGTTTTATTCCAAACTGGTGCATTTTCGACCCCCATATGTAGGGGGTAAAAATACTCCATTATGACCCTAGAATCACCCGAAGGGAATACGAGCATTTACAAATCACCCTGTATGTAAGGTTACATTTATGCTATGAATTATTGTTTTATTATGAGTATATAAATAAACCTATCATGTGATATATAAAACTCTTATAATTCATGAGATATAGGCTTCCGAAAATTTTGGCGGGTATGGCGGTTATTTTTTGCGGGAAAAAGTAAACAATAGGGTAGTTTCCAGGGTCAAAATATTAACATTTTATTTAGTCCGTATTTAAGATTATAAAAAAAATATTGGACACGTATTTTTTCTTTCTTCGATTAAATAAAAAATAACAAAGATACAGCCCATTAAAGTTACGTGTGACGTCATCTAGTGCGAAAAATGTAGCACGGTCATTTTTGGTTTAATTTACAAATAAAAAAATACGTATCGCTTATTTTTGAATAATCTAAAGGACGGACTTATCATTTTTTTCGTCAACTAGCCTATTGTGCAAAGTTCAATAAGAATAATTCTTATCGGAATCTTATCAGATATGGTTTTTTTAATTGGAAATCTAGTTGAAAAGAAACTTATCTAGGTTTGAATCTGATATATAACAAAAAATATGTTTAAAAAAATAAAATACGAAAATTGGCGGCAATTAACAATCATTTATATTTTATATTTTTTATGTTTAAAATTAAAATGTTTTTTTTCCATTATATTTATTATCTCTGAAAGTAAATTAAATTACCTTTCTAACCATGTACAATACTTATATACCCTCCATAATAAAAAACGACGAGAAATATGAATATGTTAGAAATATAATAGCGCGCTCGAAAATGGCGGGAAAATATTATACCGGGCGCGCTTTATACCGCTCTTGCATGGGCTTCAAGTATATTATTTGGTGTTAATTAACACTGTTAATTAATATTATTCGAAAGCTTATTTAATTATGCGTCTTTTGATATACAATAAAAACTTAATAAATAGAAATATCACCATTCTTTCAATGAAAATATTACGCGCCCATACTTAGCTTGAAAGCCTAGCCTCGAAAGTGGCCAAAATACTTCTACGGGTGTCCTGAGATGCCTCGATGGTGGCCAAAATGCTTTGAGGGGTTATCTGGTATTTTCATAAGACGCGATCATTTCGTGTAATGCTCGATTACATATTTCATAAAATGGACAATTTCACGTAAGACCATGCCATATACTATACAGACTATAGGTATACTGTTATACATTTATTCAAAGATTAGGCTATTACAGGCGATAAGTTACCAATTAGTTTTCTGAACCAATGCTGGGATACCAACGAATAATCATTATGACAATAATCTATTTATTTAATAATTCATACGATATTTAATAATTCATGCCGTGTGGTTGACGGCACAGAATACAAGTGTCACCACCCCCTATCTTCCCGTGGGTTTCGTAAGAGGCGACTAAGGGATAACACGATGCAAATACCATCTTTGCGTAGAGACGGAAAACTCGACATCAAACCCTATACGACTGCCTCGTTGGTCTCGTGGCATAAATGTGCGCGTGGGATCGGGAGGTCCCGGGTTCGATTCCTGGGTCGGGCGGTGTTATTGGGTTTTTCTGTCACGAAATTCTCAGTAGCAGCACGGAGTCTGGAAATGTGCCCGGTACGGCAATAGGCTCGCTCCTTATTACGTGGGACTAAGGTATGTCTGGCGAAAAGTGGGTGTGGAAATACACCTCTGCCTACCCCTTCGGGGATAAAAGGCGTGACGGTATGTATGTATGTATGTAATTCATACGATAAAACAATTATTATATTGCGTTATTGTTGTAAACCGGGCAGCTATAGTCTTATATATAGACAAAGATTTTTAACGCAGAGGGTCTCAACTCTCAAGGCGCTCTATCGAAACGGTGCGCGACTTCTTAAATTTGGAAATTGTCGCTTGCTACACGTTTATGGAAAACATCGTGAGGAAACCTGCATGGTTGCGAGTTCATTAATAATTCAAAAATAATGTCATCGGAGACATACGTGTGTTCTGCCAACCCGCTCGAAAATTCGAAGCAACAGTCAGCATTTTCGTTTCTGTCTTATATAGGCTTGCCTTGTATTTTCAACCAAATTATTAATGGCGCTCACACGATGAAAGTTCAGTAAGTTTTTGTGGTCTTTTAATTTCGTACAGTACAGTCGGCGCGGTATCCAATTTTTCCCGAAATGTACGCAAGATTTCTTCAAGCCATTTATTTTGGAGTCGTTATCGTAATCCTAGCGTTGTCTCGATTGCAGCTCAATCACATTTGGTACAAATCGAGCCTACTGGTTATTTTCGATAACTTTGAAAAAAAATTCAGGCCTATTTTTTTGAGGCAGTTGGTAATTAAGTATTCAACTTATTACCTTTCAGCCCACTTCTACGGCTCCGTAAGAAAAATGTAAGGTGTGAAATTCTTTGAGTGTATTCTTACGAGTAGGTTCAATCTAGGTGTTTCCTATTCGCGGGTGTGTAAGTACTATTTAAGATGTGGCGAAATCATGGCCTTTCACAAAAAGTAAGTAACTATGCTTACCTTTTAAATGAAGCGTTGGAACTCTGTCTGCAGCCACTCGATTATTCCAAGTTTTACTGTCATCAGAGAAATGCCGATCGCAGATGCGTTGGCGTTTGTAAAATTCAAAGTCCTCTGGTGTATCTAGTGTTCCTCCGATAGCTTTAACCCACGCCTCGAAACGGTCTGGTCTACTCACTTGATTTGGAAATATGTGGAAATTCACACCTAAAAAATATTATGCTATGACTTTTGGTAAGTGGTTGTATGATCTTTTAATTTTAATTCATAAAACAAGTTAATTTATTCGTTATTATCACATTTGTTATATAATATAGCAAGTTGAATGGTACATTAAATTATTTTATTAGGAGCTAAGTTTAATGAATATGGACTATTTATGCAGTTTTAGTAATGCCTGTAATCTATAATTTGGCATTTAATTTAGAGAGTTTTAAACTGAAAAATGTGAGCTTTAGCAGTTGCATTAATAATTAATTAATCTATAATTACCTGGCTCAGGTTCACAGTTCAATATACAGCGTCTAGGCATTTTGATTTCTCAAGATGTTTTCCTTCTTAGTTTAGCAAGCGATCATTAACAATTTAATACGCACTTCAATAAGTCGTCGGTACGCCGTGAATTTGTTACCAAGATACGAAAGAGTTTTTCTAAATTAACCACTTGGAAATTACTTTAGATTCGAGCTTTAAGTTTGTAAACGTAATGTGATGTTTTGAATGACGTAACGCCCGGTACGCTCATTTTGAGCGTAGTCGTTTGGCTTCACTTTGACCAGCGATCGCTCCTTCTGGTATAATTTACATTTCTGTGGTTTCGAGATCGCATGACTTTTTTAACAGCGTTCCAATTTCTGTTGTGTTGTGCATTCGTCGTTAAGCGCTTGTTGAGGTAAACTTACGTAGTCTCTTAGATCAGTAATTGGTCTAGCTGTGCTCCAGATCTCCTGCTGCTACACCATCGAGTGTTGGACAGACGAACAGTGACGAACACTGAATGAATGAATTGCCTCATTCACGATTCTATTATTGTTCTTAGGGCGACATCTAGTAGAGCGCAGCGAGACCAATCATTTATCTAATCGTAGACTTGTATTAAGTGTTACAGTTTCGGAGTCACATAACACACTCGAAAACCGTCTAGCTAATAAACATATATCCTAAAAGGTTAGTTGTTTTTTGCCTAATAATTTCGGATATTAAAGTCGCCACGTAATCCTAGTGCACCAAAATTAATGAGAGATAAATAATTTCGCGCAGTAAATTCGTAAAACTACTGTTTTCCGGATTGCGATCCAACTCCTTTGTGACCGTACACTCGCTCTGCAGCCCCGTCAACTTAGCTGAATAAGCTTATTTAGCTTACTACGCGTCAATATTATGGATTTGTCATAAAGAGATCAGTGAAAAATTACACAATCGGACAAAATTTTCTACCAATCGCATGGGACTCATGACGTACAAGCGATCTGCCTCAGTCACGGTTACTCTTCAGATTATAATTTAGCAAAAAATTATGTGTTATATTGCAACGAGTTATGTACGGATCAGAATATATTGAAAGATATAATTATACACTATACAGTCTCGCGACGAATATTACCGTTACAGTATAATATGATGAACATGGTAGAAACTATTACGGATTTATCTGTTCGTCAGGACAGATGGCTGTAGACATGCTGTTACAATTTAAAAATGGTTTCATCGTCAAAGCGAGGTGTCTTACACAATTTCTATAAAGTTTTGTAAGAGAAATCAAAGGTTTTAGATATAGACACTACCATTATAAAATGACTAAAAAGTATCTAAATTGATTACGTTTTTTTACTGTAGTTCTTTCGGGTTTATCATTATTATCCTGTTGACATTTGAATTTGTGAGGAACCACGCCTTTTTTAAGTTTAATCATGCCCCCAACCAATTTATATTTAATGTAGTTCTCCATATCATTCTCAATCTGAAACAAGAAAATACTTTTGTATGTTTCAACGCCAGCAAAGCAGTGGGCACATGCTTGTATATATTATGTAGATAAATTTATATTTGTACATAGAGAGAATACAATAAACAAAAGAAGAAGGCAAAGCAGTTGCTTTCCAGCTACTTAAAACTTAATACATTTCAGACACCTTTTGAGTGTTAATGTATAAGTATGTTCATAACAACTTTGGTATACCAAAGCAATGCAAATGACTGCACTTATATCAAATACCTTATTTTATTAGGCTTTTATATTGTATTAGATTTGAGATGACTTTATAATGTGTAATTTTTTATGTCTCAAGACTTATGTATTCAATAAATAATCACTTGCTAATCAGTGAATGGAAACATTGTTAAGAAACCTGCATATCTGAGTGTTCTTTATTATATTCGCAAAAGACATGAAATAGACTGCCTCCGTAAACCGTTGGATAGCGTATGCGAATGCTCATTGGAGGTCCCAGGTTCGATTCCCAGGTCGGGAAAAGTGTAACTGGGTTTTACCGAATTCTCAGTAGCAGCACGGAGTCTGGTGATGTGCCCAGTAATGGCAATAGGCTCGCCCCCTATTACGTGGGACCCAAAAATGCATGATGAAATGTGGGTGTAATGTAAGTAACTAATGTTACACCTCTGCCTACCCCTTCAGGGATACTGGCGTGAGTCTTTAAAAAAAAACATGAACTTTGCCAACCTGCACTGTTACATAGTAGACTTTGGACTGACTTGACAATGATACAAAGCCTGTGCCCAGTAGATGGACTGATTATAAACAAGGTGAATGATAATGATATGATAGAGAAAAAGCATTAAGATAGAGACAGCTCAATCATCATCAGCCTTTTGTATAAACTGTCCCACTGCTGGGCACAGGCCTCCTCTGTATGAGACATAAAGACATATTTATTTCTGCATTTTGGTTGTTTACAACACTTTTTTTTTATAGACTCACGCCTGTATCGCCGAAGGTACAACACTTATACAAGTCAAAACCCTGTTCTAGATCATCACGGCTTTTCCTAGAGAAGCGTAAAGCCATAGCATACTTCACATGTGTCTCAAGAACATTATGAAGAATTCTACATGTACACTACTACTATATGCAGGTTTCTTCACAATGTTTTCCTTGACTTTTTAGCAAGCAATAAAATTAACATTTATTTTATTGCTTGCTAAAAAGTCAAGTCGCACATAACTTCCAAAAGTAACCGTGGATTCGAACCCAAGACCCTCTGCGTAACAGCCTGTTGGTCTCTCCACTAGGTTATCACTGCTTAGGTACTATTGGTAGCTCAATATGTATCTAGAATTCTGGACCTATTCTAATTTTAAGAACTGGTATCACAGTGAAAGAAATGCACTTCCTATAAATGGAATAAGTTTTTAATCGTATAATAACCTAACTTTAACTTAACTTTTATTAACTAGGTTGTACACTGAATTGCCTACTGCTTATTAGCTGAAATAAAGATTATGTCTCATTCATACTAAGCCGTATATAAAGATGGCATGGGTACTTACATTAAAATGATCTTCACAGCAATATAAACGTGATAATGGAGATACAGTATCCCTTCTCATCGCCTTACACCATTTATTTTGAATGTTAGGATTGGTTGGAAGACGAAAAAATAATTTATTGGGAGTAGCTATAGTAGTGTTTTTGCACTTTGGTACCAAACAGTACTTGTAAGATGGTCTTTTAGTTTTTTCCATAATTTGTAGCAATAAAAACTTAAAATACGCCTAAAGTAACAAACAATATTATGTGAAGTGATGTCTTTCAAAATGTACGTTTTAACGTGGCATTTGAGAGCCTCAAATGTTTCAATGTTTTCAATAAATGCACCTAGCAAAATAATTTGAATATTTTCACTTTCAAATTTACTGCATAATTAACATGTAAATTATTAATTTAAACGTAAAAAAGATTATGTATTTTTTCTTAATACCAAAAGAATTACCTACGTATTACAAAGTACCTACTAGTTTTTTTTTCTCTACTTGGTATATATTTGGAATACCTATAACTTACAGGCAACTTAATTTCTATTATAAGGCATTTTGCTATCGCGGCAAATAGCCTATATTATTGCAAAGTTTCATCAAACGCCTCTATAAATAATTATAGTTAAAGCGTGAAGTACGACAAACCTAACAAACACACATTCGAATTTTTCAAAGTATGAATTCGGTATCATATTATGAGTGAAAAAAAAGTACACATTTGAAGACCACTAGGAAGGACAAACGAAAGACACTAAAGATTTAACTACTATGTGTTTTGTTGTGAAAAATGCCCGGCGCAGCAGAAAAATGTTTGGGAACTGTTCTGAAAAGATTTTCCAAGTTACTTTTGCACTCTTGTCTGATTTGAAATATCGTATCCAATAATATCACAATTCACATAAGACACACGTTTGAAAACACAACTTTATTCACGTTTTCGCTCTGTCTAATCTTTGTTTCAACAACAAATACCATGCAACAAAATGTAGAATAAATTATTGACAATTGACTGAATTGACATTTAATCAGTGTTGCCAGCCCTGATTTTAGAAAAGTAGTATGTAGTAAAATGAAAAACGCACACAATTTACTAGAATAAGGAATCGGATATTTAGTGAAAACAAATAAAAAACGTTTCTTATTTGTTTTTACATTGCACGCCCTACATTACGATTGAAGCCAAAGACAGCAGCAGCAAATGGGTTTCGGGGGCAACTCATTTGCTGTAAATACACTAGCCACGCACACAAACGCAATACACAAGTAAACAATAACTTTGACGAAAATATGGGGATCCTGTCGTTTTGCCGAAAAGATTTAGACAAAATTTCATTACCCAACCAAATTTTAGTAAATTTGGTCAAATTTTTACTTGGCAAAATATTACCAAGTATAATGTCATTATGGCATTTGGTCTTTTATCCAGAGAGGTTGGACGTAATTAGACTAGAGAGAACATGCTCGCCATATTTCCTTATACCGAACGTGCAACATGTAATGTCAGTTGGTCTTAGTTGGTTAATCATAACGTCAAATTACGCGTCTCATTTAAGGACGCGTTTACAAAATTAGTAGGTACAAAATCGCGTCACTACAGCGACACGGCGGCAACAGTACGTACTACGTACGGTAATTTGCGGAAATGTAGTTCAACTAAATAACTTTGAGACTTAGAATTTTTTGTGATATGTATCTATGTGTTGTAGGCCTGGCTGTGCAAATTACGTACAAATAAGTTTCTTATTTTTATATACCTAAATGGACATTATTACTTTATTTTTTCCATTATGTTGATTCAGGATATATTTCGGTATTTAGATATTATTTTGTTTCTTGTGTTGAAATCTGGTAAGATTATGTGGACTGATGGTATACCATCCCATTCAAGTGTTGCGACTGGAACTCATAAAAGAGTAGACCTAGTTATGCCAGGTTGGGGCTCGTTTTATTTGTTTTAGTGAGACCCTACCACTGGTACTAGTGAAGTAACCTTCCAAGGTTATTCGATGAGTCTTACTGGTACTCTTATGTGAGTAGAGCTAGGCATGCCGAGTTTGGGCTCATTTTGTTTGTACATAAAATACCCTACCACTGGAACTTATGGAGTAACCTTCCAGGGTTATTCGATGACTCTTGCTGGTTCTTATATGTGAGTAGAGCTAGGCATGCCGAATTTGGGCTCATTTTGTTTGTACATAAGAGACCCAACCACTGCAACTTATGAAGTAACCTTCCAGGGTTATTCAATGACTCTTGCTGGTATTCATATGTGAGTAGAGCTAGGCATGCCGAGTTTGGGCTCATTTTGTTTATACATAAGAGACTCTACCACTGAAACTTATGAAGTAAACTTCCAGGTTTATTAGATGACACTTGCTGGTACTCATATGTGAATAGAGTAAGGCATGCCGAGTTTGGGCTCATTTTGTTTGTACATGAGAGACCCTACCACTGAAACTTATGAAGTAACCTTCCAGGGTTATTTGATGACTATTGCTGGTTCTTATATGTGAGTAGAGCTAGGCATGCCGAGTTTGGGCTCATTTTATTTGTACATAAGAGACCCAACCACTGCAACTTATGAAGTAACCTTTCAGGGTTATTCAATTACTCTTGCTGGTTCTCATATGTGAGTAGAGCTAGGCATGCCGAGTTTGGGCTCATTTTGTTTGTACATAAGTGACCCTACCACTGGAACTTATGAAGTAACCTTCCAGGGTTATTCGATGACTCTTGCTGGTACTCATATGGAAGTAAAGCTAGGCATGCCGAGTTTGGGCTCATTTTGTTTGTACATAAGAGACCCTACCACTGGAACTTATGAAGTAACCTTCCAGGGTTATTCGATCACTCTTGCTGGTACTCATATGTGAGTAGAGCTAGGCATACCGAGTTTGGGCTCATTTTGTATGAACATCAGAGACCCTACCACTGGAACATACCTAGCTCTTCTCACATAATATGAGTACCACTAAGAGTCTTCGAATAAACCTGAAAAACCTGAAAGGTTACTTCATAAGTTCCAGTGGTAGGGTCTCTTATGTACAAACAAAATGAGCCCAAACTCGGTATGCCTAGCTCTACTCACACATGAGTACCAGCAAGAGTCATTGAATGACCATGGAAGGTTACTTCATAAGTTCCAGTGGTAGGGTCTCTTATGTACAAACAAAATGAGCCCAAACTCAGCATGCCTAGCTCTACTCACACATGAGTACCAGTAAGAGTCATTGAATAACCCTAGAAGGTTACTTCATAAAATGCAGTGGTAGGGTCTCTTATGTACAAACAAAATGGACCCAAACTCGGCATGCCTATTTCTACTGACATATGAGTACCAGTAAGAGTCATTGAATAACCCTGGAAGGTTACTTCATAAAATGCAGTGGTAGGGTCTCTTATGTACAAACAAAATGAGCCCAAACTCGGCATGAGTAGCTTAACTCACACATGAGTACCAGCAAGAGTAATTGAATAACCCTGGAAGGTTACTTCATAAGTTCCAGTGGTAGGGTCTCTTATGTACAAACAAAATGAACCCAAACTCGGCATGCCTAGCTCTACTCACACATGAGTACCAGCAAGAGTCATTGAATAACCCTGGAAGGTTACTTCATAAGTTCCAGTGGTAGGGTCTCTTATGTACAAACAAAATGAACCCAAACTCGGCATGCCTAGCTCTACTCACACATGAGTACCAGCAAGAGTCATTGAATAACCCTGGAAGGTTACTTCATAAGTTCCAGTGGTAGGGTCTCTTATGTACAAACAAAATGAACCCAAACTCGGCATGCCTAGCTCTATTCACACATGAGTACCAGCAAGAGTCATTGAATAACCCTGGAAGGTTACTTCATAAGTTCCAGTGGTAGGGTCTCTTATGTACAAACAAAATGAGCCCAAACTCGGCATGCCTAACTCTACTCACATATGAGTACCAGCAAGAGTCATTGAATAACCCTGGAAGGTTACTTCATAAGTTCCAGTGGTAGGGTCTCTTATGTACAAACAAAATGAGCCCAAACTCGGCATGCCTAGCTCTACTCACATATGAATACCAGCAAGAGTCATCGAATAACCCTGGAAGGTTACTTCATAAGTTCCAGTGGTAGGGTCACTTATGTACAAACAAAATGAACCCAAACTCGGCATGCCTATTTCTACTGACATATGAGTACCAGCAAGAGTCGTCGAATAACCCTGGAAGGTTACTTCATAAGTTCCAGTGGTAGGGTCACTTATGTACAAACAAAATGAGCCCAAACTCGGCATGCCTAGCTGTACTGACATATGAGTACCAGTAAGAGTCATTGAATAACCCTGGAAGGTTACTTCATAAAATGCAGTGGTAGGGTCTCTTATGTACAAACAAAATGAGCCCAAACTCGGCATGCCTAGCTCTACTCACACATGAGTACCAGCAAGAGTCATTGAATAACCCTGGAAGGTTACTTCATAAGTTCCAGTGGTAGGGTCACTTATGTACAAACAAAATGAACCAAAACTCGGCATGCCTATTTCTACTGACATATGAGTACCAGCAAGAGTCATCGAATAACCCTGGAAGGTTACTTCATAAGTTCCAGTGGTAGGGTCACTTATGTACAAACAAAATGAACCCAAACTCCGCATGCCTAGCTGTACTGACATATGAGTACCAGTAAGAGTCATTGAATAACCCTGGAAGGTTACTTCATAAAATGCAGTGGTAGGGTCTCTTATGTACAAACAAAATGAGCCCAAACTCGGCATGCCTAGCTCTACTCACACATGAGTACCAGCAAGAGTCATTGAATAACCCTGGAAGGTTACTTCATAAGTTCCAGTGGTAGGGTCTCTTATGTACAAACAAAATAAGCCCAAACTCGGCATGCCTAGCTCTACTCACATATGAGTACCAGCACGACTCATCGAATAACCTTGGAAGGTTACTTCACTAGTACCAGTGATAGGGTCTCACCAAAACAAATAAAATGAGCCCCAACCTGGCATAACTAGGTCTACTCTTTTATGAGTTCCAGTCGCAACACTTGAACGGGATGGTATACCATCAGTCCAGATAATCTTACCAGATTTCAACGCAAGAAACAAAATAATATCTAAATACCGAAATATATCCTGACTCAACATAACGGAGAAAATAAAGTAATAATGTCCATTTATACAAAAGAAATTTACTTGTACGTAATTCGCACAGAATACGAGAAGTATCAAATTGATTTTAGCGAATATTTTGTATTCGTATATTGCTTTTTTCGTCTTCGGGCTGCAGCGACAAGCGACATAGAGTCCACTCCCGACGGCGCTCAAGCGCAGACTGAGATCTCATTGCAGAATTTGGATATATAAATCAAGAAAGTGGCTAAATAAAACGAACCTTATTGCCACACATTAAGACACACGTATGCGAGCAAAATAGAAGAAAAATGTAGGATGATTTTTTGCTTTTTTTGAGTCAATTTACAATATTTTGAAAAAGAAGATCAAATTGTTTTTGAGTTGACTATATTTACTACCCTATTCTATCTTTGAAAATCTAAATAAATGTAAAAATAGAGAGAAAATTGTACCCAAAAATAGCAGTATATGCCTATTTTTGATTGAAGAGGCCGTTTCGAATCGATTTTACATTAATATTAATTAAATATTTTTTATTTATTTTCAAATTGATTTATAGATAAAAAAGTAATCAATTTATCGTAATCATTAGTTTTATTAGTTATTATCTAAAATTGTCGTAAAATGTACCGGAAATATGTGGTTTTTTGATACAAGCGTAAACGCGTCCTTAAAGAGGCATAGACTCCTTACAGACTCATATCTTTGACTGCATTCTTTATATAGCCGTGCTGTCAAATCCCATCATTAAGGAGTGATGTGATTTGACAGTGAAAGGAGATATCGATGTTTTTGAATGAGGGATAAATACGGAAACAAACTATCGGACATGAATGTAAAACTGAATCGTACCCGCAAGCTTCGGCGTGGCAGTCGGTTGCACTCACACCAACTGGGTTGTCAAAGTAGTTCACTGCTGTACTAATTATTAACATAAAGGCGAATCATTTCTGCTGGCGGATCACAAATCGGATTACCTACAACTCTAAAAAAATCGAGCAGTGTCCAAGGTAAGCGATAGCAAGCAACGTGATATGATGCGACGCACACAAATTGCCAAAGCCTGCCGCATTAGCCAATCTGGTATAATTCGTACAATACATAATCTAAGTGACAGTTTCTTAGCTTCTCATCGCAACGCATCGCTCATTAGTTTAAGAATACTTTTTGTCAATAGATTTTATAGCTAAAACGAACAATTAGACACGTGAAATTTTTTTGTACTGTCTGTCTGGCAAGTCTTTGCAAAGCACTGTCCGGCGTCGACAGCAAAAACTACAATTTCAATATTTTAGTTGTTTACTTCTACGGCTTAAATATATTGACACATACTAAAGTTAGACATTTGACCAAAAATACTTATCGATAAATCATCGCTGTTACGAACAACACTCGGAATCCTACCTCTATGTTTTGTCTACTGTTTGGCTACCACGAGGCTCACAGAAGAATAACTGAAGCATGGAAGGAACGATATTTTTAAGAAGAAATTGAATATAGCTACACTCTTCACTCATATGAAAAATTAGTGTTGCCAGAAGAAGATGGCACTATGTTTGTCAGTTAGGGCTAAAGGCGCACGCAAACTGTTCGGACGCGACTTACCGTCGCGACAGTAAGTCGCGACACATAGTGTGCACACCCTTTCGGACTCACACCCTTTCGGACGCGACTTTCTGTCGCGTCCGCGACCGATACAACCATAGACACTCCACGCTGTCTATGCAATACACTAAGGTTAGGTAGGAGCATATTTTTATTCATTCAGGGCACTAGCAGTTAGCACTATTAGATTATATTATTGGTAGATCTTGAAGTAAAGCAGAACTGTTGAATTGAAAGTGAATTTAACATTTTTTGACTATATTCGGTATAAAATCAATATTAAGGCCGTACCATCTAAGACTATAGAATAAAAGGCAGACAGAGCGCGCGGAACACTTGCGTGAGGCCACTAAAGCAAATACAAAATTGAAAAGCGAATACAAACTCGACTTAGTGCGCTGCGAAGCATCGCACAGTTCACACGCCACGATCGATCCAGCTTGTAAATTCATAAAATGCCGTCTTGCGTTTTTAAACATTGCAAAAGTTGTTTCTAAAAGCAAATACGGGAAGATGGAATATATTCTTACAGATAACTATGGATTATTTGACCGTTTTATAATATTATTTCGATAAAATTCGTATTTCTGCAGAAAATATGTAAGTGTTGCCAGTTTACGTCGACACCGTTTTCCCTGAATTAGGGAAAATGCACTTGTCAATTGATTATGTAGGTAATAATGATTGTCATGTTAATGAAAAATACATTAACGTATTGTAAAAGTATATTGTAGATTATATTTTTTCTTATAAATATACTAATAGGATTTCCATTAGTATATACATTGTTTTGAGTTCGATCCCCAAACGATCCAAATATTCGTGTACACGCGGCTACTTGTCAAGCTATACACTTTGACCTTTGTACCGTTGTTAGACCTTTGTACCGTTCTTATGGCGTAGGAAATAAGTATCAAAGTCGTACTTCGACTATTTAGCTTGACTTGGCGCCGTGTGTACATTAAGTACAGAAACAGAAATTATTGATTGTAGCCATTATTCATTTTTAATTGCAATTTTTTTTTGGTTACGATTTATGATTATGATATTCATAATTTATTGTATGCATGACAAAATGTTTGTAGCTAATTAATATTTATGACGGAAGCCTATCTATTTATTTCTCAATTTACGAATAAAATTAGTTAAAACTTAACTCGGAGCCTACATTTTTTAAGAAATGTATTTATAAAAGCATACTTTAATGGTATCTTTTATTTGAATAATTTTCACAACAGCATTACATATTAAAAGCATTAATTAAATCTATGGTAAATTCTTCAAAACCACAAATGAATATAAAATATTACCTATGTAATATTTTTATATTCGTTTGCAAAAACAATATGCAAAATAGTGGGAGATTATTCATAATCTGGCAACTTTACACACACATAGACGCGCGTGTCCGTACAGTGCCAGTCGCCAAATGTCACGCACACATAGCTGTCAACGTGCCTCACTTAGTTGGACGAATACGCTACATCTGGTTTTTGTTTGTTAAATCTGTGCGTACCATGGACAATATACGGATGACAGTAAACGTCCGCGGACGTTTGCTGTCATTTTCCCAGATTGCTATCGGACGTCTGAACGCTCAAGGTCACGTCCGCGACAGACGTCCGATAGTGTGCACACTTGAATGGATTTTCCTTGTCCAGATACCCTTCTGTCGCGACAGTAAGTCGCGACAGATAGTTTGTGCGGGCCTTTAAGACAATTTGAACACAAATATCGTAACTTTTTAATTTAATAGTGACTGAGCAAATCCGTTATCGATATCGATTAAAGTTTCAATATAGGTTCAAAATCAAACGGACTTGTAAAGTACCTATATTATTCATATGTTATACATTCTAAATTCTGTAACTTTGTGTCCACAGCAGTCAGAACGCTAGTTGATAGACAGTCTTTAAATAATTATTACACAAACTTGCATTTTTAAACTGAACTTATATATTTTTGTTTCAAATGGGTACTCAGTAGCACATAATCTTTCAAGGCGTTATTTTCTTATTTTCATGGTAATTTTCTTTACGCATCAACAGCCTTTTCCAGTCCACTGCTGGTCTTAAACCTTCCGTGGTGGAGGTTTGGCCTACTATTATACCACACTAGCCAGACGTATTTGTATAGGGTTTTATTTCGAGATTTCCTTCTCTTGTGTCTCTCTTAGTCGCCTCATACGACACCCTCGGCATAAATGTTTATTTATACTTATTTATAGTTAGTTTTCAGCTGTAATGATGGCTGTAAGTGGGATTAATAAATATTAAATAAATAAATCATCACCCCCAAATAACATAATTATTTTTATTAAAGAAAGCAAATAATTAAGAAACAAGCAAAACTCATAGCTTAAGCATTATGATAACTGAGAATGGCATATCCAAATTAATTCTTTACAAGGATAGGATAGGACATAGTCGACATGGATTTTATCAAGCAAAAAACATAAAAATTTACTTAAAATAGATAAATCAGACAAAACCTTGAATAGTGCCCAAAGGTTTGTTAATAATCACTTTATTGAAATTTCCTCATTACATAGTGTAGGTAATACAAATCTATGTGTAAAAAATGTATGTGCGGGATCGGACACTTTTCGATCATACATGTGACACACAGAATATTCTGAAAATGTGTAATTTGGCCAAATTACATATTTTTGCTAGAGAAAGTAAACAATTAAGAATAAGGCAAAACGCATGCTCAGGCATTATGATAACTGTAAATGTCATATATTATCCAATTCGACATAATATTATAAGAAAAGGCATGGTCGACATGGATTATTGTATCAAAACACATAAAATTAAAGTTAAAATAAATAATTTAGTGAAAATCTTCAATAGTCCCCAAAAGTTTGTTATTATTAATAATCACTTTTTATTGACATTTTCTTATTACATAGTGTAGGTAATACAAATTATGTGTAAAAAATGTATGTGCGGGATCGGACACTTTTCGATCCCTTATTTTGATGCATATCCACTCAGTAGTCGTGACTATGAAAGCAGACAGTTCTTATCAAACCTTCAAATTACTGTCCTTTAAATATAACTGTCTTTGTTAAGAAAGATCAGATTTTTTCTATAAGTGCATTATTTTTTTTTTGTAATATGATGGAGTCTAACAAGCTTCGAAATTCATTACTGTTGCTGATAGTTAAATTATTAGCAAGTAATTATTTAAACACTAACACTGATATGTTTAGAAGGGAGGAGCCATCTGTCATTACTATAAAAACATTCCGCAGTAAAATGCTTGGAACAAATTCTATTGTGCTTTCTAGGCACCCAATTTTCTCCACGACATACTGCAGCAATCCACTTATTTTATAAATCTTTATCACGTGCACATAGAATCTAAAAAATAACGAAGTAAAAATATACGGTGGATAGACATGTCGATAAGATTTTTGACAACACTTGAAAAGTCGATATAAATATTATACGGCTAAATTCAAAATCATGATAGAACTGTAATAAAAGATAAATCACTAAGGTTATATAATTTGATGGCATAATATTGTCTAAATTGTATCTTACACGTCAGTTGACTGTGTTCAATTTGTAAGCATTAGGACTACCTCTATGTATATATATCCAATCTCTTTGACGAGGCTGCTTTAAGAGCGTGCTGCTAAACCTATCGACAGCTCTTTCTATCATACTGCATGTGCCATTAGAAAAAAGATATCAATCATAGCAACCGCTGTTCTTATTTAGTGTTACTTCTATGACTTAAGGTTATATTTCTTTGCTTTTATCAAATGATTAATTACAGCAAACAATATTCACACAAAAAAGTTTGGTGATATTAGTTTATTTATGGAAGTAGAGTAGGTTAATTATAAAAAAATGGTTAGGTTAGGTTAGAACTGTGACCCCCCCGTAGGATCTCCACCTTGTCGTGGTGGGTGGGCTCAGTAACCGTGGATTGGTTACCCGCGGTGAAGCTAAGAGGGATCCAGGAGGGGACGCTCCGCGTGGGCTTGACGGGGCCTGAGCAGGATGCGTCCAACGGTGCGGGTGCGGGGGACAGTTCTGTCTGTACCTCGCAGTCGGGTGCGGTCGCGGGAGGAGAGGCGTGTCGGTGTTGCGTTGCCGCGCGCCCTATCTCCCGCGACCAAATGGGGGCGCACCATTCGATGCGTCGCGGTGGGGCCGCAGAGGAAGAGGAGATGCTGTGTTGCGTTGCCGTCCTCCCTATCCTCTGCGGCCGCTGAATGTTTTGGCGGCGGAGCCCAACACCTTAATCCGCCGCCAAGGGGGTTTTGTTCGGGGCCCGCCTGACCATCTGGCGGGCCAATACCCGTCGGGGGGTAGCGATGAATGCTTATGCGAATCCCTACCCTCCGACACACGGGTACATGAGGAAAACGGGTTGGTTTTTAGTCAGTAAGAGTCTGACAGTCCCCTTCGTCCTTCCCCCGGGGCGGAGGGACTCCATGAGGATTTTCCAACCCGACACCAAAAAAAAAAAAAAAAAAAGGTTAGAACTGTGACCTCCTACGCACGAGCCGAGCGAGCGAAGCGAGCGGTGCCGCGGAAACGGCCGGCGAGTGCCAGAAACGACTTGCATTAATAGAAAAAAAGAGATTGTTTTTAGTAGGTTACCCGGAACTGAACTATAATTAGGATAATTACTGATTTTGTGTAAAGACTGTTATTCCAACTGAAATATTTGACTAAATAAAAAATGTTAAAGTTATAGGTAGTTTAAAACTTTAAACTAAAAAAAAGTAATTAAATTAAACGTTCAATTCCCAAACATCAGGTTTGCCTTAAAATATTTTGTGAATAGATTTTTTGCTAAGTAATAATTTGGCAAATGAAATTATGCGAAACAATTTTACTACACAGTACTACAGTAAACAATGAATTTTGGCAAGTATGACATTTGAGTGACAACTTGACAAGTCGTTTAGACTTCAAACTTTGGATGCGCGATCTCATTATTTCATCTCAAACAAGTCACTAAAACACTGTACCATTTTTATTGTTTCTGATAATTACTCCATAGTTAACTGTTTTGCCTATATAAATAAGTATAGATATATTGTTGTCTTGTTGATGACAATATATTTTGAAAAGCGCGCTACGTAGGTTTGTTTACTGTAGTTGCTTGTGCTGCCATCTGCGTCTACCTTTGCGTAATGTTCCCTATTCCTTTCGGTCAAACAAGGGAGACCCGAAAATATGTCATCGTGTGTAGTTCAACTGTGCAAAAACAATTCAAAAGTGAAAATAATAATATTCCACCACATATATACACGTCAACATCTAGCCCCAAGCTAAGCAGAGCTTGTTTTATGGGTACTACTAGATAATGGATAAACATACATTCAACGTGTAACGGAAATAACGCACATCCTCAGACACCCCAATTAGAAAACTTTGTTATTATCATAATGCATGCATTGAAATATTTTTTTTATTAGCCTAAACATTGATTTGATCGAAAGTATTAACTTCATTATAA
This sequence comes from Euclidia mi, assembly GCA_944739405.2. Lineage (NCBI taxonomy): Eukaryota > Metazoa > Arthropoda > Insecta > Lepidoptera > Erebidae > Euclidia > Euclidia mi. The sequence continues at coordinate 37,733,121 of OX123205.2, read as the reverse complement.
GTAAAATGCGTGGTCACTACAAACCTGCGCACGCACACAATCACACGAAACGTTTGCCGTGGTAAACAAACGACAGCGAAATACGATACGGTCTATCATTTTTTAACATCGTTAGTGGCTATTGTGACTATCTTAATTTTATCATAATAATCATACCTAGTTAGCATTATTGATAAATTAGAAATTAAAGTAAAAGGGTATCAATGAGAGAATTAAAGAAGAACGGCGTGTTTAAAGTTGTGAATCATAATTTTTTTACAATAAAAGAATAACCAAATGACTCACAGGCTAATTGACACTTGTTCGGCGTCCTCTTTTTAAAATGCTGACATCAGGTGTCCACCACTCGGCTTAAATATTCCTTTAGTTCACACACACCATGTTTATTTTCACTGTTTCAAAAGCAGCTGATATCTTATTTTAACTCCCCGGCACTTGTTGTCTCGACACAATCGACTAGTGGTTTAATAGGTATTTCCCCATAAAGCAAAAGTCCAGGGGCATCAAGTCAGGCGACCTAGGAGGCTACTGGACAGGACCGCCGCGATCGATCCAGCGCTCCTTGTATTCGACTTCACGATGATCTCGAACGAACGCGGGGGCACCATCATGTTGATAATACACATTTTGTAAATAAACAAGTAAACTTGTTAAACATTTTTTTTCACTACACTCACAGAGAATCCAGGTAGATGACTAATTTTATTTATCTAAGCGCAACAATGGCCGCCCGGTCGACGCTGTACCTTCCAGCGCGGGCGACCGACGCGACGGTGACAAGTGAGACACATTGCGTCTCGCTCTTTCCCGCTGTTAATACGTATGCGAAAGAAAGATGATAGATATTTTGGTGGTCAATTGTGTGTTATTGTCTTGTACCGGCTGTTATGTTGTATTAATGTGTGCGTTCCTGTACGTGGAACCACTAAACAAATGCATTTAAAAAGAAGCCGTTCTACGTTGACTTAAGGTTTATTTTCGTATATTTCGCCTTTTCAAAGCAATGAGTGACTATAATTTACGTAATTTTAATTATTTTAGGATTAAAAACAAATGATATTAAAAATGTCAGAAATGGATTCAGTAGCTGATTCTGAACAAAGTACTTTCAAGATGTGCATTAAACTTGTTACATGTATATACTTTTTTTTGTAAATACATACATATTATACATAGAAACACCCACTCCAAGACAAACATCCCTGTTCATGCACACAAATGTTTGACTTGAGCGGGAATCGAACCATTCGAACCCGCGACCCAGGGCCGAGCCGCCCATATCGTCGCCCTCCCCGCTAACTGTCGTATCTCACAAACTGACGTATCTGCACTGACATTACCTACGTGTTCAGAGCTTTGTTTCGAATAAGTTCTCTATAATCCTCGTATCTGTGTCGTTTACCGTTTAGAAGATAATCACATATTTTGGTTTGCATAACTGCAAAAGGAGGGTATAAATATTCTCTCTACCTGTCGTATGGACATACTACAGTTAGTTAGATTTTTTTTTCACCACGATTGAAAATTCCTTATAGTATTGTTATGAGCTGGGGTTCGACGATAAATTATAGCTCACTATGCCACTTAAACTGAACTTTATTCACTAACACAATACACTAGATACACACACTTAATTTTCCAACACTAATAAAACACACTATTCACACCACTAGTACAACACTAAACACTTCCGAATTACTTTCTTCGCTTGATGTTGATCGCTTTCCGTATTCAATTGAACTGTGTCCGGTCCGTTCGCTCCCGCTCTATTTATACTGGCCGGATAACATCACTAGCGTATTCTAGATAATTCCACAAAACTGTCGAATAATCGCGAACAGTCCGATGCTCGATACAGCAATCGCCATCTAGTACAGAGTAGCTGAATTACCTTTAAACCACCGATACATTCAATCTCTTCTAGTACCCCCATTCACCGATAGATGGCGTAACACTGCCCCCCTCTTAAACGTGTTCGTCTCGAACATCGTTGGACCCATGGTAACGAGCCAACCGGTCCACATGAACTATCTTCGGTGCACCTCGCGACCCCTTCTGGATTCGATAGGTGACGTCGTTCATCCGGGTAATTATGCGATATGGCCCGTCCCATCTGGCTTGTAACTTAGGCGATTTGCCTTTGCTTCGTACTGGGTTATGAAGCCACACCAATGATCCCTCATCGAAGCCTTTGTTGTTTGCCTTCCGGTCGTAGCGAGTCTTCATCTTCTCAGACATCTGTTGTCCAGATTCCCTGATGTGCTCGTATACGTCGTTCATCCTGTTGCGTAGCTCGGTTGCGTAATCCGTTATATTGCGTGGAGATTCTGGTGGAATACCGGTGATAAGGTCTGCAGGTAAACGGAGTTCTCTACCGAAATTGGCAAAAGCTGGTGTTATTCCTGTAGTTTCGTGGACCGCACTGCGATATGACAGGAGAAATGGTTGGATGTGCTTGTCCCAATCTCTTTGTTCGCTCTCCACGACCTTCGCCAGGTACCTTTCCAGTGATTGGTTAAACCGTTCAACCATGCCATCTGATTGCGGATGATAAGCCGTGGTCCTGGTTTTATGCGCACCCATTACGCGACAAGTCTCCTTGAACACCTCAGATTCAAAGTTCCGGCCTTGATCGCTGTGGATTTCCAAGGGCACCCCGAATCGACAAAAGACTTCATGCACCAGCTTGTCGGCCACTGTGGTAGCTTCTTGATTTGGGATTGCAAACACTTCAGGCCACTTCGTGAAGTAATCCATCACAACCAAGAAGTATTTGTTTCCATCCTGGCTCTCGGGAAACGGCCCAGCGACATCCAAGGCTATGCGCTCCCATGGGGCTCCCACATTGTACACCTTTAATGCACATCTGCTTCGAGTATGTGGCCCCTTGACAGCCGCACAACTTGTGCATTTGCGGCACCAATCCTCGACGTCATCCCGACAGTGGAGCCAATAAAACCGCTCCCGGATCTTAGTAAGGGTCTTCTTAACTCCCATGTGACCTCCCGAAGCACCATTGTGATAGAGCTGCAAGACTTCCGGCACCTTAGTTTTGGGCACTACCATTTGCAAATGGCACTGGTTACCGCGAGCGTTTTCCCATTTGCGGCACAGAACTCCATCCTGGACTACCAAGCTTTCCCACTGTGCCCAATAACTCTTGGTGATAGGGCTCATTGCTGCGATATCACTCCATTTGGGCCTAGGAGCGCCTGATTTCTTCCATTCAAGAATCGGCTGTACATCCTTGTCATCTTGCTGAGCACTCTGCAAAGCTTCTTTCCAACCGTCGCTCAGATCCGTCTTCAACATTCTCACTAGCGCTGCCGGCTTCGCTTCCTGTCTTGCACAGTGTTTGCGTTGGTCGGGGTAAGGCCTACGTGTCAGAGCATCTGCGCTACGTGGCTCTTGCCGCCAGACAGGTACGTCAGGTGACCCTTTTGGTGGAGACAGGGTACCAACGTGCCGCTTACGCTTTGGGCAGCTCAAGCGGATATGGCCTCTTTCCCCGCAGTTGTAGCACCGTGGTGAAGAAAAAACCTCCCTGATGCGGTAAGTTCGATCCTCGTGACGCGCTGCTTCCACCTCCAGAGCGTAGGCTAAGGCTTCCTTCAGGGACTTGAAGTGCCCAAGTCTTACCGCTGCTCTAACTTCCAGGTCCCGGATCCCATCCGTAAACGCTTGTACGAGGTTCCCGTCAATGAGCGCAGGCGACGACTGGTATGCCTTCCTGACCAGCCTTTCCACCTCTAGAGCCCACTGCTGCAGAGTTTCTCCGGTGCGTTGTGTCCTGTCCTTCAGCTGAGCACGATACACATGTTCGAGGTGCGCGTCTCCGTACCTCGCCTCCAACGCCTCCAGAAGCTTCTCGTAGGTCACGTCTTGCCCGAGTGCCTCCAACACCGTCAATGCCTGATCACGAAGGCCCAAGGTTAGGGCGGTGAAGGCCTGTTCTTTGTCCCACCCATTCGCTCGCATTACGGCCTCAAACTGAACCTTGTATGCAACCCACGATGACGAGCCATCAAAGGGTGGAACCTTAAACCAACGAGGCGAGGGCGCCACAGCTGCAGGTGTAACGTCGTTGGTCTCAAGCCCACGCAATTGCTTCTCCAATCTGGCAATACGGGTCTCGAGCTGGTCGTGTACACGCTTCTCTATAAAGGCGACGCGAGTCTCAAGCTGGTCGTGTACGAGCTTCTCCACGTCGCTGATACGAGTCTCGTGCTGCTGGAGCTCCTCCTTTACCACCTTTAGGTCCTTCCCTACAGCGGCGCTGAGGTCTTTCATCACCACCAGCTGTTCCTCCAAACGGCGGGCCTGCTCCTCCTTGTCGCGCTGCAGCTGTTCCTCTAGGCGGCGCGCGTGCTCCTCTTGACGGCGAGCCTGCTCCTGTTGACGGCGGTCCTGCTCCTCTTGACGGCGGGCCTGCTTCTGTTGACGGCGGTCCTGCTCCTCTTGACGGCGGGCCTGCTCCTCCTTGTCGCGCTGTCGCTGTTCTTCCATGCGGCGCGCGTGCTCCTCTTGACGGCGGGCCTGCTCCTGCATGAACGCCATCAGAGCCGCGATGTCGGGCACCGCCATGGAGTGTGCGCTTGCAGGCTCCACTGCAGCCCCGGAGTCGCCTGATCCACCAGACGATGGAAAAGGAACGTCTCCGAAGCGTCTCTGGTCCAGGTCTTGCTGGCGCTGGTTCCTGGTACGCACATCTTCAGTTTCTTCCTTCGGCATAACCGGCATAATTTATCCCTTTCTTCTGACACCAATTTGTTACGAGCTGGGGTTCGACGATAAATTATAGCTCACTATGCCACTTAAACTGAACTTTATTCACTAACACAATACACTAGATACACACACTTAATTTTCCAACACTAATAAAACACACTATTCACACCACTAGTACAACACTAAACACTTCCGAATTACTTTCTTCGCTTGATGTTGATCGCTTTCCGTATTCAATTGAACTGTGTCCGGTCCGTTCGCTCCCGCTCTATTTATACTGGCCGGATAACATCACTAGCGTATTCTAGATATTTCCACAAAACTGTCGAATAATCGCGAACAGTCCGATGCTCGATACAGCAATCGCCATCTAGTACAGAGTAGCTGAATTACCTTTAAACCACCGATACATTCAATCTCTTCTAGTACCCCCATTCACCGATAGATGGCGTAACAGTATATGTACATAGGCCCTTGGCTAGAACTTTTTCTACGATGTTTATACATTTCATTTTTCACTTACGTCGTATAGAACAAAGTTTTTTTACGAATATGAAGCTTATTGCCATAGCATTAAGTGAAGTCACACTGCGGTATGCACGGGTGTGGGTGTGATTGTACCAGAAAAGGAAATTGGCCCTTTTTGTCACATCTTCAACTGTAAACGCAGTTGTTATCGTTTCACAGATGAGATTCGTGAAAATATGTTCCAAAGTTATTGGGATAAAGGAAATCTTCAGTCACAGCGTGACTTTATTGTAAGGCATGTGAAAAATGAACCTGTTAAACGTTGAACTGCTGGACAAGAATCTAGAAGGCAAGCCTCTCTTCAATATATTTTTCCTCTACACTCTACAGAATCAGTTTCTCCAAGTTTGCCAAAGGTTCTAGCACACTCTTTGGGAATAAGTTTTCGTACCGTTAACACTTGGAAAAGTTACAGTCACCGGCATTGTCGAAAAAGAAAAACGAGATGGGCGTAGAGAATCCTTAATTGAAAATGATTTCATAATTCGAAAAATGATTGAACATCATATTGAAAGATTTTCGAAGGTTGAATCTCATTACTGCAGGGAACTTATCGTTCCACCGCCCAAAAACAGATTTAAAAGGTTCTGAGGAAGCAAAATTAAAAATTTACGAAAAGTATACGAAGCATCAACAAGACAAGATTTTGTTTAGATCAGAAAAAAGTGAGTGTAAAACAGCATTACAGCAGAACCCAACCACAATACAATGTGATGATGAATGATGATGAATGAATGTGACATTTGACCTCCGACAAGTCATAAGCTTGCCTATTAGCAATGAAAATGCTGTTTTTTATAAACGTCGTCTTTCAGCGTACAATTTCACAATTTATGACATGACTTCTGGAGCCTGTTCATGTAATACTTGGCATGAAGGAGCAAGCAAAAGAGTGTCGCCAGAAATTTCGACTGCTCTATATGACTTTCTCAAGAAGAGTGATGCAAGAGGCATCAATATTATTTATCTGTTTGCTGATGGATGCAGTGGACAGAACAAAAATTCCATCGTGGCATCGGCCTTACTGTATGTCATAAACAATGCCACAAATATTCAGGAAATTACTGTACGGTTCTCCGTGCCATGTCATGGACAAAGCGAAGGAGACTCCGTACACAGCACCATCGGCCATGCTCTGAAAACAAGTGGGGACATTTTTGTACGGAGCCAATTACCTCCAATTTTTAGATTGGCACGGAGAAATAAACCGTACGTAGTGAATGTTCTCACATCCACTTACTTCCTGGATTTCAAAAAACTTTCAGCCGACCTAAGGTTGCTTTCTGTCCGTAAAGATGTTGAGGGCCGGTCGGGCTGCTAAACTGGACAGAAATGATGGAATTTTCTGTCAAGAAAACTGAACCCAAAAAGATTTTTTTAAGAGTAGCCACGCTGAAGAGATTCCACGTTCTCTTTCTCTTAGGAGACAGGTCTCTGAATTCGTAAGAGAAGAAATCGGACTTCTTAATCCGACATCGCCCAAAATTTCGATGGAAAAATATAATGACTTGTTGTCTCTAAAAACAGGAGACAGGTACCCCAGTCATTAAGTTGCCGGAGCATGTGGCATTTTATACATCACTTTTTCACTAATTACTGTTGATATTACTAGCTGGTTGTTTTTGGAATTTAGCTCTTACGTTAATATTAAGACGTTGTTAACCTATAACATAATAGGAACTATAAATCAAGTAAATTATGTTCAGTAAATAAGACTGTTAAGTGATGCTTGAATCCTAGGTAAAACAAGTCCATTTAAAGACTAATATTTTTGCAAAAACTGTGATTGTGATATTGAAGTAAGTAACTACAGATTATAAGACCTATAGTGCTTAGAAACAAAATGTATTTATACTGATTATTAAGTGCAATATTAGATGTTAGCACAAGTATAGGCTTGAAGTATTAAATAAATACAATTTATTTGAAATAAGGTTAAGTTTCAATTCATGTCATTAAGAGTATAAAGTGTTAAACATTTTAGCTAAACTGCCAAAAATGTTAAAACATATTTTTTTTGCAATTTTTAATCAGAACGACATTAGTTTTAATAAATTTATATGACATTAATGGACTTTTATTAATATTTTATACCAAATAACCACGTCGTAGAAGTAGGCGATAGCCCAGTGGTGTACGTAACGGACTGGCGAGACGATGGTCTCGGGTTCGATCCCCAGGTACCCCGGGCACACACCTCTGACTTTTCGAAGTTATGTGTGTGTTAGAAATGTTAATAATTATCGCTCGCTTAATAATGTGCCCGGAAGATGGCAATAGGCTCGCCCCCTATTACATTGGGACCGAAACATAACTGGCGAAAAGTGGGTGTGTAATACACCTCTGCCTACCTCTTCGGGGATAAAAGGCGTGAAGTTATGTTATGTTGTTATGTTTAACCACGTCGTAACAATCACAAGTTGTAAAACAAAGTTCTCACAGAGAGACGTATCTGCTTCAAATGAATATAAATAAATAAATAGGTACCTTAGGGCTTTAAAGTTACTACTTTCTTAAAAAATAAGCCAAAAAGAATATAAAAAACTTATTAATTCATTGATAAAACGACAACCAACGCAACTATAATAAGATGACTGTAACGCTCGACCGAAAAACGGTTGCCCTGGAAAAAATGACAATTGCTAGTTAGGACAGTTAGCAGGGAGGGTGACGATATGTGCAATGTGCGCGGTGCACACAGGCGCCAGTGTAAAAGGGGCGCGGGCACCGCGCGCCGGGTAAAATGCCTTAATTATTAAAATTACTTTCGAAAAAGGCTGACAAAAAGGCGCTTCATAGATTTCGCAATCGGCATAATAGCGTCGGAAAAATTAATGCACTTTTTTAGGTGACTGTACAGACCGATTCGGGAGCGGCAGCAACGGCCACACCGTTGGCAAAACAAGCCCTGAGTTAATTGGAGTTGCGGTTGTGCGTCATTTGGCGTGTTGTGGTGCCCCTAGGCATGTTTCTTAGCTAGGATTCCAAGAAAATTTCTGTTGTGTGTTTTGAGGCCGTCTGATGTGATTTATATTGTTATGCAATGTACAAAATTCATAAAATATCTTAAAGTAACATAAGGTTATGGTGGAATTCAAAAAATTTTAACTGACCTGGCAAATGTAACTGTGGCACTGCCAAAGAACATAAGCGATTATTACGGTTTCTGTGTTGATCACTAAAATGTATATCACATATCCTTTTAGTTTTGTAATAGTCATAGTCAAATGCTGTTTCCAATTTGCCTCCAAAAAGATTGACCCAGCTTTGAAATTGCTCAGGAAATTTCCTAGCATTTGGGAACCGATGCATTGGAACATCTGAAAGCATACACCAGCTATTAAATTAATTTGTCCGGGATCTAGCAAAATAAATAAGTAAATACATTACAATTACATGACAGTACGAGGACAAGGTGGGTGTGATCTCAGTAATGACATACTGACTAGTCATAGTATGTACCTATGTATTAAGCTAAATAAAATCTGATACAGATTCGTCTGGCCAGCGGAAGACCTAGATTCGTATACCTGTATCAGGATCTATAACAATTAAATAGATCTAAGCCTCCCGTTTGGAGAAGTGTCAGTAACGGGCTATTGATTACGAAAATACTATTATGTACTTACCACGGGGCTCACAACCAAAAGCACAGCGCCTCGGCATTTTATACAAGAAAATTTGTGTCTCTATCACAATATATTTAACACTCTTTAGAGCAGAACACGTTTCGAAGTGAACTCGACGCAATCACTGGCGGTTTTCACAATCGAATCGAAAATATACAATATGCAACTACAGAACTACAAACATGCGCGTGCACATGAAGAAGCCGGTAGCCTTAAACATTATTTTATTACTGTAATCAAATCAAATGTGATGTTTTGGTTTGTCTTTGTTAAATGTCATTTTGATATACCACTGATACCACAGATAACACAGAACTCTCGACTGTGTCACTGTCATGCATAGGGTAGAGAGCATAGGATAGAGTGGCAGATAACATCTTATTAGGTAACAGTTTTCTGTCATGTATACATGCATTTATGGTAATGAGATAATTGGCAGCATCGAGCGAGATATTGCAACCCAGCTTGTTTTTGAGATGTCATTTTCGGAGTTTACTTTTTTCGAATGTTGGTGGCGTAAAACTTAGTGCTCCGGAACTTTTACGAAAACAAACGGGAAAGGCATTGCCTACTTAAGTACTTTTTTGATATTATGTTAGAATAATGTTCTTTATCTAAATAAAAGCTGATTTACTGTGCTACAAGCTACCTGTTATCTGTATAATCTATGCTACCTGTAGTTCGCAATTGGTGTTGGCAAATTCAACAAACCCAAACACAACGTCCGTGATGGTGACTTTGACATGTTTTGTTGGAGGTTAGGGCTGCCACGAAATTCCTTATTGAATATTTTAATTAAACTGACGTTGTAAGTACCTACTTTGCCACTTTTTCAGGTGTCAAAAAGTTTGATTCGCTTTAAAAAATTATTATATGAAAACGAAATGAGTAACGTACACCTAGACGTAGTAAATTTCACGAAAATTTATATTAATGCCAAATATCTATTTCATCTTTGTAAATTAAAATATTTTAAGCATAAAAACAAATATTATTTGTTTTTACGCTTAAAATATTTTAATTTTGATTACTAATAAACTGATATAAATAATAGTTACAGATAGCACGCCATTGCGTAATGTTGATGTTGTGCATGTACTGTTAGAGAGAGATGCAGGGGGCCTTTAACTGTTGCGTTCTCTTTTAGTGTCATGCGGATTTGCTCACGCACGCGGGATTGGCCCGCCTGCGTAAACCCCGCAAATGTCATTTTCATACAAGTATTTATTGTAATGCGTGGAATACGCACGCGGGACGCGTGACCCGCGTGCAGGCGGGCCAATCCTGCGTGCGTGAGCAAATCCGCATGACACTAAAAACGCCCTCTCTCCCACCGGCGGACACGAATTGGCCCCACTCTGCCACTCTATTCTTATATCTCAATGCTGTCATGCATAGACTCATAGAGATACAGAGAGGTTGCTGGACTAAGGTTAGGTATATTTCTTTGTAGAATGCAGAGATATAAAATATAGAGTGGCAGAGAGGGGCCAATGAGATGAGTGCCCGTCGGTGCGAGAGAAACGCTACAGTTATAGGTATCATATCAGCAGTGGCGTAGCTAAGGGGGGGCGGTAGGGGCGGTCCGCCCCGGGTGACACCATTTTGGGGTGACATCCGGGCACATTACACAGATGTGTAATTTTACAGATGGATATAGAAAAAAATGCGTTACTGGCTGACTGACGGACAACGCACAGCCAAACTATTTGGGACAAGAAACTGAAATTTTGCACGTCCCTCGAGGACCGTAGGGGTGCACTAAGAACGAATTTCAAGAAATTCTCACGGGATCGGGGAGAAATGGTTAAGTTAAAATAAAATGGCTGGGCATAGCTGTAGTAGCCTCTAGTATCTAGTAAATATAAGCCTTCGTCCCGTCCGCTTTTTACTTAGACCTTAACGTTCCTCAGGAATCACACTAATTACACTGCACAACAGATTTTCGTTGCATGGAATGTTTCTTTATGGATTTAACTGCATTTTCTACTCTGATTCCAATTATGTACTCAGATCTTTGCCAGCAGCTCTACTTTTAAGATACGAAGGGTAGCTATTTTTGAAACAAAATCATGAATTCCCGTCATATAAACATTTATTTAACTTATTAAAAATGGGATATTTTTAACAGTGCGTCAAAAATCTTAAGCAACACACTGACAGCGTAAGGCTAAAAAACTGTATTCTTTCACTAAAATACTTATTGCACACTAAAACAATAATCGAACACTAAAATACTAATTACACACCAAATATGTTTAATTGATTTTGGGAACGATCTTTACAGCTTGTGTCACTTTCCTCCATTCGTTGAACAATTTCGTGCGGACATACCCGAGATGTACTTGGTTGGGGTTCTAATGTATCAGTTGAGGGCAGGACAGGTCTTAGTAACTGACAGCACAGTAGGATAAACCCATTTGGACTGATTTTGGGAGTCAATTCCTTAGTTATGTTTACAACGCAGAAATAACAATCGTCGTAGTTCCACGGTTCACGCCAAGTCATAGGACTAATGAAGTTCAAGAGACCCCTCTTGTTATTTTTCCATAACCGTAAAGATTCCACACACGTTTTACACACTATATTCGGTATCCAGGACTTGTTGTTTGTTTCCCATGGACGTTCAAAATACTCCATGCAGGCATTTTTTACGAAGTCTGACACATTTACACAGATTTTTTTAATGTTTAATTGATACAAATGTAAAAAAGTCTATTTGGATTGTTTACACAAATCCTTCTAGACGAAACCATTGCAAAAAGGAAACAAAACCTAGTAAGACGTTGATGATGGCGACTTCAACACTCAAACGGAGGGATTACATTCTAAGGGGGTACCTGTATCTCCTAAACTAGAGCTGCTAGAAAAATTAAAATAGGCGAGCCCAAATTAGTAAACAACAGGTAAAAAATCTCAAACAAAAAAAAAATGTAAAATTTTGTAGCATTGTGATTTATTGGTGAAAAGCTGTGGTGAAAAGCGTACAATAATTCGTTTTGTTATTTTTGAGTTTATCGGGTTCATACAGACAGAACGAAAAGGGGACTTCATTTCATTATAATAAGTGTAGACCGTATCAGAGCCGCGCCGATTCAAGACGGCGGCGCGCGGCGGCGGCGGCGCGCGGCGCCTGCGCGCGAAACCTATCAAAATCGAACGACAATATATATATTGTCGTTCTATTTTGACATTATCTATACATTCTCGTGTCATGGTGTTAGTTAAAATACTCCTCCGAAACGGCTGGACCGATTTGTATGAAATTTTGTATGTATATTCGGTAGGCCTGAGAATCGGTTGTAATCTATTTTTCATACTTCCAAGTCATAAGGGTGGCCAGCCTAACAAATCTTTTTTTTTTATTAAGTATTTGATTTTTTTTTATATTTTTATTTTTTTATGATATGGCAGGATAAGATACATACAACACTTAATTTTCACCCCTTTATCACCAACTTCTTTATTTTTTATAGCCATATTAGTAATTTCATCTTATCACTAGATCGGACTGATCTATGATCTTGGCACGGTAATATAATCTAACAGTATTGTAACTCGGCCGTCTTCGTGAGGCATATACCTACAGACGTGCCGTACGCTAACCAGCGGTAGGGAATGGTAGGGATGCCCGCCTCAAGTATTTCAATTACATCTACCTACTTGACGTTTTTTTCTGGTTTTGTGATTGTTCATATTAAGTACCTACTTATATTTTTATTCAAACAAATGAAAATCGAATGAATGAAATAGTAAACTGCAGTCGCCGAAGGTTACAGAACATAAATTTTTACTTCAACACCTACCTTCTGAGCCAAAATGCAAGTACCTAAGTACCTACGTCCTTAATAACCACGGAAGAGAAAATACACTGGAAATGGTATGTAGGCGTGGCACGCGTGTCACAATTAAGCGTTGTAAAGCTGCGCGTCCACCGCATCGGAATCGGAGCGTACGGAGCGGACGGAGCGTCGTCATTTTTAAAATGCCGATGGGGTGCGTCCACTGCATTCGGATTCAGCATCGGCAATTTAGGTATTTTTAAAGCAGGAGGATAGTGACGAGGATATTGTTGTAGATTAATTTTCGGAGAATATTATACATTTGATGAATATCATAAATAATGAATATCATAGATTTTTGGGTACATTCATATGACTCTACTAAAGTAATTAAAACATCGTCGTTCATCGTGAATAAGTATTTTTGCCTACAGTTTAATGCCGCAAACACGTCAGAACTTGAAACGCTCGGAATCCGAATGATGCGTTCACTGCGGATGACGTCATCAGCACAAATACCGGTCTCTGGCGCAGAAATGCCGATCCAGTGCACGCAGTTTCATAGAAATTAATACAAAGCAACAAATCCTTCCGCTCCGTACGCTCCGATTCCGATCCGGTGGACGCACAGCTTTACGCTTAACTGGCCCCAGTCACGTTCTTACATCGCGTCGAGTTGCTCGTTTCTTGACACATTCACATTTCTCTAGCTATGCCGTTTTGTGCCGTTTTGGAGTGCAAAAAATGATAGTAGGAGAAAAAGCCTTAAAAATGGAGGTGTTTCGTACCATCAGTAAGTACAATTTTCATTGTTTTCAATAAAAGTCTTAATTTGTTTCAATTAACTAATATTTAATAGAACGATTAGTAAAAATGAATCTTATACAACGAAGATAAAGTTTATTTTGGATTGATTCTATTCAATAGAACATTCTCGAAAATTCCGCGCTACTCATTTAGTGATGTAGCCAAGTCGCATATTAAATTTATCGAATGATATCGAAACACGGAAATAAATAATTTACGAAATGTTTATTTTAATTAATTGTTTATTTGGGTGGGTGTTTCTATGTATAATATTATATTTATGTAGGTACGTATAAAATATAGTATAATAATATATGTATGTTTGTCCATTGTCTAGTACCCATAGTACATAATATTATACTCTGCTTAGATGGTGTTTTGTGTATGTAGTAGCATATGTTATTATTATATATTATTATTTAGTATTACATTACAATCCAAGTATAAGGTCGGCTTTATTAATTCACGTAATTTATTTTAAGAGGTGTATTAGATTGAATCTAATAGATACTTTGTTGCAAAAATATTATCAATATTTCGAATAGCAACGTAATTATTATAATTTATCAATTTAGTCAAGATCACTTAGCTAACAATACCCCAACTGCCAGACAACTTACATCTGCCTATAAAAAAATATTAATCCATGTGCAATTAAAAGATACTAAGAGGCAACTGTATTGCGTTAGAAGAAATATCAATATTAATCTGTTCATCAGCTGTTGAAAGGATAAATAGAAGTAGTATATTTCAAAATTTGTCAGAATACGAAGTAGGAGGGCAATTCAGAAATTGAGGAACTACGAGGGCACTTTTTTGATTTTAGTAATCAAGCAATAGGCCATATTGCTGGTAACATTGCCCGGATATTAATAAAAAAAATAACTGTGATGTCTGTGCTGATGCATTAGTGACACATTATTTTCAACCGTCCACAAATTCATTATTGCAAAAGTTCAAGGTGGTTTGTTGTATCCTTCGCCAGATGTCGTAAAAATATGCCAAACAGCGGAAACATTTAAAAAAACGTTGGTATAATAGTTTTTCGTAAAGAAGTGGCGATAACACAAATAATGCGACAGTTCATAGGAACCCTTTTATTTAACGACATTGCCTCCCATCAAATTATCGAATTTCCTGCGGCCAATCACGTTACCGATTTGATGAAGGCAATAGTTGAAAAGTTGTAACTGTCCGCATACACCATTTATTAAAATTAAAAATAAGACTTTCCAGACGCCAATTCCTTAACAAATATATTTTTTAATATTTATTGCACTTTTATTTAATTTTATAACTACTTGTCTGTCGGTCTTTGTGTCTTTATGATTGTTTAAAATGTACAACTGTTTGTGTGCCAAATAAAAAATATACTTCCGACAAGTCTTATTTTTTGCACATTATATTGAACAAAATATCGCATCATCTATCGATATCGATAAAGTAATCCAATGTGCTACGTGGTACGGCCCTAACCGAGTAGAAACAGAAACCGACCGATCACGCAAATGTCCACCATATGCCTTATGCAATTAAGATTATGATTGCTACAACTGAGAATACCGCCATCTATGGTTGAGTAGCGGAATTGACTCGTAAATCGAATCTAGTATGACATGAGTATGACTATAGATCGTAAATACGTTCTACCGCTAAAGCAAAATAAATCTTATTTGTAGGTAATCAGGGTTTAATTCCAAATCTGTGAAGTAGGCTAGTTTTGAATAAATTTAAACTACGAATCAAACGCATTGTTTCTTTGTAGTGCAATATATGATTATCGGTTTACTTGTGTGAGTTTGGCGACAGCGGTTCCTACAGTAATTTGGGTGCATACCATTTCTATTGTTTTTTATGTTCTGAGTTAATAACTGACGAGTATAATTATAAATTTTTCATTTCGTAAATTAACGTCCATATTACTATCAGCACAGAGCAACTTGAAATAACAGTTATTTGGTTACCCATCCGATGTCCAACCGCTTTGAACGTTACTTAACGTCAACCATCTAATTGCGTATGCGCTACTTACAGTAATATCTATTCATTGCCAACTTGTTCGATAACAGTACATACCATCTACCTTATCATTATAATTTCATAACGATATTACCTTTAATTCCAAAAGCCTATAACTCACCCCGAGCTTTAAAAATAAGCGAAAAAATATGTACTTAGTTAAGTAAGTACCCTAAGAAATTACCTATTGGTTATGTAATAAGCAGATTCCTATTGGCTTTCATTTTGAAAATTACCCTGTAAGTAAGTAGGTAGTACTAATCATAGACAACAATGAAATACTTAATACATTGTCCATAACGCAGGTAAAAAGTGTGGATTGTCCTGCTAGTATACATTATAACCGCAATATGTTTTAAAAATAATAAACAATAATAATAGATTAAGCTTATCCGACTTTATCACGCTAAAGTTAATTACCGTGTCAGAAGGTAGGTGTGAAAAGCGTAGTCATCATTTAAAAAAAGGTAGGTAATAGTATAATACTAGAACTAGCAGGAACCTTCGTAATTTCATGGGGTCTCATTCCTTAGAACGTTTTCCGTCATTCTTAACTCTCTCAACAGATGGCTTTACTAGTATCGATTGTTATTGATGATTTCATGCATAAATGATAAATAAGAAAATAAAGTTCTAAAATATGATATTTATTAATAAAAAAATCCCTTTATTACGATTAAATAAAAAATGAAACATTTAATTGAATATGAATATTTTTGAAAAATATGATGTGCACTTCGTTGCTCTGGTGGCCAAAATACGTACTAGCTTGTAGTAAAACGTTACAATGAGTTAACTTTCACTCGACATTCATAGATGGCGCTTTTACGTATGTATATATTTATTTTTATTTAATTTGGTATTAATCTGTAGATGGTAAAATAAATAAATATTTATTAAATAAACATCAAATATTTGAAAAAGTAAGATATTATGTTAACCAATGAACGGCCATGAGCATTTATTTTAAAAAGTACCTGTATAGGTACCTAGTCGAGCGATTGCGTTTTATTTTTACGTTTAAGTACGTAAAAGTAGTGTACTTTAAATTTTATACATAATAAAAACTTACTGTGTTTGTAGTAGTATTATATAATAAATTTTCATAAATTATGTTAATCAATATGCGTCTTACATTTACCTACCTATAGTCTGTTCAAGATACGAAAAAATAAAATGTAAACAAACCATATAATGGTTCTTTTAATGTCGCCTTCGCAACAAAAGTAGATTTAAGTTAAATTCTCCAAGCGAAAGATGCAGTTAGTTTTACAAAAATACGCCTAACCCTTCAATTCATAAATGATACTGTATATTTTTTACCTTTTATTTTTTTCGTAGGTATCTTGAACAGACAATAGCAACTAATAAACAGTTGATGTTGAGTATGTTGTAAATCAAGCTAATGAAAAAAACAAAACGCATTTTTAAACTTTGATGGCCGACTTCTCTAGAAGTCTAGAACTCATTCGCTTGGTTCCTGATAGGTATAGTATTAAATTTATCTATGCCGATAGTCATGACTTCATGAGTCGCACAATTGCAAAATCGCGTACCAAGTACACCAAGTGCGTCTCTATAAAAATACCAGGGTCGAAAACCAGGTATCAATATACTTGCAAGTTTTTGGGCACTCGAGTATAGAAAACTTCGTGTGACGCCCTGGTAATGCAAGTTTGTATTGAAAAATAAACCTTATCTTAATATAAGTAAGGATATTTATCGCAAAATTTGGTAATGGACTTTTCTAAATACTTTCATGGAAATTTATTCCTTACTACCATATATTTAAGGAACTTTGTCGCGCAAAACCATGCAATTTTTATATTCCTGAGTACTCAAAATACTTTCAAGTATTTTAGTGTTTTGTGCGATAAAGTTCCGTAAATGTATGGCAGTAAGGAATATTATTTCATAAAAGTATCTGTCGGGTAAATACGCCATACGTCGGCCCCTTCCCAAACTTCGGCCGTCTGCACATTTTCGGCTTGCGTTCATTTAAAACGTATTGAAGTTACAAATTTGCCACTCGAATTACAATCTTAGTTCATAATCTATATGTACAACCGTTACTTTCCGGTTTAAAGTACCTTACTTGCTGTGAATACCCACACTTCGGGGATTGATATTAGAACGGTCAGACATTCCTTTTTTATTGTTTTAAGCATTATTATTAGTAATTAGTGATTTTTATTATATTTTGAGATAGATTTTTCAATGTTTAACGTATTGTTTTAAGGGAAAATAGGAGGCCGCCAATAAAATACCAATTTTGAATTAAAACCGGATTCTCGGCCGTGGCCGACTAAAAGTAAATGCAGTCTGTTTTATAATTTCCAATTGTACTAATTCCATTGCCTTAATAAGAGAATTTGCAACGCATATAGGCAAATAAATCTATTTTACGTTTAATCGCCAAATACCGGCCGGGGTGATATTAGTTGAATCTCGAGAAATAATGTACACAAAATAGAGGCTGGCTTTAGAAACATTAAAGATCGTAATGTCGACCAGCCTCGAATTCGAGCCCAACTATACAGGCTGATTACTTTTCTTATTTTCTCAAAATTAAATATTTATTATACGTTTATTTATTTATAATATAAAGAGTTAAGTTTAAATGTAGGAGTTGATATTATTGAAAACATTTATATTAGCTTATTATGCTATGGAAATATAAGATATAAATTGCTCTTTGGAACTTGCTACCTTAACCCATGTTAATTACGTAGCTTAAAAATATAAATATATTCAATAATGATACTCTGGGCCAAAAATGGTATGAATTATTTTTGAAAAGATATCCAGAACTAATTATAATTATTTTGATGTTTACTTTGTTATAAATTGTAATACTTACCTAACGTTATTTAAGTGCAAATAAAAAAATACTTTACCTACTATTAAACAAATACGATTAATAACGTATATTTAGTGAGACTCCTGCCAAAATAAATCATATTAATAATATTTATCCGTCTTAATTTAAAACATCCTATACCCGGCCGATATTTGGGAAAAACGCGACCGACCATGGCCCGTGAATGGCCGACTTTAGGGATTTTTTGTTCTCGACGCATATAAACCTTAGTACTTTTTCCTTGTAGTAGAAATGTCAACCTTATGCCCATAAACATGAAATAGATTTATCAAACTATCCAAAACCGCATCGGAAGCTATCCTTTCGTTGCAAATTGATGGTGCCAGACCGATTCCAAAACAGAAAAACCGTAAGGATGCCGACATTTCGCGTATTTACCCTACTACGTTACGGTCGGGAGTCGGTAATACGCGAAACGTGTTCGCGTACGTTCAAGTAAAAAATACTTTGAAAGTGTTGCAAATATTTTAGTGTTTTGCACGACAAAGTTCCGTAAATGTATGGCGGTAAGGAATAATATCCCATGAAAGTAAAAGTACTCCGTTACGATCGTGGATCGGCAAAACGCGAGACGCGATCGCGTACGTTTAATTCAAGTAAGAAATACTTTGAAAGTGTTGCAAGTATTTAAAAAAAATCGTTACAATCAGCTTCAAAATTACGAATCCTACAAAATAAATGATTTTATAATAGTTAAATTTAGTTTTTTATCTAATTCTGTTTATCCACTTTAATGGAGGAATAAAAAACGACCTAATTTATCAATTTAAAAATATTAATTTGCCAACATATGGATTTGAGTTAATTATCTAAATAACTAACTTGCACGTTTGCATAACTTGCTTGTAAGGCCGAATTAATAAACCAATTGTAATGACTAGCTTTTGCGCGCGACTTCGTTCCCGTGAAAGTTGAAGAGAAAAAATTCCAACGTTTTTGCAAGATTTTTTGTTAGTTGACGAGGTATCATGGTTTCATAAATAAAAAAATAAAATGAACTGTTGTTTCACTTCTACATTTTAATAGTTACCTACCTATTCCCCTTTTGCAATCTCGACGTTCGCTTCGCCAGGAGTTCGCCATTTAGGTTACATTAATTTCGCCTGAATACCAATTTAATTAAGAATCAGAATCAGAATCAGAACTTTATTTGTTAAACATAGGTCATATAAATATACAGATAGTAAGTAGTCTTAGAATTAGAGAGCGCTATGTTTTGTCATCAGGACATACAAATATTGGTAATGGTTAAAATTTAAATATCACAATAGATTGTTAATATCCATTTAAAATAGAAGTTAAAAATAATTAAATGTCAAAAATAAATTAATAATAGTATACTTAAAATTTAAAAATAATATAAAATATGTCAATTTATACATTCAATACTATTCAAATCCAATTATAATTCTAAATACATTACTACATTAGAAGTTAGTTTAGTTCATCTTTGAGAAAATCTTCAATTGTATAATAGCACTTATCTATTAGAAGTTTCTTTAAAAAGCTTTTAAGTTGTAATATTGGCAAATTTTTCAAAGAGTCTGGTATTTTATTAAATATTCTGGGTGCCAAACCAAAGAAACTCTTCTGCATTAAAGCAGTTTTACACTTAATCTGGCATAATTTATTTACATATTGAGCTCGTATCGGGGCTTTTCGAACAGCAGATAACTTTGGAAATAAATGCATATTACTTTTTACGAACAGTGCTGTTTCAAGTATATACAACGATGGTAATGTCAATAATTTTAAGGATTTAAAATATGTTACACAACTGTCGGTTGATTTTAAACCACACATGAATAAGAATATAAGAATATAATAATACAAATAAAGAATAACAATTTTCACGAAGCAGAACTCAAAGGAAAGCACCACCTAGTATAGTAAAGTACCTATTATATTATCTGTAGCATGCACCACAGACCCTGGGACCACCGACCATCAGACCAAGGCAACCTCACAAGGTCATAGGTTTTGTCAAGTCTATTCAAACTAGCCCAAACACTACTAGTTTCTCATGTGTAGTTTAGGAGTTTCAGTGACCACCTGCCGGCTTCATCATCAGACCGAGGCAACCTTACAAGGTCCATAGATTTTGTCAAATCTATTCAAACGAGCCCAAACACTAATAGTTTATCATGTGTAGTTTAGGAGTTTCTGTGACCACCTTCCGGCTTCATCATCAGACCAAGGCAACCTCACAAGGTCATAGGTTTTGTCAAGTCTTGTCAAACGAGCCCAAACACGACTAGTTTATCATGTTTAGTTTAGGAGTTCCTGTGACCACCTTCCGGCTTCATCATCAGACCAAGGCAACCTCGCAAGGTCATAGGTTTTGTCAAGTCTATTCAAACGAGCCCAAACACTACTAGTTTATCATGTGTAGTTTAGGAGTTCCTGTGACTACCTTCCGGTTTCATCATCAGACCAAGGCAACCTCACAAGGTCATAGGTTTTGTCAAGTCTATTCAAACGAGCCCAAACACTACTAGTTTATCACGTGTAGTTTAGGAGTTCCTGTGACCATCTTCCGACTTCATCATCAGACCAAGGCAACCTCAGAAGGTCATAGGTTTTGTCAAGTCTTATCAAACGAGCCCAAACACGACTAGTTTATCATGTGTAGTTTAAGAGTTCCTGTGACCTCCTTCCGGCTTCATCATCAGACCAAGGCAACCTCACAAGGTCATAGGTTTTGTCAAGTTCATTCAAACGAGCCCAAACACTACTAGTTTATCATGTGTAGTTTAGGAGTTCCTGTGACCACCTTCCGGCTTCATCATCAGACCAAGGCAACCTCACAAGGTCATAGGTTTTGTCAAGTCTTGTCAAACGAGCCCAAACACGACTAGTTTATCATGTTTAGTTTAGGAGTTCCTGTGACCACCTTCCGGCTTCATCATCAGACCAAGGCAACCTCGCAAGGTCATAGGTTTTGTCAAGTCTATTCAAACGAGCCCAAACACTACTAGTTTATCATGTGTAGTTTAGGAGTTCCTGTGACTACCTTCCGGTTTCATCATCAGACCAAGGCAACCTCACAAGGTCATAGGTTTTGTCAAGTCTATTCAAACGAGCCCAAACACTACTAGTTTATCACGTGTAGTTTAGGAGTTCCTGTGACCATCTTCCGACTTCATCATCAGACCAAGGCAACCTCAGAAGGTCATAGGTTTTGTCAAGTCAATTCAAACGAGCCCAAACACGAGTAGTTTATCATAATATGTAGTTTAGAAGTTCCTGTAACCATCTTCCCGGCTTCATCATCAGACCAAGGTGCATTCACAAGGTCATTCATCACTGCACCATTTCAATGTTACCGTAACATAGCCACCAAACTTACGTAAGTATGTCAAATATCAGCTTTATGGAACAGTGTACAAAGTGCATTCCAAATTTTGAACGGAAAGACACGAAGTCATAAAACTATCGCTAGATGTTTTAACGCCACCGGTACATACGTAAAATAGGTACCTACTAGATCGGTTGATCGTGTTATAACCTTGAAATGAGGCACACTTGGGTGACAAGGTGAAATATCATAATATTTCTACATTTTAAACAGAATGCTTTTTTATTATAGCGCCATCTCTTCTTTTTAATTTAAAATAACATTGCTTACAAAATGAGACGTAAGATGTCGCTACCATCGACTCCCATTTTTTCGTCGCTAGCGCCATCTGTTGTATTATTTACGGTATTAACAAGTACTTATAAAAATAAAGGTCTAATATTAAGGATCTAACGTGGCCAATTTTTATGGACGACTTGCGGCATCTGTACTGTCAAGTATTATATTTATCTATGGTAATTTGTAACAAAAAAACATTATATAGGTACATAGTCTTATCTTACGGAGTTTACAGGTAATTAAAAAAAATATAGTTGGGTGAGTTATCGAAGAATTTAAACAACCAAAAACTGCACAATATAATCTATACATCTTCGCCATAATAATTATTTGAATAACAAAACACTGGTACAAAAATCGTCACCGTCTGTTCGTCACTGCGAGCTGCGGCACGATCGCGGCTGTGCGTACTTTAGGCACAGTCTATTAGACTGGTACCCATTGGGTACCGGCGAGGAGGCGCGTAGGTATAACTCGAGTTTCGTGCGTTTGTATTGAGTTACAATACTGTTAGATATTATTACCGTGCTCTTGGCCACGCCACGCGCATACCGGAGTCAAAAAAATCGTTTCTCAGTGTTAGTTACAATACTCCTCCGAAACGGCTGGACCGAGTTTTCTGAAATTTTAAACGTATATTCTTTATGTCTGAGAATCGGCCGCAGTTTAGTTTTTAAACCCCAAAGTACGGTAGGACGGCCCAACCCAAACATATATTTTTGAAGTTACTGTTATACTTCTTTGAAAAGGCGCGTTATGAAAGAATGATGAGAGTCACATTTTACGATGCGCATGTGTGACTCCAGAATAGACTAGGTTGCAATAAAGTCAAAGACTTTCATAGTCCAAAAATTCTATAAGCACAGGGGATGATTATACTCTTCTGTCTCATGTATAATCTGCCGTAATGTGAATGTCATCTTTGGTGCCACCTCAACCTCGAGAGCCGGACTATTTGGAGGTCTAAAACTCGTCAAGCGAGACGCGTAACGGATGGTGGTAACTGATGACATCGGAAAATAACTTAAATACGTTGCTCAAGTGAGTGACGTGTCGATAGCACTTAAAAAGGGTTTTGTCTGCCACTCCACGAGAAGAGGCTAGATTTAAATATACATTGGAGCTGCACATTGTTACGACTTCTACAGGGGATTTTCCATGTTTAAGCTCTTTGCTGACATCTGGGACGAGTTACAACTCGTCCCTGAAGTTCCCTTAAGGTAGTTTGGGAATCCTCCGAGTAGAGATGAGGACAGCACGCTGCCGACATGTAGAGATCACTATAAATGCTCTGAACTTCAAGAATTTTGGACCTAGAAGTGACGAATTTCCATCAGATGTGGTCAACTTCTCCTACCAAATCCGTCCGATCCCACTACAATTGGTGGATATGCACTCCCACTTTGGCGTTGTAGTTCTCCATGACAACATTGAAGTGGGCCTTTTCGGTGTTATGTAAGACTCTAGAAATGTCAAAATACATTTCCCCCACTTCATCATTCGAGTATATCAAAGTATACTACTATATACTTTAACAATTTTCAAGTTCATTCTCTTGCCGACACACTGGAAACTGCTATATAATGCCAGAGAAGACTTTATATACCAAGAATCCGCCTTGGGATAGCTGGTGTCCCTCTGTACATAGGACGGCTAGAATCTAGGGTAATGGTATTCTACGCCTCGCTGCGAACTTAACATAATCCCAAAATATGTCAGGGGTAGCTTTCGCACCAGTGACGTTGCTGCCCGTTACCGATATTTGGCATATTAGGGTGAACCTTACACCCACATTTTCAAATGTTTTTGTTTTGTTCACACTTCACCGGAGGAAGCCAAAACAACAAGTATTAACTTTCTCACTAGCAAAAATTAAAAAAAATTGTGACCCGATGTGATGTGACACACGTTGTGTATGGGTATACACAACGTGTGTCACATCACATCGGGTTGGATTAAATCTGCCTAAAAAGGATTTAGAATGATGATGAATTAAACTATGTTACTTTCCTTTAACAATTGGGCATCTTTTTTTATTAGTCGTGATTGCTAATCGCAAGCGGATTCTTTCTACTTAATTAGGAAATAAGGTACTATATAAAGCTGAGTAATATTTTCAGTCAACAGTTTAATAGGTACCTACCTAAAAAATATTGTCGAAACAGTAAAACAAAAAAGGTGCTTCAGAGATTTCGTTCACAGGCACTGTGTAGGGTCGGCTCGATCCTGGATCGCTAGCTTGATCCTGGTTATCGTAGGATTTATGAAGATAATCATTCAAAAAGCCATGGGAGGACTCAGATGCTCTGGAGAGGGCAATAAGCCGCAATACACCTGCGATGGGGTGACACCACTAAAATCCGCCCCGGTGCCACCCAAGCTAGCTACTTCACTGCATATCAGATTATTAGAACTAGTTCATAGATCTTTGGGTATCATGTCAAAATTCCAAATATAATTGCAAGCAAGCTTGCAAATATCCATGTCTGTGTAAACCCGTGAGCGGACTTTACACAGACAAGGTCTATCTATCTATAACGTCACGCCTGTCTCCCATTGGGGTAGGCAGAGACTATGGAACGCCACATGCTTCGGTTCAAACATACCTCTTTCGCTTCATCGACATTCATTAACCTCGTCATGCATGCGCGTCGGTTATAGGTACTTTTTATTTTGCCCTTTATCAGTAGATCACCTATTTGGTCGGCGTACGTCCGCCTAGGGCGTCCCCTACCGACATTTCCATT
The DNA here is from genome assembly GCA_944739405.2 of Euclidia mi. Classification (NCBI taxonomy): domain Eukaryota; kingdom Metazoa; phylum Arthropoda; class Insecta; order Lepidoptera; family Erebidae; genus Euclidia; species Euclidia mi. The sequence goes on along the minus strand of OX123205.2, from coordinate 37,708,363 downwards.
TATTCTCGCACGATACACTCCTTTCGTATTTCTTCTTTCATCCATCCGCTCCAGATGTCCAAACCAACGTAACATTCCTTTTTCAATCTTTGTCACTACATCTTCTTTTAGACCACACTTTTCCCGTATCACACTGTTACGCACTTTATCTTTCAAACGTATTCCGCACATACTCCTTAAAGCTCTCATCTCCACAGCATTGATTCTACTTTCATGCTTCGTCTGCCATACCCATGATTCGCTACCATACATCAGTGTTGGCGCCAAAACTCCCTGCAGTACAGCAAGACGAGCCTTGCTTGGGATAATTTCGCTACTGATGATGGACCGTAAGGCGCCATTCACACTATTTCCTGCTTTCATTCTCCTTTCAACATCTCCCTCACATTTCCCATCTCTCGTAAACAAAGACCCTAAATACACAAACTCATTCACTTGTTCCACTTTTTCATCTCCTATCATTATGTTACATTCAGTTATACTGTCTTCCCTCTCTATGACCATGACCTTAGTCTTGCTTACATTCACTTTCATGCCCTTCTTCTTATACGCCTCATTCATTACGGTGACCATCTGCTGTAAATCAGACGCTGACGATGCAAAAAGAACCTGATCGTCAGCGTATAGCAGGGTCTTAAACACAGATTCACCCATTCTTAATCCACATTCAGACCCTTTCAGATCGGTCAAACAACTGTCCATGAATAGATTGAACAGCCAAGGAGACGCTACACATCCCTGTCTAACACCACGATCAATGTTAAACCAGTCCGTGTAGGCCCCGTTTATTCTGACACAGGCACTTGAATCCCTATATAAGGATTCAAGTGCCCGTATCAGACTGCTGCTCACTCCATACACAGAAAGTGTCGACCAAAGTTCATCTCTCACCACTCGATCGTAAGCCTTTTCCAGGTCAATAAAGGCGCAGAAAACCTTCTGGTGTTTACTTAAGGTTTTCTCCGAAATGCACCTTAAGGAAAAGACTTGATCCGTACATCCCATTCCCTTTCTGAATCCCGCTTGCACATCCCAAATTTTACTATCCGTTTCAGAGATCACTCTTTCAATCAGTATCTTTGCATACAATTTGCCAACAACACTCAGGAGGCTTATACCGCGATAATTTTTGCATTCCTGCTGTGACCCTTTTCCCTTGTACAGTGGCACAATTACGGCCTTGTTCCAGTCGCCTGGTACACGACCGGACCGCCAACATTTATTGAAAAGTAGGTACAGCAGGCTTTCGGTGACGCCGTCGCCTACCTTGAGCATTTCAGCAGATATTCTGTCATATCCCGCAGCTTTACCCGCTTTCAAACTTTTCATTGCATACCGTATCTCTTCCATACTTATATTACTTGCACAATTATCTTCCTCATTCGCTACTATATTCCTAGTGTCACTTTCTCCTCGTTCAAATAAATTCTCAAAATACACCTTCCACTGATCCAAAACTTCCCCATGCTCTCTTATAATATTTCCATTTACATCCCTTATCACACCAACTTTTGAGTCACCTGCTTTGCCTCGGGCTGTTCTAACCAAGTGCCAGAATAATTTGATATTGGCCCGAAAATGCTGAGAAAACTTTCTATCAAATTTATCCTTACATTCTTCTTTCTTTCTTCTCACTGTCTCTTTTACTTTATGTTTCAACCTGACATACTTTTCTTTCACTATCCTTTCATTGTCAGTCACACTACCTTGTACCCTTTTGTTGATCAACACAGACAAGGTATTTTTAGGGTATAGGTTTAGAAAACCTGATTTTCTCTAAATGTAATTGAAATTATGTGTACTAAATTCCAATTCCAATTAGATTTATATTCCAAGTTAGTTTTCTATATGTAATTACTTGCACAACACTTGAATTTGGATTGCGTTGCAACAGTTCTGTGAGAAATAAAATTGGTTAGGTTAGGTACTTACTTAAAACGAATATTTTATTTTCCAATTAATAAAAAGTAAAGGCCTTGCTGGATATAAATAATATATTATACATATAATAACTAGCTGACCCAGCGAACTCCGTATCGCTTTTTTAAGAGTTTTTATTTAAATCCCTTTTTTCCAAGCCCCTTTTCCAAAGTTACCATTGACTTAGCGCTTAATCTCTTATCATTTCAGAGTCTATAAATGATGAACAAACAAACATAGATCTTTATATAATACTAGCTTTTGACCGCGGCTTCGCTCGCGTAAATTCGGGGTTCTCTATTTATAGTATCCTCCTTTATTGTTTTATTATCTCCTTTGTTGGGCGTATACTTCTATAATAATTGTCGTTTGAACTTTTTAGGAAATACCTATAACTGCAAAAAGTATTTACACATACAAACTACTTAGTACTAAGACTATACCTAGTACTCAAAGTGTTATCCAGCATCAGTGACGTTTTGCTAGAGTGGCCAATATGTCGACTACGATTTGTCTGTCAGAACCATTAGAATTTAACAAAATACTCGACAATCCGAATTTTGCGGCTATATGTTGTCGACTCAAAATCTTTATTTTTTTATGTTTTATTATTCAGGTAAGGTTTCGATCCAGTCTACCGTACCCCGTAACGAAATTATTGATATAGATTTGACACTGCGATGGTAGCGCATATATTTTGGTCGGTTCTAATGTGAAACATTCCAATGTCAACAACTTCTTACATAAAAATTAACTAAAAATAGTAAAAATACATTTTCCAGTGGACTAAATTGTGAATCTAAACCATTAGCAAGTCCCCTTGAACACACACAAAAATATTCATCGCAATTGGTCCAGTCGTTTAGGAGGAGTTCAGTGACATACACACGCACACAAGAATAGATCTTTATATAATATTGAATTCTCCATTCCTTAAAATATCGGAGACGATACCCATATCGACTTGAAAAATCCGGTCCTCCATCTTTGATTTCCTATCCGCCATCTTTGATCACGAAATAGATGTTGTGTTTGGATTCACCATCCCTTAAATCATCAGAGACGATACCCATATTGATTTTCAAAATTTTTCCCATCAGCCATATCTTTGATTTCCCATCCGCCATCTTGAATCACGAAATAGATGTTGTATTTGGATTCCCGATCCCTTTAAACAACGGAGGCGATACCCATATTGATTGTTAAAAATTTCCCTTCCGCCATCTTTGATTTCCCATCCGCCATCTTGGATCACTAAATAAATTTCATATTATTAATCAGCGTCCCAATAGATTAATACCCATATAGATTGTATAATGTATCCTATTCGTTTAGCCTTTTTTTGCCTTTGACCCAACCCTCCCCTTCTCGTTTGACCATTTTATTATTTTTGTCTGGCGCCTTAAAGTTGTGGCGTTATTTTATATAGCCTTGAGGAATAATTGGGCTATCATAGGCAATAACAATTTTTAAAATCCGACAGCTAGTTTCTGAGATTAGCCGACATTATCTTTTAGCCTTTTTAGCCTTTTGCCCGGCCCCAAAGGGTCGAAGCGTTATGTTATATATAGCCTTCCGGAATAACTGGGCTATCGAATACAAAAATAATTTTTCAGATCCGACCGGTAGTTCCTGAGATTAGCGCGTTCAAACAAACAAACAAACTCTTCCGCTTTAGTATATTAGTATAGATAGATATGCGAACAATTTAATCAACGTGCACAATAAGACATTATGTATGACATGACAGTACTGACAGAAAGAGGTAAATTTGTGCCGTACAAACTTCTACCCTCCCTACAATCCCTCCCAGTTTAATTTTTACAACAGAACTTATGGTAGCCTATGTCCGTCTCATGGTCCAATATAGGCAATATATTATGTATCTCTATATTAAAATTCAACAAAATTGGTTCAGCCGTTTTAACGTGAAAACGGAACATACATACATACACAATTTCGAATTTGTAGTATTAAGTAGGGATTATCAATGCGTTTCTTCTAACATGAAATCCGCTGGGCGCCAGCACTGAGACTTCAGGTCCAGAAACCTGTCAAAACTGTCAAACAAAGAAGTATATTCTGCTAACCGAAATTCTGCGACTCACGACGCACAGAATTACGCTCGTTTGGTTTCACCCTAACGAGCGAGACTATAGAACATATATAGATAGAAAAGGGCTCTTTTAAGGGTTTTCCCGGCAATTATTAGATTTTTCTCAACTTTTAAACCTTCCTAGACCTCCACGAACATTTCCAAACCAAGATAAGATAAATCCGTTCAGCCGTTCTCGAGTTTTAACGAGACTAACGCACAGCAATTTATTTTTATAATATATAGATAGATAAAGATAATTTGAATGTTGATTAGTTTACCTGTCAGGTGTAAAGAAGGGATAGCCAGTATGTTCAGTCTGTTTCTTGGGTAATGATATTTTTTTTCAAAGTGAATATGACATATCCTTCTATTTCTGAAGATATATTCATCATCCTCATTTAACACGTTCGCGTGAACAACGTCTAACAACGTCGTGTTGATATAATTTTGAAACGGCGCAACGCCATACGACGTCCTGTAGATTGTCATATTTATTTTGACGGAACGTCTTTGGACGTCAATTTTAAGAGCAAATTCCTATGGCGCATCTACTTAGCGCCGCAACACGTTCGATTTTCCAAGCCAAAACCGCCGCATGACCAAAAAATAAACATCTTTCTAGTTTTGTACTTCCAAGAGGTAAATTTGTGCCGTACAAACTTCTACCCTCCATACAATCCCTCCCAGTTTAATTTTTACAACTTATGGTAGCCTATGTCCGTCTCCATGGTCCAATATATTATGTATCTCTATATTAAAATTCAACAAAATAGGTTCAGCCGTTTTAGCGTGAAAACGGAACATACATAAATACACAATTTCGAATTTATAATAGGGATTATCAATAGGTTTCTTCTGACATGAAGCCCGCTGGGCGGCAGCACTGAGACTTCAGGTCCGGAAACCTGTCAAAACTGCCATCAAACAAAGTATATAAACGCGCACGCGAATTTGAACTTTATGCAGCGGTAATAAATTACAAATTAACTCTCCATTTTATTTAGAAAATGTTTGTATAGAAAATAGAAAAGGGCTGTTTTGAGGGTTTTCCCGTCAATTATTCGAATTTTCTCAACTTTTAAACCTTCCCTAGACCTCCACGAACATTTCAAAACCAAGATAAGATAAATCTGTTCAGCCGTTCTCTAGTTTTAGCGAGACTAACGAACAGCAATTCATTTTTATAATATATAGATAGATAAAGATAATTTGAATGGTGATTAGTTTACCTGTCAGGTGTAAAGAAGGGATAGCCAGTATGTTCAGTCTGTTTCTTGGGTAATGATATTTTTTTTCAAAGTGAATATGACATATCCTTCTATTTCTGAAGATATATTCATTATCCTCATTTAACAAACCAGCTTTCGTAACCCAAGCTTTAAATCGGTCATATTCTTTGCAAGGGTTTGGAAATGAATGTAGAACTGCTCCTGTGGAATAAATGTTTACATATTTATGTATTTATAAAATACTAGTTGAGCATGCGGGTTCACCCGCATTACTAAGGACTACTGCTTTGCAGTTATGGCTAATAGCGTGATGTACCTAATAATAATCGACCATATTGTGGTAAGCTGAGCTGAGAGATATTTATAAACTAGAGGACGCCAGCAGCTACACCTGCAATTTTTTTTAATGTACCCATTTTGGCCGATCTCGTGGGAATTTCGGGAAATCCCTTCTTGGTGCACCCCTACGGTTCCCAAGGAACACACATGCCAAATTTCATCTTCCTGCGCCCAATAGTTTTGGCTGTAGCGTGTCTGTCAGTCAGTCAGTAACGCAAGGATTTTATATATTAAGATTAGTTATATTCAATTAGGCCGCCTCTATGGTCCAATGGGTTGCGTATGCGTCGGCTGATCGGAGGTCTCGGATTCGATTCCCGTGTCAGACAAAGTGTGAGGTACTGCTTTTTTTTTCAATTCTCAGTAGCAATGCTCTTACGTACACCGCGCGGAGTCTAGTGATGTGCCCGGTACGTGGAACCTGAAAACTCATGGCGAAATGTGGGTGCTATATTACACTTCTGCCTACCCCTCAGAGGCATGGGTCCATAAAAAAAGTTCAGAAGAAATATTTTTATTTTTTTACTTACCATCTATTTGTGAGGCTGAACACGTAGAAACACAACATCTTCTTTGGGGCATTTTAGAGTCAAGTATATCAATTAATTCACCACCACAAAATTCAAGTAGTTGAGTCACAAACTAGTCCAAAACTTTGCTGATGTTGAAAGCACCATACATATGAAAATCGAGGACAAATCACATAACGCAGCCGCATGGAGTAAATACAAACCATGCGTAACCTAAATATAGGTAGATTATATTGAGACCTTGTCTCATGTCGATTATGTAGGTTTAACTTTAACTACAACCGCATTATTTTCATTAGTTTCCTCGCATACTTACACATGAAAAGTTCAATTTACTGCTAATTTATGTAATTTTTGTTACACAGGTTAGGTTACACAGGTGTCCCTTATTTCAAAGCTTTAAATGGTTACCCATTTAGCCAATGTGATGTGACTGTTTTTATTAAAGGTTTCTTTTTCATATTCCGTTATTACCTACAAGGTGTTTGATGTAAATTTTTGATAACTTTGAATTCGATAAAAATAAGAATCTTCCTTTGACCTACATTTCATGGCTTTGGTACAAGGTACTAGTGTTAGGGCTTGATGACTATTCCGTTTAATAGGCAGGATTTTTTATAATCCTTCATCCAAAAGGGAGAGGCCTGCAAAGTAGGGTCAATTGGACCATCTAAAAATTCTTGACTTTCAGTCCAATGGACTATAAGTATACCTATGTATTCTTTTTTAAATTTGTGTAAACCCAATTTAACTTGTTTTTTTTTTAAATTCTATTATTTAACTTGTTAAATGTTGGCAATTCAAGTTTTAACAATATTAATATCATGTATTATAATCAGTGATCAGATAATCGGATGCATATTCACCTAAAGTTCATTTTTAGCTTGGATATTATGGAAGCGGCTTTTTAAAACATATTTTTTTAAATATAAATCCCGGGATTCCAGAAAATTCGGGAATGTGAAACTACTCTGTAACATGGTGAGGAAACGACTTCTTTCACATGTGGTTTTTATTTTAAAAAGAAACTAGTCTCCGGGATTGCATAATTATTAATGTGTATTTACTTGAAGTTAATTTTAAGCTCCCCATCAATTTATGAGTATGTTGAGTGTAAGAGGAATGGTAGGCAGTGGGTGCTGTTGTATCTAAGTTAATAATTATTAAGAGATTGAATCGTTTTTCTTTGTAATTCTTATTTATTATTCGTTTGAGATAAATGTTTTGAAAATTGAAGAAAATTAAGAGGATTTTATTTTAGAGCTGTCTTTTGGTACAAAATTTAAAATAAGTAAATTTACCTACACCCGATTTGATTCTATAATAAAAAAAAACTAAATTTGTCGATTCCGTAATCCCGGGCCGTGTGGTTGACGGCATAGAATACAAGTGTCACCACCCTCTATCTTCCCGTGGGTGTCGTAAGAGGCGACTAAGGGATAACACGATGCTAATACCATCTTTGCGTAGAGACGGAAAACTCGACATCAAACCCTACACGTCTGCCTCGTTGGTCTCGCGGCATAAATGTGCGCGTGGGATCGGGAGGTCCCGGGTTCGATTCCTGGGTCGGGCAGTGTTATTGGGTTTTTCTGTCACGAAATTCTCAGTAGCAGCACGGAGTCTGGAAATGTGCCCGGTACGGCAATAGGCTCGCCCCTTATTACGTGGGACTAAAGTATATCTGGCGAAAAGTGGGTGTAGAAATACACCTCTGCCTACCCCTTCGGGGATAAAAGGCGTGACGATATGTATGATATACGTAATCCCGGGATTTTTCGATTCAAAAGTGCATTCCATAACAGCCAACACCGCAACTTTAGGTAAATATGCATTCGATTATCCGATCACTATTTATAACAGACCATTTCATGTAATACAACCGTAAATTTTAAACAGAAATCACAAAGTAGGTACAATTTTTGAACTTTCAGTTACAAGACTTATGTGACGGAAATTAAGATCTTATTGATTATAATTATCATTATTCTTATTGGTTTTTATATTATCTTATTATTATTGTACCTTTAATGCCTGCAGATCTTGACGGCTGTCCATGTTGCTTATGAGAAATTGGTGCCGATTTTGCAGATTGACTCCATTTTGCTGAGAGTTAAGAAATTTTATTTATTTATTGGAAGACCAACAGATTTTATAATGTATAATAGTCATTTATATGATATATGACATACAGCCAATTACAGGTCCTCACTATTAACAACAAACCAAATCATTTTTGTGCACACTTAATTTTAAATAATCTTAAATAATTTAAATTATTTCTATTTCTAACTATTGATTAAGAATTTAAGACTGATTCTAAAATACTTAAGGAATAAGGATGTTAATATTTATAAGCAGAACAGCTTACCAATATTTAGTGTTGGAACTGCATTTTTGGTCAACAAACCACTGGGCAACCTGTACCGCTCTTCAAAATGTCTATAGCAAAGAAATATATTATTGCGGATATAAACATCTCCTTTTTTTATTGTAGCGGAGTCTAGCAAGGATTTCCATTGACTGAAACGGTTACTTTGGGGAATTTCCCATTTAACGCTTTTAAATGCAGGAAACTTATGTACCGCACCTGAAAAATGGTTACTAAATTATATCACATTTTTACACATAATATTTTACATATCTAAATAAGGAAGCTGTTGTAATATTAATATGTAATGAGATTGTGGAAGTTAAACGTACATAATCAAATCAAACAAGCATTTGTTTGTTTCCTTGAATGCACAATTTCAAGAAATCTTTTTACAATGTAGGGTCATTTCGCCTGTTCGCGTCCATCCCCCTATTCGCGTCCATTTTGCGGACCTCCCTTTAAAAATGCTCGGAAATAAGTATACTAACACACTAATAAAATGAAAAGTCAGTATCGCCAATACCTCGACGTATAAGAGACACGGACAAATAGACAAAAGTTCCGTGCGCCCAGCTAATCCTGTTTAAAAAAAATTGTTAATCTCGGTTGTTCAACAAAAGAGTGCAGATGCGCGGGATATAAATAAAAAAAAAATGTGTGCAGCGGCGTGTTTGACGGTAAGTCTTTTATTGTTTTATGTGAATTTTAGGATACATAGCTGTTTCTAGACATTAATAATGAAAAGATGAATAGTATGAATTATGAATTAGCTTGTTTTTTTTTATAGTTAACAATTAAAATAAGGTGGACGCAAATTACAACACCGAATTTATAAAACTTCCACTTTGCGTCCACAATGGACGCGAACTCGTCCATTTATGATTTCTTTAGTTGTTAATTTTTATGTGATAATATTATAGCAAATTGCGCCCATTTTTTCATGAAAAAGAAATGATTGCATAAATAAATACATTCTATCTATATATTTTTTTTTATAATTTAAAATGCATTTTTGATTAAGACTGAGTTTAAAATTCAATTATTACATTTAATTTCTTTTATTCCATATTTTTTCTATTCAAGATGAGTTCTTAGGAGACAAGAAAGAAGAAGGAAAAGAAAAAAAACCAAAGGATGATTATATGTTGATGCGTTAAGTTCCATAGATGTTGAGAACAATAAATAGTTATTTATAGTTTCTTTAGTGTGATTTAATAATGATAATATCAATAGTTGATTTTTTTATAACGTTAATCTTAAATGTAGAAATTGTTAAAAGCCAATCTTTCTTTAGATTGTCTTAACAATATCACCCATTATATTCCTTCTCTAAGCTGGTGGACGCGAAATGGTCCACAGGTGGACGCAATTAGGATTTTCTGGACGCAAACTGGGTAAAGTGCCAAATCTTGAAATTTGTCTATTTAAAAGAAAAACACAACAAGTTTCAAACATAACTAAAAGTTAATATTAAAAAAGACTGTATAATGAACGCATTACATAATTTTTTCATTGAATCAATTTGCTGGAACATTTTTATTTTCTCCTCCAAACTTGCCAACTGCACTAAATGGACGCGAACAGGCAAAATGACCGTACTTATAGCAAATTTTAATGTTTACAGTAGGCTTTTTAAGATATGGATATCAACACAATGATAGAGGTGACTTTTTTAATTAAATAGGTTCTACAGTAAGCTAATTCTATTGTTCATATGTAAAAGCCTAGTTATAAGTCTTATAGAATAAGCGTTAATTTAAATTACTTTTAGAAAATTAGAGTATCACACAGCTAAGTCCACATGTTTTTTTAAATCAAATGTTTTAGCTTGATCCCTAGGGATATTCAGGAAATCCTCCTACAGACCTCAAGGAACATACATGCCAAATTCCAGCATTTTGGCTGTAGCTTGTTAGTCTGTCAGTAAGTAACGCAAGAATTTTATATTGGTAAACAGATAGGTTATTATGTTTTTGGTCACAGATTAATGGGCACATAGCAAATACACACCATCTAGCAAAAGAAAGGAAAGCCCAAAATTGAATCAGTTGTAAATTAAGTTTAATGATAAAGGAAACTATGGGAATACAAGTTGACTTACCGTCATTAGGACAGCCCAAATAGCACTTATTATAATCTCTGCGCCTCATTTTCCGCAGTAATCTCCTAATATTCAAAGTTAGTTCTCATGTTTATCAGATGCAAAGTTCGTAAAGTCGCCAAGTCGCACAATGCTCCAGAATCCGTACCTACTAAACTAGGAAAAATCTAAGCCGGGCAATTTCTAAAACTTACAATTTGTGACTACCTGGGATATTTAAAATATAGGTGGAATAAATATGAAATAATAACCACGCGCAAACCTAGTTGCGGCAAAAACAACAACATAATCAGACCATAGACTAATATATTATACCTGGAAATAGACTGGCAACTTCGACATTTTAGGCGACGCAAGCGCCACCTTTTTAACCTACAGGCCACTTTTTGCCGTCTGTTTTACAAAAAATGCCGCTAGAGGTCGTTTATGTTAGTCAAGTATTATAATTATAGTCAAAATTATTTTGGAAATATAAATAAAACAATAGGGAATGCTTATAAGTGACGTTTATTTTCCAAAAATCACAATATTTACAGCAGTAAGATCACAGTAAGTTATGCTAAAATCACCAAATAAAAAAAATAATGATTGATATACCCATTTATTAATTTGTGTATTATTTTATTTATTTAACTTTTCTCATTTATTTAATTTGTTTTGTATTAGTCTAAGAGCCAGTGTTACGCAGACTCACGGTACACTAGCAAAGTTCATATTTTAATGCTAGTTAAACTAATTCATCTGCCGTAGATCAAATGGGGTTCACTATTACCACAGAGGGTTCCTTTAGGCGTGCCTAGAAGTCGAAAAGCATGAAAATCGACTTTCAAAACATGTTCACAGCATGTCTGCCGTTTTGATATCGTAAAATATATATCTTTTTAAAACTTAATGGCAGACACTTGTTCCGGTTAGTACTATATTTTATATAATATCATAGTTTCGAAAATTTCATACAATTTGTGTTATTTTAGCAAAGCTAAAAATTATATATGTTATTTATATTTGGTTCTCTTTCACGGGTATTATTCTAATTTGTTAGAACAATAATCGGCCCTTTGGCAGGCGTACACAGAGACATAGGTCTAACGCGCAGAGGCCCTTTGAGAGTTTTAATCTAGAATGTGATGGGACACCTACTGAGGAGCCTCCATAACTGCACTATTAAGTACAGTCACGGGTTAGCCGCAACAGGGACTATTGCTACTTTTATGGAAACTAATTGAAGGGGTAAGTGGACAAAGGTGTTATCTGACTAAACTGAAAAAATCGAGTTTGTAAGCTTTCTTTTCATCTTGTAGTACATTTTTTTGTTTATATCACAGGATGAATCTAACTCATGCGTCAGTCTCTTAAATCTTTAAAATTGCGCAACGGATTTTAATGTGTTTTTTTTAATAGATAGAATGATTCAAGAGGAAGGTTTATATGTATCATACATACATAGGTAATATTGCATTGCACCCGTGCGAAGCCGGGGCAGGTCGCTAGTAATTTATAACTCTTAATTTCAATTAAAAAATATATTTAAAAACACTGTTCACATGTATTCATACTGATTCGCTGTCATGGCCAGCAAGAGTGAGAAAGTCAATATCCTGTATCTCCATTAGCATGACTGCGAAAGTATTATGTAGTCTGCCTGCATTTTAGAACCGACCTATCTGTCTGTTTTTTTGATATACATGTATAATAATGATGTAAAAACATATATAAATTGCAGCTTTGCTAAAACTCTAGTTATCTGCGAAATGAAGCGTGAGAAAATCAAAATCATGCAACTTCAATAGCAGGACTGAACCAACCCATGGGTCTGTTTTTGTAAATATATGTTTATAATAATAATAATATAAATAACGTGTATAATTTTTAGCTTTGCTAAAATAACGCAAATTTTATGAAATTTTTGAAACTATGATATTATATAATATAGTAGGAACCGGAACAAGTGCCTACCATATATATATTTTTTCTATAAAAATATATATATATTTTAAGATATCAAAACGGCAGATATGTTGCGAACACGTTTTGAAAGTCGATTTTCATGCTTTTCGACTTCTAGGCACGCCTTAAGGAACCCTCTATGGGAATAGTGAACCCCCATTTGTACTACGGCAGATGAATTAGTATAACTAGCATTAATATGGAGTTTGCTACTGTACTCGTCTCTTTGATCCTCTGCTTTTCAAAAAAACATTACGAGCTGAGTTCTTAAACATATCATCACTGTCGTAGGTATACGGTGGTTTTGCCAGTGAGTAGGTGGCCAACCTCCTTGCACCAGTTGTAAATAAAAAAAAAATATTTTTATTAATTATGAATTCTTTCATTGTCTAACCATGTACTTCACATTTGAGAAAATTTAAATTTATATTTACACTAACCACAAATTTTATATATTCCATTTACTTTTCTTTAGTGGCACTGGTTTTTAATATGGTATAATATTATGTAATATTTTCAACTTGTGCAAAGAAGTCAAACAAACACCTAGTGGGATAGCAGAGCCATCTTTTATCTTCGAATTCTTTAATTTTTATATATTTATGGAAACTTTGCAAATCTTCTGTTTCCGTGTCTAATTTGCATACTGCACAGCTCTTATAGACTGCTGTTTTGGCCTTTACTGCTATCCAACCACTACAATAACCAATTGCTGCGCATTTTTCGACGCTTTTTTGTCTTTATTATTTATTAAAATATCGGTATCTAGATCCGGTATAGACACATGGTCAAAATATATATTTATTTGTCTCTCTTCTAACAATGGTGCCTCTCCCTCAGCAATAAAATCTTTAAACGATTCCAAAGCGAAGCCATCGTCTGCTTCGCAATTGGAACCAACCGCGTGAGATTAAATTATTTAAAATTAAGGTTTTATACGCTGCTACAAAGTGAGAGGCACCTGGCATTATATTGCCGTGACCATGTGCACATATGGAAACGCAGAAATTTTCCAAAGCGCCTTGGTTGAAATTGCGCAGTAAAACTGAATTAATGCCCTTTCTTTGTAGAAAAAGGGTAATATTTTTAAAAGATTCTATTGTTTTAACCCAGCTCATTAATGAAGGCACAACTCCACCCCTTAGTGGAGTATCAAATTTCATGGATTTTAAAATAGGCATACTTTTGTTCCATAAATTTCTATGTGGTGATTTTGGCGTAACCGCTGTTCTGTGAATTTTTCCTCCAATTGTCTGGTGGTAACTGCCGTTGACGCTGTCGAATAATTCGTCGAAGAAGATGAGTATATCGGCAGTTTGTGTGCATTCTTTGGGCATGCAACCCGATTCTGCAACAAAACAAAATTACTTGATTGTAATATGTTTTATACATTCTTAATATTTCAGAGGCAACGATAGCCTAGTGGAGAGACCAACAGACTGCCACGCAGAGGTCTCGGGTATGAATCCATGACGCGCACCAATGACTTTTCAAAGTTATATGCGTATTAAACTCTTATTTGTCGCTTGCACCGTGCTTCGGAGGGCACGGTAAGCCGTCGGTCACGGCTGTCATTAAAAGATCTTTGACAGTCGTTACGGGGAAATAGTACCCTCGAATATCCTGACTCTGGTCTAAACCATAGAATATACCTTCGGGGTACAGATGTCAGATGGCAGTCACTCTGTGGAAAAGCTTATATTCTGTCAATTGGGAGCCTAGAATTGTTAAAATAGTCTATTTTGCACATACATTAAATTAAACTAAACAAAATCTCACATACCTGCCATAAAGCCCAAAGCTGCACCAACAGATTTGCTGAACACTTGTGTGCAGTGTTTCACTTTCATTAAGGGGATCAGATGCGGCACAACATGACAAGCAGTCAATTTTGGCATAATTTTAACTCCCTTATAGCCAGGTGAACATTCATAAAGAAGTTGTATGTGTTCCCATTTCGCAATGTTTTCTTTTCCCTTCATTGTAAATTTCAAATTCTTATTTCAGAGATTATTTCTTATACCTTTCATTAGGTGGTCATACAATACAAATATTTTATTTTGCTGTTATAAAACAGCCACCAGTGTACTCTTTATCATTTCTCACCATTTGCATTCGAGTGTCTGCAATCAAGCTATTTATTGCCGCCAAATTTGTGGCGCCTTGGTCACAAACTGTTGTGACAACGTGTAGATTTGCTTCCGTTAATTTCTTCAGGACAGTTTTAATTTGATTTTTTAGCGACAATGTTTTTGTGGTGCCAGCTGAATAAGAAAACCACACTGGTTGCTTGTATTTTTTTACAACCCCCCTTATCATAAAGATCAGGACATGGTCACAAAAATTAGGTTGTCGTTCTTCTCCATCATTTACAAAACCTTCTATTTCATCTTTGGCTGCATTATATATACAAAAAGCACCAAAGGCCATTTCATCAAACACCAAGGTACAATATCTGTGTTTATCTGGCATCTCAGCCACTCTCTTTTTTAAATGATTATAAATTCTTTCATTGCAGCCTGGTGAAAGGTTTATTGATTCCAACTGCTTTTTGTGAGATCGCCTTGAGGGTAACACTCACATTCTTCTAAGAATTCTGTAGGACTTGGGAGATGGCTTGTACAATGAAAGAGCCAATATCTTCTCGTCTAAGGAAAATCTTCGGCCTTGAGACTTCTTACCACCTTGGGTTATTTGCATCAGAAAGAAGGTTCTACCATTTTCTGACATTTTCGTTGTTAAAATGTTGAATGCCCTTGTCTTCGATACATTCTTTGCAAATTTGATTTCTTTCTAGATTTTTGATTTAGATTCTATTCATGCCAGTTTTCTTGCCAAGTTGCATATTGATTTTTTTATAGCTTTCTTCACCTCTGCTTGTTCAGCATGAGATATCTTGTATGAAGCTGAAAACAAAATAATTAACATTATTATTATAGTCTGTTTCTGCTGGAAATCTCTCTCTCGCAATTTGCTACATAGTGTTCTTACTATCATACAAATAGATTAATAATGGTCAATCTACCCATATAATAAATAAGAAAGTGTGGTTGTTTCTTTGTTTCTCACACTTTCATGTCTCAACTACTCAACTGTTTGTCATGAAATAGGTATTGCATATGTCGTCAAAGGCACAGATAACATTGATTAAGTACAATCAGCGACAAAGGTCGCTACACATTTACGAGATTTTAAATGGTTTTTTTTGCCCAAATAATTACAATTATTTTCTAAATCTGACAGCATTCTAAAACTGAAAAAGCTTTCTATACGAAGAAAACCTGATTTGATCGTAAATTATACCTACAGAATAAGAAGTAGACAGTTTTGATTCATAAACGGCCGGTTGGCGTAGCGGGAGTGTAAGCGACTGCTACGTCAAAGGTCGCGGGTTCTATTCCCGTTCAAGTCAAACAAACATTTGTGTGCATGAACATAGATTTTTGTCTTGGTCTGGGTGTTTATATGTATAATATGTAAGTATTTACAAAAAAAAGTATATATGTATGTTTATCCATTATCTAGTTACCCATAGTACAAGCTGTGCTTAGTTTGGGACTAGATGGTGTTGTGTGAATGTGGTAGAATATTATTATTATTATAAAAATCTATCATAAATCTATGAATGTGTAGCAAGTCATGTCATTGACTGTACCTCTCATTCAAGAGTAAGTGAATAAACTACTCCACTGCAAGATTTGCTAATGTATCAATGATTCTTTATTAATATTCAGAATTCAGCATCACTAAACTTTTAAATATTAAGTATGTAACCAGTGACCGTGACCAGATTTGTGTTGGAGTGAGATTTAATTTTGATGCCTCCCTAGCTCTAAGCTTTCGAGCTAGCAAGCCCCATAGTCTGCCACAGCCTCCGCTCCATTCACCATATGGACAGACTGGCCCTGTTTATAACATTCTAATATATAAAATTATTATACCTGTTTTGCAATGTCTCTTTTGAAGTTAAGTTGATGGCTCGGATATTATTGTCTGTGACATCAATGCCTGAGATCTCGAAGGCATTGGGTTAACATCAAATCCTGCAGTTGCATCTAATAGATTTTCTCCTTGTGTTGAAGTTGCAGAAACAAGGGGTTGCTGACTAAATACAGTGGTGAGTTTATGAGGAGCTGTAAATAAAGAAGGAAGAACTATTAGCATATTTTAATCACTACTGTACTCTATGATGATTATTTGTGAAAAAGTCTAATATTTATTTGATTCTTTCATAACAATAATAGTACATTGTGTAGCAGCATAGACAATAATGATACAATAATTACCTGGAAGATGCAGTTGTGGGACAGCCATTTTACTGAGACGGTTGCTCAGAAAAATAACATACTCAGGAAAGTGTCTATGACATAGGTGCTTTGCGATTTTTATATATGGTGTTATTATCCAGGCCAATTATTTCACCACCAATCCTTAAGACCCATGTTCTAAACCGCTCAGCATCATTTACTGGATCAGGGAAGCTGTGTAGATGTACATCTAGAACCAAAAATAAATTGCTGAAATACATCATAGATCTCAACTTAATCTAGCGACTAGTGAATGGCCCAATCCGGCTAGTACCTTTGACATATCAGACCAACACACTTTAAAAAAGATTTACAAAAACATTTCACAAGTCAAATAAATAAGTTGTTCATACAACGGACAAGAAAAAGTTTGTCATCTTATGATTACTAAATAAATGGGCTTCTTTGGAGTGGGGCCTTCAGGTAAGAAGGGATTGTTACACAGGGGATAACAACACTAGCAGATATTATTACGAATACCAATAATGTTCATAAATTGTTATACTAGTCTTAATAACCCATAAAATATTTAAGTCTATGTCATTCTTAGTACCCATATTTATTTTTTAAGTTATGCTGGTATAATATATCATATCCTAGGCTATACTATAGCATACATTTTAATTTGTTTTTAAAGTATGTCCAAGTTTGTATGTAAACTTGTGAGGATTAAGAGTATTTATGCCCCCCAGCTTATCATACGAATGCTTTATCCACGAACGAGTGAGTACAATTGGATAATATTTGGTATATTTATGCAGGTTGTTAAGGATTATTACATTGTTATTATGGTTTCAAAACTAACTTCAGTTTGTTCCTAATATATAAAAATAGCATCCAGAATCAGTTATTTCACTTTGCTTTTCAAAACTGACTTAAAGGTTTGTGCGAGTAGCTGCGAGAAATCATATAGCTTCACTTATAAACAGGTGTAGATAGAAGAGTTTGTTACATTACTTACCATCCTTATTGGTGATGGGGCACATAGGTACACAGCACTTGTTCCTAGACATTGTTTATACACTTTTATATGATATGGGCCAAACTCCAAAACAGGAGGGCCTAAACTTTACACGGAGAACAATTCTCGACGTATAAAACACTGAAGACGGTAATTGCTTGTTTTTGTAATATGCACGGAGGAACTGACGCTCAATTCAACGCGAATATCACTAAAAGCAATACAAATACACCAAAACACAAAAATATTTGCGCACAAGAATTTAAATAACCCGGCAGACGTTATTTTTGTGTAATGACAATTATGACAGCTCTGTGACATAACTGAATAGAATTGAACAGAGTAACAAATCCGACTTTCTACCATTTTGTACCATAATATTAACAATAATATTAAAATAATTTGTAAAGTAAATATTTCTTACACGATTTACACGATTCATGAAGTGTTAAATCTAACTAACTATTTCAAATCTTATATTCCTAAGTTAATGTCGCTAACATTAATATGTGCTATAAGTCGAAGGTGTCATTTAAATAAATAAAAACGACCAAATGGAAATGTTTATTTTTCATCAATAATGTATCGAAATCCGTGTACTCACGAACATTCACGAACGAATTTTGTTACGTGTGCACAATAAAGAGGGAGCTGGTTTCAATGATTTTACATGAATGTAGGCAAGATTCCGACGCATGAATCAGACGTAGTATTTGTCATAATTGTCATGTATTTGTATACTCTTTGATAATCTTTTTTTTTTTTTTTTTAGGATTTTATGACCTGGTAACTGGACCTTTAGGTCAAATCTTATTTTATTTTAACGGACACTGCACATTCACTTAATTTTTTAAATTGTTTTAACAGTATTTTTAATGTATTTATATATCGGTTTGTAAGTATTTTTGTCTTTCAATAACTCTTCGAATGGCGGCGGGCGGGAGAAAGAATCGCACTTAATGTTCACATCACTGAGTCCACTAGCCAACACTAATCTGTCAAGGGGAGATTCTGGCGGGAACCTTAAAAAAGCGCGGATAAGAAAATTTTTCTATTTTAATTTTTTACTAAATATTCAGTGGTTTTTGCTTAAAAGTTGATCCAAAACAATAGTGATAGGTGTGCAAGCCCGTGGAAATGGTGGGAAATGAGGGGGGCGGGGATAACCCGCCCACCTCACATAAACGTCCTCGGCCTGAGGCTGGAGACGGCGGGACAGAGAAGGACTGTGGTAATGGCGGCGGCGGTGAGAATTATGACTATATACCTTATACAAAACTAGATTATAAAAGACTTTACCCAGAAAATGCAACTTGTACAGATTTTAAAGTGTTTATAGAAGCTACAAACAATAAAGATAGAATAGGCAATAAGAGCCCTATCTATCTCAATCACATATTTTCAAGTGAGATAAAAGGAGTGACGGCTATACAGAGAATCAACGGAAATAAAATAGCAGTCATATTTAAACAGTATAATACGGCCAATAACTTTATCAACAACAGTGCTTTTCATAACAAACATGGCTTGAAAGCATTTATTCCGGCTGCGCAAATAGAAAAAACAGGCATAATTAGATTTGTACCAGCAAACATTTCGAACAAAGAACTATACACAAAATTATCATCAATTTATGAAATAATAGCTATAAGAAGATTCACAAAGAAGGTAGGACAAGAGCGAGTACCATTACAAACAGTTAGCATTACTTTTCTATCGAATATTCTCCCAGACAATGTACAATATGATTTGTTTTCATACCGAGTTTTCGAATATATACCCCCATTACAGCAATGTTTCCGATGCTTTAAATTTAACCACTCCGCTAGGATATGTAATGGCAAACAAAGATGTTCCATTTGTGGAGGTGAGCATTTATATAAAGAATGTGATAGACCAACAGAGATCTGCTGTTGCAATTGCAGCGGGCCTCATCTTGCAATTTCTAGATTATGTCCAATTAAGTTAAATAAAATATTAGAAAAGAAAAATAAGATAACATATGCAAGTGCTACAATCACAAAACAACACTCAAGTGATAACATTGAATTTCCACCCTTACCACCTCCAAAAATGAAACCAATTAACACTGTAAATAAATCTGTAAATAAGTCTGTACATACATCTGTAAATAAGTCTGTAAATAATACTGTACATAGTGTAAATAACTCTAGAGATGTCTCTCCTAAAGTAGACATCAAAGCCCAAATAGTTGCCAACAACGATGTACTTAAGGCCCTGGTACAGACGTTGGTGGAACTGGGTAATAAGGGCGATAATACGCCTACCACTGTAAATACGATTAGAGAAACACTTATTAAAAACCTCAAGTAATTGATCCAAGTCATACAATGTCTAAGCTACGTATTGCTCAATATAACATTCAAAGTGTTAAAAATAAAAAACCCTTACTGATTCAATTCTTACAAAAACAAAATATTGACATTTGCTTACTTAACGAAACATGGTTTAAAGACAATAGTTTTAGAATACCTGGATATAATATTTATAATAAAAATTCTAAAAATACTCATAATGGTGTAGCAATACTAATTAAGCCATATTTAAAGTACAAAGTTTTAAACACTAGATTTTATGAAGAAATTCAAACTGTAGCTCTGTCCTTATCTACGGTGCATGGTAGCTTGACTATTCTTTGTGTATACTGTCCTCCTTCTAGTAGACACATACGGATCAATAGACTACGTAATATTATCAATGATCTTCCAAAGCCTATATTTGTAAGTGGTGACTTTAATGCACACCACATCGCTTTTGGTTGTCTATCCACTAAGAGCAGAGGTCAGGATTTATTTAATATCATTGATGACTTGGATTTATGTATATTAAATGATGGTAGTTTTACAACTGTTAACAACCCGAGACGAAATCCGTCTGCAATTGATGTAAGCTTTATTAGTGCTAACCTCGCATCAATATGCGAGTGGTCTGTACATGATGATGCCATGGGCAGCTATCACTACCCAACAATAACAGAGATTTCACTGCATATAGATAAATATTATATTAATCCTCCTGTTGATAGGTTTATATATAACAAAGCAGATTGGAAAAAGTTTAAAACTATTTCTAAAACAATATTTAATGATTTAATTCTAAAATTATATGATCCTATTTCAACCTATAATGATTTTTGTTCTCGATTGGATAATTTAAAAGTTATGACAATTCCTAAACTTAATAAACCAAATAATTTCAAAAGTAGACCTCCAGCTCCTTGGTGGAATGACATATGTGAAAAAAGTGTTATTGCCTCTTACAATGCATTGAAACTATATAGAAGTGATCCTACTATGGAGAACTATTTAGATTATAAAAGAAAGGATGCACTTAAAAAAAGAACCATATCAGAACAAAAGAGAATATGTTGGAATAGCTTATGTAACACTTTTAATAGAACTACTCCTATAAGTAAGATTTGGAATCTTCTAAAAATGTTCAAAGGTATAAGAGCTGGTAATAAATCATATAAAGATGAGTTTATTTCTCAATTTCTAGATAAATTATCTGACAATAGCAATCTAAATAATATTAATAGTTTAGGCAATATTTTCGAATTAAATAATGATAATCCAAATTCAAAATTTTTGCTAGATGCTTTTACATGGTCTGAATTTAAAATGAGTTTGTTATCTCGGAAAGACACTACACCTGGTTTAGATGATTTCCCCTATTGTACTATTAAAAATTTAGATGAATCAGCACAAAAAATATTTCTTAATATTCTTAATTTACTTTGGCATTGTAAATGTATTCCACAATCATGGAAAACACAATGTGTCATTCCGATACTCAAACCAGATAAACCTCTCGAGCTTGCCAGCTCTTATAGACCAATATCACTGTCTTCATGTCTAGGTAAACTATTTGAAAACATGATTAAAAATCGTTTGGATTGGTATATGGAATCTAACGGCATCATTCCGCATGTACAATATGGATTTCGTCGAGGGCGAAGTTGTGCAGACAGCTTCACTTCACTTCCTTAATTTCAGACCTGAAACATGCAAAAGATAATAAGTTACACACTGTTTGTGTATTTTTAGATGTTCAGGGTGCTTTTGACAGTCTAGATCCGGCTATACTTGTACAAGTTATGTCTAGGTTAGGTGTGCCTGGTCAACTATGTAAATGGATATATAATTTTTTGGATAGTAGAACACTTTATGTAAGGCATAATAATACATTGCATGGTCCAAAATGTGCATCTAAAGGTACAATGCAGGGTGCTACACTATCTCCTTTGTTGTACAATATATATACAAGTGAAATTTGTAAATTTGTAAATAGTAATGTAAATATTTTGCAGTTTGCTGATGATATTGTTTTGTACAGTAGTAATTATAATGTAGAAATTGCAATAGACAATATTAACAGAGCATTGTCCCAAATATTTCACTATTACAATGATGTGTTACATTTAAAAATTAATCCCTCCAAAAGTAGTGCCATGATATTTGGAAATGAGAACACATATTCAAAAGTAATATATAACGGAGAATTTATAAATCCAGTGAATGTTAAGAAATTTTTAGGCATAGTATTAGATAAGAAATTAACCTTTGAGGAACATATTAAAACCATATCAAAAAATGCTCTTAAAGGATTAAATATAATAAAATGTCTTGCAGGCGTTACATGGGGAGCTGACCCGAAAATATTGTCAACTTTGTATAAAAGTATAGTTAGAAGCCATTTTGATTATAGCTCATTAGTGTATATAAATAGTACTCATGTAAATAAACTAGATCTATTGCAGAACAGGGCTTTGAGAACAATTTCTGGTGCAATGTGCTCTACTCCCATAAGAGGCCATGGAAGTGGAGACTAAAATAATGCCCCTAATTTTGAGACGCATTCTACTTGCAGAGAGATTCTGTCTTAAATTAATTGCTGCAGATAACAAGAAAATAATAAACAAAATAGTACCTTCTGTATGTAGAAATCCTGGACCTCTAACAACAGGCGAGATTCTCTTAAATGGTAAATCCCCAACATTGTCCAAAATATTGCTGGAAACAGAAAACAGTTTTACTGGTATTAGAAAACAATGCCCATGGCCATGTTACTCCTTCTCTTATCAGTGTATCACACATCCTGTCAAAGAATTGCAAAATCCCATCAATAACAATTTAGATATGTTACAGTTTATGGCAGATAATAAGAATTATTATGTTATTTACACTGATGGCAGTAAAGGAAGTGATTATGTGCGTGCTGCTATATATGATCCACAAATTCAATTCTCTCAAAGCTTTGTTCTACACAATACATGCACCATATTCACTGCAGAGGCATATGCGGTTTATCAGGCATTAAAACATATTCGCCAAATTAACAATAGCAAATACTTTTTGATTGTTTCTGATTCACTGAGTTTGATTAAAGCCTTAACTAACCTTACAGTTAGAGTAAAAACTATCGTGAGTTGTCATAATTAGAGTAACTGTAAACGGTTGTACTCACGTATTATTTTTGGTCGGAGTAGCCCGACTAGTTTCGGACCATACGGAGGTCCTTAATCATGAGCAAGCGTGACCGTCCGCGTCGGCGTCGGGCGCTCCACTGAAGCGGGCCCACCGCGCAGCTTGTCGTTGCGAGCGTGTAGAGGACGTATTCACCGGCGCCTGCGATGAAGTTGGTTGCGTTGCCGGCGTGTCCGGTGTGCCTGTGTGAACTAGAATGCGACACAGTCAGCACGGTGTGTACACATCCAACGTCCTTCACGGTGCAGCGGAACACGTTGCAAGATGACGTTCACACAGGCACACCGGACACGCCGGCAACGCAACCAACTTCATCGCAGGCGCCGGTGAATACGTCCTCTACACGCTCGCAACGACAAGCTGCGCGGTGGGCCCGCTTCAGTGGAGCGCCCGACGCCGACGCGGACGGTCACGCTTGCTCATGATTAAGGACCTCCGTATGGTCCGAAACTAGTCGGGCTACTCCGACCAAAAATAATACGTGAGTACAACCGTTTACAGTTACTCAAACCTTACAGTTTCTTTTAAGACAAATTATATTCTATATTTCATCAAAGAAATAATTTATCAATATTACCTCAAGCACAAAAGCATTGCTTTTCTGTGGGTACCTTCACACCGAGGTATCTATGGCAATGAAATAGTTGATAAAACCGCATATGAAGGTAGTAATGCTATTGATGTTAGAAATGCAATGGACATTCCTATGACTGACTTCTTGCAATGTATTAATGAAAATGTTTGTAACTTATGGTTAGAATTGTGGAAGAAAGACCAAGACACTAAAGGAAAATTTTACGGCCGTATACAAGAAGAATTACCTGTTAGACCCTGGTACAATAGATTGAAGGAAGCCAGCCGAGACTTTATCACTACGATAAATAGATTGCGCTTTGACCATAATACTGCTCCGTCACACCTTGCTAGACTTGGCATTATTACAAGCGACTTCAGCGGAGGAGTTGCAGGAGATGGGAAGAATCATGCATGGTGCGTTAGCGAGGAAAGAAATGAAAGTAAATGTCAGTAAAACGTAAGTTATGGTTTTTGAAAAGGAAGAATGCGTTACGGCTTGTAATGTTTTGATCGATGGACAGCGAGTGGAACAAGTAAATGAGTTTACTTAGGTACGTTGTTTACAAGAGATGTTAAGAATGAAGAAGATATTAAAATAAGAGTTAATGCAGGTAATAGAGTGAATGGAGCTCTAAAGGCGTTTATCAACAGTGAAAACGAGTCCTAAAAGGCACGTTTGGCTGTTTGCATAGAGGGGTGTTAGTGCGTACACTTATGTATGGTAGTGAAAGTTGGGTATGGCAGAAGAGACTTGAAAGTAGAATAAAGGCTGTAGAAATGAGAGCAGTGAGAAATATGTGTGGTGTCTTTGACCGACAGAGTAAAGAATTGTGTGATAAGAGAGTGGTGTGAGGTAAAAGAAGATGTAGTGACAAGCATCAAGAAAGGCATGTTAAGATGATTTGGGCACATGGAGAGGATGGATGACGAAAGACTGACAAAGAAGATACCTATATATAAGGCAAGTGTGAATGGGACAGGATGAAAGGGCCTAGGCGGACGTTCTCTGACCAGATTGGAGACATCCTAAAAAAATGGCAGGTTAGAAGTACCCTAAACAGAAGAGCATGCATGAGAAACTTGATGGGATTGAATGAAGCAAGAGAGGTATGTCAGGATTATTGCAAATGGCGTTCCGTAGTCTCTGCCTACCCCTCCGGGAAACAGGCTATGTATGTACATATGTATAATTTAATTGTTAAGCTTCATTGCCCAAAGTTAAAACAAATGATAAAGAGGAGACTGATAATTGTTAACAAGGTTTAGTTACTTTTTACATTAAAAAAAAACAAGAAATTAATGGATTTTGTTTTAGTAACCAACTAAGTATTACCCTCAAAAAACAATTAGGATATATTTGCAAAACATTCGCAGTAATTTCGCGAATGTTCGTTACATCACTAGTGTAGGGTGTTAATTTTGAATTATTAATTTATTATTTAGATTAACTCAATAACTGCATTAGTCTCTGTATGACATAGAGTGAGTATACCAAGTTTCAGTTCCCTAATACGAATATTAAAAGTCCCATACAAACTTTAGCCAACCCTTATCATTTTTAATTTTGCAATTAATGATAACCTATGACCGTCTCTATGGTTCAATATATCTCTATGTAATATTTAAAAAAAAAATTGGTTCTTCCAGATCGAGGTTTAATCTTTCTCACCCAGCCACACAACACCATAATATTGCACTGAGGTTATGTACCCCCTCAATGGAAGGTTGCGGAAATAATAATGTTTCTAAAACCTGGAAAAAAAGCTGGATGACGTGAAATGATATAGCCCAATTAGTTTGTTGCCAGCTACCTCTAAATTGATGGAGATTTTATTTCTTGCAAGAATGGGACCCATCATTGAACAAAACAAACTGATACCAGATCACCAGTTTGGACACCACAATTGAACAAATCCATAGACTCGTCGAAAATATCGATAAATCATTCCAGGAAAAGAAGTACTGCACCGCAGCCTTTCTCGATATATTGCAGGCTTTCGATCGGGTCTGCTGGTATGATGGCCTTCTGTTTAAGATAAAAAAAGCACTGCCTATTAACATTTACAACTTAATACAAAATTACTTGTGCAATAGATATTTCTATGTCAAATGTGGCGAAGAAGTAACGGCCCTCCACACTATCAATGCAGGAGTACCGCAAGGTAGTGTTATGGGACCGATACTATAACTAATTTACACCGCTGACCTACCAATAATAGACGGCGTACTCACGGGCACCTTTGCTGATGACACCGCGGTAATGTCCACTGACAACATATTTAATTGCCCAATGGCTTAAGGATTGGCGCATAAAGGCGAATGAAACGAAGTCTGTCCTAGTCACATTTACCACTCGAAAAGAAACCTGACCGCTGGTAGAGTTAAATAATGTCCAGATCCCACAATCAAAGGTTACACCATGATCTTACCATCAAAACGGTCAGACAAGAAGCTAAGCTCTATGCCACAGTCTATCACAAGCGGATATTAAATCACCCAAACATCTGGTAAAAAATTTCATGGTTAACCAATATCAGGGCCAAAGAAGATTAAAATGTAGAAGGCCACCAGATCAGCTTTGAACAGAAATCTCTATGAGGGCACGTCATTGGACTTGTTTCTCCCAAGCCGCTTTCGACTTATACGTCTACTGTTGAATGTCCCACAGCTAAACAGATCGCAGTAAAAAAAAAGCTTTATTATCGTTAAAATGGAACATCTTTCGCATTTATAATTGCTCATGAAATGACATCTCCATCCTAGCATTATTGTGGTTGCACCCAAGACTTTTAAGCTTTTCTACAAAGCAACTGCCATCTGTCTTCTGTAACCCAAAGAGATAGCAATATTTCATGGTTTAAAGTAGTATCGGTGTATTTAAGGGTCAAAACTATTGGATATCTGAAATAACATAACTTCACGCATTAGGGTCGTAGCACACGTATCAACTCGGAAAGGGATCGGCACCGTATCAACTTGAGCCGTTCAGTATTATTTGTATGGAACTCCCTACTACAACGCACACTAATCGGAATCGTAACGTAATCGCCTCGCCTCGGAACAGGCTTACGAACGCGGTGCGGTGCGTGGTCGACTTACAGTTCCCGCGCTTACGGCTCTCCGTACGTTAGCTTACGGCTCTCCGTACGCTAACTTACAGCTCTCCGTACGCTAGCTTACGGCTCTCCGTAGCCTAGCTTACGTCTCTTCGTCCACGCCCCTCCCGCGGTCTGCGTTCGGATTCAAAATGATTGAAGTAGTGCCGCCTAGCTGTCAACCAGCGGTCGGCGATCCGTAAGCACGGCGTCGCCTAGCCGTAGCCGAGTCGACGTGCCGGAGCTTCCGATCCGCTTACGTTACGTGTTTACGTCAGGTTGACGCCTGTTTGACAACGAGGCGAAAGGCGATACGGTGCCGATCCCTTTCCGAGTTGATATCTGTGCTACGACCTGTGGGCGAGCCTATTGCCATCTACCTGGCACATCATTCTGAAATCATCATATCTGAAATAAATATGTATCCTTTCCTGTAGCAAAATCGAAGTCAAAAAATTCAAATTATTCGGCATTGGACATATTATGTATGTAATAATTAAATCAAGATCAAATCGGTCTCGCCCATTAAGGGTTCCGTAGCGAAGTTATCCACTAAACATACCCATTATCCTCCCCTAACCATAAACCAATATCTCATATTCACCAGCACAAATAACTTTGTTTTCCATAGTGTTTGTATAAATGACAAAGTTATATTTGCGATTTTTGACTATGTGCTATAGCTCAAAAAATATATATCGTTCGAACCAATTTTCGTTGGAAGTTTTCATTACGATCTACAGTATATATGATTTTAGATTTGTGACTCTCTTACTTTGAAAGGTAGAGGGTGAGGGGTCTGTCATTTTTCTTTTTGGAAACAATGAATTTATGACAAGGAGCAAATGACTAGAGGAGGAGTTGTCTTTTAATAAATAAAAAATAAAAAAAGTGTCCATCACTATTCTTGCCAAATGGTTGCCAGATTTATATCCCTTTACTTTATTTACCCTATGGTAGTCTGTGGTCAATAAAATCATTTCAAGCTCGGTTATTGAAAATAAGTAGATCAGAATTTCAGAATACTAAATTAGGTACATCTAGTACTAAATGCACTACTTATAAACTAACCTTTTTTAAACTACAAATAAAGAGCAATCTACGTTGCGTGTATAAGTTCCTCTCAACCCTGCCGACCGGTCTGCAGGACTGCGTGCCCATAAGAGCATTGCCACGTTGAATGGCAATGCATAATCTTTCCCTGAAAGGAGAAATACCAAATTCGACCTGTAGCGGCCAGAAAGTTGTGAATCATTGAAATTAAACATATACCGTCTTACATATAAAAATCTCGTTAAGTGTGACTTAGCCACCTCCCAGCTGAATAGCTGTCAAGCATTTAAACAACGCTTAAATTTTCTTTACTTATAAACGTTGATTAGCTGTTGTTTAGCTGAGTAACTGATAAAGAAAGAAACACATACGAGGGCCACAGATTAAAGCCAAAATAGTCGACTAAATAACGCAATTGAACGAACACGCTTGGCTATTTTGTATCTATGAGTCATAGATACATAGCATGCAACGATATGATATCTCCATGGCAACGATATTCTGACAAATAACAAAAAGTCCCAGAGTTGGTGAACAATTTTGGATATTTTTTTTGAAACATGAGAAATATTGATAAATTTTGAAATTTACGTATGTTTTTTTCTATTATTGCACTTTATTTGAGATTCAATATAGCTTCAGGGTATTATACTAATTACGAATGTATTTTTGTTTTTCATAAAAAGATCTAATAAATGTTCTTTTTCGATTATTGTTCTTATTTAGGATGGAATTATGTATATATTTACTCCGAAAATATTATTGAAAGACCACATGAGTGCCGTTTGTCGTGCTTTCGAGAGAGCCAACCGCATCGCAATTCGCAGTAACATGAGCAAGAGATACAGCCGATATAAGCTCTCCTTATAAAAAAAGTAGGTAATCTAGAATGACTCTTTTTTTTTTGCCTGTACAAAGATTCAAGTGCTTGTAGGGAGCCGCTACACTTCAACTAGACCTCGACTATCTAATTTAGGTTCATTTAAGGACAATCACAGAACTTCCTGTAATGCCTCAATATTGGGTATACTACCAAAAATTGTTTACCAGCTCTCCTACTATTACCTATGTTGTTCTAAAAATATCGGCAAGAAATAATTTATAACTATACAAGTTAAATCTTCTATATAATTTTGGAAATCTCCTAGATCGTCAAAATCTATGTTAAATTATAAGTAAACAACATTAAAATTTAAAGAAATGCAAATAAATAATTTTAACAATGTATCTCAGCAACATTTAAACAAGGTCCCGGTGTTGTTTAAATTTGACAGCTATTTAAGCGTCACTTAGTGACTGCTAAACGCTAAACAGGGTTTATAGGTAAGGTTTTTGCTAATCAGTCTCTCAGCAGTCGTATAACATTTTGACTAACGTTTATAAGTAAGAGGGATAATAATTTTTAAAATTTATACATCGTTTTCGTTTCTTGATAGAGCTTCGGTGAAAGAATTTAGTTTTTAAAGATTATTTATTTTGAATAGGCTATGGTAATAGCGGATGAATGTCTTATGTTGCCAGCATTAAAAATAAAATGAAGTATGGTAGGCAGAAATTGTATTAAGGAAATAATATTTTTATTATTATATTAGAAAACAATATATTTTATTTACTTTATAAGTAGGGTAAGATGGTCGACAATGAACCACCTAAATTTTCAAGAGCTGTAACTCTACTCCTATGGGCCCTAAGTATATACTTTTTACTTATAATTGTAGACAATTTAACAGGCTACATTATGTAGTACTTCATTTTTGTTAAAGTACCATAACTTCTAATGTATTTATATTTTTTTATTTATTGGGAAATGATTCACTGTGTACACTCAATGGTACTCAATGAACCGGGGGCTGGTACACAGTGAACCGTGTGTGCAGACAATGAACCATGCCAATAACCAAAGCATTAAAATTATTGGATTATAATAAATCTTGTTAAATAAAACTCAGAATTAACGTACCTACCTATATATTTGTAGTTACAATCGAAATGTATATTTTTTGGTAAACATGAATGCAATTAACGTTAATTTCTTAGATAGGTATCAACAATTACAGTTTTACGAAAGTTCTAATCAACAGACAACAAGTTTGTACCTACGTAGTTAGAAATAGCATTTATAATATTATTTTCTTAATCATTAATTAACAAGTCCCTTTTTATTCTTTGGTATCGGGTTGGAAAATCCTCATGCAGTCCCTACTACCTACTGACTAAAAACCAACCCGTGCTCCTCTCCTCCTCTCCCATATATCGTAGGGTAGGGTTTCACCGAAGCATTCCTCGCTACCCTCCAACGGGTATTGATCCGCCAGATGGTCAGGCGGGCCCCGAACGAAACCCCCTTGGCGGCGGATGAAGGTGTTGGGCTCCGCCGGCCCATCCTAAAATTGAGAAATTTTATTACTTAGTCTTTTTTATTTCCTAAAATAACTAGGTATAAATGCAATTTATCTGGGTTAATACTCAATCTACCAAAGGTGGTACTCAATGAACCAAGGATGGTACTCAATGAATCACTGGTTCATTGTTTACTCTCTCAAAGTGGTTCATTCTGTACCACCCCATACTTAAAAATTTTGAGGATAAATAGCCAGATATACAAACAAGAGGTGCTTAACGAAACTATCTTAAATAAAAGCCCAAAAAACAACTAATTCGTTAATCCAATTGATATTCAGCTAGTATTTACACAAATTGAATGAGACGACATTTTACTTACGTTATTTTTATACAACTTTCGCTACAAAAACACAAAACATAGGCGCGCGTGGCCGCCTGCGCCGCTAGCTCACTGTTGACTGGGGAGAGAGTAGGGCCCCTCAAAGACTCTTATTTAATGCAGTTTGCACCAACCGGCATCGTCGCGTTTCTGAATTATTTGCATGGTTCACTCTGTACTGCTGGTTCATTGTTAACCACTCGATATTTGTAAAAAGAATCAAGAAATATATAATTTATTATATATTCCATAATTATTAATCGGTAAAAATCGTTTTGTTTTTTAATCGATGGTAGAAATATTTTTTCAAACCATTTGCAACACATTTTTTATCTGTTATGTCATTCGTGTTGCTACTGCGCATCGTGAATATTTTGCTCTGATTTATTGGTGTTTTCGTACGGTTTTAATGTAATGTAATTGAATATAAATTCAATAATAATGATCAGTACCTTCTACCCATACTAAGAATATGCAGCGGTGTTTGTGATTGTGGTTAGTTTTTTTTGGACGAGTATACATAGTACCTACGAGGTTCCCTAGTACACAGGTGATTATTCATTATTATTGGCCTCTCTTTATGTAGTTTTTGTTCTTTAGGACGCAAAGACATACCTTTATTTACATCTAGGTATTATATTTATGTTAAAATTCAATTTTGAGGTATATTTAGTTGTGGAATAATTTCCATTTCAAATATCTCGTATCTTACTTCCACCAAAAGTTATTTAAAAAGAAATTATACAAGTTAATAGAGTAGTCATTTATCTTCAAAACACACATGGTGTCGTGTTTGGCCGTGCCAGGCCCATAATGTATGGCCAAATGGTATATCTCCTTTAAGCTAGCCAACAATCACCCTCTTGCGATTTCTTTATAGTGAGCGTGCGCTCGGGCCCCATTGCCCCCGCGTTATTTATAGGTACCTTAAATAAGTTTTATTTGCGCTATTAACAGTATTAACACCCCCATAATATTCTAATTATGATGTTTACAAATCACGAAAATTTAATATACACATACATATTTTATCACTGCATAGTATAAAATAAAGTCTGTCTTCTGTCTGTCTGTCCCTATGTATGTTTAAATCTTGAAAACCACGCAACGGATTTTAATGCGGTTTTTTTAATAGATAGAATGATTCAAGAAGAGTAAATTTTATATGTATAATGTGCGGGCGAAGCTGCTGGCGACGTCTAGTAATAAATAATCCTTGTGTTACTGACTGACACACAAGCTACAGCCAAAACTATAAGGAGCCGGTCCAGGAAGCTGAAATTTGGCACGTAGGTAGGTATGTTCCCTGGGCACCGGCTGCACTAAGAAGGGATGTCCCGATATTCCTACGGGATCGGGAAGAAATGGAATAAAATAAAATAAAGTGTGCGGGCAACGCTGCCGGCATACCCTAGTTGATGATAAATTATGTGTTTTACATTGTTTGCAGATACATTTCGAAAACAGCCGTCGAATGAGAAACCGCCGCCAGAGACTGAAACCACAGAACACGTTGCCGAAGAAACATCCACACTTGTAGATGCCATGATCGACACTGACATCGAAGAACATACCTCTGTGAACATTATTATACAGGACACTGGTAAGCACTGTGGCAATATACACGGTCCGACATATCTTCCGAATACTGTCTCTGCGTAATTCATAAATTGTTGTTTCGAGTCTGGCTGCTTCTTGGGTCAGTTGCTTTGCTTGTATGTCTGTAAAGTCCCTGACAAGGATTTATTTCTAGTGCGAGAATTCTAGTCTTTTAAAAAAGGAAAGTAATAGGCTAGTTGACAAAAAAATATTTATAAGTCCGTCCTTTAGATTATTCAAAAATAAGCGATACGTATTTTTTATTTGTAAATTAAACCAAAAATGACCAAGATATAGCTCATTAAAGTTACGTATAACGTCACGCCGTGCTGCATTTTTTCGCACTATGTGACGTCACGCATAACTTTAATGGGCTATATCTTTGTTATGTTTTATTTAATCGAAAAAAGAAAAAATACGTGTCCAATATTTTTTTATAATCTAAAATACGGACTAAATAAAATGTAATTATTTTGACCCTGGAAACTACCCTATTATGGTTGACGGCGAAAGATAAATCCGCAGAAACTTCTCAAGAACACCCAAAAGAAAACAGGAACTCAAGTCTATCGTACCAAGCCTTATTATTTATACATGTATGCCTTTTAGATGACCATTGACGAGGCGGGGCGTTCGCGGCTTCGATTCCCGCTCAAGTCAAACATTTATGTGCGTTAACATGAATGTTTGTCTTGGTCTAGGCGTATATAATGATGTATCATAATATGTATGTATTTACTAGAAACAAAATATAGTACAAGCTATGCGTAGCTTAGGACTTGATAGTGTTGTGTGTTTATGGTAGGTACATATTACATTATTAGTTTCCAAAGTCAAACCTTAGTTTAATATAAGCAGTGGGTAACTTTGCTATTCAATAAACATCTAGCTTTGCAAATGCGGGCAAAATCTTAGTTAGAAATTTGTTTCAGAAACACCAAGTGAACACAGAAAAGATTCAACAGTAGAGGTTGTTGAAATATATGAAGATGTGGACATGAGTGACGCGTGTGATGAGCATGACGACGACCAAACCCCTGACTCTGAACCCTTCCACATCGAACAACGTAATTCTTCTTCTTTCTTGTGTGAGTGTGTAGCCAACTCAGGTGTCGGAGTATTCAGACCGGCCTAAGGACAACCATCGTTAGACCATGTTGAACAATATGGCCTAACGATGCTTGACGGCTTTTCCTACATTGCGAAGCATGGCAACCATAGGCGTATACCAGAGGAGGCCAGGTGGGCCGTGCCTACTTTAGTATGGTCTAGTGCCTACACCACAATTTTGGTTGGCGATTCGAATGTTAGGCTGGACACCTAGGAAACTTCACACTAGCGTTTTATAAAGACAAAGACCTACCCTGGGAAATAACCCTAGCTACTCTAATGACGGCTACGCTCGACGCTCTGATTTAAATGCCACGCAAGCGTTCATCCATCAAAATAGTGACTATGTGAACGTTGCATAATATTGCTGATGTACAATCAAACAAGTCGGCAGTGGACCAGTTTGAAAAAAGATTCCTTGGATCGCTCATAGAGTCGAGGCATACTAGAAACTGGTTTTATATACGAGTGTCAATGTGTGTGTAAAGTACTGGAATCGACGATCTCTTGCTGAGCGATTCTCGACCTTATGGTGGCCTAGCGGTACAGTCCTTTCTCCTGTGAGAATGTAACAAGATGCACTTAGTTATCTTTAAAGATATACATGATTTATAATACTAACCTTTATGCTATGCCTTGTACAATTTTATATTACTTTCATGTTCTAGCCGTACCCACAGTAGAAAACAATATAAGGTATTGGAAGCGCCAACTGTGCACAACACCAAGTTCTGTGGCATAATATGTTTGTGTACTGAGGACAATATGAACACGGTCAACGATACTTTAGAGATCTTTGTGGGAGGAAGAAGTCATAGCAAAACAGTCTTAGAGATCTTAGATATTGTGTTTAAGAAGGTAAGTTTTATATGATTTGCTCACTTGTTCACCATTTGTCTTAAATCGAATCCATAGTCTTGGGTTTTCTCTTACAGACTGATGAAATTCTATCCAATTCACAAATATGTATCAGTTGTACAAAAAATCTTATTCAATCATACATGTTTATACAACGAGCCAAAAAAACTTCGAGAATCCTGACTTGTCATCTCAATGACCTGTATAATAAATCATGTTACATACGAAATTACATTTTGAACGATGAAAAGCAACCTCAAAATGTACTCATTACATTTGAAAATTATGATGACAAACATCATTTGCATAATCCTGTACATATTATTACACAAGAAGCGAAGAAATCAAAAGTAATTTCAAATAATGAAAGTGAAGAAACTGAGAAGAGGAAACCAAAATATAAATGTTCAATATGCAATCTCTTTCTACCTTCATTTAACACATGGAGGCTACACGAAAGAAGTGCGCATAGAGACAAGAAGCATACAGTAGACCCTAACAGACTTAGGCAGGTTAGGAAGATATGCAAGCTCTGTCGTCGAGTGATACAGATTGGTGGATTAGCCGAGTACATGACGAAATATCACAAACATTGTATGACTCGCTCACCTCGTAAAGTAACTATTATCTCAGACGAGGACTTCACTCATAGAATACAAAAGCATTTTAGTAAAGAAAGCAAATGTCTAACTTGCTTGGAGAGTTTACAATAAAGACGAACTAGAGCAACGCGCGTGCAGCTTGTGTTGTGCTAAATGAGCTAAGGCCTCTTGCGTTCATCGTGAGGACAAAATTTGCCACAGAGAACAAAGATCGGAGGGTCTGCTGCGAGCTAAATACTGTCAGTATGTTTGTGAAACAGAAGACGCTACGATAGACAGAGTTAAGATTAGGCATGTTAAACATGTACCTAAAATTGTCATCAGTAGTAAAATTTCTAATTAAATAAAACAGTCAAAGAAATGTAACGTGTCTTTAATTGTTTTCTCCCTTGTCAATTTAGTGCTCGCTAGTACATACGAGGCGGCCACGTACCAGACTATGCAGCTGGAGTAGGCCTCCCGCAATATAGATCGACGATCTAGTTAAGATCGCGGCAAGCGGATGTTAGCGGCTCAGCGGTCTGAGTGGAGAGCCTTGGGGTAGGCCTATGTCTTGCAATGGACGTCTCTACGTTGAGATGATGTATCATGGCCATAGATAGGCATGTGCGCCAATGCTTATTTGACCGGCGTTGGCGTCTAGCGTTTCAAAAAATTTCATTAAAATCGGTCCAGTCATTTAGGAGGAGTTCAGTGACATACACACGCACACAAGATATGTAATATAATAATATAAAGAAGACAAGAGTTCCAGTTTTAACCCGACTACGGCAAAGCCAAAGGAGGGTTATGATTTTGATAGGCTATGTGTGTATGTTCATTTGTTCCCTCATAGCTCCTAAGCTACTTATCGGAACTCGACAAATGAGGTGTTGTTAGAACCGTCTTGATAGTCCGCTGAACAGCTGTGGCGCCCTCTAGCGCCAAAAAAGTTGTGTTAAAATATAAAAATGAGATAGACACGAATCGTGTTTGATATCATTTGAGAGGGCGTCATAATTATGCACTTTTCCAAAATATTGCTTAAATTTAAAGTGCCCTCGCCCTCGAGTGGACAAAAAATACTGTGTTAAAAAAATATTAAGCTAAATACAGCGTGTTTGATATAATTTGAAAAGGCGGGTTGGGTTTCGAAACGAGTCGCCCGAATTTGAGGGTATTGGTGGTGTAGGGGGCTTACGGGAGTTTGTTTTAATCCCCTAAAAGTAATTTTGGCTGCCGGAGTTGCGTCTAAATATTTTTAAACAATTTCCAAAAATTCTTAATTCTTTCTCCTAGCGTTATCCCAGTTTCAACCCGGGGTCCGCTTACTAGTCTAACCGGATTCGACTGAATATTAGCTTTTCCACGGAGCGACTGCCTGTCTGACCTCCGCAACCCAAAGGGATAGCGATATTCCATGGTTTAGACTAGTGTCAATTTATTCAGAGTTAGGTACTGACTCCCTATAACGACTGTCAAAGATCTTCATGACAACCGGGACCGACGGCTTAACGTGCTCTCCGAGGCACGGGACAAGCGATAATTAACAATTCAATACGCACATAACTCCGAAAAGTCATTGGTGCGCGCCTAGGATTCGAACCCGATACCCTCTGCATGGCAGTCTGTTAGTATCTCCAGTGGAGATACTAACAGACTGCCATGCAGAGGTTATAGAATTGATTAAGAATTTATATTTAAACGATATCCTAGTGGAGATTCTCCACTAGGCTATCGCTTAAATATAAATTCTTAATTCAAATATGAAAAACGGAACGTAATTTTAAGTTTTATGTGAAAGTAACATATTAGGTTGTGTTAGGTTCTCTTTTGACCCATAAGCCGAAAATAGTCCTTGTTTATTAAAGCATCCTGAAAATCTTGTTTCATACTTTTTCAGCGTCGATCTTTTTGTCGTAGTCGGGTTTTAGATTTTTTACTTTTTATTATTGCCATTTCACTTCTGAACCCACAGAGTACCTTATTATTTACAGAACCTTACCTGACAACATTTCAAAAATGTTATGCTCGTGAATCAAAAATATAATTTGTTTCTTTTGGTGTCCTGATTTGAAAGGAATATTTTTGTATTTTTTAGCACTCGATTTTCGAGAAAAGAAATGAAATCTCAAAATCGTATGTATTGTGGGTATTGTGACTAGGATGATGTATCTCTATGGATTTGACAAGCAAATAATAATACCGTGACAGACCGAGATAATGACATACAGAAATACATAAGAGTAAAAGAGACAAAGATAGCATTTTTTGTCTTTGTCAGAGTTTTCGTTTTTTTTTGTTGGTCACAACTGAATATTGTGACCAGCAAACGTTTGAGCTCTCGATAATTTCCGCGAAAAATTGTGTTATTATTGATATTAATTGCGAATGCTTAGTGAAAATATCATCATCAATTCAGATTTATTATGGTGATTTGTTACATTTTAGGCTGTAAAAGCCATAGTGAGCGGAAATGTGAGAACATAACCATTTATTCGTAAGTACGATATTTTAGTTATAATATCTATTTATACATGAAAATATTGATAGAATGATACAAATAGCGTATCATTACATAAGGAAATAATCTCTAAATTACATCAATAAACCAAAAAATGCTATTTTAATATCACCGCGATTTTAGTATCACACAATCGAATTCAATAGGTCGTTGAATGTTGAGCTAGCCAAAAGTCATCGATACTTTTTAATTTTACAGCGTTCAATGTTTTTTAGGGATACCACTGAAGCGTTTGGGAAATTACCCAAATTTTGGGTAATTTGCCGTTACTTGGTTTCATATGAACCTAAGATTAATTATTTAATTTGTTTTCCGATTCTTTGTAGTAATGAAGATATTTGTTTATAGATTCCCAAAGGACTGCACGATCCAAAAATAATTGTGGATACGTGCAACAGGAGGAGAAAACTGGGATCCGAATAAATATGCAAGAGTACCTATGCTCTAAACACTTTGAACAAAAGTGTTTTAGGAAAACTTCCCACAATAGGTACTTATTTGGAATCATTCTCGAATGATAAAGAACAGAAAATAAGAAATTTATATACAAAATTAATTTTGTTCAAAGGACAGTAAAGTTGAGTGTCATATAATAAAAGATATATAACTCTGAGCCTCGTGTTTATTTGGCGAGTGAAGCCAGTCCCACATGTTCGACACTTTTGTTATACATAATAATATTAAGTATAAAAAATACTTATCGCACATCTTATGGATGGATTTAAACCTCCTTGTAAGGTTAGCTATATTTTTATTTTTTTATTGGGCTGTAAATTATATTATATAGATGTTTGTTACTATTCGTTGCAAAAGTACCTAAACGGATATTGATGGAACTTCTCGAGTTAGCTCATAAATTCATCAAATTACCAAATTGATTAAAAATTATAGGAGAACGCGGTCTCAGATGTCTGGTAAGGTATTCAATTCTGGAACGACCAGTTGGCGCAGCGGGAGTGTAAACGACTGCTACGCTGAAAGTCGCGGGTTCGATTCCCACACAAGTCAAACATTTGTGTGCATGAACATGGATGTTTGTCTTGGTCAGGGTGTTTCAATGTATAATATGTATGTATTTACAAAAAAAAAAGTATATAAGTATGTTTATCCATTATCTAGTACCCATAGTACAAGCTCTGCTTAGTTTGGGACTAGATGGTGTTGTGTGAATGTGGTAGAATATTATCATTATAATTCAGGTTTGATACAATGTTACTTAAAAGTTAATATGTACTTCGTAGAATTGTAGGGTAAACATTTACAATATCTGGTAACACCAACTCAGGATGTACTCTATGTCCGTCCTTTACAGGTGTACGCAAATGTCGAGTCCATTTGATTCTTGGTCCTAGGTATTGTGATGATACCATGATGTTACATTTACATCTTAAGGGCCCAGTACACAATGGTCCATGATGGGCCACTGCAGGCCATCGCCCGCCATTGTGTGAACATGCATCGCCATTACCGTACGCAATGGCGATGGTCTGCAGTGGCCGATGATGGGCCACTGCAGGCCATCGCCACGATCACTTGGTGTTCACACAACGACACATGGCTCATTGCTGCCTGGCGAATCAGTTGCGATGGACGTGGAAGTAATTGCAGCCGCGGTTTCTTAGCTTAATCTTGCGATTAATCTCAAAAAAATCTTTCTCTATTAGATAGCCCATTTATCGAGGTAGGCTATCTAATAGACTATATAACATCACGCTATGAGCCACGAGAGCGGACAAAGACTTAAATAACGCGGGTGTAACCGCTTGCTCATCTAGTATATTTATACATATTATATACTGCCTCCGTGATCCAGTGCATAGCGTATGTGACTACTGATCGGAGGTCCCGAGTTCGATTCCTGGATGGGGCAAAAGCGTTACTGGGTTTTTTCCGAATACTCAGTAGCAGCCCGGAGTCTGGTGATGTGCCCGGTAACGGCAATAGGCTCGCCCTCTATTACGTAGGACCTAAAAATTCATGACGAAATGTGGGTGTAATATTTACACCTCTGCCTACCCCTTCGGGGATACAGCGTGAGACAATAAATAAAAATATATATATATTAGCTGTCGCCCGTGGCTCCGCCCGCGTGGATGTAAGTTATCGCGATAAAAACTATCCTGTGTCCTTCCTAGGGCCTTTGATTGATCGAATAATTAGATATAAATATTGATCTTTCAACAGAAAATCCTTGTCATACTTGACTTTTGTCACAAATGTATAAATTGATAGATTTTTACCAAAATTTTTGTTTCATTACTTTATTTCATTCGTTATTTCTAATATTTCAAAATTATTTTTTACATTTACTTTAAAATAATACTTTAAAGCAAGGATTGAAGTATTGCCTTTGCCATATTTATGTCAATGTCGCCGGTATCGTTGTCTTTGGTGTGAATTGACATTTCTTAGCAGCTCTATATTATTATTTTAGTATATTCTTGAAAATATAAACAGAGAGGTTGGACCAAAGAGATTGGAGGGTTGGACTTTGGTTGGACTAACGTAGTGGTTAGTGGTTACATACTCTTTGGTTGGGATCCGGCTATACTTGTACAAGTTATGTCTAGGTTAGGTGTGCCTGGTCAACTATGTAAATGGATATATAATTTTTTGGATAGTAGAACACTTTATGTAAGGCATAATAATACATTGCATGGTCCAAAATGTGCATCTAAAGGTACAATGCAGGGTGCTACACTATCTCCTTTGTTGTACAATATATATACAAGTGAAATCTGTAAATTTGTAAATAGTAATGTAGAT
Organism: Euclidia mi; assembly: GCA_944739405.2. Lineage (NCBI taxonomy): Eukaryota > Metazoa > Arthropoda > Insecta > Lepidoptera > Erebidae > Euclidia > Euclidia mi. Next base: position 37,668,166 of record OX123205.2, on the reverse strand, counting down.
ATTTTGCAGTTTGCTGATGATATTGTTTTGTACAGTAGTAATTATAATGTAGAAATTGCAATAGACAATATTAACAGAGCATTGTCCCAAATATTTCACTATTACAATGATGTGTTACATTTAAAAATTAATCCCTCCAAAAGTAGTGCCATGATATTTGGAAATGAGAACACATATTCAAAAGTAATATATAACGGAGAATTTATAAATCCAGTGAATGTTAAGAAATTTTTAGGCATAGTATTAGACAAGAAATTAACCTTTGAGGAACATATTAAAACCATATCAAAAAATGCTCTTAAAGGATTAAATATAATAAAATGTCTTGCAGGCGTTACATGGGGAGCTGACCCGAAAATATTGTCAACTTTGTATAAAAGTATAGTTAGAAGCCATTTTGATTATAGCTCATTAGTGTATATAAATAGTACTCATGTAAATAAACTAGATCTATTGCAGAACAGGGCTTTGAGAACAATTTCTGGTGCAATGTGCTCTACTCCCATAAGGGCCATGGAAGTGGAGACTAAAATAATGCCCCTAATTTTGAGACGCATTCTACTTGCAGAGAGATTCTGTCTTAAATTAATTGCTGCAGATAACAAGAAAATAATAAACAAAATAGTACCTTCTGTATGTAGAAATCCTGGACCTCTAACAACAGGAGAGATTCTCTTAAATGGTAAATCCCCAACATTGTCCAAAATATTGCTGGAAACAGAAAACAGTTTTACTGGTATTAGAAAACAATGCCCATGGCCATGTTACTCCTTCTCTTATCAGTGTATCACACATCCCGTCAAAGAATTGCAAAATCCCATCAATAACAATTTAGATATGTTACAGTTTATGGCGGATAATAAGAATTATTATGTTATTTACACTGATGGCAGTAAAGGAAGTGATTATGTGCGTGCTGCTATATATGATCCACAAATTCAATTCTCTCAAAGCTTTGTTCTACACAATACATGCACCATATTCACTGCAGAGGCATATGCGGTTTATCAGGCATTAAAACATATTCGCCAAATTAACACTAGCAAATACTTTTTGATTGTTTCTGATTCACTGAGTTTGATTAAAGCCTTAACTAACCTTACAGTTTCTTTTAAGACAAATTATGTTCTATATTTCATCAAAGAAATAATTTATCAATATTACCTCAAGCACAAAAGCATTGCTTTTCTGTGGGTACCTTCACACCGAGGTATCTATGGCAATGAAATAGTTGATAAAACCGCATATGAAGGTAGTAATGCTATTGATGTTAGAAATGCAATGGACATTCCTATGACTGACTTCTTGCAATGTATTAATGAAAATGTTTGTAACTTATGGTTAGAATTGTGGAAGAAAGACCAAGACACTAAAGGAAAATTTTACGGCCGTATACAAGAAGAATTACCTGTTAGACCCTGGTACAATAGATTGAAGGAAGCCAGCCGAGACTTTATCACTACGATAAATAGATTGCGCTTTGGCCATAATACTGCTCCGTCACACCTTGCTAGACTTGGCATTATTACAAGCAATACATGCCCACATTGTGAATCTCAAGAAGGAACTCAAGGAACCGTTGCACATCTTATCTTTGACTGTCAAAACTTCCTGCTTGACAGATTAGTGTTAGTGAACTCAGTGAAGTGAACATTAAGTGCGATTCTTTCTCCCACCCGCCGCCACTCGAAGAGTTATTGAAAGACAAAAATACTTACAAACCGATATATAAATACATTAAAAATACTGTTAAAACAATTTAAAAATTAAGTGAATGTGCAGTGTCCGTTAAAATAAAATAAGATTTGACCTAAAGGTCCAGTTACCAGGTCATAAAATCCCAAAAAAAAAAAAAAAAATCTTTGGTTGGACTAATATAAACAACAATATAACCTCTCTTTGTTCACTTCCGGGTAATCTTAAGTTTTATAAGAATCCGTGTGTCTGTACTTAACTGTTTCTTATTCTTTTATATTATTTAGTTACAAAATGAATCCTGGTGAGGCATGGACGCCATACAGAGATACAAAGTTTTGCTTTGTACCAGACTGCAAAAATAGCTCTAAAAATTCTCAGAAAACGTTTTTTGGTGTACCAAAGGCAACAAAACAAGAATGGTGTGATGCAGTGGGTGTTGAATGCCCCAATCGTTTTTTATACGTATGTGAAGACCATCTCAATGTGAGTAAATTTATATTTTAGTAAATCAAGTCAGTTCTCGCACTTACACAAATACAACTTAGATAAGTTATGCTAAAAAAATCAAAAATCGTATTAGATACTAGCTGTTTTCTGCGGTTTCACTCGCGTCCTGAAGAAACTGCTTCGCGTACCCAGTTAATTTATAAGCCTAAGTTTCTCCTCGGTACATCAGCTATCCGCCATGAAAGTCCCGTCAAAATCGGTCCAGCCATTCCAGAGATTAGCAAGAACAAATAGACAGACACAAAACTTGTAAAAAATGTCATCATTATAGACACTCCAATTTTATTTATATGTATAGATTACTTATAAAATACAATAAGTTATATATTATAGCAGATTGAACATACCAAAAAAGACTGGCTTTGGCAATTAAACATCCCTGGAAGGGTCCTGACTGAAGTGTTACTTTTTATTTCTTTATTAACTATATGAGCCCCCAGTTACACTAGTGGTAACATTATAATAGGTATACAATACACAATTCATGATAAATAGGCAATGTTTTGTTGCTTATTATTATGAAATAATGTTTTAATTGTTTTAGCCGGAAGAAGATATAGAGAATTACATGTATTGGAGAACAATGAAAGTCCGAGCTAAGTTAAAGTCTTGCGTACCACAATCTCTTATCAAGGCTCCACCTTCAACAGAAGCTCTTAATGTAGAATATCAACTGAGACCTGGTATGTGATTGTTGCTTATATAATTATGTTGATGTAGATATGTAGAGAATAATTAAATTATTAAACCATACCTATTTATAAAACACTCCTGTAGTGTTTTATAATTAACTAGAGGATGTCCGCGGTTACACTCGCATTATTTAAAGCTACTGCTCCACTCCCGTCGCTCATAGCGCGATGTTATATCGCCTATAGCCTTTTTCGATAAATGGGCTATCTAATACTGAAAGAATTTTTCAAATAGGACCAGTAGTTCCTGAGATTAGCACGCACAAAACAAACAAACTTCAGCTTTATACAGGGTTAATACGACGATAATTATAGTACATGATATTTAAAAGCTCCACACCAAATTTCAGTTCAATACGAGCAGTAGTTTAATCACTAGACAAATATTTAGTTTTGACTAAACTGGAACAGGTCGTAACTCTTGCGTCAGCTGTTCCGCGCCCGTAGTAAAGGCCATACACCTTAAACACTAAGAAAATACGCGTTTTGCGTGTTTACATTACATAATTTGCCAAATTCACTCATTAGGCTACCGCAATAAGGACAAATAAGCATAACATCTCACTAAAAAGTCGCACACTTTCACACTTGTATGGTATATCGCTCTTTTTCAATAATAGTAAGAGGAAGATAGACGGAGTAGTGACTCTGTGTACGAGTGCGTACACAATGTTGCGTTGCCATGGCAACTTGATAGCTGTTTGTTACGAACTTCTTCATTGAGAATGTGATACTCGTCAGTCGTCTCACGATTGTGAAAAATATGACGGAATTAGTTAAGTTTATTGCGCGGTGCGCACGCGCCATATTGAAATTAAAGTTAAATTTCATTATTAAACATTGCTTATTGCAATCTGGATACCTTTTAGGTGAATTGGAATTTATTTTTTATTTGTGTGACAGCACAATGATGTTTGGATGACTAAAAGAAGTGTCTGTGTTTCGTTTTATTTGTGACATGATACTTACGGAAATAATTTCAATCGAGTGATAGTATAATTGTTTTGGAGTATTTTAACATTTACATGTGCAGCCCTACAAACCGGTAAGTGTTGTTTGATGTGTGGAATCAATCAATACTAAATAGTGTAAAGTTAACCTTTATCACATTTCGTGTAGTGACGGATAAAGAATACAAGTGTCACTACCCCATTTCATTCCGTGGGTGTCGTAAAAGGCGACTGAGGAAATTGCAAAAAAAGCGAATAATATATTTGCGAAGAGATGGAAAACTTGAAACCAAACCCTATACCAACTCGTCTGGCCAGCGCGGTATAGTAGGCCAAATACCACCCAATGAGCGCACCAACGAATAGGCCCCCAGTTCCCGGTAATCCCGCTGTCCGCAACTACGGTAGCGGTCGCGGTAACAGCGTGGCAGGGGGTGCTAAGAATCTCCGGGCTACGGCAAACGGCTACCACAAGAAACTGACCCTGGCTACGTACAATGGACGCTCTCTACGGCTGGACCAACACATCACCGAACTCGAAGTAGAACTAGGTCATATAAACTGGTATATATTGGGGTTGTCTGAAGTCCGAAGACAGGATGAGGACACGATAACCCTTGAGGCAGGAAACCTGTTCTACTTTCGAGAAGGCGATCAGCCCTCTCAGGGCGGTGTCGGTTTCCTCGTTAGCAAATCTCGCGCTAACAACGTTGTAGAAATCAACAGTGTGTCGACACGGGTAGCGTACCTGATATTAAGGATCACCGACAGGTACTCCCTGAAGGTGGTACAGGTATATGCGCCGACCTCGACATACTGCGATGACATAGTCGAAGCCATGTATGAGGACATTACTAAGGCTCTACATCTTTCCACCAAGACACACTACAGCGTTGTTATGGGGGATTTTAATGCCAAAGTGGGAGTACAAGAACGCGGCGAAACGAGAATCGGATCCTATGGCGTGGGGTGCCGAAATCACAGGGGGCAAATGCTGGTCAACTTTCTGGAGTCACAGGGGCTCTTCTTAATGAACTCCTTCTTTGAGAAGAAGCCTCATAGAAAGTGGACATGGCGAAGCCCCGATACTGTGACAAGGAACGAGATAGACTTCATCATGTCTGATCGGAGGTATATATTTAGAGACGTCTCAGTGATCAACAGATTTAATACCGGTAGCGATCACCGACTTGTCCGAGGCACTCTAAATATAGACATCAGAGCTGAGAGGCTTCGCATGATGAAGTCTACTCTTAGACCTACTGCGCCTCAGCTAGCAGTAGGATCCGAAAAGTTTCAACTGGAACTTCAAAACCGTTTCGGACTGCTGGAAACCAATGGCACTGTTGACGAGAAAACCGACGCTGTGGTCAAAACGCTACAGGATGTGTCTCGAAGGGTTCCCGGAAAAAGCGTTAACAAGCAAAGTAAACTCTCGCACGAGACTCGAACTTATGAGGCAAAGACGGGGAATGTCATATGCGCAGATGTCTTCGACAGATGGAAGAAACCTAAACCGGAAGATCCGGAAGCTGGTGCGACGTGACCTCCGATGTTCCAAAACCCGCGCCATTACGGCTGCGTTTGAACAGAATCGAGGCACCAAAGTCTTCGCTCGCCAGCTTGGTAGAATGCATCTGTCGAAACTCAATACTGCGGATGGCAAAACCGTAACCTCCAAGTTCGAGATTCTCGCTGAAATTGAGAGTTTCTACAAGGACTTGTACGCATCACGGATGCCTAAACCCACGAGACCCAGCGATGATGACCACAGAGCCCAACTGACAGAGCTCTTAAAAGCAGGTGGGACAGCAGTTCTGAAAGAGCTGGCGAGCCTGTTTAATTCTGTTATCCACCAAGGCCTAACACCTCAGGCGTGGAGTGGGAGTGCGGTGGTTCTGTTTTTCAAAAAAGCTGACAAAACCCTGCTGAAAAACTACGGACCCATCTCACTCCTGAGTCACGTCTACAAGTTGTTCTCGAGAGTCCTAACAAATCGCCTCGCCAGAAAACTCGACGATTTCCAGCCACCGGAACAAGCCGGGTTTCGAAAAGGCTACAGCACCGTAGACCACATCCATACTGTTCGGCAGATTGTACAGAAGACCAACGAATACAATCAGCTGCTGTGTATGGCTTTCGTGGACTACGAGAAAGCCTTCGATTCCATCGAAACCTGGGCGGTTCTGGATGCTCTCCAGCTGTGTCGCATCGATTAGCGCTACATCGAGGTGTTGAGATGTTTGTACGACACGGCCACTATGACCGTCCAGCTCCAGGACAATAAAACCAGTCCCATTGAGTTGCGTAGAGGGGTGAGGCAGGGGGATGTAATATCCCCTAAGCTCTTCACCAACTGCAAACGCACTCGAAGACGTCTTTAAGACGCTGGACTGGACTGGACGGGGCATCAACATTAATGGCGAGTACATATCCCACCTTCGGTTTGCCGACGATATCGTTATCGTGGCAGAGAGCCTGGCAGAGCTGAGCGAGATGCTGCACAGCCTAAATGGAGCCTCTCGACGGGTCGGTCTCGGCTTGAACTTGGATAAAACCAAGATTATGTTCAACGAACACATTGTGCCGGGACCGGTTTATGTCAACGGATCGATGCTCGAAGTTGTTCAAGCGTATGTCTACCTTGGGCAAGTAGTCCAGCTTGGTAGAAACAACTTCGAGAAAGAAATCGACCGCAGGATCCAGTTGGGTTGGGCAGCGTTTGGCAAGCTACGTCGAGTTTTCTCTTCGCCCCTACCGCAATGCCTGAAGACCAAAGTCTTCAACCAATGCGTCCTACCTGTTATGACGTACGGTGCCGAGACGTGGACACTCGCAGTGGGACTAGTCCACAAACTAAAAGTCACGCAGCGAGCTATGGAACGGGCTATGCTTGGCGTCTCTTTGAAGGATAAAATCCGGAACGAAGTTATCCGACATAGCTCACAGAATCAGTAGGCTCAAGTGGCAGTGGGCTGGCCATATCTGTAGAAGGACTGATGGCCGATGGATCAAGCGTATCCTAGAGTGGCGACCACGTCTCGGCAAGCGTAAGGTAGGGCGGCCCCCGGCTAGGTGGACCGACGACCTGAAAAAGGTGGCTGGGACAGACTGGATGCGGAAGGCTGAGGACCGTGTACTGTGGCGCGTGTTGGGATAGGCCTATGTCCAGCAGTGGACTGCGATAGGCTGATTGATTGAACCTTTATCACAGATACTTACGGGAATAATTTAAATCTACTGATAGGTATGTGTTTTGAAGTCATCATCATCATTGTCTTGCCCTGGTCCCAATTTATTTGGGGTCGGCGCAGTATGTCCTTGGCTTCCATACTTCACCAGTCATTCGATCCTTTACCCCTTTCTCTTTCATATCCATCCTCACACAGTCCATTCATCTTTTCATTGTCCGTCCTCTCCCTTTTCGTCCTTCTACATGCATATCCATAACTGTTTTACCTACATACATCTCATCGCTCCACATAACATGTCCATACCAGCCCAATCGACTCCCTGTTATCTTTTCATCTATGGGCGCCACTTTCATACTACCTCTAACGTAATCATTCCTAATTCTGTCCATTCTTGTCACTCCACACATCCATCGTAATCCTTCTCATCTCTGCCACATGCAATCGTTTCTCATCCATCTAATTGTAGCCCAACACTCAGCTCCATACAGCACGACAGGCCTTATAACCGACTTATACATGCGGCCCTTTAATTTCACAGGCATTTTGTGGTCGCATATTGTGCCTGAGACCTGTCGCCATTTCATCCATCCTGCGTTGATTCTTTGCCTAACATCCCGATCAATTTCGCCGTCATCTTGATTGCGTTGACGGCCGGTTGGCGCAGCGGGAGTGTAAGCGACTGCTACGTCGAAGGTCGCGGGTTCGATTCCCGCTCAAGTCAAACATTTGTGTGCATGAACATAGATGTTTGTCTTGGTCTGGGTGTTTCTATGTATAATATGTATGTATTTACTAAAAAAATAAATATATATGTATGTTTATCCATTATCTAGTACACATAGTACAAGCTCTGCTTAATTTGGGACTAGATGGTGATGTGTGAATGTGGTAGAATATTATTATTATGTGTCTCTTTTTCACGGCTATTCTTCTAACATGGTGTTAGAAGAATAACCGGTCCTTTGGGAGGCTTACACGGGGATATGGATCCAACGTGCAGAGGCCCGTAGAGAACTTTAATCTAAAATAAGATGGGACACATGCCGCGGAGCCTCCACAACTGCACTACTGAGTACAGCTATGGACTAGCCGCAGCAAATGTAGGACTATTGCAATGATGTGGAGTCTAATTTACTGGTTTATGGGGATGGGTGTTAAATGGACTGGTAATAATGATACTATGGATAAAAAACGGCACCTGCCAGTGATACTCCTATAGCATCCGTCCGCGTGGCAGGTGGTGACTCGCCAACTCACTAGATGGGCCCTCTCTAAGCAGCCGCCCAAAGCAAACAAACTCTGCCATAAAGGCAGCCAGAGGGCAACACCGGTGCGAGTGGCTAGGGGTGCCGAGCGGTGCGGCACCGGTTTCGCCATCGCGAGCCTCGTGACAACGGAGGCCCGGAGCGGGTTTCCCCGTAGTTACGCCCTTGAGAATGACACTTCCACCCCCGAGCTAATAGCTCTTGCGGCTTCCCTCTGGCCGGCCGACCAAGGCAAGCCAGAGTTGAGAGTCCTGCGGGCACTCTTGGAAATCCAATCCAGCCTGCCAATAAAGGCAAGCCGGAGACGAGGCCCTGACCGACTCTCTGAAGCATTCGGGACCGCAGTGTCGCCACACACATTCAGCTCGCCACAAAGCTGCCCTGCGGTTGTAAGCTTTCTTTTCATCTTGTAATACATTTTTTGTTTATATTACACGATGAAGGTGATGTTTGAAAGCTGTTACTCTACCCTCTGAGATTGCGTTAGTCTCATGATGAGATAACGGCTGCCCCAGAGGGGCTTATTATTATTATTATTATTATCTTGTAGGAGTGAACCTAGGTAGCGGAAATCGGAGCATACTCGTAGAGGTGTACCGCCGAGTGTAACCGGTATAGGACTGGGGAGACCGCCAAAGTCACAGAACATATATTCCGTTTTGGTTCTGCTTATTCTCAGGCCTACATTCTGCAATCTCAGCCGCCACTCCTCCAGCTTGCTTCTGTTCCACTCTTGTTTCCACTCTCTGCTACCAGTAGCAGAGAGTGGAAACGATGTCGTCGGCAAACAGCATGCACCAGGGTGCCTCTTCCTGTATGTCCGATGATATAGCATCCATAATTAACAGGAAGAGGTAGGGGCTAAGAGCCGACCCTTGGTGCAAGCCTACGGCCACATCGAATCTGGCTGTGATACCAGCTGCGGATCGGACTTGCGTTCGGCATTCAGCGTACATGGCTTGAACGCCGTCAGGTATTTCCCAGGCACTCCTTTCTCCTTCAGGGCTTCTAACTTCTCGGCTTTCGGTCACCCGTCTTGCGATTAAATGTCCAGTCTCTATCTCTGCTATATCCGGCAAGATTTGTTTTGTATTTTAGCTTTTAATGAGGCGCCCGAGTAATTATAATTTTTCACTTAAATTTTGGATATGTTACGAGCTGGGGTTCGGCGATACATTAAATGCACTACTCAGACTGTACTTTATTTTTACCACAAACAACTTAATTACACTCTAACATGGGCGTCGCCGAGAGGGGGCAGGGGGGGAAGCTCCCCTCCTAGAGATGCAAAAAACCCTACAATTTGTATTTTTCTCAATACTTTTCTCATTTGCCATATCAACCTGTCCCCCCCCTAGGCCATTGGCTGGCGTACTTGCCCCCATCCCCCCCCCCCCAAAACAATCAAAATAAAAACTATTTCACACTACAAAACACACGACGATTCACTCCCTTTTCAAATCCTTCGCTCGATGGTTATCGCTATGTTTATTCAACTGAACTGAACTGTACTAGTGCGCCAATCCGAGCGCTATTTGTACGGACCGGTTAACCATGAAGGTATAGATAAACATGGAGGCCACAGCTGGAACAAAGCCTTGAGTCAAATACCTACATTTCTCTATCTCACTCTCTGTGGTCTGACCTCTCATTTTAGCGTGGATTTAGTATTGCTATCCTCTCATTAAAATCTCCGAGTAAGCTCTTAAAAAGAGCCGACATATTAAGCAAATCAGAAGTTTACACGGTCAATTAATGTGTATTTAAATCAAGAGTTGAAATCCAATCACTTGTTAAAACTCCCAATATTGTAGGTCTCGAACGCTTATAATCATGGTTGGCGTGACAGTGAATTATAATCCCATTTCCTAAGGATTTGGTAATATGGCAACATTGGCCACCATATGTCAAGTAAATCTTGTCAATATGGCAGTGGTTGGTTGAAAAGAGATGGTATGACCACAGTGAGCGAGATAGCGATACATCATTTGAGCTTCAAGTAGGTATTCGGAGTGCGGTCTCCATGTTTATCTATAACTTCATGCGGTTAACATAACTCGTACAGTACTCGCCAAACTTTATGGCCGCTCCGAACCTAGCCGCATTGCGCTGCGCTGAACACAAAATCAGGTATCAGCGGGACGTACGCGGGGCGTGGAGGCAGGGCACGCCCGCGCGCGCAGTCTTCCACCCGCTAGCATCCTCGCCTCCCGCGCGTTAGTGTGAGTGTGCTACGTTCGTACACGACTCACATATTCGCTGAGCTCTGACAGTATCGTCGCGTTTAAAATAGTTTCGTAGTGTTACTTCTCTATTGTTTCTTGTTGCTATCGTTGTTTCTTGTTGTTATTTGTACTGATATAGTTACCATTGTCATTGATCATGCCTTGCGGTCGTTTTAATGTTTTACGTCGCCAAACACGGAAAATAGTGTATGACGTATTAACGTTTATGAAGAAGGAAAGAAGTCTAGGCTTAAAAGTCCCTTCACCTAACTGAATTTCCATTACTCGAATTTGACTGAATATGTAATTAAACAATATAATATAGCTAATCTAACAACGTAACTGAAGATTTTAATTTTCAATAATTACCAATATATTTTCTTGGTTATGACATGTCCACCCGACTGTACTATGCGCAAGTTCGTACCGATGGCTACATTCAGAGCGGCCATAAAGATTGGCGAGTACTGTACGTCCCAGACACAGTATTCAACAGCTACGCCATCTAGGAGTGAATAGATGGAACAATTTAAACCATCATTACACATAGTATAGGCATAGTAAAATAAGAATAATAGGTTAACTAAGGCCGCTCGGCGAGTTAATTGCCTACTCTTGCGTTGACGCACGGGTTGTCACTTGTTTTTCACCGTGACGCCCGGCTATCGAATCGTAATCGGCGCGCGCGCTTTTTCGCCGCTTTTTTACGTGTTTGCGCTGAATACTTCACAATTTAAGCTTGAATATATTTTTTTCAAATACCTAGTGACTACCTAAGCGTTATATAACTATCTAAATGCAGTGGCGTAACTAAGGGCCCTGGGGCAAAACAAAAATGGGTCCCCATATTGGTATCTAAACTGATTACGTTTTATCAAGTAAAAATATTAAATATACAAATACTTTTAAAATGCTACACTTTTATCACCAGCTCTTTTTCGTGCACTGCATCAATAAAAATATTAAACAGTAACATCATACATATGTAAATTACATTTGGTTATTTATATTTGGTGTAGGTATTGGACAATAAAACAAAATAGAACCTACCAACTAACAAAATAACAATTGGAGATGGGGGAAATATTAAAAATTCAGTTCGATCAAGATTTTCGGGTAAAGACTCTAGGGCCCCTTGAGCTTGAGGGCCCCGGGGCACTGCCCCGCCTAGCCCCTATGTAGCTACGCCACTGTCTAAATGCCTTTTATAACGAGAAAAAAGTAACAAGTTTAATTTACTGTCGTTTAACACATTGTATAATATTAATAACGTTTATTACAAAACTGAATTGTTTATATAAACAATTCGAGCGGGCGAGCAGTGTATGTACCTATATGAATGCGCGCGATCAGACGCGCGGCGCATCCCGTACCACACCACGGAAGGCAGTCACGTTTGGTTTAACCTACTTTTATTTGAAATACAAGTAAAGTAAAGCAAAAGCAAGGAACAGACAGGCAAAAGAAGTTCAACCAGCCACTCATTTTGAGACAGAGCTAGAGGTGCGTTCGTTGCGAGATCACAGCGGCTAGCGGCTACTCAGTAGTAGTGATCTGTGCTACAAAGCGCATGCCAACTTGTGAACGCATTGCAAGCGCTTGCCGCAAACGCCCTTTGATCTGTGTCGAAAAACCGACACTAGACCGGATCCTGTTCAAGCGTCCACAAGCTCACGCAAGCCAAGCCAAACGCCCTCTTTACACGCTTGTGCTTGTGGATGTATGTCGAGCCTTGGCAAGCGTGGAAACGCGGCATTAGTTTTTGTTTGCTCAACAGTTACTATTGTATTTGGCCACTTGTGGCTTAGATTACTTGTTTTGTAATAAACGACATGATTAATTCCACAAATTAGTTTTATTTGAATTCAATTTTATTTCATTTACACAAACAACCTATTTTTTATACTTATTATATAAGATGTACTTAGCTGAAACAAGTGGTTATAAAAAGCTGAAAGAACAGTGGCAAGATTATACCTGAAGTGTTAGAAGCGTCTATAAACGTAACTTATGGAAAAACTTATTCATACAATTATTACCTACGTATTTTCTACGTTTTTAGTTTCAATTGAGGCCATGAGAACCATAGTGGCCTAACTAATTTTTTGACAATATTGGGTTTATGATTTATTCCAGTTCAAATTGATCATATTGATAGCACCAGAGTGGCCTAAAAGTGATACAACGAATATTCACTAAATGACAACTTAATCACTGTTACAGTTTTTAGTCTGTGATCTAAACTTGAAATGCTATACTGGCCTAAATAAGTTAGGATAATTACAATTATTGTAAAAGCCTACTTTAAATTATCTTAATTGATAAACTATTTATGAATGCATTCATTACCGGTGCTTACGGGCACACCTTTAAACAACGTATTATGCTAATAATCCTCAAAATTTCAGCTTTGCTAAGATGACGTAGGTCTGGCGGCTCTGGGATCTTGGATTAGTATGATATCAATTAATATCATTAATTACAGGCTCAGATGAATTAAAGGTATCAGAAGTATAGTCCGTTCACAGTTATTTTACCTCTAGCTGTTAGATTGGCCAACCTGGGCGTTGTGTTGTTATATTTGGTGTATAATACTCCCATTTTAAATATACATGATTGCTAAAAATGTACTTATTTTTTTATTGCCTAAGCGATCGTATTAAATATTTGGAAGTAATGTTCGTAACAAAACCTCTTGATATTGGCATGGCTATATGTATGTACATTTATTTTCTTACGAAATAACTAATTTCCTATGAAGATAAGTAGTTATAATAAAAATGTTGTCTATTTAATATATAAAGGTAAACGCATCATAATTACGCCAACGTGAGGTTCTAATTATCAAATACAAAAACTGCAAATTTAATTTTCATATTTATTTTAAATAAGAATGTGTGATATAAATGTGGGTGTAATATTACACCTCTGCCTACCCCTGCATGGAAACAGGCGTGAGTCTATAAGAATGATCCATGTGGACTGCCAATGTTATGATGATTCGTAACTGCTGTAATATTCTGTATCAGACTCAGAATTTAATTCTAATATGAATTTATGAACCTGTCCATTTCAGCATCCGTAGACCCATCTGTTTCACGAAGCTTGTCTTCAATGTGGCGCTCATGTTTGCATTGTTTTTGACAGTCTTCTGCAGTGATAGATTGAAAAGCTTCTTCAGCTAAATTCACAATGTTGGTTGCCTCTTGTCCTAAATTTTTGCTTGTGACTCGCCTTTTAATGAGACTCTACATAAGTTCAATTGCGTTTAGCTCGCAGTGGTATGGCGGTAATCTAACCACTTCGCGGCCATGAGCTTCAAGCATTTGAATTTTTGAAGCATTTCCACTAATATTGGGTAAAATGTTATGCACGGGTAACCCTATTTTACATTCCTGTCATCACAGAGTACAATTCCAACATAAAGAAAATAAACACCGACATCTGTCAGAGGTAAAATAACTGTGAACGGACTGTAGGCAATTGCATTGCAAGATAATTAATGGCAACAATAAGTGAAGTTAAAAAAAAAAAAAAAAAAGTCTACATTGTCAATTTGTCAATGTCAAGTTGTCAACGTTCTTTTCTTTCCGAAAAGCAAAAGCTTGTTTGGTGGATTGACTTGTTAACAGTGGTAGTATTAAAAAATCGATTTAGTTTTTTTATTTTCCACTAGTTTCATACAAACTTCAAACAATTTTATCTCGGTAAATATGTACTTAATCAAAAAAAGTCAAAGAATTAAAAAAAATGTTTTCATTAGTAGAATCCAAAAACAAGTCTCTTAGCCCCCAAGTCCACATTTTGATTTTTCAGCCCACCGTGCGTCGCCGGTGCGTATCCAGACAGTTTATCTATTGAAATGTATCTATCTACCTATGGCTGCCAAACCGTGGCCAAGTGAGTCAGGTACCATACATTTCAATATAAATTGTATGGTAGCCGACGACGCGACGTCGCCATGGCACAGATTACTAAATAGTTACTTCGTAACAGATACATCATTCCCATATAAATTCGAAAATACCTACGCTATAATCACGTACAAAATCTTAATAATATCCGTTGTTCGCAGTGAAGAGAAATGTACCCTAAGGGCTCACACAAAGAGTTGCAGAAAGTGTGACTGTACATACAAGCGCGTCATCGAACGAAGGCGCTAGGGTTGTCCTTATCATGATTTTGGTAATAAAACGAATGTTGCGAAATAACCATATTTTTAATTGCTAAATACTTACCAATATATACACGAGTCAGTTAGTAAATACATATTATTAACATTTTTAATAAAATTAAAAATATATAATAATCGTACGTAGTAGGGGCCTATTGCCTATTTCCGTTTATCGGACACAATACCAGACAATACAGTAAGAACGTACATAAGATTCTGACATTAAGTAGATACATACATAGACTCACGCCTGTTTCCCCGAAGGGGTAGGCAGAGGCATATTAAACGCCCACTTTTCGTCAGTGTTTTGATCCCACGTAATAGGTGGCGAGCCTATTGCCGCTTATAGGGATATTTTGTTTGCCAGAGCCTCGTCCGTTTTTCGGCAGGTGCACCACTTGCAGGTGAGGTTGGCTTGGGACCCTAAGTTCTTGGTGGGAACCCTTTTTTTTTTTGTTTTACGAGGTGGAAAATCCCTTCGGATCTCCGACTCTTGGGGGAAATAAGAGCCGGAGTATGTGGTGTTTCCACTAAAAACCACCTCGACTTCCGCCATGTACCCGTGTGTCGGAGGGTGGGGCATCACCAAAGCACTCGTCGCCACCCTCCGACGGGTATTGGCCCGCCAGGTGGTCAGGCGGGCCCCGAACAAAACCCCCTTGGCGACGGATTAAGGTGTTGGACTCCGCCGCCAAAACGCCCAGCGGCCGCAGAGGATAGGGAGGACGGCAACGCAACACCGCATCTCCTCTTCCTCTGCGGCCCCACCGCGACGCATCGAATGGTGCGCCCCCATTTGGTCGCGGGAGATAGGGCGCGCGGCAACGCAACACCGACACGCCTCTCCTCCCGCGACCGCACCCGCACCGTTGGACGCATCCTGCGCAGGCCCCTCCAAGCCCACGCGGAGCGTTCCCTCCTGGATCCCTCTTAGCTTCACCGCGGGTGACCAATCCACGGTTACTGAGCCCCCCCACCACGACAAGGTGGAAATCCCACGGGGGGGTGGTGGGAACCCTATGCACTATCTACTACACCACATTAAGTAGATTTTACTTAATAAAAACAACATTTATATTTATTTCTAGTAATAACCTAAACTTATCAATTAACGAACATTTACATACCTAGTATTTCCTTTCTTACCTTTGCTCTAAATAAAATAAACGGTTTCAATTTGTAGAAGAAATTTTATATAAGTACCCACTTATATCAAATCTTATACCATTACTTACTACATAAATCATCGTTTGTTCTTCGGCAATAAAAAAAAACTGCTTGAGAGATGACAAGGGACACCCGAAGGGAACGAAGTTCCTTTCGATTAATTAGAGAAGAAATTTTTTTTTACGTTATAATAATATTTTTTTATTATTAACAAATATAATGTAATATCAACTTATTCAGTAGGCTCAATTTTAGTAATAAATGTTAATTTTACAAAAAATGTCCCGTTCGCCATCTTGGATTCCCAAATAGATGTCATTTAAAATCAAAATCAAAATAATTTATTCATCTAGGCCACAAAGTGACGCTTATGAACGTCAAAATTTAAGTTAATTACTTAATGATTCTACATTTACATTTACTACCACGTTCGCAATGCAATAGGTAGAACCACGAGAAAGAACGGGCAATAAAACTCATGGCCACTCTTTTCAAACAAATATAATGGTGGTACATTTTATTTTTGTAAGGAGCTGCAACTGTTTCACATTGTAGACATCTACTAGTAAAATTTTAGTAGCTATTGATATCATACTCAAGCAGTAAATGATGTTCATATGGTAAGCCTCCCAAAGTAAATATGGTGAAACAGGAGAATCCACTTACGTCTTTTTAATGTAGGCAACTCGCGAACATGGTCAGAACTATGGTAGAAGTGAATGAAGCAGAAAGTAACGGTATTATGAAACCAAAGCAATCGACAACCTATTAGTTAGCCCATGACCACGAGTTACCCACATTTTACAAATCCTCAAAGTTATAATGAAAGTGTGGAACATGAATGCAAAATATAGTATGAAATGAGAATATCGTAATTAACTACACTATAAAATAAAACTAATAATTATTGACCTAGTCAAAAACGAACAACTACTTCCAAGCGCTCCTGTCATCAAAATAATCCTTCAAACTGTAATATGCCTTATTTATAAGATTCTTTTTAACTTCTGCCTGAAACGAACTTAATGGCAAGTCTAAAATATAAGTTGGTAATTTATTGTATATGCGAATACTGAGCCCAATAAAAGAGCTATGCGTTTTGTGCAAACGAAAATACGGAACACATAATTTATGTCTATTTCTAGTATTGATATTGTGTCTGTCACTATTCATTTTATAAGAATTTATGTTTAGTCTTACATGCATAACACTAACATTTGATTGTTAGAAATGTGGTTTTTCTGAGAGGTACATAAGTAACACTCAATTATTATGTACCAAATAATGTAAAATATGCGCCACTTTTGAAACTATTGGTTTCAAAACTAATCGTTTTTAAATGCAACATAACCTCAACAGGTACTCAACTTATGTATTTTTTCAAAAACCCCACAATATTTAATTTTGAATTTAACCTTGTTTTAAAGTATGACACTAACCCTTTCTTGTGGTTAATTTTCACTACTTTACTGTGTCAAAAGTTGCGCAACCAAGTGCGATAGTACGTTGCTCATTCTCCTTTGAAGAAGACTTAATTATATTGTTATTTAATGTCTAATTGATATAAATCAGCCTTTTAAATCTTTGTAATATGTATTTTCCCCTAAAATCATCAAATCGTCGATTTTTTTATGCTGTCGTTATGCCTATCGCCATGGAAAGGCCAAATGTATTCACAACCTCTTTATTAATAGTGTTTTAGTAGCTACTCTTTCACTTGTTTTTGATTTCAACCGCTTTACAGAATGATATTATACTTAACAAGTAAAAAGGTGCCTTCACATATCGTAGTGGACGATTGATAGATAAGACGTTTGGTTGATGCAATACGATCCAGTAGTTTGGTCCAGACAGCGCCAAAATGAATATAAGGAGACAGCCTATTATTTCAGTTTATTTAGCCGGTGTTATGTATTGTGTTTATGATGGTATACCTTGAATTTTTTAGATGTTTCGACCGACTCGCTACGGTCGTGGTCGCGGAAGGACTTAATTTTTTACCATAGTATTTTTGTTTCAGTACCAACAATTTCCGAAAATACAGATATTAAAGTAGAAGCTCTTGAAACTGTTGAAGACGTGTCAATGAGTGGCGCGAGTGATGAGTGTGCGAGGAAGAGCGGCGATGTTAGTGACGTCATCGACAATTCTGACACACACAACACAACACGTAATGCATACATTTTAAAGATTAATCATTAGTTTCATTAGATGACTTAGTTATTACAATGTACCGGACGACGCAGCAGGGGTAGGCCTCCTGCAAGGTGGACCGACTCAAGATGAAGCGGTCGCACAAGATCGGTCTGTGTGGAGAACTTTGGGGGAGGCCTATTTCAAGACTGACATGATGTTGAAGATGATGACATGATGATGATCTTTTACCTCGCAATAGAAAACTTCATACATGTGTTTTTTACTTGGCCCATTGCAATACGCTACCTAGTTGGTAGCATGTCCGTCTTGAGCGTCGCCTATCGTCATGATACCATAGAATTACTACTGGAACATTAAACATGATTATACCTTTCATATATTTTTTAAAATGTTTGTCTCTTCTTGTTACAGCACTACCCAAAGAAAGCGATAAAACCACAAGTTACTGGAAACACCAGCTATACAATATACTGCACAACACCCAGTTCTGTGGCATATGTTTGTGTACTAAGGATAATATGAACACGGTAAACGATACCTTAGAGATCATTGTGGGAGGAAGAAGTCATAGCAGAACAATAGATGATGTACTACATGTTGTGTTTGGAGAGGTAAGTGTTAGCTACCCTCATTCTTTTTCTTTAACAGGCTACCACGAATATCTAAAAATCTTTCAGTGGTCATCGCTTAAACGTTAGCTATAAAGTTGAATATCGTGTGATTTCTATAATTGCGTGCAAGCCCGAAAATGTCTGCAGTCTTATTTCGTTCATAACTCAAATAATTATCGTTATAGAGACAATTCTTCTTTACAATTACCAATAAACTAGCTATTCTTTCGGTGAGTAGAAATTTTAAGGCGAAAAGTTAAGTATTATAAAAATATCCAGAATAATATTTAGAGTAGGCATGATTGTCACATTAAAATTCAATCGAACGCAAATCGTTAAATCATCAATATCAGTCTTTAGTTTTACTAGATAAAGACCTCATAAATAATGTTATACTAAAGTTTCACTTAGCTTGTATGTCTCACTGCTTCAAAATGTATAAGCAAATATGGCATAAATTTACGAGGTAGTGCCTTAACAACTCCCAAACGAGAAATAAATGCTGTCTCGTGACTTTTAGACCCGTACTGTCGAACAACTTTCCGCTAGACTACCATAAGGGCGAGAATCGCTCAAGACATTGTCGCTTCTAGTGCTACTTTACACTCATATACAAAACCAGTTTCTAGTGTGCCTCAACTCTATGAGCGAGCCTAGGGAATTTTTTTCATACTGGTCCACCGACGACTTTACATTAACATTAGAGTAGTCGCGCATTTTCTAATTTTAGCGGTATCTTTACCTTCTTAAACTACACAAAAAATGGAAAATTAGACTAAGTAACAAATTAAACGTTTTCAATATCTACGATAAGGCAGTCCTGACACATACATTGTTCGATGCACAGTAACTTTGCCCGTTTATTACAACCTTTTTTTGGTCCTAAAATTTTTTTTGGATGGTACCCGGGCAATTAAGAGGCCGTTCCAAAATTCACGGACTGCGTGAATAGGTATTTTACGCCAAGCGCGCGGGCAACGCGATCGAGGTGTCAATGTGTGCGTCTGTGTAGCCCAACAAAATCTACCTTGCAGTGAACTCGCGGAGACAAAACAAATTGATACTTTGACCAATAAAATGTATGATCGTAATACAGAATTATTTTGGCTAACGTATTTTGATGTTTAAATGTAATAATTCCAGGTAGATTCCATTGTTGCTGTTAAAAAACATCCGACTTCAAACAGTCGTAGAAACATGCAAAATCTCATTTACTTAGATTACAATAAATACTAATTCCAGTCATTCTGTTATAAAATCCAAAATACTGAACTGATTTCGGAAAACTTTCTATGGGACCAATCTGGAAGTAATATCATTATAGGCCATCCTATGAAATAAAAATAAATCCAGATCGGTCCATAAATGATGCATTAGTTAGGTAACAAACATTAAAAAATATGAAAAAATAGTACAACCGAATTGTGAACCGCCTCCGTTTTGAAGTCGGTTGAAAATATTAATACACAATATAAATGAGATTTGAGGCAGCGATAGCCGAGTGGATATACAAACAGACATGCAGAGGGTATCGGGTTCGAATCCACGGCGCGCACCAATGACTTTTCGGAGTTTTGTGCGTATTGAATTATTAATTATCGCTTGTCCCGTGCCTCGGAGAGCACGTTAAGCCGTCGGTCCCGGTTGTCATGAAGATCTTTGACAGTCGTTACAGGGCGTCAGTACATATATAAAAATAATAGTAGGATAGCTTCATACAAATCGGCCGCCGCCAGTTTGAATGTACGCGTGAATCCCCGGCGCCGTGTACGCACGTACTTTTCATGCACACAATCTCATAAACGAGCGCGATGAGCGCGGCGAGCGCGGATTTAGTACGGGATGCGCCACGCGTCTGATCACGGGCATTCATGTAGGTACTACATAGGGCATGGATCCCGGAAATTCGAGATTTCGTAGTTCCGGAATTTTGTACGCTTTTTTCCGATATTATAATATCGAAATTGAGGCCCCAAATATCGTAATTCCGGTATTGATAAATAATACAAAGTGATTTTTCTAGATAACATTTTTTGTGAACATGGCCAATAATAAACATTGTTAGGTCACCATTCCTTCCCCAGCGACTCCGCGCTTCCTCTTGAGTGTTTCCTATGTCCCCGACATTTTGTTAATTCCGCGAACGACACGAGACCATAGTTGACAATGAAAAGTTAAATGTGATCATGGAAGCAGATCTAATGCAAACCACATCAGAGTTAGCTTCGGTGTTAAGTAGAAACGATTTATGAAACAATTCTAATTCTCTTAAAAAGAATTAGAAAGGAAACAATTGTAGAAATAAGCAAAATACACCAACAAACACGCATTGATTGCTATGTGAGTTTACTCAACCGTCACAATATAGAGGAAACATTGAAATCTATCGTTTCGTTTGATGAAAAATTTGGACCGGTACGAGAATAGGAATTGCTCGTCAATGCGCTTGAACCAAGGAGAACCGGCCAAGACCTGCACAAGTGAAAACTCATTGAGAAAAAGTACTGGTTGTTGTCTGAGGGACCAGTGCTGGTATCAAGCACTTCAGCTTCCCAAGATATAGATAGATAGATATGACAGCATATTACAGTAGCAAATTTCACTGTGAACAATTGCAAACAATGATAGAAAGATGCCTGTTAAACAACCGACACCGGTCTCAATGGTTATAATCAGAATTATATCTTTATATGTTAGAGCCTTCTGCTGCTTGAGGACAACGAACACTTAGATTACATAGGTACTTCGCGCAAGACGGTAACTAAATTAGAGGGAGCTGAGATTTGAAAGTCTCCGACACCCTCCATACCCCCTACAGCTTGTAACTTGCTCCAATAGATCAACACATTTTTTGGAAAATTAACTATTTCATAAGGGAAAAATTCAATTTCAAATATTTTATTGATTCTCGCTCCCACGATTTTTCAGCAATTAAATCAATCCACTGCCCATAAAATAAGGAAAGTGCATAAACTCACATTATTCCCCAATGTTACTTTAATGTTTAGTAATATTTGTTTTTATTTCAACCGTTACTGTCCCACTGCTGGGCTAAGGTCTCCCGCACACTCTTCCATAAATGCCGATCTTTTGCTTTATCTTGCCAGTCAGCTAGAAAAGTATTAATCGTTTTTTCGACCTGCCCCTGTCAACAGTTCTCCTTCTTCCAGTTCTACTTCTCCTTCAGGGTTGCATTGTTTGGTGATGTATGTCCAATTTCGAGATGTTTCCTACAGACATATCCTACCCAATCCTACTTTAACTTCGCTGCTTTGAAGCGCACTTCGCTGCTTTGACAGTTTTAGTCTTACACGGTACACCTAATACGCTACATTACATGGCACGTTGGCAAACCATGAGCTAGGAATTTCGAGAATCGGTCTGTTTATTATTTTAATGTTAAATTGTCTGGTTTTATAACAATGTTTAATTATACTATTTTTCTTCGTAACATTTCCTACTAAGGCTTAAATGTTCATGGCATGTTAATTAATCAAAACTGTAGAAAATGTTGAGGTGTTCAAATTCAATGGTTAAATTTTGATCTATCCAACGTATAACGAATTGTAAACTGATGAAAATATATAACTTGTTTAATTTTTGTAGTATACACGTTTATTTTATTATAAGAAATATACCTACTACCAATAAATATCTACCTACTTCAAGAGCATACCGATTCCGGAACCAGTACCGGAATTCCGGAATTGACACTCCAATATCGTAACTCAGTTCCGGAATTCAATATTCTCCGATATTACAAGCCCTAGTACTACACTGTAGGATGTCTCCAATCTGGGGGGCGATTCAGAATCTTTCGATATCTCATTTGACATGCGATTCCGTTAATTGTCAAACGGGCTAGGTACCTAATTTTTTGTCAAAACTATCGCATTTCCTATCAATTTTATGCATTCAGTATGAAGTAAATTAATAAATAAACCGAAATCAATGAATATTTGTTCAAAATATCTCAGATAGGCGGCTAAAAGAAGAGGACAATAATTTGACATATCGTACGATTACTTGTCGTGACATTCTGAATCGGCCTGCTGATCAGAAAACGTCCGCCTAGGTCTTCCCCTTCGTCCAAAAATGACGTACCTAACTGCATAACGCTATCTATTGTCAACATTTAGAACTTAAATTATTTCGTTCGTCTTAATTTATTCGTTCCATTAGGTACTGATAGTTCAAACTAATACATTTATATCCTCCATCATCCCTTAGTTTATCCCCATGGGGGTTGACTTTATCAAAATCTTATTTAAGCGGACGTCTTCATCATAGTAGCTCTAATCTTTAAAATTTCAGTTCAATCAGTCGAAAATCTAAGAAAATTTAAACAAACTTTTTTATCCCCTTAGGGGTGGAATTTATCAAAATCCTTTCTTAGGGGATGCCCACCTCATTGTAGCTATATGCATGCAAAGTCTTAGCCCGATCGGTTAAAATTGACAAAGTTTCATACAAACTTTCAGCCCCCATTTCACTTAGAAGTGGAATTTATCAAAATCCTTTCTTCGGGGTTGCCTACATCATGGTAGCTATAGGCATGCAAAGTCTCAGTTGGATCAGTTTAAAATTGACAAAGTTTTATACAAACTTTCATCCCCTATTTTATCCCCTTGGGGGTAGAATTTATCAAAATCCTTTCTTAATGACGGATGCCTACGTCATAACATCTACCTCCATGCCAAATTTCAGTAAGATCCCTCCAGTGGTTTGGGCTGTGCGTTGATAGATCACTATGTCAGTCAGTCACCTTTGAGTTATGTATATATTTAGATACAATTTCTGACATTCATAAGAGTCACCTTAAGACCTAAGTGAATATAGTATTTTTGAATCTTGCAGTATTTATTTTATAAGAGCATCGATTTCGTTACCATTATTTTATTATACGTATTCAACAATAATAACTCACATCAAGAAGGGTTGGTCGCGCTATAATTACAGTGTTGTTTACAAGGCACGCACACAGACGCAGTGACGACGGCAAGCGGCACACGTCCTACCTCGATGAGCGCTCAGCGCGGTCTAAAGGTCTGTAGACGCGTACAGGATTTATATAACGATTTCTAGCTTCGTTTAAAAATTAATTTAAAATATTTGTAATCACATTTAGAAGCAGATTTTTTTTTCCTAGCAAGGTATTATATCAAATCTTATTAGAGACTATTTGTTTTGTTTATTTCTTAGTGTATTTTATGTGATAAAAAATAATCCATTTAGACGTAAACTCACAAATTAATGACATTTTACGTAACATTTTTTGGTTTATTTCTGAATGAAACCAAAGTTTCTGGCCCCATCATACCAAGGAACAGGATGTTGTTATGTCGTATATGCATTTAAAAGTTAATTACTCACATAATTTTCGATGTCATGGATCATCGCGTAAAGCTCATAAAATGATTTCTTCAAAACATGCTTTGCGGAAACTTGATTTTTCCGTCGTAGGTAATTAAACACTTATTTTTACTCCCATAGTACCATAGTAGACTAAGTTATCTAATAGTATCATCGTTCATTTCTTAATTTGTTGATAAATCTAAGTCACAATCACGTATCTCCGCGCGTGTTAACCGCTAAAATGGCTTAAAAAACGGGAACGGTCTCTTAAGTTTCTCAGCTGTTTCTGCAAAGTATTTGCTATAGACCAGCTTGCACCAGTTTCTACAAAATCCGTCTCTTCTTCCAATCACGAAATTATTTGCAAAAGTTGCGTTTTGATTGTTCATTTCCCTTACCTAAAAAAAAGATTAGTTTAATAAACAAAAATAAAAATCGCCCAAAACATAATAAATTACTAAGATATTACAATCAAAACAATTTTTTTAACAACTAATAATATTTTAACTAAACTAAAAAACAGTCACACGAATTTTACTTACGTGAGTAGTCGCGCAATGAGCAATTTGGCGCCAAACGCGATACACTGGCAATAATCGCTTCCTCCTGCGGTCACCCAAGCACTGAATTTATTCTAGTTTGTAAAACAAGGAGCCGAGGTGCAGGGCGGCAGCAACTAGAACACTTGACTTTGACAAATGCATTGTGTATGAAATATAATCTTTATCCGCGGGCGGCAAAATGCTCATAGCGCGAGCACTTTAGGGTTAATGGTTGGGTTGGCATGGCTCCAGTAAGCATATTATACTCCAACCTCTGTGAACGTTGCTTAAATTTGCTGATATACTACTAACGGTAAAACGGCGAGTCACGCTTTGAGTAACTTTATTTGCCGTCTCAAAATTGTCTAGGTTTACATCCTACTCTTACTGTCTTTTTTTAGGGTTCCGTACCTCATAAGGTAAAAATAGGCACCCTTATAAGATCACTGTCTTGTCCGTCTGTGTGTCTGTCCGTGTGTCACTACCTATTTTTTAATAACTGTATTTGTCTCTTTCAGACCGAAGATCTTCTATCCAATCCACAATTATGTAACAAGTGTACAAATAATCTTATTCAGTCATATATGTTTATACAAAGGGCAAAAGAAACTTCGAGAATGCTTAGTTGTCATCTTAATGATTTATATAATAAATCATGTTACATACGTAATAACATTCTGGAAGAAATTCAAGAAAATTCTGAAGTTCAGAACGCTCTTATTACTTTAGAAAATTCTGATAACAGAGATCATTTGTATAATCATATAAGTACAGCAGAAATAAAGAAGGAAGAAGAACAAAGAGAAGAAATTGACAGAGAAAACGAAACACTTCTCAAAACAAAGACTTCTGAAGGATTCAAACAGAAAATATCTCTTAAACAGGAAAGAAAATTAAAATGTTTGACATGCAATCTTATACTACCCTCAACAAACGCATGGCAGCTGCATAAAATAAACAAGCATAGGAAAAAAAATACATTTAAAATGCACCAACTGCAAACATTCTGTAAGATATGTCTACGAAAAATTCGAAATTGTGAAATAGCAGAACATATGAAAAAATATCACGGAAATTCTTCAAGTATATGTTCAATATGTAATGTCCGATTTGACTCATATAAAGAATTATATAATCATATACACAGCGAGCACTATAGAGAAGACGGAGACAAAATACATACAAGTTACAAGACCACAAATGTTGAAAGAAGTGGTCCGAGTTAAATGATAACCAGTATATTTATACTGAGGCGATATCACGTATACGTTTGCCATGTGAAACATCGATCTGAAAACATTTCTAAACTGCTTTATCTTCAAAAGCTTTTCGTAATGATATCTTAAAAGGTTCTTTGTAAAATAATACAAGGACAAAATAAAAAAAATGAAAAAAAATATTCTGGTTTTTATATCTACAGTGTGTTTCATAACCCCCTGTCCGATCCCGAAAGCACATTACTGACTTGCCAGGCATAGGTACTTGGAAAATAATTTAAAAAATCCAGGTCATCATAAAACATCACAATTTATTTCCTTAGTACAGTATTAACGAGAAACATTACTTATTTTTTTGTTTATTTGACACATCAACAATGTACATGTTATGCATTACAGTAATACATATGAACGTCTATCACAGTAGGAACATTTCTGACATGCACATCAATTACAGACATGTGTGCAGCATTCTGCGCATTCAGCGGTGGTATCCTTTACTATACGATTCTATAAATTCTATTAAAATGAAACACTCTGTATACAATAGGCAGGTACATTCAGTAAGAGCATAGTAAAAACAGAATAGTAAGCTAGCTAAGGCCGCTCGGCGAGTTTATTGCCGACTCTTGCGTTGACGCACGGGTTGTCACGTGTTTACACCGCGGCGCCGGCTTTGTCGGCGCGCGCGCTTTTTCGCTGTTTTTTTTAAGTGATTGCGCTGAATACTACAGAATTTAAGCTTGCATATATTTTTTTTCAAATACCTACTGACTAGCTAAGCGTTATATAACTATCTAAATGCCCTTTATAGCGAGAAAAATGTAACAAGTTTAATTTACTGTCGTTTAACACATTGTATAATATTAATAACGTTTATTACAAAACTGAATGTACATAAACAATTCGAGCGGGCGAGCAGTGTAGTACCTACATGAATGCGCTCGATCAGACGCACGGCGCATCCCATACTGAATCCGCGCCGAGCTTGCCGCGCTCGTGAGATTGTGTGCGTGAAAAGTAGAGATGCGCAAACTATATCAGTTGAAAGAAAAGAGAGATACATATCTTTTGAATCAAAAGATATGTATCACTCTTTCATATCTTTATATCACTTGTGATGGAATGGTTGAGCATTTAAATCATTAGATCAATGTTTCATCAATCATGTTATATAGCATTGATATAGTGAGTTAAATCAATCTTAATCTATCAGTGTATGTAGTAGTGAAGGATTTGAATTCAAAATAAGACGTTTATGAATAATTGCGGTTTTTAATGCTACCCCCTTAAAAAAGATTGTGCGAAATTTTAATTGATATAGAATACGTAGGTATTCTGTAAATCTATAGCAAAAAAAATGCGAATGGCCGTCGCTCAAGCGTATCATTCGCACACTAAAAGTTTGTTACAGTAAAAATTAACAATATTTTATTAAAACTCAAAAAGTGCCTAGATGCGTCTATACATAATTATAAAGTAATCATAGATTTGCATTATAAGTACATGCTAAACTGCATTTTATATCTTGAACATATAGATTACTTTTACGCTGCCAAATCTTCGCTTACACACACATGCATAAGTCACCGGGCGATACTCTGTGCCTACTTAGTGCCACGCTTATTCTCTCCCGCTCTGATTCATAGGAATCAGCCATACTCTGTTTCACTTTATTTATATCCTAATTCAGTAGATCTA
Organism: Euclidia mi; assembly: GCA_944739405.2. Classification (NCBI taxonomy): domain Eukaryota; kingdom Metazoa; phylum Arthropoda; class Insecta; order Lepidoptera; family Erebidae; genus Euclidia; species Euclidia mi. The sequence goes on along the minus strand of OX123205.2, from coordinate 37,640,711 downwards.
AAATGAACCATGAGCGTAATGAGTTTAAGATATATTTGAACTGAGAGTGATTTAAAGATAGAGTGATTCATTTCAAATGATATGTATCTTTTGTATCACTCACTCAGGAGTTACACATCTCTAGTGAAAAGTGCGTGCGTACACGGCGCCGGCGACTCACGCGTATATTCAAACCAGCGCGGCGGCGGCGGCGGCCGATTTGTATGAAGCTATCCTACTATTCTGTTTTTACTATGGTAAGAGTATCGAGAATGTATTATTTGTTTATGGTTCCAAATCTAAATGTTTTTTTTTGTTGTTAGTTTGGCACAACTGTTTTCCATTTTGGCGCGGAGTTTGAGTTGCTTATGTTATTTATATTAAATACAGTGCTGTTTTAGTTATATCTAGGGTGTATTGCGAATTTCATAATGGAAAAAAAATATAGAAGAGTTTGTCTTTTGAATTTCGGGTTCGGAGTCAATGAAAATGTTACAGAATGCTTACGGTGAATCGACTTTATCAAAAACTCGTGCTTATGAGTGGTACAAAGTGTTCAAAAGCGGTCGAAATGTGATGGACGATTTGCCTCGCTCTGGTAGGCCATCAACGTCTGCAACTGAAGTTAACATCGCAAAAGTGAAGGCAACAGTGACTGAAAATCCTCATTCAACTTCGAGTGCTCGGCCAGAGTGAAAGGCGGGCGCGGGTGTGTGCGCGACGCGGGAAACTCAAACAAACGAGGGTGCGTTTTTAAGTCCGCGGAATGGAGGGGATGGAATTTAGTGGTGGGGATATTTTTTGCCGCATCGTGTTCTGACTCAATATTAGTATAAATACCAAGTTTTATCTGAATTGGGTCATAAGTCTTTGAACTATCGCTTATCAAGCAACTCAATTGGGCAGAAAACTGAAAACATGAGAAAATCGAACACAGCGCCATTATAAAGTTCCTGACTAAACAAGGAAAGTCTGTTCAAAACATTATGGAAGAGATGTCATTGGTTTACGGGGAATCTTGCCCCGGGAAAACAATTACTTATAAGGCTATGGCATGGACGTTTTGAGCAAGGCAGAGAGTCGATTGAAGACGACCTCCGACCAGGTCGGCCTATGGACGTGACTACTCCGGCACTTGTTGAAAAAGTAGAGTAAATTGTACTGGAAGATGCCCGGCTAAAGAAGAAACAAATTGCAGAAATGTGTGGAGTATCCAATACGACCATTTTTGAAATCCTGCATGATAATCTTCGCGTGACAAAGGTCAGTGGAAGATGGGTGACAAGAATGCTCACGCCGCCGCCGCAAAAAAAAACAGCGCGTTCAATGTTCACGTGCGTTTTTGGACCTCTGTAGTGAGGATAAAGACGGTGTATTGGCCCGGATTGTTACTGGGGATGAAACTTGGGTTCATCATTATGAACCTGAGTCTAAGCAAGACTATGCAGTGGCATAAAAAAGGGATACCACCGCCCACCAAGTTTAGGGTGACACAATCAGCTGGAAAACTCATGGCGACGATCTTTTGGGATTCAGAAGGAATATTATTGATCGATTACAAAGATAAAGGTATAACGGGAAAATATTATGCTTCATTATTAGAACAGCTAAAAAAAGCAATCAAAGAAAAGAGAAGAGGAAAATTGACAAAAGGTGTTGCTCCTGCATGACCATGCTCCGGTTCACAAGAGTCGCGTTGTGTTGGCTGCCCTGCACAGAGTAGGCTTCGATATTATAAGGTAAGTGCACCGGTAATGGACAGCGTACCAGTTATGAACATTATTGATTGAGTCCTAAAAAATAAGGATTCTACAACGCTTTTGTTACCTGGCAATATTTTACCACAGAGAAAAAGAATTAAAGTGTCAAAATATTGACAGCTGATGTATGTCTGTGGTTCAGTTTCAAACTGGTGGAAAGATAAACAGCACGTGTCACCAGTGATATCGTTTTTTAAGTGAGTTTGATAGCGAGGTATGTTGCTGATGAGTATTTTTTGACAATTCAATGAAGGTAATAATGAATAAATAATAAGTTTGTGGCTGAATTAACCTCTTTTCCAAACAATCTTAATTAAATGTATTGCAAACAACAACGTGGTTTGTTTTTTTTTTGCTATGTCCATGACTAGTACCTGTTATTATGACATGTCCTAGTTATGGACATTGTGTCGATTACTAGTGCAGGGCATTTTTTAAAGATTTTAGTCGATTCTAGATTTATTTCTCGAAGTCAATGAAATATCTTTTTTCCGTGAGTTTATAAAGCTTTTTACCAGTAATGGACAGACGTGTTCATTACTGGGGTGTCCATCACTGGTTCATTCCATTAGTGTAGGTACTACAAACAAGATCTTTCTTACAGTACTTTATTTTATGATTAATAAGAACTTTTATTTTAGAATACGTAATAGCAAATAAAATTTGTTTCTAAACAAACAATATTTTTATTTATTTGTATCTATCAAGTGTCTATCACTAGGTGTCCAATACCGGAACACTGTCCATAACTAGGTGTCAATCATTGGTGTATGACTTGTCCATTACTGGATAATTTTAAGCCAATTTTATTCGTAATTTTATTTTTATGGAAATTACTAGAATGAATGTAGTATTCTCTTATTAGATGCTAAAAAACCATAACCAACTTTATCTACAGCTATTGCAAGAATCGGCCCGCAACTTTTTTTTTTGGAAATTTTATACGTACTTCATCGACCTTAAACCGTCCATCACTGGTGCAGAATCATCCCTTATAGTCCAGACCTAGCCCCCAGCGACTATAACTTTATTTTATTTTATTAAGGACAACAAACAATAGTATATTAAATATTACACTTGAATGGAGTACTAAATAATAAAATTAACAAATACACTACTCACGACGTTATCCACAGATTACTAAACAAAATATTTAGCATACTGTACAATAACATTAACACTAAACTTAAGGCGCTGTCCTAAGCGACTGTTTTGGTAAATGAGGGGGTGAAGCAGGGGAGGTGAAGGGCGCTTAGCTCCGTCTACTGCGGGGCGCCCCCCTTCATTCTCGTCATGTGCGGCCGTATTCTGGCGACATCCGTATTCCAATATTTCAAAATCGCAAGCAAAACGTTTTAGCATATTGAATTGAGATACTGATATTAAAATTTATATTACATAAATCAATCTGTTTGTACAATATAGGCATAGCGCAATTTTTGTTGTCAGTGGAGCCATGAGCAAAACTAGTGAACATTAGACGTTATAGGTATTAATTTTTTTTTACGAAATTATTGTTGACGAAAGTAGATAAATACCTACGTGCCGTAAGATGATAAAAATAATTAAGTCAGTTCCATATATGGAGGCCCTAATTATTTTTGTTTTGTTTTTGTATAAAAATGGTGAAGCAGTTCATAGAATACCTACATCTAATTCCATTCCTGCCAGTTTTCAAATCTGTTTTGCAATAAATTGGCTGTGACATACGGGCGGACAGACAGACAGACATGGCGAATCTATAAGGGTTCCCACAATATATAAAAAACTACCTATATATACTATTCTACAAAATATAAACGGCTTTTACAATTTTTGGCTACGGTACTCTAAAAACCACAATACTGCCCTACTAAGCGCAAAAGCCGTATCTCAACTAAAGCGAGTTACGAAATAATTTAAGTTTAGTAAAAGTTGATTTATTTTATTTATTTATGGATGTTTTATTGTTATTATAGGTATAATTATTATGGTAAAGGATTCGAAATACGTCGCCGTTTTTAGGGGTTGTGAGTGATTGAGGGGGAGGAGGGGAGGTCTCGGAACCCGCCCTCACCATTTTCACTTGCCGGAAATACTTGGTTTCCTCTGAAAAAGAAATATCTCCAAACATCGGTGTGTATGGCACTGCCAACTTCCACATTCTTCACACTAGTTTAATAAACTAAGGTTGACGGAGCCCTGCTTCGCAGGGTTCCTATTTTCGGATTAAGAGTCAAAAGAGAACCTAACATAACCTATTTAGTTACTTATTACAGTCGCACCTAACCCTAGGCACTCGAAAGCAATGACGCACAAATTTGACATTAGCTGTCAATATGATCATTCCAAGAAGGCGGGTTTGCGTTTCGTTTCACGTTTTTCACATAAAACCTAAAAATGACATTTGTAAAACTGTACTAAAGTATAAAAACTACTACTAAGAATTTTTGGAAATTGTTTAAAAATATTTAGACGCAACTCCGGCAGCCAAAATTACTTTTAGGGGATTAAAACTAACTCCCTTAAGCCCCCTACACCACCAATACCCTCAAATTCAGGCTACTCGTTTCAAAACCCAACCCAAATTATAGACTTAAAATTTGAGTTACTGCTTTTTCGTTGGCTCTCCTCATACATGTTTGTATGGAAAAATATAAAAAAATTATTTCGCTTAAAATATGTGTTGTTTCAAAGAAAATAAATATTATAAGATATTTATTTATCATTTACTAACGAAATTAGAGTTTACAGCTCATCAAAAGTTAGCTGTCGGCTACAACCCGGCAGGTTTTCTTTATTCTCATCGAAAGTTAAAGGCAGTGTGTGAGGTGATGAGCCTTCAATACTTATTATTTGCTGCTGTTCACGAGGCAAATTTTCATTTACTTTCCTTCCTTGGTATTGTAGAAACTTCAAGCACTGATGAGACATTTTCCTCTCCGTGATTTCGCAATGCCATCCCTTGAGTTCGACGAGAATCAAGAATTTCAGGCAACTGCCAATTCATATAAAACGCCACAAGCTTTTTTTTCATTTTCGTCTCCCAGAAAAAATCATCTCTTTCTATCATTTCTATTTTTAGTGGTATACTTTCGCCACTCCACACAGCAAATAAACATTTTTGTTTGCGTGTAACGTGGCGTTGCCCCTGAATTTGGTAATAACAATTACAATATTTGTTTAGACTAGTCAGTTAACTTTTTTATCTTGTTTCCATATTTGTATTTTATTTGCTCTTATACTATTCTCCAGGCCATTCTTATAGGCAACTATAGAACATTAAATTTCCACAATCGTGTTTGGACCTATTAATCCATCTGGCATGGCACCAATAAACGGATAATCCACAAGGCTCGATTGTTACATTTTCTTGCTTCGCCAGTTGTTGCAAAGCCAGTGGTTCATTTTAGACTCCATGCGCAACTGCTTTTACATTGCAAATATTTTATTTGCACAAAATAATTTTTACTAAGTTGGCTTTACTGCTTTTATCTCTTCTTTTTACCACTATACCAAAATTTTAACCTGTCAACATATTCTTACGCAATTCGAACCAGTCACTGCTATCCCTCGTGTATTTAATGCTTATCACTCTTGAACAAATCGTGTTAGGAATTACTGCAGTCAAATGTGTGTAAGACGTTGCTAAACTATAAGTTTAACTTGACTGTAATTACAATAAAGATAATTAGTTAGGTACTTTATTATAAAAAAATACTATAACTTGTGTTATAGCAAACAGAGAAGTCACCTACTTACTTAAAAATTATTGATTTTAGAAATTAAAAAGATATTAGATGTACTGACTCAGTGGAAATTGCATATAAGGCGCAGGCCACACATAAATGGCGTCGGGCGCGGTGGCCTGCGCCTAAGTTGTTATCTTCCATAGAAGAAAATTTACAAAACAAACGCGAAGCACGTGCCACTCTGGCTCCGCCCACTTTCTTTACATGTAGTGACTTGTTGATGTGAATCTGCATCCGTAAAAACTCCGCATTGATTGATGCGGATGTGAATGCGGATGCAGATGTCTGAATTCATGCGGATATTCCGCATTTGCGGATGCGGATGCGAATATTCGTAACACCCCTGGTACTGAGACATACCTAATCGTACTAATATTATAAATGTGAAAGTTTGTGAAGATGTATGTATGGATGTTTGTTACTCTTTCACGCAAAAACTACTGAACGGATGAGGATGAAACTTTACAGTAATATAGTTTATACATCAGAATAACACATAGGCTACAATTTATAAAGATTTTGTATAATGTTGCCATAATATAAGGAAAAGTATCAACTAAGTCGGCAAAAAACCTGAGCTCTGAAAGCTGTCTTCGCGTGCGTTGCCTAAACCGTTAAAGTTACTTGAAGATAATGTACGGTGAAATTGTTATCATAAAAAGCTCACTATGAAAAATTCAAGATGGCCGCCGTCACAAAATGGCGGATTACTTATTTTCCACAAATACCTCAAGACGGGTATCAAATGAAAGGGCTTGATTCGTAGAATAGAGCTCACTATGAAAAATCCAAGATGGCCGCCGCCGCAAAATGGCGGATTACATATTTGCCACAAATACCTCAATATGGGTATCGAATGAAAGGGCTTGATTGGTAGAATAGGCTCACTATGAAAAATCCAAGATGGCTGCCGCCACAAAATGGCTGATTACATATTTTCCACAAATACCTCAATATGGGTATCAAATGAAAGGACTTGATTGGTAGAATAGACCTCACTATGAAAAATCCAAGATGGCCGCCGCCACAAAATGGCGGATTACTTATTTTCCACAAATACCTCAATACGGGTATCAAATGAAAGGGCTTGATTAGTAGAATAGAGCTCACTATGAAAAATCCAAGATGGCCGCCGCCGCAAAATGGCGGATTACATATTTGCCACAAATACCTCAATATGGGTATCGAATGAAAGGGCTTGATTGGTAGAATAGGCTCACTATGAAAAATCCACGATGGCTGCCGCCACAAAATGGCTGATTACATATTTTCCACAAATACCTCAATATGGGTATCAAATGAAAGGACTTGATTGCTAGAATAGACCTCACTATGAAAAATCCAAGATGGCCGCCGCCGCAAAATGGCGGATCACATATTTGCCACAAATACCTCAATATGGGTATCGAATGAAAGGGCTTGATTGGTAGAATAGGCTCACTATGAAAAATCCAAGATGGCTGCCGCCACAAAATCGCTGATTACATATTTTCCACAAATACCTCAATATGGGTATCAAATGAAAGGACTTGATTGCTAGAATAGACCTCACTATGAAAAATCCAAGATGGCCGCCGCCGCAAAATGGCGGATTACATGTTTGCCACAAATACCTCAATATGGGTATCGAATGAAAGGGCTTGATTGGTAGAATAGGCTCACTATGAAAAATCCAAGATGGCTGCCGCCACAAAATGGCGGATTACTTATTTTTCAGAAATACCTCAATATAGGTATCAAATGAAAGGGCTTGATTCGTAGAATAAAGCTCACTACGAAAAATCCAAGATGGCTGTCGTTACAAAATGGCTGATTACATATTTGCTACTAATAGGTACCTCAATATGGGTATCAAATGAAAGGGCTTGATTGGTAGAATAGACCTCACTATGAAAAATCCAAGATGGCCGCCGCCACAAAATGGCGGATTACCTATTTACCGCAAACACTTTTTTGCGTTTGATTGGTAGAAAAGGGCTCACTATGAAAGTAGAATGAGAAGTATCAACTAATAACAAAACTAAAAACTTGAAAATAAAATAAGCTAAAAAAACATTTATTTTAATTTTGGGCGTAGCGTATCCAGAATAAACATTATGATAGAAATTTCACTTGCCCAACGATTTATATTTGTCTGACCCAGATTGATGTGAAGTTTAGTGCGATCTGGCACCTAGGACTTACTGAATTACTTTTTAGCTTTTGGTACATAACCTAACTACATCATTTTTATTGTAATAAAACAGTATAACATAAAAAATATGTTTTTTACAATGCTCATCCTAGAGTAGTTATCAAATTGTTTTCAAAATTGATATATTTATTGCCTTCAGTATTTAATGAAGATGAACTTTGTCTTTACAGTAAGTTGTTTGGACTAATAGTTTAAAAGTTATCAAGATATAATTGACCTAAGCGCAAGCGCTTACTATGAGTTGGCGCGCTTAAGCGCAGCGGGGCGGAGGGGCGGTCTGATTATGTCCTTGGTGTTAATGCTTGCAGTTTTTATTTTAGCTGCTATTCTATTCAGTATATACATAAGCTCTTCAATAACTTTAATAATATACCTACATACTAATCTTTACCTGAAGTTTGACGACTATGAAAACAAAAGTAATTTTAAGTATTATCTGTTTTATGTATGCTACACGGCTAATGTGCAGATCCATTTGTGATGAAATTTGATATGGATAGTCTGAAACCTGGGGCAGTACAAAGGCTACACTTTATTAAAATTTAATGCGGGCGAAGCCGCGGGCGAAAGCTAGTAGTTTATGAATAATCAAAGTTGTACCCGATGTACCTAAATATGTTTATGTTCACAACACAATAATACAACATTCGTTACCGCTTGTGTGCGGACTGCGGAGCGCCATATTAGCGCTGTTTATTGTTCGCCGTGGCGGCATCTTAGCGCTCCAGGCGCTCTGACAAGCTAATGAATTTGCAATATAGGTACCATAGATATAGGATGCACAAGATACACATAGGCGGGTTGGAGACATGACAAAAATAAATCTGTACATGTGTTGGTAAATCTCTATGTGTGAGTTAAAAATAGTGTTGTCCATGATAAAATTTCACGTTATCGATTCTTTCAGTCTGTAGGCCTTTTTGTACAGAAAGCAATAACGTCAATCGTGCTGTGTTATGCAGAACTTATGTATCCGGATGATAATATATATGAACGAGGACGACGGACGATGAGCGACGAGCGACGACCGACGAGCGACGTTTGTTGACCAACGGGCGACGGACGACGAACAATGGGCGACGACGACGACGACGGACGACGATGGGTGGCGGACGATGGACGACGGGCAACGGTGACGACGGGCGACAACGATGACGACGGACGGCGGATGGCGGACAACTACGGGCGAACGGATAATGGGTGAAGGGCGAACCCGACGATGACAGGTGACGGGCGCTGATGACGATGCCGGGCGACGACGACGTACGACGATGGGCGATAGACGATGAACTACGGGCAATAACGACAATGACGGGTGACGGACGTCGGTTTTTAAGAATTGAAATTTTATTTTAGACTGATACATATATATAATTAATAATACTAAAAAATAATACAGTTAATTAAAACACTTTATATATTTTGATTTATTTTATTTATTGCCCTCGAAATATTACAGTTTTGTTCAAGTGTGTTCGTAATGTTTCTCTATCTAATTTTAACAATTTGCTCTCATGCTTTAATCTGAGATTAAAATAAGTTTCAATTACAGTTTTCATAAGAAGATATCTATGACTGTCTAAGGGGTCTTGATCTAAAACATGATTTTGTAAGTTTTGAAACAGCGATTGCACGTTACGTAGAACTTTTAACACACATTTAGCAAAAATGAGATGCGTCATTATTTTATTCTTCATATTTTGTCTGAAAAATCTCTCAGCATTACAACATAACGTAATAACGTCATTAGATGGATATGTGAGATAGCCTTTATTTGTTTTTGAATAGTCTTTCTTGACTATCAATGAATTGTGCGTTGTATCAGAAGACGTTGACATTAAACTTTGTACGCAAACATCACATTTTATATTTTTTGTTATTCTTCTTACCACAAATCCTGACACGTATGACACAATCATCATTGAAATTTGAGAAAATGAAGCAGTATTGTCTATTAACACTATTTCCTCGTCGAAATCTGTTTCTTCATTTTGAGCATAGTCATCATTACTGTCCTTCAACAATTCTTTGAAAATTTTATTATAATTTGATGAACTATTAATTTTATCTATTGTAGACATGGCGCTAGTAGACAATACAGTGATTTTTTCTAATTCTAAGCAATTCCCACTCTCGCTTATTTTTATTTCTGTATGGCATAACAATCTTTTATACGCTGAAATAAAGTTTTTTACGGTTGGGTTGTTATTAAATCCCCCTTTTGACCTGATGGCGCTGAAAAACGTTTCTAAGTGGTCTTGAGACAATTTATATACAGGAAGGAATTTTATGTAACTGACGTACAACCATTTCAGCGAAATAATGTTGTTTAAAAAACCCAAAAAACCTAGACGTCTCTGCGTATTTATTACAAATGTACCATCTTCACATTTGAGTGATTGAAAATATTTGTAAACTTCGTCTATTTTGCAAAAGACATCCGTTTTATTATTCGGACAAAGAGGCTTTTTAAACCCGTAGTTGTTCAAATTTCTTGAATTGAATATATCAAAAATATCATTGACATGGTGAAGAAACTGCACCGTTGCCTCAGAATCCTGAAATTCACCAATACAAAGATCCTTATGACAAACATCAATGGCAAACCTACTGACCTGCTTAGCAATTGGGCAGCTAGTCTGACTTTCATCTTTTGAGTTCGGAAATCAATGTGCCGTGCTGAAAGTCTATTTGCGAGATGAAGACCTTCGCTTTTTTGTAAAGACTGCAAATGTTCCACGAATTTGAAATCAATTTTACGCCCCAAATTGTCATAAAATATTTTGTGGTCAGCAAAACAATTCCTAATAAGTTTAATTAAGTGACATGGATCAAACAAAATATTGTACTTTCTTTCATTGTAGATAAAATATGGTTTATAAGGTGGTTTAAGTAAAGATGCACCAAGTGATTGAGCCATAGTAAGATTAGATGCGATACCGTCAAATGTTATAGCACAAACTTCACAATTTGTATCTTTTAATAAATCGAGACATATTTTTAATAATCTTGATTTTTCACAAGCTGTGAAGCTTTTAGCCGGAAAAAAACCAACAGGCAATTTCCAGTAGCCATTTACAGCGACTACCATAAAAACAAGGACTTCTTTAGCTACTTCTATCTCGTCACCACACAAATCGTTTCCTACATTTACGTACCCATAGTGTTTTTTACCTACAAATTCTGTCTCTTCTCTTATTTTGATTTCATCGAAAGTCAGGTTAACGTAAATCGGTTTGTTTTTAGCAATTTCTGATATCGTGTTGAGTGACTCTTTTGTAAACCCTGGCTCGCAATTTAAACGGGAATACCATTTTTGCAGAGAATTAACATGTGGTAAACATAAGTCGAATTTATCTCTAATTTAAACATAACTCCTAGGACTGTAAAAATGTATAGTTAAAGCCAATTTCTTAAGCTCTTCGTCGTACTCAGCCGTGCGACAGATTTTTCCTGTGGCTCTTCCATTTACCCTATTTACTAATTTTTGCAGTAAATTGTTGCGGCACGCGACCTCAACATCATTGCGATGATTTTCAAGCCCTGGCCTGTCATTTAATTCTTTGACAACCTCTTGTAAAGAAAGAATTCGTTTAGTCATCCTTTTAGCTTTTTCCTTTAAATTTCTTATAACCCTATTTTTTTCTGCAATTTTTCGTTTCAGACGTGAATTACGGTCCATCAATTTTTTTTCCTTGGAGACAGGACTAGGTTTGAGGGCCCAGGCGTCGGTCCAGCAGGCGCGGATGGAGTCACTATCTCTGGAGAAAGTGTAATGTCCCTGTTGACATACGAAGACACCGGTCTTCTTCGTGGCAGTTGAATCTATAAACAAATAGTGTAAATTGTGCACCACATACTATAATTAAACGCTCTCATTTATTTAATATTAGCTAGCGAGTCCGATTCCACGAATAATACTTACAGGTACAAATAATGTAGGTATCGTCTCCTTCATTAGTACACGGCGATGTTTTCTTTGTACGAAACATTTGCCGTCAAAATGTTTGCTACAGACAGTGGAGTTCGTACTAGGAGTCCAATCTGGTCTGTTTATAGTCCGCATCCATTTTTCAAACAATGCCGAATTACGTGGAAATCTAGAAAAATATCACATACTCTATTACCAAAGTTTTAATACTTTTAGGTATTTAAATAACGACTACCTAATGTGAACAATATGTTATTTTAACTTAACTTGACTAAATAACTTGGTATTTGTGTCATAATGTGATTTAACTAAAAAAAAGATTGAAGTTTTTATCGATAACTACTCGTGACATCATCGCTTTGTCAAGCACTAGCGTAACCAAACGACTAACAATTTTACACATTTTTTCCGCAAATTCTATTTAAAATAACGAAATATACTTAGATATATGATTGGAAAACAAGATACTATTAAAAAACTCTCTTTCTGAGCCGATTACTAGCCAAAAGTTCGCATAATAATATTTGAAAAATTCCAATGACAAAATCGTATTTACCTGTGAAAAGTAAATTGATTCGGATTATTTCCTCTTGTAACTTCACATCCAGGACACCATAACCATAATTGTAAAATATAATATTCTCAATTATTATCGAAGATTTAGCATAAAAATACACAAATTTCACCGACTCTTAAAACACACTAGGACGCTATCGCCTCTTACTCGCAAAAACAATGACATAATGGTACTTCATGCTCTGTCTCTTTTTCTTTCAGACGGTTTGAACTTGATTAGAGTTCTCGCTCCCACGCTTCGTGTATCTTTTAGCGCAGCGAAAAAAATCCTAAATCTATGATAGGTACATAAAATGATTCGATTTTATGTTATTACTCTTTCAAATATTGAAAACTGTGGCAGCTATGTATTGTGAGAATAATTTTTGTATAGTTGTATTATGCATAATCGCTAATGTTAGTCAGTCATAAAAGGCTTATGAAAATAATTTGTGTAAAAATGTTTCATATTTCATAATCACTTGGCCATGGATGAATTTCTATTTTATTACGACGCTTTCTTGTACAAATCCTTCGTAGAACTTTATTTCTCTGATTGTCCATATTTTATTCTTCTAATTATATATTTATAAGCACAGAAACAACAACACATTAAACGCAACAAGAATATAAACTTAGGTCCTAATTATAGGTGCCCATAGTCACATGAAAAGCCTATTTGATTCAAAGTATTCAGTATATAACATAAAACATGAAATTACGAACTCAAATCGGCGTATTACAATAACAAACAGGTTTACGTAAAATTTCGTGCAGCGGAGACGCAAGCGACATGACCTATCTCTCACAGGGCTCATAGCCGAATGATGAGGTCTGGGCGGGGCGTAAACTAGCAACTGACACTCAGTACACCGCTTATGCTAATAAGGTTTAAATTTCCGAAGCGTTTGATATTGATGGGATCTACCGAGCGTCAAAATCATAGACGTTTGGCAGATTTTATTTAATTTTACAAAATATACACGTATAAAATGAAAATAAATAGGGTAATTCTTTAGTTCATTAGGTTTCCTACAATATTATTAAATAAAATATGACAGCTTACGATCAAAATATTGCAAACAGTGAGACGAAAGATTATTTTCTGCCTTGTTTTTGTGATTTTTTTACCGTGATTCTATTTTACATACATGAAAAATTCTTTCAAAAGTCTTTTGTTCAGACTTTCGACTCTAAGCTCTATTTTTTGCAAGCTTGTAGTATGTACCGTTATGGCTAGTTGCGCGACGGAAAATTAGGTGTTTCACGGCTTCTGAGGTATAACAGCGCCTTAAAGCTAGTAAATACAAATTTTAATTCAATATTGAATTAAAATTATATTCAATATTATGGAGAACATAAGAAGGAAAATAAAATAAATAAATAATATAAATAAAATACACCCACACACATATACATACACATACATATATACTTAAATATACATACATATACATGTACACATGAGAGACTAAATAAAAGTGTACATCTAATACTAGGCAAATTTAGACGTTCGTTTTTTTTTTTTTTAATTGGAATAAATATTAGAGTTAGGCTGTTCCTTTAAAGAGTTGACAATTTGATTTTTGAACTTATTCTTAGTTAAAATTATAATATCAATGGATCCGAACTTTAACTTTTACTTGTTCCCCAAAATGAAAAAAGAATTTCGTGGGAAGAAATTTACAAGCGACGAAGAAGTGAAAGAAGCAATTACAGCGTATTTTTCGGATATATATATTTTTTTGAAGGTATAAACAAATTAATTGATAGATCTGAGAAGTGTATTATTAGGGTTGCAGGTGAATATATTGAAAAAGAAAATTGAAATTGCATTTTTATATACTATTGTTATGAGCTGGGGTTCGGTGATAAATTAAATGCACTATGCCACTAAACTGTACTTTATTTATTACACACTAATAAAAGACTATTTAACAACACTCAACCTCCGACTCTTCAGATCCTTCGCTGATCTTGATCTGTCTCGATTCGCCTGTCCGCGCGGTATTTAAACCGGCCGGATAACAAACTAGTAAATTCTAGTCTTCCCGAGAATGTTCTTGTAACAGTCGGAAACACAATAGATAGATACTTCGAGTAAACAAACAGTAACGCCATCTAGTAGAGAGTAGAAGAAACGCTTTTTGGTGATTTAAAAGCGTTTCTTCTTCTCTCTACTAGATGGCGTTACTACATCCACTCTCTTCTAGTTCTCTCATTCACCGATAGATGGCGTTGTTTTCAGCCATTCGTATCACTGCCTCCCTCTTTTGCTCGGGCTACACTACCTTACCGTCTACCGGGCTGTTACCGCCATAATTATGGCAATAAATTACCGTTAAATTACTGCGTGAAGTCGTGTGGTTACACTAGGGTTTACCGAGATATGCCAATAAACTAGGCGGTAAAAATATCATTTTTCAAGATGGCGGATGAAGCTGCAGCTGTTTGGTATTTTATGAGTGCCAATTATTTTAACATGAATCTTTTAAATTTTTAGCTTTCTGTCGGGTATCCCAGAGAGACGGTTCGGATTGCAATAACTCCAAAAATTCGAGCGCTTTTTCATTTGACCATTCCATATCGGTAGATACGTGCGTCGTCGTCGAACTCGTGTTGCACACTGAACAAACGGTAGTGTGGCCACAAACGCAATAATTACTGCGGTAATCTTCTTTGATGTGCGAAAAAGACCGCCGCCGGAGCTATTGCCTACCGGCATATGCCATATTGATTGGCATTGTAAAATTATGGCCATAAATCGCGGTTACACCTAGGCGTTGTTGAAATTATGGCAATAATTGTTGGCATATCCCGGTAGTGTGGCCCGAATATTAGACGTGATCGTCTCGAACATCGTTAGACCATAGTAACGAGCCAACCGGTCCACATGAACTTCGGTGCACCTCGCGGCCCCTTCTGGATTCGATGGGTGACGTCGTTCATCCTGGTAATTATGCGATATGGCCCGTCCCATCTGGCTTGTAACTTAGGCGATTTTCCTTTGCTTCGTATTGGGTTATGAAGCCACACCAATGACCCCTCATCGAAGCCTTTGTTGTTTGCCTTCCGGTCGTAGCGAGTCTTCATCTTATCAGACATCTGTTGTCCAGATTCTCTGATGTGCTAGATGTCCGGATGCGTTGTTCATCTTGTTGCGTAGCTCGGTCGCGTAATCCGTTATATTGCGTGGAGATTCTGGAGGAATACCGGTGATTAAGTCTGCAGGTAAACGTAGTTCTCTACCGAAATTGGCAAAAGCTGGTGTTACTCCAGTAGTTTCATGGAATGGCAACGGTTGGATGTGCTTGTCCCAATCTCTGACAGTGGAGCCAATAAAACCGCTCTTGAATCTTAGTAAGGACCCATGTGACCTCCCGAAGCACCATTGTGATAGAGCTGCAAGACTTCTGGCACCTTAGTTTTGGGCACTACATTTGCAGATGGCACTGGTCACCTCGAGCGTTTTCCCATTTGCGGCACAGAACTCCATCCTGGACAACCAAGCTTTCCCACCGTGCCCAATAACCTTTGGTGATAGGGCTCATTGCTGCGATATCTCTCCATTTGGGCCTAGGAGCGCCTGATTTCTTCCATTCGTGAATTGGCTGTACGTCCTTGTCGTCTTGCTGATCACAGACGACAAGGCTTCTTTCCATTCGTCGCTCAGGTCCGTCTTCAATATCCTCAGTAACACTGCCTTCTTCGCTTCCTGTCTTGCACAGTGTTGCGTTGGTCGGGGTAAGGCCTACGCGTCAGAGCATCTGCGCTTCCTTGCTCTCGCCGCCAGACGGGTACGTCGGGTGAGCTCTCGGGTGCAGAAAGGGTTTCACCATGCTGCTACTTTGAGCAGCTCAAGCGGATATGGCCTCTTTCCCCGCAGTTGTAGCACCGAGGTGACGATACAACTTCCCTGATGCGGTGACTTAACTCGTCGCGTCGTACTGCTTCCACCTCCAGAGCGTGGGTTAAGGCGACCTTCAGGTTCTTGAAATGCCCAAGTCTTACCGCTGCTCTAACCTCCAGGTCACGGATTCCATCTGTAAATGCCTGTACGAGGTTCCCATCTATCAACGCAGGCGATGACTGGTATGCCTTCCGAACCAGTTTTTCCGCCTCCAGAGCTCACTGCTGCAGAGTTTCTCCGGTGCGTTGTGTCCTGTCCTTCAGCTGAGCACGATAAACGTGTTCTAGGTGTGCGTTACCGTATCTCGCCTCCAGCGCCTCTAGGAGTTTTTCATAGGAGACATCTTGCCCGAGCGCCTCCAACACCGTCAAGGCCTGATCACGAAGGCCCAAGGTTAGAATGGTAAAGGCCTGTTCTTTGTTCCACCCATTCGCTCGCATAACGGCCTCAAACTGGACCTTGTATGCAGACCACGATGATGAGCCATCAAATGGTGGAACCTTAAACCAACGAGGCGAGGGCGCCACAGCTGCAGGTGTAACATCCTTGGCCTCAAGCCCCTGCAATTTCTTCTCCAATCCGGCAATACGGGTCTCCAGCTGGTCGTGTACACGCTTATCTATGTCGCTGATACGGGCCTCGTGCTGCTGGAGTTCCTCCTTGACCGCCTTCAATTCCTTCCCCACTGCGGCGCTGAGGTCCTTCATGAGCACCAGCTGTTCCTCCAGGCGGCGGGCGTGCTCCTCCTTGTCGCGCTGCAGCTGTTCCTCCAGGCGGCGCGCGTGCTCCTCTTGACGGCGAGCCTGCTCCTCCTTGTCGCGCTGTAGCTGTTCCTCCAGGTGGCGCGCGTGCTCCTCTTGACGGCGAGCTTGCTCCTCCTGACGGCGGGCCTGCTCCTCTTGACGGCGGGCCTGCTCCTCTTGACGGCGGGCTTACTCCTGCATGAACGCCATCAGAGCTGCGATGTCGGGCACCGTCACGGAGTGTGTTGCGCCTACAGGCTCCACTGCAGCCGCGGCGTCGCCTGGTCCACCAGACGATGGAGAAGGAACGTCTCCGAAGCGTCTCTGGTCCAGGTCTTGCTGGCGCTGGTTCCTGGTACACGCTCCTTCAGTTTCTTCCTTCGGCATAACCGGCATAATTTATCCCCTTCTTCTGACACCAATTTGTTATGAGCTGGTGTTCAGTGATAAATTAAATGCACTATGCCACTAAACTGTACTTTATTTATTACACACTAATATAAGACTCTATTTCACACCACTAAACACTTCCGACTCTTCAGATCCTTCGCTGATCTTGATCGCTTCCCTTATTCAATTGAACTGTCTCGATTCGCCTGTCCGCGCGGTATTTATACCGGCCGGATAACAAACTAGTAATTTCTAGTCTTCCCGAGAATGTTCTCGTAACAGTCTGAAACATAATAGATACTTCGAGTAAACAAACAGTAACGCCATATAGTAGAGAGTAGAAGAAACGCTTTTAAACCACCGATACATCCACTCTCTTCTAGTTCTCTCATTCACCGATAGATGGCGTTATTTTCAAATATCGCCATTCGTAACACTATCCTTATTCTTTAATTCGGGGATTTAAAAAACGGCCCCTCGTAGGTACATTCAGTAAAAGTATCGAGAATGTATTATTTGTTTATGGTCCCAAATCCAAAATGTTTTTTTGTTGTTAGATTGGCACAACTGTTTTCCATTTTGGCGCGGCGTATGAGTTGCTTATGTTATTTATATTAAATGCAGTTCTGTTTTTGGTTATATCATCTAGTGTTACGTGTATTGCAAATTTCATAATGGACAAAACATCGAACAAGGAGTTAGTCTTAATTTTGCATCGCCAATGGAATTTTGTGTTCGGAGTCAAAAAAAAATGTTACAGAAGGCTTACGGAATAGTATTATATTATCTATATGTGCTTACGGTGAATCGACTTTATTAAAAACTCGTGCTTATGAGTGGTACAAAGCGTTTAAAAGCGGTCGAAATGTGATGGACGATTTGCCTCGCTCTGGTCGGCCATCAACGTCTGCAACTGAAGTTAACATCGCAAAAGTGAGGGAAACAGTGACTGAAAATCCTCATTCAACTTTGAGCGCGCGCTCAGAGTTGAATGAGGAGTTTCAGTCACTGTTCAGGCAATTGTGAAAGGCGGGCGCGGATGCGGGCGCGACGTGGAAAACTCAAACATGAAACTCTACTGGAGTGTCTACAGTGGGCGAGCGGACGCGGCGAGTGTTGCAGGCGGTGTAGCACGGACAGCACGCGGGCAACTCAAGCATGGCCGTAGCTAGGGGTGGGCATTATGGGGCAATGCCCTACCTTGAAATCACAATGCCCTACCTTAAAAAACCAAAAAACTAATTAGCAGCAGATCAATTTCAATATTTTTTATACTTCTACCTGTAACCAATGCTGCCCTACCTTAAATTCGACTCTAGCTACATCCCTGAACTCAAGCCATAGGACTTTCATACAAGTGTCCGTGTCCGTATACGCAGCAGGACCCTACGTTTAATTCGATTGAAAGTTAACTTTTTACGTGCATGGTATTTAGTACTTTTCGAATTGTTTAAGTAAAAAAATAGTACCTTCATTGCTACAGTGAAATCTTGAGTTATTACCCAGCAGGACCCTCCGCTGTTTGAAGCTTTTCAGAACAATAGTATATGTCACCGTTTAGCAATGTATTAGTACCTTTAAAATACCTTGGTTTCATTTTAATATAATTATTAGTTTATGAGGAAAGCGCCTGCAAAACTTTTATCATGCCAGCAGGACCCTTTTTCGTTTTAACGCTTTCGGACCCGACAGTCATATTTATTATTAGCATTTTAATAGTACTTTTCAAATAAACTTACGTGTAATTCAAATATTTTGTTTTATAGCAGAAAAATTGTTTTAAAACATTAAGTATTTTTTCAGCGACAACGTTTAGTTTGGCCTTTGGCCGATGTATGAGCTTTCATAACGTTTGCAATGCGCCACCATTGCATCGCATTAATCCAAGAGATTTTTATTAATTTAAACCGGTCTTTTTAGATGTACTTATATATTTTATTTTTATGAACACAATTTAATAGAAATCCGTTATGATATGATTATTTATTTTGCATCTACCCTCAATTTTAATAATATTTAAGAGCCATAAAAGTAATAGCATAATTGAAATGGTATAATAGTGAAAAAAGTTTTAAATCAAATTGCCTGTTAAACTACAAATTATTTGATTTAAACGTAAGGTTATTTGAAAAGTACTATTAAAATGATAAGATAATGATATAATTAATAAGAAATATGACTGTCGGGTCCGAAAGCGTCAAAACAAAAAAGGGTCCTGCTGGCATGATTAAAGTTTTGCAGGCGCTTTCTTCATAAACTAATAATTATATTAAAATGAAACCAAGGTATTTTAAAGGTACTAATACATTGCTAAACGGTGACATATACTATTGTTCTGAAAAGCTTCAAACAGCGGAGGGTCCTGCTGGGTAATAACTCAAGATTTCACTGTAGCAATGAAGGTACTATTTTTTTACTTATACAATTCGAAAAGTACTAAATACCACGCACGTAAAAAGTTAACTTTCAATCGAATTAAATGTAGGGTCCTGCTGCGTATACGGACACCAAGTGTCCACAGTAATTGCGCGGGTGGCAAGCGGGAAACAACGCGGAGCGTGCGGATCTCGAACTTTTCTGAGATAACTGTGCTCTTAACCATCATAACACCTTCTGATTTGTAACTAATTAATTTGAATGTTGAACACTTTATAAGCGCAAATCATCACGACCCACACTATGGATGTCAAAAAATAAGCAAAAGAAAAACAAAAATGTTATCTCAAGACTGTGAAATTAAGTAATATTACAATTTCATGGGCATGAAGTTATTTTTATATTTAAAGAAACGTACGAACTTTTACAGTATGTTAAACATTATTTTCAACGTCTATTCCTAGTAAGAATTTTCTAGGAACAATAATTCATCTTCATCTATATTGTATAGGATGGTTTCAGAGTGACGCGCGCGCGCGGCACGCGCCGTCGGCCAACGCGTCTCAACAGCGCGCGCATGACGCGCGGAACACTGAAACGAGTTTTAGTATCGCGCGTTTTATGTAGAGGAGCTCGGGTGGCGCGCGCTTCGGCAGCGCCGGCCGACGGCGCGCGTCTCATTCGCGGCGCGTTTGAACATCGTGACTCTGAAACGCTACTACTATACTAGTGTAATTCAAAGTGCGCGCGTCTGGACAGCGCCGCTCACCGGCGTGACTCTGAAACCAGCCTTAAGGTCACAGCTCATTAGAACCACCCGGCACCCACTCCGCACCGCCTCGTCGGACGGCGTCCACTCGTTGTCGACAGGTGGTCCACGGGTGGACGCCGCATTATCACCATAGCGTCGCGCGGTCAACCAGCGGACCCCGCGCGGTCAACGAGTGAACGCCGCGTGGTCAACGAGTGGACGTCGCTTGGTCCACGAATTTTCGAGTAGTTTGTTAACAATTGGCACTAGGTCTACACGTGTGTTTCTTAATGTCAAATTTTACAAACCTTGAATTGGCACTCATAGCTGTCGCGCTTGATGAAGAAGAAAATGAAAGACGCAACAAAAAATCATTCGCGGCCAGCGCGCGGTCCGCTTCGGACCCGCGCGTTGGCAATACGCAGTCAACGCAAGGCAAGCATGCGAGCAGCGAGTTGTCACCGAGTGGTCCACCCGGCGTCCTCGCGTGGACGGCTTACGACAGAGGCAATCCGGTGACGCTACGGAGTTGATGTAGTGAGCGCATACCCATACAAATCCATATAAAGAATACTAACCGCACGAGGCGAGGCGGTGCGGAGTGGGTGGCGGGTGGCTCTAATGAGCTGTGACCTTTACACCGCACCCGCAAACGCTCCACGCCCTTCACTGCGGACAGGTGAAGACGCGCGCGGTTCGCGCGCCGTCCGCTCGCTCTACTCTGGCACTGAGAGAGTTAGCCGCTGAACTTTCTATATCTCACGAGTCGATCCGTACTATTTTAACTAATTATTTGGGTATGAAACACACTGTGCCGCTCGGCTAGTTCCAAAAGAACTGAATTTCTGTCCAAAAACTCAATCGCAGGCGAGTCGCTGAGGACATGCTAGAACGAGTCAATTCCGGTCCAACATTCATGAAACGCATTGTTGCTAGTGACGAGAGGTGGGTTTACGAGTTTGACATGCAAACTAGTGAACAAGCTCCGGAGTGGCGCCTTCCAACCGAACCGAAACCGTAAAAACCACGCCAAACTCGTTCAAAAGTCAAAGTCATGTTGAGTGTTTTCTTTGACTATCGCGGTGTTGTGCACTCGGAATTCTTGCCGAAAGGTCAAACGGTAATAAGGAATATTATTTAAGCGTTATGCGGCGTTTAAGAGAGCAAATTCGACGAATAAGGCCAGATTTGTGGAAAGAAAATACTTAATTTAGCAACACAATAATGCGCCTTCGCACGGCTGTCTGTGGACGAATTTTTGACCAAACACTCAAAAAATACCATCAAGCAACCACCATATTCACCAGATATGGCTCCAGCCATTGAGATATAACATATTAATAAAGCATACTTTGAAAGTTTGAAGGTGATAAAATAAATGTGGATGAATAACAAACAGTTTGTGTATTATTGATCTTTTCCCGAAACTTTCGTGACAGAGTAGTATTATACCCCAACACGGAACTGCAGACTTGGCTGGCAAGTAGCGGGGCTATAGACATTATAGGCGTTTTTAGGGTACCGTACCTCGAAATGAAAAAACGGAACCCTTATAGGATCACTTTGTTGTCCGTCCGTCTGTCAAGACCATTTTTCTCAAAAACGCGTGTAGGTATCAAACTAAAATTTATATCAAATAGTCAAATCTACGGTTCCTTGAAGTTGTGAAAAAATCAAATTTCTAATCCAACGCAATCAAAAGATACAGCCGTTTATGCTGCAAATTTCCGCAAACCTAAAAACTCGCAAGGGAATCTGAACTCAGATTCTTGAAATTTGGTACGCACCAACGTCTTAAAGCTCAAATAAAGGAAAAATTGCGAAAACCGTAAATTTTTAGTTAAGTACATCATTATAATAAAAAAATAATTAATAATTTTAAAGGTACAACAAGCCCTTACCTTATGAACGCGTAGAGGTATTAAATTGAAATTCATATCAAATACTCAATTCTATAATATCTATAAGCTATAACAAAATCAAACTTCTAAGCTAACGCAATCAAAAGATACAGCTATTTATGCCCTAAATTCTCGCAAATTTTCGAAACTCACAAGGGAATCAAAACCTACAGGGTACCTTCCACCCGTGAACTTAAAATCTTGAAATTTGGTACAAGGCAACTTCTTATAGCACAAATTAAGGAAACATTTCCAAAAATGGTATTTTTTAGTTAGGTACATCATGTAAAATATATATATATATATATATATATATATATATATATATATATATATATATATATATATATATATATATATATATTTTAATTCTAAAGTTACTACCTACCTCTTCCTTCATGAACACGTAGAGTTATTAAATTGAAATTCATATCAAATACTCAGATCTATAACACTGTGAAGCTGTAATAAAATCAAACTTCTATGTCAACGTAATCAACAGAAACAGCAATTTAAGCATATTTTCAAACTCGCAACTACTGGCAAGGGAATCAAAACCGACAGCGTACTTCCCGTGAACTCAGAACCTTGAAATTTGGCATGAAGCAACATCTTATAGCACAGATAAATGAAAAATGCCAAAAACCGTAAATGTTCAGTTATCATACTTATAAGTTAAATATTTTTCATTCAAGTAATGCAATTGTTTTATTTTATCCTAACGCTTGTATACGCAACTGTACCATATTAATAAATACTATATTGGAAGGTTAAGAACGTTTCTTAGATATATGGCACGGCCGCTTTTTTGTAGCTATCCGAACTTTGTCGGGTTATGTAGGTTTTCGATGCTTCGTCAGTATTATAATTGTTTTTCTTTAATTACTGAATTTAATGACATGAAATTTTGCATGTGAATAGTTGAATGAATACACTAATTATTGGCATACATTTTACCATGCAATTCCTTTAGAACGTCGTGATATTTGACTGCTTTGTAAACAGTGATCTATTCATGGTAAATTGTCCTATAACTCTTTAATTACTAACGGAACATCATTGTTACTTGGCAACATGTTGCAGACACTTACAAGGTTTGTATAAACGTGAAAATCTAGACCCCAAAGTGCACTTTAAGAACTAAGGCCTAATAAGCGTATTTTACGTTTATATTTTTATCTTTTAAGCCCTTCGATTTTTTCTAAATCTGTTTTTTAAACAAATATAAACAAATTCAAAACAACGTATGTAAAAATCTACAGCTCTCTATGTAAGCGCTTTATATGAAAACTAGCTAATGGCCAAACGTTCGCGTAGCGGAAACTTGAATTTCTCCGAAGTTTATGCATGCACTAATTTTATTCATACATACACAATTACACACAAATACACACTAATTTTTGGACACATCTCTTTTCTTCTAAAGTTAATGGATTAAAAAAAGTTCCGCCAGGACAACGTTCGCCCAGCGGAATCAGTTTTTGGTGAATTTCTCCACAATGGCTGCGTGCACAAATTTTTTTTTACCATACACAATAATACGACGTCATACACTAAATATCTGCATAATTAAAATCTTTAAATTCAACAACATTCCGCTGCGCGAACGCACACCGGTGCGCGAGTCCGACTCGCACTTGACCGGTTTATTTATTTATATAGGTTTGCAAAATATTTTTGCATGCGCCTGGCAATGTTAATTTTTTCAAAATGTTCTATAGCCCCGCTACTCGCCAGCCAGGTCTGCAGTTCCGTGTTTGAGGTATTATAGGTGCGGTACCGTAAAATGCTACAACTTTGCACGAAAATCGAAGTTTTTTGTGAATATTTTTGACATGAGTAGAAATATCGTAACGTAATGTATAGAAAAAATGCAAATCAGAACTTCATGCTCCTATCATAACAACTCATTATAGCCTACATTAAATATTTTCTGAGAAAGCTTTGAAATGTCTAGGCAAAGTTGATGGCATTTCCTCTACTTTACCTAGGCAATAATATCCCAGTTAAAATATATTTTTCTAAATAAACAGATTTTGTAGCTATAAAGTATTTTCATAGTATTCATAAATAACCACGGCATTAGGTCTAAGGGCCTGTGCAAACCACGTTTTTTAAACGCGCCGTCAACGCGCGTCGACAGCGCGCTTTTATCCTACAGAGCAGTTTGTTGTCGTTTGTATCGATACAAACGCGCGGCACTGGCGCGTCTGTATCGATACACACGCGCGTTAGTATAGCGTTTCCTCAGATTATTAGAACAAAAGGCAGATGGAGCGCATTCATCAAAGTGAGGCACGTTGACAGCTATGTGTGCGTGACATTTGGCGACTGCACTGTACGGACACGAGCGTCTATATGTGCGTGTAAAGTTGCCAGATTATGAATAATCTCCCACTCATCATCATCAGCCTTTAACCCTTGATAGGGCATGGGCAAACTGAGGGTGATTGAAACAAAAATGCAGTCAATTTGGCATTATGGGTGTATAGTGAAGTAGGAATGTAAATCTTTTCATCCCGAAGTGTTTTCAGTTTTTCAGGAAAACTTGTGGGAAAATAAATCCTCTTGCCCATTTATATCATCACATGTAAGTGTTATGTGGGAAATTATTTCCCTACCTATGGGCAATATACTTCATACACATCGTGAGAGTCAAAATGGCGGGTGTACCATTGCGAATTAAATTATACCAATTACCAAAAAAATGTACCTAAAATGTACTATTCTGTACCTTGCTCTAAAAAATCTGTACCGCTTTCAGAACAAAATTATTTTGAAATTAAGATACACCCGCCATATTGACATCAAGATGGCGGGTGTACTGTAATATTTTATTATTTAACCATTACTCATAAAACATAATAACACCAAAAAATTGTACCTAAAAAGTACCTCAAGTAAAAAAATACACACTTGATCAGATGGATAGTTCCTGAGAAATGAAATAACCGAGTCTCGTTTACTTTGTTTATTATTATTATGAATTATTGATCTAGGCATATATTTTAGGGATAAATTTATAAATCAGGAATGTTAATAACGCATGAAAGCTAAGTACCTTAACCTTTATTTTCGTCCATACATAATGCAATTAGCAATAAGTGAATTCGGAGCTTTTGTTATAAAATTATTAAAATCATCAAAACATTTCCACTCAGCATTACGACGACAATAAGCCCGATAGTGGCCAATATTGTAAATGTCTGTAACATCGCCGCCAGACGGTGAAAACTCAATTAATCCAAGAACTTCGTAATTTGTATTGTTTCAATGATTTTTTTATAGGAATGTCTTTAAGATAAATTGAATCCGTTTCATTCGCATCTATAAAATCAGCATGTTTGGCGATAAATTGGTCCAATCTCAATTTATTGGATTTTACATCAATATGACATAAATATCTCTTGAGCGTTTTAAAGTAACTTTCTACTAACTAAGAGTTTTAGAGCGAGGTACAGAATAGTACATTTTAGGTACATTTTTTTGGTAATTGGTATAATTTAATTCGCAATGGTACACCCGCCATTTTGACTCTCGCGCTCTAGTAGGCCATCAACGTCTGCAACTGGAGTTAATATCGCAAAAGTGAAGGAAACAGTGACTGAAAATCGTCATTCAACTTTGAGAGAGATAGCCACCGAACTTTCTGTATCTCACGAGTCGCTCACGAGTCTATCCGTACCATTTTAACTAACCATTTGGGTATGAAACATGTTGCCGCTCGGCTAGTCCCAAAAGAATTTTGCACCACGATAAGGCGCCCTTGCACAAGACCATCATTGTGAACGAATTTTCGACTAAACATTCAACAAATACTTACCATCGAGCAACCACCAGCGTAAAAGTGGAAATTGTGTATGTTCCGGTTAAAATATCTGTCACTATTGCCAGGTGAGGTTCATTCATCGTAAAATAATACGACTTGTATATAAATTATATAAAGTCTGGCAATAACAGTTTTGTACACGAATATACATGCGCGGTAATTCGCAAAGGCTAGCTTCAGACTCGCCATCGATAAACGGCCGTACTGTACAGTCATTTCAAAGCGGCCGGGTTAAAAGAGGTCTCGTAGATGGTCTCGGGTCAATTATAAAAAGCATAACCGGTAACCTTGATTACACAGATGCTGTTCATTTTAATAGCGTTATAAAGTCATTACAGGATAATGAAAATAAGTTGCTAACCGAATTTATCAATCATGTAAGTTTAACTAAAGATTGGACTACACAGCATTCAACTGTTATAGATAACATTTTAGATAATCAAAATAAGTTAGCTAGTTTAGTTCGAAATATTACTGAAAGCTTAGATAATAAGAATCAAGAATTAGTTATGTATGCTCATATTGGTCAAACAATACTAGTAGTTAGTGATAACGTTTAATATCTTGTCACAGGAAATATCAAAGTTATAGAATGTTTTGGCATTAATAAGAACTTCAACAGCTCATCATGATGTTGTAAATTTAACAACGATTAGATCAATAGTTAATAAATTGCGTAACTTATATGGTTCAGATAAGGTATTAGATATAAAGACTCGTGAATATTATGACGTAATGCAATTAGGTTCTTATTATTCTTACTCGTCTCTGTTATTATGTTGGAGATCAAATAGTTATAGTCTTAAAATTTTCTGTAATCTTGCCTGAAATTTATGATTTGTATAAATTATCTATTATTCCTAATAGTCACAATGAGATCCTCACTCCTCCTTTCAAATTCCTTGCACTCCATTCGAAAGTTTTCAAGTAGGTACCTACATAGAGGCTGAATGCCCGAAGTCTAGCAAAGGGTATCTATGTGAAGAGATACACAACGTAACTAGCCGAACATCGCCAGATTGCATCGCTTCACTTATAATTACACAAGAAAGGAGTCCTGAATGTCGTCCAGTTGCTGTATCACTGCAGAAACCAGCTTTCGAGAAACTTGATGATCGTCACTATACCTACTGTCAGCTTCCCATCTGAAACAAAAATACGCTTATCCTGCGGACAAGATCTCTACAAGATAGTTCAAGGCAGTTATCTCGCTGTCATACCACATAACTGTTATATGGAAACCACAGAATTCATCATCTCAAATGCCAACGATCGACTGAAGGGTCAAGCACTGAAATTGATGGATATACCGAAGCAAGATGAACCTAGCTCGACGAAACATCCTCTTTCCCAACTGAATTCTATGAATCTGGATAATCTCCATGCTACCACTGCGAAGATATCGTTACAGTCACCGACAACCTTTACAACATCCTCCAATGATAGTTTGTATCACACAATTATACCACTATACCTAGTACTGTTCGGTGCTTGCGTCCTCGCTATCGGCATTGCGTATCGAAGATACCACCTGAAACAAGCATCACAGAAAGAGCAGCCCTCTACTGGTGAACAACCACTGCAAGTAGTTTATGCCATCCCTGATGCTAGAAGGACCGTACAAGACCTTCCACCAGCGCAATTTACGACGAAGTCTTCAATAGTCGCTGTTGTACGGGGGGAGGTGTTACGCCAGCCTAATCTATGAGGATTGATGAGTCGACATTCACAAATCAACAATGCACACGGCTCTTTGGAACATTAAACGCATCATCATCGGAACGTGCATCGATGACGCCATGGTAACCGAAAGCGCAGCGTCTACGGAAAATGGATGGAACCCGCCACCTTCAACGTCACGACTCACGAGGCCTGTGTCAGCACATCGTTCGCCACTTTACATCAAATTGTATTTTTATAATTCATAATTGATTCACACTTCGATTCGTTATCATCTTACCATTACTTTTATATTGTAATTTCATTTTTATATTAAATTTAATTCAATTAAATTGGTTTTTTTGCAACCTCTGCTGCCACCAAACGTAATTATTGACAGATTGTTTTTTTCTCAAAGTTTTTGAGGTGAATGTTCGAAACTGGCGCTTTTTTGCACTGCGAGAGAAATCGGTACATATCTTCGCAATAAAGTG
Source organism: Euclidia mi (assembly GCA_944739405.2). Lineage (NCBI taxonomy): Eukaryota > Metazoa > Arthropoda > Insecta > Lepidoptera > Erebidae > Euclidia > Euclidia mi. The sequence continues at coordinate 37,612,508 of OX123205.2, read as the reverse complement.
GTGAAAAAAGGTAAGTTCTTTTAGGCCTTGTGCTTTTGAATGTTATTTCATAGATGTAAGACGTATTTTTGATGTATTTGCCACGGATTTCCATTTATGTCGATTTTTGTTGGTGGGAAGAATATTAAATTTCCTCTAACCGTGAAGTATCCGCTTTCTATAACTGATAAGGTTACATATAATATTCCTTTATTGTGGTTATGGTAACTGTTTTTATTGCTTTGCGACTAAGGAAAAGAGGTTTTGGTCAGTTTTGATGGTCTTATTATTGCTTTTCCTCGGGGCTTGGTATGGTTTTTGCATGGCTTTTGTTTTTTATTTGCAGATTGATTGAAAATGAAAATACTCAGAGATGACGATATTGAGAAGGAGTTGTGCGGTATGTTCGGTTTGTCAGAACCGGAAGAGTCCGAAGATGGCGAAGAATCAGAAGAGGATGACATTCCGTACAATGTCACGAAATTACAGCGTCTTTTAGGTGATTTAGATGAACCAGACCTTCGATCTACTGCAACAATACGAGCGTCGTTATCGCCTCAACCATCTACATCATATGATGCGGAGGTCCCGTGCGGTGAGCCTTTACTTAATTGTAATACCTCCACCAACTGTGACAGAACCTGTTGGGTCTTCACCTGCAGTGCCGTTACCTAATGTGCCGCAACCAGCTGTACAACTGCCTGCTGAGTCTCCTATTTCACGTGAGTTTCCCGTACGAGGTAGAGGACGAGGAGCGAGGACGGAACGTAGATCTGGAACGGGACGTAGATTTGGAACAGAACAAGGAGCTGGAACAGAACGAAGAGCTGGAACGGGACGTGGACGTGGAGAACGTGGAGCTAGGACGAAGCTAGGAAGTGGGGCTGGACATGAAAACGGCGATTCATCCGAAGATAATGCGCCACCAGAATCAGAAGCAGAGTCAGAAGCAAGTGATTCTGACAGAGATGAAGAGGCGTGGAAAAAATCCTCGTGGACTTATATTAGGCCACAGCCTGAGTCCTTTGATAGTGTTCCAATGACTCCGAAACGCGTGTTACCATCATTAGGTGGTAACACGCAAAATATTTTTTTCAAAATATCGGTTAGGCCTGGCATTAGCCAGGCCTCACCGATATTTTGAAAATATTTTTGCGCTTATTATGTCATGAATTATTTACATGTAAATGGTATTTCTGAAGTACTGTACGCAGGCAAAGAGCAGACTTATCGAAACTTATAAAAAGTAAAAGAAAACTAAAACTAACAAAAGGGTAGTACAAATGGAGAGTGAAGGAGAACGTGGCCTTTGTAATCTGGCATGATACAAAAGAAGTTTTATTTTTGACCAATGCTTTCCATCCGAAGGACAATGAAACATTTCTATCCAGGAAAGGAAGAGATGGTTCTAAGACAGATGAAAAATGAGACGCGTAATTTGACGTTATGATTAACCAACTAAGACCAACTGACATTACATGTTGCACGTTCGGTATAAGGAAATATAGCAAGCATGTTCTCTCTAGTCTAAACGAAGTCCAACCTCTCTGGTGCAAAACATAGATAGGAAGATAGAAGACTATTTTTCAATTAATATGGTCCATAAAATCCACAAAAATAGCTTAAAATACTCGTACAGTGAAATTTCGAAATCCAGGCAAAAAAACAGCGATCACCATTTGAAAAATTCTGACGTTCACTGACATTTCAAGTCTGTCTTACCATAACGAAAAATTAGTGCTGCCACGCGTAAAACGTTGTACCGTAGACAAAATTCTCTAGCTAGGATAGTTTACTATTAAAATTCAAATAACCTGTGTAGGCAAAGTATCGCTAGGTAGGCCAAGTTGTAGCATTTTACGGTATGAGGCAAGTTTTCAGCTTCCCTCAAATACCTACCCAAAATTGATGCCAGCTGTCAGACTATACGCTATCCACTGGGGGCTCATAATATCGACAGTCACTACATCGATGGTCGCTGTATCGAAAACGTTCCATCGACGGGCTAATGTCGTATCGACAGTACCCCAAATCGATAGTACGCTACATCGACAGTAGGTACCCCAAATCGATGGTACGCTACATCGACAGTACCCCAAATCGATGGTACGCTACATCGACAGTAGGTACCCCAAAGCGTTCGTTGGTACGCTTCATCGTTAGTACACTAAAACGACGGTATGCTACATCGACAGTAAACCAAATCGATAGTACGCTGCAGCGACTACCCGACCCGAGCCAGATTTAAATAAAAACACAGGATTTTTAAAAGTTTTAATCACAATGGCTTGGCATGGCTGGCGCTGTGCTTGCGGCGCGTGCGCGTGCGTCGAGCAGCGCTGTTCAAGCGGCACTGGTCGCCGGTCGGTCCGCCGGCCGCCGCGCGCCGCGGCAGGCCGGCCGTCGCGTATCGGCGTGAGCGATTGTCGCGATGCTGCCTACCTAATGCTAGCTATAGATTGTTGTTGCACCTATAATGTTATGTATGTACTTATCTGCTTACTTTAATTCTTATGTATTTTATCTCAATTCTTGGTTCTTACTTGCTGTAAAATTCATGTTATTGTCATTGTGTGCAAATAAATGAATTCTTATCTTATCTTATCTTACAATTTGCCAAGACAAAAAGAAATGAAGGTTAGGTGAGACTGTAACTCAAGTAAGTAGGTTATGTTAGGTTGTGTTGTGACCCTTAATAAAAAAATAGGAGCCCTGCGTAGCAGGGCTCCGTCAACTAAGATTTTTTTAATTTAAAAATTTCGGACATTTACCAACTCATGCTGGTAAATCTTAGGAGTTACTTGTTCGGGTAGTCGATGCAGCGTACTATCGATTTGGTTTTCTGTCGATGTAGCATACCGTCGTTTTAGTGTACTAACGATGAAGCGTACCAACAATTTGGGGTACTGTCAATGTAGCGTACCATCGATTTGGGGTACTGTCGATACAATAGCCCGTCGATGGAACGTTTTCGATACAGCGACCATCGATGTAGTTACTGTCGATATTATGAACTAGACCCATCCTCTGGATCACGGAAGCCGGGCCGGGTCAGCGCTACCAAGTAGTACCGAGGCAGATGCAACAAATTTCCCTACTGCCCCGTTGCCGGAGCGGACCACCAGGGCGGTTGGGACTTTTTTACGATATGGCCGCGACGTATACATTTTAAAATATTTTATTACACTGCTCAATTCAAGGTCTGTCGCAGTAAGGCACGAAAGGAATTAGATTAGGTACAGAGGTTAGCTAGAGATTTATCTAGATACAAGTTCTTGTATTTGACTTGGTTGTAAATTGAAAAATTCAAAACAAGCCCAATATACTGCGCAAGTTATAATTATTTAGCTTGTTGGGTATTGGGGAGCACTAGAAGTGGATTTTGGCAATTCCTCTCCTTACGGGGAAAAATGTCCCACGCGGGCAGGGCCGCGGCTGAAGGCTAGTAAACTTATAGAGCGCTGTAGAAGTTTTGTTCGGAGAGAAGTTTAGTGTGCTTGTAAGTTGTAAATAAAACAAATATATTATGTAGGTAATCTAAATTATATAATTTTCTTTTCCGATTTTACATATTTAACAATTAATAATTTAAAAACAATTTTGTTGAAATTAATCTAAAATTTGATTTCAGTAATACCTATTATTTTATTCGCGTGCTATTACGTCCATTATCAATTTATCATATATAGACAGTCAGGTAAAAAGTTTACATTTTTTTTTGTCAATATAGAAATGGGGCGTTAGAAGACTGGCGGGAAGCACATCGATCTTAGCACAGCAATACACATAAGAGAGATCTGCGAAACGACACACATTCGCAATATTTTCGAATTTCTAGAAGCGTTTATCTGTTCTCTCTCTCACTTTTTACTCGACTCCTGGAAAGAGAATGGCATTCTCTTCTATCTATTATTTCTGTTACATTCGCTTTTTATAAGCATTGTGATGACAGAGTAGGTACCTAATCTTAATTAAAATACCTTTGATAGCTTGGCTTTAGGGCCTTTGACCGAGCTTTTGGCACGCACAAGTCAGCAGACATCATATTATAAATCAGCTTTTAGCCTTTACAGACATTAAAAGATAAAACGATAATATTTAAAATTTTAACGCTAAAGAAGCGATTTAGCCCTAGTTAACTTACAATTTTGACTGTCGGTGAGGCTAATGCATCATCATAGTTCTAGAGATTTTCCGGTTGGATCCGTGTGAGCTTTAATTACTTAAAATCTGAGCACCTAAAGCCCGTAGTACCTACTCATTAGCGAGCTGTAACTGTAACCGAACAGACAGTAACGAGCTTCTAGTATGTACGACTTGTATAGGTAAATTCACGAAAGTTGACCACCAATGGCAGCCGTCGCGCATATGTACATTCGTGCACCAATGGCGTTGCTCCATTCTTGACGCATTTAGGGAATGCGTCAAGAACGGAGCCACGCCATTGGCACTCCACCCGCGCCTCACCCCGCACAAACACGGGGACCTAAAAAATGATTTCTGCGCAGTGGTCATCTTTCGTGAACCGACCTATACGAGACGTAGGTACACGCTACTGTAAAGTCCACGAGCGCATTGCGAGCAACCTTTAATTCGCAGCACAAACCGACAATGATCGGCTGGCAGTGACCCGCTCGTGTAGCGATCGGTGCAGGCTCGCGAACCACGTACACACTTTGATTTTGTTACAGTAACGTTGACGGTTGCTTCAGAAAGAGTACGTTGTAATCGACGACTCGCTGCTAGCTGCACGCGTACCGCACGAAGCACGATTACGAACCAAGCAACGATTACAGTTCGCTTATGAATATCTGGCCTAACAAACTTTGCTCTTATATTACCGAATGTACAACTACACAAAGAAGCATGTTAATGTTTTATTCGTCAAGTAGGTAGGTACATGTGACAATATTTGATGTGACTTTTAGTTATAATGCGAATAATATAAAAAAAACATTTTAAGTTGATTTCGAAATTTTAAGTAGATTTTTGAAGTTTAAATTGATTTAAAAACAAATTATATCTCTTTTTAGCTTGCGCTTTAAATATTGAGGTAGACAGTGAATTTGCCTCCTGGAACTTTATTCCTGAGATGCTTCAACTATTTCAATAGATTCCAAAGTAATATCTTGTTGGTCATCCAGTTTAGGCATTCTCCTATCCTCGAAAAGATGATAAAACTCTGGTCCTAGTTCTGCAACTTCTCTTACGTTAAAAGGCCTATCTTTGAACTTCCAATGCACTTTCTTAAAGTGATGCCTCATATCACGCACCATATAGAACATACTGTCACAGAGTGGGCAAGTAACAGTCTTATTTAAATGTCTCTTCAACCGATGAGTCTTCATCATGCTTGAAGATCTGAATTTCCGTCCACAAATATCGCAAGGGTATGGTAACTCCCCTGTATGCATTCTGAAATGCATTTTCAGACACACACGGTTAGCAAACTTTTTGCCACAGACTGAACAGAAACAACTATTGTCTGTTGTATGGGTGGCTATATGCTCTTTCAAACGGATTTTCCCACAAAAATCTTTGCTGCATATATGACAGACGTACGGCTTGATTTTTAAGTGGTATCTGTTCATATGTGCTTCTAAATCATGTTTCTTTCTAACAGCATGTCCACATATCTGACATTCTATTGACGGCTGCTTCACTCCAATTTTCTTCTTTTGTTTGTCTGATGAATCGCCATGAATAAGTTCCATGTGTCGTTTTAAGCTTGCTGGCTTCATAACTTTGTCGCACTGTGGACACGGTTCCCGTTCCAAATGGACTTTCTGATGGAAACGGAGCAATGATTCAAGGTGGAAGGCTTTACCGCACACTTCGCAGACATGACACAGATCTGCTTCCCTATTGTACGGACATCTGACCGCATGTTGTGCGTAAAATGACGCTGCTACTTTTTTGTTACAACGCGTGCACTTAATCCTATTAGTGTAGTGCCTCTGGTTATGCATATACAGCTTCATCAAACTCTTGAACTGTTTCGAACAAACTTTACATGGATAAACTTCATCCGGCTCATGTAACTTTTCGTGCTGAAGTAGCTCTTTCACATTCTTAAACATTAAATCACACAAAGAACATTCTATATGTTTCCTTCGCTTCTTGCATTGTATGCCACCATGCACTCTTGCATGATGCTCCTCCAATTCTAGATTAGTCAGAAATTTACTTTTGCAAAGGTTACAAGCGTGAACACTATCACTATGTCTCAAATTTTCGTGATTTGTCAGCTCTTCTTCCGTATCAAAGGATGCCACACAATGATCACAAGTAAATGCCCTTATAACAGATTTACACGCTTTCTTATGATTTTCCAAAGTATTTTTGTCTTTAAAAACAAAATCACAGTATTCACAGTTCAAATCTTCATGGAACTGTACTATATGGGTTTTTAAACTCAACTTTGTGTAGAACTGCTGACCACAATCAGCACAAGTAAAGGGATGATGATCCAAATGTTCCCTGTTCACATGTCCAATCAAATGTTCTTTTCTTCGAGTCACATAATCACAGTCCATACATTTCACTTTATTAGCATGATTGAGAGTTTGCTCTCTATATGACATGAGGTATTTATAATGCACACAGGGCATTACAAAACATTCTGAGCATGTAAACTTACACTTATGCTTTTTAAGATTGTCCTCGTTAAAATTCCTTAAACACATTATACACTGTGGTTTTATTTTAGTATTGTTTACTAAATGACTCATATTGAAATGTGTAACTAACGTATCTTGTGAATAGTAAACTAAGTCACAAAATCTGCATGGGAAGACTAGATATGCATGGTTTGCCCTTAAGTGCTCCATAAGTTCGCCTTCAGGCAATATTTGCTGACAAAACTTGCATTTTGCTTTTGCATGAGTTTTATAATGTATATTTAAATACTGTCTAGTGTTGTATGACTTATCACAGAGATTACAATGAAATACTGACTTATTATGCTTGGCCTTTTCATGTTCTTTCAAGGAGCGATATGTTGTAAAAATCTCAGGGCAACTCGCACATTCATATGTATTGTAACGGGGTGTCAAAGTCCTTGATGAACTCAATGGTTTAATGACAATATGTCCTCCTTTTAAAGTTATATTGGGCGTTGGTTCTGTTTTAATTGGCTTAACCTCAATAGGTTTTACAACTTCTTTTGGTGGTTGTATTTCTACTTTGAGTGCTGCAGCTTTCTCAGCAACTGGTTTCGGTTCATCAGTCTTCATTGCTATTGGAGTAGTAGTTGGTACAATTTCAGTCATTTTTGTGTCTATAATTGTCTGATACAGGTCTGTGTCAGATTCAAGAACAATCATAACATTGGCATTCTCAAAACTTTCTGATGAAGTTACTTGTTCATTAACATCAACAACTTTAGAATAGAGATCACTGACACAGTTATTCATTATTTTTGATAGTTGTTTAGCATTGTGAATGAAGAGGTACGACTGGATAATTTTTTCAGTACATGCGTCACATAAGTGTGAACTTGATATAAGGGATTCAACCTGAAAAAGAAAATAGTTATATTTAGCCAAATGTATTATTAATAATATTTCACTATTTATAATGATTAATCAAAATTATTTGAATTAAATTGGCTAGGACTATATCACTAACTATACAAATATACAATCAACGGAAACCATGATTATCCGATCTCGAAACATTAATTGTGTTTGTTATATTTAACATTTGACGCAGTGTCAAGCTTCACCTTTATTTTCAATATATTAATAAATTATATGATATTGACCTGTTCCATAAATATTAGTAAATATGTGTACAAATTATTAAAGGATAAAAAAAAACAATTGTTATAGTACTGTATTTTGCTCTTTTAAGAGTTGATGAATTACATTATGTTGAATAAGGAATTTATTTTCTAATTGTATAAACAAAACTTCATTGAAAAATTATAAGCTAAAATGTTTTTGAAAGTGGGTAAATTTTATGGCTTTCATTGGCATTTCAGAAGCATTAAAACAATGGATATAGAGAACAACCAGAATGTAACATTATTTATAATTATGTGCGGATAACTGATCCAGCACACAAGTTGCAGCAATGTTAAGCAGTGTGACAACTTCTGTACCATTGCTGTTACACATAGTTAAGTGCAAATATTTTTGGGTTGGATAGTTATCAAGAGAACCGACATAACGTCATAATTTTTATTGGTAATTTGTATCATATTGTGTTTATTTTTAATATTTTTATGTGCTCTTCGTTTCCTAAAGATAAATAAATAATGTGAATGTGAGCCACAAGTGTAGAATCTAGAAAACCACAAATATCCATAATGAGGGTGTAACCGCAGGCACAGCTTTTGCAATGGCTTTAAAAAAAAAGCATGTATGTACTTACATCATCATTAAAAACATAATTAATAATATCTTGTAGGGATCTTGTGAACTTTTGCTTGTTAATTATAAGTTCCATATCTACGGAACTAAAGTTTCCTGTGCTCTCGAGACACAAGCCACAGAACTTAGGTGATGACCATATTGCTTTTAGCTTTTGTTTCAACCAGTCCAGCTTGTCTGGGTCTGCTTCTGGTGCTGACTCTACTTTCATTGTGTCCAATTTTCCTGAAATTATAGAAATTGATATGTTGAGTTCTTTACCTCCTTTGTCTCAGAGGCAGAAAGTTGGTGGGTCTTTGCACAGAGGCACAATACAAGCAATTAAAAAAGCAAATTTGACAATGCAGAGCAATAATACCTAATCCAAGTCCAAAGTTTGGACTTGGATTAGGTATTATTGGACTCCAAACCACTATGAATACCATAATTTTATCTACTTTTATGAGTAAGATCTGCTATTAAACTTGTATAATATCGACTTGGATAAACATTGCAATTTTTTCAATAGTTACAGTAAAAGTTATTTCAATTTTTATATATTACAATTTTATTTTATCATTCGTTTCTTTATTTTTATATTTGGCGCCATAAAGTTATCTTTATAGGACAGTATGTCATTGTCTATCTGGAACCGGAATATCAGTTTTTGTCTTTAGGTTTAGCTTGGTCTGAGCCGGCTAAACACAGTTACGAAGCTACAAGGACGAGATTACCTTTCAAGTAATATGAAATCTTGAAAAACAACAGTAGGATCAGTAAATACTACTGGTACTGTTGTGCTCAAAATGATAACATTTCTGCAACGAGGACTGCAACTGCATTCTTTATTGTGATGAAAATATTAGTTACACACTTTCTAAGGTTATGTTACGTAGGTACACTTCAAAATGGCGATTGCTCATTTTCGCTAGGCATTTATAATACGATAAATCTAGATTATAGTGCAACACAATTTATTTTAGGCACATACGATCTAAACTAAAAGATAAATTATTTTGACTTACCTTTCTACGTTCCAGATTCTCACTTGTTCGAATGATAAAACTAGCTTGAATCTAAAATTTAATGTCCTTCTTTAGCAGCAGTCGCGTTACGTGTTCGATTTGCTGTCAAATGTACTCAGCAGCGTATGATTGTAGGGAAGCGCATTTGATAAAATGAAAAGCTAAAATAATAAAATATAATTATTGCCCCGTTTCAAATTTTATATTCATTTTTCTTCGAAATAAAATTGAATGACATGGAACGCTTTCGTAACTTGCATGACAACCTAGTCAACCTACGGTGAGCCGATACGCGCCCTCCTGCTAAAAATTGTCATCACGATGTCACGAACCTAGTGCCTTAAGTGGTCTACTACACACGTCCCTAAATCAGAGGCGATATCGGGCCGGTGGTGGGGAGCGCCCTAGATCGTACCTGAAATCGCGTCGTCTGTAGGCAAATCGGAATCATAATTATTATTATTGACCCTAACTCTGAAATCGGTTCGGGCGAGCTCACGATTTAGGGGCAAAAATCGTGCAGGGAGTGTTGTCGTGTCGTGTGTAGCGTGATCGGGCCGATTTCGCCGCAGTACGCCAGCGTGTGCGGCTGCGACAGGTCGAGATTTTATTTCGAGCGTGCCTGCGTGTGCGGCGCGGCGAGAACACTGCTATAGAAAATGTCGAAGGAGAAGGAGCGGGAGGCTTGGACGAAAACCCTCGAGCTCTATAGGGAGTTGACCTATCTATGGGATAAGAAACAAAGATTATTTTAATAGAAATATGAAGCAGGAGGCTTTAAAAATGCTTATGCAAGTTTTAAATGCCAAAGCCAGTTTTTAAGAGCCAAAGCGATGTCTATTTTTGTGTTTTGGAAGCGACGACGGCGGCATCTTATCGAAGAGCGCTCTGCTACACAGTCGGTTACGTACTAGCTTGCAGGGACGTGTGTAGAGTCGTAGCCGATTTTCGCTCTCCCGATATCGCCTCTGATTTTAGGGACGTGTGTAGACCACTTTAGGTTATATTTCTTTGCTAGTCACGAACGATCATGAAACGCTGCCAACTGTACGATACTAAAATAGAGATGTCATGGTTTTTAAACTAATCGTCTAATTCATTTCTAATGAAGAACTATGACATAAAAACGATACGTTGTTGCCCATCACGGCCGTTACAGAAAATCTCAGAAAATTAACGACTTGGGAACCTACTTTCAGCCATGATATTATGATAGTCCGTGACTGTAAAGTTGTTATGGCATTACCAAACATTACGGAGCAAGAAAACAGTCTTCTATTACTAGTGTAGGTAATAGGTCAAAACTATTTTAATTTAGTCATAAAACTCATAAATCACTCCAGAAGTGGGTTTTAGTGGATCCACCAACTGGATAATTTTCTACTTTAAGGCCTTCTGTTAAAGACCCCTTTCGGGTAATTCAAAAAGCCTTTTGTACTTCTAGAAGTTCTTCAACTAAACATTTTTTTATTTTTAGTTAGGAAGCACTTGCTGGCTTTTATTTGAAAGCTTTTTCTTTTGCTTTTTCTACTAAGTTTATTTACTTTTTTCAATAACTTAGCATAATTTTGACATTTGAGTTTGACAAATGACAATATTGACAATTATATAAATCAACCAAACAAAACAAATCTTTTCAACAGCTTTTATGAACTTTTATTTTAATATTTTTAATTACAATTTTGTGTACATATATTCCAATTTGTTTGGAGGAACGGTTAATAAAAGTATCAAAATACAATATTAAACAATGGATTTATTGAGCATATTGATAAATCAAAATAAAGCGACAAATGTTTGTTGCCTATGTTATAAAAAAAATGAGAATACCACTGCTTTGAGCGACAATATTGAAATTCATGATGAATATTTTGAATTAAATTTAACTCTTGAGAATATTTTCAAGAACTTATTTCCGTCTCATGTAAGTGTTTTACTACATTGTCATAGTTAGTTATGTTATAGTACTTAAAGTGGTATTCATCATCTTGAGGATGACGAATACACTATAGGTGTATGTACTTGATTCTCATTTATATTTTCTTAAAATTATTTAATTATAAATGTCTATGAAGCAGATTTGTCAAGCATAAACACAACTCAGGCAATGAAGTGCTATACTTTTTTATTGTACATATACATTGAATTATAATTAAACTAGGTAATAATTCAATGTGTATATAGATTTATTTATTTATAGATAAAACTCAAATTATACATATTATTTTAAAATTGAATTCTCACTTCCTTTTCAGGAACTTATATTAACACATATTTGTGATGACTGCTCTACATTAGTAATTAAAGTATTCTGCCTATTTCAAAACAATTATGTGAAAAATGAGATATTAAATGATATAGTTGATAACATTGATGAAAAAATTGAAGAAGTACATTGTACATTACAATTAAAAAATAAGCTTACAAAATGCAGATTAAAAATTAATCTGCCAACAAATAATACAATTTTGGACTGTAAGAAAAATTATGATTCTGTACCATGTGAAAAATGTTTAATGAAATTTAAAACAAAATTATTATTAAGAACACACATGCAAATATCGCATAAAAACACAAATAATGCAATTATTTGTGATATCTGTGGTAAAATATTTACAAAAAGTTCCAGATTGAAAGCGCATCTTGACTGCCATACGATAAAACAGTGTCCGCACTGTTCTAAGATGTTCAAATCTTACTCGCATTTCAAATTACATGTGAAGAATCATAACACCAAAAATAAAATTAAAAGGACTATGAAGTATCGGAAATGTACCAAATGTGTCTACAAGACATGTGATAAAGGGTCATTAGAAGCACATATAAATAAAGTTCATTTACACATCAAGCCCTTTGGATGTGACATTTGTCAAAGGACTTTCTACAAAAAAGTGCATTTAAAAGCACACATCATAACACATAACAGGATAAAAGAAAAAACCTGTGATATCTGTGGCGATGCATTTGTGAGTGACAGGACTCTGAGAGAACATCAACGGTTACATAAGGGAGAAAAGCCTTATAAATGTGATATTTGTGACGTAAGCTTTATAACTTCTGGCCGGAGAAGTGAACACATGAAAAGAAAACATATGGATAAAACAGAATGCTGCAGTATTTGTGGTAAAAAGTTTAGTTTAAGAAAAGGTTTGAATGCTCACTACAAAACAGTTCATGGTTCTGGGAATAAAACTAATTTAGTTGTTAAGTAATACTTATAGCATAAACTTCTGAATGCTTGCACTGAGTTTTATTTCACTGAAATAGTAAAAAAAATCAGCTCTTTAAGACATGGTGTGTGGTACTGCAAAAATTATGCAATCAAATTGAGTCCCCCGCAACACAGAATTTATTCCTACCACAGGAGATTTCTTTGAAAAAGAATCATCATCATACTCCTTGTGTTATCCCAGTTACAACAAGCGACTGCCTGTCTGACCTCCGCAACCCGAAGGGATAGGGATATTCCATGGTGTAGACTAGTGTCAGTTTATTTAGAAGGTACTGACTCCCTATAACGACTGTCAAAGATCTTCATGACAACCGGGACCGACGGCTTAACGTGCTCTCTGAGGCACGGGACTAGCGATAATTGATAAATTCAATACGCCCATGGTGCGCGCCGTGGATTCGAACCCAAGGCCCTTTGTGTGGTAGTCTGTTGGTATCTCCACTAGGCTATCGCTGCCTAAAAAAAAGAATGTCGAAACAAATTATATTACTTAAGTTGGCCAAACTAAAAGGAATCAAAAATTTTAAATAAAAAATATATGACTTTATTATTGAATATCTTCAAACATCGTCAATATAGTGACTGGGACTAGAAAGTCGATCCGGTGGCAGGTAGTTATTGGCCTTTACTGAATCTAGATCTGAAAACAAGATAAATAATTAATTTAATTAGTGCTTTTAAAATGACTAATTATGGATGCTGAAGCTGAGCCCTACAGCACCCCCTGCAGCTACGCCCGCAAATATATACTTAGTTAGTTTTTAGTTTAACCATTTTTCCCGTTCCTGTGGGAACTACGGGAAATCCTTTCTTAGTGCAACCCTACGCTCCCTGTCCGTGTGGTGACTGATTACGAATACGCAATGTCACCACCCCAACAAACCCTATCCCACAGAGTTTGGCCAGCGTGTTATAGTAGGCCAATTCCTCTTTTCAAAGGAGAGGCCTAGTCCAGCAGTGGACTGTAAGGGGCTAGTGATGATACGCTCCCCATGGACATACTTGGCTCTACCCTGTCTGTCAGTCAATCAGTAACGGAAAAATATACAGGATGTCACAAGACCCATCACCAAGCCGAAGACTATTCGTTGTGGACATCATGCCAAGTCATATTAAATTGTTCCCGTCGACTAAGCTATCGTCCACCGTGATGATCGAGTGTAAACTCGTACTAGACCCTCGGGCGTCATCATGTCGAACTTAGGTCGCGTTACTTCGGCATAGTGTGTTTGTATACTTATAGACACTGGGTGACTGAACTTAATACTTACCTTCTTCTTCATTGATGCCACCAGCTTCATTCTCCCCGGTCTCATCTAAAAGTAGTAGGTAGGTAGCGTATTTAGTGATTAAGCATTCTTATCTCAATTATTGTCTAAAACGATCGAGCAATAATAATAATTCGGTAAAACCGAGAAAAGAAAACTTCTTGCGCTGCAACACCTTAATTTTTTGCGTAAACAGTGTTGCAGATCCTAAGAGACCCTTCACACTAGTGTTTTGCAACTGCAACTGGGTTGCGGCTAGGGCCTCTAAAAATAAATCTATGAGGCGCCTTTTTGGTGATGTTGTTTTGACTTTTTTTAAGAAATTATAATTTTCACTACACAATCTTTTCAATACAGGTTCAGACTGCTGGTTATGTAATTTGATGGTCATACTCGGGGCATCATATAGATCTCTCAGCCCTTGGACGTATGACCTATCAGCTTGGTTCCGTTGCAAGGACTTAAATCAAACTATCTTTCAATTCAATGGATCCAAAAACCATTGTATAGTCCACAAACGCTTCTTTAGCATAGGGGCTGATTCGTGTCGGTCGGTTTATGATGATCTTCACAAACAACTTATACACATAGTTCAAGAGAGATGAGTCCATAGTGTTCTTCAAAATGGTTTCGTACCCCTTTTGAAGAATGGGGGTCTACCACGAGTTTTGCACAGTGACGATAGACTAGTCGACGGGAACAATTTCCATACATTTTCTAAATGCGTCCTCTAGCGGTCTCTATCGATCGCTACGCTTCGTTAGGGGCGCTTTTAGAAAATGTATGGAAATTGTTCCCGTCGTCTAGGCTATCGTCACCGTGACGATCGAGTGCAAAATTTGTGATAGACCCTCTGGTAGACCCTCTGTTCATCCAACGCCTACGCTGGACAAACGGGAGAGTGAAGGGGCCCTAATGGCCGGTCTGTACTTTCTAACATTATTGTAATGATACCAGCAAACTAAAGATACATTTGGGACTTTAACTTCGATTACATATTAAGGTTTGCAGTAGGTACTCACCACTAGCTAAAAATTAGAAACATAAATTAATATTTAAAACAATAAAAACTCAATGCCATTTGATTTATGCTTAGTCTGAAATACTTACTAGGTACATACGCTGAATCCACTATAATAAATGAGAATAAAATTGTTTGTTATTGAAATTTGAAATAGGTAACTCTTCGGCATTCGTGTAAAGGAGTTTTACAAATCTATATTTTAGTGTAGTCGTTTACTGTAGGCTTCGTAAGGGTCTTTGTAGATGATAATAACTACATCGTCGTTAGAAATCTTCAAGAAACTTCTTCGAGAAACTGATTTCTTGTACTTATATGAATCGTTTGGCCATGTCGCAGGCTTTTGGTAGTCTATAAACTCAAACACCATAGTTGCCACAGAGGCAGCGATAGCCTAGTAGAGAATAGTAAAGATACAAGCAAATTGCCATGTAGTGCGTGACAGATTTAAATCTACTGCCCGCACCACTGACTTTTAAATTATGTACGAATTTATTAGTTAATTATAGCTACCCCCATGCCTTGGCGACAACGTTAAGCCGTCGGTTCAGGCTGCCATGAAAGCCGTTGAGATCATAGGGTTTCAGTAGCCTTGAATATATGTACATACCTGGTCTGAGCCATGGAATATCGCTATCCTTTTGGATTGCAAAGATAGCAATCGACGACAGTCACTGTGAAAAAGCTAATATTCTACCCAATCTGGTTAGACTAGAAAGTGAAGTGTCCAAGGTGAAATTGTTGGATGAAACTAGGATAACACTAGGCCGATAATGATGAACAGACTTGGTAACACAGCATACGAAAAGAAAAAGAGGAACACAGCTTGGATTCTCCGTTAAGTAGGTTTATTTTTATTTCTTGGAACCTAACCGTCACTAACTCATTTCTTTCAATGAGTTAGTGACACCACACTTAGGTTCCAAGAATTAAAATAAACCTACTTAACGGATAATCCAAGCTGTGTTCCTCTTTTTCTTTTCGCATACCGGTATATGGACTATCGTTTAGCTACTTGTATAGGCTACTGACCCATAAAACCTTTTGTTCTGTTTACTAAGATTTTTCTAACTCTTTTCTTATTCTCCTACGCAGAAGCAAATGCATTTGGTTTTGGCTTGACTCTGGTCAGGGTATATTTATCAAATGAATCACTCAAAAATCATTTGTAATGGAGGATGCTTTTAGAAGTGCAGGTTCTAACCTGCCTGGAGGCAATTTTTATCGTACCATGTTACTACTTACACTTCGGCAAAGGCTTAGCACTGCACCTTGTAGAAGGTAACCTGTTCTGATCATCGCTTGTACCACTGTTTTGTTCAGACCGATTATTCGGATATTTGAGAGGCCTGAAGTTAATGAATTTCTTGTTTCGGTGTTTGCCAGTAGGCAGCAACCTCTTTCTTGAGCTGCCAGTTTTCATTCTGCGGGTAGTCCCTGCTTTGTACCTTTGCTTTTCAAACTTTTGTTCATAATGGTGCTGGCTGTCATACTGGAGGTTCAGGGGTGTCGTAACTTTTAAAGGCAGTACACCCAGATCATGTATCCAATCATGTATCCAATCATGGTCATTGTCTTTGTAGCCGTGATTGTCGAAATGTGATTCGCCATGATCGCTGGAGTAGTGCACCCTTCTTCTGTAAGACTGGCTAGTTGTGTTTTCATTTTCGTTGCGGTGTAACTCTGTCATATTAATATTGATAGATTGGGCAGGACTTGTGGATGCTGGAACGTAAATATTATTGTTACCTGTGGCGTCATGGCATTAGACATCTCAGAACAAAGTAACTGTAAAAGCACAAAGCACCCACTATATAATATAAAAATGGCGCTCAAATAGCAACGGAAAGCCGAGATCCCAGTGTCAGTTTATATCGGATTCGAGTCGGCTTTACTTATAGCCCAAGAGCCCACGACTGCCAGACCTTCGTTATTTTATAAAAGCTGAAAGTTTGCCTGAGCATGCCCCCTACAAAGGTAAGAACGACCACCGGTTATAGAGTTTGGGCTGTGGTTACTTTGGCAGTTATCAGGTAGTAAAGGTGGATAAAATGGTACCTAAAACTCGTTATAGTATAAAAGCTAAATTTTATATATGTTACTTGTAGACCTATAAAAAGATGTTAGCCTTACAGCCGGATAGTTTCAATGGTTTTAACATCTTGCCAGACACTTTGAAAGTCCGCTGTAGGTACGAGCGCGAGAGCTTAGCCGATTGCGATCTTATAAGATATCCAATAAAATAAAAATTATTACGTTTATAGCTATGTAAAATAGTGTAAAAATGTTATTTAAGTATTATAAACATCTAAAAAGTATTATTACATGTAAAAAATATTTTATGGCTCATAATTATTATCGTCGATATTTTCATTTATTTATTTCAGCCCTACTCTTCGACTCGATGGCATGATCGCCTTATGAATATTTAAAAATAAATTTCAATAATTTGTTATAATAATTACATACCTGATTGAGTTTTGAGCGAATCACTAACATAACAGGTAGTTGATCCGGGTCACACCATTTGAACAAGTATGTGTCGTCTTTCAACACCAACGCTTTTGTCTGGTTAATAAGAGGTTGGATTTTTCGGATAAGCGATATTCTAAATGGTTCGTATATAATTTGCTCGCAGAAAACGCTGCAATTAAATTGTTAATTATCGCTTGCCCCATGCCTTGGAGAGCACGTTAAGCCGCCGGCCCCGGCTGTCATGAAGATCATTGACAGTCGTTATAACGTCGTCAGTAACATAACATAATATAACTTCACGCCTTTTATCCCCGAAGGGGTAGGCAGAGGTGCATTACACACCCACACTTCGCCAGTTATGTTTCGGTCCCAATGTAATAGAGGGCTGTCCGTGTGGTGACGGATTAAGAATACAGAATGTCACCACCCCATATCATCCCATGGGTGTCGTATCGTAAGAGCCAACAGAGGGACCATATTATGCAGAGAACAGCACTGAAAGAGAAGGAAAACTTGATACAAACCCTATACCAACCGTTTGGCCAGCGTGGTATAGTAGGCCAAATCCTCCTTTCAAAGGAGAGGCCTAGTCTAGCAGTGGACTGTAAAAGGCTGATGATGTAATAGGGGGCGAGCCTATTGCCATCTACCGGGCACATCATTAAGCGATCGTCAGTACATTCTAAATAAACTGACTCTAGTCTAAACCATGGAATATCGCTATCCCTTCGGGTTGCGGTGGTAACACAGGCAGTCGCTCTGTGGAAAAGCTAATATTCAGCCAAATCCGGTAAGACTTTTAAGCGGACCCCAAATTGAAACCGGGATAATGTTAGGAGGATGATAATGAAACGTTGCAATAGCTTGCTCTTGCAAGGTGGTACATTGCTAGCGTCAAAATGGATTCGAACCCGATACCCTCTGCATGGCAGTCTATTGGTATCTCCACTAGGCTATGGGCTGTTTACGTGTAGGTGTTTTAGTTAAATATTCATAAGACGGTCATGCCATCGATTCGAAGGGTAGGGCTGAAATGAATAAATAAAAATGTTGACGACAATAATTTTATGAACAGTAAAATATTTTTTAACATGTTGTAATACTCTTTTTAGATTTTTATAATATTAAAATAACATTTTTACTTTATTTAACATGGCTATGGACGTAATCATTTTTATTTTATTGGATATCTTATAAGATCGCAATCGGCTAAGCTCTCGCGCTCGTACCTACAGCGGACTTTCAAAGTGTCTGGCAAGATGTTAAAACCATTGAAACTGTCCGGCTGTAAGGCTAACATCTTTTTATAGGTCTACAAGTAACATATATAAAATTTAGCTTTTATACTAGAACGAATTTTAGGAACCATTTTATCCACTTTTACTACCTGATAACTGCCAAAGTAACCACAACCCAAACTCTATAATCGGTGGTCGTTCTTACCTTTGTAGGGGGCATGCACAGGCAAACTTTCAGAATTTATAAAATCACGAAGGTCTGGCAGTCGTGGGATCTTGCTCTATTACCGTCAATGTCCGCTAGGAGCGCTTTTAAAATATGTATAGAAATTGTGCCTTGTTTACTGACTCTAATCAAGAGCAAACTCGTACGAGGGGGTCTAGTGCTAGTTTGATCAAGTTGCGAGACCGTTAGGAAGCATTTGGAAAATGTATGGAAATTGTTCCCATTGAGAAGTGACGCGCAACTTGATTAAAACTTGCATTAGATCACTAGGTCCCCAGCAGATGTGCCAAGCAGTGCGCTTGGCACATCTGCCGAGTGTGTCGACGAATTATGAGCATGCAGTGGGCCTTGCAGTGCGCTGTACTCCTTTCGAATCGACGTAAGTGTTAAAACACACTATACCGAACTTACACGACCGAAGTTCCGCGGACGAATTTACGTTCCGAGTTATTCGGCTGATATGACACACCATAAGTGCCGAACTTACGCGGCTGAAATTCCGTTGCACAACTTTGTGTAGTAAGTATCTTCGTTGGCAATCGAACCGAACTTCGGTCGCGTATAGTGTGTGCTCTACTACTAGTATCTTCGTGAGCAATCGAACCGAACTTCGGTCGCGTATAATGTGTGCTCTACCACTAGAAAAGTTGCCGTCGAACTTATTACTTACGCGGTTACGCCCGACCGAAGTTACGCTCTACCTACGCTACAACGCAACGTATTTTCGGTATAGTGTGTCGTCTGTAATTTAAATAGCATTGCAGGCGTAATCATGCCGAATTTCGGTCGCGTAACTTCAGCTTAGTGTGTTTAGACGCTAAGACGAGCTAAGTCTAAACTTATGGTAGTTACATTTTGTGCTTAATACAATAATTGATCAAGCTTACCAAGTTGAGTATCATTTTGTCCATTTAATTCTCTGCAGTGGCAGAGTATAAATATTGTTAGTATCTGAAAATTTAAGTTTAACATTATATTTTTCATATCAAAAACTGCCTCGTTGGTCTCGCGGCATAGATGTGCTCGTGGCATTGGGAGGTTTCGGGTTCGATTCCCGGGTCGGGCAAAATGTTAATGGGTTTTTCCGTTAGGAAATTCTCAGTAGCAGCACGGAGTCTGGTAATGTGCCCGGTACGGCAATAGGCTCGCTCCCTATTACGTGGGACTTAAGTAAATCAGGCGAAAAGTGGGTGTAGCAATAAACCTCTGCCTACCTCTTCGGGGATATAGGCGTGAGACTATGTATGTATCTATATATGTATAAAAAATTACTATAAGATTATAAAGGTCTCGATGTATTACTATGTCCTACTAGTCTCTACTTATGACGCACGCAACTAGTTTTTAAAAGTACAGGAATTAGGTAGAAGAGTATCGCGGGGGACGGTTAGAAAGAAATCAAAAGCTTAGTTTGTGATTGCATTGAAGGATTCGTGCAATTAGTAACGGTCAGGAGTGGCCGCCAGGGCGCTTTTAGAAACTGTATTTAGGAATATTCCCATCGACAAACGACCCGAATCCAATTCATTCATGTGCAAACACGGACTAGGCTCTCTGATTTTACGGTAAGTCTTAAACATAACAACAAACGTAGGTACAACACTAGTCTTATAATAAACTAGAGGACGCCAGCAGCTACGCCTGCATTTTTTTAAAATTCACCCGTTTTGGCCGATCCCGTGGGAATTTCGGGAAATCCCTTCTTAGTGCACCCCTACGGTCCCCAAGGAACATACATGCCAAATTTCAGCTCCCTGTGCCCAATAGTTTCGGCTGTAGCGTGTCTGTCAGTCAGTCAGTAACGCAAGGATTTTATATATTAAGAAGATGTGTAGAAAATATAAATATCTACCAGAACACGAATTGATTCAACAAAATAACTTATGGAATTCATTATTTCACAATCGCTAAAGAAAACTTTATAGACGTTTTATAGCCCATAATATCCTTCATTGTATATAAAACATAGAATTCTATTAAACTTGAACATGCGTGTGTACCTTCATAAACCTATATGAATGACGAAGGTTATATAGGTAAAGGAACAGAGATTCCAGTCCTAGTTTTGCACTCGATTGCCAGGGTAACTACATAGTTAGGTACTAGGCGATGGGAACAATGTCAATATATTTTTTAAAAGCGTCTCTAGCGGTTAGTATGGGTAGAGACCGACAGACAGCATTTAGAAAATGTATGGAAATTGTTCCCGTTGATTAGTCTCTATTAGTCATCGGATAGAGTCAACTCGGACCAGAGGGTCTAGTACGAGTTTGCACTCGATCGTCACAGTGGACGATAGCCTAGTCGACAATTTCCATACATTTCCTAAAAGCGCCCCTATCAGAGAGTAGCGATCGATAGAGTCCGCTAGAGGGCGCATTTAGAAAATGTATGGAAATTGTTCCCGTCGACTAGGCTATCGTCCACCGTGACGATCGAGTGCAAACTCGTACTAGACCCCCTGACCCCCAGCACGTAAGTAAGACAGCAATAGCTTAGTAGAGGTACCAACACTACCAACCAACTGCCATGTAGAGGCCTGAAGCTTATTAAATTGTTAATAATCGCTTGCCCGTGTCTCGGAGAGCACGTTAAGGCATTGGTCACACGAGAAGGCGAGTAAAAATAACAATAAAAGTATCATGGGGTCTGATCCGAGTTTGCACTCGATTGTCACGCTGATTGATGACATGTCGACGCGAATATAAATATCTATACATTTCCTGAATGCGCCCCCTGGCGGTGTGTACTGATCGCTACTATCTGCTTCTAAATTTCTTTACTTCAAAATCAAAGGTAAGGGAGATCTGTCGGCTCTAGGATTTCGTACTTATTTCAACAGATATTTAGATGATTGTGGTGTGGTGTTCCTCCAACAAGAGGGAGGATCCTCAGATCAGGCTAGGTGATCGTTCCTAGTAGATTGTAGTCCAACGGACAATGGACGGACCTTAGAACTTGTATATCCTTGCGTGTGAGAACTTTGCTTGCGCGATTCACGACTTTTCCGTCGTGTTCGTTAGATGTCGCCGTGTTGATTGTCTACGCCGTCGTTCGCTAGATGGCCTCAGTGGTATTTAGCTATCGCTATAGCTATGTAAGTTCCTAATGCTATGCTTCCATATGGTTCTGCCTTATTAATTTTATGTTAAAATTCTTGCGCAGCTTATATTTTACGCCTTTTCAGAAGGGTGGAATTTACAGACAGACAAACGGATTACAAAGTGGTTCGTAGGTATAAGGGTGCCGTTTTATCTTTTGATGTACAACTTGTATTGATATAACTCTAAAATGAAACTCAAAGGTATATTGTAGGTATTTTAAATTGTATATTATAACAGTACGATTGGGTATCGGTTCGATGCTGTGTTATCCAAATAACGGGCCGTCTTTTGAGTGATCATCATTTGAGTCGTAATTGTTATTTGAAAAAGCTGGAAAAAAGAGAAGATAATTAAAATGGCCAAGATTAATTAGCTGTTTACTTTAATGGCAGCCAGGTCAGGTGATCACTGACTCTGACAGCTAAGCCTGACAACCACGGAAATAAATAAGTTAGTGACACCATGGTTCCAAGAAATAAAAATAAGCCTACTTACACCTTCGATTTATATGAGGGTCATCTTCTTCAAGACCTTAAACAAATTGACAGAGATCATAAGTAAGATTCCGTAGATTTATATGTTATTAATGACATAAAAAATAACCTACTCGTCAGAAGTACTCCATAAGCTGAGAATCAGAGGAAAGAAAATATTTTGAGAATAATACCTAATACCTATATACTCAACTAAAATTATTAATTTATGAAAAAACTAGGTATATCCTAGTGGAGACACCAACAGATTGTTACGCAGAGTTTAGCCTGCCTCTGTGGTCCTGCGGTAGTGTTAGCGACTGCGGATCAAGAGGTCTCGGGTTCGATTCCCGGGTCGAACAAAAAGTGATATTGGGTTTTTCTGATGGGAATTATCCAATAGAAGTTCGGAGAGTTCACACCCCCGTGCCTCGGAAAGCACGTTAAGTCGTAGGTCCTGCGCCCAATCTTTCTCCGGTCGTGTCGCATGTGGCGTCCCATCGGGCTATGAGAGTGAGGGAATAGAGAGTGCACTTGTGTATGCGCACACACTTGTGCTCTATAATATGTCCCGCGCAGATGGCAAGGCATCATATTATAGACAAACCGCTGTGGCCGAAATCGGTGGGAGGACATTATTATTACGTCGGGTTTAAGCTCACAGCGCTCAACAATGACTTTTGAAGTTCCGTTTAGATTAAATTGTTAATTATCGCTTGCCCCGTGTCTCGAGGAGCACCAGTCCAGGCTGTCATCAAGATCTTAGACAGTGAATCAGTGCCCTTGACACTGGTCAAAATCATGGACTAGGTCAGTCCAGACTAGGTTACAGTTTACAGTCAAACAAGTCGGCGGTGGACCAGTTTGAAATAAATTCCCTTGACTCGCTGATAGAGTCGAGGCACTCTAGAAACTGTTTTGTATAAGCGTGTCAATGTGTGTGTAAAGTAGCGACGATGCCTTGCTGAGCGATTTTCGCCCTTATGGTGGTCTAGCGGGAAGTTGTTAGATTGTACCTATCGCTATCCCTTTGGGTAGCGGAGGTCAGCACAGACAGCAGTCACTCTGTGGAAAAGCTGTTATTCTGCCAAATGTCAAGGTGGACCTTGGGCTCCTAGGCGAAGCTCTTGGATCCAAACGCGCTAGTATAACTTAGTCAAACAAAACAGTATTTAGGTACCTGTTTCTATCTCTTTCATTTTCAGTGCTGAAATAATTACAATATATTAAGTATATTATCTTAATATATAAAATCTTTGCGTTACTGACTGACTGACAGACAAGCTACAGCCGACACTACTTGGCGCAAGAAGCTGAAATTTAGCATGTATGTATGTTCCTTGGGGACCGTAGGGGTGCACTAAGACGGGATTTCCCGAAATTCCTACGGGATCGGGCAAAACGGGAAATTCGAAAAGACGTGCGTGCGAAGCCGCTGGCGTCGACTAGTATGTCATATAAACTTATAACTAATATTTTTACACAGTTAACAAGAAAGCGATAACAATACCCCACACAATAAAGTAGGAACATTAAAAAAAGTCGCTTGCTCATTTAGGTACTTGTGTACCGGGATGGGAGCTATTAGTAAAAGTATTTTTTTTTAATTTTGTCTTTCTGTTTGTCCGCGTAGTTACAATGTATATAAGTATGCCAAAATTCAGCTCTCTAGTGCATTTAGCTTTTGCGTAAAGCCGCCGACGGAGAGACGGAGGGAAAATCATATCGAAATTATAAGGGTTCCTTGTAGTTTACTATAGAACCCTGAAGAAGCAAAATATAAAAAGCCAGAAACAGATTAGGTGCCAGCATTGATATCTAATCAGTGACTAAAAGTTTAGATTAGCACATAATTATTTTGCCATAATATTTTACAGCATGTAAATATTTTTATTGGCTCGACTTGACATTTTACCGTTCTCCAGGTTACAAAGTCCAAATTCTAGTGGTGTAGAGAGACCAGTTGCAAAGATTTTCCACCGCGAAACCAAAATAATTTCAACTAAGTAGATCGAGAAGAGATGTGGAGCATAGACTAAAAGATTCATTTAAAGAAACTCACCAGTTTGTCCGTCATAATTCAGCTGTTCTTTAGAATGATTTATCATTATAATTATTAATAGCTGGAAACAAATAAGTTTAACATTCACAAATTCATATAAGAATTGAGGCACTGAAGCACACGCTTTCTTACATTTTGTGATAAACATGATGATATGTATTATTACGAGCTCGGAATCAGCTTTCTAGTCTAAGAATGGGCTACCAGTATATCGCAACCATTATTTTATCAATGGATGACTGTCCAACGATAAAATACTAACTTGACTCCGGTCTTTAAGTCTTGGATGCAAACAGGATAACGTTAGGACGAACGAAGATGATGATGATGAATGATATTTTTTAAACTGTTCCATAAGCTAGAATCGGCTGATTTAAAAATAAAAGTGATTTATTAAAAATAAAGAAAGTTAGTAAACCTACCAATTGTATTAAATACTTGCAAATTCTAGAATTCATTTGTATGGTACCTGTAAAGTAAAATTACATATTTATGTGATGTTTAAAAATCTAATGTTTGGTTTAAGTGGCCTGAAAGACATCGTCCGCGTGTCTCATCTAAACTTTCAATATGTCATATTTGGTATTATGAATAGGTATCTAACTTATATTATAGTCAGTCTGAAATCATCAAAATCAGCATTTACAAAACTGAACTGTGATCGTGGTAAAAGGTGATATTTTGCCTGATTTCAATCACGGATGGTAAATCAACGAAGTTTTAGAACACAAGTTTGTAGGTAGTTCTTTGTAAACTCTTAGGTAGACTGAGAAAAGTGTCATTAATTAGGAAAAATAAAAACAAAAAAATATTAATCACCTTTTAAAAGGTTTAACTCATATTCCAAGTAATGTAAAATATTATTTAATTTTTAATTCCTATCCCCGCAATACCTATTAGGTATGTAATTTTCAAACTAATACATTTACCAGTAGGTACCTTGTTGGTAAAAATTATGTCAATATCCTATTGAAACAATAAAGGCTCCCAGTATTTTTATTGCCATAATCCTGTATTTTATTGCAGTTGACAAATAAGTGAAACAATTTTTATACCGTAGTATAAAAATGGTTTTAGGTAGTTACGTTTTGAAAGGCTGTTGTATTTTGGTATGAATATTTTTTCGTATCCATTATTTTGAGGAAGTTAGATTAGTCTCCATACCTACATAGGTATGGCAATGCATTGGACATCTAATGAATTGATTAAAACAATGCTTGGTCCCTATCAGTCGATAGAGCATAAAGGCCAGTCAAATTAGTCAAAAAACCGAGGTGAGGTTACGATAATTCGCACCCAGCGAAATTATTTTTACAGGTTTCGGATCGATGAGGATTTTTTACATATCATTTATGATGGTATTTTGAACAATCTTACTAATTTTCAGCTGGGTGCCAATTATTGTACCCTCGGATGTCTAAATTGACCGGACTAATAATGCATTAGGATATGCACAGTACACATTTGTTTCCAGTCAAATTATATGAGAAGGTATTTCTTTAAAATATGGACACTCACTCATTAAGAATAAATGTTGACTGAGACTCCTACGATCAGTCAATCAACGAACAAAAAGAAAAACCAGACTAGAAACCTGAAAGTGTGGATCGCATAAAGTGTTCTCTCATGAGGCAATCGAACCTACAGCATACAGTGACATGTTGTGTTATATTTTCAGATATTCGTAATAATATGTAACTGTGAAGCTCAAAATGAAATAAATGAAGACGAGCAATTCGGTGAGTGTAACATAAAAAATGTACCTTTAACAAATACAAAATATCTTTATTTCTCAAATTGTTACAATCTCCAGTGTTCAATGAGGCGCCCTAGTAAGTAATTATACAATACTTGTGTTGAGGCTGTCTCGCTTCTTCCCCTAAGTTTTAACATTTTAATAATATGTAGGTACTTGATTCCTTCACAGATGTTTTTATTGTCCTCAAAACCTGGGTAATGCAATACCTAATAGATGTCACTTTATAAATATTAATTTAGGTACATCACATAACTGTTAACTTTAACGAAAAAAAAGATGAAGTTCTAACTAATTTACAAGTTATAATAGGCATGGTTGTGGAGTTGGGTAAATTAACTGAAATAAATATTACACATTTTTGCAGTTCTTCTAAACCAAAAGGAACCAGGCAGGGAACAAAGTGCCAAATATCAGATAGAAGTCAACAAACCGACGATACAGTCTATCGAAGAACCTAACGAGTCCACATATGTAAAACAAAATGAAAACACAATAAAAAGTAAACGAAAATCTAAATTGAAAACAGTAGAGAGTCCTTCTATTGAAAATAATGCTATGCTAGTTAACAGAAACCCTGAAGACGAAATGAATGGACCGACTCCCGACGTAGAGAGATCCAGATATTACGGTTTCCCAACTGTCAAAAATCGGAACAAAAAGAAATACGTTCACTTCAAACATTTAAGTGTCAAATCCCGTGATATACAAGGGCAACTGCCAGGCTCGTCTATAGAGAGCGATGAATCTATAAATGTAGGAAAACATGAGTCTCAGAAACTAATCCATTTGCCGGGGAAAATCCAGTATATTACACAAGGAAATTCGCGACCTTCTAGTACACGTCGAAGGCCCACGAAAAAGCGAAGATTTCCCAAGAAAACTGTAACTTCTAGATCATCTTATTCTACAAGAAATTACCAAACCAAAAAAAATCCAAAATTAATCCACGTGCCTGGTAAAGTTGAAAAGATCAAAGATATGTTTCGTCCCACTCCCTCGCCTAAGTTCAGTTATCCCACCAAAGTCGAGTATCCATCCGGAAATCCAAATAAGTACACACCTAGGGTTTATTTTCCAACCGGAAAAGCTAAAATATATACTAACCATGAGATAGTCCATCCTGTTAGCACTGAAGAACCACCTGGGTTTTCTTATCCAACGGGCAAAGCAATAATATATACTAATCATGAGACATTACTTCCTATTGGCACTAAAAAGCCACCAAGATTGTTGTATCCGACTCGCAGACCCAAAAAATATACTACTGTCCGCCATAAAGGTAACTTCAAAAATGTTAAGAAAAATCGCGGTAATAAATTCAAGTATCTTAGTAGTTTAAACAACAGTATAAATAAAAAAGTGACACTTAAGCTTGAAGCAGAAAATGATGGGCAGTTTGGGGATGAAGTTGCTGCTCTAGTTCCTCCGGTTGATGATGAAGGTGAAATGCAGTTGAGTGATAAACCTGCTGGTATTAATAAATCTTCAACACGATGCAGCACTGCACAACCGCTGCCTAAATGTAAGTGTTCCTGATATTATAGTACCTATAGATGTGATCTACTCTTTCAAAATCGATTATTTTGAAAAGTTTAAGTAGGTAGTAGTTAGTTGTGATAGTTGGGATAGCAGAAAATCTGCTGGCTATTATGTGATAATAGCGAAAAAAAATAACGCAGATCTATGTTTTGTGTGAGGGTTGATTGGAGATCTTTCAAAAACAGAGATCCTTGCTGTCAGCGAGGCTACTGACAGCAAGGACAATGAATATAGATTTACATACAAGCGGAATTTTTAAGGATTTCATGTGCAGCTCCAAGTAGGGACTGTCTCTAGTTTAGTTCGTAGTTGGCGCCATTGGCGGCGCTGGCTTCGTTCTCCGTCTCTTGCTCTCGTAGTTACGATATGCAAGAGGAACGTTCGTCTCTCTTGCTCTCGTAGAGACAGCTGTCACAGCCCGACAGCCACGACGTCAAGAGGCAATTTGTGTCACAGAAAGTTTGTCTTCAGAGCGCCCATAGGAAATGCGTCTGTATGTAAATATCTGAGCTCTTTGGCAAGGATCTCTGTTTTTGATTTTTTTAATGAATTCATTGACTTTAGTGAAACTGTGTTATACAGTTTTTGCGGTTTAAGTGGACACTAATTTGTGCGTTTTAGATTCAATTTATTTATGATTAATTTTTAATTTTATTTTATTTAACACATTAGGTAGTACATGCCTACAATCCAAGCAGTGGAAATAATATCATTTACATGTACTCAATACAATAAAATTGAGAAAATACTGATTGACATGCATGGAAACTTAAATTTAGTGTGATGAAGCCATTTAAGTAGTATTTTTCTTTTACCTTTGTCCGTTTTACAATTTAATAAAATGGTCTGATTTGTTCCAGTGGATTCGTCTTATGTGCCAAGTAAGTTAAATGACATATTAATTTGTATCATATATAAAAATCAGTAAGAACTATAAAAATTAAAGACCTTTAACATGGATAGAAAAATATACCTACATCTTTTTAATAGACCTCATTTCCCATAAACCCTTATTACTTTTTTTATCTACGCCTGTATCCCCGAAGGGGTAGGCAGAGGTGTAACATTACACCCACATTTCACCATGAATTTTTAGGTCCCACGTAATAGGGGGCGAGCCTATTGCCGTACCGGGCTCATTACCAGACTCCGTGCTGCTATTGAGTATTGCCTAACGGGAAAACCCAATAACACTTTGGCCGGCCCAGTTATCGAACCCGAGACCTCCCAATCCTTATTTTTTTTGTACACCATCTGTCTCTAAACAAATTTAATTTCTTTAGTAAACAGTCTTTCGCTGCCCATTCCTGAAATACAGCCTCTCCTTATCTTAATATATAAAATCCTTGCGTTACTGACTGACTGACAGACACGCTACAGCCGAAACTATTGGGCGCAGGAAGTTGAAATTTGGCATGTATGTTCCTTGGGGACCGTAGGGGTGCACTAAGAAGGGATTTCCCGAAATTCCCACGGGATCGGCCAAAACGGGTAAATTTAAAAAAATGCAGGCGTAGCTGCTGGCGTCCTCTAGTTTTCGCCATAAAAGTATTGTGAGCCAAAAAAAGGATTTGGTCAATACCATAGATTGGTGTAAGAGACAATTAAGGAAAATACACGAAGCAAATATGTAGTATATTTGCGAAGAGATGGAAAATCCAACATCAAACCTTGTGTTAACCTGTCTGGTCAGCATGGTATCATCATCATACCAGCCTTTAACAGTCCACTGCTGGACTATGCCTCTCCTTTGAAAGGAGAAATTGGCCTAATATACCACGCTGTTTGGCCAGCGTGGTATATTAGGCCAATTTCTCCTTGGGGTTGGTATAGGGTTTGTATCAAGTTTTCCTTCTCTTACGGTGCTGTTCTCTGCTCTTACGATACCCATGGGATGATATGGGATGGTGACATTCCGTATTCTTAATCCGTCACCACACGGACGTATGCGTAGCATGGTATAGCAGGTCTAAATCTTGCTAAAGACTTACAGTGCTACCGTGTAGCAAATAAGTAGAGGCTTAAATCCAGCAGTGGAATACGAAACATTGTAATAGCGGCCTGACTACACATCTTAGATGGTTTATAAATCTATCAAATATTCTAACTACTGTATAGATTATGTTTTCTAAAATCCACGTGTTAATAATACTGTAATAAAATTAAGAAAATATTTGATGTGTCTTTCAGCAAGCGGTGAGTTATGTTATATTTACATACATACATCCATATACCCACGTCTTTTTCTCGTCGGGGTAGACAGAGACAACAGAACCCCACTTGCTTCTATCTTTACAAACCTCACGCGCTTCCTCTACACTCATTACTCTTTTCATACATGCTCGCCGGTTTCGGATACTTCAGACCTTGCCGTTTTAAGGACGTCCCCAATTTGGCCGAGGAATGTCCGAAGAGGTCTGCCGCGACCGACTTGCCCACACACATTTGCCTTATAGATCTGATTCTTCATTCTTTCTTCGCACATTCGCTCCACGTGTACAAACCACTTCAGCATTCCTTTCTCAATCCTAGTCACGACATCTTCTTTCAGACCACTGTTCTCTCGTATTATTAGGAATTCTGTCAATCAGCCTCATCCCACACATACTACGCAGTGATCGCATATCAACTGCAATTCTACTTTCATGCTTTTTCTGTCATACCCAAGTCTCACTTCCGTACATCAACGTGGAGACAAGCACTCCATTATGAACCGCCAATCGCGCCTGTTTTGGCACAGTCTGGCCGTTCATAAAGGCATACAGTGCTCCATTTACACGATTGCCCCGCAGTCACTCTCCTTTCAATATCTTATTCACATCTTCCGTCTCTTATAAACACGCTACTCAATGTAGTACAAATTCTTTTATTTGCTCTACTTTGCCAGTATGTATAAGTATATTTATGTAGAATTGTGCTTTATTTAATAGCTGTTCTGAAGTAATAACAACTTGCAGCCGAGGTAGATTTAACTTTTAGATTGAATTCGGTTAGTAACTTACTTCTTCTTCTTGTAGTGCCTCTCCAACTAGTGAAGGTTGGCAGTCAGCTCTGCATATTTCATCCGATCTCTGGCGAGACTGAAAAGTTCCGCACTCGTGATCCCAGTCCACTCGCGTATATGGCGCAACCACGATTTCTTTCTCCGACCAACTGATCTTTTGCCGGCGACTTTGCCTATCATTATGAGTTCTCGGATCACATTTAAGAAGGAAAGTTGCTTATATGGAGTTATGCAACTTTCCTTCTTATATGTGATATATGCCTATATGGGGTGCCTAAGCACATGGCCCAGATAGGCAGCTTTCCTTCTTTGATGATCTGCATAAGTAATCGCTTTCTGCAAGCTCTTCGGAGAACTTCCACGTTGGTCATCCTGTGCGTCCAGCTAATAGACAACATGCGCCTATAGGTCCACATCTCGAATGCTTCTATACGTTTCCGGAATTGCTCTTTGGTAGTCCAGGCCTCACATCCGTATAGAAGTATGGGCCATATGTAGCATATAAAGACATCTTAAAGTTGCGACTATATATAATTTTCTTCATGCTGTTGAATGCACAACGAGCGATTTCAATACGGGTTTTTATTTCAAGATCATTGTCCCAGGTTTCAATCACCCATGTGCCTAGGTATTTGTATTTACGCACCCGCTCCAAACGTGTACCATCTACAGATATATCAGGGCTGTTTCATGTTTAGATATTACCATGACCTACGTCGTCTTCGTCTGTGAGTAAATTACATAATCAATTTTTCTAAGTAATTAATCGCCCCTGCTCGTAGCGAGTGCTTTTTAATACGGTGACGGTGATGATGTGTGTATGTGGTAGAAAATAACCATAATCATTATAGAATACACCTTTCTGGTTCCAGATGAAACGCTCGAGAAAGGTGCCCATGCATTACTGGAAGACAGTATGTATTTCAAATATTTTGAACTTAATTACTTGTATATTTTTTGGTTTTACTACTGGTTAAGGTCGCAGGAAGCGGTTGGATGCAGGCGGCTTAAAATCGATCTGTGTGGAAAAACTTGGGGGAGGCCTATGTCCTGCAGTGAATGTCTCTAGGCTGACATGATGATGTCGCCATATCTGGGAAGTTTGACAGCCCTATATTATCTCCTTATTTTCTTTCGTAGTGTTTAAGTGTCTGTATAAATTTAATACATTATAAGATTAACTCTAGTTTAGTGAGTGCAATTATCGTGACCGTGTGATGTATCACTTAGGACCTGCCTCAATAAACGGCACGAAATTCTAAAAGCAAATTTTGGGCAGAATGGAATATAGTTTTTCTTTTTGTGGCAAATATAGCTCTACAATCTAATAACTATGCTAAATAGTGTAGTAAATACTACCGTCGTTGAAAATGGTTGCTATTTCTGCCATCATTATTTCGGGGCTTAACTCAGCATTATGTATGAATATGCGATTTTGTCATTGAAATATGTATTAATTTGACTGTCTGTTGAATGATGTGTATCCGTCAGAGAGGTTGGACTAGGGTTATATTTCTTTGGTATCCGTATACCTTACAATAAAATAGTCTGTTGTTCTTCAACGGGCGGACCCAAGATTTGATCTATCCATTGATTTGGCTACTGGAGATAGGTACATATCTGAGGGTCTAGTACGAGTTTGCACTCGATCGTCACGGTGGACGATAGCCTGGTCGACGGGAACAATTTCCATACATTTTGTAAAAGCGCCCCTAACGGAGAGTAGCGTTCGATAGAGACCGCTAGGGGGACCGCATTTAGTCGAGTGCAAACTCGTACTAGACCCTCTTATATTATCTTATACTAATATATAAAGCTGAGGAGTTTGTTTGTTTGGTTGAACGCGCTAATCTCAGGAACTTCTGGACTGATTTAAAAAAATCTTTCAGTTAGATAGCCCATCTATCGAGGAAACCTATAGGCTATATAACATCACGCTATGAGCCACGGGAGCGGAGCAGTAGCCTTAAATAACGCAGGTGAAACCGCGGGCTCATCTCGTTTGAGAGAAGCACCATAAAATACACCAAATATATATGTATGTTTAGTAGCTAAATCCATGGGTCGATTAAATATTGGAACTGTCCGTAAAGCAACCTATTTGGCATTGACATTTTAATTTCGCCATTAGCAATGAATACAGATTTACATAGAAGCGCAGTTCTTAAGGATTTCGCGTGCCGATTCCAAGTGGGGACTGTCTCCAGTTGTGTCTTTAGTTCGTAGTTGGCGCCGATGGCAGCGCTGGCGTCGGTCTCCGTCTCTCTTGCTCTCGTAGTTAAGATGCACAGAATGAACGTTCGTCTCTCTTGCTCTCGTAGTTAAGATACACAGGATGAACACTCGTCTCTCTTGCTCTCGTAGAGACTAGAGACAGCTGTCACAGCGCGACTGCCACGCCGCCAAGCGGAAATTTGGGTCACAGAAACTTTGTCTTCAGTGCGCCTATAGGAAATGCGCCTCTATGTAAATATTTTTATTATTATTAAACCCGTTTTATTTTACTTTCAGGTGATTACGTGGCAAACAGGAATTATTTACCACCGGACCGAGGCTCCAGTCCTAGATTGTATATTGATGATGCTTGAAGAATATTCTAGAAATAAATTTGATTCTTTGTTTATTTCCTTATATACCTTTCTGTAGCTAACCACGGTTAGACTAGTTTGCGTGGATTGAAATATCGTAAGGAAGTTACTGGCTTAGAGCGATTAGAGCGGGTTTACCTACATGTCTGAGTTCTCCATAATGTTCTCGAAAGACATGTGAAGTCTGCCAACCCGCACTTGGCCAGCGTGGTGGACTATGAACTTACGCTTCTCATAGTGAGAAGAGGCCCGTGCCCAACAGCGGGATGGTTTCTATGCAGGGGCGATAATGACTTTTATAACAACCTCAATGAAAGATTAGAATAATAGTCACTGAATCCCATTCCCAATACCCTACGCCTTTAAAACCCATCAAATTAAACTTTACAAAATAGGTGTTAAATGAATAAACGTATTAACTGTAGCTTACATTTATTTTTATAAAAAAATAAGGTACAAAAGGACACTTAATATTTTTAACAAAATTTGTCAAATTTACTCCCCTATCCTATACAAATAAATATAAAATACGGCAGTGACATGAGTATTATCCATTAAAACTATTACAATTTATTTCGTTAATGTTCTTTTTACATCACAATAAAGTTTCTAGCTTTTAGTAAACACAACAGATAAAATTATACATAGATTTGCACCTATCCACTCATGTGCTTTAGGTAGCTGGGGCTACCAAAGTGATTTCGCTTGTAGTGCCTCTGGTAACTGTGGCTACCAAGGGGACTACGTTCCATTTCAATCAATCAATATCAATATTTCTTGGTTATACTTCGTTGTGCAGCATACTTCTGTGGGTCTAAGTCCAGGATTTTATAAAAAAATATATTTCTGGTCTACAGGTTCAAAGTTTTTCTTAAAATAGGCATAAACATTTCGCATTACCTAGTAGCGGTAAGCGGTGTATGAGGAATTAGTGCTCTATTTCAACATTAATTTTAAGCCCTTTTTGTAGGATGGCGTATACATATTAAATACTTAATTAAAAGATTGATTAATGTACTTTATAATTATAATAAACAAAACATATGTTATCCATATAGATTTCGAACAAAAAAATATTTTCGTTAACAACTTCATAGTTTGACATGTGTTTTAAGTTCCCCTATTTTTTATAATTTTAAATGGTTGTTAAATTCTTAGAAACTTCAATGAATGAGTTCTCCGTACCCTAATCTATACAAAACAGTCAATTGTTTACCAAATAACCCCTTGGAACCGTCGTAAATCAAGTTTTATTATACTAAGGCGCGCTGGCGCTCCATGTAACTTTTTGGTAAGCACTACAAGCGCTTTTTTGTTGTGACGTTAGCACGTGAGTGGCTAAATTAATATTTAAACTAAACGGTTACATATTCTGCGTACAAGTTTACTAATTTATTTAAGTAATCTTAGGCCTTTCGTACACAAGGCTATATAAATCTTTGATACGTGACGATTTTAATCTAAGCCAGTACCTACAGCAAATCAAATTCTTAGCGCGAATTAGGTCCTATTTTGACTACACACCTTACCTCCTGTACCTACTGCTCTTTCATTTAATTGTAATTTTTTGTCTCGTTTGTTATTTTTTGTTTATATAATTATGTAATGTACTTCTTTTTTTTTGTTTTTAATATATAAATATTTTCCTTTTTTTGTCACTATCATTTCTTTTGGTACTATTGCATGTGTGTATGAATGTGTCTTATAATGTGTAATGTGTGTATGATAAATAAATAATATTTCATTTCATTTCATATGTTCGTTCACAGACACGCGTCGACGCCTTTTTTATTGCCTGAGGCGCCTGGCGCCATCTATTAGTCCAGATTGCTATTGGGATTTTCAAGATGGCGGCGATAATTTTTTGCATTGACTACGCTTGTGGCGCTCTCTGTCAACCAAGATCGTCACTACTTCTTACAAGTATTGGAGATATTAGTCTTGTGTACGAAGGACCCTACAGTGCGTTTCCATAATAAGTTATGACATAGCTTGGTAGGAAAAATGAGATATTAGTGATCCTCTGAAGCACAGTTCAGTATACGCTAGCGAATTACATCTATTATATATTTTCATAACAATTGGTAACTATATTCGGTAACTATGTTTTAAATACTATCTTATTTCATACTAATTATATTAAAAACAATCATTTTGTAAAATATTCGTAGTATAAAACATTTGATTGGACTATACTTGATTCGATAGGTGTAAGAAGGCATGCCGTTTTTTGTGCAGTAGTTGCCAAATCAAATGTAACTCACTACGAAACACATTTACAAAAATACAAAGAAGGCAAATAACAAACTCGTTTGTTACGTATACAAATACATTTCGGACTAATCTTACGCGAAATACTTTCAACTACTTATGAACAAATCGTTGTATTGAAGTTTCTAATGGCAATAATTTACTAATACGTTTCCTCAAATCAATTAAAAAAAGGTAGAGACAGCACTCACTATATTGTAGATGTAGCCAAAAACAGGATGACCTCAAGTTAATACACGCGTATACATATGACAAAGTAATCTAAGGTAGTTCTTACTGTAAATATAAAGTGAAACCACTTTTAGAACAGAAGTGTTTAGCTGTATAGATGTTGTGGCGGTACCGACACAGAGCTGAGGCCATCTTTCGTACAAGGGCGAAAACAACCAAATGCTACTTTCGGACCTATCCTGAATCGCGCTATCAACGTTCCCTCACGCAATTACTATAGTTAGCTGTAAATCACAAGGCATGATTAAATAGACTGGTAAGAGGATCTGCCCGTTAGTTGGAGGATTCTGTGACCACCCACACCTTTATCCCCCACAATATATTTAACTTAGAGGGCTTCCTTTTTCAGACTCACTCGTAACAAAATGATTACCACCCACCTCCTTTATTTGATATGAGCAAATTCAAGCAACCACTTATATTCCTACTAAACTGATCGCGTAATTTTAGTGAGAAATCTGTGTCAGTTCATTGTGAGTTGCTTGGTCGTCGCTTAGTACTGGTAGCCTCCTCCTTGGCTGGGGGGGACGTAGGCTTGGCCACCACCGGTGCTGCCGCTGCCGTAGCCGTTGGAGCCTCCATTGCTGCCGCTGCCGTATCCACCAGCTGGGGCATCGGGATACCGGGCTTCACCTTCGTAAGTTACCTGGGAAGGGTTGAGAATAAAAGTAAATGTGGTCAGAAGTCTATTTGGGGCACAATTGCCATACTTTTTTTTAGGTGTTCCAAGTGGATTAGGGTCAGTAGAGACTGGTGGGGGATTGTTACTATCGAGAATCGATTCCCAACTAAATCAAAACTCGGACTGATCCCCAGAATTTAATAAAATAAATACAGGCGCATTAACTACAAACTTGATCTACCAACTTAGCTCTAAATCTTACAAAACGAAGGCAAGGACGTCATGTTTGTGGAGTCAAGCACTACACACACTGATGATCAGTGCCAAATAGTGTGCAAAAGAGGTTCTAGTCCGTGTTTGCGCATGAATAGATCGCGTGCAAATCGATCTTCGATATTTTTCATAGATTTTGTACGGAAACTAGGTATTGACCATTAGCCATTAATGTTACCATGCATCGACGAACGTCTCAAAGCCGATCGATTTAACTCAGACTAGGGCGCCTGGTGTAACCCATGTCTAAACGGTGGGACAAATCATTGACCACCTATGTCTTGGGAAAATGGAAACTAAGTTTTGTCATCAAAACAAAGCAAGGCTAGTTAGGCGGCCTAAACAGAGACATGCCTTCAACGTATAAAGGCATTAGATTTTAATCTAAAACGATAAGAACTCTATTGGACAAACTCTGTTTAGTTTTGCACTAGATGGTGTTACGAATATTGACTGCACGGTTGGCGTAGGGGTTTAAGCGGCCGCCTCGCCGCTTGACACTGCGCCGAGTGTTGTGGGTTCGATCCCCACACGAGGCAACACTTTGTGTAATTCACAAATTGTTGTTTCGAGTCTGGGTGTTCATTGTGTCCGTTAGTTGTAAAGTCCCCCGCGACACAGGATTTAGTCCTTATATTTATCGTGTCTGCTGCTGTTTTTATCTTCTACAAATTTATAGCACGGCGAAATTTGGATATAATATTACATCTATATTACAGGCATGAATTGACAAAGAAAAATCCGGATAACTCCACACGTCTATTTTGGATATTCTTACCTCAGCATTGAATCCATTCTTCCAGTCAGCTGTGTACTTAACGATCTGCGTGCGTCCGTCAGGCAGAGCCACTCTGTACTCGCCCCTGGTGACGTCGCCATCTGAGATCGCGTTGTGGCTGTAGTCGTTCCCGTCCTCGGCCACCTAAGAAACAGATAACTTACGATAAATTACTTGTTCCCAACAAAAACTAAATTATTTTGCAAAAAATATATCTCATGAGAAATTGACAATTCCCAACAAAAACGAAATTCTGCCGCCTATTATAACATTTGTTCGTAATCACTTATAGTTGATGATATCAGTTTAATTTCCTTCCTCTTTCGACGATTTATATGCACAGATCAAGTATAAAAATATGAGCACACTTTTTCCTTAGAATAGAAGAAAGTGTATAACAAATAAAATCTTTGAATGAAAACGAAATGATGTTACTTAGGTAAAAGGCAATTAAAGGCAGGTCAGTTAAAAACAGACAAAATGTCTGGAAATGATAGCTCAAAAAGTGAAGTACATGCCAGCTTTGTGGTGGTGATAGTCACCTTGGACCTATCTGGTAACGATGGCTGTAGAAGCTTTCTATGTAGCAACCTAGTAAGCGAAGTCGAAGGGCATGCCAGGCTCGTGGTGGTGATGATCACAGTCAACCTATCTCACAATGATAGCTATAGAAGTGGTTCAATGGTTCAATGTACCAACCTGGTAAGCGAAGTCGAAGGGCATGATCACCGTGGTCATGCGTGTGATCGTTAGGTGTGGTCTATCTCACAATGTTAGCTACAGAAGTGTTTCAATGTACCAACCTGGTAAGCGAAGTCGAAGGGCATGCCCGGCTCGTGGTGGTGAATTTAACCGTGTATACATTTAGTATCTGGCAAGGATAGCTATAGATGGGCTTCAACATACCAACCTGATAAGCGAAGGTTCGGGATAGTGATGATCACCTCAGACCTTACTTGAAAAGCTACAGAATCTCTTTCTTTATTCCAACCTACTAAACGAAGTCAAAGGGCAGGGCAAGCTCCGGGTGTTGGTAGTCACTAGCGCTATAGAAGTCTTTCAGGGCGACTATAGCTACAGAAGTGTTTCAATGTAACAACCTGGTAAGCGAAGTCGAAGGGCATGCCAGGCTCGTGGTGGTGATGATCGCCGTGGTCATGCTTGTGATCGTTAGGTGTGGTCTATCTCACAATGTTAGCTACAGAAGTGTTTCAATGTACCAACCTGGTAAGCGAAGTCGAAGGGCATGCCAGGCTCGTGGTGGTGATGATCGCCGTGGTCATGCTTGTGATCGTTAGGTGTGGTCTATCTCACAATGTTAGCTACAGAAGTGTTTCAATGTACCAACCTGGTAAGCGAAGTCGAAGGGCATGCCAGGCTCGTGGTGGTGATGATCGCCGTGGTCATGCTTGTGATCGTTAGGTGTGGTCTATCTCACAATGTTAGCTACAGAAGTGTTTCAATGTACCAACCTGGTAAGCGAAGTCGAAGGGCATGCCCGGTTCGTGGTGGTGAATTTAACCGTGTCTACATTTAGTATCTGGCAAGGATAGCTATAGAACTTAGAAGTGCTTCAACGTACCAACCTGATAAGCGAAGGTTCGGGATAGTGATGATCACCTTAGACCTATCTTGAAAAGCTATAGAAACTCTTTCTTTATACCAACCTACTAAGTCAGAGGACAGGGTAAGCTGCGGGTGTTGGCAGTCACTAGCGCTATAGAAGTCTTTCAGTGCGACTATAGCTACAGAAGTAGTTAATTGAAACAGGCGTTACTTGGCGGAACTCCATTGTAACCTAATGGAAGGAAAGAGGAACCCACCACGCACCCTCGGATTGACCACCCTAACTATTGTAATAGAAAAAGGTTGACAATACCGAACTCCTCTAAAAGGATAAGGACATAGGAATGGTATGGGTTCCAGGAAGATACCTGACTTGCAGTATCCCGCTGTATGCGCCGACTATTCTTCGACACGTGTTTCACCTCTGCACGAGGCATCCTCAGGGGCGATGGGCGACGACCTCCTCTTTCCTTCCATTAGGTTAGCTACAGAAGTGTTTCAATGTACCAACCTGGTAAGCGAAGTCGAAGGGCATGCCCGGCTCGTGGTGGTGATGATCGCCGTGGTCATGGCCGCCGTCGTGCGTGTGATCATGGTTGTGGCTGTGATCGTGGCTGTGATCGTGACTGTGGTCGTGGGGCTGAAATATAACAGTAAGATCAATTATTATACACAGACCTCGCGGGGTGTAAAATGACCTTCGACGGAAATTGAAATACCATAGTGTACCAATCATTACGAGCACTTTTTACTTCATCATCATACCTGGGAAATAATTGGTTTAAGGGATATGGAAGCTCAAAGTCACCAATTACGTACAAAGTCGATGAATTTCTCGCACTTATTTGTTCTATAGATGTCATACGCACCCATAGATAGGTAGGTATCTCGAGAATTGCACGCGCGCACTTTACATGGCGGCTTATAAAATGTGTCTACATTGTAAAGAATCGTTTCCCAGGTATTATTTTTGCTTAGTACGACTTGGCATGATGTGCAAATCGAGAAGAGTTCGGCTTGGTGATGGGTCTCGTGACACCCTATATGAGGCAAGTAGTACTTTGGACTTTTAGTGAAACAGTCGGGAGGGTGTATGACTGTATGTATGTGTCATAGTGGTACTTACGTTAGGTCCTGGCTGAGGTCCGGGGCCTGGAGCCGGCCCGGGGGAAGGTGGGATGTACGTTGGCCTCGTCGTCGGAATTGGCCTGATAGGTCCGGGGGCGGGTTGCTGAAACATCATAAAGAAGAATATTATCATATTGTTTCTTTTTTGTACTTACTGGTGGCAAACGGGCAAATCGATCGATGATGGTAAGCAATTACCGCTGTAAATGGACACATCAGAGG
The DNA here is from genome assembly GCA_944739405.2 of Euclidia mi. Lineage (NCBI taxonomy): Eukaryota > Metazoa > Arthropoda > Insecta > Lepidoptera > Erebidae > Euclidia > Euclidia mi. The sequence goes on along the minus strand of OX123205.2, from coordinate 37,572,070 downwards.
AGTCACAAGCGTGTTGCTGGCCTTTGCCTTGGGAATAGCAATACGAGGGGGAGCGGGATGAGGAAGTAGGAAAAGGGAATGAGCCTGCGGCAGTCTTAGTCACCGAAGGAAATGCAACAGTATCGATATTTCTACCTATGCAGTTTACAAAGATGCTGCTGTGCTCACATTCTAACGGTGACTGCGATCTAGGTATAAAGTGTAGTTAGGTTTCTGCTATCTATATCTAACTACAATTGTTTAAACGTGAAAGTTTGTGCGTATATACGTATAGGTATCGACGACCTTACTCTTAAAAAAATGGCACCGAAAATGAATCTGAGATAGGTACTTCATTATACAGGATGTCAAAAGACCCTTAACGATAACGGAAATCTCTATATTGTACCAATCATTACGAATATTTTTTTACTTCGGCACCATACCTGGGAAAGTACTGGTTCAGGAGATATTGAGGCTCAAAGTTACTATATAATTTTTCTAATTAGGTACTAAATCGGTGCATTGGCCCCGCCAATATGTTCTATGGATGTCCCATGCACCCATGGATAAGTAGGTATTTCGACCATTGCACGCGCGCACTTTCAATTGCGGTTTAAAAAATGTGTCGAACTAAAAAAATCGTTCCCAAGTATTATTTTTGGTTAGTTCTAGACTTCGACTTGGTGATGGGTCTTGTGACATTCTGTATAATTATTCTTAAAAGATGACTGCAGCTACGCTTGTACATTTTATTTTAATTTAACCGTTTCTTTGCCGAATTTGGGAATATCCCTTTTTGAGCACCCCTACAGTCCCCAAGGCAAACAGCTAGCCAAATATTTTTGGTTTTGCATTGTCAGTCAGTCAGTCAGTAAAGCAATAATTTCATATATACAGATGTAGAGCACGGCGATAACCAGACGAAACTAAAAGTCATCATAACCTTGCGTAGCGAGGCGTGGTTGAGATAACTGTGAACTATGAAGGAATTGTAATGTCAGCTGAGGACACATCCTGCTTAACCTTTTTACAGTCACAATTTAATCATACCAACTGTTTGAGTAAAGCGCAAATAATATGTTTATTTGTGCTTAGTTTTAGTATGTATTAAAATGACATTTGTTTCTTAATTGACTTTAGCTGCCTACTTAAATAGTTTTCTACTTGGATTCTTCTCCATCCTCTTTGGAACCATGTACCAAGAGATAGTGAAGTTTTAAATAAGTAGTGATATTTTAAATCTCTCTGAAGAGTCAGACCAAAAAGTTCAGCTAATAAGTATATTACAAAATTGAGACAACAAGTCAGTCTAATTTAATATCTCTGATATAAGAAAACAGTACCTAAGTAAAAAACCTTTAGCTAGCTTTTTACGATGCCAGTCGCTCTACATTCGGATATGTGAGCGTAAAAAAATAACAGAACCCGTGCCCTCAACGCTTGAATTCACCCAGTTCATCAGAATGACAATGAGAACTACGCAACGTAAGCTAGATCCGTGTATCATAAAACCTCAGTGTCATATACAATCCGAATGGAATCGTGGGTGGCTGCTGCATTATCTAAGTGTTGTAAAAGATCTAAAAACTATAATAACTAACAGCTACGACTGTTAATAGAGTTGGCCATGTTTCGAACATTATCTGACATTTCAATAGGTTTCCACGCAAGGTCGCGGGCGGTGTGTGAATGCTAGATCGTACGAATTTAAGTGCTTATTGAGTTTGCGGTTGTTAGGCTAGTTGGTTTATTTATATGTGCATACATGATTGCTAGGGTTATGCGTATGTCGTGACGATCAATTCATCGTTGGACGATTGTCGCCGCTTGTTGTTAGGTACTATTATATCGAATCTATCGTCACTGTAAAATAGTCGTGGATGACAATTTATCCTGTCCTACGATATGTGAACTTCTCCATTTAAATACACAAGCCACGACGCCTGCCGCACTGTCCGCCAAGATAATCTGTTCTTATGACAGTAGGAGCCGCCTTAAGATGACGGAAGGGATCTCGGCATATCTATACACATAAATAAAATTTGAGTGTCTGTTTGTAATATTAAAAAAATTGGGCAAGTGCGAGTCGGACTCGCGCACGAAGGGTTCCGTACCATCATCTATAAAAGAAAATCACGTTCGTTGTATGTATACTTAAATACTTTATAAGTTTCTACCTATTTATTAAGATCGAGTAACAAGATCGAGTAACAAATTGCTTAAAAATTACGTTTGTTGTATGGGAGCCCCCCTTTATTATTAACTTTTTTAAAATTTAATTATTTATTTTGAAAGGTAATATACAACTACATATTCTGTAAAAATTTAAAGCGTCTAACTGTAACAGTTAGTAATTTTGAGCAAAAAATACGAAAAAAAAACACGTTTTTTGTATGGGACCCCCCTTAATATTTTTTTTTTGACGTGACAACGTCTTATAAATTGGTTTGCCGGGTGACACTTCAAGAAACTGCGTTACGCTTCGCTCACGTTATGCGCTCACAATGAGAGCGAGTGAGAGGCACGCGTCCCGCCTAAGAGCGAGAGAGACAGACATAAAAAGTGAAAGGCACGCGTCTTTCATCCTTCTTCCTACTATACGAATGAATATTCACATTAAAATTATTTTACCACTCAAAGTCGTTGTCACGTAAAACTTTCGCCCGTATACCGACTTTACAGGCAACCAATTTTTTTTTAGTATTTGTTGTTACAGCGGCAACCGAAATACATAATTTGTGAAAATTTCAGCTTTCTAGCTATCATGGTTTATGAGATACAGCCTGGTGACAGACAGACAGACAGACAGACAGACAGACAGACAGCGGAGGCTTAGTAATAGGGTTCCGTTTTTTACCTTTTAGGTACGGAACCCTAAAAAAGCTTTTTACTAAATGCGTATGGATGTATACATGGTACATACACCAAAATTATTTTGTTTTAAATTTTTGTCTCAGACAGACAAAAATTGTTTGTCGGATTCTGTCTGTCGGTCTGTCTGTCTGTCTGTTTGTACTCGATAATTTCTGGAACGGCTGGACCGATTTTGACGGGACTTTTACTGGCGGATAGCTGATGTACCAAGGAGTAACTTAGCCTATAAATTAACCGGGTACGCGAAGTAGTTCCTTCAGGACGCAGGTGAAACCGCGGGAAACAGCTAGTCTCTCATTATTTTTATGTCATACGGCGGCGGCGTGGCGCAGATGTGGCAAAGGCGTGGTGGGACAGACGCGATCTAATTTAAAGAGAGGAGGTGCGGCAGCAATATGATAGTCATAATATAGCTGCTCTGGTTGCGACAGCATGTCTTTCTTTTCAGAAGACGAATAAAACCGGCTTTTGTGTAAAAGTTATTTTTTTATAGACTCACGTCTGTATGAAGGGGTAGGCAGAGGTTTAATATTAGTATTACACCCATATTTCGCCATGATTTTTTTAGGTTCCACGTAATAAGGGGGCGAGCCTATTGCCGTACCCCGTACATTACCAGACTCCGTGCTGCTACTGAGAATTTCCTAACGGAAAAACCCAATAACACTTTGCCCGACCCGGGAATCGAACCCGAGATCCCAATCCCACGCGCATATTTATGCCGCGAGACCAACGAGGTAGTTAAAAAAGTGTGTAAAGTAATTGCTCGGCAGATCTTATGCTGTCAAATCTGGTTCGACCAGGACTTGCGCTTCAAGGGGTAAGTTTTTGATGAAATTGGGATATTTTTCTAGACGATGATGCGTGTGGATGATGTACGTTTGTGTTACTATATTCTGACAAATCTTGTTAGACTGGTGGAACTTGGGCTCCAAGCCTTTGGATGCAACCGGGATATCCTCCTAGAAGATGATGAGTGAAGATCATAATATATACGTTTGTGTTACTATATTCTGACAAATCTTGTTAGACTGGTGGAACTTGGGCTTCAAGGCTTTGGACGCAATCGGGATATCTTCCTAGAAGATGATGAGTTAAGATCATAAACGTTTGTGTTACTATATTCTGCCAAATCTTGGTAGACTGTTGGACCTTGGGTCCAAGGCGCAAGTCGTGGAAGCAACCGGGATATCTTCCTAGACGGTGATAAGTGAAGATCATATACGTTTGTTTTACCTACTCTACTTTCACCCCGGATTTCAGTGTCAAAGTCTTGGATGCCACCTGGGTAGCATCATAGACGATGATGGGTGAGGATCATATAGGTACGTTTGTGTTACCTTGTTGGCATTTTGATTGGTGTTGAAGGGTATAGAGGGCTTGTCGTAGTTGTACCCCTTGCTCGGTGGCAGGTACTCGGGGCCCGCTGACAGCGCCATCACGATCAAGCTCGACGCCACGATGCTGGATAACCACATCTGGAAATAAAAGATTATTCATTTTAATAAAGTACTTGGACTGGTGAATTAGAGGCGGCGATAGCCTCTCTGAAATCAGTGGAGATATCAAAAACTTGCCATGCAGCGTGTTGTCCACTGCTGGACTAGGCCTCTCCTTTGCAAGGAGGAATTGGCTTACTACACCGCGCTGGCCAAACGGGTTGGTATAGGGTTTGTATCAAGTTTTCCATCTCTTACAGTGCTGTTCTCTGCATAATATGCTCCCTCTGTCGTCTCTTACGACACCCATGGGATGATATGGGGTGGTGAAATTCCGTATTCTTAATCCGTCACCACACGGACAGCTTGCAGCATGCAGCGTGTATTGGGCTCAAACTAACGGCACACACTATTGTTGTTTCAAGCTATTTGCATATAAATAATTAATTATCGCTCACTCCTAGACTTCGGGACCACGTTTATTAGGACCTGGCTGTCATGAACCTCTTAGTCAGTCGTTATTGGAAGCCAATACCCTTGAATATACTGACTCTGGTCTCTGCCACGAAACATCGCTGTCCCTCTGAGTAGCAGAGCTCAAACGGCAGTCGCTCTGTAGTAAAGCTAATATTCTGTCATATCAGAGGGTCTAGTACGAGTTTGCAGTTTCCCATAGCAGTCTCTATCGATCCCTACTCTCCGTTAGGGGCGCTTTTACAAAATGTATGGAAATTGTTCCCGTCGACTAGGCTATCGTCCACCGTGACGATAGAGAGCAAACTCGTACTAGACCCTCTGGATAGACCAGAAAGTGGACCCCCCGCTCCAAAACTAATGTTTTGGCAGCAACCCGGATAACTCTAGGACGATGATAAAGATGACTTATATATTCTTATATACATAGAACAGATGAATTACACCCCAACACCGAACAAATAATCCTGTCAGTACAGATATTGAATCTGTACTGAGTGGGAATCGAACCCACGACCTTCAATTTAGCAGTCAGGATGACTAACCACAAGACAGAGAGCTGTCAACATCCATTTGTACTTCGTCTGCAGAACACAATTAAGTTTTAATGAAGCATGCAATATAACAAGTTAACCATAAAAGGAAATGTTTCATTTATCATTCTTAGCGTGGTTCATTCCACATGTGTCTAAGTATCTAATAGGTTACGTGTTGTCAGTGGGTTCATTTCCCGGATGACGTAAAAGTTAAAAGGCGGCAGAAAGTGATTTAACGCATTTACGAGACATTTGCTGGGTCATTTTGTTAATGGATGGTGTAATAGTTAAACTGGTGACATTTATTATGCGTATTGTAGATTCAATATCCGCATTTGCAAGATATTTGTGTGATCTATGAATTCTGAGTCTGTGACAATGGTTTATATATAAGGGCAAATAGAAGGTAGGTAATTCAGTTTAACCAAATTCACCCGCACTTGGCGGTGAACTATGGCAGTAACATTCTATTAGTAAGAAGAGGCCCATGCTCAGCAGTGGGGCAGTATATAATTATATATGGTTGATAATTCTGTGTGGTGACGGATTAAGAATACGGAATGTCACCACCCATATCATTCCATGGGTGTCATAAGAGCCGACAGAGGGACATATTACGTAGAGAACAGCACTGCAAGAGAAGGATAACTTGATACAAACCTTATACCTACCCGTTTGGCCATCGTGGTGTACTAGGCCAATTCCTCCTTTCAAAGGAGAGGCCTAGTCCAGCAGTGGACTGTTAAAGACTGCTGATGATGATAATGAAACCTACAACTTTATTTCTTTCGCCATACGCTTCCACATGATATGATATTATCTATCGCTTAATATCATGTGGAGTTAACTAGATTTTTCTTTAATACAATATAATTAGCGCTGACGTCATATCATGTTTTGCCTAAAGTCTCCGGCTGTAGGTAACTTAACGCAAAACAACGCCGGTAGTGCAGTGTTTGCATACAATACACTTTATGGGAAATGGTAGCGTTGGCACGCAAATACACTTGGCTTGACGATGTTTTAAAATTAAACATGTTTCTTATACCACGGGCAAATCGGCGACGCTGGATTATGTAAAATAATATATAAAAATAACTTACATGTAGGTGTAAATCTTAAAGTAATTTTTTGTCACCAATTCATTATCTTCTTAATATATAAAATCCTTGCGTTACTGACTGACTGACAGACACGCTACAGCCAAAACTATTGGGCGCAGGAAGCTGAAATTTGGCATGTATGTTCCTTGGGGACCGTAGGGGTACACTAAGAAGGGATTTCCCGAAATGCCCACGGGATCGGCCAAAAAGGGTTAATTAAAAAAAATGCAGGCGTAGCTGCTGGCGTCCTCTAGTCCTTTGATAATTTCCAAACGGAAGTTAGTTATTAGATTGAAGCACATGTTAGAAACAATTATGTTCTATTTTCTATGTATTTGGATGATGATCGAGACAACTTTTTTGTAAATACGTAACAAATAGCTAGTTTTTGACCTCAGCCCGATTAGCTTAAGACAGAATGTAATGTGTTCTTCCTTCTACCGAAAATGAATTATTAAATATTCTACCACATTCACACAACATCATCTAGACCCAAAGTAAGCAGAGCTTGTACTATGGGTACTAGATAATGGATAAACATACATAAGTATATACTTTTTTTTTTAAATACATATGTATATATTATACATAGAAACACTCAGACTAAGACAAAAATCCATGTTCATGCACACAAATGTTTTACTTAAGCGGGAATAGAACCCGCGACCTTCGGCGTAGCAGTCGCTTGCACTCCCGTGGCGCCAACCGGTCGTCAGATAGATCACAAGAGGCTGATCAAGATCCTATCAGAGAAGATGGACATATTTGTTCATTAACCCTCCAATAAATAATTTATTTTGCTATCCCTATGCTGTAGTGGTGAAGTGATTGCACCGATTGCACGGATTGCACCGCGCGTACACAAATAGATCCAGTGCAATGTAGTGTAGACACACACTCACAAACACAAACACACACACATATGTAGATACGAGGTCGTTCCCTCTGCAAACAACTGCTTACTATGCACTGAGCGAAATACTAGCTGCTTTGAAGATACAGCTTATGTATATGGGCTAAGTTAAGTGAGGATATTTTTGACTCAATTACGCTAAGCTGCTAAGCTTTCTGAATGCGATACCAACTTCTACAAATCATCATCAAGATGGAAAAAGTAGCAGGCAGGGTGACTTTTAGGAGAAGCATCACAAGATGAAGAATGCTATATTATGTGGTTGATGGGTTAGATATGTAAGTATGTACCTACAATGTATACTATAGAATTACTGTAACTCTACGAAGGACAAAAAGAAATACCCTACCACTTGAATTATTTACTGTAGTTTAACTTGTTAATCTAAATCTAAAAAAGTTAATAAAATAAAAATGTGCGAAAAACATGTCTTCAAAGCGTTAAAAACCGAATTTAAGAATATAGTATAAGTAGTTCGGGATCAGATGACCCTATGTGAGATGTATTTTTATTTTTTTTATTTTTTTTATGTATGGTAAGCGATTACCGCAGCCCATCAACACCTGCAAATCTAGAGGATGTGTACCAAAATTGCCACCTTTAATTTGGCAAAGGGTACTTTCCCGGGTCGACCCATTTATGATGAAACCAGCATCTAGTACCCATCACATTCGAATCAACAACAATCGTGCACGAAGGTTGATGCGGCACGGAGATTCGTCCAAGGTCTACCGAAAGTATCCAATTCTGTCAAGTCATATCGGGCATATTCCGTGCAGACAATGGAACATTTCGCAACGATTCACCGGTGTACCGCGTCCCTCATTAGGTTGAGTTGAGACGTGGTTCCACTGTGGGCGGGTAGCGGGGAGGTTCAAGAAAGTTTTGGTGCTGAGCGTTTTAGATGTCATACTTGAGTGTCATGAGTGTAAAATGCTTTTACAGTTTTGATGCGCAACCATTAGGTTGGTAGATTGTAGTTATTTAGTATAGTTGGAAAAATCTTTTAAAATAAACAATAATTCATATTTAGCCTAATGCCTTATGGTTATGAGTCTGAAAATTTGTGGACATATATTTTTGTCGAACGCTTGATTATTGGAAAACATCTAGATATTAAAGACATAAATAGAACATTCATTAGCATAATAAGTTAAGGCAGACTACGGTTAATATTATTTTTGAAGGAGAAATCCGATCGTTCATTTGCACTTTTGATGTTAATCTAAGCTTCACCAAACCATGTGTCAGAAATAAATCGTAGCTGCAAGTTGTAATCTTTAACATACAATTTATGGGAAAATAAATTAGGAACTCGCTAATCGCTCCGCTTCCAGTCAGTCCAAGACTTTATCGACTAGTACAATAGTTAGTGTTCATTAAGTTACAAGTAATGGCTGATAAATACGTCCATTGTAGTGAACAGACCCTGAAAACGTCCTCAGTGAAACACATTATATGATTAACTAGATGAGCCCGCGGTTACAGCCGCGTCGTTTAAGGCTACTGCTCCGCTCCCATGGCTCATAGCGTGATGTTATATATCCTATAATAGCCTTTCTCCGCAAATGAGCTATCGAACACTGAAATATTTTTTTAAATCGTACCAGTAGTTTCTGAGATTAGTGCGTTCAACCAAACAAATAAACTCTTCAGCTTTATATATTAGTATAAGATATAAGATTAGATTAGTACAATCCTATATAAGTTATCTTCATTTTCTAATTAAGATTGAAATAGTCTTGATCTACACTAATATTATAAAGAGGAAAATGTTGTATTTTTGTTTGCTTGTTTGTAATGAATAAACTAAGTTACTGGACTGATTTAAAAAATTCTTTCACCATTAGAAAGCTACATTATCTGCGAGTAACATAGGCTATATTTTATTTTGAAAACATAGGGGTCCGTAAGATATTTGGGTTTTTCGGGTATGCGAAGTAGTTCCCTTAGGACGCGGGTGAAACGCGGGAAACGGCTAGTACCTAGTATAATATTTTGCCTAATATTTATCTAAAAGGTGTAAATTAGGTACGTTGATCATCATCAGTCTGGGGTAGTCCACTGCTGGATATAGGCCTCTCCAATGGCACGACACTGAGCACGATCTTCGGATCCTCGAGTCCAGCCGCTGCCAGCTACTTTGCGAATAAAGTTATTATTTACAAATACTGTTGACAACCTCCCAGCATCCTCATCATTCAAAGATTTTAAATGAGTAGAAATCGAACCCACGACCTGCGGCGTAGCAGTCAGGTAAACTAACCACTAGACTTACAGGTCAATCAAAGTCATTCTAGAGATCTGTCTCTAGAATACTTTTGATTGATTAATACTCTCGTATTTCATTGCTTTTGGTAAATAGCGGCTATTAATATAGCTTTTGTTAAGTGCAACTTGTATTTCAGTTTGCAGGTAAGTATGTGATTTTTCAACTTTTTGTTACTTGGGTTTCTTAACACAATATCAGCTTATCGTAATAATTCGGCAAAGTTAAGCTATGTTTGCACAGGTTCGCTTGGATGGGTGACTGCGTGTGGCATACATTTTTTTCATCAGGGAGCTTCCACGCTTTTCTCTTTTTGCCTATTCTTATCACAGGACCTGAATGTGCACTATGTCGTTGGCCTTTGGGCGGTCTAAAAATGTCAGATAATACCTATAGGTAAGTACATGAATTCCTATTGTTAAATTTTAATTTCCTTATTATTTTTGAGCTTAAGATATACCTGATGAAACATTGATACCTTATTATAAATTTCGTCAACGCTATCTTAGAATGTCTGAGCTTTCCGCCATATATAATTGCATTGCCATCATTATGCAAATCTATGGGAATCAATAGATGAAAACATAATAATCTACACGGTGGTAACCTATAGCGTATCTGTGAGAATGACATTTCACATTCTATGATTGCGGGCTTGTCTATGGTAAATTCTAGTCTATGCACTGAAACTATCACCTTTGGATACAATAGTAGGTCGGTGTGATTGCTTTAATTTATTTCATTGAGTAATATTTTCGACATATGCATTGTTGACAACTCAAGAATATCGCTTAGAATGTTCTCTCATTGTTTCTTGATGGGCAATAATTGAAATACTTTCTTTTTCTGAAATATTTGACAAACAAGCAGACGGGTTGCCTGACAGTCTAGTACGAGTTTGCACTCGATTGTCATGGTGGACGATAGCCTAGTCGACGGGAACAATATCCATACATTTTTTTAAAGCGCCCCTAACGGAGAGTAGCGATCGATAGAGTCTGCTAGGGGGCGCGTTTAGAAAACCGATTACCGATAACCGATTACCGCCGCCCATGGACAAGCAACACCACCAAGTGCGTTGCCGACCTTTGGGTTGGGAATAACAACAGGAGGATAAGTGGGATGAGGCACAAGGAATAGGAGATGGAACTGCGGCACTTTCACTCAGCGAATGAAACGCAACAGTTTAGGTACTGTTACTTTACATCATTATTCTGTAAGAGGGTAGTACTTCCCCGGTCGAGCCGGCCCATTCATACTGAAACCGGCATGAAAGAGCTGGCTTCTTCCACTGAATACAGATTTACATAGAAGCGCATTTCTTAAGGATTTCGTGTGCCGATTCCAAGTGGCGACTGTCGCCAGTGTAGTTCGTAGTTGGCGCCGTTGGCGGGGCTGGCGTCGTTCTCCGTCTCTCTTGCTCTCGTAGTTAAGATACACAGGAGGAACGTTCGTCTCTCTTGCACTCGTAGAGACAGCTGTCACAGCGCGACTGCCACGCCGCCAAGCGGCAATTTGGGTCACAGAAAGTTTGTCTTCAGAGCGCCCATAAGAAATGCGCCTCTATGTAAATATCTGAGCTCTTTGCTTCTGAGTATTTTTGGTAAGCTGTGAACTACTGCTTTGAATATATTTCTAGGCTGGAGTTGATGAGTAACAAGAGACAGCATGACCAGAGAATTCATCGGACATGCAGGTTTCCTCATTATGTTTTACTTGAGCGTTAAGCAAGGGATAGATAATATGCGCACTTTACTTCGAAAATTCAGTGTTACGTGCCCTGAGTTTGAACTCGAGACCATCTGCGTAGAGCCTTCCACTAGGCTATCGTTGCCCTCAACGAGTTAGCTTCCTTTTTTACCCTTTCCTCTACCTTTTTCTATGGTCCTCAGATGTGGCCCTGACTGAACGTTACTAGTACTAACTACAAAGACATATTGCTTATTTACGTTAGTGCCAATAATTGATCAATCCAAAGATTTGGCAACTGAAAAAAAATCCATATTTAAGATCCGTACAAAATACATAATTATGTCAAATGTGTATCTCTTGTTTTATAATATTCTACCACATTCACACAACACCATCTAGTCCCAAACTAAGCAGAGCTTGTACTATGTGTACTAGATAATGGATAAACATACATATATACTTTTTTGGTAAATACATACATATTATACATAGAAACACCCAAACCTAGACAAACGTCCATGTTCATGCACACAAATGTTTGACTTGAGCGGGAATCGAACCTCCGACCTTCGACGTAGCAGTCGCTCACACTCCCGCTACGCCAACCGGCCGTCAAAATCCGTCAATCTCTAGTAGCCAAATGAAGGGATAGATCAGATATTAGCACCGATTAGTTGTATAAATGTTATTAATTTATCACACGCAACTATTGTTAACACGACTATTAATTATTGTCGATAATATAATTGAGGGTTAATGATCGAGTGCCTACGATAAAGATACCCATTGATTACCGTATAGGGTCGGTTATTAAAGTGCCTCCTTGAATTAAATTAATTGAATAATTGTATTTGTCGAACAAATACAAATTAATGTGTGAAATAAAAGCTGTTAGTGTTTGCCACAGGCCATACTTTATAGTACTTTAGTACATACATACATAGACTCACGCCTGTTTCCCCGAAGGGGTAGGCAGAGGCATATTAAACGCCCACTTTTCGCCAGTGTTTTGATCCCACGTAATAGGTGGCGAGCCTATTGCCGCTTATCGGGATATTTTGTTTGCCAGAGCTTTAGTATTTTCTATTTATACATTTATATACACACATACATCTAACTGTGATTTCAAAATATCTATATGTTTATCTATAAGTCCATATAGACAGTTACACGATCCCAAGTCATAAACAACCTTCTTTTAGATTTCTGTCTGACTGTCATTTTTTTGTTATTTGGATTTGGTTCTAAGTCTATGTAGAATATCGGTAGGGCCTCTTTAGTTACTCTATGAAGCACCTTAACTATTTGTCTGACTTCATGTCCCTGGTTCTTAAGTTCATCCTTGATAATCGAGGTATCTTCTGATGGGTGTAGGCCTCTAATGACTACCCTGTAAGCTCTTTCGCATTTTAATTTATAGGTGTAATGACTTATGTTATTATCAATGAAGTGTGCCCTTATGGTTTTGTATACCTCTATGCTGGCTGGCATTATTTTGACGATGTGCCCTGCGAAGATATATTCAAAATCAAACAGGTCAACCATATGAAAGTAACCTTTGAAGCACCGTATAAAAAGAAAGAAGTACTTCAATGCAAACGATGTCAAAGGTTTGGACACTCTAAAAACCAATGTTTCAGACCTTTTAGATGTGTGAAATGCGGAAAGGAACATTCTTCTCTCTCTTGCACCAAAAGTCCAGACACTGAAGCAATTTGTGCAAACTGTGAAGGAAAACACCCTGCCAGTTATAAGGGCTGTGCCAAATATCAACAGTACAAAGAGCAAATACTAAAACTAAATCCCAGTGAAAACTTCAAAAGGGGCAAAAATTACCAACCAACCAACATACGTCAATCCTCAAGGCAGACGAACGAATATCAAATGGACAATAAAACAGAGGAAAGCAAAACCTTTAGCCGACCTGAAATACATCCACTACAAATATATAGTCAAGACACCACAACAAACAGAACTGCAAAAACATATGCAGAAGCCATAAAAACCAAGAGATTTAAAGAAAATTCAGCAACTGACGTCAACCAACCTGGAACTCATAACCTAGAACAAATAATGGACAAAATGTTTAACAAATTCCAGCAAATCATGACTAACATGATGGACAGCATGATGAATCGCATGATCCAACTTATCAGCAGCCTGCTATCAAAATAAATCTTAATCTTCGAATAATGACATGGAACGCCAATGGACTTACAGAACGCAAACTTGAACTGGAAACTTTCCTCAATACTGAAAAAATTGACGTAGCACTTATTTCTGAGACAAGGTTCACATCAAAAAGCTACATATATTTAAAAGACTATAAAGTATACACAACTAACCATCCATCCGGCAACTCCCACGGAGGAACAGGCATCATTATAAAATCAACGCTTAAGCATTACCCAATGGAACCATACTCTACAGATAAAATTCAAGCCACTCTAGTCAAAGTTAGTGACAACCACTCAGAAATAACACTCTCGGCAGTATACTGTCCACCAAGACATACTATAAGTAAAGATAGCTTTGTAGACTTCTTCGCTTTGCTAGGCAACCGTTTCATAAGTGGAGGTGACTGGAATGCTAAACACCTCTATTGGGGTTCCAGACTCACCTCAACTAGAGGAAGACAACTATACCAAACCATTGGAGACCTCAACTTGGAGTGTATATCTGCTGGAGAACCTACTTATTGGCCAACAGATCAAAATAAAGTTCCTGACGTTCTGGATTTCTTTATAACAAAAAATCTGCCCGTCACCAACATGAACATAGAATCAAAGATCGACTTAACTTCTGACCACACGCCACTTGTTCTGAATCTTAACTGTCATGTCACTCTCAATGAAGTTCCATCTAAAGTGTATAACAAAAAAACAGATTGGGAAAAATTCCGCTACATAATTACGACTGAAACGGACCTTACCATATCTCTAAAAAGTGCAGAAAATATAGAATTAGCAATAGAGAGACTAAACCAAATTATTCATACTGCAGCGTACAGATCAACCCCTTTACATAAGACCAACAAAATGAGAGAACATGTGTATCCTGAGTTTATTAAAGAGAAGATTAAAGAACGACGACAACTACGTAGAACCTGGCACAATACAAAATATCCACGAGACAAAACTGCATTCAACAAAGCTTCTCAGGAACTAAAGGAACTCATAAAAACCTTGAAGAATGATAATTTACAGTCATACTTGAACAATCTAAGTAGTACAAAAGACACGAATTACTCATTGTGGAAAGCCACCGCTAAACTCAAACGACCTCAAAATCAAATAACGCCAATCAAAACGCAAGCAGGAGACTGGGCACGAACAGATGCTGATAAAGCCGTAACATTTGCGAGACATCTACACAAAGTATTCCAGCCACTCCCTAGTTCCGACAAGGACTTAGATAAAGAAATCGAAAATGCACTGAACGCAGCCAATCAAATGTGTCTTCCCTTAAAAAGTGTAACACTAAAGGAAATTTCGAAGGAAATCCGTAATCTGCAAGACAATAAAAGCCCTGGATACGACCAAATTGATGCTACCTTACTGAAACAATTACCAAAAAAAGGAGTACTATTGTTGGTTGCAATCTTCAATGCCTGTTTAAGACTTTCTGTCTTTCCTAGCCAGTGGAAAATAGCCCAAGTAGTGATGATACTTAAACCCGGTAAATCTGCTCACGAAGTGACATCTTACCGACCCATCAGCCTCCTGCCTACTATTGGCAAATTACTAGAAAAAGTAGTACTATCTAGAATGCGAGAATATCTTGAAGACGTCATACCAAACCACCAATTTGGATTCAGAGAGGGCCATGGAACTATCGAACAAGTACATAGACTGGTTGACATCATAAACAGGGCATTAGAAAACAAACAGTACTGCTCGGCGGTGTTTCTAGATATTAGTCAAGCATTTGACAAGGTGTGGCACAAAGGACTTCTTTACAAAATAAAGAAAATGCTGCCGCACTCATTTTTCCAACTTATTAAATCATATCTCGATAAGCGATGCTACGAAGTCAAATACAATACAAAGACATCAGAACTCCACGAGGCTAAATCAGGAGTACCTCAGGGTAGCATTCTGGGACCTATACTCTACCTAATCTTTACGGCTGACCTACCATCCTCGGAGAATACAACTACCGCCACTTATGCTGATGACACAGCACTGCTCTCTGTCCATGAAGATCCGGACACGGCTTCCAGATACCTACAAAGACATTTGGCCCTAATGGAGGAATGGTTTAATAAATGGCGCATTAAAGCAAATAAGGACAAATCAGTACATGTAACTTTTACACTAAGAAGGAAAACCTGTCCACCAGTATTGTTATACAATGAGGATATACCACAAGCAGAAGATGCTAAATACCTAGGAATGCACTTAGATCGCCGACTCACTTGGCGTAAACACATCTGGACTAAAAGAAAACAGCTAGATCACAAGCTCCGCAGTTTGTATTGGATGATAGGACGCAAATCACAACTAACAGACAACAGTAAAATTACGGTATACAAAGCCATAATCAAACCGATTTGGACATATGGGATTCAGCTATGGGGCTGCGCCTGTACCAGTAATATTGAGATACTGGAAAGATTCCAAAGCAAAACATTAAGAACTATGCTAAAAATACCACCTTATATAAGTAATAAGTACATTTATATGGACCTTGGCTTGAAAACAGTAAAACAAGAAATAGAATCATGCAGTAAAAAGTATCAAATTAGACTGGACAGACACAGAAACGAACTAGCCGCGCAGTTAGAAGGCAGTGGCAGCCTACAATTTTCACGATTAAAAAGACATGGAGTCCCGACACTCGTGGACCGATTCAGTGAAAGAGAATGAGAGGAAATTCGCTGGAAAATTCTCTCCATATAAAGACTTTATTCCAGTTTATGAAACAGACAGCACATTAGATAATTGTTGATAAACAGATCACTAAGAAAGCAGAATACAGAAAAAAAAAAAAAAAAAAACTGTCATTTTATTGTCAGGCGTAATCTCTGGAATGGCTGATCCGATTTGAATGTGACTTTCACTGGAAGATTGAGGACAATGTAGGGATAAAACCTTTCAACACCTATTTTACCCTCAAAGGGTAAAAATCTGCCTTAGTTGGTGCCTATGTTGTTAAAGTAGATCACTGTCCAAACCTTGTCATTCTAGATAGTAGTATAGTATATAAACGCAAATGTCAAAAGTCTGTGTGGTGACGGATTAAGAATACGGAATGTCATCACCCCATATCATCCCATGGGTGTCGTAAGAGCCGACAGAGGGAGCATATTATGCAGAGAACAGCACTGTAAGAGA
Source organism: Euclidia mi (assembly GCA_944739405.2). Taxonomy (NCBI): domain Eukaryota; kingdom Metazoa; phylum Arthropoda; class Insecta; order Lepidoptera; family Erebidae; genus Euclidia; species Euclidia mi. The sequence continues at coordinate 37,555,452 of OX123205.2, read as the reverse complement.
AGAAAAACTTGATACAAACCCTATACCAACCCGTTTGGCCAGCGTGGTATAGTAGGCCAATTCCTCCTTTCAAAGGAGAGGGCTAGTCCAGCAGTGTACTGTTAAAGGCTGATGATGAAACGCAAATACATGTAAGACGAAGATAAAGATTACAATTAAGTAAATTGTGTTGTCACCTGAGACTCGCATTTTACAACAGCTGCAACCTTTTCGCTTCATTCTACTAAACCTAGAAACCTCATGCTGTGCCCACAAAAGATTGCCACATAATTAATAGCAACATTCATTTCGTTTAATTAAAACTATTAAAACGAACATGAAACTTACCAATCGTCCTTTAGTTAACTTTAAAATGTTAATTGTCGTTTTGTTAATATCAAAATGTTAAATGTCGTTCTTTATGGGTCATATTTGATAATTAAAATAGTAAGATTTTCAGAAACGTTAATTAATTTTACAAAGTAAAATGTAATCTAATCTTATACTAATACTAGAGGACGCCAGCAGCTACGCGTGCTTTTTTTTTTAATTTAGCCGTTTTGGCCGATCCCGTGGGTATTTCGAGAAATCTCTTCTTAGTACACACCTACGGTCCCCAAGGAACATACATGCCAAATTTCAGCTTCCTGCGCCCAATAGTTTCGGCTGTAGCGTGTCTGTCAGTCAGTCAGTAACGCAAGGATTTTATATATTAAGATATGATGATAAGATTGACTTACTTGAATCTTATCAGATATTCTGTAAGCTAATCGCTACACTTCTCACACCTTCAGTGTCAGTTAGATTGCATCTTTCATGAATTGGCCATTGTGGGGTATTTCGATGTGTACCGCACTTATAAAGATAATCATCTCCGGGGCAAGGGCCCTGTGAAATCTTGACAAGTAAGAGCAATGTTGCGGATTAAAAAATGTGATAAAGAATGATTGTATGATTTTATGTAATTATATAAATTTTCTGTGAGATAGGTACCTTCAAATTTACCTTTCTTTAGAGAGAGTCAAAGCGAGTAATTCGGTCTGATGTCTCTGTCTGCTCTACAATTCAGAATGATAGAAAGAGACAATATATGGAACAGGCAAAGAAAAAAGACTTCTTCCGTGGTCCAGTTGATAGCGTATGCGACTGCTGATTGGAGGTCCCGGGTTCGATTGCCGGGTCGGGCAAAAGTGTTACTGGGTTTTTCCGAATTCTCAGTAGCAGCACGGAGTTTGGTGATGTGCCCGGTAACGGCAATAGGCTCGCCCCGTATTACGTGGGACTTAAAAATTCATGGCGAAATGCGGGTGTAATATAACACCTCTGCCTAACCCTTCGGGGATTACAGGTGCGAGTCTATAAATAAAAAAATATAAAATCAAAAGAGTTGGGGTCGTTTCATATCAAAAGATCGTAACAGAAGAGATATTTTTTGCGCATGCTTTTGGTCATGATTTTGCAGCTTTTCACTATTTACGGGTTTTTCATTATTTCACTTATTACATACATGATAATAGAAGTCTTTTGCTTCCATATACTAATGATTGGTCTCGCTCTGCTCTACTAGACGAAGCCCTCATACGTGTAAAATGAGGCAGAAAAAACCATGCCAGCTGGCATGGTTGAGCCTGTCACACTGACAGCCTTATACCTATCCACCAAATTAATTACGGAAATAATTCGCTATACAATGCCAAGTTGCGCTTTTATCCTGAGTAAAAATAACTCAGCAATAAATAAGAAGAACTCTGGTATAACATACTATCTGTAAAATAAGAATAATCATGAAACATCAACATAAAATTACAAAAAACCGAAAACGCCATTCAGTGTTGCTGCTAGTACAAGTATCAACTTCCCCACAGTTGAGATGTTTATTATGTGAATCTATAGTTATTGTATTTCCTTATATTTTACTATTTCTTTTATCTAACCTATTTATTATATATTTTACCTTTTTCTATATTATTTTATGTTTATACTTTTACAAATAAGGTGAAAATGTTAGTTGTTAGAAACTGAACATCTTTCCCAAGAAACATGGTTTACCTAATCATATGTGTAATTAAGTGTGTAAGATTATTGTTTTATTCAAAGTAGTTTTCACGACTATTCATGTTAAATTAATAATGTCTAACTAAATTTATATGGACTAATAGCATGGAAATAGAAAGCACTGTTTTGGAAACACCTTATTTCCTCTATGGTTATTTCTAATAATAATTTGCAAAATAAGTACCTACATAAAACAAACCACCATAATAAAATGAGACCTAATCATTGGATAATATACCAACCATTTTCTCATAAAGGAACTTACGCAGTACGCCTAACCTATACACAAATATATTGCTGCTCTTAATGAATTGGTATTTTTAAGAATTTTCTTAACTGATTTTGAGACCAATAACTTATTCACTAGACCACAGGATAAAATATTTTCCCATTTACTCGGGTAACTGTTGAGAAGCTGACAACACAATTCTTCACGCATGCGTCTCGATGCTTTTGTTTGACACACACTGTCAAAATGAGTTGCCTCATTTATGGACCTATTTTTCTTAGGCACCGCGGAGTCTAGTATAGCGAAGCGATACCAATCATTTGTCTAAGTTTGCTTCCTTAGTGGGTTCCCACGACATAAATAAAACCCACTGCCAAATGTCGTGTTTCTAACTTCAGCACTTTGGGCTCTATACTATGATATATTATTATGTCAGTCAGAAAAAGTAATCAATCAATAAAAACATAATTCTTGCGGTACTGACTGACTGACAGACGACGGACAGCCGAGACTATTGGTTGAAATTTGACATGTGTGTGCTATGCGGAACGTAAACGTGCGCTAAGAAGGGGTTTACGGAAATGCCCACGGGATCATGCAGAAAAACTAACATTTTCAAAACGATGTTAACATTTTCAATAGATGTTGTTCCCTAGTTTTCTTTCACTTCCTAGAAAAATCTCTAAGGTAAATCATAAACAAGCTTGCATCCAAAAATTGCATTACATTTGTGTCTGCCTCCATTTACTGTCTGCATGCAACTTTGTCGTGGACATTGAGTCTTAGTGATCGTTTACAAAGCGAGCAATTGCCTCACTGCAGTCACGAAACATCGCTCGCCCCCTATTTAGGCCGCCTCCATTACTTTCAAGAGGAAGACCCGCGTTTTACTTAATAATCTGCATGCCACTTAATGGAATTTATTTCCTAGTCTACAAAGAAAGTGTCTTGCTTTTAGGTTGTATTGTGAAACAAGGTTTTTAACTTAGGTTTTCAATTTACTCTTTCCCACCGAGTTTGCTAAGTGATGCGCTTTTTTATGTAAGTATAGCGCCTTGCCAGGCAACTGGAAACTTATTTTAATTTTTTGTTATTATATGGTTAACCTGTATTGAAAGTATACTTTAATTTAAAGGAGATAGGCACTTTTGGACAATTTGGACACTTTTATTGTACTCAATAGCGGTAAGATTATCAATTGTTCTACTTTGCTGTTCCGTACTTCGGGGAGCACGCTAAGATGTTAGTCCCAGCTTCCAATCTTGGATACAAGTAGTATGACGCTGGGATTATGATTATAGGTAAGATATAATAGTAACGGAATAGACCCTTAAATTGGGATATCTTGAACCATTTTGCCCCACTCAAAGCTCCGAATAGTCTACTTGAAGGTACGAACAAACATAGTGAATTTATAAGGTTCCTTTTTTAAACTATCTCGGAGCCTTAAAATGTACATATTGCGTACAAGTGTTTCCATAGTATTGTTAGTCATAATCATAGGTATCACTATCTTATTTTATAATTATGTACCCATGGACAGCTCCTATAGTCTAAACATATGTAATTATAGGTTCTGTTACACTGAGGCTGACAATACCTACGTGCGTTTATTTGAAAAATGGTGTGAAACAATTTCATAGCGTTTTTAACCTAATTACTGTATCTATTGTTTTTGTGTGAACAATCACACCGGACTTGTACCCAGTCAATTTTAAATCTTATTTTTATGTAGTAACAGTTCAGGATTGTTTGCTAGAAATTGGTATGAAGGTATGCTAAAAGGGAAAATAGTACTTATTTTTATGAACAGACAGTTTAAAATTCTTTTTACATTTTTTGACGTGTATTTTGATAAGTTTTAGTAATTTTAAGATTTATACGTTTAATTTTTTTTGTTATCTGTGACTATGATCTTTGGGTTTGGGCACAGATAATGTGAGGTTGGATGTGGGAAACACAGGAAAACATTGTTTTATCTGATATGTAATTGTTGTGTTTGAGGGTCGCTACGGAATTCGGATCTGATGGATAAAAATAATTTAGTGTTTAATAGATTCTATGTAATAATTATACCTGGTGATTACAGTGTGGGTAAATTGAGTAATTATCGTTGTTTTCATTAGTTCAGTGCTTACGAATTATTACGGTCTCTACCTATGAAATTGCCGTTCTGCCGTACTGGCCATTTCAAATCAAAATATTTTTTTTGGCTGATATTTCTAATTTCAAATTAAATTATTTTAAAAAAATTGGATTGTTTTTTCTAAAATCGTCATTTGTTTATTAGTTAGTGTTATGTTTTTATCGCATTCGAACAATTTTCGCCATCATGGATCCGTTAAAAATTCGAATGATTATGGAGTATGAGTACCGTCGTGGCAGCAAAGCGGCACAAGCGGCACGCAACATCAACGACGTCTACGGAGCGAACACTACAAACGAACGTACCACCCCTTATTGGTTTGCCCGCTTCCGTTCTGGAAATTTTGACCTGAAAAATGAACCCCGTGGTCGTCCAAAAACTTTGGTCGACAATGACGAATTAAAGGCGATTGTGGAAGCTGATGATACTCAATCTACGGCTGAATTAGCAGCAGCTTTCGACGTTAGCATCAAAACAATATTGGTACATTTGCGTCAATTTAACAAGGTAAAAAAGCTTGATAAATGGGTACCCTACGAACTCAATGATCGCCAGCGCGCATACAAATGAAGGAATTTTGAACCACATTGTTACTTGTGAGTCTTGTGACGAGAAATGGATCATGTTCGACAATCGTAAGCACTCAGCAAGTTGGTTGGACTCTGGTTCAGCACCTAAACAATGCCCTAAACAAAAACTTACCCCTAGAAAAGTGATGGTCACTGTTTGGTGGTCTAACGCCGGTGTAACTCTTCGCCCTGCGCCCCCTAGCGGTCTCTATCGATCGCTACTCTCCGTTAGGGGCGCTTTTAGAAAATGTATGGAAATTGTTCCCGTCGACTAGGCTATCGTCCACCATGACGATCGAGTGCAAACTCGTACTAGACCCTCTGGGAATAGTAGCAGACTTTTGGCTGATTTGGCAGTAAAATACTTAGATGTAACCGAAGTACCGAATAACGAGTAAACGGCAAAACTACGTTAACCGGGTCAACTACGTATTTATCATTATAAGTATCCCTAACCTCAAACTTTGTACAGCACCTACAAATTGCCGGTTGCACAAAAACGTTTGCATGTGAAACGTGATTTAAGGTCATATTATGAAATATTACATAACCTTACATAACATAATTACTTTGTAATAGCAAATAATAATAATGTACCTACATATAAATCAATTTGGTTCGCGCACTGACAAGAAAATTGTTCATGTTTAATTCACAACATGGCGCTATGATGGGTATAATTGCGGGCGGTGTTGCCAGTAAGTTGATTTAGAAACTCCCGTAGTTTGATAATTTTTAGTTAATGGTAATTGCTAAACAAGTCTGCATTTTGATGCCACGGCACGGTCTGAACAGCTTTCGATACTGAGTTTTTGTTTCCTAATCGTGATGAAAAACATTTGTAGATTGACGCTCAAAAGGTTTCAAAAGTCTTATTTCTGAACCTCTAACCTTGTAACTTGATGAAGGACAATAATTGATGCTCCAGGTAATTTCACACAACACTCTATATATTATCTAGTAACGGTTCTAGACTACGTATCACAAAAGAGTCTGACTACATATTATTTGCGTATTGATGTCGATTTTCTAGTCTAACAAAATGCGGCCAAATATATCTTTCATAACATGACTTGCCAACAGACGTTTGAAATCAAAACAGAAAATAATATACCGTAAGTGTAAACAGAATAAGAAAAAATGTTTTAAAGGAATTAATTGAAAAGCAGCACTGACGAGTTTTTGCCAGTCTTTACTAAAGTGTATAATCGGGCATTTTAGCATCCTCATAAGCATCGATTCTAAAACACACAGGGAGAACTTAATCCGCGGCAACACTTTAACCACTGTGCTACATGCAGTTAGCCTTTCACTCGACCATTTTTTCAGAAAATATTTAATTCATTTTATTAATACAGGTCCTTCGAGCCTTCATTAATCCATACCTACATACGGTGGTGAATGGAAGACTGCTATTTAAGCATAATATAACCTAAACAGTTGCTTCAGCAATTTAAGCGGATATGAGTAAATATCACAAGAAGCCCACATTCATTTATCAATGTAATTAGTTGGTATTAAAGCACATCTAAATATAGACAAGGTACGCAAGTTATGTTCGTTTTATTGACATGTAATACTAGAGCCTTAAGTGTAATAACGACGCATTGCCGATGAATAACTCCTTAGATGACCATACAGAGTTGAAATAACATAATTATTTTTCTTGTTTGAATTCATCATTTAATCATCATTTAGTAAGTGTATGAATAATTACTTCCGTACTTCACATCACATACAATATTGCTCACACACATGAGGGACACAGTCATCTCCTTTGTTTAACATCATCAACATCGGCCCTGTATATAAACTGTCCCACTGCTGGGCACGGACCTCTTTTCACCATGAGAAGGGTAAGGCCATAGTCCACGCTGGCCAAGTGCGGGTTGGCAGACTTCACATGTCTTTCGAGAACATTATGAAGAACTCTCAGACATGCAGGTTTCCTCACGATGTTTTCCTTCACCGTTTAGCAAGCGATAATTAATAATTTAATTCGCACATAACTTCGAAAAGTCATTAGTGCGCGCCGTGGATTCGAACCCGAGACCCACTGCGTAGCAGTCCGTCGGTCTCTCCACTAGGATATCGCCGCTTAACATATTGGTTAAGTAATTGTTTAACATATTAGTTGTAAAATTTACAGTCTATCAGTTTAGTGAAATATTTATTTAACTTTAAGGTATCTGGTTTATATTATTACCACGTTTTACTACCAAAAGCTTATGTTGCGGCAACACTTTAACAATTTGGCGGCATTTCCATTTTGACAGATTAAACTTTTAAGAGTTCAAAACGCGAGGCGACGGCACACAACATAGAGCCTATAATTAAAAACTCATTTGGTGAATGTTCTAAATTTCTCACGGTATGGCGAATGCCGATCTTGCTATTGCTAAATAGTATTACACGTTTCACTGATACATAAGATAAAAACGATTGAAGGATAGTTTTCCGATTTTCGCAAGAAGACAAGACATTGTCGGCTCTATTAAGAAACAATGACTTTAATAAGGCGTAATAAAGTTAGAGAACATGTATTACATTGAAGTTGGAATACTTATTATTGATCTTATCGCTGGTTATTTTTGCTTGATAGCATTCACCCTTGTTGTTTTAATGAGCTTGAGAATGTGCATGATGAGTAGGCACATTATATTGTAATCTTGATTCCATGAGAGTTGCCAAATAGCTATGACCTGATTTTTTGTTTTCTTTTTTCGAAAAGCCGCTTTAACCACTTGGTATACTTAAATCTTGTATCATGTGGGATATAATGTATATCCAGGGGGTCAATTCTCCTATTTTTATATGACAGTGATATTATATTTTGAATTGACTCAGAAGCGGTATTCTGATAACCTAATAATGTCATTCTCGTTTAGTTTGAAATAAACAGTTCGTCGTTGATACATATTTTGACACTTGTTTCAATTTACGATCCCGTTACAACTTCGTTCAATAATCAGATAATTTAAAAGAATACGCTTTTTGTGACGTAAGAATGACACTGACATGATATCGAAAATATATTTATTTAGGAGAATTGGGCCGCAGATTAGAAATAACAGTTTATGAAGCACATAAAGTGTTGTGTGTAGATCGAAATTAACGTTCGTCCGTCGTCGCACCGTCTCTTTTTGCTTGTGGTCAATTTTGCGAAGGAATGGTATTTAAGGTACGGGCTTTCTTTTTGCAGCGACGACAGATTGTCAGATCTGTAGGAATGTCCAAAAACCACGTGCGTCGTTGTTGTGATTATCCATCATAACTACGATAAAAATATCGTCTTTTTTTTGGGACTAATCCCACCCTCATTCCCACTACTGTGTCACCTGTGTAGCCAGGTTCAGCAGCAGTGACCATTGATGACAACGAGTTTTGACACTCGTGAAGTCCCGGGGAAAGTTAAACTGTCTTGGAACCCGCAACGAACTTAATCAGAAGTATATTGGAGGAGTTGGAAAATGAATAATCCACTTCCCTCCTTAACAAAGCGGGAGACAAGCAACGAAGAGATATAGTGATGAGAAAAGATAAGCACCACGGACATGAGCATTAAGGGGGCCTAAATTGTGAACTATGCCTGTTTCCAGTAATATGTATGGCAGAAACGCCTAAACGCACGGAAAAATATCGTCTCTTAAAAAAACCGTAAGTCACACAAATGACAAGGCGATAGCTGCGAACCCTAAAATAGTTACCGTTACGATCCAATGGGAACAACTACATACGACAATCGTTCAACAATAAAATAATAGTCACAATACAGTTTATACTGGTACTTATGGCTCAGGTTTTCCTATTTTAAGTACCAGCCGCACATAAATAGTAGCAACTTCATGTGTTGATAATATAAATGTGTCTCATAATAAAATTGTAGTAACTTGTGAAACAATAAATAAATTTATTATTATTATACAGTGAAGAATATTGTGTTAGATTCTATAAAAGGAATAAATTGTCAATTTATCGTCACGAAATAGTAAGGACTCGCTTTTGGGTAGAGATTTTTAAATAAAACTACTTGACGCACAGGCATAATCTTCAGCCTTGTTCTCTTTCTCCCACTATGCATAGGCCTTTTCTAAATATAATAAGAAGGATTAAGCTCAGGCCCATCAAGCGGGCGCACTGCAGGTTGGCAGTGTTCATAAGTACTACGAGACCTTTATGGAAAACTCTGAGACATGCAAGAATCCTCACGATGTTTTCCTTCACTGTGTAGCAAGCGACTTTTCCCAAACTAGGAATAACTACTGTGTGGCCAGGCACTTAACCATTCAATTCAATGAACGGACCATTAAATGAACGGACCGTTAAATGAACGGACCATTAAATGAACGGACTGTAATGGACACAAAGCGCACCCAGACCATAAACAACAATTTGTTGATCTCACAAAATGTCGTATACGGGAATCGAACCTAAAACACTCGGCACAGTGCTAGGCGGCGAAGCAGCCATCTAAACCACTACGTCACACAAACAGACAGAATATCAGATAAGTATATTACTTTAAATTATTGTGAAGCTCATATGTTACTCGCCATTTAGCTGTAATAATCTTTGATTTACGTTTTACATATACTGGACAGTTATATTCGTAAATATTTACTTATAATGAGATTACGGTAATAATTGACATATGTATTGATATTCACAAAGATTTATTCATTAGTGTAATAAATTAATGACTGCACAAATGCCATGTGAGCATTTCGCCATTAATTACTGGTAATATACAGGATGTCACAAGACCCATCACCAAGCCGAAGTCTACTCGTTGTGGACATCATGCCAAGTCATACTAACCAAAAATAATACCTGGGAAACGATTTCTTTTAAGTTTTCACATTTTTTAAATCGCAATTAAAAGCGCGCGCGTGCAATGCTCGAAATACCTACTTATCCATGGGGTCAGAGGGCATCTAAAGAACATATTGGCGGGGTAAACGCATCGATTTTGTACCTAATTAGAAAAATTCTATACTAACTTTGAGCCTCAATATCTCCTGAACCAGTAATTTCCCAGGTATGTCGCCGAAGTAAAAAATGTTCGTAGTGATTGGTACAATATCGGGTTTCAGTTTTCGTTAAGGGTCTTTTTACACCCTGTATGTTATCGTCCGTATTACAAAATATTTTATAAATATATAGTTCGCATTTTAGTCTTGGCTTTAGCTTTATAAAATTGTTGCTAAACTTTTCTTAAAACTAGGCCTCACCTGGGGCTGCGCCCGTGTTAATTATACATCTAAACCTTACTCAGGTTTCTACAATTAGTGAAAAACGTGCGAAAATCTCCGCTAAAAAGCGACTACATATCTCCCGGGCAACTTTTCAAAGAATTCAATTACTACAAAGAACATACAGATTCGAAACAACAATCCCATCAAAATGTTGCGTTGTATGTAAAGTGTAGCGCTGTAAAAAAATCGCGTTATGTCCAACCCGACCCAAGCCTAGGGAAGGCTACTAGGAAGCCTTAAAACTCTATAACGCTCTATACATTGGTCAAAATATGTGGCTTGGCCGTTATGAAGAGAAATAGATTATTTCTTATGATAATTTTAAGAATCTGATAATTAAGTTCTATTTAAAAATTGCCCTCTAATGCGGGCACTACACCACTAGCAGTCTGTCCCGGTTCTTGTCTCAGGATAAGAATCGTTAGGCCATGTCGGAGGCCCTCGGGCGTTCTGAAAATTCCGACACAAGAGTAGGCCACACACTCACACGAAAAACAAAAAAAAAATACAAACGGCAACCTCTAGCGAAATTTCTATAAAGTAAATATAGAAAAATACTTTCTTTTAAATTATTTTCAAGACCACCACGATACAATCGCAAACCAATGATGATATAATAGTACATAATTGACATCAGCGCATTCTATGGAACCCATCACAAAACATGACTATATTAAGTAAGATCAAAGGTTAAAAATGAATAGTTAATAAACGCCTAATAGAATTTATTGTTGATTGAAAATGTATAGTAGTTTCGTTGGTGTCTTTATACATAACTTATTTAACAAAAGTTTGTTTGCTACTTAGAGTAGGACGCCCTCCGTTCAGCTGTAGTGACGAGATTTTTCAGGTAGTAGAGCCTTGCTGATTTCAGCATGACTGGGCCGGCTCGAACGGAGAAGTACTACCCTCTCACAGAAAATCGACGTAAAGTAACAGTGCCGGAGGCCCTATCCCCTATTCCTTCTCCCAAGGGGCGGCAACGCACTTGTGAGTCCTGCGGTGTTGCTTGTGTCCATGGGCGGCGGTGCTGCCTATTACTATAAAAAGGATCTCGAGGATCCGAAGATCGTGCTCAGTGGCGTGCCATTGGAGAGGCCTTTATCCACCAGTGGACTACGGCAGGTTGATGATGGTGATGCAGTATTTAACACCCTTTTGTCAGGTCAGCCTGTCAAGCAACTAACAATGGAATAAAGGAAGCTGAATTTTGTCAGTTGCCGGTTTTAGTATTATAATGAAAGAAGCTGTATTTTGTCAGTTGCCGGTTTTAGTACTTACAATCGTGAATTTAGGTGATATTAAATTCAATTTTATTATGTACCTAGATTAGGTGACAATGCTACTACTAAATATTATAAACGCAAAGATTATTAGATAATTGTCACTCTTTCATGCAAAAACTACAGAACAGATTTTGAAGAAACTGTTTTCGCAACATAGATTACAATTTCTTTGCATATTGACTGTAACAGTTGATTTGTATTACTATTGTTTGTAATAAGTTATTGATTTTCTATTGAAGCTGCAGTCGGATATGACAGGGGGTCTAGTACGAGTTTGCACTCGATCGTCACGGTGGACGATAGACTAGTCGACGGGAACAATTTCCATACATTTTCTAACGGGGAGTAGCGATCGATAGAGTCCGCTAGGGGGCGCATTTAGAAATTGTATGGAAATTGTTACCGTCGACTAGGCTATAGTCCACCGTGACGATCGAGTGCAAACTCGTACTAGACCCTCAGGGACTGTGGTTGTCGAAATTGGTTCAAAAATTTCTAAAATTCTAGGACTCGAAAGTTTGTATGTATCAATAGATAGCTTTATCAATGCTTCTAATCATGGAGCTATCATTCTAATTAGTTTCTTTGTCGTATGACGAGACGAATTGACATTTTTTTTACGGATCTCTGTTGTCTTTTGAGCAAAAATAAGTAATTAAATCTTAATATATAAAATCCTTGCGTTACTGACTGACTGACAGACAAGCTACAGCCGAAACTATTGGGCGCAGGGAGCTGAAATTTGGCATGTATGTTCCTTAGGAACCGATGGGGTGCACTAAGAAGGGATTTCCCGAAATTCCCACGGGATCGGCCAAAAACGGGTGAATTCGAAAATATGTGCGTGCGAAGCCGCTGGCGTCGACTAGTATACTTATAATTTACCTATGCTTACATAAAAAAACAACTTTCTACAAAAATGACTCTATCACAATACATTATTAACCGTTTATTATAAAAGGTATTGAATAGATGACAATAATGCCTATTAATACATCTACAATGGTATAATCAACATATCTCAGCTGTTGTCAAAAAGGTCGGCAGAGTTCTAATTAGATGACTATATTTTTACATATCAACTGCCGACGATCCGTTTGTTACTAAGAAACTCTTCGTCTTGGTCCCGGGATCCGCTTTCTACTCGAACCATATATGACCGAATATTAGCTTTTACATAGAGGGACTGCCGTCTGACCTCCGCAACCCAAAGGGAAAGCGATAATAGTGTCAGTATATACAAGGGTAATGATTCTCCAATTCTCCATAATGTCTGTCAAAGATACTTATGACAGAAAGACTGACGCAGGCATAGTTTAGGGTCGGCGCAAACGGGCCACCGACCACAGCCACTGGTGGCCAGCGGCCGGCTACACGTGTGCGGCGCCTCCATACAAAATATATGAAAGAAGTGTGTTAAGTGGCTGTCGCTGGCCACCAGTGGCTGTGGTCGGTGGCTCGTTTGCGTAGAATTAGCTACTTCTCCGAGGCGCAGAACCACATATAATAATTAGCAATTATATATACGCACATAACTTCGAAAAGTCCCTAGTGCGTGCCATGGTTTTGACACCCTCTGTATGGTAGTCTGTTTGTTGGTATTATAGAGTTATCGTTACCAAAATCACTATTTATGCAATAAAACATTAGTTTACTCTACCATTCTCATAGTTATCTCTCTAAGGTCAGTCGGTACAACAATTTGTCCGTCAAAGAACCCCATAATTACGTATACCTTGCTGCGTTATGTAAACAACGTTAGACTGTCCGTCTTATTGAAGGGTTAATGGAATGAAGATGGACGCTTAGTTGTGTTTTTAACCAACTTTAAATAGGAGGCTTGTAAGCAGATGTGCTAAGAAGCCTATATGGACCACATGTACCTATCTAACTAAAGGAACAGTTCATGTTTCATCGAAATAGATTTAGTAGTTTTTGAAATATGCATATCAAAGCTTTTTGAGGGAGACCTTCATTATTTATATGGTAAGCATAGGCACCTAGGTAAATATTGTTGAGTAAGTTGAAATGTTTACGTAGAAGCATAGTAGTAAGTACTAAAAAGTAAAAAAACAGTTAAAACAATTAATTGAAAAAGGAAAAAGAAAATTAATAACAACAAGTTTCGATCATCATGTTTCTTACCATGCGTGCCCCGTCTGGCACCGTCCATAAAAATAATTGCTTTTAAAAACATTTTCTTACTTTTTAGTTGACCTACGTATTTGAATGCGGTTTAATTTTAAATTATTTTTAGTCCTGGAAAATCTGTATCTAGGTACTATCAATTTATCTTATTAAGCTCGACAATAGCATTTATTTTTAGTCCGTTAATCCTATCAGATCCTGCCTACCCACTTAGCGTGAAGATGCAAGTTTGTGTCACAGAACTGGTTGTACGGGTTCCGATGACCACACCACAGCGGCTGGTCACAAGTACTGGAATTTATTTAGCACGTACCTACGTATGTGTGGTTTTAGGAATTTGGATTAATGTACTGTAATTTAAACGTTATTGGGGCAACTGATTGATTTATTTAATTAAATTTATACAGGGTGTCACAAGACCCATCACCAAGCCGAAGTCTACTCGTTATGGACATCATGCCAAGTCATACTAACCAAAAAGAATACCTGGGAAACCATTTTTTTTAAGTTTTCACATTCTTTAAACCGCAATTAAAAGCGCGCGCGTGCAATGCTCGAAATACCTACTTATCCATGGGGTTATAGCGCATCTAAAGAACATATTGGCTGGGTAAATGTATCGATTTTATACCTAATTAGAAAAATTCCATACTAACTTTGAGCCTCAATATTTCCTGAACCAGTAATTTCCAAGGTATGGTGCCGAAGTAAAAAATGTTCGTAGTGATTGGTACTATATGGGATTTCAGTTTTCGTTAAGGGTCTTTTTACACGCTGTATATAGGTACTAGAGGATGCCCGTAGCCCCGCCCGCACATAATTCTTTTAAACCACCATTTCTACCCAAAATCCCGTGGGAATTTCAGGCAAGACAAAACATATGCCTTTCAGCTTCTTCCTAAAATAGTTTTGGGTGTACGTTGTCTATTTATCAGTCAGTCAATACTGGAAGAATACGAAATAAACTATGGCTTTGTAATGTTACGTACATTACAAAGCCATAGTTTATTTCGTATTCATAATGGATTTATCGAAAACGAACATTTTACAGATAGTAATGTATGCGCTGTGGTATTAGGTATACAAACCTATTCATGATTGAACAACACAAAGCTCCACAATATGAGAGATAATGTCAACATCTAGGAAAACCTTTGCGATACGATAATATCAATTTCTAATTATAGCATATGTAAAATTTGATAGAATGCCTCCTAAAATCAGATCATATTATCTACTTTTTACATATAAAGGTTTATAAAATGGAACACAAAATTGGACCATGTATACCATACCTTTGTTGATTCTAAGAAATAAATAATTTCATATTCAAATCCGTTTCAATACCTCCAGACTTATTTTTGAATAATTTAAATCCAACAAGCATTGCTTGCACATTTATATCACGTTGCACTGTGCATTACAATAATGATATAAAATGCCTTCACGCCATTGGGATACATGCAATGTTTGCGTGTTTGTAAGTCCGTCCACAATGTGGGAACGTCTGCGAATATCAGTAACCACAGGAGGTGATGAGTGTACGGTGACCATGTTGTTGGAATACTAACTTAGTAATATGGGAATTACGGTTCAATAATATATATACAAACTTGTAGACACAATACCTACTACAAACTTGACATCAATCAGGATAATTCAATATTCTCGCAATAAACTTGTTTGTGCTCTTCGCCAGAATACTTCTCTACTAGGAAAAAAATTCTCAGAAATATTCTAAAGAAACGATCCTAAAGTCGAACTCAAAATGGTTCATTTTGTATGGAAATTGTCACTATCTCAGATCTCGGTGAGAACTTAATTGTAAGTAAACATGTCGTGAAGGCATTCGGCAGCGAACTTTATGTAACACTTTCCTATACTTGTAAAAGTTGTTAGTTTTAAATGTATGGCATTATTGTTACAGTGTTTCTTTATACTTTGTGTTTATTTATAGCCGTGTGGTTGACGGCATAGAATACAAGTGTAACCACCCCCTATCTTCCCGTGGGTGTCGTAAGAGGCGACTAAGGGATAACACGATGCAAATACCATCTTTGCGTAGAGACGGAAAACTCGACATCAAACCCTATACGACTGCCTCGTTGGTCTCGCGGCATAAATGTGCGCATGGGATTGGGGGGTCTCGGGTTCGATTCCCGGGTCGGGCAAAGTGTTATTGGGTTTTTCCGTTAGGAAATTCTCAGTAGCAGCACGGAGTCTGGTAATGTGCCCGGTACGGCAATAGGCTCGCCCCCTATTACGTGGGACTAAAGTATATCTGGCGAAAAGTGGGTGTAGAAATACACCTCTGCCTACCTCTTCGGGGTTATAGGCGTGAGACTATGTATGTATGTATGTTTCTTTATACGATGGTCCACATATTGATTTTAGAGAATTGTACATTAGTGGAAACCTATAATTGGCAATCTGTTACTATACTTTCGTAAATGTATATAATATAATTTTTACTTGCTGTTGGTTTTCTAAATATTAAATAAATAAATGAATAAAGTTGGATGACACTGAGGCATTTGTATTATGAAATAGGCAAGAAGCGACTTGGATGTGTTTTTAGGGTTCCGTACCCAAAGGGTAAAACCGGATCCTATAACTAAGACTGCGCTATCCGCCCGTCCGTCTATCTGTCAATCATCAGGCTGTATCTCATGAACCGTGATAGTTAATTGAAATTTTCACGTATGATGTATTTCTGTTGCCACTACATAAAACACTAAGAAACAGAATTTAACAGAATATTTAAGGGGTTACCCATACAACAAACATGATATTTTTCCGTTTTTATAAATTATGCTACGGAACCTTTGAACGGTTGAACGGTTTTTAGCTTACCTATTTTTACATACGCTAAGAAATAGCAATGTGTGACAGTATCTGCTTTGATACCTTTAGGTGGAGTGCAGGCTTATTTGCCATTGGTCACTAAAACACTTAAACATAATACTGAAACCCGGATCCACAAAATACAATCGCAATTCGCCTTGATAGTTCGCCATAGTTACATAATTTAATGTTTACAACGCTTGCGAATAAAACGTGATGATCCTGCTATTTGTGGAAGTTTTATTGCCCGTCAATACTGTGCTCTTAATACCAAAGTAATGGTTACATTATTTGCGGTTTAATGTTAATTTTATTACCTGGCAACTTTAACCCACTCATTATAATGTTTTGAGCCCAAGATGGCGGCTTAAAAACTGCAATAAATGTTTTTATTGGTAGTTTATCAAGATTTGTGTTTAATTGTACAATAAAAATAATTAAATCAGTTTACCTTATTTTTGCGGTAATTACAAGCATAGGATTCAGCATATTATTATTATTTTTGCAATAAATCTATAGTATAACAAGTAAATTTATTGAAAAGTATTGAGAATTCTGCCGACGTTGATAGCAGTTGCCATAGTAAAGGTAGTAGAGTCTCGCTGATTTCAGCATGAATGGGCTGGCTCGACCGGGGTAGTACTATCCTCTCACAGAAAATCGACGTAAAGTAACAGTACCTAAACTGTTGCGTTTCGTTCGGTGAGTGAGAGTTCCGGAGGCCCTATCTCCTATTCCTTCTCCCTCATCCCACTCCTCATCCTATCCCTTTTCCCAACCCCAAGGGGTGGCAACGCACTTGTGACTCCTATGGTGTTGCTTGTGTCCATGGGCGGCGGTAATTGCTTACCATCAGGCGATCCGCCTGCTCGCTTGCGGCAAACGAGCAGACGGATCGCCATACCATAACAAAATACATAATCTGGTAAATAATTTAGAAACGTACAAGCTTTTATTTAAAACCATAACAAGTTTTGCCCTTTAAAGTAACAATTAACTTTTTGTTTTACATGCTGATATTATTACCATCGAATCTTTTATACTTAAGTACTTATTATTATTTTTCTTATATCGTCTTCAATATGTTCGTAAGGTGTACTTCAAATGAAAAAAGTAATGTCTCATTTAATCTGAGATTTATAACCTTAAGCACAAATTATGTAAGTAGTATAATTTATATGAATGTTTTATAACCACAGTTTGATTTTTTGTGTACCTAGCAATTATTGCTTGTGAAGTTGATCCCATTAAAGTAATTATTGGTCGTAGGCTTTTGAAAATGAAAAGATAATAATTATGTAGGTAATCATTTTAGCTGGACGAGTTAATAAGAATCTCCGTCCGCTTATCGCCGTTATAGCGCCGAGTGTTGTGGATTCGATACCCACACGAGACAATAAGTACCTACTTATCTGCATATAATTATTTCGAGTTTGTGTTCTTTGTAACCCAGGATTTATTCCTTGTCTGTCGTGAAAAGGCAAAAGACTGTATTCAAGAATACAGTGTTTTTGCTTAACAACGCTTATTCTGCTTGGTTTCAGGTTGACTATAGCGTAATATTTTTATTTTTACCATACGACGTTTATTTATAGAGATATATACTACAATAAAAAACCATGTATTTATAAAAAAACAACCTTAACCTAAGCAAAAGACTGTATAGCCTGATACAATGTTTTGCCATACTAAACTGGCAAGAGCGCGCATTTCACGCATTTTATTACTATCTTTCTCGCTCTTAGGGCTCGCGCTGAGGTTAGAGCAGTACCACTGAGAACCACGCACTGCGTGATCGGTTTGTTTTGATTCAAATTAGTGCGCTTTAAAAAGTGCTATTGTAATGTAATTCACGTATATTTTTTGCATAAAACATATAAATATGAGTGATTTACGGAGCAAGATAATAATCAATTTTCTTTAAAGAATTCAAATATCATAATACAAGTTCTTCGTTTTTTAAAACAATTTTATTCAATTTATTTTAAAATCTCTAATTTTTTATAAATATTTTTAAGACGGCTGTAATCACCATTAAAATACCTACACAATGATACCAATTTCATATATATAATTTTATGTTTACTATATTATGGGCAAGGCCAAGAACTGTATGAGAACTATTTTAATTTTTTCTCGAAATCGTCTTTTTCATAATACAGCCTTTTGCCTTTTCACGATAGTTGTGCAGTATACCTAAGTTATCTTTAAAACATAAATAATGAATATATCATCATACTTATTAAAATATTGTCAAATTCCAACAATATCACATAAATACTCGTTAAAGTGATAACCTCTTTTTTGCAGTCGGTTAAAAGCAGATATTTCGTTGGCTACATAAAAAAATAATTTTATGACAAAGATACCTGGGGTTACATAACTGGCGAAACGTGGGTGTGTAATACACCTCTGCCTACCCCTTCGGGGATAAAAGGCGTGAAGTTATGTTATGTTACTTGGGGTTACCAGTATTGGGATATGATCAAGTACCAAGACGGGAATCGAACGTCATTTCCCGTGCGCATGGTGACTCTACAGCTTCACTTGCGCCGTCGAGGTCACGCGTAATTTTGTGCGTTTGTGTGTCAATTTCTATGTAATAGTATCGTGTGAGTTCAATTCCAAGTTGAGGCAACAAATAATAACATCATTTGTACATAATGTGCTTTTTGTGGAGTTTAAGTTGTTGATTTATGGGTAAAGGGAAGTGATGAGTTATATATATACTTATGTAAGGTCTTGTGACCCTGACTTCTATTCTGGAGGTCGTAGGTTCGAATCCGATTTGAAAAGATTTTTGTGAGGAGAGCGTGATTCTTTGTTCTCTATCTGAAAAGAGTATTCTTGCATTTCCAACTGTCTGACAGAACTCACAGTCGAAACTACTGGGCGCAAGCTGCTGAATTTTGGCAAATAGCCCATAGGGAGTGTAGGGTGCACTAAAATGTGATTTTCAGTCCCATGTCCCATGGGATCGGCAAGAAGGGATTTAATAAAAAACTGGATGTATCTATAGAAAAGCACTAAGGTGTAGTGTATTGTAGGTGTATAATTCAGATAAAGCGTCTATATGTCTGTTCGCGTTAAACTCAAAAACAGTGCACGTATTTTCCCCAAAAGATAGAGTGCTTCATGAGGCAGGTTTAGGTACCTACCTAAATTTACACTCAGCCTTTATTTATTTATTTTATTCTTTATGCATAAAAATAGTACACAGGACATGGACTTAATGCCTAGTGACATTTTCTGCCAGTCAACCTTTCGGTGGTGCAAATTCTATATCTATAGAATTTGTAAAGGCTGAGTGTAAATTGTTTACTACCCATGCAAAGCCGGGGCGGGTGACTAGTTATCATATTATCATTATTTAATTATGTATTATGCCATTTTATTAACATTGAAGTTTAACTCGTAATTACAAGGCTTAGTTATAAAAATATATGGCAGCCGCCACTGGTATACTCACAATGGATGTTATACTTTTGACATTAAATGTCAAAGAGTCAATAAAAGATTTTTCTCATTATGATTAGATTATTGTTATAAAACGTTGAAGGGCTTTTGTAGAGCGATCCAACAGCAAGGTTAATGCATTGTCGCTTTTGTACCTACAGCACAGATTATATAACAAACCTTTTGATTCACATGGCTACACTGAAACCATATTATCGAAATCAATTTGTGGACTATATTATGGCCTTCCAAAAAAATAGCAGCGATAGCCTAGTGAAGAGACTGACAGACTGCTACGCAGAGGGTCCGGGTTCGAATCCACGGCGCGCAGCGATGGCTTTTCGAAGTTATGTGCGTATTAAATTGTTAATTGTCGCTTGCTAAACGGTGAAGGAAAACATCGTGAGGAAACCTGCATGTCTGAGAGTTCTCCATAATGTTCTCGAAAGACTTGTGAATTCAGCCAACACGCACTTGGACAGCGTGGTGGACTATGGCCTTACCCTTCTCATAATGGGAAGAGGTCCGTGCCCAGCAATGGGACAGTATAAAGGGCTGATTTTTTTTTATGGTAATAGGCGGCAAACGAGCAGACGGATTGCCTGATGGTTAGCAATTACCGCCGCCCATGGACATGGACACAAGCAACACGACAGGAGTCACAAGTGCGTTGCCACCCCTTTGGGTTGGGAAAAGGGATAGGATGAGGAGTGGGATGAGGGAGAAGGAATAGGGGATAGGGCCGCCGGCACTCTCACTCACCGAACGAAACGCAACAGTTTAGGTACTGTACTTTACGTCGATTTTCTGTGAGAGGGTAGTACTTCTCCGGTCGAGCCGGCCCATTCATGCTGAAATCAGCAAGGCTCTACTACCTAAATGATGATGATGATGGCCTTCCATATAGTCCACAAATTGATTTCGAAATAATTAAAGTTATCGATAATAGACAAGCCAGGGCCTCATGTGAACATGACACGAATACGACGACTGCCATAGATCTATATGACAGGCATGACATCTTTAACCGACGAGTTATCGTGCTCTCTGAGGCACGGAGCAGGCGAATTTCAACAATTTAGGTACGCACATAACTTCAAAAAGTCAGTGGTGCGCGCCGCGGATTTGAGCCTGATACCCTGTATTATTTCAAGGCAGCGATACTCTAGTGGAGATACAGACGAACAGACTGCCATGCAGAGGGTGTCGGGTTCGAATCCACGGCGCACACGAATGGCATTTCGGATTTATGTGCGTATTGTATTGTTAATTATCGCTTGTCCCGTGCCTCGGAGAGCACGTTAAACCGTCGGTCTCGGCTGTCATGAAGATCTTTGACAAAGGTTACAGTGCATCAGTACTACCTTCTAATAAACTGACACTAGTCTTAACCATGGAATATCGCTATCCCTTTGGGTTGCAGAGGTCAGACAGGCAGTCGCTCTATGGAAAAGCTAATATTCAGCCAAATCCGGTGAGACTAGTAAGCGGACCCCAGATTGAAACTGGGATAACGCTAAGAGGATGATGATAATGACCCTGTATTATGGCTCTTAGTATCTCAACTAGGCTATCATTAAATCATCATCATCATCATCAGCCTTTAACAGTCCACTGCTGGACTAGGCCTCTCCTTTGAAAGGAGGAATTGGCCTACTATACCACGCTGGCCAAACGGGT
Organism: Euclidia mi; assembly: GCA_944739405.2. Lineage (NCBI taxonomy): Eukaryota > Metazoa > Arthropoda > Insecta > Lepidoptera > Erebidae > Euclidia > Euclidia mi. Next base: position 37,533,805 of record OX123205.2, on the reverse strand, counting down.
TGGTATAGGGTTTGTATCAAGTTTTCCTTCTCTTACAGTGCTGTTCTTTGCATAATATGGTCCCTCTGTCTTCTCTTACGACACCCATGGGATGACATGGGGTGGCGACATTCCGTATTCTTAATCCGTCACAACTCACCACACGGTAGCAAAACTTAATAAGATAGTGAAATACTACATAACCTCTTCATAAGTACATTTTATAATAACAATCATATGCTGACCTCTGGTCATAGCATTACGGTATTACACAAGGGTGCTATCTCAAATATATCTGTTATTATCCTTACATAACATTGTTTCTGCGTGCTTGGTATGTGAATTCGTTTCGCAAAAATACTTGTAGGTAATATGTTGACCTTAGGCCGTTTTGATGGGACCTTTTTGTCTTATCTGCTGGCTGGGGTGGCCATATGTAGCCGTGTTGTGAAGAAATAGCTTTAAGTTACTACTCTGGCGATATCCTTAGATAAGTTTGTGTGCAGTCATGAAAAATGTGACACACGCTGAAACGTCGGAGCAGACAAAAGGTACTGTTTTTACCCTATTGCTGTTTTATTCGTATTATAAAATGGAGTCACCTGTTCGTCCTGTCTGTTTGAACGCGATTATTAAACGGTTTCGACCAAAGATGTTACAAAAGTAAAAAAAGTAGATAGGTATGTTATAGGCGTACCAAAAGCACGAAGCTAAACATAAGCCAGTTGGCAAGCAAGGGCGTCGCCAGCCGATTGTCTACGGGGAGGCAATGGCAAGTCTGACACATGTGTGTGTGACGTCGCGAGCCGGCGTCATAGTGAAACTGACACATCTTGACAACCGAAATTAAAATAAAATATGGAGTTATCGAAGTGTGCGTTAGTGTACCGTTTCTACGGATTGATTACTACGTAGGTAACGTATCTATCTTTTTCTTGTAATATCATTGGTTTCGACCAATAGAAAGTGTGATTCCCGAAGAAGGTATATGTGTATAATTTCGCGGGTTTAACCGCGGGCAGTGTTAAGGGTTAGATATATTTGTATCGTCATCGCGGGTAGAAACTAATGTTGTTATTTTACCTAGATATTCTGTAAAAATTGTTGATTTTGCCAATCTAAAACAGAATCAAAGACATGTGAACTCTGCCAACACACACTTAGCCAAAGGTGCGGACTATGGCTTTACGCTTCTTATAGAGAGAAAAGGCCCCTGCCCAGCGGTGGGACAGTTTATAAACAGAGCTAATATTATTATTAGCGGTTAAGGTGTGAATGTTATCTTAGTATATAAAATCCTTGCGTTACTGACTGACTGACAGACACGCTACAGCCGAAATTATTTGGCGCAGGAAGCTGAAATTTGGCATGTGTGTACCTTGGGGACCGTAGGGGTGCATTAAGAAGGGATTTCCCGAAATTCCCACGGGATCGGCCAAAATGGGTAAATTTAAAAAAATGCAGGCCTAGCTGCTGGCGTCCTCTAGTACTAATATATAAAGCTGAAGAGTTTGTTTGTTTGTTTGTTTGGTTGAACACGCTAATCTCAGGAACTACTGGTCCGATTTGAAAATTATTTCAGTGCTAGATAGCCCATTTATCGAGGAAGGCTATAGGCTACATAACATCACGCTATGAGCGACGGGAGCAGAGCAGTATCCTTAAATAACGCGGGTGTAACCTAGGGCATCGTCTAGTGAAGTATAAACTTAACTCGATTTTATCACCCACGCGATCGGAGTTGCATAGTGAAATATCAGAGTTGTAGTTTTTTTACATGACAAATCTAAGAAAAGGCAGTAGATACTATTAACTAAGTATACAGAATTCGAATCTACGACGCGCACCACTTACTTTTGGTTGTAATGTGCGCATTAAATTGTTAATTATCGCTTGTCCCGTGCCTCGGTGAGCACGTTAAGCTGTCGGTCCCGGTTGTCAAGCTGATCTTTGACAGTCGTTATGAGGAATCACCTCTGAACTGACACTAGAAAAGGGCTAAAATGTATAAGCTTCGTGCCAAATTGAATATTCGAATATCCATCATCTAAGCCGTAAAGGTGTGAATGTACTTATTAAGAGTCACGAAGTTCAAAGCCCTAACTACATTCCTGTTAGAGCTGAAAGGTCTCGATTTGACGGCGTTCTAGATTTATTCCTCGCTTTCGTAAATATCACTTTATTTTATATTCGTATTAAGATAAATGGGGTCATATTTTGACCCCTACACTGTCACTTCGGGAAAATTATACTTTCTCGAAATTGCAAGTAAGTAATAGTGATATTATAAGGATGCGTGTAGGGCTGGCGATGTACACAATAATACACATTTTGCGTGGTAATTTCTAACAAAAATCACCAATAATGATCAGTAGTAAAATATTGAATGGGTGCATAGGGTTCCCACCAAGAACTTAGGGTCTCAAGCCAACCTCACCTGCAAGTGGTGCACCTGCCGATCAACGGACGAGGCTCTGGCAAACAAAATGTCCCAATAAGCGGCAATAGGCTCGCCACCTATTACGTGAGATCAAAACACTGACGAAAAGTGGGCGTTTAACATGCCTCTGCCTACCCCTTCGGGGAAACAGGCGTGAGTCTATGTATGTATGTATGTAGTAAAATATTATATACCTAGAAGAACCGACGGCCGTTGGAGCAGAATGGTTCTGGAGTGCTAAACGTCCTAGCAGAGGCCTCCCGCATCGTGGACTGACGATCTTATTCTTCTGCTCAGGATCGGTCCATGGGGAGAGTCTTGGGGGAGGCCTATGTTCAGCCGTGGACGTATTTCCACTGATATGATGAGGAAATCATTGTAGCTTTCAGTAGGAAACAGAGGCAATAGAAATTCACGAAATAGAATCGGCTGTCAAACAGACATAAGAACAGACAGCCAAAAGGATTTATTGCAGGGTTCGTTGGTATCCTTAAATTACAGAAATTAAGAAAAATAAAATTCGTCTCGTCTGAGAATCAAACCGCAAACCCAAACTTGTACCCCAAGACCTCCAAGACAGCCAGCCATAATAAACATTCTATACGAGCCATCCCTAACACTGAAATGCATCGCCTAATAGCGGTGCGACATGCAATCCATGCCCAAAATTACTGCATCACCAGTTCATGCCAAAACCAACTCTAAAACCATCTCAATAAGATCTACGTATACCGCAAACTAAAACAGATAAAGAGGCTCGAAGGCCCGTTGAAGTGTAATGTATACCAACATTGCAAAATCTTTAGATCATGCAAAAATCGCTTTTATTGTAGCAGAAATAAGGTTTGTTGGATTCGCAAACTGGTTTGGTAAGAGATTGTATAAAGATGCCATAGTGCCATTTAAAGAATTCGTTGTAAGTAGAAACAGTAATTGAATTTCCTAAGTTTACGCTGTTTTTGTATCTTACGTCGTGAGCTATACATACAAACTTACAATGGATGAAAGTTGTAGACTTCATATTGGCTGACTGGCTAAATTGTAAATTAGTTGTAAACATACCTACTAGGTATGTTTTCAATAAAAATCATTAAAGACAAGTTGAAGTTACCATTTCTGTTACTATAGTCGACGGTTTCATTCTCATTCGAGTAAGATTTTAATTTATTTTCATTATTTTATTAATACGATCAACAGGCTTTTTAAAGGTGCAAGCTTTTATCATCTAGGTTTCACAGGCAGTAGAGCCTTGCTGATTTCAGCATGAATGGGCCGGCTCGACCGGAGAAGTACCTACTACCCTCTCACAGAAAATCGACTTAAAGTAACAGTACCTAAACTGTTGCGTTTCGTTCGGTGAGTGAGAGTTCCGGAGGCCCTATCCCCTATTCCTTCTCCCTCATCCCACTCCTCATCCTATCCCTTTTCCCAACCCCAAGGGGCGGCAACGCACTTGTGACTCCTGTGGTGTTGCTTGTGTCCTTGGGCGGCGATAATTTCTTACCATCAGGCGATCCGTCTGCTCGTTTGCCGCCTATTACTATAAAAAAAATCTAGGTACTAGAGGATGCCAACGCATGCACATCTTATTTTAATTTAACTGTTTCTGTCCAATTCTTTGGGAATTTCGGGTAATACCTTCTTAGTGCATCTCTACGGTCTACAAGTAAATAGGTACGTGCCAAAAGTCAGGTTCTTGCGCCTGATAGTTTTGGCTGTGCGCTGTCTGTCAGTCAGTCGGTAACGGGACAATTGAATATATACAGTAGATATCGACAGACGTACACAAATCCTTCCAATATCGCTATTACCTACTTGCAATTTCGAGAAAACATAATTTTCAGTTATTTAAGTGGACCAGAGTAATAGTTAAGTACCTTACCCACGGATCGGTTTTGGGTTCCGTGGATCTCAGGCTAAGAAACCCTGCTACTAATGCTGTCAATAGCTCAGAGAAGGGATACTTTATTAGCAGGTATTTGCAAATTAAGAGAGTTCAATAGAACCGTACCTAATATGCTCCAGTTAGTAAGCAGTAACCGTAACTTTAAAAGAGACACAAGGGTTTTATTTATGTTAAAGCCCCTTTTCTTGATAGTGCCGGCTTTTCCTAGCTAAATTACCTCGTGAGAAGAAAAGCCGAAACAAGCATAATAGGCTAGTTGACAAAAAAAAATAAGTCCGTCCTTTAGATTATTCAAAAATAAGCGATATGTATTTTTTTATTTGTAAATTAAACCAAAAATGACCAAGATATAGCTCATTAAAGTTACGTATAACGTCACACCGTGCTGCATTTTTTCGCACTAGATAACGGCACACGTAACTTTAATGGGCTATATCTTTGTTATTTTTTATTAAATCGAAAAAAGAAAAAATACTTGTCCTATGTTTTTTAATAATCTAAAATACGGACTAAATAAAATGTAATTATTTTGACCCTGGAAACTACCCTATTATATATGGTCATTGTCTTTTTTCTTGCATCATAATTACAAAAGGGACAAACAACTGTTTGACTGTGACTTGACACCCAATATGATGGAAAGAGCTAGAAGGCCATGGGAAGGAGCCAGAGAGGATAGTTGCAGGGTCCCTCCCCCGTGGGATCTCCACCTTGTCGTGGTGGGGGGGCTTAGTAACCGTGGATTGGTCACCCGCGGTGAAGCTAAGAGGGATTCAGGAGGGGACGCTCCGCGTGGCCTTGACGGAGGCCTACGCAGGATGCGTCCAAAGGGGCGGGTGCGAGGGACAGTTAACTGTCCCTCGCAGTCGGGTGCGGTCGCGGGAGGAGAGGCGTGTCGGTGTTGCGTTGCCGCGCGCCCTATCTCCCGCGACCAAATGGAGGCGCACCATCGTTGCGTCGCGGTGGGGCCGCAGAGGAAGAGGAGATGCGGTGTTGCGTTGCCGTCCTCCCTATCCTCTGCGGCCGCTGAGTGTTTTGGCGGCGGAGCCCAACACCTTCATCCGCCGCCAAGAGGGTTTTGTTCGGGGCCTGCCTGACCAACTGGCGGGCCAATACCCGTCGGGGGTAGCGAGGAATGCTTCAGCGATACCCGACCCTCCGACATACGGGTACGTGAGGAATACGGGTTGGTTTTTAGTCAGTAAGAGACTGACAGTCCCCTTCGCCCTACCCCCAGGGCGGAGGGACTCCATGAGGATTTTCCAAACCGACACCAAAAAAAAAAAAAGGATAGTTGCAGGGTGATAGATCCAAGATTTTGGTTTCTGGGGGAGGTTTATTTTAGGTAAGGAAAAGAGCAAGTTGGAGGAGGGATTGATCCTGATCTATAAAAAAATTGTCAGAGGAGGACGAGGAAGGACTGGTTTTACGAAAGCCATGTTTTTACCAAAGGAAAATTTTTTTACGAAAGGCAAGTTTTAAAATTTTAAAGTTATTAATTTGTTAGGGTAGGACTTAGATGCTCTTGGAAGAAGGGAGAACCTTTAGTATCTAAGTTCCGACCTTGACAGCTTTGGTGCTCGAGCTCATTAAACGAAATACGATAACCAAATTATTGACTATACTATTTTGGAATCTCTAAGGATTCTTCATGTACAATTACGTTTACCTTTATTTTCATAATGATTACGCAATTGAAGTTGATACCCGTTAGATAGCAATAAATAAGTAACAGTACCTACTTAAACATACACCTAAGGTAGGATCGTCTCTACATCAGGTGGTCATAAAACACAAAGCGCCAATACAAAATAATGTCCTAAAAACTCATTCAATACTAACTTAATGTCATGAATTATTCAATTAATTTACAACAAAACTAAATTAGCATAAACGCAACATCTGGCAAGATCTCTGCCTAAACAGCACATACGACGATCAACGGCAAAATCAAATTCCAATTGACATTTCTATGCAAGAGATCCAATTAGTTTGCTCGTCGTAAATTCAGGTAACGAGTTACCTTAAATAGACAACAGTTTAAAACGTAACCCACTGAGTAACATCAGTTATTTTATTTAAGAGAGAGGTAAGGCCACCTAGTGACATTTGCGGGTACTAAAAAATGCCGGGATACGATGTTATGCCATCTATTGGTGTAACTGGTAAATTGCTAGTATGCTACCTTTTTGGTACATTTTGATGGTTCGCACCTATTTGGGATGGACAGCTGAAGTATGTTATTAATAAATCAAGCGGCTCACATTTCTGTTTTTTTGCTGGTCTAGGTTTTGGTCTCAAGGTGTGGCAATAGTTTTTAGGTACTTCTTACAAAATTGACTAATTGACATTGCTGATTTGCTAGTATTGCAAAGCACGTAGGTACATTTATCATGAGACATGGACCATGAAAATGGCGGTCAAAAAATATCGTGAGCGCATTGACGCCTTAAAGATGACCTGGAAAAATGTTCCAAATTCCCTAGCCTGCCTTTCAAACTAATGTCTCCATTATTCGAGAACCAAGGGTCAAGACCAATATCTCCACGACATGCCTCCGCAGAGTATTAGAGTTCTCTGACCACAAAGCCCGAAAAGGCGGTCCCAACCTAAAACAACTAATGGTAACTGGTAAAGTCGAAGGCAAACGGCTGAGACAGAAACCTGTTGTGATGGTCTGATCTTATCCGCGATACCCTGGTCTCTTGGTTTCAAAACGCTTTACATGTTGCCCAAGACAGACTATGATGGAACGCTGTAGAAGAAAACATTCTTCAAAGGGGGATCACGATCCTCAGTCGTGAGTATTGCGACGCGAAGAGAACACGTATCATAAAGCGACAAGTCCATCACCCTCCTAGTGTTATCCCAGTCACAACCCGGGGTCCGCTTACTTGTCTAACCGGATTTGAGGTTTTCACAGAACGACTGCCTGTCTGACCGCCGCAACCCAAAGGCCAATATTCCATAAAGACTAGCGTCAGTTTATTCAGAGGCATTGACTCCCTATAACGACTGTTAAAGATCTTCATGAGAGCCGGGACAGACGGCTTAACGTGGTCTCCGAGGCACGGGGCAAGCGATCAAAAAGTCGGTGGTGCGCGCCATGGATTCGTGATGGTACCTCCATTAGGCTATTACTGCCTTTGAGGAGGACACATAAATATATCATCATTAATTTTCTTTTAAAGTTATAATTTTAGACCTAAAATTAATCCTCCTCATGACTGCTTCCGTGTTCCAGTGAATAGTGTAAGCGACTGCTGAACGGAGGTCCCAGGCTCAATTCCCGGATCGGGCAAAAGTGTTCCTGGCTTTTTCCGAATTCTCAGTAGCAGCACGGAGTCTGGTGATGTGCCCGGTAACGGCAACAGGCTCGCCCCCTATACGTGGGACATAAAAATTCATGGTGAAATGTGGGTTAGGTAAATGTTACACCTCTGCCTACCCCTTCGGGAATAAAGGCGTGAGTCTATAAAAAAAAAAAAAAAATAATCCCAGTTTCGCTGGCGCCTTAGGCAACTTTCTCCAAATTGATACAAAGATTACCAAGACTATACAACTTTTTCTGTATCATATTACTTTTCGTGACCGGGTATCGAAACCGCAACATTCAACACCTATATATTCATAAGTAACAATTTTAATCATTACGTCATTCAATCCATCAAAGTCAAAACGTAACACAATACTCAAAAAACAAGTTCCAAGTGAGCTTTAATTAAATTAAAAGTAAATCGAATAAAAATCGTCACAATTGTATTATAAGGAAGTTGTCCGACCGCTGGCGAAGAAGCGAATAACCACCGGCAATTTTCTCGACCAAGAACCGTATCAAAGATAATGCTCGCTCAGCGATACTTGCTCAAGAACTTGAAGTTAAGTCTAGAGCCAAAACAGCGTTACTTTCTACCTAGAGTGCAGATCTAAGTACACGTATTATGGTATGTGGAAGTAATCGAATGAAACTCAAGACGATAAAATTATAGGAACTACGCATTCGTACCTCGCTGTTTTCACTACTTTTCAAAATATCGGTTTACAGAGCGAACAATGAATAGTCCGCGCCCGGTGTGGTCTGATAATGAAAGCTAGCTCTACTCGCTAATCGCTTGCAGTGAGACAACTGCTGCTGCGAGTATCGAATAATGTAGCGCAAGTATCGTATAATTAACACGAGTAATAACACTAAATCAAGTTGTTATATGAGCATCACTTATCTCGACACTTTTAAACGTTTATTACTTTAAGTGTATTTAAATCTTTTATACAAGATCTTGGTCGTGGATTTACTCGGTTTTAAAGCGACAGATTTTATCTTTAAGGAGTTATTTTCGCGATAAAATCGAGCTAAATGTTGTGGTCTCGGTCCTACACGGACAAAATCAGCCGAAGATTGCAGTGACGCCTGTAGGTTTGACCGTTAATAAGTTGGACACTAGTCGGAGTCGGTTGGGCACTAGTAGTGTTGGGCAATTATTACTTTATAATAGATGATTTGGCGGGCAATCGTTAAATTCGATTGCCTAGTATTGCTTAGTAGTCAGAGAAACTAACCACTATCGTAACAAGCCAGTTATTATTGAAACCAACTATTGTTCCACTACTCTAGTTCTATTATCAAAATATCTAAGACCGTAATCTGTCCGTCTGTCACATAATAATATATATTTAAATCATAAAGTACTTTCACTGTTTGCAAAAAACAACTTTCAAATCAAAAGGCAATTACTGTTGTAATAAATTGTCTCGACTTTTTATCTTTATTATTCGGACATGATTTTAACACTTCATTCGATGGTATCGTTTACCGATACAATATCGGTGTCGGAGTGAAATCGATTAAATAAGTATACGATTTTTATTCGATATAAGATATGAGATAATTGTTGGTTAGTGTTTTTTTATTATTGTTTAATAGAGCTAACTCTATTATTAGTAGTGCATTTATTTTTAGAAAAGAAAGGATGTTTAAAATGGTAATAATCTCCATAAAAATACGTTATGCTGTTAGGAGATTACAGTCTCACTCTCTCTTTAATTTTCAGCTTACGTAGGTACATTAGTATTAAAACTCTGCGACCGTTACAAGTTGTTCGAAATGTCGGAATAAAACAAGGTATTTATGCCTTAAATATCTCTGTTATCGCAATTAAGAACTGCTGAATGAACTTGTATAATGTAGGTATACAAATCGCGAAAGTTTAAAAATGTTTATTTTAAAAAGTAGACATGTTTCACGCCCGATTCTTCTCATAAAGGCTCTTTATCCTAAATAGTACTTTTCCTCTCTTCAATAGGTAGTCAATTATGTCCAATATGATGATAATGTATAATTTTTAAGCCCATGTCGTGAATGATTGCCCGCTCCACCACTTCCCTGGCGGTATGTCCAAGTTACACCAGCTCTCTGCAGCGGCCAAAGACTGGCTAATAAACCTAAAAAAATAGACGTATAGGATCCAGCGCAAAGAATGCCATACGAAATGATGATAATGTATAATTTTTAAGACTTCAAACAGACTTTGGTAATGTCTTTCCAATTGACACTCCATAGGCATACTTATTATTACGAACATAGACCTGCTAACGTTTATTATGGTATGTAAACGTTTACACATCCAGGATTTCCAGGAATTTGTTTTGAGGTTTGGTGCCTGCTAACTGGTGAAGGAAGTTGTTTTTTAATGGATGGAATGGATGGATATACATACGTATATGTTTTATGGAATAAAGGATGGAATGGATGAATGGATAGACCTTGAAATTGTAACATCTCATCTACACACGTTTTGATGCAAATAAATGATTTATGATTTATTTTTTGTCAAGGTCCAAAGCACCTGAAACCTACGAACATGTATGGAAAGAGTAATGAATGTAGGAGAAGCGTGTGAGGTTTGTAAGGATAGAAGGAAGTGGCGTTCTGTTGTGGCCTACCTCGACGGGCAAAAGGCGTCTGCCTACTCCGACGGGATAAAGGCGTGAGTGTATATTAGGTATGTTAATGTTTTTATATAACTGCCTCGTTGGTCTCGCGGTATAAATGTTCGCGTAGGATTGGGAGGTCTCGGGGTCGATAACCGGGTCAGGCAAAGTGTTATTAGGTTTTTCCGTTAGGAAATTCTCAGTAGCAGCACGGAGTCTGGTAATATGCCCGGTACGGCAATAGGCTCTCCCCCTATTACGTGGGACCTAAGAATTCACGGCGAAATGCCGGTGTAATATTACACCTCTGCCTACCCCTTCATACACGGGGAAAAATTTTAATAGACTCACGCCTGTATGAGTCTATTAATTTTTTTTTTATTATATATTTTATCCATAGAAACCAAGAAGTCGTTAGAGTTTGGAAAAAACGTATGCTTTGGGTTCCTCCACCCCTGGATCTGTCTCTGCAATTTAGTAATATCTGCTTATCTCTAAAACACTTCACCGTAATGATAAGTTTATATTGTTTAATAAAATCGATTGTTCTCACCCAGTATTAAGTTAATCAATGGTTATGTTTACAACGTTAGCACACAATGGGCGAACGTGCGAATTTTGCTTGTTTTTACTTAATTATGTCCTTCGGCAGCATTGTACGCGATGGCCACTTTATAAAATTAATTATTTTTGTACGTTTCGGTACAAAAACATGGCAATTGTTGTGTCAATAATTGAGTGATAGACGTTGAAAGGGAGGATGATGGATTGTATTACGTCACTATATTACCGTACACGTATTCCATTGCATTTTTTTAAAGTTATGAGTAAAAATATGGCGAATTCGATCCCCAGTTACTCCGGGCACACACCTCTGATTTTTCGAAATTATGTGTGTATTAAAATACTAATTATCGCTCGGTTAACAATGTGCCCAGTAGATGCCAGATGGCAATAAGCTCGCCCCCTATTACATTGGGTCCGAAACATAACTGGCGAAGTGTGGGTGTGTAATACACCTCTGCTGATACTAACATGTAAAGAAGGAAGATATACAGTATAAAACGCGGCATGTTACTTCATCCACCCTTTTCATAAATCCTCACCGATTGAATTGAATACTATTTGAAATTATGACTATCAACTATTTAGGCTTCTAAGGACATGTGCTAAATTTCGTATTACTCGAAAACTAAAAGTTATATCGAAATAGTTATTTTTTATTTAAAACAGATTGTGAGTTTTATTAGGAGTATTTCTTTTATTTATTTTAAACAAATGTTGATGTTAAAAATATTAGACTTCCACTTGCAGTAGTATTTGAAGTCGATGTAATTTTCCAGGTATTTTTTATGCTATGGTAACATAGATGTAATCTGTTGGTGGTTCGCATTGCTTTGCATGAAAATACAGTTTTATATAATAATACAAACTTACCCTTCTTACTGATGTAAACATTTTCGCTATTTGTACCTGTAAATAAAAATATGTTGTTAGAGAACTAGTTTCACATCTTTTAGATAAAATATAAAAATAATTTCAAAGAATTCAAAAAATAAACTCGTTATAAAATATCATCACCATCATTATTAGCCTTTAACATTCCACTGCTGGACTAGGCCTCTCCTTTGTAAGGAGGAATTGGCCACTATTGGTTTGGAGGAATTGGCCTAGTTACTATACCACGCTGGCCAAACGGGTTGGTATAGGGTTTGTATCAAGTTTTCCTTCTCCTACAGTGCTGTTCTCTGCATAATATGCTGCCTCTGTCGGCTCTTGTGACACCCATGGGATGATATGGGGTGGTGACATTCCGTATTCTTAATCCGTCACTGGTATAAAATATATGTTTTGTTAATTCAAAAGGCAACGAAAAAACGTCCGCTTTAGGAAAAGCTCTAGGCGTTAGATAACATTTAAGTAACAAACATAAATAATAACACGCAGACTCAAAACAATATGTAATTTATTTATTTATAGACTCACGCCTGTATCACCGAAGGGGTAGGCAGAGGCGTAATATTACACCCACATTTCGCCATGAATTTTAGGTTCCACGTCATAGGGGGCGAGCCTATTGCCGTACCGGGCACATTACCAGACTCCGTGCTGCTACTGAGAATTTCCTAACGGAAAAACTCAATAACACTTTGCCCGACCCGGGAATCGAACCCGAGACCGCCCAATCCAAACAATTTGTGGATCACACAAAGTGTTCTCTCATCGTGTTGTTGATTAAATAATACATCATTTAGACTGCATAACAATAAAATAAGTTGCAACATTTACGAATCATTACGTTAGCAAAATGCATTTCCTATCAACTATGATGTATCATATATGATTTCAATCGGTTACAATAAAATATCCAATTTTATATGTAAATTATTTTTATTATGATTTAACGATCTGTTACTTAGCTAAAGTGTAGTTAGTTATCAAATACAATTTATAGAATGAGATCGCCAATCAGACAAAATATTTCTTTAAAACTGAAATATTATTTATTACCATCCATCGCCCTCAATAGCATATCATAATTATGTCAAATTGCTGGGTACAAAGATTTATTCAGCCGAATATGTTTTAGGAAAAGTTGTCATTATTTTGCAAAAACATTATCTATCTTATTTTTTCAAAAGTCTAGTGATCCGAGCTAACCTTGATAGAGCATTCAAAATCAATGTGATTATTTGTGCGATTGCCTGTCAATCACATTTTTTGTGCCCCTGACCAATGCATTTTTATTTTTAAACAATTATATTTTATTTGCTTTTATTTTCTAATAAATTCGTTCTACTTATACCTATTTCTACAAGCGATGTTTTTACTATAATCACTTAAAAGTCTGAAAAATAGTTTGTACCTAAATATTGCTAGAAGAAGGCACTAAGTATTTTTATCATAATCGTGGCACGTCTCGAAAAAAATACGTGGGTTTATATGTACGTTTATCCATTATCTAGTACCCATAGTACAAGCTCTGCTTAGTTTGGGACTAGATGGTGATGTGTGTATGTGGTAGCATATTATTATTATGCAAAGACTAGAGGACGCCAGCAGCTACGCCTGCATTTTTTTAAAATTTATCCGTTTTGGCCGATCCCGTGGGAATTTCGGTAAATCCCTTCTTACCCTGCACCCCTACGGTCCCCAAGGAACATACATGCCAAATTTCAGCTTCCTGCGCCCAATAGTTTCGGCTGTAGCGTGTCTGTCAGTCAGTCAGTAACGCAAGGAATTTAAATATATTAAGATTTGCCTGGATGAGAATCGGAAACACAACTTCTACGGAAAGCCTGAAACAGTTGATTGAATCAGGCGTTACTTGGCGTAACTCCATCGTAACCTAATGGAAGGAAAGAGGAACCGATCACGCACCCTCGGATTGACCACTCAACTATTGCAATAGAAAAAGGTTGACAATACCGAACTCCTCTAACAGCATAAGGGATATAGAAATGGTATGGCTTCCAGGTAGATACCTGACTTGCAGTGTCCCACTGTGTGCATACAGGATAAGCCTGAAACAGCTTTCAAACTATAACATAATTATATTACACTAGAGGACGCCAGCAGCTACGCCTGCATTTTTTTTTAATTTACCCGTTTTGGCCGATCCCGTGGGAATTTCGCGAAATCCCTTCTTAGTGCACCCCTACGGTCCCCAAGGAACATACATGCCAAATTTCAGTTTCCTGCGCCCAATAGTTTCGGCTGTAGCTTGTCTGTCAGTCAGTCAGTAACGCAAGGATTTTATATATACAGATATTAAGATTTTGAACAATCGCAATAGTGGGTCACCGCGTTATTACAATCGGCATCTTTAGCCGTCGCCGTCGTTCACACAGCAATCGTAATTGCTTTGCAATTGTGCACTTGCCATTGTGAAGCAACTTGCGCTTTTGAATTTTACACCGATGTTACAGAATCTGACGTTACAGAGATTCACGACGTTAAAATAGACATTATTAGAACTGTACACGGAGATAAAGATGCATCTTACTGTGCTGAGAGAATCTATATTTCTCATAGAAATATTAACTGTCAGAAAAAAATGCAAACTACACTAATCTACACTAATATTATAAAGAGGAAAAAATTGTATTTTTGTTTGTAATGGATAAACTCAAAAACGACTGGACCGATTTTAAAAAAATCTTTCACCATTAGAAAGCTACATTATCTGCGAGTAACATAGGCTATATTTTATCTTAGGAAAATAGGGGTCCTTAAGATATTTGGGTTTTTCGGGTTCGCGAAGTAGTTCCCTCAGGACGCGGGTGAAACCGCGGGAAACGGCTAGTCTATAATATAAAAATGAATCCCTGAATGTGTTGTTAAGCGCAAATCTCGAGAGCAGCTGAACCGATTTCGCTAATTCTTTTTTTATAATATTCCTTGAAGATACAAGGCTGGTTCTTATGAGGAGAAATAAAAATCGATTGTTAGGCGGTATGAAGTTCGCTGGGTCAGCTAGTATGAGTAATATAAATAAAAAAGCTAAAGAGTTGGTTTGTTTGGTTAAACTCACTAATCTCGGGAACTACCGGGCCGATTTAAATAATTACTATTGTGTTGGTAAGCCCATTTATCGAAGAACGCAGTAGGCTGTATAACATAATACTATGTTTACCGGTACGGAGCAAACACCCTTACTAAATACGGCTGTAACCGAGTTCGCAGCTAGTATATAAAATATTCCATTTTCCCACCAAGATATACAGACAAGAAAGTCTAGAAATCTATTTAAATTGAAACATAATGACCCGTGGTCCAGTGGATAGCGTATGCGACTGCTGAACAGAAGTCCCAGGTTCGATTCCTGGGTCGGGCAAAAGTGTTACCTACTGGGTTTTTCCGTATACTCAGTAGCAGCCCGGAGTCTGGTGATGTGCTCGGTAACGCCAATAGGCTCGCCCCCTATTACGTGGGACCTAAAAATTCATGGCAAGATGTGGGTGTAATATTTACACCTCTGCCTACCCCTTCGGGGATACAGGTGTGAGAAATAAATTGCACATCATTAACGATCCCTTTGATAGTGGTAGAAAAGTGAGTGATGGAAAAATTGCTCCTATCTTGTCGAGTGGACACCATCCTATTGTAACAAGATCAGTCGCTATTCTTAGAGAACATTTAGGGCTAGAATTATCTTTTTGTATGTTTAGTTGGCCCGTGTGGTGACGGATTAGGAATAGGGATTGTCACCACCCCATATCATCCCCATCATATTATGCAGAGAACAGCACTGTCAGAGAAGGAAAACTTGATACAAACCCTATACCAACCCGTTAGGCCAGCGTGGTATAGTAGGCCAATTCCTCCTTTCAAAGGAGAGGCCTAGTCCAGAAGTGGACTGTTAAAGGCTGATGATGATGATGTTTAGTTGTTTGATTTGTATCTATCTACTATATATTCCCGTGCGAAGCCGCGGTAAATAACAACTTGTAAAACACAAGGATATACCAAAAGAATAGCTTGTTTTACATCGTTAGTATAAAAGTTTAACACAACCTTGACCAATGATAAACGACTGTACAAAATGCTAAAACATTTAAAGTTATGAAATAAAAGCAATTGTTCCATGATGTACGGCTATTCTGTACAAAAACTTACGTTTATGTAATGCAGCAGTTTAGGCATACGGCTGGTGAAGACTAGTTTATAAATCTTTTAAATGTATTGATGAAATGCAGTTGTATATAATACGTGTTTTTTCCAAATTTTAATTTTTAATTGCATGGCGAAGGTTTCGCGGAAAGTAAGGGTTTTGTCACAATATTTGCGGGGTTCCTCGGAATCTGGCTTTCAGACAGGCACATTGGTTTGATTAATTTTATAATACTGCATTTTTAACACTAAGTTTGCATGCCGCAAGGTAAAATACTGTGATACAATAATTAGTAAACACTGACATCACTTTGCACCTTTGTTTGAGGAAAATAAATAATTTGAAGTATCGAGAAAGGTATGGTAAGATGGTTTGCGCACGTGGAGAGGACGGATGGCGAAAGATTGATCAAGCAGATATGCAAGACACGTGTGAATGAGACAGCAGGAAGGGGAAGACCTAGGCGGACGTTCTCTGTCCAGATCGGAGACATCCTAAAACCAGGACAGGTTATAAGTACCCTGAACAGAAGAGCGTGCATGAGGAATCTGATGGGAGTGAATGAAGCAAGAGAGATATGTCAGGATCGCATACACTCACGCCTGTTTCCCGGAGGGGTAGGCAGAGACTACGGAACGCCATTTGCAACGATCCTGAAGTCCTGACATATCTCTCTGACAGTTATACATACATACATACATACATACATACATATCGTCACGCCTTTTATCCCCGAAGGGGTAGGCAGAGGTTTATTTCTACACCCACTTTTCGCCAGATATACTTTAGTCCCACGTAATAAGGGGTGAGCCTATTGCCGTACCGGGCACATTACCAGACTTCGTGCTGCTACTGAGAATTCCGTGACAGATAAACCCAATAACACTGGCCGACCCAGGAATCGAACCCGGGACCGATCCCACGCGCACATTTATGCCGCGAGACCAACGAGGCAGTCGTATAGGGTTTGATGTCGAGTTTTCCGTCTCTACGCAAAGATGGTATTTGCATCGTGTTATCCCTGAGTCGCCTCTTACGACACCCACGGGAAGATAGGGGGTGGTGACACTTGTATTCTATGCCGTCAACCACACACTGACAGTTATGTCCAAAGTAATATTAAAATGCGAAGGTAGGTTTGTTTGTCCTTCTTTAACGTCGCAACTAAGCGTTATTATACTATGATTTTTGTGTGAAGAGATCGTTAGGTGGCTGTAAGCAATAAGACAGCAAAATAAGGCAGCAATAGTCTAGTGGAGATACCAACGGACTGCCATGCACAGGCTATCGGGTTCAAATCCACGGCGCGCACCATTGACTTTTCGGCGTTATGTGCGCATAGAATTGTTAATTATCGCTTGTCTCGTGCGTCGGAGAGCACGTTAGGCCGTCGGTCCCGGCTGTCATGAAGATCTTTGACTGTCGTTATAGGGCATCAGTACCTCTAAAATAAACTGACACTAGTCTAAACCATGGAATATCGCTATCCCTTCGGGTTGCGGAGGTCAGACAGGCAGTCGCTCCGTGGAAAAGGTAATATTCCGCCAAATCCTGTTAGACTAGAAAGCGGACTCCGGGTTGAGACTGGGATAACGCTAGGAAGATGATGATAGTTAAGAGGCTGTAGAGTGACATGTATAAACTAGGTTGCCACAACCAACGGCCACACAGGCGGACCCACAGGCAACGTCTCATCATCATATCAGTCGAAAGACGTCCACTGCTGGACATAGGCCTCCCCCAAGGCTCCCACATGTACCGATCCTGAGCCACCCGCATCCATCCGCTACCCGCAACCCCAACAAGATCGTTAGTCCACCTTGCGGGAGGCCTACCCCTGCTACCACGTCACGGTCCTTTTCTCACTTTGAGAAGGTTAAGTCATAGTCCACCACGCTGGCCAAGTGCGGGTAGGCAGATTTCACATCATCATCATCTCCCTAGGGTTATCCCGGTTGCATCCAAGACTTTCACGCCTTGGAGCCCAGGGTCCGCTTACTGGTCTAACCAGATATGACAGAATATCAACTTTTCCACAGAGCGACAGCCGTCTGACCTCCGCAACCCAAAGGGATAGCGATATTCCATGGTTTAGACCAGTATCAGTTTAATTGAGGGTACTAACTCCCCGTAACGACTGTCAAAGATCTTCATGACAGCCGGGAACGATGGTTTAACGTGCTCTCCGAGGCACGGGGCAAGCGATAATTAACAATTTAATACACACTTAACTTCGAAAAGTCATTGGGCGTGCCGCGGTTTCGAACCCGATACCCTCTGCATGGCAGTCCGTTGGTATCTCCACTAGGCTATCGCTGCCTCTTTCACATGTTCGATAACATAATGGAGAACTTTCAGACATGCAGGTTTCCTCACAATGTTTTCCTTCACCGTTTAGCAAGCGATAATTAACAATTTATTACATTAATTACCAAATGCAATAAGCTTCTATTCTCTGTTAAGTTTATGAGCTGGCACATGTCTGGTTATCAAATAAGACAATAGTTATTACATTCTAGCGTATTGGTAAAGGAAATAACGGTGCGGATACACCTGAGTATTCACTTGTAACAGAGCAGCGAGCATTCGCCGTTTTTTGTTTTGTCGAACTGAGCAACGACCGGAGCCGAACATTGCTAAGGACATTTTCAAGATCTTTGAAGCGACCGCTCTAACAAAGAGCTCAGATATTTACATAGAGGCGCATTTTCTTATGGGCGCTCTGAAGACAAACTTTCTGTGACCCAAATCAATGAATACAGATTTACATATAGAAGCGAATTTCTTTAGGATTTCGTGTGCCGATTCCAAGTGACGAGTTGGCGACTGTCGTCAGTGTAGTACGTAGTTGGCGCCGTTGGCGGCGCTGGCGTCGTTCTCCATCTCGCTTGCTCTCGTAGTTTTAAGTAGCGGCAATATGGGTCACAGAAAGTATGTCTACAGAGCGCAAAGTGCGCGCGTAAGAAGTGCGCCTCTATGTAAATATCTATGCTCTATGCCCAAATTGCTGCTTGGCGGCGTGGCAGTCGTGCTGTGACAGCTGTCTCTTCGAGAGCAAGAGAGACGAACGTTCCTCCTGTGTATCTTAACTACGAGAGCAAGAGAGACGGAGAACGACGCCAGCGCCGCCAACTACGAACTAGACTGGCGACAGTCTCCACTTGGAATCGGCACATGAAATCCATAAGAACTGCGCTTCTATGTAAATCTGTATTCATTGGCTCTAATCAGAAAAAACGTCAAAATACATTTACTGTCAATTCACTAGAACGATCGCTAGAACGTTCTTAAGACTGTTGACTAAAACACATACATACATACCTACATAGACTTAAGTCGTTTCCCCGGAGGGGTAGGTAGAGACTACGGAACGCCATTTGCAACGATGTTGACATATATCTCTTGCTTCATTCACTCCCATCAGATTCATCACGCATGCTCTTCTGTTTAGGGTACTTCTGAGGCTCTAGACAGACGGACCGCATTTCAACTGCAATCCAACTGCAATTGCAGTTCGGATGCAGTTTGAATGCAGTTGACACGACTGCAATAGAACTGCAAACCAACCGTGCAGTTCGATTGCACGCCGACTGCAATTGAACTACAATCGGACTGCACGTTTGGTTTGCAGTTCGATTGCAGTCATTGCATCCGAACTGCAATTGCAGTTGGATTGCAGTTGAAATGCGGTCCGTCTGTCTAGAGCCTAACCTGTCCTGTTTTAGGTTGTCTTCAATCTGGTCAGAGAAAGTCCGCCTAGGGCCCAGGTCCGCTACAACATCGTGTTGTTTTTCTGTTTCGTAACATTCGCAGGAATGCTCGTCACAGGTGATCAAATGTATCAACGCCATTAAATGGTACACAAAGTTGAATGGCTGCCATCAAATGCCACGGTGAGAGATAAATTTTAATGACATATCGTTTTACTGATGGCCAGGCTTGAATGTTTCTGTTCATAACCAAGGCTTGGGTGTTTTAGATAGATTACTTTAGCTTTGAAATAGACTCACGCCTGTATCCAAGAAGGGGTAGGCAGAGGTGTAATATTACACTCACATTTCGCCATGAATTTTTAGGTCCCACGTAATAGGAGGCGAGCCTATTGCCGTACCGGGCACATTACCAGACGCCGTGCCGCTACTGAGAATTTCCTAACGGAAAAACCTAATGACACTTTGCACGACCCGGGCATCGAACCCAAGACCAACGAAAAAAAGCTAAAGTATTTTTTTATATTATTATAAAAAAATATATAAAAAAGTACTTTAGCTTTGCTTTGAAATATAATAACTTATTTTACTTTTTATAAAATACGGCTTCAAAAGCTCCTCAAAATATCTTATCTAATACTAATATAGAAAGCTGAAGAGTTTGTTTGCTTGAACGAGCATATCTCAGTAACTACTGGTCCATTTTGAATAATTCTTTCAGTGTTAGATAGTCCATTTATCGAGGAAGACTATAGGCTGTATAACATTACGCTTAGAGCCGCGGGAGCGGAGCAGTAGCTTTAAATAACGCGGGTTCATCTAGTTTAAACAAATAGTTAAATTATTAAGGATAAACAGCTAGTCAGATTTTGAACACATTTAAGTGGGATCACAGGAGAATCACGAGCATTCAAATAAAAAATCATCAAGATCACCTGGTTAAAAGTTCAGTGGTGACATAATTATTAAAAAAAACCGATCAAGTGCATGTCGAGTCACGCACAACGTAGGGTTCCTAACCAGTGACCTAAGAAAAGCATTTGTAGCGCTCATAGCAAGACTTAGCTTGCCGTTCGTAACAGATCGCCAAAGTTAAGCAACGCTTGCACAGGTCACCACTTGGATGGGTGACCGTGTGTGGCATTTACACCTGAGCGCTACCGTGCTTCGGAGGGCACGTAAAGCTGTCGATCCCGGTTCTTGTCCAAGGATAAGGATCGTTAGACCATGTCTGAGGCCTTCGGGTGGTCTGAAAACTCCGACACCAGCGTTGGCAGCAAAAAAAAAAGAAAAGAAAAGTATAGAGTATCATCATCATCAGCCCCGTATATATTCTGTCCCACTGCTGGGCACGGGCCCCTTCTGACCATGACGGGGTAAGGCCATGGTCCACCACGCTGGCCAAGCGCAGGTTAGCAGACTTCACATGTCTTTCGAGAACATTATGGAGAACTCTCCCCGAGGTTTTCTCACAATCTTTTCTTTCGCCGTTTAGCAAGCGATAAATAATAATTAAATACGCACTTAACTTAAAAAAGTCATTGGTGCGCGTATAGATTATAGTTACATAATAAAATAAAAGATATGAAATAAATTAACTTGTAAACGGTTTCAAAACGATTGCAGCTTTTTAATGTTTATTTTTTTTATAGACTCACGCCTGTATCCCCGAAGGCGTAGGCAGAGGTGTGGAATATTACACCCACATTTCGCCATGAATTTTTAGCTCCCATGTAATAGGGGGCGAGCCTATTGCCTTTTTATGTTTAAATACAGCATTAGTGTTAAGCTTATAAATGATCGAAATGAGTCAAGTGACCCATTCAAAATAGTTTAGTATTTTTCAATCTGTTCATCTAACAAAACGACTTGTAAGTAATTAAATTTTTGAATTGTTTGATTAATGTGTGCTGTGAATATCAATTTTCGTATCAATTAACACGTGGTAAACATTAAATCTCGTATTTTAATTGATTTCTCATCCGAGGCTAAGTGGAATTGTGTCATGTGTTCGCACTTGATAATTGAATGATTAGGTAAAGTGTGTTTAATTGTTGCGCTGTTTACCAATAATAATTATACTTG
Organism: Euclidia mi; assembly: GCA_944739405.2. NCBI lineage: Eukaryota > Metazoa > Arthropoda > Insecta > Lepidoptera > Erebidae > Euclidia > Euclidia mi. The sequence goes on along the minus strand of OX123205.2, from coordinate 37,512,143 downwards.
ATATAAACGTTGCCATATCAAATTAGGCTTGAGCCAGCTTTAAAAAAAATGTCATATTTATTTTTTATTTATAGATGTATCCCCGAAGGGGTAGGCAGAGGTGTAATATTACACCCACATTTCGCCATAATTTTGAGGTCCGACGTAATAAATAGGGCGCGAGCCTATTGCCGTACCGGGCACATTACCAAAAAAAAACCCTATAACACTTTGCCCGACAAATTTATGCCGCGAGACCAACGAGGCAGTCAGTAAAAGAATGTCATAGTGTAATCCATAATTATGGATATTCAATGATTTAATCTGAAAATTTATTAAAAAGAATTCTGACAGTGGTAGTCTATTTGTATCGGATTTAAACCTTTGACATTCATGGCTTTTCAAAGGTAGTGTATTTTAAATTGTTAATTATTAATTGGCCCGTGCCTCGCAGAGTACATTAGGCCGTTGTAAGATTTTTACAGTCGATATGGGTAGTCGATTCTTGTTTTAATAGTAATAGGCGGTAAACGAGCAGGCGGATCGCCTGATGGTAAGCAATCACCGCCGCCCATGGACACAAGCAACACCATAGGAGTCACAAGTGCGTTGCCGCTCCTTAGGGATGGGAAAATGGATAGGATAAGGAGTGGGATGAGGGAGAAGGAATAGGGGATAGGGCCTCCGGCACTCTCACTCACCGAACGAAACGCAACAGTTAAGGTACTGTTACTTTACGTCGATTTTCTGTGAGAGGGTAGTACTTCCCCGCTCGGCCCATTCATGCTGAAATCAGCCTGTACAACTTCGATATGATGACACGGGTTTTAGCCATGGAATATCTCTAGCCCTTTGTATAGCAGAGGTTAAACAGTCGTAGTTTTTTGGAGGATTAGAGTTACTGTAAACTTATTAATCCAATTTCCTCCTTAGCAATGCGACAAAGATAAAGAGGTTAAATGCTTAGAAGAACATTTTTCAACTTTACTTCGGTATGCTTTATTTAATTTGGTTTCTTAGTAAGTGCTTTTCTGTTTTATAAATTCTCGGAAATTCATATGATAATTTTTAGTGCTTTACCTAGGTGTTTTATCATTAGGATTATCCCATGGAATGCAAATACCGTTCTGTTAGGTTTACTAGTAATTCTAGTAAAATTACCTACATATCAGGCGGTTGATATGTCAAAGTCGTGCACGGCGGAGGCATGGAGGCCGCGTCCCACTAAACAAACTTTAATGTAATGCTTCAAGTTAGCGTTGAAATTATATTGGATGGTAATGCGGTTTAATTTGCCGCTGAAACGATATACTTGCAGTGTAGTAGCAAGAAAATCATGGGACTATTTACATGTGGTCATCTTATCTGTAACTAGTCAGAGCCTTGTAGCTGAATAGCCGATAAACTTAATTAAATATTCTTATACCTGCACATTCATATTATGAGTAAATTACACATAGACACAGAACGAATTATTGTTCTCATTCATCATATTATAATTTCAGCCCAGAGACGTCCACGGCTGGACAAAGGCCTCCTCCAAGGCTCTTCACACAAAATGATCTAAATAAGCCGCCCGCGTCGAACCGCTTTCCGCAATCATATTCTGACGGTCTAGTACGAGTTTGCACTCAATCGTCACGGTGGACGATAGCCTAGTCAACGGGAACAATTTCCATACATTTTCTAAAAGCGCCCCCTAATGGAGAGTAGCGATCGATAGAGACAGCTAGGGGGCGCATTTAGAAAATGTATGGAAATTGTTCCCGTCGACTAGTCTATCGTCACCGCGACAATCGTGTGTAAATTCGTACTAGACCCTCTGATCGTCGGTCCAAAATGCGGGAGACCTAGGCCTATCGCGACGTCCAGTACGTGGTCGCCACACATTGTGCTCATTAATCAAATTGCCAGCTCAGCAAAAAGAGTCGCTTACGAGGGTCAAACTGAAAGTTCTTAGAAAATCTAAAACTGATTACATTAGCCAGTTATTAGTTTTATTATATCTTTTCAAAATATTGTCCATTGACGTCAATACACCGCTGCATGCGATGGAACCACTGGGAAAAGCACTTTGCCCACTCGTCCTTAGGGGTCTCTTCAATGGCATCGCGATACGCAGCCACCGCTTCTTCAGCATTCATAAACCGCTTTCCTTTAAGTTTTTCTTTAATTTTTGGAAATAAATAAAAATCACAAGGCGCGAGGTCGAGGCTATACGGCGGGTGACCCAGTAATTCAACGTTTGATGTCGCCAAATAGTCGATCGTTCGCTTGGCGGTGTGCGACGAGGCGTTGTCGTGGTGAAGGAGGATCCTACTGCGAGGTCGTTTCTCTCGAACTTTTTCCAAGACAAGTGGCAAACAATTGGTAGTGTACCATTCTGCAGAAACTGTTTTTTGATCCTCTAACACAATTGTTGCGAAATGACCTATCCTTCCAAAGAACGAGGCCACCATTTTTTTTCCCGCACTTCGATCTCTCTTCACTTTAGTTGGCAACTCCTCGAAAGGAAACACCCACTGAGCAGATTGTCTTTTGGTTTCAGGATCATAACAGTAAATCCAGCTTTCGTCACCTGTTAGTATGTCGAACACAGCATTTGATTCACCTCCGTTAAATCTTTCAATCATTTTACGGCACCAATCCACACGATGGAGTTTTTGAGCCTTAGTCAAATTATGAGGTATCCACCGGGCGCAAAGCTTCCTGACCGCTAAATGTTCGTGGAGGATTTTGTGCACTTGACTCATACCGATGCCTAAGCTTGTCCGAATCTGCTGATAGGTCACTCTTTTGTCAGTCTCTATCATACGCCGCACAACACAGATGTTATTTTCAGTCGTCGCCGTAGAAGGCCGTCCCTCACGTACATCATCAGTGAGATTAGTGCGACCACGTTTAAACTCATTAAACCAGTTGTAAACAGTCGCACGAGATGGGGCTTCATCGTGAAAGGCCAATCGTAGTCTATCATAACTTTCTTGTTGACTTAAATGACATCGAAAGTCATAAAAAATCATTGCACGAAAATTTTCTCGTGTTAAATTCATGTTGACGTGACACAGACAATTTTCAATTTGCCGCCAAATCGTAAAACAAATGACAAATGAATGAAATATATACTCAGTAATATTGGCAAAGAGTTCTATTTTCAAATTTTAGAATATTTTTTTTATTATATTGTTTATAAGTGGCCAGTTCTAAGAACTTTCAGTTTGACCCTCGTATAACTAGACCAGCAAGCTGTATTTACTTAAATAATTAATCAGTACCTAGCTTTCGCAACTTTTCAAAAAGATCGTATATCCGTTATTCTGAACCTCGAGTTTTGAACTAGGTCCGCTTCATTCATCGTCATCAGCCTTTAAAAGTCCACTGCTGGACTAGGCCTCTTTGAAAAGAGGAATTGGCCTACTATACTACGCTGGCCAAACGGGTTGGTATAGGGTTTTTATCAAGTTTTCCTTCTCTTACAGTGCTGTTCTCTGCATAATATGCTCCCTCTGTCGGCTCTTACGACACCCATGGGATGTCATGGGGTGGTGACTTACCGTATTCTTAATCCGTCACCACACGGACAGGGCTAAGGTCCGCTTAGGTTTACGGAAAGGGTTTGTAAATCTGTTAATTTTGAAGTACTTACTATGAAAACGCGTGCAACTATAAGATACAAACAAGGAGATTTGTTCTCTCAGACAATCGTATCGTGATTCGCGTGTGACTGTTCGTAGAGCCGAAGGTAAAGCAACTAGGAAACGAAACGTAGTGGCCGCTGCATTCATTATGAGACGAGTACGGATTGAGACGACCTTTCTGTTAGCTGACCTGGCTGCCTCGTTGGTCTCGCGGCATAAATGTGCGCGTGGGATTGGGAGGTCTCGGGTTCGATCCCCGGGTCGGCCAAAGTGGTATTGAGTTTTTCAAAAGCGTCAGATGATTTCCTGCATTGTACTTGCATACTAAACCCTTTTTTATGTCTGGACTTTAAAAGATAAAGAAAAGGTTAAAGAAATTGAAGTGACAAAAAAGAAACAATGACTCTGAGTTTGTTTCGGCCTTTCTTCTCAAGAAGTCATTTAGCTAGGAAAAGCCGGCATCATCTAGAATAGTGTTTTGACATGTATAAGTGTTGTAAACAACCAAAATGCAGAAATAAATATGTCTTTATGTCCGTTAGGAAATTCTCAGTAGCAACACGGAATCTGGTAATGTGCCCGGTACGGATAGACTCGCCCTCTATTACGTGAGACTAAAATAAATCTTGCGGAAAGTGGGTGTAGCAATATACCTCTGCCTACCTCTTCGGGGATATAGGAGTGAGACTATGTATGTATTCTGTTTGCTGAGAATTAGGACGTGAAATTGCGGTGTTATTCTTTGTAACGTAACTTCACACCTTTACTTTATTCCATAGTTAAGACTAATGTCAGTTTATTTGGAGGCACTGACGAACTCTAACGACTGTCAAAGATCTTCATGACAACCGGGACCGACGGCTTAACGTGCTCTCTGAGGCACGGGGCAAGCAATAATTAACACATCACTCCCAAAAGTCATTGGTGCGCGCCGAGGATTCGAACCCGATACCCTCTGCACGGCAGTCTGTTGATATCTCCACTAGGCTATCGCTGCCACATAAAATACCAACTTAAGTACCACTTAAACGATTTTAAATACTTTTGTATACAAGTTTATTTAGAAAACCTCAATCCCGATTGTTGCAAGTCGGCCGAAATCTCGAAAATACGGAGGTATTTATGGCTTTAATAACCTAGTTATTGCCTATTAAGACTAATGGAACTTGTATAATAATTAGGATCACTTAGATGGTTTCGCCTTAATAGGAGTGTTTCCAAGTAGTCAAATCAAGCACTTTTATTGAAATGTCAAAAAAGATCAAAACTTGACCTAAAGGTCCAGTTACCAGGTCATAAAATTCCAAAAACAAAAAAACAAAAACGATCATTGCCAAAGGTTTTGTATGAAATATGTCGTAGTGACGTCATAATGTTTTGCTGTCAAGTACAATACTTATTATCAATAAATTGACGATAAAAAATGTTAAATAAAGTTTTAACATTAATTGATGTCTGAAAATATTATTATTTTGACATGTTTCACTAAATATAAATACTTGTATACTTTATTTTACTTGCAGGAAACTTCCCTATTGCTTCCACGCACTACCCTTAGTTTTATTTTGGCTACAAGGAAATAAGAAAATAAAGAGTGCTGTATTTTCGTAGCAAAATTCTGAATATTGTTCCCCTATAACCTAGAAATTTAATGTAGTTAAAGAGCAGTAGCAATTCAATTCAATGATTAGAGACCTCACATTGGGTGGGCGCGTTCCTCGAGCAGGCATTGGGCGTGTGCTCGGCGTTCAATCTGAGGGTCTAGTATGAGTCTACTCTCGATTGTCACGATAGACTAGTCGACAGGAACAATGTGCATTAATTTGCTAAAAGTGTTCCTAGGGGATGGTAGCGATCGGCAGAGACCACTAGTCGACAAAAACAATATTTTCACCACAGCAGCTCAAACATGCCGCTTTTGCTGCGAGACAACAGTGATCAAAACGCGATTTTGATTCAAGCGTGAGGCAAAGTAGCTTTTTAATTTTTCAATCTTCAGTGCCACGAATTGACATTGTTCAGCCATAAATTCCAACATTCGAATTTTACTGTGCTCTGTCTCTTTCACATGCATATAAAAAAAGCGAGTGAAAAAAACAAAACTCCTTCGAAATTCGATTTTGGAATTCGACCTAAAAGAAAACACGTTCGGAAACGCGTTATACCCTAAAATTTTAAGATATACAAATCTTTATATATAAAGAAATTATGTAGGTTTTTAAATGTTATTCTTTATATGTTTAATATATTATTTGATTTTAATAAAAATAAGTCTAATTACTTAATAGTATAAAATTGGTATTTAACCAATACATTTTTATTTGGAATTTCAACAATGATACATTTGAAAAATAAACATCAGGAACGCGGTATCAAAACGAGATTTAAAAAAATAGCGGGAATAAAGTAAACATTTTATAACGTGTTAAATTATATTAATATAAAATACTTAATCTAAATTTAAAGATGAGTGAAACTAGCGATGATGACTGTATTTTAACACCAGAAGAGTTAAAACAACAAGTGATTTATGCAGAATTTTGTTTTCAATTTATTCCTGTTAATTTCTCCTAAGTAATATGTGTTCTCACTGCTGTGGTGAAAAGTTATGTGTGCTACACGAGAGCAAAGTTTTTTGTATCTCGTGCTGTTGAGTCCCTCACCACGCTCAGGATTCTAACTTTGATTCACTCGCTACGCTCGTGAATCAATCATAGAATCCTTCGCTTGCTCGGGACTCAAAATCAGCACTCGAAACAAAAAACAACTATGCTCTCTTGTTGCACAAATAACTATTTTCTAAATGCACCCCATTTAGGAAATATTGTTTTTGTCGAATAGTCTATCGTCATCGTGACAATCGAGTGCAAATTCGGACTAGACGCTCGCTGGGCGCAAGCCGAGCGCACGCTCAAGGAACGTACAGTCGAACAACTTCCCTCTAGACCACCATAAGTGTGAGAATCGCTCAGCAAGACATCGTCGCTTCCAGTGCTACTTTACACGCACATTGACATTCGTATACAAAACCAGTTTCTAGTGTGCCTCGACTCTATGAGCGAGCCAAGGGTTTTTTTTTCAAACTGGTCCACCGCCGACTTGTTTGATTGTACATGTCCAATATAAGGGAGGCCTTAAAGTAAGTTTATCTACAGTATCATGAGATCAGCTGATTACAAGGTCCTGACCTCGACATCTAACTCGGGGAAAGCGTCATTCGATCCCTCTAACAGCACTTATCCGATAAAGTTGGACTTACTTATACATACCAATAACGTTAGATGTAACGGGTCTCAATTTCAAATTTATCTATACATCTCTGTCTGGCTAAAACTACCCAATGGATTTTTCATGGTTTTCACCAATTCTTGATCAGGTTTTAATTGTATAATTCACGCTGGCAAAGCTGCGGGGCAAGTTTGGTTCGAAAATATAATAAAGGTGAAAACGAATCTTGTATTTGTCATCGAGGTTTTGACGTGGCTTATACCAGCCGTGGTCACGGGATAACCCAAAATGTTTTAAACATTTGCTCATGTACTCGTAAAGAGATTCGTAAACCTTTGATGGACTTCACAAAGACCCAAGAGACATAAAAACGCCCGAACAAAACTTTGTGGATCGAACCCGGTCGCTTAGCCATCTGTGCAGTTAGATTCGAGACAATGTTTGCAGCATAGTCTCTTTCAAAATTACAACATGGATCCCATTAAACCATGATTAAACTTATGTCCAATATAAACCGAGTCTTCCATTATCCCGTCAGCACATTAATGCGTCTATACAATTTGTGTAGTTGCATACAAAAGGGCTTATTATTATTTGATGTGCGTGCTCGTCATTGTGAGTTATTTGTGTGGGTCCAAGTAAGCGATTGTTCAGATGTATAATGTAACTGGTAAATGTATTGTACGTGGAATGTTGTTTATTAAATTGAGTTATTTTGTTTACCTACTAACATATGTGTATTTGTGAATACAATTCTTTACGTGTGGGTATAATAGTACGTTTTGAATGTCTACAAGATAAATCATAAAAGAGATTTAAGAATCGCATAGTAAATGATGGTCTTTAAAAAAGGTACAATAACTACATAATAATATCATTATTTTTTTATTTATAGTCTCACGCCTGTATCCCCGGAGGGGTGGGCAGAGGTGTAAATATTACACCCACATTTCGCCATGAATTTTAGGTCTCACGTAATAGGGGGCGAGCCTATTGCCGTTACCGGGCACATCACCAGAATTTTAAGATATTTAACAGATTTAGCTTTGCCACAGAGCGACTGCTGTCTGACCTTCGCAATCCAAAGGGATTGCGATACTCCATGGCCCAGACTGGTGTCAGTTTATTTAAGGGTTGGTACTGACTTGTAATAACATCTGTAAAATATCTTCCTGGCAGTGCTCGCCGATCCACGGTCTAGCTATGTGCGCCGTGGATTCGAACCCGATACCCTCTCCATGGCAGTCTGTTGGTACCTCTATTAGGCTATCGCTGACTCTATACACTATGCATATAGCATACTAGAGGATGCCAATGGCTACGCCCGCACATTTTTTTAATTTGCCCGTTTTGTCCGATCCCGTGGGAATATCGGGAAATCGCTTCTTAGTGCACCCCTACGGTCCCCAAGGAACATACATGCCAAATTTCAGCTTCCTGCGCCCAATAGTTTCGGCTGTAGCGTGTCTGTCAGTCAGTCAGTAACGCATGGATTTTATATATTAAGATTATGATACAAAAACATAATGTAGAACTAGACGAGCAAGACCTATATGCAATCAAAATCTGGCGCCACAATCTCATCTAGCGTTCATCTATCAAAGACTCAAGTTGCATCAGTTTCGGATGGCCTTTGACTTTATATACCATCTTGGTATTTAATTTTATAGGGTAATACGTAAACTAATCGCTTAACGTAACTTATTCGGCTTATAGCTTTATAATGAGCTAAGAGAATAACTCGTGCAACTCCAATTTGAATGGGTATTCATGGCCGGTCGCGCAGAGTAATATATCATTTTGTTGTACTACATGAAAGGATGATATATGTTTTATTCTTGCAAAGATTACTGGTGATTTGAGGAGTAAATGAGCTAGTGATTCTCTTATGCACGACTTAAAAATTTCGTCTATTGCTGTCTTGTTCTCTTTGGTAAAATAAGAAAGAGATGGAATTAAATTATAATCAAAAACATACAAACACTGAGGAACTTGACAAATTAAGACGATTTTTTTTTATAGACTCATGTCTGATTCCCCGAAGGGGTTGGCAGAGGTGTAATATTTGTAATAAAAATCAAAGGTCCCACGTAACAGGGAGCGAGCCTGAATCAGAATATTCAGAATCCGTGCTGCTACTGAGAATTTCCTAACGGCAAAACCCAATAACAATTTGCCCGACCCGGGGATCGAACCCGAGATCTCTCCGAGAGCGTGAGATTTCACGCTCCTTCTTATCTGTCTGTATCTAGCAGGTAAGTACTTTCAGTTTAGTTTAGTTGATAGTCAGACTGAATCACTAGAAATAACAAGTGTTTTAGCTCTTAAGGGTTTTGTTTGCTTGTAAGGAATCATCACCAGATTTACCTAAGTTTGGACCATATTAGAGTGGGACCAAATTTTTGTCACTCTACGTATAAAACTACTCGGCATATTTTGATTAAATATGAGTTACTTTTATCCAGTTAAACCGATTACCTACTCTCGGACCAAACCGCGGGTAGAAGTAAAGTCATTTATAATGTGATCTTGCAAAATGGCAATCATGATTGCTAGCAGGCATAGTTACTAACATAGTTTCTTTGCTACGTTATATTACAAATTACATGAAGCAAGGAGCGCTTTTAATAATAAATACGTGTTTGCCAAAGCTTATGAGTCTTATGACATATAATCTTAATATATAAAATCCTTGCGTTACTGACTGACTGACAGACACGCTACAGCCGAAACTATTGGGCGCAAGAATCTGAAATTTGGCATGTATGTTCCTTGGGGACCGTAGGGGTGCACTAAGAAGGGATTGCCCAAAAGAAAAATAAAAGAAATCTGCGAGCGTAGCTGAGGGCGTCCTCTAGTGCATTATAAAATCACTTTGTAAAAATACTAAATAATTATAAAAAATATCCATATTTTTAGCCGTGTGGTTGACGGCATAGAATACAAGTGTCACCACCCCCTATCTTCCCGTGGGTGTCGTAAGAGGCGACTAAGGGATAACACGATGCAAATACCATCTTTGCGTAGAGACGGAAAACTCGACATCAAACCCTATACGACTGCCTCGTTGGTCTCGCGACATAAATGTGCGCGTGGGATTGGGAGGTCCCGGGTTCGATTCCTGGGTCGGGCAGTGTTATTGGGTTTTTCAGTTAAGAAATTCTCAGTAGCAGCACGGAGTCTAGAAATGTGTCCGGTACGGCAATAGGCTCGCCCCTTATTACGTGGGACTTAAGTATATCTGGCGAAAAGTGGGTGTAGAAATACACCTTTGCCTACCTCTTAGGGGTTATAGGCGTGAGACTATGTATGTATGTATGTATGTATTTATTTATTTCCCTAGCTCAATTTAATTATAGTTTTCTCGATGCAAATTCAATTTATTTAAAGTTAAACAAGATGCCATCCGTGCAATCAGATTAAAACTACGTGTAATATTACATAGACTCACGCCTGTTTCCCCGAAGGGGTAGGCAGAGGCATATTAAACGCCTACTCTTCGCCAATGTTTTGATCCCACGTAATAGGTGGCGAGCCTATTGCCGCTTATCGGGATATTTTGTTTGCCAGAGCCTCGTCCGTTGACCGGCAGGTGCACTACTTGCAGGTGAGATTGGCTTGGGACACTGAGTTTTTGGTGGGAACCCTATGCACCCTTATATTGCAAGATATCAATTCTAAAGAATTCTATCAAATACAGAATTATTTAACGGGTCTTAATCGCGTAAATGAAATTACGGTGGTAGCAAGTCGGCCGAAACGTCGAAATAACATAGGTAATTATCTTAATATATAAAATCCTTGCGTTACTGACTGACTGACATACAAGCTACAGCCAAAACTATTAAGCGCAGGAAGGTGAAATTTGGCATGTATGTTCCTTGGGGACCGAAGGGGCGCACTAAGAAGGGGTGTCCCGAAATACCCACGGGGTCGGTCAAAAAAGATAAATTAAAAAAAATATGCAGGCGTAGCTGCTGGCGTCCTCTAGTACCTTATATTAATTTCATTAAAGTTTAGTTTCGGATAGTTTAGTTATATAGGTAAGTAGTTTTATTTTGTTGTATATATGTTATCATATCTAATAAGATTTCATTAAAGAAAATAAGATATTTACTATTAAATAATTTTGTATGGTGTATAGAAATTGCGAAATTTTAAATCTATAACGTTTAAGGAACATTAAATAACACTACTTTATAATGGCAAAGTCGATTATAGACTAAACAGGGCAATTACTTCGACTAATCAATTTAAAAAGACCAACTTGTCAAAATAACGACATGTTCAATCTATTAGTCGATAATCGGTGACCTTTTCATGACGTTAAATGTTAGCAATTCAGTTTTATGAAGACGTCAATCAAAGTTTCAAGTTGCATTAAAAATTATTATTAAGTTCGTGACTTTAATAAGTTTGGACATGATTTGATTGATATTTATTGGACGAGATTAAATAAGGATTTGCGGTGTGAGAAATTAATTTATATGATTATTATATAGGGACGTTATGATTTAAACGCTTCTGGCAAAGACAGGAAAATTTATTACGACTGAATGTACTATCAAAACATATTTTAATTACAATTCGCTACCTACGTATTTTAGGGTCTAATTTTAGTAAAATACCTTTGAATACCTTAAATTTTATTTAAGTATATTACCCGTTAAGAACAACACTATGCTAAATAACAAAACACAATGAACTTTCAATGAAAATTATAACGGCTCAATAGGCTTTAATAAGTAATTAACGAGTAGTAATCGATTAGCGTAACTTACATTTGAATGACCTATCCTTTACTATTATCTTATATCTTATCCTTTCTAATTATTGTGACATTTTAAAATTGACTTTTTTAATTCTCTATATTTCGTAGGCTGTATTGTTGTGACATTTTAAAATTGACATTTATAATTAACTATTTTTTTAATTGCATGTAATAATAATTTGTAATTGAATATTATCTCTGTTACATATTATATTTTTCATCCCTTCTATTCGAAAAGTGTCGCTTTGTTCCTCTTTTAGCGGGAGCAAAATAGCTCTTTTCTGTTAAGAGCTTTTTAGCGGGCGGCAAAGTGATTTGAATTTGGAACGTATATCACACATAGAAATCGAACGCAAATTGTATGAATAACTGGCTGGTACGTACGGTATTGGCTGCACGGGCGTGACCCGCGCTAACAAAAAAAAACGCGCGCCGCGAATTACGTCTCTGTACTCGTAATCAGTTGGTATATACTTTATTGAATTTTGCAAAAATAATGAGTTCTGCGTCGAGTTATGAAAGCGAATGCTTTAACTCCTGAAACAATAACTACAGAAGCTAACAATGACGTACAAAAATTATTACCCACGAAAAGAAAATTATTTATTTTCTCATAGAAAGGGGATGAAAAGTAGAGTATATGACTCGAGAACAAATTATTTTTCCCTCGGGCAATGTACTTTGAATCACTCGCTGGGCTCAGGATTCTACGTTAGAATCCCTCGCTACGCTCGGGATTCTATTCTAGAATCCTTCGCTTCGCTCGTGATTCAAAGTAGCGTCCTCGCCGTAAAAATACTATTTTGCTCCCTTGTCATACAATCTACTATTAACACAGAATAATTAATAGAACTAATGCTATTAATGATGCCATCTTATATTTTGTATGCCTATCGGCGGGACATGGCGCGCACTATATAAACTATTGTATAACAACTTGTAAACTTGTGTTTACAAAATAAAATTATTTGAATTTGAAGAGTTAAAATGAATTTTGTGATCGAGTTTATTTTATCCTTCGAACATTAGGCAAGGGCTACTACAGAGCCCTACCTTGTGCGCTCGATATGCACTTGGCCGCTTTTATTTAGATGCATGTGTTTTTGTCTCCTGTTGCAGTTAAGCAGGATCAAACCAACGCGTTCAGCTCGCGTCCGCGGTGGCGTGCGCGGTGGCGATTATTGCGCGTGCAAAAGTTGTGCACACTGTCGCGTTCGTTCAGGCGTTCACCAGGCTGTAGTCGCGTCACTAAAATGCTGTCTGACAGATACAGATAGTGAAATTGAAGAAGTTTTACTTCTGCCTGCTATTATTAAAGACGAAGAGGAACAAGAAGTGAACTTGAGGTGGGTATGATAATTATACAGTGCCAGTGAAATAAATACCTACCATCATTCGATAACGCCTTATCAGAATGAGACGTATCATACAACAATGGGTATTTGTGGAATTAATTTATAATTTCTTCCGTTTCCACCATACTTAAAATCTACAAAAACACAATTTCCTCAACAAATAATAGCTGCGTGCAGCGTCCTAACGCAACAAGCGCGATCCGCCACCGCCGCGTGCAGACGCTGCACCGGACGCCGCTTGCAATCCGAGGACGCGTAGATGTGAACACCGCGCTATAAGTTCGTACACAACATCTGATCGCCACCTCGCACGCCACCGCGGACGCAAGCTGAACGCGTTGGTTTGATCCTGGCTTTACATACTTCGTAGAAAGTAAAAAGTGAACTCTGCACGCTTAATTACAAAAACTATTGATACTTCCTCAGACGGGAAGTTATACAATATCAGTTAAACTACCGTTACTTTTTATCAGCCCCTTTATTTGTAAAGTCAGCTCTTGTTAGTTTATTAGATTCTATGTCGTGCGAGTGTTTATAAATATTGCTATTACATAAATTTAGATAGGACAAATTTGGATCATGTTTTCAAAGGTGTCACACGAGCCACGGCTTAGCCTTTGACCATCAGGCTTCCCTGATGGTCAAAGGCTAAGCCGTGGCTCGTGTGACACCTTTGACCGACGGAACTGAGGAGACACTGATGACACTGATGACACCTTTGACCAAAATGTCTGAGGAGACACTGATGGTAAAAGTCTTTTTAGGGTTCCGTACCTAAAAGGTACAAAACGGAACCCTATTACTAAGCCTCCGCTGTCTGTCTTTCTGTTACCAGGCTGTATCTCATAAACCGTGATAGCTAGATAACAGATTTTTTTACAAATTATGTAGTTCGGTTGCCGCTATAACAACAAATACTATATAAAATTTTTAAACAATTTGTTACTCGAACTTAATAAACAGGTAAAACTTAAAAAATATTTAAGTATACATACAACAACGACATCGACAGCTTTAAGTGCTCTCCGAAGCACGATAGTGCCCTGATGTGAATGCCACACTTGGTCACTCATCCAAGTGACGATCAAAAACCATAGAACGGACTTTTTGACAGCTTTAACCAATGGATACTGTGGTTCCATTGGAAGGTACCTATAGCTGTTTAATTCATGCGGGTGAAGACGCGGGTGAAGACGCGGGTGAAATCTATATTTTTTTTCTTTTTTCGAGCACGTACCTATACACAAGCAATTTGAACCACATGTCCTTGATGATAGAGCTAATTATGGTATATAATGTAAGACGCCGCAAACTAAGTATGTAATTTTTAACAACCTCGTACGAAAAATACTAAAACGAATTGAGAGAATGTAATGGTTTTGTCGTAAAGATAATTACAGGTCTATTAAGTTGCTTCGCGCCAAAACATCGGTGAAGAAAAGAGGTCACGATTGTAAACTTTAAGTAATTATAATTTACTGAATGAGCACACATCTAAATATACTGGCTCCGTGGTCCAGTGGATAGCATATGCGATTGCTGATCGGAGGTCCCGGGTTCGATTCCCGGGTCGGGCAAAAGTGTTACTGGGTTTTTCCGAATTCTCAGTAGCAGCACGGAGTCTGGTGATGTGCCCGGTAACGGCAAAAGGCTCGCCCCCTATTACGTGGGACCTAAAAAATTCATGGCGAAATGTGGGTGTAATATTACACCTCTGCCTACCCTTTCGGGGATTGGGCCTGTATAGGCGTGAGTCTATAAAAAAAACATCTAAATATGTGAACAGAGTGACCGCGTGTGGCATTAAATCGGAGCTCTACTTTGCTCACGGCATCAGTTCTGATCTCAGGGCAAGAATAGTTAGACCATGTCGGAGGCCTTCCAGCCACAAACTCACATGAAAAGAAAAGAAGAAGACTGATTTTATTTATTTATTTATAGTCTCACGCCTGTATCCCCGAAGGGGTAGGCAGAGGTGTAAATATTACACCCTCATTTCGCCATGAATTTTTTTTTAGGTCCCACGTCATAGGGGGCGAGCCTATTGCCGTTACCGGGCACATCACCAGACTCCGGGCTGCTACTGAGTATTCGGGAAAACCCAATAACACTTTTGCCCGACCCGGGAATCGAACCCGAGACCTCCGATCAGCAGTCGCATACGCTATCCACTGGACCACGGAGGCAGAGCAAGAAGACTGATATTGGTCTAAATCATGGAATACTGCTATGCCTTGGGTTGCGGCGATCAGACGGTAGTTGCTCTGTGTAAAAGCATTCTTTTACATCCGATTAACCCAGGACCAAAACGAAAAGAGTAGATGCAACCGGGATAACGCTAGGACAATTATTATGATGATGATCTAAATATATTTGGATGAGTTATCTCTAAAACAGCTAGTTATTAAGCTTTTTATATTATTTAGGCCACAATGTCCGTGTGGTGATGGATTAAGAATACGGAATATCACCACCCCATATCATCCTATGGGTGTCGTAAGAGCCGACAGAGGGAGCATACCATGCAGAGAACAGCACTGTAAGAGAAGGAAAACTTGATACAAAGCCTATACCAACCCGTTTGGCCAGCGTGGTATAGTAGGCCAATTCCTCGTTTCAAAGGAGAGGCCTAGTCCAGCAGTGGACTGTTAAAGGCTGATGATGAGGCCACAATTTATAGTTATGTTAATTAGCTGATGTAGCTATGTTGTCATAAGTGAACTTGAGGATGCTTGCAACTACGACCGCATATTGTTATTTTGATTTTTTTGTTAACAATCACTTGCTTAACAGTGAAGGCAAAAATCGCGAGGAAACCTGCATGTCTTACAGTTCTCCATGATGTTCTCGAAAGATATGTTGAGTCTGCCAACCTGCAGTAGGCCAGCGTGGTGGACTATGGCCTTACTCTTCTCGTAGTGCGAAAAGGCTCGTGCCCAGCAGTGGGGCAGTTTATATACAGGACTGATGATGACGTTTTTTGCTGTCTCGTGGGAATTTTGGAAAATCCCTCCTTAGTGCAACCCTAAACCCACAAAGGAACAGACAAGAAAATTTCAGCTTCTTGCGCCTAATAGTTTTGGCTGTGTCTTGTCTGTTAGTCAGTCAGTAACGTAAGACTTATATATACAGAAGATTACGGCACATTGATGCGGAGGCGTTCTACACGTACATATATATTTTTACTTTTTATTTATAGGTTTATGTACTTACATAAATATTCTTAGAAATTATGATTATTTAAGATAGTAATGCATATAGTATAGGGGTAAAAGAAGATGTAGTGACAAGCATGGAGAAAGGCATGTTAAGATGGTTTGGGCACATGGAGAGAATAGATGACGATAGACTGGCAAAGAAGATATATAAGGCAAGTGTGAATGGGACAGGACAAAGGGGAAGACCTAGGCGGACGTTCTCTGCCCAGATTGGAGACATCCAAAAAAAAGGACAGGTTAGAAGTACCCTTAACAGAAGAGCATGCATGAGAAACTCGATGGAAGTGAGTGAAGCAAGATAGGTATGTCAGGATCGTTGCAAATGGCGTTCCGTAGTCTCTGCCTACCCCTCCGGGAACAGGCGTACCCTAAATTTCATAATTTAATTTTAAAGTTAATTCTAAACAGGTGTATGTACCTATGTATGATGTATGTATGTATATAGTTGTAATTAATAATCTGTAATGTTATTCAGAAGATTTATATATGTGCTACGCTTATTACCTAACTTTGTAACCGCTGTGCTGTAAAACATAATACTCAACAGAAATTACTATTTACATGTATTTTACCGTTTCCCAGTGGTTTCACTTGCGTTAAGTTTGATTTATGTCCATCGATTATACACTACGGTTAGTTTAACAACTCTATATGAGAGCTATTATCTTAATATATAAAATCCTTGCGTTACTGACTGACTGACAGACACGCTACAGCCGAAACTATTGGGCGCAGGAAGCTGAAATTTGGCATGTATGATCCTTGGGGACCGTAGGGGTGCACTAAGAAGGGATTTTCCAAAATTCCTACGGGGTTGGCCAAAACGGGTAAATTTGAAAAAAAATGCAGGCGTAGCTGCTGGCGTCCTCTAGTTAGTTATAAGTATTAAAGGTTCTCAAATTCATTTTTATATATTTACTTTTGTTCCTTTTGATCCTGACCATAGTTAAAACTTAACACATTCCTAGCTTGCATCGACATTCCATGGTTTAGACTAGTGTCATTTTAACATTTTATACAGAGGTATTGATAACTATTGTAAATGATCTTCAAGATAGCCGGGACCGACGGCTCAACATGTTCGAGGCAAACGAAGACCGGGCAAACGATAATTAAAAAATTACTCGAATTTGTTCTCAATCTGTGATTGGTTACACTTATTTCACCCACACTGAAATGGTTTTCAGGGTGAAGGCTGGTCTGGCCTTCTATATTACTTATTTAATGATTGCATTAAAATACAAGTTTTTTTTTAACGTTTTGGGCATACTTTACCCCTTTGGAATGGTAGAATATAAAAAAAAAAACATTCTTCAGTGGGCGCCAACGTCTTAAAACTAGCCTACTGTCCAATTTTTATATTTTTGGTTCTTTAGTTTGGGTTCCTTGGTGATATGTCGATCAGGACAAGCCAAGTGATCTGAATATATTCAATTCTTGCGTTGCTGACTGACAGACAACGCACAGTCGAAATTACGGCACAAGAAATTGAAATTTGACATGAATTTTCTGTAGGGATGCACTAAGGCGGGATCTTTAGAAATTACCACGGGATCGGGCAAAAACAGTTTATTATGATAACTAGCTTTTACAGTGAAATAAATTGTCTATATCCTTCGTCTTATAAAGACCAACTCCTTAATGTTTTGTTACTAAGAAAATACCCGAAATTATAATCGTTCTTCTATTCTCTATACAAGTCATAAGAAAGCTTAACATTTTCTTCATGCACATAACATTTAAGACGACTTTTATAGGTATTTAAAATTATAAATGTTTCTTAATTAGTAATTTTACGATTGTCATCTTTAAGTAAGTGGTCAATTGCATCATAATTTTCGACCATAATAATACTAATTATTTATAATGCACAAAAAGCTTTTGCAGTATGTATGAAAAAAGAGAGTTTCCTGTCATTATAGAAATCTGAATCTGTATTTCACTTTCATATAATAAAAAATATATTCAAGACAGCGATTGTGTAAGATTATCAATTTTTATATCATACCAACTAAAACACAAAAGCAAAACATTAAAACTTAAGAACATAAAAATAATTAATAATATTATTGTTACTTCACATTATATATATTTTTTATTATGTTACTCATAACACAGCATTTTCTATAGCACAATAATAGATCAATAAAACCAAGCTTAATAAACGTAAATAATAATAATATTGTTATTCACATTTTTTATTATTACTTTGCTCATTACTGAAAATCTCGTTAACTGTTGAATATGATAATAAAAAATTCGCTTTGAATACGTAATAATAATTTATTGTATTCAAATATAGCTTCCATAGTTATTATGTAAATCTGTTAGGAAGTGGGTACTTACATTTATAATAATTGTGATTATTACAGTGGTTAAACCGGTTTTACTGCAAATTAGATGCTCTACCATCGTAATTATTTAGAGAGAATAATAATATAATAATATGTAGCATATATGCTTCAAATAATTATGTAAACACTAACTGTTTCTCTTTTTTTCATAGTACCAGCTCCGATATCGGTCGATATTCAAACAAACTTTCAATCCCTACTTTAGCCCCTTAGAGATGGAATGTTACAAAATCCTTTCTTACTGTGTGTCTACTTAATAAAAGGAATCCACTGACCAAATTTATTGTTTCTAGCTCCTATAGGTTAGGATTTGATGGTATGTCAGTCAAGATCCCCTATTCGAAGATTAAGTGTTGTTTGCTGGGCTCAAAATAATAGTGGCTACTGCAAATTCCTAAATGGAATACATAGCTTAAAAATAGATTCAGCAAATTTTGAGTAGGTTGAGCAAAATTTTGAGTAGGTTGAGCAAATTTTGGAATCACAATTGAAACCTAAGGATGGTCTTGAAATTTTAGCGGCAATCAATGAGGGTGTTATAATGTTATAAATATTCCGTGTTAGTTTTTCGCGAGTATTGTATTCCAGAAGATTTTATTTTCAGATGTTGTCGTAATATTTTTTTGATAACAGTAAACAGGTTGATAAGAATAAATAGGTACTTAGTCTAATTATAGATATAAATAAATTCTTGAAAATGAAATAAATTTAAATTTTAATGCGGTTTAAATTAGCGTAACTGGTTTTAAGTAAATACATTTTCACTTGTATTTGTTGATTATTGAATTGCATTTAAAATTAAAATAATTAGGTACTGATGTTTTATTTTTGTTAGATATATTTTCACTTAATAATAAAATATGATATTTCTATTGATAGCAATCGAAATAAAAACAATCGCTTCACTTCATCCAATTGAACTGTACGCAACATCTAACAATACGCAAAATAATCACACGCAAAATAAAAAAAACACTACAAATAAAAATAAATAAAAAAATAAAATAAAATACGAACTGTAACTGTTTGTTTTTTCAAAAGCCTGTCACTGCGTGCACTGCACAACACAATCACAAACGTACTGAGTGTTTCTCACGTGGGTACTGGGTGTCGTGTGGGAACTTACCGCTTATATACTTGCTCTTATTTCTAATACCATTGAGCAAGTAAGGAGCGTAGTGGGGTTGTTTCCGGGTCTTCGCAGATTTGGGGGTTTACTGTGTCAAGTAAGGCGGAAAGGGGTAATTGGGGGTTTGTAGTAAGATATATTTTAGACAATTTGACCTTAAGGATGAAGTTTTGGCTTAGGTGAAGGGATTAAAGGAAAATGGGTTTGGGTTGTTTAGCTCTTCGGTGAAAATATTTACTTAGGCGAAAAGAGGTATTTTTAACAGATTGAAAAAGGGGGTTCACGATTTTGGTTGTAATTTTTATGTTTACTTCAGAAGTGTAACAGAAAGTATATCTTTCATAGCAAGACATTTGTTTTTGTTTTGAAGGATTCAGGTATATACTATCTGTTTAATCCCATAAAAGTTTGAGTAATAAAATTATATTATCAATTAGTAAATTCATGCAATTGTTAGAATAATATATAACGGATGTTATACTTATAGTTAAAATAAGTATTTTAATATTAATAATTATGGAATTGATTACATAATTTAACTATAAGTATGACATCCTATATATATTATTCTAACAACTAATTATTATTAACACACTCGAAAAGCTTTTATCTAGAGATTTTAGGTATTTTGTCAGTCTTCAGTTTTATTTCTGGATAATTGAAAAATGCGTTTGGGTTTTTCTGGGTTATAATAAATGGGAAGTTTGCTCTGTTAAAATCTTCGTTCTGAAGGTCAGTTTTGGTAATGGGATAATTGTATTAGGCGTTTGACCGTATAGGATATTTTTCTGGCTCGTAAGTTAAGGCATAAGTGAAACATTGAATTGGCTTGTTTCTGGTCTTACAAGTGAGAAATTGGTGGTTCACTAATTTAAATAAAAAGGCTGTATGATGCTGATATAAAATTTAAAAATAATTTTATTTTTACGATATTTGAAAAATGTTGTAATGTAATTAAAGGCACCATAATGATTGTTTTATGGGCTATAAAGGCCTTTAATAAGTTATTAAACTTTCATAAAGTACATGATTACATCCTTAGATATTGCTAATACGTTTGTTTTTGACACGAAATTACGTGAAATATTTAACATTTAGCAACTATAATTTTCTGATTAGATTGTAATTTATTATATTAAGCGCTATAAAAGCAGCGATAGCCTAGTACAGATACCAATAGACTGCCATACATAGGGTACCCTAGTTCGAATCCTTGGCGTGCACCACTGACTTTTCGAAAATTTGTGCGTAAGTGCCTAACATACTTATGGTATACTATGTATGTATACTATACTCACATTCTTTCCTTACTCTATAATATTCTCTTCAATCCTTCTTCTCCATCTTATTTGAAAGAACGCTTCAAGTTCCTGAGTGACTCTCGTTCAAGATCGCGTCTTAGGTCATCGGTAAATTTGAGATTGGAAATTCCAATGCATTCCACTACTTTTTACGATAAATCCTTTACTGTTCAAGCGGCACGGTTGTGGAATGCATTGCCTGTTTCCATCAATCTGGCTCAAAATATCACATCCTTTAAAAAATTAGTTAAAAACCACTACTTATCTCTTTAACATTCCATAACATTGTCAAACTCACACTTTCTTTTTCTCCCTTTTTTTACTATTGTCTACTCCCATTACTTAATTCATTATATTATTGTATGTATATATGTATTGTATGTATATATGTATTTATATTATAGTATATTTATTAGTTTATTTGTATAGTATAGTGTGTATTCATATTTTGTATCATTAGTATCCTACTACGCCAAAACTGCCCTTTGTCTGGCTCCTTACTTCTCTTTTTCCATAAGGGTTGCCTGTAAGAGATTGCTTTTTAGCGATAAGGCCGCCGTTTGTGCAATATATATTTATGTATTGTAATTTCTGTATTAAATTCATTTGGTGTACAATAAAGATTATTATTTATTTTTTTTTGTTTCTCTATCACGGCTATTCTTTTAACCTTTGTGGTTAGAAGAATAACCGGCCCTTTGGCAGGCGTACACGGAGACATTGGTCCAACGCGCAGAGGCCCTTTGAGAGTTTTAATCTAGAATATGATGGGATACCTGCTGAGGCGCCTCCATAACTGTACTATTAAGTGCAGTCACGGATTAGCCGCAGCAGGTGCAAAACTATTGCTACTTGTATGGAACCTATTTATTCTGGGCTATTCGGATGGGTGTTTAATGGATTGGTCTAGGTAAATACTATGGATGAAAAACGGCACCTGCCCTATATACTCATATAGTATGTCGAAAAGGGGCAGGCGGTGACTCGCCAACTCACTGGATGGGCCCTCTCTAGATAGCCGCCAAGGCAAACAAATTCTACCATAAAGGCAACAAGAGGGCAACACCGGTGTGAGCGGCTAGGGGTGTAGAGCGGTGCGGCACCGGTTTCGCCATCGCGGGTCTCGTGACAACGGAGGCCCGGAGCGGGTTTCCCCGTAATTACGCCCTTGACAATGACACACCACACCCCCGAGCAAATAGCTCTTGCGACTTCCCTCTGGCCGGCCGACCAAGGCAAGCCAGAGTCGAGGGTCCTGCAGGCACTCTTGGTAATCCACTCCAACTAGCCAATAAAGGCAAGCCGGAGACGAGGCCCTGACCGACCCTCTGAAACATTCGGGACCGCAGTGTCGCCACACACATTCAGCTCGCCACAAAGCTGCCCTGCGGTTTGTAAGCTTTCTTTCTATCCTGTAATATTTATATCACAAGATAAAGGTGAGGTTTGAAAGCTGTTACTCTGCCCTCTGAGATTGCGTTAGTCTCATGATGAGGTTAACGACTGCCCCAGAGGGTTATTATTATTATTATTATTATTATACTTCGTGCTTCGGAGAGCACGATAAGCCGTCGCTTCGAACTCAGAGTCCTTGAATATACTAGCATTGGTCTACGCCTTGGAATACTTATCACTATGTCTTGGGTTGCGGTCTTCAATGCGAATGTCTTGGATGAAAATTTCGGCTAGGCCGATGATCACCCGCGCTATTTAAACCTACTACTCCGCTCCCGTAGCTCATAGCGTAATGTTATATAACCTATAGGCTTCCTCATTATATGGGCTATCTAACACTGAAATAATTTTTCAAATCAGACCAGTAGTTCCTGAAATTAGCGCGTTCAACCAAACAAACAAACTCTTCAGCTTTATATATTAGTAGGTATAAGATATTAGATTAATTAAGAAACATAATTAGTCATAATGATGTAAACCGTGGTTAAGAGGGAATTGCGGTTCCTATACCTATCTACTATAATCATTATTAGAAATTTTAAAGTTCAGATAGAAGTGAAAATGTAGCTTTCTACTTTAAATCTTACGGCCTACCTAAGTGACATTTTGAATCAAAATGGACCGCGATTTGTTTTTTTTTTGACTCCCTCCTGTCCCAGGTTCGATTATCATGTCGAGCTATGTAACACGTGGTCGCGGCACAGCATATGTGCGATTCACGTAGGCGCGTTGTTAGCGGGTTTCTTTTCTTCGGCCGGTTACCTCGTTTCTCTACAGTAAAGGTACGAGTTGGAAGCCAGCCGCAGACGGCAACTGCAAGCGACGTGTCGCCCGGAGTCCGAGCGACACGTCGCTGCGAAATACCTGCCGTCCGGGCCCCGGACGGCAGGTATTTCATAAAAAATATATAGAAAACAGTAGTTCGCGGCGACACGTCGCTTGCAGTTGCCGTCTGCGGCCGGCTTCCAACTCGTACCTTTAGGCTGGCCAATAGATTTACTAAGCGGGCAAAATTATTTATGTCGAGGTGACGCCGGGCCACGGGTGAGGTTTTTCTGATAATAATTTATCAATACTTGGTTTTCAAACTGAGGTTAATATACTATTGGCCAGCCTTCAAATCAACGGTGTTGGCGGGCCACTTCGTGGCCCGCAGGCCTGGGTTTGACCAGCCTTGATCTACAGCGATGGATCCATAGAGAGGGAGGGGCAACTAGTCTATCTACTTAAAGACACAAATTATGAGTCCGCTCAGTGCAGCACAGCCACATAAATAAAATACTGTTATTTTTTTAATACTGTTAAATATTCTTCTCAGACCTAAATATACTTCATTTCTTGTAAAAAAAGTTGGCAACCCTAGGGTGAACTGAGTCCTCTTTACTTTAATTTTTAGTGTTTACCTTAATGCGAAGATTGTCGATGAATACCGCAGTAAATTGTTTTAGTGGTTAGGACTATAGAAGAGAGTCACAAACTCTCTCTACCCGAGAGCCGGAGGTTGGGCCCGTAATTTGGATCTCCACCGTAAAGACAAACAAAGCTATGCTTAAAATAGATTTTCAACTTAAATCGCGATAAAAATAACATCTACCTAGTCCATAAATGTTCCATGAGTCGAGGTACTTCAAATTGGTATAGAACAGCAGCAATGTGATTCTGTAAGACTTCATTCTAAGCTTCGAATCTGAATCCGCTGTGAGTTTCTTGATTGGCATTCTAAAACTCGGTTGATAATTCGAATCTACACTAGCGCTACTCTTGTGAGCGTGTTTGCGAGTTGAACTAAATTGACTTCGAGATTTTGACAGATAAAGTATGAGATGACGTAAAAAGTGGCATTCTAAAAGGTAATTCCCCCGTCAGTTCGACGCTCACTTCGCACTTAAAGTCAAGGTCATTTTGAACCTTATGCGAAGTGAGAGCGAATAGCGACGTGAAATGCGAGTTGTTGTTTGAATTTTACAGAATCGACGTGCTGCCCTGTAAGTTTTGCCGCGATTTCAGCAATGTTTGTTGTATGTTGCAACAAGAACACCATTTGTTCTGGAGAAGACGTCTGAAAGAAATGAAAATAAAAATGTACAATTTAGTAGGTGTAAGGTTTGGATTGTACTAAGATTATTATTGTATATTGCCTCGCAGAAGGTAGCGGTCATGGTCCGCGTGAATGTTCTATAAACTGACTTTTTCAAATAACGTGCAAGTCTGACAGCACGCTGTACTTACCGTCATTTTCTGATGTCAAGGAAATATTTGTTAGTAAGTCGTTACGAAGAGGCAATACACTAGAAAATGCTGCTAGTCTAACTTACCTACACCTACCTACCTACAGATTCACGCCACCCACGTGTCCACGGAGGGGTAGGCAGAGGTGTAATATTACACCCACATTTTGCCAAGATTTTTTAGGTCCCACGTAATAGGGGGCGAGCCTATTGCCGTTACCGGGCACTTCACCAGACTACGTGCTGCTACTGAGAATTCGGAAAAACCCAGTAACACTTTTGCCCGACCCGGGAATCGAACCTGGGACCTCCGATAGCAGTCGCATACGTTATCCACTGGACCACGGAGGTAGTCTAACCTATAGAATATATAGCTATCCTTTTGAGTAACAGAGCTCAGTCGGCAGTTTCTCCCTGGAAAAGTGTAAGCCACATGCCCCGAGGAAGGCGTGAAGTTGTCGAGCCCGGTTTTGATGGCATGAAGATCTTTGACAGTCGTTATGGAGGGTCAGAAACCTCAAATATTTCGCCGACACCACAGTTTAAGCTTTCCATTTTTATAAGATGACAGTTGTTCTGTCAAATCCGGTTAGAACCAAGACCAAGACGAAATTATTGGATGCAAGCGAGATAACGCTGTGATGCTGATAATAAAAGTTTTTATTCATTTGTTTTGTTGCACAAGAAGAATATCAACGTTAAATTAAAAAGTTTGAATTTGAAATTCGTGGGCATACGGTTACTAACAATTTATGTTACGTTACGTTCAGAAAAGTGCGAGGTAGCGATAGCCTAGTGGAGATACCAACACACTGCCATGCAGAGGGTATCGGGTTCGAATCCTAGGCGGTTATGTGCGTATTGAATTGTTAATTAGCGCTTGCCCCGTGCCTCGGAGAGCTCGTTAAGCCGTCGGTACCGGTTGTCATGAAGATCTTTAACAGTCGTTATAGGGCGTCAGTACCTTTTTAATTAACTGACACTAGTCTAAACCATGAAATATCGCTATCCCTTCGGCTTGCGGAGGTCAGACAGGCAGGCAGGTTAGACTAGTAAGCGGACACCAGGTTGAAACTGGGATAACGCTAGGAGGATGCTGTTTCTTTGCACTCGGTGATATTCGTGGGCAAACGGTAACTAACAATTTACGTACATCATTTCGGAAAAGTGTGTGGTGTGTTTGAAGCCGATGCCTTTTGCATGGCAGCCTGTTGATATTTCCACTAGGCTATCGCTGCCTGAAAAAGTTAAGATTTTTCAGTATTGCAGATACGTCTGTGTCCCAGATGGATAGGCGGGTAAGCAAACAAGTAGTCCCAAATAATCTAGTCCCAAACTAAGCAGAATTTGTCCTATGGATACTAGGCAATGGATTATCATATACAAATATCACTAAATTGGTAAAACCGATAATATATGAAGTTTTATTAACATTGTCTCCCTTGTACCTGATTTTTGAACTAAACCACCGACAACACCCAGAGTAAACCACCATAAACTTGCAAATTGAAAGCTCACCACTCGCGGTTTAGTATTTCCGAGTACCATTTCACATGTTAATGAAATAGACAAACAAACATACTGAATAAACTTCCATGTGTATAGACTGTAAGAAGCAATGACCTAGGCATCCTAGAAATAAACATAAAGAGCAAGGCACCTGTTTTTTATATTTACTGTGTGCAGTGGTTTTTCTCGCCTTAAACTAGCATTTACATGTTATTTAGAAGTATATGTATGGGTGTGTAATACACCTCTGCCTACCCCTTCGGGGATAAAAGGCATGAAGTTATGTTATGTTATGTTAGAACGCCTGTTGAGGTTCCTGTCTCCACTGGGACAAGATTCATCTTCATCATATCATATCTTACAGCCTTACTTATCTAATAAGATTTTAGCAAAATATTAACTTTCCACCAGAACAGGTGCCGTCTGACGTCCGCATCCCAAATGGATAGCGATCGTCGTCCTATAGTTTTCCCGGTTGCATCCAAGACTTACACATTTCGGCGCCCAGAGACCATTTACTAGTCTAAACAGATATGACAGAATATTAGCTTTTGCACAGAGCTACTGCTGCCTGACCTCCGCTACTCAAAGTTAAGACCAGTATCAGTTTATTTGAGGGTACTGACTCCCCGTAACGACTGACAAAGAACTTTATGGCAATCGGGACTTAACGAGCTCTCCGAGACACGGGACAAGCGACAATACGCGCCTAACTTCGAAAAATCAGCGGAGTGCACCGTGGATTCGAGCCCGGTACCCACTGCATGGCAATGTATTGGTATCTTTACTCGGCGATCATTGGGTTAAGATTCATCTCATCGTACAGGGTAGGTATATTGCTGAAGGAATGACGACATGTGCCACGACGCATTTGTGACAAGAAGCCTTGGTGACTGACAGACATGGCGACACACACGGGATTCGGATTTGGATCACCATAGCAATGACTGATTTGATGAATAATTTTGAAAGAGAGACCCAATCTCCTGTGATACAGTTTTCTAACTAGTACAGGCGACTGGTGTGCTTCCCAATCAATAGGAAAACTGTAGCCTTAAGTTTAATTATGTATGAGTATATTTTTTGTACCCTTGTGTTTTCTGATAAATAAATTATTATTATTATTATAATGAGTCAATAGGACACTTTGGCCTACTGTACCACCGGTTGGTAATGTTGGGGTAGGGTTTGAAGTCAAGTTTTCCGTTTTTCATAGTATTAAATCCCTGGTCGTAATGGTGCATCATCATCTTATCAGCTGATAGACGTCCACTGCAAGACATAGACCTCCCCCAAGGCCCTTCACATAGACCGGACCTTGAGCCGCCCGCTTGCATCCGCTGCCCGCGATCCCACCAAAATCGTAGGTCCATCTTGTGGCGCCTACCTCTGGTGCAGAAATCAGCAAAGATTTATAATGATCACATAATTTGTGTGAGTCGTTAATATTGCAGTCATTTATTTTAATGTACTTGAATGTATTTACTGAAGTAAGTAAGTAGTTACTTCAAAACCACGACTCCAAGATTGATCTACTTTATCAACTTCAACTCAAGTACTTTATCAACTCATCTTAATCTGTACCAATCACTTAACCGTTGCTCAAATCATCTTTAAGATGGCGACCACTTTAGCTTGCTCCATGGCTTATCCAGTAATGTGTGTAATTAATTTATAGTGAAGGGACCAAGTTAATTAGGTTGACATGAAGCCTTGTTTTGCGTCCCGATTTGCGTAACTGTATTGGGTGATTGCGGCTTCTCGGGTTAAAGGTTATGTTATGTGTTTTAAGGGCTGTCAAGTGTCTGATATACTAATATTGCGAAGGTTTGAGAGTGTGGTAGTGTATGTATATTAAAAGGTTTATGTGAAAGGTTTATGAAAAAAAAAAAAAAACACTGCTCTGCACATTGCGTATGTGTGAACCGATTTTGATGAAGACTTGGTCACACACTCACACGAAAAACAAACAAACAACTTGGTCTGCATGCTACGCGTTTGTTTCGCTACTAGACTGAAATTAATCAGGAATATCAGGAAATCACTTTTAGACTAGTACCAGAGGTACTTACTGACTGCTTATAAAGACTGTCAAAGATCTTCATGGTAGCTGGGAAGTGGGACTGACGTCTTAACGTGCTCTCCTACTTAAGGGACAAGCGATTAACAATGCAATATGCACATACCATCTGCATGACAGTCTGTTGGTATCTGCACTAGGCCATCGCTGCGTACCCGTCTCATCATCAGCCTTTAACAGCCCACTGCTGGACTAGGCCTCTCCTTTGAAAGGAGGAATTGGCCTACTATACCACGCTGGCCAAACGGGTTGGTAAAGGGTTTGTGTCAAGTTTTCCTTCCCTTACAGTGCTGTTCTATGCCATAATATGCTCCCTCTGTCGGCTCTTACGACACCCATGGGATGATATGGGGTGGTCACAATCCGTATTCTTAATCCGTCACCACACGGACGTACCCGTCTAATTAAATAAAATATATATTAGGCATAATCGGAGATAAATCATTGTATTAACACATTAATGTTTAGTTTTACTGCATACTCAGATTATAAATCATTTTACGCTTTCACCACAGGGTTCGTAGAGGTTTGACTCAAGCTGAGTTCGTATTATGAGCAACAGCTTAATTGTTTTCAATATACTGAGCTTGGTGTGGAAACTTCAGCAAAAATGGTTGGTAACACAGAAATAATTGGTAAGTAATGTAATTTGTTTGGTTTACGTAGAGGTGACATTTTTTTTATACAATTTAATTTGAAACATTAGCGAAAAATATTTTTTTTACTACTGAAGTTTAATCTAATCTAACCTAATACAAAAAACATAAAACAAATCTAAAAAGTGAAAATATTTACAAGGTTTAGGCGTCGTAAAATGCCTCCGCATCAATGTCATCGGGTAACGTGCCCAGAAGGCTGGCAGCATTGCCATGCTGGATGGCAATGCTGATTCTTTGAGCAAATAATAAACCAGCCTACCAGGTCACGTGAGACGTCGATTAAACGTTTAGAAATTTCCCGGAATAGCGAACGAGCGCTCGGACCCCATGAGCCCTGCATTGCTACCCCAAACGGCTCAAACACGTAATTACTCACTAAATTACTGTATTTGCGCCGTTTGAGGGCTTCCGCAGTTGCAGCAGCAGCGCCAGCATGGCCTCCCGTGCTTGGAACATGTGATGGCGCGAGGTTGTCTACGCAGGTTGTGTCCCACACCAAAGGCCTACCCATTTTCCAAGGCAACAATGACATACCATCAGGTCTATTACCGTCGTCGCGTACCAAACCATTTGGTTCAAGTTCAGCTGGTACGCCAGACGCGACAGTAAAATCTCTTTTGAAAATTATATTCCGAAGGTGTCCTCTCTTCGAGTCAACATATTATCGTCTTAATTTTTCAGTTTTCAGACCTCTTTAATGTTAGTTTTGTTTATTTACCATTCAGGAGTAGAGGCAGTGGGAGACTAGGGTGCTACTGTCCTCTCCCAAAAAGCATCTGTTTTCGTCCAAAACTATAATATCTTCAGTATTTTCTTTGATAAGGCCTTCCTTCTCCCTTAAGGTATTAGCTTTATTAATTATGTAAAAAAATATTCCAAAATATTTAGACAAGCTTGTAGTACAGCAAAATCTATTTATTTGAGAAATAAAATAAAATTATCAGAAAACACTATAAAGGCTACCTGGAATGTCATCAACAATGAAACTGGCAGAGCCAAAGCACGCAGCCGTGACTTTTTATTAAATATCAATAATGTGAGTGTTGCAGAGGACCTGGAAGTAGCGACAGAATTTGAGAAGTTTTTTTCTAATATACCTATAATAACAACAGGGTCACTCGACTCATCTTCCATGTCTGCTGAAATGCTCCTTAGGGACTTCGTGCCAGAATGTGGTGCAGCCTTTGAATTTACCGTTGTGACTACTAAAGATGTTATTTATCAATTTAAAACTATAAATATGAAAAAGACAATGGATTTGTGGGGATTGTCAGTGAAGACTGTTTCATCCATTATTACCATAATAGCTCCACATCTTGCAACAGTGTTCAATGATTGCGTCGCTTCTGGAATATTTCCTGATTTAATGAAATATAGTAAAGTTATACCTTTGTTTAAATCTGGCGACACATCAGACCCTTCTAATTTTCGACCTATTTCTGTATTGCCAACGCTTAGTAAAATTTTTGAAAAATTAATACTTAGTCAATTGCTTAGTTATTTTAACAGACATAATCTTCTTCACAAGAAACAGTTCGGATTTACGAGGGGTCGTTCAACTACTGACGCAGGAGTAGAGTTACTCAAAAGTATATTCACAGCTTGGGAGAAGTCGCAAGATGCTTTAGGAATTTTTTGCGACTTGTCCAAAGCCTTTGATTGTGTACATCATGATACTCTGGTCAGAAAATTATATCATTATGGCATTAGGAACAAAGCTCTTAATCTCCTGGTTTCTTATTTGGGCAACAGAATCCAGAAGGTTCAGATTAATGATAAGACATCGCCAGGTTCTGCCTTAAAAATGGGCGTCCCGCAGGGTTCAATACTCGGACCATTTCTATTTTTGATCTATATCAACGATCTACCCTATTACGTAAAGAACAATCACGAGATTGTGTTGTTCGCGGATGACACCTCTTTAATTTTTAATATTAAAAGACAACAGAGTAATTTTGACGAAGTAAACAACGCACTCTCTAAAGTTGTTAATTGGTTTAATGTAAATAATTTATTACTCAATGATAAGAAAACTAAACTCTTAAAATTCTCCATGCCCAATGTTAAACAGATGGAAACCAATGTACAACTGAAGGAAACCAGAATTGAGCCCGTTGGGACAACCTTATTTCTAGGTATTATGCTTGATTCCAAACTTCAATGGGGTCCGCATATAGAAAGACTTTCGGGCAAACTTAGTTCTGCAGCTTATGCGGTTAAGACAATTAGACGTCTCACAGATATAGAAACGGCTAGAATGGTCTATTTCAGCTACTTTCATAGTATTATGTCATATGGGATTCTTCTCTGGGGGAATGCTGCAGACCTTGACACAATATTCGTTCTGCAGAAAAGAGCAATAAGGGGTATTTACAACCTCGGTCCTCGTGTTTCTCTAAGAGAAAAGTTCAGTGAGATAGGCATTCTAACTGTTGCTTCGCAATATATATACGAGAATCTGTTATATGTCCACAAGAACATTGACACATTTAGTAAAAAAAGTGATCTACACACTGTTAATACTAGACATAAGAATAATCTTATAGTTCATAGCACCCGCCTCCACAAAATAAGTAGCTGTTTTATGGGGCAGTGTATACGCTTTTATAACAAGCTCCCTCTTAATATAAGAAATGTATCTATAAATAAATTCAAAATTATTGTTAAAACTACACTGTGTTTAAAAGCATATTATAAAATTACTGATTATATAGGCGATAAAAATGCTTGGGATTGAGCTGCTCTAATTCAACACAAAAATATAAATGATGTATAAACTGAAAAAAATTAATTTGACTTTTCGTAAGCACTTTAAAAAAGTTTACACGAAATAAATAATCATTTCAAAATAAAATTATCATTTCATTTCATTTCATTTCAGAGCCTTGCGAATTTCAACATGAATGACATGTGGAAGGTGGAAGTACTACTCTCTCACAAAATATCCACGTAAAGTATCTATACTTTTGCGTTTTGTTTGGTGAGTGAGAGTACCGGAGGCCCGATCCCCATTATCTTCTTCCTCATCTCCTCCTCCTATTATTTACCCATTTCAAAACGAGGAAACCCACTTAGAGCCGAGTGCCCTGCCGCACCATCTGACCTTAAGTTGGTCTTGTTGATTTTATCATCGTGGAAATCCTTTTACGGGCCCGGGCTTGGTCTTATTATACTAAATAGGTAAGACTGACAATATGCTAGTATTGAATAAATAAGAATGCCCTCCCTGCCAATGTTCGAGCGCGGCTAGTGTCAACTGAGGCAGTGCCACTTATAATAACTTAAGACTTTTTTTATAGACTCACGCCTGTATCCCCGAAGGGGTAGGCAGAGGTGTAATAGTGCACCCACATTTCGCCATTAAATTTTAGGGCCCACGTAATAGGGGGTGAGCCTATTGCCGTACCACATTACCAGACTGTGCTGCTACTGAGAATTTCCTAACAGAAGAACCCAATAACACTTTGCCGGATCCGGGAATCGAACCCGTGACCTCCCAATCCCACGCGCACATTTATGCCGCGAGACCAACGAGGCATACTTTTATAATGGTGCACAAATGTAGGCGATTGAAGAGCAAGCTCTAATATCGCACTCTGAAATGCCGACAAGATCGAAAATCCGTCACACATTTTGATTGACTAGTCACAGACCAAAAGAGATAAGCACCGCTCATTTCACCTCCAAGCGGGCCTCATATTAATGATACAAAGTAAACGGATATATCTCAAAAATAAAAGAAAATGTAGAACCTTATTTCAATTGGTCAGCTCGTATAACTATATTCATACATTATTAAGTGTATTTTCATCATGGTGAATGAGGGCTATAAATGTGAATGTCGACATAACTATTGATACTTAGTTCCACTGGAATCTATTTTATCGTATACCTGCTAGCTTTTACGAGCGAATTCGCACCCAGTTATTTTTTTTATGTCTTTATTTCAGTATCATCATCAGCCTATTTTAATCTGTCCCACAGTTGGGCACAGGACTTTTCTTATTATGAGGAGGGCTAGTTCCTAACGCACACAGCATTGACTTTCGTTAAGTGAGTATAAACTAACTTTAGGCGTTGTCTGCGACGGAAACCTGCATATCTGACAGCCTTCCAAAATATTCTTGGAAGACATGTGAAGTCTGTCAACCTGTACTTGACCAGCGTGATGGACTATACCTTCACCCAATGAGAAGAGGCCCGTGCCCAGCAGTGGGAAATTTTATAAACATGGCAGTATTCAATGTACAAAACCAGATTGACCTTTTACTTTTTGTCTATAAACAGTATTTGTAATTGAAATCAGTACTGTTTCTTGCATATCCAAGTACCTACGGCATAACATCTGTATAAAAATGCACTCACAGGCCTTCTCTGACTAAAAAAGATATTTTCTACTTTTTTATCAAAAATTGAGTAAATGTAGTTCGAAGTTACGTCCATATCTAGTCCATGTAAATGATTTAGAATGAATATGATACTAAACATACATTTGTGTGAAATTGTCTAAAATTATTTACATATATCTATATAAATATCGAATTAAAATCTTAATATATAAAATCCTTGCGTTACTTACTGACTGACAGACAGACACGCTACAGCTGAAACTATTGGGCGGAATCTGAAATTTGGCATATATTATGTTCCTTGGGGACCGTAGGGGTGCACTAAGAACGGACAAAACGGGTAAACTTAAAAAAATGCATGTGTAGCTGCTGGCGTCCTCTAGTAAATAATCTATTAAAGCAAAGTATTAAAAAAAAATCTAGCTCTGTTCAAGCTGGGTTCCTATAGTCGGTTTGCTGATAGAACTAAGCCATGGAAGGCCTTTAAATCATCCCAACCAAAAGACGCTAAACATATTATTTACGATAGTATCTTTCTAACGCATTTGTGGCCTTCCGCGGGGTCCTTGGTCCCATGGTCTCCAATGTAATAGACCCATAAAAAACGTAACGCTTCATATTCAACGCGATTAAAACACGCTAAATAAACTTGTATTAACAATCTTGGGATATAAAAACTAAGGAAACGTGAGTGTGTAACTAGTCCAATATTTTTATAGTGCAGCAAAAATAGGATTCGCCGAACCGATACTTGTTCTACCGTATGCGTGTTAACAGTACGCCATCGTTGTAGTTATGAAAGCATATTTTTGTTGGAGTAGTCGTGTTCTAGAGTGAAGACCGCGCCGCGTGAAAACGTTGTATAGGACGGCCTCCGGCTAGGTGGAGTGACGATATACGCAAAGTGAAAAGTAGCAAATCGTTGGCCACTAAGCAGCATATACATATTAAGAAATATAATCTTTGCGAAAAGATGGTAAACTCGATGTCAAACTCTGCACCAACTCGTCTGGTCAGCGTGGTATAGTAGGCCAAATACTCCTATTAACTCACAGCACTGCGAAGCAAGGTTCGGCCCGGGAATTGAACCTATTTCCTCACGACCAGTAACACAACCCAAACCTATGTAATTCAAAAACAACACCACCGATCATAACCTATTTTTAAAGACTTTTTTTAAGTAATTTAAGCAACACTACCTATCTCTAAATGTTACAAAGTGTTGAGTAGCAAAACATGGATTAGCAAAAACGTTTTAATGAAATAATGTGTTTGATGAATGAATGCAACATATTTCACACTCGCTTGGTTATACCACTGAATGTGTGAACTACTTTGTGTGGAATACTTTGTCGTGTGGCAGAAAAGCGTGGTGATGTCTGAGATCTACTTAAACTATTGGCTGTTTTTAACCTCCTTGGAATCGTGCAAACCTGGTCATATCGTAAACTCACCTGTAGTTTTGTAGAAGATCCATAGCAGAACAACTTTCAGAAGAACTAATTTCAACATGAATGAGCAAGCTACACACAGAATATCCAAGTAAAGTAACCGTACTTATACTGCTGCGTTTCGTTCGGGGAGTGAGAGTTGCCGAAGGCCTCGTCTACTCCTCCTATTCCTGTTCCCAAAAGAACTCATAAAATTCGACGCGTCGTAGTACAAACACTACAAACTATCAAATCTTACATCACGCCTTCAAAAACCTTTTCTCCTCCGTTAAGTATTGCAGCATGCAATAATTAATTACTACCGTAAACGACGACATATATTCCTCAAATTTTCTGTCACAGCCATTACAGTTGACGAAATTATCTTCTATACTATCAATGTTTACTTAAAAACAATAACTTCCGCAAGTAAAAACCGTCAAGATAATTATAATAGTTGTTATGTGGGTATACATAATGTGTGTGCTGTGGAAAATCGGTGGCTGTCGGGTTAAAGCTATTAAGAATTTTTCACGGTGAGTTCAAACAACTTATGCACAGCTGACGGTGTTAGTGTGACAATGTTTTATATGTAGTGCCTTTATACACGTCGTACACTTTTATTTTATGTAAGGATCAATCACGGTGTAAGGCTTGGTGAGGCCTTAAGCCTTCTGATGAGGCCCATAGCGAGTGCCCAAGTCTCAGATCCGTATGACAATACTGGCAACACACACTGGTCAAAGTCAATCGTCTTGAGTTATTTTGACCAATCTGAGCTCTTTGTTTTGAGCAATCGTCATCAACAAGTCTTAAGACACTGCGGGAAATTGGACGTGAAGATATGCCGTAGTTTCCCGAATGCTGCTCGTTGGATTTGGTAGAGTCGTTCACTAGATGTCCACTAATTTTGTTTTATATTTTTGTGGTAAAGTAGATGTGGTGTTTTTAGATCGCAGTCAGAAAAATTATGTTGGCATGATATTACGGTAGATTTTACCATGTTACAGTGGCTCTGTGTAAAAGCTTTAAAATATTCAGTCCAATACGGTTAAACTAATAATTGGATCCCGGGTTGTAACTGGGATAACGCAAGGAGGATGATGAATAAATTAATATTGCACGGTGTAGGTATACAAATAGCAAAATTCACAAAACTCGTGTATGTGGGCACTAATAGTAGTTTCATCACTATCGCGTCGCAGTTTAAGGTTAATAATAAAAGTAACACAAGCCCTTATTGTAGTTACACCATAGTGGCTGTGCCTAATACTATTGCAATTTATTTTTTGTTTTATAACAATAACTTTCGACTAAGGTTCTTACGGTTTCGCCCGCGGATGACAAGTAACAAACTAAAGAAGCAGATAAACTAGCTAAGCCCACAATTACTACCGTGTTGTTTAGGGCTACTGCGCCATATTAGTGATCCATAGCGTTCTTTTATATAGCTTTGTAGTCTTCCTAGATGAATAGGCTACACAACGCAAATAATTCTTCAAATCTGACCAGTAGTTCCTGAAATAAGCGCGTCCAACCAAACAATATTACTATTGATATATATCCCTAACTTAAAAAGTAGGTAGTTTACTTATTCCCTGTAAGAATTTTCATCTCCAATTTCAACCGCTTGAAATGTGAGTCCCGTACGGTATATCGAATTACCCTTGAACGATATAACTGTCTACAGAAAGCATGGTTCACCGACGAACGGTAATACGAAAAAACTATTTGTCGATACCATTATTTAGCGACAGCACGTTTCGCCGAATAATGCTACAACGAATGAATGGTTGGCCGATACCAAGATTTGCCGATGTCATGGTTCGCCGAAACACGCTTGAACTAAATAATCCTTTACCGATAGCAATTTACATCGAAAGCACCTTTTCTTACACCGCCGATCCAAAATAATTGTCTTTAGTTTCTCGCTCATAAATTTTGACAGACATCGAATAAATTGCATTAACTGCTATTTCCATGCGTTTAGATATTAGGTAGTAGAGCCTTGCTGATTTCAGCATGAATGGGCCGGCTCGACCGGGGAAGTACTACCCTCTCACAGAAAATGGACGTAAAGTAACAGTACCTAAACTGTTGCGTTTCGTTCGGTGAGTGAGAGTGCCGGAGGCCTTATCCCCTATCCCTTCTCCCTGATCCCACTCCTCATCCTATCCCTTTTCCCAACCCCAAGGGGCGGCAACGCACTTGTGACTCCTGTGTTGTTGCTTGTGTCTATGGGCGGCGGTAATTGCTTACCATCAGGCAATCCGTCTGCTCGTTTGCCGCCTTTTACCATAAAAAAAAAACTTAGTTATTTAATAAAAAAAATGTTAAGAAAATAATAAAACTGCAAATTTTATAATTTTTATAATTAAATGGTAAATAACAAAATAAAGGTTGCAAACTGCGCAATCATAAGAAACATGCTAGAAAACAATCAATTTTGAAAATGAAAAATGTACTACCAGTTATATATATATTTTTTTTTTTTATTTCATTTTGTATTATGTTATATTCATGATTATTGATGTACATGATGTGAGCTAGCCCACTAATTCGATGTCTGTCAAAATTTATGAGCGAGAAACTAAAGACAATTATTTTGGATCGGCGGTGTAAGAAAAGGTGCTTTCGATGTAAATTGCTATCGGTAAAGGATTATTTAGTTCAAGCGTGTTTCGGCGAACCATGACATCGGCAAATCTTGGTATCGGCCAACCATTCATTCGTTGTAGCGTTATTCGGCGAAACGTGCTGTCGCTAAATAATGGTATCGACAAATAGTTTTTTCGTATTACCGTTCGTCGGTGAACCATGCTTTCTGTAGACAGTTATATCGTTCAAGGGTAATTCGATATACCGTACGGGACTCTTGAAATGTAGGTATGTCTCCGTATTATAATGTATGTCTGTCTCTAAAGTCTAATTTGGTTCACATTGCGCTTACACGTAAAGGCGGTATAAACGTACTTACTTTTGAGTTTTCAAATATTAGTAGTGAAATAACTTTACATCTACAATATTTATATGCAATTATAATTTGACATACTGTCTGTATGTCACAGTGTTATTTTGACAGATTCAATGATTATATATTTAGCTGTAATTAAGCTATGTTAATTGTTGTTTACGCGAATTTTACACTTTTTACTTATTGCTGATTGGATTCTGCATGATTCTACGGATGTGTTTGTCTGCACAGATGGCGCAGTGGTTAATTTCGTCACCTCGCCGCTTCACACTGGCGTGTGTTGTGGGTTCGATCCCCACACAAGACAACAACTTGCTTGATTGACAAAGTGTTGTCAGACAGACGGACAACAAATTGATCGTATAAGGGTTCATTTTTTAAGAGGGACTTTACAAACATACAATAAACGGATACAACGAACTCCCAGACTCGAAACAACAATTCACGTAGACACAACGTGTCCATTTGGCAGTTTAAAATTGGTTTTCTCATTTATTTTTAAAGAGGGTCTGATATTATATATAGATGGGTTTGATATTGTATCAAGTTCATACACACAGTGGTGTTAAACAGATTTGTTCGGGAAAATGAAGACAATAGTACAATGTTTGGAGGCAATTGCACAAGTGTACGCGGATGTGGTTGAGACATTCACGCCGTTTGTGCTGAGGAGTCGGCAGACCTTGTGCGGATTATCGATAGTCGGGCTAAGGTTTGAATCTCATCTAGGGTAAAACTTGTGCAATGATTTGTTTTGTGACTGGGTGTAAAAAATCATGAAATCGTTGAGCAAGCCATAATCACCAGGTTAATTATCAGCCTTTTGTAGTCTTCTGGTCATATGCCTCTACTAATTGGTGTCACAATGGGGTTGTAAGGCAAGAGGGGGGACTTAGCCTGCTATAACCTGCTGGCTAGACGGCTTGGTATAGTAATATCAAGTTTCTTATCTTACTAATATTATAAACCTAAAAGTTTGTAAGTGATGTATTGAGTTACAAGACAGACGCGATATTTTCTTAAAGAAAAACTAACATAAAACTTTTCATACCTTTTATCATTCATACATACATACATATCGTCACGCCTTTTATCTCCGAAGGGGTAGGCAGAGGTGTATTTCTACACCCACTTTTCGCCAGATATACTTTAGTCCCACGTAATAAGGGGCGAGCCTATTGCCGTACCGGGCACATTTCCAGACTCCGTGCTGCTACCTACTGAGAATTTCGTGACAGAAAAACCCAATAACACTGCCCGACCCAGGAATCGAACCCGGGACCTCCCGATCCCACGCGCACATTTATGCCGCGAGACCAACGAGGCAGTCGTATAGGGTTTGATGTCGAGTTTTCCGTCTCTACGCAAAGATGGTATTTGCATCGTGTTATCCCTTAGTCGCCTCTTACGACACCCACGGGAAGATAGGGGGTGGTGACACTTGTATTCTATGCCGTCAACCACACGGCATATCACCTTAGCACCTTTTATCAATATAAGTTTTATTAAATGTACGACATTTTACAAGGAAAAGTTGATTAATTATAACTATATACATTACTATCTTAAATAATCATACTTTCTAAGAATATATATGTACATAAATCTAAAAATAAAAAGTGAAAATATATATGTACAGGTGTGTTTAGGCGTCGTAGAATGCCTCCGCATCAATGTCATCGGATAACGTGCCCAGAAGGCTGGCAGCATTGCCACGCTGGATGGCAATGCTGATTCTTTGAGCAAAGAATATACCAGCCTCCTGGTCACGTAAGACGTCGACTAACCGTTTAGATATTTCTCGGTATAAAAAACGAGCGCTCGGACCCCATGAGCCTAGCGTTTCCACCCCAAACGGCTCAAATACGTAATTAGCTACTACGTAACTATGACATTTTTATACATACATATCTTCACGCCTTTTATCCCCGAAGGGGTAGGCAGAGGTGTATTACACACCCACACTTCGCCAGATATGTTTCGGTCCCAATGTAATAGGGGGCGAGCCTATTGCCATCTACCGGGCACATTATTAAGCGAGCGATAATTAACATTTTTTAATACACACATAACTTCGAAAAGTCAGAGGTGTGTGCCCGAGGTACCTGGGGATCGAACCCGAGACCAACGTCTCGGCAGTCCGTTACGTACACCTCTGGGCTACCGCCGCTTTTACATTTTTATGTTGCTATATAATGTTCTTCCGACCACTTTGTGACTCAATACGTTATGTAAAGATTTCTTGAGACCTTGCACCTTAAAACAGAAGCTCTGGGCCAAGGATCCGTCAAATTTTCCGGCTTTATAACTAATTTTACAAAGTTGTCATGTATGAGCATAAGCCGAAGCTAAGTTTTATGTATTTGAAGTCTGCTGTATGTAAACATGTAAGTATAACAAGGTAATGGTAGGTCCATTACTTACCTGCGATTTGAGAAACCATAGATACTCTACTATTCAGATTAAAAAACATCCTAATTTCGATAGGGAAGATGGTTTTATTAATGTTCCTTCGACTTGGAATACTGTTAGCAGTCTAATGAAACCCAAGACGAGCAACGACATCAGGACACTGTGAACTCATATTGCATAGACAGTAACACCAGTAGTTGAAATATCTTCGGGTACTTTGAAGTAACTATTATATCTGTAACATACCATAAAACAGACGAAACTGCGTGGAACAGCTAGTTAATTACAAGACGTTGTAGTTGTGATGATGGTAAATTTGCGTGCCAAGCCAGCTTTAATGCATAACCTCAATACATGTGCGCTGTAAGCAAATAATAACTTTTTGCCAAACGCGAGGTCGGACGCACGGTCAGTGCGCAAGTATTACGGGACCGCGTTATGTGAGAGATCGCAGAGGGTCTAGACAAGTAGCATTTGACTACATGACTGCACGGTTGGCGTAGTCGCCGCTTGACACTGCGCCGAGTGTTGTGGGTTCGATCCCCACACGAGACAACACTTTGTGTGATTCATAAATTATTGTTTCGAGTCTGGGTGTTTGTAAAGTCTCCCGCGACACAGGATTTAGTCCTAGTGCGGGAGTTGTCTTTTAAAAAAACAAACATACATTTGCTTCTCATTTCTACTATCGCTATCGTTTGGTTCCTATGGAAACATAAGCAATTCCTTCTTCATTCATCATAATCAGCCTTTAACAGTCCACTGCTGGACTAGGCCTCTCCTTTGAAAGGAGGAATTGGCCTACTATACCACGCTGGCCAAACGGGTTGGTATCAAGTTTTCCTTCTCTTACAGTGCTGTTCTCTGCATAATATGCTCCCTCTGTCGGCTCTTACGACACCCATGGGATGATATGGGGTGGTGACATTCCGTATTCTTAATCCGTCACCACACTTCTTCATTCACCATGTGACATATCGAAAGCTTATCTTGTTCCATACATTTTTGAGCTTAGCGGAAAGTGATATCGCTAATCTAAGGCCACTCGTCTACAGCGGAAAGGTATGGCGGCGGCGCAGTGGTTAACGTGGTCACCTCGCTTCTGCTATCAGGGAGAACCGGTAGATTATCCATATTTACTCTTGTAACGTTCTGTGTCGGTCTGTTACGCCTTTACTGCTTACCCGATTTATGATATTTGGATGCATGAACATTTTTAAAATATTTAAACACGAGGATCAGCATTAGCAGTACCCCATTTCTTTTCCTTTAACCCATCTCATCCTGCTAGCGTTATCCCAGTCTCAACTTGGGGTCTGCTTACTAGTCTAACCGGATTTGACTGAATATTAGCTTTTTCACAGAGCGACTGCCTGTCTGACCTCCGCAACCCGAAGGGATAGCGATATTCCATGGTTAAGACTAGTGTAAGTTTATTCAGAGATAGGTACTGACTCCCTATAACGACTGTCAAAGATCTTCATGACAACCTGGACCGATGGCTTAACGTACTCTCCGAGGCACAGGGCAAGCGATAATTAATAATTCAATACGCACATAACTCTGAAAAGTCAGTGGTGCGTGCCCAGGATTTGAACCCGATACCCTCTTCATGGCAGTCTGTTGGTCTCTCCACTAGGCTATCGCTGCCTTTGGTCTCATTTACTTACCTATTATCCGATTTAAGAAGTAGTATAAGTTGAAGCGGCTGCTGACGCTACAAATTATATACAAGGCACGCTATTGTGTAAGTGTGGCGCAGCAGTCGTCTCCCGTCACTCATTTGGTTAGGTCGTAGGTACTTATACACTGTATTTTTATTATAACCTGGTACCAGTAAAGCATATTTATCTTTATTTGGATTACTTATCCACCAATGCCACAACACATCATACAGGAACCCCTACAAGTGTTATTTAACGACAAACCACGCGATTGTAGCCAAAAGCTCCTTTAATTAATAAAAATACTAAAAATACAAATTTTATAATATCTACTTATTAAACTGCCGCACTACGAATAATTCCGATGTCGGAACAAACTTAATAAACGTGGTGGACCAGTCTTAGACATTTTTCATTTTTTATTCGCTCGCGGCTTGGTCCACGTGCTTTAAGATAGTCTATGTGTTATTTTAACGTATAAGCTAAATTCCTGCCAAGTTTAATATGGAAAAATATGTAATAGTAACAAAAATCTATGCATCAATTCAAACCTTCTAATAATAGAAGATTTATTGCTCACGTTACTGTCTCGCTTTGACATGACACCGTCCACATCTCGTTCTCATGACATAACGAACATTAAATACCAATTTGTCATATTGTCTACAATTATGTATTACCGTTGTGTATCATCATATTATGACATACGCACAAAGCGCTATTTCCTTAATGGGATCAGCAGAATTGTCGTTTGCTGATTTATTCATATATAAAGTAAAACTGTTGTATCCTATTGCATACAAAAATTGCTTGGACGGGGAAGTATGAGATTTGGCATCATTATGTGGTGATGACTTAGGAATACAAAGTATCCCCACTCTTAATTCTGTGGCTGTCATAAGAGACGACAGCCACAACAGCTAGACGACAACAGCAAGAATCAGATAGTATCTTCGGGAAGACACGAAGATCCCAACATTATGCCTCCTCTACACTACCCGCGAAGTTCCTCGGCGAAGTACTCTAGAAACATCAGCTAAAGTCCGAAGTGCGACACTTCACACTCGTTAAACTTCGCGAGGAGCTCATTCGCTCTGTGGTGCCGATAGCCTGCGCACGTTTGTGATGGATGCTCAAAGTGCAATAAATTATTTTCTTATGACATTATTTCTATGATTATCTTTATGACATTTGTCATTGGGGTCCCAAATAACTGTCTGTGTTTGCAGAATTTTGAGGAACAACATAATTTGCTCCAGAGAGCACTTTATATTGCTCGTAATCGTGTTACACGCATTGTTCTAACGAAGTCGGCCGAGTAGTGTAGAGAGGTACTTCGTGAACGCACTTCGTGCAACTTCGGGCCCTTTGACTCGGGCGCAAAAACCGACAACAAATGGAAGTTGGCTGAGGCGAGGTAAAGTTCGACGAGGTAAGCCGAAGTGCCTCTCTATACGATGGTATTCGTCTAACTTCGTTCAACTTCGCGAGTAGTGTAGAGGAGGCATTAAACCATTTACCAACTCGTCTGGCCAGCACGGTATAGTAGACCAATCCTTCTATTGGCTGAAGACACAGTGCTTTTGTGGCGCAAATCAGCAAACGTCTATGTCCAGGGTGTGAACTGCGAAAGGCTATATGACGAGAAAGCGAACACCGGGTTCCAAGGTTGTTATTCCTCCAACTAAAGGGACAATCCTCTGACCAGACTGGGTGATCATGCTTGGTGGAAGGCGGTCCAATGAATATTGCTGAGAACTTGTATCTATAGTAGTAATCGGATGAAAGAATTTTAATAGCACGAACCAGGGTCGTGTTGCCAGTATTCGGCCTCGGTTGCCTGTAGCCACCGCTAGAAAAGCAAGGGAACAGGATGAAATAAAAAGTAAATTGTAGCACAATTAATTGTTGTGACTGCTAACAGGTACAGTCATTTAAATATTTTTTGGGTTGCAGAGCCTTGCTGATATCAGTATGAATGGCTCGAATCAACCGGGCACTACTACTTAGTTTTAGAGAGTCTCCCAAAACGTCGATGTAAAGTTGACGGCCGGTTGGCGCAGCAGGATTGTAAGCGACTGCTACGCCGATGGTCGCGGGTTC
Source organism: Euclidia mi (assembly GCA_944739405.2). Classification (NCBI taxonomy): domain Eukaryota; kingdom Metazoa; phylum Arthropoda; class Insecta; order Lepidoptera; family Erebidae; genus Euclidia; species Euclidia mi. The sequence continues at coordinate 37,468,307 of OX123205.2, read as the reverse complement.
GATTCCCGCTCAAGTCATACATTTGTGTGCATGAACATGGATGTTTGTCTTGGTCTGGGTGTTTCTATGTATAATATGTATGTATTTAAAAAAAAAAGTATATAAGTGTTATGTGTATGTTTAGCCAGTATCTAGTACCCACAGTACAAGCTCTGCTTAGTCTGGGACTAGATGGTGATGTGTGTATGTGGTAGAATATTATAGTAACAGTATCTATTTATACTGTTGCATTTCGTTAAGTGTGTGACAGTGACGGCGGCCCATCCTCTTTTCCTTCTCCCTTAACCCGCTGCTCCTCCTATTTCTTTTCCCATCCAGGTTGGCAACGGAAATTGTGACTCTACTGGGGCTGTGGGTATCCATGGGCGGCAGCAATCGCTTTAGATCAGGCGACAGGTAAAGCCATTTGCCACCTATCACATAATAAAAATGTCACAGACAGTTTTAACTTGTCAGAGAATCAAACATAATCATTATTTAATCAAATCTAACTCAACCTTTTCCCACAAAAAATTCGACATTAAACAACCTAGGCATCAAACCTGTAACACGACGATCACGACATACAATCCCGAGCTATGTCAAATTAACAATACCAAAAGTCAAGGGCATATTCTAGAGCGGGCACCCATCCTATAACAAAAGCATGTCGTATCGTGAGAATAACAGTTCGGTGACCTCGCACAAGAATGCGGTTGGAATCGAACCCGCGACCTTTTAGTTATTGAGCTGTCAATTACTCATCTCGCGGGTTTTGTTCAGGTATCATTAGTGCACTTGTTTGATGCATAAATTGTTCGATAAGTTGTTAGAGTTTATTTAAAGTGTTGTGTGTTATCTTCTTAATATATAAAATCCTTGCGTTACTGACTGACTGACAGACACGCTACAGCCGAAACTATTGGGTGCAGGAAGCTGAAATTTGGCATGTATGTTCCTTGGGGACCGTAGGGGTGCACTAAGAAGGAATTTCCCGAAATTCCCACGGGATCGGCCAAAACGGGTAAATTAAAAAAAAATGCAGGCGTAGCTGCGTGCGTCCTCTAGTATGAGATAATTTTGCGTTATATTTATTTGCCTCCGTAGTCCAGTGGATAGCGTATGCGACTACTGATCGGAGGTCCCGGGTTCGATTCCCGGGTCGGGCAAAAGTGTTACTGAGTTTTTCCGAATTCTTAGTAGCAGCTCGAAGTCTGGTGATGTGCCCGGTACGGCAATAGGCTCACCCCCTATTACGTGGGACCTAAAAGTTCATGGCGAAATGTGGGTGTAATATTACACCTCTGCCTACCCCTTCGGGGATACAGGTGTGATCTATATTTTTTTTTATAGATTATCAGCTTTTATGCAGTGCGACTGCCGTCTGTCTTTTGAAACCCTAATGCGAACCCGGTCGCGATGTTCAATAGCTTAGACCAGTGTATATTTAAGGGTACTGTGACTCCCCGCTACTACTATTGAAGATTTCATGGCAAAAGGGTTTAATGTGCTCTCCAAGAATGGAGCAAGCGATAATTAACAATTTGTTACGCACGTAACTCCAAGAAGCGGTGACAGCCCAGTGGTGTACGTAACAGACTGCCGAGACGATGGTCTCGGGTTCGATCCCCAGGTACCCCGGGCACACACCTCTGACTTTTCGAAGTTAGGTGTGTATTAAAAAAAAATATCGCTCGCTTAATAATGTGCCCGGTAGATGGCAATAAGCTCGCCTCCTATTACATTGGGACCGAAACATAACTGGCGAAGTGTGGATGTGTAATATACCTCTGCCTACCCTTCCGGGGATAAAGGCGTGAAGTTATGTTAAAACTTCGGGAAGTCAGTGTGCTACTGTCAAAGATCTTCTACTGACTGAGAAACTTAATTACCACCTGGTAATCAAACCTTGGACCAACGAAGCAATCATAATACATTACCCAATCTCGTTGCCATATATCACAAAAATTATACTAAGTACACAATAATTACTTCATCTTAATACGCATCTCAATTAGCAAACCAAAATAGTAATTAAATTCCATTACTTAAGAACTATAACAATATGAAGAGATTTATTGTGCGTGAATATGTATTTTGTGATGAAGCTTTCACTTTTGGATAAGTGACGTTGTACGTTTAACGGTAATGGCGGTTGTGTCATTTTAATGTATTTTTTTATTATTTGTAGTGCCATGATGGTTCTGTGTAATAGGTATGCGTATGATTATGAGTTTGATTTTCAGGTAAGGCAAAGCTTTTTATGGATTCGATTTTAGTTATTAAATTAAGTGACTCATCATCATCATCATCATCAGCCTGCAAGAGTCCACTGCTGGATATAGGCCTCTCCAATGGCCACTGAGCTCGATTTCCAGCTCTTCGTGTCCAGCCGCTTCCAGCCACTTTGCGTTAATAAGTGACTATTACACATTCAATATTCTTCTGATAAATGTACCTATCTTTTGAAGTCTAACAATGTTTTGGAATAACTAAAATGCTAATTATTATTCGTGCTAGGCAAACGAACGCATTAACGTATTATAATATCACAGTATATATGGATTATTTGACTGTGATAATATTATCTGTGATCGAGGGAAGAGCGCATTTTTTGAATGGTTCCATGCAGTTTTCTACGGCACCCTAATATTAAGAGTAAATTTTACACATCTGCAATAATTTATTTTCAGCCAATTATTTATTTTTATACTTCAGTAGGTATTATTGCGAGGCCTATTCCTGATATATCTATAATATTAATAACAATAATTATATTTGTTAATAGAAATTGCTCATTACGAGTGTAGGTATTAACCTACACTCGTAATGAGCAATTTCTATAAAATATAATTATATTGATTTAGTGATAGATGTTGTTATAATATGTTGTAAGTTTATGTGTAACTGCGAGATTTTATGATTGAAGAAAAAAGCTAAATCAGATTGAAAATTCGCCAACGTGAGTAAGTAAAATAAGTAAAATCTTTATTTACATTTTCAGACTTACAAAACAAAGCATTCCTATCCCCCACACTAGGCATAGCCTGTCCTGTGGGGGAAATAAACGATCTACATTGGAATTCACGGCAAAATAGAAAACAACAAAACAGTAATGAAAATTAAGGTGAAGTCAAGTAGTAACAAAAAATATTTGAAATGTTTTAAGGATAAATGCAATGTGTGTATATGTGTGTGTGTGATTGTGTGTAAGTTTGGGTGTGAGTGCATGTGTGTGTGATTATACCTAATAATAATATTACTTAATAATATTCTACCACATTCACACAACACCATCTAGTCTCAAACTAAGCAGAGCTTGTACTACGGGCACTAGACAATGGATAAACATACTTATATACTTTTTTGTTGTAAATACATACATATTATACATAGAAACACCCAGACCAAGACAAACATCCATGTTCATGCACACAATTGTTTGACTTGAGCGGGAATCGAACCCGCGACCTTCGCCGTGGCAGCCGTTTACACTCCCGCTACGCCACCACCACGGGTCGTCGATTATTTCCCCTTTGTCGCTTTAATTTTGTAAAAGGAAGAAATGGCATCGTGATACTACGTATTTACATTTCAGTTGATACCACTTTAAAGACTGCGATAGCGTGGTGGAGGTAAGTACCAACAGACTGCCATGCAGAGGGCATCGGGTTCGAATCTACGGCGGGCATCATTGACTTTTCGGAACTATGTGCGTATTGAATTATTATCTAGCGCCTGCCCCGTACCTCGGAGAGCACGTTAAGTCATTGTTAACGGCTGCCATGAAGATCTTTGACAGATTCTCGCCTCTTGTCCCATTGACCTGTTTAGACGCCTTCGTCGAACGACTGTATGGAATACTAGAGCACGTCAGCAGCTACGTCTGCATTTTTTTTTAATTTACCCGTTTCGGCCGATCCCGCGGGAGTTTCAGGAAATCCCTTCTTAGTGCACTCCTACGGTCCCCAAGGAATACACATGCCAAATTTCAGCTTCCTGCGCCCAATAGTTTCGGCTGTAGCGTGTCTGTCAGTCAGTCAGTAACGCAAGGATTTTATATATTAAGATTAGACTGTGGCTAGACGAATCTGTGCTTATCCCGGACACAGCTCAGCCACACATAGACCATTACAGGCAATTCCCAAACACCTCACATGATCGGCCCATTATCCCATAAGCGAATTACATACAACTTACAACGTAACCTTTGGCCATGGCGCAATTTTACCATCAATGGCCAATTCGAGCCGATACTACCTGTCATTTGAAACACCATCTGCGGTAATGGCTGAGCAATTTACTAGTTTCGGTCGTAATGTTTTTAATACGCTTTGATATAGCAACATCCTCTTATACTTATGCCTACGTTGATATGTGAAGCGACTGCGAGAATGATGAAGAGTCGCTCATTGGCGTTGCTTCTTTGTGTGGTCACTACATGACTGTGGATTCAGGGGAGGGGGAAGGAACAGAATATTTGCATTTCTAAGAGGCTCAAACGATTTTGGACTGCCTCCGTGGTCCAGTGGATAGCGTCGGCTAGCTGATCGGAGGTCCCGGGTTCGATTCCCGGGTCGGGCAAAAGTGTTATTGGGTTTTGCCGAATTCTCAGTAGCAGATCGGAGTCTGGTGACTTTTCCGGTGTCGGCAATAGGCTCACCCCTTATTACGTGGGACCTGACTATTCCGAGCGAAATGTGGGTATAGTACCTCTGCCTACCCCTCCGGGGATACAGGCGTGAGTCTATAAAAAATTCAAATTTTTTTTTAATGCTAGTACTTTGTCCTTGAATTTGGGTCACTGGTGGTCAATCTAAGAGATACACTCGGTATGGGTTACCCTTGCCACCCCCTTCCAGCTTTGTCACTCGTGACACTTGGTAGATATTAAGATGTGTGGCTTAAAGTCTATTTGAACCAGCTACTCGCAGTATGTACTTATTTTAAGCTGGACGTCTGAATTAGGATTTATAATCCTGTATCGCAGGTCTTTACAAAGATTCAGTCCACGGACTCCAAAAAAAATATTTGCAGATCACACAGAGTGAGGCAGCAATAGCCTAGTGGAGATACCAACAGACTGCCATGCAGAGGGTATCGGGGTCGAATCCACGGCACGCACCACTGACTTTTCGGAGTTATGTGCGTATTGAATTGTTAATTATCGCTCGTCCCGTGCCTCGGCAAACACGTTAAACCGTCGGTCCCGGCTGTCATAAAGATCTTTGACAGTCGTTATGGTCGTCAGTATCTCTAAAATAAACAGAAACTAGTCTAAGCCATGGAATATCGCTATCCCTTCGGGTTGTGGAGGTTAGACAGGCAGTCGCTCCGTGAAAAAGCTAATATTTAGCCAAATCTGGGGGGCGATTCAGAATCGTTCGATATCTCATTTGACATTCGATTCCGTTAATTGTCAAATGGGCTAGCTCATTTTTTGTCAAAACTATCGCATTTCCTATCAATTTTATGCATTCAGTATGTAGTAAATTAATAAATAAACCGAATTCAATGAATATTTGTTCAAAAGATCTCTGATACGCGGCTAAAAGATGAGGACAATAATTTGACATATCGTACGATAACTTATCGTAACATTCTGAATCGCCCTGCTGGTTAGACTAGAAAGCGGACCCCGGGTTGAAACTGGGATAACGCTAGGAGGAGGATACAGAGTATCGAACCCACAACAGTATCGGTGCAGTGTTGACCGAAGAGGCTGCCGCTTAAACCACTAAACCATTCGTGCAGTAAAGTCAAGGTTTAAAAACATTCAAAGCCGTAATAAGATCAGTTATCCAATATTTTATGTCTTCCAACTTAAGCATTGTGAGTTAACCCCCAAACAAGAGGTTAACTTGCCCCATCAATATACATTAGGGACCTTTACCACTCAAATGTACCCTTATCACATAAGTCACTGTCGCAATTACTTCAAAGATGAGCTATAAATAAAAGCAAGCACTCTAATTACGAGATCGAACCTTGAACCGCGCGGAATGGTGTGTAAATGTCAGTGTAGTGATACATTTGTGGGTTGAAGCGTGTTCGATTTGTGCTAGTATTGTAATCATTATCATCTAACTTTATGGACTCGATAACTTTATAAGTTTAGGTATATCATAGGCACCTATAGTCTAGTGGAGAGACTAACAGACTGCTACGTAAAGGGTCTCGAGTTCAAAATTTCAAAACTACGGCGAGCTCTTCTGACTTTTCGAAGATAAGTGCGTATTATATTGTCAATTATCGCTTCGCAATAAAGGAAAACCTCGTGAGGAATCCTGCATGTCTGAGCATTCTAAATATTGTTTTTCCAGGATATAATAGGTCTTTCAAAAACATTATTCAGAAACTCTGCCAACCTCTGTAGACTGCCAACTTGCCCAAGGTGAGCGTGGTGGGCTATAACCCTAGTGAGAAAAAGCTCATGTCCAGCAATGCGAAATTTTTTAAGTGAAGTGTGCTAGGTGTCCCGTGTCAAAGTTTCTATTCAATATAATTATGTACTTAAATGGACTAATAAACTACTTTTGTGTAGCATCTTTTTAAAAATTCGTTGGATAGAGTCATGACATACAATTATAATAACTACGTGCTTTGATAGATGGCCTAAAATAGCGTAAATATAAATCAGGTATTATATTCAGTCCTTGCTTTATGTATAACTAGAGGACGCCAGCAGCTACGCCTGCATTTTTTTTAAATGTACCCATTTTGGCCGATCCCGTGGGAATTTCGGGAAATCCCTTCTTAGTGGGCTGCACTACGCATAACGTTTGTGAAAACGCTAAATCCACGTGAAACAAGATACGTGCAGGACAAACGCCGGTAAGCGAACGCCTCTCAGTCGCATTGTTGAAACTTATACTTATAAGTTATAAGTTTCATTTATAATATATAGTATTTATAATATATAGTATTATAACTATAACAGTCGCTTCACAGATATTGACATGTTCTCTCTATCAAGTAGCAAATTCAAACGATTGGTTATCGAACTGTTATCGTAAATATAAATTTTCTTTTGTTTCTTTTTTAATGTATGTTTTGCTTCTTAATATGATTAGTGTTAATTTGTGGACAATGGTGCTGGTTATGTGAATATCAATCTAGGCTAAGAAAGCATTTGTAAAATTTAGCATGTAACTGTTTTTTGTCCCGAACAAATAAATAAGTAAATATGGGTTGGTATTGGTACCCTTGAATATACTAACGTTGGTCTAAGCCCTGGAATAATATCTATCCCACAGAAATGAATCATGAATCTATCCCTTTTAGCGATCAGACGGTAGGGAAGGCTAATATTCTAACATATATGTGGATAGACTAGTACCCCAGACTCCAAGACGAAAGTCTAGCTCCAAGATAATGACAATGATGAATGTAGCGCTCATAGGGAGACTTGCCGTTCGTAACAGATCGGCAAAGTTAAGCAACGCTTGCACAGGTCGCCACTTGGATGGGTGACCGCGTGTGGCATTTACATCTGAGCGCTACCGTGCTTCGGAGGGCACGTAAAGCTGTCGGTCCCAGTTCTTGTCTAATGATAAGGATCGTTAGGCCATGTCGGAGGCCTTCGGGCGGTATGAAAACTCCGACACCAGAGTTGGCCACACACTCACACGAAAAAACAAAAATTGGGCAAGTGCGAGTCGGACTCGCGCACGAAGGGTTCCGTACCATCATCTATAAAAGAAAATCACGTTCGTTGTATGTATACTTAAATACTTTATAAGTTTCTACCTGTTTATTAAGATCGAGTAACAAATTGCTTAAAAATTACGTTTGTTGTATGGGAGCCCCCCTTTATTATTTACTTTTTTTAAATTTAATTACTTATTTATTTTGAAAGGTTATATACAACTACATATTCTGTGAAAATTTAAAGCGTTTACCTGTTACAGTTAGTAATTTTGAGCAAAAAATACGAAAAAAAACACGTTTTTTGTATGGGACCCCCCTCAATATTTTCATTGTTTTTATTTTTAGTATTTGTTGTTATAGCGGCAACCGAAATACATAATTTGTGTAAATTTCAGCTTTCTAGCTATCATGGTTTATGAGATACAGCCTGGTGACAGACAGACGGACAGACGGACAGACAGACAGACAGACAGCGGAGGCTTAGTAATAGGGTTCCGTTTTTTACCTTTTAGGTACGGAACCCTAAAAAAGCAATGATGAATGGTCTATAATATAAATTTCATATAATCTTAATTCTATTTTCACACCAATTTGTAACCTCATCTATTTCGGTGATACTACAAAATTAAGGTTATTTTTGGACGAGTACAAATGGAGTGCTCAAATTATTGCTGCATATAATTTTGATCTTAAAAGTCAAGGTTCGTATCTATATAGGTTTTGCCCATTGTTTTAAGCTGATGTGTTTACGTCATTACGATGATATTACTTTCATTATTGTGAAGGTCTTTATTATGATTCTAGAGGACGCCAGCATCTACGCCTGCATTTGTTTTAAATTTACCCGTTTTGGCCGATCCCGTAGGAATTTCGGGAAATCCCTTCTTAGTGCACCCCTACGGTCCCCAAGGAACATACATGCCAAATTTCAGCTTCCTGCGCCCAATAGTTTCGGCTGTAGCGTGTCTGTCAGTCAGTCAGTAACGCAAGGATTTTATATATTAAGAAGATAACCAATTTAATATTATGTTAAATTGTTATTATGTTAAAGTGAAGTATAACTTGAAGTAATTGACCTATTTGCGTTTTTTGTTTTACTTAAGACATAGCATAACTTCACGGCTTTTATCCCCGAAGGGGTAGGCAGAGGTGTATATAATACACACCCAAATTTCGCCAGTTATGTTTAGGTCCCAATGTAATAGGGGGCGAGCCTATTGCCATCTACCGGGCACATTATTAAGCGAGCGATAATTAACATTAACAATTAATTTTTGTTTTACTGAGGTTGATATTGTAATTCTTTGAGGACTAGGTTATATATTTATTGACCTTTATATAGGTGGACTAAATATCAAGGGCTTTATCTCCCAGTCTTTAGAGTGGTGCAGAAACAAAAGAAGTAGGTATAAAGTATGCAATGCAGAGAACATATTTGACCTTATGCCAAATAAAAGTAAAAAGGTAGTAGAGCCTTGCTGATTTTAGCATGAATGGGCCGGCTCGACCGGGGAAGTACTACCCTCTCACAGAAAATCAACGTAAAGTAACAGTACACTAGTACTAGTACAGTAGTACTTAAACTGTTGCGTTTCGTTCGGTGAGTGAGAGTGCCGGAGGCCCTATTCCTTCTCCCTTATCCCACTTCACATCCTATCCCTTTCCCCGACCCCAAGGGGCGGCAACGCACTTGTGACTCCTGTGGTGTTGCTTGTGTCCATGGGCGGCGGTAATTGCTTACCATCAGGCAATCCGTCTGCTCGTTTGCCGCCTATTACCATAAAAGAAAAAAAGAAGTGCCGTTATTATCAAGTGCGTGTATTTAAGTTTTACGGTAAGTAATCGTATTGGAATTTATTATTTACTGTTAATTAGACCTCGTTTTACGCTTCAAAATTCATGCGCCTTGTTAAATAAGGTATTTTACATGTATTTTATGTTCTCGTTTAATTATTTTATTTGTTAATTTGTATTGATAGCGTCGCCATTAGTATAGCTGCATTTTACAAGCGCACTATAAGACTAATGTAAGATTGTTGACTCTAATTTTAGCATTGGATATTATGCTAAAAATAACTCCATATTGGAATAAATTAGGGTTCCACACAATTTTACACAAAACCTTAAATTGACAGAGAGATAAAAAAAGAACTTAATAAGGCTATACGGGCACGAAGTCGGCGCGCGCGACCATTATTACTATTAAATTTAAAAATTTAATATAAAATATGGCCACCAAAATTACTCTTAAAATTAGTTATTCCCAAATTCGATCTAAAATCAAACGTTCTTATATGGGTCTTGTCTTTTGTATTGTAAGTATGTTGATAAAAAATTACTCTAATATCATACATATCCAGTGCTATTGATCTTATATTAGTTTCAAATAAGATCAGAAATGCACGTACTCACAGTGCTCTTATGCTATGCTGATATTAGTCTGACATCTTACGATAGCATTTAGCAAGCCTTATATAAAATCAAACGAGCTTAGAAAATACCCATAAAAGAGCAAGGTTTTCTCAAGTGCAACTCATCTTAGTAAATGCTCTTATACAATACATATATGAGACTTGGTTATAAGACTGAGCGTTCTTGAGGCTATACCGGCTTGTCTAAAAGTAATATAGGATCGATGGCATGTTCTTAAACAAATATAAGAGCAGTTTAAGCCTACCACTCTTAAATAGTTCGAGTTCTGAGACTGATTTGCTGGTTGGGTATTACACCTCTGTCTGCTCCTTCGGGGATATAAAAAATACGGGCGTGAGCCTATAAAAAATATCTATATAAATTCATCTTATAGTGTTCCTCTGTCTGTTCCTTTTCCTATCCAGACCAGCAAAGCACTTGTAACTCCTCTGGTGTAGCTTGCGTCTCGGCCCGTCACCAGCAGTGGGACAGTTTATATACAGAGCTGATGATGATGAATCAGGCCTGTTAATTCATCATCATCAGCCCTGTATATAAACTGTCCCACTGCTGGTGACGGGCCTCTTCTCACTATGAGAAGGGTTGGTAGACTTCACATGTCTTTCGAGAACATTATGAAGAACTCTCAGACATGCAGGTTTCCTCACGATGTTTTCCTTCACCGTTAAGCAAGCGATAATGAACAATTTAATACACACTTAAATTCGAAAAGTCATTAGTGCGTGCCGTGGATTCGAACCCGAGACCCTCTGCAGCAGTCTGTCGTTCTCTCCACTGGATATCGTTGCTTTTTTTTATCTCTGCACATTAGTCTATCAAATAAACGCGCTAAGCCGCAGGCAATAGAAACATTTTCATAATAAAGTAGCCAAAAGCCAGTAGTCACTACCATTCAAAGATGAGTGATTTTTTGAAGTTGAAAATATTTAAAGAGCTAAAATAGACTTGTCTATTGAACTGTCAGTCTTCACACCACTCAAGTACACTACCGTCTGATCTTGAAATTACAATCCATTGATACGCACAAAGCTGCGGAACCATTCAGCATGGTACATTAAACATTACTTGGGCCAATATCTATTATATTACTTTTTTATAGTACCTATTTGTTTGTGTAACCCTGTTATGTGGATGACGATATGAATTTAAAAGTTGTGTACGGAAAGGTTTTACTTTTTTATTATATACATAAATATTCTAGTACTAGTCGGATGACCCTTGAAGACGACGCACGACGGTTGGTTGGCTCTAAACAAACAAACATTGGTGATATTTCATGAGTTTATAAACAGCGGCGATATCCCAATGGTGTAAGTAACGGACTGCCGAGACGATGCTCCCCGGTTCGATGCCCAGACACCCCGGACACACACCTCTGGCTTTTCGAATTGTGCATTTAAAATCTAAATTATCGTATGGTAATAGGCTCGTCCCTTATTATATATCGGGACCGAAACATAACTGGCGAAGTGTGGGTATGTAATACACCTCTGCCTACCCCTTCGGTGATAAAGGCGTGAAGTTATGTTATTTATAAGACGGTGTTTTCTTTAAGCTTTTGAATACTATGCCTGCCTGCCAGTACCTACCTTATAATTACCTTCATAATTATAAGTGTTTCTATTTATCTATTCACCGAACAAATAGATAAATCAACGACCATTACTTCCGAGTATTTATTTACCATCCCATATTCATATTGAGATCGCCATTTGCAACTGTGTTGTATTATGAATGCATTATATAGTTTTCCTCGAGTTATTCTTGAAAAGTCTTTTATATTATTCAGATATCAACTTTAATTGCAAACGTCCTTTGCTTTCAATATATACTATTATAATAGTTAGCAAATTGGGTCTATTGTTGAAGCAATGAATACGGTAGCCATTTGTTCATAGACAAATATGGAAATCTTTTATATAAAAATATATTTGTGTTTCATTTTGAAGGTTATGTAGGCGGGAAAGAATTTGTTGCACGGATGGTGTGGTGGTTTAAACGACTGTCTCTCTAACGAGTGTCTTGGGTTCGATCCACACCCGAGACAATGCTCTAAGTGACTCATAACTTATAGTTTTTGACTGGAGGGTTTCAAGAGAACCTAACATAACCTACTTAGGTACTTGAGTTACAGTCTCACGTAACCTTACGGGTGTACGTTGATTTTTTAAATGGACCGTGGGCTGTCGGGCATTATAATATGGACCGGTCTAAGTAATAAAAATACTAAAATTTATCAAATAGCCTGATGCTCCTGGGCACTATTCATAATACTCGGCCCTTATTAATACGGCCCAGTTAGTCACGTTGCCCGTAATATATACATGGAACTGAATTGAAAAATATATTTTTAACAGTCATATACATACGAGATGTCTATCGATAAATCCTTAAAAATGAGATTCCTAAAGCCATTTTTCTCAAAGTCAATCGTTGGAAAGACGTAAGCTTCCAAAGCTGTAAAAGCCTCTAACTTTTTAATATATGGGAGTGAAAAATTTAGAAATATATATTGTGTACATGCATCGTAATGAAAAATTCAGTGATAATTGGTTTGAACGAGATGTAGTCAGCAGTTTTTGAGACAGAGCTCATTTTCAAAAACCGCTAATATAACTGGTACGGCAAGGTGCCGAAAGTATGTAATAGGCGATTAGGTCCTATAGAAAATATTAATATAGTGGACTGTATAAAGGATGGCTGGTGAATCGCTTATAGGAGTGGGTTCATGGGAGGAATAGGAGGCGGAGGTATGAGAGCACGTCTTTCCTTGTATGACAGCGGCCGCTGGCATCTCCGTGAGTCCTGAAGCTGCACTGATCACTCCACTACACCCGCGGGCGGTTTCGGTCTCGTTTACAGTATAAGATAGCGGTAAAATATTGCGGTGCTGCATGTGTTCGTCGCGGCGCGGACGGAGGTGCACCAGGACGCAGCCAGTCAGCGGGATCGTTGATTTTTGACTTTGTCGCAGCGTCATTGAATTCTGCGACCAATTACAGCGAGGCGTGCCTTTTGGAAGGGAAGGGATAAAAGGATCGCTCGTATTTGACACTGCGGTATGCAAAGGAATTTATTAGCTAGGTGTTGACATAATTAATTATCAATAGAAAGATAGATGGCGCTACCATATCCCCCCGGCCCTAAAGGGTTGCCTTTAAAAAAAAAATTGAACTTAGCTATGTTGGATGTACCACCGCATAACCCATCAATAGGCTTAGACAGCGATATGATATTAAAATTAATCTAAATTAACTTTAGCGAAATAATTATAACGAAAACTACAAACTAAATACTTAAACTAAGATGTAGATCCAACTTCAGGCTAGATCTCACTGAGTTGGAGGCGGACAGAGACGTACAACAGGGCGCACGTAGCTCCCCTTCGCGGTTGTCACGGTAACAACGCGGGTTGTACCGTCTTTGGAAGTATGCAGTTTCTTTACGATGGCTAACGGCCATGAAAGCGGCGGAGCATTATCATGTATTATGACGACCAACGTACCCTCCTGTATAGGGGATGCAGGACTATTCCATTTGGATCTAGCCTGAAGCTGGTGGAGATATTCCGCACGCCAGCGCCGCCAGAACGACTGTACGAGTTTATCCAGCAGAGTATGTCTCTGGAGCAAGCTTGAAGAGTCTGCTTCAGGAACCGGAAATGACGATAATGGCACTGTGTTCAGAAAATGTGCAGGGCTTAACGCGGATGGTTCTGCAGGGTCACTACTCAATGTCGTGAGCGGACGCGAGTTGATCAGCGCCTCGACTTGTGCAAGGACAGTTAAACCTACTCACAGAACAAATTTTCTTCACTCTTCTTTCCCAATTCAGTCCATCCTTCTATGGAATGCTCTCCCTCTTGAGATCAGAATGGCAAAGACGAAATTCACTTTCAAGTCCAAGGTGAAAGAACTCTTGTTGGCTGAGTCGGCAACTGTATCCAGTTAAAAGTCACAACCATAATTTTATGTATGTATATTGTACATATGTATTTATATACCATATATATATTTTACCTATTTGTAAATGTAGCTATTAAGGTACTTACAAAATTGTATTAGACAATTTTTTATTCATTATCTTGTTGTTTAATGTTGCTTGTTGTTCTTTATATTTTATCTTGTTGTTCTAATTTTGCTTTGTACATATGCTTATAATTATGTTTGTAACAATATCAATCGCATTGGGTGAAACCTGTTATGATTGTGTTGTCTTGAATAAATAAATAAATAAATATTTATTTATATTTATATATCATACGTTTATGTATTTTTTTGTTATTCCTGTATTTATTTTATATGTATTTGGTTTATGCATTAATCTACTTATTTTACCTATTTATAATTTATCTTTATGCAAGTATATCATGCCCTACTTAATTAAGTTACTAGTACACACCCCACACACTATATAATACACCTACTTCTTCCTCTCTGCACCACTCAGTCAGGTAGACTGGTAGATAATGCCTTTGGCATTAAGTCCGCCTACGTACTCTGTGTATGTGAAGTTTAAATAAATAAATAAATAAAAGCTCTTCGTAAGAGAGGATCTGTTGACCTATAACCTTAAGGAGATGCGTTTTAATTACTTTGACCATGCTTTCCAACATCCACCGAAATGTGGTGATGCTGGCGGAATAAACTTCCAGTCAATATGATTTATGGAAAGTTTTTCCTAAAGACGAGTACGATATTCTTCCCTGAGAAACTTATAAAGGTCGCGTAAATAAGAGCTTGCGCCCACGAAACAAGTGCCGTTATCCGTGTACAAAGACTGTATAGGGCCGCGTCGTGAAGGAAATCGTTTAAGGGCTGCCAGGAATGACACCGTGCTTAAATCCGTCGCAACTTCAATGTGCGTAGCGCGCGTCGTTAAGCATGTAAAAATACATAGCCAAGCTTTACGGCTTTTAACACCTCGACCACGCACCGGTGTAATCACAACCGGTATGTGTAAACGCTTTATCAACCTGATTGACGCGCTGGCTAGGAAGATCTGCCATGGGAGGGAAAATCGGACGCGGACCTAATTTGAAACAGACGTTACATTTATGTATTCTGTGACGATTTATTCGTCAAGCAGCTAAAACCCAATATTTATGCCTAAGTAAGGACATAAGCAACTCTGGACCAACATGGAGATGCTTCTTGTGATAAAAATCAACAAGAAGGTCGACAACATGATCATGACGCGGTAGAATGCAAGGATGCTTGTAGTTATAAGGTTCATCCAAATTTGACAGACGACCACCAATGCGTATGATGCCGTGCTCATCGAGAAACGGCTTGAGTCTAAGAATAGCGGGAGAACAAGGTACATTATTTTTCAAATTTTGAATGTCGTTAAACTAAACTAAAATGAACAGCCTGTACAGCTCGTAGTAACTTACATTCTGCAAATTCAAGATCAGTACTTGAAACAAAAGTCCCATTAGGTAGGTGCCTAAGAAACCTACAGACATAAACTATGGCGCGGAGTAACTTAGACCACGATGATATGCGTAGTGCGAGTGCATAGATCGGAGATTCAGCAACCTCAACAATCACGGGATGAGAAACAAACTTCCGTTCGGGTACATCCTCGTCCTCTGCACTGTGGTCAAAGGGTGGCATAGGCCATTCTGACGGATCATGGGAAATCCAAGAAGGTCCACGCTGCCACAATGGATGATGCAGAAGATTAAGTGGAGTGACACCACGAGACAAGCAATCAGCGGGTTTCTCAGTACCCGCGACGTGATTGAAACTAGTAGCGGGGACAAGTTCAATCAATTTACTAACGCGGTTGGCGACAAAAGTCTGCCAGTGGTGAGGAGATGAATAAATCCAAGCTAGCACTACTTTGGAGTCAGAAAATGCGTATATTCTATTAATAGGGTAGTGGGGCAAAACTGTGTCTTGAACCTTGCGGAGCAACTGAGACAGCAGAAGGGCCGCGCACAACTCCAGTCTCGCAACCGAAATGGTTTTAACAGGCGAGACCTTAGACTTGGCGCAAACTAACTGCACCGAGTAGTTAGAACCAATGCGGACTTGCAGATATACGACTCCGCCGTAAGCACGCTCGCTGGCGTCAGCGAAACCTATTAAGTTGTTGGTACATCCATCTACCAACCCAAGATGACGCGGAATAGTAATTTGATTGAGCGCAAGCTTTGCGTAAGCTCAATACAAAACTGGCCCCAAGCGGCGACAATATGGTCAGGGGGTGTTTCATCCCACTCACACTTTGATAGCCAAAGTTCCTTGATCAAGAGCTTGGCGTACAAAATTGTGGGAGCCACAAAATCCATTATGTCCCATAGTCGAGCCACTGTAGACAGCATAGTGCGTTTGGTGCACTTATCATCTGGCGGTGAGACGTCAAACCGAAAACTATCACAGGATTTGTCCCAGCGTAAACCGAGAACTTTATGCGGTACAGACTTCTCAAACTCAATGTCTGGAGAAGCTTTATGGGAATCAGGTATGCGTGCGAGAACCTCCTTAGAGTTGCTTGTCCATTTGGCAAGATCAAACTGGCCTCGCCTGAAAAGCTGAATAAGCTCTTCACAAAGCGAGATTACTAGCGGAATGGATATGACACTACAGGCAATGTCATCCATATACAAAGCGGAAGTAGCAACAGCTGCTGCGGCGGGAAAGTGATCGCCTTCATCAGCGATCAACTGGCGAACAACTCGTAACACGTGATATGGGCTAGACTTGAATCCAAAACAAACACGATTGAACTGATACACAGATAAAAGTTCCTTATTGTTAAAACGATAAAAAATCCGTTGAAATCTACGGTCAGATTCGCAAACGCCGATATTGAGGAACATTTGGCGGCAATCAGCTGACAGAGCGATTTGGAAAAGACGAAACTTTATTATGATGTTAAATAAATCACTCTGTAGATTAGGGCTGGCATGCAAAATGTCATTAATCGACTGACCCGATGTAGTCCTACAACTAGCATCTAAAACCACACGAAGTTTAGTAAAGAGGTTTTATCTTCGCGAACTACGCCGTAATGCGGGATATAGTATGAGGGAAGAGAATTGCCCTCGTTGTTTACAACTACACTCAAAAAACCTTTATTTAGGTAGTCACGAATGACGTCATTATAGGCGCCGCGTAACTTAAGTAATGCATCAAATTTACGTTTTAAACAATGGAAACGTCTAAGCGCAGCAGCGTACGAGTCGCCTAACGAATAAGGGTCACCATAGAATGGCAACGCCACAACGTATCTGCCACTGTCGTCACGAACAGTGGTAGCGCGGAAATGTTCTTCACACTCGAGATCCTTACGGCTCATCGAGGGCGGTGCGGTAACCTACCGTCTCAATAGCGGGCGGTAAATTATCTCTCTACGTACAACTTTAGGTAGTAACAAGTGCGGAAATATTGAAGCTCCGATCAAAACATCAATGTCTGCCGGATTCGCAAATTCCGCGTCTGCTAGCGGCAGTGTCTCGAGGTGCGTGAGTAGTGATACGTCCACATTAGCGTTCGGCAATGTGTCTGTAATACGCTCCATGATAAGCGAAGAAATGTTAAAATTAATATTCCTATCAAAACGCGAATGTATTTTAACATCTACGGAACCCTTGCAATGTTTTTCTGACCCCCCGATACCCTTGACTACTAAGTTAGTATTTCTAAAGTTATCCCACAGTCCGAGGCGTTTGAAACAATCAGAAGTAATAAAATTACTCTGTGACGCACTATCAAGTAAACAACGAACTATGTGCGGCGCGTTATTAATATCATAAACGATAACTTGGGCTGTCGCTAATAGAACCGTCTTGGACGCCGTACAGTGCGGTTTAGCATCGCGCTGAGCACGACAAGCGCGCGAGGGTTGTCCGCGTGTGCGCGCTGCCCGCGCAATGGACGTCGTACACAACGGTACTTCACACTGAGACGAGGAGGAGGAAGCCACCGTGGCCTGCACCTGCGATGTAAGTGGGTCAAGGTTACCGGATTGGCCCGACAGCGGATAACTTTTATCAAAGTGTAATAAAGAGTGATGTCGTTGATTACATGAACGACACTTCGTCTTACTAGAACAATCACTCGTTTTATGTTTTATACTTAAACAATTAACGCAAGCTTTGTTTTCTTTTACACATTTGTAACGAGCAGTCGGATTTAAATTATTAAAGGCGGGACATTTATAGAAATGGTCGTGTACTATATTACTGCACAGACACTTCTGTGATTTATTATAATTAGATTCCGAGCATGCTACGTAAGATTGCGGATTAGGGACCGAGTTATTATTGCTATTTTGCGCTTTATTCGACTTTTGTTTGCTATTATTATTATAAGACGAGCTAGATGAACTAGACTGCGTATTATAAAATATTCAACACTGATCTTTGATGAAAGAAATAAAACTATCTAGTGTAGGTATTTTATGATTACGTTCCGTCATCTCGAATGCACGAATTGTTTCAGTGTCAAACTTTTTTAAAGCGAGTTGAAGAAACATAAGGTCGGAAAGATCTTTTAATTTTAAGTTTTTAGGGGAATTAACTGTGGTAACAAAGTTGTCTATAAACAGCTGGAAATTCGAAACAGACGCGGCACCGGACAATTTAAGATTTAAAGCTTGATCAAAGTAAGTAGACGCTAGAACACGAGTATCTTGATACCTATCAAGTAGTGACTGGAATATGACCTGATAGTTCTCAGCACTGGGTGTGACACCTGCGAATACGGACTGGGCCTTCGGTGACAGCTTACCTATTAAATAGTACAACCTCTCAGCATCTGTCAGAGAACCATTATCGTGCACTGTAGACTTAAAACTCGCATAGAATAACGGCCAATTTCGTATATCTCCATCAAATGACTTAAGCTCAATTGGCGGTAATCTCGGCGCCCGAACCGCCGGCGAGGCAGAAACGGGCTGCGCGGAACACCTACCCTCCAATTGTGATTGTATGCGCTTGATGATACAATAAAGATCTTCGAATGAGGTGTACGCCTGATAATTCGGCTGTTCATCAGGATTAATAGAAAGCAATCTTGCGTAATAATCGTCTAACAACTTATGAAAATCTGTTCAAATACTATCTACTGTCATACAATAACTAAGAAATGATTCCCTATTAATATCGGAAGTAGCGGCAGTTTTTGAGCGCTCGTAAATGTTTTGAATACGCTCAAATAAAATATTACGTTTAGCTTCCCAGATTGTCAGCTCTTTATCTTCCGACATGCATGGCTTCTTTTGTTGCGGCATGTTTACGTAGGTATAAGCTAATGAGACCGAATTAAAATAAGAATACCTAAAGTTCCTATTATTTTACCTAAGTAGGTGATTATGCGGTAGTTATTCGTAAGTAGGGAACAACTTTAAAGCGGTGGATTAAAAGGTACTTGAAATATGGAATTTACAAGACAACTATGATAATTCCAGTAATAATAATTGGGTAAATATATTTCAGATTAGTAGGTAGCTACATAAAAGTATATTACCTACGGAAACGTGCGGAAGTAACCACGTAATGGGTATGTAAATGGACTAGGTGTATAGCTAGGTGCTATAACTCTCTAGGTAGGTACTTCTAGAAGATACCTACGCGGAATAAACGAGAGGTTACGTATAAACGCAAATGAATCCGCTCGTACGGATCAAAAAATGGCACGGCAAGGTGCCGAAAGTATGTAATAGGCGATTTGGTGCTATAGAAAATATTAATATAGTGGACTGTATAAAGGATGGCTGGTGAATCGCCTATAGGAGTGGGTTCATGGGAGGAATAGGAGGCGGAGGTATGAGAGCACGCCTTATCTTGTATGACAGCGGCCGCTCGCGTCTCCGAGAGTCCTGAAGCTGCACTGATCACTCCACTACACCCGCGGGCGGTTTCGGTCTCGTTTACAGTGTAAGATAGCGGTAAAGTATTGCGGTGCTTCATGTGTTCGTCGCGGCGCGGAGCTGCACCAGGACGCAGCCGGTCAGCGGGACCGGTGATATTCGACTTCGTCGCAGCGTCATTGAATTCCGCGACCAATTACAGCGAGGCGTGCCTTTTGGAAGGGAAGGGACAAAAGGATCGCTCGTATTTGACACTGCGGTATGCAAAGGAATTTATTAGCTAGGTGTTGACATAATTAATTATCAATAGAAAGATAGATGGCGCTACCAATAACTTTGTCGTTATTACACTATGGAATTATTATTATTATCATAGACTCACGCCTGTATCCCCGAAGGGGTAGGCAGAGGTATAATATTACACCTGCATTTCGCCATTAATTTTTAGGTCCCACGTAATAGGGGGCGGGCCTATTGAGACTACGTGCTGCTACTGAGAATTTCCTAACAGAAAAACCCAATAACACTTTGCCCGACCCGGGAATCGAACCCGAGACCTCCCAATCCCACGCGCACATTTATGCCGCGAGACCAACGAGGCAGTCAAAAATCAACACTATGGAAAACGAAGTAAATTTTGCTGGCGAAAAAGTGATAGTGGTATTTGCTTAGGTGAAGAATACCTAGGTATGTTAAGTGAATACGGAACCCCTATGGGCGAGTCCGACTAGCACTTGATTTAATTATTTCCTTACGGTTTTTTTCATTGCATTGCCGAGTAAAACTCTGCCATTGTTAGTAATTTAAAAATATAATATTCAATACAATAATTGAGGTTTTAATTGTGACCCTCAGACGGACAATCGTAGCAATATCAAATTGTTATTATTACATATAATTGAGATCCATTTTTGGTATAACCTTTTTTTGTATCTTCTGATTATTTTAATAGTTTGTATTGAAAGGGTTAAATTTTAGTGGAAGATTTGGTTCAGTAGTCTATACACCGCTATTTTTTAATTAGTACAAAAACTTTAAGGACAGATTAGCGAAGATATTATTATCATATATGTGACGTAAGAATTGCATAATATCAATAAAGAGCAAAGTTATTATCATTTGTTTATTGTAGAAAATCTCACTTAAATCATGGTCATATTTTACAATCCATTCACTAATTCATTGATAATATTCCATCCTGCTCATTCGCATTCTCTCTGTCGCACTTATGATGTAGGTAGCCATAGAAAATAAAATGAAGAAAAATAATAAATGTAGGTAGTTATTTTTTAATTTTGTTAATTCTACCCTCTCCTTCATACTTCATTCGGGCTTAGGACCGAAAAATGTATCGTTTAACAAGTAATTAAATACGGAGGTATGTAATTAGAAAGCAAACAAATATCAAAATAAAAGATGGTGTTCTGGACTAAAAGAAAAGAGTAATTTTGGCGTATTTATGAAGTTAGAATCTGCTATTTACAAATTATTTTATCATCATCATGTCAGCCTAGAGACGTCCACTGTTGGACATAGGCCTTCCTCAAGGTGTGTGGAGAACACAGACCGATTTTGAGCCGCCCGCATCAAATTATTATTTACTTAAGTACGTATTATTTACTAAACTTACAAGTATTTCCATTGTCCTTCGAAATGTCCACCACCGTTGTCAAAAGCATCCAATATGCACTGTTTTAATTGTTTGACACTGACCCGGTCACTTTTGTACACTCACAATACGATGTCCATGGGTACACAGCTGCACTCGCGATTTTTCCACTCAAAAGGTACGCACGAAGCATAGCTATACTCCCGTGATATGAACTGATATGATAGGCCATTGCGTCGGGCAAACGTAGACAAACAATTAACTTTTGCAACGAAATTAGATACGCTCACTTTCGCAAACAATTTAGTACTGTTTGTCGCATCGTCGGGGCGTGGCGCAAGCGCAGAGGGGCGGGGGGGGGGTCATTTATCAATGTTTCATTTTACTATGATAGTACACGGGTCGGTCATAGTATTAGTATTACATTTACCAATTATCACGTATTTTTGTGGACAGTTTTGAGACAGTTTTGGGACTTAGTGTTTTTATTTTTCAACTACATAAATATGATCAGTTAAAGATACTTAGTGCCCTGTTAATTTTTTTGTACTAATTCAAAAATAGCGGTGTATATTTTTAGAGATAATTTTAAATTAAACGATTATAACTTATTATAAGTAACTAGAGGATGTCCGCAGCTACGCCGGGTCGGTACCCACTGGTCCCCTGAAATTCGGACCCTGTGCCCACTGGTACCCTCAAATTTTTGTAGTGCCCACTCGTACCCTGCTCTATTTTTTATTTTAAATAATTTATATTTCCCATTTACTCTACTAATTAGATATTTATTTTCAGTACCTGTGGTTGTGGTACAGTCACGTACTAAAGATAAAAATGAAACAAATAAGAAGATATCACATTTATTAATAAGTGTTAATGACAATCAGTCTTTTAGATATTAAACAATTCGTAGTTATTTGTAATTTTTATACATTCACAAATATTTTTAACAAATTAAACATCGTGTTCATCTGTACATTCACAGTCACGTACGATTGATTTTTATGTAACTGTTTTATAAATGATATCTTTTTTTTAACGCACTTCTCGACATTTCCGTATACGCCACACAATTGTATTAATTTACTTTTGTTTCTGTTTATTAGGTACAACGTATTCGAAGTGTCAGCAATATTTTACGTATAGTACGTATACATTGTCAACTTGTAAATAGATTTTTCTATATGAAACTTATATAAATTATAAAATTCCTGAGTGATATGCAGGATTTATACTATACATACAATATTTAAATATGACCACACCTATTTGGTACACCCCGTATAGATATGTAAACTACAGCTACTGAGAGAAAAGTATTATATTATAATAAAAATGTAATAATAATAATATCTTTTATTTCAGTAACGAATAATTACAAAAACAATAATTGATGATTGGAGCCTCTTTTTAAGCAAACAATAACTTACATTTTTATTTAACTTTTTTATAACAAACAAAAGAAAGATAATAAGTATGTCGCGTGTGCATGTGTGTGTGTGTGTGTGTGTGTGTGTGTGTGTTTGTCTGTCTGTGTGTGTGTGTGTGTGTCTATCTGTCTGTCTCTGTGTGTGTGTGTGTGTATGTGTGTGTGTGTGTGTCTGTGTGTCTGTGTGTGTCTCTCTCTCTCTCTCTCTCTCTGTGTGTGTGTGTGTGTGTGTGTGTGTGTGTGTGTGTGTTGATTTGGGATACAGTATACCACAACTGATTTTGCTATTGCATTATAAATTTAATTTAATAGATTTCTAGGCGGTCCTTTATTTTTACTGATTTGAGTAGGGACGACATACCGTAAGGTTTTAAAAATCCAACCAAGTGTCCTAAGCCTTCCAGTGATGTGTTCCAGATGAGAGCACCACGAAAGCCGTTGGTCAATTATGACACCTAAATATTTTGCTTGTGGTACTTTATCTATTCTTGGACACTTACAGGTATTATAAAAAGGTTTTTTACAAGAGTGTATTTAATTGTAAAGTCCTCCTCCAGTTGCGAATTTCCGAAAAATCCGGACGTAATTGGTTTTGGATGTATTTAGGGTGAGTAGATTGTCATTGAGCCAGCTAGCAATCTGGGCCATACCCAGCTCTGCGTGAAGTTTGACCTCCGACCAGTTTTTCCCAGAGAAGACAACAGCCATGTCATCGGCGGAGGCAAAAATTTTAGCGTTTAATACTTTTAAGTTGTAGAGATCGTTTATATACCTACGTTAGGACGAATGACACATCCGCCGCGTCACTAGTGAACTGGTCTATCTTTACCATATGTCGTCTATTCGTGAGGTAGTATTTAAAAAAATTAAGAGGGATTACTCTTATACCAACGTTTTCTAGTTTAGTTACAAGGGTTGGAACAGAGACAGAGATTATGTGTACGTAAGTAGATACGAAACAAGAAAAAAATCTCATAACCTTTCATAAAATCGATTTTTAAGGTGTTTTACCAATAAATATTCAAAAATATAAACTGTGTATTTATTAGTATATGAGCTATGTAAAATAGTGTCAAAAATACCACTTACATGTTTTTATACTCACATTTGGTCACTCACTTAATTCAGTAGTTAATTTTACAGAATACACTAATTAATATTTACTTTTACTCGAGAGTCTATCAGTTAACTGCGCTTAGATTAGCGACTAAACTAAAAACAAACTGATTGCACCCTTTTTTTTTTTGGTATCGGGTTGGAAAATCCTCATGGAGTCCCTCCGCCCCGGGGGGGGAGGGAGGACGAAGGGGACTGCCAGACTCTTACTGACTAAAAACCAACCCGTGCTCCTCATGTACCAATGTGTCGGAGGGTAGGGTTTCACCAAAGCATTCCTCGCTACCCCCCGACGGGTATTGGCCCGCCAGATGGTCAGGCGGGCCCCGAACGAAACCCCCTTGGCGGCGGATGAAGGTGTTGGGCTCCGCCGCCAAAACACCCAGCGGCCGCAGAGGATAGGGAGGACGGCAACGCAACACCGCATCTCCTCTTCCTCTGCGGCCCCACCGCGACGCAACGATGGTGCGCCCCCATTTGGTCGCGGGAGATAGGGCGCGGGGCAACGCAACACCCACACGCCTCTCCTCCCGCGACCGCACCCGACTGCGAGGGACAGACAGAACTGTCCCCCGCACCCGCACCATGGGACGCATCCTACGCAGGCCTCTACCAAGCCCACGTGGAGCGTCCCCTCGCGGGATCCCGCTTAGCTTCACCGTGGGTGGCTTCTAACCCACGGTTACTGAGCCCCCCCACCACGACAAGGTGGAGATCCCACGGGGGGGAAACTGATTGCACCTTGACAAATTCCGGGAATATGCGAACAGTGGCCAACAATATAGTTAGCCAATCCGGTGAGAGTCCATATATACTATAATATAATTTGATTATTTTATAGTACATACTTTAAATTGTTGATATTACTTAATTATTAATATCGTAACAATATTGTACACGAATGTACAGCGATGACAATATTTTTTACCTAAAAATTAAAATGGTTTTTATTAGGTGCCCAAAACGCACCTGAGTAGGTGCCGAATCTTTAATTTTATTCCAGGGCACGAGTGGGTACCTGAAAAAATAATTAAAATAATCTGGTCCCCTACCGGGGTACCAATGGGCACCTAAATAGGGGACCAATCTACAACTTTTATTCCGGGGGACGAATATTAGGGGACCAGTGGGTACCGACCCGCTACGCCCGCAAATTTTATAATAATCTAATATATAAAATTCTCGTGTCACAGTTTTCGTTCCCATACTCCTCCGAAACGGCTTGACCGATTTTGATGAAATTTTTTGTGCTTATCCGGTATCTATGAGAATAGGCCAACATCTATTTTTCAAAAAAAAAAGAGAAAAAAAAAATTTTGCAAAACAACGTTTGCCGGGTCAGCTAGTATAATATATTATTATAATATTAATTTAAAAAATTATTTTAAACTAGCGACCCGCCCTACCTTCGCACGGGTGCAATGTTATGCATGTATTATACATAATTATAAACCTTCCTCTTGAATCATTCTATCTATTGAAAAAAAAACGCATTGCAATCCGTAGCGTAGTTTTAAAGATTTAAGCATACATAGGGACAGACAGACAGAAAACAGACTTTGTTTTATCCCCCCCGTGGGATCCCCCCCCCGTGGGATCTCCACCTTGTCGTGATGGGGGGGCTCAGTAACCGTGGATTGGTCATCCGCGGTAAAGCTAAAAGGGATCCAGGAGGGGACGCTCCGCGTGGGCTTGGAGAGGCCTGCGCAGGATGCGTCCAACGGTGCGGGTGCGGGGGACAGTTCTGTCTGTCCCTCCCAGTCGGGCGCGGTCCCGGGAGGAGAGGCGTGTCGGTGTTGCGTTGCCGCACGCCCTATCTCCCGCGACCAAATGGGGGCGCACCATTCGATGCGTTGCGGTGGGGCCGCAGAGGAAGAGGAGATGCGGTGTTGCGTTGCCGTCCTCCCTATCCTCTGCGGCCGCTGGGTGTTTTGGCGGCGGAGTCCAACGCCTTAATCCGCCGCTAAGGGGGTCTTGTTCGGGGCCCGCCTGACCATCTGGTGGGCCAATACCCGTCGGAGGGCAGCGACGAGTGCTTCGGCGATGCCCTACCCTCCGACACACGGGTACATGGAGAAAAAAAAAAGACTGTTTTATACTATGTAGTGACTAAAGGAAGCCCGCATCTTCGCTCGCACATTTTTTTAATTAAACTGTAGCTGCCCGATCTCGAAGGAATTTTGACATGTCCTTTCTTAGTGTTCCCTTACGGCAAAGAGCTCAGATATTTATATAGAGGCGCATTTCTTATGGGCGCTCTGTAGATAAACTTTCTGGGACCCAAATTGCTGCTTGGCGGCGTGGCAGTTGTTCCCTTAGTGTACCTAAAAGCAAGAGAGACGGTCTATCTTAACTACGAGAGCAAGAGAGACGGAGAACGACGCCAACTGCGAACTTAACTAGAGCCAGTCCCCACTTTGAATCGGCACACGAAATCCTTAAGAACTGTGGTCCTATGTATAAATCTTTATTCATTGCTTACGGTCCCTAAGGAACATACCTGCATGCCAAATGTCAGCTTCTTGAGTGCATTGCCAGTCAGTAAGGCAATAATTTTATACATACAGATTATGCAATTGGTAAGCAGTCTAAAGATTTTCAACATCGGTGCTACTAATCGTAACACAGGCGATTTTACAAACATTAAATTTAGCAAGGCTCTACTACCTACAACACACATAAAAAATCACAGTAGTAATCATAACTCAAACAATAATAATATAATAATAAATAACTTTTGACACCATTAACCCACTGGCTTGTCAGTGGGCGACGATAATTACAACTAACAATATCATGATCCCACTAACTACATACACAAACACCCACACATTCGCCACATACGTATATACAAACTGCCTCGTTGGTCTCACGACATAAATGTGCGCGTGGGATTGGGAGGTCTCGGGTTCGATTCCCGGATCGGGCAAAGTGTTATTGGATTTTTCCGTCAGGAAATTCTCAGTAACAGCACGGAGTCTGGTAGTGTGCCCGGTACGGCATTAGGCTCGCCCCATATTACGTGGTAACTAAAAATTCATGGCGAAATGTGGATGTAATATTACACCTCTGCCTACCCCTTCGGGGATACAGGCGTGAGTCTCTAAAAAAAATTATCATATCAAATACTCACACATTCCCAACATACGTATACATACCTGTAGGTAGTATGTGTGCGTGTTCCACTGGCGATCATCATCATCATCCTCTTAGCGTTATCCCAGTTTCAATCTGGGGTCCGCTTACTAGTCTAACCGGATTTGGCTGAATATTAGCTTTTCCACAGCGCGACTGCCTGTCTGACCTCCGCAACCCGAAGGGATAGCGATATTCCATGGTTTAGACTAGTGTCAGTTTATTTTAGAAGGTACTGACGGACTACTGTAACGATTGTCAAAGATCTTCATGACAACCGGGACCGACGGCTTAACGTGCTCTCCAAGGCACGGGACAAGCGATAATTAACAATTTAATACGCACATAACTCCGAAAAGTCATTGGTGCGTGCCGTGGATTCGAACCCGATACCCTCTGCATGGCAGTCTGTTGGTATCTCCACTAGGCTATCGCTGTTCCACTGGCGATGGCGTAGAGTAATGTACTTAAGTCAAACTAATATTTGTGGAGCGCTGAAGGTTTTAGGCATTTCATGTAGTGATAGCCTAGTTGAATACCAGTAGGCTACATTCTTTATCCACGGGCGGCGATAGGCCATAGGTGTAGCCGCAGAGGAAGAGGAGTTGCGGTGTTGTCAGGTTGCCCTCCTCCCTATCCTCTGCGGCCGCTGGGTGTTTTGGCGGCGGAGCCCAACACCTTCATCCGCAGCCAAGGGGGTTTTGTTCGGGGCCCGCCTGACCATCTGGCGGGCCAATACTCGTCGGAGGGTAGCGAGGAATGCTTCGGTGATACGTGACCCTCCGACACAGGGGTACATGAAGAACACGGGTTGGTTTTTAGTCAGTAACTGACATTCCGCCCTTCCTCAGAGCGAAGGGACACCATGAGGATTTTCCAACCCGACACCAAAAAAAGAAAATGCTATCGCTGCTTGAAATGGTTCATTATCGCTCTATTTATTGGTAAAGGCAAAAATAGACGGAAAAGCTATACCTAACTCTAGTTGTTTAGCACTGAGTTGAGTATTGTAGGTTTGTTCCCCATACACAGCACAAAACTTTGACCGATTCATAAATGTTAACGCCTGTTCTTTGAATGTTAATGCAGTCTTTAAATCAATCTACAAGCTTTGAATCCCGAGGTTTGCCTTTTTTAAGCAAAATATAATCTGTAAAACAAAGTGAAATATTAGGACTGTCAGAATGTAGTTTGTAGTTTGGCCAGTAGATGGCAGTAGTGGCATTCAGTATCACGAGATTCATGAGAGACCTTAACTTCGTTAACAAATATTGTAAAACATTTCCCCCGTGTCACGAGTCGCGTCTATTTAGAAAGAGTGTGGCAACATTAATCAAGGAAAGGCATTTGAGGCTGGCAATTTGTGCCAGCTAACTCATTTATTTCTCATTTGCCAGGAACCACAGATTATTTAGCAGTTTTGTAATAAAGTAAACATCTGAGTAAAAACTAAATATGCATATTGAGGATAATTTATTTACTTGATTGTGGGAATCTTAATATATAAAATCCATGCGTTACTGACTGACTGACAGACACGCTACAGCTGAAACTATTGGGCGCAGGAAGCTGAAATTTGGCATGTATGTTCCTTTGAGACCGTAAGGGTGCACTAAGAAGGGATTTCCCGAAATTCCCACGGGATCGGCCAAAACGGGCAAATTAAAAAAAATGCAGGCGTAGCTGCTGGCGTCCTCTAGTACTAATATATAAAGCTGAAGAGGTTGTTTGTTTGTTTGTTTGTTTGGTTGAACGCGCTAATCTCAGAAACTACTGGTCCGATTTGAAAAATTATATCAGTGTTAAATAGCCCATTTGCCGAGGAAGGCTAAAGGCTGAAGGCTATATAAAATCACGCTATCAGCCACGGGAGCGGAGCAGTAGCCTTAAATAACGCGGGTGTAACCGCGGGCTCATCTAGTTGTTAATAAAATTATAGCATACCCCGTGCCGCAAAGAGCACGTTAACTGTCATCGGTCTCGTCTTTCATGAAGATCTTTAACAGTCGTTCTAGGGACTCGGTACGTTTTAATAGACGTAAACTAGTCATTAACCATGGAATATCATTACACCTTTGGGTTGCGGAGGTCAGACAGGCAGTGACTCTGTAGAAAAGCTGATGTTCAGTCAAGTTCAATTTGCGCTAAGACCACCCCGAATAGCAACTGGGATGACGCTACGAGGATTATTTTGACTCATCATCATAATTGTAATAAAAAGCGTTATCCCTTCTTTACCTAGCGACTTTCTTAGAGTGCGAGTCCCGCTTCCTTGTCTAACCAAAGACAGAATACATACATACATACATAGTCACATCACACGCCTATATCCACCAAGAGGTAGGCAGAGGTATATTGATACACCCACTTTTCGTCAGATTTATTTTAGTCCCACGTAATAGGGGGCGAGCCTATTGCTGTACCGAGCACATAACCAGACTCCGTGCTGCTACTGAGAATTTCCTAACGGAAAACCTCAATAACACTTTGCCCGACCCGGGGATCGAACGCGAGACCTCCCAGTCCATATGCCGCGAGACCAACGAGCATATTTTATAGTTTTCTGACATAGTCGGTTACATTCAAAAGATTTATCTTGATTTCATATGTCATATCACACTGTGGTAGATTCGTGTGACCTTAGACTAGTCGGGGATACCGCGGTGGTTTAGTGTAATCAACCTCTTTTGGGAGTCATGTGTGCCACCATGTTCCGAATTCAACTCTGATTCAGAGGCCCGCCGCTAGAAATAGCAACCGGGAGACAAAAGTTCTTAAACTTAAAGTTTAAGTGGCTAAACCCTAAACCATAAAATTCGAACAAATGAACGAGGGTAAAATAGGGATAAACATAAAAAATCTGCGTATTTGCAAGCTGGGTATGAAAATGATGGCAAGAGATAGTTAAACATAAAAGTGCTTTATAAGTGTATGTATTTACAAAAAAAAAGTATAAATGTATGTTTATCCATTATCTAGTACCCATAGTACAAGTTCTGCTTAGTTTGGGACTAGATGGTGTTGTGTGAATGTGGTAAAATATTATTATTATTCTTATACATTACCATATTTACAATGCCATACCATGGTTTAAAATAGTATTGGAGTTAATAAATCAAATTAAATCTAACCAATCATAAAAAATACTATTGAACATTACTTGACCTATTTAAGTAGTTAATATTGCGGTAAATTCTTATTTATAATGATCTATAATTGCAGTAATCAAAGATGAATCTATGATGTAACTTAAATGTTGCGGTTAAAGAAAGAAATAAGTAATTTACTTAATCGAGTCAAACCCATGCCGCACCGCATTTTTTAAATTACGTGCGTATTAAATTGTTAATTATCGCTTGCTAAACGATCAAGGAGAACATACAGTAAAACAAATTTGGCCAAAGTCGACGCTTCTCGTAGTGATATGAGGACCGTGCCCAGCTGTGGGACAATTTGTATATGGGGCTCGTATATGTAGGTATGTATCTAAGGTAGTAGAGCCTTGCTGATTTCAGCATGAATGGGCCGGTTCGACCGGAGGCTACCCTCTTACAGAAAATCGACGTAAAGTAACGGTACCTAAACTGTTGCGTTTCGTTCGGTGAGTGAGAGTGCCGGAGGCCCCATTCCCTATTCCTTCTCTCTCATCCCAGTCCTCCTCCCTTCTCCTAACCCAAAGGGCGGCAACGCACTTGTGACTCTTCAGGTGTTGCTTGTGTCCATGAGCGACGGTTATTTAATTTATGAACTTCCTACACTGTCAATATTGTTAACATATTTTTAAATATCATATATTATGGAGAATCAGGAAAATGAATCCGAAACAACTTGAAAGTTGATATTCCTTACTATGTTAAATGAAATATTCATCAGTCTAATTAATTCTAGTGTGAGGGTAGTTCTATTTTATTGAGGATTTCTCGAGCTTGCTTCAGAACTGGTATATGTTTGTTTTCAGTGGCAAAGCCTTGTAATTTTTCCATATATTCTTCTATATTCTGCTCAGTAGCGCCGTTTGGTCCACCAGGTATGGCTAGTGCGTGCAGTCCTTGCACCAGCGCCGCTACTAGTGCCCTGCGATGGCTCAGCAGAGCTGCAGTGCGTTCAGCGGCCGCCGCAGTTTCCGCTCGAAGCTTCGCCGTCGCGCCGCTCACTTCCTCTGCGTGCCGTTGTAGAATTGCATTATGTTGTTCATAGTCAGAGTTAGCTTTCCGTAGCTGGCGCAGCTCAGATTCTCGTAATTTGTTGTGCTGGAGGAATTGATCAGTAAATATTGGTATATCTGTATCGCCGCCCAATAGCTCTTCACCTGAGGCTGGTGTTATACAAGGTCTAGGGCGAGGTGGAGTCTGCTGACGCGGCACATTTACGGCTGGTATATTGTTAGTGGTTGTTGTTATTGCTTACCATCAGGCGATCCGTCTGTTCGTTTGCCGCTTATGACATAAAAAAAATAATCTCAAATGGTTTACCAAAAATCGATAGGTCCGTGAACTGTTTGCCAACATTATCTTTAAACCATACATTTTTCATCCAAAGTATTTTTCATCCACTAAAGCTTCACCAACATAACTTTCCTTCAGTAAATGCTTAACCAATATAGTGATTTGACCAACAACTTTTCACCTCCTTCAACCACCACCTTCCTTCCAAGGTAGTAGAGGCTTGCTGATTTCAGCATGAATGGGCCAGCTCGACCGGGGAAGTACTACCCCCTCACAGAAAATCGACGTAAAGTAGCAGTACATAAACTGTTGCATTTCGTTCGGTGAGTGAGAGTGCCGGAGGCCCTATCCCCTATTCCTTCTCCCTCATCCTACTCCTCCTCCCAGCCCTTCTCCTAACCCAAAGGGCGGCAACGCACTTGTGACTCTTCAGGTGTTCTTTGTATCCATGGACGGTTATTCCTTACCATCAGGCCATTCGTCAGCTGGTTTGCCGCTTATGACATAAAAAAAACTGAAATGGTTTACCAAAAATCAATAGGTCCGTGAACTGTTTGTCAACATCATCCTTAAACCATAAATTTTTCATCCAAAGTATTTTTCACCCACTAAAGCTTCTCCAACATAGCTTTCCTTCAGTAAATGCTTAACTAATATAGTGATTTGACCAACAACTTTTCACCTAAAGATCAAATAATCTTTAGGTGAAAAATTGTTGGTCAAAATACAAATGTATCGAACGATACATCTGAGAGAGATTAACCAACCAAATCTTTGACAATCACTTTTCCCCATGAAACTTTTGTGAAAAATATTTTGACCACAAGATCTTGTTCTCGATCTTGTCCAGCGTCCACACTTTGTTTTGACATATTTGTGACGTACTTTACCAGGGGGCCAATTCTCGTATTTTTATATGACATTGATATTATAATTATTTTGAATTGCATCAGAAGCGGTATTCTGATAACCTAATGTCATTATCAGTTCGTCGTAGACACATATTTTGACACTTGTTTCAATTTACGATCTCGTTACAATTTCGTTCAATTATCAGATAATTTAGAAGAATACGCTTTTTGTGACTTAAGTATGACACTGACATGATATCGAAACTATATTGGATTTGGCCTCAGGAATTGGGCCCCAGATCAATGGCCTGCTGTTAACAGTTTCACCACTAAACCAAAACACCAATAATGTATAAGTATTTTAGTCCAATTGCAGACTTCATTGTTGTACCGTGCCTGCAACATGCGTAAGTTCCCACGCATGAGCTTCGCTCCATATTTGGAGTAAATGTGAAGTACTGAGCAGCGCTTTGAGGATGTAGACGAAGATAAGTGTGAAGGTATGCGCTCAAGGTAGGTCACAAGATCGATGCCTAGCTTAATAACAGGATGAAGATGCTTTCAAGTATAAGCTAAAGGGCTTGGACCGCAACCGGGACAATGCTGGGGTGATGATGATCATGATGAAGAAACTTTTTTTTTTAAAGACTACTCCCGCACTAGGAATAAATCCTGTGTCGCGGAGGACTTTACAAACATACAACCAACGGACACAATGAATATCCAGACTCGAAACAACAATTTATGGATCACACAAAGTGTTGTCTGGTGTGGGAATCGAACCCACGACACTCGGCGCAGTGTTAAGAGGCGAGGCCGCTTAAACTACTACGCCAACCGTGCAGTCTTCTAGTTCCAGTTTTCAAGAAGACATGTGTGAAAAGTGTGAATGTGATTAGTTTGTATTTTAGTTCAAGTTAGTACGATACCGCAAATGGTGTTAGGCCGCCTTGTTATTTTACCCTGCAATGAAGGTTATGGGTCCGATCCTATACGATCTACAAATTTTTGTTTTGAGAGTGAATGTTTTGCATATTTTCTAAATGTTTGTTATATCCGACATGAAACAATTCTTGCTGCTGTTGTTTTTAAAAAAATATATTTAACATTTTGACTGCCTCTGTGGTCCAGTGGATAGCGTAATTATGTCGTCTGTTTATACCCACAAATCTATAATCTTAATATATAAAACCCTTGCGTTACTGACTGACTGACAGACACGCTACAGCCGAAACTATTGGGCACAGGAAGCTGAAATTTGGCATGCATGTTCCCTGGGTACCGTATGGGTGCACTAAGAAGGGATTGCCCGAAATTCCCACGGGATCAGCTAAAACAGGTAAATTTAAAAAATGCAGGCGTAGCTGCTGGCGTCGTCTAGTTTATAATATGTGGGTGTAATATTACACCTCTGCCTACAGGGATATAGTTGTACCTAAGTCTATAAAATAATACCCAACCTTAGTATATTTACACGCCTTAAGTATTAAATTTAACATTTCCTTTCTCTATATCGCCATACTCGTACAAAGGATGATACTCCTTGAATAAATGTGTGCTTTTGTGGGTTAAGATGAGGTGTAAGTGGGAGCTTAAGGCGCTACCCACTTCAGTACTTGAGTCCTACGCGGCGTTTAGTCATGATCATTATAAATGATCGTCTGATGATAAATTATTTGATGGTATTTTGTAATTATTGATGCGTTTGTCCTGTGGTATATTGATATTTGACTGTCTTGGAGTCCATTCTTCTATATTATAGCGAAATAATAGAGATAGTTGACTTAATTTTTGGAACAAATTTTCGATCTTCTGGGGTGAAATATTAAAATATCCTTCATTCGGTGATATCAATGTCATACAAGCAACCCACTTTCTAAATGTCATGTCAAAGAGCTCAGATATTTACATAGAGGCGTATTTTGTATGGGCGCTTTGATGACAAACTCTCTGAGACTCAAATTTCCGCTTGGCGGTGTGGCAGTCGCGTTGTGACAGCTGTCTCTACGAGAGCAAGAGAGACGAACGTTCCTCCTGTGTATCTTAACTACAAGAGCAAGAGAGACGGAGAACGACGCCAGCGCCGCTAACGGCGCCAACTACGAACTAAACTGGATACAGTCCCCACTTGGAATCGGCACACGAAATCCTTAAGAACTGCCCTTCTATGTAAAAAGTCTGTATTCATTGCTTCTGTGTTATAGGCTGAGCGATGTCATTTCAGTCGCGACAAATCTGCTTATTAGGTATAAACTAGAGGATAAACGCCAGCACATTTTTTTTAACTTACCTACTACATAGTCCATCCCTATGGTCCCAAGGAACATACACGCCAAATGTCATCTTCTTGTGCCCAATAGTCTTGGCTGCGTGTTATCTATCAGTTAGCCACTAACACAAGTATTGTATAAATTTCATCTTCATATCTTTTGCATCCATGTACAGTCAAACAAATCGGCGGTGGACCAGTTTGAAAAAAAATCCCTGGGCTCGCTCATGGATTCGTAGCACACTAGAAACTGGTTTTGTATACGAGTGTCAATGTGGGTGTAAAGTAGCACTGGAAGCGACGATTTCTTGCTGAGCAATTCTCGCCCTTATTGTGGTCTAGCGGGAACTTGTTCAATTGTACATGTTGAGTGCCTACGGATCATCATTTATTTTACTCATCAGTACAGGACGTGGCTACCGCTTACAAGCAGTGGCAAGCAACTTAAAAAGCCAACTTCAATGTGTTATCGCCGAAGAACTCGGTGCCACCCACTCAGTGCGCTAAACGAATCGAATAAAATCGACACGTCTCGTACTAAGTTCGCTTTACATTTCAATCATCATCATCATCAGCCATTAACAGTCCACTGCTGGACTAGGCCTCTCCTTTGAAAGGAGGAATTGGCCTACTATACCACGCTGGCCAAACGGGTTGGTACAGGGTTTGTATCAAGTTTTTCTTCTCTAACAGTGCTGTTTTCTGCATAATATGCTGCCTCTGTCGGCTCTTACGACACCCATGGAATGATATGGGGTGGTGACATTCCGTATTCTTAATCCGTCACCACACATCTCAATACAAATAAGTATTCATGTACAATCCTGATTACGCAAGCATCAATGACATCTCATAAATTTACTATTTATTACACATAGCGTGAATATTTATCGTAAACTAGACGACGCCAGCAGCTACGCCTGCATTTTTTTTAAATTTACCCGTGGGAATTTCGGGAAATCCCTTCTTAGTGCACCCCTACGGTCCCCAAGGAACATACATGCCAAATTTCAGCTTCCTGCGCCCAATAGTTTCGGCTGTAGCGTGTCTGTCAGTCAGTCAGTAACGCAAGGATTTTATATATTAAGATTATATGTGATAAACTTGGTTTAACGACTTTATAAACATAATGTTCGCTTTACTACCTGTGTTTGTTTGCCACTTACTTATTGAGATGCACTCTCAGGAATGTATTAATACAACTGTTTATGAAGCAATTGCAACATAAATATGTCTGAGTCATTGTTTTCAAGTTATGTGAATTATATGTTTGCTTTCTAATATACGCTGCAGTGGGCTGCAATCTTACGAATTCTCCGTTCACAACCAATAGCAGCGATAGCCAAGTGGAGAGACCGACAGACTGCTACGCAGAGGGTCTCGGGTTCGAATCCACGGCACGCACCGATGACTTTTCCAAGTTAAGTGCGTATTAAATTGTTAATTATCGCTTGCTTATTGGTGAAGGAAAACATCGTGAGGAAACCTGCATGTCTGAGAGTTCTCCATAAGGTTCTTGAAAGACATGTGAAGTCTGCCAACCCGCACTACGCCAGCGTGGTGGACCATGGCCTTACCCTTCTCATAGTGAGAAGACGCCCGTGCCCAGCAGTGGGACAGTATATAAATAGGGCTGATGATGATGATGATGATGATACATTCACGCCTTTGCGAAGTAGGCATAGATGATAGAACACCACTTCCTTCTATCCTCACAAACCGTGCAGTCATGTCATCATCGATTCATACGACAGTTATTCTCTCGTTTATTATCTACCTGTTTGAATCAGAACAGTTTTATGAATTACCATTAGTTCCAAAGTTAGCGAACCTTCTACTGTCGATGGGATATTATATATTTTGCAGCAAGCGGCGAGATTGGTTTTGCGAAGATTGTCAAAATAATTGATAAGAGTTTCTATGAGATATTTTGACGGATTCTTCTTCATACTTTTGAAACCATAACCTAGAGCAAAAAGCTCAGATATTTACATAGAGGCGCATTTCTTATGGGCGCTCTGAAGACAAACTTTCTGTGACCCAAATTGCCGCTTGGCGGCGTGGCAGTCGCGCTGTGACAGCTGTCTCTACAAGAGCAAGAGAAACGTTCTCTTGTGTATTTTAATTACGAGAGCAAGGGAGACGGAGAACAACGCCAGCGCCGCCCACGGCACCAACTACGAACTAAACTGGAGAAAGTCCACACTTGGAATCGGCACACGAAATCCTTCAGAACTGCGCTTCTATGTAAATCTGTATTCATTGCCTAGAGTAAACCATATTTCAGAAGAGTATGTAATAGGGTAGACTGGGTACGGTTAAAACAAAGGACGGTTGAAACAGAGCAAATATCTCGTAAACGGTTACGCAGGGAGTGAGGGGTATAAGGAGAAAACGAAGCAGACGACAGGTCTGAACACGAATTTAGTACCGCGCTGCTTCCCGCGCGTTGCAGTTGTGTGCTGGAAACCGTATTGTGTTTTATTATCCAAAAGTAAGTATTTTTCTTCTGACATTAATGCTTATATTATCTGTTCTTTTTAAGTAAATAAATTGAGTGCTTGTTTGTGATTATTATGACGCTTGTAGAATAAGAGATAGTGACTATTTTTAGTGTGTTATTATTACTGTCATAACTATAAAGTATATTTTACCAAAAGTGGGGTTGGGGACGGTTGAAACAGAAAATATGTTAATGTTTATTTTTGGGTGCATAGGGTTCCCACCAAGAACTTAGGGTCCCAAGCCAACCTCACCTGCAAGTGGTGCACCTGCCGATCAACGGACGAGGCTCTGGCAAACAAAATATCCCGATAAGCGGCAATAGGCTCGCCACCTATTACGTGGGATCAAAACATTGGCGAAAAGTGGGCGTTTAATATGGCCTCTGCCTACCCCTTCGGGGAAACAGGCGTGAGTCTATGTATGTATGTATGTATGTTATTTTTTGTAGATGCCGCGAGTTCAGGTGAGGAAGACTTCTAGAGGTGAAATTGACTTGTCGAGCTATAGTAATGCATATGAGGAGGTAAAAGCTGGAGATGCACTACGGAAAGCGGCAGACAAGCATGGTATTAATCACTGTTCCCTGTTAAGATAGGGTAAGGTGGGGCACGAAAAAGTCATTTTCCTTTTTTTATAAATGTGTATTCATAATTTTAACAAAATTTTTAAACCTTCGTAAAGTTCACTTTATTAATTAACAATCAGACTTAAAAAAGAGATCAAAAATTAGTCTTAAGACTAGTTTATTGTAATTTTCCTGCAACCTTGCTTCTGTGTCATTGTGCCCCAGGTCTGGGGTACATTAAAACACAACCTGGGGTACAATGACACATATAGGGGTACACTCTTCGAACTGTGTAATTTGGTGAATACAGCACAATTTCATTAGCAGGATTTTCTTTCTTTTTCTTGAAATATCTGTATAGTGTACTAAAATTTACATTCTTTATATTGGCTGCTTCTCTTAAGGATTTTACCGATTCGACTAATTAATTCTATTGCTTCTCTCATGTTACTCCCAGTATGAAGCCCTATGCTTGTTTTTCTTATTCTATTTATCACCATTATAATATAATATATCTATGTATATTATTGTCTTCATTTAAATACATACAAAAAAACAAAAGAAATATTAGGTGAAAATTGCCTCTAAAAATAAATTAAAGGGGCACAGTGAAACATGTTTCACTGTACCCCGTTTTACTGTGCCCCAGCACTACCTTCGGTAAAAAATATACATATGATTTTTTTGCGGTTATGAACACAGGCAACTGACTATGTGAAATATTTGGGGAAAGGTGCAATAAATACTTGAAAAACATTCATACTCACCAAAGTCACACTGCTTTCTGATTAAAACGAAAATACTTTGTTGAAAAATTCGCCAAATTATATTAAAAAAACTGAAATTTTGAAATAAAACAACAAGCTGGCTTTAAACTACAAAATGACAACTGCACCAAGATGGCGGTTCGGCCGCCTGACAAATCAGTGTTATCAGTTCAAATCAATTGTTAAAAATTTATAGAAATATTATGATTGTTTCACTGTACCCCTTGTGTTACTGTGCCGAAATCGAGATGCGTCCGGTAAAGATGATGAAAGTACGGGGTGTAAAGCACACAATCGTGTTTTTAATGAACATCAGGAGAAAGAATTGTCAAAGTATTTGATTCGATGTGCTGATATATATTTCGGGCTATCTAAGAAAGAGGTGAGAAAATTAGCAAACGAACTTACCATTAAACACAACGACCTCGAACTTTGGAAGAGAACGGAATGCCTGGTGAGGAATGGTTTCGGATGTTTCTGAGAAGAAACCCTGAACTATCCGTAAGTGCTGCACAAGCCACAAGCTTGTCAAGGGCGACGAGTCTTAATAAAGCAAACGTAGACGTCTTCTATGATAATTTGTCCATTGTCATGGACCGTTATAAATTTGAGCCCCAAGATATATATAACGCAGATGAAACCGGCATAACTACGGTGCAAAAGCCTGACAGAGTTATAGCCAGACGTGGTGCTCGTCAAGTTGGTTCAGTAACGAGAGACTGAGCAGTCGTTGCCCATCGCTCCTGAGGATGCCTCGTGCAGAGGCGAAACACGTGTCGAAAAATAGTCGGCCCATACAGCGGGTTACTGCAAGTCAGGTATCTTCCTGGAACCCATACCATTCCTATATCCCTTATCCTTTTAAAGGTGTTCGGTATTGTCAACCTTTTTCTATTGCAATAGTTGGGGTGGTCAATCCGAGGCTGCGTGGTGGGTTCCTCTTTCCTTCCATTAGGTTTTAGAAGTATTAAAATCTTGAAGACTGATTACTGACTGAGACTGATGTTGTCATGTGGTGCCATAATTATTTGTTCGTATAATTAGTATTAATGATAAATAAAACATGATTCATTAATATTTATTGTATTATTTGTATGTGTTTCAACTGACCCCAATCGATGTTTCAACCGCCCCTGGCATGGGGACAGTTGAAACAAATTTATATATTTTTTTAAATTCACGTATTTCTGAAAATAGTACACCAGGAACTATAATGAGACAGGCATATCGAAGCTAAAACTTCAAATTTGAATTTCTCGTATCATAATCATCACTTGGCTTAAAAATAATAAAATTATAAGCGATAAAAGCTAAATTGTTTCAACCGTACCCAGTCTACCCTACGTACTATTTAAAATAAAAATATTTCAACTTGATCTTCGAAGCCATGGATTGACGACTAGTAAGTGAACATAGTAATTTCCAAACTTCGATTAATTCAAATCAGATAGATTTTCGTTATAGCGCTGATACACTGAGCATTCAATTGTTACAGAACAGCGAGCATTCGCCATTTTTTATTTTGTCGAACCGAACATTCTCACGATCATTCTAGCGAACACTCTAATCCGTAGAATATAGAAAAAATATAGAATTCACACTACAACAGCAGATTTACCCGA
Organism: Euclidia mi; assembly: GCA_944739405.2. Lineage (NCBI taxonomy): Eukaryota > Metazoa > Arthropoda > Insecta > Lepidoptera > Erebidae > Euclidia > Euclidia mi. Next base: position 37,428,110 of record OX123205.2, on the reverse strand, counting down.
AGTATTTACTTCAGTTTCACTAATGAATTATTTATAGAGTAAAATACATAAAAAATGACGTTGCTAAATAATAAAATGCCGATTTAAATTAAATATATATAATATTCCATCCTACACAGTATAAGACATTGGGCGATCCACAAATTAATATTCTACCACATACACACAACACCATCTAGTCCCAAGCTAAGCAGAGCTTGTACTATGGGTAGGTACTAGATAATGGATAAACATACATTTATCTTTTTTTTGTAAGTCACCTAAGTTCTTGGTGGGAACCCTATACACTATGTATTTTTTGTAAATACATACATATTATACATAGAAACACTCAGACCAAGACAAACATCCATGTTCACGCACACAAACGTTTGACTTGAGCGGGAATCGAACCCGCGACCTTCGCCTTCGGCGTAGCAGTCGCTTACACCCCCGCTGCGCCAACCGGTCGTCGAAAATTGTTCTGAGTCTGTGTACTGCGTGCATTTTGATTGAGTTTTTGTGAATTCCCTCACGTTATAAGTTATAACTTGTATTCCCAATTCGATTTTCAAACAATTGTGGAAGAGAAAATATATATGCAATGGTAAATGATTTTAATATACTTACCTATAAATTAGTGAGCAACAGAATTTTAATTTTTAATTGTTTATTTTAATATTGTACATTCTAATTAGAATGCGAAATAAGATGTACTACGATAAGTTTATAACAGCCATATGATCATGACTTAGACGAATAAATTATCATTTCATTTGTTTATTTTTAGATATTATATCTATGAAAGTATGCAACACCAAGCCTCATAAAATGTGATTTTCAAAGCATTATGCATAGAATCCACGAGTAACTACCTAGACAAGGAAACTCATACTCATTTGCCTAGTCTTGGACATAACTGCAGAAAATCCTTAGGAATGTCCATGACAACATCCTGATTGTAAAAATGTCATCATGGTGACTAACAGTAAGTTATGGATATCAAATAATTTAATATGCGTGATGTAAACGATTTGTTGTATGAGAGAAGAATGTTATGAGCTGTGTTAGGTCGCGTTCCCACTATGTCGACGGATTAAAAAGTAGTCTAAAGCTTCGTGGCTTATGTGTTTAAATGGAGTTATTCACAAAGATACTTTTATTTTCGTTGGATCCGAGATTTCAATTCCAGTTTAATATTTTTGGCGTTGGAAGTCACAAAAAATAATATGAAGACACGGTTATATGTCTACCACAATTTTTCTTTTTGCAGTGATGACAGATATCAGAGGGTCTAGTACGAGCTTGCACTCGATTGTCACGGTGGACGATAGCCTAGTCGACGGGAACAATTTCCATACATTTTGTAAAAGCACCCCTAACGGAGAGTAGCGATCGATAGAGACCGCTAGGGGGCGCATTTAGAAAATGTATGGAAATTGTTCCCGTCGACTAGGCCATCGTCCACCGTGACAATCGTGTGCAAACATGTACTAGACCCTCTGACTCAGTGATGCTCAGTGAAGCATTCGTTATAATAGAACAGCTGGAGATTGCGAATTTGATCGAGTTGGGAAACCTTTTTCGATGGGAACAATTTCCATAAGTACATGTATTAAAAGCGTATATAAAGGATAGTAACGGTCAGTCGAAACTGTCATAAGTCGCGTTGGTTTAAAAACTACTATAGTGACTCGCTACTCGATCAAACTCGAACTAGATCCCCGTCGTCCAACGATAAATTAATCGTTACGACATAGTGGGCACGCGCCCTTAGGTTAATTAGTAATAAAACATTTATAATTGACTTTTATTATTACAACGATGCCTAAGTTTAAATGCTCTCTTTTATACGTTGCCTTGGGCTCTCTTTCTATACTAACCAATCTCTAAGAAAACAGATTTCCTCGTAATAATAAATGTTAACTTGAATGTCAGTTGAACTTATATAAAGTCTGACTGTTCCCCGTAATAATATCAACGAACCTACATATTAACAACAGCACCATAAACCTACTGTGCCAATTATTGCGTAATTTTTAAGCAATGTTAATTTTAGTGCTGTATCTATTTTTGGCGTTGGAAGTCTCCAAAAATAATATGTAGACACGGTTATATGTCTACCACGATTTTTCTTTTTGCAGTGATGACAGATATCAGAGGGTCTAGTACGAGCTTGCACTCGATCGTCACGGTGGACGATAGCCTAGTCGACGGGAACAATTTCCATACATTTTCTAAATGCGCCCCCTAGCGGTCTCTATCGATCGCTACTCTCCGTTAGGGGTGCAAACTTGTACTAGACCCTCTGACTCAGTGATGCTCAGTGAAGCATTCGTTATAATAGAACAGCTGGAGATTGCGAATTTGATCGAGTTGGGAAACCTTTTTCGATGGGAACAATTTCCATAAGTACATGTATTAAAAGCGTATATAAAGGATAGTAACGGTCAGTCGAAACTGTCATAAGTCGCGTTGGTTTAAAAACTACTATAGTGACTCACTACTCGATCAAACTCGAACTAGATCCCCGTCGTCCAACGATAAATTAATCGTTACGACATAGTGGGCACGCGCCCTAAGGTTAATTAGTAATAAAACATTTATAATTGACTTTTATTATTACAACGATGCCTAAGTTTAAATGCTCTCTTTTATACGTTGCCTTGGGCTCTCTTTCTATACTAACCAATCTCTAAGAAAACAGATTTCCTCGTAATAATAAATGTTAACTTGAATGTCAGTTGAACTTATATAAAGTCTGACTGTTCCCCGTAATAATATCAACGAACCTACATATTAACAACAGCACCATAAACCTACTGTGCCAATTATTGCGTAATTTTTAAGCAATGTTAATTTTAGCGCTGTATCTATTTTTGGCGTTGGAAGTCTCCAAAAATAATATGTAGACACGGTTATATGTCTACCACGATTTTTCTTTTTGCAGTGATGACAGATGTCAGAGGGTCTAGTAGGAGTTTGCACTCGATCGTCACGGTGGACGATAGCCTAGTCGACGGGAACAATTTCCATACATTTTGTTAAAGCACCCCTAACGGAGAGTAGCGATCGATAGAGACCGCTAGGGGGCGCATTTCTTCTTCTTCCCCGGTCCATCATTGCTGAGGATCGCGACCACATATGACATATTTGTTTGCAGCAGGAGCGATCGTACGCCGTATGTAAGGCTCGTTGCATGCTTCCGCCCACCGCCTTCTTGATCGTGTCAGACCATCTTGTAGGCCTTGAGCACGTCTTCCATTTATGTGACCCTAAATTATCTGCTTCTCCACACAGTGTTTTGGAGACCTCATGCATGATATGTCCGAAAAACCTGAGGGCCCGATTTTGGCATATTGCGGAGAGCCTTGCGGTTATGTTTAGCTCTTTTAATATGGACTCGTTCGTTCTCATGGCAGTCCAAGGTATACGGAGTATCTATTAATATATCTGGGATAAATTATAGACTAAGGGTATATATGTTATTCATCAATTACCCTACAATAAGGGGTACGACCCATTAAAATCAGTTAAGCCCTCGCAAAGAATATCTCAGATAAAAAGAAGAACAGACAACAATTTGATACATTTTTTTATAATATTACTCACCAAGCCGAAGTCTACTCGTTTTGGACATCATACGAAGTCATACTAAGCAAGGTATTATTCTTGCTTAGTATGACTTCGGGAAACCTTCGTGGGAAACGAACATTTTTTTAGCCTCAATGGCTAAAAAAATGCCCTCAAACATTTCAATGTCATCCGCGTGCAATGTCGATATACTTGCCTATCCATTGGTGCACAGGACATGGTATAGTACAAATTGCCGCGAGAAATGCATCATTTTTGTAATTATTTGAAAAAAAACGTGTTCCCTTGGATAAAAGGTTTTTTTAACAGGTTCAAGCTATCCCGGCCAAGCCAAAGTGACCTTGCCCCAAATATTATTGTATTACTAATAGAGGGATAGCTGCGAGTGTAGCGCCATCTATTTTACGAGACGGTTCTGAGTGCGACCGAAGTTGCACCCGGGTGCGATCTACTGAACAACATGGGTTTAATGCTGGCCGAAGTGGCATCTATTACTCAAAAGAGGGTGCAGTTGAGTACTTGGCGACATCCATGTGACAAAACAAGTGTACTTCAACGGGAGTGGCATTACACATTTGGGGTGTGGCGCCATCTATTATACTAGACAAGCGTAAATGGCGCCATCTATTAGAAAAGACAGGTATACGTCCAACAATGTGGTATCTATAATATTACTCAATAAAGGTGCACGGGGAACCATCAATCAGACAATCAACAATAAAAAGGTTACCAATATTTCATTTCACTCATTTCATATAAATTACACCAATAAAATTTCTATTCAGGCTACACATAAAGTATACCTAATTTATATGATTTCCTGACATTTATAGTAAATCATTTATTGAGTTGCAGCCATTGGATCGTCTCTTATTACTAATTGAAGAAATGTTTATCCATCGTAATGTCGAAATTAACTGGCATTTAGATGTTAATAATTTAAGTATTTATACTTTTGTTGTCAGTTATGGTATAGTTGAAATGTCTTTCTCGAAATTTACGACATACGGGTTTGAGGTGCTTATACATTGCTCGTGCTGCAAGTGCCATGATCATGGATACACATCCATTATGACGAATCCTCAAAACTACAGAACGTCGTATCTATTTATTATTTCTAACATCATCATCATCATCATCATCCTGATATTAAGCACTTGACTGAGTGGTCGTGGTTGCTTTTGATAGCGTAGGTGGTAACTTTTCCTTCCGTGTGGTGACGGATTAAGAATACGGAATGTCACCACCCCATATCATCCCATGGGTGTCGTAAGAGCCGACAGAGGGAGCATATTATGCAGAGAACAGCACTGTAAGAGAAGGAAAACTTGATACAAACCCTATACCAACCCGTTTGGCCAGCGTGGTATAGTAGGCCAATTCCTTCTTTCAAAGTAGATGCCTAGTCCAGCAGTACACTGTTAAGGGCTGATGATGATGAGTTGGTAAGTAACAATATAAATTAATAAAGTCAGTCCGCGATGTCGCGATGTCATCAATCCACAGTATACGACGATCTTCTTGATGAATGGCAAAGTCGCTGAAATACATCAACTAAGGGCCGTCAACTCTACCAGTTCTTCCCATGCGTCCGAGAGCGACTGGCGAGGAACTGGTTGGAGGTGGATCACTGTGTTGCCCAATTTCTTACAGGTCATGGTAGCTTTAAGAGCAAGTTGTATTCATTTAAGCTAGTTGATTCACCGTTATGCCAATGTTCAACATCTGACAACAAATGAACAATCTGCTCATCACATTCATGGACGAATTTTCGTGCGTTTAGGCGTTTCTGCCATACATATTACTGGAAACAGGAATAGTTCACAATTTAGGCCCCTTAATGCTCATGTGCGTGGTGCTTATCTTTTCTCATCATTACATCTCTTCGTTGCTTGTCTCTCGCTTTGTTAAGGCGGGAAGTGGATTGTTTATTTTCCAACCCCTCCAATATACTTCTGATTAAGTTGTTTGCGGGTTCCAAGACGGTTTAACTTTCCCCGGGACTTCACGAGTGTTAAAACTCGTTGTCATCAATGGTCACTGCTGGTGAACCTGGCTACGCAGGTGACACACGTGGGGAATGAGGGTGGGACTAGTCCCAAATTTAGTCCACGATATCAATACTCTTGGACGCCTGACGAGGCTAGCTCTAGGAGACCAACACTGCAAAATCTCATGTAATTTCCAAAAAAAAAATCTCGTCTGTGACATCGTGTGTCATAGTTGGTATTTTTTTTAAAGACAACGTCACTGTGAACAGAATGTCCTATAATGCGAGGAACTAATAATAAATTCCACGCGTAATGAGTAATCAACAAATTGTTGCTTTGTGTCTGGATGCTATATGTACAGTCAAACAAGTCGGCGCGGCGCTGGGTAAAAATTTCGAAATACGCCGCCGTTTTAAAGGGTTGCTTGCTTCGCAGGGCTCCTATTTTCGGATTAAGGGTCAAAAGAGAACCTAACATAACCTATTTAGTTACTTGAATTACAGTCGCACCTAAACCTAGGTGCTCGAAAGCAAAGGAATGACGCACAAAGAACAATGGTCACTTTGGCCTTTAGCACGTCTGATAATAAGTCCTATACCAAAAAAAAGTACATTTTTTTATTATTTTCATCAAAACAAATACATATTTTTAGGACTTGGGAGAAAGAAATAAAGTATTTACAGTTTATTTATTAAACTGTACCCCTAAACAAAAATAAAATGTTATGAACGCAGTCTTAACCTTATTGTCAAAATATGCGTTTCATTATACGATACGATAAATAAGAATTATTTATGTTATTAATATAATAACTATAATTTTTTAATGAAAAATCTAAGATTTGACGTGACGACAATGACGTGAAATGGAACGAATACGCCATTTCTGTATCTGTCACTGTTATACCCGGTACATCAACGTCATTCGTTCCTCGCTTGCTGTGAATTGAGTGTTTAAGTTTGTTTGTTAGAAGAACATGTTTTTCTACACACATATATTAGGTGCCAGAATTGTTTCATTTACATATTTTTACGAATAAACTAAATAAAAACACAATTTAGTTCATAACCTCAAACATACTTTATAAAGAATAAAAAGGTATTCCCAAGTTTTTAAAATTCATATCTATACTAAAGTTAAATAAAGTAACATAAAAATATTGATAAATAACTCCACAGCAATAGACGTGAAAAAAAAATTCTGGTCCACCTTTGTATGGGAACCGACCATTGTTCTTTGACATTAGCTGTCAAATTTGTCAAAATCATCCATCCAAGATGGCGGGTTGCGTTTCGTTTCACGATTTTCACATAAAACCTAAAAATTACACTTGAAAAACTGTACTAAAGCATAAAAATTACGTTCCGTTTTGCATAATTGCCAAAGTATTGAAGAATTTTTGGAAATTGTTTAAAAATTATTTAGACGCAACTCCGGCAGCCGAATTACCTTTAGGTGGTTAAGACTAACTCTCTCAAGTACACCACCAATACCCTCAATTTCAGGCGACCCGTTTTAAAATCCAACCCCGGCGCTGGACCAGTTTGAAAAAAATTCCTTTGGCTCGCTCATAGAATCGAGGCATACTAGAAACTGGTTTTGTATACGAGTGTCAATGTGTGTGTAAAGTAGCGCTGGAATGGCTTCCAGTGCTACTTACGATGCCTTGCTGAGCGATTCTCGCCCTTATGGTGATCTAGCGGGAAGTGGTTCGATTGTACGTTCACTTCTGGACGGCTCTACATCGGTCTGAGTGGAGAGCCTGGGGGGAGGCTTATCCCCCCATGGCTCTCCAGACCGATCTTGAGCCGTCTGTATTTATGTCTTACTGGATCGTAATATAGTATTTAAGATTGTATATAAAAGCTTCTGTAGTACCATTTAAACTGGTTAATTGATAGCTTAACGTGCGTCGTGAGTTTTCTCTGTAACTAATTAATAAAGTACCTCGTGCCGCCACGTTTCTTGGATGTGCCGTATTTATTTCGTGACGACGATGTCTCAATAACCTTCGATGTTTCGAGTTGGTTTTATTAAAATTTTGAGGCGTATTCCCACTACCCCGTAATACAAACAATTATTGTAGAATAGGCTATGCCTTAAGTCACATACAGAGGGTCTTATACGACTTTGCACTCGATCGTCACGGTGGACGATAGACGAAGCGACCCCTAGCGGACTCTATCGATCGCTACTCTCCGTTAGGTGCGCTTTTACAAATTGTATGGAAATTGTTCCCGTCGACTAGGCTATCGTCCCGGTGGACGATAGCCTAGTCGACGGGAACAATTTCGAGCGTGACGATCGATTGCAAACTCGTACTAGACCACCAGAGGGTCGTCTCGTACTAGACCTTCTTATGTGTCAAGCATTTTTAGTCCATTGTGCACTTTAACCTGTCAACATGGGACATTGAGTATTACGTTGGTTGAGGTCAATCATGGCATGATCAGAGGGTCTAGTACGAGTTTGCACTCGATCGTCACGGTGGACGATAGCCTAGTCGACGGGAACAATTTCCAGACATTTTCTAAATGTGCCCCCTAGCGGTCTCTATCGATCGCTACTCTCCGTTTTTACAAAATGTATGGAAATTGTTCCCGTCGAATAGGCATACTGGTGTATAATAAAATTATACTTGTTGCTGAATCTAAATAAATAATAAATTCAATTCATATTATTTTATCTCTAACTTCTAAGTGGTAGAAGTGGCTTCTCATCAGTTGCGTAATGAGATGGATGGAACTCACGATTGATCGTGCTTCTTGTTTCAAACATTTGGCTACTGTATCTTAAATTAAAGCGTTATGATTTATCGTGAGAAGACCTTGTTAAATTCCTTATATATTAATACATAGTTATTAAAAAAAGTTATTTTAGCATTATTTCTTGAACAATTTTGAACTGAATTTGGATGCTATTACATTTCCAAATATAAAGACAGAAAACAGACTCAAATTTGTGTAGCAAATATTATTATCGTAAAGTAGGTAGGTACTTACATACTTCAATGAATTTGAGTTCCGATTGAAAGTAATCAAATTGGCATTATCATTTACAGCAAAAGTTACAAATAAAACCTTTTTTTTATTTCAAGTAAACTTTTGAAATACATATCTAACGATATCCCATGCAAAGTCGCAGGAAATTTACAAAAAAGCGCTTCTTTATTAAGGTGTCTGGGAGCTATCAGAAAACGAAACCTTTTCTTCAAAATGTTATCGTACAGTTTTAACCATGTGATAAAATGTATAACCATGCCAAATTTTAGCTCCCTAGTGCTTATAGTTCTTGCGTAAAACCCCAGACAAACAGACGGGTCGAAACAATAAGGGTTCCTTGTCGTTTAGGGCGGTTTCAGATTAGCGTATTTTTCTGCGCGTATACGGTCGTTTCAGCGTACGCACTTACTCGCGCGCTGCATTACGCGCTTCAAAAAACCGGACTCGCGTACACGGGCATATTTCGGCGTGTTCGCTCGAAAGAGTAGTGACATCTTGTCAGTGTCAACATGGATTCTGACGACTCGTCGCGTCAACGCTCGTACGAGTTGCGTGTGTGCCAAACGGCGCGCCTATACGCTCCTACATGCGCTTCGAAAAACCAGCTTATAGGTACGCGTGTATAAAACGCTAATCTGAAACCGCCCTTAAGTACTACGGAGCCCTTAAATATATTTGTGTCTTTCTATGGTGTCTCTGAGCTACTGAAATTCCTAACATTCTTAAGCAAGGAAATTGATACAATATTTAATAAACTGTTCACACATAGTTATCAAATATTTAATAAGAAGTTTTCTCACTCATTAATAAACAGCACCTAATTTTATATTGCTTGCTAACATGTTTATAATAGCTATTAATATGAATAATGTTGTACAAGCAACTAAGCTTACAATGTTATGTTAATTAATTAGAAACACAGATATGAGAATTAGTATCAGATAGAGCACATTCGTCCAACTAAGCGTGGCACGTTGACAGCTATGTGTGCGTGACCTTTGGCGACTGGCACTGTACGGACACGCGCGTCTATGTGTGTGAAAAGTTGCCAGATTATGAATAATCTCCCAGTATTTTGCATATAGTTATGTAATATTCTTATATTCATTTGCGGTTTTGAAGAATTTACCATGGATTTAATTAATGCTTTTATAAATACATTTCTTAAATGTAGGTACCGAGTTAAGTTTTAACTACTTCGTAAATCTGTATATATAAAATCCTTGCGTTACTGACTGACTGACAGACAAGCTACAGCCGAAACTACTCGGCGCATGAAGCTGAAATTTAGCATGTATGTTTCTTGGGAACCGTAGGGGTGCACCAAGACGGGATTTCTCGAAATTCCCACGGGATCGGGCAAAACGAGAAATAAGAAAATATGTGCGTGCGAAGCCGCTGGCGTCGATTAGTTGAGAAATAAATAGTATGTATGTACACACGGCACCAAGTCAAGCTAAACAGTTGCTGTACGATTTTGATACTTATTCCCTACGCCATTAGTATGTATGTACACAGGGCGCCAAGTCAAGCTAAACAGTTGCTGTACGATTTTGATACTTATTCCCTACGCCATAAGTATGTATGTACACACGGCGCCAAGTCAAGCTAAACATTTGCTGTACGATTTTGATACTTATTCTTTACGCCATAAGAACGGTGCAAAGGTCAAAGTTTATAAGCTTGACGAGTAGCAGGGTGTACACGAATATTTGGATCGTTTGGGGATCGAACTCAAAACAATATTATGTAAGGTATATACTAATGGAAATTGAAATTCTATTACTATATTTATGAGAAAGAAGATATATCTACAGTATACTTTTATAATACGGTAATGTATTTTTCATTAACATGACAATCATTATCACATAATCAATTGACAAGTGCATTTTCCCTAATTCAGGCAGAACGGCGTCGACAAAAACTGGCAACACTTACATATTTCTTGCACAAATACGAATTTTATCGAAATTAAATTAGGAAACAGTCAAATTATCAATAGTTACCTGTGAAAAGATATTCCATTTTCCTGTTTTTGTTTTTAGGAACAACTTTTACAGTGTTTAAAGAACACAAGACGGCATTTTGAGAATTTAAAAGTTGACGTGATCGTGACGCGTGAACTGTACGATGCTCCGTAGCGCACTGAGACGAGTTTGTATTCGCTTTTCAATTTTGTATTTGCTTTAGTGGCCGCACGCAACTGTGCCGTGCGTTACATCTGATACTTCTCATATCTGTGATTAGAAATTATAAATAACAAATTAACAGTTTAATTAAAATTACAACTATTTTGTAATCCATACATAACCTATTATAAATGCGAAAGATTGTGAGTATGCATGGATGTTTATTATTATGCTTTCAGAGGGTCTAGTACGAGTTTGCACTCGATCGTCACGGTGGACGATAGCCTAGTCGACGGGAACAATTTCCATACATTTTGTAAAAGCGTCCCTAACGGAGAGTAGCGATCGATAGAGACCGCTAGGGGGCGCATTTAGAAAATGCATGGAAATTGTTACCGTCGACTAGGCTATCGTCCACCGTGACGATCGAGTGCAAACTCGTACTAGACCCTCAGGCAATAATCACTTAATAGATTTTGATCATTAGGTACCTAATAGTTTACTCGACGATGCCCGCTGCTACGTCTAAGTACGTCATATTATTTAAATTAGGTGTTTCTGTCCGATCCCGTGGGGATTCCGGAAAATCACTTTTTATCCCTTGCCTATGGTCCGCAAATACATACATAAAATCCTAGCCAAATTTCAGTTTCTAGTACCAAATAGATTCGACTGTGCTTTGTCTTTCAATCTCAAACTCAAACTCAAATATGTTTATTTCCATAAAAATGTTAAAATTTTTTGGACACGACCGAAGGTCATACAAATAAAAATAAAAAAGTAACTTTAAATGCATATTTACATAATTGAGCATTGAAAAAAGAAATGCCTGATCAGAAAGTAGAACCTCGTGAGAAGAATCAGGCAAGAAACTCCGGGCCACTCTTCTCTTCGTCTTGATTCTATACAATTTAAAAACTTAGTAACTACATTGAATTTTTCATAGGTATATGAGCTGGTGTGTCTATAATGTTGTTTTCAATTAATAAGATTTTTTAATAATAATATAAAAGTACTAAACTAGCATAATATAGACACAATAACTCACACTCACATGAAACTTAACACTAATCAAACATAAGTAGCCTGTGGGACCGAGCAAATTAATCCCAAGCATTTTTGTCTTCAATATATTCTAGCACCGAATAGTACCCTTTTTGACAAAGTTTACGTTATATAACCTTTTTAATTTATCAAAACTTAAATTTTGTATATTGCTTGGCACTTTATTGTAAAAGCGCACACATTGGTCAGTAAAGCAAGAATTTTATTATGAGCAGTGAGCACAGATGCTACCTTTAGTTACGATAACGGACTCCCACGCACGGATAGTCGCAGACAGAAACTAGTTCAAATGTACGTAAAAGTAAAAGGTTTTGTAGATGTTTCTTTAATTTATTTATTTATAGTCTCTCATTTATAGCCTGTATCCCCGAAGGGGTAGGCCGAGTTGTAAATATTACACCCACATTTCGCCATGAATTTTTAGGTCCCACGTAATAGGAGGCGAGCCTATTGCCGTTACATCACATCACCAGACTCCGGGCTGCTACTGAGTATTCGGAAAAACCCAGTAACACTTTTGCCCGACCCGGAAATCGAACCCGGCATCTCCGATCAGCAGTCGCGTATGCTATCCACTGGACCACGGAGGCAGTCTAGACGTTTCTTCCTCCACGCAAGATTGACTGAAGCAGAAGAAATAAAATGCAGCTACATTATTCTCATCGCAAAAGTAGAGGTCGTCAAAAGTGCTTTTAGTAATTGTATAGAAAAAAGTTTCTATCACCGAATGACTCAAATCTACTTCATTCGTATGCAAAGTCGTACTAGGTCTCTGATCACACTAGCGATTTGGTGATCGGTCGTATGAGATAGGTTAGGTTAAAGGATTGTAAGAAGTATAGATTGGCAGTACACGATAATAACTAACATTTTTTTTGCGAATATTGGTCTTCGAGGGTCCACTATTAATATGGAAAGGCACATCAACGTGTTATTTATGTTGTATCAAAAGCATGAGTATTCGCATATATCAATATAACGACTTGGCTATAAAATACTAATGCGCTTGTCAGCTTCTTACTATGCGTCTAAATAAGCGGTGACCTTAGGAATATAGCATAAGTACGGTTAGCAGGCGCATATTGAAAGTAATTTTACACCAGCTCTTTTATTTATTCATTCTTCACTGTTAGTAATTAAATTTTTTTTACCACTATCTGATTTTATTTAACAGGTGACAAGTGAGTATTTCCGTGATAAATTCGATGTAATTATTATTATTATTAAACAAATTAGCCGTATGACTGCGTGGTAGAGAACATTACACACTTAAACAATAAAATAAAATGTACGCTATAGTTTTTCTTTCGATATGAAAATAATTATGAAGAGTTCTAGATCTTGTAGATATTTTATAACTAATTACTATTCGGTTAAGTACAACCAGTCCCTAGATATGCAATTCCAATCGACACGGATCACTAGATAAGATTGTACGAGTGTTTTAAAAAAGAAAGAGGTTGTTATCCATAATGTGGAAAGTACAAATTCGAGCACCAAGGATTTTGAAAAAATGTATCTGTACAAGATTTTACATAATTTTAATGCGGTAAAAATAATATAATTACACCTGAAATATATTTAATTTCCGTTTGTTTACGGCGTTTTTGCTAACGGTACGTGCGTACTTGACGATTGCACGGCATCCCGCGCAAATGTCATAAACCATTAGGTATATACAGAAGCGAAGGACTAAGTAGCATGCAGACACGACAGAGTTATGAGCTGTATTTATATACGTACACAACGATGCATTATTGTAATCTAATAGGAATTCCCTTGTGCACGAATATTTTAAAAGACTTGAAAAAAGGAGGCGGTTCTCAATTTCATTTCTTTTTCCTTTACGGTACTAACTGTAGAGCCTAGTGCTTCTACAATACTGCCCACTGGCAAGCCAAATAGCTAGAAGAACCGATGGCAGTTGGAGCAGAAAAGTTTTACAGTGGTTGTCACGCACCGGCTGATGCAGCAGAGGTAGGTATGTCTCCCACATGGTATACTAACGACTGTCTAGAGGCATAGTGAGAAGTGAGTGTAAGATCGGTCTATGTGGATGGCCTTGTGGGAGGCCTATGTCCAGTACAAGACGTCTGTTGGCTGAGATGATGAATCAATGTTGAACCATTGCCACCAGCTTAACAATAATCTGCTCTTGATAAGTAAATCATTATTATGTTCCTATGAAACCCATTTGCCCCATCTGTACTATTAATCTTTGTGTAAGGATCTATGCGTGAGATATATTTTGTATAGGTTTTATCAGTGCGTGACCGGAATCTGCGAATGTGTGGTTGTGACCTTTGAGCCGCTGAGCCATGAGTGCTCTCTTGAATATATTGTGTGCTGGAGATTATGATCGATGACTTTTGTATGTCTGCTATTGATGTAAGGATTTAGACAGACATTTTGTGCCTATGTGCCTGCTTGGTAGCGGCGAAATCAAAGCTAAACAATATTATCGGTCTTATTTTATATTCATGGGGTCTAGTTCGCGTTTGCACTCGATTGTCACGATGGCCCGCGAAAGGCTGTTTGTTGAGGTCACATCAAGACAATATAGTTTACTTGATAGCTATAGATTTTTTTTATGTTAATAGGCGGCAAACGAGCAGACGGATTGATGGTAAGCAATTACCGCCGCCCATGGACACAAGCAACACCACAGGAGTCATAAGTGCGTTGTCGCGCCTTGGAGTTGGGAATGGGATAGGATGAGGAGTGGGATGAGGGAGAAGGAATAGGGGATAGGGCCTCCGCCATTCTCACTCACCGAACGAAACGCAACAGTTTAGGAACCGTTACTGTACGTCGATGTTCTGTGAGAGGGTAGTACTTCCCCGGTCGAGCCGGCCCATTCATGCTGAAATCAGCAAGGCTCTACTACCTATAAAAGATGCCATGGAATATAGCTATCCCTCTGGTTGTGGAGGTCAGATGATATGCATTTGCAAAATATTTTTAGGGGTGAATATAGTTACTGACCCACAGCTTTATAAGTTACGTTCATGAATTCTCTAAAATGCTCGTCAGGCAATTATATCGTATATTACATGATCATCTTAATTATATTCATGTAGCTATTAATTATTAACTAAGTTTTATATTGACCACTGTCTTTTGGTAAATACGTAATATTATTGCTGTATTGTAAAATACAAATCTCAAATTTGTAAAGAGAGACCCAACCGCCTGTGATACAGTTTCTTACTAGTACAGGGGTATGGTGTTCTTTCCAATCAATTGAAAATCCACAGCATTTATACTATTATTATATTAGAACATTTTTGTTTGTATTTTATGCTCTCTGTATTACTGTGAATAAAAATTTATTATTATTATTCTAAACAGCTATCCAATGTAAATAAATGGTGCATTTAATTCCCAATATTTTTTTAACCATCCTTTTGAAACACGGTTATATTTGGTAACATTCAATACCTTTTAGTTATAATCTAAAGAGACACCTCGACTTCGTTATAAAATGTTATAATTTCACATTTAGAAATGTTCTCAGCAAAAAGTTACTGCGGAGCAAGCAACACAAAAAGATTAACAAGTACATTGTTGCCATTGGGATTGAAAAGGGATAGGAGGAGGAGGGGGATGAGGGAGAAGATTAGAGGCCTGGTCACGAGATCAGTCTAAGCGGCGAGCGGCGCGGCATGGGCGATGTACATGGCGCATTTACGCTGAGGCTGCCGCGCGCCGCGTCGCACTATGGTTCGTCTAGAACAAGCTAGCTAGACAAAAACAACTCTTAAATTCCTGGAAGTTAATTACTATTACGAACTCATTACCCCTATACATTGAGGATTACACCTATTAATTATCAATACTACCCTCATTAAGAGCGTCATTAAGGTATGTTTATAAGATGTTGACTATTTAAAGGGCATACATTTGCATTTTTACATCATATTTGATAGCATTGTTTATGTCACTAAAAGAAATTTGTGAAAGTGTTTTTGTGATGGATTGTATACGTAAGGGTAAGTAGTTATATTTTATTTCATTTTCAACATGGGAACTTCATTCTTTAGTCTTATAAAATGAAATGTTTGAATTTTCACCCACTTTTTTACTCATTTTTTCAAATTCATCGGTCAAATAATAACATGTCCCCACTTGTCCCCACCGTAGAACCTATCATATACGATTCTCATAAGTGTCTAGTAGTTATACGTAAAAAAATTCATTGCGATATATTTGCACAACTAATTTTTATTTATTTTTTTCTTTCAACAGTTTTTACCGTCTCAAGAATGGATTTTTTCGAAGAATGGCTGAAACACCCGAAGGAAACGCGGAATGAGGAGCTCTTTCGGTTTATATCTTTGAGATATAATTTTGATGGTGTTACGGAGCAGTCTCTGCGAGATATTAAAGTACTAATCTCAAGATATTCAACGAAATTTGCTGAAAAGTGGAGCAGCTGTGGAAGAAATCGAGAGCGATTCCTACAAAAGTATTCGACGTGGCTGGAGGGTCTTGACATATCTTTCGATGTGTCCGTTTATTTATCTCTGCCAACTACATCTGGAGAACCGGGACCCGGAAGACCTACTAAAGATTTTGAACATTCTAGTCTCAAAACGAAGAGACGACGTGTAGACGATCTATTACAGTCCAGAAGTGCTAGTGAATTAATTTACGCCGCTGAAGTGTCAGCTCGAATCTCGGGTCAGAGAAGTGTAGCACGTCAAATTAAAGATGTGACTAGTGATCCTTCAATAACCAAGACCACGAGTGAAGAAAGTGCCCCCAGGAGTTTAACAAGTGAGGAAGCTTTAGCGTACTACGTTGATAGTAAATCAAGTAGCCATAGCTATAAGCAGACTCGGAAGTGGAGTATTAAAGCTGGACATAAGGTGTTTCCGTCAATGTACAGTGTTAGAAAGGCTAAAATAGCCTGCTACCCGTCAGGTGAACAAATTACAGTCAATGAAACGCATGCTGAAATCAAAGTTCAGGCAATTCTTGATAAGACTGCCGAACGTTTAGTTTCAGCACAACAAGAAGTTGTTCATAGTCTGTTACCTTGCACGTCATTCACATTAATCAGTAAATGGGGTTGTGATGGAAGTTCCGGTCATAGTATGTACAAACAAAAATTCACTAATTGTGACGATAGTGACGAGTTTTTATTTGTATTTTCTTTCGTTCCTCTTCAATTGAAAGATGAAAGTGGTAATATTGTGTGGCAGAATCCTCGGCCCTGTTCTACAATGTATTGTCGGCCAATAAAGTTTATCTTTTCTAAGGAAACGAAAGATTTTACGATTTCGGAAACCAATAAGGTTTTAGAAGAGATAAACGCTTTATTGCCGACAACCTGCAAGGTGATGGAGACCGAAGTATCTGTCACACATGTTATGCTTTTAACAATGATTGACGGAAAAGTTTGCAATGCTCTGACCGAAACTTCTTCCTCACAAAAATGTTTTATTTGTGGGGCAACTCCAACAATGATGAATGATCTGTCAAAAGAGTTTGCTGCGGACAAAGATAATCTTGGTTTTGGTTTGTCTACGTTGCACGCTTGGATAAGGTGCTTTGAATGCTTGCTTCACATTAGCTATCGACTAAATATAAAAAAATGGCAGTTAAGAACAGCCGAAGACAAAGCTAGTGTGAAACAACGTTCAGATGACATTAAAAAACGATTTAAAAGCGAAATGGGCTTGATTGTAGACAAACCAAAACCAGGGTTCGGTAACACTAATGACGGGAACACCGCGCGAAGATTTTTTGGAAATCCCGAGGCTAGTGCCGATATCACAGGGTTAGATGTTTCACTAATACAAAAATTTGGCATACTACTTCGCACTTTATCATCGGGATATGATATAAATATTGAAAAATTCGTTAACTTAGCTCAAGAAACTAGACAACTTTATGTAAATCTCTATTCATGGTATTACATGCCCGCTACTGTCCACAAAATACTTTTGCACAGTGGCGAAGTAATTAGATCGTCCCTTCTACCTATAGGCCAGCTTTCCGAGGAAGCACAGGAAGCTCGGAATAAGGACTGCAGAAGATTTCGTGAGCACAACACACGAAAGCGATCACGGGAGGCTACGAATAGAGATTTACTTAATATGTTATTGATAACATCTGACCCTGTAATAAACGGTTTACGAGAAGTTCCTCGGAAGAAAATAGGTACGCTTCCAACTGAAGTATTAGATTTAATTGTCCCACCTAGCTGTAAGGAACAAAATGTTAATATGATTTCTACTTTTCATAGTTCTGCCCCTCACGATCATGACTATTCAATGGATGATTCATCTGATGATAGTGATGATAATGAGTAATAGATTTAGTTCTTAGATATTTTATGCATCTGTTATTAGATTTTATAGCGACGTCGAGGGATAAATCACTTTATAAAATGTTCAAAAAATATATTATACACATATGCCCGATAAATGTTTTTTTTTCATGATACCAGCTCAAATGACAAACTGCCTTGAAAAAAGTACCAAAAACCTTATATCTTTGCTTATTAACCGCATCTAGACATAAAAATCAAATAAAATAATTTTGTCTAGCTAGCTTGTTCTAGACGAACCATAGTGCGTCGCAGTAAACGCGCCATGTGCATCGAAAACGTTCGCTGCTGCCGCACGCCGCTGTGAAGACCGTGACCGGGCCGTAAGGGATTGGAAACATTCACTCACCGAACAGAACGCAACAGCATAGATACTATTAGTTTACGTCCATATGAGTTTTACAGGTCGGCTTGTTTCATGTACCCTTTAAAAAGATTTACCTAAGTAGAGAGCTACAATTTTGACAATAATTCGGCATTTTGAACACTATAGCGTTTACTTTCCTCCTTATCATACTAAATGTAATGTAAATCATATCGACGAAAGCCATATGTTGTTAAGTATATAAAATTGTCCATTGCTAAATGCCAAGAAAGGTAAATGTATTATCTAATCGTTGGTAGCTTTAAATTATAATAACAAACGCAAGAGATAGATGCAAGGGGTACTTACGATTGTAATCCGTATATTTCAATAATATACATGTGATTAAGGATAGAGAAATGCTATGTAAAAAAATTCGGGCAAGTGCGGGTCTGACCCGCGCACCGAGGGTTCCGTACGCATTTTACCTTATTTGAGGTTGGTGCTAATTACGCTAGTCCTCTAAATCTGTATGAGCGCCCATACAACTTAGAGGACTATCTTAAATGGAGTCTACTATGTATGTATGGGGACACCCTTAAATTTTCCACTTTTTTAATTTTTTGTAATTTTTCCTTTATTTGTGCTGTAAGACCCTGCTTTTGGCCAAATTTCGTGATTCTAGTTCAACGGGAACACCCATATAGGTTTTCGACCCAAAACCTATAGGGTACTTACGGTTGACCTAGAATTGTCAATTTTGGTCAAAACCAAGGTCTTACAGCACAGGTAAAGGAAAAATTCCAACAATTAAAAATAGTTGAAAATTAAGGTTAATTTTGGTACTTACAAGTTTTCGCAAAAATCTAATTTTAACCATATCTTTTTATTGGGTTGACCCTGGACCCTGATTTTCATACACCTAATAGCAACCATAGACCTCAGTATCTGGTATAAATTTCAATTTGCTAGGTCCACCCGTTCCTGAGAAAATCGGTGGTGACACACGGACAGACAGACAGACAGACAGACAGACAGACGGACAAGAAAGTGATCTTATAAGGGTTCCTTTTTTTTACCTTGAGGTACGGAACCCTAAAAATGTGAAAATGTGCCTTATCTCAAAAAATACTGACTATATCTTGTTCAAACCAATTCTCATTCGAAGTTTTCATTAGGATCTACAAAATATATTTTTCAGATTTGACACTGTCTTACTTTGAAGAGGGTAGTATTTCTTGCCTAGTAGTAGCCTTGCTGATTTCAGCCGGTTTTAAATAATTATGGTAGTAGATACCAAGAGTAAGTCGCCATAAAGGCACGAATTCGACCCCGATACCCTCTGCATGGCAGTCTGTTGGTATATCCACTAGGCTTATGCTGCACCAGTATGAGTGGCTTTATCATCAGCCCTTATACTGTCCCACTGCTGGGCACGGGCCTCTTCTCGCTATGAGAAGGGTAAGGCCATATTCCACAACGCTGGCCTAGTGCGGGTTGGCAGACTTCAGATGCCTTTCGAGAACATTATGGAGAACTCTCAGACATGCAAGTTTCCTCATGATGTTTTCCTTCACCGTTTAGCAAGCGATAACTCCGAAAAGTCATTGGTGCGAGCCGTGGAACCCGGACCCTCTGCGTAGCAGTCTGTCGGTCTCTCCGCTAGGCTTTTGCTGCACCGGTGTAAGTGGCTTATTATTATTATATTATTTACGGCCAGCTATTCACGCGAACTAACAAGGATATTTAATTAACAAATAACGCAACAACTATTATCGTAATCAAAGTCATTAGTTTCCAAAATCAATACATAATGGGTGCCATATATAGAAATAATCATCCGTTGCATTGTGTACCTTCGTAGTGGGTTATTATTGGTTGTGAAATATTCGCTGATCTAATAGGTGAAGCAGAAAGTCGTGGCTTAAATATTTAGTTATTTAAGGACAACGAACAAAGAAAACATCGAGATGACAAAAACAAATGGACACAATTAAACATAAACATACAAGAGCTATTGAGTTGAGCTGTTGCTGTCACTGTCGGATTGTATACATAAAAAAGAGAAGCTCGACGACGACGGGACGTTCAGAACTTTTTACAAACCATAAAATAAATTAATTACAGAAAATTGATTGGATTAAAAAAATAAAACAGTATTTCGTTAGTATGTTGCTTGTTGAATAATTTGTCAAAAAATCAGAATGATTGTATGTAGTTTAATATGGTTTTTAATCGTTAAAATGTTTTTTTGAGGTAAGTATCTTTGTGTTTATTTTTCTATCGATTAAAGTTAGTTGTATTATGTTTTCAACACAGTACTTAACTAGATTATATCCTGAAGAATATCATATATTTTTCTGATTGTGTTAACTGCATTGAATCATATACTTTAAAGCATTATAAAACTCGCGTTTAACTCTTGTAGTCCCCTTAGACAGAGCCTCGTCAAACCGAATGGTGATTTAAGCCGGAATTCCACAGGGATGAAAATCTATGCAACTTTTTATCTGTTTCACATGAACGATTTGTAAAACTTTTAGGATATGCTGCCTCCTCAACCAAAAACACGTATTGCGCTAACGCTACCAAATCTTTCATGACGCCCTCTAAATTATTTTCTTTTCTGTTTTTATGTTCTGTTTATCTATTAGCAAATCTTAAAGTAGGTACTTTAATTGCCACTTCCAAATTACCCCGTCCCATTAAACAAACCGTCTTTCTTTTAATCTCTAAACAATAGAACAATGTATAAGTGTAAACAATCAATAAGAAATTCATCAGAACATCTGTTTAACAAAAATCCGTGTCAAGGTTTGTGGGGAAAGGAGCGCATTGTTTCATCTCATACAATGTTCGTGAAAATATCTCAAATTGTTGCTTAACACTTACAATATGTTCGAAATTGAGGTAACATGGAGCAAAGTATAAGTACAAATTAAAGTAGTTTGGCATGGTATGTATATGACGACCGGTTGGCGCCGCGGGAGTGTAAGCGACTGCTACGCCGCAGGTCGTGGGTTCGATTCCCGCTCAAGTCAAATATTTGTGTGCATGAACATGGATGTTTGTGTTGGTCTGGGTCTTTCTATGTATAAAATGTATGTATACTATGTATTTACAAAAAAAAGTATATAATTATGTATGTTTATCCATTATCTAGTAACCATAGTACAAGCTTCTGCTTAGTTTGGGACTAGATGGTGATGTGTGAATGAATAAAATATGCGAAGAGATGATAAAGGTAAGCAAGTGTTGAATATAAAGGTAGAGGGACGAAAAGGGAGAGGAAGGCCAAGGAATAGATGGATGGAATGTGTGAGGATGGGTGAAAGAGAAAGCGATTAATAATAGGCCGAAGATCGTTAGGGAAGATGATTCGCTTGCCCCGTGTATAATGGCTGTCTACTGCCCGGAGGCCGTTTGTGGTCAGCAGTTGGAGTGGTTTCTAGTGGTAACACCACATATCGCAAGGGATTTTCCACCACGTAATAAAAATAATTAAAAAATCAAGAGCAAGTCAGACTCGGCTGTGAAGGGCTCTAAACAAATGACGCCGATTTAGTTTGGAGCATTGTCCGTGTGGTGACGGATTAAGAATACGGATTGTCACCACCCCATATCATCCCATGGGTGTCGTAAGAGCCGACAGAGGGAGTATATTATGCAGAGAACAGCACTGTAAGAGAAGGAACACTTGATACAAACCCTATACCAACCCGTTTGGCCAGCGTGGTATAGTAGGCCAATTCCTCCTTTCAAAGGAGAGGCCTAGTCCAGCAGTGGACTGATAAAGGCTAATGATGATGATGATTTACTCCACATCAAAATGCATGGAAATTTGTCAACAAGTCTAGCTCTGAACTAAACTTTTTAGTGGCAATATTGTGGCCGATAAATGTTTCACAATAAAATGCAGCAATAGATCTCCACTAGGGAGATGGCAAGAAACTGCTATGCAGAGGGTATCGAGATCGAATCCACGGCGCGCACCACTGAATTTTCTAAGTTATGAGCGTATTAAATTTTGAGCATAGCTACAGTCGAACAACTTCCCGCTAGACCACCATAAGGGCGAGAATCGCTCAGCAAGACATCATCGCTTCAAGTGCTATTTTACACGCACATTGACACTCTATTAAAATTTTCGTTTCTAGTGTGCCTCGACTCTATGAACGAGCCAAGGGATTTTTTTTCAAACTGGTTTAGCGTCGACCTGTTTAATTGTACGCTGTTGGTCTCCACTGTCATGGAGATCTTTGACAGTCGCTGAAAAAGTCAGTACTTCTGAATAAACTGACACTAGTCGCAACCATGGATTATTGCTATCCCTGTGAGTAGAGGAATGCAGACAGCAATCGCTCTATAAGCGGCGATAGCCCAGTGGTGCACGTAACGGACTGCCGAGAGATGGTCTCGAGTTCGATCTTCAGTTACCCCGGGCACACACCTCTGACTTTTCGAAGTTATGTGTGTATTATGGAAGTGAAAGAAGCAAGAGAGATATGTCAGGATCGTTGCAAATGGCGTTCCGTAGTCTCTACCTACCCCTCCGGGAAACAGGCGAGAGTCTATGTAGGTATGTATGTGTGTATTAAAAATGTTAATTATCGCTCGCTTAACAATGTGCCCGGTAGATGGCAATAGGCTCGCCCCCTATTACATTGGGACCGAAACATAACTGGCAAAGTGTGGGTGTGTAATACACCTCTGCCTACCCCTTCGGGGATAAAAGGCGTGAAGTTATGTTATGTTATCTGATGATACTAATAAGCGGTGCGGACCCCAAGCTGCAAATGGGATAATACGATGCTTCAGTAATGATTTCGATGTTTCACCTTTTTAGGGTTCCGTACCTAAAAGGTAAAAAACGGGACCCTATTACTAAGCCTCCGCTGTCTGTCTGTCTGTCTGTCTGTCACCAGGCTGTGTCTCATAAACCGTGATAGCTAGAAAGCTGAAATTTTCACAAATTATGTATTTTGGTTGCATTATAACAACAAATACTAAAAATAAAAAAAAAAAAAAATATTAATGGGGGTCCCATACAATAAACGTGTTTTTTTTCGTATTTTTTGCTCAAAATTACTAACTGTAACAGGTAGACGCTTTAAATTTTCACAGAATATGTAGTTGTATATTACCTTTCAAAATAAATATTTAAATTTAAAAAAAGTAAATAATAAAGGCGGGCTCCCATACAACAAACGTAATTTTTAAGCAATTTGTTACTC
This sequence comes from Euclidia mi, assembly GCA_944739405.2. NCBI lineage: Eukaryota > Metazoa > Arthropoda > Insecta > Lepidoptera > Erebidae > Euclidia > Euclidia mi. The sequence continues at coordinate 37,404,472 of OX123205.2, read as the reverse complement.
GATCTTAATAAACAGGTAGAAACTTAAAAAGTATTTAAGTATACATACGACGAACGTGATTTTCTTTTTTAGATGATGGTACGGAACCCTTCGTGCGCGAGTCCGAATTGCACTTGCCCAATTTTTTATAATTGGTCCAGCAAAGTAAAAATTTAATCGTGGTAAGTATTTCAATTCTATTATACCAAATGTCAACCAACCACAAACAATTCTATTATACCAAATGTCAACCAACCACAAAGTACCTAGATCAAATGACTACGCTATAAGACTTAATACCTACTTTAAATTCTGCCAGTCACACTAACATTATACGAGAGTATAACAACTTTAATTCAGTTGACCCAATAGACACCGGTCACTTCAATCCTAGGCACAAAAACCATACACAAAGACCTGCAAACTCATCACAGTACAAGCAAAATACAACTCTATGGACCAACAATAAGGTTCACGAAATCTATTATAATTTACGTGAGAAGGCTCTACACCTGGTCATGTTTTGACTTTAATTAAAGATGGTTTTACAAGGCTTATGTAAGATAGTGTTGCCTCGCGGCGTCGCCTGTATTTTCTCATGGGAATATGTAACAGTGATCTATATCTGTTTGACAGGTTAAAGTGGCTATTAGATCAGACTATCTAGGCGGTTCAGCGATGTTATGTAAGGGAGAGTTAAGATGGGTAACGGCTGAACAGATTTGTTAGTCATACAGCCTGCCTGATAAGTTCTTATCTAATTAATTTGTCAGATAACTCAAACAAATATCTAGTCTCAGGTGACTATATTTTTGGTTCAGGCCTGCTATAAACATGTCTGTATTTAGTGATTCTTTCAGGCTGTCGAATTCACAAGCGTTGCTTAAATTAGTTAAGTCTGTGAGAAAAGTATCAATTGACTCGTTGGCATTTTGTCGTCTGGTGAAGAAAGTATGTCTCGTAATTGTCAAGTTCTTCAGCGGCTCAAAGTGTTTTTGATTTGGTTTTCACTTCGTCTAGTGTGACTTTGTCTAGTTCCATGCCGAAGGAGTTGAAGATCTCTAAACCTTTCTCGCCTGTCGCATGTAAAAGCATTGCGACCTTCCTTTTTTCGCCCAATTTTTCATAGTTGTTCGCCATAAGGAACAAATCGAAAACTTGCCACCACCTTTTCTAACTTTTGGCATTGTTTTGACCGGTCTCAATGTGTAGAATAGGAATGCGATGGAAGTTGCTGAATTGTGGTGTATCTGTGTCTGCCATTTTTTTCTTTATCGGGTTTTGCGTCCTTCTTATTCTCCGACATCTTAACGTATTTACCTTTCTTGATTGTTTACCACACGACCTCTGACACCATGTTAGGTCATGGGTTTTATATTTAAAAGGCAGGATGGCTGTGATGCAAGTCTTGTTTAATAAGATAGACAGATGACATTGGATTGGTATACAGACATGATTGCGACCAGGACGGAACAGGAAGTGACCGCCATAGACTATCTAGATTCCCAGGCTAGGACTTGACAACAACTGAACAGTTCTAATTTTTAATTTATCAGATATCGGCATGTCCAGAGGCGGACAGCCTTAGCATTAGTTTTTGTCTGAATTAGTGTTTATGCAACAAATTAATAATAAATACATGGGTTATGTGTTATGAATAAGACTTTATTATTTCAACAGGAACCTAAATTACTGAAGCTAGAAAGAAGAAACTTATGGAAGGCTGTGTCATTAATCCATCCTCAAGTTAAGCCCATCATCTGTATGTATAGAATTCTTCCGTTACCAACTGACTGACGGATACACAGCCAAAAGTAATAGTTGCAAGAAGCTAAAATGTGGCATGTATATTCTTTGAGGTGCCAAGAGTTGCACTAAAAAGGATTTCCCAAAAATGCCACGAGATCACGAAGAAATAGTTAGATATATTTTAAATGTGTGCGGGTATCCTCTAGCCTTATCATATATCTTACTAGAGGACGCCAGCAGCTACGCCTGCATTTTTTTTTAATTTACCCGTTTTGGCCGATCCCTTGGGAATTTCGGAAAATCCCTTCTTAGTGCACCCCTACGGTCCCCAAGGAACATACATGCCAAATTTCAGCTTCCTGCGCCCAATAGTTTCGGCTGTAGCGTGTCTGTCAGTCAGTCAGTAACGCAAGGATTTTATATATTTTAAGATTATATACCTTTATCTAACAGTGCCCAGACTACTCAAACTAGAAAGGACTATGAATTATATTTAAAATGTAGGAAGGTATTTTTAATATTCCACCTTAAAGAGAATCAAAAGGGGGATAAAAGATTGTTAGAAAATTCGCTGAAGATTCATGCAAGAGCTAGTTATGTATAATTAAGTAGGCAGGTATAATACATCTAATTATCTAGTGAAGTAAGTCATCTCATGTTCAGCCCGGTTATTTCCAAGAATATTTCTGCTCATGTCTTCCTTATATTACAGTTTTCGACTGCTTCACATAATTGAAACATGACTGACTAGATATTAATCTTTGGCAGCTATGAGAAAATGTTGTAATTAATTAAGAGAAGGTAGGCTTTGTTCGAGCTTAGCTAATGAAACTACATCACTAGTGTCAAAATAGCAATTAGCAGGTCTTAATGTGAGATAATTACTGCAGTAAGAGGATTGGCGTTACCAACTTATTATATATAATTATTATAGTTCACTTATGTGAATAGCTCGAAAAAGTACACTCCCCACTAAGAAAGTATTTCCAGAGGGTCTAGTACGAGTTTGCACTCGATCGTCACGGTGGACGATAGCCTAGTCGACGGGAACAATTTCCATACATTTTGTAAAAGAGCCCCTAACGGAGAGTAGCGATCGATAGAGACCGCTAGGGGGCGCATTTAGAAAATGTATGGAAATTGTTCCTGTCGACTAGGCTATCGTCCACCGTGACGATCGAGTGCAAACTTGTACTAGACCCTCAGAAATCCCCACAGGAACAAGCCGAAACGGTTGAATAAAAAATAAGGTGCGGGTGTTGCTGCGGGCGTTTTCTATTAACATATACACTATTATTATGTTGATCAGCATTTGCAAAATCTATATACTTATAATAAAACTGTAGAGAGGTCAATTCTGTACATTGAATATATATTCAAAATTAGTATTGGAGGATGAATGGTGATCGATACTGATGCCAAAAATGCAATCAGTAAATTTTTTGTCTGTCTGTCTGTCCGTCTGTCTGTCTGTCTGTCTGTATGTGCACGCATGGGTCAAAAACTACTGAAGGGATTTTAACCAAACTTGGTACGATTGTAGTCCATACTCCTGGGCAGGTTATAGGCTATATAACATAACGCTAAGACATATAGGAGCTGAGCAGTGACGATAAATTTAAAGCAAGTCGGATGAAAATGCGCTTTCAATCTCTTATCCTCGCATACGTTGATCATTCATCAAAAGTATGTATTACAAAGATGATGGTCTTTAAAAGATCTACAAAAAAGTCCTTGATAGTATATATCTATCTTTTATAAATTAGCCACAATAACGGGTTCAATCGTTAGGCATTTCTTCAAAGTGTATTAAATACATCAATATATTGTATTTCACATAAATATAATCTTTATCAAACTCCCATATTCAAAAAGTACACTTTAATATGTATTGTATATTAAAAAAAAATATAAATCGGTTTATAAACACACAAGATATAGATGAAATAAAACTTCCTAATCTCGCGGCGCCAGTATTATTATTATATTATTATTATAGTATTTTCGAACATTTGGTCTTCCAATTTAAATTGAGCTTAAACCTCTATGATTAATTATATTAAATAGGGTTCAGCTTAGGCTGGACGTATTCGCACATGTATAATATATTATTATGTAAACAGGTTGAACAGTGGCGAGTCATTTTATTTTACTGGATGGGGATAAACACTGGGATGGCATTGTCTGAAGCAAGTATAAGTTAAAGTCCTCATCGATGACACCATGGGTGTGAGATGCTGCATAGTTATGGCATAATTAATATAAAGACAAATTGGCCGAGGACATTTTTAGGTTCCCACAACAATCTAATAAACCATTGCTTGACAGCAGATAGTTATATCTATCCTATTACTCAATATGAACGACCACGACGACCGATACGAACCATCTTTTGCTGGTGTAAAAATGATCTCTCGAGACTTACTGAAGAAGAACGTTTATAATTATGATCGTGTGTGTCGAGCGTGAATAGTGATTTGAGAAAAATACTATTTGTAGATGCTCCGGGTGGAACGGCAAGACTTTTCCTACCAAGGTGCTTAGGTGATTTCGACAAAGGAACGAAGCTAAAGTAAGATTGTTCGAATGCAAAATGACGAACCCATGGGCGGTATAACAGTACTTTTTCGTGGTGATTTTCCTTAGGTTCCGTCTGTTATACCACCACGTCCACCACACAACATGAGACAAGAGCTGATGAAATTATAGCCTGTCTAAAGAGTTCATAACTATGGGATTGTATTATCGCTATGCATTTTGACATTAAATATGCGAGCATGATTAGGTATGAGGCAACGAACATGCACAGGAATTCTCTGATCTTTTACTCGCGATTGGTAACTTCGCGGTGTGGTCTTGCACGAACAAGTGAAAGTCATTTGAGCTATTTTTAGGACATCAACACTATTCAATATAGGTATTATAATATGCAACTTAAAACATTTTGGGTATCAATTCTGTAGCCCAATGAAAATACAAATTCCGCGCGAACGGAGTCGCGGGCACAGCTAGTACTTTAATAATACAATATAGACAGTTTAGCTACTTATTCACCTAAAATCATTTCAAGCAGTGTGCGATAATATAAGACAATATTTTCAATAAATGTTACTTAGATATTAATCAGGCATAAACTGTTTACTGGTGCAGAATAAGACTGCACGGTAGATACGTGTACTTTTGTGTGCTAGGTACGTGCAATGCGAGCTCGCGGCGATCTGCTAAGCGGCGGCGGCGCGGCGGTCAATACACCGGACTGATTTTTAAATGCATGATAACGAAAAAGAAAATTAAGTCTTAGTTTATTTTTTAATGTATTTCTATTCAGTTATGGTAACTATAATCGTAAATGATGTCAATGTTAATTAAACCTTTATTATTTAGTATGACATAAATAACTCATGTGTGCATTTTATTAAACTGGATGTTTGATGTTAGTAGGTCAATATTCTAATGAGATGTGTTAGGTGAATCACAAAATGAAATATCAAGTCTTAAAATTAAATAATAAATGTGAAAAAATAGTAGATAAAAGGTCGAAAATACGATATTACGTCGCTCCTAGGCGCCTTCATAATCCACGGAGTTTAGGTACCTCTTTTCCGCCATTGTTCTTGCTGGGCAGTCATTAGAACCGGTGTTGTGGTTGCTGGGCTTCTTGAAGTGTAAGCAGGTCGCGCATTTTGGGTCTTCGGATTTCCTAGTGCAGTCCTTTATCGTGTGTCCTTGGTTGCCCCAATGACCGCATGTATATTGAGACTCTCTGCAAGACTTAGCCGCATGACCATACCAGGCCTCCGTCACTGGCTCAAATTCGTGCGATAAATACCTACTATTTCGTGTATCCATATGGGTACAAACGACGGAGGGCCGCCGCACGCCCGGCAGGGTGTACGCACGGCACGTTTCCCGCGCATCTTATTATAGAAGTGCCGAAACCACGACGTTATTGTGCAGTGGATGGCATGTAGTTGTTTTTTCATTGCCGAAGGATAAACAATGATTTATGTAATGTGTGATTTATGTGTTTATGAAATAAGTGGGTAGGTACTTATATAAAATTTCGCCTACGAATTGCCACCGTTTATTTTATTTAGAGCAAAGGTAAGAAAAGAAACACTACGTCGTTGTCAAACGAATATCTGCTATGTGCAAAAAATACAACTTTGAGATATTCAATAAAAACATTCTCCTGTAAAATTTTATATAAACCAAATTTTTGAAGAGTATTTTAAATTCAATTTATATGTTTTATACATTATATTATTTGATTTTCAGCTATTTAAATGGTATACTTTATTTATTATTGCCAAATAAGAGTAATTTGTGCACATAGCAGATAATAAAATGTCAGTTATTGGCACATAGCAGGTATTGACAAAAACATTGTTAATTTACATTAACATTTTATTATTTTTTAATGAAAAAAAATACACTAGCAGATTTATATTTTAAACAACATAAAAAGGATGGTAATCACGGTCAATAAACGGCTTAAGTTCCTGTAACTGGTTGCACTTAGATCTTGTTATTTCTAATGGGTCGTTATACAATGTTGAAGGTTCAGGATATTCTTGAGGAAGACGCCTTCGTTGAGGAAGGAGTCTTCCTCAAGAATATCCGAAGCTATAATCATGTAGTTGGCGAAATTAGTAGTAAATTTCACCATTAGACCTATTTCAAAATCCTCTGATATCGTTCACAGTGGGATCACCCTTCTTTTTACCAGGTCTAATGGACTGAAAGTTGGTGGTGAGATGCTCGTAATCTTGAGAAAAAATCGTAATGAACCACTCTGATGTCATACGGTTGTTTGACACATAGCAGTTTTTAATTGACCATATTACGACTGATGCACATAGCATATATTTTTTAGCGATCACAGTTCACTGTATATTGCTTAGAAACACATATCAGTATTTTTATATGAAAATTTGGTAAGTAAACTAGTCATAATAGTCATAATGTTGAAATCGCTAAAAAGTGCACATAGCAGATATTCATTTGACAACGACGACTAGGTATGTAAATGTTCTTAAATTGATAAGTTTAGGTTATGTTATTACTAGAAATAAATATAAATGTTGTTTTATTAAGTAAAATCTACTTAATGCCAGAATCTTATGTACGTACCTACTTACTGCATTGTCTGGTATTGTGCCCGATAAACGGAAATAGGCAATAGGCCCCTACTACGTACGATTATTATACATTTTATTTCTTTTTATATCATATTGCATACTTATTGCTAATTTTATTAAATATGTTAACAATATGTATTTACTAACGTGTATATATAGGTATGTATTTAGCAAATAAAAATATGGTTATTATGCAACATTCGTTTTATTACCAAAATAAGAACAACCCTAGCGCCTTCGTTCGATGACGCGCTTGTACGTACAGTCACACAATCTGCAACTCTTTGCGTGAGTACTTAGGGTACATTACTCTTCACTGCGAACAACGGCTATTATTATTAAGATTTTGTAGGTGATTATAGCGTAGGTATTTTCGATTTTGTATGGGAGTGATGTATCTGTTACGAAGTAACTATTTAGTAATTTGTGACCATACTGCTGACACTTATAACAGCGAGTAACTAGGGTGAAATCCTTCACCGGGCAAGATGACCAATTTATAAAGATCCTGTCTTGGATTATCAGTGCTCTACGAATGGCTGCAGATACTTCTATTACGTAGTTACAGGTCTCAGCATCTTTACGGCCCGATTTATGACTCAGCTTGATTTCATTGAGAAAGGTCTCTAGGTTGCAGCTTTGAAGTTTCTCCGCTAAATTCTGGTGGTACAGGCACGTGAAAACTTCCGTCTCTTTCATATTTGAAGGCACTCCAACGATCACGATTTTAGGCTTCCGTCTGTGGGGCTCACTGACTATAAGGCCTGAGTTTGCATGTTGTACCGATTGTTTTACTTTCTCAATATCATCTTTGGTCTCGGTGCTGATAATCACGCCGCCTTTCTTAATCTTGCGTTGAGAGCACTACGTGGAGGTTCATTTGTTCAGGCCTGATGATTTTTTGCACTAATGATTTTGTGTCGTCACTCGATTTTAGCTTGTCATTTGGATAGATTGCCACCGAACTTACGCTAATGGGCTGAATAAAATTATGTGCAGATTTTTTAACCATCTCAGCGAAAGACGGTGCAGAGGTGGTAGGTTTCGAGGACTCCTGTATGGATTGTTTTAGATCTTGAAGGCTCTGAGACAAATCAAGTTGTTCTTGCTGGGATTTGATGGTAGAATGGGCCTGGATAGCATGTGACTTAAGGGACTGGTACTGAACTGCCAACTGCGAAACTTTAGTGCCCACATGGCGACAGAGATTGCTGACTCTCATCTTCTACTCAGAGTTTAGTTTTCCTTCTTGTGCTATAGAACACACTTCGTTGAGGTACTGCTCAATAGATGACATCCAGTTCTGGATTTCAGGCGTAGGGATGACTTCAAGTGCTGGACGCTCTGGTGCAGGTGCAGGTGCCGGCGTCGGAGGAGGACTCCGAGCAGTCTTCCTACTCGGAGTGAAAGGACTGTGATCCATTATATATTGCTTACAATGTCAATCACGATACATTTTATAACACACAGTTTTGTTACGTTCGCAGACTATGTACGCGTTGATTGAGGTCACGATTTAAAAATATTTAATTAATAATTACTCATGCGATTCAACACATCCGTTCTCAACAACAGTGCGAGACACCTATGTCCATCTAAAGATTTTGCGAGTCACCACCGGCCTGCAGACGGATGATATAATAGTATAACTGGCAGAAGCTGTTTGTCATCCATATTCTCATTAAAAAGTACTTATTAATTTATCATTATCAATCATCACTATAATCCCATTTTGTTCGATTCTACATGGTAACAATGCAAAAGTAAGCACATTTACGCCCTTGTTTGCTACTGAAAAATTCCATTGGCTAACCCCAGATTCAAACTCCCGACTATCTTAATCCAAGCCTGCCTGCACGGTTGGCGTAGTGGTTTAAGTGGTCGCCTCGCCGCTTGACACTACGCTGAGTGTTGTGGGTTCGATTCCCACACTAGACAACACTTTGTGTGATCCATAAATTGTTGTTTCCAGTCTGGGTGTTTGTTGTCCTCGTTGGTTGTATGTTTGTAAAATCCCCCGCGACACAGGATTTAGTCGTAATACGGGAGTTGTCTTTGTAAAAGCAAACCAGCAGCGGCGATAGCCCAGTGGTGTACGGAACGGACTGCCGAGTAGTGCCGAGACGATGGGCTCGGGTTCAATCCCCAGTTACCCCGGGCACACACCGCCTTTTCGAAGTCATGTGTGTATTAAAATGTTAATTATCGCTCGCTTAACAATGTGCCCGGTAGATGGCAATAGGCCCGCCTCCTATTACATTGGGACATTACATACATTGGGACCGAAACATAACTGGCGAATAGAGGGTGTGTAATGCACCTCTGCCTACCCCTTCAGGGATAAAAGGCGTGAAGTTATGTTAATCCAAACCACAAGCAACCTATGAGCCATTACGTCTCTCCCATAACTAAATACCAGCACAGTTACATCTGTAATTGCTACAATTATAACGCCCACATATCATTGAGGTACGTAACAAAACTGGTGTCAGCACAAGTGTCGGAAGGCGAAGGTCTCTGACTCGATCAGATCGGAATGTGCCCATCTCACTATAGGTCAGGTTGCTATTGTGTTACCTGGCTTTGCTTGGTACTCAAATGATAATAATATCTTCTGTATATATAACATTCTTGAGTCACTGACTGACTGACAGACAACCCACAGCCAAAACTTAGACGACCGGTTGGCGCAGCAGGAGTGTAAGCGACTGCTACACCGAAGGTCGCGGGTTCGATTCCCGCTCAAGTCAAACATTTGTGTGTATGAACATGGATGTTTGTATTGGTCTGGGTGTTTCTATGTATAATATGTATGTATTTACAAAAATAAGTATATATGTATGTTTATCCATTATCTAGTAGCCATAGTACAAGCTCTGCTTAGTTTGGGACTAGATGGTGATGTGTGTATGTGGTAGAATAGAATATTATTGGGAACAAGAAGCTGAAATTTTTAACTAGAAATGTTAAACCGTCAAGGTGCACTAAGAAGAGGTTTCTCAGAATTCTCACAGCATCACAGGGCAGAAACTGTTACTTACATTTAAAACTAGCTGTTTACCGCGGTTTCCCCCGCGTCCTGAGGGAACTATTTTGCGTACCCGGTTAATTTATAGCCTAAGTTACTCCTTGGTACATCAGCTATCCGCCAGTGAAAGTTCCGTCAAAATCGGCGCAGCCGTTCCAGAGATGAGCGAGAACAAACAGACAGGAAGACAGACAGACAGACAGACAAAAAATTTAAAAAATATCATTTCGGTATATGTACCGTGTATACATCCATATGCATTAAGTAAAAATCGGTTATTTTAATATTACAAACAGACACTCCAATTTTATTTATGTATATAGATAATGTGCGGGCTTAGCTGCAGATGGCTGCAGGCACCCTTTAGTTTGTTTTGTTTTTCGTATGAGTGTGTGGCCAACTCTGGTGTCGGAGTTTTCAGACCGCCCGAAGGCCTCCGACATGGCCTAACGATTCTTATCTTGAGACAAGAACCGGGACCGACAGCTTTACGTGCCCTCCGAAGCACGGTAGCGCTCAGATGTAAATGCCACACACGGTCGCCCATCCTATTTGAAACCTGTGCAAGCGTTGCTTAACTTTGTCGATCTGTTGTGAAGGGAAAGCCAAGTCTCGCTATGAGCGCTGCGAGTATTACCCTTTAGTATGTAGTAGGTTAATGTTCTCGAAAGACATGTGAAGTCTGCCAACCCGCACTAGGCCAGCGTGGTGGACTATGGCCTTACCTCTCATAGTGAGAAGAGGCCCGTGCCCAGCAGTGGGACAGTATAAAGGGCTGATGATGATGATGTTATATGCTAGGTAACTCAATGAGCGTTGCACCCTCTTGAATGAAAATAAAAAAGAATATAAAGCTCACTCTTGCTTCATTCACTCCCATCAAGTTTCTCATGCATGCTCTTATGTTTAGGGTACTTCTGACCAGTCCCTTTTTAGGATGTCTCCGATCTGGTCAGAGAACGTCCGCCTAGGTCTTCCCCTTTGTCCTGTCCCATTCACACTTGCCTTATATACAGGGTGATTTGTAATTGCTCGTATTCCCTTCGGGAGGTGATTCTAGGGCCAAAATGGAGTATTTTTACCCCCTACATATGGCGGTCCAAAATGCACCACGATTTTTTTAGCAAATCCCAAATTTTTGTTATAAACATCTGCTAAAAAAATATTTTGACCATTCTTAGTGGCAAGTTGGGACTTATTTAATAGACAATTAAATAGCCCATCTTTTAAAATAAAATAAACCTAAGTACTAGCTCTACGTGGAATTTGAAAGTAGAGCCAAAAAACACACAAACATTTTTCGAATAAAATAAAATGACGCCACAAAAATGCAATTATTTGAAAAAAATAATATGTGACATGTTATATAAAGTATTGGAATCATCCTGGTATCATCTGCTATCCAAAAAGGTATAATAGTAATCCATCTGCATACATAAGAAAATTTGCGAACTGTTAGCTTAAATTTGTCGTGGAGGCCACGACTCGGTAAGCGGGGCGGTCCCCGGCTAAGTGGACCGACGACCTGAAAAGGGTGGCTGGGACAGACTGGATGCGGAAGGCTGAGGACCGCGTACTGTGGCGCGTGTTGGGAGAGGCCTATGTCCAGCAGTGGACTGCGATAGGCTGATTGATTGATTGACATACATACATACATACATAGACTCACGCCTGTTTCCCTGAAGGGGTAGGCATAGACATATTAAACGCCCACTTTTCGCCAGTGTTTTGATCCCACGTAATAGGTGGCGAGCCTATTGCCGCTTATCGGGATATTTTGTTTGCCAAAGCCTCGTCCGTTAATCGGCAGGTGCACCACTTGCAGGTGAGGTTGGCTTGGGACCCTAAGTTCTTGGTGGGAACCCTATGCACCCCCTATGGTTGATTGATATCTTAAATTTAAGCCTTTTAAACATAAAAACCCCTACAAAAATCATGAGCTTTGACATCTTTGCCTTACCCAGAAAGTCAAGCAACCCTAAAACTAATTAATAACCAATAGCAATTAGTGTTTGATGTTCACAGCATAGTCTAAGTATAATTAACGGCTACGCGCGTCGACAGTTTAGATATGAAATTAATTAATGCGAAGATAAATTCTACGGTCGTTTAATTATCAAACATGATTGCTTGATAAATCATGTTAATTTATAAATATGTAGTTAGTACTGACACTGGTTTTATGTCTAGTATTAGGTATATACTCTGTGGCTTGGTGGTCTCTTCAGTGCTTTACCGGTTATAATTGGATGTGTACCGTTACCAGTATACTCCGATTTACGGTACCTCGGTTCACTCCTGACCACAGCGGCGATTTTTTTTTGTAATAGGCGGCAAACGAGCAGTCGGATCGTCTGATGGTAAGCACTTACCGCCGCCCATGGACACAAGCAACACCACAGGAGTCACAAGTGCGTTGCCGCCCCTTGGGGTTGGGAAAGGGATAGGATAAGGAATGGAGTGAGGGAGAAGGAATAGGGGATAGGGCCTCCGGCACTCTCACTCACCGAACGAAACGCAACAGTTTAGGTACTGTTACTTTACGTCGAATTTCCTTGTTTTGATGTATAATACCGTATAACTTCGGCAAACATACAGGGTGTAAAAAGACCCTTAACAAAAACTGAAACCCCATATTGTTCCAATTATTACGATATTTTTTTACTTCGGCACCATACCTGGGAAATTACTGGTTCAGGAGATATTGAGGCTCAAAGTTAGTATGGATTTTTTCTAATTAGGTACAAAATCGATGCATTTACGCCAATATGTTCTTTAGATGCCCTATAATCCCATGGATAAGTAGGTATTTCGCTTTTAATTGCGGTTTAAAAAATTTGAAAACTCAGAAAAAAAATTCGTTTCCCAGGTATTATTTTTGGTTAGTATGACTTGGCATGATGTCCACAACAAGTAGGCTTCGGCTTGGTCCCGTCGGAGGGTGGCGACGAGTGCTTAGGTGATGCCCCACCCTCCGACACACGGGTACATGGCGGCAGTCGAGGTGGTTTTTAGTGGAAACACCACATACTCCGGCTCTTATTTCCCCCAAGAGTCGGAGATCCGAAGGGATTTTCCACCCCGTAAAACAAAAAAAAAAAAAAAAAAAAAAAAAAAGGCTTCGGCTTGGTGATGGGTCTTGTGACACCCTGTATATAGCTTTTTTAAATTAAATAGACGTAGCGCTCGTAACGAGACTTGGCTTGCCGTCCGTGGACAAAGTTCAGCAACGCTTGCACAGATCACTTGTGTAGGTTTATTTTTTTTAAAAGACAACTCCCGCACTAGGAATAAATCCTGTGTCGCGGGGGACTTTACAAACATACAACAAACGGACACAATGAACACACAGACTCGAAACAATTTATGGATCACACAAAGTGTTGTCTCGTGTGGGAATCGAACCCACAACACTCGGCGCAGTGTCAAGCGGCGAGGCGGCCGCTTAAACCACTACGCCAACCGTGCAGTCAAAGGCATAAGTGCAGTCATAGGTGACCGCGGGTGGCATTTACATCAGAGTGCTACCGTGCTTTGGAGATAAAGCTGTAGGCCGCGGTTCCTGTGTCAGGAAAAGAATCGTTAGGCCATTTTGGAGACCTGAGGGCGATCTGAGAAACTCCGACTCGAAAGTTGAGAAAAAATAGAAGTTAGGTACTGTTATTCGCAGTTCAAAATACAAGGAGTACAAGCAATTACTCGATAAACCAAAAAAAATTGGGCAAGTGCGAGTCGGACTCGCGCACGAAGGGTTCCGTACCATCATCTATAAAAGAAAATCACGTTCGTTGTATGTATACTTAAATACTTTATAGGTTTGCCTGTTTATTAAGATCGAGTAACAAATTGCTTAAAAATTACGTTTGTTGTATGGGAGCCCCCCTTTATTACTTACTTTTTTTAAATTTAATTATTTTATTTTGAAAGGTAATATACAACTACATATTCTGTGAAAATTTAAAGCGTCTACCTGTTAGTTAGTAATTTTGAGCAAAAAATACAAAAAAAACACGTTTTTTGTATGGGGCCCCTCCTTAATATTTTCATTTTTTTTATTTTTAGTATTTGTTGTTATAGCGGCAACCGAAATACATAATTTGTGAAAATTTCAGCTTTCTAGCTATCACGGTTTATGAGATAAAGCCTGGTGACAGACAGACGGACAGACGGACAGACAGACAGACAGACAGACAGCGGAGGCTTAGTAATAGGGTTCCGTTTTTTACCTTTTAGGCACGGAACCCTAAAAAGACAGTACTGCCAACGTCTAAAAGCTTACGTTACGAGCTTACCAACTTAACAGCCATCCGTGAGCTCATTTCCAACTTACACAAACAAATTAACAAACCATTTGATATCCAATCCCACGCAAAAGCTGTACCATTAACGATGCGCACTTAACTGCGGATAGCGTGATTATATTACATAACTGAGTGTCGAACCTTGAACGCCGCAATTAACTATAGTACTATGTAATTTGGTTCACTTGAGGTCGGTTATTTTATGTATATTAACGGGTCATGGTTGTGTTTGTTTTTGATATTTTTTTGAGAAATAAGTGCTAAATGTTTATTTCTTCGGATTATTATTTTTATTTTTACTTTCATAGTATGAATCGTCCGTGTGGTGACGGACTAAGAATACGGAATGTCACCACCCCATATCATCCCATGGGTGTCGTAAGAGCCGACAGAGGGAGCATATTATGCAGAGAACAGCAGTATAAGAGAAGGCAAACTTGATACAAACTCTATACCAACCCGTTTGGCCAGCGTGGTATAGTAGACCAATTCCTCCTTTCAAAGGAGGGGCCTAATCCAGCAGTGGACTGTTAAAGGCTGATGATGATGATGAGTATGAATTTGGATTATTGTGTCTGAATTTGTGTTTTTAATATTGAGGACGTCTTGATAAAGTGGGCTTTCTCTGAATAACAGATGAATATATTTTTAAAGAATGCTGAAACTTCGCAGTTTGGTTTTTATTACTAACTACACTTTGCCCGCCGCGCTGCCCGCGCGAATAATTCAGCTAAGTCTTTCTCAGGAATTACATTATCTATTGGTAAAAACGGTAAAAAAATCAGTTGACTGTAATCTGTGTGTGGTAGACCAAATCCTGCTTTTGACCCCAATGAAGAAGAAGAAGAAGAAGAAAACTCATTTATTCTGCATTAGGTTTACAGTTACAGGTTAACAGAAAGTAACATAAAAACTTAAAAAGTAACTAACAATGCTGCTGGGACGCAAATAAAAGATGCCTATGTCCAATAGTGGACTGCGAAAAGCTGTATATTGATGATGAATTGTTTATTTTAGGCCAAAACTATTTATTATACATAACAAGACTTCACGCCTTTTATCCCCGAAGGGGTAAGCAGTGTATTACACACCCACACTTCGCCAGTTATGTTTCGATCCCAATGTAATAGGGGGCGAGCCTATTGCCATCTACCGGGCACATTATTAAGCCAGCGATAATTAACGTTTTTAATACACACATCACTTCGAAAAGTCAGAGGTGTGTGCCCGGGGTATCTGGGGAGCGAACCCGAGACCATCGTCTCCGCAGTCTGTTACATACACCACTATACGTATCCTACTAATATTATAAATGTGAAAGTTTGTGAAGATGTATGTATGGATGTTTGTTACTCTTTCACGTAAAAACTACTGAACGGATTTGGATGAAAATTTACAGTAATATAGTTTATACATCAGAATAACACATAGGCTACAATTTATAAAGATTTTGTATAATGTTGCCATAATATAAGGAAAATTATCAACTAAGTCGGGAAAAATCCTGAGCTCTGAAAGCTGTCTTCGCGTGCGTTGCCAAAACCGTTAAAGTTACTTGAAGATAATGTACGGTGAAATTGTTTATCATAAAAAGTTCACTATGAAAAATTCAAGATGGCCGCCGTCACAAAATGGCGGATTACTTATTTTGCACAAATACCTCAATACGGGTATCAAATGAAAGGCCTTGATTCGTAGAATAGAGCTCACTATAAAAAATACAAGAATGGCGGATTACATATTTGCCAAAAATACCTCCATATGCGTATCGAATGAAAGGGCTTGACTGGCAGAATAGGCTTACTATGAAAAATCCAAGATGGCTGCCGCCAAAAAATGGCTGATTACATATTTGCCACAAATACCTCAATATGGGTATCAAATGTAAGGGCTTGATTGGTAGAATATACCTCACTATGAAAAATCCAAGATGTCCGCCGCCACAAAATGGCGGATCACTTATTTTCCACAAATACCTCAATATGGGTATCAAAATAAAGGGCTTGATTAGTAGAATAGGGCTCATTATGAAAAATCTAAGATAGCTGCCGCTACAAAATGGCTGATTACATATTTACCACAAATACCTCAATATGGGTATCAAATTAAAGGGCTTGATTGGTAGAATAGACCGCACTATAAAAAAACAAAGATGGCTACCGCCACGAAATGGCGGATTACTTATTTTTCAGAAATACCTCAATATGGGTATCAAATAAAAGTGCTTGATTCGTAGAATAGAACTCACTATGAAAAATCCGAGATGGCTGTCGCCGCAAAATGGCGGTTCACATATTTTCCACGAATATCTCAATATGGGTATTGAATGAAAGGGCTTGATTCGTAGAATAGAGCTCACTATGAAAAATCCAAGATGGCTGTCGCCGCAAAATGGCGTATTACATATTTTCCACAAATACCTAAATTGGCTACCAAATGAAAGGGCTTGATTGGTAGAATAGAGCTCACTATGAAAAATCTAAGATGGCTGCCGCCAAAAAATGGCGGATTACTTATTTTCCACAAATACCTCAATATGGGTATCAAATGAAAGGGCTTGATTCGTAGAATAGAGCTCACTATGAAAAATCCAAGATGGTTGACGCCGCAAAATGGCGGATTACCTATTTTCAACAAATACCTCAATATGGGTATCGAATGAAAGGGCTTGATTGGTAGAATAGGGCTCACTATGAAAAATCCATGATGACTGCCGCTACAAAATGGTGGATTACCTATTTACCTCAAATACCTCAATATGGGTAGCGAATGACAGGGCTTGATTGGCAGGAAAGGGCTTACTATGAAAATAGAGTGAGAAGTATCAACTAACAACAAAACTAAAAACATAAAAAAATTATTAACTGAAAAAAATAATTTTGGCCGCAGCGTATCCAGAGTAAACATTATGATAGAAATTTCACTTGCCTAACGATTTTATATTTGACTGATCAATACCCAGATTGATGAGAAGATTGGTGCGATCTGCTGGCTAGAACTTACCGAATTACTTTTTAGCTTTTAGTACATAACCTAACTACATCATTTTTATTGTAATAAAACAGTATAAGATCAAAAAAAAAAAATATATATATATATCTTCTTCTTTTGCCTGCCCTGTTCCCATATTACTTGGGGTCGGCGCAGAATGTCTTTTTCTTCCATTCTCTCCTATCAGCCGTCATCTGATCATTCACTCCCTTTTCATTCATATCGTCCTTCACACAATCCATCCATCTTTTCTTTGGTCTTCCTCTTGCCTTATATCCCTCAACTCTCATATTCATCACCTTTCTAGTCACATGCTTTTCATCCCTCCTCATCACATGCCCATACCACGATAAACGATTTCCTTTCAGCTTTTCTTGCACCGGTGCAACTTTCAAACTTCCCCTAATATACTCATTTCTAATTTTATCCGTCCTTGTCACCCCACACATCCATCTCAACATCCTCATCTCTGCTACATGCAATCTTCTTTCATCCGTCTTCTTAACGGCCCAGCATTCCGATCCATACAGTGCGACAGGTCTTATAACGGATTTGTAGATTTTGCCCTTAAGTTTATGAGGCATCTGTGGGTCGCAAGTTGTTCCTGTGACCTGTCGCCATTTCATCCAACCTGAGTTGATCCGGTGCGTGACATCGCGGTCTATTTCTCCATCCCCTTGTATAAGTGACCCGAGGTACCGGAAGTCGGAGCAGACTGATATGGGCTCTCCAGCAAGGGATATAGACACAGGACCGGAGAGACCGCCGAAGTCGCAAAACATGTACTCAGTTTTGCTTTTACTGACTTTCAGGCCTACACTCTCCAGTCTTTGCCACCAAGTTTTCAGCCTGTTCTGGACCTCAAGGCCACTCTCGGCAATCAATACAATGTCGTCGGCGAATAGCATACACCAGGGAGCCTCTTCCTGTAGGTCCGCCGTAAGGGCGTCCATTATTAGCAAGAAGAGGTAAGGGCTTAGAGCCGACCCTTGGTGTAAGCCTACAGCCACATTGAAGTCGGTATTGCCCACTGTGGACCGGACATGGGTTGTACATCTACTGTACATCGTACGGATCAACTGTACATACTTCCCAGGCACTCCTTTCTTCCTAAGGGCCCACCACAAAACCTCACGCGGTACTCGGTCATATGCCTTTTCGAGATCCACAAAAACCATGTGCAAGTTTTTGTGTGCACTTCTGTACTTTTCGCATAGTTTGCGGATCGCGAAAATGGCATCTGTTGTACCTCGACCAGGCATAAAACCGAATTGGTTTTGTGAAATTACACTCTCTTCTCTCAATCTTCGTTCAATCACTTTCTCCCATGCTTTCATACTATGTGAAATTAGCTTTATTCCTCTATAGTTGTTACACTCCAGCACATCCCCTTTGTTTTTATAGATGGGTACCAGCGAACTGCTACACCATTCGTCAGGTATAGTTACCTCCATCAACAACTTATTGAAGAATAAAGCTAACCACTTCCATCCGTCTACCTGCAGTATCTTCCACACTTCAACTGGTATTCCATCCGGCCCCGCTGCCTTTCCATTCTTCATTCCATTTATAACTACTCTTACTTCATCCTCACTAATCTTTCTTATTAGCCCTTCATTCACAGGTATATGCTCAAGTACACCACTCAAGTCATTCTCTTCATTCATCAATCTCTGAAAGTAATTCCTCCATCTATCCTTGATTTTCTCGTCCGCGGAAAGCACCGTTCCAGTTTCATCTCTTACACACTTTATAAGACATACATCCCTTGCTTTCCTCGCTCTAGCTTTAGCGAGCCGGTATAATTGTATTTGGCCCGCAGGACTATCTAAGTTATTATAGAAGCCCTCCTGGACTGCTGCTTTTGCTAGTGCAACGGCTTTCTTAGCTTTTTTCTTTAACTCAACATACTCTACCTTCTTTTCTTGTTTCAGGCTGACATTCATTTCATCCACACACTGCCATTCCTTTAATTTCATCTTCTTATTCTTTAAAACCTTTTGCACTTCTGTCGACCACCACCATGTATCCCTATCGATCGTACCTTTTCCTTTCGATTCTCCTAAAATATCTTTCGCTGCACTCCTGATACACCCTGCCATTTCACTCCAACATTCATTCACACTTTTATATTCCATGTCGTCCATCGCTTTCATTTTATTTACAACTCGCTCTCTAAATTTGCATCCATATTCTGGCCTTTCCAACAGATGCCACTTAATTTTAGGGGGTGGTCGCTCTTTCTTTCTGTTGCAAGTTACTTCTATAGCAACTTCCATAATGAGGAGTCTGTGCTGCGATACTAGATCTTCACCGGGTATTATCTTACAGTCTTTGACGTGTTTGAGGTTGTTGCGTCTGACGAGAAAGTAGTCGATTTGGGTCATGTGGTTGCCACTTCTATATGTGGTTAGGTGGCCTGTCTTCTTCTGGAACCATGTATTGGCAACCGCCAGGTCAAAAGCAATTGCCGATTGTAGCAGGACTTCACCCTCATTATTGCGATTACCTATTCCCCATCCTCCGTGCACTCTTTCATATCCACTTTTCATTCTTCCTACGTGTCCATTAAAATCGCCACCTACATACATTTCCTCATGCACTGGAATATTCATCAAAGCAGCGTCAAAGTCCCCCCAAAACTTATCTTTCATTCTTTCATCACATCCTGTCTGTGGGGCATATACACTTATAATATTTAGCATCACATTTTCTAACATAACTTTCACAACTATCAGTCTATCATTCACCCTATTAACTTCCATCACTCTTTCTTTTAAATTACTATCTAATACAATTCCCACACCATTTCTTTTTCCATCACTTCCGCTAGAGTAAAACTTGTATCCCTCACCAATCTCCCTCGCCTTTGTACCTTTCCACTTGGTTTCCTGTAAACACGCCACATTTATCCGTCGCCTTTTAAGTACATCCGCTAATTCTCTGGCTCTTCCACTCATCGTCCCAACATTCCAACTAGCATACCTCATCTTCACTTGCCGGGTTAGCTTCTTACGTTGCAGCCACCTGGTTTGGTGCAACAACCCTTGTCCATTTCTCACCGCGGCCGGGTGCTGCCTCGGCGCGTCGCCTATGGGGTACGCCCTAGCCCCATCGCGCATCGTTATATCATTTATACTATCCATTCTGCATAAAGAATTTGGCAAAGATTTCACGGTCGGCCGCCTGCCTGACACCAACCCTCCTTGGGAATGCTATTGTTGGTGATTTACTCGCCACCGCTCGAGTGACCAACTGTACCGATATATATGCACCTAGTCCCATGCGCCTATTAGTCGCCTCCTACGCCGCCCCGGGTGAAGCAAAGGGGGTGGTGCTATTCTTTAAGTCCGGCACCACACGGTCATATATATATATATATATATATATATTTTTTTTCTACAATGCTCAGTCTAGAGTAGTTATAAAATTGTTTACAAAATTGATAGATTTATTGCCTTCAGTATTTAACTTTGTCTTTTACAGTAAGTAGTTTGGACGAATAGTTAAAAGTTATCACGATATAATATCTGGCCTAAGCGTAGCGTCATGAAAAGAGCTTTCTATGAATTAGTGCGCTTAAGCACAGCTAGGCGGAGGGACGGTCTGATTGTCTGATATGTACCATACTAATCTTTACCTGAGGTTCGTTTATGAAAACAAAAGTTTTTTTTCGGTATAATCTGTTTATATGTATGCCACACGGCTAATCTACAGAGCCGTTTGTGATGAAATTTGACATGGATAGTCTGAAACCCGGGGAAGTACATGGACCACTTTTTATTACAATATTATGCTGGCGAAGCCGCGGGCGAAAGCTAGTACATAACTAATTAAGAATTATGCATAAGAGAGAGGCGGGACGGTCGTACTAAAAGTATTTAACATGCGACTAATAACCCGTTATTAAAGATGTATCTGAGAAATTAATTAGTTACGTATTTAATTTTCCACTTTAGACTTTTCTTTCTTTGAGTTTGATAGGTCATTGATTAGTTAAAAGGGCTATTAGTTAAATAGTTATTTGTAAGATAAATATAAAATACTAAATTATTTACTAAATAATCTGTATATATAAAATCCTTGCGTTTACTAACTGACTGACACGCTACAGTCGAAACTATAAATAGTTATTTGTAAGATAAATATAAAATACTAAATTATTTACTAAATAATCTGTATATATAAAATCCTTGCGTTTACTGATTGACTGACACGCTACAGCCGAAACTACTGGGCGCAAGTAGGTGAAATTTGGCATATGTTCCTTGATGTGTGTAGGGCCGCACTAAGAGACGATTTTTGGAAATTCCTCCCCTAAGGGGGGAAACATTTTATCAGAGTTTGTTTGAATTTTTTTTATTGCTTCAATGGATTAACTTCAAACTTTGTTTATTGGTTCCATAAATGAAGTACGGGAACACTAAGAAAGTTTTTATTGCTTCAAGGGATTAACTTCATACTTTGTTTATTGGATCCGCAAATGACGTTAGCGAACAGAAAGACATTTATTTTGGAAATTCTTTCCCTAAGAGGGTAGAAAAAGGAGTTAGAATTTATGTAAATCTTTTTATTTTTCAATGGAATCACTTTCATCTGTATACCTATATAAAATCCTTGCGTTACTGACTGACAGACCGACACGCTACCTACAGCCGGAACTACTGGGTGCAAGCACGTGAAATTCGGCATGTATGTTCCTTGAGGAGTGTAGGGGAGTTTGTACAAAACATTTTATCTAAGCGAAATTTACGCATGCGAAGCAGCGAGCAAAAGCTAGTAATTTAAACAAAATAGATCAACTGGTTTACTTCCACATTCGGCCAGAGGGTTTAGTATAAGTTTTGTACTCTAGCGCTGCGCCCCCTAGCAGTCTCTATCGATCGCTACTCTCCGTTAGGGGCGCTTTTGGAAAATGTATGGAAATTGTTCCCGTCGACTAGTCTATCGTTGATCGTGACGATCGAGTGCAAACTCGTACTAGACCCCCTGGTGACAGTTTAGAATAGCTTTAATTGATTGATAGAAGAAATCGGTACCAAATAAATTTACTATTAAAACTGTTGGGTCTTTTCTACTTGAATATAAAGTCAATTTACAGTAGGTAATTTGAAAACATTGTAAGATCAGTAAAGTTACAAGATTCATCGTATGATTTAATCTTAATTCTCTTTAATTAATGGAATGTTGATGAGTGAGCCCACCTCTATTTCATGATTACATGCAAATTGCTATTGATATATATTGTATTTGTCGATACGGCTCACCTCTAGGGCACTTAAACATGTTGCGATGATCATGATTTTACTATTATTAAATGTATGTTTCTTTATTTGATTACATTTTTAAGACCAATTAAACTTTTATTTATAAATTGGACAGTTTATAAATGAACTAGAGGACGCCAGCAGCTACGCCTGCATTTTCTTTAAATTTACCCGTTTTGGCCGATCCCGTGGGAATTTCGGGAAATCCCTTCTTAGTGCATCCCTACGGTACCCAAGGAACATTCATGCCAAATTTCAGCTTCCTGCGCCCAATAGTTTCGGCTGTAGCGTGTCTGTCAGTCTGTCTGTATTAAGATTAAGAAATGAATATTTTCTTTTTTATTTTTGATTGTCCGTGTGGTGACGGATTAAGAATACTAAATATCACCACCCCATATCATCCCATGGGTGTCGTAAGAGCCGACAGAGGCAGCATAGTATGCAGAGAACAGCACTGTAAGAGAAGGAAAACTTGATACAAACCTTATACCATAGATTATACAGATAGGGTAGACCGAGGCGAATCGGATCACTTTTTATTTGAGGACATAAAAATCATACTAAAGTGTAATATATGTAACTTTATTTGACATAACGGTAAGCAGTAATTATTTAGCTACATATTAAACATTTCAAAACTAAAATAACTCATAAATTGTGCAAAATATTAATCAAAATTTAAAAAAAGAGAAATATCCGAATCGCACCAATTATCGGGGCGAATAGGATCATACATAAAATTAAGGTTTTCTCAACATTATAAGCTTTTGCATAAATTGCAATATTAAAATAATAAATAATCAGGACAATATTAATTACTAAAACATAAATCACATGGATACGGGCCTTCTTTCCCACCCAGACCAGCACTTTTTCATGGCACCATTCTTTACGTGATGGTGGATGAATATTTTTTTTATCAGTAAATACAACGACTATCTTTGCGCTTCGCATTCGATTCTTATTCAAGGTGTTCTTTTATTATTCTTCGTCTTAATATTTTCTTTGGTATCAGTCTGTTTCTCCTTTTTTCCAAGCTTTTTCGGCAGTTTTAAGTTTCTTCTTAGCATCTCTTTCGTCAAGATTAATCTTACACTGAGGTGGAGACAAATGCTATATTGGTTTTATTGTCTACCACGTGTCTTAATGACACCATTGGAGAGATAAACTATTCTTTGTAAAATTGTGTGTCGAATTTTTTTAATCTCAGCAGCCCGACCCAAGATTAATTCTTAGGCCAGTACTTCACTTGGGGCTATAATTTTTGTTTGGGGACCATTTGCCTGCTTGTTCTCCTTATTGTTTGTGTTTTATATGTGTGAACCATCTTTAATTGAATAAACATGCTTAATTATTCTCAAAAGTAAAATAAATCATTTTAAATAAGTGATCCGATTCGCCCCCGGTGACGCGATCCGAATCACCCCATATTGAAGACTTTTGAAATAAACATTTCACATATAAACCTATAATACTAAAATAGACCTATTCCCAAACCGTTTAAGCTATATAACTTAAAGTTTTAATACAAATTCTTACATTAACACCGACAAATAGTAAACATGTACTTTAGATGAGCGTGAAAATTGTAACGCACACGAAAAGTTACTCTCTGGCGAGCGGCGCTGACGCTCATGTACTGGTCGGATCGAAACGCCACCGATGGCAGGAGGTGGGGGTGAGAGTGGCTTGTGAGACGTCAGTAGCTGGTATTCCTAGTCAACGGTGTATTAAAAATATTCACAAATTTCTTATTTTGATCCGATTCACCCCCTGATCCGATTCGCCTCGGTCTACCCTATACTAGTCCCTATACCAACGCGTTTGGCCAGCGTGGTATAGTAGGCCAATTCCTCCTTTCAAAGGAGAGGTCTAGTCCAGCAGTGGACTGTTAAAGGCTGATGATGAAGAATAAATGAAAAAGTAAAGTAAGTATTCATAACGTTGGTCGTCTGGCACTTTACCGAGTGTTGTGGGTTCGATGCCAATACGAGACAACACTGCCTATTCCATCATACTGTTACGAGCTGGGGTTCGTGATAAATTATATACACTATGCCTGAAAAACTGCACTTTATTCACTAACACAATAACACTAGATACACACACTTAATTTTCACTTCACTAATAAACACACTATTCACACCACTAGAACAACACTAAACACTTCCGACTTATTTCTCTTCGCTTCTTGATCGCTGTCGATTATTCCAATTGTAACTGTGTTATTGTGTTAGTGAATAAAGTGCAGTTTTTCAGGCATAGTGTATATAATTTATCACGAACCCCAGCTCGTAACAAATTGGTGTCAGAAGTGGGATAAATTATGCCGGTTATGTCGAAGGAAGAAACTGACGGTGTGCGTACCAGGAACCAGCGCCAGCAAGACCTGGACCAGAGACGCTTCGGAGACGTTCCTTCTCCATCGTCTGGTGGACCAGGCGAATCCGCGGATGCAGTGGAGCCTACAAGCGCACACTCCGTGGCGGTGCCCGACATCGCGGCTCTGATGACGTTCATGCAGGAGCACGCGCGCCGCCTGGAGGAACAGCTACAGCGTGACAAGGAGGAGCAGGCCCGCCGCCTGGAGGAACAGCTACAGCGCGACAAGGAGGAGCAGGCTCGCCGTCAAGAGGAGCACGCGCGCCGCCTGGAGGAAAAACTACAGCGCGACAAGGAGGAGCAGGCCCGCCGTTTGGAGGAACAGCTGGTGGTGATGAAAGACCTCAGCGCCGCTGTAGGGAAGGACCTGAAGGTGGTAAAGGAGGAGCTCCAGCAGCACGAGGCTCGTATCAGCGACGTGGAGAAGCTCGTACACGACCAGCTTGAGACTCGCGTCGCCTCTATAGAGAAGCGTGTACACGACCATCACGAGACCTGTGTCGCTGAAGTGGAGAGGAGATTGCGTTGGCTCGGATCCAACGAAGTGACATCTGCGACTGTAGTGCCCTCACCTCGTGGGTTTAAGGTTCCACCATTCGATAGCTCGTCATCATGGTCTGCATACAAGATCCAGTTCGAGGCTGTGATGCGATCGAATGGGTTGACCAAAGAACAGGCCTTAACCGCCCTAACCTTGGGCCTTCGCGACCGGGCCTTGACAGTGTTGGAGGCACTCGGGCAAGACGTCACCTACGAAAAGCTCCTGGAGGCGCTGGAGGCGAGATACGGTGACGCGCACCTTGAACACGTTTATCGTGCTCAGCTGAAGGACACTACACAACGCACCGGAGAAACTCTGCAGCAGTGGGCTCTAGAGGTGGAAAAGCTGGTCAGGAAGGCATACCAGTCGTCGCCTGCGCTTATTGATGGGAACCTCGTACAGGCGTTTACGGATGGGATCCGGGACCTGGAGGCAAGAGCAGCAGTGAGGCTTGGGCACTTCAAGGACCTCAAGGACGCCTTAGCCCACGCTCTGGAGGTGGAAGCAGTGCGACGCGACGACCGAGGTCACCGCATCAGGGAAGTCTTGTCGTCACCTCGGTGCTACAACTGCGGCGAAAGAGGCCATATCCGCTTGAGCTGCCCAAAGCGTAGGCAGCCTGGTGACACCCTGTCTCCACCAAAGGGGTCGCCTGATGTGCCTGCCAGGCAGGGAGAGCAGGGAAACGAGTAGAAGCCAGGACTGCGGGGCGGGTGCTGGCTGGTAATGGAAGAGCCCCAAGTATCTCGATCTCGCAATCATGCGACGGGAACAGCCTGATCATCGAAGGCGAAATTAACAGAACACCATGCAAGCTGACATTGGACACGGGTGCTTCTCGGACAGTCGTTGGTTTCCATCTGGCAAGACGGGTTCTTCGGGGCTGCTTCAGGAACAATGAATGTGTGAATCTGAGAACAGCTACCGGTCAGCACATAACCGTCCGAGGGATGTTGAAGACAGATCTGAGCGACGAATGGAAAGAAGCTTTGCAGAGTGCTCTGCAAGACGACAAGGACATACAGCCGATTCTCGAATGGAAGAAATCAGACGCTCCTAGGCCCAAATGGAGTGATATCGCAGCAATGAGCCCTATCACCAAGAGTTATTGGGCACAGTGGGAAAGCTTGGTCGTCCAAGATGGAGTTCTGTGCCGCAAATGGGAAAACGCTCGCGGTAACCAGTGCCATTTGCAAATGGTAGTGCCTAAAACTAAGGTGCCGGAAGTCTTGCAGCTCTATCACAATGGTGCTTCGGGAGGTCACATGGGAGTTAAGAAGACCCTTGCTAAGATCCGGGAGCGGTTTTATTGGCTCCACTGTCGGGATGACGTCGAGGATTGGTGCCACAAATGCACAAGTTGTGCGGCTGTCAAGGGGCCACATACTCGAAGCAGAGGTGCATTAAAGGTGTACAATGTGGGAGCCCCATGGGAGCGCATAGCCTTGGATGTCGCTGGGCCGTTTCCCGAGTGCCAGGATGGAAACAAATACTTCTTGGTTGTGATGGATTACTTCACGAAGTGGCCTGAAGTGTTTGCAATCCCAAATCAAGAAGCTACCACAGTGGCCGACAAGCTGGTGCATGAAGTCTTTTGTCGATTCGGTGTACCCTTGGAAATCCACAGCGATCAAGGCCGGAACTTCGAATCCGAGGTGTTCAAGGAGACTTGTCGCGTGATGGGTGCACATAAAACCAGGACCACGGCTTATCACCCGCAATCAGATGGCATGGTTGAACGATTTAACCAATCACTGGAAAGGTACCTGGCGAAGGTCGTGGAGAGCAAACAAAGAGATTGGGACAAGCACATCCAACCATTCCTTCTGTCATATCGCAGTGCGGTCCACGAAACCACAGGAGTAACACCAGCTTTTGCCAATTTCGGCAGAGAATTACGTTTACCAGCAGATTTAATCACCGGTATTCCGCCAGAATCTCCACGCAATGTAACGGATTACGCAACCGAGCTACGCAACAAGATGAACGACGTATACGAGCACATCAGGGAGTCAGGACAACAGATGTCTGAAAAGATGAAGACTCGCTACGACCGGGAGGCAAACAACAAAGGCTTCGACGAGGGATCATTGGTGTGGCTTCATAACCCAGTACGTAGCAAAGGCAAATCGCCTAAGTTACAAGCCAGATGGGACGGGCCATATCGCATAATTACCAGGATGAACGACGTCACCTATCGAATCCAGAAGGGGTCGCGAGGTGCACCGAAGATAGTTCATGTGGACCGGTTGGCTCGTTACCATGGGTCCAACGATGTTCGAGACGAACACGTTTAAGAGGGGGGCAGTGTTACGCCATCTATCGGTGAATGGGGGTACTAGAAGAGATTGAATGTATCGGTGGTTTAAAGGTAATTCAGCTACTCTGTACTAGATGGCGTTACTGTATCGAGTAATAGACTGTTCGAGATTATTTCGACAGTTTTGTAGAAGCATCTAGAATGCGCTAGTGATGTTATCCGGCCAGTATAAATAGAGCGCGACCGAACGGAACGGACACAGTAACAATTGAATATCGAAGCGAAATACAAGAAGCGAAGGAAGTAATTCGGAAGTGTTTAGTGTTGTTCTTATTAGTGAAGTGGAAAAGTGTGAAATAAGTGTGTTTTTACTGGTTGTGTAAATAAGTGTGTGTAGTGTTTGTGTATAAATAAAGTTCAGTTTAAGTGGCATAGTGAGTTATAATTTATCGTCGAACCCCAGCTCGTAACAATACTAAATCTGTTGTTTCCAGCCAGGGTGTATTTGTATCCGTTGATTGAACGTTTGTAAAGTCTCCTACGACACAAGATCAATTTTTAATGTAGGTTAGTTAAGCAATGCTTGCTCAGGTCGCCATTTGGATGGGTGACCGTGTGTGGCATTTACATCTGAGCGCTACCGTGCTTCGGAGGGCACGTAAAGCTGTCGGTCCCCGTTCTTGTCTAAGGATAATGATCGTTAGGCCATGTGGAGGTCTTCGGGCGGTCTTAAAACTCCGACACCAGAGTTGGCCACACACTCACACGAAAAATAAAAACAAAACAATATAGGTGTAGTCTTTAAGAAAGAAGTCAATTTTGATTTCTTTATTGCACAGCTGTTTAAATTTTATGATGGTACTAGAAATAAAAGATATTCGACTATTAACTACGATTGTATTTTACTTAACTAAGTATTCTACGTTCTACTATAATTTGCCTGTGTCCTCGAAGGGGTAGGCAGAGGTGTAATATTACACCCACATTTCGCCATGAGTTTTAAGGTCCCACGTAATAGGGCGCGAGCCTATTGCCGTTACCAGGCACATCACCAGACTCCGTGCTGTTACTGAGAATTTCTTAACGGAAAAACCCAATAACAATTTGCCCGACCCGGGAATCGAACCCGAGACCTCCCAATCCCACGCGCACATTTATGCCGCGAGACCAACGAGGCAGTCAGTTCTACTATAAATTTGTGTTTAATGTTCTACAATAGCACTGCGGCTCACTTATCGACGATCCGTAATCCGTCCAAGTAATTATCGAGGATTAGGTAAGATTAATTTACGATGAATCTTGTGGGCTAACCGATCTTACAATGTTTTCAAATGTTTATAGGGAAATTGACTTCACTTTCAAGTAAACTATAGGTAGGTACAACTCTTTATAATTTTTAACGGTTATTTTATTAACTGTCCGGCAATCTACATCTTCGAATATATCTATGTAATTTGTTCCATTATAATATATATCAATGGTACTAGGTACTGAGAAAAAAATCTCACTAGTTCTTTGACAATATGGCACCAGTCAGAATGATCCAAAATTTAATTGGTATCGGTTCAGTTATCTGGATGAGAAAGCAAAACAGACAGACAGCTCGTGCCCGAGGCTCTAGGCGTATATGTTTTTCTGCGGTACCTATATCATCATCAGCCTTTAACAGTCCACTGCTGGACAGGCCTCTACTTTGAAAGGAGGAATTGGCCTACATACCACACTGGCCAAACGGGTTGGTATAGGGTTTGTATCAAGTTTTCCTTCTCTTACAGTGCTGTTCTATGCATAATATGCTCCCTCTGTCGGCTCTTACGGCACCCATGCAGCCATGGTATGATATGGGTTGGTGACATTCCGTATTCTTAATCCGTCACCGTCCGGTACATATAAGCTACATACATTAGTGCAAAGTTTCATAAAATAGCGTTGCCATCGTTAGTTTAAATATATTACGTTAACAGCCGGTAACAATATTTGGTATGTCAATGGATTTGGTTACTAGAGATTTGTCATAAACTCTATACAAAATATGTCAAATGTCATATATCTTTAGCAGTCAAATCCATGGACAGCTAATAAGTAAATTAGGCCCGTTATTAACCATTGAACCAATTGATTTTGCTTTGTAATATCAATGAATACAGATTTACATATAGAAGCGCATTTCTTAAGGATTTCGTGTGCCGATTCCAAGTGGCGAGTTGGCGACTGTCGTCAGTGTAGTACGTAGTTGGCACCGTTGGCGGCGCTGGTGTCGTTCTCCATCTCTCTTGCTCTCGTAGTTTGTTTCAGAGTCACGCGTTTGACCGTCGCCGGTCAAACAGTGTGTTTGGAGCGCGGACCGCTGTGAAACGAGTTCGCGTTTCTCTTTGCAATGTATGAAGCTTCGGCAGCGTCGGCGACGGCGCGCGTCTCACACGCGGTGCGTTTGAACTGCGTGACTATGAAACGCTACTACTAATCTAGTGTAATTGTAAGCGCGCGCGTATGGCCGGCGTCGCCGGTCAAACGCGTGACTCTGAAACCAGCCTAAGATACACAGGAGGGTTACGTTAACGTTCGTCTCTCTTGCAGTCGTAGAGACAGCTGTCACAGCGCGACTGCCACGCCGCCAAGCAGCAATATGGGTCACAGAAAGCTTGTCTACAGAGCGCCCATAGGAAATGCGCCTCTATGTAAATATCTATGCTCTATGGTAATATGTTGTGGGAGAAAAATTAACTTATTTTTCTCACACTACAGCGGGGACATACAACTCGCTCAATCACATTCCCATAAGATCACGACCCGTTATTGGCAACAGCACCAAGTTAATGACGGAAAATAATTAGTAATTTGCACCGGCATTGCCTAAAAATCATTAATTTTAGATTATATTTTTAATGACTCTATTTAATAGTATTGACATTTATCTAAAGTCTTAAACTGATATTTATTTACTTTCCCTTTGACCAAAGAGCTCAGATATTTACATAGATGCGCATTTCTTATGGGCGGTCTTAAGACAAACTTTCTGTGACCCAATTTGCCGCTTGGTGGCGTGGCAGTCACGCTGTAACAGCTGTCTCTACGAGAGCAAGAGAGACGAACGTTCCTCCTGTGTATCTTAACTACACGGAGAACGACGCCAGCGCCGCGAACGGCGCCAGCTACGAACTACATTGGCGACAATCGCCACTTGGAATCTGCACACGAAATCCTTAAGAAATGCGCTTCTATGTAAATCTGTATTCAGTGCTTTGACTTACAGACGACAGTCATACTGTGCAAAAGCTAATATAGTATTAAATCAGAAGGCCGATTCTGTCATTTATCAGACACTGACATTGTATTTTGAATGAACTGCGAATTGAATTAGATTGATTCACAATCGGTATTCTGCTACAGTTCATGTTAATCTGGGGGCACGGCAGTGCCCAGTCAATCTATTTATTTAAAACGTATTAAACCCACAGATTTAACAAACAAGAACATTACCGATTTGGTATTACATGGATCTCACAACATTTTACAGTAGAAGAACTGAGTTGCGAGACTTTGATTTTTGACAAGTATTGTTTTTACGGGATATAGTTTAATGCCGACTATTAAATTTAAAATCTTTTGTCGATCTTAGATGACTGATGTCAAATATCATAAAAATACGTTTGTCAATAGACGAAAGTATTTAGCAGTTTGCCGATGACGCAACATAGGGTCGTAGCACACGTATCAACTCGGAAAGGGATCGGCACCGTATCAACTGGAGCCGTTCAGTATTATTTATTTTATATGGAACTCCCTACTGCAACGCACACTAATCGGAATCGTAACGTAATCGCCTCGCCTCGGGACAAGCTTACGAACCGGTGCGGTGCGTGGTCGACTTGCATTTCCCGCGCTTACGGTTCTTCGTACCCTAGCTTACGGCTCTTCGTAGCCTAGCTTACGGCTCTCCATAGCCTAATAGCTTACGTCTCTTCATCCACGCCCCTCCCGCGGTCTGCGTTCGGATTCAAAATGATTGAAGTAGTGCCGCCTAGCCGTCAACCAGCGGTCGGCGAGCTGTAAGCACGGCGTCGTCTAACTGCGGCCGAGTCAACGTGCCGGAGCTTCTGATCCGCCTACGTTACGTGGTTACGTCAGGTTTGACGGCGAGGCGAAAGGCGATACGGTGACGATCCTCTTCCGAGTTGATATGTGTGCTACGACCCTTATTGGGATCGTGGTAAGTGGATGGATGCAAGTGACTCACCAGCGGTCTATATGGCGAGCTTCGGCAGAGGCCTATGTCCTGCAGAATTTTGTTTTTTAAAGACAACTAATGAAATATTTCCTAATTCGTGTAAATTCGTACTGATGTTGTGTAACAAACAGCCCGACCCGAAAATAACAAATAGGGTGAAAATCGGTATCGAATCTGTTCTCGCCAGTTTAGCAGATTGTTTTTTTTTTGTTTTTTCGTGTGAGTGTGTGGCCAACTCTAGTGTCGGAGTTTTTAGACCGCCCGAAGGCCTCCGACGTGGTCTAACGATTCTTATCCTGAGACAAGGACCGGGACCGACAGCTTTAAATGCCACACATGGTCACCCATCCAAGTGGCGACCTGTGCAAGCGTAGCTTAACTTTGCCGATCTGTTACGAACAGCAAGCCAAGTCTCGCTATGAGCGCTACGATGTCAGTCAATAGGTCAGTAGATTATTGATCTATAACAATAAAGACGTAAGATTTGTATGTTTGTAACAAGCAACGCAAAAACTACTGGACCATTTAAAAATCTTTCTCCATTAGAATGCTGTGTTATCCTTGAGTAGCTAGTATAGATATTGTATGTATGTACCTAGCCAGCATTTCTCAAACTGTGGGTCGCGACATACTGTTGGGTTGCGAGCGAGAATTGAGTGGGTCCCTAAAATCTTAAGCGACACCGACTGACCAAAGTTCGCCTCCTCTTTAAGCTTATATTATTTTTTTATTTATAGACTCACGCCTGTAACCCCGAAGGGGTAGGCAGAGGTGTAATATTACACCCACATTTCGCCAGGATTTTTTAGGTCCCACGTAATAGGGGGCGAGCCTATTGCCGTACCGGGCACATTACCAGACTCCGTGCTGCTACTGAGAATTTCCTAACGTAAAAACCTAATAATACTTTGCTCGACCGGGGGATCTAACCCGAGACCTCCCAATACCACGCGCACATTTATGAGATATTTTGAGAAACATTTATGCCGCGAGACCAACGAGGCAGTCTTATATTAACCTCCCCCTTTGTCAAAAACAGCTAACAAGGGGGTCTCAAGATTTAAATTGTTTGATGGATAGTAGCTCAACCCACTTTGGGAACCACTGACATAAACTATGTTTTAATCGCCAAATACGCGAGCAAAGCCGCGACCGAAATTCTAGTCTTCTATAAAGCATTTTTTTATTTGAATGCAATAATAATAGCAAGGTTACGGACATTTTCGGTTGCTCGTAGCTTTTTACTATCCATCTCATTTCGTATCCTTTTAGGGATCCGCGTCAGAATCGTGATGGATTAAACCTTGTGCGTTTCGTGATAATCTTCTTATTGAATCTTTTAATGTGGTTTGATTATTACTTATCTCGCGACATTTATATTGGAATACGTCATTTGTATTATTGAATTGAACGCAATGTGCACATTCCGTTCAATTGTGATTGGTGATTTTGAAATCACTCAATGGATTTTATTGTGCTATCGACTGATCTTGAAGAGTTAATGCTAAATATGTATAACTAGAGGACGCCAGCAGCTACGCCTGCATTTTATTTAAATTTACCCGTTTTGGCCGATCCCGTGGAAATTTCGGGAAATCCCTTCTTAGTGCATCCCTTTGGTGCCCAAGGAACATACATGCCAAATTTCAGCTTCCTGCGCCCAATAGTTTCGGCTGTAGCGTGTCTGTCAGTCAGTCAGTAACGCAAGGATTTTATATATTAAGATGTGGCTACATATTTATTGATTCCTAAGCTTTATGAATTAAAATGACCTGAATAAAATGTTAAACTGTAGATAAAAAATCTAAATATCGACTATGTCAACTGTTAGTCTTATTTTATAATTTTATTTTAAAAAAGACAATCCCGCACTAGGGCCAAACCCTGAGTCGCAGGGGACTTCGCAACTACCAACGGACACAATGCACACCCAGACATAAAACAAAAAATTATGGATAACACAAAGCGTTGTTTAGTGTGGAAATCGTCTGTGTTTTTTTGCCGTTGAACTTTAGCAGGTTTCTTTTTATTTTTTATAGTATAGGAAGACAAACGAATAAGCGGGTCACCTGATGGTAAGTAATCACCTCCGCCCATAGACACCTGCAATGCCCGAAGGATCACAAGTGCGTTGCCTACCTTTTAGCATTTCACTGCGAAACTCTGTTCAAAGCCTAGCCTAGTTTTGTAGACTCACGCCTGTATCCCCAAAGGGGTAGGCAGAGGTGTAATATTACACCCACATTTCGGCATGAATTTTTAGGTCCCACGTAATAGGGGGCGAGCCTATTGCCGTTACCGGGCACATCACCAGACTCCGTGCTGCTACTGAGAATTTCCTAACGAAAAAACCCAATAATAATATTATAATTCTAAAATGACTAGGCGACCGCTTAAGCTTCTACTTCATACGCCACATCCTCCTAACATTATTCCAGTTGCATCCCGGGTCCGCATAATAGTCAAATCGGATTTGAATGAATATTAGCTTTTGCTGCAGAACGACTGCCTCTTATGCCCAATGCAAGCTCATCAGTTTATCCACAGGGACCTAATCATTATAATGACTGTCAGAGATCCTCATGATAACCGGGCGTCGGGCTTTGCGAGCTCTTCGTGTCACAGGCAAGCGATTATTAACTACTAGCTTTTGTTCGCAGCTTCGCGCGCGTTGAATTCGGGCTAACAGAAATCTACTTTCAGTCTCAAGCTGTGTGAAGACACTCCTGATTATTCTAAAGAGTTCAGAAACTCTATAGGGTACAAAGTAGCTTGGTCAGTATTCATACAGTTAAATAATACTTGCATACAGTCAAATGCCAAAGCCATGTTCCAATACATGTCCAATATATATATCTATAAACACTTTCGCATTTATAATATTAGTAGAGAAAATCGTTTCAGCGTAGTATATAATTATTAGTTAATATATGCGAACACTGTAATCACCGTGCACAATATGACATTATGTATGATGTGTCAGTAGGTAGTGACAGATATACGCACATGCGCACTCAATTATTACAGCGCATGCGTTCTTACTTCCAAGAGGTACATTTGTGCCGAACAAACTTCTAGCCTCTCTACAATCCCTCCCAGTTTAAATTTTGCATCTTATGGTAGCCTATGTCCGTCTCCATGGACCAGTATATCTCTATATCAAATTTCAACAAAATCGGTTCAGCCGTTTTAGCGTGAAAACGGAACATACATATACATACATCAAAACATACATACACACTTTCGAATTTATAATATTAGTAGAGATTTAATACGCACATAACACCGAAAAGTCAGTGGTGCGCGCCGTATGATTCAAACCTGACACCCTCTGCACGGCAGTCATTTATACTTTGCCATACGTACCTACAAAATAACTCGTGCTAGCAGGCCTACTATCGACAAGAGTAAAATAATTAACTATTTAAAATAATTACTTGACTACAAGAATGATTGCTCTAAGTTGTACAATCGTCGCTAATGAACAAAGGATGTGTTATGAAATATTTCACCTTTTAAGTGTTTTTGTTGTCATTTTTGTACCTCGTTTACTCATTTATGTTCTTTATAAGGACTTATTAAGTAATTTAATTAATAATGTAATAGATATTAATTACAACGATAATTGTACACAACATTCTTAGGATGACTAGGTATATTAATAACTTCCTAAGTAACAAACAGGTGCGTTATTAATTCATTGAATGACAGACATTGACAAAGGTCAAAAATGTGTATTCTTTAAATCAATACACTTAAATAAAATTGGATTGTCTGTTTGTAATATTGAAATAACCGCTTTTTACTAAATGCATATGGATGTATACACGGTACATATACCGAAACGACATTTTTTTAAATTTTTGTCTGTCTGTCTGTGTGTTCTCGCTAATCTCTGGAACGACTGGACCGATTTTGACGGGACTTTCACTTGCGGATAGCTGATGTACCAAGGAGTAACTTAGGCTATAAATTAACCAGGACCGCGAAGTAGTTCGCTCAGGACGCGCGTACAATATTTTAATGGACTACTCACATACGGTGATCTGATGCCAGACTAAGAGCAGAGAGACAGAGCTTGTATGGAGAGAGAGAGATATATATATTAGATAACCGTATTTAAAATGTTTCCCCCAATGGGATACCCTATACGAGGCTCTACCAGGCGTCAAAACCGATGCAAATTTGAGTTTTGAGTACGGTGGAAGGAATATGTGCGACGCCTGCAAGATATTCGGGGTTCGCACTAAAAACCTACGCCAGTCCCTTGACTTCTCTTACTACAGAATTCAATATTCGATCTATAGATAGATCTGTAGATTTTAGATTCGTTTTTGACATAAGCTCCATACAAAACATGTCAAACACGAATCTCGAATCTCAAAATCCATGTATGGATCGAATATTGAAAATGGCCGTTAGTCGTTAGGGTCATGCGAAACTATCATAGTATGACAAGGCATACACGTCTCCACCGGTATTCGATTCGTGTTATCTGGGGTTCCATAGTAAACTGCAAGGAACATTTATACTTTCGCCATGTCCGTCTGTCCGTCCGTGGTACACGCAAAAATTATAAGCACTAGAGAGCTGAAATTCGGCACATTATACATTGTAACTCCGCGGACAAAACTGTACAATAAAATTTTGACAAATGTTTACTGGTAGCTCCCATACACCAAACGAGAAAACATTTTTCAAAACTTAGGTAGTATTTAGGCACTATGCTAAATAGTGCTATTTTTCAATGCTCAATTATGTAAATATGCATTTATATTTACTTTTTTTCTTATATTATTATCTATGACTTTCTGACATGTCCAAAAAATATTTTGACATTTTTATGGAAATAAACATATTTGAGTTTGAGTTTTGAGTTTGAATGCAAATTATGACGGTTAATTAGATTTTACTAACTAATGAGTAATAGAGAATTAACTTAAACTACCTACTACTACTTGCGAGCGATTAAATTACTATTCTGCTTGAGTCTTACTCTTTGGGTAACTGGATAAGTCGTACTACGGAACCCTACATTGATTGTGGCTCGATATGCACTTAGCCGGTTTTCTACTCCGTACGGCATGTAACAATACCCGAAGCGAGAGCGCATTCGAACCAAAATCCTCGACTAAGCATTCATTATGGCATTCCGAACCTAACTTATAATTACATATCTCTCCAATATTTCATCAAATTCAACCTCGCCGTAGGCGTCAGAACTTCACACATAAATGAATAATAGGACCTCTAAAGTAAATATTATGTTTGCGCACCCATCGATTTATGAGCCTAGCTATCATGCCTTCGGCTAAATTCTCACCCAAAACTCACGAGATTGTTATTAAAAGTCTTTTTTCTTTTCGACATTTCTTTATTGGTTAGGAGATTAAACTTATTGTAGAAGAATCTTTTAAGTATTCTACCACATGGGCACATTCGCTTTAATCGATCATATACCTACCAATAGGGAAATTCCTGCAAGTGAAATAAATTATACAAGTATTTTTATCTAGTGAAATATGTCAAAATAATGGTAGTTTCATTCATAAATTAATGTTAAAACTATATTTAATATTTTTTATCGACAATTTATTGATTATAAGTATTATATTTGACAGCAAAAAATTATGACGTCACTACTTCATACAAACGCCGTAGGAAAGGTCGTTTTTGACATTTCATTAAAAGTGCTTGATTTGACTAGTTGGAAACAACCCTATTATCAGTGTTAGCCTGGTGAAGACACTAAAAGGCTGCTACGCATTGGGCATTGATATACAATTTGTATATCACGACTACCTCCGTGGTCCAGTGGATAGCGACTGCTGATCGGAGGTCCCGGGTTCGATTCCCGGGTCGGGCAAAAGTGTTACTGGGTTTTTCCGAATTCTCAGTAGCAGCACGGAGTCTGGTGATGTGCCCGGTTACGGCAATAGGCTCGCCCCCTATTACGTTGGACCTAAAAATTCATGGTGAAATGTGGATGTAATATTACACCTCTGCCTACCCCTTCAGGGATACAGGCGTGAGCCTATAAAAAATATATCAATGCTGCTTTTCAGAGAGTCTCGAGTTGAAATGTACAGTGCGTAATACTTAATTTTTGAAGTTATTTGCGAATTAAATTGTTAATTATTGCTTGTTAAAAGGGGAAGGAAATCTTCACGCGGTCTTGTTGAACCCGAGACCCTTAGTATCAGTTTGTTAGTCTGCTCTGTAATATATTTGTATATATATAATTTTTACGTTACTGACTGACTGACAGACAACGCACAGTCAAAACTATTGGGCGCAAGCATCTGAAATTTGGCACGTACCTAACATGCCTTGAAGACGGTAGGAGTGCACTAAGAAGGGATAGCCTGTAGTGCCCACAGGGTCGCTGAGAAACGGTTGAATCAAAATGAAGTGATCGAACGTAGCTGCGGGCATCCTCTAGTTTAACATTATATATTAATACACGGCGTGCAGGCATAGTGATACAGATAGTGCTGGCTCTCTCAATCAAGGTTGAGCTGTACGATGGCTGTTGAATGCGGGCCATCAGTGGGCCGAGTCAGTTAAAAGCGTCAGACCATGCATTGTACTCGCATACTAAACCCATCTCATGTCTTTGTTTTGGCCTTTCTTCTCAAGAAGTCATTTAGCTAGGAAAAGCCGGCATCGTCTAGAATAGGGTTTTGACTTGTATAAGTGTTATAAACATCCAAAATGCAGAAATAAATATGTCTTTATGTCTTTACACACTGAACTCGGGCAAGTAAGCAATATGCACCTTGTTTTTGACCTCGCGACCCCTCATGCAACAGTCTGTTAATTTTTCCACTAGGTAATGTCTTCATAATGTACAATATAACCTTTAAATAAAACATTATCTATGTGTTAAACTGAGCAATAATTCATACCATACAACAACAAAAAAAGCCGCGCGCCATCCATCACTTGCTTTATCCATCACTTAGCATATGCTCCGAATTTCGGCAACTTACCGAAGGCCTGCCCTATCACGATCTAATACGAATTACTCTTAATACAGTCCTCAGATCTGTTATTACTTATATATTATAGACTATACGATGTACGTCTTGAATAGCAATACGCAAGTGTCGTAAGAAGAAATAACTCATCGCTAATGTCTGCCCGCGGTGTATTAATCGACACTTTTAATATAAATGTCAAAGAGATTGTTTACTTCGGGTTCATTCACACAGTCGGCAAATCTTTCTGCATGTGTTGACGGATTAAGAATATAGTGTCGCTACCCATTACATTACATTGGTGTAGTTAGAGGTTGCTAAGGAAAATACACGAAGCAAGTCCTACCTATCAGAGAGACATCAATCCCTATACCAACGGTACCCGGTCTATAATAATAATAATATTCTACCAAATACACACATCACCATCTAGTCCCAAACTAAGCAGAGCTTGTCCTAAGGGGACTAGATAATGGATAAACATACACGTATCCTTTTTTTTTGTGAATACATACATATTATACATAGCAACACCCAGACCAATACAAACATCGATGTTCATGCACACAAATGTTTGACTTGAGCGGGAATCGAACCCGCGTCCTTCGGCATAGCAGTCGCTTACACTCCCTCTGCGCTAACTGGTCCTCAGACTCCATGGTATAACAGTCCAAATCCTACTGTTCCCACAGTGCTATTGTGTCGCAAATTAGGAGAAGCCTATTTGCAGCAGTAGACTACGAAAGATTAATAACTCGTAAAACCGATGTTCAGACTTGGGGTAAATTGTCTTTTTTTCTCTTTTCGTGGTAGGGTCACAGTGTAGCTAACTATGGTATCGGAGTTTATATTGTCTATATGTATACTACTCGAAGACTGTCGACCTGACCTAACTTCGTCCTGAGACAAGAAAAGGGTAGTTTCCTGCAAGTGAAATAAATTATACAAGTATTTTTATCTAGTGCAACATGTCAAAATAATAGTAGTTTCATTCATCAATTAATGTTAAAACTTTATTTAACATTTTTTATCGTCAATTTATTGATTATAAGTATTCTACTTGACAACAAAACACTATGACGTCACTACGACATATTTCATACAAAACCCTTGGCCAATGAATACAGATTTACATAATAGAAGCGCATTTCTTAAGGATTTCGTGTGCCGATTCTAACTGGCGTGTTGACGGTTGTCAGTGTAGTACGCAGTTGGCGCTGTTGGCGGCGCTGGCGTCGTTCTCTGTCTCTCTTGCTCTCGTAGTTAAGATACACAGGAGAAACTTTCGTCTCTCTTGCACTCGTAGAGTCAGCTGTCACATCGCGACTACCACGACGCCAAGCGGCACTATGGGTCACACTGGTCACAGAAAGTTTGTCTACAGAGCGCCCATAAGAAATGTGCCTCTATTTAAATATCTATGCTCTGTGCCTTGGCGAAGGACGTTTTTGACATTTCATTAAAAGTGCTTGATTTGATTAGTTAGAAACAACACTAATGAGACCGAAAGCTTTTCGTACCCTCCGAAGGATGATAACACTCTCATGTCAATGCCAATATATACGTTGATTACACTCCATTCTTCTTTTATATGTTTATTATATCTATTTTTCACCTTGATACTCCAAAACGACTAGCCTTTCTATAACCACTCCATACCTTTCCAACACAACGTACAACTCCCTTACATGGATTTAAACAATTATAACTACAATTACGCCTGGTGTTTATTGTGCTATTACAATAATTATTTACTTCGGTACCCATCTTGCAGTAAATATATCTAAATGGTCTATTACAAAGTAATGAGATAATTTTGTGAAGGGCTTTTAGATAAAAGGTTATAATAATTTAAATGACCTTTCAAATATGGGCGACGATGTAGTCTTTATAACTCGCACGAAGTTTAATGTCTACTGACGCGATCGATTTGAGTGCAATTCCGTTCGATTCATAGTCGAAGATTTTTTTATATTTTGTCATTAATAGCCAACAAAAACTAACTTATAGGCCCTGGAGCAGGTAGTGTGAGTTAAAAAAAATAATACGTAGTTTAGTTTTAGGGTAAGTTTTGTAAAAACTTTAGCTTTATAGTTATAGTTTAAACATGTAGTTGTTTTCCTGGTTTGTTATTTTGTTGCAATTAACTTCAACCTGAACCTACCTTTCTCTAACAGATAATGCCAAAACATTGTAAATACCTAATATCTCGTAGGTATTATTACTACAAAGGCTAACGAAGTCTGCCTACCCCATTATACACGGAGTCAAACCCGTGAAATTGTAAAACGCTAATGCTACCTACAATAAATGTCATCACTCATTAAACAAAGCGTTTTTCATGAAGAGAATTGCTAATTATATGATAGGAGACATAGATAGGTACCTAAAATTCCCATGCAAATTTTCTGTCAAATCCGGTGAGACTAGACAGCATAACCCTACTTCCAAGTGAAAGTCTTGTATACAGTCTGTTTTTTTTTAATCTATAATCATTAAACTACACCCACCCACATTTCGCCATGAATTTTTAGGTCCCACGTAATAGGGGGCGAGCCTATTGTCGATACCGTGCACATCACCAGACTCTGTGCTGTTTCTGAGAATTCGGAAAAACCCCGTAACACTTTTGCCCGACCCGGGAATCGATCCGGGACCTCCGATCAGCCGTCGCATACGCTATCCACTGGACCACGGAGGCAGTTTAGTGTGGGTGTAATATTACACTTCTGCCTACCCTTTCGGGGATAAAGGCGTGAGTATAATTATAAAAACATTTAAACTAAGTACAACATTTAAAAATTGCATGTTGCCTCAAATACATTTTTGGAAAAAAATAATATAATTTCGGGATTGATTTAGCCCCGCTACTCACCAGCCAGGTCTGCAGTTCCGTGTTGGGGTATAATAGGAGAGGTATGAGTCAAGTTTTCAGCTTGCCTCAAATACCTACCCAAAATTGATGCCAGCTCTCGGACTATAACACGATAAGTCTCTCTTTTCAGTGCTTTGCTCTTGTCGGTGGAGTTTACGCCATATATTTCTATCTTCGGCCATTAACTTGACCTCCTTATACGACATGACCTTTGCGCTTTCTTTAATTTGATCCGTGTATGGGTCGCGCTCTTCCTCTCTTTCCTTCTATTTTACCTTTCAGTTTTTTTAACGATAATTATAAGCCTAATATTCCTATGATTCCTTTATGTGCTGCTAGTTTTATATCGCGAGTATTGATTTAAGCATTCCCCTTGACACTTAAAACTGCGAGTGTTGTGGGTTCGATCCCTATCGCACTAAGTATTCACAAATTGTTGCGTTAAGTCGGAGTGTTTTTTTGCGATGATTATATCTTTAGACCCAGTTCCACTAGTCTGGATAGATTATATATCTATCTTCTATATATATCTTCGATATATATCTTTCAGATTTATTAAAAAATTCAGCTTTCAATATTCTGACAAATTTATTTGACAGGAAATTACCAGACAACGTTGAAACTGGGCATTAATCTAGTTGGTACCTATAACTAACTACTTAACAAATTCGGGAGCAAATTATTAAAAAAGAAATATTTCGTGACCATGCCATTATAATAACACTACACGTCGCCAGCGGCATTGCCCGGGTCAAATAAACTTATACACCTTCCTCTTGAATCATTGTACTTAATTAAAAAAAACCGCTTAAAATCCGTTGCGTAGTTTTTAAGATTTAAGCAGACAGACAGACAGAAGTCAGACTTTGTTTTATACTATGTAATGATGACTTTGGTCTCTTGATCAATTTCTGTCTATCCAAAATATAACTGGACGGAATATATCTTCTCTCGTACAATATCATCTCATGTAATAATGATCATTTCGAATTAAAAACCTATGAGCGTATTTAATAGAAATACTTTTAAATCCTACATTAAATCCTATCTTTTCGCAAATATAAAAGACGATATAAATTATATACCTAGGTACTTATGTCTTTCCCTTCAGAAATATAAGGACATCTAAATTAAAAATTACATAATAAATACTTGAAACTCTCATCACTAAACTCATAATGACATAGGAACACGTCAGAGCGCGTTATCAAGCCGTCATTCTGTCACTCAGTAGCGTTGTACGCATGTTAGTTTTATCTCGACCGATTAGTGGTTTATGACATTGTAATTGGTAGATATCTTATTTTTAGGGTTCTGGCTGTTAGTTAGCTAGTTAGTTTAAATATCCATCTTATTTTTATAATTACCTGAAGCTTCGACGGCACTATATAGAACCTTTGAATGTATCTAATGACATTTTTGGGATTAAAATTGTATAACTCTTCTTACGGCCATTTTCAATATTCAATCCATACATGGATTTTGAGATTCGAGATTAATGTTTGACATATTTTGTATGGAGCTTATGTCAAAAACGAATCTAAAATCTACAGATCTATCCATAGACCGAATATTGAATTCCGTAGTTAACGGGTGCCTGTGTTAAACTTCGGAATCCGTGTTAAAAATGACTGCAAAGTTAAAATAAAACAGAAATAATTATGAATTGAATATATCACAACACTTTTATGTTGGATAGGTTATCGAAGAAGGCTATATATTAAATAGAACATTACGCTATGAGCCAAGGGTACGGAGCAGGAGGCATAAGTTAGTAACCGCGTTCACAGCTAATTATTTATAAACAGAACCCCAAAATATCATTAGCTTGTGCTTAGCCTGACATGTTGTTCATTATAGTGTTTGATCATTCGCAATATAACAATTAAGTTGTAGGTATAATAACTAAGTTGTATCATCTTATATAATCGTTTCACTCTTGATATAGTTGTTAAGTTGATATGACCCAGAGCAAACACCTACCTACTTTCGAAAAGGTTACTACGAATAATAATTTTCCTGAAAATCTTTTCACTTCTATATAACATTAACAAACACAAGGATGGCCTGTGAAAGAAACTTCATTTAAGAAAATAAGTGTTCAAAA
The DNA here is from genome assembly GCA_944739405.2 of Euclidia mi. Taxonomy (NCBI): domain Eukaryota; kingdom Metazoa; phylum Arthropoda; class Insecta; order Lepidoptera; family Erebidae; genus Euclidia; species Euclidia mi. The sequence continues at coordinate 37,360,643 of OX123205.2, read as the reverse complement.
CTGATTAAGTCAAGTAGTACCTAAACGTACATTTTTGGGGTCGCAAACCAAAAAAAATTTAGTCCAAGTCCGGTTGATAGTGTCCCCTAACTAAAAGTCTGTATTTCATCAACACAGACTTAAAAAGGTTTACTTTTTGTGTTGCACATATTGCCAAGTTTACGACATAGTCGAGAAAAAGCTAGCTAATCAATTAAGTATCTGCCTCAAAGCAAAAACTAAGGATAAGACCTCCTATGATGAAGTGAATGTGACCTGAATCATTGATAAATCTGTAAATAAAATTCTTACGTTACTGACTGACTGACTGACAGACAAAACTTTATGGCGCAAGAAGTTGAAATTTGGCATGAATTTCCTTGGAGAGTTTAGATGAATGCACTGAGAAGGGTTTTCTCGAAATTACCTCAGGATTGGGAAGAAAAGTTCAAATTAAAACGTGGGGATCCCCTGATACATGGTAATTCCTTGAGTTTTAATTCAACTTTGATTTGGAAGAAGAAGAATCTCAATTCAATGATATTTCGCAGTTTCCTCTAACTCCTGTTGAAAATACGCTGCGGTTATTCCGACGCTCCCTCTGCCCGTTTAACATTTCGCCGAGTAGGTAGGTATGTACATTGTGGATTCTATCCCAACATGGTACAACATTATCCACATCTTATTGTTTCTAGATGTTAAAAGTTAATACTTGCTTGATTGGTGCTTGATTTCACAACAAAATAACATTAGTTGTAGAATATTCATTTGTAAAGTAACTTATAACTATGACTAACTACAACCTTATAGCAGAGACAAGTACTTATAGTCAACGGCAATGATTTCAGGCAATCTTAAGATAGTCTGGGTGTTCTTTGTAACCGTTGCCTGATTGCTTGCAATATCAGTGCTCTACAGGATTTATAGGTAAGTAGGTAGAATAGTAGTTGCCGTCATAAGAACGAGTAATTGTACAAATACATAATATTGCATGGTGAAAAAAATTGTTAGACTCAAGTGCCCAATCCCCCCCCCCCCCCTTCGGCCGGCTAAACTATTAATTTGGAAGAGGTGAAAAAAATCACAAATGTAGTACATATAACAAATTTAAAAGGAAACCTATCACGGCTAAGTAGATATCACTAGTTTACGAGTAATCGTCGGTTAACTTATAAATACCTATTTCTGTGAGTTTATATTGGGCGCGCTGGCTTTATCTTAAAGATATACGTACTTTGGTATGTAATGTACTACGGTACTACGTATGTATAGTAGTAGTATATCTTGGAAACCACATTTTATGTTTACAAAACATAACTGGATACATACCTAGTATTTTTCTAAACAAAACTTACGTTCTTAAAATAGTGTTATTAAAATTATTTTTTCAGCAAAATAAACAGTCGGATTTGTTGTACATTAATACCTTTTGCAGCAAGTCATTATGGGCAACTACGGAACCCTACATTGCGCGTGGCCCGACACGCACTTGGCCGGTTTTTTATGTTCTGGGACGCAAACGAGTGAACAGATCGCCTGGTAGTAGGCGATTACCGCCGCTATAGAATAGAAATAGGAGAAGAATAAAAATAACTACGTTAAAAACAACCGACTTCAAAAACGAAAAAGTGAAAAATAACCTGTGTTGTTAACAAGGCCAGGTCCCAGATGACTGGACGAAGGCAGTGCTTGTCCCAATTTATAAAGGGAAAGGTTCGCAGCAGGAATGTCGAAATTATCGCGGAATCAGCCTTCTTAGTGTTGTAGGAAAAATGTATGCCAGAATATTGATTGACAGGGTAGTAAATGTGACTAATGCGAAGATATGGGATGTGCAAGCGGGATTTCGGAAGGGAATGGGATGTACGGATCAGGTCTTTTCCTTACGCTGCGTAACCGAAAAGTGTCTGGCAAAAAACCAGAAGGTATATTGCGCGTTCATAGACCTGGAAAAGGCTTATGATAGAGTGAATAGAAAGGAATTATGGAAGGTGCTATCTATGTATGGGGTGGACAATTTTATAATTAGGGCTCTGAAATCTCTGTATAGGGGTTCCAGAGCCTGTGTCCGGGTTAACGGTGCCTAAACAGACTGGTTTGACATCTCTATAGGTGTCAGACAGGGGTGTGCAGCCTCGCCCTGGTTGTTCAACTTATTTATGGATAGCTGCATGAAAGATATGAGGGAAATGGAATGCGGGATCGATATGGCAGGATTGCGTGCTAAGTGCCTCTTGTACGCCGATGATCAAGTCATTCTGGCGTCGTCGGCGACTGAGTTACAACAAATGATGAACTGCATGAATGAGAGCTTTGAATCGAAAGGTATGAAATTGAATGCAAAAAAGACGAAAGTGATGGTGTTTGAGAAGGATGAAAATGTGATTGAGTGTAATATTGCGATTGGAGAAGAAAACATTGAACAAGTGACAGAATTTGTATATTTGGGTATCTCCTTCACATCTTCCATCTCTTGTAAACATTACAAGAGATGGAAGATGTGAAGGAGATATTGAAAGGAGAGTGACTGCGGGAAACTGTGTAAATGGAGCGCTGCATGCCTTTATGAACGGCCAGAATATGCCAAAACAGGCGCGACTGGCGGTTCATAATGGAGTGCTTGTGCCCACGTTGATGTACGGTAGTGAGTGTTGGGTGTGGCAGAAAAAGCATGAAAGTAAGACTGATTGATAGAATTCCGAATGCAGTAATACGAGAGCGATGTGGCCTGAAAGAAGATGTCGTGACAAGGATTGAGAAAGGAATGCTGAAATGGTTTGGGCACGTGGAGCGAATGAGTGAAGAAAGAATGACGCACCAAATATATGAGGCTAACGTGTATGGGCAAGCCGGTCGCGGCCGACCTCGTAAGACATTCGTCGACCAAATTGGTGACGTTCTAAAAAACGGGAAGGTCCTAAGCACCCGGAACCGGCGAGCATGTTTGAACAGAGTAATGAATGTAGAGGAAGCGCGTGAGGTTTGTAAGGATAGATGCAAGTGGCGTTCCGTTGTCTCTGCCTACCCCGACGGGAAAAAATCGTGAGTTTATGTATGTATGTATGTAAATAATAGGTAGTATTTAATTAATGTTAAATCTTTATTATTTTCACTTTTTCGTTTTTGAAGTCGGTTGTTTTTAACGTAGATATTTTTATTTAATACTTTTTAGTGAACCTATTGTTGTATTGTCAACTAGTTATAGTTAGACCTACAAAAGGTGCTGCGCGCCTTAAAATATAGATCTCAAGAAACGGGAACGGATAAACGTAGTCGTCTCTGTAAAAATGCTCTTCGGGACACAGTTTTACGTTCTTGTGAGACTATTGAAGATCCTGAAAAACGTTTGTTGGCCAGGAAAGCATATATGAAATCACGTTAACGTCAAGAAACTCTTAATCAGTATAATTCTAGACTCGGTAAGATCCAAGAGCGTCTAGCGTATGAGTCTTTTGAGCTGAGAGCTAATAGACTTGGTCTCATTAATAATCGACAAATCGTGGCATTACCGCATGATTTACGTCTTTGAAGTCACCATTATCATCATTGTGAACTTCAAATAGATTTTTGTAATTAATGAGTTCGTATGGCCACCTTCTGACTCCTTCATCGGACGAGAACGAGCCCAAGCTCTATAAAATTTTGTCAATTAATTACTGAGTTCCATTAATATTCCTATGGCCACCTTTCGATTCCATCATCAGAACAGCTCTATATCATAATAACTTTTCATTGTCATCCAATTTAAATACGTATACAAAACCCAACACCCGATGTCTGACATATTTTTTTATAGACTCACGCCTGTATACCCAAAGGGGTAGGCAGAGGTGTAATATTACACCCACATTTCTCATGAATTTTTAGGTCCCACGTAGTAGGGGGCGAGCCTATTGCCGTACGGGCACATTACCAGACTACGTGCTGCTACTGAGAATTTCCTAACGGAAAAACCCAATAACACTTTGCCCGACCCGGGAATCGAACCCGAGACCTCCCAAATTCCCAATCCCACGCGCACATATATGCCGCGAGACTAACGAGGCAGTCTGTCCATTCCTTTTTGAAGTTTCTAGAATTTTCTAATTTTTATTCAAAATATTTAAATAATATTTGATGATGCTGGCGCTGCTGCTGCATCGGCGGAAACCCTCAAGCGGTGCAAATACGGAAACCTGGCTGGAAATTACGTTTTTGAGCCGTTTGGGGTCGAAACGCTGGGGCCATGGGGCCCTAGTGCACGCGCATTATACAAAGAAATCGCCAGAAGGCTGATCGATGCTTCCCGTGAGCAGAGGGCTGGTTTATATCTCGCTGAGAGAATAGCCACGTTGAATGGCAATGCTGCCAGCCTTCTGGGCACGCGACCGCTCGACAGTGTTGCGGAGGAATTTAATTTTTTATTGTATTTTATTTACTTTTCTTTTCATACTTTTGCTTTTTGATAGTTTAGGATAGTTTAGTTGTATAATTCGTTTTATTTTATTGTACATTATAATGTTAATCCTACTTATAGACCAATTATACTTTAGTTTTATTAAAGTCTACGTAAGATAAAAAAAAATTAAATATTTGCCAAATATTCATAAACATTTTCCAAATTTCATAAAAACCAATATCCACTAATTGTTATGACTGGGATTTGGACCCACGCCTTCAGAACTTAAAGCGGATGTATTATCAGCACGGCCATCGCCTTGTTATCAATTAGTGGCGAATTTAGCGAACACTTAACAGAGTGCTTACGTCATCTAACTTAAAACTGTCATTTCCAAATAATGAAATAGTCTTCAAACCTTTTTGCTAATTATTATGTTTGACGACCGGCCAGTTTGTCGTGTAGACGTCAGTAGTCCTTGGTGACCGTAGTGATGACAATTTGACATGACACTAGCCGTCACAATTATTATTCATAGGAATTTCAGCCTTAAGGATAGGTGAAAGTGTGGTGAAAGTAAATAAAAAAAATCTCATAAAATAAAAACTACTGGGCCTACATGAATCAATTTTTTATGGGACCAATTCGAAACTATTGCGCATCAAACAAAAAAAGAATTACGTAAATCGGTTCAGAAACCTCGGCGAAATCGGTGTACATACATCGAAAAAAATATATACCGGCCGAATTGAGAACCTCCTCCTTTTTTTTTGTTTACATACATACATACATAGACTCACGCCTGTTTCCCCGAAGGGGTAGGCAGAGGCATATTAAACGCCCACTTTTCGCCAGTGTTTTGATCCCACGTAATAGGTGGCGACCCTTTTGCCGCTTATCGGGATATTTTGATTGCCAGAGCCTCGTCCGTTGATCGGCAGGTGCACCACTTGCAGGTGAGGTTGGCTTGGGACCCTAAGTTCTTAGTGTGAACCCTATGCACCTTTTGTTTGAAGTCGGTTATTAAATTTATAAAATAATTACTCATAGACTCTACATTTACATTTACTGCCACGTTCGCAAAGCAATAGGTAGAATCATGAGAAAGAACGGGCAATAAAACTCACGGTCACTCTTTTTCATCGCCAGGTTTTGCATAATACACAATTTACATTTTGTAAGGTGCTGCAACTGTTACACCTTCTATATCACTTGTCATAATACTCAAGCATAATACTTTTGGTTAGCCTTCTCAGAATAGACATGGTGAAACAGGAGCATCCACTTACATTATATATACCTAATAACGCAGGCAATCCGCGAAAGTGATCAAAACCATGATGGAAATGATGTAGTTAAATATTAAAATCTAATACCAGCCCGCAAGACCGTCATCGACCAGTCATCGCAAGTAGCACCCGTTCACGAGTATGACGCATGTGCCAGCCATCATCCCTCTCGCCATGTTAGAGGGACAGGGATGAACCGACACACGACGCCACCACAAGAAATGCCATTTTAGTGAGCATGACGACAACGGTATACGAACCAGCAGTAAGAAACAATCTATTGGTATACTGACCATGACCGCCAATTACCTCCATTTTCCAGATCGTTATTATTAACATAAATTAGAGGAACGCGTGAAGGAATGCAAATGTAGAAAGAATTTTGTGAAGGTGACAAGTGAACAATGATTTGATCAGGGATAAATAATGTTAAACTACATTCAACAAATCATAAAAATATCCAAATCCTGCAAAAATCATGTGTTCACGAGGCACCTCCACTTAACATGTAAATAAAATAATCGTGAGTCAAACAAGCCTAAGCCTATCCCACGGTGTCTTATCATTTAAAAATTCCTTAATAGTGTAATAACCCCTTTGTAAAAGAAAGTTCCTAATTGTCCGTTTGTATTTGTGCATGGGTAAATTCATTATTTCAAGAGGCAATTTGTTGAAAAATCGTATACCAATCCCCGCAAATGAGTTCTGAACTTTATGTAGACTGTAGTTAGTTCCCACCAGTTTATGCTTATTCCTTGTGTTCACTTTGTGCAAATCACTATTTTTGCGGTATAGAATTAAGTTTTTCTTAATGTACATTAAGTTAGCATATATATATTGCGATGCAACTGTCAATATATCTACTTCTTTAAATTTATCACGTAAAGAATCTCTAGCACCTAACTTATATATTGCGCGTATGGCCCTCTTTTGAATGACAAAAATAGTCTGTATATCAGCAGCTGTACCCCATAACATTATTCCGTAAGACATTACGCTGTGAATATAACTAAAGTAAACTAGTCTAGCAGTATCTATATCTGTGAATTCCCTAACTTTTCTAACTGCAAACGCTGCAGAACTAAGTTTTACTGCGGGACAGGATATTTGGGTGCCCCACTGAAGCTTACAATCTAAAGTTACACCTAAGAATACGGTTGATTCGACTATAGTCCGTGCCACGAGAACATAGACTTTTTGTAAACAAAGAATTTCTACTAAGTTACTTAGCGATAGTTCTGTCAAAAACAAATAATGTCAAATCCAATGAGCGCAACGGTACATAGATACGTGTCATTGGAAACTAATATGTCAATGGATCGGGTTTTTATCGATATTATGCGCTGTCAACAGGATCTTTTAATGTTTTGAGGTACTGACGCCTAGAATGTCAACAATTGGCGTTAGTTCATTGAAATGTTACATTCTTGGGCTTAACATGCATTTATCAGAGGACAAAATTAAATTTTTAGTTATCAAGAAGGGGTAAATGTAAAGTTAAATACAAGTTTAAAGGATCGCAACGCTCTTCCCGCTGCCGGTATCTCGAAAAAGCGGGTGCAGAATAGCAGATGGCAGAAAATTATTTATACCTAAAAAAGAAATTGCGTTTTCAGACTACCGTAACTTTTAATGGATTTTGTTTAAGTTCATTTTGACGATTTCATTCACAGACAACGTAAAATCTCCATGCCTAGAAATTTTTATGCAATGTACTAGCTAGTTATCCGTAATATTATTCATTGTTGGTCAATAATTTATTATTTTAGGATAGGTATGCTACTTTGAGCAAGTGATTTATTGTCTATGATTTAAAAAATCGTGTAAATAATAGAGTAACATGTATGTACACTATCATTCACATACATGGTACTCTATTTTTCCTTAATTTACAGAATAAATTACGAGTAAAACGTCAAAAAAATCGGCAAATTTATGAACATTCGACCATTCAAACACAAAATCAAAAATTTTTATTTCAGTAAAATTTAACAATATAAATTTAAAAACATAGTGGCATCATTAGGCATTGAAAAAGAAAGACTGTTCAAAAAGTATAAAATCTAAAACAACAACTGTTTGAAAAAAGGTTGTGAAGCCCTGAATGTTTGTTTACAAAAAGTCTATCTTCTCGTGGCACCAACTATAGTTGAATTGTTTCCTTATTTAAAATTATATTAGTAGGAACACTTTTGACATTAGGCAAAGAGAATTTAACACATTTGGTTTTGCTTGAGTTGAGTACCAAATTATTTGTCGAAAACCAATCTAATACTTGTGCAAGAGTGTTATTGACGGTATCAAAGTTACTTAAATTACGATCAACTTTTAAAATTAGTGACGTATCGTCGGCAAACAAAACAATATCACATACATTTTGTACAAGGAACGGCAAATCATTAATATATATTAAAACAAGAAATGGACCGAGAACAGAGCCCTGTGGAACGCCCATTCCTTCTGGCAAACCTAGAGACCTACTCCCATTAACATCTACATACTGAATTCTATCACTAAGGTAGCTGGCAACAAGATTGAGTGCGGTATCTCTAATACCATAAAGTTTCAATTTAAGTAAAAGTGTTTTATGTTCCACACAGTCTAAGGCCTTTGATATGTCACATAAAACACCAATGGCATCCTTCGAGTTTTCCCAAGCATTAAAAATATGCTTTAACAAAGTTACACCGGCATCAACGGTGGAGCGACCCTTAGTAAAGCCATACTGTTCACTGTGAAATAAAATATTTGTGTGAAAGTGGCTCTCTAGTTGATGCAAAATAATCTTTTCAAAAATTTTACTAATAGCAGGCAAGATAAAAATTGGCCGAAAATTACTAGGGTCGCTCTTTGATCCCTTTTTGAATAATGGTATTACTTTACTGTGTTTCATTAGATCAGGAAATACTCCTGTATCTACGCATCTGTTGAATATTGCAGCTAAATATGGAGCTAAGCCAGAAATAATTTGTCGCACAAGTTTAACAGAAATGCCCCATAAGTCAACAGATTTTTTATTATTGAGCGTGTTACTTTTCGTCATTTTTGTTGCATATCTTGTCTAATGTGCCGTGCAGAATATAGTTTATATCTTATACTACCCTTGCGATGCCGGATCGTATCGCTAGTCATATCTAGAAATAAAAATATTTCACCGATATATGTATTTGTGAAGCGCATAACTTCCAAACAATTCACCAAATTGGATAAAACTGTTTTTTGTGCTCGTTTTGCCAGGAGCCGTACAAACCATGTATGAAAAAATATTATCTACATATACCGGTACGGAGTTCGCCGGGTCAATTACTATGTAGGTATATATAACTACTTTTCCTGACATATCACCGCAGAGCCCAAACATGAAATTAGGAGTGTCTTTATGAGGCACTGAATACGAAAGGATTATTAATATGCCACTCCTTTGTTCCTAAAATAAAGCGTGAAAGTTAAGGACAGGCGACGCAAATATAAAAGCGAAAGGTCACTCATCCAGGGCTTGAAACCGGTTTCAAAAATACCGGTATGCTAGAGAGTTTTAAGGGTTTTTATGAAAGGTTTCGTTCGGAGTGTATTTGCGATGAGAGCGCTTCAAAAACCTAACTAAACCGGTTTAATCCAAAACCGCGGCGATGACGTAGACGTAGGTATCGAAACATTGGTAGCGGCGACATCGAAGAAAGATGGGAAAACCCCTGTAATCCGGTGTATTAATACAAACCCCTTATAATTTTGCTCTCTAAGGATACCGCTTTTTTTGAAGTTAAGGTAGAGTCAAACCTTAATATTTTAATTATTTAATTCCTAATAGGGTAAAAATTGCTACCAAAGCTAAATCAAAATGGATTACTCGTAGCATTAAATTATGTTCAAAGAGAAAGCGTGAGCTATTGTGGAAGCATAGACGACGGCCTACCATAGAAAATAAATTAAATTTTAAACTATTAGCGAACAGACTCAAGAAAATAATACAATTTACACAAAGGTCACAAAATATAAACTATATAAACTCTGCAAAGAATAAAAGTAAAGCAACTTGGAAAATAATTAACAGAAACAAGAATAGATTACCTGAGAATAATATAGATCAAATAAAATTAATAACCTAACAATAACGAACCCCTTGCCCTTCGTTAATGTTAGGTTATTAATTTTTAGCTTTAGCACAAGCTTTTAATGATTTCTATGTAGATTTAGTAAAAATAGATAACATCCCAAAACAAACCCAATTTCATAACGCGTCTCTTAGTAATAAACCTACATCTATGTGTATGCAGCCTACAATACCCCGAGACATATACCATATAATAAAGGAATAAAAAAATACAACAAGCACAGGATACGACGGCATTAGTACGGAAATAGTTAAACTGGTGTCCGTGCCAATTTCACCTATATTGAGCCACATGATAAATAACTGTATCGCCCAAGGTGTATACCCCGAAAAGCTGAAAATATCCCTGGCAAAGCCGCTCTTTAAAAAAGAAGATAAAGAAAACATGCAATCCTATCGGCCGATTGCCTTAGTACCCATATTTTCAAAGATTTTTGGGAAAGTCATTTATAACAGCTTAAATAACTACTTTGAAAAAAATAATCTGTTCACAGACAACCAGAAAGGATTTAGAAAAAATAAATACATTGATGTAGCTATTTATGAGGTTTTAAATATTATTTATATTATCCCGATAAGCGGCAATAGGCTCGCCACCTATTACGTGGGATACTGGCGAAAAGTGGGCGTTTAATATGCCTCTGCCTACCCCTTCGGGGAAACAGGCGTGAGTCTATGTATGTATTAAATATTATTATTTCTAGAATGGACAAAAGAATGCCAGTACAAGCACTATACATAGACATGAAAAAGGCATTCGATTATGTGAACCACAAAATATTAATTGATAAATTAAATGCCTATGGTGTCCGAGGCAATGTATCTACACTAATAGAGCCATGCCTTAGCAATCGCCAGCAGATTACAGTTATTGATAAAATATGCCTTAAAACCAAAATAAAAACTTCTTACAAGTCAAATGCTAGAACTATAAAATACGGAGTTCCACAGGGAAGTACACTCGGCCCTTTGCTATTCATTATCTATATTAATGACTTTCCATCCGCTACAAAATTTCCGATGGTAATGTTTGCTGACGATAGCACCGTCGTATTTAATCACGATAATCCTCTTACCACTAACTCAATTTGTTATCGAATGCAATATTGTATCATTGGTAGATTGGTTGGAATCGCAAAATCTGAAAATTTATCTAAGTAAAACTACTGTTATGAATTTTGGTCAAAAAGAGGACAAAACAAAGGATATAGATATCAAATACAACAATAACCCTATTAGTGACATTAAAGTAACAAAATTCTTAGGCTTGCAAATTGAAAGTACTCTGAAATGGAATAAACAAATAGAACAGGTGTGTTGCAAATTAAATCAATATGCATATGCGCTACACATGCTGAGTAAAACTGTTAACCAAGACACAATTGTTGCTGCTTATCACGGATTGGTTGCATCAACAATGAAATATGGAATTATATTTTGGGGCAATGCAACTGGTAAAGAACTAGTTTTCAAGTCTCAAAAGCGCTGCATAAGAGCAATATGTAATATCTGTTCTACTGACTCATGTAAACCGCACTTCATCCAGTTAAAAATATTGACAATGCCATCCATGTATATCTTTGAAATGGCGCCGCGGCGTTATTTGATAAGAAAAACCGGTCCAAATTGTCAAAGATAACTAGTAACCGTAGACTTGGTAAACTACATCTAGTTCAAGCTAAAACTATCTTATATCACAACAGCATATTTGTGATGGCCCCCAAGATATACAATAAGTTACCTAAATGTATACAAACTGCTGAAAGTTTAAAATTATTCAAAAACAAATTGAAAGATATGCCTATTATTCTATTTATGAATATTTTAATGACAAAATAATGTAATATAATTGTAATTGTAATAAGACATAATTAATTCCTATTCACATTCAATTATTAGTTGTGACATTCCTATTATTATTTGAAATTTTGAAAAATTATTTTAATTAAGTATTATTTAAATTGATGACATTATATTGTATTATCACTTTGAATTATTATTTGATTTGGTGACATTGTGTTGTTTTTATAATATATATTTTTTTAATTATTTCTTAATATTAATTTGATTGTAACTATTTTCTTTTTATCTCATATTATTTGTACACCGCAAATGTGGTAGGATGTAGTGGTACTATAACATAACATTAAGATCTGTAACTAACCTACTTTCCACAAATAAAGTATTATGAATTATGAATTATTATGAATAAAACGCTCCCCATGTACTTGCGTTGATTTAGGTTAAAAAATTAACCGGTAAACAAGCCCTGCACTCATCTCGAAAACCGCTGAATGAATAAAGTTGAACTTTGGCAGGAAAGTAGCTTATACGTAGTAGGCGTCCGGTTAGAACGGATTTTTTGAAAGGGTTGAGTGAAGAGGGCTTAAGGGCTCTCACAAAACGTTATTTTTTTTTCGATTTAAGAGCTGAGGCTCTTGTCTGTGGAGCCTCTTCCATGTAGTCATATCTTCAGCCAACGCTTTGACCTCTTGATACGACGTTACTTTTGCTTGCTCTTTCATTTGACACAGTGAGCACGTCCTTCGTAGATAGTAACACCAATTGTTGAATAATGTTCGAGTACTTTGAGATAACTTTTAAATTCAAGACAAAGACAAATATCACCTCAAGTGGTCTAAACACGGCCCTAAAATCAGAGGCAATATCGGGCCGGTGGTGGGGAGCGTCCTAGATCGTACCCGAAATCGCGTCGTTTGTAGGCAAATCAGAAACATAATTTTATTAAAACCAATATAAACCAGTGAAACCAATATAACGCGATAAAATCCGTAAACTGTAGTTTAATGTCAATGCTCCTTAACTTGGTCTAGATTTGAATTATGCAAGATTGTAGGAAAGTTAAAATATTATGTAATTTTTAATTCGCTGGCGAAATTGCGGGTGGATGTTAGTTTAATATATATAAACAATTGGTAATAAGGCGCTTCGGAGCGATGTGATCGCGTTAAACTTAACCTTTGTGAAATGTTAGCCGGTCGTCGAATACCGGGCGAACATAGGCAGACTTAGAATTGACTAGCGTTATAATTGTTGTGAGTACTAGTTGAAGCAGGCGGTTTTTTTTGCTTTCTAAGGAATAGGAATAAGACTTGTTAAATAAACAACCTGAAAAAATGTGAATAGGTACTTATTTTGATTCTTATTGTATCTTGTACCTATAATTATTTAAGCAGCGAATAGGCAAAGCCGATGCAACTAAGCATAATGAGTATACTTTTCAGCTTGCTAGCCATATAACTGTAAAAGGAAGAACATATGATGAAAAAAAAGAATAATGCATCCCTCACGGTTTTTAATGTTATTTATTTATTTATTTATAGACTCACGCCTGTATCTCCGAAGGCCAATGCAGAGGTGTAATATTACACCCACATTTTGCCATGACTTTTTAGGTCCCACGTAATAGGGGGCGAGCCTATTGCCGTACCGGGCACATCACCAGACTCCGTGCTGCTACTGACAATTTCCTAACGGAAAATACCAATAACCTGTTTGTTTTTAATCTGTTCTTTATTAATCTTTTTTAAGTCAGTTTATCGTGAAAACACGGTATGTGCAATACCTACGTGTATTTACAAAGTTAACTATTTGAGTAAAACCTTTTATGTATCTACTTGTTTCTTTCTTATGTAGAAGCAATATCAAACTACTATACGCGACACTTGCGTATAATTGCACAAAAACTCTGCCACATTTACAAGCTAATGGCGCCTAAGAAACTTTAAGGTGATTTATAGCAACGACTTTTTTTGTCCTGCTTGATGCCTGTAGATTAAGGTTAAGTCCGATAATGATATGACTTATGAAAATCGTTTTAAAATGTATGTCTTTAATAAAACACGATTTAAACACATTTTGCAGTGGTAGGTAGTTATAATTGAGAGACTACGAATATGACGAAAAGGATTTAGGGTTAATATCCACGAAGCTCATGACTGCCATTTTGAAGTGAAGTTTGTTAAAAATATGAACTATCAGTTTTTAAACGGTCGAAGAAAACATCGCGTAGAAACCTGCATGTTACGGAGTTCTCCATAATGTTCTCGAAAACATGTGCAATCTACAGATTATAGTAAGTAAGTTAATGAATTTTACAGTTATCTAGTTGCCATAGCATAAGCTTTGCCTAGTTTATGATCAGATATATATATATATATATATATGTATATGTGAGATCTCCCAAAATAAAAAAAGACATTTAAGAGGCTACCTCGAAGGTCAAAAAATCGTGCAGAGGTCATCGCTAAGTGTTAGCTATAAAGTTGAATGTCGCACAGTTTTTGACATGGCATGCCATCACGAAACTGTCTGAAATCTTATTTCGTTCATAACTCAACTGATAATCGTTTTAGAGACCATTCGTTCCACCAGTCCCTATTAAACTAGCTCTTCTTTCGGTGAGTAGCAATTTCAAGGCGAAAATTTAAGTATTTTTTGCAAATCCATAAAAATATTTAGAGAAAGCATGTTTATCAAATTAAAATTCTATCGAGCGAAAATCTTCCAATCGTGTATCTATCTGAGCAGTCCCTAGATCAAGACGTCTGATCACTGATTCTAAATCGGTAATCAAAAAGCATACATTTTCGAGGTAGCGCCTTAAGCCATTGCATGGTCCTTCAAATAACTTCAATGTTAGTAGGAGCTGCTCTTACCTGCAATCTAATAGTCATACCTAAAACTATAACAACCGTGAATGATTAATGAGAGGCTACGGAATCAAACCCGCTACTGGAAACATCACTCAATATATTATATCGTCATCACCATGAACAACCTTCGATTTGATAATAGCTTTTGGCAGCTCCACTTAATCTGAATTGGTTTAAGAGATGACTGAGACCAATTGATGACTTCCTTTCGCTGCCAACTTAAAATTGATTTTTAAAGTGAGAATTTTTAAAGAACCATCCTTGAACATCTTTTAATACCTGTGTATAGGTACACTCAGCGTTAAGACAAGGTAAAAAAATGCTGTACGATGCTAATAATTGTTGCCTTAATCATAAGGGAAGGCAGCGATAGACGAGAGACCGACAGACTGCTATGCAGAGGGTCTCGGGTTCGAATCCACGGCACGCACCAATGACTTTTCGAAGTTATGTGCGTATTAAATTGTTAATTATCGCTTGCTAAACGGTGAAGGAAAACATCGTGAGGAAACCTGCATGTCTGAGAATTCTCCACAATGTTCCCGAAAGACATATGAAGTCTGCCAACCCGCACTAGGCCAGCGTGGTGGACTATGGCCATACCCTTCTCATAGTGAGAAGAGGCCCGTGCCCAGCAGTGGGGCAGTATAATGGGCTAATGATGATAATGATAAGAACGGTCAAAGGTCAAAACTTGCCTAGCTTGCTGAGCAGCCGTGAGTACTTCATATCTATATGGTGAGTGGGATTTTCAATGGTAGGAATGTTTTGCCCTGAACAACTAATCCCTACTAATATTATAAATTCGAAAGTGTGTATGTATGTTCCCTTTTCACGCTATAACGGCTGAACCAATTTTGTTGAAATTTAATATAGACATGTCGGAGATTGGAGAACGGAACGTCAAATCTTAATAGATTTGGGCGTATTCGGATACGATGGTTGGCAACACTGAGGTCGGCAGTTGACAGCTGTCAATGTCATTAAATGTTTTATAAGCGAACGTGGAGCTGTCAACGGGCACTTTTGGCGACAGACACAATGGCGGAGGAAACAAGTGTGGCCTACCTACGTCCGACTTCGCCGCGTTTCCAAAAGTAATCCATTTTTTCTTTTGAAGTGAACTAATTAGTTTGAATAAAACCTATTGTGTGTATACCGAGTCTTATTTTCCTGAAATGTACGATGGAGGAAGACCTGAGAAACGAAGAACGCCCACATTCTCCTACGTTACCTACGTTAGACATACATATATTGGACCATGGAGACGAACATAGGCTACAATCAGTTGCAAAACTTTCCTGTGAGGGATTATAAGGAGGGTCAAAGTATATAGTGCATAAATCTAACTGATGGAAGTAAGAACGCAAGCGCTTAAATAATTGAGTCCTGCGCATGTCCTATCTGTCAGAACTGTCGCGTCATACATATTGAATTATAATTAAGAAAGTACCCGTACAATAAAAAAGATTTGTGAAACCCCGAATATAACACGCGCGAAGCCGCGGCCAAAAGCTAGTTCTTTATATTATTTCTTACATTTATACTAATCTTATAAAGCCGAAACGCTAATCTCAGGCACTACTGGTCCGATTTAAAAAAATATTTCAGTGTTAGATAGCCCATTTATCGAAGAAGGCTGTAGGCTATATAACATCACGCTATGAGCCACGGGAGCGGCGTAGTAGAACTAAATGACGCAGGTGTAACCGCGGGCTCATCTCGTAACAGTATAAAGTCGTCTCCATAGAATAATTGTTCTGTTTGTCAGAATGCGCGGCATCTTGGCGCTAAGTATGGGCGCGGTTTTCTTCCGAAGTACCGACTCGCTAATGCGAGCTTCACACACTACTGAATCGTGTACGTTACCCTAGCAGGAAAGTATCTCCTGGAGATCAGGGGCGTAGCTACCGCCGTATTTGCCGTATCAATTATACGGGGCCCCCGGGCCACGGGGGCCCCCAAAGTGTGTAAGGAAAAAGAATAAAAACTTTCTAATTTATTTTATTTTACAAATGACAAAATTCTATAAAGCAATTCCTTTTTTTCCCGCCTTAAGCGTGCGTTCAAAAGTTGGCAACACTACATCGTTATGGCGGGCTGCGGGACTTCCCCGTTTTACTTACTTCATCTTCAACTCAGCGGGGAATCCCCGGGAATCCTTCATCGATATCGCGATGTACGTGTACGTTGTTGTACTTTGCATTGGATGTTAAACCACGGAGTGCAGTGCACTGTTTATTTACGCGCTTTATATAAATGTGCATTACATTGTAATTCAGCACAAACAATATTGTTCTTCTGGTTTAGCAGTATTAGTAACGATTTGTAAAAGAAATGAGTGAAAGGAAAAGAGATTATCCCAGCGGCGCTGAGAAAAGAAAAATTAAACAGAAAAGGGACGAGGTTATAAAAAAAGTGCCCAAAATTTCTTCATTTTTTCAGAGACAAGATACTGTGAGTGATTTAGATTGGAAAGGTAAGTACTACACTACTACCCAACCCATTTATTAGGGGCCCGTAGTGATAAACAAGGAAATCTTTTAATTTCGGTCTGTCCATCTGTCCGTCACAAAAAGTTGTCTCCCCCCTCGATTTTCACAATTATACTGTTTTTAGGGTTCCGTGCCTTAATTAAAAAAAACAAAATTCTAACTTATCTATAGGATCGATTTGTTTTGTTGTTTGTTTATCAGTCTGTATCGTATCGTTAATTGCGTGTTGAGAACTTCAGATGTGCAGACTCGCTTTCGGGTTCTCGTTTTGTATGGCCACTACACTACGCGCTGCGTTTAAATAGCACGCAGGTGTATAGTAATGCACGGACGGGCTGCAGGTGATTTTGTATCTACTAATAGGTACGAGCACAATCCGCGTAGAATCTGTGTGCGTCTGAACTGAACACTCTCTAACTGTGACCCTTAGTAACGTTATTTATTTATATATAACTCTTTTTAGTTTAGTATCAAAGCATTCGTATTTATTTTTTAGCAATTACTCGTTTATTTTTAGATTCTTCTGAAGCATGTTCTTCGTCACATATCCATCCGGAAATAGAAGAAAGCCAAGCACATACTTTATCGGATGTCCATCCAGAAATCGAGGAACCCCAAGTCAACGATTCTGATATATCTGCAGATAATGCAGATTGTAATATAATTTCATCAGATAGAGGAAATTTTGGTGACAATTTAACTGAATGCGAACGAAAAATAATTTTTAAATTGGGTCCATTTAAACCACAAGGACCATTTCCAAAAGTTTCAGAAAATAACCGACCTTTTTCAGCTTATTATTATTCATATTTCAATCAGGCAGGCATAAAAATTATAAGACCATGGTTATGTTATTCTAACTTAACCATGCAGATCGTCAAAACAAATCGTACTCCTCTGCTTGGGTTAACGGTGTTTCGGTTAGAAGCAATTTCACACAAACTATTCTTGACCATGAAAAGTCACAGCAGCATATTAGTGCCTCACTCTCTTATAATAATTGGTTGCAAGGAAATACCATCGATACTCTATTGAAAAGTGAAATCGATAGTAAAATTACATTCTGGAGAGATGTACTGCATCGTATAATTAATGTTATAATTACTTTAGTATCTTGTAATCTATCTTTGAGGGGGCATGATTCTGATTCTGGCAATTTTATGGCAATTTCACGTCTGCTATCTAACTATGATGCAACTTTAAAAGAACTTTTTCTAAAACCGAAAGGTGAAATAAATTATTTAAGCCCTACGATTCAAAACGAAATTATTAGTTTGCTTGGTACTAACGTTAGGAACAGTATTATCTCAGAAATTAAAAAAGCTCCATTTCTGACAATAATTCTGGATACAACACAAGACTTGTCAAAAATTGACCAACTATCTGTAGTTTTTCGATATATCTCGGTTACAGAAAATGATGATAATGTGCCGAAAGAAATAAAAATCTGCGAGTCCTTTTTAGGATTCATAGCAGTAACCGATTGCAGTGCTGCAGGTCTGAAAACTGTCATTTTAAATTTGACTAAAGAATATGGAATTGATTTGACTAAATGTAGAGGACAGGGATACGATGGAGCAAATGTTATGTCGGGTGTGTATGGAGGATTACAAACCCTAATAAAAGAGCATGCTCCAAATGCCGATTATGTTCATTGTGCTGCGCACGCTTTAAACTTGGTTTTGAACGATGCTGCGAGACATGTTCGTGAAGTATCGACTTTTTTCGATAATTTAGAAAAAATATATACTTTTTTTGGCAATAGTATAAAACGCTGGGCTATGCTAAGTGACGATTTATCTGAAAAATATTTGATTACCCTTAAAAAGGTATGTCCTACCAGATGGTCTTCTAGGAACGACGCTTTATTAGCAGTAAAGAAAATTTTTTTACTAATCATGAAACCTTTGTACCAACTAAATTTAATTTCAAATAAAAAAGATGAACGTGAAGAATGTAAAAGTATAATTAATATTTTAGAGAGTTTTGATTTCTTAGTGCTCGTTACATTTTTTTCTTCACTATTTGAAATTATTAATCCTGTTTCTAAAGCTCTACAGCATGAAAATAATGACTTACAGAAATCTAGTATTTTATTAAGTAATCTTTTAAATAGACTGTGCCAATTAAGAAATCAGAATTCATTTAATAGTTTGCTAAATGAATCCAAAGATTTAGCAAAAAAGTGGGGGGTAACAACTGTTTTTAAAAACAGTAGGCGAAAGATAACGAAGCGTTTTTTTGATGAGTTATCACAAGATGAGAGAATTTCCGACCCGGAATCCTATTTCAAAGTCAATGTATACTATTGCTGTTTAGATATATTAATTTCTCAAACTAAAGAAAGATTTCAGAGCCTTTGCAACCTGAGTAGTATATTCGAAATATTACAACCGGAGAAACTCCTATCTTCTTCAAGCGAAGAGATATTAAACGCTTCCGGAAAACTGTCTGCTAAATACAGTAAAGACATCTCACTTAATCTTTGTGACCAATTAAAGGCTCTAAAAACATGCTTAAATTCTGAAATTAAAAAAAATTATTCCATTAAAGAACTCATTGAATTATTTCTAGTAAAATTCAATAGTCTTGCATCCAGTTTTCCCGAGGTAATCACAGCATGCTTTTTATTCTTGACCCTTCCAGTTACAACCGCAACGGCAGAAAGAAGTTTTTCAAAATTAAAACTAATAAAAAATTACTTAAGAACTTCGATAGGACAAGAACGGCTGTCAGACATCTCACTATTGTCCATAGAGGCAGAAACTTTAGAAAAACTAAAATCATCATCAGCCATAAATGATTTAATAAATCAGTTTGCCGATAAAAAGGCAAGGAGAGTGAATATTTAAAATTCGATTTTTATTTGTATAATGGGTAAATTATGTGATAAATAAATATTACTTCTCACAATATTTTTTTTCTTTCGTGAAAAATCTTTACCTCCATATAAGGGCCTCCAAAAAAATTTTTATACGGGGCCCCGACAAGGCACGCTACGCCACTGCTGGAGATACATGAGTGGAACGTATAATTAGAGCGCAATCTGCTGATGATGTGCGCGAAATAAAAAATTAGTGCGGGTTATAGTTTTGGAAAAAAATGAAAAAATTCATTCCTGCTGGGGTAACGTTCTTCCAGCAGGAAGATTCTAAACGAATTATCGGAGAGAGAAACATTGTACATGGGCAGATAGCTTATATTAGTGGGACAATGTGCGCCGAAAATAAAATTAGTGCGGCTTCAGGTTTTCGAGATATTGGAATTCCTGCTAGGGTAACGTTTTGCAGAATCGTGTATCTCTAAAACGGTTGCATGTGCGGTTAAAAAATAAACATACACGAGTTGCTCTTAATTTGTGCGAATTGGTGAAATAATAAAATTTAAGAAAATACATGTAATTTTCAAGTAATTGGCCTTCTTTGAAAAAACATCGCAGCGTCAAAATAAGAAAAGGTATAGGCTCACTGAAAACTGTTTTCGGTTCTTCTTGACACATAGATAAACCATAAAAAGTTTCAAAAGTATTCATACATGCGTTAATGAGATATATTACTAAAAGTCATAACGACGAAGTCCTAACTTTGAGGACAACGCACAAGAAACCGGCTCAACCCAAGGTGTGTAGGAGTAAACTAGCAATTAGAGCGATAGTCCAGTAATATATAGTGAAATTATCCAGCTTGGAATGTCTCGCATGTAATAAATAATTAACAAAAACTAAAACATTTAACAACGATTGGTTATCCCACCAAATTCGAATGACTACAAAAAAGCGACGGACTTATACATACCGACGTCCTACTTTTTTAATCGTATTATACCCATGCTGTTGTCCGTACAGTCGCGCAAAAAGCGTTTGTCGGCAACTATAATGTTTTTTACTATTTGAAATAAAAGAACTTGTTGACGTGTAAATTATTATTTTTATTCTCTTCATTTCGACTCTTATAAAATATAATGGCATCAAAATCACAGATCAGTTTTTCATTACTAAAATACAAACAGTAAAATCGCATAATCACAGAGTAATTAAACCGAAGTCTGTAACTTTTTAGCAGTCTTAGAAAGGTTGTCTACACTAATATTATAAAGAGGAAATATTTGTATTTTTGTTTGTTTGTAATGAAAAACTCAAAAACTACTAGATAGATTTTAAAATTCTTTCACCATTAAAAAGCTACATTATCTGCAAGTAACATTGGCTATATTTTGTTTTAGAAAAAATAGTGGTCCGTAAGATATTTGAGTTTTACGGGTACGCGAGGTAGTTCCCTCAGGACGCGGGTAACGGCTAGTCTACTAAGTATATGTATCCAACATAAAATATATGTGGTAGAGATTTTTTTTACAAACTTATTGCACAAAGAAACATAAATAGTCATCCAATGAGAATATAATATAGCGTGGCGTGCGACGCCTTTCATCTGCTCAATGAATATCTTAACTGGCACCGCACCGGATGTTTCTTCTTACTACTCCGTAATATTTTTATTTTTAAATTATTCTTATCTCATAAATACCTATTATTTGTATACAAATTATTATATACATGAAGTTGGTTGCCGTTGTAAGACGACTAAAAAGTCACTGTGTACACGCAAATAATTTAATAATTTATATATTATTTTAATACCTAAAATAAAATTTAAGGATTTTATTTGTTTAAAAATCATATCTCAATAATTCACGAAAATGGCTAGTAGAACAAGTTTCTTATTTTGTTACTTTTCTGCTTCAGTGTACTCGGACACAACACGTTTTAACCGATTAGAGGGTCAAGTTAAGATGGTCATTGATATGTATGAATACGTCGCTTTTTTGTAGTCATTCTAATTTAGTCGGATAACCAATCGTTGTTTGATGTTTTAGTTTTTGTTAATTATTTATTACATGCGAGACATTCCAAGCTAGATAATTTCACTATATATTACTGGACTATCGCTCTAATTGATAGTTTACTCCTACTCACCTTGGGTTGAGCCGGTTTCTTGTGCGTTGTCCTCAAAGTTACGACTTCGTCGTTATGACTTTTAGTAATATATCTCATTAACGCATGTATGAATACTTTTGAAACTTTTTATGGTTATCTATGTGTCAAGAAGAACCGAAAACAGTTTTCAGTGAGCCTATACCTTTTCTTATTTTGACGCTGCGATGTTTTTTTGGGTTTTCAAAGAAGGCCAATTACTTGAAAAGTACATGTATTTTCTTAAATTTTATTATTTCACCAATTCGCACAAATTAAGAGCAACTCGTGTATGTTTATTTTATAACCGCACATGCAACCGTTTTAGAGATACACGATTCTGCAAAACGTTACCCTAGCAGGAATTCCAATATCTCGAAAACCTGAAGCCGCACTAATTTTATTTTCGGCGCACATTGTCCCACTAATATAAGCTATCTGCCCATGTACAATGTTTCTCTCTCCGATAATTCGTTTAGAATCTTCATGCTGGAAGAACGTTACCCCAGCAGGAATAAATCTTTTCATTTTTTTCCAAAACTATAACCCGCACTAATTTTTTATTTCGCGCACATCATCAGCAGATTGCGCTCTAATTATACGTACCACTCATGTCTCTCCAGGAGATACTTTCCTGCTAGGGTAACGTACACTACTGAATCACTCCAATATTAGTATTGCTAGCTTTTACCCACTTCTTATAGTACTAGCTATGAAATCAGCTAATTTTCAATCCAAGTTTTGTCCTCCTACGAGTGGAATATAAAAAAATCCCTACTTGGTAGATGCAACTTTCCAACTCCTATGTTACCTCCTTGGGAAAGAAATATTATCTACAGAATTCTTCCTTGTTGGGTGCCTACGTTCGACGTAAGAACAAAGAAGAAACCCCACAGTCCAAATTTTATAAAGATTGATGGACAAGCAATAAGGAAATGTGGTTAATACAATATAAATAAGTAAAACTAAATTGGTATTAGCATCTAAAAGGGAGTTGGTCGCATTGCAGTGCCCTTCGGCGAAAGGCTGCTTAAACTACAGTGTTATCCTTGGAATCATCTGTTTATGTATTTGTTGTCTCCGTGGTCCAGTGGATAGCGTATGCGGCTGCTGATCGGAGGTATCGGGTTCGATTCCCGGGTCGGGCAAAAGAGTTACTGGGTTTTTCAGAATACTCAGTAGCAGCCCGGCGTCTGGTGATGTCCCGGTAACGGCAATAGACTCGCTCCTATTACGTGGGACCTAAAAATTCATGGCGAAATGAAGGTGTAATATTTACACTTCTGCCTACCCCTTCGGAGATACAGGCGTGAGACTATAAATAAAATAAATAAATGTCTTTGTTGATAAATTGTCAGGTTATAAGTTCGATCCCCGTTCGAGGTTTGAACACAAATATTCCACTTTGCTGATAATGTGACAACAGAATTCATGTAAGCCGGTGGTTATCGCTTCAAATCCTAGCCTATTATTGAAGTTTACTCAACCCATGAATAACTTTTATTTTTGTAACGCATATATAACGATTTTTCTAACAAAAGATATATTTCGTAATTTAAGTGTCCTGCAACAAAATAGCTATTAAATTATAGCGAACACATTTATAAATGCAAAGAAGAATAACTATATTTTATGAAATTTTATAATGCCACATGATCATATCTTCCTCAGCCAATAAATACACCTTTCTATCTTTAATCACAAACACTTTGCACATCATAAATCAGATCATAAATAAAATGATTTAAACTGCACTTAAGTTTATAATTTATAAAATATTAAAGCATAATGTCAGTCCATAATTCACATTATATATTGAGCCAGCGCAACAATCGCTGGCCATTCAACGACATTCACTTCTAAAGGACCATCATGTGAAAGGTGATGACTGCCGAGAATTGGTGCAGTCACCTCGATTGACCTTCGGGAGGGAATGTGACTTGGAGGTTTTGCGGCCATTCCTTTTAAGATGTTTATAATCCATACTAATATTATAAATGTGTATGTCCCTTTTTCACATTGCAACTCATCCATGTTATGCTTTGATTATTAACTTGTATAAAATCAAAGATTTAGTTATTTATTTATTTATTCAAGACAACACAATCATAACAGGTTTCACCCAATGCGATTGACATTGTTACAAACGTATAAGTACATGTACAAAGCAAAATTAGAACACTAAATAAACAACAAGATAATGAAATTATTCCAATTTTGTGGGTACTTATCTCAATAGCTACCGTAAACCGGGGCACGGTAATATAATCTAACAGTATTGTAACTCGGCCGCCTTCGTGAGTTATATACCTACCAGACGCGCCGCATGCGAGCTGCGGCAAGATCGCGGCTGTGGGTACTCTTGGCACAGTCCGCACAGTCTAATGGGTACTCTGCTCGAGGCGCGTAGGTATAACTCGAGTTTCGTGCGTTTGTATGGAGTTACAATACTGTTAGATATTATTACCGTGACCGGGGTGATTAGCAACACCTTTGTGGATTGAAGTTGTCATGTTATTTTTATTTCGTTGTTTAAGCATGAACAAAAGCATTAAATACGTGAGTCATGGCTTGCTTTTTTATTTTTGTCACGTCAGAAAGTGATCAATTGCAACTCTATGTTATATTGAACAAAATATATCGTGTTGCAAATTATACTTTAAACGGGGTCATTAGCAACAACATAAGGGGTGAAATACAAGACATTTAGAATTTTGTTGGAGAAATAGAAGTCAAAATGTAAATAAAGCAAAAAAATAATTACTTATTGCACAATCAACTTTATTAAATAGTTAGGAACATAAAAATAACATAATAATAAGACTCTAACATATTTTGGTATCATTATTTATCATTGACAGTGGTTATAAAATAGCAATCACAATAATCAACACTGATCACATCAGCTTCTCTTGAAATTCACCTCCATCTCAGTCAGAAGACAGACTTCCTTGATCATCATTCTCTTAACGTTATCCCAGTTTAATCTGGGGTCCGTTTATTAGTCTAACCGGATTTGGCTGAATATTAGCTTTTCCACAGAGCCACTGCCTGTCTGACGTCCGCAACCCGAAGGGATAGCGATATTCCATGGTTTAGACTAGTGTCAGTTTATTTAGAAGGTACTGACGTCCTGTGACGACTGTCAAAGATCTTC
This sequence comes from Euclidia mi, assembly GCA_944739405.2. Lineage (NCBI taxonomy): Eukaryota > Metazoa > Arthropoda > Insecta > Lepidoptera > Erebidae > Euclidia > Euclidia mi. Next base: position 37,335,589 of record OX123205.2, on the reverse strand, counting down.
ATGACAACCGGGATCGGGGGCTTAACGTGCTCTCCGAGGCACGGGAGAAGCGATAATTAACAATTCAATACGCACATAACTCCGAAAAGTCATTGGTGCGCGCCGTGGATTCGAACCCGATACCCTCAGCTTGGCAGTCTGTTGGTATCTCCACTCGGCTATCGCTGCCTTTTTTTTGTCAAAGTACATTTTTACAAGAAGTCTTAAATCATAATGATCCATAGGGAATCCCCATTCTGCACATGCATTAATATTCTCTATTATGGCATTTTCGACTTCAGGGCTGAGAACTGTTTGGCCGCCTAGTTTTTTTACATTAGATATTCCGCGTGTTTTGTCTATAGAGAACGGTATATTCTATATTATATTTAGCTGCTGCAACCCTATATGATAATTTATTTACTCGTAAATCTTCCAATGCTCTCTCTATATCTTCTTTCTTATATGATTTATGTCTTTTACCTCTGGGATCAGGCTTATACTGTCGTGGCATATTTGCAGAAGTAATAAGGATCGTTCTGTAAAGATAGTTAAGGTTCAGTAAACAGAAATATAGGTATAAAATTCATCATAACAATAGTCACAATAGTCGTTGTTAATCGCCCCAGTACACGTTGTTAATCGCCCCAATACGCGTTGTTTTTCACCACGTTTTGTGAGAAAATATTCAATAATCATATTATTATAGTATTCTTACAAAAATATGCACTGTATTACTCACTTGTTTATTTAATTCGTCGCACAAAAGACTAGAATATCACATTTAACCACACAAATGCTAGTTTTCCAAGTTTTTCCAACAGATTATCGTAAAGTTTATTGAGCAACGAATCAAGTTCAAACTTGTAAGGCAAATTTCACACCCGAATACCCGCGAATTTGCACAAATGTCAAAACAAAATGTTGCTAATATTAAAATATGAAATATGTACCAATTTTTGGAAAATACATATTCATTAAAGGGAAACGTTAAATGTTGCCATTACCATGATAAACATTTTTCGCAAAACTGTTGTTATTCACCTCAGTAGTTGCAATACACCCCAGATTACGGTACCTTTACAAATTCCTCCAGTGTACAATAAAAAATATCAGTTTTACAGGTAATTAATTTATAAGATATTATGATAGTCCTATTATAACATCTTTGATTTTATACAGATAGAGGATGACCGTATTTTTTTTTAATTTACCCCGTTCTTCGCCATCCTGTGGGAATTTCTAGTAATCTCTTCTTAGTGGGGGACCGTAGGGGTATCCCAAATATCAGCTTTTTGTGCCAAATAGTTTTCGCTGTCCTTTGTCTGAGAGTCAGTTAGTAACGCAAGAATTAATTAAGAAGAACAGCCTACCCAAATCCAAAGGATAATGCTAGCTTAGTGCAGTGTCAAGCAATAAGCGAAAGAGCTAGCGAAAGAATTGAATGCACAAAGGGACATGTTTGATATCTTATTTTAAATTATCTTCCTGGATATATACCACGTACCTTTGTTTGGAGTACCCGATATTTCGGCACTGTTGCAAGCGCCATGTTCATGGATGTACATCCGTATATCGGTTAGGTACTCCAAACAAAGGTACGTTTTATATATCCCGAAAGACAATCTAAAATAAGTTTAAATGACCATGAAAGTTTAAATTCCTATTTTTAATATCGCTATCGTTCATGGTTGACCATGTGACATATAGAAGGCGGAAGGGGTATGCCTGTTCCATACATTTTGCCCTTAACGAACAGCGATATCGCTAATAAAATGCCATTTGTCTAAGCTTTTTCGCTCATTGCTTGACTGCCTCCGTGGTCCAGTGGATAGCGTATGCGACTGCTGATCGGAGGTCCCGGGTTCGATTGATTCCAGGGTCGGTTCTCAGTAGCAGCACGGAGTCTGGTGATATGCCCGGTAACGGCAATAGGCTCGCCCCCTATTACGTGAGACCTAAAAATTCATGGCGAAATGTGGGTGTAATATTACACCTGCCTACCCTTCGGGGATTACAGGCGTGAGTCTATAAATAATTAATACTTGACACTGCACTAAGCTAGCACTATTCCTTGGATTTGGCAAGGCTGTATAATGATTTAAAGGTTATTTATTATAGTAACCAAATGTTATTTATGATAGTGTAGACATATTGGACTGTATATTTTTCGCAATAAACCATTTGGAGCTGTCTATCTGATCTTAATTTTACCACAATACCCCACTACACTTGTAAACCACAAAATGAAAAGACATAAATTGTGTAATAATAAAACATTTATTTCAAGAAATCACAGAGATCGTATGTATTCAACATTCAAACACCTAGGTACAGTCAGCATAACAACATAATATAAATTCATGTATGGTCAGCAAAATAATAAAATTAATTTAATATAAAATATGTCACAGACTATTTTTATTAAAATGTAATTATGAAATAATATTAAAAACCTAAATATACACAACCATTCTAAAATAAAATAAAAATATGAGTTTCCATGCTTCATGGAAGCAAAAATATCTTGGTATTTTTGTTTTGTAGAAAATTATGCGAATATTATTATGCTTAAAATTATTATGCTATTTGGTGCAAATCGAGGTTTATTTATTCGCATAAATGGTAGAACTTAGGATCTATCTGGGTAACTTATTAATATAGTAAAGTGAGAGGAGGTGGTAACTAACTCGGAAGCGTCTTATAGCATGGAAACGCGATAATGTTTTTTTTTTGTGAGCTTTTCCTTATTTTATTTCTCACCTCTAAACAAAGTGTCGCTAGGTATCAAATTTTGCATCTATATCCCTTTATGAATTTTCAATTAAACGCGTTACCAGTCTCTGGTAACATTTTATCGAGGTCATTTTGATCAAATTTTAATAATGTGAGATTATCTTGGTATTTTTCTAAAATGAGAAATCCTGAATTCACACACTGGCATTCTTTTTTCATTAATGAACAATATAATTTATCCGTCTATACATATCGGTACTTTTTCTCCTATAGTGATGACTTTGCCCCAAAATAATGAATATTTTGCAATTATTATTTTAATTTTTCGCATACTTTTCTACAGACCAAATTTAAATTGGCACATTTTAAAATATATTAAGTACTTATTATGATATAATATTGTTTGTATAATATTAACTTAAAGTCTAACAATAATTTAAGATATAATTAAACATTTAGAGTAGGAACATCGAGGTTTATCGGCGGGTAACGTGTCTCATCAAACGGCTTGTTGCGCTGAAATAAATGAATAAAATAGGTAATTAATATTTATTCTCATATTCTTATCATCAGCCTTTGATAGTCCACTGCTGGACTAGGGAGAGCCTTTGAAAGGAGGAATTGGCCTACTATACTACGCTGGCCAAGCGGGTTGGTATAGGGTTTGTATCAAGTTTTCCTTCTCTTACAGTGCTGTTCTCTGCATACTATGCTCCCTCTGTCGGTTCTTACGACACCCATGGGATGATATGGGGTGGTGACAATTCGTATTAATTAATTTTCATGTTAATGAATTAGTTTTGCTGATACTAAGGACAATAACGGTAAAAGGCCGATGTATAAGCCGTATGGAGGTAGAATCCTTTGTTACAATTTCAAAATTAAAATTAATGTAATCCTCGGGGCTTAGTCCAAGTTTAGCAACATCTCTATTCGATTCGATTGGCGTTTCGGCAAAAGATTCATCTAGCAATGCTTAATAATTCTCTATAACCAACTCTCTAGAGATCATGGAATAGATGTGTTTAGCTAAACTGTATTTTGTAATAAGACCGTAACAGTTTGAGTGTTACTAGTCTTAGCTCTAAAGTTAACTGGGTCTAGTACGAGTTTGCACTCGATCGTCACGGTGGACGATAGCCTAGTCGACGGGAACAATTTCTATACATTTTCTAAATGCGCCCCCTAGCGGTCTCTATCGATCGCTACTCTCCGTTAGGGGCGCTTTTACAAAATGTATGGAAATTGTTCCCGTCGACTAGGCTATCGTCCACCGTGACGATCGAGTGCAAACTCGTACTAGACCCTCAGGAAGATACTTTAGTTACCAATCTTTTAAAAAAATATGCTTAACTCATGTGACTTTCTAGGAGGGGCAGGTTTAAAGTCTCTAGCCTCCTAAATTCACTACTAAAAGATATTTTTAGATCTGTTTAGATGTTTATAAACTTACGTTTATTTAACTCTGACGGGGTAGACGAAGGTGTTGACGATGTCTTTCCCGTACATGTTCTTGGCTATGCACGTGAAGTTGCCCATGTCCGTCCACCGGAGGCTGGTCAGCAGTAAGTCACCAGATGGCAGCACCTGCACAAGAATAATACACATTTAAAGTAGTTATTTGTACATGAGTAGATTTGTAAATAATTTGACAAGCATGGATACAGAGATCTAGGCTTAATTCCAAGGAGGAAGTCTAGAAGTGAATTAAGGTTTATCAGGGTAGAAGGCGAATTTCTTTGGGAAAATTGAGACTGTTTGAAAAGGCCCCAAAATATTATAACATGGACATTTTAGATCTAATACACAGCAAATGCTGTCGGCTAAATTCAATTCTATTTCAATCAATCTTCAATTCTAATCAATCTAAATTCCGCTTTGAGTAAGTGGAATCTTAAACGAAACTAATGATGTAAAATCAATAACATTCTGACTATAAATACATACATACATACATATTCACGCCTTTTTCCCTTCGGGGTAGGCCGAGACAACAGAACGCCACTTGCTTCTATCCTTACAAACCTCACGCGCTTCCTCTACACTCATTACTCTTTTCATACATGCTTGCCGGTTTCGGGTACTTCGGACCTGGCCGTTTTTTAGGACGTCCCCAATTTGATCGAGGAATGTCCGACGAGGTCTGCCGCGACCGACTTGCCCACACACATTTGCCTTATAAATCTTATTCGTCATTCTTTCTTCACTCATTCGCTCCATGTGTCCAAACCACTTTAGCATTCCTTTCTCAATCCTAGTCACGACATCTTCTTTCAGACCACTGCTCTCTCGTATAGCTACGTTCGGAATTCTATCGATCAGTCTCACCCCACACAAACTACGCAGTGATCGCATCTCAACTGCGTTAATTCTACTTTCATGCCTTTTCTGCCATACCCAACTCTCACTTCCATACATCAATGTGGGGACAAGCACTCCATTATGAACCGCAAATCAATCGCGCCTCTTTCGGCACAGTCTGGCCGTTCATAAAGGCCTACAGTGCTCCATTTACACGATTGCCAGCAGTCACTCTCCTTTCAATATCTTCTTCACATCTTCCGTCTCTTGTAAACACGCTACCCAAATATACAAATTCTTTTACTTGCTCTACTTTTTCATCTTCAATCGTAATATTACACTCAGTCAAACTTTCATATTTTTCAAACACCATCACTTTCGTCTTTCTTGCATTAATTTTCATAATAGCTTTAAAGCTCTCATTCATGCAGTCAATCATTTCTTGCAACTCATTCGCCGATGGTGCAAGGATTACTTGATCATCGGCGTACAACAGAGGGTCTAGTCCGAGTTTGCACTCGATCGTCACAATCGACGATAGAATTGTCGCCGGGAACAATTTCCATACATTTTCCAAAAGCGCCACCTAACGGAGTGTTGCGATCGATAGAGACCGCTAGGGGGCGCATTTAGAAAATGTATGGAAATTGTTCCCGTCGACTAGCTATCGTCGATCGTGACGATCGAGTGCAAACTCGGACTAGACCCTCTGGAACTTGGCCCTGTTTCCAGCATAGATTAAAAAGGCGATGCAGCAGGTTAACTATGAGTCCGTCGCCAGCCTTCAACATTTCAGTCGTCACTCTATCACACCCAGCAGACTTGCCTGACCTCATACCTTTTAACGCTTTCATAACTTCATCCATTCCAATTTCATCACTAGGGCTCACAAACATATCTGTCATCTCTTCTTGTTCTATTTCACTCACATCTTTCTCAAATAAGCTCTCAAAATAATTCTTCCAGCACTCTAGTATCTTTCTTTCTTCATTCATGACTTCACCTCTTTCGTTCCTAATCACTTTCATCGATGTATTCATATTTTTACCCCGCGCTTCCTTCACGAGTTTCCAAAAGAGTTTTATATTCTCTCGGAAACTTGCGCCAAATTGTTCCTCATATTTCTCCTTATAGACTATAAATAGATCTAACAATATATGTAAAATATATCCTTACCCGCATTCTAGAGTTTCCATAGACCACATTTTCATTGTTATCTTGCCAGAATACCGAGGACTTGGTGAAACTGTCCACACGACAAGGCAGCACGATGTCAGTGCCAATGTTCTGGAACACATCGCTGTAGTACGTCGTGATGATGGGCTTGGACGGCATGTGGAACAGTTTCTGAAGAGTCAGCAAGTTTTCTTCATCGTTGCCTGAAGAAAAAGGAATTTAAAAAAAAGTTATTTGTTCTGCCATCTAGCGGAGAGTAGCTGTACTAGTTTGATAGAGTGTTGCGTACATTATGCTAAAGATGGCGTTGTGGCTACTTTCATAAAAAAGCTTTACAACACCTATTTTATAGTATCATCGGTATCCAGAGAAAATAGCCCGAAATTGGTTCTAATTAAATTAACAGTTAGGTACTTAGAAACAAATGTACTTTAAGAAATGCAGAACTAATACTTAGCAGTTTAACGTAGACTTATTTATTAGGTATTCAAACAGAGGGTCTAGTCCGAGTTTGCACTCGATCGTCACGATCGACGACAGAATTGTCGCCGGGAACAATTTCCATACATTTTCCAAAAGCGCCACCTAACGGAGTGTTGCGATCGATAGAGACCGCTAGGGGGCGCATTTAGAAAATGTATGGAAATTGTTCCCGTCGACTAGCTATCGTCGATCGTGACGATCGAGTGCAAACTCGGACTAGACCCTCAGTTCTGTTTTCTTTTTAGGCAATATGACCTTTAAGATTGTCTGCCTTGATTACCGATTTGGTGATCATGATCGCAGAAACAGAGGGTATAGTACGAGTTTGCACTCGATCGTCACGGTGGACGATAGCCTAGTCGACGGGAACACTTAACAATTGCCATACATTTTCTAAATGCGCCCCCTAGCGGTCTCTACTGATCGCTCCTCTCCATTAGGGGCGCTTTTACAAAATGTACTTATGGAAATTGTTCCCGTCGACTAGGCTATCGTCCACCGTGACAATCGAGTGCAAACTCGTACTAGACCCTCAGAAATAATAAGACAGAGAAAAATAATCACCTTCTACAGTAAAGATAGTGGTGGACGCGCTATCCCGCTTCATCCCGGAGGCTGCTACGCACGTGAAGACATCTCCTGACACAGCCGACGATACCACCAGCTGGCTGGTCAGCATCGCTGCGCTGGATGGGTGTGCGGGGAGGATGTCGTTGGATTCTTCTTCGTACTGGAATAGGGAATTATGTCTAGTTATTTGATGGAAATGGTTTAACATTATAATGATGTATACATTTCAGCAAAGGCACTTATAATTAGTACTTATTGCCAATGAAAAATAAAATTTGGAAATTCTCGATCTTATCTTGCGTCTTGAGCAAAAAGGTTTTGAGGTGAGTTCCACATTTTTTCTTATATATGTATGTACTAGTCTAATTCTGTTATAACATGTAAAACTGCTCGCAAGCTTTTAGTTAATGTAATGGAGAGCAAGAGCCTTTATAAACGTTCACAATAAATTAATACATAATAATGTTATTCGAGATAAATTAAATCCAGAGTTATCACAGATATATTAGTCCTAGGTGAAATTGTAAAGTACGAGTTTGCACTCGATCGTCACGATCGAGGAGAGCTAGTCGACGGGAACAATTTCCATACATTTTCTAAATGCGCCCCCTAGCGGTCTCTATCGATCGCTACTCTCCGTTAGAGGCGCCTTTGGAAAATGTATGGAAATTGTTCCCGTCGACTAGCTCTCCTCGATCGTGACGATCGAGTGCAAAACTCATACTAGACCCTCTCTGGTTTAGTAATTAGGATCAGTAACATTACGCCAACATTACAATCCACTCTATGGTATTCAAATCACTAAATCCACTCACATCGACAACCGGCTCGCCATTCTTCATCCACTGCACGGTCGGTGCAGGTCTGCCCAGCACCTCACACTTCAGCACGAGTCGGGTCCCTGGCTCCAACTGCACCGTGGAAGGAGGGGACTCTCTGATGTGGACCACGTTGCGCATCCGGCGTTTTGGTGGCGCCACCACTGTGGATAGACACGGTTGAGATATTAGATATGACAGAATACACAAAGCTGTAAGATTTGTACAACATGATATGGTAGAGAATTTATGCAACACTAAGTCTTAAATTACCGCATCAGTGCATTTTTCAATCCACTGCTGAAAATAAGTCTCTCCTAATTTGCCTCGCAATAACATACATACATACATATATAGACTCACGCCTGTTTCCCCGAAGGGGTAGGCAGAGGCATATTAAACGCCCATTTTTCGCCAGTGTCGCAATAACATTGTGACTTTTTAGGAGGATTTGGACTTCTATACAAGACTGGCCAGAAATAATGGCATGTTATTTGATGTCTAGTTGCCGTTGCTTCCGAATGGTACTGTTTGCTTTTTACATCTTTCGTGACACTCATGGAATAAAATGGCGTAGTTTGTATTCTTAATTCGTCACCACAAGGGCGAAAATGACACCATTTATAAACATCACTACCTACATAGTATAAAACAAAGTCTATCTTCTCTCTGTTTGCCCCTATGAATGCTTAAATCTTAAAAACTACGCAACGGATTTTAATATGGTTTTTTTAATAGATAGAATGATTGAAGAGGAAGGTTTATAGGTATAATGGACGCGAGCGAAGCCGCTGGCGACGTCTAGTTATCAATAAACTTCCTAGCAAATTAACTGGCACTAAAACAGTGACAGATAGTTTGGGCATTTACTTAATTTGTTGTCCTTCATTAAGGAGCCTGGCATCAATCATATTTGTATGAAACAGTTTCAAAGTTCTTCTGAATATTAATGCTAAGGCAGGATCTTGATAGGAAATATAAAGTCGAACGTATGTTGTGTACTGCAAATCATGAATTTCTAGATTTGTGCTGAAATGACGTCCTTTACGATTATTTGATATAACATGCGTCATACAAGGCCATAGTGATATCTTTTGCCAATTTTAATCATGTATTGTCATTTGATAAACTGTTATCTCACAGGTAATTGCCTAAGAGGCTTGGCAGTTGTCAATCACGTATACTATAATCAAGGTAATTCATTAAATATTTTCTGAAGGCAATAATTTAAGTGATTTTATTTTGAAAAAAATATCCCGATAAGCGGCAATAGGCTCGCCACCTATTACGTGGGATTAAAACACTGGCGAAAAGTGGGCGTTTAATATGCCTCTGCCTACCCCTTCAGGGAAGCAGGCGTGACTCTATGTATGTATGTATTTATTTTGATTATTTATATTAGTTATCTATCTATCTATTTTTTACATCAGCGTTTATTTTACTTCAGCAACCTAATGTGAAAAAATCTCTACCTAAAGTTATAGTGAGTCTGGATTAGTATTTGCTTATGTACGTAATTTGAATATGTCCTCTGCTCCTAGGAAAATTCCTCGTTTTATAACAAAAAAACTAATACAAATGTGAAACAAAAAAATCGTGAATGGCACTCTGAACAAGGAAAATCATGATCAGCTAATTTAAAATCACCCGGTCCACATTTGGGGTCAGACAAGAAAATTAGACATTTAAATGATATCTAGATATCCATATCTACCTATTTGTAGTACGGTCTAAGTTATTGAATTGCAAAATCCTTGAGAGCCGACCGCGAATTACAAAGTTAAATCAATCATACTCAAGACACATATCTTATGTATATAAGACTAGTGTCTGAATGCGGTTCCACCCGTGTAAGTGTCAGTTTTCACGACAAAAGATAGCTTAAGTATAATTCTATGGGTTTTTATTCGAGATTGCACAGTAATTGAGTCCATTCGAATCGTTCGGCGATGGGAAAATCCACATATTTTCTTTTAACTACCTCGAACGTCAAAAATCGTGCAGAGGTAATCGCTAAGTGTTAGCCATAAAGTTGAATGTCGCACGGGTTTTGACATGGCATGCCATCACGAAACTGTCTGAAATCTTATTTCGTTCATAACTCAAGTAATAATCGTTTTAGAGAAAATTCGTTCAACCAGTCCCTATTAAACTAGGTTCTTTCGGTGAGTAGCAATTTCAAAGCTAAAAGTTAAGTATTTTTATAAATATCCGTAAAAATATTTAGAGAAAGCATGTTTTTCAAAAAAAATTCTATCGAGCGAAAATGTCCCAATCGTGTATCTGTCCGAGCAGTCCCTAGATAAAGACCTGATAGATAATATATAAAATGTTCACTTTGCTGGTGTGTCTGACTGCTTCAAAATCTGTAATCAAAAAGGGCATACATTTGCGAGGTAGCGCCTTAAAGCGCTGCTGGTGGTTTGCAACAATCAAATTATTTGCCTGGACGATTTGGAGTAGGACCGGTGATGTTTAAGTAACATTCCTCAATAACCTTTCGCAGTATACTGATGGACTTAAACCGCTCCCAATTTGCTCCTCAGTTTGATACTGAGGAGCAAATTACACATACATTACATTAGGCATATGGAGCAAATTATCAAAGCAGAAGGATTTGGTCTTCTATACCACGGTGTTCAGACGAGATGGTACAGGATTTGATGCCAAGTTTTCCATTTCTTTACAAATATACTATTCGGTTCGTGTATTTTCCTTAGTCGCCTTTTACTAAAACTACGGATGAAATGGGGTTGTGTCACTTTGTATTCTTAAACCTTAAGTCACATTACTGCAAAGTTTCATCAAATCTTCTGAGCAGCTTTTCCTTCAAAGACTGACAAACATTCACCCAACCTCATACACTTTCATATTTGTTATACAGTAGGATTTATGTAAAAGAGTTACAGAATAAGATTTCTGAATAAAGTAGGTATATTTCTCGACTTTGATGGCGACTTTAGGTACAGAAATTTGTATACTTACCTACGTTTGAAAATGTATTCAAGAGAAAATTTAATCTCCAGGACTAAATTTGCTCTTCGCAATTGGAAGGGGAGTTCAATGACTATATTATTATCATGCTGGATTAAAATCAAATACATTAGCTAGGTACGTTTAGATATTTATTAAAGTGCTAAATAATTGATGATGATATTTTGATAACGTGTTTTAAAAATGTGATGTGCCAACTATAGCGCATTTTCCAGAAACACGATTTGTAGCAGGGCTTTTTATTAAGGTTTTACATGGCCCTTGATGCCAAAATGATAAAATAATAGACCAATGCCTCATAATAGCTCACAGTGTTACTGTAAAACAGATAGAAAGAGACGTAGGTCTAGCAGTGGACTATGGAAGGCTGTAGAGCATGGTTCTTAATTTGCTTAAGTACTTATGCATAGACAGTACTTATTGCAAATCTGTATATATAAAATCCTTGCGTTACCTACTGACTGACTGACAGACAAGCTACAGCCTAAACTATTAGACGCAGGAAGCTGAAATTTGGCATGTATGTTCATTAGGGACCGTAGGGGTGTACTAAGATGGGATTTCCCGAAATTCCTACGGAATTGGGCAAATCCGGCAAAACGGGTAAAATGTGCAGGCGTAGCTGCGGGCGTCCACTAGTAAGCAATATTTTTCCTTGAATAGAAAATTAACTACTATTTGCAGATTTTTCTCAGCTTTGTGGTGATGACATAATTTAAACCTGAAGGTCTAGTGTTCAATTTTCATCAGCAACTTTAATCAAAAGGGCCTTCAGTCTTTCTTTATCGCAATAAAATTATACTAGGGGCCTTAACGGGTTAAATTTAGTCTGAATCCAAATCCAGAAAGAATTAAGTCACAATATGGCGACTCGGAAATCATGCAAGTCAATCGAGTTGAATATATTATGTTAAATTCTCTGAATCCGTCGATGGTTTCACGTAGGCGTCGGTTTTATAATGTCTGAGGGTCTAGTACGAGTTTGCACTCGATCGTCACGGTGGACGATAGCCTAGTCGACGGGAACAATTTCCATACATTTTCTAAATGCGTCCCCTACCGGTCTCTATCGGTCGCTACTCTCCATTAGGGGCGCTTTTACAAAATGTGTGGAAATTGTTCCCGTCGACTAGGCTATCGTCCACCGTGACGATCGAGTGCAAACTCGTACTAGACCCTCTGACCTCTTTCGTCCCTATCAGTCATTATCTAAGAATGGAGGATAATGTCCTTGAAACAGCTTGGAAAATTTCTGTGCTGATGGTTTTAAAATGAAAACAAAGCCAAGCTAGTATTGCAGTACAAGAGTGGAGTAGTTTGAGTCATCTAGCGGCTAAGCAAAGGTATTTTTTTTTAATACCACCTTTTAATTACCTAGAAACTAACGCGTCAAGAATGATAGTAAATTAAGCAAATAATTTAAAATCTGTAGAATTTGCAATTACATTAGGCTCCATTCTATTTTGGATATATTTTGTACTATACTTATGTTTTAGGTATATTTTAATTAAATACTGTCAATATCATATTTGAGACTTTAGGGGCGCATGTGTTTTTATTTGTTGCCTTCTTTTCACAGATTTTCAACCCAAGCTTTCAACTAACAAGTAGCCTGTAGCGCCTCTAGCGGTCATTCTGGTAAACTAAAGACAGTTTGAGTAAAGACTCACTCGTCGATTTATAAAACTACAAAATTTTAAACAAAGATCTTTCATTATTTGTGAATGAGACTTACCATTGGGTTGTAAATTGTTGTCTAGTCCATTTCTATTGTCTTGAGCGCTTGCTTCAAACGTGCACTGCAGCGACACCAATATGGCGACGAGTAGTGAAAGTGAGTTGATCATTGTTGCTATTCGGTAACAGGTGGCGCTAGTTGTAGAAGTAGATGAGTATAATAATTATTTGGTTGTAAACTGGAAAGAGGAAATAAAAATTGTTTAGTGGAGAATTATGCATACTTATTATATAAAAGTATGTTAATGACTAAGTAATTAATAATTTGATAAGAACTTGTTACGATTTTCAGGATTAGGAAGCAATATTATGTTATCAAAACTTATGTGTACCTACGCGTGTTGTGGAGGACTATTCGATATATACAAAGCTAAAAAAAAATTGAGCTTATTTTAAATAGTCTTTCGGGATATGTACCACGTAAAACGTACGCAAGCGCCATGTTCACGGATGTACTGTGGCATGAATGTTCAGTAGGTACATGTAGCAGTGCCGAAATATCGGTTACTCCAAACAAAGGTCATCATCGACCTAGCGTTATCCCAGTTTCATCCAAGACTTTTCGCCTTGGAGCCCGGGGTCCGCTTACTAGTCTTGACAGAATATCAGCTTTTCTACAGAGCGACTGTCGTCTGACCTCCGCAACCCAAAGGGATAGGGATATTCCATGGTTTAGACTAGTATCAGTTTAAGTATTTGAGGGTACTGACTCCCCGTAACAATTGTCAAAGATCTTCATGATAGCCGGGACCGACGGTTTAACGTGCTCTCCGAGGCACGTGGCAAGCGATAATTAACAATTTAACTTTTTTTTACTGCAATTAAAGGTACCCGCTATACATATATCCCGAAAGACAATTTAAAATAAGTTTACATGACCGCGAAAGTTTAAATTCCTAAAATTTTGACCTATATACCTATACCTTCTACATTTAAACCGAACATTACGTTTGATGATAAGTTACATCCCTTTATTCATAGGCCGACGATCATGTCCAATGTCCATAAGCTGAAAGTAAGTAGTGCCTCCGCCTATAAAGCTTATTGTCGAGCAAGATCACAGGTTCGATTTCTGCTAATGAACTACTAAAATAAATCGCTTTTAACACAGGTTACATCATCAATTTCACTATGGGACACTCTAGTTAACGTGGATCGTATGAATTTAAGAATGAGTTTTCATACAAATTTGTGCTCGCCTATGTATGTTTGTGTTTTTTTTATAGACTGACGCCTGTATCCTCGAAGGCGTAGGCAGAGGTGTAATATTACACCCACATTTGGCCATGAATTTTTAGGTCCCACGTAACAGGGGGCGAGCCTATTGCCGTTACCGGGCACATCAGCAGACTCCGTGCTGCTACTGGGAATTCGGAAAACCCAGTAACACTTTTGCTCGACCCGGGAATCGAACCAGGGACCTCCGATCAGCAGTCGCATACGCTATCCACTGGACCACGGAGGCAGTCTTCCTTGTCGTTGGTTTTTTTTAATCATCGACACAAGCAACACCAAAGGAGTCACAAGTGTTTTGCCACCGTTTGGGATGGGGAAAAGAATAGACGGAGGAACGAGATGAAGGAGAATTAATGGGGATCGAGGTGATGAGGGGCCTCCGGCTGATGAGATGTCATGCAGTGATGACTAGATATTTTTGGCAGTTTTGGCCGTGCTTTTTAGTAGGCTCCTTTGAGCCTGGCCTTTGACTTTTCGCCTTTCATGTTGGCTATAGCAAAAGCTCAGATATTTACATAGAGGCGCATTTCCTATGGGCGCTCTGTAGACAAACTTTCTGTGACCCAAATTGCCGCTTGGTGGCGTGGCAGTAGCGCTGTGACAGCTGTCTCTACGAGTGCAAGAGAGACGAACGTTTCTCCTGTGTATCTTAACTACAAGAGCAAGAGAGAAGGAGAACGACGCCAGCGCCGCCAACGGCGCCAACTACGAACTACACTGGCGACAGTAGCCACTTGGAATCGGCACACGAAATCCTTAAGAAATGCGCTTCTATGTAAATCTGTATTCAGTGGCTATAGTTACGTCTCTGGTGAGAAGGGCTAGGTCACAGTTGACTACGAAGGCCAACTGTTTGGGGCCTATGGAAGACACATAATTTCAAAAAGCGTTATGGAGAACTCAAAGGCATGCAGGTTGCCTCACGATGTTTGAAATGAAATGAAATGAAATGAAATACTTCTTTATTTCGTGTAAACTTAGAAAGTACTCACGAAACGTCATTAAAAAGAAATATTTAATACAATTATTTTTGTGTGTCGAATTAGAACAGCTCAGTCCCAAGCGTTTTGGTCGTCTTTATAGTCAGATATTTTATAATAGGCTTTTGAACACAATTTCGCTTTTACAATAATTTTGAACTTATTTATAGATAGGTCTCTTATATTATAAGGGAGCTTGTTATAAAAGCATATACATTGCCCCATAAAACAGCTACTTATTTTGTGGAGACGAGTGCTATGAACTACGAGATTATTTCTGTGTCTTGTATTTACAGAATGTATATCACATTTTTTACAAAATTTGTCAATATTTTTATGTACATATAGCAGATTTTCATAAATATATTGTGATACAACAGTTAGAATGTTTATTTCTTTGAACTTTTCTCTTAGAGAAACTCTTGGACTGAGGTTATAAATTCCCCTTACAGCTCTTTTCTGCAGAACAAATATTGTATTTAGGTCTGCAGCATTCCCCCAGAGAAGAATCCCATACGACATTAAGCTATGAAAGTAACTGAAATAAACCATTCTAGCTGTTTCTAAATCTGTGAGGCGTCTAATTGTCTTAACTGCATAAGCTGCAGAACTGAGTTTGCCCGAAAGCCTTTCTATATGTGGGCCCCATTGTAATGTGGTGTCCAGCATAATACCTAAAAACATGGTTGTCTCGACGGGCTCAATCCTAGATTCATTAAGTTGTACATTGGTTGGCATATGTTTAACATTGGGCATTGAAAATTTTAAAAGTTTAGTTTTCTTATTATTAAGTAATAGATTATTAACATTAAACCAATTGACAACTTTAGAGAGTGCATTGTTTACTTCGTCAAAGTTACTCTGTCGTCGTTTAATATTAAAAATCAAAGAGGTATCATCAGCGAACAATACAATCTCATGATTATTCTTAATGTAATAAGGTAAATCGTTAATATATATCAAGAATAGAAATGGTCCGAGAATTGAACCCTGCGGGACACCCATTTTCAAAGCAAAACCTGGAGAAGTCTTACCATTAACCTCGACCTTCTGGATTCTGTTGCCCAAATAAGAAGTCAGGAGATCGAGAGCTTTATTTTTAATGCCGTAATGATATAGTTTCCTGATAAGAGTATCATGATGAACACAATCAAAGGCTTTCCTTCACCGTTCAGCAAGCGGTATTTAATAGGCACTTATGTTTAAAAAGTTACTCGCAATGCTATGAAGAATGAACCTATTGCCACTTTATAGGCAAATTGTGCCAAAAATATATTTAATATCTAGTATTGCCTATCAGGAAATTAAACACGGAGAAACATAGAATTCGCGAACAATTTACAACTAGAGTATGGCCGCTGCTACGCTCGCGCGTATTTTTTTTATTTAATCGTTTCTGCCTGACCTCTTGCTTTACCCCTACGGTTCCCAATGAACATACCTACATACTAAATTTTTATTTCATGCGCCCAATAGTCTCCGCTGTGCGTTGTGCATCAATCAGTAACGTCAGAATTTTATTTACATATATGCAAAGTATTTAGTAATTCGACCTATTCCTTGAAGAAGGTTATATTTGAGGTAATTTGCAATAAATTGACCCCTGTCAACTAGGGGTCCAGAATTAACGGTTGCTTAAATATCAACCTCTAAAGATTTTTTTGAAAAACCTTGTCATCAAAATAAGCGGAATTAAAAAAAACATTCACTTTTTGCCTCTAAATTGTTACTTTTTGGACAGCTTGTTAACTAGCAATTAATCCAAATAAAAATATCGGTGAAAATATGTCAAAATTTAAAAAATAAAGAGTCCTCAGTGACAAAATTTTATATTTTTGAATGATTTTTTGAAAATTAAAATGAATTTATTCAAAAAAATATGTACTTGACGTATGAATTAATTAAAAAACAACAAGGGTTCATTATCTTTCGATTATGGTACAATTATTGTCCACTTTTATAACAGTGAAAAAAATACAAGACGATTTCTTAGGTACATGAAAATTTGCACATACTCGATTCTCGACTTCGTCTCTAGACTATTCTCATGGAGCCGTGGGTGGAATCTATTCAATAATAAAAGTGAACATTGAAAATGTGATAAAAGTATTCCAAAACCGTCCTGGGAAATCATTATCCTACTGTTCCAGGAATTAATTTAAAAGCAAAACCTACGCACGATCTAAAAATACTTTTGTCATATGTGGAATTCATTTCTGATTTCTAACGAAACCTTTACATCACAATTATTATTCATGTAAGCCAGCTTTGCCCTTTTGATGTGACACCGCTAGTTTAATAATTTCATAGGTGTATTGCACGTCCTTTCGCAAAACTACGCACCGTGGAAAATCTGCTTTATAAACAATTATTAGACTGGTGGCATCGCGTTCCATGTAACGAATCGCAATTCAACGAAAATTCGCACAAGTCCCCTTAACACAAGTATTTGTGAGTATCAATAGTCTATGTTTCTAGCACATCATCATCATCATCATCAGCCTTGAACAGTCCACTGCTGGACTAGGTCTCTCCTTTGAAAGGAGGAATTGGCCTACTATATGACGCTGGCCAAACGGGTTGGTATAGGGTTTGTATCAAGTTTTGCTTCTCTTACAGTGCTGTTCTCTGCATAATATGCTCCCTCTGTCGGCTCTTACGTCACCCGTGGGATGATATGGTGGTGGTGACATTCCGTATTCTTAATCCGTCACCACACGGACAACTGGACCGAACGGTTTCTAGCACATGCGTTATTTATTTAAAGATAACCTTTTGCTCATGGCTTTGCCCGGAAGAGGTTTGTTATCACCATCGTCATCAGCCCAGTTTAAACTGTCCCATTGCTAGGCATGAGCCTCTTTTCACTCTAAGGATACAATATATACTATTTTTAAGTACTGTAATTGGAAATAAAGAATTAGTGAGTAATATTTAAAATTAAATCTTCAATTTTAAGTTACACGGTAGGTACTTCTAAGCGTCATATTGTGAAAAATACGAGAATGAGGCCTCCGAGGCCTAATTCTCGTATTTTTATATGACATTGAAATTATATTTTGAATTGACTCAGAAGCGGTATTCGGTTAACCTGATGTCTTTATCGTATAATTTGAAATAAACAGTTCGTCGTTGACACATATTTTGACACTTGTTTCAATTACGATCTCGTTACAGTTTCATTCAATTATCAGATAATTTAGAAGAATACGCTTTTTGTGACGTATGACACTGACATTATATCGAAACTGTATTTATTTAGGAGAATTGGGCCCCTGAATAATACATTTTGACTTTGATTTTGATGGCCAAGTGGCACTTAAATACCCAAGTCAAACGATTCAAATGACAAGAATCTATCGTCACGACATGACAGTGGGAACGCGCTCTAACTCTTTACGTTACTTTGTTGCAACAAAGACGCTCGTAAGATCAGCTCTGTGATGTAGAATGAACACAACATGTGGACTATAATTCAAAGCAGACACACTACTATGGATACCTACTAGTGAGATTTGTAGTCTATCTCATAGTTTATCTAATTTACTAGCTGAGCCTACGGTTACACCCGCATTGTTTACAGTTACTGCTCCGCTCCTGTGGCTCATAGCGTAATAATATATAGCCTATAGCCTTCCTCGATAAATGGGCGAATCCAAAACAAAAATAATTATAAAATCGGACTTGTAGTCCTGAGATTAGCACGTTCACAAACTCTTCAGCATTATTATATTAGTATAGATTTCAGATTAATCATATAAATTTCCTTGTTGTGACAGATTCAGAAAATAAAATGTATCAGTATCCCATTTTATTCCGTGGGTGATATAAGAGGCGACTAAAGAAAATACACGAAGTGCCGAGTGATAAAATAGACCAAACCTGCAATTTACTCACAACGCTATTGGGACGCAAATTAGGAGTGACCTATGTCCACGGAGGAGGAAAACAGCGACAGCCTAGTGGAGAGACCGACGGACTGCTACGCAGAGGGACTCAGGTTCAAATCCACGGCGCGCACCAATGACTTTTCGAAGTTATGTTCGTATTAAATTGTTAATTATCGCTTGCTAAACGGTGAAGGAAACCATCGTGAGGAAACCTGCATGTCTGAGAGTTCTCCATAATGTTCTCGAAAGACATGTGAAGTCTGTCAACCCGCACTTGGCCAGCGTGGTGGACTAAGGCCTTATCCTTCTCATAGTGAGAAGAGGCCCGTGCCCAGCAGTGGGACAAATTATATACAGGGCCAATGATGATGTCAGGCTGTGAGTATGATAAAGAACATAAGTTTATTCCCATGGAATGCTTCGACGTCATTAATTTCTTATCAACTGACTGGCCTACTAGTCTGGTGTTTCGTGAGCTTGATTGCTAAGTCTTAAGGCGGGGGTTCGAGTACCACCGTATAAAATATAGTATCCTCATATCCTTGGACAACTCACACGGACACCTGTCCCAAAACTAAGACGAAGTATATATAATACATCAATCACAATCCCGTACTATACTACAATAGGTACTAAGGTATCTGTAGATATTCAGGGTGTCACAAGACCCATCACCAAGCCGAAGTCTACTCGTTGTGGACATCATGCCAAGTCATAGTTAGCAAAAATTATACCGGGGAAACGATTTTTTTTTAAGGAGATCGCTTTTTATTCCGCAATTAATAGTGCGCGCGTGCAATTTTCGAAATACTTTCTTATCTATGGGTGCATAGGACATCTATAAAACAGGTTGGCGGAGTAAATGTATCGATTTTGTATCTAACTAGAGGACGCCAGCAGCTACGCCTGCATTTTTAAAAAAATTACCCGTTTTGGCCGACCCCGTGGGTATTTCGGGAAATCCCTTCTTAGTGCACCCCTACGGTCCCTAAGGAACATATATGCCACATTTCAGCTTCCTGCGCCCAATAGTTTCGGCTGTAGCGTGTCTGTCAGTCAGTAAGTAACGCAAGGATTTTATATATTAAGATAGGTACTAAGGTATCTGTAGATATATGTATATCTGTAGATATATATGACATTCCTCCATTATTGAATGACTGACAAACAACGCACATCCAAAACTATTGATCGCAAGAAGCTGAAATTTGGCATGTATCTTAATATATAAAAAATTGGTTGCCTGTAAAGTCGGTATACGGGCGAAAGTTTTACGTGACAACGACTTTGAGTGGTAAAATAATTTTAATGTGAATATTCATTCGTATAGTAGGAAGAAGGATGAAAGACGCGTGCCTTTCACTTTTTATGTCTGTCTCTCTCGCTCTTAGGCGGGACGCGTGCCTCTCACTCGCTCTCATTGTGAGCGCATAACGTGAGCGGAGCGTAACGCAGTTTCTTGAAGTGTCACCCGGCAAACCAATTTATAAGACGTTGTCACGTCAAAATCCTTGCGTTACTGACTGACTGACAGACACGCTACAGCCGAAACTATTGGGCGCAGGAAGCTGAAATTTGGCATGTATGTTTCTTGGGGACCGTAGGGGCGCACTAAGAGGGGATTACCCGAAATTTCTACGGGATCCGCCAAGACGGGTAAATTTTAAAAAAATGCAGTCGTAGCTGCTGGCGTCCTCTAGTGTTCCTATAAGGATGTATGTATGTAGGGTTGTATTTAGAAAAAAAATTGCCGAAATTGCCACAAGATCGGGACAACGGTGTAATTAAAATAATTCTTCATCACTCATTTATTAACATCGTCTAGTTGTTATTAAAATTATTTAAAATAATTAAGACCCATAATCACATAAGGATTTGTCGTCAGTGTAAAAATTTTTATGTCTGTTTTGGATTGAGGTGGCAACAGGTTGCAAATCTGGCAATCTTAAAATAAACTGGCTGTCTCCATTAAGAAGAGAAATAAATATCCTTTCTTCTAAATTTAGATAAGTAACGAAACCTTAATGGACAGATCGAGTTACTTTGTATATTAAAATAGAATTTACTAAGAGTATTGAAACAGAAAACGCTAGTAAAATTACCATGTTCGGTAACCGAACCCGGCTAATTATTACAAAGGTCAAAGCTTAATGATGTTACGGGAATAATGAAGAAGTTAACTTTTAGTGTGCGCCAAAGATAAGTGTATAATCAGTATAATACAATTTTATAAGGAGTCTACTTGAAATTCTATCTAAATCAGACAAATCCGGGTAGACTAGTTAGCGGATCCCAGGCTGCACCTGGGATAACGCTAGGTAGATGATGATGATGAGGCTGCCTCCGTGGTCCAGTGGTAGCGTATGCGACTGCTGATCGGAGGTCCCGGGTTCGATTCCCGGGTCGGGCAAAAGTGTTACTGGGTTTTTCAAATTCTCAGTAGGTAGCAGAACGGAGTCTAATGATGTGCCCGGTAACGGCAATAGTCTCGCCCCCTATTACGTGGGATCTAAAAATTCATAGCGAAATGTGGGTGTAATATTAAAACCACTGCCTACCCCTTCGGGGATACAGACGTGAGACTATAAATAAAAATAAAAAAGATGATGATGATAAGCAATCTACGTCAAAAATATCTAAATCCGAGGACACGGTTTGTTCACATTTAGTAATCATGCTCCTAGCGTTATTCCGGTTGCATCCAAGACATTCCACCTTGGAGCCCGGGGTCCGCTTTCCAGTTTAACAAGACAGCTATAGCGTATTAGCGACTACGAACTACCGTCTAACCTCCACAACCCGAGGGGATAGCGACATTCGATGGCTTAGAACAGTGTCCGTAGCAAAGAGCTCAGATATTTACATAGAGGCGCATTTCCTATGGGCGCTCTGAAGACAAAATTTCTGTGACCCAAATTGCCGCTTGGCGGCGTGGCAGTGTTGTGACAGCTGTCTCTACGAGAGCAAGAGAGACGAACGTTCCGCCTGTGTATCTTAACTGCGAGAGAGTCGGAGAACGACGCCAGCGCCGCCAACCGTGCCAACTACGAACTAAACTGGAGACAGTCCCCACTTGGAATCGGCACATGAAATCCTTAAGAACTGCGCTTATATGTTAATCTGTATTCATTGTCCGTAGGGACTGTCAAATCTCTTTAGCTTAAAGCTTAACGTGCACGCAGAGAAACGGTATATAGGTATAATTCAGCCAGCGAATTTAGAGCACATAATTTAAAAAACACAGTATTATGAGACGCACACGCTGTGTATGAGAACCCGGTACCCTTTGCGTGGCATTCTCTTGGTAAAAAAAAATGACGCGTATTGTTCAAAGTACCATTCGCTTCATAGATTTGTTGCTAGAACACAAGCCAAGCCAGCCAAATAGTCAAGGCGATCAGGAAAACCAAAGCAGAGATATTTGCCTACATTGCTAAGATGCAGTCTTATTCGAGCGTCATGAGTTAAATTCTTTTAACAGACTTTAAAAAATATTCAAGCGCTTAAAACTAACGACTATTTTTATAAAAATTTCCTTGGGCAATTTTTTGATTTTACTTAATTTTTGCCCACGACTGTTGCAGTCAAAATGTTGTTGTCAACGGTTAGTGATTCATACATTTCATCATCATCGGCCCTATATATTATTATAAACTGTCCCACTGCTGGGCACGAGCCTCTTTTCGAGAGATGAGAAGGATAAGGCCATAGTCCACCACGCTGGCCTAGTGCGGGTTGGCAGACTTCACATGTCTTTCGAGAACGTTATGGAGTACTCTGAGACACACAGGTTTCCTCACGATGTTTTCCTTCACCGTTAAGCAAGCGATAATTAACAATTTAATACGCACATAACTTCGAAAAGTCATTGGTGTTAATAGTTAGAAGTTGTAAGAATCACTATAGGTAAGCAGTGATAGTAGAGAGTCTCGGGTTTGGATCTACGGCACGCACCAATGACTTTTTGAAGTTATGTGCGTATTAAATTGTTAATTATCGCTTGCTCAACGGTGAAGGAAAACATCGTGAGGTAACCTGCATGTCTGAGAGTTCTCCATAATGTTCTCGAAAGTCATGTGAGTGTGTCTGCGAACCCGCATTTGGGTAGCGTGATGGACTATGGCCTTACCGTTCTCATGGTGAGAAGAGGGCCGTGTCCAGCAGTGGGACAGTTAATATACAGGGCCGATGATGATGTGGTGAGTTAACTGTAGTGTTACTAGGGTGTCAATAGCCTAGAGAGAATAGACTTTTACGTAGAGTTTCGCGAGTTTCAACCCACAACACGCATCCATCATTTTTTAAGTTACGTGCGAATTGAAAGTTAATTCTCGCTTGCGAAGCTTCTTCCATTGCCCTTCAAGAAGCATCATCCTTATAGCGTTTCCCAGTTGCAAGCTGAAGTCCGCTTGCTAGTCTAACCGGATTTGACTGAATAGTAGCTTTTCCACAGAGCGACTGCCTGTCTGACCTCCGCAACCCGAAGGGCTAGCGATATTCTATGATTAGACTAGTGTCAGTTTCTTTAGAGGTACTGACTCCCTATATGACTCCCTATAAGGACTATTATTGATCTTCATCAGAACCGAGAACAATTTCTAAACGTGCTCTACGAGGCACAGGGCAAATAATAATAATAATACCACATACAGATATCACCATCTAGTCCCAAACTAAGCATAGCTTGTACTATGGGTAGGTACTAGATAATGGATAAACATATGTATATACTTTTTGTTGTAAGTACGTACATATTATACATAGAAACACCCAGACCAAGACAAACATCCATGTTTATGCACACTAATGTTTGAATTGAGCGCGAATCGAATCCGCGACTTTCGGCGTAGCAGTCGCTTACACTCCTGCTGCGCCAACCGGTCGTCACTAATAATAATTAACAATTCAAAACGCACGTAACTCCGAAAACTCAGTGGTACCTATGCGCCATGGATTCGAACCCGATACCTGTTGCCTAGCAGTCTTTTCGTGTCTCCACTATCGCTCCCTTTTAACCCTGAAGAAGCATTTATGTAACAAAAAGATAAACTGAAATAACTATCTTATACTAATATATAAAGCTCAAGAGTTTGTTTGTTTGGTTGAACGCGCTAATCTCAGGAACGACTGGTATGATTTGAAAAATTCTTTCAGTGCTAGATAGCCCATTTATCTAGGAAGGCTTTATAAGATCACGCTATGAACGACGAGAGCGGAGCAGTAAGCCTTAAATAACGCGGGTGTAACCGCGGGCATCCTCTAGTATTTTATAATTTTGATGCAGTTAAGTGAAAAACTATTACGCAATACTTTAGTTAATGAATTGATTGCACTCAAGGCGCAGTGGTACCAACGGTCACCTACTACACCGACTGTTGTAGCTTCGATCCCCACACAAGAAAACACTTAGAGCCGGTTACACAGAACTCTAATAAGTTCTTGTTAAATTAATTTGTCAGATAACTTATACAGATTTTGTTCCAATTTTGAAGTTATCTTTAAAATACCGTCTATCCAGAAGTGGTGAAATACTAGTCGACCAAGCCAACTAGACGAATGTCAACGTGACAAAATTCAACATAATTCAATAATTATAATCCAGAAATTCCTAGTACCGATTGCAGGCGCATTGTACGTTCACACGCCGCGTTCGCACGTTACGATAAATAATTTCTGGATTATAATTGTTGAATTATGTTGAATTTTGTCACGTTGACATTCGTCTAGTTGGCTTGGTCGACTAGTAGGCTTGTTTCCAACTAGTCAAATCAAGCACTTTTAATGAAATGTCAAAAACGACCTTTGCCAAGGGTTTTGTGTGAAATATGTCGTAGTGACGTCATAGTGTTTTGCTGTCAAGTAGAATACTTATTATCAATATATTGACGATGAAAATCTTAATATATAAAATCCTTGTGTTACTGACTGATTGACAGACACGCTACAGCAGAAACTATTGGGCGCAGGAAGCTGAAATTTGGCATGTATGTTCCTTGGGGACCGCAGGGGTGCACTAAGAAGGGATTTCCCGAAATTCCCACGGGATTGGCCAAATCGGGTAAATTAAAAAAAATGCAGGCGTAGCTGCTGGCGTCCTCTAGTGTTAAATAAAGTTTTAACATAAATTGATGAATGAAACTACTATTATTTTGACATGTTTCACTAGACAAAAATACTTGTAAGTATAATTTATTTCACTTGCAGGAAACTTCCCTATTGGGCCCAAGTATCATTAGTCATTAGTTTGTAACAACCTTAGCACTAGGTAAAAAAAGAGATTCGAAAATTTTCATACTTTCGGCATTCATAGAAATCGATTACTTAACTTCTTCTTCATAGGTGTAGGCAGAGTTACACACCCACACTTCGCCAGTTATCTTTCGGTCCCAATGTAACAGGGGGCGGGCCTATTGTCATCTACCGGGCACATTGTTAAGCGAGCGATAATTAACATTTTAATACACACATAACTTCGGAAAGTCAGAGGTGTGTGCCCGGGGTGCCTAGGGATCGAACCCGAGACCATCGTCTCGGCAGTCCGTTACGTACACCACTGGGCTATCGCCGCTGAAATCAATTACGACACTTGATAAATCTAATATCATCTATCCCAATTACTATCTCTAGATTAGATGAATACAAACACTAAGGATAAGTATTAAAATCTAGATTAATATTTCCCTACC
Organism: Euclidia mi; assembly: GCA_944739405.2. Classification (NCBI taxonomy): domain Eukaryota; kingdom Metazoa; phylum Arthropoda; class Insecta; order Lepidoptera; family Erebidae; genus Euclidia; species Euclidia mi. The sequence goes on along the minus strand of OX123205.2, from coordinate 37,310,003 downwards.
CGTTCCCTTTTAATTTGTAGACGCCAATTTCTAATAGAAAGCAATATAAAAAAATTAATTCGAAATTTTGTTTCGTACGAGAACCGAACCTAAACACGTGTCTTTCACGCATGGCTCTACGATTGCCGCTGGTCACGGGTGGAAAAACCATACTGAAACGTCGAGGTATGAAAAAATATTGCACCTTTTAATTGATATATTAACACAATCTAGTTTACTAAGGTACCTCCATAATAATAATAATAATATTCTACCACATTCACACAACACCATCTAGTCCCAAACTAAGCAGAGCTTGTACTATAGGTACTAGATAATGGATAAACATACATATAATATAATTATATACTTTTTTGTAAATACATACATATTATACATAGAAACACCAAGACCAAGACAAACATCCATGTTCACGCACACAAATGTTTGGCTTGAGCGGGAATCGAACCCGCGACCTTCGAGGCAGTCACTTACACTACCGCTGCGCCAACCGGTCGTCAAAATAATCAAATCACAAAAGATTGTAAAATTGTATGTGTTGTATGACTAATACAAAAACGTGCTTAAACGCTTAATTAGTTAGATTTTACGAGCGGACCGTAAATTCCAGATGACCAATCGCCAAATAATGCTCACCTGACAACCTAATACAATGACTAAAGGTTTTTTAATCTTTCGCTAAGATTACAACTAAAATTTTCACCAATCCAACTAAAATTAGGATAATTTAATCAAAAATCACATTATCATTAACGTTTTTACGATAAACTAAATGGTCACTTTGGTCACCCGTCCAATTCCAAACCGCAGTATAGTTGCTTAACCTCCACGTGGTTGTCGAGCCCCGTAGCAACTGGGCCAGGACAGCTTTGAAGGGAGTTAAGCAGATTTATTGGGTTATGAGTGCAAGTGTTGCATCATCTAATAAACTGAGCCAGCTCCAGTTACAAGCACTTTGATCCTACATAAATCACGCACTATTTATAGATTTTTATATTTATATATTAATGTATTTTTTTTAATAATTAATAACAAACAATTAATTAAAAATCAGTTAGAAAACAACGAAAATCGCGATGCCAGAATCGCGAATCAAATATCTTATAAGTTCTATATTCGAAATTTGAATCAATCAAAATTCTTAAAAAAATACAAGTCATCATTTCAAATCCTAACAGAATGATTAATAATAAATTAATCGCAATTATTTTATCAAAAATTATCACTCGATTTATCGATCACAAAATTAATGATTAATCACTTTTTCGGTCGGAAAATTATCTTTAAAAAAAATGTACGTACCTATAAGATCCTTTGGAACACAATACACGATAAAGTATATATAAAAATATAAAATACTAGAGATGTTGACTGTTTGAAAGTGTTAGACAGAATACCAATGCCTGGATTCTGCACCCTTATATATTGCTGTGGATCGTCGCACACGGGACGTTTTTGCACGCGTTCATAGATTTTACTTGGAAAATAATACTGAAAGAACATTTTCATGTAGTGTGGTTCACAATTAAGTATTGGTCTTTCCCTACATTTGGGGTAAAATGATAGTAATTATTATTTTGCAGTGGTATTTTCTATTCAATGATTGGCAATTCTGATTCGAAGTACAATTTTGTTAAAGAAAATTGCCTATAGTGATATTTTAATTTCGTATGTGCAAATTTTACAAGTTGGCGAAATTCTAGATTATTTCTCAGAACTATATGCAATGTTAAAACAATGAATTTATAAATTAACTTGTTAATTGATGTCTGCTGCCTCGTTGGTCTCGCGGCATAAAAGTGCGCGTGGGATCGGGAGGTCTCGGGTTCGATTCCCGGGTCGGGCAAAGAGTTATTGGGTTTTTCCGTTAGGAAATTCTCAGTAGCAGCACGGAGTCTGGTAATGTGCCCGGTACGGCAATAGGCTCGCCCCCTATTACGTGGAACCTAAAAACTCATGGCAAAATGTGGGTGTAATATTACACCTCTGCCTACCCTTTTGGGGATACAGGCGTGAGTCTATAAATAAAAAATAAAATAATTCATGTCTTCTTTGGAGAAATTAAAGATTGCTGTAGATTTAAAACGTAATGTGCCCTGTTCTGACTTTATTTAAATAAATACATATTTGCTGTGCCCTGCTGTTTTAGAATCAGTAATGTTATTGGAATTTCTAAGTAGGGAAACTTAATAATTTCTGCATGAACTAAGAACAGAAGTAAGAACAGGTATAGCCATCGATACGGACCCAAAATTAGACTTATGTTCAAAATCCAGTTATGAAAAGAAAATTAATAGATTGAATACACATATGGCTTAGTGGTTTTAGACGTAGTCTTGACGCTGCCTCTGCGCTATGGGTTTGATTCCCAACAGCGACAAAACATTTTTGTTTCGTTTCGTTTGCTGTTTTAGGTCTCGTGCCCGTTATTAGGTTATTGGGTAAAAGAAGATGTAGTGACAAGCATCGAGAAAGGCATGTTAAGATGGTTTGGGCACATGGAGATGATGGATGACGAAAGACTGACAAAGATATATAAGGCAAGTGTGAATGGGACAAGACGAAGAGGAAGACCTAGACGGACGTTCTCTGACCAGATTGGAGACATCCTAAAAAAAGGACAGGTTAGAAGTACCCTAAACAGAAGAGCATGCATGAGAAACTTGATGGGAGTGAATGAAGCAAGAGAGGTATGTCAGGATCGTTGCAAATGGCGTTCCATAGTCTCTGCCTACCCCTCCGGGAAACAGGCATGAGTCTATGTATGTATGTATGTAATAAGTTCTCGTTGCAAACAACTTCATCCTAGTCATCATAATGAACCAGTATTAGTCCACTGCTGGACGTATGCCTGTGCTATGAAACGCCAATTAGTGGACTTCAGCTTTCCTCTTCTAGTCCCAGCCTATTTATCGTATTAAGGAATTTATGTGAGAAATTAGATACCGTTTCACACAGAATTGGTTGGAACAAATATACTTAATTGTAGTTTTTGTGCAGAAACGTTTATTTTACAATAAAATTATAACTTAACATAACTTCACGCCTTTTATCCCCGAAGGGGTAGGCAGAGGTGTATCACACACCCACACTTCGCCAGTTATGTTTCGGTTCCCATGTAATATGGGGCGAGCCTATTGCCGTTACCGGGCACATCACCAGACTCCGGGCTGCTATTGAGTATTCGGAAAAACCCAGTAACACTTTTGCCCGACCCGGGAATCGAACCCGGGACCTCCGATCAGCTGTCGCATACGCTATCCACTGGACCACGGAGGCAGTCTCGCGAACACGCACATACCTAACTCTAAAAAATCAGTGGTGCGCGCCGTGGATTCCAACCCGATACCCTCTGCATGGCAGTGTGTTAGTATATCCACTAGGCTATCGCTGCACGTTTGCCACCTTTCACATAAAAAAGACAATCTTATTTTATGTATATAATGTCTAAGAACTATACTACCAACGGATATCCGAGATGTGTCTGCGTAATAACTTAGTAAATGAGTGTCGCCGGCTGTGAATATATTGGAATGTCATATAACAGATTTAGTTGCTAAGCAACTCTTTGAAGCGGTGGCGTGTAAGATCAAACGGTAGATCCATTTACATTCTTTTGTCAAAATCTGCCTCGTTGGTCTCGCAGCATAAATGTGCGCGTGGGATTGGGAGGTCTCGGGTTCGATCCCCAGGTCGGGCAAAGTGTTATTGAGTTTCCGTTAGGAAATTCTCAGTAGCAGCACGGAGTCTGGTAATGTGCCCGATACGGCAATAGGCTCGCCCCCTATTACGTGGGACTAAAATAAAGCTGGCGAAAAGTGGGTGTAGCAACATACCTCTGCCTACCTCTTCAGGGATATAGGCGTGAAGCTATGTATGTATGTCAAAATCATCTTCAGCCTATATCAGTCCACTACTGGACGTAGCCCTCTCCTATGGCACTCCAATGAGCTCGGTCTTCAGCTTTTCTCTTCCATTCCCTGCCCGCTGTCCTACGAATATCACCGTCTTTCGTATTATTTTGATTTTTGTAATTGTTTATTAATAATATTTTTTATCAAATAAATTACAAATTAGCAACTAGAGAATTCCTAGCGCTTTTGTCAACTTCATTTCATCTAATCGATTTTAAACTTTCGCGATTTGTATTCATCATAGAAAATAAATTAGCGGGTCTTAATCGCGTACAGTTCAGTCTCTTCGCGACCACGTTCGGTGCAAGACGGGCGAAACGTCGGAAACAAAAAAAGGTATTGATTTCATTTGGCTTACTTTTTGCATTACCTACGTCAAAAGTTGTAGAACTTTTGTCAAAATGCTTGCCTATTTTCAAACTACCTAGTTTTAAGCTGGAACCAATCCTACACGTTCACAAAATGTCATCTAATATGGTTCAGCGGTTTCGGTGATTAGTATGTAATGTATAAAGTGACAACCACGTGTTTTTTACAGCTCAGGATTAATGTCACAATGTAAATCGTATCGACGATGATGTGATTGCTATGAAACATGTAATCTCTAATGATATGACACCTGTATTAACACATAGAAGAACATGTTTTGTGATTTTATATGTAACTAGAGGATGCCAACTACACTCGCACATATACATACATACATACATAGACTCATGCCTGTTTCCCGGAGGGGTAGGCAGAGACTACGGAACGCCATTTGCAACGATCCTGACATACCTCTCTTGCTTCATCCACTCCCATCAAGTTTCTCATGCTCTTCTGTTTAGGGTACTTCTGACCTGTTCTTTTTTTAGGATGTCTCCAATCTGGTCAGACATATGTTATTCTTTAACAGGTTTTAAGAAATCCCTTCTTAGTTTCCTACCTCGTCCTCCTCTGAGGCTACTCATACAAAGTCAAAAACAAGTCCAGTCCCTTTTTAGACACTCCTAGATGGACTGCCTCCGTGGTCCAGTGGATAGCGTATGCGACTGCTGATCGGAGGTCTCGAGTTCGATCCCCAGGTCGGGCAAAAGTGTTACTGGGTTTTTCCGAATACTCAGTAGCAGCCCGGAGTCTGGTGATGTGCCCGGTAACGGCAATAGGCTCGCCCCCTATTAAGTGGGACCTAAAAATTCATGGCGAAATGTGGGTGTAATATTTACACCTCTTCCTACCCCTTCGGAGATACAGGCGTGACACTATAAATTAAAAAAAAATTGATGGACAATTTCTAAAATTTATCTCTTAGTGCTCCCTTACACTGCTTTTTATTTTTACCCATTAGGCTTGAAAACGCGAAGGCGACTTTAATACAACACCGCACCAAGTACCCTGGGTTTGATTCCACATGAGGCAAAAAAACTGCAGTCTATATATGATTATTCCGAGGTTATCTAACTATTCTTTTAGTGCTGGAGTATTCCCAGTGAAATCCAAGAGCAATCATTTTATGTCTCATCATCATCCTCCTAGCGTTATCCCAGTTTCAACCTGGGGTCCGTCTACTAGTCTAACCGGATTTGACTTAATTTTAGCTTTTCCACGGAGCGACTGCCTATTTGACCCCCGCAACCCGAAGGGATAGCGATATTCCATGGTGCAGACTAGTGTCAGTTTGTTTAGAGGTACTGACCTATAACGACTGTCAAAGATCTTTATGAAAGCCGGGACCGACGGCTTATCGTGCTCTCCGAGGCACGGGGCAATCGATAATTTACAATTTAATACGCACATAACTCCGAAAAGTCATTGGTGCGCGCCGTGGATTCAAACCCGATGATACCCTCTGCATGGCAGTCCGTTGGTATCTCCACTAGGCTATCGCTGCCTCTGGAGCGATAAATTAATAATCTGTAATTATCACAAGAACATTACAGATTATTAATTTAGTAGTTATACTGCTTCCGTGACATTTCTTCTAATAGCCAGAGTTCGGTCCCTGAGGTGGAAAAAATATTGTGCGATTATTACTTAATGTGCTAATTTTGGATATTTTCGGCTCCTGAACTATTCCCAGTATTTTTCGTCTCATTTCCGATTATCTTCCTTCTCGCTCTAACAGGAAAACTTTTTAAAATTATTCCGTCAATGTCTGAATGGTTCAGATGAAACTGTGATAATATCTCGAGCAAATTATTTAATTAATTCAGTACTAAGAAGTGGAGTATGTCGGAATTCCCTATCTCTCAGCTGTTGGTTACATGGAAAATGGTTCACCAACTAGGTATGAGGAACAGGGAAGTAGGTACATAATATAGAGATTTTTAACATGAGTTTATTTCTGTTAATTACTGAAATGTCAGGTAGCAAAGATGATGAAATCTCGTGTCAAAGTGTTTTTTATAGAACTCTACCGAAAAGGTTGCACTGATTTTTATGATTTTACTAGACGTCGCCAGCGGCTTCGCCCTCGTCAATTATATATATAAACCTTCTTCTTGAACCATTCTATGTATATAAAAAAACGCATTAAAATCCGTTGTGTAGTTTTTAAGATTTAAGCATACATAGGGGCAGACAGACAAAAGACAGACTTTGTTTTTTACCAATCAAGGTAGTAGATTAGGTAGCCTTGCTGATTTCAGCATGAATGGGCCGGCTCGACCGGGGAAGTACTACCCTCTCACAGGAAATCGACATAAAGTAACAGTACCTAAACTGTTGCGTTCCATTCAGCGAGTGAGAGTGCCGGAGGCCCTATCCCCTATTCCTTCTCCCTTATCCCACTCCTCATCCTATCCCTTTTCCCAACCCCAAGGGGCGGCAACGCACTAGTGACTCCTGTGGTGTTGCTTATGTCCATGGGCGGCGGTAATTGCTTACCATCAGGCGATCCGTCTGCTCGTTTGCCGCCTATTACCATAAAAAAAACATGCAGTGATTACACCCAGACAGAACTAAAAAGGTACTTTCACAGAGATTTTTCCTGGGTGAGAATTGAACCCATGAACTCCGGCTTAGCATACCAAACCATAAGAAAAACGTACCACAACATACATAACTTCACGCATTTTATCCCTGAAGGGGTAGGCAGAGGTGTATTATACACCCACACTTCGCCAGTTATGTTTCGGTCCCAATGTAATAGGGGGCGAACCTATTGCCATCGTGCCAATCATAGGTAGATAACATGGTTGCCACGCCGTGTTGTACGCCGTGTTGTAGATTCGATTTCCAAAAAGGCAATTTGTGTGATTTACCGAATGCCTATATTTTTTATTAAATGTTTTACTCATATTAGCAAGAGACATTATGTAAACAAACCATACAAACGCCCTTTAGGTGTCACCATGCCACAGGTCTGGAAACTTTATACAAAACTTGTTATGTGATTTGAATCTAGAGAACATTTGTTTACCGATAATTATATGCTTGTATTATAGTCCGTGTGGTGGCGGATTAAGGATACGGAATGTCACCACCCAATATCATCCCATCGGTGTCGTAAGAGCCGACAGAGGGACCATTCTATGCAGAGAACAGCAAGAGAAGGAAAACTCGATACAAACCCTATACCAACCCATTTAGCCAGCGTGGTATAGTAGGCCAATTCCTCCTTTCAAAGGAGAGGCCTAGTCCAGCAGTGGACTGTTAAATGCTATGCTTGTTTCAATGAGGCAGCGATAGCCTAGTGAAGATACCAACAGACTGCCATGCAAAGAGTATCGGGTTGGAATCCACGGCACGTACCACTGACTTTTCGGAGTAATGTGCGTATTGAATAGTTAATTATATCTTGCCCCGTGCCTCGGAGAGGACGATAAGCCGTCTATCGCTATCTCTTTGGGTAGCGGAGGTCAGACGACAGTTGCTCTGTGGAAAAGCCAATATTTAGTCAAATCTGTTTAGACTAGTAAGCGGAACCGGGGCTGTAACTGGGATGACGCTAAGAAGATGATATATGTATTTCAGTCATCCATCATCAACAGCCCTCTGTACTTTCCCATTGCTGGACACGGGCCTCTTCTCGCTATGAGAGGGGTAAGGCCATAGTCCACCGCGCTGGCCTAGTGCGGGTTAGTCAGTCATCCAATCAAAACAATCAGCCCCGTTGATTTTTTTTATTTTTTTTTTAAATAGACATCTCCCGCATTAGGATTAAATCCTGTGTAGCGGGGGACTTTACAAACATACAACTAACGGACACAATGAACACCCAGACTCGAAACAACAATTTATGAATCACACAAAGTGTTGTCTCGTGTGGGAATCGAACCCACAACACTCGGCGCAGTGTCAAGCGGCGAGGCGGCCGTTTAAACCACTACGCCAACCGTGCAGTCTATTATTTATATTTTATTAATGTATGTATAATCTGACACACTGCCTCTTTTATTTAAAGTACTACCATGGGCTAAGTGTTGGTTAGCAGACTTCATATGCATTCATTCGTGGTGGCGCAGCGACCCAAACTGAGTCTTGGCCTCTTACACGAGATCTCTCCATCTTTTCCTGTCGTGGATGCACTCCTTCCGGTCCATTTTACGAAGTCCTGCTAGATCTTTTAGGCTTTCGTCATTCCAGACTTGACATGTCTTTGGAAAACAATATGAAGATTTCTTCACGATATTTTCCTCCACAACTGTTTAGCAACCAACAAAATAAACAATTTAATAACATAATTACTTATTCAAAGTTTAATACGAACTTTACTTTGGTCCCAGCTATCATGAACATCTTTGACAGTTATGAGGACTAATGGCTAACCATGAATATCGCTATCCCTTCGAGTTACCGAGGTCAGACAGCAGTCGCACTGTAGGAAAGCTTATTCTATCATCTGGTTAGGTCAGTAAGCGCACTTATAGGTAGTATAGCCTTGCTGATTTCAGCATGAATGGGCCGACCTGAAAAGCACTACTCTCTCACGGAAAATCGACGTAAAGTAACAGTAGGTACTTAAACTGTTGCGTTTCGTTCGGTGAGTGAGAGTGCCGGAGGCCCTATCCCCTATTCCTTCTCCCTCATCCCACGCCTCATCCTATCCCTTTTCCCATCTCCAAAAGATTCAGGCGATCCGTCTGCTCGTTTGCCGCCTACTACCATAAAAAAATTGCAACGATCCTGGCATATCTCTCTTGCTTAATTCACTCTCATAAAAAATCAGTTTCATGCTCTTCGGGTACTTCTAATCTGTCCTTTTTTAGGATATCTCCAATTTGGTCAGATGACGTCCGCATAGGTTTACCCCTTCCCCCTGCCATCTAGCCATTTTGTAGTTTCTAGATTTATAAACTTTTCCTCGGGAATTTTTGATCTAGGTATACATAGGTTACGTTATTGTTTTATTGGGTATTTTTGCTGAGTTACCTGTTAATACTTACGTGTGCTATTAGCTTGATATCCTTCATAATAGCTTGATATTGACTATTGTTGTTTTCGTTATAATTTTTTATTAGATTGTGGTTAAACTGGCCTTTTAGTGAAGTGTGGTCGTGCAAAAGTGTTACTGGGTATTTCCGAATTCTCAGTGGCAGCACTGTCAGCACAGTCTGGTGATGTGCCTGGTAACGGCAATATTCTCGCCCCCTATTACGTGGGACCTAAAAATGTATGGCAAAATGTGGGTGTAATGTTACACCTCTGCCTACCCTTTCGGGGATACAGGCGTGAGTCTATAAAAAAAAGTTCGAAAAGACATTTATGTGTGCTGTTTGTTTGCTCTGTGTAGCATTCCATTAGTCTCTTTACTAGGCTATTGGGGCTCCTAGCTATAGTTCTTACGAGGTAAGGGAACCTGTTGTACCTTGGATACATTTTTTGTTTTTGATTATTTAGTCAAAAATTACTATAGTGTGATGCATTTTACGTATTACATAATGTTTAGTGGTTATTTATGAACAAAAGTGCTAATTTTAAACTAAGATAAAATAATAAATCATATGGCATTTAGACTTTTGAAAAAAAAAAGGAATTGGGACCATGGTACAACACCCCTGTTGTACCTTGGACCTATGTATGTTGTACTATGGACCTATTATTATCAACAGTATTTATATTGCAAATATTTATTAAATCTTGTATTAAAGTTGTTAACATTTATTAATAAAACAAATCAAACAGCATAACAAATCACTTAGCAATTATAAGACATTATATTAATTAACATTCATACTTCTATGAGATCTTTAATCACTTTAACGTATTGTTGTTCAATAATCTTTGTAATATTATAATTATTTTTCTGTTTCTATTCATTTGCCCCTTCTAGCATTGCCAATATTTTATCATCTCCTTTATTTCATACAAATCCCTTCTGGAGTGGCATTTTGAGGGTGGCAGAATTTTTTCTTTTATGTCTTCCCAAGGATATAACATTTCATCTGGCTTTTCCGGCCACTTCCAGCTCTTTTTAGTTTTTTTCATAGATCTTATGTAAACGCTTTCTTCATTTACGCTTATTATTTGTCCAGGGAAATATTCGCCTTCATACATGAAAATAACGAAATCCCCTGGGCCACAAGAAGAAGATAAATGTTCGGGTTCTCCCATTTCGAAAGATTTGTCTTCTTTGAAGCATTCATTTTTAAGAACATCAGAACCTGTTGCCTCATCTTCAGAAAATTCAAGTGGTCCTGATGAGTCACGCACTGTAAAGCATGATTCTTCTGAAGATGTATCCCCAGAACTATCTTTCAAAATTTTTCGTTTTGCAGCAACTACTTTGTGTAATGTATTAACGGTCCTATTTTTTCGGAGCTTTTTAAATGTTTTGCCTTGCTTTTGATCTTTTCTGTTTTCTATTTCCTCTTTTTCTGGAGTATCTGTGAGGATTCGTGATCTACCTTGACGACCCCGGCTTGTGGAAACTTTTCTAGGAGAGGCAACAGGAAATGGTTGGATCTTAGATGGTGTAATAAGTGACTTACATGTTGACTGATTCGATGTCGAAGACTGCAGTAAAGGATTCAGCTTAGTAATTTGACCGTTGAAAGCATCTGGCGTAGATTGCCTAGTAAAACCTACATTTGAATATGGCGACGGACGATCAGTGACATTTGATGGCGCAAATTCATACTCTTGAAACACATTTTCATTCAAGGGTGAGAGTCCAGTTACTTTAAAACCCTGTATGATATTAGAGGGATTAAAAGCCAGCGGAAATGCTTTACCCACTAATTTAGCTATGTCATATATTGTGACTGGCTTGCCGGCATTACCAGGGGTTAACATATGCTCATTCATTGCTGTGTTGTAATAAGTCTTAAATGGACCAAAAACTGTTCTGTCCAATGGCTGAAATTTATGGCTTGTATGAGGGTGGAATGTGACCAAAATAACACCATTTTCTTTTGCTAATTGGATCAATTTAACAGAAATGTGAGATTCGTGATTGTCCATAAGAAAAACACAGGGAGATTCCTTTGATGGTCGCACATATTCAAGGAAATGACCAAAAAATTTCAAAAACAGTTCTTCGTTGGACCAGCCAGAAGGGTTTGCGCCACCGATTGTTCCAGGTGGTGCTCCGTTAATCATGTATTCTTTAAAATTGACTCTGGGAAAAATCAGCATTGGAGGTATGAAGCCTCCTGCAGCATTGATAGCAGCAATCATGGTAACATTGGATCCTCTTTCGGCACTTGTCATGGCCCCAACTTGCTTTGATCCCAAAGGAGCTAACACTTTCGGGGGCTTGTGCACCGTAGAAATGCCAGTTTCATCACAATTCCATATTTGGGCTTCTTTGATATTAGGACATTTTTCTAAAGCTTTTTTTACATTCGCAAATGTAAGTGATACATTGTGCTTATTAAAAGCTGTTGAACGAGCCAAACTAGTTGATTCCGGTTTCCTTAGAGAAATTTCTTTCTTGTATTTCTTCCTAAATAACCTCATCCAATAGGCACCCGCCATTTTATCCCGATCCCAACTTTCGGGATATTTAATATTGTTTGACTTGGCAAATTTATACGCCAATTTCATCAGACTTCTTAATGTCAAGCCGTATTGTAGTTGAGAAGCTTTTTTAATATACCCTAGTAATAAGAGTTCTTCATTATCTGAAAATACCTTGTGACTTGCAAGTTTAGATTTTAAATGAAATGGCTCAGTAGGATAATTTTGTTTTTTCAAATGACGTGTCAGCGTAGTTTTTGATAAATTATAAGTCTTAGCTGCACTGTAAACTGTTAACTTACTCTCTTTTATAAGAACTACAACCTCCATTATTTTCTCGTAATTTGGCGGTGGCCTCGTGCTTCCCGTTTTACTTCGAGGCATTTTTGTATGTGAGAGGTATTTTTAAGAAGATCAACAACCTGTTAACAAATTAATCTATTTTATTACACTGTAAATACGTATTTTTTATTTTTTTAATATAACAAGATCAATACATAGGTCCACGGTTCAAAGTGTGACTCAAAAAAGCAGTTGTACCATGGATAGGTCCATGGTACAACTGCTTTTTTAGGTCCAAGGTACAACACCCTACCAAATTTTAAAATAACTGTTTATTTTAAGTCGTTGGTTAGTAATTGAAAATGGTTTAACACTCAATTACACGGCTAAATAAGTAATGAAACATTAACAAAAAAGATAAATACACTTTTTAACAACGGAAACAAGTTATTTATAAAAGCAACACACTAAAAAAACTTACTTTTAGGGTTACAAATTCGTTTTGGTCTCACACTGCCAGAATTCGCGCGACTTCAACTGTCAAACTTAGTTATAAATTACAGATCACAGATGACGCATGAATCAGTGTTACCAGTATTTCAAAATAAATCCGTTAAATATGTTTTTTGCTGTTAGGACCACAGTGCAACAGGGTCCACAGTACAACAGTTTCCCCTATATCTTTTTTTGTTAGGGACAGGGTGAATTTAAATTTGTTTCATTGCTAGAATGTCTCCTTTCATCCACATGCGAAACAGCATACAAATGCTAGAAGATTATACATTATGAAGTTTATTTATAAAGAAGTATTCATACCGTTTAAAACTTGTGCACTAACATGCATAATGCTGTACGTTTGGATCTTGAAGGTCCTTTAGCGGTCTAGCAGAATAGCGGTATCTCAATTTGAAAGTCGATACATTACTGTATAGAAATTTAGATAGGCATCTACAGAAATTTAGACGTTTGTGGTCATTAAAATTAGATTTAAATTTAAGATCATTTATTATTTAAGAAAATTAAACTATTAGCAAGGTGACTATATATATGTATAATATGTACACATAAAATAAAACAATTATTAATTATTCTATACTTAAGTACCTAACAAATAAAAACCAATACATAAAAAGGCAAAGAAAAATTTTAAAGGGCTTCATGGAAATCCTCCACATCGCCATCAATTGGGAGCGTGCCCAGAATGCTGGCAGCATTGCCACAGAGATCTCTAAAAAGAGATCTCGCACATGGACCCCATGGTCCCAACGTTTTGACTCCCAAACGATTTAAATTGTCTTTTGGAATGTTTATTTAACATGAGACCAAAGTTTCAGGTTATGAAGGCTCCATTTCTATTTTTCCTTTCCTTCATCCCGTTTCCTCGTCATTTTTTTTGTTTTTTTTTTTATTTATAATAATAGGCGGCGAACGAGCAGACGGATCGCCTGATGGTAAGCAATTACCGCCGCCCATGGACACAAGCAACACCACAGGAGTCACAAGTGCGTTGCCGCCCCTTTGGGTTGGTAAAAGGGATAGGATGAGGAGTGGGATGAGGAAAAAGGAATAGGGGATAGGGCACAGATATAGATCTACATAGATAACGCAACTATCACGATTTGTATTGAAACCAAGCGTGCCGACTTTTTAATACCTACTGTGACGTTGCCTGTATCACGAAGTCGAAGCGATGCGCGACAGTATCGCTTGTGCGATATTCATCGTCTCCTAATACACAACGTCAGATCAAACGTCCGAAGCAAACGCGGCAACGTAATGTGAATAAAGTTTACTTAACGGTAAAACGGACGCGCGGGGACTGAAGTTAGTGGCGACCAAGCTCGACGCTTGGTCGGAGTTCAGACACGCGAAGTGCATGCATTTGCGTTATCTATGTAGATCTATGTCTGTGGGATAGGGCCTCCGGTACTCTCACTCACCGAACGAAACGCAACAGTTTAGGTACTGATACTTTACGTCGATTTTCTGTGAGAGGGTAGCACTTCCCTCCTTCCTCCTATTCCTATTTTCATCCCATAGGACGGTAACGCATGTGACTCCTCTAGAGTTGCAGTTATCCGTGGGCAACGGTAGTCCCTTACTATCAGACGATTCGTCTGCTCATTTGCCTTCTAGTACTTACATTAAAAAAGAAGGGCATAGCTGTGTGGAATAGCAACAGACTGCCATGCAGAGGGTATCGGGTTCGAATCCACGCCACGCACCACTTTTAGAAGTAATGTGCGTATTAAATTGTTAATTATCGCTTGCCCTGTGCCTTGGAGAGCACATACAACCGCTGGTCCTGACTGTCATGAAGATCTTTGTCTCGGAATCTAAACGGTCCGTGTGGTGACGGATTAAAAATACGGGATGTCACCACCCCATATCATCCCATGGGTGTTGTAAGAGCCGACAGAGGGAGCATATTATGCAGGAACAGCACTGTAAGAGAAGGAAAACTTGATACAAACCCTATACCAACCCGTTTGGTCAGCGTGGTATAGTAGCCCAATTCCTCCTTTCAAAGGAGAGGCCTAGTCCAGCAGTGGACTGTTAAAGGCTGATGATGAATGAAAATGAAAAAACTAATGAAGCTTTTATTCTGTCAGAATTCTTATCAAAGTTATGACGATTTCTTTAAATGTGATTTACGATGTTCTTGTCGCTTCTATAATATATTAAGTATAAAAAGAAGAAAAGTTGTTATCGAAATTCTGCAACTCGTAGAAAACCCTAAACGCTGTAATCATGTTGCTTATCGCCTAAAAAAAAATTCGATGAAAAATGATTGAAGTGACCAAAAATCGGTTAATACTGAATCCCGGTAAATTTCATAATTTGCGGTCCTGGGTTCGATTTCCGACCCGGGAAAAGTGTTACTGGGTTTTCCAAATTCTCAGTAGCAGCTCGGAGTCTGGTGATGTGCCCGGTACGGCAATAGGCTCGCCCCCTATTACGTGGGACCTAAAAATTCATGGCGAAATGTGGGTGTAATATAACACCTCTGCCTACACCTTCGGGGAAACAGGCGTGAGTCTATAATAAAAAAACATATAGTAAATCCCTGCTGATTAATGATAGTAGCGCCTTGCTGATTTCATCATAAATAGACCGACTGAACCGCGGCAATACTACCCTCGCATTGAATACCGAAGTAAATTAATCGTATTACTATTTGCTTTACTTTGGCAAAGTACTTAATAGTATCCGTTTCGTTTGGTGAGTGAGGATGTCGAAAGCCCCATGTTTTTGTATTTATCTCGCAACCCGCTTTTATTAATTTGCCCAAAAGCCTAGCAACGCACTTGCGACCCTGAAGAGTGCCAATGAGTCCGGAAAACGCGCCGCGATTCCATCTCAGACTAGTTTCCATTGAATTATTACCTACAGAAAGTCAGTATTCAAACAACGCGAGCTCAGAAGCTAAGCCGAAAATTCGCTATGTGTGCGGAACTGTGCTGTGTTTACTTGCTGCATCACGCACACAGACGCCATTTTAGAATTGCCAGTAACAACGTCTTTCCCCTAAAATTAGGGTAAATTCATAATTTTTGCATTAATATAAGTAATTACTATTATAAATTCTAAAGTCACACTGTCTACTTTTTTAGTTTTTACGACTGACTAACGATGGCTAAATCAATCTTGACGAAACTTAGTGCGCTCAAACGTAAGCACTAACAAGTACCGAGTGATTTCCTAGTTAAATGCTCTTTATAGTAGGTACATCAAAGTATTTATGTATGTTTGTAAGAAAAAATCTCAAAAATCAAACAAAACAGCGAGTACTATGTGTGCGCCGTTGCGTTATGGTGACCAAAAAATGGCGACAAGTTTAAAAATTATAACATAATTCGGTCAGTAAGGTCATTCGTTCAACAACGCAGTTAGTTACGCGTACCTACATTACTGGACAATACTAGACTTTAGATACAAGCCTTTAAATACAAAATCGGCAAAATCGAGTACTTTGAGACGATGTCGTCTTAGCCGAGCTTGACGTGATAAATTGGTCGTACGTAACCGATTGGTATGTACCAGCCAGCGGTGTTTGGAAGGCTAAGTTTATAATTATATGTAACTACGTAATTCGTTTTTTTTATTATTATTGTGAATAGAATAAATTTTGGTAAGGAATGTGTAAATTAAATTGGGACAATTTCACAACCAACTGGCAACACTCCGCTCGTAGGGTAAATACGCTAAATGTCGGCCACCTTACGGTTTTTCTGTTTTGGGATCGGTCTGGCACCATCAATTTGCAACAAAAGGACAGCTTCCGATGCGGTTTTGGATAGTTTGATAAATCTATTTCATGTTTATGGGCATAAGATTGACATTTCTACTACAAGGAAAAAGTTCTAAGGTTTAGTTGCGTCGAGAACGAAAAAACCCTAAAGTCGGCCATTCACGGCCCATGGTCGGTCGCGTTTTTCCCAAATGTCGGCCGGGTATAGGATGTTTTAAATTAAGACTGACAAATATTATTAATATGATTTATTTTGGCAGGATTCTCACTAAGTATACGTTATTAATCGTTATTGGTTTAATAGTAGGTAAAGTATTTTTTTTATTTGCCCTTAAATAATGTTAGGTATTACAATTTTTATCAAAGTAAACATCACAATAATTATAATTAGTTCTGTATGTCTTTTCAAAAATAATTCATACCATTTTTGGCCCGGAGTATCATCATTGAATAGATTTTGCCTGTTTTCGGCTTTCATTTTTTTTACACTATTAATTAAATCTGTTTTTTTTTTCTTGGGAAACCGCACTTCGCGAGTTGTATTAGCCATTGAATTAGTATTTCTTCTTTGGCTGGATTCAAAACCGAAGGACGTCCCGTTTTAAATGTATGTATGTCTATGCGACCAGCCAATCTATCCTGCAAAGTCGTCGTTCGCGGGACGCCAAATAGTTTAGAGGCTGCACGAATGGGCATTCCATTATTTATTGCCTCAAGTGCTTCCTTTATTTTTGTGCGATCGTAACTGCATAATTTTCTTTGTTTTCGTGAAGGCCCTGGATCTCCCTGCTGTCATTGTAGTACCTTAAATTAAAAGCATTAATTCTAAGGGCAGCTTTTTGTGACATGCAGGTTAATTAATGAATGAAATATTCACGACTAACCATTTATATTTTTTAAGCTAATTACCATGGGTTAAGGTAGCAAGTTCCAAAGAGCAATGTATATCTTATATTCCCATACCATAATAAGCTACCATAAATGTTTTCAATAATATCAACTCCTACATTTAAACTTAACTCTTTATATTATTAATAAATCAATGTATAATAAATATTTTATTTTGAGAAAATAAGAAAAAGTAATCAGCCTGTATAGTTGGGCTCGAATTCGAGGCTGGTCGACATTACGATCTTTAATGTTTCTAAAGCCGGCCCCTATTTCGGGTACATTATTTCTCGAGATTCAACTAATATCACCCCGGCCGGTATTTGGCGATTAAACGTAAAATAGATTTATTTGCCTATATGCGTTGCAAATTCTCTTATTAAGCCAATGGAATAAGTACAATTTGAATTTATAAAACAGACTGCATTTACTTTAAGTCGGCCACGGCCGAGAATCCGGTTTTAATTCAAAATTGGTATTCTATTGGCGGCCTCCTATTTTCCCTTTAAAACAATACGTAAAACATTGGAAAAACTATCTCAAAATATAGTAAAAATCACTAATTACTGATAATAAAGCTTAAAACAAAAAAAAGGAATGTCTGACCGTTCTTATATCAATCCCCGAAGTGTGGGTATTCACAGCAAGTAAGGTACTTATTTAAAATTTATAAAATTGACGCTTCGACGGCGCAATCGCTACTGACGCTCAGTGTGCGAAGAGTGAGTGGCGTAATCGGAAAGTAACGGTTTGTACATATAGAGCATGAACTAAGGTTGTAATTCGAGTGGCATATTTGTCACTTCATTACGTTTTAAATGAACGCAAGCTAAAAATGTGCAGACGGCCGAAGTTTGGGGGGGGGCCGACGTTTAGCGTATTTACCCTACTTAGATTCAGTTATTATGATTCACTGTATTGTTATTATTAGACAATCTACGTAATAAAATTTATGTCTGTCCGGTGAAATGATACTCCAGCAACCTTATAATCTTTTTCTGAAGCATTGTGACACAAAAATACTGTACAATATGTCATAATTTCGATTATTTTGCGGGAGATGCTTACGCTACCGTGCGACTCGGACCACAGACAGCGCTGCCGCCGATTGGGTCAGATTCTGACCCAAATGAACGGCGCATATTACGTGCGCGTAGGATCATTTCGCCTGTTCGCGTCCATTTAGTGCAGTTGGCAAGTTTGAAGGAGAAAATAAAAATGTTCCAGCAAATTGATTCAATGAAAAATATATGTAATGCGTTCATTATATAGTCTATTTTAATAATAACTTTCAGTTTTGTTCGAAACTTGTTATGTTTTTTTTTTAAATAGACAAACTTCAAAATATGACATTTTATCCAGTTTGCGTCCAAAAAATCCTAATTGCGTCCACCTGTGGACCAGTTCGCGTCCACCAGCTTAGTCTTAACAATATCAGCCTTATAATCCTTCATATAAGGGTGATATTGTTAAGACAATCTAAATAAAGATTGGCTTTTAACAATTTCTACATTTAAGATTAAAGTTATAAAAAGTCCTCATTATTATCATTATTAAATCACTTTATAGAAACTATAAATAACTATTTATTGTTCTCAACATCGATGGAACTTAAAATAAAAGATAAAAAAATAACGTAACATGTTGTCCAATATTGTGGTCTTCGGAATAGCATAATTTTTACATAATTATGTACATATTTGTCTTATCGATTTCTTCTTCTCACGAATATCACAAAACGCTTTCTTTATTTAAACATCTTTTGTATTTTTTTTTCCTTCTTCTTTCTTGTCTCCTAAGAACTCATCTTGAATAGAAAAAATATGGAATAAAAGAAATTAAATGTAATAATTCAATTTTAAACTCAGTCTTAATCAAAAATGCATTTTAAATTATAAAAAATATATATATAGAATGTATTTCTATTTCATGAAAATATGGACGCAATTTGTTATAATATTATCCCTTGCAGGTATAGTTTGCGTCCACTTGTGGTCGATTATTATATCAATTGTATCTTTTATTACAATCATAATAATGTGGACGCAAATTGGTCATTACAATTGCATACTATTAATGTTAAAATAAACAAAATCCCAATTTATCTCTCATATTTTAATCACATAAAAATAAACAACTAAAGAAATCATAAATAGACGAGTTCGCGTCCACTGTGGACGCAAAGTGGAAGTTTTATAAATTCGGTGTTGTAATTCGCGTCCACCTTATTTTAATTGTTAACTTTAAAAAAACAAGCTAATTCATAATTCATACTATTCGTCTTTTCATTATTAATGTCTAGAAACAGCTATGTATCCTAAAATTCACATAAAACAATAAAAAAATTACCGTCAAACACGCCGCTGCACACTATTTTTTTATTTATATCCCGCGCATCTGCACTCTTTTGTTGAACAACCTAGATTAACTAATTTTTTTAAACAGGATAGGCTGGGCGCACGGAACTTTCGTCTATTTGTGCGTGTCTCTTATACGTCGAGGTATTGGCGATACTGACTTTTCATTTTATTAGTGTGTTAGTATACTTATTTCCGAGCATTTTTAAAGGGAGGTCCGCAAAATGGACGCGAATAGGGGGGTGGACGCGAACAGGCGAAATGACCCTACTTGGTTTCTGTAGGTAATAATTCAATGCTAGTTTCATTAAAAGTTTATTTTCATAGTCTGCATTTCTTAAAAAATGGGCCACAGAATACTGTGTGCATGAGTCTACTATTTTGTAGCTTTCCCCTATCCTTTCCATAATGAAAATCAGAATATAAGAAAAAATATAATAAACCAGCTGACCCGCCAAATTTCGTACCACGTAGACGATTCTTTTTTAATTTTCTCTCCATCCATAAGAACCATCCTCGTACTTCAAGGAATATTATAAAAAAGAATTAGCGAAATCGGTTCAGCTGCTCTCGCGATTTGCGCTTAGCAACACATTAAGCGATTAATTTTTATATTATAGATAGATTATCGTCGCTTCGTAATCACCACCCGATACATATTTCACATTAACGTCAGCGTCACCTTAATAAAACTTTTCGCGTAAAAATTACGAAATACTACAAAGATTACACTTGACCTCAAAATCGTAACACTTATATTATCAAGTGGCACATGCCGTGATAAAAAAAAGACAACCATTCATTGAAACGAACGATAAAATTGTCATTTTTAATTCTTGGAATAATGCGTCACACTACAACCAAATATTCCATAGTGCTTAGTTGCCAACTAATGCTAAAACGATTGATTACCTACTTCATCATCATCATCATCAGCCTTTAACAGTCCACTGCTGGACTAGGCTTCTCCCTTGAAAGGAAGAATTAGTCTACTCTACCACGCTGGCCAAACGGGTTGGTATAGGATTTGTATCAAGTTTTCCTTCTCTTACAGTGCTGTTCTCTGCTTATTATGCACCCTCTGGCGGCTCTTACGACACCCATGGGATAATATGGGGTGGTAACATTCCGTATTCTTAATCCATCACCACATGGACGATTACCTACTTTACGATACTTTATTTATATTATTTATAATATTTTTTATCTTTATACATACTTACGTAATAATACTATTATTATTTTCGTTTATTACGTTATGTATTGTAATAATTGTAAAAACTATGTAATACCTACAGCTATTGTTATCGGTTTCAGGGTTTTTGTAAAAATTCCCGCCATTTTAATTAAAATAGTACTCGCAATTTTGGTTACTAATATCCTTATTGACTAATCTTAATATATAAAATCCTTGTGTTACTAACTGACTGACGCACAGGCTACAGCCGAAACTATTGGGCGCAGGAAGCTGAAATTTGGCATGTATGTTCCTTGAGGACCGTAGGGGCACTAAGAAGGGATTTCCCGAAATTCCCACGGGATCGGCCAAAACGGGTAAATTAAAAAAAATTGCAAGCGTAGCTGCTAGCGTCCTCTAGTTCAACTATATTTATCTATGTATTGGCTTCCGTGCGTCATCAGGTGTTAATTCCTGTGACCTGGTAAATGCTGATATTTGCAGATCTTTTAAAAATCTGCCTGCGTAACATAATCATCATAATCACCCCTGTGCTACTGTGCTTGGGCCTCTTCTCTCTATGAGAAGGTTAAGTATGCGCTCATAACTTGGAAAAGTCTGTGGTGTGTGCCGTGGATTTGAATCCGAAACGTACTGGATAGCATTATGTTAGTCTCTCTAGGCCATTGCAACGCAGGATACAAATTGCTGCAATAAGCTGGTACTATGTTATAAGTATAACGCGTTTTCAAACGGCTAGGCATTTGTAGGTCTCCATATCATTCTAAGAATCACAAAAAATACTAACCGTTTTATCGCCCGTTTCAATGAATGAATGTTTTTTTTAAATTAAGGTATGTATGAGTGGCATTTGTATGATAAGATTATGTTTTGGCGGTCAAGTGTAATCTGTGTTATATTTTGTAATTTACAGGTAAAGTTTAAGGCAAAGACCAGCTGGAATTTATATTTAAATAATTATTATTTTGTATGTTTGTACATACAGGGTAACATAGAGAGATGTATGTAGATTTCATAATTGTAACACGCTAATGATATTCGTCATTATAATCTACATCTCAGCCGTTTCTAAGGCGCTAAAACTCGTGGAAGCTTTTTACTTATTTCGAGGCATAAATCCCTACGTTTCTACCGACTTGCAACGGTCGTGGTCGCGGAGGGACTCCCTCCAAATAACAGAGGTATTTATGCCTTGAAATAAGTAAATTATCGCGACTAAGACCCGCTAAATAATATAATTGTATGAGACATGGTGACGTGAAGTCAGCTTGTAACTTCCTCCACTAGGGCTTTCAGAGCAGGTAGGTACAACCAGCAGCAATGAAGTACGGTATGATCAAGAAGAAATTGCATCGTAGTGTTTCAGTTCAACATTTTCCATGTGTTTTAATGTTGGAATATGACCATAAGAAATCTAGTTTGTGCTGAATATTGCCTTTAAAGCTGTAGGTATTTTTTAACCAAAAACGTGCCAAAGATCTAAAAGTTGATGTACTTAAGTTGTCTCTTTCTAGAATTCTGTAATTACTATATTAAGTAGGTAGGTACCTACTACTATTAATGACAAGTTACTAGTAGGCATTACAAGGTATATAAACTGTCGATGTGATGGCAGTTTTGTTTGTACTGGCATTTTAACGATTTCGTTCTACTATTAGGTTTAAATGTAAAGGTTTATCACGTTGGCTGGATGTTTGGTTGTTCGTTACCCTTTCACGATAACCGGCACCTACGGGGACGAAGCCGCAAGCAAAGTCTAGTCATACATATTGCACTTTAGAAAAGAGATAGCATTATCCTACTAATATTATAAATGTGAAAGTTTGTGAAGATGTATGTATGGATGTTTGTTACTCTTTCACGCAAAAACTACTGAATGGATTTGGATGAAACTTTACAGTAATATAGTTTATACATCAGAATAACACATAGGCTACAATTTATGAAGATTTTGTATAATGTTGCCATAATATAAAGAGCAGTATCAATTAAATCGGTAAAAATCCTGAGCTCTAAAAGCTATCTTCGCGTGCGTTGCCTAAACCGTTAAAGTTATTTGAAGATAATGTATGGTGATATTGTTTACCTTAAAAAGTTTTAAACAAAAGTTCGCGGCAGCATTTATTTATTTATTTTCTTGGGTCAAATTTAGTCATTAGAATTTTACCCCCTTTCTGAGATTGATCTGATATTTGGTATACACTCATATTGTCGTCAAGATTAAAAGATAATATTTAAATGATGGTAAATTCAAGATGGCCGCCGATACAAAATGGCGGATCACATATTACTTCACAACAACCTCAATATGGGTATCAAATGAAAGGGCTTGATTGGTAAAATGGAGCTCACTGTGAAAAATCCAAGATGGCCGCCGCCACAAAATGGCGGATTACTTATTTTCCACAAATACCTCAATATGGGTATCAAATGAAAGGGCTTGATTCGTAGAATAGAGCTCACTGTGAAGAATCCAAGATGGCTGTCGCCGCAAAATGGCGGCTTACATATTTCCACAAATACCTCATTATGGGTATCGAATGAAAGGGCTTGATTGGTAGAATAGGGCTCACTATAAAAAATCCAAGATGGCTGCCGCCACAAAATGGCGGATTACATATTTGACACAAATACCTCAATATGGGTATCAAATGAAAGGGCTTGATTGGAAGAATAGAGCTCACTATGAAAAATCCAAGATGGCCGCCGCTACAAAATGGCGGATCACCTATTTGCCACGAATACCTCAATATGTAGTTATCAAATTGTTTTCAAAATTGGTAGATTTATTGCTTTCAGATGTAATTTAATGTAGATGAACTTTGTCTTTTACAGTAATTAGTTTGGACGAATAGTTTAAAAGTTATCACGATATATTTGACCTAAACGCAGCATTAAAAGCTTTCTATGAGTTGGCGCGCTTAAGCACAGCGGGGTTGAGGGACGGTCTGATATGTACTTTGTGGTAATGCTTTCAGTTTTAATTTTTGCTGCTGTTATATTCAGTAGGTGTATGAGCTCTTCATAACTTCAATAATATACCTACATCCTAATCTTTACCTGAAGTTCGACGATTATGAAAACAAAAGTAATTTTTAAGTATTATTTGTTTATATGTAAGCTACACGGATAATCTGCAGAGCCGTTTGTGATGAAATTTGACATGGATAGTCTGAAACCCGGGGAAGTATGTACATAGGCTACTCTTTATTTAAATTTCATGCTGGCGAAGCCGCGGGCGAAAGCTAGTCTCTATATGAGTACATATCTATGACTATGCATTACTACCAACCAATTTAATATAGATACTACAAAGATGACGAATACGCGTGACGTAGTTCTGACGTGGAATGTTTTTTATTACGTGATGTGGCGTCGGGCAATAAATTAGTTTGGCTTCTCGCTACGACATAGGATGAATGAAATACTTGGGTCGAATGGAAATGAAGTAGTTATACACATGTGTGACCCATATGTGTTTTGATACCTAATATTATGTAGTATGTGTGAGTTATATAGGTTTTCTTTCCTTGTGTTAGTGAAGTGTTTTAAGTTTAATTATTATATTGTTTGTTACGTAGAATCGGTAGAATTAGATTCAGACTGATTTATGCAGCTATATGCAATAATAAATATTTGGTTTTCTTAAGAAATATCATCAGGCTGTTTTTGATTTTTGTTTTAGAAATGGTCTGAGGGTCTAGTATGAGTTTTGCACTCTATCGTCGCGGTGACGATAGACTAGTCGACGGGAACTATTTCCATACATTTTCTAAAAGCGCCCCTAACGGAGAGTAGCGACCGATAGACTCCGCTAGGGGGCGCATTTAGAAATTGTATGGAAATTGTTCCCGTCGACTAGGCTATCGTCACCGTGACAATCGAGTGCTAACTCGTACTAGACCAGAATTTGGACTTTGACTTTGACTGCATTATGAACAAAATTGCTGATGGCCAATTTTGTTCAAAATGCAGTCAAAGTCAAAGTCCAAATCCTTTATTTATTTAGATCACAAAGTGACACTTATGAACGTCAAATTTAAAACATTATTACTACATTATTTTGCTACTACATTTACATTTACTGCCACGTTCGCAAAGCAAGTAGAACCATGAGAAAGAACGGGCAATAAAACTCACGGTCACTCTTTTTCATCGCCAGATTTTTAATAGAACAATTAAACTTTTATAAGCAACTGTTACACCTTCTATATTACTTGTATATATTTACTGTACATAATACTCAAACATAATCAAGTTAAATTTTGATGTTCATTTAGTTAGCTTCCTGAACATAGACATGGTGAAACAGGAGCATCCACTTACATTATGCACCTAACAATGCAGGCAATCCGCGCAAATGTTCAGAACCATGATGGAAATGATGCAGTTAAATATCAAAAATTGAATTTTTTAAGTTTCTATCTAGTGTCAGTGTCATACTAATGTTAAGTAGAATCATAAAGTAATTAACTTCAATTTTGACGTTCATAAGCGATACTTTGTGGCCTAGCTGAATAAATTATTTTGACTTTGACATTAATGGTACTCTTCCAAATTAAATGGAATTTGAATAATAAGGCGACATGATCGTCAATTGAACGAAGAGTCAAAATCTGATCGCATTTCGTTCAAAATACAGTGTCATTGTCAGATTAAATACAAGCTCTGACCTTCTAGGTTCGTCTTGAATTAAATCACCAGGTGACCAATAAATTAATATACCAACCCATACATGCATACTTGACTTATTTGTCGGTCAGTTGGAAATATTTTTATCAATTATTATCAGGTCACTAATTAATACTGGCACAGCATGATTTGCGCTGACTCAACTGTGTGTGAGTTGGAGCTATTAATATTTAATCAGTGGCGAACGTGACGTATGTCAGTGTTCAAAATTCATTGCAGCAATGCACTTGCCTACGTGACGAAGATCGTGTATAATTAATACTTTTGGACTTTCGAGACTTGTATACATAGTAATATTTATGTAAGGGTAGTACGCGGCGATAGCCCAGTGGTGTACGTAACGGGGTTATTCACCAACTCGACACGAGAGACTGGACACACGTGTGTCCAGTTGGTGAAATTCAAAATTAGTACTACTAATTATTTCGTCATGTGGACACGTTATGATTTTTACGCGTGTCCACATAGTGAAACTTAAATTAAATCACTTTAATGCTTTCGTCAACTGGACACACGGTCGTATTTTACTCGATATCTTGACAAAGTACAGTCACGCAGATACATGTTTTTGACTCATTTATCAACGGCTACTAAACGTCCTGCCAAACATAGAAAAAGGAACAGATCGTTGCGTCTTCGACGCATATCATCTTAAGAGGCCGTTCCCGTTTTTTAAGCCATTTTAGCGGTTAACACGCGCGGAGATACGTGATTGTGACTTAGATATATCAACAAATTAAGAAATGAACGATGATACTATTAGATCACTTAGTCTACTATGGTACTATGGGAGTAAAAATAAGTGTTTAATTACCTACAACGGAAAAATAAAGTTTCCGCAAAGCATGTTTTGAAGAAATCATTTTATGAGCATTACGCGATGGTCCATGACATCGAAAATTATGTGAGTAATTAACTTTTAAATGCATATACGACATAACAACATCCTACTCCTTGGTATGATGGGACCAGAATTTTTGGTTTCATTCAGAAATAAACCAAAAAATGTTACGTAAAATGTCATTAATTTGTCAGTTTACGTCTAAATGGATTATTTTTTATCACATAAAATACACTAAGAAATAAAAAAACAAATAGTCTCTAATAAGATTTGATATAATACCTTGCTAGGAAAAAAAATCAGCTTCTAAATGTGATTAGAAATATTTTAAATTAATTTTTAAACGAAGCTAGAAATCGTTATATAAATCCTGTACGCGTCTACAGAACTTTAGACCGCGCTGAGCGCTCATCGAGGTGGGACGTGTGCCGCTTGCCGTCGTCACTGCGTCTGTGTGCGTGCCTTGTAAACACCACTGTAATTATAGCGCGACCAACCCTTCTTGATGTGAGTTATTATTGTTGAATATGTATAATAAAATAATGGTAACGAAATCGATGCTCTTATAAAATAAATACAGCAAGATTCAAAAATACTATATTCACTTAGGTCTTAAGGTGACTCTTATGAATGTCAGAAATTGTATCTAAATATATACATAACTCAAAGGTGACTGCCTGACATAGTGATCTATCAACGCACAGCCCAAACCACTGGAGGGATCTTACTGAAATTTGGCATGGAGGTGATTTTATGACGTAGGCATCCGTTAAGAAAGGATTTTGATAAATTCTACTCCCAAGGGGATAAAATAGGGGATGAAAGTTTGTATAAAACTTTGCCAATTTTAAACTGATCCAACTGAGACTTTGCATGCCTATAGCTTTAATAATAATAAATTAATAATAATAAATTAATAAAAATTTATTAATTCTCATACATCACAAAAATATACATACAGTTCTTAAAAAGTAATTTAGGTAAAATAATGAGGTGCCTGTACTAGGGTAAACCTGTGCCACAGGCGTTAAAGGCACTTACAGTAAGTGATTTTGATCTGAGCTATGAAGTCATCACAATATTTATCATAAACATATTCAACGTAATGTCTCTAAATAAAAAATACCTACTTAGAATTATTTTAAAACTAATACGAAACCTATAATTATTTGACCACAGTCAGCAGTTCTTCGGTCTGATCATATTTCAATGTTTGTAAATACTGATAGACGCATTGTTTCGATCTTACATAACTTAGGTCATAAATAGATGTTTCTTTGTTTATTTTGTTATAAAGATAGGGACCCAGAAATGTGAAAAATCTATGAGTAAAGACAAACTTTGATTCAGAGCTTGAACTACAGACAATATCTTTCCGTCTCTTGGTGTTAGTAAGGTTGGCGTTGTACGTAAGCGCAGTGTGTTGTTTTAGTACAGTGTACAATATAAACAGTTGACGAACCGTTAGCACTTTGCATGATTCATACAGAAGGCTTGTAGAAAATCGGTAAGGTCGGCGGGTGACCACTTTAAGAAGGGCTCTTTGCGCTCGCTCTATAGAGAGCATTAAAGATTTTCCTATACCTCCCCACGAGGTAGCACAGTATTGGATTATGGACTGACACAATGCCTTGTACATCTGTATAATGAGGTTATGGTCTAAAATAAAGCGAAGTTTTTTAAATACAAATAAAAGTTTTCGTAGCCTAGACGTTAAAGCGGCGATATGTTGTTTATAGGAAAGGGTTTCGTCCAATATAGCTACCATGATGTAGGCATCCCCTAAGAAAGGATTTTGATAAATTCCACCCCTAAGGGGATAAAATGGGGGCTGAAAGTTTGTATGAAACTTTGTCAATTTTAAACCGATCGGGCTAAGACTTTGCATGCATATAGCTACTATGAGGTGGGCATCCCCTAAGAAAGGATTTTGATAAATTCCACCCCTAAGGGGATAAAAAAGTTTGTTTAAATTTTTTTAGATTTTCGACTGATTGAACTGAAATTTTAAAGATTAGAGCTACTATGATGAAGAACTGAGTTACGATATTGGAGTGTCAATTCCGGCATTCCGGTACTGGTTCCGGAATCGGTATGCTCTTGAAGTAGGTAGATATTTATTGTTAGTAGGTATATTTCTTATAATAAAATAAACGTGTATACTACAAAAATTAAACAAGTTATATATTTTCATCAGTTTAAAATTCGTTATGCATTGGATAGATCAAAATTTAACCATTGAATTTGAAAACCTCAACATTTTCTACAGTTTTGATTAGTTAACATGCCATGAACATTCAAGCCTTAGTAGGAAAAGTTACGAAGAAAAATAGTATAATTAAACATTGTTATAAAACCAGACAATTTAACATTAAAATAATAACCAGACCAATTCTCGAAATTCCTAGCTCATGGTTTGCCAACGTGCCATGTAATGTAGCGTATTAGGTGTACCGTGTAAGACTAAAACTGTCAAAGCAGCAAAGTGCGCTTCAAAGCAGCGAAGTTAAAGTAGGAATGGGTAGGATATGTCTGTAGGAAACATCTCGAAATTGGACATACATCACCAAACACTGCAACCCTGAAGGAAAAGTAGAACTGGAGGAAAGAGAAGTGTTGACAGGGGCAGGTCGAAAAAACGATTAATACTTTCTAGCTGACTGGCAAGATAAAGCAAAAGGTCGGCATTTATGGAAGAGTGTGCGGGAGACCTTAGCCCAGCAGTGGGACAGTAACGGTTAAAATAAAAACAAATATTACTAAACTTTAAAGTAACATTTGGGAATAATGTGAGTTTATGCACTTTCCTTATTTTATGGGTAGTGGATTGATTCAATTGCTGAAAAATCGTGGGAGCGAGAATCAATAAAATATTTAAAATTGAATTGAATCCGCGCTCGCCGCGCTCGTCGCGCTCGTTTATGAGATTGTGTGCATGAAAAGTCCGTACAACAACCGGGACCGACGGCTTAACGTGCTCTCCGAGGCACGGGACAAGCGATAATTAATAATTCAATACGCACATAACTCCGAAAAGTCATTGGTGCGCGCCGTGGATTCGAACCCGATACCCTCTGCATGTCTGTTGGTATATCCACTCGGCTATCGCTGCCTCAAATCTCATTTATATTGTGTATTAATATTTTCAACCGACTTCAAAACGGAGGCGGTTTACAATTCGGCTGTATTATTTTTTCATATTTTTTAATGTTTGTTACCTAACTAATGCATCATTTATGGACCGATTTGGATTTATTTTTATTTCATAGGATGGGCTATAATGATATTACTTCCAGATTGGTCCCATAGAAAGTTTTCCGAAATCAGTTCAGTATTTTGGATTTTATAACAGAATGACTAGAATTAGTATTTATTGTAATCTAAGTAAATGAGATTTTGCATGTTTCTACGACTGTTTGAAGTCGGATGTTTTTTAACAGCAACAATGGAATCTACCTGGAATTATTACATTTAAACATCAAAATACGTTATCCGAAATAATTCTGTATTACGATCATACATTTTATTGGTCAAAGTATCAATTTGTTTTGTCTCCGCGAGTTCACTGCAAGGTAGATTTTGTTGGGCTACACAGACGCACACATTGACACCTCGATCGCGTTGTCCGCGCGCTTGGCGTAAAATACCTATTCACGCAGTCCGTGAATTTTGGAACGGCCTCTTAATATATAAAATCCTTGCGTTACTGACTGACTGACAGATACGCTACAGCCGAAACTATTGGGCGCAGGATGCTGAAATTTGGCATGTATGTTCTTTAGGTGCACTAAGAAGGGATTTCCCAAAATTCCAACGGGATCGGCCAAAATGGGTAAATTTAAAAAAATTGCAGGCGTAGCTGCTGGCGTCCTCTAGTTTAATAATATAGCTGACGCCGTTGTACCTGAGCAGTTTCAAGAAATGTTGCTCTCGGATTATATCGGAGATCGACAGAATTGAAACAATCAAAATTAATAATAAGATCACAGCCACTGTAAGGGAGTTTGAATCAGGTGAAAATAGCATCGGTCACAGTATCGAAAAAATTAAGTAAGTTAAAATATTATTTTGTATATTTATATTTTATGTTTTCTTGTAATGTTTGGCTGTTGATTTTCTTGATAGTATCTCAATCGTAGTAAAATAATTGTGTAACTTATGATTAATTATATTAAGGTTAGTTACTATATTTCCAAAAAATCTAATATTGTTTATCTTATACTGATGTTCTCTTGTAATGTTTAGCTGTTGATTATTTTGATCTCAATTTGTAGTAAAATTATTGTGATAAGTACTTATTATTAAGCTTGTTGATTATTATAATAAGGGCAATTACTATACTTCCAAAGAGTCAAATATTGTTTTACAGAGCTATGTAGATCGATATTTTTTTTTATTTATAGTCTCACGCCTGTATCCCCGAAGGCGTAGGCAGAGGTGTAAAAATTACACCCACTTTTCGCCATGAATTTGTTGGCCCCACGTAATAGGGGACGAACCTATTGCCGTTACCGGGTATATCACCATGACTTCGGGCTGCTACTGAGTATTCGGAAAAACCCAGTAACACTTTTGCCCGACCCGGGTATCGAAGCCGGGACCCGTATTTACAAAGCCTATACTATTTGAGTCACGAGTCAGACTCTAATAGAATAGCTTTTGTTTATGCATATTACTCGACAATACCTAATCTATCTCAGTAAAAAAAAATACTCAAATGGATTAGCTTTTTGCCTTGATATTTTCAAAGAAAATACACGTGCAAAACCTAGTACAGTATGATTCATATTCACTCAAATAGATAAGCCTTTGTCGCGATATTTTCAAACATGGTTTTGGTTTGTTAGGTGCGACTGTACGTAATTCAAATAACTAAATAGGTTATGTTAGATTCTCTTTTGACCCTTAACCCCAAAATAGGAGCCCTGCGAAGCAGGGCTCCGTCAACTTAGTTTATTAAAAACTAGTTAATTGGACATAATATCTACTTACCTACATATAATATTTGTGATATAATACAATATAAACTAAGTTGATGGAGCCCTGCGAAGCAGGGCTCTTATTTTTGGGTTAAGGGTCAAAAGAGAACCTAACATAACCTATTTAGTTAAGTACTTGAATTACATACAGTCGCACCTAACCAACTAGGCAATAGGCACATTGTGGTCCTAAACCTAGTCGTAGTCCCAAATTGAATAGCAATTGTTGCTGCAATGTTAGAATGAATTTATCTTACAAAGTCTACGCGATTTCAGTTAATTTCTGTACTAGAATAGACTAGGGTTTCGTCAAGTTTTTGTCAAACAAAAGCTAAGCCAGTTCAGTTTGCACTTTCACTCTAATGGGGCTTTGTAAATACGTACCCGGGACCTCCGATCAGCAGTCGCATACGCTATCCATTGGACCACGGAGGCAGTCAGTTGATAATAATTGTTTGTAAAATTACCAATTTAACTGTTGTTATGCTCCAATAAGGTTTTCTTAATATTTAATTTTATGGCACATATAGCAACTCGAGGTTGAACGGTACCTACAAGTTAGTTTGTCGTTGCATTTAACTTTGCAAAATTAAAAAATATGTTTTAATGGTGACTTATCTAAGTCTTTATTTGATTATTCTGTGATTACTAAAGTGATTATTTTAAATCATTAGGATATAATTATTTAGATTAAGTATTTTGAATATTTTGAAAACTGTTGTGATATAAGTATCTAAAGATACTCAGAAGTATAATTATTTTTCTTCATATTAATTAATCATTATATTATTTCATTGTTATGTATTTGTTTTATTTCAATATTTGGTCTTAAATAAAAGTTAATTAGGTTATTCAATAAAAAAGTCAAGCAACATTTTCATAGTTGTAGTACATCCTTCTAACTCGGCTTTGCAGTCTAACCTTAGGCGATTTGCCTAAAAAAAATATTAGGCAAATCGCCAATATTTTTTTCACAAAGCGGAATTCGAGATTCTAATGTTAACTAGATGTCAGATTATTTGATGGTACTGACAATCTATGCCAACTTTTATAGACGATAATGACAATCGAGACCGATGGCTTAGCGTGCACTCTGAGGCATGGACTATTTTTTTATATATGGTCACCCATCTATAATTCATACGGTGGCGGAGTCGCTTGACTTTGCCAATCGATCGAGCTACGCGCTTACCCCTGTGTCGTGACCCTAATTATGAAATCGCCACGTTTAATAATTTCATGAACGAGGCGATTATGAACCTAACTGTACCTTTTTACCTTTAACTTTACCTGTGTTGACGAAAGCATTAAAGTGATTTAATTTAAGTTTCACCATGTGGACACGCGTAAAAATCATAACGTGTCCACATGACGAAATAATTAGTAGTAGTAATTTTGAATTTTACCAACTGGACACACGTGTGTCCAGTCTCTCGTGTCGAGTTGGTGAATAACCCACGTAACGGACTGCCAAGAATATGGTCTCGGGTTCGATCCCCAGGTACCTCGGGCACGCATCTCTGACTTTTCGAAGTTATGTGTGCATTATTAATTAATTATCGCTCGCTTAATTATGTGTCCGGTAGATGGCAATAGGCTCGCCTCCTATTACATTGGGACCGAAATATAACTGGCGAAGTGGGAGTGTGTAATACACCTCTGCCTATCCCTTAGGGGATAAAAGCTTAAGTTATGTAGAAGTTATGTTTTAAAATAGTTACGTGACATAGACCTGTTACATCAAAATGATGAATGACCTACCGATACTTCAGCTTAAGCAATTTTTATGTGTCTTGAGCTTACTGAAACTGAACCTTATAGGGTACTCTATAATAATATCAAACCTAGGAATAAACTGTCCCACAGATGGGCATGAGCTTTTTCTGACTTTTTTTTTATTTATAGACTCACGCCTGTGTCCCCAAAGAGGTAGGCAGAGGTGTAATATTACACCCACATTTCGCCATGAATTTTTAGGTCTCACGTAATAGGGGGCGAGCCTATTGCCGTACCGGGCACATTACCAGACTCCGTGCTGCTACTGAGAATTCGGAAAAACCCATCAACACTTTTGCCCAACCCGAGAATCGAACTGGGGACCTCCGATCAGCAGTCGCATACGCTATCCACTGGACCACGGAGGCAGACAGACTTGATTGAATGACTGATTTTCAAGAACTTAATAGACATGCAGCTTTCTTCACAATGTTTTACTTCACCGTGTAGCAAGTGATGGAAATATTCCATCTATCATGTAAATGTAAGTCATTGGAGTTAGAAGGTTTCATTTAATTTTCTCTTAGCGTGAATAAGGAACTTTCCAGTATCGTTTTATAACTGGTACTAACCTTGTAACTTCCTGGAACTAACGTTTTATATAACCGACGCGAGATACAGTAACAAAACCTTTGAAAAATTGTGTAGGTATATGATAATTCTCATAATTTAATTGTCCGTGTGGTGACGGGTTAAGAATACCCAATGTACCCCATATCATCCCATGGGTGTCGTAAGAGCCGACAGAGGGAGCATATTATGCAGAGAACAACACTGTACCTAAGAGAAGGAAAACTTGATACAAACCCTATACCAACCCGTTTGGCCAGCGTGGTATAGTAGGCCAATTCCACCTTTCAAAGGAGAGGCCACAGAAATAAATAGGAGAGGCCTAGTCCAGCAGCGGACTGTTAAAGGCTGATGATTTGATATGATAATTGGCCCTTCTAGGTTTTGCACCCTGTGCCTGGCCATGCATTTTCATAATAAGGGCTAACTTAAAATTCAAACAAATTTTAACTCACATTTTATTTTTTATGGTAATAGGCGGCAAACGAGCAGACGGATTGCCTGATGGTAAGCAATTACCGCCGCCCATGGACACAAGCAACATCACAGGAGTCACAAGTGCGTTGCCGCCCTTTATAAATAAAAAATAAAAATAAAAATTGTTTATTTCGTTACCACTTTTACAATATTTTTATTCTGTGGCCAGAGCCACCCAGGAAGCATATAGTAAAGCTTGTGTTGGGTGGATCTGCTCTTCCCTGGGTTCACAATGTACTAGGTAACTAATTATTTTACATTTTTTAAGAGTAAAGAAAAGGAAAGTTAAAGTTAAGAGTGTGAGAGTGTGTGTGTGTGTGTGTGTGAGAGAGAGAGAGTGTGTGTGTATATGTGCGTGTGTGTATGTATATGTGCGTGTGTGTGTGTGTGTGTGAGTGACTTTGTGTTGTGATGGTTTGAACATAATATTATTCTCCATTTCACCAATAAAGAACAATGCCCATTTTTCTTAGAGACGCCGGCCCAGTTGTGGACAGTCAAAAATCGTAGTAGTTGTTATTGCATTCGATAAAAGAGTGTTAAACTAGAAATTTGAGATTGATTAGAGGTCCATCACATTCATAGATTTATTACACGAAGTACTTTTATATGCTCACAAAACATTAGGTGTGTACCCACTTTTATTAGGATAGTTAAAGTATTTCGTAGTTTTGCGTAGAAACGAATAAGTTAATCATTTGGTAAGGATAGAAATCCGAAAGAAAAAGCCAGAAGTCGTAAAAGATCCAAAAACATAAAAAGCATTCACAATGTGCATGTGCACGAGCAAAACAAATACCTAAGTAACAAACAAAATAAACTGAATATGACATTATTGACATTTACTTAAGAGTCAAAAAAGTGTTGCCATTTTACAGTTTTAAATGATATTGATTAATCGATATGGATTTCGGACATAGGTTATCTATATATTTGGCAGTGGCGGCGCTAGACCACATGTGGACGTCGGCGACATCAAGTTCGCGAGGCCCTTTAAATCGATGGCGAGGCCTCGTTTACTTCGTGGTAAAAAAAACCGTTAAAATTATGTGAGCTAAATTATAGTATAACTAGAGGATGCCCGCGGTAACATCCACGGTTTTTAAGGCTATTGCCTAGCTCCCGTGGCTCATAGCGTGATGTTATATAGCCTATAGCCTTCCTCGATAAATTGGCTATCTAACACTGAAAGAATTTTTGAAATCGGTATAGTAGTTCCTGAGATAAGCGCGTTCAACCAAACAAACAAACTCTTCAGCTTTATATATTAGAATAATAAGATGTATGAATAAATAAATGACAATTCAAACATTTTCACCCAACACAGATCTTGTCAGTGTCACGCACGTGTTCGAAAATAATTCAAGTCATTATCATCTGCTTAGCTTTTTCCCGGATTGTTCGGTGTCGGCTACCTAAGCCAGGATGATCGGCGAAATGAAATTAAGTATGTAACTTGTAAAACTCTTTGCGAGGCCCCCTCAGGCGCGAGGCCGTCGGCGGTCGCCGACGTCGCCGACGCCTAGCGCCGCCACTGATATTTGGTTCAAAATCGAACTTATTTGTAGTTAATCGCATATATACATATACCTTAAAAATACACACATTTTAAATGTTTAAGGACCAAGTAGTGATTTCCTATTAACTCAAATCATTTTGAGTAGAGAAAACGTAAAATCGATAAAGAGGAAGTGATAATCGATTTAATATTATGATTTCTTTACTGGCAATTTCTGATCTATTGCGTGTTGGCTATTTTAACGTTAACACATCTTTTTAAACCTATTTATTGAATAAGTTTCTCGGCACACCTTTAGTAATGCCTAAAAATTAAGTTATAAATAAAAAGGATTATTCAACAACTAATTGAAACTTTATTGTGCTGTTCATGAGTTTCAAACTGGGCCAGAAATGGGCATTGTTCTTTTGTTACTTCTAGCCCTACGATGTGCTATCTTGGGATCGGTAAGTACCACTAGGGGTTCGGTAAGTCCCACTAGGGGATTGGTAAGTACCACTAGAAGACCTAACATGCATTATCTATAGTTCATATTTAAATAGTAGGTTCTCTACAGCACAGTAGCCAAGCGTCTCAAGTCCTTGGACAATTGTTTTCTTACAATCACGTAGTTGAAGATTGTATATAGCAAAGAAGAATGGCAAAATCAGTGTCGCTTATTTATGAAAGCGAGCATGAATGAATTTACATACATTTTATAGAATGCTAGCTGTAGTTTATTTTATTAGTTATTATTTTTTTTTATTCAATGGGATAAAACAAATATCTAATAAAGAAATATTTTGTTACACCTGAAATGCACATAGCAATAACTAAACGTCAAAAGCGAGATTTTATAAGAATCATTAAATCCTCTTTTATGAAATCAAACCTTACAAAAAAACGACGAATCGCGTGAATTTCTTGTCATCTGTCATTGATACAGTTGTCACAGATCTTATGAATGAATGTCTGTATTTTATTTAAATTTAGCATTGTTTTGTTAACTTTTCTTAGCTTAGCTTTCGTTTCTGCTTTCAGTTAAACTTTTGCATCCTGAGTGTTGAATACCTACTTATGGTGTTACACAATTATGTTGTTGTGATACTGGACATACGTTTGAGAATGTGTTTGAGACAAAAATCTAATACGTATTGTTATTTTGAACAGATTATTTTATTGTGTAGTATGGGATTTGATGATTATACATTATATGCATTGTATGATATCTGGGATATATTCGTCGTCAAGCTATTATTCCGTCACCAGCTCAGTTTTTCGAAGAAGTCGGAGGCATTATATAAAGGTTCAAATGTAAATAAATGCTTTGTTACCAAACATATTTTATTTTCACTTAATTACTATTTTATGATACATACTAAGAAACACCAAATCAGTAAAGTACGTCTAAATGCTAAAAAGCGCGAGAGTTTGCAAAGTATAATTAGGTAGTGTAAGTTTGCTGGATAGAGTATAGAGCAACATAATTACAGCGAAGTTTGATATACCTACCTATATAATTATAAAGAAAATCGTAGAAGTAAGTGATGGAAAAGGTACTCTCAGATGATTTAACATTCCAATCACAGTTACGTTACGTTAGTACTATTCTTTATTCTGTGGTTACGTTAGTACTATTCTTTATTCTGTGTCACAGTTCTGTTATGCTCATGATACCTACGTACGTTAGTACTATTCTTTATTCTGTGGTATTAGCAAAGAGCTCAAATATTTACTTGTGTAGCTCCTTGAAACGTCACCTGACGTTAGTCATTAGCGTTCTGCGCAATGCACGTTTATTCATAGCACTGCACATACGTGAACTTATCACTGTGACAGCTGTGACATTAGTGACCACAGATGATATACTATAACTATATTAGTGACTAACTTCAGACCTGCCCACACTAAATGCGCGAGGTCTAACTTACAACTCTTTAACTTCGTTTTCTATTAAATTCCCATAACATTAAAATATTCTGTAATTACATTTTACTTAATAGGCCTTAGATCTATCTTTATAAAGTATTTGTACTAATGCTCGCGAAGTCTTAATGCGACACTGATAATGTACGGTGGTTTGCCATTGTTCTTTGTCATGAAGTTTGTTATAAAGGTAGGCAGAGTGGGCTTGAAATTGACGTCTGGCAAAAAGAGTTCTACAGGGAGGTGTAGGAGCCACTTTTCATTTTCTTCTACCTGTTTGAGCTTTATATACGTAAGGTAAGGTTTTATGTAGTTTAAGTACTGAGTTGACAATATAAAGTTTTCTAAGTGATAATATTTTATGATTTAGATATAGTTCGTCAGTAGAAAATCTAAATGGCTTAAAGAACATCGTCTTAAGCAAGCATCTCTGGGCTCTTTCTGCTTCGAGGAATTTAATTTTAGTGGCACCACCCCAAATGGGAATACAATAACTCATAACTGATTGAGCCAATGCAATGTAAATTTGCGTTAAGAGGTCTTGGGAAGTGACATGTCTTAAGTTTTTAAAGATCCATATGAGTTTACGGATCCTTTCATTTAAAGTTTCGATTTGAGGGTGCCAAGATAGACGGTGATCCATAATTACTCCAAGGTATTTGGTGGATTTTACGTAAGTAATCTCTTCGCAACCACATAGCGTAGTATTTGTGAGGTCACAAGTATGAATCCTTAATATAAAGTTTGGGGGGGAGTGTACGCTTATTTATACCAAAGCAGATATAATTTGTTTTGGCAATATTTAATGTGAGAAGGGCGGATTTGAGCCAGCTTGCAACCTTGTGGAGACCGAGCTCGGCAGTTTCAATAACAGAGTTCCAAGAACTACCATTAAATACAATGGCTGTGTCATCCGCGTATGAGAATACTCGCCCTCTCTCAATCTTAAGATCAGTTAGGTCGTTGAGGTATATCAGAAACAATGTGGGGCCTAAGACGCTGCCCTGGGGCACACCGTAATCTATTTTAGCGTCAGAGCTAGTGAAGATGTCAATTTTTACTCTTTGAGTCCGGTCATTCAGGTAATCAGTTAAGAGTTTAAGTGGCATACCCCTAATGCCGATATACTCCATCTTTTTTACAAGCGTAGGAATTGAAACACTGTCGAAGGCCTTTTTAAGATCTAAGAAGACTGTCAGACACTTTTCACCCCAGTCTAAGTACTGAGTTACTAAGGAGGATAATCCTGAGATGGCGTCTTCTGTGGATTTTGCTTTTCTAAAACCAAATTGGGAGTTGGATAGTATGTTAAATTTTTCAAGATAAGTAATAAGGCGAGAGTAAATTAACCTTTCAATAACTTTAGATATAACTGACAAGACTGAAATAGGTCGATAATTGTTAATATCCCTTTTATCCCCACCTTTATAGACAAGTGTAACGATAGATTTTTTGAGCAAAGTCGGGAATATACCTTTACGGAAGCAGAGGTTGGCAAGATGGCTTATGATGGGAACAACGAGGGGTTTAACCATTTTTATAAATGTAGTCTGAATACAGTCCCAGCCGGGAGCGCTATCAATTTTCAAGTTTGAGATAACACTGTCTACTTCCCCAGGGTCTGTTTCCAAAAGGACAAACGAAGATAATTGTGTTTTTTGAGTAGGTATTAAGTTATCCGCTGGTTGCGGGGAACCACTAAGGATGCTCTCCGCGAGTTGCTTGCCGACGCTGACGAAAAAATCATTTACACTATTTACTGATTCTGTAGGAGAGCTACGAGTACTGAGTAATTCACTGCTTCCAATTTTAGTTTTATTAAGGTGTGCAATTTTTTTGATAGATTTCCATAGAGCTTTAGAGTTTTTAACATTCATTTTTAATAAGTCAGATTCATATTTACGTTTTAGTTTTTTAATCAGTTTGTTACAGTAGTTACGGTATCTAGTAAATGTTATTTTTAATATTATATTATACGGATCAGATTTTAATTTTAGTTGCATTTTGTTTCTGTTCCTGATGCAGCGTAGGAGACCACTAGTGATCCAGGGCTTAATAATACGTTGTTTGCTCGAAGTCTTTTCAGACTTAACACTCTCATCCAGGGATGATTTAAGTATATCAATTAAATGTTCAATCACAAAGTCAGGGTCATCACTAATCAATAGGTTGGAAAGATTTTTGTTTATGAGCTTTTCAGCAGCTTCTTCAAAGTCAATAAAAGTTTTTATAGTTGGAGTCCGGTAGTAATTTTTTATTTTAGAGATGCTCATAAAGACCGAAGCATGATCGGTAACAGTAGTGTTTAAGACTGCAATACTGGCAGATAGCTTGTTTTTATCAACCTTTAAAATGAAATGGTCAAGGCAGCTAATTTCTCGCGTAGGAAATATGTGTCCAGGTAAAAGACCATGTGACGATAGCATGTTAAGGTAGGAGGCCCGATTAGTACATTCATAAGATGATTCATTATCCTTTACAGTTAGGTTAATATTTATATCACCAGATATTATAATGTTCCGATTGCTTTTAATCGTGTCTAATATAGTATTAAGTGAACTAATAAAATTAGATGCATTTTGATGTGAAGGTGACCGGTATATACCCAGTATAGTACACCCACATATATTTAACTGTATACAGGACGCGTTATCCAGATTATATTTATTAAAAATTGGATTTAGTTTTGATTTGGCATAAATGACCACTCCATCATTTTGATTACAGTTGTTCGTGGTAGCATAATGACTATAGTTACTTAAAACGGGGACAGGTTTGTTTGTGTTGAGGCGACATTCGGTAAGAATTATAACGTCAATATCTGATCCGAGGACAGAGAGTGTTGCTTCAAAGTTATCAAAGTTGCAATATATACTTCTTATATTTTGTTGAATTAATGTTAGATCATTTTTGTTTAACGTTATGTGTTTGTTTAAATCCTCTATATCACATGTTACAGACTTAGCAATCGCGATGTTGTCTAATTCAGTTATATGTCTGAGGTTATCAGTCATTTGTTTTTAGGGGTTCAGGCTGAATTACGCTTTGTGAGGCAGTGGTCATATACAAGAACAAATAAGATAGCTTAAAGTGAGTAATAAAGTTTGTTTTGTTTGGGGCTATTGTGTAGGTGTAAGGAGTTTTAAATGAGTATGTTGTGTATATAAGAGAGTAAGAGTGTGTGCTTGTGGGTTCGAGTGCTATATAAGGCGTAGTGAGTGTGTTTGGGCCAGGCTTGTTTTGAATGTTCCACACTACATAAATTAAAGTTTTATAAGTAAAATTTGTTATGTTTGAGGCTAGTGTGTAAGTATAAATAGTGTTATATGTGTATCTTGTGAATATGGGAGGGTAGGAGTGTGTGCTTGTGGTTATGAGTGCTATGTTAAATGTAGTGAGTGTATTTAATCTAAGCTTGTTTTGAATGTTACACAGTATATACATCAAAGGTACGCAAGTAAAGTTTGTTTTGTTTGGGGCTAGTGGGTAAGTATAAAGAGTGTTAAATGTGTGTGTTGTGAATAT
Source organism: Euclidia mi (assembly GCA_944739405.2). Classification (NCBI taxonomy): domain Eukaryota; kingdom Metazoa; phylum Arthropoda; class Insecta; order Lepidoptera; family Erebidae; genus Euclidia; species Euclidia mi. The sequence goes on along the minus strand of OX123205.2, from coordinate 37,268,944 downwards.
GAGAAGGTAGGAGTGTGTGCTTGTGATTATGAGTGCTATGTTAAATGTAGTGAGTATATTTAATCTAAGCTTGTTTTGAATGTTACACAATATATACATCAAAGGTACGCAAGTAAAGTTTGTTTTGTTTGGGGCTAGTGCGTAAGTATAAAGAGTGTTAAATGTGTGTGTTGTGAATATGAGAAGGTAGGAGTGTGTGCTTATGGTTATGAGTGCTATGTTAAATGCAGTGAGTGTATTTAATCTAAGCTTGTTTTGAATGTTACACAATATATACATCAAAGGTACGCAAGTAAAATTTGTTTTGTTTGGGGCTAGTGCGTAAGTATAAAGAGTGTTAAATGTGTGTGTTGTGAATATGAGAAGGTAGGAGTGTGAGCTTGTGGTTTTGAGTGCAATGTAAAGCGTAGTGAGTGTATATAAGCCAAGCTTGTTTTGAATGTTACACCATACATCATTCAAAGGTACAAGATACAAAAAATATGGGCAAAAACAAACCAGGCTGCATGCCTATCTAGTCATACTGTATTGAATAGCTGTGTGATTTGAGCTTCATTAGTGATAGTTGGCGAGTTCTCGTCCTTTCTTACGTAGACATTTCCGTAGGCCGTCCAGCAGAAGGTAAAAGCAGTTGATTTTATTAGATCTCGCGCAAGAAAATATAACCGTGAAGCCTTAGGTGTTAATTGCTCGGAGACGAAGATAGGGGTCTCTTCATTAACAACAAATCCGAGGTGTTTCGCGAGGAGTTTTGCTTTGTTCTTTATATTGAAGGCCTTACATTTCTGTAAAATTTCGGTCTTTAATAAAGTTGAGGTCATTTCTACAACAATAGGCGCGTTAGAGACACTCTCTTTTTTCCCACGGACTCTGTATATGTCCTTGATATCAGATTTCGCCATATTAGCACCGACTGTGGTCGATAGACAGGTAGCTAATTTAATCAGATCCTCTTTTGACTCTTTGTCCAATTTTGGCACATTCCTTATTTCAAAGTTGGCTTTCCTGTAGCCCTTTTGTATGTTTTCAATTTTGTCTTCAAGGGTATGTATGTATTTTGCATCTTCTTTTTTCTGTTGTTCCAAGTTTTCTATTTTCTTTTTTAGTTCTGCATTCTCTTTATGCAAGTGTTTAATAGAAGTTTCGATTTTGGCATTGGTTTCCTGAATCATCTTCAAAGTGGGATTAATGTTTTTGAATTCTTGTTGCTGGGCAGCAAGTAAGGAGGCAAACATCCCCCGCATTTCCTCCTTGAATGCGTTAAAATCACTCAAGCCAGGATTGGGAGTAGACTGCCTTGAGTCAGCAGGACTAACTTGTTCTTTCCTCTTTTTAGCACGCCCAAAGACATAGTTTTGAGGGGTAACAACAATTGGTTCAGTTATCGTAGATTGGTCGTTCAAGTTTGATTCAGACACTGACTTATTCATGTTTGCCTATACCAGGAGATCATAGAGAGGTAGGAGTTAGTTGTACGGTCACTGTGGCATACACTTTTCTTTTTTTTTTTTTTTTTTTTATCTTTCTGTTGCAATAAATCGTCCACAGGTCCTAGGAGAGCATATGTGTGTAGTAGTCGATTAACTTGTCATCAACGTTTTTAAAATGCCAGACGAGTGGTCCGTAGGTGTTGTAGCATACCGGAAGAGATACCAGAGTCGCATAAACTTGCAGTGGTTATTTGTTGGCGCAAACTGCGAGAGCAACGGTCACGGTGATGGCGTACGTGACACACTTCTGGTACGGTTAAAGTAATTTATCCACAGGTACTAGGAGGCCATAGATACAGTACTCGCCAATCTTTATGGCCGCTCTGAATGTAGCCGTCGGTACGAACTTGCGCATGGTACAGTCGGGTGGACATTTCATAACCAAGAAAAATGTTTGTAATTATTGAAAATTAAAATCTTCAGTTAAGTACGTTGTTAGATTAGCTATATTGTATAATTACATATTCAATCAAATTCGATTAATGTAAATTCAGTTAGGTGACGGGACTTCTAAATGAAAAAATACATTGGTTACGACAAAACGATATTTTTTTTTATATTGTTTATAATGGGGCTACACCTTCCATAAAAACATCTTCCATACTCGTAGAAGGTTCCTTATCTGAGGAACTTTCTTCGTCAATTTCTTCACTTATTTCGGAATCTCCATTCTCAAACATTAAAACAACCGCGAGGCATGATCAATGAAAATGGTAACTATATCAGTACAAATAACAACAAGAGACAATTACGATAGCAACGAGAAACAACGAAGAAGTAACACTATGAAACTATTCTGAACGCGACGATACTGTCAGAGCTCAGCGAATATGTGATTCGTGTACGAACGTAGTCACTCACACTAACGCGCGGGAGGCTAGGACGCTAGCGGGTGGAAGACAGCGCGCGCGGGCGTGCCCTGCCTCCACGCCCCGCGTACGTCCCGCTGATACCTGATTTTGTATTCTGCGCAGCGTAATGCGGCTAGGTTCGGAGCGGCCAAAAAGTTTGGCGAGAACTGTACGTAGTGGTCGATGCACTTGTCAACAAGGGGCGGCACATACCTGACCGAAGATGCGTCGAACGTATCTTCGGTCGCGTGTATTCCGTCGAATGAATCGGTACACATCTGACGGAAAATGCGTCGAGCGTATCTGCACACATTCGCTAAAAGCGTGGCTATTATCATAGTAAAAACAGAATAGTAAGATAGCTTCATACAAATCGGCCGCCGCGCTGCCGCGCTGGTTTGAATGTACGCGTGAGTCGCCGGCGCCGTGTACGCACGCACTTTTCACGCACACAATCTCACGAGCGCGGCAAGCTCGGCGCGGATTCAGTACGGGATGCGCCGCGCATCTGATCGAGCGCATTCATGTAGGTACTTCACTGCTCGCCCGCTTGAATTGTTTATATACATTTAGTTTTGTAATAAACGTTATTAATAATATACAATGTGTTAAACGACAGTAAATTTAACTTGTTACTTTTTCTCATTAAAAAAGGCATTTAGATAGTTATATAACGCTTAGGTAGTCAGTAGGTATTTGAGAAAAAATAAATTCAAGCTTAAATTGTGAAGTATTAAGCGCGATCACTTAAAAAGCGGCGAAAAAGCGCGAGCGCCGACAAAGCCGGCGCCGCGGTGTAAACAAGTGACAACCCGTGCGTCAACGCAAGAGTAGGCAATTAACTCGCCGAGCGGCCTTAGCTAACCTACTATTCTGTTTTTACTATGCTATTATGCACACATATAAGTTTGTTCGTGCAGGGCCGTACTCAGGGCAGCTCAATATTTTACTGTCATATTCTTTTACCTAATCATTTTTCTTGTTCCCTGATGTTATGTAGTCACTGAAGTCCAGTAGTTATTTATATTGTAATTCGAGTTTGACTATTAAAAATATGTCGGACTTCGAAGATTTTTTATAGTAGCCAACAAGCGTTATTTGAATATATATCCTATTTAGGTATGGAGATTCAAAAATAAAAGACGATAATACGATTTGGTTACGGTTTTTCACAAAACTTATACAAATGATATAGAAGGGGTTTCAGACTACAGTTGCAGAGTAAGACACAAAATGTTTTCTCTATAGGTATGTTTGGAAATTGTTCCCGTGGACCTTTAGCACCTCATACCCAAAAATTGGCCCTCGATCCAAGCTAGCAAATATGCGTACACTCATAGCACATACTAATACTACATTATTCTACACATTTCGTTTCTGAAAAAATAAGTAAGGTCTGACGGCCCTGGAATCTTACGATCTTAAAATCACCGATCTGGGAATGACATGGATATGGTATGTCCAATACCTACGAATTTAGCGTGCACACCTACGAAATTAGCGTGCACACCTACGAAACGTTGGGCAAATAAAATGGCTGCCATTTGGGTTGTTCTCCAGAATGTAATCGATATCGATATGGAGCCGGTTAGAGGAGAATAATACATTTTTGTAGTAAGTTACCTTTGTTAGTTTAAATCTTTTGCCAGATTAGTTTATTCCATAATGCAAATGTGGGCAAACGTGGCAAAGCGAAAGACGACCCTTGTATGAAACATGTAACAAAATATTCTCTGAGAGCCAATATCGGATTTTTAGACATATTTATGCACAAAAACAAAATTATTATGTTCGATAGACAACGATTTCACAGCAGATGTACCACAAACCTTGGCGAAAAATATAGCGATAGTGGCACGAATGACATTTCTAATAAAATATCGTCATGATTAATTTATTCAGTAAACTATGGCTATCTCTTTATATATTCAGAGATATCCCTAAGACAAAACGAGACAACACTATGTTTGGTGGCTTTATGTCGGTTTCGTATATATGTGTATAAAAAAAATCATATCGAAATGTGGGTGTAATATTACACCTCTGCCTACCCCTAAGGGGATACAGCCGTGAGTCTATAAAAATATAAAATAATATGTGTGAATAATGTAATTTTTCTATATGTACTTACTATTTGCCCTCTCCATTTATATTCCTTACTCAAAGGTCAAAATTCACGTGGTGCGTGGTGCGCGCGACGTCGACGGATAATCCGTTAGTACGCTCGACGTACTAACGGATTATCGGTCAGGTGTGAATGGTTGAACGTTTTTCTATACATTTGTATGTATTGGCGTTACGCGACCGATAAAACGCGACGGATCTTCCGTCATATATGTTCCGGCCCCAAACGTAACCAACCGATGATGTATGTTTCCGAAGGTGTTGTAGCAGCATACAAGAAGTGATACCAGGATCGCATAAACATGCAGTGGTGATTTGTTGATGCGAACTTTAATAAGATATTTATAAATTATTACAGGGTGTATAATCACTCCAGTTACTAGGAGAGCATGATTCTTCGTAGCTCTAAAACAATATCTTAGTCTCCATCCCAACGATGAATGAATGGTGTCCTCTTATTCAATGGTATGGCTTGTGCTGCTTTGTACCAGGTTCGCATAAGCATGTAAGGGTGTTATGGTACGCGCGCTAATATCATAGTATTTACTATGCTAATATTCGAGTAATTGACAGCAGGAGTCCACAGTTTCTTTGTGCAATGGCGCGAAAATTCAATAAATATCCAGGCAGGTTGGAGATTTTTTATTTATTTATTCTTTCTTCTATGTACTTTGTCCGTTGTGTAAGGTTTTACAACAATAAATGTTCAGCGGTACCAGGATCGCATGAGTTAGTGGTGGTTCGGTCAGCGTGGCGCGGGCCGTTGAGCTAGTGTGCGTGCGGCCGAGCAAGACGGAATAATTGTTTTGTTTACGCACCAGAGATGTAGCAGGCACTCACTCACGGAAGTAGTAAGCGCACACGAAGAACGTCAATGCGGTGTGTTGGCGGTAAACACGTACTCTTGTTGACTTATGCACGCCTGTTTTCTTGCACTGATTTTATGAATGAATTAGTTTTAATTAATCAGATAAAACAAAACGTAAACTTTTGTAGACGTCCACTCGTAGTCGAGGTCCGGGGGGAAGAGGAAATCCCTTTGGGGTTGGGAAAGGGGATAGGATGAGGAGTGGGATGAGGGAGAAGGAAAGGGTATAGGGCCTCCGGCACTCTCACTCACCGAACGAAACGCAACAGTTTAGGTACTGTTACTTTACGTCGATTTTCTGTGATAGGGTAGTACTTCCCCGGTCGAGCCGGCCCATTCATGCTGAAATCAGCAAAGCTCTACTACCTGGAGACATTTTCCTCAATGTCCAAATTTCATGTTTATAGCACAAACTTTGTGATGATAATCATCTTCATCCAAGAATTCCACCTTGGAGCCCATCGTTCGATTGCTAGTCTAGCTAGGTTTGACCACACTTTGCTTTTCCACAGAGCGACTGCCTTCTCACTCGGGTTGCGGCCAAAGAGATAGCGATATTCAAAGCTATTGACTCTTTAGCGATAATGACCAATGACTGCCTCCGTGGTCCAGTAGATAGCGTATGCGACTGATGATCGGAGGTCCCGGGTTCGATTCCCGGGTCGGGCAAAGTTGCTACTGGATTTTTCTGAATTCTCAGTAGCCGCATGGAGTCTGGCGATGTGCCCGGTAACGGCAATAGGCTCGCCCCTTATTACGTGGGATCTAAAAATTCATGGCGAAATGTGGGTGTAATATTACACCTCTGTCTACCCCTTCGGGGATACAGGCGCAACTCTATTAAAAAAAGAAACTAATTGTCGAGCACACAAAAGTGTTGTCCGATGAGGGTTCCATCCCCACATGAGGCAACATTTTATGTGATGCACAGTTTGTCATTTCTATACTGGGTGTACTTAGTGTCAGTCTATTGATAATGTTTGTAAAGTCATCCCTGAGCCACGATTTAGGGGCCTAATTCTCTTATTTTTATATGACATTGAAATTATATTTTGAATTGACTCAGAAGCGGTATTCTGATAACCTAATGTTATCATCGTACTAATTTGAAATAAACAGTTCGTCGTTGACACATGTTTTGACACTTGTTTGAATTACATTGGGTGTGCATTGTGTCCGTTAGTTGTATGTTTGTAAAGTCCCCCGCGACACAGGATTCAGTCCTAATGCGGGAGTTGTCTTTAAAAAAAAAATTACGATCTCGTTGCAATTTCATTCAAATATTATCTTAATATATAAAATCCTTGCGTTACTGACTGACTGACAGACACGCTACAGCCGAAACTATTAGGCACAGGAAGCTGAAATTTGGCATGCATGTTCCTTGGGGACCGTAGGGGTGCACTAAGAAGGGATTTCCCGAAATTCCCACGGGATCGGCCAAAACGGGTAAATTTAAAAAAAGTGACGTAAGTATGACACTGACATTCTATCGAAACTGTATTTATCCGAGACCGTCGTCTCGGTAGTCCGTTACGTACACCACTGGGCTATATCTTAGTATCTAGATAGTATGTATCTTTGCGAATATACTAAAATCTCGACATCAAGCCCAGGAGAATTGGGCCCAAGAGATGTTTTTAAAATAATTGAATAAGTATACCCAGAGTGGTATCTGTTTCAATGTACCGCAAATAAACAGAATAGTAATATTCTTAATAATGAGTCATTAGCTGATTCGCACACCTGTTCAAATAGCCTACAATGTTTATTGAATTATATTGTGATATAAATAATGTAAATAGAACATAGCTTTACATGACATGTATGCATTATTGCATTTACGTACGCACATTTAAATATCCATTAACGTAAATGTAAATATTAGTTTTTCGTTAAAGAATATGAACGCCAATATAGGTAGATGACTTAAGAAACTAACGGCCATTTTCAATATTCGATCCATACATGGATTTTAAGATTCGAGATTAGTGTTTGACATATTTTGTATGGAGCTTATCTAAAAAACGAATCTAAAATCTACAGATCTATCTATAGATCGAATATTGAATTTCGTAGTAAAACGATAGTAAAGCGGTTAACAGCCGGTTTCAATATTCGAACTATCCATGGATTTAAAGATTCTATACATGTTTGACATATTTTGTATGGAGCGTATGTCAAATATGTATCTCAAAATCGCATAAAAATAGATATAATCTATATATTAAAAGAATTTGTGTTTTATAATACGAGTCGGCCAGCCCGTTCTACCCAACCGATTCGCATGATTTTTTTTAAATGAAAGCTCTCGCTGCATCGATTTGTCATCAAGCATTAGAAATTACCTAACTTGCACATTCATCAAGTTATATGCAAAAACAGTTTTCTCCCATACATTTTTTACGTTTTCGTAGCCGTAGTCAATGACTTTCTGCTTCTATATATCTGTTTCTCATTGAGTTAGGCGTTTCGTTATAGGCCTAAAACACGCGCTGAAAAGAGCTCTTTCATTCGATGGTATGCTCATTTAAATTGGGTAAGATTGAAGGGAGATAGGCGTGGACATTCAACTTATTTTTTTCAATATTTTCCTATAAATTTCTTAAGATTCCATTGTTTTCTCTCTACATGGACGGTTCTTAATTCAAAAATATTTTTATGGCATCTAATAAGATTCTTGCGGTAACTGCCAGGAAAATAATTGTTATGCCTCCTTAAGGTGACCTTGCCTTACTTTCATACGGGTGAGTGTGGTGATGTGTAAAATATACGCGATGTTGGTCAAATTATCATTAAAGTGAGTTTTCGCTGATGGCAGGTAATATTCCCAGAATGTTACCAGTTAACCCTTAATGTTGGGTGAAGTGATCTCTGATGTTGAGGAATTTTCCTTACGTTTTATGTTAGGAATATTTTTGTGTTATTAAATTACGGACTTTCTTCGGGCATCTTAATTTTTTTTTATGTGGAACATATTACAGCCGTTCTATTGTCATATAATATCATAGTACTATTGTCACATATTCTTGATCAGCCTTAAAGTCATATATTATAATTATATTATTACAAGTGGTAGTTATGGTAGAAATTGTAGCTTTGGTAAGAATAGTAGTTTTGAGAGAAGGTGGGTACTTTTGACAGCACCGGCGCTTTTGGTAGAAATGGTAGTTTAAAAAAAATTGTATATATGATAGTGTTAGTACGAATAGTAGTTTTGATAGGAATAGTATTTTCGGTAGGAATAGTAGCTTTGGTAGAAATTGTATTTTTGCCATATATTGTACTTTTCGTAGCAATGTTACTTACGATTGCTACCAAAGCTACCATTCCTACCAAAACTACAATTTCGACCAGAACTATAAACGTCATTATTACATTTCTAAATTATGATGGATTAATCAAACCCATACAAAAAAAAAATCGTGCTTCTCACAGACATATTTAGCTGGATAACAGAAATAAAATCTATTTTCTTACTTATAAAAAAGTTGTTTTTCTATATTTTTAATTTTTATAGTAAAATATTGACAGATACTTAAAGAAAAAAGTGAATTTAGCGTAAGTGAGTTACTTAAGTTTCTGATTTAATAGCGTATTTTTTGTGAGTAGTTGTGTTTTCAATTATAATGATGGTTCCTGATAGGAAATTGAAAAATGCTCAGAGAAAGTTTGAACAAAGAATCTTGGTTAATGACAAATCGCTGTTGGAGATTTGGTACCGGATGGTCCTCCTACTGTTAAAATAATACGGGTGGTAACGGGTTCAGATTTGAATAATTCTACCATCAACAATTTTATTTTCAAGTGATTTCCATTCTTGGTGACGGTAATTGCTTATTCCGCGCAATTTCTTATTGTTTATATAAAAGTGAGAATAAACATTATGAAATTCGTTTGGCCACTGTTGATAACATAGTCAATAAGTAGGTATATAGTAACTTCATTGTTGGGGACGAAGCATATGGCCAGACCATTACAAATGCAACAGATTACAAACGTGTGATGGGTGCCAATGGACAGTACGCATGACATACTGAACTTCAGAGTGTTGAGCTATATCCCGAGTGTCAATTCAGAGTTCACCTGGAAAACAGTAATACGATTACTGACAATGATATTGGCGAAATTGTTCATAACTTGCTATATTCTGGGCACCTGGACGAAGGACATTACAGTGTCCTAATGGAAAGAATGGTAGGGCAGCACAGTCATATTTAAGAACTTTCTTTCGTCAATGTTCTGTTATACATATTATATATATCCCTTTTGCGCGGCAAACTATTCAGTAATCCCAAGGTGGAAATTTCACGATACCTAAGGTGCAACGCAAAGCCAATGTTGTGAGAAAAGAAGTTTTGTGCTATATATATTTTTGGTAAGAATATCATCTTTTTACTCATTATATAAGGCTACAATGTACCTACTCATCATACCTATATGTAAGAGCTTTTTTATAATATTAAAATATGCTGTGGAGCAGCACGGGTCCTCTAGTCTTAATATATAAAATCCTTGCGTTTTCATCTCTTCTGTCTTGTGCTCTCTTCTTTTGTTTTTCTATACTTATACACATATGGTATCTCAACTAGTAGACTTGTGTGTATATCAAACTGAGCGCTGCTTATTATTCAGTATAATAAATCAGCTTCTGTATAATATCGTACGCGCTGTTCCTAGGCGGTATACACAGAAGTCTGACTCATATTCTGTAGATAAATAGGTATAGTAAATATATTAACTACAGCGCTCATAGCGAGACTTGGCTTGACATTCGTAATACGTCGCCTAAGTAAAGCAACGCTTGCACAGGCCACCAATTAGATGGGTGTTACCAGGTGAGTGCTACCAAGCTTCTGAAGGCTTGTAAATCTGTCGGTCCTGGTTCTTGTCTCAGGGCACAAGACACAGGCCTTCAGGTGGTCTGAAAACTGCGACAGCAGAGTTAGTTACACGGTCACAGAAAAGTTAAAAGAAGAAGAAGAGTTTTTTTATACAGAACTAGCTATTTACCGCAATAGTGCTTAAAGAAAGTGGATTTTTATACAAACTTTCAAACGCCATTTAGGCCTTTATGAGTGATTTTTTTATTTGGTAGGAAGCAAACGAGCAGACGGATCTACCAGAGGAGTCACAAGTGCGCAGCAGGCCTGGATGGGAAAAGGGATAGGGACAGTGGGATGAGCGAATATTTAGGTAGCTTTGTAGGAAACAAACGCGTAGACCGATTTTACAAAAGTATTATTAATATACATGCTTCTATTGTCTGTGATGATGAAGTGCTGTCAGTTTTAAGAAATTATTTTAGCCAAATTCAAAACGAAACTAACATTGTTATTCATTGAAATAATACACAAAATATATGAAATAAACTAAAATTGTTATTTCTAGTAAATCATATTTCTTCAAGTTATTGTTAGGCTTAAATCAGCTCGACACTTTAGAATAATTTTAGTAAAAAACAGCTTTACGAAACAGTTGTGTGATCTAGGATTTGTTTCTTACGCACATAGTTGTTTGTCCGAATTCATAGTCTCGCAGATGTTCATAGATTCATAGATTTTTAGCGCCTCTAGTTTTACCGTCAGATGTCTCTATGGTTTATTCATGATGACGTCTCTAAAGCGAAAAGAAGCGGTTGAGTTAGAAGTGTGTACCTAAGTAATGTATCTTATGAATCTTAGTTAAAATATTTGAGAACTTTGAGAAGGAAATCCAAAAATCATAACTGAAAATAGCTTAAAGTAAGGCTGTATTTTCATCAGTTCCATATCTAATTGTCTATTCCCAGTACTTGTGTAGCCAGCAGCAATTACAAGAAGACATCAAGTTTTGTCTTTGAAAATTTAAACTGTGTTGGAGCCCGCAACGAATTTAATCAGAGGTTAGCTGGAGATATTTATAAAATCGGTTTTTAATAGTTTATTGTCTTTTATTAGCGCGCGTTTGTAGTATATCCTGTCTGTGGAGACTATTTAAAAGGAATATTCAATCAATGGACACAAAGAACACTGTTATTAATGACGTTTTTGCTTGTTTTGCCATAACTGTATAAATGGCTTCTTCCATAAAATCATTTCTACAAAAAAAGAAATTGGCTTGTCAAAATTCAAATTTGGAAAACGCGTTATTTTTTAAATGCGTACAAATCAAGCAGATGTTCTAAGAATGACGGATTTTGTCCAGCCAGTATCATTTATAAAGCTTGCTATTCACGGAGCAGATGTGTCCATGTTTTTTTCATTTTTCCATCAAAGTATTCTAAACAAATGCTGATGTCAAACTTCAAAATGGTTGATGTACGTCAGTTAGACGTTTGGCGCATTACCTCGTGATGTGGGGAATTTGTTTTAATGTACATCTTTTTGGTAATTTGGAAAAAGTGTGTCTATCTATGGTAAGATTATGGTTCCGTATTGCATATAATCCCTTTGTTTTACTCAAATATAAGTGAAAAAAGGCAGTAAAGGCTAATAAGCGTTATTTGTCAGTATACAGACAGACGGACTGATCATAAAATTTCTTTAAGACTGACTACATTACATTCTTGCGTTACTGACTAACAGACGACGCACGTCCAAACATGTCCAAAACATGCCAAAATTTCAAGAAGTGGAAATTTGGTATATCAGCATATTTTGTATGGCAAAAATTTATAATAAGCTCCCAAAAGAATATAAATCTTTAAATTTATAAATATTTAGGAACAAGGTTAAAGAAATGTTAGTAAAAAAGTGTTACTATAGTAGGCATCGCCATAGTTCACGACTTGTTAGACGACACTTTTTAATTTTATTATTATTGCACTGATGACTTTTGATTTTATTATTAATATTTTTATGACATTTCATTAACCGACATTTTTTTTTGCTTCTAGTTTACTACCTAAGTTTTTTAATTGTTTACCATTAAAGTAATGAATTTATCAATGTGAAATATTTCTTCTTTTATTAATATTTGAATTAATTAATATAATTGCTTGCATTGTAGTTCTTATATTTATCATAATAATTAAATTTGTACGCCGTCATGGAAAAACATGTTGATACACGCTCTAATAAAAAACAAGTTATGTAAAGGATATATCCTGTATATACTACACATGTTTAAAGCAAATAAATGTATCTTTATCTTTATCATTATTCTTTGGGGACCGTAGGGGTGCTCTAATGTCAGTAATTTCCACAGAATCGGGTGGAAACAGTCACTTCAATCTAAATATAATGTGCCGTCGTAGATGCGGTCAGCCTCTAGTAATATTATAAAATCTCTGAAAGAAATAGCAGTGAAATATCAAATATAAAGGATTGTTTTAATAGACATATTTTCTCATAGACTAAGATTATAATAAGAAAGCATTTATTTTCACAACATACATAGTTATTTTTTGTACCTATATACGTATGTATACCTGTGCATATTGATTTATAAATACAGTGACAGTATGCAGGCTGTGAAAACGAGGTCACCACTCAGGCTTATTGTTGATTTGAGGCTACACCTCAAATCAATCTTGATTTTATTTGGTGACCCCAAATGACGATACAGATATCACGACTTATTCGTAAAATAAGTACAGAGAAAAAAAACTAAAAGAAAACCTTATCCTAATAGGTCGTTGCCTGCAATGATTTTATGTAATACCTATGTAATAAATAGAATATACTTAAGATTTAATTATATAAATAAATATAAATTAAGATAAATAAGTACATAAACAAGTACCTATACATATTTTTATAATCATCTTCTAGGTAATATATAAAATTCTCGTGTCACAGTTTTCGTTGCCATACTCCTCCGAAACGGCTTGACCGATTTTGATGAATTTTTTTGTGCTTATCCGGTATCTATGAGAATCGGCCAACATCTATATCTCAAAAAAAAAAAAATTGCAAAACAACGTTTGCCGGGTCAGCTAGTATAATATATAAAACCAATATAAAATTATATGAGTACTCATGTAATACAGCTTATCGTAATAATATATTGGTATATAAATAGTCATAATAAATATTTGGTTGGCTTATTTTAGATTCTCCATTCTGAAAAGTGAAATCAAAGCAATTCGTTTTCTTGTAACATCGTTGCTCATGAAAGTTATTCAGTATTAAAAATAAAGTTCGCGCAAATAAAATATAATTTCCTCTTAAAAAGAATATTATATTTCTATTCAGCCAGCAACTGCAAAGAGATTTTACTTCATAGATATTTCATTACTTAACTAAGTATTTTCTAGAACTCAGTTTATTAACTTTACTTAGTAAGCTGGAAATCTAGATTTCAATATAATATTATATTACACTTAGGTACAAAGTTCTATCTAGACAGAAATTGAAAATCTTGGTCTTTGTACACATAAGCGAAAGAAAAATATTAAGAAAAGCTAGAGATTTTATTTTTCATATCGTCTTTAAAGAACGAAGTGTTGTCATAAGTATTTTCCAGCTCCATCCAAGTCCACTTTCTATTCCAACTAGATTTGACAGAATGTTAGCTTTTCAACCCTTCGCAACCCAAAAGGATAATCATGAAATACCATGTTTCAGATCAGTGTTGACTGCCTCGTTGGTCTCGCGGCATAAATGTGCGCGTGGGATTGGGAGGTCTCGGGTTCGATTCCCGGGTCGGGCAAATTGTTATTGGGTTTTGCACGGAGTCTGGTAATGTGCCCGGTACGGCAATAGGTTCACCCCCTATTACGTGGGACCTAAAAAATCATGGCGAAATGTGGGTGTAATATTACACCTCTGCCTACCTCTTCGGGGATAATACAAGCGTGAGTCTATAAATAAAATTAAAAAAAATCAGTGTTGGCATTATTCAAGCGTACTGTCAAGGCCCTTCACGACAGTTAGAATTGTCTTACCGTGATCTCCGAGGCACAGTGCAAGTGATTAACATTTTCGAAAAGTCAGCGGTGTATGCTGCGTTTTTGAGCCTATTGCCTTCTGTATAGCAGTCTGTTGGTTTCTCCACTAGGCTATTACTGCCTTTTTAATACTAAAATTGCAATAAAGACCAGAAAAAATTGCATTATTTTCTAGCTTTAACGTAATTCTCGTTTTAAAAACGCAAAGTATTTTCGAGTTGAGCAGTGAGTCTTCAGCTTAAAAGATTTTCTTCTAGCTAATATCTCGGTGGCCTCGATATATTCAATCGCTGTACAAAAGAGTGCTAGCTTATAGCAGAAGTGCCGTGAACTCTATAGTTCAACGTACCCCAGTCCTTGGTTTAAAATATAGGGAACAATGTTTTAGCTCAATCTTGTTCAACTGACATATTTACGTGATAAATAAAAATTTTGGTGAAATATGTTTTCATGAATGTGTTGGTGAAAAGTGACGTATCAGATTTTAAAAGAAAGCCCGCAGTTTGTAATTTTCACATAAGTTCTTGTATGTAAATGTTATTTTTTGCATAGTATTAGTAAGGTATTATTTTTAAATCTTTATGTAGGTATAGTTAACTCAAACTCAAATATGTTTATTTCCATATTTTTTTTTTAAATTTTTGGACACGTCAGAAAGTCATACAAATTAAAATAAAAAAGTAACTTTAAATGTATAATTACATAATTGAACATTGAAAAAGAATATCTGTTCAGAAAGTAGAGCCTCGTAAGAAGAATCAGGCAAGAAATTCTCTTTTCATCGTCTCATCTTCGTAAAGATTTAAAAAGGAATTTCTGTTTGAAAAAAACGGCGCGGCCGTACGTGTCACGCCGCCTACGCGTAGGCGGCGTGACACGTTGACCATTCTGATTCTCAAATAATTAAACAGCACAGATAAAGAGGTAGTCAGCATTTTCTTGAAAGCTATCTAATATCATTACTACATACATACATACATAGTCTCACGCCTATGTCTCCGAAGAGGTAGGCAGAGGTATATTGCTACACCCACTTTTTGCGCCTATTGCCGAATTATTACTAAAAACGTGTGATAGAGATACTGATAATGATAGGCCTGTTCCCTATTTCTTGAATTCTGAAAATCATAGGGCAAAAAGACACAGTTGTCCAGTTACTCACAGTCTACAAATTTGTAAATTTCGTGCTGGTATCTAGCGGTACATATTTCAATGTCCATAGATTGAGCATGGTGGTGGCACAACCCACTATATTTAGCGTATTTACGCATCGCAGCAAGATCGATAGGTACTGAATTTCATCATCATTGTCTATCCGGAAAAGACATAATTATTAGCTTTGTCACAAAGTTACCGCCGCTTGACCTCCAGAATCAAAGAAGATACCGAAATTCCATGACTCAGACAAGACTTAGTAAGTTTCTATCGACTTTCAAAGATGTTCATGGCAGCCAGCACCGACGGCTTAACGTAGGTACTGGCTGTACACACTCGCCAAGCAATAATTAACAATTAAAAACTCATATAACTTCGGCAAATGTTCTTTATCTGTTGAACACCATATCTGGATCCATTGACTATCCGGATCGACTGGGTAAAATACAATTTAATGTTCCAACGAGGGCTGTAAGATACTACGCTACGGCCCTATTCAGCTTCCATTAGTGTCTAGAAATTACCGGCAGAATTTGTTTGTGTGGCGAGCGAGTAATATTCTAAATAAACAATGTAAACAACATGATTTTGATATTTTTGTCGCATAGATCGAAACCGAAACGGTGAGACGGTTACAGAGCTTGGTGTTTTTTAATAGACACTGAATTTTTGAATTGTTATATATACCTTTAATGAATTTGTTTCTATGTCCACATATCTATTAGGTATATATACTGCGCAGCATGTGCAATTTTACATATCCGCGGATACCAGTAATTGGCTAACTGTGGCTTTTTTTACACTGTATTTTGTTACTTTTGCTGTTAGTCTTCCTGTTAATAAATAAATAAATCAGGAACCGCAGGTTTAATGCCGATATCCTCTGCATGGCAGTCAACTCTCGATATCCTCTGTATGGTATCTCAACGATATCGCAAGTATTGCACCATTCAAACCATGAGCACTGAATACAGATTTACATAGAAGCGCATTTCTTAAGGATTTCGTGTGCCGATTCCAAGTGGCGAGTTGGCGACTGTCGTCAGTGTAGTACGTAGTTGGCGCCGTTGGTGGCGCTGTCGTCGTTCTCCGTCTCTCTTGCTCTCGTAGTTAAGATACACTGGAGGAATCTTCGTCTCTCTTGCACTCGTAGAGACAGCTGTCACAGCGCGACTGCCACGCCGCCAATAGGCAATTTGGGTCACAGAAAGTTTGTCTACAGAGCGCCCATAAGGAATGCGCCTCTATGTAAATATCTGAACTCTTTGTCATGAGCAAAAGAAACGTCAAACGTTGGGTTTGACCTATGAAATATGCATGTAGGTAAATCTACCATTTAAAAATCTTCTGTCGGTTAAAGGATTCGACAAAAGGATCACTAAAAGATGTATTTATTTAAAATTCTGATTTCTGAGACGGTATGGATAATAGGAATCGTTACATTTCAAATTCGGTATACATTTGTCGTTTTAACTTTTAAATGCTTTAGTACGATAGAGGTTGTCCGTGTGGTGACGGATTAAGAATACGGAATGTCACCAACCCATATCATCCCATCGGTGTCGTAAGAGCCGACAGAGGTAGCATATTATGCAGAGAGCAGCACTGTAAAAGAAGAAAAACTTGATACAAACCCTATACCAACCCGTTAGGCCAGCGTGGTATAGTAGGCCAATTCCTCCTTTCAATGGAGAGGCCTAGTCCAGCAGTGGACTGTTAAAGGCTGATGATGATGATTACGATAGAGGTTTTATTTATTCCCGTATTATTAGCGTAGTATTTTTACTATTTAGTATCGCGACAGATATATCGAAAAGGGTAAGTAGCAGGCGCTAATTCTCATTTGTAAAGTATCATAGTGGCTATAGTCAATGCACACAAATTAAAATGTCATATTTATGCATCGGAATCGACGTATCGCCTTATGGTGAGCGATTACCGATGCTTGTGGACACCCGCAGTAGTATCGAGATATTGTCACTTTTCGTTGATAACCTGTAACAGGGTAGTACTGTCTGAGTGCTTGCTGAAATCAGCAAGGCTCTACGACTTATAAACAAATTAACGAACCTGGATACGCCTTTAGAGTTATGTACTGCCTGAGTACAAGTTTAATTTACAGGTGTTAATGGTGTTACCTTAGGAATCTTATATCTTACTCGTATCTTATATACTAATATACAAAGCTGAAGAGTTTGTTTGTTTGGTTGAACGCGCTAATCTTAGGAACTGTTTGTCTGATTTAAAACATTATTTCAGTGTTAGATAGCCCATTTATCGAGGAAGGCTAAAGGCTATATAACATCGCGCTATGAGCGACAGGAGCGGAGCAGTAGCCTAAAATAACGCGGGTGTAACCGCGGGCTCATGTAGTATAATATATAAGGCTGCCTGCAGCTACACCCGCTTTATTTTAATGTAACCGTTTCTGCCCCATCTCGTGGTAACTTTGGGTAATCTCTTCTTAGTGCACTCCTACGGTTTCCAGGGAACAGATAAGCCCACAGGCGTAGCCTATGGCCTGAACTTTCTTACGTCCTGGTCACGAGATCGGTCTAAGCGGCGAGGGGGGGGCGGGGCACGGGCGATGTACATCGCGCGTTTACTCTGAGGCGACATCGGTCGCCGCGGGCGTAGCAAAGCGCGCCATGTACATCGAAATCGCTCGCCCCTGCCGCGCCGCTCGCCGCTTAGACCGATCTCGTGACCAGGTTGTTACAGTGAGAAGAGGCCTGTGCCCAGCAGTGGAGAATACAATGATGATGATGAGTAGATACTGCACCATATATACTACTAGTGAATGTCTGCAGCTGCGCCCGCACATTTTGAAAGGGCAAAAGTGTTACCGTTTTTCTGAATTCCCAGTAGCAGCACGGAATCTCGCCCCCTATTACGTGGGACGTACAAATTAAATAACACAGCGAAATTTGGGTGAATTATACCTCTGGCTGCCCTTTTGGAAGAACACAATTATACATACATAAATAACTTCACGCCTTTTATCCCCGAAGGGGAAGGCAGAGGTGTATACACACCCACATTTCGCCAGTTATGTTTAGATCCCAATGTAATAGGGGGCGAGCCTATTGCCATCTACCGGGCACATTATTAAGCGAGCGATAATTAACATTTTTAATACACACATAACTTCGAAAAGACAGAGATGTGTGCCCGGGGTACCTGGGGATCGAACCCGAGACCATCGTCTCGGCAGTCCATTACGTACACCACTGGGCTGTCGCCGCTCAAAAAAAAGTATTTTTTTTCTAACTCCCATTTGCCATGGCGTCGCTAGGTACCTAGCAACTGTCTAAACAATAAAGTCCATTAGGAACAATAGGATGTAAGTATAATAGATAATAGACGTGGGCGTAAAGCCACTATTCGGCGAAAACATCACTTGATACAGAAATATATTGACACAAGCTTCTAGACTGTCATCAATACGGTGGCCAAGAGTTGGAAGAATTCAGGATAGGTCTAAATAAAAAATCCCCTTACATGATTGATTCAACGATGGTCTTCCTCTTCCTGCTTTCAGTGGATAGCGTATGCGACTGCTGATTGGAGGTCCCGGGTTCAATTCCTGAGTCGGGCAAAAGTGTTACTGGGTTTTGCCGAATTCGCAGTAGCAGCACGGAGTCTGGTGATGTGCCCGGTAACGGCAATAGGCTCGCGCCCTATTACTTTGGACCTAAAAAATCATGGCGAAATGTGGCTGTAAATTACACCTCTGCTGCCCCTTCGGAGATAAAGGCGTGAGTCTATAAATAAATAAAAATAATGTCCCAAAGAAACGCCAAGCGTGTGGCGACCCTATTCATAAGCTAAATTATATTTAATCAAATTGTTTGCACGGTTCCCTATTATTATACCATGCTGGGCATCAATTGGTCCCCAATAATTAGTCTAGGCGGGACAAATTAACACTATTGACAGATTATATGCTACGAGTAGAAAATATTCCATGTTGACCTAAGAAAGAGGACGTAAATTGAACTTAATTGGGGATAAAGTTGTATAAGTATTGACGGGATTAGACGCCTGTGGAGTGCTTAGGTACAAGGGCAAATATGGATATTGCGTATTTGTTGCGGAACGCAAATCTATACACATAAATAAAATTGGAGTGTCTGTTTGTAATATTAAAATAACAGCTTTTTACTTAACACATTGACTGCTGGAAAGTTATATGGTGTGCCCCAAGTGTCGGTTTTTGCGATGCGGCTAGCCCAACATGGTCATGTTTAGGGAAAAATATACAAACGTGCTGCCGAAACATACGACGCGTGAATCATACCCATACTACACATGTGCTGACGACCACTCATGTATGTTTTTAGGGTTCCGTACCTAAAAGGTAAAAAACGGAACCCTATTACTAAGCCTCCGCTGTCTGTCTGTCTGTCCGTCTGTCCGTCTGTTTGTCACCAGGCTGTATCTCATAAACCATGATAACTAGAAAGCTGAAATTGAAGACAAACTTTCTGCGACTCAAATTGCCGCTTAGCGGCGTGGCAGTCGTGCTGCGGCAGCTGTCTCTCTCTCCTCCAGTGTATCTTAACTACGAGAGCGAGAGAGACGGAGAACGACGCCAGCGCCGCCAACGGCGCCAACTACGAACTAAACTGGAGACAGTCCCCACTTGGAATCGGCTCACGAAATCCTTAAGAACTGCGCTTCTAATTGACTTAACTTCAAAAGGGCTTGAACCCGAGACATAGCAGTCTGTTTGTCCCGCCACTAGACTACCGACCGTAGTCTTCAAAATACCTATGCCACCTTGCTTAGTAATGTATTACTCTAAAAATGTCTTCACTTAAGGCTTCAAGTTTCTTATTCATTTGTCTTAGGCCCGTATTAATAAACAAGTCTTAATAGTGATCTCAAGAGCGGTATCAGTTGATACGGTCTCAAGATGCGACCAGCATCTTAATGTCGACGCTAATTAATAAACATATATCAACACCATCTCAGATGATACCAAGCTTAAGATCACGGTCTTATGATTCGTAATTCGACACCCAATGAAATCCTGATTTCAAGACTTGCTACGTCACAATGAAGGAACTATTTCATCTTTTGTTCGGTACGTTTAGTACTTGCTTTGCAGAAGAATAATGTTCAACTTTGTATGTGTAAAAAACATTTATTTTACAGTTTATAGTAATTAAAATTTTATCATTTATACTTTAAAGTTATATAAACTATAAAAAATTGGGCAAGTGCGAGTCGGACTCGCGCACAAAGGCTTCCGTACCATCATCTATAAAAGAAAATCACGTTCGTTGTATGTATACTTAAATACTTTATAAGTTTCTACCTGTTTATTAAAATCGAGTAACAAATTGCTTAAAAATTACGTTTCTTGTATGGGAGCCCCCCTTTATTATTTACTTTTTTTAAATTTAATTATTTATTTTGAAAGGTAATATACAACTACATATTCTGTGAAAATTTAAAGCATCTACCTGTTACAGTTAGTAATTTTGAGCAAAAAATACGAAATAAAACACGTTTTTTGTATGGGACTCCCCTTAATATTTTCATTTTCTTTTTATTTTTAATATTTGTTGTTATAGCGGCAACCGAAATACATAATTTGTGAAAATTTCAGCTTTCTAGCTATCATGGTTTATGAGATACAGCCTGGTGACAGACAGACGGACAGACAGACAGACAGACAGCGGAGGCTTAGTAATAGGGTTCCGTCTTTTACCTTTTAGGTACGGAACCCTAAAAATGGAAACAGGTTTTTAGCCCACGGAGAGAAAAGTTTTTTAGAAATACTCTATTTATGCTAGCTCTTAAGCTAGCATAGAGTATTTCTAAAAAAACTTTTCTCTGTGGATATTGTAATATAGGTAGTGTGTAGCAGTGCTTGCAGTCGCGATACTTTTGTAATTATTATATTTGACACTGTAGGCTGTGATAAATTAATGAGATCTCTACAGACAAGCTGAAAGGTTTTTAACATTATTAATAAATCATTTTACCATTACTTCACTGAACACAGTATACACAACAAAGTCATATTTTCGTGTTTACAATTCAAGTGATAAAAATTTACCTGAAAGGATGCTGTAGCGCAATACCTTAAAGTTAACAATACAGCTATTTCCGGTGCAACTAGCAGACGTCTGTTATCACTTTTCACTAAATTATTTCTTATTAATGAAACAATGTGTATATATAGCACTGATTCTTGGCTAAATCGAAATCGTTTTTAAAGTTTTGCGGAGGTAATTTGAATGGATTTGCCGCATCCGTTATATAAACTTTAGGTGTTGAATTTGAAAAGGCCATAGAATATCATCATAATAATCTACTTCATCGCAATAACTGATTTCGGAAATAATATTTTCGAAGTCCATTGTTACCGCCGATACAAGTTCACGATCTCAAGTCCCGGATCGACTGTACTCAACTATCCTGATCTTGAGAACCACTTTGATACCGATCTTGAAACTCGAGTACTGTTTATTAATCAAAGCGATCTCAAGTGATGAAAGGCTCTTAAACCGCATCTTAAGATTTGTTTATTATTATGTCGGGATCTCAAACCAGCTCTTAAGATCCTACTCCCATGCTGATATCGGTTTATTAATACGGGCATGTCTGTCAACGTCTTGCAAAATTGTAGGTGACACGTGTTTCATGATAAAGTAGTTGTAATTGGTATAAATTATGGGAAGTGTTTAGTAGATGGTAAAATGAGAAAAGATATATTATTATGTATTTTAAGTGGCTATTTGAAAAGTCATAAAAATATAGATAGGTACATCGGTTTCCTAAAATACAAATGTCTAAAATATTAATCGTTTTTAGTACCTACGAGTACCTACAATTTCATGAGTAGGAATTTATTCAATCTTTTTTAATTATAACTATCAGGATCGAAAAAACTGCGTTGTGGGAAACTTTAAAAACGTGCGATCAAAGGACACAATGTGCGCGCCGACTCGAAACAAAATTTTTTTTGATCATACTCAAGCCGCGTTTCGACTTCGCGCTCCAAAAGGACGAACATTGGCGCGCGTTCCGGCCGCGCGAAATTGCTACCATTTTGGAACGCGCGCCAATGTGTTTGTTGGAACGCTCGAACATGGAACGCCCCGTTCCATCTAAAGTCGGTTTTTTACCGCGCATCAAAGGAAACTCAATTGTGGCGCGCGCGCCAGTTGAGACGGATGTGATATTATTTTGTGTGTTCGCTACGTTCCGAGCGATGGATAATCAAAGTTGCCGCTCAGAGAAGACGCTTGAAGGAAATAAGTAGTGAAACAACTCTTTCATCCACCAACGCACTTTACGTTTATGTTTTTCTTCTGTATAATACTGTGAATATAAACATAGACGCAGCTGCTCCTCGTGCACGGCTGCCTGCATGTTGAACGACCGAACACTGGAACAGTTGCCACGCGCACCATGGCGCGCGGAGTTGATATCATTTAGATATTTGGAGCGCGTTCCGTGAACGCGCTCTCGGCGCGGGTGTTCATGGCGCGCGCACCAGGAGCGCATAATGGATACGCAGCTTTAGTGTTGTCCAATAAGGGATCGAAACCATAATAATCACCTATTAAATCAAAAGGTGATTATTATGGTGATTATTATTTTTAAACTAAGCAACGTTTACAACCGGCACCCTTTGGATGGCTAACTGATTATTGTAACATTTAACTCAGAGCGTTACCTTGAACAAGACGAACTTCATTCGAACGACAGGAAAAGCCGCCGCGTCGTAACCAATTCTCCAGAGACAATGAATCGACAGATCTTCAAATAATATTCATTAAAATTACGTTAGATAATAACTTGTAATATATTATGTATTTATTTATCTGACTATTAATTATCTGTGACGTTAGCCGTTCGCTTCCTGAGGAAGTCCGCCACTATCCCATCTAAAAAGGGAATTTTCACAGAAATTGTTCTTTTTAGGGTTCCGTATTCCACAAGGAACCCTTGTAGTTTCGTCGTGTCCGTCCGTCTGTCCGTCCGCAGCTTAGCTCAAAGACGCCTGATACTAGAAAGCTGATATTTGACATGAATATAGAAATAAGATATTGCAACAAAACTGTAGAATAAAATTTAGTAAAATATTTTTTTTAGGGGTATCTCATCTCCCCTACATATATAAGTAGTGGGGTTGAATTTGTTTTGGTTGAGTACCCCATCATGTGGGGTATCATTGGATAGGTTTAAAAAAAATATTATTAGTTTGCTCAAATCATTTTTCGATCAAGTGATTGGTTTGTCAAATATCAAGCTATGAAGTGAAAAAAATTGTTAGACTCAAGTATCCCCCCCTCTCTGCTGGCTAAACTATTAATTTAGAAGAGGTGAAAAAAATCACAAATGTAGTACCTTCATATAACGAATTTAAAAGGAAAACTATCACGGCTAAGTAGATATCACTAGTTTACGAGTAATCGTCGGTTAACTTATAAATAGGTACCTATTTCTGTGAGTTTACATTGGGCGCGCTGGCTTAATCTTAAAGATAAACGTACTTTGGTATGTAATGTACTACGGTACTACGTATGTATAGTAGTAGTATATCTTGGAAACCACATTTTATGTTTACAATACATAACTGGATACATACCTAGTATTTTTCTAAACAAAACTTAGGTTCTTATAATAGTGTTATTAAAATTATTTCTTCAGCAAAATAAACAGTCGGATTTGTTGTACATTAATACCCTTTGCAGCAAGTCATTATGAGCAACTACGGAACCCTACATTGCGCGTGGCCCGACACGCACTTGGCCATTTTTCATGTATTTTCCTCGTTGCTTAATGAATATAAATGGGTTATTGTTGCTAAAGGCTTTATTATTAACTCAGAAGGCTACTATTTTATTATTAACTAGTTGCTACTCGCGGCATTGACCGCGTGGATTTCTATGTCTTAGCCTGAGACACTGTTGTCTGATGAGTACTCTAGAAGATAATGTGTTATGGTTATATGAGTGCGGAGAATGATCACAATAGTACTAAATTGTTTGTATATTAGAGCGGTTTCAAATTAGCGTATTTTTCTGCGCGTAGGTATACGGTAGTTTCAGCATACGCGCTTACACGCGCTCTCTCGCTATCTCGCTTATACGAGCTTAGAAGCGCGTCAACGCTCGTACGAGTTTCGCTTGTGCCAAAAGGCGCGCCTATACGCACCTACATGCGCTTCCAAAAACGAGCTTATACGCGCGTATAAAACGCTAATCTGAAACCGCCCTTATGCGTAAACCTACAGGTCTGGCTTTGGCAATTCGACTCTTAAATGTACGTTCATCGCAACGGTACCGTTCGCACTGGCTATGTTTTGTTTTGTATTAATCATTGGTGTATCTAGGTTATTTTCAGGGTGGACTTGGGTCTTTACAATACAATTACTTTGGTGTCCAGCCTGGAATTTCGAATCAGTAACCAGAATTCAAAGCAGCAGCGATAGCCGAGTAGAGAGACCGACGGACTGCCACGCAGAGGGTCTCGGGTTCGAATCCACTGCACACGTACACCAATGACTTTTCGAAGTTAAGTGCGTATTAAATTGTTAATTATCGCTTGCTTAACGGTGAAGGAAAACATCGTGAGAAAACCTGCATGTCTGAGAGTTCTCCGTAATGTTCTCGAAAGACATGTGAAGTCTGTCAACCCGCACTTGGCCAGCGTGGTGGACTATGGCCTTACCCTTCTGATAGTGAGAAGAGGCCCGTGCCCAGCTGTGGGACAGTACTTCTATATACAGGCTGATGATGATAAACCAGAATTCTGGGGTAGGCACTAGTCCATACTGGGGATAGCCCACTTGGCCCCTCTGCTAAGGAATTAATATATGCCGCGGCGGCTAAGTAAATGACGCCCGTCAGCAATGCAATGTACAGTGCATTGAGACTGTACAGTACAATGTATATTCATCAGGCAAGATTGCAATCTATCTGTATACCTATATAAAATTGTTGCATTACTGACTGACTCACAGGCAACGTACCGCCAAAACTACTTCACACAAGAAGCTGAAAATTTACATAATTATATATTATGTTCCTAGGCGACAGTAGACGTGCATTAACCATAGATC
Organism: Euclidia mi; assembly: GCA_944739405.2. Taxonomy (NCBI): domain Eukaryota; kingdom Metazoa; phylum Arthropoda; class Insecta; order Lepidoptera; family Erebidae; genus Euclidia; species Euclidia mi. The sequence goes on along the minus strand of OX123205.2, from coordinate 37,243,497 downwards.
GCCCAAAGTCGAGTCTTGCTGGAAGCGCTTCCGGTAGGACGTCCGAATGTCGTGCCGGTAGACGGCCGCGAGTCCTGCCAGCCGCAAGCATTTTGTATGTAAAAATAGTATGGTATCTATAGTGCAAGATATTTATTATTTTATCTATAAGAAGAAATACAAGCCTTATATAGCAATTTCTTGAATAGCCACATTGCTTAGATCCATTTGCAGATGCTGTATGTACATAATATTTTTGTAATTAGCGATAGTTACATTATTTTCATACCTTAAATAACATTTAAACCAACATATATTACCTACTACTACTACTCTATTCCTTTTATACTGAATGCTTAGAATTAGGAATACCCGCAACTTTTCTTATTTGCCAAGATTGTAACCACAATTGAAGTATTTTACTTATATAATTTTCACCAAAAGGTTTTTGACCCCGTGCATTTCCTTGGCGGATTTCTGGAACGCGCTTCCCACGTGTTTGGTAATGCGCCATCGCTTATCAATTGAAGGCCAGCTGCGTTGACTTTATTCTACTACCCCGCGAAAGAGAAGATTTGCACTATTTTTGTCATATAAATTTCAACTAAGAATTATATTTTTTTACAGAAGTGTGTGAAATACTTTAAGTCCTGCTAGTAGGACGCCGGGCGATCTATCATTAAGAAGTGATTTCTCGAAATTGCCACTGGATCAGAGGGTCTGCCACGGGCTTTACACACGATTGTCACGGTGATGATAGCCTAGTCGACGGGAACAAATTCCATACAATTTCTTTAAGCGCCCCTAACGGAGAGTAGCGATCGATAGAGACCGCTAGGGTGCGCATTTCGAAAATGTATGAAAATTGTTCCCGTCGACTAGTCTATCGTCACCGAGTAAAACTCGTACTAGACCCTCAGGACGAAATAGTTATTTTAAAATAAATTGTGCAAGCATAGCTGCGGGCATTCACTAGTCACTAATAGCTTTGAAAAGTCAATGTGGCGCAGCGTGGTTCGAACCCAAGTCCTTTCGTGGCATTTAGTTTCTCCACTGAGTAATCGCAACTCTTACACGTGTATCTATGTATGTAGTACTTATTATCGTTACAACAATAGTGTCAGTTGGTTTTAAGTATAAACATTTGTTCATCTTATTGACAAAACCAAATATGTTATTACGTTGCTAATAAGTTAACGCCATAACAGTAACTAAATATACTAAAAAACTAAACGGATATTTGTTTAAACAATAATAACATTATACTCATCATCATAAGTGCTGTATATATACTTTCCCACTGCTGGGCACGGGCCTCTTTTCACTATGAGAAGGGTAAGGCTGTAGTCCACCACGCTGACCAAGTCCAGGTTGACGGACTTCACATGTCTTTCGAGAACATTATGGAGAACTCTCAGACATGCAGGTTTCCTCACGATGTTTTTCTTCAATGTTTAGCAAGCGATAGATAGGTAACAATTTAATTCGCACTTAAACTTGAAAAGTCTTTGGTTCGTGCCGTGGACTCGAACCCGAGATCCTCTGTGTAGCAGTCTGTCGGTCTCCCCACTCGAATATCGTCATCATGATCATTGTCTTGCCCTGGTCCCAATTTGGGGTCGGCGCAGTATGTCCTTCACTTTCATACTTCTCTGTCACCAGTCATCCGATCGTTTATCCCTTTCTCTTTCATATCCATCCTCACACAGTCCATCCATCTTTTCCTTGGTCGCCCTCTCCTTGTTCGTCCTTCTACGTGCATATTCATAACTTTCTTACCTACCCCACTCGGATATAGTCAAAATATATAATAATACTAAAACCAATTTATTTATGCGCTAGAAGTGGTGCCACTGTCAACGTCGAAAACTGGAATCGGTACATTTTAGTTCCTACTTTCGCCGATATTTCGTTAAGTTTGTTGAGTTTTAAAGAGGGAAAAATTACAAGTTTTGACACATATTTATGATTCTTTATGGTGTGAATAATATTTTAACTTAATCTATCATATAATAATTTTAATATCATATTATAATTCGGGGGGATGGGCCTCGTTAGCCTTGGATGGCAACCCGTCTAGGAGAAGGGAAACTCCGAAATTAAACCACTCTCTTTGGGGGGATGGGCCTCGTCAGCTTTGGATGGCAACCCGTCTAGGAGAAGGAACACTCCGAAATTAAACCATTCAGGGAGCAAACATTCAGAGAGCATACCCGAAAACAAACCCCAATCCAAGGTGTCAACCGACCCGTGCCGAGGGACTCGTGGCCAGAGGGCAAGCTGGTCGCAAACGGAGAGTGCATGTGTTGGTGGTCACAGGGCACAGCTGGGATTCCACCTTATCCCCGTAAAGGGCTCTGCGGGGACGGACATTTTAAATCCCTAATGCTCGTGGGAACGCTATGGGAACTGAAAATTATATTTCTCCAGACGGCGACGACGCGGTTCGCAACCCATCACGTCTCGTTGCCCGCGAGGGCGAAAAGCGGCCTATGGAAAGCCGGTTTGCAACATTAAATGTTGGAGGAGGAATGGATGGTAAATTGAATGAAGTATGCCAGATGATGGATGATAGAAAGATTGATGTTCTATGTGTGAATGAGACAAAAAGGAAAGGTTGTGGCCTCACCAAGCATGACAGCTACACGGCTTATTTTGGTCTGGGGTAGACAGTACCACCAGAGCCTGCAAGGGAGTTGGTTTAATACTGTCTGCGTGATGAGTGCGTTAAGGAATTTGAATGAGTAAATGCTAGACTATTGTGGATGAGAATGAAAGTAGGACTTACTCGTATCTTTATTGTAGGCGTTTACGCCCCGGTAAATATAGTAAGCCAATATGTCACAGCGAGAACAAGACGAAAGGCAGGAATTTTGGGAGAATTTAAGAGCGATTTTGAGGAAATACGAACGAACGTAACGAAAGATTGATCTTGTTAGGTGAGTTCAATGGATGGGTGGGAGTAAAACGAGATGGATTTGAAAGGGTTTTAGGTGGATTTGGTGATGAGAGTGTGAATGAAAACGGAAAAGTATTGCTTGAGGTTTGTTTAGTATGGAGCCTTTGTATGACAAACACCATGTTTGATCACAAAAGGATACACATGTATACGCGTGAGGCTAAGAATGTTAGAAGAAGCATGAATGATTTTGTAATTGTAGATGAACGTTTGAGAAAGAATGTGTTAGATACAAGGGTGTATCGAGGGATCGGCATCCACACAGACCACTTCTTGGTGATGAGCCGGATAAGTGGGCTTTTTAAAGGATGGCGACACCGAGAACATAATGAAAATAGGGTCTTGGAAAGAATAAAAGTAGAAAATCTGCAAGAGAAAGATGTGAAAAATGAGTATAAGCGAAGATTTGAGAGGTTCGATGGCATAAATGATATGGAAGAATTATGGCTATATTTTAAAGAAGAGATAGTATGTGTAGCGTCTGAAGTATGTGGTGTGATCAAGAGAAGGAAAATACGAAAGGTTAAGAATACATGGTGGGACAAGGATATACAATCAGCAGTGTCAGAGAAGAAGAATGCTTGGTTAGATTGGTTGACTGCCAGAACAAATGAAAGAATAGGAAAGGCAATAGTTTGGAACGACGCAGGATTTCCGTGTTGGACACGTGATTTTGCCATTTTGTGGATCTAAGACATTTAAGGTGAAATGAGTCCAGCTTTCTTATAACCGATCTCTACAGAGACCAGGTCTCTGCGCCGTTTAAGAGGACCGGAAGGATTAGCGCTTTATAGACGCTAATCTTTGTCTCCAGTTTTAGGTCATGGGACTTCCAGACTCGATCATTGAGTCGTCCAAAGTTAGCGGCGGCGCTGGCTATGCGCGATGGTAACTACGTAGCCAGGGTGTTATCATGCCTGATGTGACTTCCTAAATATTTGAAGCGTGTCACTTCTTCTAGCGGTTTTCCATCTAGAGTCACTGTTGCCTTATCAGCTTCGCATCCCCTTGGTTACCAACCCAAATCATTGACAAGTTTGGTATGATGAGTCAACGTAGCTTTGGAGCTGAGTCATGTCATTGGACATGAGGCACACGTCATCAGCATATAAAATCTCCAATAATGAGAGATATTGGATTTTCGATTATTTAGCTCTGAACTTTGATATGTCGAATACTCCTTTCTCAGACCGGACATTAAGTTGGATTTGGCCCCGACTATGTTGCAGCGCGTCTCTAATGACTACATAAAAATAAATTGCGAAAAGAGTGGGTGCCATTACGCTGCCCTGCTTTACTCCACTCTTAACTTTGATCTCTTCGGAAAATTCGTTTTCATTTTGTACCCTTGCTTTCATGCCATCGTGAAACTGGCGAATGAGGTTAAGTAACTTCTTTGGATATCCAAATTTCTCCAGTATAAACCAAAGCGCCTGCCGTGGAACTCAATCAAATGCTTTCTCCAGGTCAACAAAACACATGAATAGAGGCTGTTGATGTTCTAAACCTTTTCCGGAAGGTGCTTCACCACGGCTATGGCATCGACAGTGCCTTGACTGGGACGAAAGCCACACTGACTATCTGGTAGGTATTTCTCAGCTGCTTGGCTAGGACGTGCATTGATAATGTGCGCAAGGATCTCACCCGCACTAGAAGGAAGCGATATGCCTCGGTAAAAGCTGCAGTCAGAGACATCTCCCTTTCCCTTATACAGCTTTTTTACCTCCGTGCAGAGGAAAGCAGAGCGATCCTAAATAGGGCTGCTTTGTCGCCAATGGTGCTGCCGAACCCTGAACCCCGCCTCAGTCGGCTCAAGGGGCGACCACTGTCCTCTGATCACCTACATGCAGGATGTTAACTAAACCCTTGGCATATCGTTACCGCAGCCCCATCGCCAAAATTCCATCGCCGCAGGGCTTTGAAAAAAAAATTGATTATAGACAGCTTCCAGCAAGGACTTGAATTATTAAATAATTTTAAAACATCACGGCTTTTACACATACATATGTACCTACTGATGTATAAATAACGGGTTTATTTTCAAATTATTTATTGCGAGACCAAAGATACGTTAGTACTATCTATTATGTGCCATAGATCATATGTACTATAACGAGAGAATTATGGCCACTGGCAGAAATTTTCTTATATTAAATTATTACTAATGTGAATACTCTGTTACAGAGCAATACAATAGGTGTCCAGTTGATTCAACTCAGCATGATGTAAACGGCAATCGAACGCGGTATAGTGACGGTTTTAATATAACGAATCCACCAGACTGTGATGAAAGATCACTGGGTTGTAATATCGAATTGTATTCGACAAACCACAGAGTAATAAAACAGTAAAATGGAGATGGATCTCATAAACCAGTATAAAATAAATAAATATTATAGATTAACTAAACCAAGACAACTATACAATAATTATTGAGTGCATCACACAAAGAAAATAACGAATAGGAGGAGGTAACAGGGAAGGAATAGGGGAAGGGGACACTGGCACTCTCATTCACTGAACGAAACGCCGCAGTATAAGTACTGTCACGTCGATTTTTAGTGAGAGGGTAGTACTTCCCCTGTCGAGAATTCACGCTAAAATTTAACTATACACTGCTCTAACTAACAATACATACATGCCTTGTCAATGTACCTTGACTGTAATGGAGGTGAGGTTGTCTTGAAGGTTGACCCAAAGAATGCCTTTAACTCAGTCAACAGAGACACCTTGTTGACACAAGTTAAATTGCAAACACCCCAAATCTACGATTTTCTTTGGCAATGTGTCTGTAACCTTTCTAAATTAATATACAAGGAACATCTTTTAGAATCTGCCGTCGGTTGTCAACAGGGTGACTCTCTTGGATCATTAATTTTTAGTTTGGCCATCCATCCAGTTGTAAACCAACTAAATTCAATATTAAACATCTGGTACCTAGATGATGGAACCCTGGGAGGTGACGTAAACACTGTATATCAAGATCTGGCATTCCTGAAATCGAAATTTTTATCCATAGGCTTAGGGTTGAATACAAGCAAATGCGAAATTTTTATTAATGACATTTTAGATAAATCCTCTATTCTTTCAAAATTCCAATATCTGGCACCCAATATCACCCAAGTTGATAAAAGTTCTCTTCGCCTCCTGGGGTCCCCAATTTTAGACGACGGTTTTGATTCCTTTATATAGAAAAAATTCAAAATTTTAATGATGTTTCAGACAGGCTACTCAAAATTAATATACATTCGGCTTTTACTATTATTCGATATTGTCTTTTTGTCCCTAAATTTACACACGTGTTACGGTCTTCACCTTTTTCGCAAAAGCCGACTCCACTCATTCAAATTGACAAAATTATACAGAATATCCTACCAAGGGTTCTCACCAAGAACTTAGGGTCCCAAGCCAACCTCACCTGCAAGTGGTGCACCTGCCGATCAACGGACGAGGCTCTGGCAAACAAAATATCCCGATAAGCGGCAATAGGCTCGCCACCTATTACGTGGGATCAAAACACTGGCGAAAAGTGGGCGTTTAATATGCCTCTGCCTACCCCTTCGAGGAACAGGCGTGAGTCTATGTATGTATGTATATCCTAAGTAAAATTTTGAATGTGGCCCTGAACGACCGAGTGTGGCAACAGGCGTCCTTACCTGTGCGCTTGGGCGGCCTCGGCGTTTGCAAAATTTCTGACGTAAGCCTGCCAGCGTTCTTGTCATCGGTCCACAGCACTGCAGAATTGACCACGAAAATCTTAGCACCAACACTGGTCGATTCTGACGTGCCGTGTAAGGCCGATGCCATGAACGCTTGGAGAAAGGCTTGTCCAGGAACTGAGTTACCCCGAAACTTGTTCTCCCAGAGGCAATGGGCCGCTTTGCAGCGTGGTACGAGAAAAACTCCTCAATACATCGGCCAACGCTGCGGAGCGTGCTCGCCTGCTGGCTGTGGGAGAATGGGAATCGGGCCTCTGGCTGCAGGCACTGCCATCGTCCAATATAGGTACCATGTTGGACGATACGACCTTCCGCTTCGCTACGTGCCTCCGTTTAGGCGCGTCATGTATCTCTCCGCATCGCTGTTACTGCAGAGAGGCCGTCGATAGCCTTGGTCACCATGGTCTGTCATGCAGCAGGAGCGCAGGTCGTATTTCACGACACGCCAACCTCAACGACATTCTGCGCCGTGCTCTTGTCACCGCTGGCGTTCCAGCCCAACTTGAACCTCAGGGCTTGACACGCGACGATGGCAAGAGACCGGACGGGATGTCTTTACTGCCGTGGAAGCTGGGTAGGCCTTTGGTATGGGACGCGACATGTGTCGATACCATTGCGCCATCCCATCTTTCCAGCACAGCAGGTTGTGCGGGCGCTGCTGCTGTTTCAGCAGAGACCCTCAAACGGCGCAAATACGTAAATCTTGTAGGAGATTATGTTTTTGAGCCGTTTGGGGTCGAAACCTTGGGACCATGGGGTCCAAGTGCGAGATCCCTTTTTAGGGATCTCGCAAAGAGACTGATCGACGCCTCGGGTGACCAGAGGGCTGGCACGTATTTAGCACAAAAGATAAGCATTGCTATACAAGGAGGCAATGCCGCCAGTCTTCTGGGCACGCTTCCGAACGACTGCGATGCGGAAGACTTTCATGACGCCTTCTAAATTTAATTTTTCGTCTTGTATATATTAAATAGGCTTATTTTAATTTTAAGACACGATAAAAGTTAATTTATGCAATATGGAATAAATAATGAACAATACAAATAATACCCATATGGGGGAAAGTCGGACGTATCGTACCATTTTACAGTTTTTATAAATTATCTCCTTTCTATAAAAACTTACAAAACTATAAAATTACATGTAGGTAAGTAGGTATGTCCTTAATCATATCCATTGGTATTTGCTTAATTTGCCCAAAATATGTGATTTTCTACAAACCGTCAAATGGTACGATTCGGAGAACTAGTTGGGTATATTGTACCATAGGTATGATGAATTGGACCACTAATATATGAATTGCAGTCTAAAATAGGTGGATTTTAATTAATTATAATCAAAATATACTATTATAACAATTAATTTATTTATTGTTATTTTACAAAATTAAACGGTTCTTATTGTATGTAGTAACAAGTATCGAATGTCACTTATTTTCTGAAACTAACAACTTTCTGAAAGTAAAACAATCTGCAAAAAATAAACCTTACAAAATAATATCACTATGACATGTTTTTCTTTTTTACCATAATTTAACAAAAAATATTAAAGCATTTGGCTTTTATGTTCTAATATTAAATTAGTATCACAATAAAATGATCTTCTATTAATGTAATTTAACAACAAAAAGCTCTTTGAATTCTAAAATAAAATTAATGTATCTTCAATTGAAACAATTATCACAAATATCCGGAATGGAGGTACAAGTTTCATGCACCCATTTTTTACAACGAATGCATTGTATGCAATCCTCTTTTGGACCAGCACAGTCATAGTAGTTTCCGTTACATAAGGCACAAGTAGGTATCCTCTAAGCCGTCATCATCGGTGTCGTTATACTTTCTCTCGAAAGCTAATAATGCTCTTTCGAGGTCTTCTGGAGTCCATTTAAAATATTATCTTTTATCAGCAATCTATAAACAATAGTACTTTTTTAAGCAAAATAATAGTAGAAATTTAAAAATGTGTCGTTTATATCGTACCGGTACGATACAAAGAACTTGTAATGGTACGATTCAACAAACTAGCCATCAAACCAAAAAAATAATTTTTGAAAAATAACCTCAGAAATCCGCAACAACACAAACACAGATATTTGTAGTAACTTGAATCACGGATTCATATTAAATAAATGATAATTTTTATTCACTATTTATGAAGGATAGATCGTTACGTATGCACTGTAAAATTTCGATCAAAAGCAACCGAAATATATTTTTTTAACTGGAGTAAGAAGTATCAGCCGCACGCCAACATTACAAAATGGCTTATGACATTTGGCGCTAGAATCGCATATTTTAACATTGCCAGTGTATAAAAAATACTGCTGTTTAGAAGAAATCTGGAGGTGGTACGATTCATCCTGTGGTACAACACGTCAGACTCGTTAAACGTTGTAGATTCTAATGATTTGTCTAGTTGTTTGATTGAATCGCTGAATGTCATGCAGGCGGCAGGCCGCTAGTTGAGCAGCGCCACCTAATAACGCGGCTAGTCTTTTATTGGACGAATTATTAAGCTAGATGACTGCGACAAATAGGCACATCACAATGTCTTAGTTATTAATTTGCAGCTCGCCAATGTCGCAGTTACAAACCTGATTTGTAATCATTTTCTTTTTTAAACTTTACTTACTCTTACCCGAGCAAACTGTTTAGATAATTAACAACTATAACCCGACTACGAAGACAGGGGTCTAAAAAGAACGAAACAAGAAAATAGCTCATACAGATATAAGTCTAGAAAAGTATAAGTACAGAAATGCTCAAGCTAGAGCCATGGTCGCACCTTCCTTTTGGTTTCGCCGTAGTCGGGTAAAAAGAGTGCGTATTGCCTTTTGAAAACTCTGAAAAGAAATTTGGCTGAGTTATGCTCATCTGTACAGAATTGTAACACGCATGATACACCAGCATGCCACATCCATTGCTTCTTATATTTAGTGGAGACCCGAACAGACTGTGAACAACTGAACATATTATAGTTTTGACAGCACTCTGTTTTATTTGGTAAGCAAGTAATTTTGTGGATTTTATTTTGTAAGTATATCCTTGCTGGTCTAGTTATTTAGGCTTTATTTTACAAATAGGTACATGTAGAGGGCACTTTTGGTTTTGCTAGAAAGTGCATTAAAGCATAATAAAATCTAAATAAGTACGAAAAAGTAACAGAACGGTGCTAGTCTTTTCATAGTTGACATTTCAAATGTTGCCTATTACATCCTCCTAGCGTTATCCCTGTTTGTTTTTACTTTTTAATACTTTTCCATCAATAATTCTTACATAAAACGTTTCGAAGGCCTTCTTTTAAGTATCGAAATACTTGTGTCAGAAAATCACACTCTTCCATAACAAGTATGCAATAAACATAGAAGCCTTAAATTTAGTATGTTTCATCAAAATACAATAAAAGTAAATTAACTGGAAAGTAATAAAAGTATCAAAATACAAAATTATTCAAAAAGAAAAGTTATGTAAGTACGTGTTCGTGTGTGTGTGTCTGTGTTCATATGTGTGTGTATGCGTGGTGTGCATCTTAGCTGTGTCAACATTATGGGTTGGGTATTCTAATTTATGGGTTGAAGAAGTGACTCTGTTTCTGTGTATGTGAGGTTTTTAAACCAGGAAGTAAGGGTACCCTTACTTCCTAGCTTAAAAACCCTACCTAGGTAATATTAAAATTTAACACAATTTTGACTGCACGTTAGGTGTAGTAGTTTAAATTTTGGCCTCGCTTATGCAGTGACGTTAGTTTGATTTCCAAATGTTATATGTGCATATTCTCGTGTATATAATGTTCACGCAGATTTGTAAAGTACACCAGATGGAGCATTCAAGTCAAGGCAAACGACATAACATAACTTCACGCCTTTTATCCCTGAAGGGGTAGTCAGAGGTGTATCACACACCCATACTTCGCCAGTTATGTTGCGGTCCCAATGTAATAGGGGGCGAGCCTATCGCTGTATTATCTACCGGTCACATTATTAAGCGAGCGATAATTAATGTTTTTAATGCACACATAGCATCGGAAAGTTAGAGGCGTGTGCCCGGGGTATCTGGGCAACGAACCCGAGACTGTGCAATCCGTTACGAACACCACTAGGCTATCACCGCTCATGCCATAGGGTAGTTTCCAGGGTCAAAATAATTACATTTTATTTAGTCCGTATTTTAGATTATAAAAAAATATTGGACAAGTATTTTTTCGTTTTTCGATTAAATAAAAAATAACAAAGATATAGCCCATTAAAGTTACGTGTGACGTCATCTAGTGCGAAAAAATGCAGCACGGTGTGACGTTATACGTAACTTTAATGAGCTATATCTTGGTAATTTTTGGTTTAATTTACAAATTAAAAAATACGTATCGCTTATTTTTGAACAATCTAAAGGACGGACCTATAATTTTTTTTTTGTCAACTAGCCTATTACTCTTAAAGTCGACGTACCCATTTGGAATTATGTCATTCGAAACGTCAGATTACTACTTATTTCTTTACAATTTATTCGGGCTCAATTCTCCTAAATAAATATAGTTTCGATATCATGTCAGTGTCATACTTACGTCATAAAAAGCGTATTCTTCTAAATTATCTGGTAATTGAACTAAGTTGTAACGAGATCGTAAATTGAAACAAGTGTCAAAATATGTGTCAACGATGAACTATGTATTTATTTCAAATTATACGATAATGACATTAGGTTATCAGAATACAGCTTCTGAGTACATTCAAAATATAATATCAATGTCATATAAAAATAGGAGAATTGATATTAATGACGTTTCTTTACAATTTGCGTCTAAGAAACAGATGACTCCATCTGTATATTTCTTGTAATCTGTGCTTATACGTAGTATTTCGTGCTTATAAATTCACCGGTGCCATATACGAATAATTTCTGCGGAAGTTGACATTAAAATAAAATATAGTGACATCTGCGGACCACTACATACGATTCTCAAAGTATAATGTTACTTTTTCACAAAAATTCATACAAAAAACTATAGTCTTGTAAACGATTCCAAGGAAATAATTCCCGCCGTGGCAACTGACAGATGGAATCATCACTTAGTGCCATGACACATCATAATCGCCTTGGCGGAAATTCTACCACATAACTGCTTTACACGTGTCGATTTAAACATGTAATAGCTCGTGTACGCGGATTCATCCGCGTTGTATGCTATACTACTTTAATTACTCCTTCCTCTACTTCCAGAAGTATTATGCTGTTTTAGGTTCTGTATAATAATAATCTATGCTAAGTAATGAGCAGCTAATTAGACTTAGCTAATTAACGACAAATAGACTATTTATTTAAACTTCTACTTGCGAGTGTAGACTTTTCCAGGTAGTAGAGCCTTGATCATTTCAGCATGAATGGGCCGGCTCGACCGGGGAAGTACTAGCCTCTCACAGAAAATTTACGTAAAGTAACAGTACCTTAACTGTTGCGTTTCGTTCGGTGAGTGAGAGTGCCGAAGGCCCTATCCCCTTTTCCTTCTCCCTCATCCCCCTCCTCATCCTTTCCCTTTTCCCAACACAAAGGGGCGGCAACGCACTTATGACTCCTGTGGTGTTGCTTTTGTCCATGGGCGGCGGTCATTACTTACCATCAAGCAATCCGTCTGCTCGTTTGCCGCCCATTATCATAAAAAAAGAGTAATAAACTAAATATTGCTCTTGAGTTTTAACATCCTTAGGTTAAGGGGTATTACGGAATCCTACACTGTGCATGGCTCCACATACACTTGGCCGGTTTTCTTTCTGCGTTGCTCCTAGAATTCTGTAACCTCAGATAAATATCATGGGAAAGGGTTTACTGTTCCGTTTAAACACGCGGTGGATTTTAATTATCAGCTTACATTTGACTGCCTATGTGGGCCAGCTGTAGTGTAAGTGACTGTCGATCATGAGGTCTCGTACTCGATTCCTGGTTCGAGCAGCGAAAGTGGCTTTGCCTGTTACAACTTATCCAATAGGAGTCCGGCAGTTGGCAGTGTTACAAATGTTACAATCCCATGCCTTAGCAAACCGTTGATCTTGCGCCCAATCTCTCTCTGGTCGTATCGGCTACACCGTCCCATCGGACTATGAGAGTTAGGGAAGAACGAGTGCTTTTGTTTGCACACAAACCAGTATTTACACTCATCATCATCATCAATTCATCATCATCAGCCTTTAACAGTCAACTGCTGGACTACGCCTCTCCTTTGAAAGGAGGAATTGGCCTACTAAACCACGCTGGCCAAACGGATTGGTATAGGGTTTGTATCAAGTTTTTCTTGTCTTACAGTGCTGTTCTATGCATAATATGCTCCCATTGTCGGCTCTAACGACACCCATGGGATGATATGGGGTGGTGACAATCCGTATTCTTAATCCGTGACCACACGGACATTTACACTCTGCACTGTGCTATCTTCTGTGCAGTGATATAGACTCGTTGAGGACGTTTGAAAAATTAAGCTTACAAGGTTTTATGTTTCTTGACATTTTAGTGTAAGTATCTACTACGTGTTGGTTAAATATTGCGTCGAATCATTCCCTACCACAGTACAGCTATAATATATTGGTTGACTTCAGATGGCAAACGTTTTTATCATAAGCATTATTATGATAGTACATCCAGAATTAGCTCGAAGGTTAACAGCTCAATATTTTCAAAATCTTACGCTTAAGTTAGATAGACTAAGGCCAGTACTTCGCAGTTAAACCCTTCTCTTATCTCACTAGACCTATCGTTCTAGAGTTACCCTAGTTGCATCCAAGACCGGTTTGGACCAGTTCGCTTTTTAGTCTAACCTTAATAAAATATTGGCATTTCCACAGAGCAAGGGCCTTTTCCCTGTAACACAAAGGTATCGGACGATGACGACAACATATCCTGGTTTAGATCAGTAAGTATACTCAAGGGTAACGACTAGGAAGTCAGTCCGACAGCATTTGAGAGTATTTACACGAGTAAAGACTGTATGAGATTTTAAGGTGCTTTCGAAAATAAATCATTATTTGAGACAATTGCTGGGTGATCGCTACAATTTATTTTTTGATCTAAAATCAAAATAATGATAATTTCTGCTATTAGCTTACTGATTCTTAATTTTGGGCCCAATTCTCCTAATAAATACAGTTTCGATATACCTAATGTCAGTGTCATACTTAATTACTTACGTCACAAAAATCGTTTTCTTCTATAATTGAACGAAATCGTAACGAGATCGTAAATTGAAACAAGTTTCAAAATATGTGTCAACGACGAACTATTTATTTTAAATTATACGATAATGACATTAGGTTATCAGAATACCGCTTTTAAGTCCAGTCAAAATATAATATCAATGTCATATAAAAATATGAGAATTGGGCCACTGTATAATTATGTAAAATTCATGCGTTACTTACTGACTGAGTACTGACAGACAACGCACAGCTGAAATTACTGAGCGCAAGAAGCTGAAACTTGGCATGTATGTTCCTTGGAGATCATAGGGGTGCACAAAAAGGGGATTACCCGAAATTCCTACGAGATCGGGAAAATGGTTAACGAAAAACGAATTTGCGGGCGTAGCTCTAGTAAATATGAAAATTTGTGAGGACCAAAGGATGAACAGATAAATATTTACCACTCTTTCACACAAGAACGACTGAACGGATTTTAATAAAACTTTGCAATCATATAGCATAAAGATTAAAATAACACATGGGCTATCTTTTGTCCAGATTACCGACCCCATACGCGCGAAGCCGCTGACAGATGCTAGTTTTAATAGTTCCGCGTAGCGACAAGCAATTCAGAAGTAATTAATATTTTTGAATTATTAAATAATTTCGAAACTTGGGAAGACCCGATGACGCATAGAGATCTTAATCTTGCTTCTGTCATTACGCGGTGACGCATCTGATAGATTAATGAGTGACAAAAAAATTGGGCAAGTGCGAGTCGGACTCGCGCACGCAGGGTTCCGTACGATATTACGGAACCCTTCGTGCGCGATCTATAAAAGAAAATCACGTTCGTTGTATGTATACTTAAATACTTTATAAGTTTCTACCTGTTTATTAAGATCGAGTAACAAATTGCTTAAAAATTACGTATGTTGTATGGGAGCCCCCCTTTATTATTTACTTTTTTTAAATTTAATTATTTATTTTGAAAGGTAATGTACAACTACATATTCTGTGAAAATTTAAAGCGTCTACCTGTTACAGTTAGTAATTTTGAGCAAAAAATACGAAAAAAAACACGTTTTTTGTATGGGACCCCCCCTTAATATTTTCATTTTTTTTATTTGTTGTTATAGCGGCAACTGAAATACATAATTTGTGAAAATTTCAGCTTTCTAGCTATCATGGTTTATGAGATACAGCCTGGTGACAGACAGACAGACAGACAGACAGACAGACAGCGGAGGCTTAGTAATAGGGTTCCGTTTTTTACCTTTTAGGTACGGAACCCTAAAAACAGTAATTTTTTGATCATCAGTGACAAAAAAAGTGTAGTTCCCGGAATTATGAGGTTTGTGGTGACATTGTCTAACCTTGTGTTGGTTGCTTGATTAGATTACTTTATTTATACCCAATATAAGCGACGCATAATTTTTTATTTTGGGTTGTTTAGGCTCTTGCTGATTTATTATTAACACTAACACAATAAACATCAACAACACAAATAAAAGAGTAAACTTAAGTGAAAATTCTATAATTCTTCATCTTCTCGTGAGGGCAACACTTGTCACACAGTTTTAGCCCAGTACTCGGCAACGCGTATCGCATTAGGTCTTAAGAGGTACTCTTCGTCAAGTGTGCACTATTCTGGGCTTTTAAGTTGCAATCAAATAAGTCAGCTGTGGACCAGATTGAAAAAAATACCCTTGGCTCGCTCATAGAGTCGCGACACACTAGAAACTGGTTTTGTATACGAGTGTCAATGTGCGTGTAAAGTGTGCACTGAAAGCGACGATGTCTTGCTGAGCGATTATCGCCTTTATGGTAGTCTAACGGGAAGTTGTTCGCCTTTAACCCCTTGTATGCCGGAACGCAGATCTACGCGAGACACAATAGCTTTTTCATTGTGTCTGGAATTCCGGCATACAAGAGGTTATGGTAGTCTAACGGGAAGTTGTTCGACTGTACGTCAGCATATGGTTCATTGGCTGTGATACCCCGCAGTCACACTTATTTTTGCTTGGGTCGATATAACCCACCATTACATAATTATGATCTTTTCTGCCATCCTGGGTGCGCAGCGTAAAGACATAAAGACATATTTATTTCTGCATTTTGGTTGTTTACAACACTTATACAAGTCAAAACCCTATTCTAGATAATGCCGGCTTTTCCTAGCTAAATGACTTCTTGAGAAGAAAGGCCGAAACAAACTCAGAGTGTTGCTTTTTTGTCACTTCAATTTCTTTCATCTTTTCGTATTTTTTTTAAGTCCAGACATGAGATGGGTTTAGTATGCGAGTACAATGCAGGGTATCGTCTATATTGAGTGCCTTCCAAGTTTGTATCCTGGAGGTAACTTTTCTGTCGGAGAATTTGTCGGGCCATAAACTAATTCCATCCTTAAGAGCGGCTCTTGCAGATATGGTGAGGAAAACCTGTTCCGACTTTTTAGTTAATAGGTTAAGAGAGGAATGTCTGCAAAAATAAAGTAACAACTGCTTAATTGGGCCGGCTCGACCGGGGAATAACAGCTGTTCTACCCTCTCACAGAGTATCGACGTAAAGCAACAGCAGCAATTTTGTCTAGACTGTTGGTTTTCTTTCGGTGAGTAAGAGCGCCTGCCTCGTTGGTCTCGCGGCATAAATGTGCGCGTGGGATTGGGAGGTCTCGGGTTCGATTCTCGGGCAAAGTGTTATTGGGTTTTTCCGTTAGGAAATTCTTAGTGCAGCACGGAATCTGGTAATGTGCCCGGTACGGTAATAGGCTCGCCCCTATTACGTGGGACCTAAAAATTCATGGCGAAATGTAGGTGTTATATTACCTACTCCTCTGCATACCCCTTCGGGGATTCCCAGGCGTGAGTTTATAAAAAAGAATAAAGTAAGAGTGCCGCAGGCCCCAATACTTTTTCCTACTAGGTACCTCATCCCGGTCTTTCTTCTACTCCTTCTCCCATCCTGGTCAGCAACGTCATAGGTGTGTTTATGCGAACAATCAGGTGAACAGTCTGCTCGTTTTCCTCTTATCAAATAGGAAGGTTTTGGGTGCATACGGTTCCCACCAAGATCTTAGGGTCCCGCACCAACCTCATCTGCAAGTGGTGCACCTGCCAATCAACAGACGAGGCTCTGGCAAACAAAATATCCCGATAAGCGGCAATAGGCTCGCCACCTATTACGTGGGATCGAAACACTGGCGAAAAGTGGGCGGTTAATATGCCACTGCCTACCCCTTCGGGGAAACAGGCGTGAGTCTATGTATGTATGTAAATAAGAAGAACAAACATGGTCATTGTATTTTACTGGTGTGTTGGTACTGTTGGTCTAATGAAGAAGCTTACCGCTAAGTCTCGTGTTCGAGTGCCACTGAGCCCGATTTTCGACTCCTCGTGTTCAACCGCCGCCAGCCACTTTACGAATATCATCACTCCACATAGACTGCACGGTTGGCGCAGTGGTTTAAGCGGCCGCCTCGCCGTTTGGCCCTGCGCCGAGTGTTGTGGGTTCGATCCCCACACGAGGCAACACTTTGTGTGATTCATAAATTGTTGTCTCGAATCTGGGTGTTCATTGTGTCCGTTAGTTGTATGTTTGTATAGTCCCCTGCGACACAGGATTTAGTCCTAGTGCGGGAGTTGGCTCTTAAAGAATAGAAAAAAAATGACCTAGCCGGAGGTCGTCCTACACTAAGTAGAGCTAACCGCCGCACAAAATGCAAGCTCACGCTACTGCAAGTTTCATAACCACTTTTTTAGCTTGTCGAGCAAAAAATTTAATACAAGTTAGTGTTCAGACTAGTATTATAACGGCACTATTATTTAACTGTCTAGACTGCACTGTTACTAAGCACTGAGATATTGAGAGTTCATTCCGCGTTACTCAGGTCTTTCCGGGGCAGTCTATATAAATGGAATCTGAAACTGATATCAGATTGCCTCTGTGGTCCAGTGGATAGCGTATGCGACTGCTGATCAGAGGTCACGGGTTCAAATCCCGGGTCGGGCAAAAGTGTTACTTATTGGGTTTTTCCGAATACTCAGTAGCAGCCCGGCGTCTGGTGATGTGCCCTGTAACGGCAATAGGCTCGCCCCCTATTACGTGGGCCCTAAAAACTCATGGTGAAATGTGGGTGTAGTATTTACATCTCTGCCTACCCCTTCCGGGATACAGGCGTGAGACTGTAAATAAATAAATGATACTGGTTTAGTAACTTGTTCGAATCCTTTTGACACTAGACTACTAGACAAGAGCAACTACTGAACCTAAAATTATGCTTCACGCGAACTTGGGTGTTTTATAATATATAGCTATTTCCCGCGGTTTCACCGGCGTCCTGAGGGAACTACTTCGTGTACCCGGTTAATTTATAGCCTAAGTTACAAAATCAAAATCAAAATCTTTTATTCAAAATTGGCTGGTAAACAGCTCTTTCTGAACGTTAAATTTTACAATAGACAGATACTCCTTGGTACATCAACTATCCGCCAGTGAAAGTCCCGTCAAAATCGGTCCAGCCGTTCCAGAGATTAGCGAGAACAAACAGGAAGACAGACAAACAAAAATTGTAAAAAATGTCATTTCGGTATATGTACCGTGCATACATCCATATGCATTAAGTAAAAAGCGGTTATTTTAATATTACAAACAGACACTCCATTTCATTTATGTGTATAGACTACCTGCGCCGTTTAATCCGTGAAAGCAAAGACAGAAGAATTTAAAACCAGTTCCTCTAGATCTTACAGTCTTACTTAGTGTTGTGGGTTCGATACTCACACGAGACAACACTTTGTGTGACCGGCAAATTGTTGGTCTAGGTCTAGGAGAAACAAAACAAATACTAGAAGTTGCTAAAGGTACTCGTTGCATAGACAAAATCAAGAGTATCATTATCCAACCCAACAGAGGCGTGGGCGAGAGGAAAATCTAAGACCATAATTTCCCATCTGACGTGGAAAGAGGATATGCCACGTCATATGACCCTGTCTTCCACATCCACCAATTGTGTAGCACCGTTGCCAAGCAGTTACCTAAGCTTAGGGCTGCCATTACCAAAATTGCTGACACCGGATAAACATGGCAAAAATCTCGGACATTTGGACGAAATATGGTTTTTCCCCCAGACACCTCTAAAAATTACCATTTATCGCTGATCTTTAAAAAAATATTGAAGTTCCCCTGACAACAAAAGTGTCCGAGTCTAACCCGGACACTTTTGTTGTTCAAATTTTTTTTTTGTCAGGGGAAAACCCCGGCTTTCGAAGACCCCGGCCGGACGGACCCCGGACGTCCTTCAAACTACAAATCCGGGGAAATCCGGACGGATGGCAACCCTAGGTAGATTACTGGTGACCCCGTGCACTCTCACGTGTAGGTATTAAAGGAAGACCTAACTAAGGGAAACTGGTCATTATCGTATTCTACGGGCTCTGGCTATTTTTATTTTAGTTTGAGAATAAACTTGTGATGATATCTTTGGTAGGGGTTATTCCTTTTCAATTTAGATACATGGAACCGGCGAACATGTATGAAGAGAGTAATGAATGTAGAGGAAGCGCGTGAGGTTTGTAAGGATAGATGCAAGTGGCGTTCCGTTGTCTCTGCCTATCCCGACGGGAAAAAGGCGTGAGTATATGTATGTATTACTAATGCGAATGTGTGTCTGTTTGTTTGTCTTTCTTTCACTTGGCTACGGAGCTACGCTATTGTATGAATTATGATGTTCCTGTGAGGAGATAGTTTTGATGCTGTAGAGCGAAATATAGGTAATTTTGTACCAAGATAAATGTACCAGTAATAATGCCTTACGTTGCCACATTCAATGGCAATGCTAATTTTTTTGGACAAACCAACCCTCTGGTCACGTGAGATGTCGATTAAACGAGTTGTATATCTTGATACAAAATACGAGGGACCCCAGGGGCTCAAAGTTTTTACCTCGTACGGCTCAAAAACGTAATTGTGGACTAACTGTCCGTATTCGCGTTTGAGGGTTTCCGCGGTTGCAGTATAAGCCCCAGGATGACATGCAGTGCCAAAATATTTGATGGCGCAAGGGTGTCTATGCACGTTGCCACTCACGAGAATAAGTAGATTCCATAAAAACAATACTTGTCAAAAATACCAAGTCTCGCGAACGTAAAAAGTTGTGAGATCCATGTAACACCAAGTCGATTAATTAAAAATCTTTAATGTTTTAAATAAATAGATTGACTCGGCCATCGCATGGAAACACAACATATCTCATAAGTAATCTTAATATATAAAATCCTTGCGTTACTGACTGACTGACAGACACGCTACAGCCGAAACTATTGGGCGCAGGAAGCTGAAATTTGGCATGTATGTTCCTTGGGGACCGTAGGGGTGCACTAAGAAGGGATTTCCCGAAATTCCCACGGGATCGGCCAAAACGGGTAAATTAAAAAAAAATGCAGGCGTAGCTGCTGGTGTCCTCTAGTACATATATAAATAAGATTGTTTAATGCGATTGCCAAGTCAATATATTTATTTAAAACATTAAAGATTTTTAATTAACCGACTTGGTGTTACATGGATCTCACAACTTTTTACGTTCGCGAGACTTGGTATTTTTGACAAGTATTGTTTTTATGGGATCTCATGTCTTTTTGTAGATAGTCTTACTTTTGTCCTTTCCGGTACCTTCTTCTTCTTGTACCTTCACCAACAACGAATTTTCTTAATTAAAGCTCTAACTGCAAATTTAATGTTGTAATCCTTTATATTCATATAGGATTACAAAGTTATTTATGCAGTTGATGTATCTCGAAAACTGGACCGAAATTAAAATATATTTTAGTTTTTCCTTGGTTCATACACTAAACACTAAATGTTTCCTAAATTTGAAGCTTCTATGTTTGCTAGAAGTGCCTTAGACTTTTGATGATCGGTCAGTGAGTGACAAAATTAAGATTTTTGACTCGTTATAATTCTTAAACTACTGGTTCAAATTGAATGAAATTTAGAATACACCATCTTTATACAATGCCTGCATGGTTACTAAACAATCAGGCTTCTAGTTTTATCCACAACGAAGTTATAGGGGGTCAAAAATAGCCTGAATTGCTTCAAGAAAAGGATGGTACGGCCGTGCCGCTTTTTGCTCGATTTGGTGGGGGCGCTGCTGTGCCCCCAGATAATGTATTATATTCGTATTATGCTTATATTTAGGTAACGGGCTACGCGCATTTATTTGAAAACAATTATTATAGACTCACGCCTGTATCCACGAAGGGGTAGGCAGAGGTGTAATGTTGCACCCACATGTCACCATGAATTTTTTTGGTCCCAAGTAATAGAGGGCGAGCCTATTGCCGTTACCGGGCACATTACCAGACTCCGTGCTGCTACTGAGAATTCGGAAAAACCTAGTAACACTTTTGCCCGACCCGGGAATCGAACCAGGGACCTCCGATCAGCAGTCGCATACGCTATCCACTGGACCACGGAGGTAGTCATTCTTCAAATATTATGATAGTTATAAATTATAAAATTAAAATCTTGTATACACTTGTATTACGCAAACAAACGATATATAATAACGTATAATATGTTCTTTTTCTAGATGCAAATTAAATCTAGGTCTTAATGCACAGGTATCAACTTGTTTGAACCAGTTTTAACTGCGAATCGAGTGACGTTTAAAACTTTAAATAAATCTATGTCAAATAAAATAAAAAGTAAAAAGCATATAAATATAAGTATTGTGTATATTTGTAATTTGATTCGGCTAGTATTTCTATTGTTTGAATCTGTTCATCGACTCAGTCAAAAGACATCCACTGCTGGACATAGGCCTCGCCTAAAGATGTCCACATAGACCGATTTTAAGGCACCCACATCCATCCACTGCTTGCGACCCTAATTAGACCCAGAGCGTCTAGTACGAGTTTGCACTCGATCGTCACGGTGACGATAGACTAGTCGACGCACGGGAACGATTTCGATACATTTTCTTAAAGCGCCCCCGTCAGAGAGTAGCGATCGATAGAGACCGCTAGGGGGCGCATTTAGAAAATGAATGGAAATTGTTCCCGTCGACTAGTCTATCGTCACCGTGTAAAACTCGTACTAGACCCTCAGTTCACGACCGAAAGGACAGCGAGGGCGGCAGCATAAGCGATTTCGATGTATATGTCGTGCGGGCGTAAGTTCATCGGGCAACCTTGCAATCTCCATTCCTCCATTCTCTTAGCGCTCCTAGCGTTATCTTAGCTGCATCCAAGACTTTCACGGATTTTGGAGCCCACGATCTATTTATTACCTTTTCCACAGAGCGACTCCGTCTGACCTCCGCTATAGGGACAGTCATATTACGTGGCTTAGACCTAGAACAAAGTTAAATACTAAAACAAAACCAGGAACAGTCTGCTGTGCAGAAGGTATTGGGTTCTCAAATACCTACACCGTGCGCAGCACTAACATTTCGAAAATATTGAATCGTTAATATTCTCTTGCCCGTGCCAAAGAGTTCAGATATTTACAAAGAGGCGCATTTCCTATGGGCGCTCTGAAGACAAACTTTCTGTGACCCAAATTGCCAAATCTTGGCGGCTTGGCAGTCGCGCTGTGACAGCTGTCTCTACGAGAGCAAGAAAGACGAACGTTTCTCCTGTGTATCTTAACTACGAGAGACGGAGATCGACGCCAGCGCCGCTAACGGCACCAACTACGAACTAAACTGCAGACAGTCTCCACTTCGAATCGGCACACGAAATCCTTAAGAACTGCGCTTCTATGTAAATCTGTATTGATTGCCCGTGCCTCGGAGAGCACATTAAGCCGTCGGTCTCTGCTGTCATGAAATTTTTTGACAGTCATTATACATAGACAACCTCTGAATAACCTAACACTAGTCTAAACCGTAGAATATCGCTATCGCTTTGGATTGCGGAGGTCAGACAGGCAGTCGCTCTGTGTAAAGCTACATAAATACATAGACTCACGCCTGTTTCCCGGAGGGGTAGGCAGAGACTACGGAACGCCATTTGCAGCGATCCTGAGATATCTCTCTTGCTTCACTCACTCCCATCAAATTTCTCATGCATGCTCTTCGGTTAAGGGTACTTCTAACCTGTCCTTTTTAGGGTTCCGTAGTCCACAAGGAACCCTTATAGTTTCGTCATGTCCGTCCGTCTGTCCGTCCGCAGCCTAGCTCAAGGACGCCTGGTGCTAGAAAGCTGATATTTGACATGTATATATATACATACGATATTGCAACAAAACTGT
This sequence comes from Euclidia mi, assembly GCA_944739405.2. NCBI lineage: Eukaryota > Metazoa > Arthropoda > Insecta > Lepidoptera > Erebidae > Euclidia > Euclidia mi. The sequence continues at coordinate 37,220,420 of OX123205.2, read as the reverse complement.
AGAATAAAATTTAGGAAAATATTTTTGTTAAGGGTATCTCCCCTACATATATAGTGGGGCTGAATTTTTTTTGGTTGAGTACCCCATTGTGTGGGGTATCATTGGATAGGTTTTAAAAAAATATTATTAGTTTGCTCAAATCATTTTTCGATCAAGTGATTGGTTTGTCAAATATCAAGCTTTGAAGTGAAAAAATTGTTAGACTCAAGTGTCCCCCCCCCCTCTGCCGGCTAAACTATTAATTTGGAAGAGGTGAAAAAAATCACAAATGTAGTACATATAACGAATTTAAAAGGAAAACTATCACGACTAAGTAGACATCACTAGTTTACGAGTAATCGTCGGCTAACTTATAAATACCTATTTCTGTGAGTTTACATTGGGAGCGCTGGCTTAATCTTAAAGATGCCCGTTTTTAGTCCCATGTGAAATAGAAGTTATTATCAATAATGGCCATTATGGGCAACTACGGAACCCTACATTGCGCGTGGCCCGACACGCACTTGGCCGGTTTTTTATGATGTCTCCAATCTGGTCAGAGAACGTCCGCCTAGTTCTTCCCCTTTGTCCTGTCCCATTCACACTTGCCTTATATACGAGTATCTTCTTTGTCAGTCTATCGTCATCCATCCTCTCCATGTGTCCAAACCATCTTAGCATACCTTTCTCAATGGTTCTCAATGGTTATCATCTTCTTTTACCCCACAACACTGGAAAGTGGAAAGCTAATGTGAAGTCAAATTCGGTTAGACTAGAAACCGAACCCCAGGTTGCAATTAACGCTAGTAGAATGACGATGACGTATGACAAAATGGTAACCACTTCATTCATCATCAGCCTTTAACAGTCCACTGCTGGACTAGGCCTCTCCTTTGAAAGGAGGAATTGGCCTACTATAGCACGCTGGCCAAACGGGTTGGTATAGGGTTTGTACCAAGTTTTCCTTCTCTTACAATGTTGTTCTCTGCATAATATGCTGCCTCTGTCGGCTCTTACGACACCCATGGGATGATATGGGGTGGTGACAATCCGTATTCTTAATCCGTCACCACACGGACAACTATTACGAAAAAACCACTTACTATTATAAAAAACTGGTTATTCACCAGCTAATTTGCATAAATTTACCATATGCACAATAAAATAAACAGTTTTAAATTTTTTTATGTCGGTGAACATTTACTCAAGCTGTTAACATACCGCCGACATTTTAAGTGCAGTGTGTACACATTCTCTTAGCCGATGCAATAAACTCTGGAAGGACATGACTGACTTGTTAAAATGATGATGAGGTCATACGGTCTAGTGGTTAATGACCCTGCTAAGCAGGTCGTGGGTTTGGTTCCCATCCAGGGCGCAGTTTCTTCAGCTTATTGAGATCATATACCTAAGCTGTTTTTTGTTGTCATAATCCACTGCTGGATATAAGTTTGGTATCTCCAATGGTAATAATGTGCCCGATAGATGGCAGTAGGCTCGCCCACTATTACATTGGGTCCTAAACAAAACTGGCGAAATGTGGGCGTGTAAACACCTCTGCATACCCCTTCGGTGATAAAAGATGTGAAGTTATGTTATGTTATCTCCAATGGTACGACAGTGAGACCACTTTGCGTATATCGTCACTCCACCTAGCCGTATGTTCTTGTTATACTGTTCTCATATTTATTATTTATTTTAAAGCAGTAATTCAAAATATTTTCACTGTGTCAGCTGTCATGTTAGTACATCATACAAACACATAAATATACTCACGCCTGTTGCCCAAAGAAAAAGGCAGGGACTACGAATCACCTTTGGCTAAGATCATAATAATATCTCAGTTGCATCAAAAAGTATGCCGCAGAGCATGCATGAAAAATTTTATGATGAAGAATGCTAGAATAGATTGTATTAATATAACAATAAAATTATAATAAATGTCTTGTCCGTGTGGTGACGGATTAAGAATACGAATTGTCACCACCCCATATCATCCCATGGGTGTCGTAAGAGCCGACAGAGGGTGTATATCATGCAGAGAACAGCACTGTAAGAGAAGGAAAACTTGATACAAACCCTATACCAACCCGCTTGGCCAGTGTGGTATAGTAGGCCAATTCCTCCTTTCAAAGGAGAGGCCTAGTCCAGCAGTGGACTATTAAAGGCTGATGATGAGGTCTTACAGCCAAAGTTTCGTCCAGATTCTTATAGGCATCCTATCTATCTGAACCCGAAAGTAAAATTCATGAGAGTCACTAACGTAAAGATATTAAATTACTTTAATTTTTTATTTGAGGCCTTGTGGAGGCCCCAAGTTAAAGAGCCGATTACCGGGCAGAGCATTGGCAGCCGAGCCTCAGTCGTGGCAGCAGAGCGTTTAGGCTCAAAACATCCCATTAGCAAATTATACCACGTTAAAAAATGTTCCATTCGCAGAGGATCCCATTAGTAGAATGTCAAATTCGCAAAACGTCTCATTCGCACAATATCTTATTCGCAAAATGTCCCATGTATACATACCTACCACCTTTTTTTTTTTTACTCCTCATGTACCCATGTGTCGGAGGGTAGGGTTTCACCGAAGCATTCCTCGCTGCCCCCGATGGGTATTGGCCCGCCAGATGGTCAGGCGGGCCCCGAACGAAACCCTCTTGGCGGCGGATGAATGGCTCGTCTCTCTGCGGCCCCACCGCGAAGCAACAATGGTGCGCCCCCATTTGGTCGCGGGAGATAGGGCGCGCAACACCGACACGCCTCTCCTCCCGCGACCGCACCCGAGTGCGAGGGACAGACAGAACTGTCCCCCGCACCCGCACTTTGGACGCATCCTACGCAGGGCTCACTCAAGCCCACGTGGAGCGTCCCCTCCTGGGATCCCGCTTAGCTTCACCGTGGGTGTACCTCAAACCCACGGTTACTGAGCCCCCCCACCACGACAAGGTGGAGATCCCACAGGGATATAAATACCTACCACCTAGTGGCAAACAAATAAAAACAATATTTTTTATAGAATGGGATTTAGACATTGTGCGAATGGGACTCTTACGAATTTGGATGTTTTTTATGGTGGGAATGTCGAATGGGATGTTTTGGGCCTAAACCCAGCAGAGGTGCATACCTCCTGCTGGTCTTAGTGGGATCGCGGGAAGCGGATGCGGCTCAATATCGGCTTATGTAGAAAGACATGGGTAAGATCTGTGTCAAGCAGTAGACGTCTATAGGCTGAAATAAGGACTATCAAAAATGATATCAATAGTTAGTAATATTTTTAAAGCAGTCGACTAACCCTGGCCTTGCCATTTTATTCAACAAAATACAAGTATCCATTATTTTGACTAATTAACAAAAATAATCAAGGACATAGCACAGTTTTTATGTGAGTCGAAAAACTTAATTAATTTACAAAAAGTTGATTAGCTGTGACTGATCGTGAAGTCCTGGATTCCATTTCCGGGTCAAGCGAAGTGTTATTAGGTTTTTATGTAACTTTAATGAAATTTAGGTTATTCGAATTCATATTTATGATGTTTCAATCGTTTTTTAGTGTATCTGGTCAGTATTTTGACGTGACAACGTCTTATAAATTGGTTTGCCGGGTGACACTTCAAGAAACTGCGTTACGCTCCGCTCACGTTATGCGCTCACAATGAGAGCGAGTGAGAGGCATGCGTCCCGCCTAAGAGCGAGAGAGACAGACATAAAAAGAGTGAAAGGCACGCGTCTTTCATCCTTCTTCCTACTATACGAATGAATATTCACATTAAAATTATTTTACCACTCAAAGTCGTTGTCACGTAAAACTTTCGCCCGTATACCGACTTTACAGGCAACCAATTTTATTCTTAATTTTATAAAATAAATTGTCACGCCGCATCTGTTTGCTCGCAACGGTATCATAACCTGATGAATTTGGGTACGGTTTATACCAATAGACAGAGTCACTCCTGAGAAAGGTTTAAGTGTTCACTCTATGGCACTATGCCATGCAGGCAACAAATCCTAAAGCTAGTCTTTAATTTGAATATCAGTTCTGGTAACTTATTAAAGTCCCACAGATGGGCACACACCTCTTCTTGCTATGAAAAGGGTTGAAAATGTATCCTATATTTCATTACGCTGACCAAAAGCGGGTTGGCAGACTCCAAATATTTCTCGAGAACATTATGGAGATCGCTCAAACATTCCATCATGATGTAGTTAATCCTTCATTCAACAACATACGGATATAATTTGGAAGAGGCAGTGATAGCCTAGTGGAGATACCAACGGATTACCATGCAGATGGTATCGGGTTCGAATCCACGGTGGGCACCAATGACTTTTCGGGCTTATGTGCGTATTAAATTGTCAATTATCGCTTGTCCCTTGCCTCGGAGAGCACGATAAGCCGTCGGTCCCGATTGTCATGAAGATCTTTGACAGTCGTTATAGGAAGACAGTACCTGTAAACAAACTGACACAAGTCTTAACCATGGAATATTGCTATCCCTTCGGGTGGCGGAGGTCAGACAGGCAGTCGCTCTGTGGAAAAGCTAATATTCAGCCAAATCCGGATAGACTAGTAAGCTTCAGGACCCCGGGTTCTAACTGGGATAAACGCTAGAAGGATGATGATGACGGATATAATTTGGAAAGGTTAGCGATGAGCGTCGTAATTTGATCCGAGGCTAGAGCACAAGTCAATGAGAGGATCTGGCCTGCTGATAACAGGCGAAATACTCTTATTGGCTCAATAGTATAATAACGAAAATTTGCAGAGGCTTATGTCCAGCAGTGCTAATATAATAAGTTTAACTGACTTAAATAATGATAAAAACTAGAATTAATACACCACTGCTTATCCCACCAAGAACTGTATAGCCGTAATAATATCCTTAGAAACACACTTGATCATTTTTCTCTTTAATTACTTAGTTAACACCAGAACAAATTGCAACGCAATTTTACCTTTTGTTTTATAATTTAACCTTGGAATAAGTGCGCCTTATAATGCATATTCACAATTGTCATTCAGGTGAACGAACCACAGTAACTATCTTATTACGATTATAATACGATTGTTGCACCGATTCCCACCGAGTAATGCAAAATCATCGAAAATCGATACCTGAAGACAGCGCGCCATAATATTACTATTGTCAATTTGTTGATTATAACATTCTTAATATACCTGATAAGTCGCGGGCGCAGCACTACTCGTCACTCCGTTATTCGCACTCGGCGACAAAACACGTATCGATACTCGATGTTTTCGGTAATTGCCCATCACTATTTTGACACGCGTGATAGTTTTTAATCTGTGCGCGTGTTTTTTGCTGTGAGTTTTTCGAATTTCGAACCCGTCGTGTTCTTAAAAAGTTGCGCGATTCAAAAAAATGTTCTATGGTTGTTTTAGATTACAGTATTTCTTGTATTTCACTATTAAGTAGTGTTGAACTTTTATGATAATAATAACTTATAATAATTATCAAATAATTGTTAATAATAAGTGCTGTGTGACATTTTATTTAGCAGCCACGTGGATAGAAATCAGGTGAGCGTATTTTCTTTAATATCTCCAGTCATTGATATGCATGTGTGTGAATAATTTACAGAGAACTGTGAAATTGGTTTCCAAAGAAATTCATTCTTATCGTGTCTTAAGCGACGTTAGCTGACGTCTTTGCTCGGTTTAGTGCGAAGTGTATAAAACTATAGTGCTCTTTATCGTTTCATATTTTCAAGGTAAGTTATCTAGCTGTATACACTGCTTATATTAGTGCTGTTAATGAGGATGAGGATTAATGAGGCGTCCTTTCGTTGGAACGGGAGATCTATGTTTGAGATGGGTTATTATGTGATCCAAAGCGGTTAAATTCACATTCCTAAAAAGTCTCAAAGAAAGCCATATTCCCTCGCAGTGTCCTTATTCACTTGTAAATATAAAATTGTTGCGTTAGGTATTGACAGACTTACAGACAACACACAGCAAAAACTATAAGGCGCAGTAAGCTGAATTTTTGCATGTATGTCCCTTAAGAAGCGTAGGGGTTAGGTACTAAGAAGGGATTTGCCAAAATACCAACGGGATCGGAATGAAACGGTTAAATCTTAATATATAAAATCATTGCGTTACTGACTTACAGACACGCTACAGCCGAAACTATTGGGCGCAGGAAGCTGAAATTTGGCATGTATGTTCCTTGGAGACCGTAGGGGTGCACTAAGAAGGGATTTCCCGAAATTCCCACGGCATCGGCCAAAACGGGCAAATTTAAAAAAATGCAGGCGTAGCTGCTGGCGTCCTCTAGTTAAAATATATGTAATGTGCGGGCGTAGCTATCATTGAATAAAACTATAGCTATAGCTATTGAAGATTGGATTGAAGTAGTGATAATTTCATAATTATAGTTTGAAAAAGAGTTTCACCCTATTGAAGGTCAAAGAAACACTAGGTAAATAAAAAGTTGTTTGTTATGGGAGAACTCTGATAATTTTCTGGAGGTGAGGGACACTTTTGTCTTGAGATCCTTTATTGTGGGATCTTACGTCAGACATGTGAAGTGTGCCAACCCGGACTATGGCTTTTATTATAAAGCCTACTCTCATAGGCCTATTATATATACAGCGCTGATGATAATAAGGCGCGTCATTCGTCCAACGATAAATGAATCAGCACATTGGTGGGAGCACGCCGTTAGCCCTCCCCTCCCCTCCGTTAGATCCGTCCCTTTCTCTCATTGATAAAACTAGAAAGAGATGGAAACAAACAATAATTGTCAAATTTAGTTTTATTTATTTTACATAGTTTAGACTGCCTCCGTGGTCCAGTGGATAACGTATGCGACTGCTGATCGGAGGTCCCGGGTTCGATTCCCGGATCGGGCAAAAGTGTTACTGGGTTTTTCCGAATTCTCAGTAGCAGCTGATGTGCCCGGTAACGGCAATAGGCTCGCCCCCTATTACGTGGGACCTAAAAAATTCATGGCGAAATGTGGGTGTAATATTTACACCTCTGCCTACCCCTTCAGGGATACAGGCGTGAGACTATATAAAAATAAAAATAAATACATAGTTTTTGGTGACACGTCAAGATAAAACTAAGACGTACCTGGATCATCGTCGAATATGATCGAAATTTAGTTGATGTGTCTAGAACATCACCATGTCTTTTGTCACATAGTGTCTTCGTTAGGACAGCAATTGGTTAATTTTTGTTCGAAAAGAGAATAATGGCGCGTTTCCACTTATGGCCGGTCCCCATATTTTATTAATCGATGGATTTTATATATATAATAGTAATATTGTACTACTTTCACCATCTAGCAGAGCTTGTACTATGGGTACTGGATAATGGATATACAATATATATTTTTATAATACATATAGCTATATGTTTATGCTATAAATAATAATAGGCTCGCCCCCTATTACGTGGGACTTAAATTCATGGCGAAATGTGTGTGTAATATTACACCTCTGCCTATCCCTTCGAGGATACAGGCGTAAGTCTATAATTAATAAATAAATAAATTAAATACATATTATTTTGTAAACACATACATATTATACATAGAAACACCTAGACCAAGACAAACATCCATGTACATGCACACAAATGTTTGACTAGAGCGGGAATCGAACCCGCGACCTTCGACGTAGCAGTCGCTAACACTCCCACTACGCCAACCGGCCGTCAAAATTTGACTACTCGAGATACAAATTTCTAAACTCCAAACAAAATATGTCAAATATAGGTCACTAGAGGGTGCCCGCAGCTACGCCCGCACATTAACTGTTTATGCCGGATCCCGTGGGAGTTTCGTGAAATCCCTTCTTAGTGCACTCCTGTAGTCACCAAGGAACATACACGCCAAATTTCAGCTTCTTGCGCCTCGTAGTTTTGGCTGTAGCTTGTCTGTCAGTCAGTAACCTAAGAATTTTATATATACAGATTACATTTCTAGTAGCCAAATGCATAGATTTACAAAATATTGAGAGCGGCCATAAGTCGTTACCACAGATGTTTGTGTCGCTTAAATCCTCGTGGCTAGTGAATTGAAACTATTCAGTGTTCACAACGTTTGTTAACGACTTTTCTTTGCAATGATGCCACATTCGATATAATGGGAACAGCTAATGACGACTGTCGTCCAACGATAAATAAATAATACCTAATTATTAATCGTCACATAGTGGGAATGCGCCATTTAAGGCGGCGATAGTCTAGTGGAGATACCAACGTACTGCCATGCAGAGGGTATCGGGTTCGAATCCACGGCGCGCACAATGACTTTTCGGAGTTATGTGCGTATTGAATTGTTTATTATCGCTTGTCTCGTGCCTCGGAGAGCACGTTAAGCCGTCGTTCCCGGCTGTCATGAAGATCTTTGACAGTCGTTATAGGGCGTCAGTACCTCTAAAATAAACTGACACTAGTCTAAACCATGGAATATCGCTATCCCTTCGGGTTGCGGCGGTCAGACGGGCAGTCGCTCAGTGGAAAAGCTAATATTCAGCCTAATCCGTTTAGACTAGAAAGCGGACCCCAGGTTGAGACTGGGATAACGCTAGGAGGATGAGTGGGAATGCGCCAAATATGGATCATTGTTTAATTTATTCTTCGAGATACATGGCTAAGAAACGTCAAATTAGTATAGTGTTACCAGGATCGTATCTACACTCTTTCAACTATTCTATGGAATACTTATAGCCTTTGCAAAACATTGGACAACAGACAACAGGTAGTAGAGCCTTGCTGATTTCAGCATGAATGGGTCGGCTCGACCGAGGCAATACTACCCTCTCACAGAAAATCGACGTAAAGTAACAGTTCTTAAACTGTTGCGTTTCGTTCGGTGAGTGAGAGTGCCGGAGGCCCTATCCCCTATTCTTTCTCCCTCATCCCACTCATATACCTTTTCCCAACTCTAAGGGGCGGCAACGCACTTGTGACTCCTGTGGTGTTGCTTGTGTCTATGGGCGGCGGTAATTGCTTACCATCAGGCGATCCGTCTGCTCGTTTGCCGCCTTCTTCTTTCTCTTAGCGTTATCCCAGTTTCAATCTGGGGTCCGCTTACTAGTCTAACCGGATTTGGCTGAATATTAGCTTTTCCACAGAGCGACTGCCTGTCTGACCTCCGTAACCCGAAGGGATAGCGTTATTCCATGGTTTAGACTAGTGTCAGTTTATTTAGAAGGTACTGACGCCCTGTAACGACTGTCAAAGATCTTCATGACAACCGGGACCGACGGCTTAACGTGCTCTCCGAGGCACGGGACAAGCGATAATTAACAATTCAATACGCACATAACTCAGAAAAGTCATTGGTGCGCGCCGTGGATTCGAACCCGATACCCTCTGCATGGCAGTCTGCTGGTATATCCACTCGGCTATCGCTGCCTCGCTGCTGCCTGCTCGTTTGCCGCCTATTACCATAAAAAAAATGGACTACTTATTATTGTTTCTGCGGTATGGTTTCCAGACACCTTAGCCTTGGAAACCTTGGAGAAGCTATTCATAATTTGATAAGGTAGCTTTACTGAGGCTTGGCCAAAGTTTTTAGATATTCAATCATTTTTAATTTTTATTTATTTATAGACTCACGCCTGTATCCCCGAAGGGGTAGGCAGAGGTGTAACATTACACCCACATTTCGCCATGAATTTTTAGGTCCCACGTAGTCAAAGACTTCTAATATAAACTTTATATAGAAGTCTTTGCACGTAATAGGGGGCGAGCCTATTGCCGTACCATTACCAGACTCCGTACTGCTACTGAGAATTTCCTAACAGAAAAACACAATGACACTTTGCCCGACCCGGGAATCGAACCCGAGACCTCCCAATCCCACGCGTACATTTAAGCCGCGAGACTAACGAGGCAGTCATTTTTAATACTGATAATTAATCATCATCATCATCCTAGCGCTATCCCAGTTGCATCCGAGACTTGCACGCCTTGGACCCTGAAGTCCGCTTACCAGTCCACAGGTGGATATTACTGGGCATCAACTTCTCCACATAGCGACTGCCTGCTGAACTCTGCAAATTAAACTAAATGCAATAGGCTTGAGTCCTCTAAGAATACATCGGTTTGATTGTAGTATCTATAGATTCATCGTGATTTTAAGATGTATGTAAAGTTTCTTATCTTAATATATAAAATCCTTGCGTTACTGACTGACTGACAGACACGCTACAGCCAAAACTATTGGGCGCAGGAAGCTGAAATTTGGCATGTATGTTCCTTGGGGACCGTAGGGGTGCACTAAGAAGGGATTTCCCAAAATTCCCACGGGATCGGCCAAAACGGGTAAATTTAAAAAAAATGCAGGCGAAGCTGCTGGCGTCCTCTAGTTTATTATAAAAAGGTAAGATTAATGTTTTTTTAGGATGCTAAGACTAAAAATAATGTGTATATTCTTGTGACAGTGAACACCAATCAGAGAGCATTACGTCTAACAGTGCATCCGCCATTCATGTTGTTGACGTTTTGGTAGTAGGTTACAACTAAAACGTCAAACTTTGTAGCTGTCAAATCAAATATAACAAAATAAAAGTGGGTACATACACCAGACCAGACTTCATTCACGGTTTGTTTTGTTTTGCACTTTGTGATATCACTCAACCGCCATGATGGTTTACAGCGTGTCAAATTAGTGTCAAATTCAAAAAAGGTTTTTAAAATGCCGTAATTAGTAATGTTGCTGATCGATTTTTGAACAAAAATTTGGTATTTAAGTTTAACATAATAATAAAGGAACGAATCAATCGTTAATTACATTTTAGGACACAAGCCTATTCATGGTAATAATCATTTGGTAAATTCGTGAGTCTATCTTGTGCCATTTAGAGTATTCTGTCTAAGATATCATGTGAAGAGGACACTGGTATCATATGTGGATTATTTTTAATTTACTAGGAAATATTTCCATTCATGTCATCGCGGCATCGCTTCATAGATTTGCGTAGCAACTGAGAATACTTCTGATTTCATAACAGTAAGTGGTCGGTTATGTGATTTCAATACAATTGCCTGCATACCCATAATAAACTCAGCTGTTTCGTTTGCATATCTGACGGATATTCAAGCAAAAATAATGTGTGCTATTTCTTTGTTTCGACTTGTAATTCCATCATCATCATCATCATCATCAGTCTTTAACAGTCCACTGCTGGACTAGGTCTCTCCTTTGAAAGGAGGAATTGGCCTACTATACCACGCTGGCCAAACGGGTTGGTATAGGGTTTGTATCAAGTTTTCCTTCTCTTACAGTGCGGTGCTCTGCATAATATGCTCCCTCTGTCGGCTCTTACGACACCCATGGGATGATACCTGTAATTTGCTTCTGCACAAATCATCCTATGTTTTCGCATGAATTGACCAGTTCTTATGTAAAAAGCTATATCCATTACCTACTTTATTTTGGAGTAAAGTAACTGTATCCGTGCTAACGTGTGAGAACGCCAGAGGCTAAATACCAGTCCAATTCTCTTTCCATTATTCTTTTCGTACTTTCTATTTCTTTTTCTAAGGCTACTTCCCTCAACGGCACTTGTCATCATCAGCCCCTTACAGTCCACTGCTGGACTAGGCCTCTCCTTTGAAAGGAGGAATTGGCCTACTATACCACGCTGGCCAAACGGGTTATTATAGGATTTGTTTCAAGTTTTCCTTCTCTTACAGTGCTGTTCTCTGCATAGTATGGTCCCTCTGTCGGCTTTTACGACACCCACGGGATGATATGGGGTGGTGACATTCCGTATTCTTAATCCGTCACCACACGGATAAACGGCACGGCACTTGTATGTGTCTTTAAATCACAATATTTTTTATTTCCCAGCAATGTACAATCATTATCATCAGCACCAGCCTGCCATAGACCACTGTTAAATTATAGGCCGCCACTGAGCACAAGTTTCGGCATTTATAATTATATTATTTTATTCATTAATTCTGCAATGCATACATAATTAATACACATCATGAACTCAGAAACGATAAATGCCATACAAATGTCAAATATTTCTCTTTATGGCATTGGGTTCTTGGTAACTCAATCACGCAAAAACAGCTGAATGAAATAAGATATTTGTAAGATAGTTAAGTATTGAGAACACATGGATTACTTTTCTATAAAGACTAGCCGTTTCCCGCGGTTTCACCCGCGTCCTGAGAAACTACTTCGCGTACTTGAAAAACCCAAATATCTTACGGACCCCTACATTTTCTAAAATAAAATATAGCTTATATTACTCGCAGATAATGTAGCTTTCTAATGGTGAAAGAATTTTTAAAATCGGTCCAGTAGTTTTTGAGTTTATTACTAACAAACAAACAAACAAAAATACATATTTTTCATCTTTATAATATTACTAGAGGACGCCAGCAGCTACGCCTGCATTTTTTTTTTTACTTTACCCGTTTTGGCTGATCCCGTGGGAATTTCGGGAAATTCCTTCTTAGTGCACCCCTACGGTCCCCAAGGAACATACATGGCAAATTTCAGCTTCCTGCACCCAATAATTTCGGCTGTAGCGTGTCTGTCAGTCAGTCAGTAACGCAAGGATTTTATATATTAAGATTAGTGTAGATAACAATACAATAGTCTATCTCGAGTTATTACTCTTGCGTTACTGAGTGACGGGCACACAACGCACAGCCAAAGCTATTGGGCGCAGGAAGCTGAAATTTGTCATGTATGTGCCTTGTGGACCGTGGGGGTGCACTAAGAAACGACTGCCCGAAATAGGAAAATTTCCTGCAAGTGAAATAAATTATACAAGTATTTTTATCTAGTGAAACATGTCAAAATAATAGTAGTTTCATTAATAAAAATGTTAAATAAAGTTTTAACATTTAAAACTTTATTTAACATTTTTTATCGTCAATTTATTGATAATAAGTATTCTGCTTAACAGCAAAAAACTATGACGTCACTAGATCTTATTTCATACAAACGTAGCAAAGGTCGTTTTTGACATTTCACTAAAAGTGCTTAATTTGACTATAGTTGTTGCCACGAGAAGATAGACTTTTTGTAAACACTCATTCAGGGCTTCACAACCTTTGTTTCAAACAGTTGTGTTTTACATTTTATGCTTTAGTGAAATTTGATACATTTTTAACGATATTTTTTTTTAATATATTTGACTTTATATATTTTAATATTATTATCTATGACTTCCACTCGTGACTACAAAAATATAAATTTGAATGAAAATAAACATATTTGATTTTGTGTAAGAGTGGTCCTGATTTGTGTGAGTGATTTTCCTGGAAGAAGTTTCATTAATTTGGCGACGTTTTTATAGTTTTTAACACGTAAGTAAATTCAAGTCAATAATAGAGTACCATGTATGTCAATGATAGAGTACAAACAGCTATCCTAAAATATTAGGTAAATAATTGTCCACAATTGTGATATATTCCAGACAACTAGCTAGAACATCGCATAATTTTTTTAGGAATGGAGATTTTACTTTGTGTATGAATTAAAACGTCAGAATGACCTTAAACAAAATCCAATAAAATGTTACGGTAAATTTACATTCGGGGTAACCTGTTTAAAAAGACGTAATGTATTTTTATTAGGTGTAAAGAATCTTCTGTGCGAATAATAGTTTACTATACCCAATTTGCACCCGCATTTCGGAAATGTCGGCCGCGGGATGAGCATTACGATCATATACACGTGTATTTAACTTAAAACTTACCCCTTCTTGACATCTAAAAAAAAAAAATCCTAAGGTAAATGCAAGCTAAGCCCAAGAATGTAACATTTCAATGAAGTAAAACCAAATGTTGGTATTCCAGGTTCCAGTACAAGAAAATATTAAAAGATCCTGTTGACAGCGCATAATATCGTTTGAAACACGATCCATTGACGTATTAGTTCCCAAAGACACGTACCTATGTACCGTTGCGCTCATTCGATTTGACATTATTTGTGTTTGACAGAACTGTCGCTAAGTCACTTAGTAGAAATTCTTTGTTTACAAAAAGTCTATGTTCTCGTGGCACGGACTATAGTTGGAAACAACCCTATTGTGGGTAGGTAACTGAAAAAAATGTGCGGGCGTAGCTGTAGGCATCCTCTAGTGTAGATATCACATAGGTTACGTATTTTATACTCAATCACTCGAAAATTCTAGATGAATTTGTGTACATTTTGGCACAAATAATTTACTACCTAGATCGAGGCAGGTACTTTTTATTCGCGCAAAGCCGCAGGCGAAAGCTAATAATCTTTCCACAAAAAAGTCCACAACTGCACATCACGACCGATGTATATCTATATATTGAAGAATCTCAGCGTGTCCGGTAAGAGGCTAACGGCATTTCCCGCAGTAACACCAGTAGCATTCACTTATTTGTTAATTATATACTTTTTGCTGACGCTCTGTAGTTCAGTGGCGTCATTGTGTTTGCGGCTACTTGGTTACACGTGTTTGCTTTTAATATATTTTAAAGCAATAAAACTAACACTAAATGAAAAGAGTGCCATGCAGAGAGTACCTATATCGGATTCGTTCCATGGTGCGCACCAATGACCTTTCGGAGTTATGTGCGTATTGAATATAGCTCTGAATAAACTGACACTTGTCTAAAGCATGAAATATTGCTATCCATTGGGGTTGCGGAGGTTAGACAGGCAGTGGCTCAATAGACATACATACATATCGCCACGCCTTTTATCCCCGAAGGGGTAGGCAGAGGTGTATCTCTACACCCACTTTTCGCCAGATATACTTTAGTCCCACGTAATAAGGGGCGAGCCTATTGCCGTACCGGGCACATTTCCAGACTCCGTGCTGCTACTGAGAATATCGTGACAGAAAAACCCAATAACACTGCCCGACCCAGGAATCGAACTCGGGACCTCCCGATCCCACACGCACATTTATGTCGCGAGACCAACGAGGCAATGGCTCAATAGAAAAGCTAATTATTCTGCCACACTACTTAGCAATCGCGCCTCAGGTTAGCCCGAACTGGTATAAGGCTAGGGTGAAGATGACTTTTATTACTAGCAATAGGTGATCCCGACTCACGTGGGACACTCAGAAAGTTTTGCGACACAAAAAAAAATGTTCTATAAGTAAATATATTTTTATAACATCTTTTCAAAGTAAGTACTCTCCACCAGCCTCTACACATGGTCATGGTCATCAAGGTTCATGCGTCTGAGTCAGTTTTCGAAACACTTTTTCCAGTCCGACGTAGACACCTCGTTTACAGCCTGCTCGAACGCTGAGAGCGTATCATCCGGCGACGAAAATTGTATCCCTTAGAGCTGATTTTTTATTTTTGGGAATAAGAAAAAGTCACACGGTGCTAGGTCGGGGCTGTAAGGAGGGTGACCCAGGAGTTTGACTGGTGTGCTGTCTAGGAAGTCCCTCGTTTTGATTGCGGTGTGGGCGCCCGCCCACACCGCAATCAAAACGAGGGACTTATCGTGGTGGAGCAGTAGCCCGCGGAGCCCTGTGTTTGGTCGCTTGTTGCTCACAACAGAGAAAACTTCTGCCCAGCATTTCGTTTTATACCATCCGGCGTTATGCTTCTTTGGTTTCGTAAAGGAATTGACACCAAGTAGCCATTCAAATTGAAAAACCTTGCGATTAAAATCTTCCCTCCGCTTCTAGGTCGCTTTACTTTGGTAGGCGTTGATTCGTTTTGAAACACCCAAACCGTCAACTGGCGCTTTGTTTCTGGATAGTATTGATAAATTCAGGATTAATCACTTGTAACGATGTCGTAAACACGCCGAGACGAGCATGCTTCAAATTTGTCTATCATATCACAGCACCATTCCACCCTTGCCTGCTTCTGAACATCAGTGAGGTTGTGCGGTACCCAGCGTGAAACTATCCTCCGCACCCGTAGATGCACGAGTAGAATCTCGTGAAGGCTTCCTGATCCAATCTGAAGTGTATGCTGAATCTCTTGGTATGTAACTCGTCTATTGTCTTGGATCAAATTTTTCACTGCTAGCACGTTTTTTTTCCGTAAAAGCCGTCAAAGGGCGACCACTTCTTTCTTCATCCCCCAAACTTACTATGGAATTCAATATTCGAAATATAGATAGATCTGTAGATTTTAGATTCGTTTTTGACAGCTTTTGACATAAGCTCCATACAAAATATGTCAAACACGACTCTAAAATCTACAGATCTATCTATAGTTTGAATATTGAAAATGGCCGTTAGTCAACCGCGCTTAAATTCATTATACTAACGATACACGGTTGCCTTAGAAGGGCCTTCATCCATGAATGCCATTTGAAGTCTATCGTACGATTCGTCCGGTTTCAGGCGACACATAAAATCGTAAAAAATCATAGCGCAAAAATGTTCTCGACGCAAATCCATTTTTCAATGAGACACGATAATTTTAATTAGCTCGCAAGAAACGTGGAGGGACGTTTTGAATTTAGAACGTACCTATTTTTACTTACATGTAATCATGTTTTTAAATAAATTATAACTGGCCAGTCTCACATACATAAAAACTTTTCTCGCAATAATTTCTGAGTGACCTGGTATATCTTCATAATATGGTAGTTTACAGAAAAGGAAAGAAGATGGATTCTGCGGCTCTCTCGATCATCAAACAAAACGTAACAGGTACATAACAGTATAGATATTGCTACTTAATTCAGTATTCTATGAGACGGTAGTACTTCGTCGGTCGAGCCAGCCCATCCATGCTGGAAATAGCAAATCAGTAAGGCTACCTACAGTTATATAAATATAAAAAAATATTATGCTCTCTTCCTCCCTTCTAATTTTTGCTGTGCCCGACAGGGTCCATGATGATCTCATAGTTCCTAAGTTACATCTAAGCTCACATTGTGGAATGCAAATAAAGATTACTGAATTACAGTGTGCTACTTATTATACCCAGCTGTAATTTGAAGATTAACTCTTGTAATCGGCATCAAAACACTTCCTATAATTGTAAAAGTTAAAATTTTGCAGATCAGTTCTGTACCAATGATATACTGCATTCCTCTTATATTGTAGGTAGCAACTCGGCCGAGATTACTTCACGTTTTTTCTATAGTTTTATAAGGCTTTATATACAGTCTTTGCCACATTTTTCTTATTATATATGGCTTGGTATTTAAAACAACATTCATAAGATTAAAGAGAGCTACATTGGGTATCTATAGCAACGAAGAAAAATAAAAAAAATTTCTATTAGTTTGTAGTCTAGCGCCAGTTTACAATTCTATCAATCTATGGATTTGTCTACTAAAGGTAGATATTAAAATTCAGCTTCATAAGAAATGTGTCAAATATCTATCTTCAGTAGCCAAATCCATCGATAGATCCAATATTGGAAACGGGCATAGGACAAACTCAAAAATACTTATTTCCATGATATCATAACAGAGCATCGAAAAAAATAAATTCCTGTTCAATTTAAAATTTCGTGGCTTGTACACATAGTAATTTTTATGTATCATGTCAAGATCGCGTAATTATTTGAAAATATAAGTACATTAGTTTCAAATGAATAAGAAATGTCTGTGCAAGAAGTAGACTCTGAAATGAAATGAAATCTTTATTCGCAGAGATCTGGTTAAAAAGGTGTTACAAATTTATTTGTCCTTAACATATCTGCCCTCAGTAGGCATGCGAAAATTATGATGAGTCATTTATTTACTCTATAATTTATAGTTACTTTTAAAAAATATAATTAAAATGTCAATTTAAACGTAAATATACACAATTTATATGAACAACAGAAAACATGCTTGGTACTTATACATACATACATACATACATAGACTCACGCCTGTTTCCCGGAGGGTTAGGCAGAGACTAACGGAACGCCATTTGCAACGATCCTGACATATCTCTCTTGCTTCATTCACTCCCATCAGATTCCTCATGCATGCTCTTCTGTTCAGGGTACTTCTAACCTGTCCTGTTTTTTTATACAATGTCAACATAATAATATTAAACATAGTATCATTCATAATATTATAACATTTAGATAGATATTTTAAAACAGAGAATTACATATAATTATTTTCAATTTACTCATCATTATATTACATAATACTATATTATTATTTTATTAATTTAGAAATTCCTGTAACGTGTAAAAACATTTTTCAATGAGCAAAAGCTTCAATCGCCTTTTATATTGGGTAAGAGGTAGTTCTCGTATTGGGCGTGGAATATGATTGTACACTTTGATAGAAGTTATGAAACAATTTTTATGGTGAAAAGTGCTATTACATGACTTGGATTATTACTTTTAAGCTTTCGCAACTTGATACCTAAGATGTGACGAATCTATATCGCGAAATTATTTGAAAATAAAGGTACTTAAATTACTTTTTCACCACAGCAGCTCAAACATGCCGCTTTTGCTGCGAGACAACAGTGAACAAAACGCGATTTTGATTCGAGCGTGAGGCAAAGTAACTTTTTAATTTTTCAATATTCAGTGCCACGAATTGACATTGTTCAGCCATAAATTTGAAACATTCGAATTTTACTGTGCTCTGTCTCTTTCACATGCATATAAAAAGTGAGTAAAAAACAAACCCCTTCGAATTCGAAATTCGATTTTGGAATTCGCCCTCAAAGAAAACACCTACGGGCACGCAAAAAAAAAAAGATATTTGTAATAAAGAAATTACTTCTTTTATATGTTTTTGTTTACATGTTTAATTTATTATTGGATTTTAATAAAAATAAGTCTAATTAATAGTATAAAATTAGTATTTAACCAATACATTTTTATTTAGAACTACAACAATGATACATTTGAAAAATAAACATCAGGGACGCGGTATTAAAACGCGATTTAAAAAAGTAGCGGGAATAAAAATTTCGCTGATGCTTATACAGTAGGTATAGCGTAACGTGTTAAATTATATTAATAATTATATAAAATAATCTAAAAAGATGAGTGAAACTAGCGATGATGACTGTACTTTAACACCAGAAGAGTTAAATCAAGAAGTGATTATGCAGAATTCAATCTATTCCTGTTCATTTCTATGTCTCCTAAGAAATATGTGTTCTCACTGCTGTGGTGAAAAGTTATGTGTGCTACACGAGAGCAAAGTTTTTTGTATCTGGTGCTGTTGAGTCCCTCACCACGCTCAGGATTCTAACTTTGATTCACTCGCTACGCTCGTGAATCAATCATAGAATCCTTCGCTTGCTCGGGACTCAAAATCAGCACTCGAAACAAAAAACAACTTTGCTCTCTTGTTGCACAAATAACTATTAAAATGCAAGCACGCGATGCTCGCCTTCCTTGGCTTGGGTGTGTGTAAAGTCGCCTGAATAAATACAGGATATTTTTCTAGTGCAGAAGGCGAAACGTTTCTATACTACAAGTATATACGATAAGATAATTCTTTATTGTACACCACAAGTCACATTATTTACAGAGTTAGAAGAGAAAAAGAAGAAGTTTACAAATAAAATGCACAATGGGCGGCATTATCGCTAAAAACGATTTCTTCTAGGCAACCTTTGGATAGAAAGAAATAGATGGGAAATAGAATTATAAAATAGTGTAGTAATCTTAATATATAAAATCCTTGTGTTACTGACTGACTGAACGACACGCTACAGCCGAAACTATTGGGCGCAGGAAGCTGAAATTTGGCATGTATGTTCCTTGGGGACCTTAGGGGTGCACTAAGAAGGGATTTCCCGAAATTCCCACGGGATCGGCCAAAATGGGTAAATTAAAAAAGAATGCAGGCGTAGCTGCTGGCGTCCTCTAGTAAAGTATATGTTACCTTAGATACATAAATGAAATGAATGGTCAGGTGTTGAAACCAAAACATCAAGATATAAACATAATTATTCAGTATACTTACACGTGTATAGTTTCTACAAATAGTAAAAAATTAGCACCTTTATTTAGTAAATCGCTAATTGGCAGACCAATAAAGTCATTTGATAAATAACATCGGGTTCGATTAAATCGGAAAAAAGTGTAACTGGGTTTTTCCGAATTCTCAGTAGCAGCTCGGAGTCTGGTGATGTGCCCGGCAACGGCTATAGGCTCGCCCCCTATTACGTGGCACTTAAAAATCATGGCGAAATGTGGGTGTAATATTACACCTCTGCCTACCCCTTAGGGGATACAGGCGTGAGTCTATAAAAAAATGGTATAGAAGACGCCCGAAGCTACTTACTAGTTTTCAAATTAACTGTTTATGTCTGATGCTGTGGGTATCTCAAATTCTCAAGAAACCCTTTCTTAGTTCCCCCTTCACTCCCCAAGAATCATACATGCCTAATTCAGGTTCATACGTCTAGTAGTATAGGTTGTACGTTGTCTGTCACTCACTAACGAAAGAATTTACATACATACATATAATCACTCACGCCTGTTTCCCGGAGGGGTAGGCAGAGACTACGGAACGCCATTTACAACGCATCCTGACATATCTCTCTTGCTTCATTCACTCCCATCAAATTCTTCATACTCTTCTGTTTAGGGTACTTCTAACCTTTCTTGTTTTAAGGATGTCTCCAATCTGGTCAGATAACGTCTGTCTAGGTCTTACCCTTCGTCCTGTCCCAATCACACTTGCCTTATATATCTGCTTGGTCAGTCTTTCGTCATCCATCCTCTCCATGTGCCCAAACCACCTTAGCATACCTTTCTCGATCCTTGTCACTACATCTTTTACACCACAACACTCTCTTATCACACAATTCTTAACTCTGTCATTCAAAGACACGCCACACATACTTCTCAGTGCTCTCATTTCTACAGCATTTATTCTACTTTCAAGTCTCTTCTGCCAAACCCAACTTTCACTACCGTACATAAGTGTAGGCACTAACACCCCTCTGTGCACAGCTAATGGTGCCTTTTTGGACACGTTTTGGAGAAGAATTTAATGTTTGATTATTTTCTTTATTTTGGGCGGATGATGAATATTTTCACAAAATAATATAGTGATAGCCAGATCACGTCTGGATAGATAGCATGATGTTTTTTGTCTAATACATTTAACCGGATCTTATTGGATAGTCGTAGATTAAGACTGATTGTTTTTCCCACCCTAATAAATTATCTCGATGATATCGCGCTATATAATTTTATAAATAGGTTTAATACAGAATAAACTGCCATAAATTTTTATAGTAGATATTTATTTAATGCGGAAACCACTTTAGTTCTTTATAATATCAAAAAAGAAACCATAGCCCTTGAGGTCTATAGGGTCATTAATTTTTATAGTCTATGGTAAACCATAGTCTATAAAAATTTATGATCCGAATTTCCTTCGCATTGTCATAATAACCACCTGAGATTGAAATGCTACCACAGATTGTTATTTATCTACTTAAAAACTGATAGGATATGATGTACAAAAAATAAAGACACGGAAGATTAGCATCTTAATGCATAGGCCTCTTGGGAACTAAGTTATGAGAAAATATAATCTTCAAGTCATTTATATTTATGGGTAGCGGCAGCAAAGTGGAAGACCAACAGATTGCTACTCAGAGGATTACGGGTTGAACCACTTAAGCCCACAGCGGGTATCATTGATTTTTCGAAATTGTATGCATATTAATTAAGAAGTAGGTAATAGCTTGTCTAGAGCAGCGATAGCCGAGTGGAGAGACCGACAGACTGCTACGCAGAGGGTCTCGAGTTCGAATCCACGGCACAATGACTTTTCGAAGTTAAATGCGTATTACATTCTTAATTATCGCTTGCTTATCGGTGAAGGAAAACATCGTGAGGAAACTCGCATGTCTGAGAGTTCTCCATAATGTTCTCGAAAGTCATGTGAAGTCTGCCAACCCGCAGTTGGCCAGCGTGGTAGACTATATATATGGTTTTACCCTTCTCATAGTTAGAGGAGGCCTGTGCCCAGCAGTGGGACAGTATAAAGGGCTGATGATGAATCGCTTGTCCAGTTCCTCGGATTGTACCGAAGTGTAGTATAAAGCTCGGAAAAGACGAAAATCTCGGATTACATGAACATATTTCACAGTCGTGCCTTTGTAAATATTAATACTGGTCTAAGCCATAGAATATCGCTATCCCTTTGGGTATTCAGTGATATCATCATCATCATCATCAGCCTTTAACAGTCCACTGCTGGACTAGGCCTCTCCATTGAAAGGAGGAATTGACCTACTATACCACGCTGGCCAAACGGGTTGGTATAGGGTTTGTATCAAGTTTTCCTTCTCTTACAGTGCTATTCTCTGCATAATATGCTACCTCTGTCGGCTCTTACGACACCCATGGGATGATATGGGGTGGTGACATTCCGTATTCTTAATCCGTCACCACACGGATAATTCTGGGATATGGTTAGACTAGAAACTGAATTTCGGCTGCAAGGCGAAAGTTTTGGATGTAACCGTGATATATGGAAATCGAAAATAGAGTACAATTAGCTTGTTGCAGAACTGTAACAAAGAGTATATTTATTCTGTCTTTACTTCCTCCAACAGCAGACCCAGTCCTCCAATACTAGACTTCGCAGTCACCGAATCGTTGCTAATTTCACATACAAATAGTTTCAAAGTATGGGCAAGGCTCTAAATATACAGCACGCTCTGGGATAGTGAAGTCTGCTCTTGCAAAGGAAACTGAAATGATCAGGCGAAACCTACAGCAATATAATTGGAAATAATCAACTCATAGAAGCAATTATGCATTGCAGTTCTTCATGCAAAATTATACAGCAATGCTTAATCAGATCCTGAACTGGAGTCTAGCCAAGACAACTGTGGACAGAGTAATAATAAAGAAACGTTAAACGATCAAAATACAACCATAAAGATACAACTTTGTTATTTTTGGTTTAAAAACAAATTTCGGGACCAAAATTTAAAAAAAAATTTGTTACTCAAACTGCGGTTACAAATACTTAGTGCGACCAATTGTCTACCAGTTATTTAGAAAAATATTTGCACACATGCACTATTTCTAAGACAGCCGGGACAAAGGTGTGACTCCACAAATTCGGAAAAGTTTTTGTTAGCCTCCCAAGACATCTATAAAATATATGGCATCCTGTTACAAATTTAAACTTTTCAATAGTCTATTGGCGATGCAAAGACTATCCGCGCTCCTCTAGCGGCGAATTTGGAAGTTGTCCGGGTACGACACTTTTGACAGCTTTCAATACAACTTTGCTTCGAGGTTATAGTGGTAATTGTATTGAGCTGTCAAAAGTGTCGTACCCGGACAACTTCCAAATTCGCCGCTAGAGTCGCTAGTTAGAATCATAGCATCGCCAATATGCCTGCCTGCCCCATAATAAAACATATTTAACCTACATGCCTGTCATATTTGTACGTATAGTAGCTTCCATACATTACTTAATACTTGCTCAAATTTATCTTGATCTCTGCTTTAATACCAAAGACAATCTCCAACACGAAAGACGCTTTTTAACAAGTTCGTTTTTTCAATTATAGCTTTTAAAAACAAATTTTACATTTGTTCGCAACCCACTTATATGTGATGCGACTTTCACTTGAGAACAGCTCAATTTTAAAGAAATCCCGGTCATTACGGTGTTATGAGCAGTAAAGTACATTCCTAATTGCGTCCGAATTGTCCAATACGGTTTAAGTAATAAAGATGAAAGTTTGGTTTTAAGAGATCATCTCGAAAACTGCTCGCCCTGTCAGCGCCTTTCACTATGTTGACACGAATGTTATGTTCTTTACAATATCGTTACAGAAAGGTTTAATATGAGCAGTTTATATTTGTAACTAGAGCTGTTGCCCGGGGCTATGCATAACATTATATTAAAGAATCAAGAATGGTAAATGTAACATAGCTGTATCGACTTATTTAGGACGCCAGCAGCTACGCCTGCATTTTTTTTTTAATTTACCCGTTTTGGCCGATTCCATGGGAATTTCGGGAAATCCCTTCTTAGTGTACCCTTACGGTCCCCAAGGAACATACATGCCAAATTTCAGCTTCCTGCGCCCAATAGGTTCGGCTGTAGCGTGACTAGCGTGTCTGTCAGTCAGTCAGTAACGCAAGGATTTGAAGATAACTAAGCTATTACTAAAAAAATAAAAGTGTTCCCATAATAACTTTAACCCCATATTTCATAACCTTTAAGTTTTAGTTTTACAACAGAAGAATGGCTAGGTACATATGTTTCATAATTATGATATTTATAATATTATTAGGGATTTTTGGTCTTTCCGTGTGGTGACGGATTAAGAATACGGATTGTCACCACCCCATATCATCCCATGGGTGTCGTAAGAGCCGACAGAGGGACCATACTATGCAGAGAACAGCACTGTAACTGAAGGAAAACTTGATACAAACCTTATACCAACCCGTTTGGCCAGCGTGGTATAGTAGGCCAATTCCTCCTTTCAAAGGAGAGGCCTAGTCCAGCGGTGGACTGTAAGGGGCTGATGGTGATGATGATGAACAAAAGAAAGGCTAGGTACATATGTTTCATAATTATGATATTTATAATATTACTAGGGATAGTTTGGGCAAAAAGAAGAATGTTTTCGGTACAGTTGTAATTTCAATGTCTTGAACAGTCAATGTTGATTGAATGTTGGTAAGATAAAGGATTTATAAAGGAGATCGAGCTTCATCAAAGAGAGTTTTTTTGTGTGATCTCTCTTTATGAAACTCTATTGATCTAGAAGAAAATGTGAGCTCTTTGGTGTCGTGTATTGCGGTGTCGTCTGTTATCTAAACATTTAAGGAATTGAAATACATTGCGAATATTAAGACGGCGATGAAGGCTAAAATAGTATTTTAATATTATCCGTTTGCAATCATATTACACTAGTCGACGCCAGCGGCTTCACACGCACATGTTTTCGATTTTCCTGTTTTGCCCGATCCCGTGGGAATTTCGGGAAATCCCGTCTTAGTGCACCCCTACGGTCCCCAAGGAACATACATGCTAAATTTCAGCTTCTTGCGCCGATTAGTTTCGGCTGTAGCTTGTCTGTCAGTCAGTCAGTAACGCAAGGATTTTATATATACAGATTCAAATCGTAATAATATAATAATTCACAAACCACAGCCTTCAAGCCAGATAAAAACGTGTTACTTGTCTAAATGAGTTACTGTCAAATATCGCACGATGTCTCAAGGTTTTGTCGATGTTAATTGAATACATCGTTTGTATAAGGTTTTGTTTCGCTTCGGAATCGGGTCGTCATCCGTTTGCCTTTCGCCACGTTGCGCGTTGTCTGTATCAGATGATGCTGTTTTAGCTCATTATTGTCGGGATTGTCAAGGGGTTAGTATTACCGTCTGCACACCCTATCATGCAATCTTTGTGCAACATTTCAAGTAACTTTTTTGAGTTTAGTTGGTTTGGGTTGCACATTAATCATTTACGTAAACGCGTATCATTGACACTTATGTACTTACTGGTATTAGATTTTAATATTTAACTGCATCATTTCCATCATGGGTCTGATCACTTTCGCGGATTGCCTGCATTATTAGGTATATATAATGTAAGTGGATGCTCCTGTTTCACCATGTCTATTCTGAGGAGACTAACCAAATGAACATCAAAAGTATTATGCTTGAGTATTATTATGTACAGTAAATATATACAAGTGATATAGAAGGTGTAACAGTTGCAGCACCTTACAAAATGTAAATTATGTGTATTATGCAAAACCTGGCGATGAAAAAGAGTGACCGTGAGTTTTATTGCCCGTTCTTTCTCATGGTTCTACCTATTGCTTTGCGAACGTGGCAAAATGCGTGGTAAATGTAAATGTAGAGTCTTTAAGTAATTATTTTATAAATCTATTATTTATAAAATAATTACTCGTAATCGTTCATACATAAGCGTCACATTGTGACCCAAATGAATAAACCATTTTGAATTTCAATTTGAATTTGAACTAGAGGAGGCCAGCAGCTACGCCTGCATTTTTTTTAAATTTACCCGTTTTGCCGACACCGTGAGAATTTCGGGAAATCCCTTCTTAGTGCACCCTTACGGTCCCCAAGGAACATACATGCCCAATTTCAGTTACCTGCGCCCAATAGTTTCGGCTGTAGCGTGTCTGTCAGTCAGTCAGTAACGCAAGGATTTTATATATTAAGAAGATAGTCAACCACAAAAGTAGCTATACACCTCAAATTCTTTGCCGAGTCTTTTATAGATTCAAATACCTCGATCATTATTCTTTATTGTTTATTTACGATGTGGGTAAGTATCCTTTGCCCAAGAGTCCTACAAAATATTGAGAATAATAATTATTTTGATGTATATATTAAATGTCTAGGCTTATTTAAATTTTAAGACATAATTAAGTTGCTTTTAATATTTATGTAATAGTTGATTTTGTTTGGAAAATAAAATTTGATAGTTTTGGATGATATAACCATTAAAAGTAGGATTAGAAAGTAATTTGGATGAAATAACCAGTCCGTGTGGTGACGGATACGGAATGTCACCACCCCATATCATCCCATGGGTATCGTAAGAGCCAATAGAGGGAGCATACTATGCAGAGAACAGCACTGTAAGAGAAGGAAAACTTGATACAAACCCTATACCAACCCGTTTGGCCAGCGTGGTATTGTAGGCCAATTCCTCCTTTCAAAGGAGAGGCCTAGTCCAGCAGTGGACTGTTAAAGGCTGATGATGATGATGATGATGAACCATTAAAAATTACGTACTTACCTAAATGTATATGACTTACATGTAGCTAACTGTGCTAAAGACATGCCTGATTTTCACGTTGAAGAAACGTTTGTAACGAACAATCCATCACATTTAGGTAGCAACTGTAAAATATTGAAACACATTTTATTATCAGACAAGGCGACCGATTTACACAAGGAATAATAAAATAGGCGATTTCTTTCGATAAAATGACATCATTGCGAATTGCCACTGTTCGCGTGGCTTGCTTCAAGCTAAAAATAACCTGAATAATCTTTTAAATTATGTAAATCGTTATATTTTTAGATGTTCAGTTACATTTTTGTAGCTACACTCTGAAGGCCGAAACTATGATCATTGATTTGCCAGGAACCGCCTGCGATCGAAATAAGAGTATGGATCAACCCTTAGGTATAGTTTTGTGAGAAAGGGATAAAACATTCTCATTAAAGAATCCAATCGAAAATTCTTATATTTTTTATTAAGTGTACTTTTGACCAGTTATATTGGGGTAAACATAAATTTAATGAAATATTCAATATACGTCATCCTCCTAGCGTTAAGTATCCCAGTTTCAACCCGGGGTCCGCTTTCTAGTCTAACCGGATTTGGCTAAATATTAGCTTTTCCACAGAGCGACTGCCTGTCTGACCTCCGCGACCCAAAGGGATAGCGATATTCCATGGTTTAGGCTAGTGTCAGTTTATTCAGAGAAAGGTACTGACTCCCCATAACGGCTGTCAAAGATCTTGATGACAACCGAGACCGACGGCTTAACGTGCTCTCAGAGGCACGGGGCAAGCGACAATTCGTCAGTGGTGCGCGCCCTGGATTCGAACCCGATACCCTCTGCATGGCAGTCTATATTGCATGTATGTTCCTTGGTGATCGTAGAGGTGCTCTGTACCGAAATTCCCTCGGGACCAGGCAGAAAGGGTTAAAGTATGTCCGGGCGTAGCTGCGGGCATCACCTGACACCTAGTTTTTTTATAATATATCTTTATTTTATTTATAGTATGTCTCTTGTTCTTCTTTCTCTTCTTTCTCTTAGCGTTGGCGTTATCCCAGTTTCAACCCGGGATCCGCTAACTAGTCTCCGGATTTGACTGAATATTAGCTTTCCCACGGAGCGACTGCCTGTCTGATCTCCGCAACCCAAAGGGATAGCGATATTCCATGGTTTAGACTAGTGTCAGTTTATTCAGAGATATGTACTGACTACCTATAACGGCTGTCAAAGATCTTCATGATAACCGGGACCGACGGCTTAACGTGCCCTCCGAGGCACTGGGCAAGCGAGACGCACATTACTCCGAAAAGTCAGTGGTAGGATTTGAACCCGATACCCTCTGCATGGCAGTTTGTTGGTATCTCCACTAGGCTATCGCTGCCTATAGTATGTTTCTTGTTAGCTTGTATTTTAAATGTTAAGTAAATGGGTTTACATCTTCTGTAAACATAATTGCATAAAATCGACCACGAAAAGGTAAATAACATTGCTGTACATTTTGCGGTTAGTGTTTGATAAATGTTAATCCGAAATGACAACATTGCGCAACCATAAATATTCAAATACCTATTAAATACTACTTATTTTTTGTCGTGTGAGACACGATTTTTGTAATTGTAAGTTCTTTTTTGTATTTTGCGTTTTGTTTATTTATTTTTTATAGACTCACGCCTGTATCCCCGAAGGGGTAGGCAGAGATGTAATATTACACCCATATTCTACCATGAATTTTTAGGTCCCATGTAATAGGGGGCGAGCGTATTGCCGTAGGCAGTAAAACCATTTGTAGTAATTCTGAAAAATCCTCTCTTAGCGCACCCCTACTCCCTAAGGATCATACATGCGAAATTTCAGCTTTTTGCGCTCAACAGTTTCGGCTGTTCCAGTAACAGAAGAATTTCAAGTTCATGAAAAGACGACATCATATTTTAAGAATTTTAACTAATGTTTCTTTATCAGATTGTTTTCAATTTTAACTTTGATGTGATGAAAATGACGAGTGATCGACTAAACACCTGCGCAGTAGAAATCTCTGTTAGTCGTGTATCTCTTCTTACCGTGAGATAATCCTTCAACCTTGAACTGAATCGCCTGGGGTCTTTGACCGTGTGAACCGCATCGCATCTCGGCCTTGCACACGTTGGGTAGGCAGCAGCCAATTTGCTGATTAAGAAGAATTGCACTCCAATTCTGCGAATAGCTCTATAAAACCAGTATATGTCGTGCATATAGGACATACAGCGATACATAGTACATTCTTCTTTCATTGTACAATCAGTACTTCTCTGGAACGCGTTCCCTCTCGAGATTAGGATGGCGACGAATCGTTTCACGTTTAGGGCTAAGGTGCGCCAGTATTACATCAAACTGTTACTTGAAAGACCATAAAAAATCATCTCTTACATTTGTTACTCATCATCAGCCTTTAACAGTCCACTGCTGGACTAGGCCTCTCCTTTGGAAGGAGGAATTGGCCTACTATACCACGCTGGCCAAACGGGTTGGTATAGGGTTTGTATCAAGTTTTCCTTCTCTTACAGTGCTATTCTCTGTATAATATGCTCCCTCTGTCGGCTCTTACGACACCCATGGGAGGATATGGGGTGATGACATTCCGTATTCTTAATCCGTCACCACACGGACATTTGTTACACTGTGTATTAAATATACGTATGTAAATGTATATATTCATTTTATATAGTATTTATAGGTATGTATTATCATAATATTTATATATATAAAAAGTAGTATTATGTTGGATTATTGATTAATTATTTCAATCTTTGTAGTTTATACACCTGCCACAATCATCTCTGCACCACCCTAAGGTTGACTGGCAGAAAATGCTATAGTATCAAGTCCGCCATTGCATTAAAATTGCAGGAAGTGTAAAAATAAAATAAATAAATAAATAGTAATACTTACGCCTGTTTCTCGTAGGGGTAGGTTGAGAGTACGGACTGCCATTTGCTACGATTCTGACATATATCTTTTGCTTTATTCTTTCTCAATTTTGTATTGCATGCTCCTTGGTTTAGAGTACTTCAGGCATACAGTGATGAAGTTTTTTATTCTTCAACACATTAAAAAAAAAACCAGTTACGGATTGCCTAATAGTAGAACTAGGCTTTGAGCTGAAGACCTTTGAGTCAAAAATAACTGAGGTCTGTTTGTAATATTAAAATAACCGCTTTTTGCTAAATGCATATGGATGAATACACGGAACATATACCGAAATGATATTTTTTCAATTTTTGTCTGTCTGTCTGTCTGTTTGTTCTCGCTAATCTCTGAAACGGCCCGATTTTGACGGGACGTTCTCTGGCGAATAGATGATGTACCAAGGAGTAACTTAGGCTATAAATTAACCGGGTACGCGAAGTAGTTCCCTCAGGACGCGGGTGAAACGGGAAACACCTAGTTAAAAATAAAAATTGTTACGTCGATTGGTTTGATTCGGAAAGTGACAGCTGTAGTCATCATTAAACCGTTATTTAAGGAGGCTAGTCCTATCCTCGTTTCGACTACTATGTCATCCCTGTAGCTCAGGTTGAACAGTTATCACAAAATGGACCAACATTTGATTATATGTAATTATTCTATTTTAATATTAAATTTTAAATATTTCCTAATCCTAACCCAATGTTGTGAAATCAAATTCAATTATTAATTTCAGTTGTTAATTTCAATTATTCATTTCTCATTTTATTTCATGTCATTTATTTCTTAGCGATAAGCAGAATTAGCTATTTCTTATATCTAAAATACTTATATATTTGTGCTGTTTTCTAGTGGCTCCTTTTGTCTTATATTTTTTGTCAATTTGTGGATAATGCAATATTGTAAAATTAGACTAAGCTGAATTTATTTATGTTACATGTATATTGTAGCTGTTAATTATCCCTAAATAAATAAATAAAATAAAATAAAATCATGTACCTATCCTGTCAAAGCAAGCAATTTTCAATTTCTATGTCCTTCAAGACCTAAAAATGGAAAATTGCGCTCAATCTCCTCTTAACCTATTTACTTCTTACACATATGCAGTAACACTTGAGTGATAGAATCACCAAATAAAAATTGCCGTGTGAAACTTAATCGCTTAGCGAATTATGACGTCAGAATCTCTTATGCAACGAAGATGGACGTGGCACAATCATTTGCACTCGTTCCATCATATCTGACGTTGACGTCACTTCTTAAGAAGACGGGACGCGTGACCCCTAGCAAAGAGCTCAGATATTTACATAGAGTCGCATTTCCTATGGGCGCTCTGAAGACAAACTTTCTGTGACCCAAATTGCCGCTTGGCGGCGTGGCAGTCGCGCTGTGACAGCTGTCTCTACGAGAGCAAGAGAGACGAACGTTCCTCCTGTGTATCTTAACTACGAGAGCAAGAGAGACGAACGTTCCTCCTGCTTATCTTAACTACGAGAGCAAGAGAGACGAAGAAAGACGCCAGCGCTGCCAACGGCGCCAACTACGAACTAAACTGGTGACAGTCCCCACTTGGAATCGGCACACGAAATCCTTAAGAACTGCGCTTCTATGTAAATCTGTATTCATTGCCTCTAGTTACTCGATTTATACAGTACTAGAGTAAGCCAGCAGGTACACCTTTCCATTTTATTTTTATTTAAACGTTGCTGCCCAATCTCAGGAAAGCGCTTCTTGGTGCACCCCTACGGTTCCAAAGGGACATATAAAGGATTGCATTCATAAGAATCTGTTTATACAAAACTAGAGGATGCCCGCGGTTACACCCGCGTTATTTAAGGCTACTGCTCTGCTCCCGTCACTTATAGCGTGATGTTATTAGCCTATAGTCTTCCTCGATAAATGGGCTATCTAGCACTGAAAGAATTTTTCAAATCGGACCAGTAGTTCCTGAGATTAGCGCGTTTAATCAAACAAACAAACTCTTCAGCTTTATAAATTAGTATAAGATTCTTGCGTTAACGATTGACTGAGAGACAACCTACCGCCAAAACTGTTGAGCAAGAAGCTGTTTCGCATCCATGTTCCTTTGGGACCGTAGGGGTTAAGGGTAAGAAAGGATTTCCCAAAATTCCCACGACACGGGATCGGGCGGACGATTAAATTAAAATCATATGTGCGGGCATAGCAGCGAGCATACTTTAGTCTATTATATAAAAATGAATCGCTGAATGTGTTGCTAAGCGTAAATCTCGAGAGCAGCTGAACCGATTTCACTAATTCTTTTTTTATAATATTCCTTGAAGTACGAGGATGGTTCTTACGTAGAGAAAAAAAAGGACAAATTAAAGAATGTACTGAGGGTCTAGTACGAGTTTGCACTCGATCGTCACGGTGGACGATAGCCTAGTCGACGGGAACAATTTCCATACATTATCTGAATGCGCCCCCTAGCGGTCTCTATAGATCGCTACTCTCCGTTACGGGCGCTTTTACAAAATGTATGGAAATTGTTCCCGTCGAATTGGCTATCGTTCACCGTGACGATCGAGTGCAAACTCGTACTAGACCCGGTACGAAGTTCGCCGGGTCAGTTAGTTACTGATAAAAACGTCCATGTCCTTCTCCTAAATTACAAAAATTAGTCCAGTGCTCCTACTGTTAAACCGTAAAAAACAAACCGACTCTTCGCCATTAATAGGTTAAAGTATAATAATTAGTTTTCAACTATAAATGATTAGATTATCCACAGTTAAATCGAGCAATTAAGTAAATATTTTAAATCGAACGACTCGCTAAGAACAAAAAGTGACGTTAAATATTTTCTTCGAAGGTTGCTCTCGACATTGTCTATATTTAGAACCGTGAATTTAATACAATTGTTACACTTTGGTTTTTAATTCGGCCATTTTATTTACAGCAAAAAGTTATGCCGCTGTTGCTAGTTGGCGCGGACGAATCAGTGATGCATGTAAAAGAGTTCGACATGCTAAGGACGGTCATTCAAGCGGCTTACCGAGCGAATACAGCTTGCCTTTTCAGTTGAAAGACAACTCTCGCACTAGTAATAAGTTAATGTAGTCAGTCAAAAGCGTTAGGCGATATCCTGTACTGTACTTGCATACTAAACCCTTTTTTTGTCTGGACTTTAAAAGATCAAGAAAAAACTAAAGAAATTGAAGTGACAAAAAAGCAATGACTCTGAGTTTGTTTCGGCCTTTCTTCTCAAGAAGTCATTTTGCTAGGAAAAGCCGGCATTATCTAGAATAGGCTTTTGACTTGTATAAGTTTTGTGAACAACCAAAATGCAGAAATAAATATGTCTTTATGTCTTTAGCACAGATGACTTGACAAATATTTAACTAACTTACGGCACTGTGCTAGGAATATAGCCAGGAACACCGGGGAGTTTAGAAACATTCGACGAACGGACACAGAGAATACCCAGATCTAAGACAACAATTTGGGGATCACGCGATGTGTTGTGTCGTGTGGGAATTAAACCAAGAATACTCAGCGCGGTTCTATTCCTTTAAGGCGACCTTCATTAGTATTTAAATAACATTAAACCTGGCATAGTGATGAAGTTTTCAAAACCTACGCCCGTTTTTATGTAGGTACAAATATAATGAAAAGGTGAAGAAAAACATTGTGAGGAAACCTGCATGTCTGAGAGTTCTCCATAATGTTCTCGAAAGATATGTGAAGTCTGCCAACCCGCACTAGGCCAGCGTGGTGGACTATGGCCTTACCCTTCTCATAGCGGGAAGAGGCCCGTGTCCAGCAGTGGGACAGTTTATATATAGGACTGATGAGGATGATGATGATGATAATGAAAAGGACGGCGTTTCGGCATAGGTCACACTAACAGCAGCCACTAGATCGAGACAATCGCGTATTTATTAGAAAAACGGACACCTAGTGACCACCACCATCGCATAATTATTTTGAAACAATTTCCCTTTAGTTTTCAAAAACTATGCACTAAACTTTTTAGTTCATTTCTTTGCTTTTGTGTATTTTATGGTAGGTATAACATGTTGTCCGTGTGGTGACGGATTAAGAATACGGAATGTCACCACCCCATATCATCCCATGGGTGTCGTAAGAGCCGACAGAGGGAGCATATTATGCAGAGAACAGCACTGTAAGAGAAGGAAAACTTGATACAAACCCTATACCAACCCGTTTGGCCAGCGTGGTATAGTAGGCCAATTCCTCCTTTCAAAGGAGAGGCCTAGTCCAGCAGTGGACTGTTAAAGGCTGATGATGATGATAACATGTAGATCGTAATCTCTTTGAACAAAAATATTTTCTCCCAATGTTATGCATAACTATTGTTGGTGTGCTTATTAAAATAAAATAAAAAATACTAAAACCACAGCTATTACTATGTTTTTAGCACAATATCTACACACCATAGCAACACACAGTCATGACTTTCACACCACATCACAAGCCCGCATTCCGAGTCCACAAATCGATTAAACACACCACTATAATTGGCATCCACGATTAAAAATAATCGTCACTATGTAACGGTGGTATTGTATAGTCTATTTAAATATCGTTTAAAACATTCCTGAGTTGTTACGGAAACGAAAACATAATGATTGTTCTTGTACAGAATGGTATTGATGTTGTAAGATGGAATATGTGATGAGTATTTACCGCTCTCGTATAACGGTTCCTTGGTGACGAATTCTAGTCTTAATCTGACTCAGATGTCTATTAATATATAAAAAATTGGGCAAGTGCGAGTTGGACTCGCGCACGAAGGGTTCCGTACCATCATCTATAAAAGAAAATCACGTTCGTTGTATGTATACTTAAATACTTTTTAAGTTTCTACCTGTTTATTAAGATCGAGTAACAAATTGCTTAAAAATTACGTTTGTTGTATGGGTTTATTATTAACTTCTTTTTGTTTAATTATTTATTTTAAAAGGTAATATACAACTACATATTCTGTGAAAATTTAAAGCGTCTACCTGTTACAGTTAGTAATTTTGAGCAAAAAATGCGAAAAAAACTCGTTTTTGTATGGGACCCCCCTTAATATTTTCATTTTTTTTTATTATTAGTATTTGTTGTTATAGCGGCAACCGAAATGCATAATTTGTGAAAATTTCAGCTTTCCAGTTATCACGGCTTACGAGATACAGCCTGGTGACAGACAGACGGACAGACAGACAGACAGCGGAGCCTTAGTAATAGGCTCCCGTTTTTTACCTTTTAGGTACGGAACCCTAAAAAAGAGTTTAAAAACTGTAACCCGACTACGCAAAAAAAGGAGGTCTAAAAAGGATGAAACAAGAAAATAGTTCAATCAGATATAAATCCAGAAAAGTACATATAAGTACAGAAATGCTCAAGCTAGAGCCGTCATCGCACCTATTGACTACACAAAGGTTGCTCTTAAAGGCTCATTTGTCCTATAATGTTATTAAATTACATCATAAGCAGCGATAGCCGATTGGAGAGACCGACAGACTGCTACGCAGAGGGTCTCGGGTTCGAAAACAGGGCACGCACCAATGACTTTACGAAGTTATGTGCGTATTAAATTGTTAATTATCGCTTGCTTATCGGTGAAGAAACCTGAACCTGAAACCTGAAAACATCGTGAGGAAACCTGAATGTCTGAGAGTTCTCCATAATGTTCTCGAAAGACATGTGAAGTCTGCCAACCCGCACTTGGCCCGCGTGGTGGACTGTGGTCTTACCCTTCTCATAGAGAGAAGAGGCCCGTGCCCAGGAGTGGGACAGTTTATATACAGGGCTGATGATGATACAGCCTTATTAACTCCACTATTAGCATTAAGCGTCTCAATAATTTGCGATTCAATCAGAGCATTCGGCCTACAACTATACGCTGGCCAGGTGGGTTGGTGTAAGGTTGGCGGTCGAAGTTTCGGTCTCTTCACAAACAGGTTATTTTTCATGTCTTGTATTTTCCTTAGTGTCACCCCTTATGACACCTGTGTAATGAAATGACACATTAGAAGCATTGTATTTTCTTCTGAGTGCATAATTAAAATTGATGCTGTTGTAATAAATAACTGTTTAGTAAAAACACGCTTTTGTTGCTAGCTGAAGTAAATGGCAGAAAATAAATACTTTTATCGTTAAAGTGCGTGGGTGCTAGAAGTCAATTATTGTAAAAAATATGTTATTGACAGATATCGGCAAAAGTTAAGTGAAAATAATATGTTAAGAGGCTCCCACGCTTTATAGGAAATGTTTACAATAACCTGGATGCTAGATACTCGACAGTTGAAACCCATCCTCTCTATTGAAATTTTTGAACTTTATTTCAATAGCCTCCCCCTATCCATTCGAGGTATGTAGTGGCGTTCTGTCGAAAGCACCTGAGGGTTGTGTAACTCAATCTAGTGATCGGTACCCGAGTCTAAGAGGTGTTGAGTTATGGCTGACTTATGTGGCTCGTTGTTTTTGACTGCCCTGATGTGTTCTTTTATCCAGTCCTTTACTTGCTCGGAACATTCATCCACCCGCAATACCCTCAGTACATCCGTGAACATGGCGCTTGCAACAGTGCCGAAATATCGATTACTCCAAACAAAGGCACGCGGTATATATCCCGAAAACAATTTAAAATAAGTTTAAATGACCACGAAAGTATAAATTCCTATACTGTTTATGATAAAATGGTTTACCTTCTACTTTTTAGTTCCGTTTGATTCTTGCAATAATTCTGGTGAGTTTCATTTTAATCCGTCGTTTTAAAGTAGATTAAAATCACGTTCTAAAGCTTCCGTTACACCAATCAGTGAGTTAAACGCCTATGGAATCAATGTTCCCCAACTGCTGCAGTCAGGGAAGATCGATACTATAGACAAGTCGGTTTTCTGTTTCGGTCTTTGGTCGGTGGAGCGATGCAAATGGCCCAAGAAAATATCATTTGTAATAATTAGATTACACATTTGGACACAAAAAAATTAAACATTGTTTAATTGTTTATTCGTACAAATAATTAGAAAAGTAAGTAGTAAAAAGGAAACATGCGATATAACGAAATAACTGGTCCACATTGCGGTCCGAATCGTACCATAACAAAAAGTTTTTGGGCGATTCAAACCATCATGTGAGAGGTCCCATTCAGAAAGAGTTTTTGTAAAATGCACACCGCGGTTCGAATTGACTGAGGCGCCTTCTTATTGCTATGTGAGCCTATAATATTATTACGTATGAACAAATACTATTCCAAGCATTAATAACGCTTATTTAATAAAATAACTGTTACGCTTCATAAGCGCGTGTGCGCAAAATATTTCAAAGTAAGCGCAAATCTACGTCGACCATCGTATGATGAATGAAAAAAATATTTTTGCTTATTAAACATTTAGTATTAACATGATATTTCGTAATGTAACACTACTATGTTCTAGTAAAATAGTAAATATATTGCGTCATAGGAAATCACGCGTTATTTTAATTTGTTTTGATTAGTTATGCGTTTCGTTTTGTGGAAGGTTTGATTGAGGTATTAAGGACATTTTCTGATTTAGGTAATTTTTTATTTATTTATAGACTCACGTCTGTAGCCCCGAAGGGGTAGGCATAGGTGTAAATATTACACCCACATTTCGCCATGAATTTTTAGGTCCCACGTAATAGGGGGCGAGCCTATTGCCGTTACCGGGCACATCACCAGACTCCGTGCTGCTACTGAGAATTCGGAAAAACTCAGTAACACATTTGCTCGGCCCGGGAATCGAATCCGGGACCTCGGACCAGCAGTCGCATACGCTATGTACTGGACCACGGAGGCAGTAATATTTGATTTGGGAAAATGTGGCTGGCGTTTATAAGGAAGACTATGAAAGAATGTTTTGATTAGATTGCCACTTCCACTCGCCTTGCATATATCATTTCTATATCATATTCTATGAAAGCGGATAATGACAATGATAATGGGACACCATGGCCTCTGTACCATCGTTTAGATGACTTTGAGACAAACATTTATGAAACAAGGACCAAATGGCGTAAAAACTTAACTAAAAAAACAGGTGAAATTTATTTTATTTTATCGTAGGTTACGGTGTGGTAACCTGGTAACACAACCGGCTACAGCT
The DNA here is from genome assembly GCA_944739405.2 of Euclidia mi. Lineage (NCBI taxonomy): Eukaryota > Metazoa > Arthropoda > Insecta > Lepidoptera > Erebidae > Euclidia > Euclidia mi. Next base: position 37,182,750 of record OX123205.2, on the reverse strand, counting down.
AAGGAACTAGGAAGACATGGTCTTCCGTGACCACGCGATAAAATCCGTAAGCTGTAGTTTTATATCAATGTGTTACATTTGCGTAAACCCTAAATAAAATGGAAACACTATAAAACTAAACTACTTACTATATTTTATTTCACGTGGGGATATCGCTCTTGTAAAACAACCAAAGCATCGAGAAATATTTAGTGAAAATCAAAATGTCATGTGGCTTTTTTATTTATATACATTAAAGAAACATCATTTAAGAAGCTTAATCTAATCTTAATGTCTAAGTAGTATATGTACAAAAAACCGTAAAAAGAAATTAAAAATTTAAAATATTTACAAGGTTTAGGCGTCGTAAAATGCCTCCGCATCAATGTCATCGGGTAACGTGCGCAGAAGGCTGGCAGCATTGCCACGCTGGATGGCAATGCTGATTCTCTGAGCAAAGAATAAACCAGCCTTCTGGTCACGTGAGACGTCGATTAACCGTTACTAATTTGGCTTAGATGTTATATCTGTACCTAAATGGAAATAAGCCGCGAGGCGCAGTTTAAGACATCATGTTGATACTCCGTTTCGCGTACAAAACGCACGTGTTTCGCACGTGGCGTGGTCGGCTACAGTTACAATTGTTGGCTGGTTCCCGCTAATCTTATAATTGCGTTCAAACTGGACCTAGCTCCGTGCTATAGACAGATATGACGACGTAGGAATCTTCCTAGTAAAGATGAATTAGATATGGTATGTTTGAATATGACTTCTGGTTTGTGTAATGCTGTTATTCTGTAACTTCTTATCTTTAAGGATAACTGCCGCACTGAGATGAATTCCTGTGTCGTGTTGGACTTTTATTTTCTAACCTTGAAAGGAAACTCTCAAAATAGAATAAAAATGTCCAGTGGATAGCGTATGCGACTGCTGATCGGAGGTCCCGGGTTCGATTCCCAGGGTGGGCAAAAGTGTTACTGGGTATTTCCGAATTCTCAGTGGCAGCACGGAGTCTGGTGATGTGCCCGGTAACGACAATAGGCTCGCCCCCTATCACGTGGGACCTAAACATTTATGGCGAAATGTGGGTGTAATGTTACACCTCTGTCTACCCCTTCGGGGATACAGGCGTGAGTCTATAAAAAATATCCTAGGACAACTCACGCATGCTTATGTTAACGCAAACTAAGCAGAGCTTGTACTATGGCAACCAGACAGCTGATAAAGATGTACATACAAAAATAGATATATTACACTCTGACACTGAACGAATAGATGCTCACGATGCATCTTACAAAGATTTGTCCTGAGCTGAAATCAAACCCACGACCACCTGCTTTGCAGTTAGGATCACTAATTATTAGATTAACAGGCGAGTATGAATTGCAATCTGACTATTGAATGCACGCATGGTGCAGTGATTTAAGCGGTTACCGCACCACTTAGAACAACACCGAGTTCGATCCCTACCCGAGACACTTTGAGTGTTCACAAATAGTTGTTTCTAGTATAATAATAATCATCATTTATATGTCAAACACAGGTAACATTACAATTTTCGGTCTTTTGTGTTTACAATTTCGATTGCGCTGTGTTTTGCCTTTTAGGCATACAAATAAATTATAGGTACAAGAATTGTCTACGCTTCATTCATTAACAAGTTAACAATAATAAAAAATTAAATAAAAAGAAAACATAATGTCATAATACCGTAATAAACAAAGGAAGTAATAGTAAATAATATAATCAATGTTAAAATCAAGTTTAAAATAGAAATTTAATAATTTTATTAAAGAAATAATTTGCGATATACCTAGATAATATAGACATAATTTAATGACAAACAGTGTAGAATAAAATTATATTTTTACGTTACTGTTTATCATTCAGGAATTCGTCAATATTATAATAGAGTCTGAGTGTACTTTATGTCCATTGATTGAATGTTTGTAAAGTCAATGTCTCTCTAATGTCTTACGCCGTATCGATGGATTTGGCTACTAAACATGTATAATAAGGTAGTTTCCAACTAGTCAAATCAAGCACTTTTAATGAAATGTCAAAAATGACCTTTGCCAAAGGTTTTGTATGAAATATGACGTAGTGACGTCATAGTGTTTTGCTGTCATGTAGAATACTAAACTTATCTTAATATATAAAATCCTTGCGTTACTGACTGACTGACAGACACGCTACAGCCGGAACTATTGGGCGCAGAAAGCTGAAATTTGCTATGTATGTTCCTTGTGGACCGTAGGGGTGCACTAAGAAGGGAATTCCCGAAATTCTCACGGGATCGGCCAAAACGGGTAAATTAAAAAAAAATGCAGGCGTAGCTGCTGGCGTCCTCTAGTTATCAATAAATTGACGATAAAAAATATTCAATAAAGTTTTAACATTACTTAATTGATGAATGAAACTACTATTATTTTAACATATTTCACTAGATAAAAATACTTGTATAATTTAATTTATTTGCAGGACACTTCCCTATTGATATAAGCTCTATTCAAAATATGTCAAATATTATGTATCTCTAGAAGGAAAATCCAAGGATACATCAAATAATAAATAATAGGACCGGCCAGTAGTCGTCTTTTTAAACGTCCTGAGAAATGTAAAGTGGCTTTCGCTAAATCATCTTCTCGCATAAACCTAAAAAAACTACTTCAACAACGAACCTACGGGTCTCTACTGGTTATATCCGTCAGTTTAACTGCTGAACTGGTGGTATCTCGTAATCTCGACGAGCCGTAAGTTGTAGGACTAAATTGAGTCAACCATAAATTCATTGGGACCGTCATACGATATACATTGTTATGTGGTACGCATGACACTGTTTACTACAGCCAACCTTGAGTAAAATTACGCGTGAATATTATATGTAGTTGTATATAATTTAAATCAAATAAAGAAGGTGGTATAATACGCACTACATAGCGTCGTCATCAGCTTTACGTAGTTCAGTGCATAGCCATCTTACATACGACACAATGCTTGTGTGGTTATGGCTTTGGTTTTCTATACCACGCTGTGTCTGGTCAGCGTGTGTCGAGTTAGCAAAATGATGTGATGTCGAGTTTTCCAAGTCTCATGTATTGTTTTGTGTATTCTTAGTCGCTCTATCGAATCAAATCGAATGAAATGCTGTAGTGATATCTTAGATTTTTAATCCGTCACAATACGGAGCCCTAAATAGTGAAAGATGACCAAAAAAGTAAGAGCTCTAGCAAATGCACGCGTATACAAGTAAATAAAAATGGTAGAGAGCAACTAGCATGAGTAGGTTTCCGACAAGGTGGATCGACAATCTGAACAAATCGCTGGATGCGAGCGGCTCAAGGTCGGCCTATGTCGAAAGCCTTGGGAGAGGCCTGTGCCTTGCAGTGGACGTCTCTAGGCTGTGATGGAAACCGGTGGTCGCTGATGTTGTGTCGCTCAAAGAAAAAGCTAATATACTTTCAAATCTGGTAACACTAGTAAGCCGACTCGGGGCCCCAAGAAGTACAAAAAGTCTAGATGTAGCTGGGATAACGCTAAGTCGTCCTAAATAGTAGTGCTAAATAGTCATTTCGAGGTTTGGTGTTCCTTATGCCTAGAACCAGAAACGATAAAAAATATCTGCTACGCAACTCTCAAACAAGAATTATCTACAGTCAATATATGACCTAGCGTGGCTAAGATAGTAGAACTCTAGGCTAAATCTTCGGTTCAACATTATTTTGATCTATATCAACTTCAAGAACGAGCGGTACGAGCAATATACATGTTAGGTGCAAAAGATACTCTTAGGGAACGCTTTAAGTCTATAGGGATTCTTACAGTAGCCTCGCAATTTTTATTTGCTAATATATTGTATATTAGGCAAAATATAGATTTATTTACTACACAAAGTGATGTACATAACATAAATACTCGAAACAGGCATAAGTTATATGCCCCTTATCATCGTTTACATAAAGTTAATAATTCTTTTGTAGGGCTAGGCATTCGTATATACAATAAAATACCAATTAGTCTTTTAGAATTACCATTTAGTACGTTCAAAAGTAAAATAAAAGACTGCCTTATTAGGAAAGGTTATTATACCATTAATGATTATTTCAGTGATAAGGATAGATGGTCACTTACACTAGCCAACTCTTGATTTCTTTTAATTTATATAGATACCTTACTTTTCAGTTTTTTTTTTATATAATATCTCTAGTTCTATTAATTTAATATTCATGTATTATTAGGTCATTCAACTTACTACATTTACATTTTCATTGTTGTTCCACAAATTTTATTAAAATTTGCTACAGTGTTAGATGAAGGTAACTCGTTATCATGGGCTGGATACTAACGTTTTTGTCATTTTCGTGTATTCATATACCGTCACTTTCTGTAACATACTTTTCCACCATAGTTCTGAACATGATCGCGAGTTGCCTACATTATAAAGCGTAAGTGGATGCTCCTGTTACACAAGATTCACATTAGAAGACCACTATAGCACATAATTTAGTAACTGCATATTTGTTTAAGTATTATGTATGTTCTTATTTACCATTTACAAGTAATTAATTACAATGTGAAACAGTTGCAGCTCCTTACAAAAACAAAATATGTACCATAACACTGGCGATTAAAAAGAGTGGCCACGTGTTTTATTGCCCGTTTTTTCTCGTGGTTCTACCTATTGCTTTGCGAATGGGCAGTAAATGTAAATGTAGAAGCATTATTAATTTACTTTAAAAATTTGACGTTCATAAGCGTCACGTTGTGACCTAGATGAATAAATGATTTTTGACTTTGAGTCAAATAATCCTTCCTTTGAAAACAAAGTCGACTTGTACAAGTCCGTTCGTAAACTGGAAAATTTTTTCCACAATCTGCGCACCAAGACCACACCTACATTTGACGTCGAGCCCCAGACCAAAACATATAGCTATTTACCAATTAACAAATTCGGTTGTACGTCTCAGATACGTTTCAGGAAGGAAGAGCCCATCAGACGGTGGTCAGCGGTACTACGTAGTAGCGTATGTGAACGATGTGTCATAGGATGTGACACAATGGACCGTTTGGGGATCGATGGCCGTGGGAAATGGGCGTATTGTGATGTCATAACTACGTACATAAGTTTTATCGGACAGTTTATACCTACGGTAAGATGTCTTACGGAAGATTTTGCTGGATGTTTTCCACGTGAGATCTAACTAGCCATCTTGATTGCAAGGACACATGAGACTGTAATATATATATATATATATAACTAGCCGTTTCCCGCGGTTTCACCCGCGTTCTGAGAGAACTACTTCGCGTACCCGAAAAAGCCAAATATTTTACGAATCCCTACTTTTTCGAAAATAAAATATAGCCTATGTTACTCGAAGATAATGTAGCTTTCTAATGGTGAAGGCATTTCGGTCCAGTTGTTTTTGAGTTTATCCGTTACAAACAAACAAACAAAAATACAAATCTTTCCACTTTATAACAAACAAAAATACAAATCTTTCCACTTTATAATATTAAAATCCTTGCGTTACTGACTGACTGACAGACACGCTACAGCCGAAACTATTGAGCGCAGGAAGCTGAAATTTGGCATGTATGTTCCTTGGGGATCGTAGGGGTGCACTAAGAAGGGATTTCCCGAAATTCCCACGGGATCAGCCAAAACGGGGTAGTTAAAAAAAATGCAGGCGTAGCTGCTGGCGTCCTCTAGTGATAATATAAGTCTACGATTTCAATTGCCATTACACTTCAAAACAAAGGTCACACATAAGTAACGCTGAGTAACCCGAGTCGATATCGCGCGTAAGTAATCGCGTTTTATTAAAAAAATCACGTGATTTCCGCTTAAATATCGCGTAACACTAGACACTTGGCGTAATGTTATCTACTATACAGCCAATAAAATGTCAACTGGCGTCTTGTTGGGCCAGTAAACAAGCGAGAACTGTTGAATTATTCCAAAATATTGACGACCGGTTGGCGGAGCGAGAGTGTAAGCGACTGCTACGCCGAAGGTCGCGGGTTCGATTCCCGCTCAAGTCAAACATTTGTGTGCATGAACATGGGTGTTTGTCTTGGTCTGGGTGTTTCTATGTATAATATGTATGTATTTACAAAAAAAAAGGATATATGTATGTCTATCCATTATCTAGTACCCATAGTACAAGCTTCTGCTTAGTTTGGGACTAGATGGTGTTGTGTGAATGTGGTAGAATATTATTATCATTATTTACTAGACGTCGCCAGCGGCTTCTCCCGCGTCAATCCTACTAATATTATAAATGCGAAAGTTTGTGAAGATGTATGTATGGATGTTTGTTACTCTTTCACGCAAAAACTACTGATCGGATTTGGATGAAACTTTACAGTAATATAGTTAATACATCAGAATAACACATAGGCTACAATTAATAAAGATTTTGTGTAATGTTGCCATAATATAAGGAAAATTATCAATTAAGTCAGTAAAAATCCTGAGCTCTGAAACCTATCTTCGCGTGCGTTGCCTAAACCGTTGAAGTTACATGAAGATAATGTACGGTGATATTATTTATCTTAAAAGGTTCTAAATAAAAACCCGGGGTAGCATATACCTACCTTTTATGTAGAAGCCAATATACACTAAAAAGTGGTCCGTAAAAATAATTAAATTTGATACTTTTTTAGAATGCTCATTCTAGAGTAGTTATCAAATTGTTTTCAAAATTTATAAATTTATTGTCTTCGGTATTTAATGTAGATGAATGTTGTCTTTTACAGTAAGTAGTTTGGGTGAATAGTTTAAAAGTTATCACGATATAATTGACCTATGCGCAGCGTTATTAAAAGCGCTAACTATGAGTTGGCGCGCTTAAGCGCAGCGGGGCAGAGAGGGCGGTCTGATTATGTACTTTGTGGTAATGTTTTCAGTTTTTATTTTTGCTGCTATTCTCTTCAGTAGGTATATAAGCTCTTCAATAACTTTAATAATATACTTACATAGTAATCTTTACCTGAAGTTTGACGACTCATTATTGTCTTGCCCTGGTCCCAATATATTTGAGGTCGGCGCAATATGTCCTTCGCTTCAATACTTATCTGTCACCAGTCATCCGATCGTTTACATGCATATTCATCACTGTTTTAACTACATACATATCATCTCTCCGCATAACATGTCCATACCAGGCCAGTCGACTCCCTTTTACCTTTTTATCAATGGGCGCCACTTTCATACTACCTCTAACGTAATCATTCCTTAATTTTAAGTATTATCTGTTTATATGTATGCTACACGGCTAATGTGCAGATTCGTTTGTGATTAAATTTGATATGGATAGTCTGAAACCTGGGGAAGTACAAAGGCTACTCTTTATTAAAATTTAATGCGGGCGAAGCCGCGGGCGAAAGCTAGTTATACATATAAATCTTCCTCTTGAATCATTCTATCTATTAAAAAAACCGCATTAAAGTCTGTTGCGTAGTTTTTAGTATTTAAGCATAGGTACATAGGGACAGACAGACAGAAGACAGACTTTGTTTTATACTATGTAGTGATTTTAAACATCTGAAAGGCAAAGTAGTAAGATACTGACAGGGTGTACCCTACATGCAAAAAAATTATTATGACGATTTTAAAATCCAAAACATGGATTATTTTTTAAATAAAAACATTATTAAACTAGGGTTTTCTCTAGACGATATTTATGAATTTCTTATTAGACTTCGTGTTGGACCCTGAGGTCTATTTACTGGTCCTACCAGACAGACTGTTATGTCCACAGAGCGAGTGTCGTATGACCTCCGTAAACCAAAGGGATAGTGATATCCCATGGTATTCAGTACACATTAAAACTGCCAAAGACCTTCATGACAGCCGTGACCGACAACTTATCGTGATCTCTGAGGCACGGGCAAGCAATAAAAAACAATTTAATACGTACAGTCGAACAACTTCCCGCTAAGCCACCATAAGGGCGAGAGTCGCTCAGCAAGACATCGTTGCTTTCAGTGCTACCACAGTATATATTTGACTGTGGTGCTACTTTACACGCACATTGACACTCGTATACAAATCCAGTTTCTAGTGGGCCTCGACTCTATGAGCGAGTTAAGGGATTTTTCAAACTGGTCCAGCGCCGACTTGTTTGATTGTATAGGTATCGCCAAATTTCTAGTTCCCTCTGAAGTTGCTGCGTATAGCTGCGCAGTAATCGAAAATTGGGTGTCAACGGGATGGGGGCGGGTAGCGGGAGGGGACGTCACGATTCGTAGCGTGACGCATTCGGCTATGATTGGTTGCATTCGGATATGTTCTATTTGCATTTGGAATTTGAATTTATGTTCGAATCTTCCGTAGAGTACATTCACTAAGAAACACGTCACGCAACTTTATGATATAATAGATTGTGTTTTTATTCGCTTGTTGTTGTTTTAGTTACATTTATTACTACTATTTTGTTTAATTGTTTGTCATCCACCAATAATATGCCTCGCCTCTAACGTGAATTGGTGAACGAAAATCGGGATGAATGTACGTAGACAATATAGGTATACAGTTTTCAACATGTTTTTGTCTAAATATTAGACCTTGGTTCACATTTGGTTCATTACTTTGTTGTCAGAATAAACTAAAAGTTAATTTATTTTTCATGGTACCAAAAATATGTAGGTATATAGAAATATATATTTTTGTAAAGATTTTCTGTTTGACTGTACCTGCGCAAACCCCTGCATGGTTCAACTTCAGAGAGCACTAGAAGTTTGGCGAAAACTATACCATATATTACTTCGAAAAGTCAGCGGTGTGCGCCGATGGTTTGTACCCTCTGCGTAGTTTTTTCTCTGGCCACTAGGCTATCGTTGCCTTTATTTTAATTTGCAACCGTTTTATTCGTAATAATAAATAATAATAATAGTAATCTGTATTTATAAAATTCTTGCGTTACTTACATACAAGCTACAGGTAAAACCATTAAGCGCAAGAATTTGAAACGTGACATATTGTATGTTCCTTGGGGACCGTAGCTTAGAGATGAACTAAGAATTAAGTAGCCGAAATTCTCACGGCATCGGGATAAATGTAGCTGCAGGTATCATTTTGTAAATATTAAATGGATAAGCAACACTCGCTGATTTCGTGGCCCGCTTCGAGGCTAGTCACCGGATAGGGAAGAAATTTCAATGCCTACATACCACTAGCATAGTTTAGATCATATAAGCGTCACTTGAGCAGGCATTCACTACCTGCTCGATGATATTCGAGACATATTTATGTAGATTAGTTTCGTGAGGCTCCCTTTTTTCACTTATCGGTGTTTTGAAAAATATTTTTTTTATACGCATTTTATGAAAACCGTGTTGCAGTGTCATCCTTGGCAGAGGACTGTATCCAGAGGGTTTAGTACGAGTTTGCACTCGATCGTCACGGTGGACGATAGCCTAGTCGTCGCGTCGGGAACAATTTCCATACATTTTCTAAAAGCGCCCCTAACGGAGAGTAGCGATCGATAGAGACCGCTAAGGGCCGCTTTTTCGACTAGGCTATCGTCACCGTGACAATCGTGTGCAAACTCGTACTAGACCCTCAGCAGTGGACAACGACAGGCTGATGATGATGATGATTTTCTTAGATCACGATTGCAAATATGGCGTAGTGGTTTAATCAGTCCTTTCACCATTGAACACAGCGTTTGAGTGTTGTGGTTCATGGGTATGAGCCTATGGGTATGAGGCTATTCAGAGAGCTATGTCGGTTACTTTGGTTCTCCTGTGGATCTCCTCATTGCTGGGATCTCGCAGGGAAACTCCTCTCTATCGCCCTCTGAAATATGTTTACAGACTCATATTTCTTATATTTTATTTTATGGACGTCCCGATAAGCGGCAATAGGCTCGCCACCTATTACGTGGGATCAAAACACTGGCGAAAAGTGGGTGTTTAATATGCCTCTGTCTACCCCAGGGAAACAGGCGTGAGTCTATGTATGTATTTATGTATTTTATGGAAGTCACATATGTATATAATTTATGAAAGTTAATTTTACTATTGTCATTCTGTTTGTATATTGCTGTACAATAAAGTGTTAATCTATCTATCTACCTATATGTCTAACTACACAGGTAACCGTAAAAGATTGATTTGTTTGTCCCTATGTATTAACATCATCATCATCATTAGCCTTGTTTATAATTTGTCCCACGGCTGGGCACAGGCCTCTTCTTATTACATAGCATAAAATAACTTAACTTCACGCCTTTTAACCCCGAAGGGGTAGGCAGAGGTGTATTACACACCCACATTTCACCATGTTATGTTATGTTTATGACGATTAACATTTTTAATACACACATAACTTCGAAAAGTCAGAGGTGTGTGCCCGGGGTAACTGGAGATTTATGAGAAGGGTAAGGCCATAGTTCACCATGCTGGTTAAGAGCGGGTTCGCAGACTTTACATGTCTTTCTTTGTAGAAAACTCTCAGACATGCATGATTCCTCACGATGTTTTCCTTTACCGTTTAGCAAGCGAAAATGAATATTTTAATCCGTACATAACTTCTGAAAGTCATCTGTGCTCGTCGTGAATTTGAACCCGAGACCCTCCGCGTGGCAATCTGTTAATCTCTCCACTAGGCTATCGTTGCTGCTGACATACAATAGACATTATCATAATCATCATCGCCTTAGCGTTATCCCGGTTGCATCCAAGACTGACACGCCTTGGAGCCCGAGGTCCGCTTACTGGTCTAACCAGCTTTATTTATTTAAATTACATTAACAAAGTAACATTACAGAATGACTTCCAAACCGTTACATTGCATACTTAAAAGATACGTAAACAATATTAATATCTTAACAAAATTTTATAAACACAACTAAAACATAAACACTAACGGTAAACAATATTTATGACTATACAGAATAATAATAAGACATAAGATCTAAATACTAAAAAATATTCTGGCCTTCTTCACAAATCTACTCAAATTATCAAAAAATACATCAGCGTCGTGAACTTGATACATGAAGTCATTATATAACTTTATGGCTCTAACAGTTGGGGTACTGCTTACATAGCTGCAGCTCCATTCGGTAGGACACGAAAATAGGTGATGTCTTCGCCTTCCTACGCCACGTGTGTAATTTTGAGCAACATTTAGTTGCATGCATTCTAGCACTGAAGGATTATCTACCTTACCGCGCAATAACAGATAGTAATGTAGTATAAGCATTACCCTGCGTCTCAACAGCAGCGTGTCAAAACCCACCATTCCAGACACAAACAGAGATGGGTACATGTATGGATAGTACCCAAACTTTCTTTTATAGAGGTACCGCACACACTTCTTTTGGATTTTTCTCTCATAAGTGCATGCTTTTTATCATGTGGGTCCTATATTATAGCATTGTATTTTAGTTTGCTACGAACATAAGCGTTATATAATAAGACTACTACATTTGTACTGTGAAATTGGTGCGATGTCCTAAGTACGAGTATAAACCCTAGAGCTCTATATGCACTTTTACATGTAGTTGAAATGTGTTCACGAAAATCAAGTTTGGAGTCGAAAATCAATCACAGGTCTCGGATGGTATTTACTCGCTCCAGTTGAGAATTTCCTAAACAGTACGGTTCTAAGATAGGATTTCGAGACCTAGTGAATGATATGACCTTACACTTGTCCACATTAAGATCTAACCTATTTTGTTTACTCCAGAGATTGACTGCGTTTATGTCGCGTTGTAAATTTTCACAGTCAGCCGCGCTGTTTTTGGGAAGATATATCTTTAGGTCATCCGCGAACATAAGGCACTTAGCTGTTTTCAGCACCTTTGGGAGGTCATTTATCATGAAAAGAAATTGAGTAGGTCCTAAAGTACTACCTTGGCTTACTCCCGATCTGGTGTAGTACTGATTTGATGGGTATCCCATAAGGTGTACATACTGTCTCCTTTCTCTTAGATAACTGGCCATGAGTTTCAGTAGTCTTGGACTAAAGCCTAAAGATGAAAACTTCGCTAAATAATACGTCACTATCCACAACATCAAATGCCTTCCGATAATCTAAGTAAACAGCATCAACTTGACGACCGGTTCTCATCTGGTTCTTTACACTATCTATGAATGTTATGTGGTTAGTCAAGGTAGAACGATTTAATTGAAAACCATGCTGGGTATCATCTAAATGACACTTAACCTGTTCAATAATTTTGCGATTTATAATACTTTCGAATACTTTACTAAATACTGATAATATGGCTATCGGTCTGAAATTTGTTACTTGTAGTGATGTATTACTTTTAGGTACTGGAGTGACTCTCGAAACCTTTCACCTAGAGGGATATACTCCCTGCTGTATGGATAAGTTGTATACATATAAAAGAGCGTCTTCTAATACACATGCGCAGTCCTTAAGAATGAATGCTGGTACAGCATCCGGCCCACTCGCAGAAGAAGTTTTGAGACGCTGGATAGCTTGCCGCAAATCACTTGAGCTAATCCTATCTATGCTGACCCCTGGTACGTGTCCTTGATCGTTCGCAGCACGCTCTGCTTTGATAGGATTTAATTCGGGTGTTTTTTTAAACACAGAACTAAAATACTCACCAAATGCGTTAGCCGCCTCCTGAACGTTATCATTTATTGTTTTGTTTATGTTCTCATATAAAGTATCTACCGCTACATTAACATCAGATTGCTGTAATACGTTGGACCAATCTATGTTACCTATATCTGCATCATCATCATCAGCCTTCATCAGTCCACTGCTGGACTAGGCCTCTCCTTTGAAAGGAGGAATTGGCCTACTATACCACGCTGGCCAAACGGGTTGGCATAGGGTTTGAATCAAGTTTTCCTTCCCTATAACTGCATACAAACCAAGTAAATTAGCCTTACGGAAATTCCAAACGGGTGTGGTGTATTTATTTTGTAATGTAGATGGCTGGCATCTTAACACTGCTGTTGAGATACTAACAGTAACTGTAATCTCGATAGGTGGGTGATATGCGTCCATTTGCACAAGAGGTTCAACATCGCCATCCACACTAATACTGTCAGTTTCAATGTTTGCTAAAATCAAATCTAAAATGCGTCCATATTTATTTTTAACATAGTTGTACTGTTTCAGTTTACAAAATTCCATAAAGTTATTAAAGTGTGAAGTAGCGTTATTATTACATGAGGTCAAATTAAAGTCACCTAATATGACAAACTGATAGTCCGAATATTTATACATAGCATTTTCTATACAGTCTAGAACATCACAATTTTGCGTATCACTATAATTTGGCGGCAAATATACTACACATACAATAATTTTCGTATTTTTATAAGTTACCATTCCAAAAATTAACTCTCCTACTAACTTTCAGATATGACAGAATATCTACTTTTCCACAGAGCAACTGCCGTCTGAACTCCGCAACCCAAAGAGATAGCGATATTCCATGGTTTCGACCAGTATCAGTTTATTTAAGGGTACTGACTCCCCGTAACGACTGTCAAAGATCTTCATGACAGCCGGGACCGACGGTTTAACGTGCTCTCCGAGGCACGGGACAAGCTATAATTTACAATAGACATTATATCTAACCCGAATTTCCAAAATAATATGACCTTTCATTCCATAGACTTTTTACACACACGTAGATCAGCGTACACTAGCTATATATAGATGTATTGTTTGATAGGTCGCTGACTGAAAATTGGCTGAACAATCCAGGTCACGTCGTGTACCGTGGTCTAGAAAGAGGGGCGGCAACGTAGTTTTCCTGGTACCGCCACGTGTAAAAAACACGTGAATTTTGGGAACAATCAGTGATAGGTAATACTAACTGGTGCCCGCCGTTTCACCCGCGTTATTTTAGGCATCTTGACAATAGTGCCACTTACGTACCGGGTCAAATTAGCTCTATACGTCCTCTATCAGTAAAAGTCCCATTGAAATCGGTTTAGCCGTCACGGAGATTACCCCGGCCAAACAAAAGGAACAAAATAACAAATTAAAAATAATTTCTTGGTATCGTGTAACTAACTAAGCACTTGAAAAATAGTTATTTTTAAATCACTGGCAGACACTTCAATTTTATTTATATATATTTTACTGTTTTATTATATGTATAGATTATATACAATATAGTTGTACACTAGAAGGGTAGGCAGAATTAGGTATTGTTACGCTTTGTTAGTTAAGGACCCCGCGCTGGTTTCAGTAAATAGGTCTTCTCAAAAATTTATCGGCAGTTAAAACTGCAGGGCAAAGCTAGTCAAAAATAAATAAGATCACGGCCAAATATAATATGTATTAATCTCTCTTGATATTATAGTACAAGTAAGCGACCATATATTAGTAATTATATAGCAAGGTTAGTAAGACCTTGTCAGTTCAAGGTATACCTACTTTCTCTATATAAAGGTTACTTCCGATAAGTAGACATACATAGGTATAAAGTTATGTAAGACTAGCGCGCTAGGAATAAAACTTGTATCACAGGGAACTTTAAAAACATCCAATAAACGGACACAACATTCAGACTCGAAGCAACTATGTAGATCACACAAATTGTTGTATCGTGTGGAAATCGAACACAAGACACGCGGTGCAGTGCAAACCGATGAGGCAACCGCTTAAACCACTACGCCATCTGTGCAGGCTTTAAATTAAGGACACATAAAGCACCCAGACTTGGAACAACAATTTAGCGATCACACAAGTTGTTCTGTGTGGAGAGCGATCCCGTGACATTCGGATTCGACAGAGATATACTCTGACAGAGAACTCACTTTTAGCAACATAAAGATAACAATCAATGCCGTGTGGTTGACGGCATAGAATACAAGTGTCACCATCCCCTATCTTCCCGTGGGTGTCGTAAGAGGCGACTAAGGGATAACACGATGCAAATACCATCTTTGCGTAGAGACGGAAAACTCGACATCAAACCCTATACGACTGCCTCGTTGGTCTCGCGGCATAAATGTGCGCGTGGGATCGGGAGGTCCCGGGTTCGATTCCTGGGTCGGGCAGTGTTATTGGGTTTTTCTGTCACGAAATTCTCAGTAGCAGCACGGAGTCTGGAAATGTGCCCGGTACGGCAATAGGCTCGCCCCTTATTACGTGGGACTAAAGTATATCTGGCGAAAAGTGGGTGTAGAAGTACGCCTCTGCCTACCCCTTCGGGGATAAAAGTGACGTTATGTATGTATGTATGTAAAGATAACAACAAATAGCAAATTATGAACGTTATGCAAGTGATTCGAGTTCTTGAATTTGTCAATGAATTGAAATGATAGTACGTTTTATGGATTCTATCGCAATGTATTGGTTTGACTGAGATTGCATTTAAATAAAATGATCTAAAAACTTCATTATTTCCTAAAATATTATTTACTAAAATCCGAAGGTTCTATTACTTTACAGGAATCGTGGTCATATTGAAACTGTAGTTTAAATCCAATTTGTAACAAACTGTATTTTAATAAAATTTCAATGTGTAACATTCGCGTAAACCCAACATAATTAGTAACATTCATCGACAGTAGTATGCTTCTATTGTCGATGAATGTTCAGGAAAAGGTTTTCTTCTATGCCAACAATTTATTTTAGGAATGTCCTTTCTCTGTCTCAAGCGGATTTCCTTAAAAAATAAAGGTTTATCAGTAAGTAGGTAGGCCTAGTATTTGCAATGTGTCGGATTAGGTACGCGATGTAGCGAGTAAGGTGCGCTATATGAAAATATGTAAAGCGATGAATTTTATCGTCTGATTATGCACATAACATACACAAGATTATATTTTCTATGCTTTGAGACTTCGGGTAGTGACGGATCCAAAATACAAATCTTTAATAACCCATTTCATGCCGTAGGTGTCGTAAAAAACTACTTAGGAAAATACACGAAATTTACCTATATCAAGTACATTTGAAAACTCGAAATAAACCCTATACCAAACCGTCTGGTCAGCGTAGTAAAGTAAGCCAAAGCCCTATAGCCCCTAGCCTATTAGCTCACTATACTATTGTGACGGGCAGGGACCAGAGACACCTTTTTTTTTGACGCATGATGGAAACCAAACTATTTACGGGCTAACCCACCAGGCTGGGCCCCTAAAGGGGCTCAGGCTAGGGAGAGTGTGGGAATCCCCGACGAGAAGCGCCGCCGGGACTACCCACTAAAACCACCATGGTGTTTCTCTATCCGATCCCATTAAATGGCGGGCAGCATTACTGCCGCGACTCCGCCTGATCTTACCCGCCGAGGCGGGCCCCGTCCCTCACATGCATCCATCTGCATCCATCATACTTGTCCTCATACATCCTCTTTCATACTACGAGCGGAAAAGAACGACGTAGTCTACTAACGCTACGAGAGGCGCACGCGGAACACGTGCGCCGCCTCTCGGGCCTAGCGGACGGCGCGCGGCAGGCGGTCGAACAGGCCCGCCGCCCGCTGGCGTGTATTCACGGTGGCCGGAGATCGTTGAGCGATCAGAGAGACCTGTGTGCAGCAGTGGTATGCAGTAGGATGTATGTTCATGAGACTTCGGAATAAATAGACAAATTAATTTATGAACAGTTTTTTTTATCTCTTCTTCTGATCGCCTCAATAATTTAATCTATTACTTATTTATTTATTTAAGCTGCATTGCCAGCCACAGGCCTCTTAGGAGAACGGTTTGGCAGTTGACCATATTGACACGGTAATAATATCTAACAGTATTGTAACTCCATACAAACGCACAAAACTCGAGTTATACCTACGCGCCTCGAGCAGAGTACCCATTAGCACGCCATTAGACTGTGCGGACTGTGCCAAGAGTACCCACAGCCACGATCGTGCCGCAGCTCGTATGCGGCGCGTCTGGTAGGTATATAACTCACGAAGGCGGCCGAGTTACAATACTGTTAGATTATATTACCGTGATATTGACCAAGTGTGGAGGCGACACTTTATCGTTTTAAATAATGTAGGCAACATTTTCCTCGTTTTCTTTTATAAGCATTTGTGAACTATCTTCACAGAAATTGCTCCGTCATTATAAGTTTACAAAAAACTTAATCGGTACAGATAAATATATCGGTGCTTATGAAGTTTTTACAACTACCTTGTTTCTAGATATAATATCATGATTTATGGACATAATCCCGCAAAGTAGCTGTGAGTGATAATTTCTGAACTTTGATTTGGTAATGTAAATGTATATTTATTTTTCATGTCGTACCGTTGTGTTATAGCTACAGCTGATATAGAAAAAAAATGTATTGAATTAATCTATTTTATCTGCCTTTTTTAACATAACATAACTTCACGCCTTATATCCCAGAAAGGGTAGGCAGAGGTGTTTTACACACCCACTGGCTTTTTTAATCTCATAAAATATGATTATCAATCTTACAGATGGACACAACGTGGTGCCAATTGCTACGAATGTTCCTCCACTACATTTCACTACTTTTACCACTAATTTTCACCTATGATCTTGGTTTTAGACTGTTTGAATAATTCATAAATAAGCCATTCACGTAATTGGATTTGGATTATTCATAAATGATTCTTTCTCAAACAATATGTTTGGTCACTTTGGTTATCACAGTTTAGAGTTCCTAGGGTTGCTTGAAGAGGGTGCTCTTCGAAAGCTAGCTTAAAGCTTCTAGCGAAAAAGTGTAGTAAGATGGTAATTCAAAACTAGATCAAAATCTTTCTCATGTTTTATGTCAAATGGAGCCGCAAAATCCATCGATATTGTCTTTCAAAATCGCCTAACATATCTCAACCATCGCATCCCACTGGACCGAACCTTCTAATAAATTGGTTGCCAAGCGACTCGTCGTGATAATAACCGGTATTCTTCGGTTATCGACAGTTATGGTTGCCGTAACCGCCTGTCATCAACTATTACATTCGCAATTGTGTTGCTATGCGGATGTGTCAATGTGTGAGTGGACTGACCTAAATTATATTGAATTGAATTAGGCTTAGGGTAATGGGTTTTTAGGTTAGGGTAATTAGGGTTAGTGGTTAGATTTAGATGTCGCGAATGTATAAGACTAGGTATGAAAATACCGGTAGGTATTTAAAAAAAATGCATCGAGATACCTATGTACAGCGTACATATGATTATGTAACAGATACTTCTAATATTCTAATATTCCATCCTTCGGCTAAAACTTAAATGCTTTAATAGTCTCACGCCTGTATCCCCGAAGAGGTAGGCAGAGGTATATTGCTACACCCACTTTTCTCCAGACTTATTTTAGTCCCACGTAATAGGGGGCGAGCCTATTGCCGTACCGGGCACATTACCAGACTCAGTGCTGCTACTGAGAACTACCTAACGGAAAAGCCCGACCCGGGGATCGAATCCGAGACCTCCCAATCCCACGCGCACATTTATGCCGCGAGACCAACGAGGCAGTCAGGTTAATGCTTTAATAGAGCGCTTATTTCAGATATTCCACTGCTAGGAGAATATTTCGACTGGCTCGTTTGTCTACTTATTAGTGATGCCGCAGGTCGTGGATTCGAATGCCACTCAGGACAAAACTTTGTTTGCTAAGCACGATTATGTTTGCTGTGTCTGGATGAAATTTATCTATAATACGTGATCAGTTATCTGGTTCTCATAGCTGTACAAGCTCTGATTAGTTTGGTGGCAGTTACTACTATACTCCGTGTGGTGACGGATTAAGAATACGGAATTTCACCACCCCATATCATCCCATGGGTGTCGTAAGAGCCAACACAAGCAGCATATTATGCAGAGAACACCACTGTAAGGAGAAGGAAAACTTGATACAAACCCTATACCAACCCGTTTGGCCAGCGTGGTATAGTAGACCAATTCCTCCTTTCAAAGGAGAGGCCTAGTCCAGCAGTGGACTGTTAAAGACTGAGGATGAGTTACTACTACTACTACTTTCATTTAAAGAATACTAGCAGCGGTCACTCCTGACTCCGTCCTCACGCCCGCCTTCGCTTACGCTACTTCTACAGTCTAAATTGCATACCTCTACCCAATTTCAGCTCCTTAGGATTTAAGAGTTACTTTTCGAGAAAAAGTAGAAGATTTTTGACTGAGGGTTTTTGACTATCTCTACGTTGGCAATGTTTGTAGTAAATTGTGTGGCTTCAACGTCATAATACTAAGAAAATTTACGCGCAATTCGATAATCAGCAAAATATCACCAAGATATAAACTCTTTATAATACTTTATTGATAACACACTAGGTAGGGTAGACCGAGGCGAATCGGATCACTTTTTATTTGAGGACAGAAAAATCATACTAAAGTGTAATATATGTAACTTTATTGGCCATAACGGTAAGCAGTAATTATTTAGCTACATATTAAATATTTGAAAACTAAAATAACTCATAAATTGTGCAAAATATTAATCAAAATTAAAAAAAAGAGAAATACCGAATCACCCCAATTATCGGGGCGAATAGGATCATACATAAAATTAAGGTTTTCTCAACATTATAAGCTTTTGCATCAATGGCAATATTAAAATAATAAATAATCAGGACAATATTAATTACTAAAACATAAATCACATGGATACGGGCCTTCTTTCCCACCCAGACCAGCTCTTTTTCATGGCACCATTATTTACGTGATGGTGGATGAATATTTTTTTTTATCAGTAAAAACAAAGCCAATCTTTGTGCTTCGCATTCGAATCTTATTCAAGGTGTTCTTTTATTATTCTTCGTCTTAATATTTTCTTTGGTATCAGTCTGTTTCACCTTTTTTCACAGCTTTTTCGGCAGTTTTAAGTTCCTTCTTAGCATCTCTTTCGTCAAGATTAATCTTACACTGAGGTGGAGACAAATGCTATAATGGTTTTATTGTCTACCACGTGTCTTAATGACATCATTGTAGAGAGAAACTATCCTTTGTAAAATTGTGTGTCGAAATGTTTTAATCTCAGCAGCCCGACCCAAGATTAATTCTTAGGCCAGTTCTTCACTTGGGGCTATAATTTTTGTTTGGGGACCATTTTCCTGCTTGTTCTCCTTATTGTTTGTCTTTTATATTTGTGAACCATCTTTAATTGAATAAACATGCTTAATTATTCTCAAAAGTAAAATAAATCATTTTAAATAAGTGATCCGATTCGCCCCCGATGACGCGATCCGAATCACCCCATCTTGAAGACTTTTGAAATAAACATTTCACATATAAACCTATAATACTGTGCTTAAATATTAAAACGTCTCCTAAAATATACCTATTCCCAACCCGTTTAAGCTATATAACTCAAAGTTTTAACACAAATTCTTACATTAACACCAACAAATAGTAAGCATGTACTTAAGATGAGCGTGAAAATTGTAACGCACACAAAAAGTTACTCTCTGGCGAGAGGCGCTGACGCTCATGTACTGGTCGGATCGAAACGCCACCGATGGTAGGACGTGCGGGGTGAAAGTGGCTTGTGAGACGTCAGTAGCTGGTATTCCTTGTCAATGCTGTATTAAAAATATTCACAAATTTCTTATTTTGATCCGATTCACTCCCTGATCCGATTCGCCTCGGTCTACCCTATATCAGCGACAGATGTCGGCATGTAAAAGCGGAAGAATTGATATTAATATCTACATATAGATAAATTCTCATCGATTGATTATATTGAGTATTTTATTAGGTAATAATGATAATATTAACCCTGTTTAAAAACTGTGCCACTGCTGGGCACGAGCCACAGTCCACAACGTTAGATCAGAGATCCATGGCTTAGAATGAAAACCTCAGAAATGCAATTTTAGGTTATTTTATTTTTTTATATTTCTGGCAAAAACAGCTCGTAACGCACAATCTGACTGCACAATCAGACTTGTAATGCCATCTTTGATCCTAAATTTATACCTCGCAATTACGCGCTCGAGTCAGTTTAGTGTGATAACCTCGCTAAATTAAAAACTAAATTAAAATCAAGTGAACTAAGTTTCTTTCTGACTTTTAAACTTTCGTGGTCACTATAATTACTTTGTACTGTTCCTACGGGATATATACCGTATTACTCAAAACAAAGGTACGTGGTATACCTATATCCCGTAGGAACAGTACAAAGTAATTCTTTCTGACTTCAAAATGAATCGTCTTTTATGCTTGGGTTCGTAAATTTTACATGATACTAAAGGTCTAAGTTGATTTTCTGAAAGATTTTTTTTTAAAGGAAACACTTTTACGTGGGACCTAAAAATTCATGGCGAAATGTGGGTGTAATACTGATTACGCCTCTGCCTACCCCTTCGGAGATACAGGCGTGAGACTATAAATATATATTTTTTTAAATAATTCCAGCCATATTCTTATTTGAATAAATATTCTTGTTTTACGAGACCAACTAACCGCAATTGAATATAATATAGGTACGTTTGTGTAAGTATATTTACAAACAATAAATATATCAACAGACTACCAAAGGTAGATAAATCTGAATACATTTTAGTTTCTAGGTGTTTTTTCAGGTAGCTATCTAATATTATCAGCGAATTTGCGATTCCTATCAGTAAACAGTAGTCAGTGGTATAAAGAGGTGTTATAAAATAAAATAATCTTTTTAATTATTTCCGTATGATGCAAGATTAATAGAAATTACTTAATTACACGTTGAAAGTAATGTGCGCGTGGGATTGGGAAATGTGCGCGTGGGATTGGGAGGTCTCGGGTTCGATTAGAAAGTGTTATTGGGTTTTTCCGTAACGAAATTCTCAGTAGCAGCACGGAGTCTGGTAAGTACCCGGTACGGCAATAGGCTCGCCCCCTATTACGTGGGACCTAAAAATTCCTGGCGAAATGTGGGTGTAATATTACACCTCTGCCTACCCCATCGGGGATACAGGCGTGAGTCTATAAAAATAAAAGAATAAAAAAAACAAGTTGAAAGTCTCCCAGGTGATCGTAAAAGATTGCACCTAATATAATTTATTTATTTATTTATTTTATTTCTTCATGCACAATACACATAGTACATAAGGTGGACTTAATGCCGTAAGGCATTATCTACCAGTCGGACCTTTTGGTGGTGCAGAGACAAGCATGGTAGGTGCATATTATATGTAGGGATAATTATAACAAATATATCAAATGTAATATAAATAAATTGAATATTATACTTCAAATAAAATTATAAATTTATTATATTAAAAATAAATGAGTATATTACTATATACATACATAATAATACATATTACATAAACTACACACATATAATAAAATAAATACATACAAAATATATATAATATATTATATAACTAGAACTGATGAAAACAATTTGCAGATTCCTTCAATCTCTCAAAAAGGAGCTCTCGAACTTTCAATTTGAATGCGAGCCGGTTAGTGGACATTTTGATTTCAGGAGGGAGCCTATTCCATAGCAAGATAGCTTGAACAATGAATGAAGAGCCTACAAAGTCTGAAGTATGAGTGGCACACTGAAGAAGTAGATTGTGAGAGGAGCGAAGGTCTTTCTCATGTGTAGAAGATAGATATTGAAAGTAAGAAATCAAGTATGAAGGGGGAGAAGGGGATTTAAGTAAAGAAAAGAGTGCAGTGAGAGCACGCAAACTCCGGCGTTGACGGATGGATAACCATTTAAGTTCGGAACGAAAAGTAGATACGTGATCATACTAATTTACGTTGTATGGACACTGAATGTCTAAGAAATTTAAATTATTTCCTTCATTATTAATCTCTATCATAAATTATTCAAATCTTATAATTTAACGTTCCAGTAATAATAAAGATATGCCGAGTTTAAGTGACACTTTCTGCCAGGTAGTTTTCATCCATAGTGTTCAGATAGTGTTGGCCTAGAGTTAGACCAATCCACTTAACACCCATTCCAACAGGCCATAATAATTTATTTGTTATGGCCGTTCACTATGAGCCCTCCGTGGTCCAGTGGATAGCGTATGCGACTGGTGATCGGAAAAATTGTTACTGGGTTTATCCAAATTCTTAGTAGCAGCACGGAGTCTGGGTGATGTGCCCGGTAACGGCAATTGGCTCGCCCCTATTACGTGGGAACTTTTTTTTTTCGTTTTACGAGGTGGAAAATCCTTTCGGATCTCCGACTCTTAGGGAAATGAGAGCCGGAGTATGTGGTGTTTCCACTAAAAACCACCTCGACTTTCTTATGTACCCCTGTGTCGGAGGGTAGGGCATCGCATAAGCGTTCGTCGCTACCCCCTGACGGGTACTGGCCCGCCAGATGGTCAGGCGGGCCCCGAACAAAAGCCCCTTGGCGGCGGAATAAGGTGTTGGGCTCGGCCGCCAAAACACCCAGCTGCTGCAGAGGATAGGGAGGACGGCAACGCAACACCGACACGCCTCTCCTCCCGCGACCGCGCCCGACTGCGAGGGACAGACAGAACTGTCCCCCGCACCCGCACCGTTAGACGCATCCTGCGCAGGCCCCTCTAAGCCCACGTGGAGCGACCACTCCTAGGATCTCTCTTAGCTTCGCCGTGGGTGTCCAATCCACGGTTACTGAGCCCCCCCACCGCGACAAGGTGGAGATCCCACGGGGGGGATTACGTGGGACCTTTTTTTTTTTTTGGTGTCGGGTTGGAAAATCCTCATGGAGTCCCTCCGCCCCGGGGGAAGGACGAAGGGGACTGTCAGACTCTTACTGATTAAAAACTAACCCGGTTTCCACATGTACCCGTGTGTCGGAGGGTAGGGATTCGCATAAGCATTCATCGCTACCCCCCGACGGGTATTGGCCCGCCAGATGGTCAGGCGGGCCCCGAACAAAACCCCCATGGCGGCGGATTAAGGTGTTGGGCTCCGCCGCCAAAACACTCAGCGGCCGCAGAGGATAGGGAGGACGGCAACGCAACACCGCATCTCCTCTTCCTCTGCGGCCCCACCGCGACGCATCAAATGGTGCGCCCCCATTTGGTCGCGGGAGATAGGGCGCGCGGCAACGCAACACCGACACGCCTCTCCTCCCGCGACCGCACCCGACTGCGAGGGACAGACAGAACTGTCCCTCGCACCCGCACCGTTGGACGCATCCTGCGCAGGCCCCTCCAAGCCCACGCGGAGCGTCCCCTCCCGGATCCCTCTTAGCTTCACCGCGGATGCCCAATCCACGGTTACTGAGCCCCCCCACCACGACAAGGTGGAGATCCTACGGGGGGGGATTACGTGGGACCTAAAAATTCATGCACAACTCTGTCTACTCCTTCGGGGATACAGGCGTGAGTCTATAAAAAAAACTGATATGCACATATATTTTATATATTTTTACACTACTATTATTAAGTAAATAGTAGTAGTGTGTATATATAGTGTGATATGGACACTACGAAAACTACTGAATATACTATCATGTTTCTTACAATGAAATACTAATACTGTGTTCGTATACTTACCTACATCAATCAGTGTTTTATATTGCCCATTGAATATAACAACTTATAATTACTAACAATTACGCGCTTTAATTTAATCATATGCGCAGTAAAGATTAATTAATAGATGTAATGAGGGTATTAATCTAATTTGTTAATCGATGGCGATAGCAGAATGACCCCAGGACCCCACTTCCTTTATATTTGTGATACGCAAAAGACAATTTGCGTGGTTTTGGGATCACAACCGGAGTCACTGGGACAGAGATTTTTATCTTATCAACGTACGATGTCAACTAAATGGACATGGCGTAAGAAAATAGATTTTTGATTTTTTGCATTGTAGATTCAGACAAGTAGGAGTAACATAATTATGTACAATAAAATAAAGCAAATTATATAACTAAACTATCCTAAACTATGAAAAAGCAAAAGAGGATATGATATAAATAAAGAAATAAAAAATTGCCAACTACGACGCGTCAAAAAATTCCTAGCATTGCCACGTTGAATGACAATGCTTATTCTCTCAGCGAGATATAAACCAGCCCTCTGGTCACGGGAAGCATCGATCAGCCTTCTGGCGATTTCTTTATACAGTGCGCGTGTACTAGGGCCACATTGCCCCAGAGTTTCGACAGTTTCGACCCCAAACGGGTAAAAAACGTAATTACCAGCCGTTTGAGGGTCTCCGCCGATGCAGCAGCAGCGCCAGCTGATCCAACTGTACTTGAAAGATGTGTTTTTTTTGCATGGAACCTACATAAAATAGGTACTACCTGAATATTATTTTCTAAAATGAAAGAAGAAGCTCAAGTTACTCGTTGTTATATCAGGTACCCAAAAATTTAAGTTTCCTCATAATCGGTTCAGCTGTTTCGTAGCTCGAACTGGAACCAAAGGTTTATTATCAGACGCAGAAAAAAATATAAAATTGTACATTAACATGTTGAATGCGAGACTTTAAACTACAAATTACGTACAGTGCTATACATACCAATTTTGACTTGTAGCGTTTTTTATTCTGGTGCGATACAAGACGATTATGGTTTGTAAACAAATGAATAAGTTTTGGCTAATAAATCTTTAATTTTTATAAAAATATATAATTTTATGCTTGCAATAGCAAGTTGACATATTCAATTAGATACATTTGTCGTCGCCACAGAATCCAAATTTAGTTTAGTATTTATATGACATTAAAATTTAAATTACAATACGGATTCGTCATGTGCCCAGGTTTGTTGTGTCGATAGTTTTATAGGGACGGGAAATATAGTGAAATAAAATGTCAAAATCAATGTTTATAATTATTCAAGGAAAAGGTAATTCACAAAACCTAAATATTCTTAAGCGATTTTTTGTAGCATTCCAAACATATCTTTTTGTCGCATTCTTTACAGTACGTGTCAACTCCTCTTACTTTATTGTCGGCATCTCTGCTATTCATTGTTTTTCTTAATTGTTGACTTTGTTTCCGGCAGTAATTTTATCAGTAAGTTTAGTTTTGATCAGAGCTTCTATTTATTACAGATTCAGTGAAATTCAGCAAGTGAACTTTTTTATCGCATCTTGCGTTATAGACGAAATACGTCAGAATGTACCTACTGACTAGTTCCTGTGGTGCGGTACAAGACAGTTTTGGCTGGTACCGCACCGATTGTAATTTTTTATCATCTGGTGCGGTACAAGTCGAATTTGTCTTGTATACTTTAAACCTACCTATTAGATACAATTTAAAGTAACAAACCTAAATCTTTCTGGATTAAAGGATTTCAATGGGAAATCACTCCCGCACCTGACAGAAAACCCCTACTTTCAACGCCGCACCAAACGAAAGTATAATACAAGTCAAAATTGGCTTGTACCGCATTCAACGTGTTAAAGAAAACATCATATTTTGATACCTGGAACAAAATTTAAAGAAGGTATATGTACCTTCTATTTGTCCTGAAGTTTCGACATGGGTAACACCAGCCGTGACCACAGATCCCCAAACCCAAATACTGGTATTTATCCCACGAAACAACCATAAAATACTTTATTCATTTGTAAGTAGTTGTGAATTTCGGAATGTTTCACATTGGAACCGACGGACTGCGATGCTGTCGCAGTGTCAAATCTTATATAAATAATTTCGTCAAGGAGTACATCAAAACCTTACCTGAATAATAAAACATTAAACAATTAAGATTTCAAGTCGACACATATATATCCGCAAAATTCGGATTGTCGAGTATTTTGTTAAATTCTATCTAATGGTTCTGACAGACAAATCACAGTCGCCATATTGGCCACTCTCGCGAAACGTCACAGATACCGGATAACATTTTGAGTACTACATCGGTACTACTAAGTCTTAGTACTAAGTAGTTTGTATGTGTAAATACAAACTACTACTATTTTACAGTTATATAGTATCCGCCCAATAAAAGAGATTTGTGTTACCCCGAACATCGATGATATACTATAACTAGAGAACCCCAAAACGTGAGCGAAGCCGCGGGCAAAAGCTAGTTTATATTATACATTTTTATAGACTCACGCCTGTATACCGCTTGCCAGATACGGCCGTATCATTTCCCGGACAATTACATGAACATCCGGGACAACATTTCGCCATGTCATGAATGTTATAAAATATGTAGAGTGGTTTACCAAAACATTAAAATCTTCTCAGGTACAAATTGAGAACAGATGCCCGACACTGACTCCATATCAACACAATCGTATAACTAGTGTTATCTAAATGTCCATTTAAAAACGTATAGCGAAAGATAAATTACCTCGCAAATCCTAAACATATGTAAGATAAGATTATTGCTTTGACTGATCGTTATCTTTACAATACAACCCACTGACTTTTGCAATTAATGATAATAAAGTAATTTGCGTAAGTTTTTAAGGCGTCAGTATCCTCAATATGTTAAAATTATTAGATAATCTTTATCATCATCATCATCGCCCTAGCGTTATCCCGGTTGCATCTAAGACTTACACGTCTTGGCGCCCGAAGTCCGCTTACTGGTCTAACCAGATATGACAGAATATCAACTTTTCACAGAGCGACTGCCGTCTGACCTCCGCAACCCAAAGGGATAGCGATATTCCATGGTTTAGACCAGTATCAGTTTATTTGAGCGTACTGACTCCCCGTAACGACTGTCAAAGATCTTCATGACAACCGGGACCGGCGGTTTAACGTGCTCTCCGAGGCAATTAGATACTCTTCATACAAACTATTATATACAGACTGGCAGAATACTAGCTTTTTCACAGAGCGCCTGCTGTCTGACCTCCGCAATCCAAAGGGACAACAATATTCTAAGGTGTAACCCTGTGTCAGTTTTCATGGCTAGGTACTGACTCCCTAAAATGACTGACAGAGATGTTCACCGACGGGAAGACGGCCGTGCTCTCAGAGGCACGGCAAACGAGCGATAATTTTTATTTAAGATCTATTAATTGCCGCGCTATGGTTGTCTACAACACTTATACAAGTCAAAGCCCTATTTTAGACTAAGCCGGCTTTTCTTAGATAAACTACCTCCTGAAAAGGACAGGTAGTAGAAGAGCCTTGCTGATTTCAGCATGAATGGGACGGCTCGACCGGGGAAGTACTACCCTCTCACAGAAAATCGACGTAAAGTAACAGTACTTAAACAGTTGCGTTTCGTTCGGTTAGTGAGAGTGCCGGAGGCCTTCTCCCTCATCCTATCCCTTTTCCCATCCCCAAGGGGCGGCAACGCACTTGTGACTCCTGTGGTGTTGCTTGTGTCCATGGGCGGCGGTAATTGCTTACCATCAGGCGATCCGTCTGCTCGTTTGCCGCCTAATGCTATAAAAAAAAGGAAAGCCAAAACCAGCTCAGAGCCATTGCTTTTTTTCTGTCAATACGCATATAACTTCGAAAGATCAGTGGTACGTTCCAAAGGTTAGAACCCGATATGTTCTGTATAGTATTTTGGTATATCCACTAGGCTATCGTTGCCTTTTTGTCATCATCCTCATCATCCTCCTAGCGTTATCCCAATTATAACCTGGGGTCCGCCTTTTAGTCTAACCGGATTTGGCTAAATATTAGCTATTATCGTTGCCTTTTTAGGGTTACGTACCTAAAAGGTAAAGAACGGGACCCTATTACTAGCCTCCGCTGTTTGTCTGTCTGTCCGTCTGTCTGTCTGTCTGTCTGTCACCAGGCTGTATCTCATAAACTGTGATAGCTAGAAAGCTGAAATTTTTACAAATTATGTATTTTGGTTGCCGCTATAATAACAAATACTAATAATTAAAAAAAAATTAATATTAAGGGGAGTCCCATACAAAAAACATGTTTTTTTCGTATTTTTTGCTAAAAATTACTAACTGTTACAGGTAGACGCTTTAAATTTTCACAGAATATGTAGTTGTATATTATCTTTTAAGATAAATAATTAAATAAAAAAGTAAATAATAAAGGAGGGTTCCCATACAACAAACATAATTTTTAAGCAATTTGGTACTCGATCTTAATAAACAGGTAGAAACTTAAAAAGTATTTAAGTAATGTACATACAACGAACGTGATTTTCTTTTATAGATGATGGTACGGAACCCTTCGTGCGCGAGTCCGGCTCGCACTTGCCCAATTTTATTATAATATAGTTAATTATAGACTTTGTTATAGATTGAAACACTTAAAGTCTTTATAGAGTCAAGAGGTATAAATATTATAAGAAAGGTGCTTCAGTGCTTCAACAAATGCTTTCATTTTAAAATAGAGGGTAATATTGTCTTCCAAGTATGACTATTTATAGACTAAGCGGAAAGCAATGCAAATACCGAACAGAATATTAAGTAACTGAACTGTTATTTAATATGGTGATTCACAATCATGTAATGCCTTTGAACTTTATCTATTGCTGATGTAAGACATCCCTAGCCGGTAAATTTTCCTTTCGGAGTAGTAGAGTAGAGACTGCCGCCGTGGTCCAATGGATAGCTTATGCGACTGCTGATCGGAGGTCCCGGGCTCGATTCCTGGTTGCTGGAAAGTGTTACTGGGTTTTTCCGAATACTCAGTAGCAGCTCGGACCTAAAATTCATGGCGAAATGTGGGTGTAATATTTACACCACTGCCTACCCATTCGGGGAAACAGGCGTGAGACTATAAAAAATAATTTAAAAAAAGTAATAGAGTAGTTCGGCTTTGATAAAATTAGTTTTTTCGCTAATATAAAATAGACATAATTATATAGTCCGGTCAAAGTAGACCAAAAACAAGGTTACAATAATTCGCACACAGCTGAAAATTTTTATGATGATCTATTATCTACTAACTAGATGAGCTGATTGAAGGGTACTGCTCCGCTCCCGTGGCTCTTAGCGTGATGTGAGATAGCCCATTTATCGAGGAAGGCTCCTCGATAAATGGGTTATCTAACACGGAAAGATTTTTTTAAATTGGGCCAAACATACTCTACTTATCTCTCTTTATAAGATGAGAGACTTACGTAGTATTTGTAGACTCTTTGATGAGAGATAAACCAATACGATGAGTGTCACTCAAGATTTATAGAAAATGAATACTGTGAATTATTAACTTAAGAAGATTCTAATTTAGGAACGAATTCTGATTCAAGGAAAGGGATTTAGGAGGAAATGAATATACACAAACCTAATGGAACCTTGAGTATAGTCATACTTTATAACTCGTCTCGCCAGCGTAGTGGTTGGTAAAATCCTAATAATTCTAGTAGTAATAGTTTCACACTGCTATTGTGATGTGGTCCAGTGGATCGCTTATGCGTTTGCTGATTGGAGGTCCCGGGTTCGACTCCCGGCTCGGGCAAAAGTGTTACTGAGTTTTTCCGAATTCTCAGTAGCAGCACGGAGTCTGGTGATGTGCCCGGTAACGGCAATAGGCTTACCCTTTATTACGTGAGACCGAAAAATTCATGGCGAAATGTTGGTGCAATATTGTAATATTGCACCCACATGTCGCCATGAATTATTAGAGGTATACCTCTGTCTTCCCTTTCTGCGACACAGGCGAGTGAGTCTATAAAAAAAAATGCAAAAAGCGGCATAGTGAATACTTGTAGGTATTGGAAAATGCAGCGTAGGACACCCTCCGGCTAGGTGGTGAGACGAGATACGCAAAGTGGCTTGGAACGGCTGGACATGAAATGCCGAAAATCGGGCTCAATGTCATGGAAAGTCTAATGATTACTCAGTTGATCAGAGAAATAGGACAGTATTACATCATGGCCATGGAAACAGTGTTGTATCACAAACACAGATTACTCCAAATCTAAAGGAAAAATTGTAATCATTGTACTATAAAAAACTGACTTCAATTTATTGCAAATACTAAAACGTTGCAAAATCTAAAAGACACATTATCTAGACAATATGAACGTGTCAAGGAATATTGTAGATATTATCGTTTTATGGCTATTCAAATGATAGTGAATTGACCAGTGACTTAATAATTTACAATGACATTAAATAGATTTTTTATGGAATTTCGTCAACGCGAAATAATAGAAGCAAATTACATAATTATTTTATAACAGGATTTATATTAATATCAGCTTTGTCTATAATCTGTCCCCCTGCTGGCCATAGGCGTCCGCCATAGCCCACCACGCTGGCTAAGTGTGGAACAGCAGATTTCACATGGGATATTTTTAACAGCGTATCAAAAATGTTATGTAACACACTGAAGTGAGTTACGCAAAAAATCTTTATTATTTCACTAAAATACTGACTTGCACACTAAAATACTATTTGCACACCAAATATGATGATCTTTTTACAAAATATAATTTGATATGAAAAGTTTCGTCCGCTCGGGAAACTTATCCACTCAGAAAACTTAATAGGTTATGTTAGGTTCTCTTGTGACCCTGCTCCCAAAAATAGGAGCCCTGCGAAGCAGGGCTTCGTCAACTTAGCTTAGTGGTGCAATTAGTATTTTTGGTAGAAACCAGAAATAAATTGACTTTTCAGTTAAATACAACCCATTTCACATGTCCAAATCAACTAGCATTTCGGAAGAGACAGACAACACGAAATCAAACCCTATACCAAACCTTACTGATATGCTACCGTGAGGCAAATAAGACTGCGAAAGGCATGATGATGACGAATATAATCATCATCATCATCAGCCCTGTACAGGGTGTCACAAGACCCATCACCAAGCCGAAGTCTACTCGTTTTGAACATCATGCCATGTCATACTTAGCACAAAATTAACTTGGGAAATGATTTATTTTCACATTAATTTTTAAGCCGCAATTAAAAGTGTACATACATACATACATAACGCCACGCCTTTTATCCCCGAAGGAGTAGGCAGAGGTGTATTTCTACACCCACTTTTCGCCAGATATACTTTAGTCCCACGTAATAAGGGGCGAGCCTATTGCCGTACCGGGCACATTTCCAGACTCCGTGCTGCTACTGAGAATTTCGTGACAGAAAAACCCAATAACACTGCCCGACCCAGGGTTCGAACCCGGGACCTCCCGATCCCACGCGCACATGTATGCCGCGAGACCAACGAGGCAGTCGTATAGGGTTTGATGTCGAGTTTTCCGTCTCTACGCAAAGATGGTATTTGCATCGTGTTATCCCTAAGTCGCCTCTTACGACACCCACGGGAAGATAGGGGGTGGTGACACTTGTATTCTATGCCGTCAAACACACGGAATTTCGTCAACGCGGAATAATAGAAGTAAATTACATAATTATTTTGTAACAGGATTTATATTAATATCAGCTTTGTCTATAATCTGTCCCCCTGCTGGCCATAGGCCTCAGCCATAGTCCACCACGCTGGCCAAGTGTGGAACAGCAGATTTCACATGTCCAAATCAACTAGTATTTTGGGAAGAGATAGACAACACGAAATCAAACCCTATACCAAATCTTACTGACAAGCTACCGTGCAGCAAATAAGACTGCGAAAGGCATGATGATGACGAATATAATCATCATCATCATCATCAGCCCTGTATACAGAACTGTCCACGTTGCCCTGTACACGTTTTGAACATCATGCCATGTCATACTAAGCAAAAAATTAACTTCGGAAATGTTTTTTTTTAAATAATCACATTTTTTAAGCCGCAATTAAAAGTGTGCGCGTGCAATTTTCGAAATACCTACTTATGCATGGGTGCACAGGACGTGCATAAAACAGGTTGGCGTGGTAATTGCATCGATTTTGTACCTAATTACAAAAATTTTATGGTAACTTTGAGCCTCGATATCTCCTGAACCCAATATTTTCCCAGGTATGGTGCCGAAGTAAAAAAAAATCGTATTGATTAGTATAGATCGGTTCACGAAAGTTGACCACAAATGGCGGCCGTCGCGCATATGCACATTCGTGCACCAATGGCGTGGCTTCATTCTTGACGCATTTAGGACGGAGCCACGCCATTGGCATTCCACCCGCGCCTCACCCCGCACCTCCACGGGGACCTAAAAAATGATTTCTGCGCATTCGTCATCTTTCATGAACCGACCTATACAATATGGGGTTTCAGTTTTCGTTAAGGGTCTTTTTACACCCTGTATACTGTTCCTCTGCTGGGTACCGGCCTCTTCTCACTGCGCGACGACTATAATACTTTATTTTAATTTAACCGCTTCTGCCTGATCTCGTCGGAGTTCCGTATAATCCCTTCTTATCTTCCCTTAGCTCTACGGTCCCCGAGGAACTGGTTTCAGTTGGTTGCGGCCAGCAATTCTGGCTGTACTTTGTTTGTCTGTAAATGAACAAGCAATAAGTAATTTACTTTCAATATTTGACGTTAATAACCGTCACCATGTGACCTAGATGAATAAATGATTTCGACTTTGACTTTGTCAGTCAGTCAGTAACGCAAGAATTTTATATACACCGATAAAAGAAAGTTTTAAATTAAAAAAATTGCGGTCGTAGCTGTGGGCATCCTCTATTTTACATCTTTATATAATACTAGAGGATGCCAGCAGCTACGCCTGCAATTTTTTGAAATCTACCCGTTTTGGCCGATCCCGTGGGAATTTCGGGAAATCCCTTCTTAGTGCACCCCTACGGTCCCCAAGGAACATACATGCCAAATTTCAGCTTCCTGCGCCCAATAGTTTCGGCTGTAGCTTGTCTGTCAGTCAGTCAGTAACGCAAGGATTTTATATATTAAAATTATGTACATATAAAATTCTTACGTTAATGAATGAAAAGAACAGATTTTGCCAATTCCCACAGGATTGGGAAAAAATTAAAAATATCATAATAATATGCAGGCGTACACGCACATCCTCTAGTATAAAATAAAGACTACCGCTTAGCAACCAAGTCAATATCAATATAGTGTCGCACCATTGTCTTGCAACTCTAATCAATTAATACATGGGTGTGGTGCGGTGCATTGAGCGCTCAGAACATTGCGTAGCCCGCGCCCTGTTGCTAGTCGCTCCCTTTAGGCCGGCTGTACTGTTGCGATTAAATTGCGATTTTATATTTACTAGCAGTTGTCCGCATTTTCATGTTTCACAAATAGAGTATGTGGCTGTCCTCAAAAATTGGCCATGGAAAGTCATCCTAGGGTAAGAAGACCTATCATGGTGACTTCGTTTTGACATACTCATCAATTTTGTTCTTAAGGGTCTTTAAATTCATCATTCATCATCAGCCTTTAACAGTCCACTGCTGGACTAGGCCTCTCCTTTGAAAGGAGGAATTGGCCTACTATACCACGCTGGCCAAACGGGTCGGTATAGGATTTGTATCAAGTTTTCCTTCTCTTACAGTGCTGTTCTCTGCATAATATGGTCCCTCTGTCGGCTCTTACGACACCCATGGGATGATATGGGCTGGTGACATTCCGTATTCTCAATCCGTCACCACACGGACAAATCTTCGGACGGTCTTTAAATAAAAACAATTAATTATTACTTTTGTGTATATAATAGCTGTGCAGTCGCCATAACGGCTAGTGTGATCTACACTAGCTGCCACGGACAGTATAACGCCTACTTAAGTAGCTTAGCAACTTTACACACCGCAGTGTAATCCTTATAAACCCATTTGTTTGCCTCAGTCGTCTTGCTTCATTTTGAAGACGATTTCATTGCTTCATTTTCATCTTTGCAGATCTGAAACTGAACATCTGAAAGCATTACATAACAGCAATACTTTTGAACTAAAGGTTTAGGCAGTAGGCATTAAGATATAATGGAATCCAAGGTATTGTGTGGCTGAATATCTTGTATGGATAGAACCAATGTTTTGGGTAGCCTTATTTCTGCATAAGTAGGTTTACTTATTTTCTACAGTCAACAAAACCAGAAATAGAAAAAACGTTAAAAGTATACCAAATAGGATATAAAATAGGAAAACACAACTCAGTGATTGCTTTGATATAAGATTCTTTACAAACGATCATCAATATAAAATTGATGATCGTTTTACGAGAAAATGATAATAGTATGTTAAGTATGTGCTTTTATTAACTTTCTTAGACTTAATCTTTTAAATGATGTACATTTTGACTCATCAGCACAAATTTAGATAGGTACGTCTATTACAGGAAACATACAACATTATTATTCATAACTAGATGAGCCCGCGGTTACACTCACGTTATTTAAGGCTATTGCTCTTTTCAGATGTCTTGTTGTCATATCTCTTCAATACAAATCTTTAGATTATTACATAATCTTTTTCTCTTTCCAGATATAACCTGACCTGTTCAACAAAGGTATGTTTTATAATTCAGTTATCGACGCTTTCATAACATACTTTATAATTTGCAATAGTTTTTTTGCATGTACCGAAATCTTAATTTATTCTATCTTAGTCCAAGGTAAGGTAAAGAAAATACTATTGGGTACAGTGTAATTTTCTTATTATAAATATAAAATTGTACGGGCAAGATGTGCTCGTTTGCACAATTGTTTTACGTTTCTTAACTATTCATTTCAACATAAAGTTTTATAAAGCGAGATCATGTAACATGAAGTGCAACAAAATTAGACTCCTGAGGGCCTAGCCAAATGTTATAAACGCTACACGAATAGAATAGAATGCGATAATCAATGTATGGGATTGACATAAGCTTACGACGCATCCCATACATTCTATTTGTCTAGCGTTTATGCCATTTGCCTAGGCACTCTTTACAGTTATTCAGCTTTATATTATGTTTAGCGATTTATCCAATTGTTAACATTAGTAATAAATCTCTTAATCCTGTCCGTTGCTAGTTCTGAAGTAGATACCTACACGAAAAACATAAGCAAAGGACACACTCCAAGCAAGCGACAGAACAAAGTCTACAAAAATATCTATATAGGTATATAAAAGAAAATCGTGTTAGTTACACTACTTATAACACAAGAACAATAAATAAGTGCTGCGCATGTGCTATCGTATATCTGTCAGTATTGTCTCATCATACATTGTCATATTGTGCACTGTCATCATCGTTCGCTTACATAATATATAAACTAATAATTATTTGAAGTGCCTTGGCTAATCCTATGTGTTTTTCCTAAGGTTAAGAGGAAACACAGCGGCCGTTTTTCCATACAAACGTAGTCTCCTGTTTTTCCCTGGATAATGCCAGTAGAGCAATTATTTTTTTCTAAAAGATGTATGGCCCCGATTGGCATGTCCCTATGTTTTCCTTTTTCTCATAAATTAAATATTAAAAAAGATATGAACCTTCAAATACCTCAAAAATTGGCCAGATTTTCCGCTGTGTTCAAACATCCAAAAAACAAATTTGGCTAGATTACTAAAAAAAAGGAAAATATTGGAACACGGCCAAAGCCTTTCTTTAATTAAATATGAAAAACTAGTTAAATCGATGAAGTTTTGGAGAAGGAATCATGGGAATACGAAACGTTGATTTTGTGTACATTTAATAGGTATTTTTGGTCCAAGCTGCAGTTGTCTCTATCGCGCTCTGCGGGGGGAGACTTGAGGCTGCGCGACAGCAATAGATTTTACAAATACCTATTTTTCTCTCGTCCGTAGTGTTTCCTCTTAAGTTTAAAGTTCTAAGCTACATCCTCTGCAATTTTCTGCCAAATCGGTTTAGCCGTTCTTGAGTTATAAGTAGTGTAACTAACACGACTTTCTTTTATATATATAGATTAGTATAAACAGATTTCAAACGAAAATTATTAAAGTATCCGAACAATAAAGGAGATTTGTGTTGCCCCGAATTTAACGCGAGCGAAGCCGCGGGGCAAAGCTAGAATTAATGTAAAATTTGTCGCACGACAAATCGCGCATCAGCGGCCAGCCTAACCTAAATACAAAGTCCACAAGTTGATTGTATAGCGCAGGTCCCTTCGATTGCAGTCGCCATGCAGTCTAAACTGCACTCGCAATTGACCTCTGACACTGCGAATAATCGCATGTGCGCTTATTGGCGTGCGTCGTGGTCGTCTGATGAAACTAAGACAATTGTTGCATTTGACTCAGATCAAGGCATCGTATCTAATTTTCTTGCGTGTTCTAAGATCTTCAGAGTACTACCTTTGGTAGTACCGTCTTTCAGGCTGAGTTCTGAAATACGGTTTGATTTGGTAATGTTTTTCTGTTGCCTCGCTGAACACAGTAAAGTTTAAAGGTTGTACATAAAACCGTTTGCCCGTTTTCATCAGTTTAATGCTTTACTAATGAAAAGGGTTGAACGGTTGGCACATACCATTTCTAATGATGGGTGCCAAATAATAAAGGCTAACATTTTGTATTTGACAAACTTTGCATACCCGGGTCTGTCGATTTCACTATTACTATATCCATACTACATTAAATCAAAATCGGTTCATCGGTTTCCCCGTGAAAGCGCACCTGACGTTCATATGTATAATATTAGTATGCTTAAGGATTCGTTACTATGCGGTTCATCTTAGTATCATCACTTCTTTAGTAGGTATAGATAACTGAACTTGTTCCCAACCTTGAATTTATATTCCTCACTTTCAAGCGAGAAGTCATATAACGGTACCTCTTCATCTACTCCGATTTTATACGAATACATCAAACCAAGTATGTTTTAACACATATAATATATGATGGCCAAAGTTCATCCAAGGACATGCCTCACGTTTGCACGTGGCATGTCAGGCGGAGGATTTTTAAATGATTTATTCAAAAAATACTGCACTGATTTTTGATTGGCTATAGGTTAACTTAGCCGAAAATGGGACTCATTGGCGTGCCATTGGAGAGGGTTATATCCAAAAGTGAACTATGACAGGCTTATGATGATAATGATGATGATTATAGGCTTACGTTTGGCGGTGATCTCTCCTGATGCTAAGAGATGATACGACGTTGGAGCACACTAAGAAGGTACCTGTTTGCCTGAGAGCCCTGAGACTTGTAAATACTCCGATTGTAGTCATCAGGCAAGACAGTTAGTTTGTAGCGATCAGCTAAATAGCACGTATCACAGCGCCATCTAACCAATGACGACGGAACTACTACGACACGACCGCGCCTATCGAAGACGACCCGCCAAATTCGAAAATCCTGAACCGCGCTATCAACTTTCGCGCGCTACGACCCATATATACAACTTCTCAAATACGTCCGTCGGACTGACAGTTCACCAGGCACGATCACCCAGCCTGGTTAGAGGATCCTCCCTCTAGTTGGAGGAACACCACACCTTTCTTCCTCCACAAGTTCTATGTTATGTATGAGATACTATAAGAATAAATTCAGTCTCATGGTTTCTGGAGTGAAGGGTATATGCGTCTACAGTAAGTTGGGAGAGGTATTTTTGCCTACAACAGATAATGCTAAGGATAAGGGATAGCGATATTCATGGCTTGCATATATTGAATCTGTGCTACGGTACGGCTTGTTGATATGGGGAAACGGCACAGATATAAATAAGGTCTTTATTGCCCAAAAGAGGTGTATAAGGGCTATCTGTGACATTGCGCCGGACGTTTCCTGTCGTCCTTATTTTGGCAACCTAGGTTTAGGCCTTTGCCTTGTTTATATATTTTGGAGGTCGGAAAATTCGTCAAACAAAATCAGAATTTATTTAGTCTTGCCAAAAATGTAACCAAAAGAAGCAATATACGTAACCCAAACAGATTGGTTCTTAACATGATACCAAAAAGTTCACGCTTTAAAAATAATTGTTATGCTATGTGTGTAAAAATATATAACAAAATTCCAATGTACATAAAAGAGCAAAATTTATCAAAATTCACAAGGGATTTGAGAAATTGGCTACGACAACAAATGTTTTATTCCGTTAAAGAGTGTCTGGATTGGAAGTAGCACTGGTATAGATGTAACATTATAACCCTATTGCTTAAACGTATCTCATTTACTAATTTGACCACATTATAAATAGAAAAGAAAAATATATATTTGCATGCTATGAACTATGGTTAAATGGGCTTGTTCTTAATATTATTGTATAATTATTTGAATGCAAACATCTTATGTAACCCTATTTACAGTGAATAAATGATTTGAATTTGAATTTAGTCCAATGTACTTTTTGGTGAACTGGCTCGACTGTAACGAAACATTGTAAAATGCCTTTCTATGTAGAGAGCAGATGAGCAAATAATATTGAATTGTCACAAGCTTGGAACAATATCCATCTGCTCTTCCAAACGTGCATAGCAACCCACTGACCTTACCTAGTAACGCTAGTAACGGTTCCTTTGACGCATATCTGTCTGTATTCATAAAATTCTTGCGTTACTGACTAATTGACAGACAACGTACAGCCAAAAGTTCCAGGCGCAAGAACCTGAAATTTGGAGAACCGGATTTCCAGAAATTCCTACGTGATCGGACAGAAACGGTTAAATTTAAAAATAATGTACGCGTATAATAGCTGCGGCCATCCCCTAATCTTAATATATAAAATCCTTGCGTTACTGACTGACTGACAGACACGCTACAGCCGAAACTATTGGGCATAGGAAGCTGAAATTTGGCATGTATGTTCCTTGGGGACCGTAGGGGTGCACTAAGAAGGGATTTCCCGAAATTCCCACGGGATCGGCCAAAACGGGTAAATTAAAAAAAATGCAGGCGTAGCTGCTGGCGTCCTCTAGTCTGTATATAATATGGCCAATTGTTGCTACTTCCGCTTGGAATATTACCCATCAGCTGTTTCTAACGTCCATAGTAACACTGGTCACTATCTCTAACGTCACCGGCTTCTTTGACCCACATATTTAAATCACATGATCTTAACCAGGGCTGCCCAACATTTCTATTGTTGAGCCCCATGTTTTTTTTTCTTGTCACCTTCATTTTTATCTACCAAAACTGATCATTCATTGTCAAGGACCTGAGGGTCGAGTTGAGTTCTGACTTCTCCAACTTTTTTCGACGATTAGCTCGCGCTCGGCCAGCATGTGGGCTATGGCCTTACCCTTCTGGTAGTCACTTGTGAGCACAAGCAGTGGGATAGATTAAATACGGAGGTGATAATTTATGATGATGCAAGTAGAATCCCTAAACAATTAACGATAGAATAAAAGAAAGTTACAGTTCTTTTGCAAAAGTTATTTTTATATAGTTGACGACCGGTTGGCGCAGCGGGAGTGTAAGCGACTGCTAAGCCGAAGGTCGCGGTTTCTATTCCCGCACAAATCAAACATTTGTGTGCATGAACATGGATGTTTGTCTTGGTCTGGGTGTTTCTATGTATAATATGTATGTATTTACAAAAAAAAAAGTATATATGTATGTTTATCCATTATCTAGTACCCATAGTACAAGCTCTGCTTAGTTTGGGACTAGATGGTGTTGTGTGAATGTGGTAGATTATTATTATATTATTATTATATATATATTACTCCAGACCCTCCAAGGCAGGCGTGCCCCCAAGTTGGGAACTACTGATCTAAACGAATGGCAGTCAATTACACATGGTGGTCATTCATACAGTAATTGGCTCTTTAATTTGTCACACGTGCCGAGTAAGACGTTGTTACTTTTTATTGAATACCCGCTGATTTGTTCGCGTGGATTTAATGTTGATATGTATATGATATTTTTGTTACATTTCAGTTTGATTGCTGTATAAAAGATAACACAGCGGGCGATGAATACAGGATTTATTATAAATTAAAAGATGAATCTTGTAAATAAGTAATAATTTTTTATTGTTAAGAAATATTATCAAGGTATTTCATTTTATAATCTATATGTAGTTTGATCTAATCTTAATGTCTAAGTAGTATAAAAACACGTAAAAACAAATAATTTTTTTTAAATATTTACAAGGTTTCGGCGTCGTAAAATGCCTCCGCATCAATGTCATCGGGTAACGTGCTCAGAAGGCTGGCAGCATTGCCACGCTGGATGGCAATGCTGATTCTCTGAGCAAAGAATAAACCAGCCTCCTGGTCACGTGAGACGTCGATTAAACGTTTTGAAATTTCCCGGAATAGTGAACGAGTGCTCGGACCCCATGAGCCTAGCGTTTCAACCCCAAACGGCTAAAACACGTAATTACTCACTAAATTACTGTATTTGCGCCGTTTGAGGGTTTCCGCAGTTGCAGAGTAGCGCCAGCATGGCCTCCCGTGCTTGGAACATGTGATGGCGCGAGGGTGTCTACGCAGGTTGCGTCTCGTAATCTTGTAATAAATCCTGTTTTGAGGACTTTACAATCACTCAATAAACGGGAGCATCCAGACTAGAGACAATTTATTGATCACAACATAGAACTCACACACTCGGTGCATCGCAAAGCAATCTTTTAAAAGCTATGTATGGCCAATACTCACAAAGTATTTGCTGTTGTGTGAATAAATGGTATCATCCCATAGGTGCCGTAAGAGAACAGCACTGTAAGAGAAGGAAAACTTGATACAAACCCTATACCAACCCGTTTGGCCAGCGTGGTGTAGTAGGCCAATTCCTCCTTTCAAAGGAGAGGCCTAGTCCAGCAGTGGACTGTTTAAAGGCTGATGATGATGAATGAATGGTTATGGGCCGATTGGTACGAGAGATAGAATTATCGTTAGGGAGTATGGTCCTTGATGGATGCAGCACTAATGGTGCGACTCCGTATAATTATTACCATCATACAGTATATCAGTGTAGAGTATTTGCGAATCTTAGAAACTAGAGGTATCAAGCCAGTAACTTATCTATTTTCCTACAAAGATAAATTACTTTTTAATGCACCCCTTGACAAACCCACCTCTGGCTGTAGAGCAGCTTTAGTAAATACATCATTATGAACACCATTTCAGGCAGTTAAAGCAAACCTAGCAAAAGGCAAATAATTGATTTCCAGGTAGACGAATTGTTTTAAACAGCTGCTCCTCCATTTGATAATGTAGATTCGACACATATAGTTTTCTAGGTAGTAGAGCCTTGCTGATTTCAGCATGAATGGGCCGGCTCGACCGGGGAAGTACTACCCACTCACATAAAATCAACGTAAAGTAACAGTATCCAAACTGTTGCGTTTCGTTCGGTGAGTGAGAGTGCCGGAGGCCCTATCCCCTATTCCTTCTTCCACATCCCACTCCTTATCCTATCCCTTTTCCCAACCCCAAGGGGCGGCAACGCACTTGTGACTCCTGTGGTGTTACTTGTGTCCATGGGCGGCGGTAATTGCTTACCATCAGGCAATCCGTCTGCTCGTTTGCCGCTTAATGCTATAAAAAAATATATATAATGCACAACACTAAGTGTGATTCACAAATTATTCTGCATCAATCGGTTGTATATTTTATAGTTCCTACCCACGATACCGAATTTTTCCGTCTTAAAACTTACTTGGCTGAAACTTAGTGTAACACTGCGAATTTAAATCGTACTTTATCTCATATCTTTTACAGCTAAGTTTCATGTAATCAAAGTTTAGAAAGCTTCTTAGAAGTCTCCATAGGCTTTCAAACACTCCACCAAAGACTCAGACATCAAGATATCAGTCATTTATCATCACAGTGCCTAAAGTAATGAACCAGGGGGCCAATTCTGCTATTTTTATATGACATTGATATTTTGATATTTTGAATGGATTTAAAAGCGGTATTCTGATAATCTAATAGCAGTTCGTCGTTGACACATACGATCTCGTAACAATTTCATTCAAATATCAGACAATTTAGGAGAATACGCTTTTTATGACGTAAGACTGATATGATATCGAGACTATATTAATTTAGCAGAATTGGGCCCAGAAACAAGAAATTAGGACAGTGCGTTCCTTTTATGGTTTAGATATTCAAACAATACAAATGGCCGATCGCAACACTCGATCTATCCATGCAATTGGCCATAAGAGATACATATTTATTTGACATATTTTATCAAATATGTATCTCTGATCAAATATTGGAACCGGCCGTACGGGGTTAAACCATGTGTTAGAAAATTCATCGCTAATATGCGGGTCATAACTACACAATTATAAAGGGATAATGCCCCATAAATATACCAGGCAGATTATCCTTGTAAGGCGTCATTTTTGGTGCCCTGACGTCACTCATTATACATAACCGCCCATTGTATTCAAATATATGAAGAAACCCGTAAAGATCCATTGTGACGATCTAATACTAGTGCTACAAATTGATTGGCCGATGACGTCAGAGGCTATGACGTCAAAAACCACTATTAGTACAATGGTATAACCACAGATGATGAAACCTGCTGAATTCAAATTATGATAGGATTTTTTGCAGAAACCTTTAGGTTTTCTTTTTAATTTCTGTACCTATAAAGAATAGAGATTAAACTACTTGAGCTTATATCATGAACTGTAGAAAGTGGTAAATGTGTATGACTTAAGCGCCCACTGAGATAGGCGTTTTAAGGATTCTACCCAAGGAGGTAAAGTAGATAATGAAACTTTGTTTAAAAATCAGTT
The DNA here is from genome assembly GCA_944739405.2 of Euclidia mi. Taxonomy (NCBI): domain Eukaryota; kingdom Metazoa; phylum Arthropoda; class Insecta; order Lepidoptera; family Erebidae; genus Euclidia; species Euclidia mi. The sequence goes on along the minus strand of OX123205.2, from coordinate 37,139,546 downwards.
ATTCTTCAAGCTAACATTGTGAAGATGTTCCAAAGGATTTGAAATAATTTCATTATTCAACGTTTCCATTTTTCTGGATTACTTTGAGTATTAAGCTGGTTTATCTTAAGTGTTTAAATGAGAAGTAGGTTATTCTGTTTTCTGCTGAATACTCTCAAAGCATCATCATAATCGGGTCCGTATGACCCCTGTCTCACTGCTGACCACGGGCCTCTTCTTAAAGAGAAGGGTAAGGTCAAAAGCATTCTTTAAAGCTTTTGTTTGTATTGATCTTAGTTGTCAACGCTTCAACTTCTTTAAAATAAAAAATATTTATATTTTTACTAGAGGACGCCAGCAGCTACGCCTGCAATTTTTTTTAATTTACCCGTTTTGGCGGATCTCGTGGGCATTTCGGGAAATCCCTTCGTAGTGCACCCCTACGGTCCCCAAGGAACATACATGCAAAATTAACACATACAAAATTTCAGCTTCCTGCGCCCAATAGTTTCGGCTGTAGCGTGTCTGTCAGTCAGTCAGTAACGCAAGGATTTTATATATTAAGATTCTAACATGCACACAAATAAAAAGCTATGTTTAAATGTGAGCTAATTTTAACAAATGACGTCCATCATCATCAACCATGTTCATTATCTATTCTACTGTAGGGCTCATGTCTCTTCTCATTGTGCGAAGGATTTGGCCGTCGACTACCGCGTTAGCCAAGTACATGTTGGCAGAGCTCACATGTCAGGCGATCATGCGAAATATATGTTAATGCAAAAGGCAGCGATAGCCTAGTGGAGATACCAACGGACTGCCATGCAGAGGGTATCGAGTTCGAATCCACGGCGTGCACCACTGACTTTTCGGAGTTATGTGCGTATTGAATTGTTAATTATCGCTTGTCTCGTGCCTCGGAGAGCACATAAAGCCGTCGGTCCCGGCTGTCATTGAAGATATTTGACAGTCGTTACAAGGCGTCAGTACCTACCTCTAAAATAAACTGACACTAGTCTAAACCATGGAATATCGCTATCCCTTCGGGTTGCGGAGGTCAGACAGGCAGTCGCTGTGTGGAAAAGCTAATATTCCGCAGTAAAATCCGGTTAGACTAGAAAGCGGACCCCAGATTGAGACTGGGATAACGCTAGGAGGATGATGAGTCACTCTATATGTATAGACCATAATATAGAGTATGTCAGTTAGGCACAAGACACGAGTTTTCTAATATGGAGCACAGTCACGTTTAAAATAATTTAAATACTTGCAAATATCTACCTACTTTTATAATAAATTCACGTCTGTAAACCCGTCCGTATAATGCAAATATTTATGGTGAAAATGAGTCCACGTCAATCGCATGGAAAGATAAGGAGCATGAGAACATAAATTATCGTATTTTCGGCACACTCGTAGATAGTGACCCTGTGTCTCAAGGAGGAAAAGAAAGACAGTAAGATACACATAAAACTAATAATCATCAATATCAGTCCACATGGTAAAAAGTTCTGAGATAACACACATACAAAAACATACATAGACTCACGCCTGTTTCCCCGAAGGGGTAGGCAGAGGCATATTAAAAGCCCACTTTTCGCCAGTGTTTTGATCCCACGTAATAGGTGGCGAGCCTATTGCCGCTTTTCGGGATATTTTGTTTGCCAGAGCCTCGTCCGTTGATCGGCAGGTGCACCACTTGCAGGAGAGGTTGGCGCGGGACCCGAAGTTCTTGGTGGTCACCTCCATTTTTCAGGTCGGTTAAAAATACAGTAATATAACGATGACTATCTGACGATCACTATTGAACATAGCTCTCTTTTGTGAGCTATGGTCAATTGCGTCATGGATAGAGAGGGATATTTACCCGTTTTACCCGTGTTTTTGGGTTCCGTTTACAGAGAAAATGCGATGTCATAACTTTGCGCGTTTTCTCTATCATATAATCATATGGTGTTTCTAGCCTGATACTAGTCTAAACCATGGAATAAAGCTTTACCTTTGGGTTGCGGAGGTCAGAAAAGTAGTCGCTCTGTGGCAAAGCTAATATTCAGTCAAATTCAGTTAAACTATAAAGCGGACCCAGATTCTAAGTAGGATATAACTATGAGGATGAATATGGTGGTATCAGTTGTTGACAGTGCTCTATAAAGCAAGGCTTCTATTTCTGTCTACCCTGAAGACACTGCAGCCTTTAAAAGTGGCGGAATCCACTTGGACATCATCATTCTATAACTATACTACGCTGACCAGATGGGTTGTTATAAGGCTTGATGTCAAATATTCCGACTCTTCACAAAAATACACAATTTTTCTTGAAGGGGTAGGCAGAGACTACAGAACGCCATTTGCAACGATCCTGACATATTATCTCTATTGCCTTATTCACTCTCATCAAATGTCATATTTTTTTGCTAGTTTACTAACATCATTTTAGGGATTTTAATTGGCTTGTCCTCACAAAATATTATTTACTTTTGATTAGTATTTTCTTTACTAGCCTCTTACGACACGCAAGGAAGAGATTGTGACACTTGGTATTCTAAATCTATCACTACCCGGATATATCTATCTTCAAATTATAGACGGCATACTAAAAACCTTTTCATTTACTAAATTTTGAATTAAACCAATTTCGTAATATGAAAATGAATTTCGTGTTCCTAAATCAACATAGACAACGGTGCGATTATAGAGTGATTATGTTTGTCGGTCATAGCTAACTGTATTTAGAATAATTGTTTATGATAACGGGTGTATCACATGTTGATTAAATACAATGGCCATAGATAAAGGTTGTGTAATCACTGTGACTTCGAACTTATGTAGGAATTGAAAATGAGAATTCATCATACAAGTTTATTTAATGGTTCTTAATCGCGTTTACTAATTATTTAATTATGAACCTACGTTTTATCCAGTGGCCTGCAATTATGGATATAACGCTGGCTTAGGGTGTGTCCAGATCTGTCTGGCGTATTCGCGGCGTGCTCGACAGATGTGGACACGCTCTTATATTATACGATGCTTACTAGACATATACAAAATAATTTAGCGGGTCTTAATCGCGTTAATTTAACTTATTTAAGGTATAAATACCTATTTGTTTCCGACGTTTCGCTCCTCTTGCACCGAGCGTGGTCGCGGAGAGACTGATGAGAGCTCAGCGCCGTCTTGTGGAAGTGCGGGTTTCAGCACCTACCCTCACTTGGTCTTTATTGGGTCGCAATGTCGGTACTTCGACACACTACACTAATGACGTCTACACACTGTTGAGATTTATCACTGCGGCGGTGTTTACATTTGCTGATGACTGAATTCCAAGTAGCCGATAATCTATATCCATCCTCCCGGTTGAAATTGTTATATTTCTTGATTTCTACCGCTTCACGTACTATCCTGGAGTAATAGTGACGATCGGTGGATAAGACTTGTGGTTGATGCAGTTCTATCCAGTAGTTTGGTTCAGACTCCAACAAATGCTCAGCTATCGCCGACTCATTAATATGTCGGTTTATTACAGCTGCGATATGTTCCTTCACTCTTTCAGCGATTGTACGCTTAGTCTGCCCGATTACAATTGAATATTACTAGACATAATTTTTTGCTATTAGGACTTTACTAACTAACGAATAAAAGTCAATAAACTAAAGCTAACATTTGCAAGCAATTAATTAATGAATATTCTGATAAAGTCCTGAGAGTTCAATTAGGTAAAGGCTACTACGGACACTACATTGTGCGTGGCTCACCATGCATTTAACCTATTTGTTTTTTATTTGGCATATAAATCCTGTATCCTCATAATAACTTACGTCAAAACAACGTTTATGGGATCAGTTTGTTTTTATGGAATAATAGGCGTTAAACGAGCAGACGGATCACCTGATGGTAAGCAATTACCGCCGCCCATGGACACAAGCAACACCACAGGAGTCACAAGTGCGTTGCCGCCCCTTGGGGTTGGGAAAAGGGATAGGATAAGGAGTGGGATGAGGGACAAGGAATAAGGGATAGGGCCTCCGGCACAATGACTCACCGAACGAAACGCAACAGTTTAGGTAGGTACTGTTACTTTACGTCGATTTTCTGTGAGAGGGTAGTACTTCCCCGGTCAAGCCGGCCCATTCACGCTGAAATCAGCAAGGCTCTATTACCTCGAAGTTAGTAGAATTGTAGATTTTATTAAATTACTCTAAAACTAAATTAGCCCGATAAATGCCGTACAATCCATAATAACAGCAACTGGATCCGAAAATAGAATTTAATTATAATGAGATGATGTCATAATACAATTTTGCTCATATAATAAAAGCAAGGATTTTATTTGTATACCTAAATAAGCAGTCATTTACCGATGTTCATTTTTGTATGACTGATTCGCCGCGGGTTATCTAACATTTTATATGGGTATTGAGCCATTATTTCTATTTTTAGCTACACGTTATTGGAGATTGTTTCGTTGGTGCCTTCTTTATTTCTGCGTAACAAATTTGGCCATCATACCAATATCATATCAATATTGAAAGAAATGAAATAAAGATAAATATGGTATGCACTTTCACCTTGATGGTATAAAAAAGCGGAAGGAAAACAGGTGGGCTGGTATTGAGTTTTATTTTGATGAGCTCCAAAATTATTAGAACATGTTTTCCAGAGGACTTTTGCCAGTACCTTTGCGTATAACATATTTCAGGGCTTTGATTTTCCAAGTTCCCTCTTAGAACCCTAAGGTCCAAGCCCAAAATATAATATGAAATGATTCTTCAATGATAAAAGTTGTCACTACCCCATTTCGTTGTTATCGTAAGTGGCATCTAAGGAAAATACAGGGTGTAAAAAGACACTTAACGATAACTGAAAACCCATGTTGTACCAATCAATACGATCATTTTTTACTTCGGCACTATACCTGGGAAATTACTAGTTCAGGAGATATTGAGTCTCAAATCATTTACCCCGCCAATATGTTCTTTAGATGCCCTATAACCCCATGGATAAGAAGGTATTTCGAGCATTGCACGTGCGCGCTTTTAATTGCGGTTTGAAAAATGTGAAAACTTAAACAAAAAGTCGTTTCCCAGGTATTATTTTTGGTTATTATGGTTTGAATTGTCCGTGTGGTGACGGATTAAGAATACGAATTGTCACCACCCCATATCATCCCATGGGTGTCGTAAGAGCCGACAGAGGGAGCATATTATGCATAGAACACCACTGTAAGAGAAGGAAAACTTGATACAAACCCTATACCAACCCGCTTGGCCAGCGTGGTATAGTAGGCCAATTCCTCCTTTCAAAGGAGAGGCCTAGTCCAGCAGTGGACTATTAAAGGCTGATGATGATGATGATGATGATTATGACTTGGCATGATGTCCACAACGAGTAGACTTCGGCTTGGTGATGGGTCTTGTGACACCCTGTATAGTTAATCATTCTGAAGACACGCACAACTTGACATCAAAGCCTCTATCAACCCTTCTGGCCAGCACGTAGTAGGACCAAATTCTCCAATTGGCTCATAATGCTACTGTGACGGAAATTAGATGCTTGTGTCCAGCAGTGGACTTCTAGTCAGTTTTAATGCTAACAATATACAGACGAGCGAGTGGCCCACCTGATGGTAAGTGGTAGCCCCAGCTTCAATACATGTCTATGTGTGAAAACACAACCAAGTCGTTAACGCAGTATCGCGACGATGGGCAATAGGATAGGAGGAGTGGGATGAGAAAAAACGAAATGGGGTTGGGCCATTGCTAAAGATACTGTAACTTTACGTAGATATTCTGTATAGTCCGGTCAATTTAGACAAAAAATAGTGGTCAAATAACAAAAATTGCCGGAGAGACAAATATTGGTGGAGAGCTAGGGCTTACCATTACAAATAAAGTCTTAAAAGTTCCCATCGATCCTATGTGTGCTACAAAAGTTATTCGGGGTCAAACGTCAAAATTTGAGGTTTTTTGGGATTTTTCTCGAAAACGGTAAGTTTTATCAAAAAAAAACCTTAACCAAAGTTGTAGATCTTAAAATTCTCTACGAAAATGGTAACAGTGTTTTTTTCCTAAGAGTTACCATTCCTGAGATATCGCGATTCTAAGAGTCGCATCATACATGATATGCACACATTTTCACGCCACCTATGAGGTAGTGTACTCGGCGCGTTTTTTTACCGTGGTTTCCCCTGTAGGCCTACTCCACTAACTGTCATGACAATTTTAGGACAATTTAAGGGAACAATACCCGTCAAGTTCTAGATATTACCTTATTATTGATATTGATTATTGATATTGCTATTGATTATTGGTTTATCTATTGTTTTGATTTCTTTAGATATTTTAATCAGATTCATACTCTTGAAAGTCTACTTCAACAGTCATGTCTTCTTCGATTTCTTCTTCTTGCTGGATGTTCATAAATTGTTCAAATATGGCTGAATCATTGGTCTCTTCATTACAACAACAATACATACATATTATACAAAGAAACACCGGGACCAATTTGAGCGGGAATCGAACCCGCGACCTTCGGCGTAGCCGTCGCTTGCACTCCCGCTGCGCCAACCGGGCGTCGTTTGGCGCAGTTTGAAAGTTTCAATTATTTTGTACATAAAGGAACCCACAGCTACGCCCGTACATTTTTCAATATTACCATTTCTTCCCGATTCCGTGGGAGTTTATGAAAATCCCGTCTCAGTATGCCCTCTGCGGTCCTCAAGGACTTTACATGCCAAATTTCTGCTTCTTGCGCCCAGTAGATTCGGCTGTGCGTTGTCTGTCAGTCAGTCAGTGACGCAAGTTTTTTTTTATAGACTCACGCCTGTATCCTCAAAGGGGTAGCCAGAGGTGTAATATTACATCTACATTTCGCCATGAATTTTTAGGTCCCACGTAATAGGGGACGAACCTATTGCCGTTACCGGGCACATCACCAGACTCCTTGCTGCTACTGAGAATTCGGAAAAACAATCGAACCGGGACCTCCGATCAGCAGTCGCATACGCTATTCTCTGCACCACGGAGGCAGTATTTATGTCTACAGATAAACTTGTGAACAAGTCCACAGTTTTCGAGTGCACCTCGGAGTAATGCATGGCATTGTTTTTATGACGCACATGCGTAACACACCTTGTGTATCGCATCACGACCTAGTTCTACGCACGTCAGCACATACGTCACAGGATTTACATGCGTTGTACATACAGCACTCACGTTTAATGGTGCTAGGGGATTTAGAGTCATTTATTTATTTATTTATTTATTTATTGAATAATCCTCATCAACTATCATTACAGGCTTTAAGCCTAATACAATAGTGTGGCATGTATACATATTATTTTACTAACTACTACTCTAACATACAATTATAACTAACAATATTCATTAAAATCCTTGCGACTTCACTCACATTACTAAAAAATACATCAGTTCTTTCATGTAACTTATTAATAATGTGGATGGTATGCACAAGTGGTGTTTTAGCCATAAGATGAGTTCTGGCTCCCGGTATAGCTAACAGTAGCGGTCGTCGCCGCCTCGACACGTATCTGTCCGGAACACAAAGTTGTAAATGTTCCAACACTCTCGGATTATAAGAAGCACCACGTAGTAATTTGATAAGATACACAGCGAGTTTAAATTCGCGTCGTACCCTCAGCTCATTGTATCCTACCATACCAAGTACAAATAGTGTAGGATACATCAATGGATAGAAAGGGTAAACGCCATACAGTTTTAAATATAAGTATCTAGCAAATTTATTTTGAACGCGTTCTAGCATTAAATTGTATTTTGTTTCATGCGGAGCCCATATAGCCGAACCATATTCTAAATGTGACCTAACTAAAGCGTCATACAACACCTTTATTGTTTTAATATTTGTGAACTTTTGTGATTGTCTCAATACAAAACCTAGATTTCTATATGCCTTCTTGCATATTTTATTAATATGATCACGAAAACTTAAATCTGAGGTAAGATAAATACCTAAATCACGCACTTGTGTTACCTGCTGCATAGTTGCATCTCCCACCTTGTACTCGTAGCGTATGGGGTTTCGTGCGCGAGAGAATGTAATCACCGAACATTTAGACGAGTTGAAACTCAGCTTATTTTCCTGGCTCCATCTTACCACCCGGTTTATGTCATCTTGCAGTCGTTCACAATCCAATCTATCCTTAACTTCGAGCAACAATTTTAGGTCATCTGCAAAAAGTAAACATGTACAATGTCTGAGTACTGTGGGCAAATTATTTATCATTATAATAAATTGCAGAGGTCCCAAATTGCTGCCTTGGCTGACGCCTGATCTCGTAAAATATGGCTCAGATACGTACCCATTATAGTCCACATACTGTTGTCGATCTTTCAAATAACTGGCAAAAAACTGTAACAGTTGCGGTGTACAACCGATTGCCGCAAGTTTTCTTAATAAAATGTCATTATCGACAACATCGAAAGCCTTTTGAAAATCAAAGTATGCAGCATCTACTTGTACACCAGCATCGACTGCAGGTACAACCTTCACCATGAAGTTAAGAAGATTGGTGTCCGTACTGCGCCCCGGTATGAAGCCGTGCTGCGCATACGACAGCTGGGCCCGTACCTGTGCCTGTATGTTACGCTGCATAGCCGACTCGAACACTTTTGCCGGTGTAGACAATACTGCCACTGGTCGATAACCGCTGACATTAGGTCCCGACTTACCCTTGGGCACAGGTATGACTCGTGTGAGTTTCCAATGAGCCGGGAACGTAGCTTGTTTTAAACAGTTGTTAAAGATGTGACGTAAAGGTTTCTCTAATACTCGACCACAATCTCTGAAAATAAATGCTGGGATACCATCGGGACCAGCCGACTGCTTTGGCTTGAGGTTAGCGAGAGCAGTCTTCACATCCTCAATACTCAGCTCCTGTATGTGCACGCGCACGCTGGTGGCGTCTGCCTCGGCAGACGCCGTATGTACGTCGAGTCGCGGTACTTCTTTACTGTACACGGAAGCAAAAAAGTCTGCAAATTCTTGAGCACACTCATCTTCTGCAAGAAACCGACCGTCTTTAACAATATACTGCTTATTTAATCTACTTCTTTTTGAACTTATGTACTGCCAGAAAGATTTAGGATCTTTCGCAAACTGACATTGAATTTTTTCTATATGTTTGTGATGAGCAATTTCTATGGATTTTTTAGTATGGGCTCTACACCTAGAGAATTCCTGATAGTCTGCATCGAGTTTAGTTCTTTTGTAATTTCTATGTAAGTGAGCTTTGATTTTGATGTCTCTAATAATATGTGCTGTGTACCATTCTGGATATACAGCCCGCGAACTGTCGCGTTTACACTTTTTGCGAGGGACGCATTCGTCAAAAATATTATTTAGCTTACTATAAAATAAATCTAACATCTCGTCTAAATTATTAATTTTATAAATTTTACTCCAATCGGCACAAGATAACATAGAGTATAACAAATTGTAATCGGCTTTATAGAAATTCCACTGCGGTCTTATATCGCTTGCCGTGTTTGCATTGTTACTAGGGCCATTGATGGCAGCGCTGGCAACGCTTGTTGACTCGGCCACCAGCCGAACGCTCACTGCGAGCGGTGGGTGATATAGGTCTATGGACACTAGTGCATCATCCGCTGCAACTACTGACACGTCTCCTCTGAAACCAGTACTCAAAACCAAATCAAGTTGACGACCCAAACAATTAGGCACAGTGTTATTTTGAGTGAACTCGCAATAGGACATAAAACATTCAAAGTAATTGCGAACATTTACAGGACAAGAATACAAATTAAAATCTCCTATTACAATCACTTCTCTGTATCTATCACAAAGTTTTTCTATCAATCTAAATAAAATCATGTAATCATTCTCTGAACTACATGGTGGAATATATATCACACAACATAAAAACAAAAACCTATTATTTAAATGTACAGTAGCACAAACCATTTCAAAAACGCAGGTGTCGATTGAGGCGTCAGTCACAAGTACTTGTCGCAGATCGTAACGGTGTGTGGCCACGAGAAGCGCGCCGCCCTGCTTTCTGCCATCTGTTCGATCACAACGTAATATTTTGTATCCTTGTGGGACGATTTCTGCATCGGTAATGGATTCGTTTCAACCCGATTCCGTAATTGCGTATAAGTCTGCATGCGATGTCATTAAATTGTTGGCAAACTCATCTAATTTTGTTCGGAGACCCCTGACATTTTGGTAAAATATTTCTATAATGTTATGTTTCTTTGGAAGGTCTTTTAAATGATCTCCGAAACCAAATCCACTCATTAAATTCAGCGTGCAACGGCCATACATCTGCTGTATTTAACTGTTCATACAGTGCTTCTGGTACACCAATTCTAAATGATGAATAGTCCCGTGCAGTTTTATGTTTGATTTGCTCAATATTAATCCATATATCTGGACCACATACGCTTTTAATGTGTTGAATCATGGCTTCTACCGTGGTTGCCGGATGCAAACGCCATACGTGTAAATATTTTTGCCGTTCGGTAGCTTGTATTGTCAACGACGTGTTCTTGCCAATTCTGACATCCTTATTCAATCGCGTTTTTGTTTTATATTGTACTGTTGTCCAGCCAGTAAGCGCATGCTGATTATCCAATATCTTAGAAGTACTATCCTTTTGAGTCAGGTTTGTAGACTTCGTGGCCCCATCTTTGTTTACATTTTGCGAACTTTTTGCTTATTATTTACATTTGTATTCTCTCTTGTATAACTATTCGCCATGGTGGTTTGACTCACTGCTTCCGCAAACGTGCAAAGAGAGCTTGTATTAGCCTCACTATTTAATTCCTGATTATGAATGGTTTGTGATAATTGACAGTCATTACTTAGTTGTACTTTTTCTTCTAACGCCGTTATTGCTTTAATCACGTTTTCAAAGTCTGTTTTTGTTTCAGAGAATTGATATTGCAACTGTGTTATCGCATTTGCTTGGCTATCCAGGCGAGTAATAATTTCTGATCTAAATTGTCTCAATTCATTGAGTAATGCGGTATCTAATTCTCTATCTGCCATCATTGGTGAGAAAGGAGCCTGACTTCCACGATGTGTGTTCACATTACTCAGGGGCGTAGTGGTGATGCTACGGTCGTTTATATGAGCCTTCACGGGCATATCCACATTACCAATTTTTGGAGTTAAGCAAATACATTGTGGACATAACCATTTATTCTTGTATGCCGGTGTATATGCTTTAAACGCATTAGGTGTTATCTTAAGACATTTCAAATCATACCTTTTTTTGCATTTCTCGTTGAAACATTCCATGAATGAGTTATTTGTTATGATTAAACAACAAGCGCTGCACTTGTTGACCATTTTCTGTTTCTTAGACAATGCGCGTATAATGCACTATCTGGGACTCCACTGGCGTCGCTTGCAGTCGTATACTGTTGCAAATAATTATTTGATGGTTTTAAACACTTCCGCGCCTGTGGCTATTAATTTTTAAACGATAAATAAAATTAAAATGATCGAAGAGAAAATTTTGATAGTCTTGTTATGAAAGAACTCAAGCTGAAAATCGGGCTCAGTGTTGTGAACAGGCTCCATTGGAAGACCAGCGTCCGGTCCTTGTGACCTGGCTATGCTGAACTGGAGACCTGATTGCTACAGCTGTGGGACGCATGTATTCATTAACCCAAAGTCAAAATCATTTATTCATCTAGGTCACAAGGTAACGCTTATGAACGTCAATTTTAAAATTAAATTACTTAATGCTTCTACATTTACATTTACTGCCTCGTTCGCAAAGCAATAGGTAGAACCACGAGAAAGAACGGGCAATAAAACTCGTGGCCACTCTTTTAAATCGCCAATATTATGGTACATATTTTTATTTTTGTAAGGAGCTGCAACTGTTTCACATTGTACTTAATTACTTGTAAATAGTAAATAGTTACAGACATTATACTTAAGCAATTAATGCAGTTACTAAATTAAGTGCCTTAGTTAGCCTTCCAATGTGAATATTGTGTAACAGGAGCATCCACTTACGTCTTATAATGTAGATTTTGTTATTCCCATTTTGTTATTCTTTGTTTTTTATTCGCTTTTTGTTTGTATATAGTTATTAAGTACATAATGTTTCCACTTATATGCTGTATAGCAATAAAGACTTCTTTCTTTCTCCTTTCTTTCCATTGAAGAGGCCTATATCCAGCAGTGGACTCTTGCAGGCTGATGATGATGATGATGAAAGTACTATGCAACTTTACACTTGATACAAAGGCAGCGCCCAGTGAAGACAAAAGATTGCAATAAATCATTTTTCATTTCATTTCATTTCATTTTTCATTTCATTTCATTTCAAGTAGAGGCTATCGGGTTCAAACTCACAGAGCGCACCACTTCTTTCCTTCATTCTCGTGTGTGGTCTACTCTAGTGTCGGAGTTTTCAGGCCACACCCAAAGGCCTCAGACTTGGCCTAACGGATCTCGCCCTGAGACATGAATTGGGACCAACAGTTTTATGTGTCCTCTAAAGCACGTTAGCGCTCTGATGTAAATGCCACACGTGGTCACCCATCCAAGTGGCGACTTATGCATGCGTTGCTTACTTTTGCCGACGTGTTTACGAACGCAAAGGCAAGTCACACCATGTGCGCTACATTGATATTTGGAGAGTATGATAGCCGTCGGTACTGGATGTCACAAAGATCTTTGACAGTCGTAATTGGGAGTCTGACACCTGGAAGAAACTGACACCGGTATAAGTCTATATAGCTTATACCATATCACTATCTCTTTGGGTATTGGAGATAAGAAGGCATTCAGCAAAATCTGGTTGGATTAGTAAGCGGACCCCGGCATCCAAAGCGACATGCTTGGATGAAACCTGGATAAAGCAAAGAAGATGATGATTATGGTGACTCTGGGACGGGTAGTAGAAACAGCAGTATTTAAAACAAAATGCAGTAGAAGAAGTGTAAATTTAGTAGTAGTTTTACTATGGCTGTTCGTCCGTTCTTCTACGGATTAACTCAGAGGTAATAGGCAAAAACAATCGTTTTAGTACAATGAACATTAGTCAGTGTGCAATTGAGATTATCACTGTACTTCACGAAAGCTTTATTTATTCGGATTTTATGTCTTTTTTATTTATTTATAGACTTACGCCTGTATCCCCTAAGGGGTAGGCAAAGGTGTAATATTACACCCACATTTCGCCATGAATTTTTAGGTCCCACATAATAGGGGGCGCGCCTATTGCCGTTACCGGGCACATCACCAGACTCTGTGCTGCTACTGAGAATTCGGAAAAACCCAGTAACACTTTTGCCCGACCCGGGAATCGAACCCGGGACCTCCGATCAGCAGTCGCATACGCTATCCACTGGACCACGGAGGCAGTCATTTTATGTGTTTTTTACATTATATAATAATTACATTATCTATACATCTATACTTACACATAAACAAAATTGGAGTGTCTGATTGTCATATAAAAAACCGCTTTTTACTAAATGCATATGAATGTATACTCGGTACATATACCGAAATATCTTTATTTTTCAATTTTTGTCTGTCTGTCTGTCTGTTTGTTTTCGCTAATCTCTGGAATGGCTACACCGATTTTGACGGGACGTACACTGGCAGATAGCAGATGTACCAAGGAGTAATTTAGGCTATAAATTTACCGAAGTAGTTCCCTCAGGATGTGGGTGAAACCGCGGACACAGCTAGTTATAATAATAAAATATGCAAGTGTATATGAATAACTGAGCCAATCTCATGTTGCTCCGTTTTAATTATTATCAAAATGGGGTACATAGTTTTTGCTTTATTTATTAATATACTTAAATATAGGTAGAGGCAAGTTTCCATAATTTTAATTTTCAAAGTTTCTAAGAGTTCACATTCTCGTACTTCTAACTTTCAACCTCCGCACTAATAAAGGCTTTATAAATAATAACTTCTATATTATCCTAATATGAGAACAACAAGCTTGACGTCACAATAATTAGGCACAAAGGGTGTCTGTACTATTTGAGGTAGCATTGTCATGGCGATCTCTTTATCCTGTTACTTATTGTTTGTGTAGAAGCCTTTTGTGGGTTCACTATATGGCGCCAGGTTATGTAGAAAGTATATCGATTGACATGGTGTAGGTACTGTTTAAGTATATAAAGTTTATACAGACCTAAGAAAAACAGACAGTGCTGTGATTAACAGTACAGGTGACTTAAAATATTTTAAAAGAAGTGTTTAAAAATATATAAGTACTTAACACCAGAAAAATTAAGTCTAAAATTACAATAGTACCTACCTACTAGCTATTTTAGTCACGACTGCACTTCAAATTGTGTTCGAACACCAAATGTAGTAAATCAACACCAAATAAAGATGTTATGTTAGGTACTTTGCCGTGTGATTGACGGCATAGAATACAAGTGTCACCACCCCCTATCTTCCCGTGGGTGTCGTAAGAGGCGACTAAGGGATAACACGATGCAAATACCATCTTTGCATAGAGACGGAAAACTCGACATCAAACCCTATACGACTGCCTCGTTGGTCTCGTGCCATAAATGTGCGCGTGGGATCGGGAGGTCCCGGGTTCGATTCCTGGGTCGGGCAGTGTTATTGGGTTTTTCTGTCACGAAATTCTCAGTAGCAGCACGAAGTCTGGAAATGTGCCCGGTACGGCAATAGGCTCGCCCCCTATTACGTAGGACTAAAGTATATCTGGCGAAAAGTGGGTGTAGAAATACACCTCTGCCTACCCCTTCGGGGATAAAAGGCGTGACGATATGTATGTATGTATGTTAGGTACTCTTGTGAACCTTAATTCAAAAATAGGAGCCCTGCGAAGCAGGGCTCCGTCAACTTAGTTTATTAAAGTAGGTGGTGTAACCAAATCCAATTTATGTGTTGATATTTCATACAACGAACAAAAAGCTTTGGTTATAATTTTACATTAAAATGCTGGTTTAATTTTGGTGATCATTTAATACTTTTGGGTTAACAATGATTTATTTGGTGTCATTTTGCTTAAATATGATAGCGAAATGTTAAAACTTTGGTTATAATTTTTGTTTGGTGATCATTTACTATTTTCGTCTTTCTTATGAAGTAACATATAAGTAAGTTAGTAAGTTAAAAATAAGCCAATAAGAAATTGAATTACATTAAATCTAATTGAAAATTCCATGTAGTGACGGATTAAGAATAAGGAAAGTCCCCACCCCATATTATCCCATGGGTGTCGTAAGTTCCGACACAGGACGCATTTTATGCAAAGAACAGCATTGTAAGAGAAGGATGGTCGGTGATCGTGATCATTGAAGGCACGGAGTTTTAAGACTTTCCCCTAAAGTAACCTTTCCTGGAACTCTTAATGAATTTAATCAGCATACCAATTCTTGTACCTAATTAAAGTTTTGAAAATGCAGCTTCGATCAGCTCTCGGTGTCATAAATGGTATTCTCGTAAATTAACTGATATTTACTTATACAATCACAAACAATTTTTTAAAAGGCAGCGATAACCCAGTGACCGACAGACTGCTACGCAGAGGGTCCGGGTTCGAATCCACGGCACGCACCAATGACTTTTCGGAGTTATGTGCGTATTAAATTGATAATTATCGCTTGCTAAACGGTGAAGGAAAACATCGTGAGGAAACCTGCATATCTGAGAGTTCTCCATAATGTTCTTGAAAGTCATGTGAAGTCTGCCAACCCGCACTTGGTCAGCGTGGTGGACTGTGGCCTTACCCTTCTCATAGTGAGAAGAGGCCCGTGCCCAGCAGTGGGACAATTAATATGATGATGATGACACAATTTTTACATTGTGTTTGATATGATTACATTGATATGTCATGGTAGTATTAAGCGAACAATAAAATAGATTAATAAAAAACAAATACAAAAACAAAGCAAAGAAAAATACACAAAAAGCAAACAAATAATAATCAAAAACAAGCTAGCAGTAATCAATATTAATAAAATACATAGATATTTCAATGATAACCGGATAGGTATATAGATATTTATATTATATCCGGACTCGTTAATTGAATAGGGAATTGTCCGTGTGGTGACGGATTAAGATGTATACGCAATGTCACCACCCCATATCATACTAGGGACCATACTATGCAGAGAACAGCACTGTAAGCAGTGGACTGTAAGGGGCTGATGATGACTAATTGAATAAAGTGTAAATCTATGTAACCATGTCGATTTATATGTATGTGTCAAATTAGACTGTAGCAGAATACCAATTTTGAGTCAATTCAAAGTTCAATCACATTTCGTTAATAATACAGCGTCAGTCTCTGTATACTGTCAAAGTACTGAAGTTGGTCTTCAGATGCATATTAAGTGAGTTGAAAAATTAATCCACCTTGTTCCTTAGACTGACTGCGGAGACAGAAAGCTGATGATACAAACGAAATTAAACGTAAAAAAAATGTATACCATAAGACTTGCGAGACAGCGAGGCACCAGTCAGTCGAATATATACAAAAAAAAAACGTAATTCACACGCCTAACACCAACCGACTTTGCCTCATGTCATATTTTTTGCAAACCCAATAGGTATATTTTTATAGAAACTTCTATAAGAAAGTATGACCATAATATCTATAAGAGCGGTCTGCCTTTCTTATTTCGTTTTTTGTTGGTCGACTCGCAATGACGGGCAAAAAATAAAACAGGTCAAGATCAAGGTAAAAGCACTAGATAGTGCGCCTGGATTCGTTTGCTTTCTATAAAGAATTTTTGAGAATGAAAATAACTTCATTTTATTTCCTACTAGAGTTTGCTTGTGGCTTTGTCAAAGTGGGGAGCGGTTCATTGCGCATCAATGAGTAACCTAAGTGCCAATCTGATATACCTATACGCTATATTACTGCAAAATTTTATCAAAATACTTCAAATAGCCAAAAAGTAACAAACACCCATACATTCATCCATCCGTCCATACTTACAAACTTTGCATTTATTTTACTCTGCAGTGGAATTATCCGTGTAGCTACGGATTAAAAATACAAGGTGTCCATACATTTCATTCTGCGGAAGTCGTAAAGGCGATCATGGAAAATACACGAAATAAGTAGTCGTTTGCAGAAGAATCAAACCTTATGCCAATGACTGTGGCAACGCAAATTTAGAGAGGCCTATATCCAGCAGTGGACTACAAATGCTGATGATGATAGTGCTGATGATGATGACGAGCTGATGCAAACATTTCCATGATGGATTTTCTAGATTACACTAGAACCAGGCACCGGTCTACTAGAAACCCATGAATTGCAACTAGAACTACACCAGAATGATTATGATAATAAAGCTCAGAAGCAGATGACATAACTGAAAATTATTTATTCCTGCGATGCATTCGTAACCAAACCTGATGTCGACAACCACCATAAGCCGCCACCGTCTCAAGAGTTTGGAATTCAGGAAACTAAACCCTGTTTACCTTATCATAATTATTATCCACGTAAGCAGTAGTGATCGGTTAGCTATTCAGTTAAAATACTATTTACCCAGCAAACTCATTATACTCAAAGTTAAAAGTGACATTTTATTCTGGTCTTTTTGTCTGTCTCCTAAATATTTGAATCTTTAACAATATCAGGAATATTTGATTCAAAATAAATTAGCGGGTCTTAATCGCGTACAATTTACTTATTTAAGGTATAAATACCTATTTGTTTGTTATACCTATCTGTTTGTTAATTGTACGCGATAAAGACCCGCTAATTTATTTTGTATGATGTATACAAATCGCAAAAGTTCAAAATCGATTATTAGGGATATCGTCAATCTGATATCTATCGGGATATCATGGGATATCGTCATCCATCATGGGATATCGTCAATTCTTAACAATTTATTTTCTATTGCGTCTCTTGTTGAACATCTAATGGATAAATACATTACCTGCCCGATGCCTTTTCAAACAATACTTAATACATTTAAGTACAGAATTATAACGTGACAAACAGACAAACATACACACAAAGTTGCGGCTAGTAAGGTCAGCTCAGAACTTGTTCTCAGAAGCTTACGTCATATTACTCCTACGGCGCATTTTTTTCACTTTTTCTCCAAAGTAAACTGCGCAGTGAAGAAATTGTTGATGTAATATTTCTGGCTCGTGTTAAATGGTTCCGTATACGTTCTTTAATCAAAATAACTTATTGAAATAATCATTTCATTGAAATCGCAGTAGGTATGATTTCCGAAAAGTAATTAGTTTTATTTAAATGTCAAATTGAGAAAGTTACGCGTATGAACGTCAAATTAACAGATTAATATTGTAGTGACGCAAAATGCTAAAGTGATACTATATTCACATTAAGTGCCACAGAATGTGTAGCAATATTCTACCAGTATTGTAGGCAGAGATAAACTCCGTGAGTATTAAATTGCTAATCATCGTCATCTAAACGATGAAACCTGCATGTCTAAGAGTTATCCATAATGTTTCCAGATGGCATTTGAAATCCGCCAACCCGCACTAGGCCAGCGTGGTGGACTATAATGAGCTAACTCTTCTTATAGTGAGTAGAGGCAACTGCTCAGCAGAAAGACAGTTTATACGAGTATACAAGTCTAATGATGATGATTTTATTAATGCTATGGAAATTTTAGAAGTGGATTAGACAACGATCAAATTGCACCCGAAACATTAAAAAGAAAGGAGAAGTCTTATATTAATTATATATCAGATAAAATACATAAACAATAAACAGCGGATTAATTAAATCAGAGTGTGCCAGCCGTTTTAACAGCCATTGCTTATGTTTTCTGCACGAAGAGAATAATGTCTTCGCACTTGGTAAACACTAGCTCATTTGAAAGCTTGCATGTGTGTCAAGAATAGTTTGAAGACTTTCGAGGTGTTGATTATTATATTATGCTTTTGGACTCGCAAGGGTAACGAGCCGTGGGGAATCAGTTCTTTAGTCAGCAGCGGCCGTCTTTCAGCTGATATGATGACGATGCTGATACGAGTAACGGCATAAGAAGATTCCATTCTATGAATGGCTTACTTATAACATGCCTATTATATCCTTTGCCGTTCAGGCTGTACGTTTGTGGAATGCGCTGCCAATTGAGATTAAGCAAGCAAAATCACTCAACATATTTAAAGACGCACTAAAGAAGCACTACCTGACATTTTAATCGAAATTCTCTCGATGTATTTATTTATTTATTGGTTCTGTACTTTGCATTGATATCATTATAATATGGATATGTATGTATGTATAGCTATGTATTATATGTAAGTATAGTTTGTATGTATAATTTTATATGTTTTATAAGTATAGGTTGTATGTATATTAAGTATTAGGTATTTGTATGTATAGGCGATATATACTTACACATGTATGTATATTCTATTTAATAACTATTAGTGTCCGTATGTATCTGATCACTACACCATCAAATTTGTCTTTTTCAGTCTGTCCATCCTAAGGTTGCCTGGAAGAGATCGCACTTTGCGATAAGGCCGCCTTTGTGCATTTACTATTTGTATACCAATTACCTACATTTTAAGCTATTGTACCAACTGTATTTGCACAATAAAGATTTATCTATCTATCTATCTATCCATCTATATTTTATAATGTAAAGACGTACAATTTGTTAATTATTTTTCAAGGACTCAATATCTTAAAAGCTGCTACGTTTATAAAAAAATACGGAAGACTTTTTCTCAAGGGCAGAAATGTTACTATACAAAATGCCTTCGAAAATATTGGAATACAATATTAAAATATGATCTCTAATATATTTATAAGACGCACTTTCTCGATCTTGAAGCGTCACACCTGCTTGCCGCGAGTTCTTTCGCGCTCTTTTTATCTGCCATGTTTTTTTTTACTTTTTTTTATACGACGCCGCACTGACTCATTCGCATAAAGCCAGGCTTTCTTGACAGTGTCGTTACGTAATCGTAAAAAAGTTTTTATTCGTTAAGTAATTATAATTTAACGAGTGCTTTTTTGTTTTTATTACCGGTGAGTGATTTTTTTAATACTTTTTACGCTTTTTGTCATTTAAATTCGTTTGTCGGCTGAAAGAGTATTAAAGAAACTTATTTTATTGCGGTTACTTTTTTCTTTCGGTTATTATCTACTGGGGTCTCGTTTAGAGGAATAATTTTTATTGCGATTAATCTATTTTTACGTCTTCGTAAGTATCTGTTAGGTATCGTTGAAATACGTGACAGATGATGGCTTAAAAGGCTATTGCATTTTTAGTTCGTTTAGTAACATTTTATTAAGTTCAATTTAATATAAAAAATAAACTTTACTATATAATGTTACTTTACCTAACTAAGATTAAATCTATTGATGCCGCTTATCTTTATTCGTCACGACAAAAAGTATTTAACATTTCAGCACATTTATAATATTAACGGTACTTACATAATTACATATTTATGTAGGTATGCGTTGGGAGTATAAACTAAAATGAAAAAAAAATTACAAGTTTTTATTTCCTACTTTTAAAAAGAAAAATGTACGAATGAAGAAAATAATAAAGTACCTAGTGAAAAAGACTTCACCTTTATCCCCGAAGGGGTTGGCAGAGGTGTGGATGTAATATTATACCCTAACTAGAGGACGCCAGCAGCTACGCCTGCATTTTTTTTAATTTACCCGTTTTGGCCGATCCCGTGGGAATTTCGGAAAATCCCTTCTTAGTGCACCCCTGCGGTCCCCAAGGAACATACATGCCAAATTTGAGCTTCCTGCGCCCAATAGTTTCGGTTGTAGCGTGTCTGTCAGTCAGTAAGTAACGCAAGGATTTTATATATTAAGATTTCGCCATGTTATGAATTTAAGGACCCACGTAATAGGGGGCGAGCCTATTGACTTTCGGAACTCGGAAAATTAAATTTGCCCGACCCGGGCATCGAACCCAGGACCTCCTGATCAGTAGACGCATAGGCTATCCACTGGACCACTGAGGCAGTCATTTATTACATTAATGTAAATACCTTATTAACAAAAGATGTTATGAAAACAAAAATTGAAAATATTTTTACATTGACAATCTATTCAAGTTATAGATGTAAAGCCGGTTGCCCACGGTATGTAATTTTGTGGTCGGAAACGGCGCGCGTGGCACGTTGAAGTTTCGTCCGTAAAACTACGCGCCATGGGTTCGGCTTCAGTCTACCTATATCCAATTCTCAGTATAACTTAAGGTCTTTTGTATTGCCTAACAATGTACAGTCGAACAATTTCCCGCTAGACCACCACAAGGGTGAGAATCGCTCAGCAAGACATCGTAGCTTCCAGTGCTACTATACACAAACATTGACATTCGTATACAAAACCAGTTTCTAGTGTGCCTCGACTCTATGAGCGAGCCAAGGGATTTTTTTTCAAACTGGTCCAGCGCCGACTTGTTTGATTGTACCTACGAACCTTTTGCCTTTTCATTATCACCATCTTAGTGTCATGTCGTCTTAGTTGCGATTCAAGACCTACTGGGACACTTCAGTGGTGTTCGCTTTCTAGCAGTGCCGTTGTCACCCTTAGCAGGAAACACGAGGACCGGTTTTTGATACAAACGTTGTATTGTTTCCCTCTTTTGCCATTTCCTCCCTGAATAATGGCAATAGAGCAATAATTTTTTCAACAAAAAATAAATATGGCATCTACTGCCATGACGCTTTGCTCTTCTTTGTTTCATAAATTTACTATGGGCACATAAACCTTTGAAAACCTTACGAAAATCCAAAAATCTTTGACTAGATTATATAACATACAATATTTTTAACGGGTCTTAGTCGCGATAATTTACTTATTTAAAGGCATAAATAGAGGGACAGTCCCTCCGCGACCACAACCGTTGCAAGCCGGTAGAAACGTAGGAGAATAACAGAGGTATTTATGCCTTTAAATAAGTAAATTATCGCGACTAAGACCCGGTAATAATATTGTATGATGTATACAAATCGCGAAATCGATTAGATTATACAAGAAAAGGAAAAACATAGGAACACGGCCAAAGCTTTCTTTAACTTTATAATGAAAATAGTATTATTGTTAATCAAACAAGTTTTGGAGAAGGAACGAGATGATTATGCACCGTTGATTTTGTGTACTTTTAATACTTTTTTTTTTTTATCTCGCCCATAGTGGTTCTTCCGTTCTTCCTCAGCAAGGCAAAGAGGCAGCAATTATATAGTATAGTATACTGCACGTTTGGCTTAGTGGTTTGAGCGGCCGCCTCCTCGACACTGCGCCGCGTAATGTGGGTTCGATTCCCACACGAGACAACACTTTGTGTGAATATCCATAAATTGTTGTTTCGAGTCTGGGTGTTCATTGTGTCCATTGGTTGTATGTTTGTAAAGTCCCCCGCGACACAGGATTTATTCCTAGTGCGGGAGTTGTCTTTTTAAGGAAAAGAAAAAAAAAGAGTAGGTTCAGGGTATTTAATAAGGGTACTGACTACACGAGACGTAACTGAGTAGACAGAGCAGAGAACTCTCACGCAGAGAATCTCGGGTTTCAAACTAAAACCTAAGAAAATTGAAAATTAATTTTAATATTCTACCACATACACACAACACCATCTAGTCCCAAACTAATCAGAACTTGTACTATGGGTAGGTAAGTAATAGACAAATATACACGTGCTCGCACAAAAATGTGTGATTTTAGCGGGAAACGAACCCGCGAACTTCGTCGTGGCTGTCGGATACACTCCCGCTTAGCCACAAGGTTGTCATTGAATACTAGTACCATTATACTTATATTACAGAACACAGATCTTAATATATATATATATATATATATATATATATATATATATATATATATAGATATCCCCTTCATCACAATGTTGATCAAGCGTGCCATATAAGTAGTTTTTGTTTGATCCATTTTCACTTGTTGATCCGGCCATGATTTCTTGATCCATTGCGAGCGCCCAATTCTCATGTGGCTCCCTTCGGATCAACTAACGCCAACGTCGTTGCTAATAATAATTACGTCATTTTTATACAAATCCACACTTGAGGTGATTTAGATTTACTTGATCCGATTCAAATGGGCCAATCGCAGCGCAGTATTCTCCACGGAGGGCAGTCATTGGTTCTTGGTCACTTTTATGTATTATTATTCTGTATTTCTTATCACTTCTCGTACCTTGCGGCATTTCTTACATTTACTTGGTTTCTATGTCCATTTTTGCAGCAGTTTTTTTTTTACTTCGGAGTTTTTGGTTAAATATTTGTAGTTGGTACATTACCTACTAGAGGGGCCCGTGAAAAAGTGGCGACCACTCGAATCTTTCAAAAATTCGCGGGGTAAAAACGTTCGTCACCGTCTGGTTTATAGATGGGTCATCCACGACCTCCGAGCGTTATCCCGGTTGCATCCAGGCCTTTGCCTTGGAGCCCAGACTCTGTTTTCTAGTCTAACCAGATTTGACTGAATATTAGTTTTCCACAGAGCGACTGTTTTCTTACATGTATTACCATTTAATTTAGGGCACGGAGGGTGTGACTTTTTGTAGCTGGTCACCCATCTATAAACCAGACGGTGAGGAACGCGTTTGCGAATCGATAGATTCGAGCGGTCGCCACTTTGCCATTGGCCACTAACTTTATACTCCCCATGTGCGTACTTATTTGAATCCAAAACTTTATAATATAGACCGGCCGGTCAATATTATGTGCCTCCAGGATTATGTTAGTTGAGTATTTTTGTTTGAATATTTTAGCTTACTATTTAACGCATAATTGTATACCATAATCTATATATTTATTCTGCTCCTTTAAGACATGCATATACCCGTCAATCAATACTTAATGGTTTCACCTTACAATTATTTAAATTTTAGTTTTCCATACATAGTATTATTCAGTGAATTTATATTCATTACGTCCATGCATTGTCAAATTCGAAAGCATACTATATTAATCCGCCTTAAATATGAACTGATAGTGATAATCTTATGCACAATAGCTTAAATGAATATTATGTGGCTCCATTAAGTATGTAAGCCACGCCATATCTGCGAACTTATATGAATTTGGGTCGTTTGGCTGATATGAAATATCATCATCATGTCAGCCAGACGACGTCCACTGCTGGACACAGGGTGACCGGCCACAAAATATCACATCCCTCCGTGCCTCTTAAGGCACGTAAAGCCATCGGTTTTGGATGTGAAACATTTACAGAATAGAAATTAATAGTTTATATGTACTGTTTACAAAGTTGTTTACTGTTTTTAAGTCCATAGTATTTTGCCGTCACCGGCGTACAAATGTTCCTTTAACATTAAATATAATCTTAAATACTATAGTGCTAGCTATTACATAAGTCTTACTGTTCATCACACTGTATGACACATTTTAAATTAAAGGTCAACATTAATAAAATTTGCACGTTATAAGTTCGATTGAATATTATAGATAGAGTACTAATATTATCATTTAAAAGTGATAGTAATTAAGTATTTAGTAGAAAATTGTGACTGGCAGAACTTGTAGCTTTGGTAGAAAATTTGGCAGAATCTGTGGTAGAAAATTGTTACTTTGAAAGATATGGTAGTTTTGGAAGATATGGTTGTTTTTGTATGAATTGTAGTTTTGGTAGAAATTGTAGTGATGGTAGCAATAGTTGTTATGGCACAAATGGTTGGTTTGAGATAATGGTAGATTTGGTAGAAATTGTAGTTTTGGTAGAAATGTTACTAATGACACAAATTGTAGAAATGGCAGGTTTGGTAATTTAGAAGATATATTGCTTTTTGGTAGAAAACGGTAATAGTAGTCAACCAAAACTACCATATTACCGGAATAACGTTCTGAGAATGATGATTGGTAGTAGGTGCTTTATTATTATTACAATGCCTGCTTTTGTATATAAACTTCTTTGGTGTCTAAATGTTGATCTGATAGTGTAGGAAGGTTGTCACAATAAATTTATGATGCCTTTTGCAGTCCACTACAGGACTTAGCCTCTCCACATGGTGGTTTTGGTAGTAGGACAGTAGTAGATAAAACAACGCGCTTCTAATGCCTAGTTGGTATTATTAGTATTACATGGCTATGATTAGCTGCTTACTATCAGGCGGGTGCCTACCCGCCTGATAGTAAGTAGCGGGTTCAATTGTAATAATAGTTTTAAATAGAAAATAGTTTACCATACTACTAATAATCATGCAATTAATGAACTTAATCCTGGAGCTTCATAGTATTGATCGGTTGGTTAGCTGGTAGTATTATGACCGGATTTAAATAAGTATACAGATATGGCATGTAAAGTATAATGTGGAGCCACATCACATTGATTTGTTTTTATATAAGTTTACTGAATTCAAATAAGTACGTACGATGCAGCATGTAATCAGAGTTGAATAATACGTAAATCAACAACATATTGCTGGCAAATAACTCCATGGCTGCTATAATTTCACTCGTGGATCTAACAATGCATGGTTATAATAAATATAAATCCTCTGGATCAACTTATGTATGGAAAAAAGATAAGGATTTCATCTAATGATATTAAATATCTTTGGGCCTTATCCGAAGGTGCAAGGTCACTCAGAGGGCGATGGAGAGAGCTATTCTTGGAAGTTTCCTGTGCAAGATCGAATCAGAAATGAGGAGATCCGCAGGAGAACCAAAGACATAGCTCTCCGGATAGTCAAGCTGAAGTGGCAGGGCCCTGACGCACATATCTCGAAGCTGAGGCCGTGGAGGCAGAAAGGTTCTAAAGTGGTGGCCACATACCGGATGACGCCGCAGAGGAAAGCCCCGCGCAAGGTGGATTGACGATCTCGTTAAGAACGCGGGAAGCGATTGGATGCGGGCGGCTCAAGACCGGTATGTGTGGAGAACCTTGGGGAGGTCTATTTCTAGCAGTGGACGTCGTTTGGCTGATATGATGATATTTCATCATACCAGCCAAACTACCCAAATTCATATAAGCACATAGAAATGACGCGGCGTGTATAGTAATGTAACCACATAATATCCATAAGCTTGTGTGCATAAGATTATCAGTATCAGTTCATAGTATTTAAAGCGGATCAAGGTAGTATGCTTTCGGATTTGACAATGTATGGACGTAATGAATATAAATTCAATGGATCATCTTATGAATGGGAAACAAAAATTTTAATAATTGTAATGTGAAACCATTAAGTATTGATTGACGGGTATGTTTTAAAGGAGCCAAATAAATAAACAGATTATGGTATACAGTTATGCGTTAAATAGTAAGCTTGTAAATATTCGAACAAAAATACTCAACTAACATAATCCTGGAGCCACATAATATTAATCAGCAGGTCTAATATAATATATAGTTTTGGATTCAAATAAGTACGCACATGTGGCGTATAAAGTGAGAGGCCCGTGGCAAAGTGGCGACCGCTCGAATCTATCGATTCGCAAGGTTAAGCGGGTTCGTTACCATCTGGTTTATAGATGGGTGACCGGCTACACTTCGCTCTGTGGATAAGCTAATATTCTGTCAAATCTGGTTAGACTAGAAAGCAGAGCCCGGGCTCCAAGGCGAAGGCCTGGATGCAACTGGCATAACGCTCGGAGGATGGTGATGATTTGGCATAATTATTATACAGTATAAATGGAGCCAAATAGTATACAAAAATGGAAAATATCGGACTTAAGTAGTATTTAAATTATCAAGTAGAAATAGGATCTTTATAGTGCTGGTAAGAATGTATAAAGTGGTTATATCATATATTATTATTACACGGAGCAAGTACTGAAGTAACTTGTCCCTGGAACCACATATTTATAATTGTCACGTCTGGATTCGAATAAGCTCGCACGCATGGCATATAATTCGGAGCCAAAAAGTTGACGTCGGTCTGAGATATATGGCCGTTACGGATCCAGTTTTGTTTGGAACTTCAGCCAAATTCATCACGAATATAACTATATATAATAATATATACCGCGTGATCAACCAAGTCCGCAAACAGTCGTTATATATATATATATATATATATATATATATATATATATATATATATATATATATATATATATATATATATATATATATACACACATCAACAAAGTCTAGGGATATTTTATATTTCATCAAATATCAAAAAATCTATGAAGAATTTTGTGATACAGTAAATAGAAGAATCATAGATTATTTTAAGGTCTTTAATAAAAATAAAAAACATTTCGTGTTTTTTTTTGTTTTAAATAAAAAAAATATTTTTTTAATCATCATGGAAAATTAGTATGATAACAACAAACATTTCTTCTTAAAAAACTATTAATTTTAATAAAAATGGAAAAAATCTTGTAAAATCTAATCATTAATAATCAGTGTTGCCACCTCTTACATTGATTACACATCGACATCGATTGTTAATACTTAAAATTAAATTGTCAATGTCTTGCTGCGGTATGAGGTCCCATGTCCTTTGCAAGTGTTCGTAAAGTTGTTGTTCAGTCGTCAAATTTGGTGGAAAATCTCTCAAAGCTTTTCGTTGTAACATGTCCCAGGCATGCTCGATAGGATTTAAGTCGGGCGACTGTGCAGGCCAATCCAAAACTTGAATATCGTGCTCTCGGAGAGCGGTCGATACCAGCCGCGCCGTATGGCAAGGAGCATTATCGTGCATGAGTAGAAATTCATGGCCTATTTGAGTTCTGTGTGGGACAATAACGGGCTCTACTACCTCCTCGTGGTATTTTTGTGCAGTCATGCTGCCTTGGATCCAAACGAGTTGGGTTCGTCCGCCAAGACGAATTCCTGCCCACACCATGATTGTCCCGCCTTGGTATGGGTGGACCTCCTGAGGGTGCCGTAGACGGCTAACTCTCCCTGGAGCTCTCCAAACGCGTGTTCTTCGTGAATCCGGGTGAAACCCAAACCGGGACTCATCGGTGAACAGCACCAAAGACCATTGTTCGTCACTCCATGGTAAATGCTCCCGAGCCCACGAAAGCCGCCGACCGCGATTGCCACGTCGCAATGCTGGAACACGCAATGGTCTTCGAGCATGAAGATCAACTTCATGTAACCTTCTTCGCACGGTTTGGTCGCTTACCAGCAGCTGGTGGTCCTCCTGGAGCCTTTGCACTAGTTGCAGCGCTGTGATATTGGGTTGTCTTCTGGCGGTCATTTGGAGAAATCGATCCTGTCTCTGCGTAGTAACACGATATCTACCTGTGTGCTGTTCGGCCACATCTCCAGTACTGCGATAACGTGACCACAACCTTGATATCACATTTTGACTGGTATGTAGGGCCTCAGCAACGACGCGTTGAATTGCACCATTTTCTAACATGCCCACGGCTCGTAACATTTCATCTCGACTCAAATGACGACGTGACATGACTTTTAAAGTTCGTACGTCACGTTAAATTAAAAAAGAAAAACAATTAAAAACCCTTTTCATTAATAATTATAATAAAACAGTTTTAACTTTCTTTAATGTAACGAATTACTAGCAAATTTGCCGCCAAATTTTGTTTATTATTTTGTTTTTTTTCTTTCCATGTTCAAATTTTGAAAATAGAATAAAAGAGGTTTTAATCTGTATATAAACTTTTTGTGGAAACTAACAAGGTTCTAAACTATAAACTCGTAAATAATTTAGGATTAAGATATCCCTAGACTTTGTTGATGTGTGTATATATATATTTCTTGTGTGCGTGTGTATGTCACTGAACTCCTCCTAAACGACTGGACCGATCTCGATGAAATTTTTTGTGTGTGTTCAAGGGAACCAAAGAATAGTTTAGATTCACAATTTAGTCCACTGGAAAATGATTTTTTACTTAATTTTTAATTTGTAAATAGTTGTGGCTTTCGGAATGTTTCACATTGAAACCGACGGACTGCGCTGCTATCGCAGTGTCAAATCTTATATTAATAATTTCGTCAAGGAGTACATCGAAACCTTACCTGAATAATAAAACATTAAAAAGTAAAGATTTCGAGTCGACAACATATATCCGCAAAATTCGGATTGTGGAGTATTTTGTTAAATTCTAATAGTTCTGACAGACAAATCACAGTCGCCATATTGGCCACTCGCGAACCGTCACAGATACAAGATAACATTTTGAGTACTACTAAGTCTTAGTACTAAGTAGTTTTTATGCGTAAATACTTTTTACAGTAATATAGTATCCGCCCAATAAAGGAGATTTGTGTTACACCGAACATCGATGATATACCTACTATAACTAGAGAACCCCAAATTTACGTGAGCGAAGCTGCGGGCTAAAGCTAGTATACATATATATTTCTATGGTACAGAATATTTGACGTTCAAAGCTACAAGTACATACATTAAAAAGTCAATTATAGTTCACTTTTAAAGGTGAAGGCGAGATGTAAATACTTGCATGTCTGAGAGTTCGCTAAAATGTTCTCGAACGTACATAAAATTTATCGCAGTTAGTTAGATTTCGACTTCTTAGGTGATAAATTATCGCTATGACTGAACTTTAAAATAATAAAGAAATGAAAGGAAATGCAATGACAGGGAAAAGCAATGATGAGTGTAGACATAGAGCATAGATATTTACATAGAGGCGCATTTCCTATGGGCGCTCTGTAGACATATTTTCTGTGACCCAAATTGCCGCTTGGCGGCGTGGCAGTCGCGCTGTGACAGGTGTATCTATGAGTGCAAGAGAGACGAACTGACGACACCCGCCAACCCGCCACTTGGAATCGGCACACGAAATCCTTAAGAAATGCGCTTCTATGTGTAAATCTGTATTCATTGGTGTAGAGGAAGCGCGTGAGTGGCGTTCTGTTGTCTCTGCCGGCCCCGACGAGAAAAGGCGTGAGTTTAATTATGTATGTAAAAACATGACTCTGAGTTTGATTCGGCTTTTCTCCTGAATGGGTCATTTATCTAGAACAGGGTTTTGACTTGTATAAGTGTTGTTAACAACATAAAAAAATAAATTATGTCTTTATGACTGTATTTGTGACGTGACAGTTCCACGTTCATTCTTTTAAATTGCTTCACCTAGGTATGCAATCAGATTCGGTAGCCCTGGCGAAAGTTATACTGTCTTGAATACCACGGCCCAATACCAAATTGAGTTTGTATCTAAATAGCCGTATCGACCTTCATGGGTGGGATTCTTTGTCGGGTTGGAAAATCCTCACGGAGTCTTTCGCCTTGGGGGAAGGGCGAAGGGGACTGTCAGACTCTTACTGACTAAAAACCAACCCGTGTTCCTCATGTACCCGTGTGTCGGAGAGTAGGGTATCACCGAAGCATTCCTCGCTACCCCTCGACGGGTATTGGCCCGCCAGGTGGTCAGGCGGGCTCCGAACAAAACCCCCTTGGCGGCGGATGAAGGTGTTGGGCTCCGCCGCCAAAACACCCAGCGGCCGCAGAGGATAGGGAGGACGGCAACCTGACAACACCGCATCTCCTCTTCCTCTGCGGCCCCACCACGACGCAACAATGGTGCGCCTCCATTTGGTCACGGGAGATATATTAATCTAACATTTTTACATTCATCATCATCCTCCTAGCGTTATCCCGGTTGCCTCCTCGGGGCCCGCTTACAGCTTTTCCACTGAGCTACTGCATTCCTGAAATTCCATGGTTTCGACTGGTGTCAGCTTATTCAGAGGTTAGATACTGACTCCCTGGAACGAGTGTAAATTTTAGATTGCCATACACACAGATATGAGAAGTATCAGATGTAACGCACGGCACAGTTGCGTGCGGCCACTAAAGCAAATACAAAATTGAAAAGCGAATACAAACTCGTCTCAGTGCGCTACGAAGCATCGTACAGTTCACGCGTCACGATCACGTCAACTTTTAAATTCTCAAAATGCCGTCTTGTGTTCTTTAAACACTGTAAAAGTTGTTCCTAAAAACAAAAACAGGAAAATGGAATATCTTTTCAATTGATAATTTGACTGTTTCCTAATTTAATTTCGATAAAATTCGTATTTGTGCAAGAAATATGTAAGTGTTGCCAGTTTTTGTCGACGCCGTTCTGCCTGAATTAGGGAAAATGCACTTGTCAATTGATTATGTGATAATGATTGTTAATGAAAAATACATTACCGTATTATAAAAGTATACTGTAGATATATCTTCTTTCTCATAAATATAGTAAATAGAATTTCAATTTCCATTAGTATATACCTTACATAATATTGTTTTGAGTTCGATCCCCAAACGATCCAAATATTCGTGTACACCCTGCTACTCGTCAAGCTTATAAACTTTGACCTTTGCACCGTTCTTATGGCGTAAAGAATAAGTATCAAAATCGTACAGCAAATGTTTAGCTTGACTTGGCGCTGTGTGTACATACATACTTATGGCGTAGGGAATAAGTATCAAAATCGTACAGCAACTGTTTAGCTTGACTTGGCGCCCTGTGTACATACATACTAATGGCGTAGGGAATAAGTATCAAAATCGTACAGCAGTCAGCAACTGTTTAGCTTGACTTGGTGCCATGTGTACATACATACTTATGGCGTAGGGAATAAGTATCAAAATCGTACAGCAACTGTTTAGCTTGACTTGGCGCCGTGTGTACATACATACTTATGGCGTAGGGAATAAGTATCAAAATCGTACAGCAACTGTTTAGCTTGACTTGGCGCCGTGTGTACATAAATACTTATGGCGTAGGGAATAAGTATCAAAATCGTACAGCAACTGTTTAGCTTGACTTGGCGCCGTGTGTACATACATACTTATGGCGTAGGGAATAAGTATCAAAATCGTACAGCAACTGTTTAGCTTGACTTGGTGCCGTGTGTACATACATACTATTTATTTCTCAACTAATCGACGCCAGCGGCTTCGCACGCACATATTTTCGTATTTCTCGTTTTGCCTGATCCATTGGGAATTTCGAGAAATCCCGTCTTAGTGCACCCCTACGGTTCCCAAGAAACATACATGCTAAATTTCAGCTTCATGCGCCGAGCAGTTTCGGCTGTAGCTTGTCTGTCATTCAGTCAGTAACGCAAGGATTTTATATATACAGATAACTTAACTCGGTACCTACATTTAAGAAATGTATTTATAAAAGCATTAATTAAATCCATGGTAAATTCTTCAAAACCGCAAATGAATATAAGAATATTACATAACTATATGCAAAATACTGGGAGATTATTAATAATCTGGCAATTTTTCACACACATAGACGCGCGTGTCCGTACAGTGCCAGTCGCCAAAGGTCACGCACACATAGCTGTCAACGTGCCACGCTTAATTGGACGAATGCGCTCTATCTGATACTACTTCTCATATCTGTGGCCATACATTCGAACCCGACACCCTCTGTATGGCATTCTGTTGGTAACTCCACTGGGCTATCGTTGCCTCTTACATAATTATACTACGAAAAAAAGTTTTGGTATATGCTTTTAAAGCACCATTATGGTAAAAAAATATCTTTTTGTCAGACATACTTTCATACAAAAATATTTTGTCCTGAGTGGGCATCGAACTAGCGTCCTTCGGCTTAGCAGTCAAGATCACTAATCACACCTTCAAATCATATAAAAAGGGCCGTCAAACTTTTTATTTACTTTTTTATTTTTCTTGTACAGGTACAGATCATTAACAACTCAATATTATATAGTATTAAGTAATAAAATTAAACATGTAACACAAACCTGATTTATGGATGGTGTATTAAACGTAATTATTTCGTAATTGCTGAGCAACCAACGGAATACACAGGATGTGACACGTAGTTCAATTTTATCGATAGAATTAGTGGCAAACTATTCGTTTATCTGCACCTGCTCGTATTAAAAAAAACCGAAATTGCATTATTCCGTTTTACTTGTTCTTGTACATTCTTTATTTATTAAGTTGCTTCTAACCTACAGAATATGAGAGCCTCAACATACCCTAAACTTACGTTTGTAAGTTTAGGGTATGGTGGGCCTCACAATTCACATATTTGAGGTAAAAAGAAAGACTCATGAATAATACCAAAATTTATCGCTGCTTTACTATAGTCGTAATTTCCACCAATGCAAAAATTCTCATTTCATTTTTCACCCAAATAGTATCTACCTATAGCTTAATTTTTTGGTCAAGCAAAGCAAATATCGAATATCTAACAAACAAACGACAGAATGCAAACAGAAATGCACATTTTGTTGCCATACATACTGATACCTCAGGGCTCAAGTCCGTAACCGCCATTTTGGCGAAACTGAATTACCTATTAAAGCAACAGTATAGATTGTTTTTTGTTTGGCTCTATCTAGTTTAATGCTTACGAGCCCCGAGGTGTTGATATTACCATCGCAAAAATCCTTTTAAAAGTCATACGGATAATTAAACACATACATACATAGTCTCACGCCTATATCCCCAAAGAGGTAGGCAGAGGTATATTGCTACACCCACTTTTCGCCAGATTTATTTTAGTCCCACGTAATAGGGGGCACGCCTATTGCCATACCGGGCACATTTCCAGACTCCGTGCTGCTACTGAGAATTTCCTATCTAAAAAACCCAATAACACTTTGCCCGACCCAGGATCGAACCCGAGACCTCCCAATCCCACGCGCACATTCATGCCGCGAGACCAACGAGGCAGATAATTAAACATCTTACTAATAAATTAATCTTCCATATTCAACTAAAAGATTTTACTATGGTGAATCGATAAAATCCCAACACTATCCACAAATACAATTTAATTATAACTGAATTATCCTTCAGTTTATACTTCATCATTCTAATCGTCAGTACTAACATTCGAATGAAATATTGACTCAGCAGACAAACCACAATAAACACCTCTATCCCATTGAAAATAAAGTCGCATTTCCATCGTAATAAAACCTCGTAAATTATATTAAATCTTTTTTTTATTATTTTAATGGCAGCTCGTCAGTGTTTCGAATGATTTAAGACAAGGGTTTTTTGTACAAAAACTGTTCAAAGGTGATCGGAACACGTGCGCTTGGTTTTTAACTTTTATCTGTGGTTTTCAAAGTTTCAAAAATAAACAGCGAGGAAAATAAATACACTAGTTCCTACTATAAATCGAAATAAACCAAATTAAAAAAATACGTAGGTAAAATTCAACTATCAAAATATTCACTAAAGATAAGAATTATAACACCATTTAGTATATTTTTAAACCCTTCTGAAACAGTATGAATACTGAGTAGATACGAGTTGTGTGTGTCCCTTCCAAAACGCTTTATTTAAAAGACCGAATTCCGTTATTCTAGAGAGAAACATAACTCTCTCAATCCCAATAAGAAAATATTCAATAACAGTTTCTAATCCAGGCATCTTAACCCAGAAGCTAGACATCGATCATCGAGAATGACATCGATATACATAGACCATTTATTTTAAAAGTGTAATTTTATTTTTATTTATTTAATTTATTTTATTAATAAAATAAAACAAAAAATAAGTGTATTAGTTTGACATTCCAAATATCAATAATCACTATAGTTGTAACGGATGCCAGGAATCGAACCTTTGCTAGTCCGCTACAGTGCGCTGGTAGTGTGCTGCTGACGTGTGCCTACGACGATGCGTGTTCTTCTATGTGTGTGGACTGTATGGCTTCGATGTGTAAGGGCTTCAGAAATGAAACATCTTCATACGTTGAGAGCGATGCTGTTCAGGTGTGCGGTGCTTGATGGTTACATAGGTCACAAGATGGTGGTTGAGACGCCAACAACTGGCCGAATTGGTGGTCGCTTAAGTACCTCGAAACTTTACCTTATCGACGACCATCGCACCGAACACGTGCACAGAGAATCTTTCGTTTATTTTTATTTCAAAAACAGTACAAATGTTACGTATGTTTCGATCCTATTATACATACATACATGTTCTATACATCGTTAGATAGGTCTCATTAAGTTCTATCTATTGGTATACAATACCTAAACCTAACTATTAGCGTCACTAAGTTATTCCATAAAAACTCCCAAAAAATGCTGCCACACAAGGGCCCGCCCACTATATTTTCTATTGAAAAACTATCGTATACTAAATTTATATATATAATTTTGGTAGGCCGTTGTGTGCAACTATGGGGCATCTATTAAAACAAACACCATGAAAATATCTTTATTCAATTCGAACATATTACATGATAACTTTGAAGCATAAAAAATTTACAGAATTTCTTAAGTAAATACTATCGTAAGTAAACAAATTTTATGATAAACATACGAATGTTTGTTATTATGCTTATTTTAACTATATAAGGTAATAACTAGCAATAAAAAGGTATCTAGACATGATTTCAAGTCTATATGAAGCTAAAAAACACTTATAAAACTATAAAACGAATATGTAAACAAACAGCTGTTTTATGAAGCATTAACTCTTATCTGTCACTACTGATAACGCTATTTATGATTCGATATCTAAGGTCCCTACAGTTAGCACAAGTTTAAGACTAATGTTCATGTATTACGTAGTTGTTGTATATTAACAATCTAACCATTTACACTATTTTAGCTATTTTTTAACGTTTTGACACGTCCGGGAACCGAACCCGGTGTACCGCACGATTAGATAACACTGATTTTAACGATTTTCACTCGCGGTTTCGAATACACTATTCACTGTCATAGTTTTAATGTCTGTCGCGAACAATAGTAAAAATCCACATAAGTAATAAAAGTAAAAAAAACAACAGAACCTGAAAACTTACATAATTATGTAAGTAATTTTTTGCACATATAGCTACGCATCAAGCTAGGCACTTTAACCTTCGTACCGTTCTTATTCCGTAGGCAATAAGAATTAAAATCGTACTACAATTGTATAGCTTGAGTTGTCGCTGAGTAAATTGCTAATATACGTCCGTGTGGTGACAGATTAAGAATACGGAATATCACCACCCCATATCATCCCATGGGTGTCGTAAGAGCTGACAGTGGGAGCATATTGCAGAGAACAGCACTGTAAAAGAAGGAAAACTTGATACAAACCCTATACCAACCCGTTTGGCCAGCGTGGTATAGTAGGCCAAGTCCTCCGACGACACAATAACAAAAAGCTGTACTAACATAAACCTTAAACCAGGTGACAAAATTGTATTATCTTTAGGTGAAAATGACTATAATATAGAACATGTACTATATCAATTAAAAATTTTATTAAAGACATTTTCTAACAATAGTATAATAATATTAAACATTGTAAAAAATAGCCATTTAGATGTCGGAAAATTGAATTATCGTATCAAAAATATTTGTAAATATTACAAAAATTGTCATTTTATGAATTATGTTCACCACAACTTATCTGACATATGCAAAACAATAAATTACTTAATAGATTGTGAATATTATAAACAAAAATATTTAAATCCAGCTGAGCTCAGGAAACACCTCGCGAGTAGCAAATCAAGTTCTTTACCAAAAAGGGAGACAATTGTACCCAAAAAAGGAACTATTCCCTTTTATTTTAAAAACAGCCATAAAAATGAGACTGGGAAAAATGTTATCTCTCATATTCTTTCTGCAGAGCACAGAAAAGGCACAATACCATATTATTTTCCCACACTTAAAAAAAACGATACATTTTTTCGTACCTAAAAATATAACACCTACATCACACAACTTTAAGATACTACACCAAAATATTGCAAGTGTTTTATCTAAAAAGGAACTGTTGGAGTTAACATTACAGGAAATGCGTGACTTATATAATGAACCCCATGTGATTTGCCTCTCGGAAACATTTATTAAAAAAGGCCATGAGAATTATCTCAAGTTATCAAATTTTGAAATGGCTACAAATTTTTGCAGGGAAAAAAGTAGAGGCGGCACTTGCATTCTAGTCAGAAAGGGTCTACACTACAAAGAATTACAGTTTATAAGAACATATGCATCGGTAAATACGTTTGAGGCATGTGGTATAGAGTTAGAAAATAAAAAAATAGTAATTCTTTGTTTATATCGAACACCTCAATCTGATCCAAATCAATTTTTAATTAAATTAGATAGAGTCTTACATGATTTACACAAAAAATATAAATCTAGTACACGTATAGTTTTGACAGGTGATTTCAATATTAATACATTTATAAGAAGCAAAATCACTCAAGAATTTCAAGACTTGGCAAACAATCACAATATAAAAATTCATATTGAGGTAGCTACTCGGAAGCTTTCTTGTATAGACCATATATTGAGCAATATACCTGACGCAATCCCAACAGTGCTACCACTTCATCTATCTGACCACGACACAGCACAAATGTTAAGCTTCCCTTTAAGACTTCAAACAGCAAAAACTGCAATATACCATATTTACAAAAGAGACTACAGTATACATAATATACGTAAATTCACGGAATGCTTACAAAATCTATTCTGGACAGATGTTTACGTAGAAAACGATGCAAATACAGCATTCAGCGTTTTCCATGAATTAATATGTTTATTTTATAACCTCTGTTTTCCAAAAGTTAGGGTAAAGATAAATTTAAACAATAAAATAAAACGAACGTGGATAAGTAAGGGACTCAAACAAAGTTCTAAAATGAAGCGTTTCTTACGATATCAGTATTACAAGAATAAAAATACAGTGTGTGTCATAAGCCCCCGTCCGATCTCGAAAGGACATATTACTGACTTATCAGGCGTACCAGGAAAAATAATAAAAAAAATCTAGGTCATCATAAAACATCAGAATAAATTTCCTTAGCTCAGTGTTAACGAGAAACATTACCCCGGAATTGGCGAAAATTCTGTAAACTAACAACACTCCCCTCAATAGCGGAATCCTTTATGATTCTTAAGGCCCATCCACACGGCACAATTTTACCACTGATCAAATTTTCAATGGAATTGGCTTTGCCCGTCTACACGACACAATCAAATGACTGAATTTCATTCCGTCCACCCAATTGGTTAAAATCTGGTGGTCCGCCCACCCGATGAACTTGAGTTGGACGACTGGCGTCTACACGTCACGATTTAATCAAGTGATTTAGTCAAGTTGGACGTAAAATTGTGTCGTGTGGATAGGCCTTTAAATTTATTAAAAATTGTCGGCTTTCGCCGCTTACCGTGTCAAAGGGCATGCCGCCTTTTTAAAATAGTGCAATTTTACCGTCAAGCGAGCCGCCGCCGTACACAAAGGGACCGCTCTAGTGATGTTAACGATCATTATTTAGATAATATCGATTTATTTAATTTTAACATGACATGTTAAAACTAGAATGATAGCCTGCTAGGCTACTAGGCCAATGATAGCCTAGTGATGATACCAACGGACTGCCGTGCAGAGGGTATCGGGTTCGAATCCACGGCGCGCATCAATAATAATACATACATAATAAGATAATAAGACTTTTCCAAGTTACGTGCGTAATAAATAGTTAATATCCCTGTGTCTCGGAGAGCACGTTAAACCGTCGGACCGACAGTCATGAAAATCTTTGACTGTCGTCACGCGGAGTCAGTACCCTTAAATAAACTGATTCTAGTCTAAACCATGGAATGTTTTTATTTATTAACAGCAAATAAAAACATAAATTTACACAAAGCTAACGTTTTAGGGGTTTAGCTACCGATATTCTATCAGATAAACAATAACATAAAATATCGATAGAAACAGTACTCCAGTGAATACCATTTGTTACATCTCTAATTATTTACCTATTTGATTTACGAATTAACTATTTGCCTACTTGAACACTCAGTCTTTCGCTAGCTTTCCTTTTGTTTAGACTTCCGCGTGAAATAGTAGATTCGTTAGGTATGTCATATTCAAACCCTGAATACTTTAACATGTTGATGTGCTTAGGTAGGAGTGAATGCAATTATGCAGGTGCTCGTAGGGAGTACGAGGAGCGGTATGCCAGACCACGGGGTCTACCCGTGCCGTCGGAGCGCGCGTTTCAACGGCTTCACCACCGGGTGTACAACACGGGCAGTGCTCGCGATGATTCGAATCGCAATCATGGTGGCAGACCACAAAGTAGCGACGGTGTAGTGGAACAGGTCTTACAATTATTCGCTGAGGATCCCACGCAGAGTACCAGGAGTGCGGCACGTGAACTGGGCACCAGTAACGCGCGAGTGTGGAGGATATTAAAAGAAGACGGACAGCATCCTTTCCACTACCAACGTGTTCACTCACTTATGCCGTCGGACTATGCCCACAGAAGACAATACTGCAACTGGCTACTTGGCAAAGTAGAAGAGGATGCTACGTTCTTGGAGCGTGTGTTATTTACCGACGAATGTTCATTTGTGCGGACGGGTGTTTTCAACTGTCACAATGAACACGTCTGGGCTGTTGAAAATCCACACGCGATGAAAGAAAGCCATTTTCAACATCGTTGGCGCATCAATGTGTGGGCGGGAATCCTCGGCGACCGTATTATTGGTCCGCATTTTTTAAATGAAACCATGAACGGTACCAATTATTTAAGATTTTTGAGGGAAGTTCTAAGTGACGAGTTAGATTCGTTGCCGTTAAGCTTCCACCGCAGCTTGTGGTTCCAGCACGATGGTGCCCCACCTCATTTTTTACGAGCTGTGCGTGAGTATCTTGACGCACAGTTCCCTGGCAAGTGGATTGGACGAAGCGGGCCTATCTCGTGGCCACCAAGATCACCGGACCTAACGCCTTTAGACTTTTACTTGTGGGGACACGTTAAACAAATAGTGTACCAAAAACCGTGTGACACTGAAGAAGAAATGCGTGCGCGTATCGTTTCTGCTTTCCGAAGTTTAAACCCAGGAGTGTTAAGAAGTGTGCGTTCGGATATGGTGCAAAGGTGCCGTAAGTGTCTGGACGTGGGTGGCAACAGAAAACCTTAATACTGCACTTTGTTTTACGGAGTTTTCCTAAACCGTCGAAGCAAAAGATCAGCTGTTGCATCAAGTGCATAAAATCTGTTTATACCTAAAATAATACTTGGCACGTGTAAAGGACGATGACGCGCGGCGGCGGCTTTTGTCAAAGGAGGCGGTCGGTTGGCCTATGCACTCAAAGGCGCCGCTTTTGCCGTCAAATTTTTATGAACTTTAGGTAGATACCTAGCTAATACGATTTATGAGTCTTTAGTGTTGCCATGGGTAATCTGATATGATATTATTTAAAATTAATTAAATTTACATGGGAAAATTTTATGTTGAATTTACAGGAAATAATGACAAATACCTCATCATTTTACGCTACTCTACAACCCCTTCATTGATCAGACGGGGGGATATGTAACACCCTGTATAATGAACAAGAGTAGATATACTACATATTCAAAAATATTACAAAAGTGTATCTACAAGGCAAAACGAAATGCTAATATAAAGTTTATGAATAATAATGACAACAAATGTGAAGCCGCATGGACAGTCGTAAAAAATGAAATACTTAATACAGGCTGCCAAGACAACATTGAATGCATTAAAATTGATAATACTGTACTTACCAAACCAGTAGAAATAGCTTCTGCCTTCAATAGACATTTTACAAATTACATTCCTAATCAAAATTGTACAAATATTTACAGCATCGATACCCTAACAGCTAACTCGATGTTCCTTACACCTATTACCGAAAATGAGGTACGGAAACACATTTTATCATTGAAAAATACCAATTCTGTAGGTTATGATGAACTTAATACCCGAATTATTAAGACGTGTGTAAGTGAAATAAGCGGAGTGTTGACCTATCTCATTAACCTGTCCTTTTCACAAGGAATTTTTCCTGACGCTTTAAAAATATCTATTGTTAAACCGATATTTAAAAAGGGTGAAAAATGTGAGATGAATAATTATCGCCCCATAACACTGATATCCATTATGTCAAAAATCTATGAAAAATGCATGTATCAAAGAATAGTCGACTACTGCGAAAATTTTAATATTATAAGAAAAGAGCAATTCGGCTTCCAGAGGCACAAGTCTACATCCCTAGCCATCTTTTTGCTTCTGAAAGCGATATTGACTAATATTAATAACAAACAGCTAACGACAGGGCTATTTTTTGATCTGTCTAAGGCATTTGATCTCGTGTCACATGAGAGACTATTAAAAAAACTTGAGGCTATTGGTATTAGAGGACTGCCACTACAATGGATATCGTCGTACTTAAATAGTAGACAACAGAAAGTCACTATTACCAAACTTAATGAAAGTAGGGACATGACAGATTATTCGTCTGAATTTGTAAGTATAAAATGGGGCGTCCCCCAGGGTAGCATTTTAGGCCCTATCTTATTTCTATTCTATATAAATGACATAGTTAATGTAACTAATCATCAATGCTTCCTTTTTGCCGATGACATTTCCATAATTGTTACTACCAACAAAAAATATAAATCAATTGAAGATCATGAAGTGGACATAAATAATACAATAGAAAATCTAATTAGCTGGCTAAATAATAATAATTTATCAATTAATCTTAATAAATCAGTATATATACAATTTAATCAATCTTATAATAATACATTTAATTTTAACATGGACATACCGAAAATTACACAAGTGACAAAAACTAAATTTCTAGGAGTAGTCATTGACGAACATTTAGACTGGAAAGCACAGGTCGATGCTGTATGCAATAAAATAAATAAATTTGTCTATGCTTTGGGACAAATAAAAAAAGTTACGAATATAAAAACGGCTGTGATGACGTATCGCGCATATGTAGAGTCCTCACTACGATATGGACTACTTATGTGGGGAAATAGTACTGACCTCAATAGAGCATTTGTTGCCCAAAAGAAATGTCTAAGAGCTGTATACGAGATTCCATCTGACGAATCATGTCAACCAATATTTAAAGAACTTGGTTTGCTGCCGTTACCTTCATTATATATATATATGAAGCATGCATGTTTGTTCGAAAGCACTTAGAATTGTTTAAAACAGCAGAAGAACTATATAAAAGCTCTCGAAGTCGGCGTGATCAATACAGGCTTGTGCTGGAAGAGCTACCTAGATCAGCAAAATATAATAAAAATTCTTTGGCTATGTGTATACGACTATATAATAAATTACCAGATATGTTAAAAACATTAAATTGTAAGCTATTTAAAATTCAGTTGTATAAATGGCTCAATAATAACAATTATTATAGTATTAATGATTTTTTAAAATGAATTTAATTTAATGTACTTATTTCAATTTTATAATATATTTCTAGTTGATAATTTGCACGCTTTAGTTTTAAGCAAAACATGTTCGGACTTTATATTTTCAATAACATCTTTTATACCATGTTTTATGCAAATAAAATATCTTTATCTTTATCTTTATCTTTATCTTTATCTTTATCTTTATCTTTATCTTTATCTTTATCTTTATCTTTATCTTTATCTCCTTTCAAAGAAGAGGCCTAGTCCAGCAGTGGACCATTAAAGGCTGATGATGATGATGAAATTGCTAATATACCGGTCCTTTAGTCCTGCTCAGGGCTGAATATCAATTATTACATTCAAATTATGACCTTCTCTAAACATTTCCAATCTGGAGTGCAGGTGTGGTGTTATTTCACAAACAATGGGCCACTTACTATCTTGTCCCGCGTGCCTTAATACCTGCACTTTACAGGAACTTATGGACGCTACTGAAAATGCCATACTCGTAGCTAAGTTCTGAGCTGATACAATTTATATTGCCATCGATACGCTAAGAAGAAGACGACCTTCTCAAATATTTTCCATTATGCATCCAATTGGCGTCAAAGAAAGCCACTCCAACCGGCCCATTAAAATTAACTCAGCATGACATAATAGCAGGATATTGCCCATATCCCTTCATCTGCGTTGACCTAAAGAGTTGAACCCTCGCCTTGGCCTTGGCCGTGACATTGTGGGGGTCAGCATAAACTGGGTAATTGGCCTGTTGCCGTAACAAGATTTAGGGCTAATTTCCTCAGTTATTTGGTTAAGATGTGGGAAGGAAATTTCTAGTACTCGTATGAAGTATTGGTTGTTTATGCATACATACATACATAGACTCACGCCTGTTTCCCCGAAGGGGTAGGCAGAGGCATATTAAACGCCCACTTTTCGCCAGTGTTTTGATCCCACGTAATAGGTGGCGAGCCCATTGCCGCTTATTGGGACATTTTGTTTGCCAGAGCCTCGTCCGTTGATCGGCAGGTGCACCACTTGCAGGTGAGGTTGGCTTGGGACCCTAAGTTCTTGGTGGGAACCCTATGCATGTTGTTTATGATACAAAAAAAAAGATTTGATAATTTTTCAAAAAAAAAGATTTGATAATTTTTCACCACGCATGCTCAAGTGGTTATAGTTTTCGCCTTGCCAGTGCCTCGTGTGTCGTGGGTTTGATTATAAAACGAAAAAGTTCTTGTTCCAACTCTTTGCGTCTGATTAATTGTTTATTCAGTCTGACGCAATACAGGAGATAAAATGAGGGCACTTAAAGGGTTTACTTTAATTTAAGCACATATAAAAATCTGTTTCTTCAATGAAATTTTAATGTATCAAAACTTTGAGAGCCACAGCCTTCCTATGACTCATGCCGCTTGGTCAAGTTCATATTTAAAAGAAATGACTGCCCTGATCATTACAGTACGAAGATTGCGACTATCAGTGTGTATCGAGCCTTATTGCTGAATGAGGACGTGCCTTTATTGTATTGAAAACGATCAATGAATGAATTTTAGGGTAAGTGATTTTATTTAATTTTAAACTAAGTATATGTTACTGTTTAACGGGTTCTCAATAATCGCAAAAAAATTTCATGTTCATAAAATTTTCTATACTCGTAAATGCTCATAATAATGTGAACAACAAGCAAATCTTTTCGATAAATGCGACTTTACACATATTTAATATTTGAAATAAAAAACCACAGAAAAAAAATAATACTAAAAGCACCATTCTGTATATCCACACGACCACGATTACTAGCGACACAGTGAATGCACCGGGTATATCGTATGCTGCAACTTTCTTAACGGCTGGTGTCAGCATTAACTGCAGCCTCGCATAGCAACTGTTTATAAAAAAA
This sequence comes from Euclidia mi, assembly GCA_944739405.2. Classification (NCBI taxonomy): domain Eukaryota; kingdom Metazoa; phylum Arthropoda; class Insecta; order Lepidoptera; family Erebidae; genus Euclidia; species Euclidia mi. Next base: position 37,095,580 of record OX123205.2, on the reverse strand, counting down.
AAAAAACAAAAATACAGAAGCCACTATAAACAATTTTCCAAAAAAGGAACATTAAAAAACATGAATCTGAACATATTTTTACTACAGCCTGTATTAGTCAGCGACTTCTTTTACGAACTAAGAACACCCTTTATAAAACCACTGAATGCACTAAATTCATTATACCATAATATACTTCGCACGCGACTTCGTCCGCGTGGGAATCGGTTATCGTGATAAAAAGCCTAAGTTACGTCAACTCTCCAGCTTCATAATTCTACTAAGTACGTATTTGCACATTTTAAAAGGGTTGTATTTAACTGTTAGTCAAAAATACTAATTTTCCACCAAAAATACTAATTGCACCATTCACACAAAAACTACTAATTTTTGGGAGCAGGGTCACAAGAGAACCTAACATAACCTATTAAGTTTTTTGAGTGGATAATTTCCCGAGCGGACGAAACTTTTCATATCAAATGATATTTTGTAAAAAGGTCATCATATTTGGTGTACAAATAGTATTTTAGTGTGCAAGTCAGTATTTCAGTGAAATAATAAAGTTTTTTTGGGTAACTCACTTTAGTGTGTTACATAACATTTTTGATACGCTGTTAAAATTATCCCATTTTAAAATCATACTATAACATTGCTCCATAATATCAGTACGAATTACAGATGCAAAAAAAACATAACTACACATAAATAAAAACATAAACACAGTAGTCTAAATTGTATATCACGCGACTTCATTTGACACCGAATCCACCGGATATATACAGCATGATGCAACTTTCCAAAGTGCTTGTGTCAGATAGACCGGTGTCACACGAGGAAAACACAAGCGATAGATCGTACGATATGAGATGTCGCAACTGCATACCATAGACTAGCTGATGCAATTTAAACGAAGTTAGGATCAGGTGACAAAAAAACTTTCACACTAGGTTAATGGCATACTCGAAGATAGTTTAAAAGATTTTTTGTCAGCAAAAAAAAAATCGTTAGGGTGCGTCCCAATCCCTACGGTGCGATATGAATGGATTTGTTCGTGAAAGGATCGTGAGCCGTTCGCGCGCATTCTTTTATTGTGTCCATAGTATTTACACAGCAAGGTACCTATTGAGTCTATAGTTCATTTCAAATTAAAGAAACGGACTTAATTATACTATCTATTCGTAGCAACTGGAATTCTAATCCAGGAAACACAAAGAAACAGCGATATTTCATGCTTACACCCGTGTCACAATATTATGACCATAGACTCCTCGTAACGACCGCCAAGAATCTTCACGCCTACAAAGACTTAATTCACCAAGATTTAACTAAGTAATGTCCGAGGCAAGGACGGACGTGACACCAATGTGAGTCAACTGAAAATCTTTTGGTCCACCTGACATGATAATGCTCATTTCCGGTTCATTCTGTAATAATATTTATCACATACCAACTTAATATATGTATGTACATATATGTGTCCATATTAAACCACAGGATAAACTAAGAAATAATTGCACGTTACTACTTTTTGTATTTTTTTTTCTTTTTTGTAATTTTATAATTTCCAGTGTTTAGTTAGATCTTTGCGGCCGAGCACACTTTGTAAATCTTTGTAGGCACCCACAGGACGGGCTTGCCTAGTGTGGGCCACTGGATATGTACAAATGTGTTATATCTCTTTGCCAATAAATTATTATTATTTTTATTTATTAATGTATATGTACCTGTATTCGCAAATAAAGATATTATGATTTTGAAAAATGTTGGACCGTCATCCTCACGACACGCATCGATGATCGTCAAGTGCCTTTTTACAAAACTACTTTTATTAAATCTGCTGAGATTAACGTATATTCCGAAGCAAGAAGGAATATTAACAAGGCTAAAAATAGATATTCAATTCAAGTTCCAACCCGATCTACTCCATTCATAAAATTTCATTTAACCTACTAGCGTAAAAATGGCAGAAACTTGTCAAATCATCGCCACTGAAATAGATTACGGGATATTTTTTTATAAAATATTTACAATAGGAGTCAAGAATTTCTGACGTCGTCGCCTTTATTTTTTTAGTTTGTAACGTTACCTCGTTTTTACCGAACTCATTTGTGAAATTGTCAATGGTATGCTTTTTTTAATGTCAACCGATTTCAAAATGAATCTTGTTTTAAAGAAAGAATTACAGATGTTGATATTATATTCTTTATGTATTTTAATACTTTGAAACAATATACTTTTTACGGGTCTCCTGATGAGACAACATTTTCTTTATTTAAATTTCGCCATAGCTGTCTGTCACATGATGTAGTGATGTGTGTACAATTACAATAAATAACAACGTAATAATAACGTTAACATAATATCTAGTCGTACGTTAACATAGTATGTTCGTGTGGTGACGGATTAAGAATACGGAATGTCACCACCCCATATCATCCCATGGGTGTCGTAAGAGCCGACAGAGGGAGCATATTATGCAGAGAACAGGACAGCTGTAAGAGAAGGACAACTTGATACAAACCCTATAGCAACCCGTTTGGCCAGCGTGGTATAGTAGGCCAATTCCTCCTTTCAAAGGAGAGGCCTAGTCCAGCAGTGGACTGTTCTAGTTGTAAAAACTAATCTAGTGCATCCTCCGCACACTGCCCAGTCATATTGTTCTTAATGGCGCGCGTGCACTCGTGCGTCTGATTCAGCACCAATATCGGCAGTAGAAAACATAGCTAGCCCTTTAATTCGCAGTGTTGTACCTCAACAACATACCAAACATAAAATTCTCAAGCGTTTGTTTCTATCTTTTACCTTAATATTTTTTATTAATTCCATAGTAAAAATAAAACACAACGAAACAAAAATTATCTATAGCTGTCAATAATAGACAATTCTATGAGCTCTATTTCGCAAAATGGCTTCGAAGCAATATTTGCAGTGCGGATCCAAGGTAGTTTTTATTGAAATTATTTATTTCACATACTTTTATTGTAATTGCACTTTGCCATTTTGTTTTAAAACACACATAGTATTGTTATCTAAGTACGTTCAACTTAGAATTTAATCTCTAAATAATAGTTTTATGATGCTTTCAATACGAATGTTGCTTGTGACCAACACTGCGATATACCTTGTAAAGAATTTAGCGTCGTGAACGTCGTTCTCAAACAACACTGTCCCTTTCGCTACCGAACTAAATAATACTTTGAATACCAATTTTTAACATCTTGGGTATTTAAAAAAAACACTTTTTATCGTTTTGCATACCTACTGTTATTTTTTATGCAATTATTTTCTGTGATTGCCTCTAGCGTTGCTTTGGGTGCGGTTATGCATGTTGTCTTTATTCCCTTGCTTCAGATTAAGCCAAAATTTTCTAAAATTCGGGAAGAAGCGGTTAAATAAAATAAAATGTGTGGGCGTAGCTGCGGGAATTCTATAGTTACTCCAATAAAGCTTTTTTGTGCTTCATTCTATAATGATCATACTTGGTTGAAACGCAATTTCAAAGTCTGTACATATCTTTCTGCATTTCAGGCGATATTATAAGTAACAAAATATCGGACACACGTAATAAACACATAGGCTTAATAGTTACAACTTAGCTTTTAGTACCTGGGCTACCGAATTTGTCATGCTTTTATCCTAATATATATACTTTGCGAATTTGACCTGGTTTTTTCTAAACCATATCGCATCGCATACAAGTCATTCGCAGTGCGCACTCGCAGATGCAGGAAGCTTCAGTTTATCTTATCTGTGACACGATCAACGGCACCATATTCTCAGAATTGCACTAGCACTTAATACTCATGAATGAAATGGTACGGTCACCATGATTTGGCGACTTGAAAGAATTCTTTTTCCCAAGTTGGCCAATAGATGTATTACCTTATTTAAGACTTTTGCTACTATTAGTCGTCAGCCTCTTAGCGTTATCCCAGTTTCAATCTGGGGTCCGCTTACTAGTCTAACCGGCAGGCCGATTCAGAATGTCACGACAAGTAATAGTACGATATGTCAAATTATTGTCCTCGTCTTTTAGCCGCCTATCAGAGATATTTTGCACAAATATTCATTGAATTCGGTTTATTTATTAATTTACTTCATACTGAATGCATAAAATTGATAGAAAATGCGATAGTTTTGACAAAAAATGAGGTAGCCCGTTTGACAATTAACGGAATCGAATGTCAAATGAGATATCGAAAGATTCTGAATCGGCCCCCGGATTTGGCTGAATATTTGCTTTTCCACGGAGGGACTGCCTGTCTGACCTCCGCAACCCGAAGGGATAGCGATATTCCGTGGTTTAGACTAGTGTCAGTTTATTAGAAGGTACTGACGCCCTGTAACGATTGTCAAAAATCTTGATGACAACCGGGACCGACGACGGCTTAACGTGCTCTCCGAGGCACGGGACAAGCGATAATTAACAATTCAATACTTTCACATAACTCCGAAAAGTCATTGATGCGCGCCGTGAATTCGAACCCGATACCCTCTGCATGGCAGTCTGTTGGTACCTCCACTAGGCTATCGCTGCCTTACTTTTGCTTCTATTAGTACCTACTAATAAAAAGGCAAGAGCTTGTGAGAAGGGATGGTGGATAGAGTCTTGTTAATTTTTTACACAAAATTCCTTGATCGGAGTCTGATGAGGCTTTGCAGGAATATAGCTTACTTATATATACCTACGTCAGCATATAAGCTACCTTTTATCGTAATAACAGACATCCAGGCAGAACCGCCTCCACAAACTAGTACAAAACATCTGGAGCGTAATACTTCAACTTGACATTTCAAAATTAAGGTAGGAGAACAATTAGCGACCCACCTCCCTAAAGTTTAAAGTCAATTACTACGATATATCCGTGTGGTGACGGATTAAGAATACGGAATGTCACCACCCCATATCATCTCATGGGTGTCGTAAGAGCCGACAGAGGGAACATATTATGCAGAGAACAGCACTGTAAGAGAAGGAAAACTTGATACAAACCCTATACCAACCCGTTTGGCCAGCGTGGTATAGTAGGCCAATTCCTGCTTTCAAAGGAGAGGCCTAGTCCAGCAGGGAACTGTTAAAGGCTGATGATGACTACGATATAAAAATTCTTATAAAAATGAAGGTCCAAAGTCATGTCTGAAAATAGGTCAAGTCCAAAAAAATTCGGTTTGGGAAATATATTAATTTAGTAGCACATTAATTCATTTGCCCTGGAACTTACTTCTTAAATACCCTGAGATACTTCAAGTATTTTTTTACAAGACGTTGCCTTTTTAATTTCCGTAACAATTTATTTAAAGAGCTCCCTAAGTTACACAACTCGCGTAGAAATTAAGCAATCCTCTAAAATTGTTTCTATATTTAGACCAACGTTCACAATTCTAAGAAAATTTTCATTGTTTTTAACGTTTGGGCGTGTTGCTATGCGAAAATAATGAACATTTTTTATTAGAAATTGGATTCTGGAAGCGATTTATTGAAAACTTTTAATATTGCTCAATGAACTTATTTTAGTTAGGTATCTAAAATCTGGAATGGTTTCAATTATAGAATCTATTGACATTTATTAATTTATTGATAAGGTAAAATAAATAATTTCTATTTGAAGTAGGACATAGACTTGTTGGTCCTCGACCTCGTTGGTCTCGCGGCATAAATGTGCGCGTGGGATTGGGACGTCTCGGGTTCGATTCCCGGGTCGGGCAAAGTGTTATTGGGTTTTTCCGTTAGGAAATTCTCAGTAGCAGCGCGTAATCTGGTAATGTGCCCGGTACGGCAATAGGCTCGCCCCCTATTACGTGGGACCGAAAATTCATGGCGAAATGTGGGTGTAATATTACACCTCTGCCTACCCCTTCAGAGATAAAGGCGTGAGACTATAAAAAAAATCTGAAATGGTTTCAATTATAGAATCTATTGTCATAATTTATTAATTTATTGATTAGGTAAAATATATAATTTATATTTGAAGTAGGATATAGGTTCCGCATGTGGCTCTACCCGGGTTCCTAAGTACCGCTTATCGCGACAAAAACTGATCTACATATATGTTTTTTGGCCTTTAACGGCGATGCTTGTCTTTGCAACACTTTATTTAAAATTGGTAAATCAATTAAAAGAAAATGAACGCACGAGGCACAAATCCAGCACCACGCAAGAGCATGCAAAATACATTCAACCAACGAACGCCTAAGCTTGAAACAAGAATTACTTCACAAGTTAACAAAATGAGCGGTCGTATCTTATAATACCTAATATTTCGTATTTATTAATAATAATCTTGATCGTAAGCCGCGATAGCCGAGTAGAGATACCAACAGACTGCCATGCAGAGGGTATCGGGTTCGATTCCATGGCGCGCACCAATGACTTTTCGGAGTTATGTGCGTATTGAATTATTAATTATCGCTTGTTCCGTGCCTCGGAGAGCACGTTAAGCCGTCGGCTCCGGTTATCATGAAGATCTTTGACAGTCGTTACAGGGTGTCAGTACCTTCTTAATCAGCTGATACTAGTCTAAACCATGGAATATCGCTATCCCTTCGGGTTGCGGAGGACAGACAGGCAGTCGCTCCGTGGAAAAGCTAATATTCAGCAAAATCCGGTTAGACTAGTAAGCGGACCCCAGATTGAAACTGAGATAACGCTAAGAGAATTATGAATCTTGATCGTAAGCCATAATAATAATAATATTTTACATTATACATGTCGTCCGATTCCTTATCGTCTGTAATTAATTATTTCACTCTATTATTACGTAAATATGATAAGAAATTAGCTTTAATTGTCCACGGTATTATCATTAGTATTAATAGTAATTATATTTATTCAGTTACTTTGTTTCATTCGCTTTCATTTTATTTTTTAAACATGATAGTCTAGTGTAACAAAAGCTTACGTAGCATGTCACACTGGACAGTGAATCCTAAGGGTCTAGTACGAGTTTGCACTCGATCGTCACGGTGACGATAGCCTAGTCGACGGGAACCATTACCATACATTTTCTAAAAGCGCCCCTAATGGAGAGTAGCGATACCGATATGGATATAGATACCGCTAGGGGGCGCATTTTGCATACATACATACATATCGTCACGCCTTTTATCCCCGAAGGGGTAGGCAGAGGTGTATTTCTACACCCACTTTTCGCCAGATATACTTTAGTCCCACGTAATAAGGGGCGAGCCTATTGCCGTACCGGGCACATTTCCAGACTCCGTGCTGCTACTGAGAATTTCGTGACAGAAAAACCCAATAACACTGCCCGGCCCAGGAATCGAACCCGGGACCTCCCGATCCTACGCGCACATTTATGCCGCGAGACGAACGAGGCAGTCGTATAGGGTTTGATGTCGAGTTTTCCGTCTCTACGCAAAGATGGTATTTGCATCGTGTTATCCCTTAGTCGCCTATTACGACACCCACGGGAAGATACGGGGTGGTGACACTTGTATTCTATGCCGTCAACCACATTTTGCATTTTGAAAATGTATGAAAATTGTTCCCGACGACTAGTCTATCGTCACTGTGTAAGACTCGTACTAGAGCCTCTGGATTCCAACGCAAAAGTCTTGGATGGAATCAAGATAATGTTACGGTGACGATGTTGAGTCTATCAGAACGCTTCTTAACTTAATACCTAACTTACTGTTTATGTGTTATCTAACTGATAAGCAGTGGTCGGATAATCGGATGCATATTCACCTAAAGTTCATTTTTGGCTAGGATATTATGGAAGCGGCATCTTAAAACATATTTTTTTAAATATAAATCCCGGGATTCCAGAAAATCCCTGAATGTGAAACTACTCTGTAACATGGTGAGGAAACGACGTATTTAACATGTGGTTTTGATTTAAAAAAAACTGGTCTGCGGGATTACATAATTATTTATGTGTATTTATTTGTTGTTAATTTTATAGCTCCCCATCAAGTAATGAGTATGTTGAGTAAATATACACTTTACAATAAGTAAATATACCCACACCCGATTTGATTCTATAGTAAAAAAAAATTGTCGATTCCGAAATCCCGGGATTTTTTCGATATAAAAGTGTATTCCATATTAGCCAACACCTTAAAATATGTAAATATACCCACACCCCATTTTATTCTATGGTAAAAAAACGAAATTTGTCAATTCCGTAATCCCGGGATTTTTCGATTCAAAAGTGCATTCCATAATAGCCAACACCTCAACTTTATGTAAATATGCATCCGATTATCCGATCACTACTGATAAGACACGCCCAGTTGCCCACGCAAAATTATTGTAATACTATACGCAGTATAGGTACACATATAAAACATATTTTGAATCTACTTTAATAAGTGACTTTAATCTAGTAAATATGTCAGTCAGTTCACAGGTGGCCTACCTGCTTGCTGATTCCAGCATGAATGGGCCGGCTCGCCCGGGAAGTATTACCCTCTCACAGAAAATCGACGAAAAGTAACAGTACCTAAACTGTTACGTTTCGTTCGGTGAGTGAGGGTGCTGGAGCTATCCCCTATTCCTTCTCCCTCATCCCACTCCTCATCCCATCCCTTTTCCCAACCCCAAGGGGCGGCAACGCACTTGTGACTCCTGTAGTGTTGCTTGTTTCCATAGGTGGCGGTAATTGCTTACCATCAGGCGATTCGTCTGCTCGTTTGCCGCCTATTCCTATAAAAAGAAAAAAAACATATCGCACCCTTTTAAACTATTCTATTGTCCAGTTTATAGGAAACCATATATAAAAACATGTACGAATATACAGGTTCGGTCTACTTACAGTTTTGTCTTAGCTTTCTGATTCAAATTTGTAGCGCAGAAGCCACTGAGTTCTAATTACTTTATTGCATAAATCCCGTCTACCTTATTTACAAACATTAAATAACGGTGCATTAATGAGGGTGCATAGGGTTCCCACCAAGAACTTAGGTCCCAAGCCAACCTCACCTGCAAGTGGTGCACCTGCCGATCAACGGACGAGGCGACGGCAAACAAAATATCCCCATAAGCGGCAATAGGCTCGCCACCTATTACGTGGGATCAAAACACTTGCGAAAAGTGGGCGTTTAATATACCTCCGCCTACCCCTTCGGGGAAACAGGCGTGAGTCTATGTATATGTATGTATTAAATAACGGACACAAGGATTACCAAGACATAGCAGAAATATTTCTAGAGCTTACAATATTTTATTCCCATTAAGTTCTGTTTCCGTATGTTAGCGGGTTAAGAATACAAAATGTTACTACACCATTTCGTTCCGTGGGTGTAGTAGGCGAATAAGGAAAATACGTACGTACAAATAAATACATAATGCAGCGATACCCGAGTGGAGCGACCGACAGACTGCTACGCAGAGGGTCTCGGGTTTGAATCTACGGCGCGCACCAATGATTTTTCGAAGTTAAGTGCGTATTACTTTGTTAATTATCGCTTGCTTACCGGTGAAGGAAAACATCGTGAGGAAACCTGCATGTCTGAGAGTTCTCCATAATGTTCTCGAAAGGCATGTGAAGCGTGCCAATCCGCACTTGGGCAGCGTGGTGGACTATGACCTTACCCGTCTCATAGAGAGAAGATGCCCGTGCCCAGCAGTGGGACAGTATATATACAGGGCTGATGATGATGATGATGATATACATTGTGTATTTGCGAACTAAACCGAAAATACCAACCCGTCTGGCTAGCGTGGTACATATCACATGGGATCAGATCAGATATAGCCCTCCTCCAAGGCTCTCTATATAAACCGATCTTGATCCACCCACATCCACCCGCTACCTGCGATCCCTACAAGATCGTCAGTGCACCTTGCGGGAAGCCTACCTCTGCTACGACGCGGTACCTATAGTAGACCAAATACTCTTATTAAATTACAATGCTATTGTGATGCAAATTAGAAGGACCATGTCCAGCAGTAGACTGCAAAAGGCTGTATTATGAAGCACAAATGCAGTACACGTTCCCTCCACCATCTCATGGTCCCTCCACCCATCAGGGTATATGGACCGAATCATGGGAGAGGCGCACGGTACTTACTGCATGCTCTTTCCCGCGCGCCCGTTGAAGACTCCCTACAAATTGTGTCCCTGAGCCACTCTTCCCATTCAGGGGCGGCTCTACTATTCCAAATGCAGTACAAGGTAATCTGGCGCATTTCGGTCTTAATTATTTTATACCTTCCAAGGTTACGTTCAGTTCATTTTTGTACGAATAAGTTACGTAAGCCAAGCTGAAACATCGGTGCAAACTTTCTTAATTGAGACATCATCCAGACAAAAAGCAATATATCACGCTATAAGGATTTAAACAGCCTCTTCTTCGTCGCGCGGTCGCGCTTGTCATGTTATGGGACTGGTATGGGCAGAAGTGATTTGCTTCACGACAGCACGCCATCCCCTTCTGCTAGAAGCCATCCTACTGCAGTCGTTTAAAGGGGCTCCTACAGCAGACTAGAACACCCTCAAGCCCAAGGCTCAGTCGTTGCCCATCGCTCCTGAGGATGACTCGTGCACAGGCGAAACACGTGTCGAAGAATAGTCAGCGCATACAGTCACCATACTATTCCTATATCCTTTGTCGTTTTAGAGGAGTTCGGTATTGTCAACCTTTTTCCATTGCAATATTTGGTGTGGTCAATCCGAGGGTGCGTGGTGGGTTCCTCTTTCCTTCCATTAGGTTTCCCTCAAGGGCGTTTTAAGCCTTCTCCAGTGAGGTTTATAAATCTCAAGCTTTAAAGGGGTTGAAAATTGGCTGATTTTGAAGCCAGTTTGATATAAACCTTCATCAAACAGCTTTCTAGACAAATTAGCGCGAGTTGATAGATAAAATTAAACACTTTTATATAACTGCGTAGGCCTCTCCTTTGAACATCGTACCATTAGATAAGACTATTATATGACGAGAGATCTGCTCTAATGTTTGTTAATGGGTGATATAAGGTTGAGCAATATACACCTACAGGATGTGAGAAAAATATTGGCATAAGATAAATGCACAAAATATAATGTTCTAGGATTGTTCATCATCATCATCAGCCTTTAACTTTTTCCACAGCTGGACGAGGCCTTTCCTTTGAAAGGAGGAATTGGCCTACTATGCCACGCTGGCTAAACGGTTTGGTATAGGGTTTGTGTCAAGTTTTCTTTCTCTTACAGTGCTGTTCTCTGCATAATATGCTCCCTTTGTCGGCTCTTACGACACCCATGGGATGATATGGGATGGTGACATTCCGTATTCTTAATCCGTCACCACACGGACACGGTAGGTTGTTAGATTTTCTTTATATGCTTGAAATGTTACATAGACTAACTAGTTGACGAATTTTGGTTACTTTTGTTTCTGCATCCCTATTTCCTGATTTGTCTATTCTTCTTTTTTCCTCACAAGCTTGTAGAATTATGATAATGATAATTATAAAATGCAATTTCTTTATGCAATTTACAACACAACCGGTATAAGAACTTACACCCTATTATATTTAAAACATTACGCACGTAATTTAGCTGTTTTGGCATTCAAATACTTACCTGTAAAACTATACTGATAGTTCAACTTTCTAGGCAAAATAACATTGGCATCTCGCGCGCTACGATCGTTTGCCCCCACAAATTTATACATAGTCTCACGCCTATATCCCGGAAGAGATAGGCAGAGGTATATTGCTATACCCACTTTTCGCCAGATTTATTTTAGTCCCACGTAATAGGGGCGAGTCTATTGCAGTACCGGGCACATTACCAGACTCCGAGCTGCTACTGAGAACTTCCTAACGGAAAAATCCATTAACACTTTGCCCGAGCCGGGGATCGAACCCGAAACCTCCCAATCCCACGCGCACATTTATGGCGCGAGACCAACGAGGCAGTCGACCCCACAAATTGCTATAATAGAAAAAAACAACAATCCCACATGTGACAGCATGATGTTCAAAATGCGGACATGACACACCCATGCGTATTGCGTGTGTATTGTATTCTTATCACTAAACTAAGATAACACATATCAAGGCTTATTAAACATTGTAATCTTGGCTGCAATAATATAATTATGCTTGTTCTTACAACAAAGCCAGACGTCTACCTTAAGAATAAAGAATATTCTTTTGTTATCATGGGAAATAATAATAATATAAATTTCAATATTTCGGATTTGTTCCTAAGGTGTTGTGGGTGAGATAAGAATTTGGAAAGTGCTTTTTATTACTGAAGACCTCCGACAGGTAAGTTTACCCTTTATTCCTTTTTTTAATACGTAGCTATGTAAGGCTCATCTATTACGTCCTCAATATAAAAACAAAAAAATAGTATACCTACTCGAAACGAAGGTACCTACGTCGTAAACTACGTATGTACCTACCTCTACTTAATAAATTCGGATTCGGAATTAAATTTAAAATTGATGTGAATGACCACGAAATTCCTAAATTGTTCAGTTTAATTACTTGTTACTAAACCCTTTTTGATCCATCATCGTCAGGCCAGAAATATACAGAGAAGGCCCTCGCAATTATGTTTCTAAACTTAATTGCCCTGAGGCACTTCTAATTATATTTTAAACAAAACGTCCACTTGTTTTGTTACTACACGCTTCGTAATGACATTCAAAAGAGTTCTAGGAAAAATGATTATAAAGGTTGTTGGGCTCGGTTACAGGCATAAGTGGAGCGGGTAACTATAGCGAGATGAACTACGTAATGCCTTCTCAAAATGGAGCTTCATCATGTCAGATTAGAGACGTCCACTGCTGGACATAGGTCTCCCCAAGGTTCTCCACACAGACGATCTTCAGCCGCCCGCATCCAACTGCTTCTCACGATCTTAACCAAAAGTTACTTACTAAGAACAATTATATTTTACTCGCTTCAAGGAATTGGTTACTACTTTTAAACTTGAGCATTATTTTTTTTTAGAAGAAGAATTTATAACGTTTTAACAGAATCGAAATGTGTAGCCTCTTTTATATGGACGACCGGTTGGCGCAGCGGGAGTGTAAGCGACTGCTACGCCGAAGGTCGCGGGTTCGATTCCCGTTCAAGTCAAACATTTGTGTGCATGAACATGGATGTTTGTCTTGGTCTGGGTGTTTCTATGTATAATATGTATGTATTTACAAAAAAAAAATCGGTGGTGACACACGGACAGACAGACAGACAGACGGTCAAGAAAGTGATCTTATAAGGGTGCCTTTTTTACCTAGTGAGGTAACCCTACAAATGTAGGTATATATGTATGTTTATCCATTATCTAGTACCCATAACACAAGCTGTGCTTAGCTTGGGACTAGAGGGTGATGTGTGTATGTGGTAGAATATTATTTTTTTATTTCTTTTTTATATTGCACTTTTCAATGCTTGCACTTCTTATCATACCTAAATGAAACACTGCATCTTATTTATATTGTTCCTTCTTAATCTTAGGTACTATATCGATAATTTTACTATGATACTGTTGACAGTACTAGATCCGCTACCTACAGGTAGCGGATCTAGTACTGTCAACACTATAGTTCGTTCGCGTTAAGAATGCAGTAAATAAAATAGATTAAAATATGATATTAATGATTTAATTTTGATTTTAAACTTTTAAGTAGTATATGTATTGTAATACACATGTAAGATAACTATAGACGTTTGCATTATGTGACATCGTCGTGGCAGGCGGTCGCTTGCCAACCACCATTCTGTAACAGTGGCTCAGTAAATGTGTTACGTATTTTCTATAAAGTTATTTCATTTATACCCCAGTAGAGCAGTACCTATATTGGTGACCCCGACAATTGGACAGTGCATAGAGAGGCATTTAGGAAATATATCGAACATTTTTTTACGGTACTGCGGGGTTAGCGTCCATATTTTTGTGAACATTTTCTACCAAGTGAGCGACTCAGAGAACAAAATGAATGTCAATCCGCCGCCACCACAGCCGGCGCAAGTTAGTAGCCAAAGGCTTAAACCGGCATATATCTTAGAAGATAATAATGTAATTGAAAAAAGCAGCGGGGATGAGCATCAGCACGCCAATGTAAACACACCTTTAAAAACATCGCGTAGTGGTAGGCAAATTAAAAAGCCAGTCAGGTTTATTAATTAATTATATTCGTAGTATGTAAGTTCGATATTAAGTAGGTATATGCAGAGTCAGCACTAAGTGTAATAAGTAATAACGCATCATTTTAGTTATTGCATATAAATTGTATAAAGATGCGCACAGATATTCATTGTCATATCGATTGTACTACCGATAGCATATACATAACGTATATATATTTTTCCTCATTTCTCATTGTGTTTCTTATCAGTACGAAGCTATCAATATGGGTAAAACATACTCAGTGGACAAAAAAGAGGAAGAGATTATTATTGCCCAGAATGGGGCAAATAATGCGTCTACGATGCATATGGAATACAAACTGGAAGTGTTGGGCATCTTGGTAACAGTGATGGTTGTCATCATTTTCGTAGCGTGTGCGTTAGCAGTGTATAAGGTGTGCGCGAATAGAAGTAAGCGAGTATTACGTCGGGAACTGAATGCGTTACGTTCCAACAGTGTGATAAGTGTGATACCACAGCAAAATCAGAGGCCCAATGGCTATGAAATGTAATATATGTAACAACCTAAGTTGTGAAATATATGTTAACTGACTTACCAACTTGATATTTACAAGGATTCTTTTGTATTGATTTGTAATAAAAATTTGTGTCGTAAATTTTTTTTTAGAAAGGGGTGTATGTGGGGTGTAGTAATATAAGTATATGTATTGTAATACACATGTAAGATAACTATAGACGTTTGCATTATGTGACATCGTCGTGGCAGGCGGTCGCTTGCCAACCACCATTCTGTAACAGTGGCTCAGTAAATGTGTTACGTATTTTCTATAAAGTTATTTCATTTATACCCCAGTAGAGCAGTACCTATATGTATTTTTATAAATTCATTACACTTAATCTTCTAAAATATAATTTGTTTGAATTTAACACCACTGTGAATACACTTTTATCTTGTAGTTGCACTGACGACTCACTGCATTCTTAACGCGAACGAACTATAGCCCGCTACCGCTTTCCGCTCTCCTCTTTACTAAGGAAATAGCCTTAGTGTTAGCTAAAAAAGGGACTTACCTCTATGAAACTTTTAAGCTGTAGTTATTTCTAGCTCCCCGTCTGGGATTTAATTTACTAATCTTCTTTTCATATGAAACGCTCGCTACCTTACTTTATAACGAAAGTTATATAATTCATATTAAAATATAAATTATGAAATTGTATTTAAACTTAATTCCCACGTGAAACTAATCCAATATACAAAATTCAAAGGATTCAAAATGTTAAAAAAAATTTGTTCAGGTAAAAACTAATTTCTGTGAATTAAAAAGGATTTATTATAGTATCAAAGGAGGAAGTTATATATATATATATATATAAATAAAAGAATCTTATTTTATCCTTTGGCCGGTACGTTGACTGACTGACTTTAATATCATATTAGTTATGGTCACGGGTAGAGAGAGTCCCATGTTTTTTTTGTAATTTAAAGGGATAAGTTGCTTGATGCTTGATTGTGTTCTAAGATACAGTAACTTAAATAAATATCATTATTTATAAATGAGAATAAACAAATGGCGACCACAAGAAAATCCTCAACATTTTGTCTCTACAACATACCTAGATCTCGATTTATGTCCTACTTATCGTATACATCCCGCTATCCCTCATATCTCCAGTAAGCAGAGGTGTAAATATTACACCCACATTTCGACATGAATTTTTAGGTCCCACGTAATAGGGGGCGAGCCTATTGCCGTTACCGGGCACATCACCAGACTCCGGGCTGCTACTGAGTATTCGGAAAAACCCAGTAACACTTTTGCCCAACCCGGGAATCGAACCCGGGGCCTCCGATCAGCAGTCGCATACGCTATCCACTGGACCACGGAGGCAGTCTAACAATTTACTTTTCACCAAATAAAATCATACACCAACATTTGTGGTTGTAGTTAAAGCAATCAAAGTAATACAGCGTACTCATAATTAAAAAACTATTATTAAACTATCACATTTCTTAAAACTTAAAGGTCACGAAATCCCGGACCCTTGGACGATAATGCTGATGACACACTACCGTCACTTTAACGGCCGCACCCACCGACCCTGAACCGCGCTGATAACGTACGCGTGCCGTGTTATCTTAAAGTCAATATTGAACAATCCAAACGCCGATATTTGCGTGTAGGATTGGTATGTAAAACGAATTGGATAGGATTTATCGTCCTGGAAATTTGTTTTAGGTATTTTTCAAGTCTATGAATATAAACATTTTTAATTTTTTTTTAGGTAAGGTATAATTAGCTCACAATATTTGTCTAGTAACTACTCCATTTTTTATATTATTTAGGTATGTAGTGCAACTTAACTTAAATCTTAAAATACTATCCTAAGAAATATATATAGAACAAAATAAACAGAAAAGAAAATAATTTAGAGGGCGTCATAAAAGTCCTTCAGTCGCGTTGGCGCGGGAGCGTGCCCAGAACGCTGGCCTAGAGTGAACTTACTGCTTCCCATTCTGTAGTGCAACATCATAAACTTTACTTCAGTTTTACATTTAACAGTGCAGCGTATTCGCAACAAATTTAGATTTAACTTATTTTCAAGGTTATTCCGACGTTTCGAGCTATTTACAAAAGCTCAGGGGGTCTAGTACGAGTTTGCACTCGATCGTCACGGTGGACGATAGCCTAGTCGACGGGAACAATTTCCACACATTTTCTAAATGCGCCCCCTAGCGGACTCTATCGAACGCTACTCTCCGTTAGGGGCGCTTTTAGAAAATGTATGGAAATTGTTCCCGTCAGTAAGTTCACTCTAGGAAATCTGTAAAGAATCAAGAAATCACCGCTCAAGAGCGCACGCAATTAATAACAAAATAAAATTAAAATCCCTAATACCTATGTCTTAAAGGTAATCTATTATCCAAAATGTTTTTGACTTCAGACAGTTAAATTTAGGCTCTGCAATAATAATAGCGGCGATAGCCTAGTGGTGTACGTAACGGACTGCCGAGACGATGGTCTCGGGTTCGATCCCCAAGTACCTCGGGCACCTCTGACTTTTCGAAGTTATGTGTGTATTAAAAATGTAAATTAACGCTCGCTTAATAATGTGCCCGGTAGATGTCAATAGGCTCGCCCCGTATTACCTACATTGGGACCTAAACATAACTGGCGAAATGTGGGTGTTTAGACACCTCTGCCTACCCCTTCGGGGATAAAAGGCGTGAAATTATGTTAACAATAAAATGTCAGTCAGCACAAAAAATATGATTATCATGTTAATGATTTGCCTTACCTATATCATACACCTGTAACCGCACGTGGTAGACATTATATGCCGTACAAAATCACTCTAATCAATATAGGTATATCTTATCACATTAATGTCGGTTTAAGCTCATTATTATAGCCATGTTATCTTCGCACTTTGTCGACGCTCGTATGACCTAGTCGGCCTCTTAACGAGACGAGGTCTAATTATAATACTAGATTTAGCCTTAGATTTCGAATAAAAAAAATACTTTTTTAAACAGGTTCTTATTTATTTTAAACTAGACTGCCTCCGTGGTCCAGTGGATAGCGTATGCGACTGCTGAACGGAGGTCCCGGGTTCGATTCCCGAGTCGGGCAAAAGTGTTACTGGGTTTTTCCGAATTCCCAGTAGCAGCACGGAGTCTGGTGATGTGCCTGGTAACGGCAATAGGCTCGCCCCCTATTACGTGGGACCTAAAAATTCATGGCGAAATGTGGGTGTAAATTACACCTCTGCCTACCCCTTCGGGGACACAGGCGTGAGTCTATAAAAAAAAAGATGTGCTCCGCACCCGTAGCTTAAAGCGTGATGTTATATAGCCCTTAGCCTTCCTCGATGAATGGCCTATCTACCACAAAAAGAATTATCTAAATCGGTACCAGTTGTTCCTGAGACTAGTTCAAGCAAACAAACAAACTCTTCAGCTTTATTATATTGGTGTAGACTTTTGTTGCAACGCATTTTAGACAAACTTTCATAAAAAATTGTTTAGTGGTTTTGCGTGCAAAAAGGACACATCTATTCGGCCATTTTTATCAACTTTTGTGGTTAGGATATATAGTGTGATGCACTTTAGGAGAGGCACTATACATATTAGGCAGCGATAGCCTAGCGGAGATACCAACAGACTGCCATGCAGAGGGTATCGGGTTAGAATCCACGGCGCGCACTAATGACTTTTCGGAGTTATGTGTGGATTGAATTTTTAATTGTCGCTTGCTCCGTGCCTCGAGGAGCACGTTAAGCCGTCGGTTCCGGTTGTCATAAAGATCTTTGACAGTCGTTATAGGGCGTCAGTACCTTCTAAATAAACTGACACTAGTCTAAACCATGGAATATCGCTATCCTTTCGGGTTGCGGAGGTCAGACAGGCAGTCGTTCCGTGGAAAAGTTAATATTCAGCCAAATCCGGTTAGACTAGAAAGCGGACCTCAGGTTGAAACTGGGATAACGCTAGGAGAATGATGAAGCACATAAGGAGAGGCCTATGTCCAGCAGTGGACTGCTAAATACTGTATGATATAACTTTAGGATTTATTTCACAATATTGCAATGTATAAAATTGACTGCCCCCGTGGTCCAGTGGATAGCGTATGCGACTGCCGTCGTCCCGAATTTGATTCCAAGATCGCGCATCTCAGTCGGCGAATTCTCAGTAACAGCACGGAGTCTGGCAATGTGGGACCTAAAAGACGAAATGCGGTTGTAATATAACACCTCTACCTAACCCTTCGGGGATAAAGACGTGAGTCTAAATAAACAATAAAACTATTTTGTCTAAAGTGAATTGAAGATAAATATACCTATTTTACATACATACATACATACATATCGTCACGCCTTTTATCCCCGAAGGGGTAGGCAGAGGTGTATTTCTACACCCACTTTTCGCCAGATATACTTTAGTCCCACGTAATAAGGGGCGAGCCTATTGCCGTACCGGGCACATTTCCAGACTCCGTGCTGCTACTGAGAATTTCGTGACAGAAAAACCCAATAACACTACCCGACCCAGGAATCGAACCCGGGACCTCCCAATCCCACGCGCACATTTATGCCGCGAGACCAACGAGGCAGTCGTATAGGGTTTAATGTCGAGTTTTCCGTCTCTACGCAAAGATGGAATTTGCATCGTGTTTTCCCTTAGTCGCCTCTTACGACACCCACGGGAAAATAGGGGGTGGTGACACTTGTATTCAATGCAGTCAACCACACGGCGTATACCTATTTTAGTAAAAATTTTTATTGACCGTGTGGTGACGGATTAAGAATACAGAATGTCACCATATCACCCCATGGCATGGGTGTCGTAAGAGCCGACAGAGGGAGCATATTATGCAGAGAACAGCACTGTAAGTTAAGGAAAACTTGATACAAACCCTATACCAACCCGTTTGGCCAGCGTGGTATAGTAGGCCAATTCCTCTTTTCAAAGGAGAGGCCTAGTCCAGCAGTGGACTGTTAAAGGCTGATGATGATGATGACATTTTAGTTCTTAAAATTCATAAACTGAAATTTGGGTGTAATATTACACCTCTGCCTACCACTTCAGGGTTACAGGCGAGACGCTATAAATTACAACGTACGCTCACATTACTCACACGTGTAGAAACGACACGTGTCAATAACCGTTTTACTACATGTGTTTGTAAATTCGGGATTCCTGGCAAATTTGTGACGTTGCTTCCTTTAACGTATGTGGAACATGTGATGGCTATGTAATGGATATAGGCAGATGTGATAAAATATAATAAAAAATAGAGGAATTATTTTTGTTAAACGCATAATTTAAATATGGTGATGTGCCCGGTAACGTCAATAGGCTCGCCCACTTACGTGGGACCTAAAAATTCATGGCGAAAGGTGGGTGTAATATTATACCTCTGCCTATCCCTTCGGGGATACAGGTGTGAGTCTATAAATAAATAAAATACTATCCTAAGAAATATATAAAGAACATACAAAACAGAAAAGAAAACAATCTGAATTTATTAAAATTTAATAATAGCATATTAGAAGTCTACTTTATTACAAATATTGTTTATACATATTGTGGCCAACTTATAGCTCTTAGCGCCTGGTGTGACCGAGCTTTGCTAAGATTTTTTTTTTCCGGCACTGTTGGAAACTCGAAACTCGTACATCCGTGAACATGGCGCTTGCAACAGTGCCGAAATATCGGTTACTCAAAACTAAGGTACGTAGTATACAGGGTGATTTCTAATTGCTCGTTTTCCCTTCAGGAGGTGATTCTAGGGCCATAATGGAGTATTTTTTATCCCTACATATGGGGGTCCAAAATGCAATTTTGGAATAAAATGGCTTTTTTTAGCAGATGTTTATAACAAAAATTTGGAATTTGCTCAAAAAATGTTAAAACCGTTTTATTCCAAAATGGTGCATTTTGGACCCCCATGTGTACGGGGTACTAAAAATACTCCATTATGGACCTAGAATCACGTCCCGAAGGGAATACGAGCAGTTACAAATCATTCTGTATATTCCGTAGAAACAGTAAAAAGTATTGATCCTATTGTATCTTTTGATGACAATAAACTTTTTTAAACCTAAACCTATATACATATACAAGAATTATTACTCGTTTAAAGATAAAGATTAGATATGAATTTGATTAGATAATGTCAATTATATCTATATTAAAAGTGTGTCCCACATACCTCGAAGGCCAGTCCACCCTACCGGAAACACGTGGTCGTAGCGTACGCAGGTTCGACTCCCGGCTGATAACGTGGCGTGATCTAAGGAGTGGCGACGCCTACTTTATTATCTGTGGCGTCATGTACATGATTAACGGGTGAGTCATCGCGGTGTTTCCTAAAGGGTTTGTTACAAATTAATATAAATAAAATTATTTCGTTACTGAGTGACTTACTAACAGACAAAGTATTACCGAAACTGCTGGGCGCAAGAAGATGCAATTTGGCTTTTACGTTCCTTACGAGTGTAGAGGAACCCTAAGAGAGGATTTTTGGAAATCCTGCCCCGAAAGGGGCAAAAACTCCAATGTGGGTAGAGCTGCTGGCGTAGCCGAAGTTAATAAAGCGCTTGCTAGTCCATATTTCCGTTTGCTTCCAAATTAGCGGCTTTTCAAACTAATTTTCTTCCTGTATATAGCCTCCTTGCGGGTAGAATATTAAGAAATCCGGATTTCGGACTTTATGGCAAAGATCCTGAATACAAGTGGGATAACGCTAATCTTATACTAATATATAAAGCTGAAGAGTTTGTTTGTTTGTTTGTTTGGTTAAACGCGCTAATCTTAGGCACTACTGGTACGATTTGAAAAATTATTTCAGTGTTAGATAGCCCATTTATCGAAGAAGGCTATAGGCTATATAACATCACGCTATGAGCGACGGGAGCGAAGCAGTAGCCTTAAATAACGCGGGTGTAACCGCGGGCATCCTCTAGTAATATGATAAACTAGTCGACGCCAGCCGCTTCGCACGCACATATTTTCGAATTTCCCGTTTTGCCCGATCCCGTGGGAATTTCGGGAAATCCCGTCTTAGTGCACCCTTACGGTCCCCAGGGAACATACATGCTAAATTTCGGCTTCTTGCGCCGAGTAGTTTCGGCTGTAGCTTAGCTTGTCTGTCAGTCAGTCAGTAACGCAAGGATTTTATATATACAGGTGACGAAACACCAAAGCTCGTCCAAAGCTCTGAATACAAATACTCTTGCAGTGAGTGGGTTAATATTTTATGAGAAGGTGCCTAGAACCTATTTTTTTATTGCCGAGATAGCATACTAAAATCGACCGCCTCGCTGCTTGACACTGCGCCGAGTGTTGTGGGTTCGATACCCACGCAAGACAACACTTTGTGTGGTCCATAAATTATTCGTAGTAGTCTTGATGTTCATTGTGTTCATTGATTGTATGTTTGTAAAGTACCCTTCAACATACAGGAGTAGTTTTTTTATTTCCAAAATATTAAAAAAATTGTCTGAAGATGTAATAAAATAAATCCTAAATGGTTTGATATTGGTTATCAGACCCCAGGTTGAAACTGGGATAACGTTAGGAGGATGATGATCATTTGATATTCATTAACATCACAGTAGTATGTGTTCAGTTAGTAGGTCAGGACAGACAGTGTGTAAAGGTGGTAATGGATTAATCAATTATAGGAATTGAAACTTACGTGGTCACTATAATTACTTTTTTACTGTTCCCACGGGATATATACCACGTAGGTAAGTACCTTTGTTTTGAGTAACCGATATTTCGGCACTGTTGCAAGCGCAATGTTCACGGATGTATTGAAGTAAGTATTGCGGGTGGATGAAAGTTATGGATTAATCATTTAACAATTTGAATGATTTATACCTTGACTTACGCGGTATATCTCACAATCTCAATATTTTCCCTATAATTTACCCCTTAACACCTTTTACTAACAAATTCATTGTAATCCCGTGAATCTTGCTCATGTTTAATGTAGATTTACTCAAAACGCTTGATATTCATGTATAATGTAACCTTTAGTTTTTTTCTTTATTTTACTGCATTTATCCTCAATTTTTTTTGTAATAATTATGGTCATTTATCGAAGGCAAAATGGAGATACTCAATGACATTTTGGGAACATGGCGGTCTTTGACATGATAATAAAAAAAGAAGAAGGCAAGCATCACTAAGTATCACGTTTATTTTCCACCTCCTCCCAAGGTTAGGCTCAGGTAAAACAATTATATCAAAAGAAAAAGAAATACATATTTAAACATTCATTCATAAAGTTGCGGCGCAATCGGGAATGACAATTATTTTATGAACCAGCAGATTTTACAGTGGGATCTCGGGCTATGAAATATCTGCCAACCTGTACTTACTAGCGACCTAATTCTTTGCATAGGTAGAGAAAGGGTTTGCGCACAAGAGTAATATTAATAATAGATTAGTAGCCAAGGGCTGTAAGGCATCAATTGCAGCTCGAGCGCCTATAGCTCGAGGGTGCAATTGGTGCTTACACCCGAGCTAACTATTCTGCTTTACATCTCGATTGTGAGGTAAGTAGAAAAAAACTGGCATTACAGGAATAAAACATTAAAATTGATGACTATTATACTCACACGAAGACAAGGCTGAATAGCAAAGCGACTTCTTTGGTCATTGGGCTGAATGCATGATGTCTAATGCCAGTATGATGGTTAGATGTACGCGAACTTTTTGAAAGAAAGAAGTGTTTTTTTCTGTTACTTACCGCCTTAGGGCTTTTCTACTGGGCTATTTTATTACCCTAGAGCGCTAATTAGTTACCAACAAGCCCCATTTGGGGGTAATAAGAACCTACTTACCGAACATGAGAGATGTAAAATCTTTTAAGAAATGAATTCGTCTAATGTGATATTGGGCTGTGAAGCTGAAATCTGCAATCCCTTTGGGTTCTGTAGATCGGAAAGCAATCGCTCTGTCGAGTCTGGTTAGGGGTCATTGGACTCCAACGCGAAAGATTTGGATCCGGGTAACGCTAAGACGATGATGATAACTAAGAATAAACCAGCGAAATACATAAACTGTCACACCAAAAATGCAGTATGATCCCGCCATTGCAAACACAACTGTCATTCATACAACCCTGTCTTAATTAAGAGGTTAACACGCGTTCAGAAAATGCTAATCCTATCAGAAACAAACACGGAATACCGAAAACTATGCAGCATATTGAATCACGTCGATTTAATTGACCATTACTAAGAAACACTGAAATAGACCAAATCGTGTGCATTCCAGATTGCTGGATGTTTGGAAAATACAGGCATTCCTTTACACTTTCTAAATGCCTGTTGATTTGTAACTGAACGTGATTTGGCCAGATTGGAATTATTCGGTCGTTAATCGAATTCGGTGGGTAGATGACGCTGGAATTTATTTTGGTGGTGTGGTGACGAATGGATTGTGAAGCAGCGATAGTGTAGTAGAGATACCAACAGACTGCCATGCAGAGGGTATCGGGTTCGAATCTACAGCGAGTATCACAGATTTTTCGGAGTTATGTGAGTATTAAATTGCTGATTATCGCCTGTCCCGTACCTCGGAGAGCACGTTAAGCCATCGATTCCAGATGTCATGAAGATCTTTGAAAGTCGTTATAGAGCGTCGGTACCTCAGAATGAACTGTCACTATTCTAAACCATGGAACATCGTTATCTCTTCGGGTTGCCGAGGTCGGACAGGCAGTCGCTCTGCGGAAAAGCTAATATTCAGTCAAACCCGGTTAGACTAGTAATCGGAACGTGGATTGAAACTGGGATAACGCTAGGAAGATGATGATGGTGACGAGTAGGCAATAGTGTGTGTACCGACCGATATAGGCAAGAGTGTACTGCAAACGTTTTCTTTCAGTGAAAATATTGTACTTATTTGGTACTGTCAATTTAAAGCTTTTATTTAGCTTTCGGTTGTGGCATAAAGTAAATAAAAATAATTATCTTCTTCCCTCTTTAAAGTACCCAAATGATTTTAGATAATTAATTTAGTGGCTTGCCTTGTGGTTGACGGCATAGAATACAAGTGTCACCACCCCCTATCTTCTCGTGGGTGTCGTAAGAGGCGACTAAGGGATAACACGTTGCAAATACCATCTTTGCGTAGAGACGGAAAACTCGACATCAAACCCTATACGACTGCCTCGTTGGTCTCGCGGCATAAATGGGCGCGTGGGATCGGGAGGTCCCGGGTTCGATTCCTGGGTCGGGCAGTGTTATTGGGCTTTTCTGTCACGAAATTCTCAGTAGTAGCACGGAGTCTGGAAATGTGCCCGGTACGGCAATAGGCTCGCCCCTTTTTACGTGGGACTAAAGTATATCTGGCGAAAAGTGGGTGTAGAAATACACCTCTGCCTACCCCTTCGGGGATAAAAGGCGTGACGATATGTATGTATGTAATTTAGTGGCAATCCGTCAAGCGCATTATGTCATAGTTTAATCGACTCGGTAATCTAGTGTAACTACAGACAGACATTGTTCTAAAATCGGAAAATCGGAATGCGAATTTTCTGCAACAGCAAAAATATGCAATGTCGTCCCGATAAAGAATAAAGCGTAGAAATTATTCATTAATATAGACGAAAATCGAATGTGCAGAAACGAAAATTTTAAATTGCAACTTCATCTTTACAAACAGGTTCTAATTATGTGTGTTATTTGAGAGTATTCAGCTTCCTATTGCGCTTAGTTTCACACTACTTGTTAATACTTAGAATTCTCTCACTACTGAACCGTAATAGCACCGTACTTAGTACTACTTAGAATATCATGAAACTGAAGAGTTTGTTTGGTTGGTTGATCGCGCTAATCTCAGGAACTACTGGTCCTATTTGGATAATAGGGTTGTTTCCATCTAGTCAAATCAAGCACTTTTAATGAATGTCAAACCTTTGCCAAGGGTTTTGTATGAAATACGACGTAGTGACGTCATAATGTTTTGCTGTCAAGTAGAATACTTATTATCAATAAATGGACGATAAAAAATGTTAATTAAAGTTTTAACATTAATTGATGAATGAAACTACTATTATTTTCACATGTTTCACTAGATAAAAATACTTGTATCATTTATTTCACTTGCTTTTCGTGTTAGATAGCTCATTCGTTGAGGAACGCTATAACATCACGCTATGAGACACGGGTGCTGAGCAGTGGCCCTAAACAACGCGGGTGTAACCCGCTAGTCATCTAGTTACTATTTAGAATTCAATATTTAGGGTAACCCAATAGTTTAAGCTTTGTCATTAAAATTTAATTTGACTGCATGTATGGCGGAGTAGTTTTTGCGGTTTAGAATGGTATAACACAAGACAACACTTTGCATAACATAACATAACTTCACGCCTTTTATCCCCGAAGGGATAGGCAGAGGTGTATTACCCACTTTGCGTGATCCACAAATTGTTATTTTGGTTCTGGACGTACTTATAAGTTGGAATCCTGAGCGTAGTGAGGGACTCAACAGCACGAGATGCAAAAAACTTTGCTCTCGTGTAGCACACATATCTTTTCACCTCAGCAGTGAGAACACATATTACTTAGAAGACATAAAAATTAACAGGAATAAATTGAAAACAAAATTCACTTGTTGTTTTAACTCTTCTGGTGTTAAAGTACAGTCATCATCTCTAGTTTCACTCATCTTTTTAGATTAAGTATTTATATTAATATAATTTAACACGTTACGCTATACGGTATCAGCATCAGCGAAATGTTTACATTATGCCCGCTATTTTTTTAAATCGCGTTTTGATACCGCGTCCCTGATGTTTATTTTTCAAATGTATCATTGTTTAAATCCCAAAAAAAAATGTATTGGTTAAATAACAATTTTATACTATTAATTAGACTTATTTTATTAAAATCCAATAATATATTAAACATATAAACAATAACATTTAAAAACAACATAATTTCTTTATATATAAAGATATTTGTATATCTTTAAATATTAGGGTATATAACGCGTTTCCGAACGTGTTTTCTTTGAGGTCGAATTCCAAAATCGAATTTCGAAGGAGTTTGTTTTTTTCACTCGCTCTTTTATATGCATGTGAAAGAGACAGAGCACAGTAAAATACGAATGTTTCAAATTTGTGGCTGAACAATGTCAATTCGTGGCACTGAAGATTGAAAAATTAAAAAGCTACTTTGCCTCACGCTCGAATCAAAATCGCGTTATGTTCACTGTTGTCTCGCAGCAAAAGCGGCATGTTTGAGCTGCTGTGGTGAAAAAGTAACTTAATTGTTAGTTTAATTTACTATTATAGTTTATAAAATGTAGTTTTATTCCTGTAAATTAAAATAAACACCCATTTAATTGGTACTAAATCTTAGTACTAAATTATTTGCTTGACCTTTTAAGATAAGATACTTTTCTTTGTGTATTTATTTAATCTAATTTGGTTCTGCCAAATTCCGGTTTGGAAATAGTTGACCGCAAACTCAGCCTTGCCCATAAATAAACAGATTTATAATTAAAAAAAAAAGCTTTATCTCAACAGATATTCCCAGAATAAAAATCCTAACATACACGCACATCTAACTGTTAATTTTCTACCGTTTTATATTCAAATAACCAATAATTAAAACTTCCAATTTCGTGCGTAAACGCATTAATTTTAATCGTTGTCTTCTAGGAACTGTAACATAACGGAAGCAATCAATTTCTGAACGTTTAACAACTTTAAGGAAAAAAGTTATGATATTGGCATAGAGATACTAAATAGATAGAGCAGGCAACCTAAAAGTGCTCATGTAAGTGAAATGGCGTGCTGATTGAAAGAGAAAAAGGATAACATTTGACATACATATCACTTATATACCTTACCAGCTTTATACCGAATTAATATCTATTCACATTCAAAACGAACTTTCAACCTCTTTTTTACCCCATTGCGGGAGTAATTTAAATAAATTCTTCCTTAGTTACCACGTTCGAAGGATTTTTAATATTACACCTGACATGGACCCACCGTTGAGGCTCTGCGATGATATCAGCCATAATCGTAACCAGTCTCGCGAAGCTTTTTCTTTCGCTCTCTGTCGACAGGACGACTTTTTACTTGGCTCGCCTATTCTATGGGTAAGTATCTCTATGGACATTGTAGCTATGCCTACGTGACGCATCGCGCGTTGCCCATAGACAAGTAGAGCTCATTATATCAACTACGAGGCACACGACACGTATACTATTCCTTTACTTTTTTAAAACAGCAGGATTAAGTTTCGGGACTTTGTTGAACGTATTGGATAACAGAGCTTTTTTGTCATAAGTTTGAATGATATTGATTTTTTCTTCGTTTTTGAGCTAGTCCTTATTTCATATGGGTTAGGTGGTATTGCATTATACTTCTTTTTAATAGTAAAGATTGTTACTTACTCATATAATATCTTAATGAGTGACAGAAATTTGCCGTAATTTTGTATTTTATGTAACCATAACCAGTCGGACTTTAAAAATGAGTTTACTAATTTATTTATAGATTAACGTTATAGGAATCGCGTTTTTTTTTTTATAGCATAATGCGGCAAACGAGCAGACGGATTGCCTGATGGTAAGCAATTACCGCCGCCCATGGACACAAGCAACACCACAGGAGTCACAAGTGCGTTGCCGCCCCTTGGGGTTGGGAAAAGGGATAGGATAAGGAGTGGGATGAGAGAGAAGGAATAGGGGATAGGGCCTCCGGCACTCTCACTCACCGAACGAAACGCAACAGTTTAGATTCTGTTACTTTACGTCGATTTTCTGTAAGAGGGTAGTACTTCCCCGGTCGAGCCGGCCCATTCATGCTGAAATCAGCAAGGCTCTACTACCTATAAGCGATTTAAAATGTATGTCCCTATTGAGTAAATCGGCAGGTGGTCATATCCTAAAAGTATTAAACTTTTAGATTTTAACTTTGAGTATCAATAACTAACATGCGTTTCTCGCTAATCGTTAGATTTTGGTTTCAGTCCTCGCTCAGGCAAAGTATTAGGTATGAGGTTTTTGTTGACTAGACTTCAATTAGCATTGAGTAATAAGCTCTACTTTCAAATAAAAAAATATAACTTACTTTCAAACTTTCGTGATGCTACAATACATGTAAAAGCTCTGTTTAAAATATCATTATTATCTCTGTACCCGAAATTGCTCACGGCTAGCCAGCATTAGTTACTTACAATACCTGTTCTCTTTCATGAATCTTAACATACATTACATTTATTTTTGTTTGAAATGGGGCTAATGTGTGCTGTGATTTGACCTGCTGAATCTTCTTCAATACGCTCATTGTTCTACAAAATCAAACTGTAACAAAACTTCGGACGTGTGCTTTAAATTCGGTTCGTGAAAAATTTACAGACTAGAGCTTTAGCTTTGTTAATTGTTCTGTCAAAGTTCAAAGTGCATTCTGTATAATGATGAGTCTCGATTACTGATTAAAACAGGCTTTGGCAACACCAACAACATCCATATGGGCTTTAGTTTATCAAATCAGCTTGTTTGTTTGTTTTTCGTGTGAGTGTGTGGCCAACTATGGTGTCGGAGTTTTCAGACCGCCCGAATGCCTCCGACATGGCCTAACGATCCTTATCCTTAGACAAGGACCGGGACCTATAGCTTTAAGTGCCCTCCGAAGTACGGTAGCGCTCAAATGTAAATGCCACACACGGTCCATCCCACCAAATGGCGACCTGTACAAGCGTTGCTTAACTTTGCCGATCTGTTACAAATGGCAAGCCAAGTCTCGCTATGAGCGCTACATCAAATCAGCTGAAAGACGTCCACTGCTGGACATAGCCTTCCCCCAAGGCTCTCACATGGT
Source organism: Euclidia mi (assembly GCA_944739405.2). Lineage (NCBI taxonomy): Eukaryota > Metazoa > Arthropoda > Insecta > Lepidoptera > Erebidae > Euclidia > Euclidia mi. The sequence goes on along the minus strand of OX123205.2, from coordinate 37,066,201 downwards.
CCGATCTTGAGCCACCCGCATTCATCGGCTGCTCGCGGTCGAAACAAAATCGTCAATCCGGTCGGGCTTAAGTCAACAAAGAAGCTTTCCACTCATATCTTAAATTAGTTAGTTAAAGCGATTAAGACTCGTTAAACTAACTTATATTAATTGATTTATCAATTGCCAACAAAATATCATACTGAGAACCAATAAGTATTCCATATTACCACCCATTGCTAAACCAATTAAAAGCACAGATACCTCTTTCGTAAGGACTTCCCCAAATCTTTCCACAGCTAAACGATTTAAAAAAGTTCCTAGGTGCACTACCCACTGTCGAAACATCAATCTTTATTTCTTTTTATAAGGTGCTGTTTACACGATCTTTCAACATGGTGTGCGCATTTCGCGTAAATTTAACATTTTACTATAAACTTTTTGGATGTGTTTGTTTTCTCTTCGCACTATGGTTAATATGCGATGAAAGAATTAAAAGATCTGTGGTATATCAGTGTGAAGCATTTGTTTATGTATAAATCTATTAAATGGAAGTTGTTGAACTTGTCTTAACAAGTATAAATATCTTTATATTGAGGTTATCGTAACTCTCTGAGTGATTAGTAAGCAGTGGATGTTGAGTGGTGTTAGTTTGTACTTTCTGAGGCGGATTTGAAATCAAGGACTGTCCTAAATTTACTGAAATGAAAACGGCAGAATTAGCAACAACCTACTAGGCATTTTATTTAAGTGAATCAAATATCAATATAAAAAAAATAAAAAAAAAAATATTTTTTTTTTATGATTCCGTACCTAAAAGGTAAAAATCGGAACCCTATTACTAAGCCTCCGCTGTCTGTCCGTCTGTCTGTCTATCACCAGGCTATATCTCATAAACCGTGATAGCTAGAAAGCTGAAATTTTCACAAATTATGTATTTTGGTTGCCGCTATAACAAAAAATACTAAAAATAAAAATAATAAAAATATTAAGGAGGGGTCCCATACAAAAAAACTGTTGTGGTTTTTTTTCGTATTTTTTGCTCAAACAGTTAGACGTACTGTAACAGGTAGACGCTTTTAATTTTCACAGAATATGTAGTTGTATATTACCTTTCAAAATACATAATTAAATTTAAAAAAGTTAATAATAAATGGGGGCTCCCATACAACAAACGTAATTTTTAAGCAATTTTTTAATCGATCTTAATAAACAGGTAGAAACTTAAAAAGTATTTAAGTATGCATACAACAAACGTGATTTTCTTTTATAGATGATGGTACGGAACCCTTCGTGCGCGAGTCCGACACGCACTTGCCCATTTTTTTTATTTTAACATTTATTTTGTTAAATTTTAAGAGTCGGTTAGACGGTCTTAACCAAACTAGTACCGAACTTATAATACTACTGAGAGCAAAAAGTTGACACTGTTGAGTCCAAAAAGTAAAAAAAAACTTTATTTATTATGCGCTGGCAGCATTGTGTCATCTGTTTTAGGAACTCCCCTTAACGTGGACATCTTAAACCGATATTTTTCTAATTGACAATATGCCAAACGATGATAAAACCAATACAGATCAAAGTTTATAAAGTAAGTACATTTAATATTAGATTACCATATAACAAAAATAAGTACTTCGAAATCGTTATTTTCTTTTTGCAGAAAAAAGAAAATATGAATTTTAAATTTACAGACGCGGTCAAGGTTTTGAATATATCGTACTAGGCTGTTTATGATATGTCCTTGGTCAAAACATTTACATTTATACTTTTTCAGTCATGTTTATGGTATGAATACTGCAATGTTTGTCAGTGTTAGCGCCTTAGGATCGGTACATATCTGACGCAAAATGCGTCGAGCGTATCATCGGTCGCGTCTACTCCGTCAAATGGGTTGGTACATATCTGACGGAAAATGCGTCGAGCGTATCTGCATCGGTCACGTCTACACCGTCAAATTAGACACGCACATTACGCGTTGTGTGATATTGAATTTTAACGCAACGCGCAACGCGTCAGTCAACATACACGTGGTGCGTGGCGCGCGCGACGTCCACCGACAATGCTGAATGCGTTGACGGAAACGGAACAGAAGGCTTAGACAAGCGTCAGACGCTCACTTTCCTATCTCTTTCTAAAAATACTGGCGCCTTAACAATGTCGCTTTGAAAGTGGTAGACAAACGTACAAAGACATGTCGAACGCTCATTCTATGCGTATACGTTAGTTGTACGCTCGACGCACTAACGCATCATCGGTTAGGTTGAATGTATTATTATATATTTGTCTGTTTTGGCATCACACGACCGATAATACGCTACGCATTTTCCGTCAGATACGTCCCGACCCATAGTTAGCCGAACGGAATTTGTGTCGCACTAACTTTCGTCAATCAAACGTTCCGTCGCCCTATCGGTTGTTGAGAAAACAATCTGTTGCACTAACCTTCGTTGAGCTGGTGTTCTTGTCACACCTCTGATAATCAACATGTCGGTGCTATCGCCCTAATATTTGTCGTATAATTTTTTTTCGTTGTGATACAGAATCGATGCAACGGTAAAAATACTGTTAAGAATAAAAATACGCTGTTTTAAATCGATTGAATTTATGGCATCTTAGATTCTAGTAGGTACATCTTTCTAAGCGTAGTTTTCTATAAGTAACGTATAGGAAACTTTTCGCCATGTACAGTCGCGGTCTGAAAGTGTTTACCACCTTAAGGTTTATAATTGCATGAACACATCAATGACACAAGGACGACGATATTGTACTAGGCTAGCAATCTATGATAACATGCGTTGCGTAGCAACTGGTGTCAATAACGATTTATTATTCCACATTTATAATATACGTTCATTTAATTACAAGCGTGATATTTACACTGAAGCTAAAATATTTGTAGTCTTCAAATAATGTAATTTTAAACTTGCTATTTGCGATTTTGGTATTTGTAATTAATAAGTTTATCAAATGACTTTTACATTGACAGATTATAATGAAAGGGATGGCGAAAATACGACATCCTGAATATAAAACCTTTTTGAAAAAAATACAATATTTATATCGTGTAGCGTAAGACTGCCTCGTTGCTCTAGCGGTAGTGCATACGACAGCTGATCATGAGGTCTCGGGTTCGATTCGCGGGTCCGGCTCGGAAAATGTTGCTAAGGTTTTCTGTTAAGAATATCTTAGTGACAAATTATTAGGAATTTCTGTCAAGAAATTCTTAATAATTAGCCCGAAGTTGGCAGTGTTTCACCCCCGTGCATCAGAAAGCACGTTAAGCAGTCCCGGCTGTCATGATCTATGGCAGTCATTAGTGGGAAGTCAGTGCCCTCAAATAAACCTACTGACTACTGGTCTAACCTTAGAATGATGTTAGATGGCAGTCGCTCCGTGTAAAAAATTGGTTGCCTGTAAAGTCGGTATACGGGCGAAAGTTTTACGTGACAACGACTTTGAGTGGTAAAATAATTTTAATGTGAATATTCATTCGTATAGTAGGAAGAAGGATGAAAGACGCGTGCCTTTCACTTTTTATGTCTGTCTCTCTCGCTCTTAGGCGGGACGCGTGCCTCTCACTCGCTCTCATTGTGAGCGCATAACGTGAGCGGAGCGTAACGCAGTTTCTTGAAGTGTCACCCGGCAAACCAATTTATAAGACGTTGTCACGTCAAAACTGATATTCAGTCAAATCTCGGTAGACCAGTAATAGCAGGCCCTGGGCTCCGAAGCGCAAGCTTGGGATGCAACTAAGAAAATGCTAGGGTGATGATGATGATGATATCGTCTAGCGAAAATCAGGGCGCGGTCAGACTGTGAGCTATAATGATAGTGGATGGTATGCTAGTCACGTTAAAGCGCATGCTGATCACATAAGTGAGCTTTTGTTTAGATTGTACCATTTTATTATAATAAGTAAGTGTTTTTATAATAATATTAAAATACAGAACTTTTACAGCAAAATAAATGCAATTCTGTCACTATGTCAAATTATTTCATCGACCTAAAAATATACATACTCTTTTTGTTTGAATCGATGCCTTACCAATGATTGAAAGGTAATAAGTACTCAGATACAGCATTTTAGACCTTGCTGAACCCAGCGTGACAAAGAATTTAATTTGAAAAGTGGTAAACATTTTTAGACCACGACCGTACATGGTGCATTACTGGTTGTGCTTACTCGAATGCATTTCAAGACATAACATAAACCGCATTGTTTGTTGTTATTCGTTAAGGCCACTGTAGCTCATTATCTACCCTTGCAATGTAGGTACAGGTAATTTTATAAGGTCGCTGTATAAGAATTTATCTGCGGCGGTATTTTCCAAGCTTGTCTCCATTACTACGCAGTGTTTACTCTCAAACCGTATAAAAAACATATCCACGTGTAACGACAAAAAAGAGCAATGCAAAGTTGAACTTATGAAGTGAAATATTCCAGAATTATATAACGAAGTCTTATCCTCAAAACATTACCGAAAGTGGTAAACACCGTACTTTTAGTAATAATCTTAATTTCAAATATTCAATCGAAATCGAAACAGCAATTGCGTAATATATCATTGTCTTTATGTACAATGTGCCCCAATATTGTTATGTAACAGACGACCTCAGAATTTTCAATGCAAAACTAGAGTATATTATTTTCAGGTATTGAAAAATTCATGAGATGTGTGGAAAAATGGGGTTTGCGCTTTAGAAATGGATGTAGGACGATTTTGATAAAATCTAGCAAAGAATAGATAGTTAAAATAATTTGGAAAATTCTAGAGCATCAGATGTAAGAAATTTAAATATGGAGGCACCACTGGGTTCTATTTTTATACAGCATACATTTTAAAGTAGCACGGTTCCTAACTAGTACGGTGTGTACATTTATATGTAGGTATAATATGTATGTATTTACAAAAAAAAAATATATATGTATGTTTATCCATTATCTAGTACCCATAGTACAAGCTTTTGCTTAGTTTGGGACTAGATGGTGTTGTGTGTATGTGGTAGAATATTTTTTTATTTTTATATCAAGACGCCTCTATTCCACCATAGCTAAAAATAAAAATATTTATTTAATAAATGTTGATTATTTTGCAGTTAAAAGGAAGGGGAAGTATATAGTACTAACAGATATACGACGTACGTTAATGTCTCTTAGATCATTATGTACCTCCCCCCCCCCGTGGGATCTCCACCTTGTCCTGGTGGGGGGGTTTAGTAACCGTGGATTTGATTTTCTACCACGGTGAAGCTAAGCGGGATCCCGGGAGGGGACGCTCCACGTGGGCTTGCGTGAGGCCTGCGTAGGATGCGTCCATAGGTGCGGGTGCGGGGGACAGTTCTGTCTGTCCCTCGCAGTCGGGTGTGGTCGCGGGAGGAGAGGCGTGTCGGTGTTGCGTTGCCGCGCGACCTATCTCCCGCGACCAAATGGGGACGCACCATCGTTGCGTCGCGGTGGGGCCGCAGAGGAAGAGGAGATGCGGTGTTGCGTTGCCGTCCTCCCTATCCTCTGCGGCCGCAGGGTGTTTTGGCGGTGGAGCCCAACACCTTCATCCGCCGCCAAGGAGGTTTCGTTCGGGGCCCGTCTGACCACCTGGCGGGCCAATACCCGTCGGGGGGTAGCGAGGAATGCTTAGGTGAAACCCTACCCTCCGACACATGGGTACATGAGGAGCAAAAACAAAAAAAAAAGATCATCATGTACCTATGATATCTACGAAGGTACTTTCTAAAACGAATTCTTAAAATATTAATATTATGTAAACTTAAATACATACTTACTTTAGATAGCTTTATCTACACTTAAGGCAGCGATAGCCGAGTGGAGATACCAACAGAATGCCATGCAGAGGGTATCGGGTTCGATTCCACGGCGCGCACCAATGACTTTTCGGAGTTATGTGCGTATTGATTATCGCTTGTCCAGTGCCTCGGAGAGCACGTTAAGCCGTCGGTCCCGGTTGTCATGAAGATCTTTGACAGTCGATACAAAAAAATCGTTAGGGCTTCAGTACCTTCTTAATCAACTCATCGCTATCCCTTCGGGTTGCGGAGGTCAGACAGGCAGTCGCTCTGTCGAAAAGCTACCTAATATTCAGCCAAGTCCGGTTAGACTAGTAAGCGGACCCCAGATTGAAACTGGGATAATGCTAGGAGGATGATGATGATCTACACTAACCTAACAATTCGTGTTCATCTCACAAAGACTTGTCTAGATCTAATCCACACCCGGCTTTAGTCACTAAGCACTAGACTAAAATGTTCATTCAGAAATCGATAAGCCTATAACGTGACATAAGACTTTACTCTCGACTGTCTTCTGTAGCAGCTTGCATTATAAGTCCTTACTGAAAAACAGTCAAAGACTGCCTCATTGGTCTCGCAGTATAAATGTGCGCGTGGGATTGGGAGGTCTCGGGTTCGATCCCCGGGTCGGGCAAAGTGTTCTTGGGTTTTTCCGTTAGGAAATTCTAAGTAGCAGCTCGGAGTCTGGTAATGTACCCGGTACGGCAATAGGCTCGCCCCCTATTACGTGGGGCTAAAATAAATCTGGCGAAAAGTGGGTGTAGCAATATACCTCTGCCTACCTCTTCGGGTATATAGGCGTGAGACTACGTATGTATGTGAACAAAAAAAGTCGTGTACGGCAGTTAATCGAGTCGTCTTATATTATGTGAACACCTCTATTTATTTCTTCTTTCATCACGATACAGTGGAAACACGCCCTAAAGAATGATAAATCCTATCTCTTCAATATGCGTACGACCTTAAGGCAGCCGACGTATTTTATTGTAGTTTTGAATAAAAAGGATAAACGCATAATCTGTTCCTACAATTTTTGTCCCTCGGTTAGAGCAAATATATTATTATTTCAGCCATTTTGATGACGTAAAGGCAGCGGTTTTTGAATGGCAACTCAGACTGACAAATAGTTTGACATATTTGACGCTCAAGGATCAAAGCATACCGTTGCTCAACTTTGTACTAAACTTGATTTATAAAATCTATAACCTTCTATGAAATTTAAAGAATAATTTAACCCACAAAAAGAAATCTTCAAGGGAGAAATAACTATGACGGTATGGTAACTTTCGTTGTCAAATTAGGTAATTTTCGAATTTAAAAAAATGTAAAAAGAACACGCGCTCTCAAATGCGGTTACGTAATTTTCGCTCAAAGTCAAAGAAAATGCTCGCTGTCAAGTGCATTTTATTCTATTTCAAAAACTTTCAATGCGCCTTAAAACTGGCAACATAAATACTGTCACCAATACTTTTTATTTACTTTTTTTGGAACACGTGATTTCAAATCCACGTGAATAAACCTGCTCCCGAAAAACGTGCTTACGAGTATTTCTCCGAAAATTACCATGATTTTACTTTCAACTGTATAAAGTAATAGTTTATTGAATAATTTCCAATAAAATCATTACATCATACATTAAACATTGTCCGGATTATGGACAGTTACAAAAAAATTGGTAAATAGTAATGGAATATGGTGATGTGCTTTCTGAAGGTTATTTTGAAGGGAAGAAAAGGCTAGAAAATTTAAGGAATAACATAATATTGTGCAGAAACAAAAAATACATTCTGAAAAGACTGCTGAATTGATTCTCTTAATAACTAAAAAAAACTGTGAAATATACCGTCACAAGTATAAGGCCTCGCGCGCACTAGCGATTAAAGTTGGCCGATAGTTCAGTCGCAATCGAAAAATCAATCAAAAATCAAATCTTCAAGTGAGCGCACTGCTATATTATAACTCTGTACTGATCCGACTGACCGATCAAACTATCGGCCAACTTTAATCGCTAGTGCGCGCGAGGCCTAAAAAAGATAGAAGCAGTAAGATATCTAATTTCTCAAAATGGTTTACACTCTACAATCTCTGCATCATCTATAGATATACGAGACGTTAGCTTTCAGCAGTTTGCGGTCGCTTTGGGTTGGGGAGATCAAACGGCAATCACTCTGCAGGGAAGTTAATATTCTGTTAAATCTGGTGAGACTTAAAAGCGGCTCCCGCTCTCTGAGTCGAAACGTTGAAAACTGGAGGCCCCATACCCTACTGCTTCTCCTTCACCCACTATTATTTTTCCCAACCCAAAGGTCAGCAACGCACTTCTGACTCCTCCGATATTGCTTATGTCCATAGGCGGCTGTGTTGCTCATCATCAGACTCGTTTACCGCCTATTACATGAAAAAAAGTCTTGGATGCAAACCGGATAGTGCTAAGACAATGATAATATGATCAGACTAGAGGACGCCAGCAGCTCGGCTGCACATTTTTTTAAATTTATCTGTTTTGACCGATCCTTTGGGTATTTCGGGAAATTCCTTCTTAGGGCACCCCTACGGTCCCCAAGGAACATACATGCCAAATTTCAGCTTCCTGCGCCCAGTAATATTGGCTGTAGCTTGTCTGTCAGTCAGTCAGTAACGCGGATTTTATATATTTCGTCAATTTCGTTAAAATATAATGTTTTGTACGAACCAAAAATCCCGTAAATTTCTCAAGGAAGATACATGCCAAATATCACCTACTTGCGCCCAGTAGTTTCGGCTGTAGCGTGTCTGTCAGTTAGTCAGTAACGCAAGGATTTTATATAAACAGATGAAAACGATTCGATTGAAAAATAAAAGGATTTACACAAACTTGTACTCTCTTTACTACCCTCTTAGCGGAAGAATTTCCAAAATAAATGTATTTTTGTTCGCTTACGTCATTTGCGGATCCAAAAATCAAAGTATGAAGTTAATCCCTTGAAGTATTAAAAGCTTTTCTTATAAATTCTAACTCCCCTTTTTATCCATTTAGGGTAAGAATTTCCAAAATAACTTTCTTAGTGTTCACTTGCTTCATTTGAAGTACCAATATACAAAGTTAGAAGTTAATCCATTGAAGCGATAAAAAGTTTCTGTTTAACCCTCTAAGGGGAGGAATTTCCAAAAATCCTCTCTTAGTGCGCCCCTACACACCTCAAGGAACATACATGCCAAATTTCACCTACTTGCGCTCAGTAGTTTCAGCTCTAGCGTGTCTGTCAGTCAGTCAGTAACGCAAGGATTTTATATATATAGATGATGATGATAATAATAATGAAGAAGTTTTCAATGCATAATATCTTAGTATCATCACATTTTACATTCATAATCTTGTTTTTTATGAGCCTGTAACGTCCCACTGCAGGGCAAAGGTCTCCCCACTCTTCTGCCATAAGTCCCTATCTTTTCCCTCCTGGAACCAATCCTTTTTGAAGGAGTCTAGTTCATCCCGCAATTATAATCATAACAGTTATTTTCTTTTATTTTTTATTAAAAAAGACAAATCTTTGTGTCACGGGACTTTAAAAACATTAAATATAAAATAATAAACGCAGCATTCTGACAATGTTAGGAATACACATTATAATGTAAATTACCTACTTATCCTAAACACTAATAATAATCAGAGGCTAAAAGAGTGGAATTTAAAAACCTTATTAAGCTTAGATGACTGAGAAATTAGCTCTTAATAAGCTAAGATATAAATATGGGGATTTGCCTACAGTTAAAGTTTAAAGCAGTTTTAACAAACGGAATATTCCCATGGAATTATTAATATGAGTTACATTTTATCACTAGCTATCTGTAAAGATATAAACATAAAAGCTTTCCATGCTATTGTAAGTTTAAAATATTACATAAATAATTTTTTGACAGCACATAATAATACGAACGACTAAAAAACGAGATATATAAGGCAAATGTGAATGGGACAGGACGAAGGGGAAGACCTAGCCGGACGTTTTCTGACTAGATTGGAGACATCCTAAAAAAAGGACAGGTTAGAAGTACCCTGAACAGAAGAGCATTCATGAGAAACGTGATGGGAGTGAATGAAGCAAGAGAGATATATCAGGATCGTTGCAAATGGCGTTCCGTTGTCTCTGCCTACCCCTTCGGGAAACAGGCGTGAGTCTATGTATGGATGTACATAATAATATTTTATTGTTAGAGGATGGTCGCATAGTCAATAGTAGCGTAGGGGAGATACCAACAGACTGCTATGCAGAGGGTATTGGGTTTGAATAAACGGCGCGCAATAAATAACTTTTTGGAGTTATCATCATCATCATCATCAGCCCCTTACAGTCCACTGCTGGACTAGGCCTCTCCTTTGAAAGGAGGAATTGGCCTACTATACCACGCTGGCCAAACGGGTTGGTATAGGGTTTGTATCAAGTTTTCCTTCTCTTACAGTGCTGTTCTCTGCATAGTATGGTCCCTTTGTCGGCTCTTACGACACCCACGGGATGATATGGGGTGGTGACATTCCGGATTCTTAATCCGTCACCACACGGATAAGGAGTTATATGCGTATTGAATTGTTAAATAATTTTCGTTTGCCTCGTGCCTCGGAGAGCACGGTAAGCCGTCGGACTCGGCTGTCATGAGGACCTGTGACATTCGTTATGAGGAGTCTGTACCACTGAATAAACTAACACTAGTCTAAGTCATGGAATATAGCTATCTCTTTGGGTTGCGGCGATCAGTCAGGATTAGTCGCTCAATAAGCGGACCCCGGGGTGAAACCAGGATAGCGCTAGGAGTTAGATAATGTTCGCAGTGACGTGGCTACCTTGGACTTCATCTTTTTTTATGATAATAGGCGGCAAACGACACCACGGGCAACACCACAGGAGTCACAAGTGCGTTGCCGCCCCTAGGGGTTGGGAAAAGGGATAGGATGAGGAGTGGGATGAGGGAGAAGGAATAGGGGATAGGGCCTCCGGCACTCTCACTCACCGAACGAAATGCACAGTTTAGGTACTGTTACTTTACGTCGATCTTCTGTGAGAGGGTAGTACTTCCCCGGTCGAGCCAGCTCATTCATGCTGAAATCAGCAAGACTCTACACCTTGTAAATCTGATACGAAAGTTAAACAATGTCTGCAAAAAAGCATTATCTTTAAAATAAAGATTTGGGCAAATTGAGAACGGCCTCCTTTCGGTTAACAATAGTTTAAGAGCTAAATATTATAATTACTTCCATTGCAAGGGAGTCTCAAAATAAAAATAGCTTACTTTTTAAAAGTCATCATTTTTGCATTTCAGTCATAATAGTTTCAAAAATGTTTGTTATACACTTATTATAACTTAACATCTTAATAAATTAATATTTAAACTTAACTTACCTACTTTAGTTCAGTCGATGAATACTGGTTTAACCGTTCCCAAAATATAAGAATTGAACGTTTTTATGGAAAGCCGTTTCGAACACCTGACTATTGACTAAACTAAAAGTACAGAAAGATTTAAGTTACTGTAGAAATGTACTTTATTTTGGTGTACAATAATAGTTATTTGTGCAACAAGAGAGCAAAGTTGTTTTTTGTTTCGAGTGCCGATTTTGAGTCCCGAGCAAGCGAAGGATTCTATGATTGATTCACTATCACATATTACTTAGGAGACAGAAATGAACAGAAATAGATTGAATTCTGCATTAATCACTTGTTGATTTAACTCTTCTGGTGTTAAAGTACAGTCATCATCGCTAGTTTCACTCATCTTTTTAGATTATTTTATATTTTAATATAATTTAACACGTTACGCTATAGTATCAGCATCAGCAAAATTTTTATTCCCGCTACTTTTTTAAATCGCGTTTTAATACCGCGTCTCTGATGTTATCATTGTTGTAATTCCAAATAAAAATGTATTGGTTAAATACCAATTTTATACTATTAATTAGATTTATTTTTATTAAAAACCAATAATAAATGAAACATATAAACAATAACATATAAAAAAAAAGTAATTTCTTTATTACAAATAACTTTTTTTATTTGCGTTTCCGAAGGTGTTTTCTTTGAGGTCGAATTCCAAAATCGAATTTCGAACTCAAAGGGGTTTGTTTTTCACTCACTTTTTATATGCATGTGAAAGAGATAGAGCACAGTAAAATTCGAATGTTTCAAATTTATGGCTGAACAATGTCAATTCGTGACACTGAAGATTGAAAAATTAAAAAGCTACTTTTACTCACGCTCGAATCAAAATCGCGTTTTGTTCACTGTTGTCTCGCAGCAAAAGCGGCATGTTTGAGCTGCTGTGGTGAAAAGAATATTATCTATCTATCTGAAAAGGAAGCGGAGGCAGACTTTTTCTAAAGAGTCTTTTAACTCTAGCCTAATCTAAAAGCTAGTAACATGACTGTTTTTTATAACTTATTAGACAATTGCTTCTACCGCGGAGAACTTTTATCTAATCAACGCACACAAATAACACCTTAAGATAACAATTTCTGTATTACATAAAGTATTGTCCCGCATGGGAGTCACATTTGCACCTAAAGTTTGTAAAATATAGCTTAAGCCCTGTGACAGATGTCACTATTGCTGTGACGCTTACGACATATTTCGTACTTTTTGACTATGAAACTTTTTACGTTTTAATAGTTATTTTGGATTATAATTTAACAATCTCTTAAAAATCTTAACCCTACAACACTATCGGGTATACCTGTTCTCCTACGATATTACATTTTGTCATTTGTGCTTGGAAACATGGACTGGTCTGGTCTGGTTACACCATTAAATTGGCAAAGGGGAGCATTAATATATGCGACAGATAAGAAAAATAGTGATAATGTCTATGATTATTGTAATAAATTCGACCCCGTTTCCGGCTAACGCGCTTTTACTTGTAAAAAAGTTTGTGTATTCACTATGGGCGGGACAAAGTCACATATTTGAATGCTTAACCATACTTTTTTCGTGGTAATATGAAAAACGCATGAACATCAAAAATTATATTTTATTAATTCTTGATTCTCCTGTTAATACGCATTATTTGCTTGTTAGTTTAGTACAACGACAACCCAGCCTACTAGACACCTAATGTTTTTATTTCTACAAACAAAAAATTCTGTCAAAGCGGTGAGGTATGCGGGGCAAAAGGGGGGCTACAAAAATGCATTCTAATTGGCAGGTTCAAATTTGCGGAACGTCATAATTCATATCTAGTGTTGGGATTGGTCTTATATAAGACGTATAAGTCTAATGTGTTGTCTGAAAGTGTTCGCCTTACGTGTGCCGTCTAGTAGGTTGGGTAGTCGTTAGTTTAGTATAAAGGCATGCAAAAAAAATATTTATATTTTTCAATATGGTTTTACTTAGTGTTTTTAGGCAAACGATTTCGCGATATATTTTTAACACGCAATTTTTAATAAAATCTTTTTATTCATTATAGAGTTGGGTGAGGGTCCCTGTACCATGGATCCTCTATTCATTTTTAGGGCAAAAGCCCCCCCAAATGTTTTCATATTTTCTTGTCGCCTGCTGTCTCAAGCCAATTTTTGTGGTAGGCGTCTAGGTCATCTCGCCACCTCTTTCGGGGCCGGAACCGGCGAGGTCGCCCATCTTCTGGCACCCACAGTGTCGAGATTTTTGCCCAACGACCCTCGTGCATACGGCTGTCTCGGGCCGCCCAGTTCCATTTCGGGTTCATTTCCCAGTTCATTTCCCTACATCTTTAACTTTAGTTTTGGAGCGCAGAGTGTTTCGTATCCTATCTTTGAGTGTAATACCTCTATTCATAAGTGATAGAAATAATCTAGCATCTTTATTAGATTTTTCACTATAGTCACGTTTGCTGTAATAAAATCAGTCACATTTCTTAAACATATAGTATATTACACTATGTTTTCGATTAACATGAGAAATTATCATAGAAAGACAAAAGGACACTTTTTCTCTGTTGAAGTCTCATAAGACATTACAATTTTGAAATGATAAGCAATTTTTGCCCATAATTTCGGTTAACGTTGAACTTCTGAACGCAGCGTTCCATTTTTGGAAATAATCGTGCTGAAAAGAGGATGAAGTAAGATTTAAATATCGAACATCAATGCTATAAAGATCATAGAAAAAAGTTTGCGAGTAAGGTTGATGTTATTGACACCCACTCAATAAGAGGGACGTTCCCCATTACCTTTGTCAAGCTATTCCTATAGTTAACCAGGGGATGGAAAAGAATGGCCATGAGTTTTATTGCCCTAACCTTCTCGTGGTTCTACGTCCTTGCTTTGCGAACTAAAAATGTAGAAACTTTAAGTAATTAATTTATAATTTGACAACATAAGTGTCGCCACAAGCCTAACTGAATTTTAATCTGATTTTGAGTTTGCCACTCTTTGCACACAAAAAAAAGGCCAATAACATAAAAACAAGATTATCAATTATATCAACTACTTACCTATTTATGGTATACTCGGAATATTTTTTATTTTTGGGTTCATCGACAATTTCCACGTGTATTTATAATGTTGCCAGTGTAAATATTAAGCGAGGGTTTCAGCCTCGTCTGAATCATTAGCAATTCTACATTATAACGAACGCGTTTGACGAATGTTTTTATTGAGATTAGTTGATTTACATATATTTTAGTTCTATTGTGAATATCATTCAATAATCGATTTTAAACTTTCGCGATTTGTATACATCATTATTATTTAGAAGAGGAAACACAACGGCCGTTTTTCCATACAAACGTAGTCTCCTGTTTTCTCGCTGGATAATACCAGTAGAGCAATTATTTTTTTCCAAAAGATGTATGGCCCCGATTGGCATGTCCCTATGTATTCCTTTTTCTCATAAATTAAATATTAAAAAAGATATGAACCTTCAAATACCTCAAAAATTGGCCAGATTTTCCGCTGTGTTCAGTCATCCAAAAAACAAATTTGGCTAGATTATTTAAAAAAGGAACACAGCCAAAGCCTTTCTTTAATTTAATATGAAAAAACTAGTTAAATCGATGAAGTTTTGGAGAAGGAATAAAGGGAATACGAAACGTTGATTTTGTGTATATTTAATAGGTGTTTTTGGTCCAAGCTACAGTTGTCTCTATCGCGCTCTGCGGGGGGAGGCTTGAGGCTGTGCGACAGCAATAGATTTTACAAATACCTATTTTTCAATTCTCTCGCTCTTAGTGTTTCCTCTTTAACGTAGGAGAATAACAGAGGTACCTATTTACGCCTTTAAATAAGTCAACTATCACGATTACGACCCGCTAAATAATATTGTATGAAATATCATTGAAGTCTAAAGACAATAATGTTTGTAGTCTAGCAATAGGTAGGTTTGTATATAGTTTTAAATACATATTGCTCATTCTTGCGTTACTGTCTGAGAGAAAACTCACAGCTGAAATTATTAGGGGCAAGAAGCTGAAACTTGGCAGGTCCGCAGGTCCGGGAAAAACGGTTCAATAAAAAATATATGTGCGAACCCTCTAGTTCTTGTTAACAGTCCACTGCTGGACTAGGCCTCTCCTTTGAAAGGAGGAATTGGCCTACTATACCACGCTGGCAAAACGGGTTGGTATAGGGTTTGTATCAAGTTTTCCTTCTCTTACATTGCTGTTCTCTGCATAATATGCTCCCTCTGTCGGCTCTTACGACACCCATGGGATGATATGTGTTGTGACATTCTGTATTCTTAATCCGTCACCACACGGACATTTCGATTTTTTTCGTTCCCGTGGCTTAAAGATCCTACGAACTCTACGTAGCAATCTGTTCATCTCCCCTTTAGACCGAAAGTGACAGCGTGAAGGTATACAACAATGACATACGGATAGACAGACATAGCGAAACTATAAGGGTTCCATTGCCATTTTTGGCTACGCAACCCTACAAGATGTCGGAATCAATAGGCTAGTTGACGGAAAAAATATTATAAGTCCGTCCTTTAGATTATTCAAAAATAAGCGATACGTATTTTTTTATTTGTAAATTAAACCAAAAATGACCAAGATATAGCTCATTAAAGTTACATATAACGTCACGCCTTGTTGCATTTTTTCGCACGGGGTGACGTCACACGTAACTTTAATGGGCTATATATTTGTTATTTTTTATTTAATCGAAAAAAGAAAAGATACGTGTCCAATATTTTTTTATAATCTAAAATACGGACTAAATAAAATATAATTATTTTGACCCTGGAAACTACCCTATTCAAGGCATGCGAGTGATTCGTGCCCAATACTAAAAGCATGACAGAAAACGTGAGGACAAAGGCTTGCGCAACTGAAGAAACGGGATCATTCCCGATATAGGCACGTAGACACATTCCGTGTCCTCGACAAATGCGTGGAAATATCTATGACATCATGTTCAACAGGAAAGTAAGATTACAGGGGTTTAGCTGGAATAATGGCATACAAAATGAGACCACATGTCTGTGTTGTATTTCCTTGTAAGCGATTATATATATTTATTGTATATAAGCAGCGATAGCCGAGTGGAGAGACCGACAGACTGCTACGCGGAGGGTCTCAGGTTCGAATCCACGGCACGCACCAATGACTTTTCAAAGTTACGTGCGTATTAAATTGTTAATTATCGCTTGCTAAACGGTGAAGGAAAAGATCGTGAGGAAACCTACATGTCTGAGAGTTCTCGATAATGTTCTCGAAAGACATGTGAAATCTGCCAACCCGCACTTGGCCAGCGTGGTGGTCTATGGCCTTACCCTTCTCATAGTGAGAAGAGGCCCGTGCCCAGCAGTGGGATAGTATAAAGGGCTGATGAAGATGATGATGATTGTATATATACTTTCGCAAGTAATAATAGCAATAGTTTTTTTTTTTTTATAGTAATAGGCGGCAAACGAGCAGACGGATTGCCTGATGGTAAGCAATTACCGCCGCCCATGGACACAAGCAACACCAGAGGAGTCACAAGTGCGTTGCCGCCCCTTGGGATTAGGAAAAGGGATAGGATGAGGAGTGGGATAAGGGAGTAGGAATAGGGGATAGGGCCTCCGGAACTCTCACTCACTGAACGAAACGCAACAGGTACTGTTACTTTACGTCGATTTTCTGTGAAAGGGTAGTACTTCCCCGGTCGAGCCGGCCCATTCATGCTGAAATCAGCAAGGCTCTACTACCTGTAAAAAGTTATGCTAGACTCTTGAAAACTTACCATCTGTCTTAAGTAGACTTGCTTTAGATCAGAATTAATTAAATTTGGGTTTCCGTCGGAGTATCAGTAGATTCTGCTTGTTCTTCTAGACCTAGATCAAAAAACTTCACAACGTGTATTGCTTGCTAAGACTACAGTGGCTTCTTATAGAACTTAGACACTGTTTTTCAGGAACAGAAAAGAAATTGAGCGCGACCTCCATGCGGGCCAGCACTTTAAATCAATGTCCACATTTTTTAATCTGAAGCCTTTATGTTCTTTGTATCCAATTATGGTAAATTAGTCAAGTCTCCCAAGACATACACTACAGGTAAACTGACTGTTATAAATCAAATATTTCTTTTTTATTTATAGTCTCACGCCTGTATCCCTGAAGGGGTAGGCAGAGGTCTAAATATTACACCCACATTTCGCCATGAATTTTTAGGTCCCACGTAATAGGGGGCGAGCCTACTACACATCGCCAGACTCCCCGGGCTGCTACTGAGTATTCAGAAAAACCCAGAAACACTTTTGCCCGACCCGGGAATCGAAATTAAGCTAATTCAAATTAAGCTTCTAAAGACTTATGAAAATACACGGATAATGAGATTAACTCGAATAACAAGAAATAACAAAATGTTAGCCCGTCCTCACCATTCAAAGCAGTAACCCTTTATGCCTCCATAATAAAATAATCTAAATGGGAACCTAATACCAATTTAAAATTCACCATATCAACACCTGGAAAGTTGCTGACCCCATATATCTGCTAAGAAAACGCGAAATTTAGATGTATATATTTAAAATGGCTCCTGCGCAGCTGCTTTAAATATCGGATCGATTATCATCTGGTCTTCTTTGCAATTCAATGTGCCATTTGGAAACCATGGGGCCGGCCGGCGCGACGGAGGGGTAAAATGGGAACTAAAGTTCGACACTCGCGACAGTTAACCGTGCGATGCTATGGGCTTATATTGGCCCATGTAAACTATAAAAAGAGTCATCTTTGGCCCTTTACATAATTATACTGTCCCACTACTGGGCACGGGCCTCTTCTCATTATGGGAAAGATAATATAAAAGGAGTAAGGTTGTTAAAATATTACCATTTTTAAAAGACTGTCATGACTTCCGTCATAGATTTTTCTTTGTGTTCTATTTTAACCGTGTTGGCGGTAAGATGAAAAGTTTCAAATGCGTTTTACTATCACAGAGCACTATCCGCCCTGTAAATTAAGAACTACGAAATGTCATGGAATCATCAAACTGCTACTTAATATTAACCTTTTGAGACCCGCCGGCTCCTGCCCGCCTAGGATACGCACCACGAGATATAACACGCGTGAATAAAGAAATATTTTCGTCATCGGTTAATATCTCGTTTTCTTTAACATGCGCGCCACGATAGACAAGCTTCACGTCGAAGAATTCGCTCTCGTTGCACGAGTAACCGATGTTGCCCTTTGAAACATAGAATGTCAATTACGGCATTTATTAATGTAACCACACCGGTTTAGTTCATTCAATTTGTGCTCAAATGGCTCAAAAGACTTGTATCCACCTCTACCTATAGTTTATCATATTATGTACTATTTGACATTTGTAATTTTTATGTATTGTTCAAGGTATTGTTTAATTCAAAAGTTGATTAATTTTAATTCGAAAGCGAAACTCATGTCAATACCTACAAAGTATTAACAATTGTTACTGTGTTGAATAAGAATGACGTCCAATGCGCAGCTTCGATAATAATTATATTAACTTGCCTTTAAATAGACAGGCAGGACATCTGAATGAGGCTCGAGATCCGTGGCAAGCCTTTCTATGAGAAACAGAGCCATTGGTTTTGATATAGGTACGCCAAAGCAACTGGAATTCTCTGTCGTTCAACGTAAAAGGGTCACAGAGATCCCTAATTCGCTTTCTTCGCACTTTTCTCGCGTGGCGCTCTGCATATAAGGTTATTAAATAATTATAATAAGGGACTGTCATTTTCTTTGTTGTTTTAAAGAAATATTTTTAGTTGCTCGTGTAGTTCTCGTCGTATGAAAGCATGACGACTATTATTACTATTTTAGTTGTCAAAATTTGTCATAATCGAGTAATATTGGGCCGTCATGTTAGGATTCGTCGAGAGAAATGCCACAGATAAGAAAAACGACTATTATAGCTATAGTCCGTTCACAGTTATTTTACCTCTAGCTGTTAGATTGGCCAACCTGGGCGTTGTGTTGCTATATTTGGTATATAATACTCCCATTTTAAATATACATTATTGCTAAAAATTTACTTATTTTTTTATTGCCTAAGCGATCGTATTAAATATTTCGAAGTAATGTTTGTAACAAAACCTCTTGATATTGGCATGGCTATATGCATGTACATTTATTTTCTTACGAAATAACTAATTTCCTATGAAGATAAGTAGTTATAATAAAAATGTTGTCTATTTAATATACAAAGGTAAACGCATCATAATTACGCCAACGTGAGGTTCTAATTATCAAATACAAAAACAGCAAATTTAATTTTCATATTTATTTTGAATAAGAATGATGTGGGTGTAATTTTACACCCCTGCCTGCCTCTGCATAGAAACCGGCGTGAGTCTATAAGAATGATCCATGTGGACTGCCAATGTTATGATGATTCGTAACTGCTGTCAGATCTGTATCAGACTCAGAATTTAATTTTATTATGAACCTGTCCATTTCAGCATCCGTAGAGGCGTAGACCCATCTGTTTCACGAAGCTTGTCTTCAATGTGGCGCTCATGTTTGCATTGTTTTTGTCAGTCTTCTGCAGTGATAGATTGAAAAGCTTCTTCGGCTAAATTCACAATGTTGGTTGCCTCTTGTCCTAAATTTTTGCTTGTGACTCGCCTTTTAATGAGACTCCACATAAGTTTAATTGCGTTTAGCTCGCAGTGGTATGGCGGTAATCTAACCACTTTGCAACCATGAGCTTCAAGCGTTTGAATTTTTGAAGCATTTCGACTAATATTGGGTAAAATGTTATGCACGGGTAACCCTATTTTACATTCCTGTCATCACAGAGTACAATTCCAACATAAAGAAAATAAACACCGACATCTGTCAGAGGTTAAATAAATGTGAACGGACTGTACATTTGACATAACGAGTCGAATCGTGTGTGTAACCATGTTAGAGTCAGCGAGTTAATAGAGATAATCGTCATAAACACGAGTCCCTCTGTAGTACAAAACGTGTTAAAAAGTTAATATCCAGTAAAATATGGTTAGGCTACTTAAATAACAGATAAAACACTAGAAGGAGATAATGATTCAATAAGATAAAATAAAACAAAACCGAAAACAATAATAATTAAAACATGCAAATCAACAAACCTAAGATACTACCAACGCTTAATAAAAACCTCAATAAGCATGCAATCATCGCACATATTACACCATATATCCCCTAACAAAATCATAGCTTCTTTTTATTATTTAATTACAAGCATCTTGAGCAAATATTTGATTAATTGACGACGCGATAGCTTCAATTAAATGTCTTCATGACGTTACTGAACAATTGAACAAACAGAGTAGGTCATAATACGTCAGATCGTCTATGGCAACATTTAGTTTACGTGACGGTGTAGAACGTATGTGTATAGACAATACTCGAAGGCGTAGGCAGAGCAGTATTGCACAGACGTTTCTCAGTTTTTCTTTTTCTTTTTTATAGACTCACGCCTTTATCTCCGAAGGGGTAGGCAGAGGTATAATATTACACCCACATTTCGCAATGAATTTTTAGGTCCCACGTAATAGGAGGCGAGCCTATTCTCAGAATAATAATTATATTTATGATTTACATAAAATATAGTAAATTTTTAGTACTCGACGTGCTCAACCGTTATTTTAAATATAATTAATCGCTCAAACGTTAGGATATTTTAAAAATAAAATGTACTTTTAGAAATATCTTATATTTAGAAGCTGGCAGTGGTCACGGCATTAATTAAGATGGTAAATTATCGCGTAACCACACTTAAGACTCATAACATAAGTGTATATTTTGGAAAGATTACTTTCACACTAGGATTAAGTTATGTGCCACGGGGGAATTAAGAATCTTTTAAAATCACCAATACAAGAAATTACTAAAAATGCACATGCGTTGTCTCGCGAGGCAATGGCGACCACTTAGAACACTACGCCGTAGATGCAGTAACTATAAACGTACAGAGATTGAGTACTTATACAAATGAAAACGGTAGTGCCCACCTAAAGAAATAAAGACAAGTTTATTTCTGCATTTTGGTTGTTTACTACACTTATACAAGTCAAAACCCTATTCTAGACGTAGCCAGCTTTTCCTAGCTAAATGACCTCTTGAGAAGAAAAGCCGAAATAAACTCAGAGTCATTGCGATTTGTTTCCTGTCATTTCATATACCTAACTTAAATAATATTATAATATTTTGAAGGTCTCACATACCCCGAGCGCAATGCAGGAGTGTTGACCTCGATAAACCGTATTATTACGAGACAATATGCAGATCCGTCATGTTCTAGAAGGAGTGATGTCTATAGGTAAGGTTATCAAGGACGTTTGCAGGGTTTCTTTTCTTGGTTATCTGTTTAAATAAAATTCTTGCGTTACTGATAGACTGACAAACAACGTACAGCCAAAACTTTTGGGCGTCAAAAGCTGAAATTTGACACGTTTGTTTCATGGGGACCGTAGGGGTGCTCTATGAAGGGTTTTCCCGAAATTCCCACGGGGTAGGGCAGAAACGGTTAAATTTTATGTGCGTGCGACAATTTACGGCGCGGTCTATTTATTTTTCGAAGTTATGTGCATACATATTATCGCTTATGTTGTGAGTCCGTGTGGTGACGAATTAAGAATACGGAATGTCACCACCCCAGATCTTCCCATGGGTGTCGTAAGAGCCAACAGAGGGAGCATATTGTGCAGAGAACAGCACTGTAAAAGGACAACTTGATACAAACCCTATACCAACCCGTTTGGCCAGCGTGGTATAGTAGGCCAATTCCTACTTTCAAAGGTGAGGACTAGTCCAGCAGTGGACTGTTAAAGGCTGATGATGAGGATGATGCATTATCGCTTGCGTCGTGCACGTTAAGCCAAAGGTCCCGTTAGTCAGGCAGTTTTTCAACAGGCGTTATGGGTCAGTAGTGTCAGTACCCTCAGAGCCATGAGTCTGTCGAATATACTGCCACTCCTCTGGGTTGTGGTGGTCAGACGCCAGTCGCTCTGTGAAAAAGCTGATATTTGTGACGTCTTTTTGGACTAGTCAACGGATCTCAGGCTACAAGGCGTAAGTCTTGGATGCGACCGGGCTCACGATGATGATTTTAAAAAACATTGCGACTGTTAAAAGGAACCATAAGTTTCGTGGCGGCTCTACTACTGGAATGGGCTTTTTCACCTTCAATACTAATATTTGTTATCGTTTTATTTTTACTTAGTTACGTGTCCGAAAAGAAACTGATGAAATATGGTTTTGATCTGAGAGTTGGGTTTGACGGTCGGTAGATCTTTTTTTTCAAGAGATCCTTATCTCTTAAAGAAACTACCGATAGTGCTCTAATATAGGAAATTTAAAAATTTAAAAGGATTTTTTACTTTTAGCGTTAATATTAAAAGCTTATTTATGACGAAAGACTGACCAAGCAGATATATAAAACAAGTGTGGAAAGGACAGGACGAGGGGGAAGACCTAGGCGGACGTTCTCTAACCAGATTGGAGACATCCTTAAAAACAGGACAGGTTAGAAGCACCCTGAACAGAAGAGCATGCATGAGGAATCTGATGGAAGTGAATGAAGCAAGAGAGATATGTCAGGATCGTTGCAAATGGCGTTCCGTAGTCTCTGCCCCTCCGGGAAACAGGCGTGAGTCTATGCATGTATGCTTATTTAAATACATAACCTAATATAAAAAAGCTGTACTCGCTGTGTTTGTTATCTAACTCCTCCGAAACAGCTTGACTGATTGATATTTACGATGTTTCCGTATACTTGGTCTGTCTGAAAACAGCCCGCAGGCAATATATATTTTACATTTTTTTTAAATGATTTGGCTTAAAAGTAGGTATTAGGTTTAGGTTTTTTTAGGTGTAAGGTGTTTAAAAAAATACCTGGAACGTCAAATACAACGTTTACCGAATCAGATACCTATTACTAAAATTTCATACCGCCAAAGCTAAACCAATTGCATTGTGACTGCACGGTTGGCGTAGTGGTTTAAGCCGCCGCTTCACCTCTTGACTCTGTGCCGAAGTGTTGTGGGTTCGATCCCCACACGAGACAACACTTTGTGTGATTCATAAATTGTTGTTTCGAGTCTGGGTGTTCATTGTGCCCGTTAGTTGTATGTTTGTAAAGTTCCCCGCGACACAGGATTTAAGCTGTGCGTCCACCGGGTCGGAATCGGAGCGTACGGAGCGGAAGGATTTGTTGCTTTGTATTAATTTCTATGAAACTGCGTGCACTGGATCGGCATTTCTGCGCCAGAGACCGGTATTTGTGCTGATGACGTCATCCGCAGTGAACGCATCATTCGGATTCCGAGCGTTTCAAGTTCTGACGTGTTTGCGGCATTAAACTGTAGGCAAAAATACTTATTCACGATGAACGACGATGTTTTAATTACTTTAGTAGAGTCATATGAATGTACCCAAAAATCTATGATATTCATTATTTATGATATTCATCAAATGTATAATATTCTCCGAAAATTAATCTACAACAATATCCTCGTCACTATCCTCCTGCTTTAAAAAAACCTAAATTGCCGATGCTGAATCCGAATGCAGTGGACGCACCCCATCGGCATTTTGTAAATGACGACGCTCCGTCCGCTCCGTACGCTCCGATTCCGATCCGGTGGACGCGCAGCTTTAGTCCTAATGCGGGAGTTGTCTTTTCAAACGAGGAATTACTGCGCAGCCACCTGTGACTAAGTTCAGGTCGTACAACTACGCGACCTCTGATTAATGTGTATTAATTTTCATTCAATTACACAAACATTAATATATTCATACACGTGCTGTGGCCATATTTTTAAAGTCCAGCTGTATTTACAAATATGATGAACATAAGATTATTTTTACTTATTTTTTATTTTATTTTTAGACTCACGCCTGTATCCCCGAAGGGGTAGGCAGAGGTGTAATTTTACACCCACATTTCGGCATGAATTTTGAGGTCCCACGTAATATGCTAGCCTATTGCTGTACAGGGCACATTACCAGACTCCGAGCTGCTACTGAGAATGTCCTAACGAAAAAACCCCATAACACTGCCCAACCCGGAAATCGAACCCGAGACCTCCCAATCCCACGCGCACATTTAATGCCGCGAGACCAACGAGGCATAAATATTTTTTCTAAATACAACTTACTTGATTTCGTAAGGTTATTAGACTTAGTTTTGTCCTTTTTGCAATGCAAATGCAACACGGCACTTATTCAAATAGTAAGAATTTGTGATATTTATTTAATTTTTCCAGCATCGATCAAGGTCTCAAGACCCTTTACTGAGAGAGTCTAGACCCACTTCTTCCTTTTTCTCTTCTTTTTTGATTGAGTGTGTAGCGAAATCCGCCCAAGGCAAGGCTAATGATTCTTCACTGTGAAACAAGAGTTGAGACCGATGGCTTCATGTTTAACTAGGCAAGTGGTGACCTGAGGGTCTAGCACAAGTTTTACACACAATAATTGTCACGGTGACGATAGCCTAGTCAACGGGAACAATTTCCATACATTTTCTAAAAGCGCCCCTAACGGAGAGTAGCTATCGATAGAGTCCGCTAGGGGGCGCATTTAGAAAATGTATGAAAATTGTTCCCGACGACTAGTCTATCGTCACCGTGTAAAACTCGTACTAGACCCGTCGTGCAGATTTTGCTTAACTATAAAACAAGTTAAGTGACGCTACAAATGCTACTTTGGATCCACTAGTGTTTAGCTTTTGATTCGCTTGACCCCAGTTCAGAGCTTTGATAAATTGCTTGAAAAATGATTTATCAATTCATAAAACTGCCAGGCATCGATATTTTATTTCTAAATGAACTAAATTCGAAATTTTAACCATAAAATTACCTCACTTGCTTTTCATATTTTGCATTTGGTACCTAATAGTAAATATTTTAAATACTTCAACTAGAATTTTCTGAAGACGAAACTCCTTCTCTACCGAGGGTCTAGTCCGAGTTTGCACTCGATCGTCACGATCGACGATAGCTAGTCGACGGGAACAATTTCCATACATTTTCTAAATGCGCCCCCTAGCGGTCTCTATCGATCGCAACACTCCGTTAGGTGGCGCTTTTGGAAAATGTATGGAAATTGTTCCCGGCGACAATTCTATCGTCGATCGTGACGATCGAGTGCAAACTCGGACTAGACCCTGCAGTATCTGATTTAAAGTAAAGACAGCGCCATCTAGAGTCCACAGTTTCGACGAGCTTAAAACACTAATCTATGTTTACTCAAAATCAATAAACACCACAGAAATAATATCGCTGACTTCAATTAAATGGTATCTTCGTAAGACTAAAATGTTAAGAAATCTTTATAACTACCTATATAATTATCATACAAACATTTAAACAACCGACTTAA
Source organism: Euclidia mi (assembly GCA_944739405.2). Lineage (NCBI taxonomy): Eukaryota > Metazoa > Arthropoda > Insecta > Lepidoptera > Erebidae > Euclidia > Euclidia mi. The sequence goes on along the minus strand of OX123205.2, from coordinate 37,040,642 downwards.
AATCCGCTCATCTTTATTTTAAAGTTTAAAATAAAAATGTGCGCGAAAATGTTGTAAGTGAGCAAGGGACTGAAGGAAAAATACACTCATGCTTTCTAGTCTGTGAGCGAACGAAAGCGATTTAATTAAAATTTTCCTGGTAAATTAGGCTTTACACGTAGGTATATAAATTATACCTAAACTACTTTTTTTAAGTTCTTTGACCTATTTTGTTGAAACATGCGTAAGTCTCATATAACTTATTTTAAAAAGCGCCGCCGGGTGTTTAAAAATGCATAGAACCTATAATTTCTGTTTCCCAGCAGTGCAGTAGATACCTACCTATACGGAATGACGTTTGATACTTACACTTGTAACGCCACAAGTTCTGTTTTTGTAGGGTGAGCAGTAGTGACTCAATATGCTTTGAGCAAAGATTACGATAATCATTTACCAAGTAAGTAGGTAAAATATACAGTTCATTATCCTTCATTGCTGTCATAGCCAGACTCACGGAAAGAGACTACGTAGGTATGACCTTATTGAATGAACTGGACTGTTGCGTTTTGTTTGGTGAGTGAGAGTGCCGGAGCCCCTATCTTTTTCTTCTTCTCCCTCATCCCGCTTCTTCGGCTATTCTTTTTCCCATCCCAAAGGGCGGCAACACACTTGTGACTCCTTTGGTCCTTGAGTGGCTTATGTCCATGAGCATGAGTAGTCAGTTACCATCAGGGGTTCCGGCTAACGGCCAGTTCCAATATTCGACCAGTTCATGGATTTTGAAATTTTGGAAATGGATTATTGTTTGGCATATTTTTTATGGAGCTAATAATGGCTAAAATGAATTTAAAATTTCAAAAAAATTGATAGTTTAAAAATCGAATACAGTGGTAAGCATTTGCCGCCTATTTCATAAAAATGCAATGTATTACGGTATCGTTGAAAAACGTCAAATTAAATTATTTTTATGATAAATTTACATTCAGATTTTTTTGTATAAAGATACCTACATCACTTACAATTTATTGTGTAGCCGTCGCCGTCGGCGGCAGCATTGCTACGAACATCTTTTTACAGATTTTCTAGTTCCTATACGTTACCGCCATAGGCGCATAGCGGTAACGTATAGGAACTAAAGAAAATGTATCGATAGGCACTTTGTGACGCAACCTTCGAGAAATTAAAAGCTCGTACTTCTACTTCGGTCTATTTAAAAATACTTACTTACATATTATGCCATTGAGGTTTTAATTAAATATTGGATTAATATTCAAACGTTGCGTGTATAATATTCATTACGCTATATATTGTTATATATTTTCAATAATGCTTTACTATTTCAAATAATTATATGCAATTAATGAATGTGCTTTGTAGGGTTAGGTAATATTTAATGTAACTGTATCTATTGCATTTCTTTTTACTGAAAAATAAACTGAATTTTGTGATAAATTAAAATTCTGAAAACGAAAAATTCCGTTAACCATAGGTCGGTAACGGACGTTTTTAAAAGCTGCTTATTCTTTAAAAAAGCTATTATTCATAACGCTCAATGTGACAGTTTCTAGTTTCTAGGTTTTTTACCTTTTTAATTAGGTACATATTTAATTCATTTTTAAGTTGTACAAAATCTTAAAGAACAATAGACAATAAAAATAAATTATTAAGAACATAATTGTGGGTTTTGCCTATGGTTACAACGAAAAATATTAAATTATAATTTTATTTCATCAGATTCCCTGTAATTTACTAAGTGAGTACTTAATCAAAACTATATTTTTATAGACTTATAGATAGATTTATAGGGTTGGTATTTTTACAAACTAAATCATAATTGCGGCACTGATGATTTTAAAAACTTTGCGGCATAGTGATATAAGTTTGAAGTAGTAGGTATCTACCTATTATAATACAAATAAATAGTATACCTATACGAACATTGTCAATATAAAAAGCACCTTAGTCACCCAAGCCCTTACTTAGGTATGTATGCATAGGTCAAGTCAAAAACAAGCTAGATCTTACTCGACTTTCGTGAAATTGTGAATAAATTTACCACATCGTAATTCTTCATTTTGTTTTTTTTAAATACTCTCGTGTTAAATTATTATAAAACTAAAATAACAGTATCATCAGTAACTGTAGAAAAAAATATTGCAAAAAACCTCATTCCAACCGTAAGAAAAAAATAAACCGAATGCTATCAATATTTCAATTTCCTGCACATGTCAGTCTAAAAATAACCAAGTCAAGACATTTTATTATGCAACTCGTTTATAATTTATGTAAGTAAATTAATTATATTTCCATTAAAACAGTACGCATTTAACATACAAACACTTACATTTGTTTAAACATCCATTCAGAAACGCATTAAAATTATTATTCATCGCGCGTTTTATTGGCTGTATACTACAATACCATGACCATTGCGACCTATTTAAAAAAAAGATCTGTCAAATGCTGGATTAACACGTCCAGAAAAAACGGACTTTCTTTGTTCATTACAAAGTCAATAGCTACGATTTAAAATTTGATGCTCAATTGCGCTCGCGGTATAAATGATGATGAGATTCTGTTCAAGCGATCACTCCGACCGAAACTGTCGTGTGAAAAGCTGTACTCCGCCCGTGGAATTAGGCGTTTAGTGTATTCGAAATTAGAATTGATTTTTTATTTTTCTATATTGTGAACGTGTCTTTATTCCTATTCTATATTTTAAGTGATTTTGACGGATCTTTGGCGGGAATTTTTGACAGGTATTTAAGTTTTTATTTTATTTTTATTTGCGGTTTTCTATAGATTTATTTTATATTGAAGGATGTTTTGTTGTAATATTATTTCTCTTCTAAAATTTTATTCGCCGTATAATAAAAAATATATTTTACCTTATCTAGTGCTGCAAAAAATACCAAGATTTAAGAATAAATTCACATTTTTATGACATAAATGACTTTTATTATAATTCTTATTAGGTATACACGTTAACTATGATTAAATTTTTCAATATTACACACTAAAAATTATTGAGATAAGAGTTAAAAAAAAATTATTCGCAGATAATCTAAAGATAAAATGCTTAAAACTCTACGATCCTTTAAATAAAATAATTTTATTTTAAAGTTTTATAAGTAGATATATCAAATTGCGTAAAATTTACGTAGCTCTTTCTTAGATCTGGATATTATATCTTGCATCTATTTTATCTATTTCAATATAATTCATGTAGGTATGAAGAAATAATAAAAATCACGTAGGTACATTGCCCGTTTTGTCTAAAGTAGAAAATTTTTTTGATAATTGTTATAATATGTAGATAACTAACAATAGTTAAATAATTTTCTGATTAAAATAGTTTTATTTAAGTTTCAATCTATTTCAAATAATTATCAAGTAAGTAAATTAATGTTTTATACGTCTCATCATTATAAATTACTATTGAACGAAACCTTACTTATCCGCTCAGTGACCAAATCTGCATAATTAAGACCTATCAGATATTAATAATAATTTGTCTACTCTTTAGGAATTACTTTACTGTAGAGTTACCTCTAACTTCGTCAATATTTTTTAAATCTGCTACCTAATTGATATCTGTTTCCCTGGACTAGCATTAACCTTTTCTAAATTAATTATTATAATAATTAATAGGTAACACTAGCAAGATACTACTGCGCTTTCTTCTAACACCGTCATTGTCTTTGGTTTAGTATCTACCATAGACAAAACGAGTTTGTTCTATATTTTCTTTACACAGTAGACAAGGCCAAGGAGTAAAGTAAACGTTATGTCAACGCTCTATATAATTACTTGTCATTACATCTAGTAATGCACCACATCCGCTAGACATTTAAAGTTACACCGTACACGCTTGATAGAACTTAGTACCTATGTAGAACAAATATCAGTCTATGATCCAATTTAAACAATCCCAAACGATTAGGTTAGAAAATAAGCCTTGTTAATAAGTAAAGCAACGACAGCGTAGTGGAGATACCAACAGACTGCCATGCAGAGGGTATCGGGTTCGAATCCACGGCGCGCACCACCGACTGTTTGAAATTACATGCTTATTAAATTGTTTAGCTTGCCCCGTGCCTAGGGGAACTTATTATATGGGAAGTCAGTGTTCTTGCATATAGTGACTGGTCTAAGTCATGGAATATCTCTTTGTGTTGCGGACTTTAGACAGCTGTAATGCAAAAACTAATATACCTGGTTAGACTAGGTAGATTACAAATTACAATGTACAGTCGAACAACTTCCCGCTAGACCACCATAAGGGCGAGAATCGCTCAGCAAGACATCGTGGCTTCCAGTGCTACTTTATACGCACATTGACACTCGTAGGTATACAAAACCAGTTTTTAGTGTGCCTCGACTCTGAGCGAGCCAAGATAATTTTTCAAACTGGTCCAGCGCCGACTTGTTTGATTGTACATAGTTACATTTCTAGTGTTAGTCGTAGACTCATGTCAGTAATAGGCAGGAAACCTACGACCTATACTGCCATCAATGTCTTAAACTGTCGCCTGTTAAACGCTAGCGTGTTTTCCTGTGAACTTAGTTATAGTATGACGTTATGCGTTCTTTGTAAAGCGTCTACAATTTGATATAATCCGAACGCCGCAAGCGCCGGTTGTATCAACATAAAAACTCACAAAGATTTTTATTGATTCCTTGATTTGTAGCGAGATATATTAAACATTTTCAGAAAATATTTCAATCCCAAAATATGATTCATAATAATTACATTCCAAAACCGAATTTTCCGACTCCATAGGCTCACGCTATCTTTAAGCTCATTCCCAAATTAAACAAATATCCCATATACTATCACAATTTTATTTGTTTATAGACTCACGCCTGTATCCCCGAAGGGGTACGCAGAGGTCTTATATATTACACCCACATTTGGCCATGAGTTTTTATGTCCCACGTATTATAGGGCGAGCCTATTGCCGTTACCGGTCACATCACCAGACTCCGTGCTGCTACTGAGTATTCATTATCTTTATCATCATCATAATTTCAAGTCTGGTTAGTCTTTCAAGACAACTAAGAGAGCAATTAATACAGAATTCTATAACTGAAAGGCATATTCATCGTTGCAAATATTCTTTTTTTTTATATACTCACGCCTGTATCCCCGAAGGGGTAGGCAGAGGTGTAATATTGCACCCTCATTTCGCTAAATTTTTAGGTCCTACGTAATAGGGGGCGAGCCTATTGCCGTACCGGGCACATTACCAGACTCCGTGCTGCTACCGAGAATTTCCATACGGAAAAACCCAATAACACTTTGCCCGACCCGGGAATCGAACCCGAGACCTCCCAATCCCACGCGCACATTTATGCCGCGAGACCAACGAGGCATATTCTTGCAACAAGAAAATATAAACTTCCCACATTTACCTCTAAAACCAATAGCCAGTTGGCTTATAAATAAAACATGTATTGCCAAATTTCGGTAGCAACAACTAGCGCATTCGGCTGATCGACGTCGCGTTGGGTATTGCATCATTCTTGCCTAGTCAGCTGATTGTAGAAGGGACACATACTACGGTGACTCATGTCAGTGTAAACTACGTCGCGGACGAGCCCTTGACAGTTTAAATTGGTGGATAATTTGACGGAAATATTTTAGAGCGACAAACGATGAAAGAAATGCTATGGGTAAGTATATTTTTGTATTGCCTGCTGTCAGCGATAGTTTTGTGGTTAAAGCAGTCATCTTCCATTTAACAAATGCGTCGAGGGTCGCGGGTTTGATTCTTGTCTTGTGGGTGTTCTTTCGTACGTTGCTTTACCTATTCTTTGTGCCATATAAGTGTTTTAAAAACAGAAAGGAAAAACAATTTTGATTAGCAAACCTATAGATTAACTTTTATAAAATTGTAAACAAATATAATAATGTTTCATTCAGTTACTTTTGTTCAGAAATTGTTAGATAGCGTTACATCTGTAGGGAAGTGGACTGTTATTCCTTACCACAGATTAATTACTAACCTATCAAGGATAACAGAACTTCATACAATGAATTGTAAAAATTAAAAATAGAAAAAAAAGAGTATACTTTCATTAATACTAAACTAACCAGTAGGTATAATCAGATAGAGAGAGAACATTATAATCTATCTAAAAATAATTTACTCCCCATTCCGTAGGTAGCATACAAATTTTAACTTTACTTATACGGTCAATATTTTGTTGTACCTATATCAATTTGGACTTTACTACTATGATTTACTATATTATATATATTCTAACTACTCTTGCGCTATAAAACATCCGATTGTAGCGTCGAACTTTACAAACATATAAATTCATCATCATCACAGCCTGAAGCCTAGTCCTGGAAGACCCAGTCCACTGCTGAATATAGGCCTCCTCTAAGACTCTCTACACAGACCGATTTTGTGCCGCCGGCTTTCAACAGTTCCAACCGCCGCGCCGCGCGCCGGCCGCGGTCCGAACAAAATCGTCGCGGGCGGCGTCGTCGGTTCACCTTGCGGGCGGATATCCTCTAGTTTGAACATAAGAAAAATTTACGTGCCGCAAAAAGGTGCCAATCGATCAAGCATTTTTATTAATATTGTTCTATTTTAATGTGATTATTGGTTGACTACACAGTGTTTCCATGAACGAAATAGTTATTCCTAGAAATGTTATATTACTCCGTTTAATCAAATACAGAAAATACATTCGAGGAATTTAAATTTCCCAAAATAGAGTTAAAGTTCAAGCCGCCAAGGTAATCACGATATTAAAATCTAATAACATTATATAAACTTCAGCCGCGCCTGAATACCCCTGAGGGTTAAGTAGCTTAATATAACTCAAACTTTGATACTGCGGCGAAACGGAATGTCAGAATCGCAATAGGCAATACCTCATGATCGGTAGCTAACGAATTCAAATGTTTTACATGGGCTAAATATGGATCAAAATTTAGTTCTAGCGTTATCTGTGCAAAGTTTGATATAAACGTAGGCTAAAGAAATATTTTGTAAAGCTTCCGTCCCTAAAACGAATGTTGAATTAAAAGAAGGTAAAGAAGGTTTCCTTGCGGAAACGAAAAATAAAAGTAAATTCATAGTTCGTTTGTATGCGCCAGTTTATTAATGACTCGATAATATGATGAACTTTTACCTGCGGCTTCACTCGCATGTGAGTTGGTTATAAGGACTATAAGCTATGTTATTTCAAAATTACATGCAAATCTGTGCAGAAGAATTTTTGTGAAAGAGTTTAATGCAGGCGACGGAAAGTTAAACAAGTAAAAACAGTTAAAAATAAAAATAAATTCAAGACGATTTCTATTCTTTTATTGGAAAAATCGGAGAAGGTGACTTTTAAATATGTAAACTTACTTGCTTGCGTCTATTGCCTGAAACAAACATGATAAGATATTAGTATCAAATACTTACTTAGTACGACTTACGTAACGCCTTCAGAACATATTAAGATGATACGATTTTATAGATAAGTATCACAAAATGTATACAGTTCTCGAAAGTTTAAAATAATTTATGCAGATATGAAACTATGTATGCTTTAATGATTGAAAACCATAGATAAAATATTAAACTATATGCTTGTGCCTGTGACGCCGCTCGCTTGGCTGTCGAGTTTCTTGCCAAGCTAAGCCTATGTAAAAATAGGTAAGCTATATACTGAAAAGCTTTTCAACGCCCATTTAGTAACTTTTCTAACAACCATCCATACAACCATCTTTAAAATCATACTTCAGAAGAATGATAAATATTATAATTCATAACATCAATATTATATATCAACCCATCCAAATTCCTAGGAATAACGGTAACTTCTCCACCTAAATACACAATGTATCGGGATCATAATATACCGTTACTACTTACTGAGTGAAAAACTCACGGGAAATGACGTGCTATTATCTCAATAACTAAATATGTTACCGAGACATTCTTTTGATGTATGATTCATTATTAAATAATATTATGTAATAGTATCATTATTATTCTAAGCGCATATGTCTTATTATCGGGGATACGTGACAACGCCGCCAAATGAATTGACATTCCGTATTAATAATGTCATAAATTAGAAATTTCGGTACACATTAGCTTCATTTATTGTTTTATTAGGTATAGGCGATAAGTGATTAGAATTGAAAATGTGTGTGAACTTTGAAAATCCTAGAAATACGTGTTTCCTATTTCCTCTACACCCTTTCACCCTTTAGCGGTCTCTATCGATCGGTACTCTATATTAGGGGCGCTTTTACAAAATGTATGGAAATTGTTCCCGTCGACTAGGCTATCGTCCACCGTGACGATCGAGTGCAAACTCGTACTAGACCCTCTGGACTTAAGCCTCTCCAAAATAATACTGTAGCTACAAAAACTATGCTTTTGATATTTAACATAATTTTAACGGTCGGATCTCTACATACCTACTTAGCATTTGACTCTATTATATTACCCATTTGTAAACTTTGGTTTGAGGACTTAGAGGCTCGTCTTAATAAATATAAATATCAATGCAGAGATAATACCACTAGCCATAGCCCCGGCGTTGTAAGCGTGAGAGCTTAATCTTTTATTTCTTCACGGGGAAACCCAAGGCATCGGCTTATCCTCCGCCTCTTTCGGAAAGCAGACGTGTGTGACACACTCCTTCGTAGATGCGTTCTTAGCCAACCCATTAAAATCATCGCGGTATCTGTCGAGGGTTCCTATCCTAGCGGCAGAGCCACGCGAATCGCGGTTAAAATACTTTACAGTGACTCCGCTGGGATACAGTATTTTTTGTGGAACTTATTAAGGAAAAGTAAATCACGGGTTTATCCTTCGCTTCGCGGAACAGACGAAGGGTGTGTCTCTACCTACAGGCTCCCCGCCATAATCACTAAAACCACCACGGTGTGCGTCGGCAATCCGTTGCCAACAGGGTAAGCATATTATCTAGACGCGACCCTGTCAGGATTCTATAAAATACTACACCCAACAGGTGTGTAACCGTAAAACTAAAATGTGTCTTATATCTCCATAACTGGTTAAAACAGCTTCACCATAAAGCAAAAGGTTTATCACCCAATAAATGTGCAACAATCGCACCATTTACAACAAACACGTTTCAACAAGTTAAAACTCAACATTTTATGTTAACTGTAACAATTTTTACTTCCTGCCTTACACGTGCAGATTGCGATAAAGATCGTACGCAGATAGGGTGAGCTTACCGGTTGTAATCTTGTGTAAATAAATGTTATCGGTCGCGTGGCGTAAGTTTCATTTTTTGGGTTTTTTTTTTGTTAGCTTGCTTCTGACCGCTTGTTGGCTATCTTGACAAAGACTTAGATATAATTCTAATTTATAAACTATATTACTGTAAAATTTCATTAAGTTCAGTTGAGTGGTTTTCCGTCAAAGAGTAAAAAACATTGATTCATCCCTCCTAAATACTGTTCCGTTTATAATAGTAGTATCTAAAAGTTTTAGTTGTCATCCGATAGCAAACGAAAATTTGATGGATAATATAGTTTAACTTTTCAACATTTTCTTTAGCTCGACTAAAGAAAATGACAATAATTAAGAACAAACTTTGGCAAAGTTTGTTCTTAATTATTGTTCACACAACACAGCCATACTTTGAGGTCATTCTAAATCTCGATCGATAATTTTCTAAATACAAAATTGGGGGGTGTAATATTACACCTCTGCCTACCCCTTCGGGGATACAGGCGTGAGTCTATAAAATAAAATAAAAATACAATATTGAAATATCAAACACCAAATACCCTTTGCTTTTGAAATAAAACCAATACGAAATGACAACAAAATTCAAATTCCAATACACAATACATACACAACTAATTGTATGGGACCCATACATTCTAATTATAGATAATATTATGTACAAATTACGCCATTTTTGCCGAAAATAAGTCTGCTTAAGATGTTAGCACAGTTTGTAACTTATTGACTTTAGTATTTACCATGTTATTAATAAATGAGCCACGGAATTGGGTTAACCTTCACATACATATATTTACTTTATGTAGGTTTGGTATTAAATTATTATTCATCACAGTGTTATAAAAAAAATAGTAAGTATGTACGGGTTAACGTTTTAATCCTACCATCAGTATATGCGAAAATGTATTGATGCTTGATACTGTTTACTGCATTTTTTGCGAATGGACGATTTTATATTAATAAATGCAGTAATGTAGTTTATGCAAAGTGATAGCAGATAAGCTATTTTTGCACCAATAGCCGACACACACGAAGAAAAGCCGCGATGACTAGCTAGTATTAATATAAACTTTAATATTCCCGGGGTGACATTAACAATCTAAATGTTTACTACACAAAAAGTATAACCTAATTACATCCACCTTTTTAAAGAAGTTTCGGAACCATTTTTACTGTCTTACAATTAAATATAAAATCAGATTAAAATCAAGAACAATCAAATTAAATTAAATTTCATTGGCCGATAACTGTGCATTTCACCCTAAATCGGGCATAAAAGCTGTCGCTAGCCGGAAGGTAGTAAATTCTCGGAAGGGACAAAGTTTTATAGTCTCTTAACGCGTTTTTAGAGTGAATCACCGAAAGCCCTTTTTTGTAGGTACTCCAAATTTTAATATGGTGCATTCGGTATGTTTGTACGTCAATAACTCGAGAACCGCTGGACCCGTTTCTAAGAAAACTGTATTGTACTGTTACTAAGGGTTTTTTGTGTTGTTTGGTTTGTGGGCGGGGACAAAGCTGTCTTTAATAGCGATGACGTAATAAGGATAGTATTTAATGATAACGGTGTTAGAATTAATAACATAGGTTTACAATATTTAATTATAAACATAATTTTAAACGTAGTAATCATGCACATGGGCTCTTAGACCATCGTAAGCAGGGTATCCTAACCATTTTATAAATGGTTGTAGGTCCTGAAGCTATAACTACTAATATCCATATACAGGGCGTAAAAAGACCTTTAACGAAAACTGAAACTCCATATTGTACCGATCATTACGAACATTTTTTACTTCGGTACCATACCTGGGAAATCACTGGTTCAGGAGATATTTAGGCTCAAAGTTAGTGTGAAATGTTTGTAATTAGGTACAATATCGATGTATTTACCCCGGCACCCTGTTCTATAATTAATGTCCTATGCACCGATGGATAAGTAAGGATTTCGAAAATTGCACGCACGAAAAATATGTAAAACACTTAATAACATTTTATAAATGGCTGCAGATGCTGAAGCTATACCTAAAATTTGTCTATAACGACTTGTATATCAACCTAATGGAAGGAATGCGGCGACTATTCTTCGACATGTGTTTCGCCTCTCCACGAGGCATGCCTCGCGCATACAGCGGGATACTGAAAGTCAGGTATCTTCCTGGAACCCATACCATATCCCTTATCCTTTTAGAGGAGTTCGGTATTGTCAACCTTTTTCTATTGCAATAGGTAGTTGGGTGGTCAATCCGAGGGTGCGTGGTGGGTTCCTCTTTCCTTCCATTAGGTCACAATGGAGTTCCGCCAAGTAACGCCTGATTCAATCAATTATATTGTATATTAAAGATAATCTCTGCTTGTTCCAGATACCTCGCTCCCAGAATCTCCGCAGTATTAGCAACTACGTTACAGATATAATACAATGTATCTGGTACTCCTCTTCGCGTCGGTGCTTCTCGGCACGACGCGCTCAGCAAACGTCAACAAACATATGAAACTGCTTTCAGAATTAGAAAATAACATTGAAAATAATGGTGAGTATTTTCATCAACTTTTGTATATAATTAGCTTGTATATAACTTTTGTATATAAAAGGCAACGATAGCCAGGAGATATCAACAGACATGTTTATTAATTATAAATTCACGCCTGAATTCCCGAAGAGGTAGGCAGGTTGAATTGAATATCACACCAACATTTCGCCATGAATTTTTAGCACCCACGTAATAGGGGGTGAGCCGTTACCGGGCACAGCACCAGACTCCGGGCTGCTACTGAGAATTCGAAAAAACCCATTTACACTTTTGAGTGTCTTTATTATTTAGTTTTGAATATAACTAGATTTAAGGCGATAGCCTAGTGGAGATACCAACAGACTGCCATGCAAAGGATATAGGATTCAATTTCACTACCTTTTCGAAGTTATTTGACTATTGAATTGTTAATAATCGCTTGCCCCGTGCTTCGCACAGCGCGCATTGTCTCGAAGATCTTTGGCAATAGTTATGAGCCGTCCTAGATAAGAATGAGAATCTTTGATGCAACCGGGGTAAAGTAGCTACTAAGTTTAAGTCTATTGTAGGAACTAAAGTCTATAAAAGGAAACGAAGCAATGGATCTTCATTATTTTGGTAGGTGCCTGTGGTTTCGTAGCTTCTTTTCGTGTCGATGGCAACACTTGTCATAAGGTTTTAGCCCAGTACTCGGCAATGCGTATCGTCAAAGAGCTCAGATATTTACATAGAGGCGCATTTCCTATGGGCCCTCTGACGACAAAGTTTCTGTGACCCAAATTGCCGCTTGGCGGCGTGGCGCTGTGACAGCTGTCTCTACGAGAGCAAGAGAGACGAATGTTCCTCCTGTGTATCTAAACTACGAGAGCAAGAGAGACGGAGAACGACACCAGGGCCGCCACGGCGCTAACTACGAACTAAACTGGAGATAGTCTCCACTTGAAATCGGCACACGAAATCCTTAAGAACTGCGCTTTTATGTATCTGTATTCATTGGTATCGTATTAGGCCTTGCTTGATACAGTCATGCCGTCAAGTTTCAAGATTCGTAGCTGAAAAACAAATCATCGCATTCGTTTGCCCCTGGCGCTCAAAGCGTTCAATAAATATTCATCTTCATGAAACAGGTCCTGACCAAAGACCCTCAACATTCTTACCAATATACATTCATTGATGCAAAGTGAATGCTGGGTGGTCTTCCAACGATCCAAGTAGCGAATCAATTGCGCCAATGAGTTCCAATCGATGCGATGCATAAGAATACTGGTTATGCACAATCATTGCTCTTGCATTTATATTATTGCATATTTATGTGATGAAAGATGGAAGGACTGCCTCTGTGGTCCAGTGGATAGCGTATGCGACTGCTGACCGGCGGTCCCGGGTTCGATCGAAAGTGTTACTGGGTTTTTCCGAATTCTCAGTAGCAGCACGGAGTCTGGTGATATGCCTGGTAACGGCAATAGGCTCGCCCCCTATTACGTGGGATCTAAAAATTCATGGCGAAATGTGGCTGTAATATAACACCTCTGCCTACCCCTTCGGGGATTACAGGCGTGAGTCAATAAGGTGAAAGGAACTCCGATAAATTCCTGTGATGTGAAGGATAAATTCAGTTACATAAAAGGGGAGGGAAGCTGATATTCTGTGAATCCTCGTTAGACTGAAAGCGGCCCCGGTCTCCAAGGCTCGTAAGTCTCGGATGCAACCGGGATAACGCTAGGACATTGATGAAAAGGGGAGGGAAAAGGGAATGCTGAAATTTTCGTCAACCGAAAGATAAGCTAGTCGAGTCCGAATTTTTGACTAGTCGACAGGAACAATTTCCATACTTTTAATTTTTTTTAATTGGTCTCGCGGATGGGGCATTTTGAAAATATACGAAAATTGTTCGCATAATAAAACCATTCTTCTATCAAACACGGACTTGACAGCGGGCTAAGGTACTATGATTATATAGTATGCTTCATATGGGATATATAAGATACCTAATTGATATGGGGATGCTGAAACTTACGCTAGCCGAAAGAAAGCTAGGGGCATGTTCAGAGTTTGTGAACGCATGGATCCCATTTAAGTCATTCGTCGATATAATATCTTTCCATGCATATTTGCCCTACTGGCTGTTGGTAACGGTCTGGCTGCCAGGGTCGCTTCTATAAAAAAAATTGGTAAAAATGCTAAATATTCAAACGCTGAATGGGCCAGCAGCGCTATGCAATGAACATAGTATATTTAAAGTATTTAGTAATATTAGTATATAATTATTATAAATATCTTAGCAATGAAATTAGTTTTCATGTCTAAGTAAAGTTACGTCATCTAGTATCGAATAGCAGAACCAATCAAATTTGAACAACTATAAACTATAACATAATGTCTTAATGTTTCACTATTATTATCATACAACAATTTCTTGTCATCGATACAATACATAAGGTCCATAATAAGTCTATCCATATAATCTTATCACAATTCTATGGAGAATTTCATGGACAGCGTCCGCCGTCTTCGTGTAGTACTCCAATAATTCCGCTAGAGGCGTTATCAAGAATGCGATTTTTCTTCTCTCTTTCATAAATTGTATATTATTCTTATCGCAATGAAGCCTATACTATAAAAACGCACTAGTTGTAGCATTCTCATTTGCTTAGTGCATAGTGTGCATACGCCAATTAAAAGTCCAACATGCAAACATTTAGATTTTCTTATAATTCTTTGATTTGTTTTTATATCCTTTATATTAACAAAAAATATCTCTTCTTTCCAGCTGTAACCTCTGCTAAAACGTCAGGCGCCCGAAGGTTCCTAACGATCACACACCGACCACGCGCCACGTACTCGCACTCTAGCGGCGAAGTGCTGGAACTAACCTGCGACGCGGTCGGCGCACCGGCGCCATCTATACATTGGTTCAAAAACGATGCGCCGGTTTATGAGGTAAGGAGCTTAACTTTTCAGTATTATTTATTTATTATTCATATTAATAGCCTATTTTATATCCCACTGCTGGGCCAAGGCCTCCCCTTCTATTTTCCACTTTTGCGATCACAGTATATGTAAATTTTTTTTGGGTTGTTTTGCTACCGGGCACTTAGTACGGTTTATACACGCCTATCGAATCGAGGTGAGACTTAGTACAACTTTAGCCGTATGACGTATCATCTCGATTCGATATGTACCTATCATACGCTCTTATATTTAAACCGCGATCTGAATCTATTTCTTTAAGGTTAGAAATAATTTCAAATAGCGTCATCTCTCACATCAAAAACATTTACAGACTGCTAACATTTTTCCATTTCTCCTTTCCAGTACGACGTAGAATCAAACGAGTTAATAGACAGCAACCCATCCTCTCTCGCGCGGGTGATATCGACGCTGCTCGTCACTCGGACGGTGGACCAAGACGTGTACACGTGCGTGGTGACGGCTGGGGCCAAGACTGCGCGGGCTACCACTGTGGTTTATAGCACAGGTTTGTACTTTTTATTATTATTTTATTCATCTTTCGTTTTGTAGATTCTCTCTGCTACGATTTTAGGTGTATTTCGAAGAGGGGTCGGGTGGGCTTTGCCCACCCCAGTACGGTCTAGTGCTCAGCTTAGAATTTTGGTTATTAGAAATTCTAGGCTGGACACCTAAGAAACCTCACACCAAGGTTTTATGAAGACCCAGGCGCCCAGAAAAGTGACCCAAGATATTCCAATGCATTTCATCTTGATTTAATCCAAGCTTAGAGCACTTGGAGGCGTAGAGCGAGTTTGTACGCCAATGGATTGCTTGCGTAGAAAAGTTTCCCGTTGATGAACAACCCGAACGCGATCCATTGGGCTACAGACCGCGACTAAGCTCCGAACTGATCCTCTTGAAACTCGTTTTATAACTTGAAATGAGGCGAGCAGTGCGTCAAATAACGTTCTAATTAAAGCGACATAGGAGGTCACAAAGATCGTAGAAAGTACTAATAAATATAAAAAAATGCAATTTTATACTATTCGCGACGTATTTAACTCATTAATTGGGGCATAACACTAAGTTCAAGTACTGCTAGCACTGCTTGAAAAATGCAAACATGTGGTCCTCGTAATTATACATATATTACAATTATAGACGGCTTTAGCTATATAAAAAGCAACGAAAATATTTCCACTTATCCATCCATAAATGGAGTCATTTATAAAATTTAAATCTCGGAACATTTTTGTAAACTTCCACTACTCCCCAACAGATGGCGACAGCACACTCTCAGAGCGCGCCAAGCTGTTCCCGCTGACGCCGCGCATCGTCGTCACGTACGAGATGTACGTGGACACTATCGGCACCAACATCGTGCTGCCCTGCAGGGTCAAGGGACATCCCAAACCGCACGTTGTATGGAGGGATAATAAGGGAGCGCTTATCAAGAAAGATGACAGGATGAAGGTAAGAACACTTTATATCTCAAAGCTTTTTCAAGTCTACCTCCTAGCGTTACCCCAGTTGCAACTTGGTCCGCTTACTAGTATAACCGGATTTGACTGAATATTACCTTTTGCATAAAGCACAGACCAAATATGACAATTGATTTACAATCACATTGTTATTTTAACTCAAAATAGTAGAGCCCTTTGTCACTATGTGTAGATGATGACTTAATTGTAGAAACTAGATGGCGCTATAAATATTTAAAACCATCCATAGAAAAATGCATAAAGATGATTTTAGTTCTGAAATAAAAAACTAGATGTCATCACAATTTTCCCGTAAATTTTCGCGGATAATTCTAAAACTCAAAACTAGATGTCGCTATTATAATTTTCCACTTGACATACTTATGCCTCGTTCCCGTTACAGGTGCTTCGTTCAGGCGAGCTAGTAATCTCATCGCTTCGCTGGAGCGATATGGGAGAGTTCACTTGCTATGCGACCAACGTATTCGGATCGCAACTCGCCAAAACATTCGTCTATCCTGCCCGAGTAAGTATCTCATTATTAATAAAATATTATCAATTCAAATAATTGAATAATGCTTTGAAGCTAAACATACATAAAGTTACTAAACTATGTACCTATGAAGCATACCTAGATTTAAGAACATATTATTATATTTAGAGCATAGGTAAATAAAGGACTGAGCATTATTTCAAAACTCTCTAATAATTAAGGACAGGTGGCTAGGACACCTTATTAAGTTGATTTGCCATCTTTTTCTAGAATTATGTAAAGAAAAGAAACAGCATGCTCCAATCTTAGTTTTGTCTCTTGCTGCAGAATGGTCAGTTTCTTTTATATGTTCAAATATTAATTTTCAAAATTCAACAAACGAGCTTATGGTACTTATAAGTTTATACCACTATCTCTCTCTTTCATTTATGGTTACAACTATTTGACAGCTGTCAAAAGATTAATCAGTCCATGTCACATTATTACCTATATCATCAGTTTTCAGTTTGTCGACAATTTTTATCAGTGTTTTTCTCTTTGTTCCAGGCTGGTTAAACACAAACTTACATACTAAGCGAGATGTATACTTAACTGGATGTTCCTGTTATTTTAAGTTTGTATTAGGGCCGCCGCACGCTACGCGTTTACGACGCTCACGTTTTTAGGCTTCTTGTAACTTATGAATGTATTAAAAGCTAAAATAATACGAAATAACTATTTTTATTGGTGACAGAATAATTATATTATTTTTTGACAGATTGTTAATGCATTTTTGACAGTATTTTTTAGTTTTTTGACAGAATGATAAGGGATTTTCACTGGACATTTTTTTATATTTTGATAGTTATTTTAAATAATTTTGAGATGATGTCACAGGAATATAATTATAGCTTAAATATGAGAGTACATTGTGTGTACAAATATTCATCGTACAAAAAATCTGTCAATATTCTGTCAAGAATACACTTTTATAATTATGTACTTATGTGTTGTATTCTAAGTTCATATAATGCATAATTTAGATGGCCGTTATTATTTCCTTATGCTGGACATTGAACCCAGGAATGCAGAAGTATTAGTAGTCCGTACAATTACCAGTAAGCCAAAGAGGCAATTATTTATAGTACATGTAATGTTAGTGTCGATAAACAATATATAATTTTACTGTAGTAGGTACAATCCTCACATATTTTCATAGACAGCGAAGAATTTTTGAAAACATGCTAAACTGTGCTCGTACCGTTTTGTCTTTGTAGATTTTCTATTTCTAACGAAATGTGAGATTTCCAATAGATTTAAATTTACGACCCGTAAATGACAAAAATGATATTCGTTGTCATTTCCTCACTTGGATGAAATGTGACGTTTAACTGAAATCGACGATAGTCAAAATTGCAACTGAAATAAAAATCCAATAAAATAATTACTTGATGCTCTTACATACCACGACTTTTGTAATGCAAAATATCCTTTTGGTTTTTATCGATGTTTTTTTTTCATGTATAGTATGTTTTCAAAATTTCTTCTAAGATTTTATTTTCTTTTCATTTTCATGTCATTTTATAAAATAATCAATGGAAGCTTAAAGACGTTTTCGAAGGCGGCTGGACCGCTGAGCGGTCAAACCTAGCGTTTCAACCGCTCGTGTATAAACCCCCTTAAAAATCGAGTCTGCCTATTTTTTATTATTATTTTTCTTTAAGATAATGTTGTTGTTGTAATAAAAATAATATAAGCACTATTAAGTGTTGAAAACCCGAATAATATTGTATTAAAATAATATTTAAATAATTAAAATAATTGTGATCAACTTTAATAATGTATACTTATTATTTTGTAGACTGTGATTGAATTATAGATAACAATAAATGAATGATGAATTATTATTTGTATTTATTTTTGGTAGTGGTACTTTAGTGTGGTTTAAAAAAAATGTGTCACCACCACAGTATCGTGGATGTCGTAAGAGATGCAAAGCTCGACACCAAACCCTATTCCAATTCGTTTGGGGTGGGCGGCAAGGCTCCCAATACTATTGCTGCCTAGCGGACGAGTTTGCACTCGATCGTCACGATCGAGGAGAGCTAGTCGACGGGAACAATTTCCATACATTTTCTAAATGCGCCCTCTAGCGGTCTCTATCGATCGCTACTCTCCGTTAGAGGCGCCTTTGGAAAATGTATGGAAATTGTTGCCGTCGACTAGCTCTCCTCGATCGTGCGTGACGATCGAGTGCAAAACTCATACTAGACCCTCGAAAGTGTTGTCCCATATATAGATCGATAGTCGAACCCTCGACAGTCAGTGCGCCTTAATATATCCCACAAACTGAATTTTTACCATGGCGACCTATAGGCACTTTATTTTGGTCTAGTTTAGTACTCATATTCCCACTGGTGTGTCACCTGTGTGGCCAGGTTCAGAGGGTCTAGTACGAGTTCGCACTCGATCGTCACGGTGGACGATAGCCTAGTCGACGGGAACAATTTCCATACATTTTCTAAATGCGTCCCGTAGCGGTCTCTATCGATCGCTACTCTAAGTTAGGGGCGCTTTTAACAATGTATGGAAATTTTCCCGTCGACTAGGTGAGAGCGAAGTGAGAGCGAACAGTGACATGCGAGTTATTGTTCGAATTTTTCAGAATCGACGTGCAGATAATAGTACTACGATTACGTACAGCGTGTAACACATGTCGCAAGCGTGAACAGCGTCGCAATAAATATTAGTTAGAACAACCTTGTCGTTGTTCCATCGATCATTCATGCACGACACTGTCAACACAATTCCCGCTCTTGTGAAATTAATACCATAATTCAAATAAAGGCATTATTTTCTTTCTGTAATCATCATCATCATCATTGGCTCTGTATATAAACGCTCCACTGCTGGGCAAGGGCCTCTTCTCACTATGAGAAGGGTAAGGCTTGGAAAGTGCGGGTTGGCAGACTTCACATGTCTTTCGAGAACATTATGGAGAACTTTCAGACATGCAGGTTTTCTCACGATGTTTTCCTTCACTGTTTAGCAAGTAATTAACAATTTATATTGGTGCGCGCCGTGGAATCGAACCCGAAACCTCCTGCGTATCTGTCCGTCGGTCTCTCCACGAGGCTATCGCTGCCTTTCTATATTAGCTGAGGTATCTAGTTATTTTTGGTAGGTCTATGATCAGCTAAGCTAAGCCTGAGCAATTTCGGGACCAGATAGAGTTTAACGGAGACCCTTAAACGTAGCACCAATCACTAACGAGTGGTCCCAATTTTATTTTATTTTTATAGAATAGGTACAGTAATTCGTACTTAAGCTATGAACAGTATACAATACACAAATCTGAAGCCTAGTTAAAACTATACACAGCAATTCTTAGTAAACACTTGATTTAAAAGACTTCAAAAAAAGCACAAATTAAAAACAGCAGACAGTAATACAGAGGAGATTCAAAGTTTAATTTTATGAATATATACTAGACGACGCCCGCAGTTACACCCGCGTTATTTAAGGCTACTGCTCCGCTCCCTATCGCGATGTTATATAGCCTATAGCCTTCCTCGATAAATGGGCTATCTAACACTGAAAGAATTTTTCAAATCAGACCAGTAGTTCCTGAGATTAGCGCGTTCAACCAAACAAACAAACTCTTCAGCTTTATATATTAGTAAGTATTAGATTAGATATGTATTCTTCTCTATATATGGGTCATTCTTCAAGGCCTCGATTTTGGTGGTCACACGGCAGTATGTCAATAGTTATTGAACTTATGGCTTTAAACTATTTTTTATATGTTTCTTTATGTAATACGGCAACCAAAAAAACAGTTTTACTGATATCGACCAACAATAAATAGCCGATATCTAAATCCAAAGACTGAAAACGGGGACAATATTGCTGTTCTCCGCATGTCACACTCATTGTGTAATTCAAACAATCGTGTATAATTTTATATTCCCTTTACGAATTGCTATGTATTATACCTTAAAATATTTGTCCCGGGTAGTAGTTTGCGAAAGAAATATGGACTTATATAAATGTTATAATATTTAAGAAATTTCATATAAAATGTATCGGTCACACGATTTTGGCACTCGTGTGAACGCGTGATTCAACCCTCAATAATTCGACTATTGAATGACTTTCGGCATCTTATTTGTATTCACGCGCATCACCAGTCAGCAAGCGACGGCTGAGGGAACCACACATGATTCTCGACGGCACATACGCGACAGCAGGGGTACGTAATTATTTCGTCAATATTTTTTTTACCTACGTAGGTAAGATTCATGGCTACTATGTTTTAATGATTCATAGGATTCTCAACAGTTCTTATTTATTGTAATAATAGTCTGAATAGGTAAGATTGCCATAAGAGTTCTTGAATTACGATAATATTTTACTGTAAATAGTTATTTAGAAATGACAAAAATTTCATCAGATTTGTGGCATCAGATTCGTGTTCCCAGTACCATGAATCTGACTTATTGAACCACGAATCTGATTAGCAGCTTTTTAATACCGTGTAATTTCATTTTAAACGTTATTTTACGGTTTAAAACTACTTAAAGCCATTTAATAAGCATTTTTGCGATATTTTTTTACCGCCGTAAATGAAAACGATATTGGAGGAGGTGGATTGTATTATTTGATTTCTTGTTGTCTTGGTGACCTTTTAGTTAATACTTTGTTTAGATGGAACATATAGACGACGCAGGCTGTTTTTATATCTGTAACTCATTATGCATTGTGTAACATGTATTATACTTATCAATAAAACTATCTTTATTACAGATCAATCTAGTCAAACATACCGCGACGTAGCCAAGAGGAGAAACTAGATCTTTCTTTGGCCATCCATCCAGTTATAATCCAACTAAATTCAAAATTAAACATCTGGTACCTAGATGATGAAACCCTAGGCGGTGACGTAGAGTCTGTGTACCAAGATCTAGCACTTCTGAAATCAAATTTTTTATCCATGGGCTTAGAACTGAATACAAACAAATGCGAAATTTTTATTAATGACAATTTAGATAAATCCTCTATTCTTTCAAAATTTCAATATTTGGCTCCCAATATCACTCAAGTTGAAAAAAGTCCTCTTCGCCTCCTGGGGTCCCCAATTTTAGACGACGGTTTTGATTCCTTTATACAGCAAAAAAATCAAAATGTTAGTGAAATTTCTGACAGGCTACTCAAAATTAATATACCTTCATTCGGCTTTCACTATTATTCGATATTGTCTTTTTGTCCGTAAATTTATGCACGCATTACGGTGTTCACCTTTTTGGAAAAATCCAACTCCACTCATTCAAATTGACAAAATTATACAGAATACCCTGAGTAAAATTTTGAATGTGACCCGGAACCTGTGCGCTTGGGCGGCCTCGGCGTTCGCAAAATTACCGACGTAAGCCTGCCAGCGTTCTTGTCATCGGTCCATAGCACTGCAGAATTGACTAGGAAAATTTTAGCTCCCACACTGGTTGATTCTGAGGTGCAGTTTAAGACCGATGCCTTGAACGCTTGGAGAAATGCTTGTCCAGGAACTGAGTTACCCCGAAACTTATCCTCCCAGAGGCAATGGGATGGGCCCCTTTGCAGCATGGTACGAGAAAACCTTCTCAATACATCGTCCAAAACTGCAGAGCGTGCTCGCCTGCTGGCTGTGGGAGAATAAGAATCGGGCCTCTGGCTCCAGGCACTGTAGGTACCTCCAATATAGGTACCGTGTTAGACGATACGACCTTTCGCTTCGCTACTTGCCTCTGTTTTTTTTTTTTTTTTTATTGCTGCTAGTGGCAGACGAGCGAACGGCCCATCTGATGGTAAACGGTAACCGCTGCTCATGGACTTCGCTAATGTCAGGGTATACACAGCAAAGCCGCTGCCTACCGTGAAAGTAATGCTCCAGGTAGTACGGGTGAACTCTACTGCGTCGGCGAGTGGTACGTTGGTAGAAGGGTGACCCTGGTACCAAATTAAACAATTCTTCGGAGCACTCCCCGTGAAAGAGTCGGTAAAATACGCAGAGAGAACCAAAGTCTCTCCGCTGCTCCAGCGACTCTAGTCTAGCCGTGAGATCGGGATCATCGACGATTCGAACAGCTCGTCTCTGTAGGGAGTCAAGTGGATCAAGCTGATATTTTGGCGCTCCAGCCCAGAGATGTGAGCAGTACTCCACATGTGGCCGGACTTGCGATTTATAAAGCATAAGCTTGGTGTGAAGTACAACTTAGCCCGGTTCAGCACTCCCAGCTTCTTGCTTGCCAATTTGGCGTTATCCTCCAAATGACTCCCAAATTGGACTTTGTTCGATATTTCGATGCCGAGGATCCCAATATTCTCGGCAATATGCAGGGGTACTCCTTGAAACCGAGGCGCTATAACGAAAGGGTCCTTCTTCGCAGTGAACGCGCATACTTGTGTCTTAGTGGGGTTAAATTGAACAAGGTTCTTTTCACCCCATTTGGAGGCGCGCCCTAGAGAGTCCTCGACTTCAGACACAAGTTGCAATCGTCTTTCCTGTACCTGGCTCCGAGGGACATTCTGGTGGCTGGTGTACCGCGCATCACCCGTACTGTCATCTGCATAGCAATGCATGTTCTCAATTGACAACAAGTCATTGATATGCAAGATGAACAGCGTTGGGGAGAGCACCGAGCCTTGTGGGACGCCAGCGTTGATCGACTTCATTTCGGAGCAGCTGCCGTGACTATAATGCTCCAATCAGCCAGAAAGCTGGCAATCCATTTGCAGAGTCCCTCGGGGATTCCATAAGATGGTAACTTCGATAGAAGTGCCCTGTGCCAGACCCGGTCAAACGCCTTGGCAATGTCAAGGCTAACGGCTAGAGCTTCGCCCCCACTCTCCAAGGCTTCTGCCCAGCGGTGTGTAAGGTACACTAGAAGGTCGCCAGCCGAACGACCATGCCGGAAACCGTACTGGCGGTCGCTGATCAGCTGGCGATCCTCTAGGTACTGGAGGAGTTTGTTGTTGATGACTCGCTCCATTACCTTGGAGAGTAAGGACGTTACCGCTATTGGCCTGTAGTTTGACGGGTCCGATCTGTCACCCTTTTTAGGAATAGGGTGAACATGGGCTATCTTCCACGAAGATGGAACCCTGTAAGCATTATAGGAAAGACGATATAAGCGCGTTAATACGAGGGTCAACTCAGGGGCGCACGTCTTCAGCACCACTGCTGGGATGCCGTCAGGCCCACTCGACTTGTGGATGTCCAGAAGTTTGAGCTGCCGCCTGACCGCACGTTGTGTAATGCGGATTTCAGGCAGGGAGCTCCCACACCAGGGGATGGACGGTGGTGTGGCTCCCTTGTCATCCAAGGTCAAGTTCGAGGCAAATAGTTGGACCAAGACGTCAGCCTTGTCTTTTGCGCTATGGGCCAGACTGTCATCAAATTTACGCAGTGGCGGGAGACTGATCTGGCAGAAGTTGCCTTGCGCAGCTTTGGCGAGCGACCAGAAAGCACGACTCCCTGAGGGATATCTTCCAAGCCGCTCACCAATTCTGGCAACGTGTTCTGCCTTGGCCTCAGGCCTACAGGTTTTATTAAACCACGGGCGGCTGCGCCCGCCAACAGGTATGTGGACGTTTGGGATGAATAATTCCATCCCAAGGAGTACCACTTCTGTGACACAGTCAGCACAAGAGTCGGGGTCATCAGAGGAGAAACAGTGACGCTTCCATGGGAAGGACGCGAACCCGGGAGGTCAGTGGTCCAGGATCCCAACCACTCCTTGTGGTGAGCGTTAAAATCACCAAGGACCACCACCTCCGCGGAAGGGAACCGTTCCAATATTTTATCAGTCCCCTCTTGGACGCTCTCAATTAATTGAGTTGGCCCCAACTCACTGGCATGAGACCTGGCACGCGTAGATTCGGGATTGGCCCCCATGATCTACTCGTAGCCACAAAATTGACAGGTCTCGATGCTCGAGGCCCCGAAGGCGGCGGTAGCAAATATCGCCCTGGATGAAAACGCACACCCCGGCTTTACGGTGGAAGGAATGCTCCAATTCGTAACCGGGGTATTTCAAGTACGATATATCGTCCGGGGTGCCTATTTGCGTCTCCGTTAAAAAGAGCAGGGCAGGCCGCGCCGTCTCAAGGTGGTGATGGACGGCGTCGAGGTTGCTGTGTAGACCCCTAACATTACAGAAATCCATTTTTATTGTGGATATGGAGTCCGCCGTGGTAAAACTTCTGCTCTTATTTTTCTTGCGCGCCATGATTTCTGAGAGAGAGCGAGAGATAGGGGAAATGAGTGTGGTGAAGTCTAAGTGGTGCCCAAAGAAAGTGTATAGCCGTGTGCGGGGTGGATCCGCGAGTTGTGTGGGGAGCTGACATGCAGCACGGAAGGGCCCCCGGTGCCCCCTCGTCTGCAGCCACCGGGATTCACTCCGGTCTCCTACCCCAGCACGATGTCTGCAGAACGAGATTTTCGCCGGTTGGCGGAACAGCCTCCCGAGTAGGATGGCCTCGGGTTCGGGTCCCCTACTGACCGGCAGGTGGCCGGCGTACCATTTCCACCAGGTCTCCCTGAACTGCACGTCAGACCCCCACGCCCAACAAACCCACCACGACTTTTGCCAAGCTGGCCTCAAGCCCCACGCAGACTCCACAACACCCAGGGAAAGGATGGGAGAGATGGGAACGGCTACTCTGCCCTTCAACCGGAACGCAAGTCTGCTTCGCGACCAAAATAGACAGGGTGGTGGTACCTACCCGTTCGAAACCAGCTTCTAACAGGTGTTACCTATTAGAAGACTGGTCTCTTCCACCAGTGATAGGAGGGGTAGGGGGGAGTAGGGCAACAATACCGCGGGCGAAGTAAGGAATGCAGTATTGATGACTAAGGAAGCCGGGCGCGCGTACCCGAAGTCGACTATATTGCAGCCGGACAGGATACAAATAGGTTAGACCCCCTGGCTAAAAACAAAGTAAAAGTCCGTTTAGGTGCGTCATGTGTCTCTCCGCATCGTTGTCACTGTGGAGAGGCTGTCGATAGCCTTGGTCACCATGGCCTGTCATGCAGCAGGAGCGCGGGTCGTATTTCACGACACTCCAACCTCAATGACATACTGCGCCGTGCTCTTGCCACAGCTGGCATTCCAGCCCAACTTGAACCTCAAGGCTTGGTACGCGACGATGGCAAAAGACCAGACGGGATGTCGTTACTACCGTGGAAGCTGGTTAGGCCTTTGGTATGGGACGAAACATGTATCGATACCCTTGCGCCATCTCATCTTCCCAGCACAGCAGATTATCCGGGCGTTGCTGCTGCTACAGCGGAGACCCTCAAACGGCGCAAATATGTAAATCTAATAGGAGATTATGTATTTGAGCCGTTTGGGGTCGAAACATTGGGGCCATGGGGTCCAAGTGCGCGATCACTTTTTAGAGATATCGCAAAGAGACTCATAGACGCCTCGCGTGACCAGAGGGCTGGCACGTATTTGGCTAAAAAAATATGTATAGCCATACAACGAGGCAATGCTGCCAGTCTTCTGGGCAGGCTTCCAATTGACTGCGATGAGTTTAATGACGCCTTCTAAATTTTAATTTTTAAGTTTTTGATTTTTCACTTGTAACTATATATTAATTAGTTCTTTTTAATTATTTTAAGACTTAATCTAATTATATTTAAATAATTATTGGATAATAATTAATCAAAGACTTAATAAAATGTTTTTGTTAGTGAATTGCAAAAAATACTGTGATTTAAGCTGTGCTAGATATTAATCAAAAGAAGAGTCAACGTTATATTCTTGTTGTAATTTTTTTTTCAATCCTTCTTTATGCCAGTGTGATTGTAATTAATAAGACTTTTACTTTTAATGTTACGATAATCATAAAGACTGATTTATAAAATAGCTAGTTACTTTTATCAGACAATTATAAAGTAACACTGTGATGTGTGAGCTTATGCAAGATTGTAATTATACTGTAGGTACATGTTACATTTCTATTGTAACTTGGGAACATCATAAGTCAGTATGATTGTAATTATTGAACAGTATATTTGTGTTAGTTATTGAATTAAAGTGAAGTCATGTTAATAATTGAAATAAATATTACTTTTTGATTGTATTTGAGATATTTCATTAATGTTCAAACAACCTTACTATCTTAAATGTTATATCAGTGTGCCTATTGACATTGCAAATCTGAAAATATTAATATCTCATTGGATGATGACTATAATATAGACCTTCATCCTTTATGTTCGCTTAGATACGATTAGACCAATAGCTATGCAAGCAGTAACGTGTAAACTATTCTAAAGTGTGTATTTCATAGGCATATCACATAATAAAAATCTAAACTTAGATGCTTGCTTGATCTTACAGCTTATGAGTCTGTTAAACGAGCTTAAGCTGTTGATTTTAACATCAAATTTTATCATGTCAGATTCGTGGTTTGCTACGTCAGATTCGTGGCACCAACATTTTTAAAAGTGAATATTTTCTTTATTTGTCGATCGATTTTGGTGTAATTACACCATTTGGTTTGTATTGTTTTGAAGTTTGATAAACAGAAGCCAATTTTGTAAAAGTATGAAATAAAAAAAATGCCCCGAATTTGATGCGAAGAATCTTGCGCGAAGAATGACCCATATCCATGAGTTTGGCTAGTTGATATAAATATTTGCCATACAGTATGAAGCCTATATCAAATATGTACCTGTGGTAGCCAACTCCATAGATACCTAGATCAAATATTAGGACGGTTTGTTAGAGTCAGTATTTTAACTTCGTAGCGAGAATTTTTCGTGGGACCTAAATATGCAAAACTTGGCGAACTATGGGTGTAATATAACCTATCCCTTCGGGGAAACAGGAAATATTCTATAAGTTAAATTAAATGGTCGAGAATACTGAAAACCTCTGATGAAAAAGCATAATTATATAGAAATGTTATGGAAAGATACCTGACTTGCAGTATCCAGCTATATGCACCGAATATGCTTCAGCACGAGTTTGCCTGCGCGAGACATCCTCAGCGTGGCGTACCGTGGACCAATCAAGACATGGGCAAAGTCGCGTATGCGAAGCCCGAAGAAGACGCGATATCGCGCTTAGGCCTGCCAAGCCCGTCTGAACCTCAGGAGAGTTGGGTAGTATTACAATGCAGCCTCTGTAGTCGTGTGGTACTGTAAGCGAATACGAATGAGGTCTCGGGTTCGATTCCCGGGTCGTTCTAAAAGTGATATTGGGTTTTTTGTTAAAAGATCCTATCCCCTATTCCTTCTCCCTCATCCCACTCCTTATCCTATCCCTTTTCCCAACCCAAGGAGCGGCAACGCACTTGTGACTCCTGTGGTGTTGCTTGTGTCCATGGGCGGCGGTAATTGCTTACCATCAGGCAATCCGTCTGCTCGTATGCCGCCTTATACTATAGAAAAAAACAAAAAGAAAAAAAGATATATAATAGAAGCTCGGAGTCAGGAAGTTGACAGTGTTACACCTCCCCGCCACGAAAAGCACGTTAAGCCGTTGGTCCTGCTCCCAATTTCTCTCCGGCCGTGTCGCATGTGGCGTCCCATCGGACTATGGGAGTGAGAGAATACATACATACATACATAGACTCACGCCTGTATCCCCGAAGGGGTAGGCAGAGGCATATTAAACGCCCACTTTTCGCCAGTGTTTTGATCCCACGTAATAGGTGGCGAGCCTATTGCCGCTTATAGGGATATTTTGTTTGCCAGAGCCTCGTCCGTTGATCGGCAGGTGCACCACTTGCAGGTGAGGTTGGCTTGGAACCCTAAGTTCTTGGTGGGAACCCTATGCACCCAAATGAGTGAGAGAATAGTGCACTATAATATGTCCCGCGCTGTTGACTAGTCTCATATGAGACTAGCCGCCGTGACCGAAATTCAGTCTGTAGAACATTAATTATACAAAGAAAGTATGTATTCCAAAGTAGGAGTCGTACCTGTTCCTAGTACATAATAATACAGTATGTAGTGCTTGCGTTGTGAACACAGGGTTCGTGTATTATGATGACGCAACGGTCGTGCACACACGCCGCACCGGGTTAGCATATACGACGGTTATGAGAGTAGATGGCACATGGTATAAGCGGAAGCGATTTTTAGAGACGTTGAAAATCTTTTGAAACCTGGTTGTTTTATTGTGGACTAGCTGTTGTCCGTAGTTACACGCGCGCTATTTTCTATGTCACCTTGAAATTAAAATATCATCATCCTCCTAGCGTTATCCCAGTTAGACCCGGGTCCGCTTTCTCGTCTGCCTGTCTGACCACTGCAACCCGAAGGGATAGCGATATTCCATGATTTAGACTAGTGTCAGTTTGTTTAGAAGGTAGCCCTTTGACGACTGTCAAAGATCTTTATGACAATCGGGACCGACGACTGCCTAACGTGCTCTCCGAGGCACGGGACAAGCGATAATTAAGAATTTAACACGCACATAACTCCGAAAAGTCATTGGTGTGCGTCGTGGATTTGAACCCGATACCCTCTGCAGTGCAGATTGTTGGTATCTCCACTAGGCTATCGCTAACTGCTTTAAATTAAAATATGTGGAATGAAATATAGCCCATAATTATGTTGCCCTATATTTGAGTAAATACTGGTCTTAAGCATGGAATATCACTATTCCTTTAGATTGAGGTCGGAAGATGATCCGCAACGCAGGATAAGCTAAGCCTGACAAATCTGGTTAGACTAAAAAGTGAGCCCCAAGGTGAAAATAGATCATGGATGCAACTGGGATAGCGCTGGGACGATGATGATGATTAAGATAGAATGTAAATAATTTTATTTACTCGTTTAAGATAATGACAACCATCACTACTATCAGCAGATCTTTTTAATAGTTTTTTCTTATTGAATGATACTATCCTGAAACTCGCTACTCCTATACCTTGCACCCCACGTAACCAAAGCTCGCAATTTCCTGCGATCACGACGCCGAACAAGTTTTCCAAAGCTAACAACTTATAACAACATGCAACTATTTATTTTACAACATATTATAATAGTAAATGGTCCATCATAAGTAGACCACCGTGTCAGACTCTTTACGGAAGAGGATTATTTCAGTGGCGGATCTAAAGAAAAACTGGGGCAAACTGGGGCATTTGCCCCGGGCGACAGCGGCATGGGGGCGCCAAAATTATGTCACGTCATTGAGCGAAAAATTCTAACCTGTTGGAAAACTGCTGGGAGGGGGCGTCACTCTCTAGATTTGCCCCGGTTCGAAAGAAACGTAGATCCTGTACTGGTCCTGATCCTGTAAAGGTCTTCTATACGTTCTGTGGAACATATAAGAGCCGGTCGTGTAGCCTTAAGGTACAATTACACATGCTCATTTCAAGCATTAAAGCATGCTTCTATTGAGCAGTTGCTACTTATTAGCATGTGTGTCGGAATGTTGCTCAAAATTAGCATGCTCATTTCGATTTTGCTTAAAAATCGACAGGTGTGCGATTTTTGAGCATGCTACCTGCAGCGCGGGTGGAGGAAGGCGTGCTCGCGTCTAAACAGGTTGGCTTATTGAGCATGCTAGTATCAATCAGTCGTTCGCAACAGGTGCATGTGCACAATTTCACGCAAGATGCTGGGGTGACGAAAATATGCTCAAATTTGGATGCATTCCATCGCCGGCAAAAGGATGATCTTATTCAGCTCCAAACGGATAGCTATTTGATTTTTCATGACTTTGTGTGAACTGACAGAGAGCGAGAAAGCACGCTATAGCAATGGCATGTGTATTTGGAATGTTTGCTTTGAGCATGCTTATTCAGGAGCATACTTAACACTAGCATGCCTATTGCTAGCAAATGTAAACTGCTCATATGCGTGCTCGTATTGAGCATACTCAATAGCACGCTTTTTAGCATGCTATTTTAGAGCATGTGTAACAGTACCTTTAAGCTCCGTACTCACATACAGTTTAACTCGATAGAGTCAGACTCGAAGGCTCCCTTAGACTCAAATTACAGTGTATTTGATGTCATCAAAGTGTGAGTTTTGCAGTAAACACGTTGATTTTTACTCGTTTTCAAGTAAAACTATCAAGTAAAACCGTGTGTCAGTACTGAGCATTAGAGCGCTTGTACACGCTAAGACAAGTCGCCGGGTCTACGCAAGATTTGGTGTTGTCTCTACACCGGACCCGTGTACAGTCAGCTTCATAAATATATTTACATTTACGTTATTTTATATGGTTATATTGTCCAAAATTGTCATAATTTTTATTATGTTTAAGGATTTTTACACAAGAAAATCTTGCCTAAATCATAATTTATAAATTAAGTATAATAAACGAGGAGTTTTAATTCATAAAAGTCTCAGCAAAGATGTTGAGGTGTGTAGCTACTTTTAAAGTTGACTGTACACTATATCAACGCTGAATAAGAAAAAAATCGTGTAAGAGCAAAAATTTTTAATAATTCCGTAGGGCTCAATCACACAGAGAGCGGTCACGCGGTCAACCGTTCAAGCGGTCAGTTTTGCGTTCTTTGTGTTGTATTACGTTACATAGGTCCTATCAGACAGAGAGCGGTCACGCGGTCTATGTAACGTAATATAACACAAAGAACGCAAAACTGACCGCATGAACGCTTGACCGCGTGACCGCTCTCTGTGTGACTGAGCCCTTAGTGATCTGTTCTTAAATAGAATACAGTTACTTACTCCAGTTTTACAGCCCAAATTTTTGATGATCATCTTTACATCATAAAAAAATAATTATAAATAAATTTCTCGTTTGCCTTGGTACTCCAGGATCCAAATCCACACAGTAGCCAAACTAGTCATTAAAAAAATATACATCTTTAACTTTTAAAGGCAGTCCTTGGATTAACCCAGGCCATCACAATAATCGTGATAAAATAATTAAACTGATATCAGGAAACGTACAAATTAACATCGTATATGTACCGAGGTCGGACCCAATTACACTCGAAATTTATAATTATATTAAAATATGCATAATACTTATTAAATATGTGGCATCATGTGCTCTTCATTATATTGTAAAGCGGTGTTTACATTGGTGGCACTACATATAGAGCTTGCTTTAAAAAACCGAGTATAATATCGGCCCCTGATCGTAAGCTGTCCCACCGCAAGGCAAGGTGGCAAGGTATTATGCTTTGCGATATGAGAAAAGTAAGGCCTTAGGGCGGGTTGGCAGACCTCACATGTCTTTCGAGAACATTATGGAGAACTCTTAGA
Source organism: Euclidia mi (assembly GCA_944739405.2). Classification (NCBI taxonomy): domain Eukaryota; kingdom Metazoa; phylum Arthropoda; class Insecta; order Lepidoptera; family Erebidae; genus Euclidia; species Euclidia mi. The sequence continues at coordinate 37,008,759 of OX123205.2, read as the reverse complement.
CATTGAGGTTTCCTCACAATGTTTTGCTTTATCAATAAACTAGCTGTTTCCCGCGATTTCACCCACGTCCTGAGGGAACTACTTCGCGTACCCGGTTAATTTATAGCCTAAGTTACTCCTTGGTACATCAGCTATCCGGCATTGAAATTCTCGTCAAAATCGGTCCAGCGATTCCAGAGATTAGCGAGACCAAACAGACAGACAGACAGACAGACAAAAATTGTACATTTCGGTATAACTTTTGACTGATTTTGCTAGTCAATAGTTCTTTTTTTTTTTAAAGACAACTCCCGCATTAGGACTAAATCCTGTGTCGCGGGAAACTTTACAAACATACAACTAACGGACACAATGAACACCCAGACTCGAAACAACAATTTATGAATCACACAAAGTGTTGTCTCGTGTGGGGATCGAACCCACTACACTTCGGCACAGAGTCAAGCGGTGAGGCGGCTGCTTAAACCACTACGCCAACCGTGCAGTCTAGTAATAGTACTTTTGACTGGTTAAGAGTTTTGACTGCAACATATGTAATTATGTACCATACATCCATATGCATATAGTAAAAAGGTGGTTATGTATAAATAACATTTTAATAGGCAATAAATAACTTCGAAAAGTTTTTGGTGCGAGCTGTGGGCTTGATCTGGAGTTACCTGTCTGAGGGTCTAGTACGAGTTTGACACGGTGACGATAGCCTACTCGACGGCAACAATTTTCATACATTTTCTAAATGCGCCCCCTAGCGGACTCTATCGATCGATACTGTCCGTTAAATTTCCATACATTTTCTTAAAGCGCCCCGCTTTAAGAAAATGTATGGAAATTGTTCCCGTCGCCTAGGCTATTGTCACCGTGACGATCGAGTGCAAACTCGTACTAGACCCTCTGTTAGTTTCTTTACTAGCATAGGCTAAGGTAGCTAACGGGGATAGCCCTGTTTCCACCTGTACACCTTGTTGCAGTCGTAGTAATCAAATTCAAATTCAAATTATTTATTGCAACCCTAAGCTTGTATAATCCTAATTCCCATCGTAATCAAAGCCATTGTAGTCAATCTTCTACAGATAAGTATATCGTCTTAGTCGTCTCATTTTCTTCTTATTTTTTATTTTTATAGTCTAACGCCTGTAACCCCGAAGGGGTAGGAAGAAGAGTAATATTACACCCACATTTCGCCATGAAAATTTTAGGTCCCACGTAATAGGGGGCGAGCCTATTGCCGTTACCGGGCACATCACCAGACTCCGTGCTGCTACTGAGAATTCGGAAAACCCAGTAACACTTTTGCCCGACCCGGGAATCGAACCCGGGACCTCCAATCAGCAGTCGCACCCCCTATTCACTGGCCCACGGAGGCAGTTGAATGCCAAAAATCTTAACTTTCAGTTAATGCAATACCAGCGGCACATTCTCAGATCAAATATTCAACCACCCTGTTTCATTGGACTATAATTAAGACAATATCGATTCACTATAGAAAATTCAAACATGTTACCTAACTGGATAATCTATTCATCAAACCCAAACCTAATGACTACACCGATCTTGTATTTGTACACCGATTGTGAAACAGAAAACGTGATACAACTGTGAACATTCCTTTACCACTCTATCTATAAATATATAATTATCATTCCCAACATAGCAGTTTTGTAGATCGCAACATACAAACGTACTTACAAAACAGTACCAGCTAATTATTGACAAGGTTACAAAGATCGGATTCAAACCTGTAACTTATGATAATTTAAATATCGGCATCGATGTAATGGAATAAAAGTATAGGTTTCAGGGATAGTGCAGTGGTTAAGAAAGTCACTTCGAAAAATGTATTGCAAGTCAATTTTCTTTAAAATATTGACCGTGAAAAACTTCTTTAAGAAAATAAAATTCAAATTCAATTTATTCTGTAAATTAAAAGAGTACAATAAAATTGACTTATTTAAAGTGCAAAAGCTTAGATTAGGTTCCTGATAGAAAATTATATGGCTGAACTAGGTTAACCTGTATTTCAGGCGATTAGGGCTAATAAGAATAAAAAATGGGCAAGTGTGGGTTGGACTCGCGCACCAAGGGGTCCGTACCATCATCTATAAAAGAAAATCACGTTCGTTGTATGTATACTTAAATACTTTTAAGTTTTTACCTGTTTATTCAGATCGAGTAACAAATTGCTTAAAAATTATGTTCGTTGTATGGGAGCCCCCTTTATTATTTACTTTTTTCTATTTAATTATTTATTTTGGAAGGTAATATACAACTACATATTCTGTGAAAATGTATAGCGTTCTACCTGTTACAGTTAGTAATTTTGAGCTAAAAATACGAAAAAAATACGTTTTTGTATGGAACCCCCTTAATATTTCATTTTTTTTTATTTTTAGTATTTGTTGTTATAGCGGCAACCGAAATACACAATTTGTGAAAAGTTCAGCTTTCTAGCTATCACCGTTTATGAGATACAGCCTGGTGACAGACAGACAGACGGACAGACAGACAGCGGAGGCTTAGTAATAGGGTCCCGTTTTTTACCTTTTAGGTACGGAACCCTAAAAAATAAAATACATTATCACTTAATATAGCAGCCATAGCCTAATGGAGAGACCGACAGACTGCTACGCAGAGCGTCTCGGGTTCGAATCCACGGCACGTACCAATGACTTTTCGAAGTTAAGTGCGTATTGTTAATCATCGCTTGCTTAACGGTGAAGGAAAACATCGTGAGGAAAGCTGCATGTCTGAGAGTTCTCCATAATGTTATCGAAAGACATGTGAAGTCTGCCAACCCGCACTTGGCCAGCGTGGTGGACTATGGCTTTACCCTTCTCATAGTGAGTAGAGGCCCGTTGCTAGCAGTGGGACAGTATATAGGTATACAGGGCTGATAATGATAATAACTAACTTACTACAATATTTTTAGTACTTTAAGTTCTAGTACAGTATAACTAGATCTACAATCATCATCATCATCAGCCTTTAACAGTCCACTGCTGGACTAGGCCTCTCCTTTGAAAGGAGGAATTGGCCTACTATACCACGCTGGCCAAACGGGTTGGTATAGGGTTTGTATCAAGTTTTCCTTCTCTTACTGTGCTGTTCTCTGCATAATATGCTCCCTCTGTCGGCTCTTACGACACCCATGGGATGATATGGGGTGGTGACAATCTGTATTCTTAATCCATCACCACACGGACAATCAAAACGGATCTACAATATCTTATCATTGATTAAATTGCGTTAATTGGTGCGAGTTAAACTTTTTGTAATTTAAAAAACAAATAGGAATAAATCCTGTGTCATGGGGACTTTACAAACATACAATCAACGTACTCAGAGTCGTTTATGGATCACACAAAGTCTTGTGGTCGAGTGGATAGCGTATGCGACTGCTGATCGGACGTCCCGGGTTCGTTTCCCGGGTCGGGCAAAGTTGTACTGGGTTTTTCCGAATTCTCAGAAGCAGCACGGAGTCTGATGATGTGCCCGGTAACGGCAAAAGGCTCGCCCCCTATTACGTGGGACCTAACAATTCATGGCGAAATGTGAATGTAATATTACACCTCTGCCTACCCCTTCGGGGATACAGTCTTGTCTCCCGTGGAGATCGAACCCACAACACTTGGCGCAATGTCAAGCGGCGAGGCGACACCAATGAATACAGATTTACATAGAAGCGCAGTTCTTAAGGATTTTTTGTGCCGATTCCAAGTGGGGACTGTCTCCAGTTTAGTTCGTAGTTGGCGCCGTTGGCGGCGCTGGCGTCGTTCTCCGTCTCTTTTACTCCCGTAGTTAATATACAAAGGAGGAACGTTCGTCTCTCTTGCTCTCGTAGAGACAGCTGTCACAGCGCGACTGCCACGCCGCTAAGCGGCAATTTGGGTCACAGAAAATTTGTCTTCAGAGCGCGCATAGGAAATGCGCCTCTATGTAAATATCTGAGCTCTTTGACGGCATGGCCAAGTTGTTGTTGTCAAATAGCACTCAACAATTAACAATCACAAACCTTTTGTAAGCCGATTTGGAGATGCCATGTCCAGCAGTGGACTTGGCATCTCCAAAGGCTGTTATGATGACGATGATTGTGATATTTGGCACTAAGGCCAAACTTTAAGTAGGTAGGAAATACACAAAGTGAATTTTATTTTGCCTTTAAAACAGGAAGTGAACCTACCTAATAATGTGAGCGACGCGTCGTTCGCTACGGTATCTCCTTGGATCTGAGGGTCTAGTACGAGTTTGCACTCGATCGTCACGGTGACGATAGACTAGTCGACGGAAACAATTTCCATACATTTTCTTAAAGCGCCCCTAACGGAGAGCAGCGATCGATAGAGACCGTTAGGGGACCAATTTAGAAAATGTATGGAAATTGTTCCCGTCAGGGTGTGTAGTCCGTTTGCACTCCATTGTCACTGTAACTAATGACTAGTCGACGGGAAGAATTTCCATACATTTTTTAAAGGCGCCTCTAGAAGATAGTAAAACGATCAGTAAAGACTGCTAGAGTATAGGTCGGTTCACGAAAGATGACCACTGCGCAGAAATCATTTTTTAGGTCCCCGTGGAGGTGCGGGGTGAGGCGCGGGTGGAGTGCCAATGGCATGGCTCCGTTCTTGACGCATTCCCTAAATGCGTCAAGAATGGAGCAACGCCATTGGTGCACGAATGTACATATGCGCGACAGCCGCCATTTGTGGTCAACTTTCGTGAATTAACCTATACGCATTTAGAAAATGTATGGAAATTGTTCCCGTGGACAATTCACTATATACCTACCTAGTCACCTCGACAATCGAGTTCAAACTCCGCCTAGACACCAAGCTAGGTCACGCATACACACATCACACACACGCTGTGTAAGGGCGGTTTCAGGTTAGCGTATTTTTCTGCGCGTATACGGTCGTTTCAGCATACGCGTGCTACATTACGCGCTTCAAAATACTGGACTTGCGTAAACGGGCATATTTCGTCGTGTTCGCTCGAAACGGTAGTGACATCGTGTCAGTGGCAACATGGAATCTGACAGCTCGCACTTATATGAGGTTAGAAGCGCGTCAACGCTCGTACGAGTTGCGCGTGTGCCAAAAGGCGCGCCTATGCGCGCCTACATGCGCTTCCAAAAACGAGCTATACGATAAGGGCGCCGCGAGCCCGGTGAAATGCGTTAATTATTAAAATTACTTTCGTATAAGGCTGACAAAAAGGCGCTTTATAGTTTCGCACACAGGCGCTGTCTTGGGTCGGTGCGACCCTGCCCTCAAAGTCCTCCAGCAAATCTCAAACTCATCGAGCAGAAGAGGAAAACTCGCAAAAAAGCTTTGAACGGTAATATTGAATTACCTACCTAGTATTTTAGTGGCAATTTGATAATAAAACAAGTTTATAATACTTTATTTTAATTATTCTCACATTAAGTAAAAATGCTACTTTGAAGTACCTACCACTTAAACAGTACCTATTTAATAGTAATATTATTACAGCTGTTAATAAATTTTTGCGGTGAATAATACCGTTCCAGGTGCTTATTATGATTGCCGGATCTGTTTTATTTCATACGTTTTTATTCAGTGAAACTTGTTGATTAAAAAAATATGAAAAACCCTTGATGACTATCAGACGACGGTCTGCCTGCCCTGCAAATTAAATTTGGCGACACCCTGACTGCAGCGCCACCTATCAGGTCCAATTGCATTTGTACACCTGACAAACTCATTTATATGGGCACCCAAAATTGCATCCATATAACAGTAACTAGAGGACGTCAGCAGCTACGCCTGTATTTTTTTTAAATTTACCCGTTTTGGTCGATCCTATGGGAATTTCGGGAAATCCCTTCTTAGTGCACCCCTACGCTCCCCAAGGAACATACATGCCAAATTTCAGCTTCCTGCGCCCAATAGTTTCGGCTGTAGCGTGTCCTGCGTGTCTGTCAGTCAGTCAGTAACGCAAGGATTTTATATATTAAGATTTACTATCTGCTTTGATTAAACGGGTTAAACAGAATTTTCCTCTCAGTAATAAATATTAATCAGCCAAATATTCCGGCAACTTACCGTGGAATATTCCGGGTTACAAAAACACATGCACATCCAATACATTACAAACTATTCCAATAAGTAATGAATAAAATATGACTTCTAATGTTGGCGTTATATTTTTTATTTTACATTTTGAATAAAAAGTATTACTGTATTAGTTTTACAGATGAAAGGCGAGGATTTCCGTGCGCTCAAAGCTGAAGTACCTGAGGGTCTAGTATGAGTTTTGCACTCGAGCGTCACGATCGAGGAGAGCTAGTCGACGGGAACAATTTCCATACATTTTCCAAAGGCGCCCCTAACGGAGAGTAGCGATCGATAGAGACCGCTAGGGGGCGCATTTAGAAAATGTATGGAAATTGTTCCCGTGGGTCTAGTGCGAGTTTGCACTCGATCGTCACGATGGACGATAGCCTAGTCGTCGGGAACAATTTCCATACATTTTCTAAATGCGCCCCCTAGCGGTCTCTATCGATCGCTACTCTCCGTTAGGGGCGCTTTAACGCTCTCCTCGATCGTGACGATCGAGTGCAAAACTCATACTAGACCCTCTGAACGACGCGGGAGAGAGCGCATCGGCAGTAGGAAATTACATATTTTCGGTATTTTATTTTTGTATATATTAAAATTCATAATCGCTTTTACATGACTTTTCTTTTGGTATACTTTTGAAACTTCTAATCCAAATACAACTCAAATGAAACGTGGAAATTCTTTAAACAGACCTATATTCGCGATTATTTTCGATCGTATAAAATGTTAGTAATCGTGTTTCGAATGTCCGACAAATATTGATCTAATGCTGTTAAATAACATATATTTTTTCCGAATTTAAATCTCTGTTATTTACAAGTAAAACGCGTTTGAACACGCTAGATAACACTGTATTTTGGGAAATCCTCGCCTTAAGCCATTTGGAGTCGAAACGTTGCGACCAAAGGTCCAAGTACGAGATCCCTCTTCAAAGGTCTCTCAAAGAGCACATACTTGGCACTAAATATAGGCATTGTCATAAAAGATGGCAAAACTGCCAGCCTCTTCAATCTACGGCAATGAGAAGGATATCTAATTTCAAATTTTAATGATATTGCATAAAATCAACATCATTTGTCCTAACGTTTTATTTATCCTTTATCCAAGACTAGAGGACGCCCGCGGTTACACCCGCGTTATTTAAGGCTACTGCTCCGCTCTTGTGGCTCATAGCGCGATGTTATATAGCCTTATAGCCTTCCTCGATAAATGGGCTATCTAACACTGAAAGAATTCGTCAAATCGGGTCAGTAGTTCCTGAGATTAGCGCGTTCAACCAAACAAACAAACTCTTCAGCTTTATATTTTAATATATAAAATCCTTGCGTTACTGACTGACTGACAGACACGCTACAGCCGAAACTATTGGGCGCAGGACGCTGAAATTTGGCATGTATGTTCCTTGGGGACCGTAGGGGTGCACTAAGAAGGAATTTCCCGAAATTCCCACGAGATCGGCCAAAACGGGTAATTAAAAAAAAATGCAGGCGTGGCTGCTGGCGTCCTCTAGTATTAGTATAAGATATAAGATTTTCACCTTAGAGTCCTGGATCCTATTACTAGTCTTACCAGATTAAACAGAGTATTAGCTTTGCTATAGAGTAACTACCGTCTTTTTGTTTTTTTTTACGAGTTGGAAAATCCCTTTGGATCTCCGACTCTTGGGGGAAACAAGAGCCGGAGTATGTGGTGTTTCCACTAAAAACCACCTCGACTTCCGCCATGTACCCGTGTGTCGGAGGGTGGGGCATCACCAAAGCACTCGTCGCCACCCTCCGACGGGTATTGGCCCTTCAGATGGTCAGGCGGGCCCCGAACAAAACCCCCTTGGCGACGGATTAAGGTGTTGGACTCCGCCGCAAAACGCCCAGCGGCCGCAGAGGATAGGGAGGACGGCAACGCAACACCGCATCTCCTCTTCCTCTGCGGCCCCACCGCGACGCATCGAATGGTGCGCCCCCATTTGGTCACGGGAGATAGGGCGCGCGGCAACGCAACACCGACACGCCTCTCCTCCCGCGACCGCGCCCGACTGCGAGGGACAGACAGAACTGTCCCCCGCACCCGCACCGTTGGACGCATCCTGCGCAGGCCCCTCCAAGCCCACGCGGAGCGTCCCCTCCTGGATCCCTCTTAGCTTCACCGCGGGTGACCAATCCACGGTTACTGAGCCCCCCCACCACGACAAGGTGGAGAATTGGAGATCCCACGGGGGGGAGAGTAACTACCGTCTGATCTCCGCAACGCAAAGGGATAGCGAGGCTCCATAATACAAGTCAATGATATTTTTTTATAGGTATCTATACAATTTTTTATTTATTTATTTATAGACTCACGCCTGTATCCCCGAAGGGTAGGCAGTTTGGTCTCGCTAATTTCGGGAACGGCTGGACTAATTTTGACGGGGCGTTCACTGGCGGATAGCTGATGTACCAAGGAGTAACTGAGGCTATAAATTAACCGGGTACGCGAAGTAGTTCCCTCAGGACGCGGGTGAAACCGCGGGCAACAGCTATAAAAAATAAACGTGTGTATGTACTGGCGAACTACTTTTTATTTGGCTTTTGCCTGCTGTATGCCGCTTTATATTTGATCTGAGTTAACATAACTTCACGCCTTTTATCCCCGAAGGGGTAGGCAGGTGTATTACACACCCACTTTTCGCCAGTTATGTTTCGCTCCCAATGTAATAGGGGGCGATCCTATTACCATCTACCGGGCACATTATTAAGCGAGGGATAATTAACATTTTGAATACACACATAACTTCGAAAAGTCAAAGAGGTGTGCCGGGGGTACTTGGGGATCGGACCCGAGACTATCGTCTCCCCAGTCCGTGACGTACACCACTGGGCTATCGCCCATATGAGTTGCAATATAAAATCGCCAAACCCATACACACATACATTTAATTTCGCGCATTATACTTCCAAACGATCTACAAATCTTTATTCAAATCACCTGTCCAAATCGTGATACAGAATGGAATCAATTGTAAGTACGTCAGTAATCACTTCAATATCAGACAGAACGTATAAGTGCGGTATTTTAGAGCGAGGTCTTATCTGATTCAATCATTCGTATTGATTACGCATCCTTTCTATATTTTAGTACTAGACTATAAACTAACAGCTTTGGTAATGGTTTTAGTACTTATATAGAGTTACATTTGAATTGTACGCACGTTTTATACGCGAAATAATAGTAGGTAATAAAACTAATAAATAATGCGATTAAATTAATACGTTTTCGTAATTAAGGGTGAAAAAAGAAAGAAATTAAGTTTTTGTTACAGCAGTTACAATATCTGTGTACAAATTACTTAAAATAAATATATTTTTATTCTAGACTCACGCCTGTATCCCCGAAGGGGTAGAGGGGCAGAGGTGTAACATTACACCCACATTTCGCCATGATTTTTAGGTCCCACGTAATAAGGGGTGAGCCTATTGCCGTTACCGAGCACATCTCCAGACTAGGTTATTCCGAATTCTCAGTCGCAGCACGCCACTGAGAATTCGGAAAAACCCAGTAACACTTTTGCCCGACCCGGGAATCGAACCCGGGACCACCGATCAACAGTCGCATACGCTATCCACTGGATCACGGAGTCAAAATAAATATAAGTAACTGTAAGATGATTTTATTTTAATGTAACCGTTTCTACCCAATAGTGCACCCCTTCGGACCCCGAGCAACATATTATTATACGCCAAATTTCAGCTTCTTGTGCCCCATAGATTTTATTGTGCGTTATGCGTTCGGAAATTAACATTTTAATACGCACTTTACCTCAACTCATCAATGGCGCGCGCCATGCAGCAGTTTGAAGTCGATAACCTCTGAGTACCACTCTGCTGGTCCCTCCTAACTGTCCCTGATGATATGACTCATAACTAATAACTGTAGGTAGTTAGAGCCTTGCTGATCATATAGATAGCCGGCTCGACCTGGAAACTACTAACTTCCCCTTGCAGAAAATCGACATATAGTAACAGTACATATAATTACTGCAGCATTTAGTTCGGTGAGTGAGAGTGTCAGGTACTCCATCCCCTATTCCTTCTCTTTCATCCCACTCTTCCACCGATCCCTTTTCCCAACACAAAGGGTGGCAACGCACTTGTGTCTCCTGTGGTGTTGCTTGTGTCGATGGGCGGCGGTAATCACTTACCACCAGGCGATCCGTCCGCTCGTTTTCCGCCTATTACATTAAAAAAAAAACCCTTCTCGCGACAGACCTTGATATACCGAATAGAACGGTGACATTTACATGTATCTTAAATATCCGATTAAAACTCATGTGTGAAATCGATTCACACCTATAACTTTTGAGGAGAACAAAGATAAATGAGTTCTATAATAAATATTTATCGCCCAGAAAACATTAGAGGCAAAATTAATTACTTATGTGTAACTTGATGTTTCTGGAAACAGAAATGTCAATACAAAATGTCAGTCATCAAAACCATTCCTCGTTTATTTGTGATATTAAACCATAACATATCAGTTGATATAAAAACTAACTCTTGCCCGCTGCTTCGCCCGCGTGAAGGCCAGTTAGATAAAAATATTCATAAAAACTCCAACCCCCTTTTTACCAGACCCTTTTTAGGGTGGTACTTTCCAAATATACTCTCTTAGTGCTCTCCTACCACTACCACTCCCCACAGGGCCGGCCTTAGCCATCCAGGCGCCCCGGGCGAGACACTCATTTGGCGCCCCTTGCCCAGTTCCCCAACAACCTCTTTTGAAATAAGAGAGTGAAAATTCGAGAAAATATATATGCTGTAGATCGTAATGAAACCTTTAAGTCTTAACCTTTGTTTTTTTAGAGATGTAGTAAGACTAGTAAGTAGTCTTTTATATATCGCACATACATAGAACAAGAAAAACACTTTGGAAAACAAAGTAATTTTTGGTGGCGTAAAAGTGATACTGGTATTTGGTTACATTAATATAAGGCAAGGTATGTTAAGTGAATATCTCTACTACGGAACTCTACATAACCGATTCCGATTCATGGGACGCCTGCGGCAACCCTGGAACTTGGCGCCCCGGGCGACCGACCCGGTCTGCCCCCCCTAAAGCCGCTACTGACTCCTCACTCCCCAGGGAACAACATGTTTCGTGCACCCAGTAATTTCAACTGTGTGTTGTGAGTTTTTTTTTTATGGTAATAGGCGGCAAACGAGCAGACGGATTGCCTGATGGTAAGCAATTACCGCCGCCCATGGACACAAGCAACACAACAGGAGTCACAAGTGCGTTGCCGCCCCTTGGGGTTGGGAAAAGGGATAGGATGAGGAGTGGGATCAGGGAGAAGGAATAGGGGATAGGGCCTCCGGCACTCTCACTCACCGAACGAAACGGAACAGTTTAGGTACTGTTACTTTACGTCGATTTTCTGTGAGAGGAAAGTACTTCCCCGGTCGAACCGGCTCATTCATGCTGAAAGCAGCAAGGCTCTACTACCTTGAAATTTTTTTGAAAAGAGTTTGTTAGTAACGGAGTTTAATAAATATCTAGACGGTGCCCGCGGCTACGGCCGCAGATATTTTTAATGAACCGTTTCTGCCCAATCCCTTGGGTATATTGGAAAATCCCTCCTTAGTACATCCTTACGCAACCAAAGAAAAATACATGTCATGTTTCAGCTTTTTGCGCCCAGTCTCAACTGTACGGTGTCTGTCAATCAGTAACGGTATAGTTTTATACATTACTAGAGGACGCCAGCAGCGACGCCTGCATTTTTTTTAATGTACCCGCTTTGGCCGATCCCGTGGGAATTTCGGGAAATCCCTTCTTAGTGCACCCCTACAGTCCCCAAGGAACATACATACCAAATTTCAGCTACCTGCGCCCAATAGTTTCGGCTGTAGCGTGTCTGTCAGTCAGTCAGTAACGCAAGGATTTTATATATTAAGATATTGATAATAGTACCTGGACTGTATTTAGAAAATCACAGGTCTATTAAAATATTAACTATTACGAATATCGTAAGTGCAGTAACTTCACAATCCTATAATAATTATAATTTTAGCGTAAGTATATATCAGTATCGTAAATCGACCAAAGACTATAAATGGTAGTCTGTGCACATCTATAGCTCAATCATGTCCATGTGATGCTCCCTTCTAATTATATAGGCTATACTAAAATGGTATACCTATGTCAAACTGTATCTTAAGATTTCGGTCTTAATGTAGATGGCATGCGCTGCGCAGTTTTAGTAGCTTTAACTACAAGTATGGCGTAATGGTTACGGCCGCCTCGCCGACCACAGGGTCTAGTACGAGTTTGCACTCGCTCGTCACGGTGGACGATACCCTAGTCGACGGGAACAATTTCCATACATTTTATAAAAGCGCCCCCTAGCGGTCTCTATCGATCGCTACTCTCCTTTAGGGTAAAAACTATAACTAAAAAATAATATAAGTTTATATATAATATATATTAATAAGGCGATCTACAGAGCCAACATGAATAAATTGTGTTGCCAAATGTTTACAACATGAATAATAGGTACAACTAATAAATTGTATATAAAAATGATACATGTTTGTAAAAATTAATATTATGATTTGTCCTCAATTTTTGCTATACCTGTAAAAGGTTGCTAAGTTGTAAGCACATAATGTATACCAAGTAAGACCATAAACTGTACGTCGAACAAGAGACGACCTCCGACCACCCTGAATTCAGTGCCTGCGGACGGTGAGCGCTGGGGCTGCTCCCTGTCCGCCAAAAGGCGGGAGGCGGCGCGTGTCCTCGCCGCCTCCCAAGTAGCTTTGTGAGGTGATGGATGCGAGAAGTTTGATGGATGCAAGAAGTTTGATGGATGATTGCGAGATCATGACGAGACGGGGCCCGCCAACACAAACGGCGGGCCAATCCCGGGCGGGGTCGCGAGAAAGTATGCTAATCGCGAATCGCGTGACCCCGCCAACACACGGGACCCGTAGGGACACCGCGGTGGTTTTTAGTGGGTATGCCCCGAACGCCTGTAGGGGAGAGCCTCCACATACCTCCTCCGCCAGTCCCAAGCCCAGCCGTTTTAATGGCTGGGTTGGCGGAGTTGAGACGACTCATAAGGAGAGTTTACCACCGTAGTGAACAAAAAAAAAAAAAAAGACCATAAACTGTACACTTAGTTTGCAAATAAACATCTTTGAATCTTGAATCTTTGAATTGTTCCCGTCGACTAGGCTATCGTCCACCGTGACGATCGAGTGCAAACTCGTACTAGATCCCCTGCACTGCTCAGAGTGCTGTAGGTTCGATGCCTATACGAGACAACCCAGTTTCAGTCTTTGTGGATCATCACAATTTATTGTGTCCGGTACTTCGTGGCGTTGATTGAATTTTTATGAAGTCCCCCTCGACACAAGACTAAACTAAGTGCCAGAATAAGCTTTTTGGTGCATATGGTTCCCACCAAGAACTTAGGGTCACCTGCAAGTGGTGCACCTGCCGATCAACGGACGAGGCTCTGGCAATCAAAATATCCCGAAAAGCGGCAATAGGCTCGCCACCTATTACGTGGGATCAAAACACTGGCGAAAAGTGGGCGTTTAATATGCCTCTGCCTACCCCTTCGTGGAAACAGGAGTGAGTCTATGTATGTATGTATGTAATAATCTTTTTAAAACACAAGCATACAGAAATTAATCGGCTGGCGGCCGTTGTATTTTGCAGTTCGTTTTCATTGGATTTTCGTATCCCCCTGATTCCTATGCCTGTTTGATTTTTTAACTAGGTCTCAACATCTGTGCCGCAACCTTTAAAAATTTTAATGCGTAGTTACTTGTATTGAAGTAAATCCTCAATTGCAATAAAAAGCAGTTTTACTTGATATCTCAACTAGTTGTATAGACCCTTTAAGACAGTTATATTACACAGACAATTATATTAAAAACTAGCATCAGCCTTTTAAGTGGACAGATATTCACTTGTTGACTTAATATTATGGTAATTGTATTACAATTACAAGGCTTTAGTGAATGAACTCAACCAGTTAGGTTGTAGCTTTTAAGGAGATACAATTTTTGCCTTTCGATAAAAGGTCCGCTTATAGTATCATCATCATCAGCCTTTAACAGTCCACTGCTGGACTAGGCCTCTCCTTTGAAAGGAGGAATTGGCCTACTATACCACGCTGGCCAAACGGGTTGGTATATGGTTTATGTCAAGTTTTCCTTCTCTTACAATGCTGTCCTCTGCATAATATGCTTCCTCTGTCGACTTTCCCCTGTCACCACACGGACGACAGCGTATAATAGTATAGGTACCGAATTTTGATTCTTTATCCGTTGACCATGTTTGTATTTTGCTTAATAGTTTCCATACTTCCTCGCTATATTGACCCCGGGAAAGACGCAGACTTTCTCAGCCAATTAGGGTTGAGCTACACCTATCAGCACCGCATCGCACTTTTATATGCTTCTATCCTTTTCTGTCACTTAGGACTGTCATTTACTAGAGCGAGAAAGAGAGACGGAACGCTTCAGCACGCCGCGGAATCGAAAAGGCGATCGTGTTCCCTCTCACTTTCTTCAACCCTTAACCGAGATTTTTACGGTGTATGAGTAAGAGGCCTGATCAGTGAATGTAGTAACTTTTGATCTAACACGCATGTACTCCGTAAATAGTGGCTGATTTCTATGTATAACATTCGCCACAAATCAGTAGGTACTAATAAATACTAATATTCGATACAAAAAGATTTTACAACTGAGAAAAACGAACATTTCCTAAGAAAAGATATTTTGGTTTTCTTAGAACAGAAGTGTTTTCACAGACATTTTTCAATATTCGTCTACAATTTTGCTTCTTAATTTCTCTTTCACACTGGCATCAATTCTAACGTTCTCATCCACCTTCTAACAGCAATATTCAAGCACCTATAAGTTTAAATGTAGGTACAAAAGCACCAATTTCAATTAGCCCAATGCACATCATTAATATACATCCAAGCGTTTCAATATCTAAAATGCTCAATTTACGAGACCATCCGATACATTTATGTATAAATCGACGCGGATAGAATTAAGATAGGGTTGTCACTTAGCGCCCATGCTATATACCAGCTAAAAGTTATAAGATTTTTCGTACTGATCAAGCAAAATAATGAAGTCTAGCTGTAGGTATTCTATGTAGAATTAAAAAACAAGGGCTGTGATCATCATCAACCTTGTTAAATGATCTGTGCTATTGCTGGGCCAGGTCTCTGCTCGTTATGAGAAGGGATAGGGCGGTTTCAGATTAGCGTTTAAGCGCGTATAAGCTCGTTTTTGGAAGCGCATGTAGGCGTATAGGCGCGCCTTTTGGCACACGCGCAACTCGTACGAACGTTGACGCGAATCCATGTTGACACTGACAAGATGTCACTACCGTTTCAAGCGAAGACGCCGAAATATGCCCGTTTACGCGAATCTGGTATTTTGAAGGCGTAATGTAGCGCGCATGTAAGCGCGTATGCTGAAACCACCGTATAGGCGCAGAAAAATACGCTAATCTGAAACCGCCCTTCGACTTTGACGATACTCTACCAAGACGGCCGAATGTAGGTAGGTAGCCCGAGCTTGACATAATTAAGTTTCTAGAACATTTTACATTACAGAGAACGTACAGACGGCTTCCTTACCAAAAGTAAGGTAATAACTATTAGGAAAAACGGCAATTGTACAACTAGAAAAAAAACTTCTAAAATACAAAAAAGTTGACTACCAAAGTTTGAGCAATAAAGATGATTTGAATTTGAAAACGACTCTACATCATCTCTACATGACAAATAGAATGGCGAAAAGAAATAGCTTTTCAATTAATAAGGTAACTGAAAGAAAACATTTTTAACTAGACTTAGCCTGATTCATAATACCTACATTATTTCGCAAAATTTTATAAAAGTAGGTACTACTTACACCTAAGTTAAAAAAAATGGCAACCCTATTCCAAGATAATCTCTTGCGCAAATAGAAATAAGAATTTCAGATTTCGTTTGTAAAACGGCCGACGTGTTTTATTAATGCGATGGCAAGTCATGCGGTGACTTCTTAATTATTGTTATCTGTGGTCATTCAGCCTACGTATATGGGTCAATGTAACACGCACGATGGCTTTGCAGACTGCTTTTTATAATCTACATTTATGGGATAATTGGGTACTTATATTATATATTTAGTTGCTAGTAATATTTTTTGTGGACGCATTCCTTGGACAGCTATGAGAACCAATGTCTCCATCCTCGATGAGCTGAAGGTCACTAAGCGCCTGCTGACTACGTGCCAGGAAAGAATCCGGAGTTTCTTTGGGCTCATAATGCGATCCCCATTGCACTGCCTGGAGAAACTCATAATTCTCGGACAAATGGAGGGGAAGCGCGCTAGAGGAAGAGCGCCATGGGTGGACCAACTCAAGGAGGTGACTGGAGGCCAGATAGAGGGAGCGGTACATATGGCGCAGAACCGGACCGAGTGGAGAAGATTGACATTCAGTCACGATCCTCAGCATTGAGGGAACGACTAGAAAGAATATTTTTTATTTTTGTTTTAGAGGCAAAGATAGCGATGGCTTCGCAAGACGAATAAACTGATGGATCTCCATTGTTTTAGTCCTTGTTTTTATTGTTCCTCTGGTTTTCTCGTTTAAACCTATACTGGTCTTTTCAAAATAAATGGCTTTATATATAGTTACTTATTGCTTGCTAAGCAGTGAAGGAGAGGTAAGCCGGCTGGAACTAAACAAGTCATATTGTAACATGATCTAAAAGTTTTCATTATAAAAGTCATTATAAGAGTAAGTATATAAAAGAAAGTTGAAAGAAAAATGTTTTAAAATCCTAGATCCAGAATTTTAAAACATTTTCTTATGTTCAAGTTTGTAACTTTCTTATGATATTATTTTAGATCTACATTTTTAAGCAAATTTTGGAGGCCCATTCGAAATTTTTGCGTTAGTCTCTTTAGGTATTTTCAATTTTACACAGCTGGACTTCAAAAATCTTAAGATAAAAAGACCGGGTGTGAAAAGATCCATAACGAAAACTGAAATCCCATGTTGTACCAATCACTACGAACATTTTTTACTTCGGCACCATACCTGGGAAATTACTGGTTCAGGAGATATTGAGGCTCAAAGTTAGTATGGATTTTTTTCTAATTAGGTACAAAATCGACGCCTTTACCCCGCCAATATGTTCTTTAGATGCCCTATGACCCCATTGATAAGTAGGTATTTCGAGCATTGCGGTTTCAAAAAAGTGAAAACTTAAAAAAATCGTTTCACCGGGAAACGATTTTTTTAAGTTTTCACTTTTTTATTAGTATGACTATTTTTGGTTAGTATGACTTGGCATCATGATGTCCACAACGAGTAGACTTCGGCTTGGTGATGGGTCTTGTGACACCCTGTATATAACAACCGTCGCATCTTACTCGTCACTCACACAACCATTGCCCAACATTGATAGATAGTAACGTCCCAGTGTCGAGCGGGTATTAATACTAAAACTGCGCTGCACACATTTCTGCACTAATAGCTGAGATGATCGCAATATTTTAATGAAGCGAGCACGATCGGCTCTCTATTACGTATCAGTGTTATATACTAGATATATCTTCAGACATCGCCTGATCTATAATTTCATTACAATTTACTATTATAAAGACAGTTTTCTGCTCGAAAGACTCCATTAGAACTAATCCGTTTTAGGGTAAAACGAAGTAAGACGAGATCTATACATAATTATTATAAAATGAAGTGCCCGCCGCTGTCTGTCTGTCTCTATGGGCGGTGTAAACGTCGAACAACTTCCCGCTAGACCACCATAAGGGCTAGAATCGCTCAGCAAGACATCGTCGCTTCTAGTGCTACTTTATACGCACATTGACATTCGTATACAAAACCAGTTTCTAGTGTGCCTCGACTGTATGAGCGAGCCAAAGGATTTTTTTCAAACTGGTCCACCGCCGACTTGTTTGATTGTACATATTGTAAAATGAAGTGCCATTGCCGTCCTATCTGTATGAACACGATAAAATAAAAACTACAGCTTTTTCTACGGTTTCCAACAATGTGTTATTCCTGAGGAAGTTTTCGGTGTATAATTGACGCAGGCGGAGCTACGCGCGAATCTAGTAAATCCAAATTTATTTCTGCGTGTTCGTTGTTTACAATACTTACACTAGCCAAGGCCCTATTTTGGATGATGCCGGCTTTTCCTAAATAATCTACCTATTGAGAAAAAACTGCCTCGTTGGTCTCGCGGCATAAATGTGCGCGTGGGATTGGGAGGTCTCGGGTTCGATTCCCGGGTCGGGCAAAGTGTTATTGGGTTTTCCGTTAGGAAATTCTCAGTAGCAGCACGGAGTCTGGTAATGTGCCCGGTATGGCAATAGGCTCGCCCCCTATTACGTGGGACCTAAGAAATCATGGCGAAATGTGGGTGTAATATTACACCTCTGCCTACCCTTTCGGGGATACAGGCGTGACACTATAAAAAAAAATTTTTTTTTAAATATTGGGAAGAAAAGCAACTGAAAAGTGTGCCAACTTATACTGTATTCTCGTTAAAGCATATCGTAATCGGCCCAGACTTTATGACGATTACACGGCACACCCTGACGAAGACATTTATAAACTGCTTTCCGGTAAACAAAGTTATAACTATGAATTATGAAAACGTGGTTATTTTGACATTTCAAATTAATACTTCACTTATATATTTGATCACTCGCGTAGTTAATTGAGAACTAAAATGGATAGATTCCTCCCAGTAACTTATTAGTAGCGCTGATAGCGAGAATTGGGTTGCCGTTCGTAATAGATCAGCAAAGTTAAGCAACGCTTGCACAGGTCGCCCCTTGGATGGGTGACCGCGTGTGAATTTTACATCTGAGCGCTACCGTGCTTTGGAGGGCACGTAAAGCTGTCTGTTCCGGATCTTGTCTAAGGATAAGGATCGTTAGGCCATGTCGGAGGCGTTCAGGCGGTCTGAAAACTCCGACACCAGAGTTGGCCACACACTCACACGAAAAACAAACAAAAAACACTAATTTATTTCAATGCCTTCTAGTTATATTTACTCTTATCTAAGCGTGGAGAGGTATAATTTAGACGTCAAATCATTGGAACATTCTTGTGATTAATATTCTATGGATGAGACTGAAAACGGTTTTTTTAAAGAACCCATTGTATTTCGAAATATGGCGACTCTCTGTGGTCTATCACTTTTACTATGTTGAAGGTTCCGATGGTTTATTAAGACTGATCCCTGGCGTCTCTTTTCGCCATTCTCCTTCACAACAAAAGCTCCATCCCGATCATTTAAGTATATGGTTGGCAGTCCACAACTGTACGCTTATCTAGTGGCTCGCACTACAAACCTGAGCGTCTAGTACGAGTTTGCACTCGATCGTCACGGTGGACGATAGCCTAGTCGACGGGAACAATTTGCATACATTTTCTAAATGCGCCCCCTAGCGGTCTCTATCGATCGCGACTATATCGCGCGTTAGGGGCGCTTTATTTTCGAACCAGCGCTATCTTCGAACCAATACGACCTCAAAATTATCTAGTAAAAGGCCTGGGTAACAGGTGTCCATGGGCGACAGCACTCGCTTACCAACAGGCGATGCGTCTTTTACCTCCTAGAATATAAAAATAAAGTTCTATAAAAAAAATAATCGTGAAAACGTCACGAACAAACAGACATACCTTCACTTTTGTAATAAACAGTGTTTGTGATGTACATATAAAATTATCGGTCTCAGTGCGATCGCGTTGAAGCTTCAATACCTACATTACTTTTACTCAAATGATTTTATTAATTAGTCGATTGGTAAACCGATAATTGGATTTTAGTCGAATGGGATGCTAAGTTGCACATTATTGTTTTAATGGTTTGTTAGCTTTTAATTATTTCAATTTGTTTTGGTATGATTCAATTTCAAGCTAAGGCTTAAATATGCTACAGTCTCACAAAATTTATAAGTACTAGGTAATATGAAATATGCGTAAGACTCTATGTCTCTCAGTTATGCTTGAACTGAGCACGATCGGCTATCATGCTAAAATTGCATCAAATAGATTACTATTTGATGCAATTTTGTAGATAAAAACAAACAAAAAGGTGACGACATGAGGTACATAGTTAATTACTTTTCTTTAAATTGGGAATAAAATATTTTTTAAGAAATATCGTGTCCAAATTAATTTATGACTACAGATTAAGTTTTCAAAATGTCACAACCCCTTTTTAAGAAACTCGACAGCAAACCCTATAACCTACGGCTGGGAAGCACAAGATAGATAGATAGATAGATAGAAAATTCTTTATTGTACACCAGATACAATAAAAATCCTACATATAACATGATAAAATTTAACAAATGTACAAAAGGCGGCCTTATCGCTGAAAGCAATTTCTTCCAGGCAACCTTGGGATGGACTGGAAAAGATCAGAGAAACAAAAAAAGTGGTGTAGTCATAAAATTAAGTAAGGATAGATATATAGATACACAAGTACATAAATACATCAATACATAAATACATTAATACTTAAATACATAAATAAATATATGTAATGTATACTAAATAGAATATAAAAAATCAGTCACATAGCCAAGTAATGCCGTTTTAATGCGTTTTTGAATATGCCAAGCAAGTTTGCTTGCCTATACTATTGGCAACGCATTCCATAAGCGTACTGCTTGCACAGCAAAGGACTTGTCATAGAAGTGCGTCGCGGACCTGGATGGAAAAAATAATAGAAGAAGAAGTGGGATGAGGATGAAGTTAATGGGGCCTCTAGCACTCTTTCCGAACCTCACCGAACCAAACGCTACAGTATGGATTCTGTTACTTGACGTCGATATTCTGTAAGAGTGTAGTACTTTCCCGATCGACCCGGCACGTCCATGCTAAAATCTGTAAAGCCTATATATCCTACCTTTGATATATTGATACGCTGACGTATCTTCGGTCAATTGTGCGTCGACCCTTAATGATAGATCGCCCGGCGTCCTGCTAGCAGGACTTAAAGTACTGCCGAAGGGACGAAACTTTTGTCGCTCACAGTACTGTAAAAAAAAAATTATTCATAGTTGAAATTTATATGGAAAAATTGAGCAATCTTTCTCTTTCGCGGGGTAGTAGAATTAATTTGTAAACGCAGCTGGCCTTCAAGCAAAGGCACATGACCATACAAGTGGGAAGCGCGTTCCAGCAATCCTCCAAAGAAATCACGGGATCAAGAACAATTTGGTGAAAATTATGTAATTGAAATATCTGGGATTGTGGTTACCTACAATCTTGGCAAATAATGAACAATTGTCGGTAGGTATTCCTAATTCTGAACATTCAGATATGGAAAAAATAGTAGTAGTAACATATTATGTTGGTTTAAAAAATGTTAATTGAAGTATGAAAATAATGTAACTATCCATAATTTCAGAAATATTATGTACATACAGCATCTGCAAATGAATCTAAGCGATTTGGCCATTCAAGAAATTGCTTTAAGGCTTTTATTTCTTCTTATAGACAAAATAATAGATATATTGCAATAGCTACCAAAAGTTTAGAACTTCTGTAAACGCGGGTTCAACGAGTAAGGTTATCGTACTGCCAGAAGTACCAGGACATTTTTTCATACAAAATGCGTAGGTACTGCTGGCAGGACTCGCGTCCGTCTACCGGCAAGATATTCGGAAGTCCTACCGGAAGCGCTTCCAGCAGGACCCGACGTCGGGCGATCTATGGTTAACCATATACTATCGCATTGATACGCTAACGTATTTTCCGTTAATTGTGCGTCGACCCTAAACCATGCACACCACATTCCCTAAACTACTTGAACCAATTAGATCGTGTTCGTTGATAGCGCCACCTGTCGCTCTCGTCACGAACTAACGCGCAATCTGTCACAAGTGTCAGGATTGCTACACGATGACGTTTAGCATGTCTACACTATGATTTATAGGCAGGTTTATGGGTACGGTGTTATTTAAAGCTGGGACGTGGAAATATTTGGTACTTAGGTCACAGAATAAACAGTACTTATTTGGTACAATTTAGTATTTGGAACAAGCATGTCTTAAAAACAGATTTCTAGTCTCGAATTGCAGTTGGACCCATCCAATTCGGAAGTTGAGGATGATTTATTTATTTATAGTCCCACGCCTGTATCCCCGAAGGGGTAAGCAGAGGTGTAAATATTACACCCACATGTCGCCATGAATATTTTTTTAGGTCCCACGCAATAGGGGGGGAGCCTATTGCCATTACCGGGCACGTCACCAGACACCGGGCTGCTACTGAGTATTCGGAAAACCCAGTAACACTGTTGCCCGATCCGGGAATCGAACCCGGGACCTCCGATCAGCAGTTGCATACGCTATCCACTGGACCACGGAGGCAGTCTTAAACTTGAGGATGATGATGGAGTTCTTAACCTGGAATCCACGTACCGGAGGTCCATTGCTATGTTCAAACACTGTTAGAGTTCAGTGAAAAGCTCTTGTCATTGTCATAATGTAATTAATCACAAGAAAACGAAAATTACTTGGTAAGAGGTTCATAATTGTGATGGTTAATCATCTTCTGTCTGTATATATAAAATTCTTGCATCACTAACTGACAGGCAACGCACAGATAAACTATTGGACGCAGGAAGCTGAAATAGGGAATATGCGTGTGATTCAGTTGTAAGCGAATATATTTTTATGAAATTCTTTATTGGTAAAAAAGACACCTCTAACATTATTTTACACTTAAACACTCTAAAATCGCGAATATTAATTAATAAAAGGTGGAAAATTTACGGGCGAAATTTAAATTGTCGAAACGCAACGCTATTGGTTAGACCTCAAAGTGACGACACGGTTCGCAGAGGATATGTCTAAATTGTCAAAACAGTACTAGACATTTGACAGAGTTGCGAACGCTGACGTCATGACGTAACCACAAAAATGGGGGTGTTTAAACCAGCGTTTTGTCCCTGTACTTTTCAACATTTAATTTAAAATATATGTTGACTTCTCCACGACTAATACTTTTTTTACGGTATCATATTAACCTAAATAAACGATAGCAACAATAAAAAAAAATCATGCATATTCCCTATTGATCTGAGGGTCTAGTACGAGTTTAACACGGTGACAATAGACTAGTCGACGGGAACAATTTTCATACACATCGCTACTGTCCGTTAGGGAGCGCTTTTAGAAAATGTATGGAAATTGTTCCCGTCGACTAGGCTATCGTCACCGTGACGATCGAGTGCAAAACTCATACTAGGACCTATGTTCCTTGGGGATAGCACGGATGTAAGGGATTTCCTGAAATTAGTTCGACATCGGCAAGAAAAAGCTTAATTATGACTGGACGGTTGGCGTAGTGGTTTAAGCGGCCGCCTTGCCGCTTGACGCTGCGCGGAGTGTTGTGGGTTCGATTCCCACACGAGACAACACTTTGTGTGATCCATAAATTGTTGTCTCGAGTCTGGAGTCTGGGTGTTCATTGTGTCCGTTAGTTGTATGTTTGTAAAGTCCCCCGCGACACAGGATTTATACCTAGTGCGGGAGTTGTCTTTAAAAAAAACAGAAAAGAAAGAAACTAATTAAAATGTGCGGGCGTAGCTGACGGCATCCTCCAGTATTTTAGAAGTGGTCAAAAATAAATGAAAAGATTAGCCAAAGCGATGGAATAACGCTAACACTCCCGACCAACCGACGGACCCCAAGTCGCTCTGTAGGAAAAGCTGCTATTCTTTCTAAAATTTTGTGACTAGTACGTGGACCCTGGGACCCCAAAGCTGAAGTTTTGGATGCAACTGCGATAATGCTAAGACGATGATGATAAAATTTCATCATCAGCCCTGTATATAAACTGTCCCACTGCTGGGCACGGGCCGCTTCTCACTATGAGAAGGGTAAGGCCATAGTCCACCACGCTGGCCTAGTGCGGGTTGGCAGACTTCACATGTCTTTCGAGAACCTTATGGAGAACTCTCAGACATGCAGGTTTCCTCACGATGTTTTCCTTCACCGTTTAGCAAGCGATAATTAACAATTTAATACGCACATAACTCCGAAAAGTCATTGGTGCGTGCCGTGGATTCGAACTCGGACCCTCTGCGTAGCAGTCTGTCGGTCTCTGCACTAGGCTATCGCTGCCATATAATTATACAATACGAATTCGTCTGCGCGCATTGCGCTGTGTATTAAGGCCGTTATGGGCTCTATCCAAAATGTTGTCCACGATTTGTGAGTTCCAAAAATGTTTAAGTCTAGAAGCTGCATGTTCTGTGTCCGTTAATTAAATCACTATACAGTCTACCGCGGCTCAACACTTATTTCTAGCGCTAGCTATCTATGAAAAAGAAATAGAACTTAATTAATTAGACGACCGGTTGGCGTAGCGGGAGTGTAAGCATCTGTCAGTTCGCATATCTGTCAGTACTGTCACGTCATACATCAACGTGCACAATATGACATTATCATATTGTGCACGTTGATTAAATTGTTCGCATATATAAACTAATAATTATATAATAAGCTTAAACGGCTGAAACGATATTCCCTACTAATATTAAAAATGCAAAAATGTTTATAGAGATATATTGAACATGTATTAGAACCATTTAGACGACCGGTTGGCGCCGCGGGAGTGTATGCGACTGCTACGCCGATGGTCGCGGGTTCGATGCCCGCTCAAGTCAAACATTTGTGTGCATGTACATGGATGTTTGGCTTGGTCTGGGTGTGTCTATGTATAATATGTATGTATTTAAAAAAAGTATATATGTATGTTTATCCATTATCTAGTACCCATAACACAAGCTCTGCTTAGTTTGGGACTAGATGGTGATGTGTGTATGTGGTAGAATATTATTATTATTATATTACTACTCATCGCATTAATTACTACACCACACTTTGAAGCGAATACCATCCACAATTTATAACCAATAAATGACCGTACCTAGATCCTATCTATCGTTTAATTTCGGTAGTAATGGTTTTCGTGTATAATATTGCTCAATATCGCATGATACACCGTCCGGTACGCAACAGATCGTGCTAAAGCTGGTCGTGATCGCTACTGGTTCAGATAAAACGGTATTAATTGATTCTTTTACCTCCGTTGACCTAGAGAAGACTTTTATTACGTAATATTGTTATTAGGTAATAAATAAGTATGTTATTAGGTTCAATATATCCGTATATTGATCGGTATTAAAAGCTTTATCATTGTCGGTTAATTAAAGCCGTCTTTAGATGCTTGAAACATTTATAAATCAACAGAAATAAGTATGTATAGCTAGACTTCGCCCACAGATCCACCCGTGTGAGTTATCACCTAAACCTTCCTCATAAAACACACTATCCACTATCTTTTGGTGAAAACTGTAAAAAGGGATTCGGTAGTTTTGACAGGAAGAAAAGGGGACTTCATTTCATTTTGTAGCAGATCGATTATAGTGCCAACTTATTGGGCACGCCACAATAGAGGCGGTAAGACCTGTGTTTTAAGAGTGGTTTCCATTTGAACCAGGTGCTGACCACGATTGGGTCAGGCTGGTTTTTGCACAGGATTTACTAGGTGCAAACGAACAGCTGTCATCACTGCTATGACTGTTGCTGTCGAGAACATGGCGCTGCACACTTTGGCGGAGTGCACTTTGACCAAATAAGTGTCGTGACTTGGTCGCGGCTGCTCGAATGCGCTCCTGCTTCACACATTGGTAGATGCCATGATTCGGAGCAGGAGAACCTGAGACGTCACCGTATCCTTCTCTGAGGCAGTAAAACTAAGTAAGGCAGCGCTTGGAAACCCTTAGCAATTGGATCCATAATAATATTTTACACATATATTTGCAAGTTTGAACAGAGAGAGCATGTTGATACTACAAAACTGTAACACCTGATGTACCTGATGTGTACAACATGTATTTTTTTTTAAATGGAAATAGGCGGCAAACGAGCAGACGGATTGCCTAATGGTAAGCAATTACCTACCGCCGCCCATGGACACAAGCAACACCACAGGAGGCACAAGTGCGTTGCCGCCCCTTTGGGTTGGGAAAAGGGATAGGATGAGGAGTGGGATGAGGGAGAAGGAATAGGGGATAGGGCCTCCGGCATTCTCACTCACTGAACGAAACGCAACAGTTTGGGTACTGATAGATACTTTGCGTCGATTTACTGTCAGAGGGTAGTACTTCCCCGGTTGAGTCGGCTCATTCATGCTGAAATCAGCAAAGCTCTACTACGAGTACCTTGTATTGTGTATTGTTTATACAGATTTTACCTTTATCTCTTTACAAATCTCATGGCAACTATAATAAGTTACGGATTCACAAACTAGGGTAATAATGTTGGTCAATACCTGGTTGTCTATAGTTAACCATAGGTTTATCCGGTTAATGGTTCATAACG
This sequence comes from Euclidia mi, assembly GCA_944739405.2. NCBI lineage: Eukaryota > Metazoa > Arthropoda > Insecta > Lepidoptera > Erebidae > Euclidia > Euclidia mi. The sequence continues at coordinate 36,982,241 of OX123205.2, read as the reverse complement.
ACAACCTGCAACTGTCCTCATCATCATCAGCCTTTAACAGTCCACTGCTGGACTAGGCCTCTCCATTGAAAGGAGGAATTGGCCTACTATACCACCTAATATACTGTCATAGAATTTGCTAATTTTATAAAAGTAGAGCAAATCTAAAAATAACTATACCAATAATTATTTTTTAGATTTGCTCTACTTTAGGAGGTCATGGCCATTGCTAAAGAAATTTGGATGTGACCGACAGCCTGCTTAACAGCAGCGATAGCGTAGTGGAATAGACTGCTAAGCAGAGGTCGCGAGTTCAAACTCACGGCACGCACCACTGACTTTTTAAAGTGAATTGCCTATTTAATTCTTAATTATCACTTGCTAAACGGTTTGTTTGTTTTTCGGATGTGTGTCGGAGTTTTCAGACCGCCCGAAGACCTCTGACACGGCCTAACAATTCTTATCCTGAGGCAAGAACCGGGAACGACAGCCTTACGTGCCCTCCGAAGCACTGTAGCGCTCAGATGTAAATGCCACACGCGGTCACCCATCCAAGTGGCGACCTGTGCAAGCGTTGCTTAACTTTGTCGATCTGTTACGAACGACAAGCCAAGTCTCGCTATGAACGGTGAAGGAAAAACATCGTGATGGCTCAGCGGTTGGTCTGACATCGGCAATAAGAACTTATAGCCTTGTATACTACAAGGGTATTATTGATCACAAGTTTTCTTAAACTTATGTGTTTTTCTACATTAGCTCAACGACAGACATAATACCACAATTTTATCCAATGTGAGGATCAATCTCATAAACCTACGCAATATTTAGTATCGAAACCATCGCCTAAAAAAAACCACAGGGTCTAGTAGTACGAGTTAACACTCGATCGTCACGGTGGATGATAGCCTAGTCGACGGGAACAATTTCCATACATTGTGTAAAAGCGCCCCTAACGAAGAGTAGCGATCGATAGAGACCGCTAGCGGGAGCATTTAGAAAATGTATGGAAATTGTTCCCGTCGACTAGGCTATCGTCCACCCGTGACGATCGAGTGCAAACTCGTACTAGAACCTCAGTAGGCATATCAGCGTAAATCAAAACATCATCATTCTCTTAGCGTTATCCCAGTTTCAATCTAGGGTCCGCTTACTAGTCTAACCGGATTTGGCTGAATATTAGCTTTTCCACAGAGCGACTGTCTGTCTGACCTCCGCAACCCGAAGGGATAGCGATATTCCATGGTTTAGACTAGTGTAGTGTAGTTCTGTTCATATCTACATTATGCTATCGCGGCCTAATAATAATATAGTTAAGGTTAAGCAAATGAAAATGATAAATTGATAACAGAGAACAAATAAAAACGTTTATTTTTAGGGTTCCGTACCTAAAAGGTAAAAACGGGACCCTATTACAAAGCCTCCGCTGTCTGTCTGTTCGTCTGTCTGTCTGTCTGTCCGTCTGTCTGCCTGTCTGTCTGTTTGTTCGTCAGTCTGTCTGTCTGTTTGTCTGTCTGTCACCAGGCTATATCTCATAATAGCTAGAAAGCTGAAATTTTCACAAATTATGTATTTCCGTTGCCGTTATAACAACAAATACTAAAAACAAAAAATTAAAATATTAAGGGGGGGAGGGGTCCCATACAATACAATAGTACGGAACCCTTCTTGCGCGAGTCCGTCTCGCACTTGCCCAATTTTTTACTAAATGGTGCCTGAGAAGAAGGTTTAGAATTAGGTAACTGCTTGTATTGTAATCTTTATAGGTACATTTACTTTATCTAACACAGTGAACAATACCGCCATTGTCCAAATTAGCTCTCGTTTTCATGTTTAACTCCAAGATATGAATCTAACATTCTATTGATTTGATTCTCGTCAATATTATGATCTGTTTAGTTTACTATCACAAATGAGAGCAATTACGCAACGAATTAGATGCGTCGGTCACGCAGACGCGAAGGTCACGGTTTCGAATCATTTTTATTGCATTACTACGAGTAGATGAGCCCGCGGTTACACCCGCGCTATTTAAGGCTACTGCTCCACTCCATTGGCTCATAGCGAAATGTTTTATAGCCTTCTTCGATAAATGGACTATCTAACACTGAAAGATTTTTTCAAATCGGACCTGTAGTTTCTGAGATTAGCGCGTTCAAACAAACTCCAGCTTTATATATTAGTATATTAGATTAGATTGGTGAATACCTACCTAAAATTCTTTTTTTGCTAGTTTACATCCTCTCTTCTCCCTTAACACATCAGGGCTAGGCCAAGCAAGGCAGCCGGAAGATCTGGTTGATATCGCGGCAAACGGTTGCATGCGGCCGGCTTAAAATCAGTAGGTATCCATGAAATACCTTGCGGGAGGCCCAGAGGAAAGCCCTAATAGTGGGAGTCCCTCCTCCTCACAATGTTGAGTATACTCAAATTAGTGGTGGAAGTGTTCGTTTCTCCCGAAAAATACCGAAAACCGTTTACCGTTTTAGTTAAGTTCGGCCGACGCGCTAAAACCACCGTTGGTTTTTTGCAAAGTCCCCAGCTACACATTATTTCTTTCTAATTCTTATTTAAAACTAGATGATACCCACGGCTACGCCCGCAATATTTTTTAATTTATCCGTTTTGTACGATCCCGTGGGAATTTCGGGAAATCCCTTCTTAGTGCACCCCTACGGTCCCCAGGGAACATACATGCCAAATTTCAGCTTCTTGTGCCCAATAGTTTTGGCTGTAGCGTGCCTGTCAATCAGTCAGTAACGCAAGGATTTTATATATACAGAAATTGGACTCTACAATCATCGTTAAGATTTGAACCTAAAGCTTCTTAAAACACTTGTACTTGCCCCGGCACCAAAACAACCAATTACAACAAACAAACAAGCGATATTAATACATATATTTACGTTAATTAAAATACCCAAACGATTGTAGTTGTGAGTATTTTTTTGTTAACAAGCTCATGAGAGAATTTCTGAGATACTTCGTGCTGATTCTAGGTGAACACGAACATTTTGGTATTTGTCATTTCGCCACCTGACGTTAGGTACATTTTGTTATGATTTTAATAGCATGACATACATACATAGACTCACGCCTGTTTCCCGGAGGGGTAGGCAGAGACTACGGAACGCCACCTGCAACGATCCTGACACACTTCTCTTGCTTCATTCATTCCCATCAAGTTTCTCATGCATGCTCTTCTGTTTAGGGTACCTACTTCTGACCTGTCCTTTTTCTAGAATGTCTCCAATCTGGTCAGAGAACGTCCGCCTTGGTCTTCCCCTTCGTCCTGTCCCATTCACACTTGCCTTATATTTCTTCTGTGTCAGTCTTTCGTCATCCATCCTCTCCATGTGACCAAACCATCTTAACATGCCTTTCTCGATGCTTGAATAGGATGACAAATGCATAATCCTGTTGCGAGGATAATTGTTTAGAAGGCTGAATTTTGTTACTATTACTCGGAAAAAACTACTTCTTAAGTTTATTTTTTCCTAGGGATCGACATCTAGCGTTTTTAATCCCTTAGAGTCCGGGCGTGCGTGCGTTGAAATGGAAGTACATACATACGTACATACATCGACTCACGCCTGTTGCCCGGAGGGGTAGGCAGAGACTTTGGAACGCCATTTGCAGCGTTCCTGATATACCTCTCTTGCTTCATTCAGTCTCATCAAGTTTCTCATGCATGCTCTTCTGTTTAGGGTACTTCTGACCTGGAATGGAAGTATTATAACATTATATTGAAAGATGTGTGAAAGTTGGTGAAAGTTACAGTTAATGTCATTTTTACTTTTACTAGAGATTTGCACCATTTAAAAGGCTTTTTTAAGTATTTGCTGGTTGGGGGTTTAGACTTTTTTTATTTATTGAACTGAATTGTATGAGGACTTTACAAACATATCTATTATTAACGGACGCATTGAACATCCAGACTCGAAACAACAATTTATGGATCACATAAAGTGTTGGCTCGGGTGGGAATCGAATCCACACCACTCGGCGCAGTGTCAAGTGGCGAGGTGGCCCCTTAATTTTGACAAATATGGTCAAGTTGTCTTTGTTGCACAATCTTTTTCTGAAGCGGCAAAATGTATATACTTACTTAGTGTATAACATTGAATTTACACCTGATTCATAAAGTTAGTCCATATCGTTGTCACGCCAGTGTTAATAAAACTAAAGCCGCCTTGCCCTTTAGATTTATTAGCTCCGGCTCTTAAGCGCTACACCAAAGCAAACACTAACACATGATTAAGGTATTATACACCACTGCATTGTCACTTTTATTCGCGGTGTCATCTTAAGTCATCTGTTTCTCAATGCAAAACATAACTTGATCATCAGCCTTTAACAGTCCACTGCTAGACTAGGCCTCTCCTTTGTAAGGAGGATTGGCCTACTATACCACGTTGGCCAAACGGGTTGGTATAGGATTTGTATCAAGTTTTCCTTCTCTTACAGTGCTGTTCTCTGCATAATATGCTCCCTCTGTATAGGATACCTTACTGTCACATTATTTGTTGAATGATGACGGAGGCATTATCTTCTTTTCTACCTTCATCTTCCTGGCTTGACTCTCTCCTTAGATAAGCAGTGACTTTCCTTAATATTTTTTTGTTCGCTTTTTTTTAAAGACTACTCTCGGACTAAATCCTGTGTCGCGGGGGACTTTATAAACATACAACCAACGGACACGACGAACGCCCAGACTCAAAACAACAATTTATGGATCACACAAAGTGTTGCCTCGTGCGGGAATCGAATCCACAACAATCGGCGAAGTGTCAAATGGCGAGGCGGCCCCTTAAACCTTTACTGCTATAAGTCTTACATTTTTTAACCCTAGCTGAATACTTTGTTCAGTAACTAATGTAAGAACAAAACGTTTCGCCTCGCTTTTGTGTCGCAGAAATGAAACCCACTACACACCTCTGGGATGGAATACTACCGCAGTGTCGTGGGTTCAAGCAAAGACATCGCATAATACTACACTATAGTCCTTTTTATCCTCCTACCGTTATCCCGATTGCAACTCAGGGTCCGCTAACTAGTCTAACCGGAATTGACTAAATATTAGCTTTTCCACGGAGTGTCGATCTGACCGTCAACCCATCAAAGTGGGAGCAATGTTAAATGTTTTAGTTTATTGTCAGTTTATTATTAAAAGGTAGGTACTGGCACCATATAATGACTATCAATGATTTTCATGATTCGAAGCCATACCTACATGGCAGTCTATTTGTATCTCCAATAAGCTATTGCTGTATTGTATGCAATCACCCTTTTAAAAAGTTTAAATAGTTTAGTAAGATCTTATAAGTTATAACATATTTTTATCATTTGTGTCTCCTTTTGCTCTAGTTAGTATTTTTTTATCATTCATCATCAGCCCTGTATATAAACTGTCCCACTGCTGGGCACAGGCCTCTTCTCACTACGAGAAGGGTACGGCCATAGTCCACCACGCTGGCCAAGTGCGGGTTGGCAGGCTTCACATGTCTTTCGAAAACATCAAGGAGAACTCTCAGACATGCAGGTTTCCTCACGATATTTTCTTTTACCGTTAAGCAAGCGATAATAACAATTTAATATGCACATAACTTCGAAAAGTCATTGGTGCGCGTCGTGGATTCGAACCCGAAACCCTCTACGTAGTCCTACGGTCTCTCCACTAGGCTATCGCTGCATATAGTTAACTGGAGGACGCCAGCAGCTACGCCTGCATTTTTTTAAAATTTACCCGTTTTGGTCGATCCCGTGGGAATTTCGGGAAATCCCTTCTTAGTGCACCCCCACGGTCCCCAAGAAACATACATGTCAAATTCCAGCTTCCTGTGCCCAATAGTTTCGGCTGTAGCGTGTCTGTCAGTCAGTCAGTAACGCAAGGATTTTATATATTAAGATAATAATGAACTAAAAGGAAAATCTAGTTGTGTGTTTACCTTTATTTGGGAGTGAATGAAGCAAGAGAGATATGTCAAGATCGTTGCAAATGGCGTTCCGTAGTCTCTGCCTACCCCACCGGGAAACAGGCGTGAGTCTATGTATGTATGTGTTTACCTACTTTAGCAGGTTTCTGTCATAAACATACAGAAAGTAGTTTAGCACTCCGTTAGGTCTAAGATCTGCAAAATATCGTGCACATCTCTAGATTTGGAAGTAGAGCATACTTAATATCTCAGTTTATTGCTTATAGGCGAGTGCGCGTGGTATGAGTGGAAACGTGCTCTACCTGTGTATGTACTCTATTACTTGGTATGTGTTTATATGATACTCAAGGTGACTAAAAGGGCTAGATACAATTTTTGTAGCATTAAAAAAAAATATATTGTTCATAAAAAGCTTCATCATCAGCCTTTAACGGTCCAATGCTGGACTAGGCCTCTCCTTTGAAAGGAGGAATTGGCCACGCTGACCAAACGGGTATAGGGTATAGGGCTAGGGCAAAAGTGGTATAGGGTTTGTATCAAGTTTTCCTTCTCTTGCAGTGCTGTTCTCTGCATAATATGCTCCCTCTGTCGGCTCTTACGACACTCATGGGATGATATGGGGTGGTGACATTTCGTTTTCTTAATCCGTCAACACACGGAATATAAAAAGCTTACTACAATTTTAAAACTTACCAATGGTAGGTTAATTTTATGTAACTCAGACTAAGTAGACATATGTTCACAGAACTTCTTCACATGTTCATATACTAGAAGTCACTTGCAGCCTCGCCTGCGCTTAAAATTTCGAGCTATTGGGGGCTATCCTAGTGCCGGTTGGACTTGTCTGTAGCCAGTACCTATGAATATACCTAGTGGATTCGGCATAGCCAGGATTTTGTTTTAGGGATTGCGTTGTTTTGGTTGGGAACCTAGTGAAAGAGACTCTCTTGAGTTTAACCTTACTAGCTACCTAAATATACTGACACTGAGGGTCTAGTACGAGTTTGCAATCGTTTGTCACAGTGACGATAGCCTAGTCGACGGGAACAATTTCCATACATTTTCTAAATGCGCCCTCTAGCGGACTCTATCGATCGCTACTGTCTGTTAGGGGCGCTTTAAGAAAATGTATGTACGAGTGCAAAACTCATACTAGACCCTCTGAGGGTCTAGTACGAGTTTGCACTCGATCGTGGTCAAAACCATGGAATATCGATATCCCTTTGGGCTGCGGACACAAACAACGGACAGATATGACAGACAGACAGAGCATACTGAAATGAAAAATCATTGTATAGGTTTACAAAGGATTGGCACCTGAGGGTCTAGTACGAGTTTGCACTCGATCGTCACGGTGACGATAGCCTAGTCGACGGGAACAATTTGCCATACATTTTCTAAATGCGCCCCCTAGCGGCCTCTATCGATCGCTACTCTCCGTTTTAGGCGCTTTTAGAAAATGTATGGAAATCGTTCCCGTGGTGGGAACAGAATCATCAACGCTCGACAAAATGGAGGGCGACCGCTTAAACCACACGGCATACCTACTTGCATTGGATCAATGGTCTGTGATTAGCCCTGTAAATATAATATTTGTAAATGGTGACAAGGACACATTACTTTATTGTTTTATAAAAAAGTTCTTAAAAATAATCCGTAATGCAGGATGTGCTTCAAGAACGCATACGGGAGTAATCTTTAATAAGTGCTTAATACTAATTACATTTGTTTTTCATTCAATTAATATTCCAAATGGAATTTCCAACGACACAGCAGCTGTTCTTTCGGGGATCTCATCGCTAATTGCAAACGTAAGTAACAGAATCATACCGGATTAAAAAAACCTACTACGTAGGTACTATCTTCGTTTGACCTTACAATGGAACTAGAGCAACTTACGTAGCGCTCTCGCTAAGCAGATGCGCCGTTCCCCACGCACACATACACAAATACATTACACACATACACACATTATAAGTAATAAGTAATCACTCACATATCGGTATATAAGCAGTCGGGAATCGATCCGAAACATCATTCGGGCAACATCGGCCGTCTTCGTTCGATGTTCGAAAATTTTGAATTTGTAAAACCGTTAAATTCGGTGCAGTGAAGTGATATTTATTAAGGTTTGTCGTTTTATTTAATAAGGATTTGTTACATTTAAGTCGGAATATAGGTATATTAATAAAAATAATTTACTTTAACTGAATCTTCAGTTACACATAACTTCACGGCTTTATCCCCAAAGGGGTAGGCAGCGGTGTTTTACACACCCACACTACGCCAGTTATATTACGGTCCCAATGTAATAGAGGGGGGCCTATTAGTATTGCCATATAATCTTCAGTTAATATTAATTAATTTAGTTTAATACTGGTGAGCTTCATTGAATTTAACGGGCATTTAATGTTCATATCAGTGAAGTTATGTTATCATGAGTTAATCTATAATATCACACATAAAGGCATTTGCTTGGTTGTTTGTAAGTTATATTATTATTATCTTTGTCAATACATAAAGTAATTTCAGTGTAATTGCATATCAGATGTTACATTAATTGTTACTTTTTTCTAAAAAGTTACCTATTTCGGAAACAGCAGCACCATAGGTATATTCTTAGTAAAATTGATATTAGGTACTGTGACATTGTATTGGACTGGCTGTAATAGATATTTTATTATAATAATTAAACTCTCGCTCTATAAGGCCTACACTGTGGCTCTGGATAATCGCTGTGTTGTAAATTGAAAACATAAAAGCGACATACCAGAACATAAGATTATGGTACTTAATTTTTCATAAATTAAACATAAACAATAAACATGGCACCGATAGTCCAGTGGAGTTATCAACAGACTGCCATGCAGAGGGTATCGGGTTGAAGCCCGCGCACCAATGTTTTTTGACTTGAATTTACAGAATATCTTACGTGTCAAAAACTAAAATACATCATCAAATTCATGAAAATTCTTCCGGAAAATTTGATTAAATAAATTCAATCCCGGGGTCCGCTTATTAGTCTAACTGGATTTGGCTGATTATCGCATGCTCCGTACCTCGGACAAAGAGCTCAGATATTTACATAGAGGCGCATTTGCTATGGGCGCTCTGAAGACAAACTTTCTGTGACCCAAATTGCCCCATTGAGACAACTGTCTCTACGAGAGCAAGAGTGACGGAGAACGACGCCAGCGCTACCAACTACAAACTAAACTGGAGACATTCTCCCCTTGGAGTCGGCACACGAAATGCTTAAGAACTGCGCTTCTTTGTAAATCTGTATTCATTGCCTGGGAAACCACGCTAACCATCATGGGTCTTAGCTGTCGTGAAGATCTTTGACAGTCAGTACCCTGGGATATACTGACACTGGTCTAAGACATGAAATATGGCTGTCCCTGGGTTTAGGAGCTCAGATGGCAGTCACTCTGTGAAGAAGCTAATATTCTATCATTTCTGGTTAGAAAGAAAGAAAGAAAGAAAATACATTTATTTGCAGCAGATTTTGCAATACATACACAAGACACAGTTAATTACAAAAAGAAAAAATAACTAACTGCAAATTAGACGATGTTGGAAGTAATGCTAAGGGTTCCCGTGACCTCGCCATTCAATGGGATCGGATAGTGGCACACCTTGGTCAATGAATACAGATTTACATAGAAGCGCCGTTCTTAAGGATTTCGTGTGCCGATTCCAAGTCTCCAGTTTAGTTCGGAGTTGGCGCCGTTGGCGGCGCTGGCGTCGCTCTCCGTCTCTCTTGCCCTCGTAGTTAAGATACACAGGAAGAACGTTCGTCGCTCTTGCTCTCGTAGAGACAGCTGTCACAGCGCCACTGCCACGCCGCCAAGCGGCAATTTGGGTCACAGAAAGTTTGTCTTCAAAGCGCCCATAGGAAATGCGCCTCTATGTAAATATGCCTTGGTGGTTTTAGCAAAGAGCTCATGGGTAATCCCGGCGCTTCTCGTCGGGGCGTCACCACGCTCTCCCTAGGCTGAGCCCTTTAAGGGCCCAGTCTGGGGGGGTTAGGCCGTAAATTGTTTGGTTTACACCATGCATCATAAAAAAGGACGATCATCATGAGTTGTCACAATACTCAATTAACGATGAAACAGGCTCTAGCCACTCATATTCCAAACAAGGTTTAAAAGTTAGGTATACGGATATCTAAAAGGCTTAGTTTAAAATTTAATCTATATCTCTATTGTTTTCCAGGTCGTCATTGCCAGTAATAAATAATAGAAAAATGAAGGTAAGTTATGATTGAATCATTTTTAATAACAAACAATTTGTAAACTTATAACGCTACAATCAACAGTTAGCTTTTCATTTAAAAAACGGCTAGGAATAATTCCTGTGTCGCCTTTCGGTCAGCAGGTTGATATTTATGAGCTTCGGATGTCAATCCTGTATGGTACTTTCAGTTTTACTTTGTGTGAATGTAGTCTAATATTATTATTGACGTGACAACGTCTTATAAATTGGTTTGCCGGGTGACACTTCAAGAAACTGCGTTACGCTCCGCTCACGTTATGCGCTCACAATGAGAGCGAGTGAGAGGCACGCGTCCCGCCTAAGAGCGAGAGAGACAGACATAAAAAGTGAAAGGCACGCGTCTTTCATCCTTCTTCCTACTATACGAATGAATATTCACATTAAAATTATTTTACCACTCAAAGTCGTTGTCACGTAAAACTTTCGCCCGTATACCGACTTTACAGGCAACCAATTTTATAGTTAAATCTCATCTCAATATAATGAAATTTAACATGTTAGGTATTTGTTTGTTGTTAATAAAGCTACTTCATTTCGTTTTAAATAACGTTAATATTTCAAAAGATTTCTTCATTACGGTTGTTAAAATTTTCCCTCTGTCTAACTCCATTCTGAAAACCTAAACTGTTCCATGTCCAGTTCATCGTACTAAGCGCGTTAGCAGTGGTATGCCTGGCGGAGCCGCCGGTAGACAACAGGTACCTGCCTCCTGGCGCACAGGGTCCTCCGTCATCGTTGTATGGAGCCCCCGTGCAGAGACAGACTGATGCACTGTTCAGGTAAATTAATCCTCAATCGATTTCTTTTTTATTTCATAAAAAGACTACTCCCACACTAAGACTTATTTCTGTGTCGCGGAGTACCTACTTTCCAAACATACAACTGCACCCTGACTCGAAACGACTATTTACGAATCACACAAAGTGTTGTCTCGTGGGGATCGAACCCACAACACTAGGCCCAGTGTCAAGTGGCGAGGCGGCCGCTTAAACCACTAAACCAACCGTGCTTACAATCATAAGAAGCTAAATTAATTTCTATGTTTAGACAAGCTCTAAGAAGCTGCCAAGCGTATTTAACGAAATCTTCAATGAGGGTTCTGATTTTAAGGAAGGATGTATCACGCTTTAACCCTTAGTAGCTAAAGCGACAAGACTATTTTGTGTAGGTATACCTACAGTAGCCTGTATTTTTATAGCAGTGTGTTTTGTTTTATGTATGCACTAAGCACTATTGTACCTATAAACCGTCAACAGGTATCAAAACTAAAAACCTATAAAATAACTACCAAAACTAAAATAAATACTAAAATAACTTTAAAACATTAACTTCCAGAAGCCAGCCATCCCGCCGTCCTACCAACCAGTACATCCCTCCTTCATCTCGCAACGGTCCATCCACGTCTTACGGCGCCCCTGGCGTGAACTCTCAGGCGCCTAGCTCGCAGTACGGAGCTCCTTCGCCTTCCAGCCAATACGGAGCGCCCGCTCCTTCGAGCCAATATGGCGCCCCATCTCCGTCAAGCCAATATGGCGCCCCATCTCCGTCGAGCCAATATGGCGCCCCGTCTCCTTCGAGCCAGTACGGAGCGCCTTCGCCGTCTACCCAGTATGGAGCACCCGGATTTGGTACGATATTTTTTTATACGTTACTGATTCTATTCCGGGGGTATAGTCCGAGCAATGAATACAGATTTTACATAGAAGCGCAGTTCTAAAGGATTTCGTGTGCCGATTCCAAGTGGGGACTGTCTCCAGTTTAGTACGTAGTTGGCGCCGTTGCCGGCGCTGTCGTCGTTGTCCGTCTCTCTTGCTCACATATTTAAGATACACTGGAGGAACGTTCCGTCTCTCTCGTAGAGACAACTGTCACAGTGCGACTGCCACGCCGCCAAGCGGAAATTTGAGTCGCAGAAAGTTTGTCTTCAAAGCGCTCATATGAAATGTGCCTCTATGTAAATATCTGAGCTCTTTGGTCCGAGTTTGCACTAGATTGTCATGGTAAGGCTTATCGACGGCAACAATTTCCATTTTGCGACCCTGGCGGTCTCTACTGACCGTTACTATCTAAGGGCGCTTTTAAAAATGTATAGAAATTAAAAACGAGATTGACACGGTGACGATATTCTACTCGACGGGAACAATTTTCATACATTTTCTACATGCGCCCCTAACGGAGAGTACTTAGTACAGAGACCGCTAGGGGGCGCATTTAGAAAATGTATGAAAATTGTTCCCGACGACTAGTCTATCGTCACCGTAACAATCGTGTGCAAACTCATACTAGACCCTCTGATATACTTATAAGTTTTCTGTATAGCGTTAGCTACAAACAAATAATGTAATGTATCGTATCATGGCAAAGACAGCAATGGACATTGATGGAAATACGAAGACACGATAGATGGTCCTAAATCGCGCTAATAGAATTCATTTCAAATCACTTACCTATTTGCTGAATATGCAAATTCTCAACAATATCCGTCGCAGGGGTCCTAAAAATTCGATGAGTAACCTAGCTATCAATAAAATTGAAGGATCGTTAGTCTAGTTGGAGGAACATCACATGTTCACAAATACTACCATAATAAGTGTGCTAAATTAAACATATAACTAGGGCACGCTTCCTTGGATAACTTTATAAACACATCTTAATGGTGCAGCAGTTGCTCTAAACAACAACATCACATCATCAGCCTTTAACAGTCCACTGCTGGACTAGGCCTCTACTTTGAAAGGAGGAATTGGCCTACTATACAACGCTGGCCAAACGGGTTGGTATAGGGTTCGTATCAAGTGTTCCTTCTCTTACAGTGCTGTTCTCTGCACAATATGCTCGTACGACACCCATGGGATAATATGGGGTGGTGCCATTCCGTATTCTTAATCTGTCACCACACGGACAAGCAATTCTGATAAATTCGTTTATATTTCAACACAATATACATACTTAGAGAACAGAATATGTTTAATGGATTTATCGTATAGGTAAGCCTTGCTTACAGTGTCTTATCATGAAACTTTTCAGATGGCGGTGCGCAGAGCCGTCAGTACCTCCCCCCCGGCGCCGGTGGTAGGGGCGGTTATGGTGGTGACGATGGCAATGGTGTAAGTAGCTTACTATTCTTTTTTATACTTTAGTAAAAACTTATTTCGTTTGATATCGACCAATTTTAATTTATAAATGTTACATACATCCGATGCCATCTATTAGACAACATCCAAACTACGATGACAGTTCTAAAACGCGCTATTACAAGTTACACAAGCGATGGCAAGCAAGCAAGGCAAGCTAGGTGTAGGTACACACAAGTTCTTGTCTGCCACAGTGAATCTTTTCTCTTATAAATGGAACAAGACAGGGCGTTTCTCCACACAGCTCTTATTTATCCATCATGATTTTATTTTATTTAACATCCGATTGAACCACTGGCAAGATTTTAAAGACAAATGGGTATCTACAGAATAAACTTGCTCCTCAAGAAAGGGCAGGGCCCTTTAGCCACCGCGTGTCAGACATATCCAAGTGGTCAACCGTTGAATTTCAAAGTAGACATGTAGTTTTTTATCTACCTTAATGTTACAGGAGCCCGCCAACTACAGTTTCGAGTACATGGTAAAAGATGAGCCCTCAGGCAACGACTTCGGTCACCGCGAGGCGAGGCAGGGAGACAGAGCCGAGGGACTCTACTATGTGCTGCTTCCTGATGGCAGGAAACAGGTAAGAAGATAAGAGAATGATAAAGATTTTAATGTTTATGAGTGCCCACTTTATGGGCATAGGCCTCCCAGTGGACCGAAGTGGACATGCCTAGTAGGCTGAGATAATTATAAAGAGCAAAAAAGGCAACGCTTTCAGAGCAATACGTGAGTAGGTACCAGTGTAGTATAGTAACACTGATATACGTCTTGGTACCACCAACGACGTTCAACCGCAGAAGAACGCTTACTTGAAAGGTTTACATCATTAGGTTTAACGTGTGGTCGTAAAAAATGGCAAACCACTTCACTGGGCTGTTACTTAAGTATTCAGAATCACAAGCAAGCTACTAAACGTAACTTAACGTGAACAATTTCTTTATTAGCCTATGAATCGCAACGGGCCAGGTGAAGCCAAGACTATATAGAAATTTTAATTAAGCAAGCCACAGATACAATAACGTTACCATAACTAATTGTGTTCTTATGTTTTAGACTGTAGAGTATGAAGCTGACGAAAACGGCTACAAACCCAGGATCTCTTACGAAGACACTGGTCTTGGACAAGGAGGCTACGGCAGAAACGCCCAGGGAGGCTACAATAACGGCGGTTATGAAAACCAGGGAGGACCTTACTAAGCACAAAATATAAGACCATCCATTGATCTATAAATTACTACATAGGATTGGCAAAAAGTATTTTTCGTAATCTATATTTAGTAATCTTGTAGGCGGTATTTTATATACATCATCGAATATTTTCCATTTTTATTTCAGTAATGATCTCTAACATAAACTTAAATTATATAATTCAAGAAAGTAATTTATTTCAAAACTGTTTTAAAATAAAATGTGGAAAATAATCGATAAACAGAAGAAAAAATATGAATTGTTTGATTTGCACTCTGTGAGATGTGGTTTGACAATTGATATATTTTATCTGTGACTAGTTTTGGCGCGAATCGAGATGTCAAAAACCGAAATTTTATTTTGTGTTATCATTTTTTTTTTTTTTTTTTTTTTCTTTATTAAAGGGCTTTATCGCTGAGCGATAACGTCGCCCTGTAAAATCAACCTTAAAACTATAACAAATCACTCAATTATCTCCTTAAAGCTACTGAACCTATTTTATATAATATTTTAGCAGGTTCTGATAAAGGATCCGATAAAATCGAGTTACATGCTCCGACTTCGAACTGGTAGGAACCAAGCAAATTGTTTCTTAGGACTTCGGTCCGTACACACTCCATCAAAACGTGTTGAACATCCTCTACCACTCCGCATTCTTCGCAAGCAGGTGAAGCAACCTTTCTCATTAAAAACCCAAACTTATTTGACGGAATGTGACCGGAACGAAGTCTCATTGCCATAACAAGGTTACTTCTACATAGTACATTTTGATCTATTAGATGGTTTATAGGAAGTTGTGGTTGGATCGTTTTATACCATATCCCTTTCTCTGTTGATCTTTTGTTAAAATATTCGCTCCAGACATCTAGGCACTGCCTTTTTAGTATTTTAAGGTAATCAGTATATACCGGAGAAATATTCACACAAATACCTTCCGAGACTGCTTGATTGGCCAACAAGTCAACAGTTTCGTTATCTTTGATCTGTACATGAGATGGAATCCATTGCAGTATCACCGATATTGATCTACAACTCAGCCTTGATATAGATTCCAAAATTTGTGTTATCATTTAATGATCGAAAAAGAAGTTTCGGCTTTGATTATATTATAAATAATATCTATTTTTGACGACGACATATGCTATCACATTGGACTTTGAGCCATATTTAAGAGACTTGTGTACAAAACGCTTATTTAGTTTAGGCAAGTTTAGGTTAGGGAAACAAAATGGCGGAATATTTTTTACATTAAGTTCTTTTTTTACCTTCAAAATATTTTTCCATTTTTTTTTCTATTATGTATAATAACTCCATTTGTCACAAAATACTTAGGTATGTATAACTTGATTAATATTTATGCTTCTGATGAATCTTATATACTTACTTAATTAAAATTTTATTAGCCTTGAACATGCTACATTTGTTATCTATATGGTTATTTGAAATGTGATTTCACAACTATCAGCTATTTTATATAATTGCACCTGCATATTTTACTCTACATCTTGTCTTTTGAGCCTATTTAGAATCGCAAATATTGTAAATAAAAATAATAATAAAATATTCTATTGGTCTTATTTCATCTTTACCACCGTTCGTATCTGTGACAATTTCTGTCCCGGCAAAGAATCGACCACTGGCTGTACTTTTAGACACATAAATGGGTATTCCACTGATGCCGCACTTAAGTGAAAAATGGTAAATTTAGCAACTCTATTTGTAAATGAAGCCAAAAAAAGAATATATTCAGTAAACACACGCGTCAACAGATATATAAAAGTGGCTTCTTTATTTACAGTTCATCAGACTACCAATCTTTAAACTTGCCATAAATGTTCTACTTTAAAACCCTCTCGTGATGTCACCCATGGGCGCCGAAAGGAGAGTGAATAGGCCATTACTACTCCCTCCAAAAAAATTTCTACCTGTAGCCGGGAAGTCCTAGCTGCCACGTGTAACCTTTTAGAGTTCAAATAACGGTAGTAAAGACTTGCGGATTTGAGCATGAATGGGCCGGCTCGACCGGGGTATTACTACCCTCTCACAGAAAATCGACGTAAAGTAACAGTACCTACACTGTTGCCTTTCGTTCGGTGAGTGAGAGTGCCGGAGGCCCTATCCCCTATTCCTTCTCCCTCATCCCACTCCTCATCCTATTCCTTTGCCCAACCCCAAGGGGCGGCAATGCACTTGTGACTCCTGTGGTGTTGCTTGTGTCCATGGGCGGCGGTAATTGCTTACCGTCAGGCCAAAAAAAGTATTAGCTTACTTTTACCATCAGGCGATCCGTCTGCTCGTTTGCTGCTTATTACCATAAAAAAAATTACCTCTCGACATTAAGAAATAAAACACATATGTATACAGCTTATTATATTATTTATTTAAACGTTACCCTTACAACGAAGACTTGCGCACTAACATGAGATACATTTATCGAGTGTTTGGTTAGATTCGTTTATAACAGCTTAACAGACAAGTTCCTGCGTACTACACAAAATTTACTAAAGGGGTAGAAAATACAAAAAATTAACAGAATTTCCTACAAGTTAATTTATTTCCGTGTGGTGACGAATTAAGAATAAAAAATGTCCCCACCCCATTTCATGCGTAAGAAGCGACTGAGAAAATAGACCAAGCAAATAGTATCTATGCGATGAGAAGGAAATCTCTACATGAAAGCAATGAATACAGATTTACGTAATAGAAGCGCATTTCTTAAGGATTTCGTGTGCCGATTCCAACTGGCGTGTTGACGGTTGTCAGTGTAGTACGTAGTTGGAGCTGGCGTCGCCAGGAGAAACTTTCGCCTCTCTTGCACTCGTAGAGTCAGCTGTCACAGCGCGACTGCCACGCCGCCAAGCGGCAATATAGGTCACACTGGTCACAGAAAGTTTGTCTACAGAGCGCCCATAAGAAATGTGCCTCTATTTAAATTAGCCATTAGGAGAGGGTAACTGGTCATAAGCCTCCCCTTATTTACATATCAATAGTATTTTGAGTCAATAGCAGATACTATTTGTCTACTTTACCACGCTGGCTAGACAGGTTGGTATAGGATTGATGTAAAGTTTTCCTTCTTTTCGCAAAGAATACTTCTATAAATTTAAGTCATTCAAACAAAATATATTTGGGTCCCAGTTCTTTTTTGTGTAATAGGCAATAAATTTTTAAGATATTTTCGTGTAATATACTCAATGTTCTTTATCACTTTTACATACATTTTAAAACATCAGTATGCTAGCTTAATCTATAATTATGTGAAAATTTCAAATCGGTCTACTATTGTTAAACTAAGGTGGGTAAAGTAAATGTTATGTTACGTATGTTACGAGATTACGAAACAAAACATATTAAAGAAGTGCTGCTTAGCTAAAGCGTACCAACATAAAAATAATTTGCGGGCTATTTTTTCAAATAAGTTCTTTTTTATTTGGCAATAAGATATTAGAAAAATGTCGTTTTAAAAAGCAGAAAATACTTTTTATCTGCAAAAATATGATACGGCTTATTAATGAAAAGTTTAAAGGTTTTAAATAAAATATTTATTTTTATATTTGAGAAATGTTAATATAATAATCGAAAATCGAGCCCTTCGGTTTAGAAAATTAAATTTTGGTACTAAAGTACATATTTATTTGAGTTTTACATATTATGTTAATATCATTAAAAAAATAAAATAAATGTAGGTATATGCAACAAGATTTTATTACAAAAAGGCGATATTAAAGTAAGATTTTCATATAATATTTGAAGAACATGATTGTGTTAAATCTTATATTATTGCGTGTATTCCGCAATTATGTATGGATCTATAATATTCATGTTTATTTCTGTACAGTCAGCATCTTAATACATTATACAGCAGCAGGCCAATTCTCGTATTCTATATGACATTGAAATTATATTTTGAACAAAATGAGATTATATTTTGAATTGAATCAGAATCGGTATTCTGCTAACCTAATGTCTTTATTGTATAATTTAAAATAAAAAGTTCGTCGTTGTCACATATTTTGTAATCTAGTTACAATATCTTTTAAATATCAGTTAATTTAGGAGAATACCATTTACGTACGTAAGTATGACACTGACATTATTTCAAAACTGTATTTTGAACAAATTTATTTAGGAGAATTGGGCCTCTGTTTAGGGTGCTGACTGTACGTATAAGAACATTATGAAAAACATTTATGTCTAAATTAATTAGCATTTACAATAAAATCACATACAATAAATCTATACAAGAGGAACTAGCAAAATATACTAAAAGGATAAAGTCTAAAAAGGAAACGATCATAATTACCTAAAAAATCAATAATCCTATGTACAACATTAATTTTAGAAAATTAATGTACTTCAGAATTATTAAAATAAGTTACAAAATATAAATACAAAATAATCATAGAAAAACGTTTTATGACGCACGTTTGATTATACCATAATGTGGTAGATTTACCCTTATCAAGGGTATCTTTCACAATCTCCACCAAGACTGAAACATAAATATCGAGTTATGGTTTAGAAGCCAAAATAAGGTTTCATACGAGACGAAAAAGTATAAGATTGCATCGAATTTTCAACTCAGTCTAAATGTACGCGTTATTTAATTTCTACAATGTATTAAGAGAAGTAATATCACTATAGTCATATATACTCTAGACCGAGTTTTAAGTCTACTATCTTAAAAATAAAGTAACACTTTTACGCTAAAAGAATATAATGAGATTTTAAATTTTTTTATTATGCCTATTTTAGCTATGCTGTTTATCGATAGTTCGGCGATATTTAAGAATATCGATACGTTTGTAAATAGTATCGATATTATATTCTATCGATATTATTGATACTATCGATTGCAAGAAACACGAAATATCATTAACTTGCTGTAATAATTATTATAATGACTATCGATACTATCAACGACGTCGATACATATCGCTTTTCAAATTCAACCGTCTATATAAATTATCGATAGTTGGACATTACTTATTACCAGAATAACTTACAAAAGGATGCGAGTCGTTCAAAGATATGGTTAATTTTCAGAATGGAACAAGCGTTAATACGTATGAGAAAGTAATGAAGAAACTAAAAATACGTATTAATTACTACAATATATTAACATATCCTAATTTGTTAATCTAGGACTAGATTTTATAACTATGGTTTCTAATTTAGCACATTTTTAAGCTGTAGTTTTTCAAACTTCTAAGAATAATGGACAATGCACATTGGCGGACGAAATACGTAACATTTTAAGTTTTGCCATTGAAATTTAATACGTGCCTACTCGCAATAAGGCATAGATGGGATTCTTCTTTGCAGTATTCAACATTAAAATTTACACCTTATTTCCAGAGGTTAAGTATGAATTTACGTTAGCAAATTTAAAATGACTTGCCACGCCGTTTGCCAATGCGCGCTAGCCATAACTATTATATATTTACCAAACAGTTTATCTACACCATAAAATACGGTAATACACTCGGCAACCGGCACCGAGAATTCTATCTACATCTCTTTCTAACTAACGCTATAACGAATGGGACAGACAATATCAGGCTATGATTATCAATTATACGGACCTCTCGCTCTAAAGAGAGAGGCAGCACTATTTGACAGCGCAGTACATAAAAGATTATCAACTACACGGATCTCCGGCTCTAAAGAGGGAGAGATAGCACTAACTTACAGCGCTTTCATACAGTGGCGTGCCTATACCTTCAACATAGGGCAAGCAGACACAGTCCCCCCCCCCCCCCCCCCACCGGTTTATTTTTCACACTTTGCCGCACTTCGTAGAGATACTGGGATTATCACAAGGACTTGCATGAACATAAAATCTTGAATACATTTTAAATCCTCACAAGGGACAATTACCTCCATTGTAATATGTCACCAAAACACAAAATAATTACTAAAAGATCCCAAAATTAACTTTTTACACGAAAACGAAAATAAATTTTCACAATTAAACCAATATTTCGTTCACTCAATCAGAAAAAATAGTATGGCGATTGGCGCCCAGACACAGTGATCACGAATGATAGTGCTGAATCGGTAGAACTGCCTTTTAATATCGGTAGACTTGTAACAAGAATCGGTAGTTAAATCAAAAACAAGGACGGGAAATAATTATTATATGATTAATTTAAACACTTTGTTTAAAATAGGACTACAGCCTACAACAGAATAGAATATTACTTATATTAACATTTTCTACAAAAATAGCTTGGTTCTATTCTATTTATGACGATATTTGAGTACATAGTAATATTTGTATCCTAATAACATTAAAATATCACCTAATGAAATGGTCGCTAGTAAGTTCAGTGATAAAATTCAAAACGAGAATTTTCTTGTTTTGTTAAGAATCATAAAAACCCTTAATATTTTGGCATTAAATTGTTGGTAGAAATGCCTAAATATTGGTGCAGCGTCGAGCTATCCGCCCGCAATATACGAATGCGCACCAACTTCATTATTTTGCATACACCTCTAGACAACTTCATAGGCAACAAGCAGGCTTACTTCCGAGTTCTGTCGCCCAATACAAAATTACTTAATACGATGGAACGTAATACGTCATCATAGACTATTTGTAAAGGTTAGAAAGAGAAATTTTGCAAGCCGATGCCAGTTGGCTTGTACACGAGTGAATCAAACGAGTGCGAAAGAGATGGCTATAAGTTGCAGAGTAACACCAGAATCTATCTCGTTCCGTCGCGTGCGTGCGGCGCAGCCAGCGCGCGGGTCATTGTACTGCACATCGTAAAAGAGCGCGACATTTGAAATATTCGTAATACAATTTCGGGTGATTATTTTATATACGGATTAAAGTTGATATTGTTTGAACGAGGTCTTTAGTAGGGCATGCCCGGCTTATGGGCTTCTTTGCAAGGCACGCCACTGCTTTCATAAGTATATCAACTGCACGGCTCGCTCGCTAAAGAGAGAGATAGCACTATTTCACATTCTACACAAATAAAACCATGCATACTTCTAATATTATGTGTGCGTTGCTTAAGTACTGATTTAAAGGCACCAAAACGTTTAAAAAGTACTAGTATGAAAATGCTATAGAATTCTATTGCAATATCAATTCTAGGGTCGAATTCATAAGGATATTAAACCCTTTAGAACTCCAACGAAATAATTTGACAATTAGTGACTTTTGATTGTGAAAAAATATCAGCTGTGCCATACAAAATTGATTTCGGCGTTGTCCCGGAACAAATCAAAGTGAGGTCCATATCAATATTATTAATATGATATTGGTAAATGTGTAATGACTGCTTAAGATCAGGCGACATGGAGCCAATCTGATAGGCAACAAGTAATATAAATGTTTTTAATAAAAAAACTAGTACAATAAAATTATCCCATTACGTTTGCAATATACTAAAAATAGCCTTGAATTTAAGATTCTGAGTCGAGCATTTTGTTTAAATCTCCATTGAATGTGATGATTAAAAATTTGCATATAAAAACATAAGAGCTTCTTATTATTATAACAATGGCATATTCTATTAATGTTTTACACTTACTCGGCCTTATTATAAACCATGGACTAAATATAGTTCGGCGTTTAGTCTTGGACTTATTTATATATAAAAGTTTATTAAATTTAGGTCCAGTTTCACCAGTGTACGAGGCCACCAGCGCCAGTTAAATTAATTTACAGATAAAATTAAACACATTTCGTATCTTTTCTGAATTTTTCTGGCAGATAATACCTATTCATACCCTAGGCGATGAAATATAGTTTTTATTATATAATAAATTTCGATTTGAAATAAAAGTATTCTATCTGTTTAATAGATGGTCTGAAAAAGTGTAATTCTTTGACTTAATCTGGTTTTATATTTAGACCTTGTTTTATAATAACGCCTGTGAACAATGTGGCATGTGTACAATGTACTAATAATAAGTAAATCAAAACACCACAGTTACATAAGAAAATCAGCTTCACATAGTTAATTAGATAGAAAAACTATTTTTTGGTATTATGGAACTTAATATTATTTAAACTTAATATTATTATACCACTTGATTTATTGTGATATTTTACAAAAAACGAAGTTGCAAAAAAACATGATAATTATGTATAAACAAAAGTTTTGTATTTTAGTTTTGTAAGCAACTTAATTCTGGAGAAAACGGTTAAACATTAGAGATAACGAAAACTGCTGAACCGATTGCGATGTATTTTTGTAAAGATAAAGCAAAGCTATTTTTACATTTATTTTGTAATAACTCGCGAATAAAAAAAAATGGTAATAGTTGCAATTTGAAAAAAGATGCCAGCTTACCATACATATTTACTCGTAGTATGTATTTTCACTACATATAACATATTTACTTAATATGTATAGATTAAATATATATTGTTTATAAGTAATTTGGAAGCAGAACTTTATGTATTTCTTATAATAATTGTTTCATAAATTGACATATTAATAATATGTTTTTCGGTTATATTTTAGTTGAATCAATTACTTTGTTACTTTGGTTTATCTTACTGAACTATTTAAAAACAATGCGTTAGAAAATATTATATGATTGAGATATATGGCCTTATATAAGTTTTCTGTGAATTGAATCTTACTAAAAGATTTAGGAAATAAGTTAAGAAAAGTAGATCGGGCCAGATATATTTTATCGAATCAAAGTTTGGAGACAAGAAGCTATTTAAAAAATGCTATACTTTTTAGATCCTCCATATTAATAGTATAGGTAAATAAAAATATCTACTAAATATATTTTGGTAGTATTTGGTAAGTAGTACGAAGTGCATGGATGTTTTTTTAAGTTTGTTTATTTTTATCAAATTTAATTCAACGCGAAAAAAACGGAGAGTGTTCTGTTAGTATTGAAATATACAGATCTTATAATAAGTGCGAGATGTGTGTGTATAAAAAGAATGAGACAATACTAGACTGTTTTTGTGATTTGATATGTTTAGAATTTAATATTTTCTATTGAGGAATGATGTGTAAAATATCATCAAAACAATTATAAAGTTTCGTATAAAATAAATTTATGTTAAATTTTAGACAACGAACGAAAATTTCAGATCCCTTTCATATAATCTCGTTTGCTGAAACTTTAACCATATTTATGGTAACTTTCATACTTATTTTAGTTTACATATTTTCTTTATAATATGCGAGAAACCTTATTTCAAAACGTGGACTAAATATTATAGACTATTGTTTAATTTTTATAACTTGCATTAACTTAATCATAATAATAATATAGTGTACATTAAACAATTACCTATTTATTTATCTATCCATAATTCGAAGTATATCTGTGTAAATTTTTATAGTCTCACGCCTGTATCCCCAAAGGGGTAGGCAGAGGTGTAATATTACACTACACCCATATTGAGTTAAAAAGCAATTTATTTTGTTAATCATCAGCTAGTAAAATTCGATGCACAAAATTAAATGTCGAATTGAAAAAAACACTTTTGATACATATTCTAAACTAGTGTTAAACGAAGACTAAAACCCGGTTTAACCACCTGTGGCTAGGTTTTATTTTCCAGATATATTCAAATTCAAAACTAGAAAGATTCTTGTGTGAGATATCTGGTAGATTAATTTATCAGACGCTTATCAGTCAGCAGTGAAACTGGCTCTTAGCCTAGTATTATATTTAGTCCATGTTTTGAAATAAGTTTTTTTCTACTCAGCAATATATACCTCCATTCCATTTTTCCTTAAACATAGGGTTCGTTACAAAATTCACATTCTTAAACCAGTAATTAACACTTTCCTTCAGTTGTTCAACAGTCTTACGTAACCGAGGCGTAAATCCTCTCCACTTGAACGTGCCCAGCGGTCAGAGATGCTCAAACTTTTGGTACGTAGTCTTTGCAGTAGCAGAATGGATTCAGATGTGGGAGTTTTGCACTCATACAGCTTGGTTCCTCGCCGTAACTGAAATAAATTATATTTATTTTTTATACTTTTTATTGATTCTGCGTGTATATTTATACATATTAAGAATACAAAATTTCACAAATTTGAATATTGAAATGTAAGTACTGTATCATTTTTATCATTTACATAACCGTAAAAGGAAGTAAACCGCCAGAAATGCCATAAATAGTGAATTTGAAAATAATTTAAGTTCAAAGTAGAATTTCTCTTTTTTATTTAAGGTAAAGGTAAGCTTAGAATACTTTTTTGCCTGATGGTAAGCAATTACCGCCGCCCATGGACACAAGCAACACCACAGGAGTCACAAGTGCATTGCCGCCCTTTGGGGTTGGGAAAAGGGATAGGATGAGGAGTGGGATGAGGGAGAAGGAATAGGGGATAGGGCCTCCGGCACTCTCACTCACCGAACGAAACGCAACAGTTTAGGTACTGTTACTTTACATCGAATTTCTGTGAGAGGGTAGTACTTCCCTGGTCGAGCCGGCCCATTCATACTGAAATCAGCAAGGCTCTACTACCTATAATCTAACTTGACTTACGTCAAAGATAGGAATTTAATGATACACATACATACATACATAGTCTCACGCCTATATCCCCGAAGAAGTAGGCAGAGGTATTTTGCTACACCCACTTTTCGCCAGCTTTATTTTAGTCTCACGTAATAGGGGGCGAGCCTATTGCCGTTACCGGGCACATTACCAGACTCCGAGCTGCTACTGAGAATTTCCTAACAGAAAAACCCAATAACACTTTGCCCGACCCGGGAATCGACCCCGAGACCTCCCAATCCCACGCGCACATTTATGCCGCGAGACCAACGAGGCAGTCATTTAATGATAAAGAATGCATAAAGATAACTATATTCCCTGGACATTAAAATTAGGAACCATTCAATCTGCTGTATGTTGAGAGAAGCCCAAATGAATTTCGAGCGGAGATCATTAATTTGGGATCGCACGGGACTGTTTTGATAGATATTGAGTAATCTTGGCATTTTTTATAGAACTTAGTACAAATCATATCAGTATTATTTTTGTCATTTATATTTTCCCGTCTCGCTTTATTGCACAGACTTTTACAATGAAGAAGCCAGCTCATTAAAACCATCAATCACTTTCTTCCAAAATCAAATAATTTTCCTTTGATAAAAGCCTTTTTCACCCGGTTTAAGACCTCTTCTCCTCTCCCCAAACAAAATCTTCGATCTGCCACTGATCCATCAGCTGCTCTAAGGTTTTTATATCAATGTAAAGTACTTACGCGTTAGTCCTGGATATGTCCCTGGTGTCCATAATGAACCTGTCTTCGTTGATGAGGTACTTCATGGAAGCCTCGTATATGCCATGCCCGGGACCTACCACCACCTAGGGAACAGACATCAGTTAGTATTGGTCGAAAACTTTATACGAGGGAGGTCCAAAAGTTCGTGGAATGAATGATGATGATGAAAAATGAAAATGGGTTCTAAATTAAATAAAACAATAAATCAATTTTTCCTTTTCAATATAATCACCCTTAAGTTGAATACATTTATTAGATCTATGAATTAATTTTTCTAAACCTTCGAAATAATATTGTTTGTCTTTCGCCTCAAAATGAGCCAAAATTGCCTCCTTCACCTCATTGTCGTCGGAAAATTGCCTTCCCCTTAAGTCTTTTTTTAAATTGGGGAACAAATAAAAATCACTAGGGGCCAGGCCTGGACTGTAAGGTGGGTGGACTAGTGATTCGAAGCCGTGGGTGTGCAGAGCAGCCATTGCAACTTTACTCTTGTGAACTGGTGCGTTGTCTTGCAAGAGCAACACACCCTTAGCCAATTTTCCTCGACGTTTTTCTTTGATGGCCTCCTTTAATTTCTCTAGTATCGATGCGTAGTATTTTCCGGTTATGTTTGTTCCCTTTTCTTTGTAATCAATCAGTATTATCCCCTCACAATCCCAAAAAACAGTAGCCATCAACTTTCCAGCCGATTCTGACACCTTGAATTTCTTTGGGGTGGTGTGCCCTTTTTATGCCATTGCATGGACTCCTGTTTTGAGTCAGGCTCAAAGTGATGGACCTATGTTTCATCTCCAGTAACAATCCGGTCAAAATCTGTGCAGGTTCATCTCCACACAACTCCAAAAACTGCTTTGAAGCATCGACGCGCTGCTGTTTCTGAAGCGGTGTGAGCATTCTCGGTACCCATCTTGCATCTTTTGTCATACCCAGATGGTCATGTAGGATCCGCAAAATGGTGGTATCTGATACTCCAACTAATGCAGATAACTGTTTTTTCTTCAAACGGGCGTCCTCCAGTACAAGTTTTTCTATATTTTCGATGATGTCTGATGTGGTGACCTCAACTGGCCGTCCAGAGCGGGGGTTGTCTTCAATCGACTCTCGACCATGTTTAAAAAGACCATGCCACTTACAAATCATTGATTTACGAGGACAATCCTCCACGTAAACGGCTTGCATTTCGTTTAGAATGGTTTGGCAATTTTTTCCTTGCTTGGTAAGGAATTTTATCACGGCACGGTGTAAAATTTTCTCCATAGTTTCAGTTTTCTTCCGAATTGACTTGTTTAGCAGGCGAGTGTTCGTAAACGAATGACGCAATAGGGTTGAAACTCTATTTATATACGAATGATGAGTCTCCAAGTAGTATGACATTAAGCGAGCACCCCTATCCCCACTCCATCCCCTCCATTCCACGAACTTTTGGACCTCCCCTCGAAGATAATTAGAATCCACCTGAGGGTCTAGTACGAGTTTGCACTCGATCGTCACGGTGGACGATAGACTAGTCGTCGGGAACAATTTCCATACATTTTCTAAATGCGCCCCCTAGCGGACTCTATCGATCGCTACTCTCCGTTAGGGCAGGCCTCCTTCACTCGTGTGTACCTACAGCGATAAGTGCCTACACATTCGCGCGGCTTCCAAGTCCGGCGTCCGACGCGCCGCGCAAGGGTTGTTGACTTGAAAATTTAATTTTATTTATTTTACGAGAGCAACTTGAAAATTAGATTTTTTGTTTGTTGAGATATCCCAACGATTATGATGTCAAATTAAAGATCTAGTTCATAAACCATTTTATCTGTTTGAATCATGTAAATCGGTCCCCGCGTTTAGGAAATAACTAAGAATTAGTATAGTGAAAATGTAAACGACCAGATTTTTGCTGTTTTTGTTCTACGAGCTCAAATACTTGGATATATACTTATAGGATGATTATTTATTATTAAGTACGTGGTCAAGTAGGTAGATAGACAATGAATAAATATAATAGTAGCAGCGGCAAGTCGACAACCCTAGCGCGACAGCTAGCGCGTCACTCCGCGCCAGACAGCGACAGCGTTATATGTTAGAAAAGAGCGGGAACGGTTAGGTGAATATCGCATTAGGCACTGAGTGCTTATGCGAGCTGAATTGCACTTTGTTGCTTAGTAGCAAGAGTCGCAATTTCAATGAATTGGTTTGAGAAGTGGTGCTTCTGTACGTAAGTACTGTTTATTCTGTGGTTAGGGGCGCTTTTACAAAATCAAAAGACCCTCTGTAGTCGCTTATCGTGGATAGGTTTTTTGCGGTAAAAAAATTTCACTCTTCAGCCCTATAACTATCTCCAGGCATGAAAATCATACCATTACTGTCGGCTTTGTGTTCAAGGTTACTCACAACTCTGAGAAGGCATTCATAATACCCTCTGGACCAGTATCTTTACAGGTGTGGAGTCAGGAAGCCAAGGTTAAAAGATCTAGTGTCACAATGTTGGTCATACAACTCCTCCTCCGGCTTGACCTGAACGATTTTTTTATTTCCTTTTTGCATATTTTCGGTTCACCTCTTTTTTTTTATGATTTTGCATCGAAAAATACCTACTTATATACGAGCATATAGCAAAACAATTTTGTCGAGTCAGCTTATTTTATTTATCATAATATATTATTCAGTCATAATCTTCAGTATAATTACCTTAAGCTGATAATTCTCGCTGACATACTTGACATGGGCGTCAAACTTGCCGACGTACCCGTCCGCGTCCTTCGCGCCACCGAACGACAACATGCGCTTGTTGGCGCGCTGACGGTTCACCCACTTGATCTCCGTCAGGGTACGGGGGACGCATGACGACCTGCACAATATAATTATATTTAAGTTGCTTCGGTCAATATGTTATATTTACTAGCTTTAAGATTGATCTATTCCACATAATATAGAGTATCTAGAGTCTCATCTATTTTACTGCTAAACAGTATGAGTAAATTATTGATAAACATTTAATAATAATTAAAAACAAAAAAGAGAACACAATAAGTATTCGTGTCAACGGCATTGCATAATCATTAGTGAAATACATCATCAACTGAATAAAATGATTTTATCTAAGAGTCAAAATCTTAATTTGTTTTTTTTTTAACCTATTTAATGACAAATCCTTGATATTTTGTATCATAGCATTATACACATTGACATACAAAAAAAATATATGGAAAAGTGAAGCAAAAGTCGCTAAAAGCGAAGAAATGCAGAGTAGGTAGAACAAGGCAGAGCAAAGAGAAGAATTGAGTAGGAGAACAAGCAGAAACATAATACAGAAGAAAGCGGAAAAGAATAAGGAGGAAGAAAAAGAAGAGGACAAGTAGAGGACGCACTATGGTTCGTCTAGAACAAGCTAGCTAGACAAAAACAACTCTTAAATTCCTGGAAGTTAATTACTATTACGAACTCATTACCCCTATACATTGAGGATTACACCTATTAATTATCAATACTACCCTCATTAAGAGCGTCATTAAGGTATGTTTATAAGATGTTGACTATTTAAAGGGCATTCATTTGCATTTTTACATCATATTTGATAGCATTGTTTATGTCACTAAAAGAAATTTGTGAAAGTGTTTTTGTGATGGATTGTATACGTAAGGGTAAGTAGTTATATTTTATTTCATTTTCAACATGGGAACTTCATTCTTTAGTCTTATAAAATGAAATGTTTGAATTTTCACCCACTTTTTTACTCATTTTTTCAAATTCATCGGTCAAATAATAACATGTCCCCACTTGTCCCCACCGTAAAACCTATCATATACGATTCTCATAAGTGTCTAGTAGTTATACGTAAAAAAATTCATTGCGATATATTTGCACAACTAATTTTTAGTTTTTTTTTTCTTTCAACAGTTTTTACCGTCTCAAGAATGGATTTTTTCGAAGAATGGCTGAAACACCCGAAGGAAACGCGGAATGAGGAGCTCTTTCGGTTTATATCTTTGAGATATAATTTTGATGGTGTTACGGAGCAGTCTCTGCGAGATATTAAAGTACTAATCTCAAGATATTCAACGAAATTTGCTGAAAAGTGGAGCAGCTGTGGAAGAAATCGAGAGCGATTCCTACAAAAGTATTCGACGTGGCTGGAGGGTCTTGACATATCTTTCGATGTGTCCGTTTATTTATCTCTGCCAACTACATCTGGAGAACCGGGACCCGGAAGACCTACTAAAGATTTTGAACATTCTAGTCTCAAAACGAAATGACGACGTCTATTACAGTCCAGAAGTGCTAGTGAATTAATTTACGCCGCTGAAGTGTCAGCTCGAATCTCGGGTCAGAGAAGTGTAGCACGTCAAATTAAAGATGTGACTAGTGATCCTTCAATAACCAAGACCACGAGTGAAGAAAGTGCCCCCAGGAGTTTAACAAGTGAGGAAGCTTTAGCGTACTACGTTGATAGTAAATCAAGTAGCCATAGCTATAAGCAGACTCGGAAGTGGAGTATTAAAGCTGGACATAAGGTGTTTCCGTCAATGTACAGTGTTAGAAAGGCTAAAATAGCCTGCTACCCGTCAGGTGAACAAATTACAGTCAATGAAACGCATGCTGAAATCAAAGTTCAGGCAATTCTTGATAAGACTGCCGAACGTTTAGTTTCAGCACAACAAGAAGTTGTTCATAGTCTGTTACCTTGCACGTCATTCACATTAATCAGTAAATGGGGTTGTGATGGAAGTTCCGGTCATAGTATGTACAAACAAAAATTCACTAATTGTGACGATAGTGACGAGTTTTTATTTGTATTTTCTTTCGTTCCTCTTCAATTGAAAGATGAAAGTGGTAATATTGTGTGGCAGAATCCTCGGCCCTGTTCTACAATGTATTGTCGGCCAATAAAGTTTATCTTTTCTAAGGAAACGAAAGATTTTACGATTTCGGAAACCAATAAGGTTTTAGAAGAGATAAACGCTTTATTGCCGACAACCTGCAAGGAGATGGAGACCGAAGTATCTGTCACACATGTTATGCTTTTAACAATGATTGACGGAAAAGTTTGCAATGCTCTGACCGAAACTTCTTCCTCACAAAAATGTTTTATTTGTGGGGCAACTCCAACAATGATGAATGATCTGTCAAAAGAGTTTGCTGCGGACAAAGATAATCTTGGTTTTGGTTTGTCTACGTTGCACGCTTGGATAAGGTGCTTTGAATGCTTGCTTCACATTAGCTATCGACTAAATATAAAAAAATGGCAGTTAAGAACAGCCGAAGACAAAGCTAGTGTGAAACAACGTTCAGGTGACATTAAAAAACGATTTAAAAGCGAAATGGGCTTGATTGTAGACAAACCAAAACCAGGGTTCGGTAACACTAATGACGGGAACACCGCGCGAAGATTTTTTGGAAATCCCGAGGCTAGTGCCGATATTACAGGGTTAGATGTTTCACTAATACAAAAATTTGGCATACTACTTCGCACTTTATCATCGGGATATGATATAAATATTGAAAAATTCGTTAACTTAGCTCAAGAAACTAGACAACTTTATGTAAATCTCTATTCATGGTATTACATGCCCGCTACTGTCCACAAAATACTTTTGCACAGTGGCGAAGTAATTAGATCGTCCCTTCTACCTATAGGCCAGCTTTCCGAGGAAGCACAGGAAGCTCGGAATAAGGACTGCAGAAGATTTCGTGAGCACAACACACGAAAGCGATCACGGGAGGCTACGAATAGAGATTTACTTAATATGTTATTGATAACATCTGACCCTGTAATAAACGGTTTACGAGAAGTTCCTCGGAAGAAAATAGGTACGCTTCCAACTGAAGTATTAGATTTAATTGTCCCACCTAGCTGTAAGGAACAAAATGTTAATATGATTTCTACTTTTCATAGTTCTGCCCCTCACGATCATGACTATTCAATGGATGATTCATCTGATGATAGTGATGATAATGAGTAATAGATTTAGTTCTTAGATATTTTATGCATCTGTTATTAGATTTTATAGCGACGTCGAGGGATAAATCACTTTATAAAATGTTCAAAAAATATATTATACACATATGCCCGATAAATGTTTTTTTTTTCATGATACCAGCTCAAATGACAAACTGCCTTGAAAAAAGTACCAAAAACCTTATATCTTTGCTTATTAACCGCATCTAGACATAAAAATCAAATAAAATAATTTTGTCTAGCTAGCTTGTTCTAGACGAACCATAGTGGGACGGACAGAGGTGTGAGGAACGAGCAGAGGATAGGAGAAGAAGAATATGAGGAGCAGTTAAACTAAAATGAGCTGTAGACTCGGGCTACAAAAATAGAAAGCTACTAGAGAACTACTAAAAAATACAAATTATAAAAATAAACAGTATACCTGACACCCTCAGTGAGCGAATTGATATAATCAATAAAAGCGTCAGCGGCCTTCTGGTAGATAGGCTCAGTGCTCGACACGTTGTGCCACGCCAGGCACGCACACCAGTGGGGTTCGATGCCCGCCTCGCTACACGACCGGTTTCTGGGAATCTGGAGCAAAAAGGGACATTTATAATATGCTAGCAGTCACCCGCGGCTCTGTTCGTGTATTATAACCTAAACCTGCCTAAGGCATCACTCTATCTTTTCATCTTTGTTCTTTTTCGTATGAGTCACGTCTGGTGTCGGAGTTTTGACACCGCCCAAAAGCCATGACCTTACTATTCGTAACGTGAGTCAAGAAGCAGGACCGACGGCTTTACGTGCCCTCCGAAGCATTGTATCGCTCATTTGTAGCAAAAATCTGGCCATTTTTGAGCGTATCGCATTCATACTGACATAATGATACAGTCAAATCTCTTCTGTTTATAACATTTATTATAGACTAGAGGACGCCAGCAGCTACGCCTGCATTTTGTTTAAATTTACCCGTTTTGGCCGATCCCGTGGGAATTTCGGGAAATCCCTTCTTAATGCACCCCTACGGTCCCCAAGGAACATACATGCCAAAATTCAGCTTCCTGCGCCCAATAGTTTCGGCTGTAGCGTGTCTGTCAGTCAGTCAGTAACGCAAGGATTTTATATATTAAGATTAGCTACTGCCTGAGTCCGTGTGGTGACGGATTAAGTACACGGAATGTCACCACCCCATATCATCCCATGGGTGTCGTAAGAGCCGACAGAGGGAACATATTATACAGAGAACAGCACTGTAAGAGAAGAAAACTTGATACAAACCCTATACCAACCCATTTGGCCAGCGTGGTATAGTAGGCCAAGTTCTCTTTTCAAAGGAGAGGCCTAGTCCAGCAGTGGACTGTTAAAGGCTGATGATGAATGAATGAACTGCCTCAGTTCCGGGTGATGACGGATTAAGAATACAGTGCCACTACATTTTATTTCGTGGGTGTCGTAATAAGTGACTGAGGAATATACAAGTACATATATTATACTTAGGAAAAGATGGAAACTTCGACTTTAATCTGACCACACCATCATGCCAGCGTGGTTTACTAGGCTAAAACCTCGTATTAACTGAGTGCTTCTGTAAAGGAGAGGCTCATACTAGCTATGGGATGATTGCTAATAATTGGCTCACCGGTTCTAACAGCGTCATGCCCCTAGACAAATCTCCTCCTCTTAGCGTTATCCCAGTTTCAATCTGGGGTCCGCTTTTCTAGTCTAACCGTATTTGGCTGAATATTAGCTTTTCCACAAAGCGACTGCCTGTCTGACCTCCGCAACCCGAAGGGATAGCGATATTCCATGGTTTAGACTAGTGTCAGTTTATTTAGAAGGTACTGACGCCCTGTAACGACTGTCAAAGATCTTCATGACAACCGGGACCGACGGCTTAAGGTGCTCTCCAAGGTACGGGACAAGCGATAATTAACAATTCAATACGCACATAACTCCGAAAAGTCATTGGTGCGCGCCGTGGATTCGAACCTGATACCCTCTGCATAGCAGTCTGTTGGTATATCCACCCGGCTATCGCTGTCTAGACAAATCTATACGGGTTAAAATGTTGCGTCATGTCCAACACATCAAGCACAGTGACGTGGATATCATGCGGAGTAGTCAACGCGTCCACGTTATACTTAGTGCAATGAAGTAGACACTTTAAAGAACAGCAGGAGAGACACGCTAGACGTTTTCTATATTGACTCCTATTGGCGTCACCTGCCCTAAAGTGTAAAGCATGAGTATTTTTACTTTCTATCTATCCCAAACGTTATTTTATGTTACTTACCGGTCACACTAGGAGTTTTAATGTTGGTTCGGCGATACACCGAAACCGTAGGCAGGTTCTAGGCGACTTGGGAGGGAAATGGACTGTATACAGAGGATAGCGGTTCTTCGCCGCCT
This sequence comes from Euclidia mi, assembly GCA_944739405.2. Classification (NCBI taxonomy): domain Eukaryota; kingdom Metazoa; phylum Arthropoda; class Insecta; order Lepidoptera; family Erebidae; genus Euclidia; species Euclidia mi. The sequence continues at coordinate 36,948,154 of OX123205.2, read as the reverse complement.
AGGAGATGGATACGAGGAGAGGTGATTGTGAGTGGGTATAGGATATTTCAAGGATGGAGGGCACTTACCTTATACAACCTTCTTCGTTTCCGTAGGGCAGTCTCCTGGTGGTTTCGTGATGCAGCTGCTTGTTTTCGCTTCACTTCACCGTCACTCCCACTTGCGAGCGGTTTATATATGCGGTAATAATCACATACAGCGATGCGGCGCGATACGAACGAGACGGCGTTCACAGCGAGCGGAATGTTCTGGACTGTCACTCGCGTCGACGATCGCGGCGACGAATCAGGCGAAAGGCAGTGCCTCTTCCAGGGAGTGGGAAAGAGAGGGACGGAAATACAGTATCGCTCGCACTTGTACGTGGAACGATTGATGATATTAGTTGTAGATATTAGTTGTAGATAGGAAGGTAGATGGCGCTACCAAATGTCATGACACCTATAGGCGTCGACATCAATAAAGGAAAATGAAGACTGTTCTTTTTTTCACTTACCGGTTCTAATAGTGTCATGCCCCTAGGCAAGTCAGCGCCAGTAACTCTATAAGGATTAAGATACTGCGTCATGTCCAACACATCAAGCACAGTGGCGTGTATGTCATGCGGGGTAGTCAACGCGTCCACGTTAGCCTCTAAAGCGCGCTGAGCGTCAGGTCGGCGACGTTTGAGTTCCTCGGGTAACATGACACACATTAGTGGGAGGCGTTCTTCTAGCTTGCCTTGGAGGGTGTCGCGGACTTTTGCGTATCTGGAAATAATAAAAATCATCATCATAAACCACTCTAAGAAATAGTGTGTGAGATGGATGAATACAGGCGCGGATCTAAAGTCGGAGCGGATCTCGTAGCAACTTTACCACCCATTTAGCTAACCCTCCACTAAATGGGTGGTAAAGTTGCTACGAGGATTTAAAAAAATATGTAGTCATGTCATGAGGAGCGGGAAATGCACCTCTTGGATCCGCGCCTGGATTGACCCTAGATTTACTAACCTTCGTCGATTCGACTACGCGGGTTTGTTTAAATCGTGCTAACTTTTGCGCGCGCGATCGCACTGCTTCCACACTTTAGCTAATCTCAGTCGACCCGTTGCCCCCCCGACTGACGGTAGTGTTTTGAGTGGGGGGGGCACCGTGAGCGCCGTTCCAGCAACCATGGCTCGTCGCATCGACGAAGGTTAGTATTAACGTAACATTTTGTCTTATTTAGTTGGTGAACTTTAGCGTTTTTTTACATACATACATACATACATAGACTCACGCCTGTTTCCCCGAAGGGGTAGGCAGAGGCATATTAAACGCCCACTTTTCGCCAGTGTTTTGATCCCGCGTAATAGGTGGCGAGCCTATTGCCGCTTATTGGGACATTTTGTTTGCCAGAGCCTCGTCCGTTGATCGGCAGGTGCACCACTTGCAGGTGAAGTTGGCTTGGGACCCTAAGTTCTTGGTGGGAACCCTATGCATATTTTTTTGTTTTATTTATTTATTTTATTTGCGAAAATAATGCGACTGATGTACCTCCTATCTAAAATAGGAAAACATAAGCCGCAAAGCGAAGGCTGACTAAAAGTAGTTGCACCCAGAGCAATAAATCGTAGTGCGGGGAGCACAAACTTGACGTTGGTCACAAATGTATAACTTGATAGATTTTTACCAAAATTTATGTTTCATTACTTTATTTCATTCGTTATTTCTAATATTTGAAAATTATTTTTCACATTTACTTTAAAAGAATATTTTTAAAAATCTTTTAAAATGCTACCATTGTTAATTTGCCATAAAACCTATGATCTCATTTATAAGGCAGATTTTTTAATAAATATGCCGTTTTGGTTTATGTAAATTTATTAATTAATAAGAAGAATATAATAAATTTATAATAAAAATAAAAAATATGCATGTTTAATTCAAATAAAACCCATTATCCCCTTTATTAAATACCGTAGTCGAAAGTACGAAGGTTAGTAATAAGTGTCGAAAAATAAGGTTAGTGATCTAGGGTTAATGGAGGATTGTTTGTTACTCTCACAGGAAAAACTACTGAATTACTTCCGTTAAAACTTTTCAGTTAAGCATTTATGAGACAACCTTATAAGAATCATCGCTTAGGCTATCTACCTATTTATGCGATAGATAACACTTCAGCGGAAGAAATAGCGGGCGGAATCTAATTGTTCAAAATATATAATCAATATCATAAATACTAAAATAGTTTAATCGCAAAAAAAGTTTATGATATACCGTACGAAAACTGGATTGAAATTAAATGGTATTTATTCTCTAGGCATTTCGATCTGACATAAACTAAAAAAATATTTCAGGACACTCTCGATAATACTTTCTTTTAAACATAAAAAACTATATTGAATTAGATTTAGCCTTTTAGAATCTACGATACAACCCGATCCAGGTCAAACTAAATATATGGCGAGCATGAACTTAATGTACATCTTTAAAGAAACGAGAAAGGAAAAAATATGAATTTCAATAAAAATACGTAAATGTGGATATATTTTCGGTTTTCGTTTGTAATTATTTAAATCCATTTCAACATCATTTAAGTAGTTTAAGCAATACTAAAACTATGATAACGATATCATATCTCCATAATTACCTATATGAAATCATTGTAGTACAAAAGTATTCAAAATTTCGCATTTCATTGGATACAAAAAAAAATTTGTTTGTAATATAAAGTACAAAAAATATGGACAAATATACGCAAAATCCATAAACAAATAAGAGAAAATACCAAAAAGAAAACTCACAAAAGGGAATGCTGCCATTCGTTAACCATCCCTGGTGGGGATCGAACCCACGACCTTTGGATTAGAAGTCCAACGCGCTATCCTCTGCGCCACAGGGACTATGAAAACCTCGTCGAAATACATGATCACTTTGTATAAAGGACTTTTATGAAACACTTGTACTAATATTACTATTGTAGGTTTGTTATTGTAATGAATAATATTTGTATAAGGGCCGGCACATATGACTAAGCCTTGCACACATAATCGCTTCGATCCGCTCAGGAAGATGACTTTTAGAAAAATAAATGAAATGAATTTTGTTGTTTTAATTGATTTACATTATTTAATAAGAATTATGTCGATAATAGTTTGCCTGTAGAAAAATGCAGTTCGTTTTATTACGTTATTATTAATTAAGGCAGCTGCGATAGCGTTTTTCATAACAATTTTTTATAGACTCACGCCTGTATCCCCGAAGGGGTAGGCAGAGATGTAATATTACACCCACATTTCGCCATGAATTTTTAGGTCCCACGTAATAGGGGGCGAGCCTATTGCCGTTACCGGGCACATCACTAGACTCGGTGCTGCTACAGAGAATTCGGAAAAACTCAGTAACACATTCGCCCGACCCGGGAAATGAACCCGGGACCTCCGATCGGCAGTCGCATACGCTATCCACTGGACCACGGAAGCAGTCTTTCATAACTAAGTATCAGTGTATTTTAATAAGCTATAGTTACATGAACTTGTCTTCTGTGTATGTTTAACGTTCGACCGATTAATTTATTTATTTAATTTACAGAAGGTTTACGGACTAATTAAAAGTTAATGTGAAAATTAAAAGCCCTCATATATGTATAGGTATAAAAAATATACGATTACGATTTCGTTTATAATTAGCGACAGTTGTATGTACCATGATTATTCTCCTTTGGTTAGACGAAAAAGCGGATCCCGACATCCAAACTTAAAGTCCTTGAGGCAACCGAAAAAAAAATAAGAAGAATTTCACTTTAACTTCAACTTCTTTCTATAAAAAATAGTACCTCTTATTTTAATTTAACCGTTTATTCCGGATCAGTTTATTCAGTCCCGGTCCCCAAGGAACGGTTCTTGCGCCCAATAATTTTGACTGCGCGTGGCCTGTCAGTCAGTCAGTAACGCAATTATTTTTTATAGACTCACGCCTGTATCCCCGAAGGGGTAGGCATAGGTGTAGGTAATATTACACCCACATTTCACCATGAGTTTTTAGGTCCTACATAATAGGGGGCGAGCCTATTGCCGTTACCGGGCACATCACCAGACTCCGTGCTGCTACTGAGAATTTGGAAAAATCCAGTAACACTTTGCCCGACCCGGGAATCGAACCTGGGACCTCCGATTAGCAGTCGCATACGCTATCCACTGGACCACGATGTCCCTAACCTAGGCCAATGGTCTAAAAACACCATGACAAGCGTGTTCTCCAGTACTTTCCTCTCCATGAGTGTTTGTAACTGGACCATGTCCTCATCAGAGGCCATGCATAATTACATCACATGTATTGAGGGGGATAGGGGGTCGATGAAGTGTGAAATTGAATCATACATCAGGATATTTTGATCCCTTCACTGGAAGGGGTCAAAATATCCTGAAAATCATGTGACTTTTTGTTTATAGTATGTATGTATGTATTTACATAAAGAAGTATATATGTATGTTTATCCATTATCTAGTACCCATAGTACAAGCTCTGCTTAGTTTGGGACTAGATGGTGATGTGTGTATGTGGTACAATATTATTATTATTATAGTAATAGAGGGCAAACGAGCAGATGGATCGCCTGATGGTAAGCAATTACCGCCGCCCATGGACACAAGCAACACCACAGGAGTTACAAGTGCGTTGCCGCCCCTTGGGGTTGGGAAAAGGGATAGGGGGAGGAGTGGCATGAGGGTAAAGGAATAGGGGATAGGGCCTAGGGTAATTTATGTATGGCCCCTCAGAGGTATCATATTGAAGTCATTGTGGGTTATGTCAGCTAGTACTATATACTATACAGATATCCCTTACAAGGCGGCGATAGCGCAGTGGCGTACGTAACGGACTGCCGAGACGATGGTCTCGGGTTCGCTCCCCAGGCACCCCGGGCACACACCTCTGACTTTTCGAAGTTACGGTGAATTAAACATGTTAACTATCGCTCGCTTAATTATGTGCCCGGTAGATGGCAATAGGCTCGCCCCCTATAACATTGGGACCAAAACATAACTGGCGAAATGTGGATGTGTAATACACCTCTGCCTACCCCTTCGCGGATAAAGGCGTAAAGTTCTGTTATATCTTACCTAGGTCCATGGTCTCCAAACACCATGACAAGCGTGTTCTCCAGTACCTTCCTCTCCATAAGGGTCTCTAACAACTGGACCATGTCCTCATCAGCGGTGGATATCATGTTGAAGTCATCGTGAGTAATGTCTGCTACGAAGGTGAATATGAATTTCTTGCCGTCTAGGCGGAGGAACTGGAATTAGAGAAATAATTAGTTATAATTTATTTAAATATGTCATGAGCTCGGAGAGCACGTTAAGCCGTCGGTCCCGGTTGTCATGAAAATCTTTGACAATCGTTACAGGGTGTCAGTACCTTCTAAATAAACTGACACTAGTCAAAACTATGGAATATCGCTATCCCTTCGGGTTGCGGAGGTCAGACACGCAGTCACTCTATGGAAAAGCTAATATTCAGCCAAATACGATTAGACTAGTAAGCGGACCCCAGATTGAAACTGGGATAACCCTAAGAGCATGATGATGATGATGATGATCTCATGAGCTTTTTTTATTTGAGAAATAAATTGATATAAAATATCTGTGGCCGACGTTTGCATGGCTTTAGTTTGTTCAAAAATGTGCGGATTTTCAAACAAACTTTCAAGTGTTAAAAGCGGTACCTAATATTAAAAAATAAGAAACTTGGACTGCCGCCGTGGTTCAGTGGATAGCGTATGCGACTGCTGATCGGAGGTTCTGGGTTCGATTCCGGGGTCGGGCAAAAGTGAGCTTTTTCCGAATTCTCAGTAGCAGCACGGAGTCTGGTGATGTTCCCGGTAACGGCAATAGGCTCGCCCCCTATTACGTGTGACCTAAAAATTTATGGCGAAATGTGGGTGTAATATTACACCTCTGCCTAACCCTTCGGGGATACTGGCGTGAGTCTATAAAAAAAATTGTTATAGCATTCGTCACCGCTTTTTTGTGTGGCAATGCATTGTGGTCGTGTTTCGCTTTATGAATACTTGAGTTATGAGTATTAAGTTCTATAAAAATATTTAAGTTTCGACACTTCTTGTGATTGTCTAAATGTGTCGGCACTTGAGGGTAACATTAGAGCCCAACACAAATCACCCACACCACGAATTACCCGATGTGGCTGTTTTACAATTATCACAATTCACAACGCATTACGAACTACTTTTTCGGCCAATTAGCGTTTTTTTTTTTAAGCAATAACACAACAAAAGCTCCATGAGATTTAAAGAAAATTTCAACAACTCTTTAAAAAACTACTTTTTATCCACCTGATCAGTAATATTCATCATAAGCTTATACTGCGGCGTGTCTCCCACACAGTACTTGTTCTGCGTCCGCTTCCACCATTTACCCTTGCTGGCCTCTTCTAGGTAGAACGAGCGCAGGTAGTGGTCCGCCGGCTGGTGCTTGAAGCCGTTGAAGCGGTACTGGAACGTGCCTATCCAGGGCATGTCCTCGAAGTACGCGGTGCGGTAGCTGAAGAGAGAAATAAAAAAAATACTAGTAAAAATATATATATATATATATATATATATATATATATATATATATATATATATATATATATATATATATATATATATATTCGAAAAGCCAAACGGTGAAGGAAAACATCGTGAGGAAACCTGCATGTCTGAGAGTTCTCCATAATGTTCTCGAAAGACATGTGAAGTCTGCCAACCCGCACTAGGCCAGCGTGGTGGACTATGACCTTACCCTTCTCATAGTGAGAAGAGGCCCGTGCCCAGCAGTGGGACAGTTTATATATAGGGCTGATGATGATGATGATGATGATATTCGAAAAACAAAAATGATTTTGCGGGTGAATCGAAAAACTTCGATTTGCCGAAGGAATCGTAAAAGTTACATTTTCTGCACGAATCGAAAAAGTTTGATTTGAAAAATGAGTCGAAAAGTTCGATTTTCTGAAACAATCGAAAAAGGTCGATTGTGTGAACGAATCGGAAGTAATCTATTTGCTAAAGGAATCAAAACCAGTAAAACTATGTGAAGGGACCGGCAAAGTTCGATTTTCTGAAAGTACAGAAGTACTTTTAACGTTAGCTGAACTTGAGCCCCCTCTCTTTGCCCTCTAAAAGCATATTAAGTGTCCCCATGACAAAGGACTTTTAGTGCTTCCCTACATACAATTTACTGAATCATAGTTTTATTCAAGAATTATGTAATTGCTCATAGAGACTTTGCTTGCGGTTCGTAATCGGTCGACTCAGAAGGTATTTACATCCAGTACCGAGCTTTGGAGAGCACGTTAAGCTGTCGGTCTCGGTTTTAATTTCAGGCCAAAACGTTAGGCCATAGCGGCGGTTTGCGCGTAGTGTTTCGGCCCCACACCCAAACGGAAAAAAAAGAAAGATCCTTTCAGAATGGGGGTAGTTAAGTAGCAGTCGGTCCGCGGCAGAATTGATAATGTAAGGGCTAGATTTCAATAAAGATAGTATAATGTAATATCTTGTGGATGAAAAAAGGCGGCGATAGCCGAGTGGATATACCAACAGACTGCCATGCAGAGGGTATCGGGTTCGAATCCACGGCGCGCACCAATGACTTTTCGGAGTTATGTGCGTATTGAATTGTTAATTATCGCTTGTCCCGTGCCTCGGAGAGCACGTTAAGCCGTCGGTCCCGGTTGTCATGAAGATCTTTGACAATCGTTACAGGGCGTCAGTACCTTCTAAACAAAACTGACACTAGTCTAAACCATGGAATATCGCTATCCCTTCGGGTTGCGGAGGTCAGATAGGCAGTCGCTCCGTGGAAAAGCTAATATTCAGTCAAATCCGGTTAGACTAGAAAGCGGACCCCAGATTGAAACTGGGATAACGCTAAGAGAAAGAAGAAGAATGTAATATCTTGTGGAAGTACGGTTCTTTACAATAGTGCACCCCACCCCACACCGCGTATATCTTGTTGTCTTCTGTCTGACACCACTCACCAGTGCATCTGTTCTCAGCCGCGCACAGCACTAGGCGCCAAGGCGACCTCGCAGCGTATTATAGACAGATCATCATCATCGCCCTAGCGTTATCCCGGTTGCATCCACGACTGACACGCCTTGGAGCCCGAGGTCCGCTTACTGGTCTAACCAGATATGACAGAATATCAACTTTTCCACAGAGCGACTGCCGCCTAACCTTCGCAACCCAAAGGGATAGCGATATTCCGCGGTTTAGACGAGTATCAGTTTATTTGAGGGTACTGACTCCCCGTTACGACTCTCCGAGGCGCGGGGCAAGCGATAATTAACGATTTAATACACACTTAACTTCAAAAAGCCATTGGTGTGCGCCGTGGATTCGAACCCGATACCCTCTGCATGGCAGTCCCTTGGTATCTCCACTAGGCTATCGCTGCCTTAAATTATGCCGTATTAGCCTAATTTTGGCCATTAATATCAGAGATCTAAAGATCCAAGCTACGTGGCAATGAATACAGTACACTCAACTCCGACACGAGACTTAGTCACTCGAAAATAATAAGAAGATTATTAATTTAAATGCCCGTGTGGTGGCGGATTAAGAATACGAATTGTCACCACCCCATATCATCCCATGGGTGTCGTAAGAGCCGACAGAGGGAGTATATCATGCAGAGAACAGCACTGTAAGAGAAGGAAAACTTGATACAAACCCTATACCAACCCGCTTGGCCAGCGTGGTATAGTAGGCCAATTCCTCCTTTCAAAGGAGAGGCCTAGTCTAGCAGTGGACTATTAAAGGCTGATGATGATGATTAATTTAATTCAGTTCAGTTCTTACCCATCTTCCTTCAACTTGTAGAATATGAACGGCATAACGTCCAAGGTACCGTTGTTCTTGGCAGTCTTCCGGACGTCGGGTAACTCCAGCTCTGTCTTGCCGGTCATGATGGGGAATAACGCGGCAGGCGTGCCGTCGCCTACTATGTTGTAACTGGAATATTGGACAGTATTACATTACAATCTGTATAATATACAATTCTTGCGTTACTGATAGAGAAGCCACAGCCAAAACTATAGGGTGCAAGAAGTTGAAATTTGATATGTGTGTTTTTTGGGATCGTGTGGGCGCACTAACAAGGGATTTCCCGAAATACTCACGGGATCGCGCAGAAACGGTTAAATTAAAAAAAAAATCGGGCAAGTGCGAGTCTGACCCGCGCACCGAGGGTTCCGTACGTATTTTACCTTATTTGAGGTTTCTGCTAATAACGCTAGTCCTCTAAATCTGTATGAGCACCCATACAACTTAGAGGACTATCTTAAATGGAGTATGTATGTATGGGGACACCCTTAAATTTTTCACTTTTTTATGTTTTGTAATTTTTCCTTTATTTGTGCTGTAAGACCCTGCTTTTGACCAAATTTCGTGATTCTAGTTCAACGGGAACTACCATAAGGTTTTCGACCCAAAACCTATAGGGTACTTACGGTTGACCAAGAATTGTCAATTTTGGTTAAAACCAAGGTCTTACAGCACAAGTAAAGGAAAAATTCCGAAAATTAAAAAATATTGAAAATTAAGGTTAATTTTGGTACTTACAAGTTTTCGCAAAATCTAATTTTGACCATATTTTTTTATCAGATTGACCCAGGACCCTGATTTATATACAACTAATAGGAACCGTAGACCTCAGTATCTGGTATAAATTTCAATTTGCTAGGTCCACCCGTTCCTGAGAAAATCGGTGGTGACACACGGACAGACAGACAGACAGACAGACAGACAGACAGACGGACAAGAAAGTGATCTTATAAGGGTGCCTGTTTTTACCTTGTGAGGTACGGAACCCTAAAAATACAGTATAACATAAGGCGGAAACTTGTACTTAGTTTTACAACTCGCAAGCGGGTATAATTTTGATTTAGTGGCATGCCATATTGTTTTCTTTAGTGCGGTATGCAAGTGAAAGAGAAAACAAGGTGACCTATCTTAGCCATGTCTTCAAAAATCCTTTTCACCAATGGTGTAAGGTGGCTGGTGTTTTCCCTAATAGTGTGTCAGGGGAGGAGAAACCGCGAATAGGTCGGTTCACGAAAGTTGACCACAAATGGCGGCCGTCGCGCATATGTACATTCGTGCACCAATGGCGTGGGTCCATTCTTGACGCATTTAGGGAATGCATCAAGAACAGAGCCACACCATTGGCATTCCACCCGCGCCTTACCCCGCACCTCCACGGGGACCTAAAAAATGATTTCTGCGCAGTGGTCATCTTTCGTGAACCGACCTATAACAACAGTGTCCCCACTCTGCATTTACTTAGCATTCTATTTACCAATACGGAACAACATCTGGACTGGCCGGTGGTAAGTCATTTCTAAACTTCTGCTGTGCGTTCTTACTCCGAAAAATTTACAGATTCTCCACTGCCTATCCCTTCCTGGTAAAGCATGATAGGATGGCTCAGGCTACCAGTCTCACACACGAACGAAAAATAATGCAAAGGATTTTTGTGTTACACAAGCCTTGATTGATTTCAGCATGAATGGGCCGGCTCGACCTGGGAAGTACTCACAAAAAACCGACGTTAATTAACAGTACCTATTCTGTTGCGTTTCGTTCGGTGTGTGAGGGTGTCGGTGGCCCCATCCCCTATTCTTTCTCTCTCATCCCATTCCTTCTCCTATCCCTTTGCCAACCTATACGGCAACGCAGTTGTGACTCTTCTGGTGTTGCTTGTCCAAGGACGGTGGTAATCGCATACCATCAGGCGATCCATCTGTACGTTTTTTAAAAAACAAAATACATACCCATTAAGCACAGTCCCCTTCATAACTTCAGTGAGGTAAGCATAGCTCTTGGGCATCCGTCTTATGAAGCCGTTCTTGGACGTGGAGTCGAACCCAAAGATCAGCACGTTCAGGGAGTCCTCCCTACCTGGGGGGCTTGGCTTCCTCTCCACTGTGCTACGGAAGGCGGTCGCGAAACCGATCCATTTCGATTTTATTAAGCTGGAAATAAAGTAGAGCATATACAGCATTACTATTCTACTAATTAGGAAATGAAGGCTTCTGATACGTTTTTTGCCACCTGAAAAATGCGGCAGCATATATTATACCTAAACCTAAACCTTTGACAGGAATTACATTATCTATCGATGAAAATCACACAAAAGATCTATTTTGTTGTTTTTTTTTTTTTCAATATATCGCGTTTAATAGACTGACAGCACGGCCGAGGGACTTCATTTCGACGACCGGTTGGCGCAGCGGGAGTGTAAGCGACTGCTACGCCGATGGTCGCGGGTTCGATTCCCGCTCAAGTCAAACATTTGTGTGCGTGAACATGGATGTTTGTCTTGGTCTGGGTGTTTCTATGTATAATATGTATGTATTTACAAACAAAAAATGTTATATAAGTATGTTTATCCATTGTCTAGTACCCATAGTACTAGACTGTAAAGTATTATATTTATCTATGGTACTAGCTTCTGCTTAGTTTGGGACTAGATGGTGTTGTGTGAATGTGGTAGAATATTATTATTATTATATAATGAAGTTGTATAAAATATTATAATCTGTATAGAAGATGTAGATATAACTAATCATTTTGGAAAACATCATTACAAAATTCTAGAACCTACCTTTGCCCATGGTTACCGGTACAAATAATCTTGACGTGGTCACTCTTCTCCAAGTTATAGACATCGTCGTTGAGTACGATAGTGCCGGTACCTAAGTGGTACTTTTGATCGCTCTCGTATATAATATCGTAGTAGGTACAGCTTATGTCTTTGGTACTTTTCAGTATGGCAGGCACTACCTTGCATGTTGAATGCTGAAACGTGAGAAGAACAGTTTATTAGCGTAAGTTTGTGCGAACAACGAGACCAACGAGGCAGTCGTATAGGGTTTGATGTCGAGTTTTCCGTCTCTACGCAAAGATGGTATTTGCATCGTGTTATCCCTTAGTCGCCTCTTACGACACCCACGGGAAGATAGGGGGTGGTGACACTTGTATTCTATACCGTCAACTACACGGCTAATTAAATCTTGCCATATATTACCACCAAATACGCACAGTTTCGAGGTCTGTGGTGCCGCCCAAGGGTTAAACCAGCGATCCTCTGCGAATTTTCAGATCGCTCAAAAATCTCAAAGCTTTTCATTATAGACTTAAATGAGATACAAATTAATACTCACATAACACTTAACCCAATCCTGTCCCGTGCACGTCACTTTCGGATGCTCCTGATCGAACTGCGTGACCTCCTTCGCGAATGGATCCAGATGAGGTATCTCGCATCCTGTTCCTTTGTCCTCTTTCAATGCCTCTTGCAACCGACTCTCTATATATCTATACGATCAAATAACATACACAAACATTACTGCAGTCCTATGTGAAAATAGAGTGCGCTACGTGAAATAGATAGTTATTTATTTATACGTTTTGATAACTGTTTCATGCTACTCGTTGAATCATTGGTTTAAAAACGGTGATGGAATATGTTTTGTTAATTTTGAAAGTGAGTTAGTAATTATTGTGTTAGAAACGTGTTAGTGAGAATTAGTTACGTGTTTGATTGAGAAAATTTAGGAAAAATGCTTTGTTGGCCTATAACTATTGGTGCTAAAGAAACGTTATAATAGATAGTTTCGTGTTCCTATATATTTCGTATGTGACGGTTTTTTTATTGTAATTAGCCTAAAATATAATATTAATAAATTAAAACACTTAAGCTATAAGCTTTTCTATCTATAGATATAATACGAATAGGAAGGCACAAACAAAAAAAGCCTATGAAAGACGATGTTGCTGTATTCTTGTGACTATGATTGTCATAAAGTGTATGAAACGTCGCAGAGGCGATGTCATAATGTGAGACATAAAACAAAATAGTTTCATAGCATTGAAATACCCATAAAACCGTTATGTATCGTTAATTTTAATACGCTATAAAAATAAATATATTATATTTAATCTATAGCAAAAATGAGAACATAGAGAATATAAAATGTGCTCAACATTTTGTTAAAAAATAAAATACTGTGCACTCTATACAGGTACACTGTGTAACTAAAATAACGTAAAACCGGAAACTGCTACTTGAATATAGGTTGTTTATTTATTAATTTACTAATCTGTATTATTGTCTTTCATTCAGTTTTAAGAACAGTATAACAAATTTTGAACAACTCTAGTTTGGATATTTATAATTAAACTATTCCAAATAAGTTTAAAACTATTCGATACTTTCTTTAGAATTATAGTAAGTACACTGTATAAAACTAGGAATGATCTGCAAAGCTAAAATCTTTATTATTTTAAATTGTGTTTGTCTATATCCAAAGGTAATATTCTTTTTATATGACAAATCATTATGCACGCGCGAAAATTGGTAAAATTTGTAATGTTGGATGAATCGTTTTGTAACTATATATGTTTTGACGTTACACAACTAATGCGCATTCTATAAAGTTTGCATCCACACTTTTTACTTCATAACACTTTTGAACATTTATTTCTACAATTTGTCTCGAAATGCAACCATTTCTATTTCTCGTAACCATTAACCAATTCTATGCTCTACATTTGTAAAATACGATACCAATACAATACCTTAGAATAGTTTATTAAATTATTTACAGGAATGCCCATTTCAATATCGATCTTTCGTTACGAGTTTTAAAAAAACACCACATAAAGCCGACCTCTGCTCATTATTATACCTACTTCCTATATTTCTTCCTTAATGAAATTAAATTCACCTAATTATTATTACTAAACTGCGATGTAATGGCCACACCGCTCCATTAATCTTAATTACCTACTTATATTTTGTATATTAGGGAACACAAAGTAGGTTAAAGCTAAGAGAATTTTAAACAAAGTTCTTTTTGCCCAAGTAGATGCATGAAAAATGACACCAGAGTAAAATGTTCAGGTCGTAATTTCTTCGTCTTTTTCTACATATGATTGCGTAACAATATTTTAGACAGAAAATGTATTATAATATAGACCGCAAATGAGGAAAAAGATGTATCTACATACATAGTATTTGGTCAAACTAGAATATGAAGATTGGTTTTCAGACTACTACTGATAACCTGAAAAAATGCTGGCGTCTTGAAAAGCAGGCTGTGATAGCATAAATTGAAGCTGGCCGATCGCGGTGTAACTCCAAAGGTGCGGCGTAAGGCGTACGTCCGCAAAACTGCGCACCGTGTTAAGCCAGCTTAAGCTAAGCTTATGTCCAGACACGATGTCCAGACGTGCGTTTCAACTAAGTGATTAATTGACGCCGCTTTGAATTAGCAGGCCTTCTATAGGGCCCTCTGTAGGTACTAGTTCTTTATAAGAATGGCTTACGTGTCACGAAATGTGTTGTCTTTGTAAACTGCGCACATAGTAGAGTTTGCAACACAATGTGTTATATCCACAAGAAGTTAGACACAAGGCTTGCAGTAACATGAGGTGGGTAAAATCGGATATTTACCTATCGTGTCTATAATGGGAAAATTGGACCAAGATAGTATGTTTTTTCCAGAATATACCGCCAAAAACCCTATGGTATGTTTTTTGCAGTTAGTGTGGTATCCAGTTTGGGGTAATCCACTAATTACGTTCTACGTATACCTTGAGGGTGGTGGTCGGTCGATGAAGTGTGACATTGTATGAAGAGATGAGGGTGTAGGTATAACTCTCCTTACAACCTATAACCCTCCTCAGGCACGACAATGTTCTAAACATGCTAACACGCTTGTGGTCTTCGAATACGGTTACGCCATCAGAACTTTTCATGATATTTTTATTTCGAGAAGATCCTCCGACTAGACAGTGGGCTCATGTCTGCTGGACCATAACTGAAGTCCTCGAGTCATATGTGAACTTGTAAATAAACTTGCTGTGCAAACTTCGTGTGCGTAATTTCTATTCCGTCACCTACGTAGTTCCACTCGTATCCGTTAGATGGCACTATACATAATTACATATCTTCGTTGTGCCTAGTTTGATATAATTGTAGTGATAAAGAACACTTAAGTTGATACGGCGATAATTTACAACGCCATAAAACATTAATGGATTAATGGTTATTGGTCGCCATTGATTAAAAATGTCATAAAATATGCATAGCATACGCGCCGTCTTGTTCGTTATCTTAGAAGTTTAATGAGCCGTCTAATATTAATCACTATGTAATGGTCTGTGACATGAGTCTGGATTATGATATCGATATCTACAGCTGATACTAAAGCCTCGAGTTCGACTGCAAATTAAGGTCCAGCATGAAATTTTCAGTGGGTAATTTACCTTCTCGTTTTTGGTTAGGGGGGGATGGGGATTCCTTAAGTTGTTTTGAGGGGGCTTAAACCTTAGCCAATGATGGTAAATAAGTGGCTTAAGATTCATTTTAAAAATCTACCAGTGGCAAAAATCTAAATTTGTTGGTCCCGGAAAATCTGTGTTCCTTTAGGTGGCATATTTTCAGGAGCGCCGGCAAATTGACCTGCTCCGACCTGAATCTGGGCTTGGGACGAAACTGCCCTGTTGACCTCTCCCAAGAACTTGCAAACCTTACTGACTGCTGGACATCGCAAGGTTAATGACTTATTCCCCAAGTTAGTCCCTAGTTTGTACAAAATATGACATCCAAGATTTAAGATAGAACCCATCTCACACCAATATTATACCCAAGCTCTCCCTACCAATTACCAAGTAGGTATATTGATACCAATCACACCGAAGTGTTCCTTAAGGGCGGTTTCAGATTATCGTTTTATACGCGCGTATAAGCTCGTTTTTGGAAGCGCATGGAGGCGCGTATAGGCCCGCCTTTTGGAACACGCGCAACTCGTACGAGCGTTGACGCGCTTCGAAGCTCGTATAAGCGCGAGCGGCCAGAATCCATGTCGACACTGACAAGATGTCACTACAGTTTCAAGCGCACACGCTGAAATATGCACGTTTACGCGAGTCCGGTTTTTGAAGCGCGTAATGTAGTGCGCGTGTAAGCGCGTATGCTGAAATCACCGTATACCTACGCATGGAAGAATACGATAATCTGAAACCGCCCTAAGCATGTGAAGAGTACTGTAAACAAATAACATAAACCAGCGTTTCCCATTTGCCGGGTCGCGACCCGGTACCGGGCCGTCAAAATAAACTACCGGGTCGCAAAATTCCTGCCTTAATTTAAAAATAATACCTACTATCGATCGACGTACCTATAGTTTAGTGACTAAATAGGCGAAACCAAAATAATATAATTAAGTACCTTGTATTAATAAAAAAAAAATCTACAATTAATAAATGTGTATTATTTAACATTAATGGAACCAGCTTAGGTTTAAAAGTATTCAATGGGTCACGAAGGGCCAATGTGAAAATTACCGGGCCATGGCAGAACAATGTTTGGGAAGCACTGACATAGACAAACAGACAAATGTCTTATAATATAAATATTTTTCACAGAACATACAAGTACAGAAAGCCAGCAAATAAAACGCACACGTAGATAAAACACACATACAGCAATTTTATTTCAGTGTGTCTGTGCTTCTTGTAAATTACTACTTTTCGACTTCTAATACTTAGATATCTGTTTCATCTCTTTTTGTACGGTGGAATTTTCAGATAAATATAAGGTACAATTAGCAAAAAAAGTCACTGCACACTTCAAAATCTTTCTGAGTTTTTATGAATTAAAAGTCTCTAATAATTATTCTTAATTTTAAATTATTATAAAATTTAGACTTACGCCTACAAGTCCTACAAGCTTTTGAGAATAATAGAATTTGGGACGATAAAACTATTCAAAATCACTAAAATGTATCTAATTATGTTGCTGACTGTCCATGACTGACATTATTTAAGTAGTTAAGTTTTGTAACATATACCAATTGTTCTCTAGAAAAGATCAATTCATACAATTAGATTGGTCTGAAAATTAGAAGCTGATATTTAAAAAAAAACAATGAAAGGAATTGCGAATTAATAACTTTACGTCATTTATTTATTTAATGCCTCCCGATAAGCAATTAAGTCTAGTTAGAAGAAATACCAATTTATTACGACCTCATAAAACTTAAATAGAATCCTTATATTGTGCACTAAAATGTGTAAAACATTAATTTGCTGAACATGGACATAAGTGCCGCAGAAGTGAAAAGTTTTTTTAATTTAGGTAGGTATGATAAAAACCGATTGCGCTGATAAAACCATGAGTAAAAAAATAGATAACTAATTTTTTTTTATAATTTCCTTACAAGACCATATGGACAATGAATGTACGTTGTGAACCCAAGCTCTAAACCAACAAAATTCACTTCCTCTTGTGTAGAACATAATAAAAAAAAAACACCATTGCCTCGACATACAAATAACATGCAACGTGCAAAACCATGCATCTAAAATTAATAAAAATTAATAGGTAAACCTTATCCAGAAATATAAATGTTAGTAAAATAGTTCCATGCAACATGCAAGAAAAAAAAACATGCGTAGGTCATTACTTACTACCGTCTACTTACTTAAGCACAGAGGGCCTGAAAAGATAAAAAAAGGAAAATAAAACAAAAGTCTTCATACTAAATCATTACATGCGCATATATCCGCATGGATTCGGAACATGCATACGTCGTTATATACATCGTGCATGTACCTACTTACATGCATGCGTTGTCACTGTCACGCATATTATGCTTAGTTAAGCTCCGTTCACACTAGTGTTCGTCGAGCGCGCGTTTCTCAAACGTCTGATAAGCGTTGACGCAGCGTGCACGTTGCAGACATGCTGGACGCAGCGCTAGCTTTTCTTGTCAATGTCATTCAAAAAGACTTAGGACAACAGCGTTCGTCGCTGTGCTTTGACCAATTCAACGTCATATCTCTGAAGAATTTGGTAATCAGTGCGCCAAACGCCGCCGCGCTAAGTTCCCAGGCATGGTGTAGTATATTGTCATTCGCTCACGCAATTAAAACGCTTCGTGCACGCAGCATCAACGCAAGTCAAGCGCAGAAATCGCACGCTCGTTTAACACTAGTGCAGTCGGAATCTTATGTATACACCATAGTTATATCTCATGCATATGGATACTGGATAGGGTTGTCATCAAAACCGTTGTATATTATTCAATGGATGTACCGCAGCACTAAAGCTCTATGCTACG
Source organism: Euclidia mi (assembly GCA_944739405.2). Taxonomy (NCBI): domain Eukaryota; kingdom Metazoa; phylum Arthropoda; class Insecta; order Lepidoptera; family Erebidae; genus Euclidia; species Euclidia mi. The sequence continues at coordinate 36,930,002 of OX123205.2, read as the reverse complement.
CCGCAAAGAGGTGCAATTGTAGCAAATAAGACGACTTGCTAATGATATTAAGTACTGAATAAAGAATTTTTGACCATATGCGAGCACCACGGATCAGATTAAAATCAGGTCTCATCAAGCGAATTTGACATATTTATACATCTTCATTAATAAATTTGTACCTGTCGCAAATAATTTCTTAATTGTTTAATCGTAACTACTAGTCCATGCAAATAATTGGCATAGGCAAGTAGTAAGGGCCAAAGATTGATGCAAAAAATCTGTAAGTACGTTTTCCATAAAATCATTAACCGTAGTTTACTTCCATTCAAATCCTCTATAAAGTAGCAGGGGGTTTCCTCTCACTAGCGTTTTGCGAGCGTGGGATGAACGCTGACACGCAAGTGTGAAGGGGCTCTAAGACAGCTTCAGTGACAGTGTGAATATGCGCACATGACGTTGAAAGCCGTTTCTTTTATTTTAAAATAATACCAATATTTTAAGATCATGTAACTAATCATACGATTTGAAAGCGATGAATCCCTTTAGCGAAAGAAAAAGTAGTCGCTTAAAGTACCTAACCATTGACTTAAGAGCGTTTTAACAATGATATAACCGAGCATTTGGAAATTGATATGCAGTCGTAAAATATTTTGAGCGCTGTTGCTAAATTGTCTGTTTCAGAGTCAAGTATAGGTAATTATATAATAAGACTTTGAGCATATATTATTTAATATTTAATATACCAGATGGATTGGTCACGATAATTACTATGGTTTTGTATAATTAATTGACTGGGTATATATAGACAAGGTAAACTTTAGATAGGTATATATGTACACACTGCACACTGCGCAATGACACATGTGAATCAAATACTAAATATTACAATGCACAATGTCCACTGCATTCCAAACCGCTTTATGTGAACGGTCAATTATGTTGCTTTTTATTGACAACAGTCAAGCGCGGATTTGGCAATGTTGCAGGCACCATGATCATCATCATCAGCCTTTAACAGTCCACTGCTGGACTAGGCCTCGCCTTTGAAAGGAGGAATTGGCCTACTATACCATGCTGGCCCAACGGGTTGGTATAGGGTTTGTATCAAGTTTTCCTTCTCTTACAGTGCTGTTCTCTGTATAATATGGTCCCTCTGTCGGCTCTTACGACACCCATGGGATGATATGGAGTGGTCACATTCCGTATTCTTAATTCGTCACCACACGGACGCACCATGATCACAGATAATAATAATAATACCACATACACCCATCACCATCTAGTCACAAACTAAGCAGAAGCTTGTGCTATGGGTACCATACAATGGATAGACATACTTACATATAAACTTTTTTTGTAAATACATACATATTATACATAGTAGGCATGGGCGTTTTCGGATTTTTCCGCAAACCGATACAAATTCGATTTCAGATACTGGAATCGATTTCAAAAACCGATTTTAGAAATCGATTTCTGTAGCGGATGTCGGAGCGACGAGCGCAGTTACTAGTTGCGCAGACAAACGCAAACAATCGAATTCTTATTGTATTGTCATGTCATGCGTCCATATTTCGCTTGGTTTGCGTGGCATATTGAAAAAGAAAACCTACTAACTACCTAAAACTAATTGTTAAAAAACTCAGTCGCCAAACAAACTAAAATTACACAACACGAATTGTTTCTATTTATTTAAACTTTACAATCCTAACCTACTAACTACCTAAAACTAATTGTTAAAAAACTCAGTCGCGAAACAAACTAAAATTACGCAACACCAATTATTTCTATTTATTTACACTTTACAATCCTAACAACGTAACAATAAAACTTTTTAAATCCTAATAGTATAACTTTCACGAAACCCAAATATAGGTACTTAATTTTATTATTATTACGCGCGCACCGCGCACCGCACTGCACGTGTCACCTAGGTCAAGTGAACAAATAAACATTGATCAAGTCAAAACTCTCCAAACATAAATCCCTCATAACTATTAAAACTATTTGAATAGTTGCAATCTGAATTAGATCTTATCTCCTCGATGTTTAGTTTTATTTTTTCTATTCAATCTGCAATTCATAAAACCGCCAAAATCCATAACGCACTAGGTACTACGACTGGCTTGCTTGGCAACGATCGATATTCGCTTCATCTCTTTTGCTCTTTAAACGGATCACTAAGTAAGAAAGAAAAGGATATGAAATTCGCTCTCTCTCATTCTAACTCGGTAGTCGTTGGGTAGAGTGAAAGAGAACGAATGAATATGAAAACTATCGAAAACGTAAGCTTTAGATTTACTTTGTAGTTTGGTTGCGTTTGCACAGTTTCCGTTTGGTTTGGATTAGATTGTTTGCGTTATCGTGGTATTGTTTTACGTTTTCTAAAATCGGTTTTCTCATATTGGAATATCGATACGATTCGATTTCTGACTGCAATCGGATTTCAGTTTCGTTTTGATATATCGGTCTCATGCCTAATACATAGATGTTCGGTATACCTATCCATGATCATGGCACTTGCAACAGTGGCAAAATCTCGGATACCTACTAGAAACACGATTATGTGGTAAAAGATATTCTAATGACCACGTCATCATCATCATGCTCCTAGTGTGATCCCAGTTACAAACAGGGGGCCGCTTTCCAGTCTTACCGGATTTGACTGAATAATTCCGCAGAGCGACTGCCTGTCAGTGTCTGACCTTCGCAACCCAAAGAGATAGTGATATTCCATGGTTTAGAATGCCTAGTGTCAGTGTATTCATAGGTGACTGACACCTTCATAACGAATGTCATTCACAGCCGGGACCGAAGGCTTCACCTGCTCGCCAAGGCACGGGGCAAGCGATAACTAACAAATAATAACGTACTTAACTTCGAATCCGATACCTTATGCCCTATGCATAGCAGTCTGTTGGTATCTCCACTAGACTATCGCTGTCCCAAATCATCACCATAAGCTTTAATTCATCTTCGATGTAATGTCAGCTAGAATCATATAGGTACATATGTATTTATGTTATATTATGAATCCATTGCTTTAACCATTTCGTTAAGCATATCAAAAACAAAGGCGCGTGAATAATCGATACATTGAAAGATTAGCTATGATGATAATCCTAGCACCAGTCCTATGTATTACATTATCTTTGATTACATTCATTGGTGCATAGGGTACCCACCAAGAACTTAGGGTCCCAAGCCAACCTCACCTGCAAGTGGTGCACCTGCCGATCAACGGACGAGACTCTGGCAAACAAAATATGCCGATAAGCGGCAATAGGTTCGCCACCTATTACGTGGGATCAAAACCCTGGCGAAAAGTGGGCGTTTAATGCCTCTGCCTACCCCTTCGGGGAAACAGACGTGAGTCTATGTATGTATGTACATTCATTTAATTAAGAAATACATAACGTGGCACACATTGGTATATTGGCGCGGTTCGATACGGGTGACTCAAGATCGGTCTGTGTAGAGACTCCCCCGAGGACTATTTAGTAATCTGTCCCCGAGGCTCGATATCTACGTCTAGCGACGGACGTCTCAAGGCGGAAATGAGATGATGATGATGACATTGGTATATCGTACAATCGGGAGGCATTACGTACATTTGATACAGTGCAGTCATTGATGTACAAAATTTGTATACCAATGAGTGCAGTGAATTTTAAAACATATCTCCTGAATTTAAAAACATCCAAGTTTTTAATACAGATCCTCCAGACGGCGGTGTCACAATATAATCGGCGAATCCCAATATAAAAATTTTCCGAAACTAATTGAATCGGAAGCGGACCGAATGCGTAAGTATATGTTTACCGACTTCTGAACAATACAGAAAATGCATGATAAGAAGATCATAAGACCATCATACGAGGGTCAAACTGAAAGTTCTTAGAACTGGCCACTTATAAACAATATAATAAAAAAAATATTCTAAAATTTGAAAATAGAACTCTTTGCCAATATTACTGAGTATATATTTCATTCATTTGTCATTTGTTTTACGATTTGGCGGCAAATTGAAAATTGTCTGTGTCACGTCAACATGAATTTAACACGAGAAAATTTTCGTGCAATGATTTTTTATGACTTTCGATGTCATTTAAGTCAACAAGAAAGTTATGATAGACTACGATTGGCCTTTCACGATGAAGCCCCATCTCGTGCGACTGTTTACAACTGGTTTAATGAGTTTAAACGTGGTCGCACTAATCTCACTGATGATGTACGTGAGGGACGGCCTTCTACGGCGACGACTGAAAATAACATCTGTGTTGTGCGGCGTATGATAGAGACTGACAAAAGAGTGACCTATCAGCAGATTCGGACAAGCTTAGGCATCGGTATGAGTCAAGTGCACAAAATCCTCCACGAACATTTAGCGGTCAGGAAGCTTTGCGCCCGGTGGATACCTCATAATTTGACTAAGGCTCAAAAACTCCATCGTGTGGATTGGTGCCGTAAAATGATTGAAAGATTTAACGGAGGTGACTCAAATGCTGTGTTCGACATACTAACAGGTGACGAAAGCTGGATTTACTGTTATGATCCTGAAACCAAAAGACAATCTGCTCAGTGGGTGTTTCCTTTCGAGGAGTTGCCAACTAAAGTGAAGAGAGATCGAAGTGCGGGAAAAAAAATGGTGGCCTCGTTCTTTGGAAGGATAGGTCATTTCGCAACAATTGTGTTAGAGGATCAAAAAACAGTTTCTGCAGAATGGTACACTACCAATTGTTTGCCACTTGTCTTGGAAAAAGTTCGAGAGAAACGACCTCGCAGTAGGATCCTCCTTCACCACGACAACGCCTCGTCGCACACCGCCAAGCGAACGATCGACTATTTGGCGACATCAAACGTTGAATTACTGGGTCACCCGCCGTATAGCCCCGACCTCGCGCCTTGTGATTTTTATTTATTTCCAAAAATTAAAGAAAAACTTAAAGGAAAGCGGTTTATGAATGCTGAAGAAGCGGTGGCTGCGTATCGCGATGCCATTGAAGAGACCCCTAAGGACGAGTGGGCAAAGTGCTTTTCCCAGTGGTTCCATCGCATGCAGCGGTGTATTGACGTCAATGGACAATATTTTGAAAAGATATAATAAAACTAATAACTGGCTAATGTAATCAGTTTTTGATTTTCTAAGAACTTTCAGTATGACCCTCGTAGGAGTACTTATTAAGAAAAATCATTAGGCCAACTATAGCACACTTCAACCTTAATAAGCCAGTTTTGCTGGCTACTTAGGTACTTCTAGGAAAGGACATTCATTTATTGGCTAATGTAACAGTATAAAAATATATGAACGAATAGTAAATATAATGAAATGTTGCGTGACAGAATTCATTTACTAGAACAAAATCCAGTGACAAAATATTTGTCCAACCGTAACATGCCGCATAATGACAGTGTACTCCAGAATTATTAGCATTGAGGCTCGTCCACATAATATTCACATTAGATATAACATATCTTCACGCCTTTTATCCCCGAAGGGGTAGGCAGAGGTGTATTACAGACCCACACTTCGCCAGATATGTTTCGGTCCCAATGTAATAGGAGGCGAGCCTATTGCCATCTACCGGGCACATTATTAAGCGAGCGATAAATAACATTTTTAATACACACATAACTTCGAAAAAGCGGCGGTAGCCCAGTAAAGCGGCGGTAGCCCAGTGGTGTACGTAACGGACTGCCGAGACGTTGGTCTCGGGTTCGATCCCCAGGTACCTCGGGCACACACCTCTGACATTAGATTTATTATAAGTCCCTTTTTACTTTATATGCCTTTAATTTGATTTCGTTATTGTTATCAGCATAATTTAACAATTTACTCCCGGAAAACATTTAGCTAGCGCATGGAATATAAATATGTAATCCCTTTGAATTGTTGAGGTCAGGTGGCAATCGCTCCGTTGAAAAACTAATATTCTTTCAAAAATAGTTAGACTATAAAGCTGGCTTCCCACTATACTAACAATGATGCCAACATTTTCACTTAGCTAAACTTGTAAATTAACAATTAAGATAATAAATTGTATACAAAAATTGCAAGTACCCATTTTGAAAAGAACTAGAAAAGACAAAAGAAGCGTCTCGTGGTTTACTGGTTATTGAAAAAGATAAATGAGGCTATTTTAGATACGAAGATTTCTTTGCATAATAATAATTATCTCTACTAGGAGATATATACACTACCGCTCAAAAGTATTTGCCCACCTTTATTTGAGGTATCAGTTTATTTAAGGGTACCGACTCCGCGTAGCGACTGTCAACAACTGTTTACGAAAGCCAAGAGTGACGGTTTAACATTCTCGCCGAGGCACGAGGCGAGCGATAATTAACAATTAAATACCACATAACTTCGAAAAGTCAGTGGTGCGCGCCGTGGATTCAAACTCTCCGCACGGCAGTCTGTTGGTATATCCACTAGGCTATCGCTGCCTGCTTTTTGATTATTTAAGTTTTTATAGTTAAATCATGATAGGGTATCATGATTTAACTATAAAAACTATAAAAACTGTCTTTATTAGATTTAATAACATACGGCAATGAATTGTCATGATAAAATTAGTACAATTAGAAGAAAATCATTTTCTTCAAACATCTTCAAATCAAGGTGGGCAAATACTTTTGTGCGGTAGTGTATGTGACTACGTGTCACATATATCTCCTAGTAGATTTACAAAGTTATATAACAGGAAAATTAAAATAGACTCGTGATCGTTGAAAGAAGAAAAGAACATGTAACCCCATCTTGTTTCTACATAAACTACACATTTTTCATCTTACCGCCGAAATACTGGTTTTCTTGGCCTATACGCATTCTTTACGTAGACGACACGAGTTTCGTCTGTTGCACTGCAAATATAGCAATCAGTTAATTACTCAACAATCTACCGTATGTTTTAATAATCTACACACCTAATAAGTACAGTCGAATCTTTCCAGTCGCTCGCTATGGAATTATGTGACAATAACAAAACTACGTTTAAAAAGACTGTCTTCAAAATATCCTCAAAATACAAGCGCTTTATTAACGCTTTATTAGGGATAACTCATAAACTATAGGTAAGATCTTGATAAAATTTAAATGGGACCACACTAGAAAAAGAAATCAGTCCGATCGTCTGTCTCTTTCACACGTTTATGATCATTCAGATCAGTTTCAGGCTATTACAGGATAGTTATTTCTCTATAAAGCTATGTGAAGGATAAGGCCATAGTGCATGAAGCTGGCCAAGTGTTGATTATTGGCAAATTTATACATGCATACATACATACATATCGTCACGCCTTTTATCCCCGAAGGGGTAGGCAGAGGTGTATTTCTACACCCACTTTTCGCCAGATATAATTTAGTCCCACGTAATAAGGGGCGAGCCTATTGCCGTACCGGGCACATTTCCAGACTCCGTGCTGCTACTGAGAATTTCGTGACAGAAAAACCCAATAACACTGCCCGACCCAGGAATCGAACCCGGGACCTCCCGATCCCACGCGCACAATTATGCCGCGAGACCAACGAGGCAGTCGTATAGGGTTTGATGTCGAGTTTTCCGTCTCTATGCTAAGATGGTATTTGCATCGTGTTATCCCTTAGTCGCCTCTTACGACACCCACGGGAAGATAGGGGGTGGTGACACTTGTATTCTATGCCGTCAACCACACGTTTATATGGCAATTATGAAGGACTCTTGGGACGCAGGTTTCCTCGCAACGTTTTTATTTCACCCTTTAGCCAGCGATAACTGTAAATTTTATAAGATTACAGGATTTATACGCATAGAGTCCAATATCATCGCGATTTACGTTAATTATTAATTCCCAAGCTTCATAGTGCGATTAGGAATATTCCAACAGGAAAACCCCAATCCTACTAATATTATAAATGTGAAAGTTTGTGAAGATGTATGCATAGATGGATGGATGGATGGATGGATGTATGGATGTTTGTTACTCTTTCACGCAAAAACTACTGAACGGATTTGGATGAAACTTTACAGTGATATACTTTATACATCAGAATAACACATAGGCTACAATTTATAAAGATTTTGTATAATGTTGCCATAATATAAGGAACATTATCAACTAAGTCGGGAAAAATCCTGAGCTCCGAAAGCTGTCTTCGCGTGCATTGCCTAAACCGTTAAAGTTACTTGAAGATAATGTAGGGTGAAATTGTTTATCATAAAAAGTTCAATATGAAAATTCAAGATGGCCGCCGTCACAAAATGGCGGATTACTTATTTTCCACAAATACCTCAATACGGGTATCAAATGACAGGGCTTGATTCGTAGAATAGAGCTCACTATAAAAAATCCAAGATGGCTGTCGCCGCAAACTGGCGTATTACATATTTGCCACAAATACCTCAATATGGGCATCGAATGAAATGGCTTGACTGGTAGAATAGGCTCACTATGAAAAATCTAAGATGGCTGCCGCCATAAAATTGCTGATTACATATTTTCCACAAATACCTCAATATGGGTATCAAATGAAAGGGCTTCATTGGTAGAATATACCTCACTACGAAAAATCGAAGATGTCCGCCGCCACAAAATGGCGGATCACTTATTTTCCACAAATACCTCAATATGGGTATCAAATGAAAGGGCTTGATTAGTAGAATAAGGCTCATTATGAAAAATCCAAGATGGCTGCCTCCACAAAATGACTGATTACATATTTTCCACAAATACCTCAATATGGGTATCAAATGAAAAGGCTTGATTGGTAGAATAGATCTCACTATAAAAAAACAAGATGGCTACCGCCACTAAATGGCGGATTACTTATTTTTCAGAAATATCTCAATATGGGTATCAAATGAAAGGGCTTGATTGGTAGAAAAGACCTCACTATAAAAAAAACCAAGATGGCTACCGCCACAAAATGGCGGATTACTTACTTATTTATCAGAAATATCTAAATATGGGTATCAAAAGAATGGGCTTGATTTGTAGAATAAAGCTCACTAAGAAAAATCCAAGATGGCTGTCGTAGCAAAATGGCTGATTACATATTTGCCATAAAAACCTTAATATGGGTATCAAATGAAAGGGCTTGATTAGTAGAATAGAGCTCACTATGAAAAATCCAAGATGGCCGCTGCCACAAAATGGTGGATTACCTATTTGCCTCAAATACCTCAATATGGATATCGAATGACAGGGTTTGATTGGTAGAAAAGGGCTCACTATGAAAATAGAATGAGAAGTATCAACTAACAACAAAACTAAAAACTTGAAAATAAAATAAACTAAAAAAAACATTTATTTTAATTTTGGACGTAGCATATCCAGAATAAACATTCTGATAGAAATTTCACTTGCCCAACGGTTTTATATTTGTCTGATCAATACACCCAGATTGGTGAGAAGTTTGGTGCGATCTGGAAGCTAGGACTTACCGAATTACTTTTTAGCTTTTGGTACATAACCTAACTACATAATTTTTATTGTAATAAAACAGTATAACATAATAAAATATGTTTTTTTACTATGCTCATTCTAGAGTAGTTATCAAATTGTTTTCAAAATTGATAGATTTATTGCCTTCGGTATTTAATGTAGATGAACTTTGTCTTTACAGTGGGTACGTTTGGACGAATAGTTTAAAAGTTATAACGATATAATTGACCTAAGCGCAGCGGCATTAAAAGCGCTTACTATGAGTTGGCGCTTGGCGCGCTTAAACGCAGCGGCACAGGGCGGAGGGGCGGTTTGATTATGTACTTTGTGGTAATGCTTTCAGTTTTTATTTTTGCTGCTATTCTATTCAGTAGATACATAAGCTCTTCAATAACTTAAATAATATACCTACATAATATTTACCTGAAGTTTAACGACTATGAAAACAAAAGTAATGTTAAGTATTATCTGTTTATATGTATGCTACACGGCTAATGTGCAGATCCGTTTGTGATGAAATTTGAAATGGATAGTCTGAAACCTGGGGAAGTACAAAGGCAACACTTTATTAAAATTTCATGCGGGCGAAGCCGCGGGCGAAAGCTAGTAATACATACATTCACAGATCTCACGACTATTAGACAAGAACACGGTATTCTTGTTAACTAATATAACAACTAGTCGTGAGCTACGTCTGCTGTGTGATCTAGTTAATGAAATCAACTGCCACTTGTTAAGAATGATGTCATAACGATGAGACTATCTATCTATCTATCGTCACGCCTGTCTCCCATTGGGGTAGGCAGATACTATGGAACGCCAAATGCTCCGCTTCAAACACACCTTTTTCGCTTCCTCGAGATTCATTAACCTCATCATACATGCTCGCCGGTTATGGGTACTTTTAATTTGGCCCTTTTTAGGGTTCCGTACCTAAAAGGTAAAAATCGGAACCCTATTACTAAGCCTCCGCTGTCTGTCTGTCTGTCTGTCTGTCTGTCTGTCTGTCTGTCTGTCACCAGGCTGTATCTCATAAACCGTGATAGCTAGAAAGCTGAAATTTTCACAAATTATGTATTTCGGTTGCCGCTATAACAACAAATACTAAAAATTAAAAAAATTAAAATATTAAGGGGGGGGTCCCATACAATAAACGTGTTTCTTTTTCGTATTTTTGCTCAAAATTACTAACGGTAACAGGTAGACGCTTAAAATTTTCACGGAATATGTAGTTGTATATTACCTTTAATAAATAAATAATTAAATTAAAAAAAGTAAATAATAAAGGGGGGCTCCCATACAACAAACGTAATTTTTAAGCAATTTGTTACTCGATCTTAATAAACAAGTAGAAACTTAAAAAATATTTAAGTATATATACAACAAACGTGATTTTCTTTTATAGATGATGGTACGGAACCCTTCGTGCGCGAGTCCGACTCGCACTTGCCCAATTTTTTTAGTACGTCATCTATTTGGTCGGCGTACGTCCGTCTTGGGCGTCCCCTACCGACATTACCATTCATTCTCACATGATACACTTCTTTCGTATAATACTTCTTTCATTCATCCGATCCAAATGTCCAAACCAATGAGACTACATTCGCATTTTACTGAACATCTTCAACCAAGGCAACGATAGCCTGGTAGTGACACGAATAGATAGAGAGATACAGAGGGTATTCGGTTCGATAACACAACCGCTAATTCTATCGGATTTATGTGCGTAAATCATGTTATATTTATATTGCTATCCCATTGGCAATCCAGACAGAATAGTGTTACCTAAAGTTCCTAGAACAACACTGTATCTAAAAATTGTACTGCAATTTGTGGGCGTATCTATAATGCCTTACCTGAAGATATAAAAAATATGCCATTTCACATCTTCTGTTAAAAACTTAAAATATGGCTAATAGAAAGATCATTTTATTCATTACCAGAATTGTTCAAATGATGTAATCAATACAACCTAACAGTTTTACTCCTATATATATAATATTATTGTTATTTCTATAGTAATTTTGCATGTCTTAAATGACAAAATGTCTAAGGACTCAAATTTGAATTGTATTCCATCTATATGTACTGACATTTTACGCAAATAAAATTTCATTTCATTTCATTTGGGTTTGCAGTCTTTGCGGAGGTCAGACAGGCAGTCGCTCTGTGGAAAAGCTAATATTCAATCACATCCGGCTGGTGGACTAGTAAGCGGACCCTGGGGTTAAACTGAGATAACGCTAGGAGGACGATGATGATCTCAAGCCTCAAGGAGATAGGTTGGTAACAATGGCAACAGACTGCCGTACAGAGAGTATTGGATCTAAAAGTACGAGTTCGTAGCCGACCACACACCGCAACTGCACTCGACCTGTCGCCCCGACACTACTGGTTTCTATGTATTTATATCAAATACATTTCGCAGCGAACGAAACGTCGTCTGCCGCGCGCACATTAATATTACCCGACCACACATCAGATTTACATAGAAGTGCAGTTCTTAAGGATTTCGTGGGCAGATTCCAAGTGGAGACTGTCTCCAGTTTAGTTCGTAGTTGGCGCCCTCGGCGGCGCTGGCGTCGTTTTCTCTCGCTCTCGTAGTTAAGATACACTGGAGGAGAGAGAGACAGCTGCCGCAGCACGAATGCCGCCAAGAGGCAATTTGAGTCGCAGAAAGTTTGTCTTCAAAGCGCCCATATGAAATGCGCCTCTATATAAATATCTGAGCTCTTTGCATAGTATTGCCAATGACGTTCTAAAAGACATCAGACATCTTGTCTCATAGATCACTGAGAAAGTAAGTATAGGAATACGGTGCTGCCGTGCTATCGTCTGCGGTCAGGTTCGAAATCATGACGCGGCGTCACGTCACGTCGTCGCCGTCACGCTGACTTTTCGATAGCGATAACACTATGTGCATAGACTCACGCCTGTTTCCCGGAGTGGTAGGCAGAGACTACGGAACGCCATTTTCAACGATCCTGACATACCTCTCTTGCTTCATTCACTCCCATCAAGTTTCTCATGCATGCTCTTCTGTTCAGGGTACTTCTAACCTGTCCTGTTTTTAGGATGTCTCCAGTCTGGTCAGAGAACGTCCGTCTAGGTCTTCCCCTTCGTCCTGTACCATTCACACTTGCCTTATATATCTTCTTTGTCAGTCTTTCGATAAAATAGAGGAAATTATTTGTTTAAATTAGCTAAAATGCCAGAAGCATGGTGACACTACAATTAATTATTTTTATCTATATTTACTACCTATCTTTCGGATTACAGTTTTATGCCCGAACGTATCGTTATCAGGCATACTTAAAACTGGATTCCGAAAGATAATTATCTTTCTAAACCGGTAACAAATAAAGATAAAAGTCATAAAAAACTGCTTTATATTTTCAATCAGATTTTTTTATAACGATATAGATCCGTACTATCACCACATAAGCTTCTCTGTATAGATTTTAACAGAATATGCAATGATTATAATGCAATAGAATATTGAATGACTATACTAATAATATAATAAAGATGAAAGATTTGTATTTTTGTATGTTTGTAACGAAAAAACTAAAAAAGTATTAGACCGATTTTAAAAATTCTTGCACCACTATAATGCGACATTATCCCTGAGTGACATAGGCTATATTTATTTCTAGAAAATGTTAAGGATCACCCGTGCGAAGCTGGCACGTACCACTAAGTTGTACTTATATAAAATTCTTGCGTTAGATAAGTACTGTCTGGCTGACAAACACCGCACAGCCGAAACTACTAGGCGCAAGAAACTGCACTGAGGAGGGATGCCACGAAATTCTCAAGGGAACGGCAAAGAGCTCAGAAATTTACTGGTGGACTATGGCCTTATTCTTTTTATAGTGATGAGAGGCTCGTGCCCCGCAGTGCTTCAGTTTATACAGGTCTGGTATTATACATACACATACATATCGTCACGCCTTTTATCCCCGAAGGGGTAGGCAGGGGTGTATTTCTACACCCACTTTTCGCCAGATATACTTTAGTCCCACGTAATAAGTGGCGAGCCTATTGCCGTACCAGGTACATTTCCAGACTCCGTGCTGCTACTGAGAATTTCGTGTCAGAAAAACCCAATAACACTGCCCGACCCAGGAATCGAACCCGAGACCGATCCCACGCGCACATTTATGCCGCGAGACCAACGAGGCAGCCGTATAGGGTTTGATGTCGAGTTTGCCGTCTCTACGCAAAGATGGTATTTGAATCGTGTTATCCCTTAGTCGCCTCTTACGACACCCACGGGAAGATAAGGGGTGGTGACACTTGTATTCTATGCCGTCAACCACACGGCAAAAATTATACACTTGCGAATACTACTGCATGTCTTTCCTATGATATTAAAAACCGTGACTTTCTTTAACGTGTTATTATGTTTATAAATTCAATCAGTGCTCTAATCAGTAGGCGCATAAACCCGTGTCCAGCCACAAATTCATATCAGTGTTTTATATAAAAGATAATCCGAATAAATGATAGCATGTCACAGAATGCAGTGAGCCGGACAAATTATCGACCGCTGTTGTCCTTAATGACATGTGTTTGGGCACATGCGATTGAAAACAAGCGGAATTGTGACTAGTTGAACGGGTACAGTTTTTGCTACGTAAATAAATGAGACACGGCGACACGTAAGTATTACGTGTACAGTCGAACAACTTCCCGCTAGACCACCATAAGGGCGAGAATCGCTCAGCAAAACATCGTCACTTCCAGTGCTACTTTACACGCACATTGACACTCGTATACAAAACCAGTTTCTAGTGTGCCTCGACTCTATGAGCGAGCCAAGGGATGTTTTTTCAAACTGGTCCAGTGCCGAACTGTTTGATTTATACTTCTCTCAAAAACTACTGACGCGATTTGAATGGATCATTGTATGATGGATACCATGTTTATAAAGGACAATCAGGAGTGGTAACCATTATTAACATCTACGTAGGACTGCGACAAATATAAAAATGATTAGACTTCACCCGAGGGTGGTATCGTGGTTATAAAACTGGCTGATGTCACTCTATAGCCGTAACCTACTGCCTCACAACAATCTTACCAAACCATCGCTTCGTTGCGACGTGAAAGCTGAATAAACAAACAAACAAATAAATGTTGTGACTTATCATTCTCCTAGCTTTATCCCAGGTGCAATCCGGCGTCCGCTTACTAGTCTAAACAGCTTTGACTGAATATAAGCTTTTCCACAGCGCGACTGCGTGTCTGACCTTCGCAACGCAAAGGAATTGCGATATTCCATGGTTTACCAGTGTCAGTTTATTCAGAGGTTCGACTCCCTATGATGACTGCCAAGACCTTCATGACAGCCAGGGCCTACAGCTTAATAACGTGCTCTCCGAGACACGCCGGGGCAAACGATTATCTACGATTCAATTACGCACATAACGCCGAAATGACACTGATGCGCACCGTGGATTTGGACCCGATACCCTCTGCATTAATTAGTATATTTGTTTACATACATACATAGACTCATGCCTGTTTCCCGGAGGGGTAGGCAGAGACTACGGAACGGCATTTGCAACGATCCTGACATACCTCTCTTGCTTCATTCACTCTCATCAAGTTTCTCATTCATGCTCTTCTGTTAAGGGTACTTCTGAACTGTCCTTTTTTAGAATGTCTCCAATCTGGTCAGAGAACGTCCGCCTAGGTCTTATAGTATATTTGTGTGAATGCGCTTATCTCAGGAAGTAATGGTCCGATTTGAAAATTGCCGATGTTAATACTAGGACAGCTGCCTGTATTATGACTAACTCCATTAATTTGCTTATTCGTTATCTGTTGACGAATATATATCATGTTATCTTTTAATCCAATTCTACCCACGGATGTTTTATAACAATGGCTGAAAAGTCGATCGATCGTAAGTAGATTAAACGTTAGATAAATTTGTATGAAACCGCGACCATGACCGTTCAGATCCAAGACAGAAGGACAAACACCATAGAGTTGTGTAGGGGAGTCCGCCAAGGGATATAATATCTCCCAAGCTGTTCACCAACACACTTGAGGATGTCTTCAAGACCCTGAACTGGACTGAACGGGGAATTAATATCAACGACGAGTACATCTCACACCTTCGGTTTGCTGACGACATCGTCCTAATAGCTGCAGAGACGTCGGAGGAGCTTAGCAGAATGCTGTACGACCTTAATGAAGTCTCCCGCCGGATTGGTCTCGGCATGAACCTGGATAAAACGAAGGTCATGTTTAATGAACACGTCGTGTCGAGACCGATCTGCATTGACAGTTCCTTGCTCGAAGTTGTGCAACAGTATGTCTACCTAGGGCAAATATTACAGTTGGGTAGACACAGTTTCGAGAAGGAAATCGAGAGGAGGATTCAGTTGGGATGGGCAGCATTTGGTAAGCTACGCCGGGTCTTCTCGTCACCTATTCCGCAAAGCCTCAAGACAAAAGTCTTCGACCAATGCGTCCTACCAGTAATGACGTACGGTGCCGAAATCTGGACACTCACGGCCGGGCTAGTCCATAGATTCAAAGTCGCTCAGCGTGCCATGAAACGAGCTATGCTTGGAGTCTCTCTAAAGGACAGAATTCGCAACGAGGTCATCCGGAAGAGAACTGGTGTTACCGACATAGCTCGCCGTATAAGCAGGCTGAAGTGGCAATGGGCTGGCCACGTCTGCCGAAGGACCAACCGATGGAGCAGGAGTCTTAGAGTGGAGACCACGTTTCGGCAAACGAAGAGTAGGACGCCCCCGAACTAGATGGTCCGACGACCTAAAAAGGTGTCTGGGGCGGGCTGGATGCGGAAGGCAGAGTATCGGTCACTGTGGCGCATGTTGGGAGAGGCCTATGTCCAGCAGTGGACTGCAATAGGCTGACTGATTGATTGAAATTTCAATATGAAGATGAGTTTCTATAATTCATTACCTATGCTATCAGTATCGCAGTTGCAACCAAGGTGATGGCTTTTGGGCTCGAGATCAGCTTTCTAGTGTAAAAATGTAAGCTTCTACACAGAGTGACTGTCGACTAACCACCGCAACCCAAGGGGATTTCCCAACTCTATCTTTATTGGGACATTTATTAGGCAGCGATAGCTGAGTGGAGAGACCGACAGACTGTTACGCAGAGGGTCTCGGGTTCGAATCCACGGCACGCACCAATGTTCTCGAAAGACATGGTAAGTCTGCCAACCCGCACTTGGGCAGCGTGGTGGACTATGGCCTTACCCTTCTCATAGTGAGAAGAGGCCCGTGCCCAGCAGTGGGACAATATAAAGGGCTGATGATGATGATGATCTTTATTGGGGTCGAAAAGATTTTCAGTGCTTACCAAACGCCGATTTTGTATTCTACCTTTATAGTTTATATTTTTTTATAATCCAGTGTAGCCTAAGGTAGACACTCTCCGTAGCCTAGACCATTTGTAACTTCGACTTCCAGAGACTACTTGACCGGCTTAACGTTTTAATGATGCACAGAGCAAGCGACAGTCAACAATATAATACGCATATTACCTACTGCGAAAAGTCTATAGTGCACGCTGTGGGTCCATAAACTCTCTATATCTATTAGAATAAGTATGTTATTCTATAATCACTTCACTTTGATATATTTATCTGCTAAAAACTGCTATATCAAAAGTGAAGCGGCCGAAAATGTAATTTGTTTGTTAAAAATCTGTCACAAAATTATTGATTAATAACGGGAAAATTTAAAAACCGTTCCCTTAGGGTCGGTATATATCTGACGGAAGATGCGTCGCGTAACGCCAAAACATACACATATATAGAAAAACATTCAACCTCTCACACCTGACCGATGATCCGTTAGTACGTCGAGCGTACAGCGTCTGTTCCGTTTGCATCAGCGCATTATCGGTCAACGTCGCGCGCACCACGCACCACGTGAATTTTGACTGACGCGTTGGGCGACGTTTTAAAATTAAATGTCATACAAAGCAACCGCACTGTAGTTGCTAAACGCAGAAACTGACTAGACGCGTAATGGAGCAGGATTCTTATTTGACGGAATAGACGTGACCGACGTAGATACGCTCGACGCATTTTCCGTCAGATGTGTACCGACTCAGACCGAAGATACGTTCGACGCATCTACCGTCAGATATGTGCCGACCCTTATTTATTTAAAACGCTTAATGGTTACAGCGACCATAACCTTTGAATTCCTTTTTGTTTTTGTGGAAGCCACCACCACACCTTTCTCACTTTTATTCTCTTAAACTACCTTTTATAAATCACCCAATACACCTAACAAATAAAAACATTACAACGGAAGTAACACTTCAAACGACAAACAATATTCAAAATATTTTCAAGCAGCCCGCATGTAGATAATATTTTTACACATGTACTTATACCGTGCCATAAAGAAACATTAATTTCTCAAACACATGCTGCATATTAGTTAGTTATACGTACAGATAACCAGCTCAATAGCAGAAATGAACGGCGAATTCGATTTTCGAAAGAAATTGGTCGAATATCAATTATTTATAGCATTCGGGCGATTTATTCCGAAATTTCGTGCCTGTTTCCGTGTTGAATTGAGCTAGCTTTCTATAGTTGGATATTTTGTAACCAAACTAAGTGCAAAGAAGCTAACATGCAGTGCATCATCCAAAAACGATTGACACTTATTGATAGAACTTTTACCCATTGGACGATAATATCGAAAAAAAACAGCAAATAGTTGCGATTGGTCCTCTCAATTTATGCAAAAAAAATATTCTTGATGACAGTTGATAGAGTTGTGTTCAACGCTGTCCCATTCCCAAAAGTAGGTACTATTGCTACAAAAATTCTGGTGCCACCAAAATTAAAAGTATTGGTGACATTTTACATATGGGATAGCACCAAAATTTAAACATGGATACCACTTTTAAGACCACACCTTAACTTGTGCCATCAACGGATGTGCCATCACATATGCAGTAAATAAACAACGACTGAAATTGTCCATAATATCCAGCAATAAGTGTCAGCCGCTTTTTAAATTAACCAAAACACATATAGACCATTACCTGCTTTTGATATTTAATTTGTTAGCCGGCACAACAACCGAGGAAGCATTAGAAGGAGAGTAGACATTGATACGAGGACGGCTGAACAGAGATAGAAAATAAACACACAAAGAAAAAAAGGGATAGCAGCACACCAAAATCAGTAAGCAAAGAAAAAGTATCGTAAGTAGAACATTTTTTTAATATTCAAAATTGTGCCGTAAGACAAAAAGTTGAAGGCCTCATTAGAAAATAACGACTAAGTACAATGCCAGACAGAAGCTCTTAAAGAATCTTTGGAGGAGTCCTTTATTTATTTCAATTCGACACGTGCCTTTGTTACTAAAGACCAAAGATGTTACAAAAGTAAAAAGAAGTAGATACGTTATAGGCGTACCAAAAGCAGGACGCTATACATAAGCCAGTTGGCAAGTCTGATATATGTGTGAGTGAAGTCGCGAGGCGGCGTCGTGAAACTGACACATCTTATCAACCGAAAATAAAATAAATATGGAGTTATCAATGTGTGCGTTAGTGTACCGTTTCCACGGATTGATTACTACGTAGGTAACGTATCTACCTCTTTCTTGTAATATCATTGCTAAAGACTCGCTTTTCAGGTCGACTTGATTTGACGAACTATCATTAAAGCACTTTAGCTTTTTTCCTAACGAGCGAAACTATTTCCCCAGCTAATCATAATATAATATGTAGGTAGGTTTGTATGTCACTATACAATGTAACGTCTATCTGTCTGTCACATCCGATTTAATTACATTGCGACACGACAGATATGGGCGTCGGCGTGCCACATCATTTGAGGGATGTTTAGTGTCGCTGACGTCACTGCAGATAATCACGACTATTCACGACACGCGATGAAATACATAACACTTAGTTTTGAAAGCAAATATCTGGTTTGTATTTAATTTTAACCTTTTAAGGAAAAATAGTTAAATTTTAACCTTTTTAAGGGAAATTTTGTTAAACTAACCTTTTTAAGGAAAAATTACTACAGAGTTGTCAAATATACTTAAAATGTTTTCCAAACTCAAGGAAAAATTTGAAAACTTAGTTGAGAAACGACTATTACTTTTTTTGTAATGTAGTACTTACAATACTTTTTCTTAAGGAGCAGAGCATAATGTCTAGTGATACCCAAATATATAAATATATGAACATTGTTTCACCAGATTTCCAAATATATTTTCGTAAGATATGAAGGTCTACCACACCCTCATTACAAAGACATAACTCTTGTACTTACATAAATAGGACAGGTAAATACATTGGGGTATTACCAATCATTACATTAACACACTAAATAGCAAAATGAACAGGTAAGCATAAACCATTAACGATACGAGTTCACAAATCGGAATACTGATACATTTAAGGTGAACGGACATTTATCCGGGCCGAACGAGTCAATGCACACCATCGATTCGGACGATTCGACGCGGGCAAGTGTGCGAAATTTCATGAGATTTCATATGCAGAATTCTAAAATTCGTTTCGTTCGACGCGTTCGGCTCAGATAAGTGTGCGTTCACCTTTATCCGTTAATTACGCGATTGAGATCCAATAATGATATTTCAGTTACTACAATGTACCACGACAGGAAAAGTGAGCACATTTCTCAATGACATGTTTTCGTGTGCCATATGTATGACATGGGCACATTTACCGATTTAAATCTCTGCATACACATATATTTACTCGGTTCTTAATATATAAATTTCACCGGAAGATAACAAGATCCGCAAGTTTATATTTTTTTAGGCAATTTATAAACTTTTGTAGAATTGTCGACCAATCAGAGAGTAGTGTGTTATTTTCCGTATTTTAAAGAAGCGTAAAATTAAAAGCTCTTCTGTGATTGGTCGGACCGTTTAGAATCTTTCGAATGGATATCCCTTAGTTTATAAATTTACCATGGGACGTCGCTAATTGCTAACATGAAAATGTGGGCGTAAAATAATACAATTTATCTCTCGTTTAGAATCCTACGAAAGTTTATTAATTGCCTAGGAAAATTATACATTTGCGGTTCTTGTTATTTTCCGGTGACATAAATAACCAAAATAGTAAGTAATAGTAAGTTAGAGTTCATTCAAGAAGTATGCCATCAAATTAAAAGCTTCAGCATTAGGTGACATTCAGCATTGGACTGAGTTTGACTGCTTGACAAATAGAAGTGTAGTATTTTTGACAGTTTGCATACACACTCATGTACCACAATTTGCGCACATACGCAAATGCTGGATCAATATTAATAATATAAAGCTGAAGAGTTTGTTCGTTTGGTTGAACGAGCTAATCTCTGGAACTACCGGTTTGATTTGAATATTTTTCCGTGTAGGTTAGCCCAGTTATCAAGGAAGGTTATAATATAAGCTATACAACATCACCCTATGAACATGGGTGCAGACCAGTAGTCCTAAATAGGAGAGGTTCTTCCTTTGTGTACAATAAACCGATGCGTAAACCGTTTGATCCAAACCATACTGTTATAAACCCAAAGCTTATAAGCATTAAAAAAGCAGAAAAAAATTAAAACCATTACCTGTGGTTTAGATTTAAAGGGATAACCGGTGCACTCTCATTATCAAGAACATGGTTGGCATTTACACGTGCAGGTCTGAGACAGAAAAATAAAAAAAATAAAAAAGGAAACGTGCGATAGCAATATATCTACTAGCTCATGCAGTAATACCCCAACGTCCAGTCGTGCAAAGATCAATTTAATATAAGAGAGCAAACTGTAGAAACATATTTTTCAACAAATACTACTAAAGACTGCTAATGACATGCTGCGTGCATCACCGTCATCATCATCAGCCTTTAACAGTCCACTTCTGGACTAGGCCTCTCCTTTGAAAGGAGGAATTGGCCTACTATACCACGCTGGCCAAACGGGTTGGTATAGGGTTTGTATCAAGTTTTCCTTCTCTTACAGTGCTGTTCTGTGCATAATATGCTCCCTCTGTCGGCTCTTACGACACCCATGGGATGCTATGGGGTGGAGACATTCTGTATTCTTAATCCATCACTACTGCGTGTATACAAGTCTTAAAATTATTTCATAAAACGTATGGTACATATATTTTAGTGAGATTTTTTTCTAATTGAGACTACGGTTTACGGATTCTCTCGCTAGGTATGTATTGGTTTTATAGACATTACATTTAAAACCATATTGAATACCAATATAACGCGAGAGAATAAGGCGGCGATAGCCGAGTGGATATACCAACAGACTGCCATGCAGAGGGTATCGGGTTCGAATCCACGGCGCGCACCAATGACTTTTCGGAGTTATGTGCGTATTGAATGGTTAATTATCGCTTGTCCCGTGCCTCGGGCAGCACGTTAAGCCGTCGGTTCCGGTTGTCATGAAGATCTTTGACAGTCGTTACAGGGCGTCAGTACCTTCTAAACAAACTGACACTATTCTAAACCATGGAATATCGCTATCCCTTCGGGTTGCGGAGGTCAGACAGGCAGTCGCTCTGTGGAAAAGCTAATATTCAGCCAAATCCGGTTAGACTAGAAAGCGGACCCCAGATTGAAACTGGGATAACGCTAAGAGGATGATGATGATATCGCGAGAGAATCCGTAAACCGTCGTTTGATTTCAATGTGTAACATTCGCGTATACCCAAAATAGATAGGTACCATATTTCTTTTTTTTTTTTTTTTTAAGAATATAAGATTTCTTTTTGTTTAGAATAAGATTATTTTGATTTATTGACTGCATAATTTAGATAAGAATTTAGCTTGCAAACTGTTTATAGACTGTAGACTGTACATTAGGATATCACTTGCTTTACATACTACATACAGTGTATAATAGAATATACATTATATTTTTGTATCAATTCATCATAAATCATAATAATAAAAATAATGTAATGAAAAGTATGTAAGATCATTAAAAGTGCTTGCATTTATTAATATACATATACTTAATAAGATTATTATAAGTGTTTATCTATTTATTATAGGCATAATTCCATTACACACTGTAGAAAAACTAAATTATTAAAGATGAAACAAGCTAAATTAATGATACATATCTACAAATAATCTAAAAAATATATATATTATCTCAATGTATTATAGTTTTTGCAATTCGCGAATGTGTGAGTATAAAGGTAGACGCCCATGCATTATAAAATATTTGTTGACTATTCTCGTAGATTCTCATTTCTAGAGTATAAATATATACGTCTTTTCATCACGACGTTTCGGTCGAATTACGTCAGCCGTGGTTACGAAAAGACTACACATTCGCGATTTGCAGGAACTGTAATTCAACTTACTAAAGTTGAATAGCTAAAACCAACGCATACTACCATGCATAAATTGCTACCATATATTTAGAAATATCTACGAGTAAAGTCATAAACATAATTATGTCCATTACTACACCTGCTTATTCAAATTAAACACGAAAGTTCCATCCGGTCATAACCTATTTCCAATAGTGGGACTCTACACATATTTACAACATATTTCAGTAAGTCTGTTACACCTGTAGCAGAAATAAACATACCGTTCTAAGAAAACACAGTACGTATTACAAGATAGTCAAAACAAATAATTACGTTGTAGATAACAACTCCAAATATTGACTTTTTCACATATGTATGTACCTAATAGGTATATCCCCGTAATATAAGTACTTTATCAGTCCTTTCAAATGCTAAAATAGCTAATATATAGACATCCCAGTTGTTCAAGGACAAGCCATGAATGTAACCTATGCCTGCTTGAGATCATGATGTCGACAGATGCTTACAATAAATACCTGATGAAAAAGATATATGCTATTTTAGAGACCGTTCACATGGCTGGCTTGGAAAACAGAACATGGTCATGATTAAGATGCAATGTATTAAGAAGTTCCTGGCCATTATCTCCAAAATTGAAGGTACGTACCAAGTGCCAATGCGAATCCATGAAAGCTTTGGTATTGACTAACTGCTTATGCGCAAATACAATCCGTAATGTGTCAATCATGTGCCAATACGAAATCGCTATATTCCAGGATCCAAAACTCCTAAATCGAAATATCGTACCTTCACCGATAGGACGGGGCATCCACTTAAATCATGACTTCAATGTCGTAATTCTGTTCCAAAGATTTATAAACGTATATACACAATAATATAATGAAAGAAGCGTTTGTAAAACGCAGACGCGGTGTAATGCAAATTTTTTGCATGACGTGCTTGCTGCATACACAATACACAATAATATAATGAAAGAAGCGTTTGTAAAACGCAGACGCGGTGTAATGCAAATTTTTTGCGTGACTAGGGTTGCCAGGATTGTCCCGGAATTAGGCGTGTTGTCCCGTGTCCAGTAATTTTACGTTGCTGTCCCGGAATTCGAAAATATTATTTTTTTCACAAAGTTACGATATTCCGGTTGCAAAAGTCAAACCAATCATTTCCAAGTATTAAAAAGATCCCGAATGTCCCGACCCGCATTATTATCTATGTATAAAAGATCTATTTCTAAGTTCCTTTACTAGCCAAAGCAGGGGGGGGGGGGGGGCGGTGTAATTGTCCCGGAAATGATACGGCCGTATCTGGCAACCCTACCCGTGACACGTAAACTACAAACACGTCATTTTACCAATTTCCTGGCAACACGCTCAACAATTTCAACAATAATAACGCCCTAAGACGAATCAAAATATGGCCAACAATCAGCCTATTTAATTACAGAGACTCTTATACAATTAATGCCTCATTACAAAACAAGCACTAAATATAATGCTAAGTTTAGTCCCAAATTAGGAAACTAAAATATTTTTTTTTAGGTGATTCGTTCATTGTTAGTTTTAATTTGATATTTTCCATTAAGGAAAAAAGCTTTACGACAATGTATATTTAATATACGTAGGTAAAACAAATAACAAAGATACAGCTAGGACTAACCATGACACTTAATTAAATCCATGTTTCATAATAAGGCGGCATGTGTTTTATAAATCCTTTTAAAATACCAACGACCCTCACCAACAAACATTACCATGCAAGAAGAAAAACATACACAATATATTACTCATATTAGTTATTTTACAAATGCAAGAAGCAAATTACTTTTCTCTCTCACCTTCTGGTCAGGTCCAAATCAGGTTCTCTCTGAAGACTATCGTTTAGACTGATGTAGTACGCAATGCAGAGGATGATGATGATGAATGTGATGACTTGGTTCCTCCGAGAGCGGTACCATCTTTTCGCCATGGCTGTCATCTGTAAATAAAAGAAAGATCGGGTTTTAATCTGTTTCATTCAGATAGTATAAGTGGGAGTCGGAGGTGATCTGTAATTGGGTCGTAGCAGTATTGGGTGGATCCAAGGAAGGTGGCTAGAGTGTTCAAGACTACTCCGTCTCCAAAATTACCGGATTTCATCCAAAGACATTATCCTCTTAGCGTTATCCCAGTTTCAATCTGGGGTCCGCTTACTAGTCTAACCGGATTTGGCTGAATATTAGCTTTTCCACAGAGCGACTGCCTGTCTGACCTCCGCAACCCGAAGGGATAGCGATATTCCATGACTAGTGTCAGTTTATTTTAGAAGGTACTGACGCCCTGTAACGATTGTCAAAGTTCTTCATGACAACCGGGACCAACGGCTTAACGTGCTCTCCGAGGCACGGGACAAGCGATAATTAACAATTCAATACGCACATAACTAGGAAAACTCAGCATGGCAGTCTGGCAGCTGCATGGCAGTCTGTTGGTATCTCCACTAGGCTATCGCTGCCTTACATTCATCCAAAGACATTAGAGAGATTTTAGTGTTTTTCTCTTGTAGCGCTCATAGCATGATATGGCTAGCCGTTCGTAAAAGATCGGTAAAGTTAAGCAACGCTTGCACAGGTCACTTGAATGGGTGACACGACGCTACCGTGCACTGGAAGGGAGGTAAAACTATCAGTCCCGGTACTTGTCACTTGTCACAGGACAAGAATAGGTAGGCTCTTCGGAGGCTTTCAGGCGGTCCAAAAACTCCGACACTAAAACCACTCACACGAAAAAGAAAGACGATAAAATTAACAAAAAGATTTTCATAAAAATACAACGTCCGCACTACTTAAATAATAAAAAATAAATTCTGGCAGTAAACTATAACAACATTTAAATTTAATTTAACCAACAGATACCATGCACGAAAACTCGGATAAACAATTTATGGATCACACAAACTGTTGTCCCGTATAGAGATGAAAACCACAACACCCGGCGCAGTATTTCGACAATGCGACCGCTTAATCACAACACTATCCAACCAGTACTACCAATTATAAATATAAAAAGCAGAATATTATAAAAGATTATTCGCGGTTCGCATTGTTTTACAGAACGATAAAGAAAGTTTTTTTATCAGTGAGGTCGCGAGTGCTAAGCCAATCGAAGTGTAATATAAACAATAGCTGTACAGAAATGCCTACTATAAAGTGAACATAATGTATGTATGAACTTAATTTAAAAACAGAAACATAGGATTTTGTAGTATAATTTCTTAGATGAGAGGTAGTCTGAAAGTGGCGCCCATAGATGAAAAGGTGGAAGGGAGTCAATTGGCCTGGTATTGACATGTTATGCGAAGAGATGATATGTAAATATGTAGGTAAAAAGTGATGGATATGCAGGTAGAGTCACGAAAAGGGAGGACGGCCAAAGAAAAGATGGATGGACCGTAGGATGAATATGAAAGAGAAACTGACGACAGAGGAGTATGGAAGAGAAGGACGTATTGCACCGACCCAAAATAAGTAAATTGGGACCAGGGCAAGACAATGATGGAAACCTTAATACGAGGCATGTTTGAAGTTAGAAGTGGAAGAGGAAAAGAAGAAGGAAGCTTAGAAAAGTCGCCTGAGAAAATAGACTCGTAATGAGAGACCAGGGATATTATAGAAAGTGCGAGTCTGACCCGCGCAGCGAGGGTTCCGTACGCATTTTACCTTATTTGAGGTTGGTGCTAATTACGCTAGTCCTCTAAATCTGTATGAGCGCCCATACAACTAAGAGGACTATCTTAAATGGAGTCTACTATGTATGTACCGGGACACCCTTAAATTTCCACTTTCTATTTTTTGTAATTTTTCCTTTATTTGTGCTGCAAGACCCAGCTTTTGGCCAAATTTCGTGAATCTAGTTCAACGGAAACTACCATATGGGTTTTCGACCCAAAACCTATAGGGTACTTGGGTTGACCTAGAATTGTCAATTTTGGTTAAAACCAAGGTCTTAAGCACAAATAAAGGAAAAATTTCGAAAATTAAAAAAAATTGAAAATTAAGGTTAATTTTGGTACTTACAAGTTTTCGCAAAAATCTAATTTTGACCATATCTTTTTATCGTGTTGACCCAGGACCCTGACACCTAATAGGAACCATTCAATTTGCTAGGTCCACCCGTTCCTAAGAAAATCGGTGGTGACACACGGACAGACAGACAGACAGGCGGACAAGAAAGTGATATTATAAGGGTTCCTTTTTTTTACCTTGTGAGGTACGGAACCCTAAAAATGTCGAAAATGTACAAGCACAAGAGGAAATAAAACACGTACTTGTAACGTAGGAATACTAAGGACCTCAAAGGACTAAGAAATGCTAGCTTGATGTTGTGATTTTGTGCCAGTTGCCTAACCCCCAAGGATGCTGAAGACGAAGACCGTAAAATTCAATACTGTGCCACCTGCATTATTTTGCAAACTGCAAGAATACTACTAATAACAGACTGCCATGCAGAGGGTATCGGGTTCGAATCCACGGCGCGCCCCAATGACTTTTCGGAGTTATGTGCGTATTGAATTATAAATTATCGCTTGTCCCGTGCCTCGGAGAGCACGTTAAGCAGTCGGTCCCGGTTGTCATGAAGATCTTTGACAGTCGTTATAGGGTGTCAGTACCTTCTAAATAAACTGACACTAGTCTAAACCATGGAATATGGCTATCCTTTCGGGTTGCGGAGGTTAGACAGGCAGTCACTCTGTGGAAAAGCTAATATTCAGCCAAATCCGGTTAGACTAGTAAGCGGACCCCAGGTTGAAACTGGGATTACGCTAGGAGAATGAATGATGAATCAAGATCGTACCATTAGGCGTGTTAAAAAAATATTATGGGATTGTATATCTGTACTAGATATATCTGTACTAGAGAGACCACATACATACACTGCGGCAGGTTATACAGAAGTCCGAGGAGTATAACCAGCCCCTATGCTTGGCGTTTGTGGACTATGAGAAAGCCTTCGATTCGATCGAAACCTGGGCGGTGCTACAGTCTTTCCAACGGTGCCGGATTGACTACCGATATATCGAAGTGCTGAAGTGTTTGTATGAAAATGCCACTATGTCAGTCCGCCTCCAGGACCAGAGTTCGAAACCTAATTAACTCCAGCGAGGAGTGAGACAGGGGGATGTCATATCCCCGAAATTGTTTACCACTGCGCTAGAGGATGTTGTCAAGCTTCTGGACTGGAATGGACTCGGCATCAACATCAACGGCGAGTACATCACTCACCTTCGATTCGCAGACGATATCGTAGTCATGGTTGAGACCATGGAAGACCTAGGCACAATGCTCGATGGCCTCTGTAGAGTCTCCCAACAAGTAGGTCTTAAGATGAACATGGACAAGACGAAAATCATGTCGAACGTCCATGTTGTACCTGCTCCTATTCAGGTTGGGAACTCTACTCTCGAAGTTGTCGACAAGTATATCTACCTGGGACAAGTAGTCCAATTAGGTAGGTCCAACTTCGAGAAGGAGGTCAATCGTCGAATCCAACTCGGTTGGGCAGTGTTCGGGAAGCTACGACATATCTTCTCGTCCGATATCCCGCAGTGTCTCAAGACGAAAGTCTTTGACCAGTGTGTGTTGCCAGTGATGACTTACGGATCAGAGACGTGGTCGCTCACTATGGGCCTTATCAGAAGGCTCAAGGTCACTCAGAGGGCGATGGAGAGAGCTATGCTTGGAGTTTCCCTGCGAGATCGAATCAGAAATGAGGAGATCCGCAGTAGAACCAAAGTCGCCGACATAGCTCTCCGGATAGCCTAGCTGAAGTGGCAGTGGGCAGGGCACATAGCTCGAAGAAACGATGGCCGTTGGGGCAGAAAGGTTCTGGAGTGGCGGCCACGTACCGGACGACGCAGCAGAGGTAGACCCCCGCAAGGTGGACCGACGATCTCGTCAAGATCGCGGGAGGCGGTTGGATGCGGGCGGCTCAAGACCGGTCTGTGTGGAGAACCTTGGGGGAGGCCTATGTCCAGCAGTGGACGTCGTTTGGCTGATATGATGATGATGATGTATATCTGTACTAGTGTATTATATTATCTGTGTCAATCAAAACTAAGGTTATCAAAAGGTTATCAAGATTCAATTTAGTTTTGTCAAATGATTTTGCAAAGCCATTTTGCATTAAATAACATCGTCTATTTGGTACTTATTATAAATACTGGCGCAAAAACGAATTTAACATGAATTACTTTATTATTATTTAAAAAAATTAAATTACAACCAGATGTCTGCACATTGGAAATCTTTTGTTAGGATTCAAGCGTTTATGTGCGGAATAGGGGCGGCATTCAAGTTCAGAATGTGAATTTAAATGGAGTCGTCTATTGAATGCCTAGCCTTACTTTATAAAATGTGCCGCGCTTTGTCGAAATTAAATAGAATCTCAAGGTTCTCAAAGAACCATAAAGTGCTCTATGCTTTATAAGATGTAATTTTTATGAAAGATTTAGAAGAAGGTTATATGCGAAGGTTATAAGCTATACACCACACTGTAAACCACGGTTACGAAGCAGTAGGTAACCCTGAATAACGCGAGTGCAACCGCGAGCCAAGCTAATAGATTTATAACCTTTGTGAAAAACACAGAACCTAAATAAGTAACTTTCAACTGCAAGACTGCACGGTTTGCGTAGTGGTTTAAGCGGTCGCCTCGCCGATTGATACTGCGCGAGTATTGCGGGTTCGATTCCCACACAAGACAACATTTTGCGTCATTCATAAATTGTTGTTTCGAATCTGGGTGTTGATTGTGTCCGTTAGTTGTATGTTTGTAAAGTCCCCCACGACACAGGATTTAGTCCTAGTGCGGAATTTGTCCTTTTGACATAAAGACAAAAAATCAATCTATCGTATAGGTAACAGTCAGAGAAACTGACGAACAACAGCAAAGAAACATACAGTCACTTTGGCTGTCTGAAAATTATGAATTTCATAAAAAAAGCCATGTGTCAAAACCATCTCTGACGGAATGGTCCATAGTGCCGGGTTATCATGTGCTCGCTTAGTTTAAATATTATCTTTTGCTTATAATAATATTACAAAACTAAAACTACTGATAAAAATGTACATGTGTTTCCTGGCATTCGCATAGAATGCTTGCTATTTGTATGTATTTCCTTGTTGGTTTAATGTGTATATTTTTACCACAAAATCTTAGCTGTTTCAGTAAAATTAAATATATTTTAAGTAACGGGTAAGTTATAAATCTATAAATGATCTGTAACTATTAGGTATACTACTTAAATGAAGTCCAGAAACAAACGAAACTCAGAAATCTAAACACAGAAATAACCGACCGGATTTTTGTACGATTTCACCAATAGATCGTGTGATTTCTGACGATATTTTCTTTATACATCTATAAAAATAAATAAAATTTAAGTGTCTGTGTGTAATATTGAAAAGTGTTATTTTTATTTATTTATTTATAGACTCACGCCTGTATCCCCGAAGGGGTAGGCAGAGGTGTTATATTACACCCGCATTTCGCCAGGAATTTTTAGGTCCCACGTAATAGGGGGCGAGCCTATTGCCGTTACCGGGCACATTACCAGACTCCGCGCTGCTACTGAGAATTTCCTAACGGAAAATTTCATAGATATACTTAATTTATATTTCTATGGAAAACCCCAATAGGTAACACTTTGCCGGACCCGGGAATCGAACCCAAGACCTCTCAATCCCACGCGTACATTTATGCCGCGAGACCAACGAGGCAGCCGAAATAGGCGCTTCTTACTAAATGCATATTATTATGGATGTATACCTACACGGTACAAATACTGACATTTTTTTTCTGTCTGTCTGTCTGTTTGTTCTCGCTAATCTCTGGAAGGGCTGGACCGATTTTGACGGGACTTTCACTGGCGGATAGCTGATGTACCAAGGAGTAACTTAGGCTATAGGTTACTAACTTAGGTTATTTTCGAATCGGACCAGTAGTTTCTGTGATTGGCGCGTTCAAGCAAACAAACAAACAAACTTTTCAGCTTTATATAATAATAATAATATAATATTCTACCACGTACACACATCACCATCTAGCCCCAAGCTAAGCAGAGCTTGTGTTATGGGTACTAGATAATGGATAAACATGCATATTATACTTTTTTTTTGTAAATACATACATATTATACATAGATAGATATATTGTATTAGTATTAGATAATAATCTAATACTAATATATAAATCTAGTTCTAATCTAGCTCATCTAGTTAATAATACAATGAGTTGGTTTGAGGCTTAAGTACGCCTCAATTAACAACTGATTGCTGGTCGTTTTTATCATATTATGTACTTGGCTTATTTTTATGTGTCACTTTATGTTTTGTTAAGCTGTTGAGTAAGTACGTATATTATAAAAATAAATGCATATATTCTTACTTCTTTCTTACAATAAGTATAAACCATTTTTTTATTAGCGGCTGTGAAGCTGCCTGCACAAGTAGTGAAGCAAGCGGTCTGTCCGAGCTGTCGTGAAGATCTTTGACAGACACGACGACAAGTCAGTTACCTTGATTATACATACTAACACTGGTTTTTCCCCCTTCTAGCGAACCTTTTACCACCCTCTCAGTTGCAACCTGGGGTCCGCTTACTATTCTAACCGAATTTGGCTGAATATTAGATTTTCCACACCAACGAGGCGGGCCGAAATCAATTTGCTAGAAGCACTACCTAATTGAAACCAATTCTTTATAGCTCTTGGCGTTACATACCACGCAGATACAGATGGGTAACAAACTTAAGTAATAAGCAGTCGGTAGAATTTTATATCTGACATTACTTGGCGGAACTCAATTGTACACCTTCTACTCTACCTCGGATTGATCAACCCAACTATTGGTATAGAAAAAGGGTTGACAACACCGAACTCGGAGAGAAAGGATAAGGTATATATATAATATGTAGGAATGGTATGGGTTCCAGTAAGATACCTGACTTGGATGATCCTTTTGTATGCGCCGATTAAACTTCTAAAAACATAGTCGGCGCTGGTTTTCTATTAAAATAATTTTATCACATCAAAGTTGTCAATTTTATCTGTATTTTTAACACACAGAAGCCAGGACCTGACGTCATACGATCTAATGAACAATGAAGTGGTCAACGCAACGTTTGTTCATAGCTGTGTTCATAGGTTGATTATTACCTACATTTGTTTTCCACCACCACACCAAATGACGTCATGACTATTGCAGCAATCGACAAGAGACAAGCTGTTGCACACAGAAATAATTTCTGTGCTGCTGCATGACCAAAATTGCAAAATTTAAATAAATGCATATTTATGGCAGATTGAAAAAAAAAAGAATTTGCTTAGTCTCACTTATTTTGGATTCGAATTAAGACACTTTTCGGAAAAGGTCGTAATACCCCATGACTTACGGTGATACCTAATGTGTGCTCCGGCTCACCTACATACAGAGTGTAATAAGATCCTTAACGATAACTGAACCCCATATTGTACTAATCATTACGAACATTTTTTACTTCGGCACCATACCTGGGAAATTTCTGGTTCAGGAGATATTGAGGCTTAAAGTTACCATACAATTTATTTAATTAGGTACATCATCATCAGCCCTTAACAGTTCACTGCTGGACTAGGCCTCTCCTTTGAAAAGAGGAATTAGCCTACTATACCACGCTGGCCAAACGGGTTGGTATAGGGTGATTGAAATAGAATTAGTTTTTATTATAAGTCAAATCGATTATATCGATTAAGTAACATTTTGTTTAGTCTATTGAAAATTTCTGACAATGGTCACACTGAACTGTCACTTCCGTTGCCGCCTTGAAAAATTGGGGTATTCCTGAAAGCGCAACTATTTTTGAGCGCAACTAAAAAAGCGCAACTACTTTATTCCACAAAGCGCAACTAAATATCAAGATGCAATAGTGCTGGTTAATAACAAATGGAAAATATCGATAGTTGATAAGACAGGACATTTTAGTATACTTTAGCTGTTGCTGTGCGCCTGAGTTTTACCTATACCATCCAGTGCTTTATTTCTGATTCATGACCTTAACTAGGTTTTATTAGGCTACTAACTTCTGTTCATTTATGTTACCCTGGTACTTTTCAAAACATTTTCCTGATTGATATTTGTTACCAGATTCTATAAACACTTGTTCATTTCTGTTATCCTGGTACTTTTAAGAGCGATCACCATAATATAATAATTAAAAAATGGGCAGACGATTTACAAATCCTATCGATAGTTCACAGTCCTTTAAGAATCTGTTATGCCCCTACACTATTTTTCGACGCGGTTGCGCTTTGTGGAATAAAGTAGTTGCGCTTTTTTAGTTGCGCTCAAAAATAGTTGCGCTTTCAGGAATACCCCGAAAAATTAACACGCCGTCTTGGTCTGTCTCGCGAGATAAATTGATATAAATTGATCGCCTTTTGAATTAACGCGAATTGAATTAACTTGTAATTACTAACGATTGCCGCTTTTGACTTCCGGCAAAGTTTGTGGTAAATTGGTGATATTATATTGAACATTGAACTTTGTAAAACACGTGTGTGAATTCCTGATTGGTGCCCGAGGAGGACTACGCTGAACTGGAGACTGGTATCTATTCGATTCTCTTGTTATTTTGGCCAAAATTGTGAGTTAATCCTATAGGTCCACTTCAAGAATATCACCAGTGAAGATATCGGGTGAGTTGAAACATTTTATTAGTATTGGTTGTGACTCGCTGTGCAACGCAGTGAAAGTGTTTAGATATATTGTCTATCGAGGTCAGGTAGATGTATTACACCTTCCACTGCAACTCTGTTCTGAAAATCCCTACCTGGCTGCGGTAATTCTAGACATAGGGTTTGTTTCAAGTTTTCCTTCTCTTACAGTGCTGTTCTCTTCATAATACTTATGCTCCCTCTGTCGGCTCTTACGACACCCATGGGATGATATGGGGTGGTGCCGTATTCTTAATCCGTCTCCACACGGACAGTGTGTGTGTTCATAGATTGATTATTACATCTGTTTACCGCCACCATACCAACTGACATCATGACTTCTGCAGAAATCGACAGAGACAAGCTGCTGCATAATCAAAATTGCAAAATTTAAATAAATGCATATTTACGGCACTTATAGATTGAATAAAATAATTGTAGGTATTTTTGCATAGTCTCGCTTATTTTGGATTCGAATTAGGATCATTTCGCCTGTTCGCGTCCATTTAGTGCAGTTGGCAAGTTTGAAGGAGAAAATAAAAATGTTCCAGCAAATTGATTCAATGAAAAATTTATGTAATGCGTTCATTATATAGTCTATTTTAATAATAACTTTCAGTTTTGTTCGAAACTTGTTGTGTTTTTTTTTAAATAGACAAACTTCAAAATATGGCATTTTACCCAGTTTGCGTCCAAAAAATCCAAATTGCGTCCACCTGTGGACCAGTTCGCGTCCACCAGCTTAGTCTTAACAATATCAGCCTTATAATCCTTCATATAAGGGTGATATTGTTAAGACAATCTAAAGAAAGATTGGCTTTTAACAATTTCTGCATTTAAGATTAAAGTTATAAAAAATCTACATTATTATCATTATTAAATCACTTTATAGAAACTATAAATAACTATTTATTGTTCTCAACATCGATGGAACTTAAAATCAAAGATAAAAAAATAACGATACATGTTGTCCAATATTGTGGTCTTCGGAATAGCATAATTTTTACATAATTATGTACATATTTGTCTTATCGATTTCTTCTTCTCACGTATATCACAAAACGCTTTCTTTATTTAATCATCTTTTGTATTTTTTTTCCTTCTTCTTACTTGTCTCCTAAGAACCCATCTTGAATAGAAAAAATATGGAATAAAAGAAATTAAATGTAATAATTCAATTTTAAACTCAGTCTTAATCAAAAATGCATTTTAAATTATAAAAATATATATATATATATAGAATGTATTAAGCGATCATTTCTATTTCATGAAAATAT
This sequence comes from Euclidia mi, assembly GCA_944739405.2. Lineage (NCBI taxonomy): Eukaryota > Metazoa > Arthropoda > Insecta > Lepidoptera > Erebidae > Euclidia > Euclidia mi. The sequence goes on along the minus strand of OX123205.2, from coordinate 36,895,258 downwards.
GGACGCAATTTGCTATAATATTATCCCTTGCAGGTATAGTTTGCGTCCACTTGTGATCGATTATTATATCGATTGTATCTTTTATTACAATCATAATAATGTGGACGCAAATTGGTCATTACAATTGCATACTATTAATGTTAAAATAAACAAAATCCCAATTTCTCTCTCATATTTTAATCACATAAAAATAAACAACTAAAGAAATCATAAATAGACGAGTTCGCGTCCATTGTGGACGCAAAGTGGAAATTTTATAAATTCGGTGTTGTAATTCGCGTCCACCTTATTTTAATTGTTAACTATAAAAAAAACAAGCTAATTCATAATTCATACTATTCGTCTTTTCATTATTAATGTCTAGAAACAGCTATGTATCCTAAAATTCACATAAAACAATAAAATACTTACCGTCAAACACGCCGCTGCACACTATTTTTTTATTTATATCCCGCGCATCTGCACTCTTTTGTTGAACAACCGAGATTAACTATTTTTTTTAAACAGGATAAATTGGGCGCACGGAACTTTTGTGTATTTGTGCGTGTCTCTTATACGTCGAGGTATTGGCGATACTGATTTTTCATTTTATTAGTGTGTTAGTATACTTATTTCCGAGCATTTTTAAAGGGAGGTCCGCAAAATGGACGCGAATAGGGGGGTGGACGCGAACAGGCGAAATGACCCTAAGACGCTTTTCGGAAAACCTCACCTACATATTAACATAACTACTATCGTTGGTATTTTATGTCGATCTTTTGTGAGAGTCCGGTGATACGATGCTGTAACAAAAGTGGATCTATCTCGTGATACGATGCTGTAACAAAAGTGGATCTATCTCGTGATACGATGCCGTAACAAAAGTGGATCTATCTCTTTGTACCAAATTATTTCTGGTTTCAGCCTTCCACGTCATGTTTAACAGCAGTCTACTTTATTAGCTGCTACACTTAGGGCTCATTCAGACAGAAAGCGGTCTCGCGGTCAAGCGTTCAAGCGGTCAGTTTTGCGTTCTTTGTGTTGTATTACGTTACATAGACCGCGTGACCGCTCTCTGTCTGATAGGACCCTATGTAACGTAATACAACACAAAGAGAACGCAAAACTGACCGCTTGAACGCTTGACCGCGTGACCGCTCTCTGTCTGAATGAGCCCTTAGGTTGGTTTAAACGCGTACTAATCCATGGACATTCACAAAATAGACGTTATCTCGTGCTGCTTTACCTTCCATATTAAAGCAAGTAGGTATTTCATGGCGCGCTCGTATTATAATCTGTTACGTAGGTACCATGGTCAATGAGATCATAGGCCATATCAGACAAAAAAGCGCTCAACTAGCGAATCGAGCAATGATGCTATTCATTTCCCAAGTTGTGGTGAGTATTTTATTTTATATTTTATCCATGGCAATATTTGTTTTTTTTTATATATTTTTATTTAGGTCCCGCGTAATAGGGGGCGAGCCTACTGCCGTCACCAGGCTCATTACCATTTGCCAGACTCCGTGCTGCTATTGAAAATTCCGAAAAACTCAGTACCTAACACTTTAGACCGACCCAAGAATCGAACCCGATTACTTACCGTAATGACTACCACTGTATAGTTTCTTAAGCTGTTTAGTAATTACTTATTATTTTTTGATAACAGTTATCTCAAAGCCGGTGGACCGTATGAGGATAACAATGTGAGGAAAATAGCTACATAATTACTGAATAAACTTCCTTATTATATTTGCAAACCATGTGCATAAAGGTGGTAGGATCAAACTTGTTGGTTTGAGATAGAATTAATAAAGAACACGAAGAGTACAGGACATAGCGCAACACCCTGTGGCACACCAACATTTGTGTTACATCAAGTGGAGTAGAAATTTTCAGAGCGTCTACATTTTCGGCCACCAAACAGGTAATTTAAAACGCAATCATATAAAGTTCGAGATATGTTTAGAGTGCATAGAATGCTTAGCACGATGTGGGAATGTGCGGCTTGCAAGGCATTACTGAAATAAAGAACAGTCGAACAACTTCCCGCTAGAGATATAAGGGCGAGAAACACTCATCAAGACATCTTCGCTTCCAGTGCTACTTTACACGCACATTGAGACTCGTATACAAAACATGTTTCTTGTGTGCTTCGACTGTATGAGCGAGCCAAGGGTTTTTTTTTCAAACTAGTCCACCCGCCGACTTGTTTGATTGTACCTAGAGCATTTATTTTAGTTGTTGCCGTGGGAAACTTTTTTAGCGGGTCTCCCTTCGCTCACTAAGCGGATCGCACCTTTCTTTCTTACTTTTTCGTACGAATATGTGGCCAACTCTGGCGTTGGAGCTTTCAGACCGAAGCCCTCCGTCATGGCCTAATGATTCTTGTCCAGAGACAAGAACCGGCACCAACAGCTTTACGAAGCACGGTAGCGCTTAATTATGCACGAAAAGCTAAGTCTCGCTATAAACGCTACACGCTTTCTCCTCTGGGAGGCGCAGTTGGACACGGCACCGCTTCCACGGCCTGTACCTGGTCGGACTGGGATGATCCCCTTGGCTCGCCGTCTGCAGACTATATCCTTCGGTGGACGGCGATCATCACATTCTCTCCGATGCCCAGACTACGAGGATAGACTGACGCCCATCTACTTGCTATCCGCCCATCTACGTTCTAGACGGTCTCTCGCTGCAATACGACTTCTACCAATGTTTGAACCGAAAGGACATCGCTCAATCCAGACGCTCTCACAAAAGGGTCTTAACACCTCTAAGTTTAGTAAGATCATGACCAAACTGTAGAACACCCACACTTTCGATTCAAATAACACTAGCCGAGTCCACAGTTACATCTGCGTTATTTACAGCGCCTACTCTGCACCCGTGGTTTATAGCGTGATGCTATATAGCCTAAAACCGAGAAAGAGAGAGGGAACGCGTCAGCACGCCGCGGAATCGATCGTGCTAACGCGTTCCCTCTCTCTTTCTCGCTCTAGTAAATGACGGTCCTAAGTGACAGAAAAGGATAGAAGCATAGGAAAGTGCGATGCGGTGCTGATAGGTGTAGCTCAACTCTTACTCGATTAATAGGCTACCTGACACAAAAAGAATAATTGAAATTGAACCAATACCAACTGAAAATTTTCTGCACATTCCACTTATAAACAAACAAGATTTCAAAAATATAGTAATCATAGTCTCTTTATCGCAGTGATAGCCTAGTGGAGATACCAGCGGACTGCCATGCAAAGGGTTTCGGTTTCGAATCCACGGCACGCACCAATGACTTTTCGGAGTTATGTGCTTATTAAATTGTAAATTATTGCTTGCCTCGTGCCTCAGAAAGCACGTTAAGCCGTCGGTCCCGGTTATCATGAAGATCTTTGACAGTCGTTATAAGGCGTCAGTAGGTACCTCTAAATGTACTGGCACTATTCAGCCAAATCCGGTTAGACTAGTAAGCAATCCCCAGGTTAGAACTTGGATAACACTAGGAGGAAGAAGTAATGATAGCCTCTTTCTGTTGTCAATTGCCTAAATCTCCCCAGTGTTACAATCTCGTACTTATGCGTCAGAAGTGGACTAATCAGAGCTATGACAGATGATTCATAAACTTTAAACAGTTCACATTACTTGACCTCATCTCTCAGTGTGGGGAAAACACATGTTATCAACCATATTCACATATCAGTTTTTGCTTGTTGTTATAATAATATAATTTGACACATAATTTTTATCATGCCTACAGAAAAGTTTTATCGAAACTGGAATATAATTTACGAAAACTTCAGTAAGTAATCAAACGAAAATTAAAAAAAGAAACAATAAAGTCTTACAAGGTCATGTTTAACAACATACATGGTACATACAGTCTCACGCCTATATCCCTGAAGAGGTAAGCAGAGGTATATTGCTACACCCATACATACAGTTTAACAAAGCACATGAAAATCTATTTAATAGTTTACATAAGAAAGTAATTTATGACACTCTATTAAAAATGAGAGAATCTACAATGGAGAAAATGTCTAAGGCATAATGTTTTGTATCTTTGTAAGTAAAAAACTGCCATGCCATTCACAAAATTGCTTGCATCTATTTCATAAACGATATGCATATTACCATAACAATTGCAACATGGTAAAGGCCTTGAATTCAGAGCAAACCTGTAGCATTAATAGACTGTTATCTGTCTGTGTCCTACATAGAAATATAAATAACAATCAATCATCAATTTGCAAACCATACTAATAGCCATATGAAATGAATGTAAATGAAATATTTTGATAGAATCTTACACTCTAGTGTAGAACTAAATGATGTGAAACTCATGGCACTTTTTTATATTGTTCACTAGATATCGCCAGTGTTTTCGCCCGCATCAATTATACATACCTATATAAACTTTCCTCTGGAATCATTCTATCTATTAAAAAAACTGCATGAAATTGGTTGCATAGTTTTAAAGATTTAAGCATACATAGAGACAGATAGACAGAAGAGAGACTTTTGTTTTATACTATGTAGTGAAGAAGAGGATGCCCGCAGCTACTCATAGACATTCATCATATTTAACAGCTTTTGCCGAATCCCATGGAAATTTCATTTTTTCCCATGGTACATATGCCAAATTTCAGCCTCTTGCTCTCAATAGTTTTGGCTGTGCATTGCCTGTCAGTCAGGCATTCAAAAATTTTATATACATTTAAATAAACAGTTACATTTAATTATCAGTACCTATGACATTTTGCATTTGAATTTTCAAAATTGGTATTAATTACTCAAATATTATTTCAAAAGAAAATAAAATTTTACTTAAAATCCTACTATTGTTTCACTTGCACCACAGAAAATTTAATTCCGGGCATCAACATAAAACATATTTACAGATAGTCTACTGTTTGTTGTATCTGTCGATTAAATTTTATTAAAATCTCTGACAACAGGATTTACTCCTAGTGTGGGAGATGCCTTTTAGGAAAGACTAGTTACAAAAATATGCAAATATGAATCATCATCAGCCCCTTACAGTCCACTGCTGGACTAGGCCTCTCCTTTGAAAGGAGGAATTGGCCTACTATACCACGCTGGTCAAACGGGTTGGTATAGGGTTTGTATCAAGTTTTCCTTCTCTTACAGTGCTGTTCTCTGCATAATATGGTCCCTCTGTCGGCTCTTATGACACCCATGAGATGATATGGGGTGGTGACATTGCGTATTCTTAATCTGTCACCACTCGGACGCAAATATGAATAAATAAGTATATTATATTCAAATATTTTCAAGAGCCAGAATAACTTCCAGATAACCTACCTCGCTACCTCTCTCACCTATAACTACCTCTGAATTAAATGATTGTAATGATCATTGCAATGATATTTGGCAAGATCAGTCTGTTTAGGGAGCCTTTGAGGAGGTATAGTCCATCAGGTATGCGTCTAGGCTGAGATAATGGTGATGAGTGATGCAGAACATAGAAATACCCAAAGTAACAATGATTTACCGCTCAAGATAGTTTTCAATTCATAATAGTTTGCCGAATTTAAACATGTGTGCAGGATAATGTTCAGGATCAGTGAGAACTTGTCACATTCCCTTTGGAGTTGCTAAATATTGAAACAATGACGAAAAGAACACACCACAATACTCTTATTTTAATTTCCATCTTAATTACCTTAATGGAATCAAATCAAGAACATTCAAAATAGCCAGTACATTAAATTGAAAGAGATTCCCACTTTGGAGATCTCAAAAATTACCTGATATAAATAGAGGAAGAAAATCGGATGACTCAGTCTTCACATGAATGAATAGAAATGTTGAGATTTAAAAAAAAAACATTAAAAAATATATTGAGAGCAGGCAATTCCTGGCAAAAGGGTGAAAACTATCAAAACCAGCTGGTAGTATGGCAGTGGAAAATTCTTATTCCAAATTGTCGAACATGTGACTTTGCTACCTCAGAAAAATGGGATTTACTCATCTCTACTGAATAGTTTCGAAATAAAAGAGCTCATGTTACAACTAAAAGCTATATTACCGCACTACTTAAATATTACGATAGACTATGCTATTAAAATTCGCTTATTTGCTAGTATTATATACAATGTATTATACATCTAGGTTAATGGTGCACCTACTTACTACATTCATACAAGAGACTTGCAACCTTCCTGCAATACAATATTTAACTAAGTAAAATAATTAATATTATTCCAACTTACTCGTACTATGGACCGAATTTTAATTTAATCCAAATAACAGGAACAAATCACTTGAAACTGAGCACAAGACAATAAGATTCACAGACACTGCAAAATTTTGTCGGCCTCACAGTTGCATTTCCTTTACATCGGATGTTTATAAATAGCTTTTATTTACGAAATACACTTATTGGACTACATTTGAGCACGACCGATAGTGGTATTACTGAACATTCAACACTGAACAGATAATTCACTGATAAAAAATACCGAAAACAAATCAATCTATTTCTCTCGCTCACTCAACATGATTCTGACAACAATGACAAATAGCATGGAGCATTTACGAAGCTATGTAGGTTTATAGAGAAATATGAAATGACGATTTTGAAAAGATTTTATTATACCACAAACTCAAACTCAAATAATTATGTTTATTTCCATAAAAATGTATTTTTGTGTACCTTTAAAGTCTTGAAAGTCATAGATAATAATATTTAGAAAAAGTAACTTTAAATGCAATACACAACTGAGCATTGAAAAAACTCTCTTGGACATTTTCGTTTCAAATAATGAAAATGCATTTTTCATGATTTGTCGTAGTGTGGTGCAGATTTATTATATAATTAATAGGTGCACAGTTCTTTAATAATATTACAAACGGCTTATTACGAATCATTGAGATATCAATTTACTCTCTCAGTCAGATTGTTTAGCCTGTTCAGATGTAGAATTAACTACAGTTCGTTCACAGTTATTTTACCTCTGACAGACGTTGGTGTTTATTTTCTTTATGTTGGAATTTTGCTCTGTGATGACAGAAATGTAAAATAGGGTTACCCGTGCATAACATTTTACCCAATATTAGTGGAAATATTTCAAAAATTCAAACGCTTGAAGCTCATGGCCGCAAAGTGATTAGATTACCGCCATACCACTGCGAGCTAAACGCAAATGAACTTATGTGGAGTCTCATTAAAAGGCGAGTCACAAGCAAAAATTTAGGACAAGAGGCAACCAACATTGTGAATTTAGCTGAAGAAGCTTTTCAATCTATCACTGCAGAAGACTGACAAAAACAATTGATAATTGCAACTGTTGTAACTGTTTTGCCTATATAAATAAGTATAGATATATTGTTGTCTTGTTGATGACAATATTTGGAAAGCGCGCTACGAAAGCTTGTTTACTGTAGTTGCTTATGCTGCCATCTGCTTCAAGCTTTGCGTAATGTGCCCTATTAGAACCTCACGTTGGCGTAATTATGATGCGTTTACCTTTGTATATTAAATAGACAACATTTTTATTATAACTACTTATCTTCATAGGAAATTAGTTATTTCGTAAAAAAATAAATGTACATGTATATAGGCATGCCAATATCAAGAGGTTTTGTTACAAACATTACTTCCAAATATTTAAATACGATCGCTTAGGCAATAAAAAAATAAGTACATTTTTAGCAATAACGTATATTTAAAATGGGAGTATTATATACCAAATATAGCAACACAACGCCCAGGTTGGCCAATCTAACAGCTAGAGGTAAAATAACTGTGAACGGACTATAGACTAGACGTTTCTCAAAATTTATAAAGTACTAAAGCAGCGCTGAGATGAAAACTGAGAGCAAAAGTAGTCCGTATTTGTATTTGGTAACGATATCTGTAAACGAACTGCATTCAGAGAACTGCGCTGCGCTACCAACCTGGTATCCTATAGTCTGTGCAACCTGGCTTGCCGACTGTAGTCTGTACCGAGGGAAAATAAATTGTGCATTGCAGGCATAGACTAATGATTGGTCTCGCTCTGCTCTACTAGACGGAGCCCTCATACTTGTAAAATGAGGCAGAAAAAACCATGCCAGCTGGCATGGTTGAGCCTGTCACACTGACAGCCGTATACCTATCCACCAAATTAATTACGGAAATAATTCGCTGTACAATGCCAAGTTGCGCTTTTATCCTGAGTAAAAGTAATTCAGCAAAAAATAAGAAGGTCTCTGGTATCTCATACCATCTGTAAAATAAGAATAATTATGAAATTTCAACATAAAATTACAAAAAACCGAAAACGCCATTCAGTGTTGCTTCTAGTACAAGAATCAACTTCCCTACAGTTGAGATTTTTATTATGTGAATCTATAGCAGTGGCGGCTCGTTCAAAGGAGCGCTGGAGCAGTGAACTCCCAAAATTATAAAATATATGTATACAACGGATTTTTTTTTTCTATAAACATGCTCAATATTTTAATACACATCTATTCTCTTTTCTATAATGCATATCTACAAATAAGTATTTGACTACTAATACTAAACTGTTTTTCATAATTTTGTCAACACTCTTGAAACACACATAGGTATTTTTGTTGAGTGGAGCTCTCATAACAGCGCTCTTCGTTGACGAAAGCTTAGTACAACGCTTAAAACTGAAATGTAATGAGTGCGAAAGAGAGAGCGTTCTATGCCCTGGGCGCGTGAGACAAAAGATTTGTATGAGAAATAAGGCAAATGCGGAGCGGCGCTCCTGGCTGGCTTGACAAGGTGCGCATGCGCGAATATATTACCCGACTAATTAATTATATGACCATTTGTCACGAAGAAAAATTAAAACGTATGCGCCGTTTTTTTTAATAGTGTTTTGCCGGTATCATTTGAATGTAAACAAAAGCAAAAAAATATCTGCAAGTGCGTTGGTAATTAGAAAAGGATTGGTGTTTAAAATATTGTTAATTGTATGTGTGATTGTGTGTATATGTTTAAGAAAGACAGTTAAATTGTGTAACTAATATGGAATATAACAGCGTAAACTTTATAAATGGATGGATGAAAGAAGAAATACGAAATGAGTATTGTGCGAGAATGAATGGAAATGTCGGTCGGGGACGCCCTAGGCGGACGTACGCCGATCAAATAGGTGATGTACTAAAAAAGGGCCAAATTAAAAGTACCCATAACCGACGCGCATGCATGATGAGGTTAATGAATATCGAGGAAGCGAAAGAGGTGTGTTTGAACCGAAGCATGTGGCGTTCCATAGTCCCTGTCTACCCCAATGGGAGACAGGCGTGACAATATAGATAGATAGTTAGAACTTTATAAAAAACTGTGAAAAAAATTTAGAAAACGACCAATATGATAAAACGCTTTGGTTATGTGGTTGCGAAAATGCGAAGGAAGTAAGAAGCGGTTTTGTTTTCCGTGTAGGTATTTTGTTTAGTGGCGCCGGATTTGATACTGCGTGGACGGTTCAGGTAGGTATCGATGATTTAGCACATCTTACTATTAATTGTAAAAGCATTCACAAAATAAATTGTAAGCAGTTTCATCTTCTTTTTTAGTGAACACCCAATATAATCTTTCACGAGCCGCCTCTGATCTATAGTTACTGTATTTCGTTATATTTTACTATTTCTTATATCTAATTTTCTATATTATTTTATGTTTATTTATACCTTTACAAATAAGGTGATAAATGTTAGCTGTTAGAAACTAAACATTTTTCCCAAGAAACATGGTTTACCTAATTATATGTGTAATTAAGTGTGTACGATTATTGTTTTATTCAAAGTAATTTTTACGACTATTCATGTTAAATTAATAATGTCTAACTAAATTTATATGGACTAGTAGCATGGAAATAGAAAGCACTGTTTTGAAAACACCTTATTTTCTCTATGGTTATTTCCAATAATAATTAGCAAAATACTATTAGTACATAAAACAAACCATCATAATAAATTGAGGCCTAATCATTGTATAATATACCCACCATTTTTCTCATAAAGGAACTTACGCGGTACGCCTAACCTATACACAAAAATATTGATACTTTTAATGAATTGTATTTTTTAAGAATTTTCTTAACTGATTTAAAGACCAAGAACTTATAGACCACAGGATAAAATATTTTCCCATTTACTCGGGTAACTGTTGAGAAGCTGACAACACCATTTTTCACGCATGCGTCTTGTTGCTTTTGTTTGACACACACTGTCATAATGAGTTGCCTCGTTTACGGAGCTATTTTTCTTAGGCAGCGCGGAGTCTAGTATAGCGAAGCGATACCAATCATTTGTCTAAGATTGCAGGATATGCACAGGTTATACGGGTTAATTGGTTGACCGTATTCGTAGAGGATACTCTTAAGTTCTCAACTTCAACTTCAACTTTGATTTAAAATGGCTCCATCGTTCACCGATGATTTTGCCAATGTCAGGGTGGAACAAGAGATCAAAATAAATTAACTAAAAATGTTAAAAAATGACTATTGTCCGGTACTAGTAGCTATGGTTTCTCTTTGGAGGGCCAAATCTCTGAAAAGGGACTACACAGATATTAGCAATATACCTACTTATATGTCTAGGCAAACTTAAATAAGACAAAGGGAAGGAGACGTGAAAGAGCAGGGGCCTAGATTTTAATTTTGTTTAAGGAAATGAATTTGTATAAAATTTTAATAAGGGGAGTGTGAGCTAATGACAAGAGGAAAGATATGTTTACGGGTCTGGGAAAGTTTTTAGGGAGGAGGTCATACAGAGGAGTCACTAATCTTGGACATGAGAAAAACATATGTTCTAGTGTGCCCTCGTCTAAGCCGCATTCGCAAATGGAGTGATCTCTAACGCGGATTTTGGCCAGGAATACTGGAGAACAAACAAATCCCACGCGCATACGTATAATAACAGATGTAGCCAATTTATTTATATATTTATGTCTACTAAACCAAGGTTTTGAGGGGATGGTAGGTTGGATGGAACCATAAAATTTACCTTTGATTAGTTTGGAAGTCTGCCATAAGTAATTCCAAGATCTAACCAACGAAAGGTGAGTCTCAGAGCATAGGTCGCGTGAGAAGCAGAGGTTATATGATAGGCAGCCAGATTCGGCCGCTGCTTTGGCACAGTTGTCCGCGAACTCGTTACCTGTTATGCCTGAATGGCTAGGAATCCACGCTAAGGCTACTTCTATACCGGCCAAGTGACATCTATATAATGCCGCTCTAGTTTGGAGGGTGATTGGGAAGGAATCGTGGGATTTGAAGGGATTTTTTAATAAAGCAGAGAGGGAGCTCTGGGAGTCGGAGAGAATAAGCGCCTTATTTAGCTTATGTGATTCTACGAACTTGACCGCTTCCAATAAGGCGATAGACTCTCCTGTAAAAATGGAACATTGCTGGGGAATCTGAAAGCTGAGGATGATTCGGAATTTAGGGAGCCAAACTGCAGAACCTACTGAAGAACCATTGGTTTGCTTCGAGGCATCAGTATATAGTGTCACCCAGTCGGCCCAATCATTAGACAAAATATCCGTTAGTTTGAGGTTGGCTTGACTGCAGTTCTTGCTAATACTGAAGCAAGGTAAATTTTAGGTTGGAAGATTAGGGAATGAAATTCTGTCAGAAAGAGGGGGTTAAGAGAAGATTGAAAAATGGGAATGGACAAGTCCTGGAGTTTTCTGAGAGAAACTATGAGAAGCGGAGGGTCCTTGTGAGACCAATAAGAGGAAGAAGAGATTAGGGGCGCTAGGGAGTGGAGAATAGGGAGAAGGGGATGAGTATTGGTTTGAAGGGCGTTGAGCAAAAACCTGTCCGCCAGGTATTGGCGGCGAAGGTGAAGGGGAGGGTCTAGGCATTCAACCTGCAAAGCATTGATCGGGGAGCATTTCATAGCACCGGATATAATGCGCAAGCATTTGAACTGGATCTTTTCCAGCTTGGACAGTGCAAGTTTGTTGCAAGGTTCAAGCAGGAAACCCGCGTAATCAAAATGACTGCGAACCACAGCGTTGTATAAAAGCTTTTGGCAAACGGGGTGGGAACCCCAACAAACCCCTGAAAGGTCCTGCATGACATTCACACCCCTCTCGCCTTTCCGCTCAATGTAGTGCAGGTGATGGATGCCTGACAGTTTGGAGTCGAGGATGACACCTAAGAATTTGACGTGATCGTCAAGGGGGATGGTTTCAGTACCTACAGAGAGTTGGATGCGGGGGATGGTACGTATGCGGGAGAAGATAACGGCTTTGCATTTAGGGATTGAAAGGGAAAGGTTGTGATCGAGAAGCCACTGGTTTAGATAGAACAACGCAGAGTTCATATGAGATGAAGCTTGTGATAAGGAAGGAGAGGAGAGATAAAGGACAATGTCATCTGCATACTGGAGAATTTTACAAAAGGGGGAAACAGTAAGGTCTAGGTCGTAGGTGTATAGGTTATAGAGGATAGGACTTAGCACTGAGCCCTGTGGAAGACCTTGCCATACGAGTCGAGGGGGTAGGAGGGTGCCCTGATGTCGAATGGATATTGAACGGCACATCAAAAGGTTGCATACGATATTGACCAGTCTCTCGGGAATACTCAGCTGGTGCATTTTCTGCCTGAGTAGCGGAAGCTGGACGTTATCATAAGCTGACGAAATGTCAAGAAACACAACGATAATTTGTTCCTTTTTGGAAAAAGCAACCCGTATTTCAGAGGTAAATATACTTAGGCTCTCTAAAGTACCTGTACCTTTTCTGAACCCGAACTGGACAGTATGCTTCTGTTCTCCAGTATCCATTCGAGGCGATTTTTGATCAGGTTTTCCATGATTTTGGCTAGGACCGAGAAAAGGGCTATAGGTCTGTAGGAAGAAGGGTACTTTGGATCTTTGCCTGGTTTGAGGATAGGGATGATAATTTGTGATTTCCAGGGAGTTGGGATTTGGCCTGACAGAAAGAAGGAATTCAGTAGGTTAAGGAAAAAGTTCTTGCTGGCGTATGAGGACTTGCAAATAAAGGAGTATGGGATACCATCTATACCAGGAGAGGAGTCGCGAAAGTGATCAAGAGCACAGGTGAGTTCGGCAAAGGAGAAAGGTGCGTTCATGGGATCTGGTGAGTGAGAAAGTAAGGGGGGTGTAGAAGTGGGTGAGCATTCTAATTCGGGCACGTAGGGTGGGGCAAGATTGCACTGGAAGTCATGGATAAAGGAGTCAGGATCGTTTGATGTTATGTTTGGATCCTGGAGACTATTACGGAATTACTTAAGCCTTTTCCACACGAGGGAAAGTGGGGAGCGGGGGTTTAAGGATTTACAAAAATTCCGCCAACCTTGGGACTTCTTTGTGGATAGGAGTCTTGATGTGGAGGCTGCGGTTTTTTTTGTAGGAAAGGAAGTCGGTCATTTTGAGGGATGATGTAAACTTGTTCTCCGCCGTCCTGCGGGACCGAACGCTAGCTGACCATTCAGAATCCCACTAAGGCGGAGAAGAAATCAGCCTGCGGGGAGGGAATTTGATGGGGATAGAGGAATCGGCGGCAGATAGAAGGCTGAGGTAAAACGGTCATACAGGTCTAGGGAATTAGAAGGATCAACGGGGGGTAGTATACTGAGCTTAGTCTCCAGTAGTGTGGCAAATTGATCCCAGTTTGCGAGTGGAAGACGGTATTTGAGGAGAGGTTGGAAATTGGGAGTCACTGGAGGAGAAGATGATTATATAAAGGAGACTAGGATCGGGAAGTGGTCACTACCAAAAGTATTTGGCAGAACCGACCAGGAAAGGCGGGAAACTAAGGCGGGTGAGTCGAATGAAAAGTCAGGCACACTGGAGTTCTGTGTTGGGGAGACTCTTCGGGTGGAGGTTCCATCATTTAAAATGCACAGGTCAGTACTATCCAGGACCAGGAGGTCAAGTATCGAAGAAGAGAAGGGATCGTTACAGTGTGATCCCCACAGGGTGTATCGGCAATTGAAATCACCTAACACCACAATGGGGGGTGGGACCGAGGAAGGAATGGAAGAGAGGTTGGAGATAATAGCAGAGTTTGGATGAGGAATGTATACAGAGACATAGGATACATCTGCCACTCTGGCAGCGACAACATTTAGGCCCGGATTATGGGCGGGTAGGGGGATTTGGGAAAATGAGATACATCTATTGATCAACAGGGCGCAACCCGCAAATCCGTCCTCTCTGTCGTCACGGAGGCATGAAAAGCCTGGGACCCTAAAGTGGGACCCCGGCCTCAACCATGTCTCCGAGACCGCAAAGACGGCTGGCTTGTAGCGGTTGATCAAGTAGATAATATCATACTTGTTGCGCCTAATGCTTCTAAAATTCCATTGAAGGACTTGGAGATCCATTAGACATGTTATTACGGAAGATAACAGTAAGTAGTTGTTCTACAAGAACAGAGACATTGTTCGGTAAGGTGTCAGAAAACTTAGAGAGCATGTTTATTAAAGAACATAACAGAAGCTCAATGAGGTTGTCATTGGGTGTAGGAAGAGGGGTGGTCTCGATGAAGGGGGGGTAAGCACAGCCATTGGCTTGGAATGAGGAGGGGGTAGCTGTAATAGCGTTTTGGGCTTGGACGTCATATGATTTTCCAAGTTCTGGTTTGGAACGTGGGGGTAAAAATATTGTTTTTTTGTAGGAAGTAGTGGGGGTAGTAGGAGGCTGGGGCAGTGGGGAGAAAGGGGCAGGGTTTACAGTTTGAGAGAGGAGGAGGAGGAGATTGGGGAGTGGCGGCGACATCTGCATAAGCACGTCTAGCTTGCGGAAATCTTACTGAAGCTTCCATATAGCTTATGTTTTCTTGAGACATAACCATTTTTATGGATTTCTGCCTCGAATGCTCAGGGTATTGGGAGTCAATCGCTGTGTGTCGGCCCCTTCGGCAGAGGAAGCAAGACACCTCAGAGTCTGCGACAGTGCAGGTCTCTCCAGAGTGGGGTTGAGAGCACTTGTAACAACGGGCCTGTGATCGACACTGGGCAGCTACATGGCCGAAACGGCAGCATTGCCTGCATTGGATAGTGGGAAGGTGATAAGTGGATACAGGAAGGGAAGCATTGTAACAGAAAACTTTCTCAGGGAGTGATTGTCCTAAGAAAGTTAGGACAACGGAGTTAGAAGGGATCCAGGTAATTTGGGAGTCTTTTTTGGATTTAATGTTCAAGCGCCGAGCCTTAATCACTTCTCCACAATTGGAAGGAGTAATAATGCCAGAGACGAGTTCCTCCAGGGTCCAGTCTGTAGGGATATCTTTGACCACACCCATACGGGCGATTTGGAATTTTGGTATATGCGCTTATATTTGTTTGTTCCCAGTAGACTGAGCTTCAGGAACTTATTTGCATCATTGGCCGTTTTAAATTCTATAGAAATCCTGTTCCGACCCAGGTTTTTTATTCCTCCTTCTTTGATGCCGGAAATATTATGTGAGTGAAAGAATTGGGCAAATTTCAGTATTTTAAAGGAATAGCCGGCGGTTAGGTCTGGTTCCGCCCTTGAGACGTACACAGTGAAAGGGCCCTTATCTGTGTCTGAGTATTTAATTTGGGTTTCTGATTCGTATCCAGGCTTAGTGTAAATAGATTGGATAGAATCAGCTGGGGTGCGGGTTTTCTTTGGCTCCGACGAAGTAGCAACGTCAGCCGGTCTCTTTAAAGGTTTAGTTATATCAGGAGGCGTACCTCCGCCCCCATCCGGGGGCTCCTGGACCTCCATGTCCAAGATTAGTGGGCTATGAGTGTAAGACTTACCACAACACAAATGTTAGTATTAATCCACCACACAACACAACACAAACAAATAGATTAAGCCAGAAGCAGAAACTAATCGCGTGGAGAACGAAAAGATAACCTAAAAACGTGTTTCTAAGTCACTCTTCAACCACCCAATCCCTGAAGTTTTCAAATCA
Organism: Euclidia mi; assembly: GCA_944739405.2. Taxonomy (NCBI): domain Eukaryota; kingdom Metazoa; phylum Arthropoda; class Insecta; order Lepidoptera; family Erebidae; genus Euclidia; species Euclidia mi. The sequence goes on along the minus strand of OX123205.2, from coordinate 36,879,387 downwards.
CGCAATAATCTAACACGTCTTGTTATAGCCCGTTCCCACTATTGGCCATTTTCAATATTCTATCCATAGGTAGGTAGGTACATGGATTTTGAGATTCGAGATTCGTGTTTGACATATTTTGTCCATACAATGTTACATATTTTGTACATACAAAGCTTATGTCAAAAACGAATCTAAAATCTACAGATCTATCTATAGATCGAATATTGAATCCCGTTGTTAGTCGCGATAGCCAAGTGGAATATACTTATCTACCAACAGAAAGCTATGCAGAGGGTATCGCCATCGGGTTCAAAACTTAAAATCCGCGGCAAATCGAAGCTATTCAAATCATTATCATATTAATAAGACTTAAGTAGGCTGGTTTCAGGTTTCAGAGTCACGCGTTTGACCGGCGCCGGCCACACGCGCGCGCTTACAATAATTGTAAGCGCGCGTAATTATTACGCGTGTATTATTACACTAGATTAGTAGTAGCGTTTCATAGTCACGCAGTTCAAACGCGCCGCGTGTGAGACGCGCGCCGTCGGCCGGCGCTGCCGAAGCGCGCGCCGCCCAAGCTCCTCCTACGTGAAACGCGCCCTCGTTTCAGTGTTCCGCGTGTCATGCGCGCGCTGTTGAGACGCGCTGGCCGACGGCGCGTGCCGCGCGCGTCACTCTGAAACCAGCCTTACAGGTGCAATGTTTTATTATTCCCATTGCTCAGCAAGCCTCTTCTCATTAAGTATAAGACTTAGGTCGTAATCTTTACATGTCTTTCGAGAATTTTATAGGATTCGCCATAAATCCTCACGAAATTTTCTTTAACGTTTAGCAAGCGATAATAAACAATTTCATACGCATTTAATAACCAATAGTTAGTGGTGGACATCATGGGTCTGAACTCGACAGCATCTGCATAGCAATCTGTCTCTCCACTATCGCTGCATTTTTACGGAGTAAAGCCTATTATCTAACAGTCCACCATACCGTTACGACATCGCACGCAGTGCACGTGTGGTTTCGTAACACATAGTCACTTTCTACTCAACCAACTACCAAGCTTGTTATAAACAAATGCCCGATTCATGGAGAAAGGCCCTGTTCCATTAAGTAAGTTATGCTTTGTTTACGAAAAGTTTTGGTTTGTTCAGTTTCGGTTAATTGCCGGTCCTAAATTTAATCTATCCGTGGATCTGGCTACTAGAGATCGAATATTGAAACCAGTCGTAGGTAAGTCTTTAAATTTTAATGGTTTTTGTGCATTGCAAGCAGGTACGGTGTTGTATTTTGAAAGACTTGCTTATTGTTTCACGTTGCGTCGTGTGTTGTGACATTTCTTTATCATTTGTTTTTTTTTTAATTTTTATAGTAATAGGCGGCAAACGAGCATACGGATATTACGGATCGCCTGATGGTAAGCAATTACCGCCGCCCATGGACACAAGCAACACCACAGGAGTCACAAGTGCGTTGCCGCCCCTTGGGGTTGAGACATGGGATGGGATGAGGGAGAAGGAATAGGGGATAGGACCTCCGGCACTCTCACTCACCGGACGAAACGCAACAGTTTAGGTAGGTACTGTTACTTTACGTCGATTTTCTATGAAAGGGTAGTACTCCCCCGGTCGAGCCGGCCCATTCATGCTGAAATCAGCGAGGCTCTACTACCTTACTAATTACAATAAACAAGTCGTGGGTTTATGCCACCATACGAATGTTCTGTATGTAAATTGTACAGTACCTCATTTACTTCTGCACAAGTGCTTCGGTACTGGGAATATGGAAGAAAGAGAAACTACACCCAAATCCACATAAAAACAAAAAAAAATTAATCCGCAACAAGATCAATTATTATTACAATCCAATAGGTAGGTATATTGAAAGTCATTGACCTGGCAAGATGTAAAACGCATAATTAGGCTGTTGCCATAAACAGGAACGTGTTTACCCAAACGTGTTATCTTTATAAATCACGTTTGTCTATTTCATTTCGGCCTAGCTCTAAATCAGTATGCCACACGATTTTAGCATTTGTCATGAACCATCATTGTAATAGAGAAATATTGTTCTAGACAAATTCTAGTTTGATTTAAAAGTTATAACTTATAACATTTAAATCGAAATATCTAATCAATCGTAACTTTGCTATTTAAAACGGTAAAATCTATGTATGCCTGTCAAACGTATCATCATCATCTTCTCAGTCTAGACTTCTAGAGACGTCCACTGCCGACGAAGCCCCCCCCCCAAAGTTCTCCACATACACCGATCCTGAACTGCCCGTGTAAACTCGTATGATCCAGATAAAATCTACTTTTTGGGAACGTCGATTTACATTTTCATTTAAAATGAAGGCTAGCTGTCCCAGAAAATTAATTCATACATACATACATAGACTCACGCCTGTTTCCCCGAAGGGGTAGACAGAGGCATATTAAACGCCCACTTTTCGCCAGTGTTTTGATCCCACGTAATAGGTGGCGAGCCTATTGCCGCTTATCGGGATATTTTGTTTGCAAGAGCCTCGTCCGTTGATCGGCAGGTGCACCACTTGCAGGTGAGGTTGGCTTGGGACCCTAAGTTCTTGGTGGGAACCCTATGCACCCCTAAAAATAAACAAAATTAATTCATCCATAAAAAATATCCATGCTCTTGTCTAAAATGATGCAGCTCAAATTTTACATCACCGGCGTGTCTCTCGACACCCATACAGGTTTGATATGACGTCAGAATACGTAAATAGCTAGATTTAACGCAAGACCTTGAACTTGAACGAGATTAGGTACAAGCTAACAACCTTTCCAGAAACCGCACCTCGCCAGAATTACATCTCAACCAGTATCGGATCGTGGTATTTTTCGAACCGGGGCAAATCTTAATAATGGCGCCGGCCGACAGTTTTCCAACCGGTACAAATTTTTCGCTCTATGTCGTGTCATGTTTTGGCCCGTCCCCATGACGCTGCTGCCAGGGGAAGTGCCCCGGTTGGCACGCCCGTAGATCCACCATTAATCTCCACGGCACCATCTGGAATAAAATAAACCGCTTTTTGTGAATGCACCGTAATATCGACCCAAATTCAGATTTATGTCAAAATCAATATCAAATTTTGGATTTCGGATGAAGAAAATGGTTAATTACAAGTATACCACGAACAAACCTCCTATCTTCCCGTGGGTGTCGTAAGAGGCGACTAAGGGAAAACTCGACATCAAACCCTATACGACTGCCTTGTTGGTCTCGCGGCATAAATATGCGCGTGGGATCGGGAGGTCCCGGGTTCGATTAATGGGTCGGGCAGTGTTATTGGGGTTTTCTGTCACGAAATTCTCAGTAGCAGCACGGAGTCTAGAAATGTGCCCGGTACGGCAATAGGCTCGCCCCTTATTACGTGGGACTAAAGTATATCTGGCGAAAAGTGGGTGCAGAAATACACCTCTGCCTACCTCTTCGGGGTTATAGGCGTGAGACTATGTATGTATGTACCACGAAAAAAACAATACAAACGAAACAATATACACAAACACTTTTATAAAAATAGGTCAAGCCCTTCCTGATGAGTTCGATAGCAAACACTGTGACACTGGATTTAGGATGATAGAAGCCTGCTATCCAACTCGAACCTATATTCAGTAGTTCACACACCAAACATATTTTTTATTCGGTAACTTGATGTTTTGCGCCTAGAACTGATAAACTATTCTACATAATTAGCGGATATGTCATGTAGAGGTGTCATGACTGCTGCGTTAGTTATCAGGCCCATTGTCAAAGCTAATGCTATCACTTATCAGCAAGAGAGCTGTGTATAACAGTTTCTTTTCACACCTCAGAGGCACATGTTCAAAAGATTGTGTGAACCTATACCTACCTTTTGAGGGCTCCATCATCATGTCTGCCTATGCCTATAGACGTCCACTGCTGGAAATAGGTCTCCCCAAAGACTCTCCAATCTTGAGTCGCCCGCAACCAACCTTGCAGGAGGCCTAACTCTACAGCAGCGTCTACTAGTGCGTGACCGCCCCTCTAGAACCCTCCTGCCGCAACCATCAGTTCTACGAGCTATATGCCACTTCAGTTTGGCTATTCGGAGAGCTACATATGTATGTCGGTGATTTCGGTTCGCTAGCAGACCTCCTCATTTCTGGACTCCATTCACAGTAAACTAAAAAATTGGGCAAGTGAGAGTCAGACTCGCGCACGAAGGGTTCCGTACCATTATCTTTAAAGAAAATCACGTTCGTTGTATGTATACTTAAATACTGTTTAAGTTTCTACCTGTTTATTAAGATCGAGTAACAAATTGCTTAAAAATTACGTTTGTTGTATGGGAGCCCCCCTTTATTATTTACTTTTTTTAAATTTATTTATGAATTTTGACAGGTAATATACAACTACATATTCTGTGAAAATTTAAAGCGTCTACCTGTTACAGTTAGTAATTTTGAGCAAAAGTACGGAAAAAAACACGTTTTTTGTATGGGACCCCCCTTAATATTTTATTTTTTTACATTTTTAGTTTTTATTGTTATAGCGGCAACCGAAATACATAATTTGTGAAAATTTCAGATACAGCCTAGTGACAGACAGACAGACAGCGGAGGTCTTTATACTGTGGTAATAGGGTCCCGTTTTTTACCTTTTAGGTACAGAACCCTAAAAAGCATACTCATAGTTTCGTGATGTCCGTCAGTCCATCTGCAGTGGCGCCTGGCGTCGGAGAAAACAGAAAAATATTTATATATTAATACTCATAAAAAATATAAAAGCATCGATTTTGATTTCATTTCATTTCATAGATGTTCTATGAAATGAAATGAAATGTAAATTTGTTTTATTTACAACTCCAATGCAACAGTAACAATATACTTAGTATCTATTATCTACAAGGAAAGTAAATTATTTTTCTTGTCGAGAATTCTAAATTTGTTTCTTTTATTTCCATCTGCCTTTAAGAGCTTTATGATATTTCATTTAAACAGAGCCATTTTCAAAAGCTACAACTGACATAACCATCAGAAACAACATGTTACACTGCAACTAAATGCTACAGGAACATCCTTCATAACAAGCGATGTTTCGCTTCGGTGACTAAACATCAACATGGAAGTACACAATGCCATTATGATCCAATGATAATGTATGTGATCGTTCGATATTAATGAGCTATATAGCTATTGTGGACGAGAGGTGTACCTACTACATTGGTAACTTTCAAGGTCCTTATTTAGAAATTTAGATGTTTACTCGGCCGAAACATATTACTAGAAGATGACTAATGCCACAATAATACCTAATTATATGTAATTTGAATATCATAACCATATGTTATACCATTGGATGAAAGATTTGGTGTTGAAACGAAACAACGCATTCCCGTATTCCCATCGACAATGCACGACAGATGGCCAGTACGACAGATGGCCAGTAGATACTAATAACATATTGTGTAGATATTAGACCTTTAACAGGTGTCTTGTAGCTCAGGGTGCGTTTATTGGTCTTACTGGACTGACATAATATTACCTTTTCAACAGAGCGACTGCCCTCTGATATCTGCAACCCAGATGGATAGCGATACTCCGTGGCTTACACCAATGTCGGTATTTAAGGGTACTGACTCCCAATAATGACAGTCAAAGACCTTCATGACAGTTAACGTGCTCTTTGAAGCACGGGCCAAGCTATAATTACTATAACTAAGAATAGTCAATGGTACGTCTGCGTGCTCTTTGAAGCACAGGCCAAGCGATAATTACGCTCATAACTTCCAAAGTCTGTTGTATACGCCATGGGTTTCCCGATACCCTTTACATGACAGTCTGTTCTTTCCACTCGGCAATCTAGCGGGTGCATAGACTTTACATAGACTACCAACCCGGACTTCGCCAGCATTGCCACAAATTACTAAATAGTTGGCATAGTGGACTATGGCTTAACCCTCCCTTCTCATAGGGAGACAAAGTTCGTGTCCAGCAGTAGGACAGTTTAAAGAGGCTGTACTTATTGATTTGCTCATATCAAACAGGTCTTGGCATACGTAAACATCAGGGGCCCAATTCTCCTAAATAAATATTGTTTCGATATCATGTCAGTGTCATATTTACGTCATAAAAAGCGTATTCTTCTAAATTATCTGATAATTGAACGAAGTTGTAACGAGATCGTAAATTGAAACAAGTGTCAAAATATGTGTCAACGACGAACTGTTTATTTTAAATTATACGATAATGACATTAGGTTATCACAATACCGCTTCTGAGTCAATTCAAAATATAATATCAATGTCATATAAAAAAAGGAGAATTGGCCCCCAGGTCTACAAATACTAAGTTAGTTGACTAAGGTCTCATTTACGGAGACGCGGGGCGTCGCGCGTTGCGATGAGCGGCGCGGCCCGCACTGAATTCAAATATATGGCGTTGTATGAGTGCGTTTACGGAGAAGCGATTTTAGACGCGTTTGTTTGAAATGGGGCGTTTTTTTGCGGCCGAGCCCGCGGATGGCACCGACGCGTCCCACGCGGCGTTTATCGCGGCGGCACACGCAGCGGCAATTCTCGATGAAGCTATGCTTGAGGCGGAATCTTCTGTCAGTCTTATTTAGAAATCGCGCAACACAGACGTAGTCACCGTCGCAATGGAGTATGATATGATCGACTTTTTTTTAGAAGAAAATTCAATGTTAAAAAGTGAATTATTTAATATAAGAAGTGGCCCAGTGTTTACAGCAACGGAACATGAGAAGTTTGAGGAATATGCAACTCTCTCGCCAACATAAAACTAGTCGATTTCATCGAGGTGAGCGTGCGCCGCCGCGATGCTCGCCGCGTTCTTCGCTACACGCTTGAAGTTTCACCGCGGGCGCAGCGGCGGGCACCGCTACTCTTCCCGTCTCGCTTCTCTATGAACAACGTCGTATATTGCTATAAGTTTGTGTTTACGCGTGCGATGATGCGTGCCGCTTCACGCGCCGCCCCACCGTAAACAGAAAAAACGTCCGACGCGCCGCGAGACGTCACGCCACACGCGACGCGAGACGCCCCGCGTCTCCGTAAATGAGGCCTTAGGCTGATTTCAGAGTGACGCGCGCGGCACGCGCCGTCGGCCAGCGCGTCTCAACCATAGAGATATTGTTACGAATTGAAAATAACGCCATCTATCAGTGAATGGGAGAACTACATGAGATTAGATGTATCGGTTGTTTAAGGCTGTTTCATCTATCCTCTAATAGATGGCGTTGGTGTAAATAGAACATTTACGCGACATCTAGAAACACGTTACACGTTTCCAGAAATTTCGTGAGTCGTCTCGAAAAGCCTAGTGATGTTATCCGGCCAGTATAAATAGAGCGGGAGCGAACGGACCGGACACAGTTCAATTGAATACGGAAAGCGATCAACAAGAAGCGAGGGAAATAAGTAGGAAGTGTTTAGTGTTGTTCTAGTGGTGTGAATAGTGTGTTTTATTAGTGTTGTGAAAATAAGTGTGTGTATCTAGTGATATTGTGTTAGTGAATAAAGTTCAGTTTAAGTGGCATAGTGTATATAATTTATCACGAACCCCAGCTCGTAACAAATTGGTGTCAGAAGAAAGGGATAAATTATGCCGGTTATGCCGAAGGAAGAAACTGGAGGTGTGCGTACCAGGAACCAGCGCCAGCAAGACCTGGACCAGAGACGCTTCGGAGACGTTCCTTCTCCATCGCCTGGTGGACCAGGCGACTCCGCGGCTGCAGTGGAGCCTGCAAGCGCTACACACTCCGTGACGGTGCCCGACATCGCGGCTCTGATGGCGTTCATGCAGGAGCAGGCCCGCCGTCAGGAGGAGCAAGCTCGCCGTCACGAGGAGCACGCGCGCCGCCTGGAGGAACAGCTACAGCGCGACAAGGAGGAGCAAGTTCGCCGTCAACAGGAGCAGGCTCGCCGTCAAGAGGAGCACGCGCGCCGCCTGGAGGAACAGCTTCAGCGCGACAAGGAGGAGCAGGCTCGCCGTCAAGAGGAGCACGCGCGCCGCCTGGAGGAACAGCTACAGCGCGACAAGGAGGAGCAGGCTCGCCGTCAAGAGGAGCAGGTGGTGCTCATGAAGGACCTCAGCGCCGCAGTGGGGAAGGACTTGAAAGCGGTCAAGGAGGAACTCCAGCAGCACGAGGCCCGTATCAGCGACATTGAGAAGCGCGTACATGACCACCACGAGACCTGTGTTGCAGAAGTGGAGAAGAAATTGCGTGGGCTGGAAGTGACATCAGCGGCTGTAGCGCCCTCGCCCCGTGGGTTTAAGGTTCCACCATTTGATGGCTCGTCATCATGGTCTGCATACAAGATCCAGTTTGAGGCTGTGATGCGATCGAATGGGTGGACCAAAGAACAGGCCTTAACCGCCCTAACCTTGGGCCTTCGTGATAGGGCCTTGACAGTGTTGGAGGCACTCGGGCAAGACGTCACCTACGAAAAGCTCCTGGAGGCGCTGGAGGCAAGATACGGTGACGCGCACCTTGAACATGTGTATCGTGCTCAGCTGAAGGACAGGACACAGCGCACCGGAGAAACTCTGCAGCAGTGGGCTCTGGAGGTGGAAAAGCTGGTCAGGAAGGCATACCAGTCGTCGCCTGCGCTTATTGATGGGAACCTCGTACAGGCGTTTACGGATGGGATCCGGGACCTGGAGGTAAGAGCAGCAGTGAGGCTTGGGCACTTCAAGGACCTCAAGGACGCCCTAGCCCACGCTCTGGAGGTGGAAGCAGTGCGACGCGACGACCGAGGTCACCGCATCAGGGAAGTTGTGTCGTCACCTCGGTGCTACAACTGCGGAGAAAGAGGCCATATCCGCTTGAGCTGCCCAAAGCGTAGGCAGCCTGGTGACACCCTGTCTCCACCAACGGGGTCGCCTGATGTGGCTTCCAGGCAGCGAGAGCAGGGAAACGAGTAGAAGCCAGGACTGCGGGGCGGGTGCTGGCTGGTAATGGAAAAGCCCCAAGTATCTCGATCTCGCAATCATGTGACGGGAACAGCCTGATCATCGAAGGCGAAATTAACAGAACACCATGCAAGCTGACATTAGACACGGGTGCTTCTCGGACAGTCGTCGGTTTCCATTTGGCAAGACGGGTTCTTCGGGGCTGCTTCAGGAACAATGAATGTGTGAATCTGAGAACAGCTACCGGTCAGCACATAACCGTCCGAGGTGAAATGGAGGTGGATCTGAAGCTAGGCAACAAAGTTTACCGTCACAAAGTCATCGTGGCCGATATAGTGGACGACTGCATCCTGGGCCTAGACTTCATGCGGGAGTATCGCTGCGAGATCGATGTTAACCAGGGAGTGTTGAAATGTGGCTCGGAAGAAGTCTTCATGGAAGGTGCAACTTCAGGAAAAGTGTACTGCCTGAAGAATGTCACGCTTCAACCGCGGTCGGAAACGGTTGTACCGGTTTGTTTACCCGGGAGTTCTGGTCGAGGGAACCGCTGCGTACTTATCGAAGGCCTAGAGAAAGAGGCATCGTGGAAGATTGCACGAACCTTGGTAAGGGGTACCAAAGTTTCATCAGTACGCGCACTAAATGCAAGTGACAAGGAAGTGTTGCTCAAGAAAGGGACGGAATTGGGCACCTATGAAGGAGCGGCTTGGATGCGTAGGTGTCAGGAGCAACCTACCAGCGCCAAGGTTCAGGCTGCACGATTCGACGTGTCTTCACTTTTGGAGGACTGCCAAAGTACCCTGTCAGAAGAAGAGAAGACCAAGGCTGAGAAGATGTTGAACCGGTTCGCCGATATTTTCTCGACCAGTGATGCCGACATAGGGAAGACAGCACTAGTCCAGCACAAAATAAACACGGGAAGTGAAGCTCCAATTCGCCAGCGACCAAGACGTGTGCCAGTGGCACGGGAACGTGAAGTGGAAGCTATGATCGACGGTATGGTGAAGGAAGGCGTAATCGAGCCTTCATCCAGCCCGTGGTGTTCGCCGGTGGTGCTAGTTAAGAAGAAAGATGGCAGCATGCGCTTCTGTGTAGACTACCGCCGATTAAACGACATCACAAAGAAGGACAGCTACCCGCTGCCAAGGATCGATGACACACTGGATACGCTGACGGGGATGAAGTGGTTTTCTACCTTAGACCTAAAAAGTGGCTACTGGCAGGTGGAAACAGATCCTCGAGACAAGGAGAAGACGGCATTCTCCACAGGGAAAGGATTATGGCAATTTAACGTCATGCCCTTTGGATTGTGCAACGCTCCAGCTACTTTTGAGAGACTGATGGAGCGAGTGCTCATGGGACTGATTGGAGACGCCTGCCTAGTCTACTTGGATGACATCATCATCGTGGGGCGCACCTTCCAGGATCACCTTCGAAACTTGGAGCAAGTGCTGTCAAAGATACGAGGAGCTAATTTGAAACTGAGTCCGAAGAAATGCGCGTTATTCAGACGGCAAGTGAACTTTCTAGGACATGTGGTCTCGGAGAACGGTATTCAAACCGACCCAGATAAGATCATTGCCGTGAAGGAATGGCCAGTTCCAGAGAACAAAACGTAGGTCAGAGCATTCCTCGGATTATGCTCCTACTATAGACGGTTTGTGAAGAACTTTGCTGACATTGCTCGACCTCTTCATAAGCTCACCGAAGACAGAGTACAGTTCTGTTGGAATGAGAGCTGTGATGTTGCATTCCAGAAGCTCAAGGAACATCTATGTACTGCACCTATTCTAGGCTACCCTGACAATGAGCATGAATTCATAGTTGACACAGATGCCAGTAATACCGGAATTGGCGGCGTGCTGTCACAGAGAAAGGGTGACCAAGAAGTTGTTATAGCGTACTTCAGCAAGGCCTTATCCAAACCCGAAAGAAACTACTGCGTCACCCGGCGGGAACTCTTGGCTGTAGTAAAGACATTGCAGCATTTCAACAAATATTTGTTGGGGCGTAAATTCCACCTGCGAACCGACCACGCTGCGCTAAAATGGCTACTTCAATTTAAGGACCCAGAAGGACAAGTAGCTAGATGGATTGAACTACTGCAAGAGTTTGATTTTGTAATACAACATCGCAGCGGCAAGTCCCATGGTAACGCAGATGCCCTATCGCGTAGGCCGTGTCCCGACCAGTGCAAGCACTGTAGCCGACAGGAAGCAAAGCAGGCAGCGCTAGTGAGGATGTTAAAGACGGATCTAAGCGACGAATGGAGAGAAGCTTTGCAGAGTGCTCAGCGAGATGACAAGGATGTACAGCCGATTCTTGAATGGAAGAAATCAGATGCGCCTAGGCCCAAATGGAGTGATATCGCAGCAATGAGCCCCATCACCAAGAGTTATTGGGCACAGTGGGAAAGCTTGGTCGTCCAGGATGGAGTTCTGTGCCGCAAATGGGAAAACGCTCACGGTAACCAGTGCCATTTGCAAATGGTAGTGCCCAAAACTAAGGTGCCGGAAGTCTTGCAGCTCTATCACAATGGTGCTTCGGGAGGTCACATGGGAGTTAAGAAGACCCTTACTAAGATCCGGGAGCGGTTTTATTGGCTCCACTGTCGGGATGACGTCGAGGATTGGTGCCGCAAATGCACAAGTTGTGCGGCTGTCAAGGGGCCACATACTCGAAGCAGAGGTGCATTAAAGGTGTACAATGTGGGAGCTCCATGGGAGCGCATAGCGTTGGATGTCGCTGGGCCGTTTCCTGAGAGCCAGGATGGAAACAAATACTTCTTGGTTGTGATGGATTACTTTACGAAGTGGCCTGAAGTGTTTGCAATCCCAAATCAAGAAGCTACCACAGTGGCTGATAAGCTGGTGCATGAAGTCTTTTGTCGGTTCGGGGTGCCCTTGGAAATCCACAGCGATCAAGGCCGGAACTTCGAATCTGAGGTATTCAAGGAGACTTGTCGCGTAATGGGTGCACATAAAACCAGGACCACGGCTTATCATCCGCAATCAGATGGCATGGTTGAACGGTTTAACCAATCACTGGAAAGGTACCTGGCGAAGGTCGTGGAGAGCAAACAAAGAGATTGGGACAAGCACATCCAACCTTTTCTCCTGTCATATCGCAGTGCGGTCCACGAAACTACAGGAGTAACACCAGCTTTTGCCAATTTCGGTAGAGAGCTCCGTTTACCTGCAGACCTTATCACCGGTATTCCACCAGAATCTCCACGCAATATAACGGATTACGCAACCGAGCTACGCAACAGGATGAACGACGTATACGAGCACATCAGGGAATCTGGACAACAGATGTCTGAGAAGATGAAGACTCGCTACGACCGGAAGGCAAACAACAAAGGCTTCGATGAGGGATCATTGGTGTGGCTTCATAACCCAGTACGAAGCAAAGGAAAATCGCCTAAGTTACAAGCCAGATGGGACGGGCCATATCGCATAATTACCAGGATGAACGACGTCACCTATCGAATCCAGAAGGGGTCGCGAGGTGCACCGAAGATAGTTCATGTGGACCGGTTGGCTCGTTACTATGGGTCCAACGATGTTCGAGACGAACACGTTTAAGAGGGAGGCCGTGTTACGAATTGAAAATAACGCCATCTATCAGTGAATGGGAGAACTACATGAGATTAGATGTATCGGTTGTTTAAGGCTGTTTCATCTATCCTCTAATAGATGGCGTTGGTGTAAATAGAACATTTACGCGACATCTAGAAACACGTTACACGTTTCCAGAAATTTCGTGAGTCGTCTCGAAAAGCCTAGTGATGTTATCCGGCCAGTATAAATAGAGCGGGAGCGAACGGACCGGACACAGTTCAATTGAATACGGAAAGCGATCAACAAGAAGCGAGGGAAATAAGTAGGAAGTGTTTAGTGTTGTTCTAGTGGTGTGAATAGTGTGTTTTATTAGTGTTGTGAAAATAAGTGTGTGTATCTAGTGATATTGTGTTAGTGAATAAAGTTCAGTTTAAGTGACATAGTGTATATAATTTATCACGAACCCCAGCTCGTAACAATATTAAGAATAGAGTGGCAGAGTGGGGCCTATTCGTGTCCGCCGGTGGGAGAGAGAACGCACCATTAAAGGCCCCATGAAGATATAGATAAACATGGAGGCCACAGCTGCAACAAAGCCTTGAGTCAAATACCTACATTTCTCTATCTCACTCTCTGTGGTCTGACCTCTCATTTTAACGTGGATTTAGTATTGCTATCTTCTTATTAAAATCTCCGAGTAAGCTCTTAAAAAGAGCCGACATATTAAGCAAATCAGAAGTTTACACGGTCAATTAATGTGTATTTAAATCAATAGTTGAAATCCAATCACTTGTTAAAACTCCCAATATTGTAGGTCTCGAACTCTTATAATCATGGTTGGCGAGACAGTGAATTATAATCCCATTTCCTAAAGATTTGGTAATGTGGCAACATTGGCCACCATATGTCAAGTAAATCTTGTCAATATGGCAGTGGTTGGTTGAAAAGAGATGGTATGACCACAGTGAGCGAGATAGCGATACATCATTTGAGCTTCAAGTAGGTATTCGGAGTGCGGTCTCCATGTTTATCTATAACTTCATGAAAGGCCCCCTGCATCTCTCTCTAACAATATATGCACAACATCAACATTACGCAGTGGCGTGCTACCTGTAACTATTATTTAAATCAGTTTATTAGTAATCAATAGAGAGATGCAGGGGGCCTTTAATGTTGCGTTCTCTCTCGCACCGACGGACACGACACAGTATTGAGTTAGGTACTGATCTGCCACTCTATCCTTTATATCTCTATGGTCTCAACAGCGCGTTTGGCGCGCGGACCACTGTGAAACGAGTTCACGTTTCTCATTGCAATGTATGCTCGCTTCGGCAGCGCGGCCGGCGCGCGCGTCTCACACGCGGCGCGTTTGAACTGCGTGACTATGAAACGCTACTACTAATCTAGTGTAATTGTAAGCGCGCGCGTGTGGCCGGCGCCGGTCAAACGCGTGACTCTGAAACCAGCCTAAACTTTTGATTTCCTTATTCAATTTGTTTTTACGCATTACTGAACACTTTACTATTGGACGACATGGTTCATGGGTTTTGTAAAACGCAGTTCTTTTGTCAAACATATGGTCCACCGTTGATTCAACGCTATAGAAAAGTATTGTAGCTATGTACAGAACATGATGTGTGTAATCTGTATTTTACATACATACATACATAGACTCACGCCTGTTTCCACGAAGGGGTAGGCAGAGGCATATTAAACGCCCACTTTTCGCCAGTGTTTCGATCCCACGTAATAATCTGTATTTTATATATAAAATTAGATTAGATGAGCGCGCGGTTACACCCATCATCAGCCCTTTATACTGTCCCACTGCTGGGCACGGGCCTCTTCTCACTATGAGAAGGGTAAGGCCATAGTCCACCACGCTGGCCAAGTGCGGGTTGGCAGACTTCACATGTCGTTCGAGAACATTATGTAGAACTCTCAGACATGCAGGTTTCCTCACGATGTTTTCCTTCACCGATAAGCAAGCGATAATTAACAATTTAATACACACTTAACTTCGAAAAGTCATTGGTGTGTGCCGTGGATTCGAACCAGAGACCCTCTGCGTAGCAGTCTGTCGGTCTCTCCACTCGGCTATCGCTGCGATTACACCCGCGTGATGTTATACCTATAGCATATAGCCTGCCTAGATAAATGGGCTATGTAACACGGAAATAATTTTTCTAATCGGATCATGAGATCCTGAGATTAGCGAGTTCAAGCAAACAAACAAACTCTTCAGCTTTATATATTAGATTAGATTAGATTTTGCGTTACTGACTGACTGACGGACAACAACAAGCAAGAAGCTGAAATTTGTATAAGAAGTATGAAGTATTTGTATTGAATAAGAAGGGGTTTTCCGAAATTAACACGGATTCGTGTAAAAGGTTAAATTAATAGAGATTAAATAGTTCGCAGCTGCGGGCTTCCTCTGGTAGATAATAAGCTGGCATTGTAAATTTCAAATTGTTATTGAAATTGACATCAATGTAAGATTTATTACTTTGTTTTTAAGGGATATTATTATATTGCAAAACCTTGAGGCAGATAATGGTGATGCGTTTTATTTTAATACTGTGTAGCACATATTATGTTGTAGAGGTATACTCAAATAAATCTGAAAAGGAACATTTAAAAGAACTGAAAATGTCATTATGTATGACATTTTAGCTCTGAGGTTCTTTGTAGACATTAACCAATATACCTTTCAAACCTTTACCGTCCTTTGCCTTAGGTACTTGAATTGCTGTTCAGAAGAACATTTCGGCAAAGTTTAGCCTGGAAAGGTCACCACTTGGGTGGGCAACCGCAGTAATACCATGCTTCGAGGGGCACGTGGCGCCGTCATCAGTCCCAATTCTCGTTCTCATAAGCACAGAGTACATTTTTTATATCGGAGACTCATTAGGTTTAGGCCATGACGGCGGCCTTAGGTGGTCGATGAACTCCGACTCCAGAATTGGCCACACATACAATAAGAAGAACCCTTCATCGAGTATGATTGCCTTTCTTAAAGTAAGTATTATTTATTTAAAACTACTTGCACATAATAAAGTACCTAATGCAGAAAGGCAGACTTAATGACTTTAGAACACACAATAGTGGTAAACAGTTGAGTTTTTTCATTATAGGTACTCTTTATATCTTAATCATTAACATACTATGTATAATATGTCAATATATTGTAGCCTTTTAAGACCCTACAAAATGACACTGAGATCTCGTTAGTATCAGCAGAATTGCAGCTTGCATCGCACATGCATCATACATTGCGTGACTTTGTTCGATGAATGTCGTCCGGTTAAACGCTGACGTAAGCTATTATTCTGCCCAACCCTTCAATGAATACAATGATGATTTGGCATGTAGCTGAAAAATTCAACAAAACGTAGTTTCAAAATGTTTCAGACGAAATATATATCTTGTCAAAAAAATATTGCATTGGTTAATATCGCTTGCTTCGTACCCCGAGCACGTCAAGTTGTCGGTTCTCGCTGTCATGGAGAAGATCTCCATCAGTAATTAAGGGATGTCGGTATCTCCACAGTTGCAGCACGGGTTGCAGAGATCTGGGGCCCAATTCTCCTAAACAAATATAGTTTCAATATCATGTCAGTGTCATACTTACGTCACAAAAAGCGTATTCTTCTAAATTATCTTAATAATTACTCCTTGTGTCTGATAATAATTGAACGAAGTTGTACCGAGATCGTAAATTGAAACAAGTGTCAAAATATGTGTCGAAAACGAACTGTTTATTTCAAATTATACGATAATGACATTAGATTATCAGAATACCGCTTCTGAGTCAATTCAAAATATAATATCAATCTATACTTATATAATATAATTTATAATATATAAAAGGTATAATAAAGAGGAAAGATTTGTATTTTTGTATGTTTGTTACGAATAAACTAAAAAAGTACTGGACCGATTAAAAAAAATATTGCATCGTTATAATGCGACATTATACCTGAGTAACATAGGCTATATTTATGTCATATAAAAATAGGAGAATTGGCCCCCAGGCAGCAGTTGCTCTGTGGAAAATCTAATATTCCGTCTAAGTTGGTTAGACTAGTAAGCGGACCGCGGGTTGCAAGGCAAAGATCTTGGCTGCAAAGCCACTTTGGGAGGATGATAATGATATTTCGTCAAAAAAAATTTTAAGCACTGTAAGATTGAAGAAATCGAGATTATGTTTCATCATTGTCCTACGCAGTCTTCGTTGCAAAATTCACTCTGGCAGAGTTATCGAATTTATCTCAGCATCAATGGTGACGGTTTTAAGATTATGAAGTAACTAGGTACAGAAATCTTCGCTTGGCAGTGATAAATCTCAACAGTGTGTAGACGTCATTAGTGTAGTGTGTCGGAATACCGACATTGCGAACTTAAATAAAGATCAAGTGAGGGTAGGTGCTGAAACCCGCACTTCCACAAGACGGCGCTGAGCTCTCATCAGTCTCTCCGCGACCACGCTCGGTGCAAGACGAGCGAACCGTCGGAAACAAATAGGTATTTATACCTTAAATAAGTTAAGTTAACGCGATTAAGACCCGTTAAATTATTTTGTATTATACAGAAATCTTGTTTGATCATTTCTTCAATTCGGCAGACCAACTCTTGAAAGTCTTGAAACAAGTCTAGGATTACAAAAATCGAAACAGATATTAATGGATAACATAATGTTTCTATTACAGTAGGTATCAAAGAACCTTCAAATTTGTCACCAATTAAACCATTGTCTAAAATATCTGTTGATATGATCTAGCAACTCTACCAAATGTCTCAAACCGTAGACATTCCGCTACACATACACAATCAACAATGATGCTAGCTATTGTACATGCACATAGAATAATATAAACAATCTGAGAATGAATGTCATGGCTCCCGCCCTTCCGCCACTCCGTCCAATCGCCAGTAAGCGCTCGACCATCGATATGTCGATACATCTACACGTCTCGACTTAATACAAAATTCTAATAATTATTTTAATGATACGCCGCTGCAAGGTTATCTCGTTCGGAAAGTTTGACAGTTAAAAATAGTGTTGTTATGTTCCTATTTCAAATATTTCGTTTGTTCCAGTAAGTGTTTATGTGTGATATGCTTCTGTTATAAAAGTGAGTTCTTATTTTGAAATGTATCTGCATGATATAACTTGATGTTGTGGTATAAGGTCATTGTTATGTAACATTTTCGATTCGTGAATCGTGCGTCAGCTTGTGTTTATGTTGGCATCTAAAACAATACCCGAGGATACGTGATTATTTTTTTTAAACAGTTTGTCACCATTTGGATTACAAATGACTATTATTCGCGGTATAATGATATGTTAAAGTGCAAAATATTTAGTTGATAGTGCAATATGGGTATGGCGAAGGTTAGCAACTTGAATTCTGTGTCTCCATAGCTCGTTTGGTACAACTTTCGTGCACAGTTTTAGGTAACGATGCTGTGTGTTTTAACCTAGTGCTCCAATTTAGTATTATTATTTAGTTTATAATAAAGATCCCGAAATGTTTTTGAATGTACCTAGGCACGTTATGAGACAGTATAATAAACACGCATTAAAAGAGGAAGATTTTAGTACTTAATCTCTTTAATTAATTGCTATTTACTATATACTGTATCTGAATTTATTTACTTCAATAAAATTAAAAATATTTAAAACTTAATTTAAGACCATTGCAGACCGGTATAACAATCCTTACGAAAACAGTATAAAGATTAAAATAAAAATCAGGAAGAATGGTAAACTAAAATATTGTGTAATACAGCATATTCCTCTTCTTAAAAATACCTGATTACACACAATAAATAAAAATGCCCGAAAAGTATCAAACCCAACAGCGCCTAACACACTGGTAAGTGGATAACCGAGAGGCAAGCACGGATTCTGCCCTCTAAAAAAAAATATGTAAGGTTACCCCTCCAGAGGTGGGTCCAAGGGTTCGTTAGGCGAAATATCTAAATTTCTTGCTAAAAATAGTTTTTTTAATAACATAACATAACTTCACGCCTTTTTTCCTCGAAGGGGTAGGCAGAGGTGTACTACACACCTACAAAGCGGCGATAGCCCAGTGGTGTACGTAACGGACTGCCGAGACGATGGTTTCGGGTTCGATCCCCAATAACCCCGGGTACACACCTCTGACTTTTCGAAGTTTTATGTGTATTAAGAATGTTAATTATTGCTCGCTTAACAATGTGCCCGGTAGATGGCAATAGGCTGGCCTCCTATTACATTGAGACAGAAACATAACTGGCGAAGTGTGGGTGTGTAATACACCTCTGGCTTCTTTTTAAACTTTCCCTTTATAAGGCTTCAAGTCAAAATTAGTCTTCTAGAACAAAATTCTGGGTCCGCCACTTCACCCCACGAATAGGGTTATGGATGCAGTCATACAATAAAATATGTGATCGGGCTGATATACGGCACATTTTCTGCAAACAGTGCCGGATTCACCCATAAGTAATATGCGATAGTAATACTACAAAAGGGCACCAGAAACATCACCAAAAATATATTTCTAAATACTTGTTAATTATCGCTTGCTAAACGGTGAAGGAGAACATCGTGAGGAAACCTGCATGTCTGAGAGTTCTCCATAATGTTCTCGAAAGACATGTGAAGTCTGTCAACCCGCACTTGGCCAGCGTGGTGGACTATGGCCATACTCTTCTCATAGTGAGAAGAGGCACGTGCCCAGCAGTGGGACAGTATATATACAGGGCTGATGATGATGATGATACATGACATGACAGTCATGACCACCAGAAGAAAAACTTTAGGCCCACAAGCGTAGATTGCTTAGGGCAAAAAGTAGTCTTAAACCGGTGCTGCATGCAAAGGAAAACTTTATTGATCTGTACTTATGAATTTGTTAATTATCGCTTAGACGGTGCCTCAGAAAGCACGTTAAGCCATCCTGAAAATAAATCACAGTCGTTATGGGCCGTCATTGGAATGTACTGACACTAGTTAAGCCTTTAACTAGTGTCAGTAATTTTTTTTTGACTGCCTCCGTGGTCCTGTGGATAGCGTATGCGACTGCTGGCAATAGTCTGGCACGATGTCTGGTGATGTGCCCGGTAACGGCAATAGGCTCGCCCACTATTACCTGGGACCTAAAATTTCATGGCGAAATGTGGGTGTAATATTACACCTCTGCCTAGCCCTTCGGGGATACAGGCGTGAGTCTATAAAAAAATATATTTAAGCCAGGGAATATCGCTATACCTTCGAGTGACGGAAAACTACTATTCTGTCGAATTTGGTAAGACTAGTGCAGGAACCCCGGGAACCACGGCAAAATATTGGATATATCCAGAATTACGCTTGGGCGATAAGGATTGTATTTAAGTTTGCATTGAGTTTGATTGAGAATACGGAATGTCACCACCCCATATCATCCCATGGTTGTCGTAAAATCCAACATAGGGACCATACCTACCATGCAGAGAACAGCACTGTAAGAGAAGGAAAACTTGATACAAACTCTATACCAACCCATTTGGCCAGCGTGGTATAGTAGGCCCAGCAGTGGACTGTTAAAAGCTGGTGATGATACATAGACCTATGGCCCGAAGTATTACCGTGCAAGAAGCTAACCTAACATAGGTACCTTGCATTTCAATAATTTTGTTCTCGACACAAACAATGCATTCGTTAATTTATCTCAATTTAAAAAAAAAACACATTTTAAGAAAGTATTCTTATAATATGGAGTGCCACAGGGTTGTGATTTTGCCCTACTCTTCCTGCCTTCCCTTGTTTCCACCGAAAATATTTGGAAGGCCAACTAGTTATATCAGAATACATCCAATAATTTATTGACCCATACGATTCTTCGATAAATAGGGGCGTAGAGTGATACAACTGGACCAACAAGACTACAACATACATACATACATAGACTCACGCCTGTTTCCCGGAGGGGTAGGTAGAGACTACGGAACGCCATTTGAGACGATCCAATCCAACATTTTCAAGGTAGTAGAGCCTTGCTGATTTCAGCATGAATGGGCCGGCTCGACCGGGGAAGTACTACCCTCTCACAGTAAATCGACGTAAAGTAACAGTACCTAAACTGTTGCGTTTCGTTCGGTGACTGAGAGTGCCGGAGGCCCTATCCCCTATTTCTTCTCCCTCACCCCACTCCTTATCCTATCCCTTTTCCCTACCCAACGGACGGCAACGCACTTGTGACTCCTGTGGTGTTGCTTGTGTCCATGTGCGGCGGTAATTGCTTACCATCAGGCAATCCGTCTGCTCGTTTGCCGCCTATTACAATTAAAAGAACAGATCCTGACATACCTCACTTGCTTTATTCACTTCCATCAAGTTTCTCATGCATGCTCTTCTGTATAGGGTATTTCTGACCTGTCCTTTTTTTACAAGATTACTAGAGTGTCCAAAACACAGATGAGAGAAGTATCAGATAGAGCGCATTCGTCCAACTAAGTGTGGCACGTTGACAGCTATGTGTGCGTGACATTTGGCGACTGGCACTGTACGGACACGCGCGTCTATGTGTGTGTAAAGTTGCCAGATTATGAATAATCTCCCAGTATTTTGCATATAGTTATGTAATATTCTTATATTCATTTGCGGTTTTGAAGAATTTACCATGGATTTAATTAATGCTTTTATAAATACATTTCTTAAATGTAGGTACTGAGTTAAGTTTTAACTACTTCGTAAATCTGTATATATAAAATCCTTGCGTTACTGACTGACTGACAGACAAGCTACAGCCGAAACTACTCGGCGCATGAAGCTGAAATTTAGCATGTATGTTTCTTGGGAACCGTAGGGGTGCACTAAGACGGGATTTCTCGAAATTCCCACGAGATCGGGCAAAACGAGAAATACGAAAATATGTGCGTGCGAAGCCGCTGGCGTCGATTAGTTGAGAAATAAATAGTATGTATGTACGCACGGCACCAAGTCAAGCTAAACAGTTGCTGTACGATTTTGATACTTATTCTTTACGCCATAAGAACGGTGCAAAGGTCAAAGTGTATAAGCTTGACGAGTAGCAGGGTGTACACGAATATTTGGATCGTTTGGGGATCGAACTCAAAACAATATTATATACTAATGGAAATTGAAATTCTATTACTATATTTATGAGAAAGAAGATATATCTACAATATACTTTTATAATACGGTAATGTATTTTTCATTAACATGACAATGATTATCACATAATCAATTGACAAGTGCATTTTCCCTAATTCAGGCAGAACGGC
Organism: Euclidia mi; assembly: GCA_944739405.2. Taxonomy (NCBI): domain Eukaryota; kingdom Metazoa; phylum Arthropoda; class Insecta; order Lepidoptera; family Erebidae; genus Euclidia; species Euclidia mi. Next base: position 36,857,654 of record OX123205.2, on the reverse strand, counting down.
GTCGACAAAAACTGGCAAAACTTACATATTTCTTGCACAAATACGAATTTTATCGAAATTAAATTAGGAAACAGTCAAATTATCAATAGTTACCTGTGAAAAGATATTCCATTTTCCTGTTTTTGTTTTTAGGAACAACTTTTACAGTGTTTAAGAACACAAGACGGCATTTTGAGAATTTAAAAGTTGAAGTGATCGTGACGCGTGAACTGTACGATGCTTCGTAGCGCACTGAGACGAGTTTGTATTCGCTTTTTAATTTTGTATTTGCTTTAGTGGCCGCACGCAACTGTACCGCGCGTTCCATCTGATACTTCTCTCATCTGTGGTCAAAAAGATCTATAGGTACAAATTACAGAGACGAATGTCTTCTAAGAATAAACAGACTTTTACATAAATCCAGATTTAAGTCAGTAAGTGACTGAGAGAGATACCGCGCTATGTGTGGAGCGTTATCTCAACTTGAACTTGAACTCCAATTTAACCGTCTAACGAAGATAAGAAGTATTTACTCCATCTCATGGTCAGTCAAGTCAATAATCATTCAATGTTTATCCATCTTCCATAACCTAGTGGAGATACCAACGGACTGCCATGAAGAGAGTATCGGGTTCAAAATCACGGCGCGCTCCAATGACTTTTCGGAGTTATGTGCGTATTGAATTGTTAATTATCGCTTGTCTCGTGCCTCGGAGAGCACGTTAAGCCGTCGGTCCCGGCTGTCATGAAGATCTTTGACAGTCGTTACAGGGCGTCAGTACCTTCTAAATAAACTGACACTAGTCTTAACCATGGAATATCGCTATCCCTTCGGGTTGCGGAGGTCAGACAGGCAGTCGCTCCGTGGAAAAGCTAATATTCAGCCAAATCCGGTTAGACTAGAGAGCGGACCCCAGGTTGAGACTGGGATAACGCTACGAGGATGATGTTTATCCATCTTCTCAGATTCGGCTAATCATAATTCTATACATATTATAAAATCAAGTCCCCCTTTCATCCTGTCTGTTTGTATGAACGCAATAAATTCAAAACTACATACCCAAAGGATTTTTTATTTCGTTTTTATTTATAGACTCACGCCTGTATCCCCGAAGGGGTAGGCAGAGGTGTAATATTACCACATTTCGCCATGAATTTAAGTCCTACGTAATAGGGGGCGAGCCTATTGCCGTTACCGGGGACATCACCAGACTCCGAGCTGCTACTGAGAATTCGGAAAACCCAGTAACATTTTTGCCCGACCCAGGAATCGAACCCGGGACCTGCGATCAGTAGTCGCATACGTTATCCGCTGGACCACGGAGGCAGCTAAACCCAAAGGATTATTGTACAGTTTACACCAAAAGATGGCGTGATGCCTGAGGAAGGTTAGAGCCGTTTCATATAAACGCAAAAGTTGTGGATATAGACATGAGGAAAACGGTTTACAATTCTTTCAATTCAAAAGTACTGGACAGATTTTGATAACACTTGGCGTTGTTATTGCTTAAACACACCCGCGATAGACGACACCTCTGTAGGCAAAGCCGCGGGCGAATTGTAATACACCCTTGTTTGTCTAATAGGTTAACTAATGGATTAAATATCTTGGATTAATGGATTTGGAGAGTAGAGATGCATATCTGACATAAGCTCCATAAATAATATCTCCGAATCTTGATCATGTCATCATGTCAGTCTAGAGACGTCCACTGCTGGACATAGGCCTCTCCCAAGGTTCTCCACACATACCGATTTTGAGCCGTCCGCATCCAACCGCTTCCCGCGATCTTAACCCGATCGACGGTCCACCTTGCGGGAGGCCTACCCCTGCTGCGTCTTATATACATATACTAACTAAAAAAAAAGCATTATTTACGCAAACATGGAGTTTTCTTAACCTAGTGGTTGGAGTATCCTTTTAAGTATAATAATACTTGTACCAGGGCACTCCGCTCTTTCATAAACTAACTTATGTTTACGAGGTAAAACTAACTAGACGATGCCCGCCGTTACACCCGCGTTATTTAAGGCTACTCTGCTCCGCTCCCGTCGCTCACAGCGCGATGTTATATAGCCTATATCCTTCCTCGATAAATGGGCTACCTAACACTGAAAGAATTTTTCAAATCGGACCAGTAGTTCCTGAGATTAGCGCGTTCAACCAACCAAACAAACTCTTCAGCTTTATATATTAGTATAAGATAAGATATTATAAGATTTGGAGAGTAGAGATGCATAATCTGACATAAGCTCTATAAAAAATATCTCCGAATAGGTCTTATATTGAGACCGTAAGAAACGAAATAATCTCTTTGTCATTGTATTTTAAGAAATAATTTTATCTACACACAAAAACATCAGGAAACTATTTTGTGTGTCAGACAGCAGGTGTTAGTGCCTACATAAGTGTTAACAAGATGATAATCGTGTTCGCGTCTAATTTGTACAGTTTGCTCGCCGGCCTTGTTTTCCGTATTTAGTTTCAACTATTAAGCCTTGCTTCTAAGAGATTATAATATAGATTATTGAATGAAATTGACATATGTAGGCAGTTAAGATAACTTACCAACTCAAACTCAAATATGTTTATTTCATGGACACGTCAGAAAGGTCATACAAAAATAAAATAAAAAAGTAACTTTAAATGCATATTAACATAATTGAGCATTGAAAAAAAATGCCTATTTAGAAAGAACTACTGATAAATATATCATCCACGGCCTCATAAAATTCCTTTCATTAGTACTATATATATATCAAGTTATTGAAGTCTCTAGGTATCAATTGGGTGGTACGGTGTTGCTACTAACAAATTGAATGCTTTGGGATATTTTCCTGTTTGCAGTGCAAATCTAAGTGTTTTATAGTAAGAATAATATGTGTAGTACCCAACTGTTTATTAAGACCAGAGGTCTTATATTAATGATACAGATTTACAAGGGGGTAGAGCCACGCTGGCAACAGCATGAATGGGCCGGCTCGACCGGGGAAGCACCACCATCTCACATAAGACCGACGTCAAGTAACAGTATCCTACTGTTACGTTTCGTTCGGTGAGTGAGAGTGCCGGAGGCCCAACCCATGTTCCCAATCCCATTCCTTTTTTCCTCCTCTCTCCTCTATTCTTCTTGAGGGTTGGTAGCGCGCTAGTAATACCCTTGGTGTTGCAAGCGTCCATGGGCTACGGTAACCACTATCCATCAGGTGGGCCGTATGCTCGTCTACCATCCTAGTGGTATAAAAAAAACTACTGCCTCCGTGGTCCAGTGGATAGCATATGTGACTGCTGATCGGAGGTCCCGGGTTCGATTCCCGGCTCGGGCAAAAAAGTGCTACTGGGTTTTTCCGAATTCTCAGTAGCAGCACGGAGTCTGGTGATGAGCCCTGTAACGGCAATAGGCTCGCCCCTTATTACGTGGGACCTAAAAATTCATGGCGAAATGTGGGTGTAATATTACACCTCTGCCTACCCCTCCAGGGATACAGGCGTGAGTCTATAAAAAAATAAAAAAGTTATAAATAATAACCTCCTGCGAATGTCTCCAATTTCTTTAGTCCAATGATGAGGTCAAAGTTGCGCGATTCTATTATTAAAGTAACGAAATGTCAAAGGGTACATAATATAAAGCATATCTCACAAGATGTTGTATGTTGTCGCCATATGAACCTTCCAAATCTTCCAATAGTATGGTATTGAGTTAAAATGGAACACAGGAAAATATTAGTGAGGAAATCGCGTTTTCTGGAACATAACTATATTTTGCAAAAATAATTTTATTAATGATTGTCATGTTAATGTAATAAACACAATATACTGTCGCTTCAGATGCCAAGATTTTGCTTCTTGTGATGTTCGAAAAAGTCACTTTCTCCACTCCTTCCCCATATAATTTTTAACTAGGTACTTATGAAATATCTCACACGTCTCTCCGTGCTAAAAACTTCTTTAAAGTTTTCTTTACATAAACTGTGCTGCTAATGCTGAGGATTTCTTACTTTCAGATGTCAATAATTTTTACTTATCTCAAAATTGTCCACATGCATCACGCAGAAACTTTTACCACAAGATCAACTATACTCTTTACCCAACTACAGGAAATTCACCATAGACCCTTCCTTGTTTCAGAAAATGAAGCTGGTACTCTTCGCCACACTTCTCTCCTGGTCATCAGCCCTCAAGTGTCCTGGCGTTACCTTCAACTACAGGTGCTACGACATCGAGATCTTGAAAGACGGAATCAGCAACATTCACCAACTAATCTTAAACGATAATGATGACACTCTATACTTCACTTTCGATCAGATAGCCAGGATACCATCCAGAGGTCTTGGTTACCTAAACCTATATGACAGATCTAGTGGTGTAATCGATGGTATAAGAAATGCCACGGGAGTTGCAGTAGATAAAAAGAGAAATAGAGTCTACGTAGGAGGCGCAGATGGTTTATACTTCCTTCACGAAAACAAAGTACCAGAAAAACTTCCAGTGCAAGAGAACATCCAATATTTATTCCACAAAGATGTTGTATACTTTGTTAATAAAAGAAGACAGGCTTTCAAATTTGACTACGGGACAGTCATACCGCTGCCTGAACTACAGCATCAAGCTGTGGACAAACTAATATTAGATGATGCTGATAATATATTATTTTTGAAAGACAGACAGCTCTTCCGAGTAAAGATAGGCACAAGAGCAATCAATATCCATGAAAGATACGCAGTAAATGTTTTGACTACTGATTATAATTATAAGCCTTATGTAAGTGCAACCAATGGCGTCTTTGTTTATAATAAATATAAATACGCGTTAGATAGAGTAGCTAATATTGTTGATCTGAGAGAACTGACATTTACTAAGCAAGGTGACCCTATTTACGTAGTCGTTGATCATATAGTGATGCTGCATTATAATCCTACACCTTAAATAGTTCAAGATGATTTCATTAGATCTAATTAACGTAATTTATATGTTAGATTTTAGAAGAAACAAACATCTCAATCATGACAATAATATATTAAACAAATAGGATATTTTTGTATATTATATACCTGTATATCCGTTTGGAATTGTTCCTATCTGGCTTAATTTGAAAAGTTATAATTTTTTATTTTCTGGTTTGATATATCTTTTGTATCATACATATCAACCATTTAATAGAACACCTATTTTGGCATGTGTAATCTAGTTTACACCTAAATTGTTTTAAATCCTAGATGTGGTACAAACTGTATTTACGTAAATTAATAAAATAATGTTGTGTTACCAACTTGCGAAGTTTTATTACTACAGCAAAAGACACATAAAACAGCACTTCATGAGACCTTGAAGATATTGATGGCAACCACCATTTGGAGAATGACAGAATAATAAATGAACTAGTCAGGTAGGCTAAGAACTCACGGAGCGATTTTCACCCGCGACCGCCGCGGTTGCGGGCCCGCAGCTTCTGTCGAATGCAGATATATATGTAAAAATTAAAGCAAAACTCACGACGCGATTTTCGCCCGTGGCGTGCGCGGTTGTTTGCGGTTCCCGCTGCACCGGCGGGCAACTAGTGGAATAGTGCGGGCCGTGGTCAACCGCAGCTGCGGCGGGCGGCGCCCGCGCGCTCTGCGGCCGGTTGGCGGGCCGCGGTCGCGGGCGAGGGGCGGGGTGTACAGAAATCCAACGTCATTTTGCACCAGCCAGTGACTTGTGGCATCGTGACAAATGTTTGTGCATGTTTAAAATTAAACAAACATTATAAAATGGATATTGAAATTGATCTACTAATTACTTACGTCTTGCAACCGCCCGTCTTGCGATCATCGCCCGCCGCGGCTGCGGGCGATGATCGCAGCCGCGGCGGCTGAAAAACCGCGCAAATAACCGGTCTCGTGAATTTAGAAATAAAACCGCAGTTCCACCACCGCGGCGGTCGCGGGAGAAAATCGCTCCGTGAGTTCTTAGCCTTACACGGAGAGTTTGTAAATGAAGTAAATAAGTAAAATCTCTAAAGATATATGAATTCAGATTTTCAACCTCTACTTTTCTCCATAACGGCAGAATACATATCAAATAATCGTAAAATCCAAATTTCTTAATTTTTCTAGCATCTATAGTTTAGGCGCTGCGAAGACTAGCGACTAGCAGTCTGTTGGTATCTTTCCGATAAACATTTAAATTAAATATACACGAAGTATAAATACTTCTAACTTATTTATACAGAGTGTTGTTTGATATGACATTAAAGCATGGTGAACCTAACAGGCTGCTAGAAGTAGAGAAAGAATCATCATCAGAAATTACAATATTTAGAAGTAAATCGCCAAAATTCTTAACAATAATTGAGTGTCAAATTATGTCAAATATTAAATATATATTTGACATAATTTTACACTTGATTATTGTAGCATAGTACCTATATAGTAAATCATGACAAAACTTTAAAATATAATACCGACTTGTAATCTGTAAATGTATAAAATATTCTCGCGATACTGACTAAGTGACAGACAATAAAATTGCAGACAACGCACAGTTAAAACTATTGGGGGCAAGAAGCTGCACTAAGAAGACTACAACTCTACAATTTACCTAGGTACATGTGTTACTAACCGATTAAATTCTACTAATCAATAATCAGGTAATAACACAGCACATTAAATACTGTTATTGCTGTGCAATCACCTAGGTACATTAGTAATATAAAACGTACGTTTTTATTAATACTTTCTACGTTCGTGTGTAGTGTTTTCTATCTAAATATTCAAAGCAAGAACAACAGCAAAAGGATCTGAAAGTTAACGTAGAACATGAAGAAAAACTAATATATTTCAATGTCCTCTCCGAAAACGAAACAGAGGCTTTTATGTAGTCGGTAAAAATAAAATATACAGCTTTTAAATAAGTAAGGATTTCGACAGTAAAAACAAAGAACTCAGAAGGAAGATTAAAGGTTTTAACTGAAACAGAAGATTTTACAGAAGCCAATAAAATGATGTGGTGTCGCTCAAGAAACAATCAAATAGTGATATATGTTTTATTGAACGTGTTCATAGCTTATTACTACGTGTACATATATTTCCAGGATAGTACTTTTGTGAAAGTGTCCAACATAAATCTACGAGCGAGGTAATAGAGATATTTCAAAGACATGCTAACAACCTAACAATAATTAATCATATATTAATCAGTGCCTCGCTGCCTCGTTGGTCTCGCGGCATAAATGTACGCGTGGGATCGGGAGGTCCCGGGTTCGATTCCTGGGTCGGGCAGTGTTATTGGGTTTTTCTGTCACGAAATTCTCAGTAGCAGCACGGAGTCTGGAAATGTGCCCGGTACGGCAATAGGCTCGCCCCTTATTACGTGGGACTAAAGTATATCTGGCGAAAAGTGGGTGTAGAAGTAGAAATACACCTCTCCCTACCTCTTCGGGGTTATAGGCGTGAGACTATGTATGTATGTATATTAATCAGTCTTGTTTCTAAATTGTTCTACCGCTGAGCACGGTCCTCTGGCTATAAGAAGGGTTAGCCAAAACCAACCATGATGTTCTAATGTGGGTTGGCAGTTAATCCGTACGTATATAGGTACCTACTTTCGTTAATCCAATTCTGACATCAGTGATAAAGATTTTCTCAACTAGTACAGCTATGTATTTCATACATTGAAAACACATGTTTGTGAAACACATCTTTTAGTCTAATAATTTGGTAAATTAAATTACAGGAGACGTAAAGCAGTATGCTTATAGCTCAGTATATCATTCAGTATTCGGAAGTCCGATCTTGCATATTATGTTGGTAGGTAATGTGCCATGACTTGAGCATACAACTTTGACTTTAAAACTGCATGGTAGGCGATTTTGATCCTCGATCGTAACAGCACTTTGTGTTATTCATAAATTGTTGTTTAGAGTCTGGGTATTCCTTGTGTCAAGTTGTGTCCATTAGTTGTAAGTTTGTAGAGTGACAGAAGAATGGACAGAATTAGGAATGATTACGTTAGGGGTAGTATAAAAGTGGCGCCCATAGATGAAAAGGTAAAAGGAAGTCGATTGGCCTGGTATGGACATGTTATGCGGAGAGATGAGATGTATGTAGGTAAAAAAGTGATGAATATGCATGTAGAAGGACGAAAAGGGAGAGGACGGCCCAGGAAAAGATGGATGGACTGTGTGAGGATGGATATGAAAGAGAAAAGGGTAAATGATCGGATGACTGGTCACAGAGAAGTATGGAAGAGAAGGACATACTGCGCCGACCCCAAATAAATTGGGACCAAGGGACCAATTGGGCAAGACAATGATGATGAGTTGTAAGTTTGTAGAGTACCCCGCGACACAGCATTAAATCCTAGGACGGTTAAAAATACACAATTATCAAGTATAAAATTTGACGTACGTAAGACCCCTCACTGACTCTACTTGAGAGCCAGCATGCAGATTTCAGACCATGTAAAAAAAAATTAGATAGCTTCTTTATACCCAATCTTACCCTCATAGATATCACTCGAAGAAGAGGCTTTCATCAATCCAGAACGTCAGCAGGCCTGGCTGTAAGATCCCTCGTCTGGAGCCGTTCTCAGCACAAGTACGAAAATACCACTGGCATCCAGCGCCAATTGTCTGCAGAGGACAAGACTGGGTTAGGTGCTATGTAAGTATCTTTTAATTTTAATACGCGAAATAGGTTGGTTTTAGGCTGTTATCATAATCCATAATCTGAAGCTTGCAAGTCGTCGTATTCGATTTGAAACATAGCGGAAGATCAGAATCCTACAAGATCTTGCTGATTGCAGCATAAATGGGCAGCCTCATCATCATCCTCTTAGCGTTATCCCAGTTTCAATCTGGGGTCCGCTTACTAGTCTAACCAGATTTGGCTGAATATTAGCTTTTCCACGGAACGACTGCCTGTCTGACCTCCGCAACCCGAAGGGATAGCGATATTCCATGGTTTGGACTAGTGTCAGTGCATTTTAGAAGGTACTGACGCCCTGTAACGATTGTCAAAGATCTTCATGACAACCGGGACCGATAGCTTAACGTGCTCTCCGAGGCACGGGACAAGCCATAATTAACAATTCAATACGCACCTAACTCCGAAAAGTCATTGGTGCGCGCCGTGGATTCGAACCCGATACCCTCTGCATGGCAGTCTATTGGTATCTCCGCTAGGCTATCGCTGCCTATAAATGGGCAGCCTCAACTCTCACAAAATATCAACGTAAAGTATTTATTTATACTGTTGCGTTTCCTTCGGTCAGTGAGAGTGCCGGAGGCCTCATCCACCTTTACATCGCTCTCATCCCGCTCGGCGCTCGTCCTCCTATTATCTTTCCTGTCTAAGCCTGAAACTCATTGTGACTCCTCTGGTGTTGCGATTAGGCGAACCGTCTCCTAATTTGCCTCAAACATGACATAGAGTGGTGCCGGATTAAGAATTCGAAATGTCACCACCCCATATCATCCCATGGGTGTCGTAAGAGCCGACAGAGGGAGCATATTTTGCAGAGAACAGCACTGTAAGAGAAGGAAAACTTGATACAAACCCTATTACAACCCGTCTGGCCAGCGTGGTATAGTAGGCCAATTCCTCCTTCCAAAGGAGAGGCCTAGTCCAGCAGTGGACTGTTAAAGGCTGATGATGATGATGATGATGACATAGAAAACTAGGATTCTCTAATATAGGGATTCAGTACAGTAAAGAAGAGCATCTATAAAGTAATTTTAACGAAACCATTATTGCAAAAAGTTATGCAAAATGAATCGCAACTTATATATTGATGACGGCAACCACATGTTTTCAGCATTCAACATGTACAGTAATTCCCGAGGTACTAAACACGACCAAAAACATAGAGTGTATTTACAAGGACATAATTTATCTAAGTGACGAAGGTTATGCTATGAGCTCCAAAACTGTTCTACAAAACGATGAAGAATACACACTGATAAGAAGCGACCATGTCAAGATTTGGTGTACTGGCATTCGGAATGACAGGTATACCATTTTTACCTCTATAAATGCTATTATATTGTAGTAAGTCAGGAATTGGAGAGGGGACCATTTATGCCCCCCTAAACGCTCTCAAGTTTGTGCAGATTTTAATGGTTACCTAGATGGTAAAACAGTAGACAGTAGACACTTTAAAGAATAGCAAAAGGATCTCGAGAAACGTTTCTATAGGATGGATATTCTCTATACTGACAGTCTGTTAGAGCTTTGTGATTATGCCTGGTGAACCACGGCAAAGAGCTCAGATATTTACATAGAGGCGCATTTCCTATGGGCGCTCTGAAGACAAACTTTCTGTGACCCAAATTGCCGCTTGGCGACATGGCAGTCGCGCTGTGACAGCTGTCTCTACGAGTGCAAGAGAGACGAACGTTCCTCTTGTGTATCTTAACTACGAGAGCAAGAGAGACGGAGAACGACGCAGCGCCGCCAACGGCGCCAACTACGATCTACTCTGGCGACAGTCGCCACTTGGAATCGGCACACGAAATCCTTAAGAAATGCGCTTCTATGTAAATCTGTATTCAGTGACCACGGCCAGGTGGATATTGATGTACACCTGTATATAAATAGCAAGCATGTGTAATTTCCAAGAGCGCGAAGCAATATAATAGGGTTGAGCTATGTACACCTATCAGCACCGCACCGCACTTTCCTATGCTTCTATTCTTTTCTGTCACTTAGGACCGTCATTTACTAGAGCGAGAAAGAGAGAGGGAACGCGTCAGCACGATCGATTCCGCGGCGTGCTGACGCGTTCCCTCTCTCTTTCTCGCTCCAATCATTCTTCGTCTTCGTAGTTCTGTCGGAGTCCGTTATCCGATGTCGTCTGTGTGTCTTCTACGTTATATGATAATGATATAAGTTGTTTGTGGCTAAAGCTACACAGTAAAATTTAATATATTTTTTTATTTTATTAATTTTTTTATAGTCTCACGCCTGTATCCCCGAAGGGGTAGGCAGAGGTGTTAATATTACACCTACATTTCGCCATTAATTTTTAGGTCCCACGTAATAGGGGGGAGCCTATTGCCGTTACCGGGCACATCACCAAACTCCGTGCTGCTACTGAGTAATCGGAAAAACCCAGTAAGTAACACTTTTGCCCGACCCGGGAATCGAACCCGGGACCTCAGATCAGCAGTCGCATACGTTATCCACTGGACCACGGAATATATAATAAAAAAAAAATTTATATAATTATACTGTAAATTAAAAATATAAGGCTATTTATACCTCTCGTAGTGACGCGCCTAATCTCCAAAAGGGATTAGTTCATTGTCCACCACGCTAAACGAGTGCGGGTTGGCAGACTTCACAGGTCTTTCCAGAGCTTCGTGGAGAACTCACAGACATTCCGATTTCCTTCAAATGTTTTTCTTTACCGTTTAGCAAGCGATAATTAACTTTTATACTTACGCAATTAAGTTTTCCGTGTAGTGACGGATTAAGAATACGGAATGTCACCACCCCATATCATCCCATGGGTGTCGTAAGAGCCGACAGAGGGAGCATATTATGCAGAGAACAGGAGGCCTACCATGAACTTTTAACAAGCGATTCAGTTTTGGAGCAAGTCAGTGTAGGTTCTTAAATTGAATTGTTTTAAAACGTACCATGAGTTTGTTTAAACTGAATCGTGTTTGGATTGTTAGAATGAATGAATGATATCGCTGGATCGCAATGACGCAATATAATCACATTGACAGAAAGAGACCAAGCTATACAGTTCGTGAATAATGCGGTCTCTTTCCCTTGTTTGCGTTCAGAAACTATTATTCAGTCAGCCATTTTCGGCAAGTTACAATATTGTATGTAGTTATAACCTGTACGCTACAGCTAAATTAAGATTATTTTATAACAAAGCGAATATAATTTGTACTAAAAATAACTACAATATTGAATAGTTAAATTAAAATACGTTACGTTACGTTATTTTTTCTCACAAAAATACCTAGCAAAACGGTACAAATACTGACTCGGTGGAAGTTACGAACGTATGTTTTGATGCTAACAGCATTTCAAGGTTAACAAAACAAGTAATACAATATCAAGGCCTATTTTATTCTTAGAAGTATTGTTTCCATATTTATTAATTATTGCTTTTAATGCTTAATTAAGTCTGAACCCAAGTTTAAAACTTTCTTATAATGGGATATGTAAATTAGAATTATTGGGATCGCTATTATCTTTATCTCTCTTCTTTACTATGAAATATTAATAGATTCACTCATACAAAGATTTCGCAGCTAAACGAAATCGGCATTGTTATTTTAAGTGCTTTCTTTTTTGTATACAGTGAACCCTTGCGTCGAAGAGTACCTAACTACGAGTAGGTAACAACCAACTTGTGCACTTGTGGGATTTTTAAGATAAGTGTAGGGATATAGTTCTGTGATTCAGTACATCGCCACAAGCTAGGGAACTATAACACAGGATTTGGAAAAAAATACACCTTAATTTAAATGCACATTGTAAGGGTACAGTAAAATTGGCAAGGGTGGTGCAAAGTATGTTCAGTAAGTAAATAAAAAATAAATACTTTATTAGCTCACATAAAACTTATATTATCAAAACCATATAATATAAAAGTGTTGTACCAATAAAATTGACATTATGGAGTGATAGTGTTTTCTACAAATAAAAAATGTTCTTCAAGTTAGAAGGTAATGCTAGTTTGGCAATAGCAGCGCAAATGAGTGCCACCCAGAACATCATGAAAACCTTGATAAAACCTGAAACAAGTACAAAAATAAGTATTAATTATTCAATACTATTGAATTCTGTTGATTACTTTAACTTTTAACAAAAGCATACTTTACCTCAGTTTTAGTAAGCTCTTCTTATATTTTGGACAAGCAGAAATAATTCTTTATCATTCGAGAAGAATCTCTTTCCGCAGTTTGCTATATCTGCTGCCACTGTCTGTTGAGCCATAGAATAAGCTGCATGTCACCAATCGGTTTTTGGTCTCCTTTCGTTTGGTGTTTTCACCCAGGAGCAGAAAATGTCAGTGCAGTCACTATCTACAACAAATAAAGTAACAATTAAGTAATGATATGTCAATAAGTCTCTAAGTCAAGTAACTATTGACTTGTTAAAGATACTATGTAGGTACCTTAAAAGAATATTGTGTCTATACTGCAGTCACACTAAAATATTCTATGGTTTCATGAATTTATTAGCATATTTGGTACAGAATGTTTCTTACCTTAAGCTATTGAGATCGGTGGACGTCACCGGCTGCATAGACAATGGTCTCAATGCTTCTCGTAAAATATCTAGGGCCAATAGTTTAGCGAGGCGAAATCTTTTGATGAATTCTGTTTCATCTAATGGTTTCATCAAATGCTCTTTGGTATGTATGAATACGAGTGTTTTCCAGCTTAGCGCCTTTGTTTACGACGTGAAGTGCTAGATACATTATCACATTCAATAAACCGAATAAAACTAGAGTCCTTGGCACATCGATTCACAAATTTCACAGAGTTTATGTAAGTTTTAACACAGTATTATAGAAATTCTGACACAGAAACCGATCTATAATTAACTTAAACTGATTTAAATCCACATATAATGTCTAAAAACCCAATAATAATTCTAACTATCCAGTTTATCCACTACAAATTGTAACTTTTATTGAATCGCTAAATCTGACAGATACGCGGTTCAGTTTGAGCTGACGTTACACTCATGGTACGGTCTCCTACGGGAAAGGAACGAATGGTTTAAGATTTCGGTTCAAACGCTATCCAACTCACAGCTGCGTCGTATTGAAATGTAAACACCAAAACTGAGCCGCTATAATGAGGTCATAGTACGATATTGTGATTCTATTCAGTTTAGGTCGTAAACTGAATCGCAATAAGAGGTCATGGTAAGCCTCCAGCACTGTAAGAGAAGGAAAACTTGATACAAACCCTATACCAACCCGTTTGGCCAGCGTGGTATAGTAGGCCAATTCCTCCTTTCAAAGGAGAGGCCTAGTCCAGCAGTGGACTGTTGAAGGCTGATGATGATGATGAAGATGATTAAGTTCGAAAAGTCTATGATGTGCGCTATGAGTAAGTGTACGTCCTCAGCATAATAGTCGTAAGTAAAGTAGTAAAGTGTCTGTTAAAATACTAAAGTCGCCGACATAGCTCTTCGATAAGTCAAGATGAAGTGGCAGTGGACACTGTGGACAGGACACATAGCTAGAAAAGTCAATATCTGTTGGGTAGGAAGGCTCGCTCCCGGAAGGTGGAACGACGACCTTATTGAAACGGATGCGGGCGGCTCAAGACCGGTTTATATAGAGAGCCTTAGAGTGACTTATGTCCAGCAGTGGACGTTATCGACTGAAATGGTGATAATAACTAAGATATTAAGCTAAACGAAACATCGATACGTGTTAATTTATTTATCCTTTATTTTAGTAAAGTGAAATGGGTAGGTGTAGCTACCGGTTTCCGAATCGCAGTGGCCAGACGCCTAGTCGCACTAGATAGACAGGACCTGAATGTGCTGATGTTGGGGTTCGATTCCACGTCAAAGAATGGCTTCATAAGACAAATGCCAAAGAGCTATAAGTACCTGACTAGTATAGGGGGAGTCGTCTTGCATGGGTAAGTTAAACTCTTTAATTTTTAGAGTTGTAAGCAGACATAAAAAAATCCCAGTATGTCTAAAAATATGTATGATACTAGATTTAGTCTTAGATGTACCTACACTATTTAACTATTTAAGCCCTTGTAAATAAATAAGTCAAAATAGTGGTTATTTCTTATAATTCAAGGTTTTCTAACTAACTTTAGAAATATGCTTGACAAAATATTACAGTAATGAGTCCACATTCTACAAAAACTTTACACAGAAATGGCTAGAACTACTTCTCTAACTTATAATGTACTAGTAGTCACCCGTGGCGTCGCCTGCCCTAATCTATAAGTTTTATTTTATTCCCTTAGGGATAACAAAGTAAAAAATCCTTCCTTAGTGCCTACGTCACAAAAGGAACTGTCCAATCATGTTTCTAGCTTTAGAAGCCTGGGTTTTGCGATGGTATATCAGGCAAGATAAGTAGTATATTTCTGTTCAAACCAATGGCGGCTTCACTCAGGGTTCCGTACCTAAAAGGTAAAAAACGGGACCCTATTACTAAGCCTCCGCTGTCTGTCTGTCTGTCCGTCTGTCTGTCACCAGGTTGTCTGTCTGTCACCAGGCTGTATATCATAAACCGTGATAGCTAGAAAGCTGAAATTTCCACAAGTTATGTATTTCGGTTGCTGCTATAACAACAAATACTAAAAATAAAAATGAATAAAAATATTAAGAGGGGGTCCCATACAATAAACGTGTATTTTTCGTATTTTTTGCTCAAAATTACTAACTGTAACAGGTAGACGCTTTAAATTTTCACAGAATATGATACCTTTCAAAATAAATAATTAAATAAAAAAAGTAAATAATAAAGAGAGGCACCCATTCCCATACAACAAACGTAATTTTTAAGCAATTTGTTACTCGATCTTAATAAACAGGTAGAAACTTAAAAAGTATTTAAGTATACATACAACGAACGTGATTTTCTTTTATAGATACCTAATGGTACGGCACCCTTCGTGCGCGAGTCCGACTCGCACTTGCCCAATTTTTTTATTACATTTGAGATGTAAGTACGTATGCTGTGCATTTCAATGAATTATTCGTGTGAGCGTATCCGCAACTCTGGCGTCAGAGTTTACATGCTGTGCAGGAACATACATATACTTACCTGGTTTTTTATTGCAGTCACAACTTAGTAGGCAGTGGTACTGCAGCTGCTCTTATACCGATGCTCACTGGCATGTCAGCGTCGGAAGTGCCAGACGCGAGTTACAGTCCAACGAACAACATCACTGCTGATGACATTCCACTGTTATTTTACACGCTGAGGGACTATGGGTAGGTGCTAAATATATTCTTCAGACTGCCAAAGTTCCTGCTTTAGGTGTACGATCCTCACTCCAGCCCTTTAAATCAACTCTCGCTTCTAATTTGCCCTTCCTGTCTCCCATGGGAAGGGAAGACAGAAAAGCAAAGGTGGAAGGGTGAGTACTAGTCTTGAGACCTCCAGCGCTCGTACTCACTCAACGCTACGCAGCATCAAGAATACATACTTTATGTTCCCAATCTTCCCAGCCTAGTCATGCTATAGCCGACGTGACTCTACCAGCCGCTTTTGTAAATGGAATACATGCAAATTAAGTATACGAGACGGTACTCTGTTCCAACATTCATGCTGTAAGCCGTAACTTGTGTAATTCTAGTGCTGGTTACACTAGAGTTACACAAGGTAGAGTCAAACATGAATAGAAGACCCTCTCTACCACAAAAATATTTGTCTATTAGTATCATCATCATCATCATCATCGCCCTAGCGTTATCCCGGTTGGATCCAAGACTTACAGCCTTGGAACCCGAGGTCCGCTTACTGGTCTAATCAGATATGACAGAATATGAACTTTTCCACAGAGCGACTGTCGTCTGATCTCCGCAACCCAAAGGGATAGCGATATTCAATGGTTTAGACCAGTATCAGTTTGTTTGAGGGTACTGACCCCCGTAACGACTGTCAAAGATCTTCATGACAGCCGAGACCGACGGTTTAACGTGCTCTCCGAGGCACGGAGCAAGCGATAATTAACAATTTAATACGCACTTAACTTCGAAAAGTCATCGGTGCGCGCCGTGGATTCATCGCCGATACCCTCTGCATTGCAGTCCGTTGGTATCTCCACTAGGCTATCACTGCCTTGACTATTAGTATACTATCCTTAAAATATCTTTACATTTTGGCGTCTTTTTATTGCTAGCCATTGACAGGCGAGTCAGTGGCCAACTGTATGATAAGTACAGTGCACATGTACACAAACACAGTTAATCGACGTAAAGTAACAGTACCTAAACTGTTGCGTTTCGTTCGGTGAGTGAGAGTGCCGGAGGCCCTAGCCCCTATTCCTTCTCCCCTATCCCACTCCTTATCCTACCCGTTTTCCCAACCCTAAGGGGCGGCAACGCACTTGTGACTCCTGTGGTGTTGCTTGTGTCCGTGGGCGGCGGTAATTGCTTGCCATCAGGCAATCCGTCTGCTCGTTTGCCGCCTATTACTATAAAAATTTGGTTGAGTTTTCGCACAAGGCCTGTGTGCGAAAACTCAACCAAAACGCTGCCAATCGCAAGGACGGGCACTGGAATTGAAAAATGAGTGGGATGAGGAAAAGAGATAAAAGGCGCTCAAGTCTTGATGATGCGACTTCGCTTATGTCAGAGAACAATTCACACTACGCCAGTATTAGAACCGTAACGATGCTACTTCTCTTAATAACTGTCTGATAATCTTGACATCCTCAGCTACCGTACAGCGTACTTCGAGGATATGCCATGGATCGGCACGTTCCAGTATCGGTACAACGGGTTCCAACAGCAGCCGACCGACCACTACCTTCGCTCGTTCTACCAGGAAGAGAGCAAGATACTGCCTAATAATCTGAACTGTGTTGGAGACACGCCCATGCATAAGCTCATGTTGAATATTACAGATCAGGTATGGAACCCCGCGCACTAGGTACTTATGAAATTTAGCCAACCATACTAAAATATTATAAAATACTAACAATATTACGTCTATACAAGTCAAATTAAAAACTCCTCAACCACTTTTGAAAGTCAAAAAATACCTACATACATACATAACGTCACGCCTTTTATCCCCGAAGGGGTAGGCAGAGGTGTATTTCTACACCCACTTTTCGCCAGATATACCTTAGTCCCACGTAATAAGAGGCGAGCCTATTGCCGTACCGGGCACATTTCCAGACTCCGTGCTGCTACTGAGAATTTCGTGACAGAAAAACCCAATAACACTGCCTGACCCAGGAATCGAACCCGTAACCTCCCGATCCCACGCGCACATTTATGCCGCGAGACCAACGAGGCTGTCGTATAGGGTTTGATGTCGAGTTTTCCGTCTCTACGCAAAGATGGTATTTGCATCGTGTTATCCTTTAGTCGCCTCTTACGACACCCACGGGAAGATAGGGGGTGGTGACATTTGTATTCTATGCCGTCAACCACACGGCGGCAGTCAAAAAATAATGCTTGTTATTTTACACCTTAAGTATAAACAACCAATATCCGACTTATTCTTAATCCTGTTTAACCCATTTGTCCAGCGATAGACACAATCCAAAATAAACTGTTATGAAACATCAATGATACAGGAGACTGGGAGACTATTAATCTAAATCTAAAAGCAAAACTATTTCGTTCCCAGTTCCTTCGCTTAGACGGCCAGAAGTTCATCCTAACATTCATAGCAGACATCACTCATGACCGATTCAACATGATATCCACCGCTGACAGGAACCTGGTGACTTTCCTCGACACTCTGAAGGACGATGGGATACTGAATAACACCCTAGTAATACTCATGGGAGACCATGGTGCAAGGTAATATTTTTTGACACAGGTAGATTCATAATAGGATTTCTCTAAGGAGTTTTTACAGTTGACTGTTTTGGTTAATTACTAACATGTGAAGGGCAATAAACTGATAACAGATTATTTTTTTCGAAAGTAAATGTAATGTGGGACACATACAAAAATGTACACTTTTGCATCAAAATATAGCGGGGTTACTCAATAAACGAGAATTGTTTGAGGTCTGCATACTCGATTTATCAAGGTTATATAATTGCATAGATATTGTATGTCTGACTGAGACATTTGTGAAATTAGGTTCAGAAACAAACATGCAATTAAACTGTTTTAAACTAGCAGCGTCATACTCTAGGAAAAATGTAAAAAGAGGTGGTTGTTGCATCTTTATAAGAAATAATATTACAACTAAAGAAATAATGTTTTTTGAAGACATTTCTATGGAAAAATGCTTTGAATGCTGCGCTGTAGAAATTCCGACCTATAAATGCATAATAATTTGTATATATAGGACCCCACATTCCAATGTAAACGTATTTTTTGAGAAGTTAGAAAAGTTGTTTCACCTTGTTAGCATTTAATTAAGATCTAAGAAACTAGTAATCATTGCTGGGGATCTGAATATAGATACCAGAAAGAACAACAAGATATCATTGCAATTATCCTCTTTGGTAGATACTTACAATTTCAAAATGCATATAACGGATCCAACCAGGCACAATTCTTGTATTGATCATATCATTAGCAACATAGCGGATACAGATTTACTAGATTCTAAAACTCACCAAATGCAGTTATCTGATCACAACACATGTCAGACAGTGACCTTCAAGGTTGAGTCCAAACCTCTATTAAGTGCCAATTATTTTATAACTAAACGTGACTATGCTGATGATAATGTATTCTAGAAACTGTTTACGTGCTCTGTCATGGAGTTCTGTTTATGTGTGTGATAACATTGACGCAGCTTTTGGTAAATTTATCTGTTTGTTTACTCTGTTTTACCATCTTTGTTTCCCAAATTTTCGAAAAAAGAGGAAAATTCAACAAAAGTGTTTAACTCTGGGTATTAAAAAGTCATGTAAGACAAATAGATATATTAGGTTCAAGTACTATAAATATGGTTCAACGGCACTTAAAGACAGACATTTAAATTATTCAAGACTTTTAAAGAAGTGTATTTTTAGAGCTCAGCAAATCTCAAATCACAATTACATGTATAATTCTAGGAATAAGTGCAAAGTGGCATGGAACTTAATTAATGAATCTAAAGTATCGCAACATATTGAACTCTTTGATAAAATAATTATAAATCAAAATCATATTACAGATCCAATTATAATAGCTGAAGAATGTAATAATAAATTTTTGGACATTACAACAAAATCTAACATTAATAATTCTAATATTTCATGTAACAATAATACTAAAATTAAACCAAAGGAACTTATCTGTGACTCAATGTTTCTAACCCCTGTAGACGAGAAAGAAGTTGCATCTATAATAGCTTCCCTTAAAAATACAAATGCTGTAGGTTACGATGAGATTTCAACAAGTATTTTAAAGAAATGTAAAATAGAATTAGCATCTGTGTTATCATTTCTGATAAACATGTCGTTCTCAGAAGGCAAATTTCCAGATTATCTTAAAAAAACTGTAATAAAACCTTTATTTAAGTAGGGTTCAAAAACTGACAGAAATAATTACAGGCCGATTGCACTCATACCAATCCTTTCAAAAATTTTTGAAAAAGCTTTCCACAGACGCTTAGATCTCTACTTATCAAAAAATAATCTCATAAAAACAGAGCAAAATGGCTTTCAAAAAAGGAAATCGACAACATTAGCAGCGTTTTTATTAATGAAAGACATAGTTAGTATTCTAGATCGAGGTCGACCAGCTGCAGTAGTTTATTTTGATATGTCTAAGGCGTTCGATTTCGTTTGTCACTCTAAACTTTTAGATAAATGCGAAAATTTAGGCATACGGGGTATTGCTAAAGATTGGATTGAATCATACTTGAACAATCGAACACAATGTGTAGAAATCTGTAAACTTAACACTAAAAAAGATCTGATACAGTATAGATCTACGTATCAAAGAAATACATATGGGGTGCCGCAAGGAAGCATTCTCGGACCTCTATTATTTTTAGCATACATTAATGATTTACCTGAAATAACCAATCACAAGTGCGTACTTTTCGCAGACGATATATCTGTAATAATAGATGGTAAGGACAAAAACACATTTGAAAGTGACATTAATTATACAATAAATAAAATAAATGAATGGATGCAGTATAACAATCTACAAATAAACATTAAAAAGACTAAATATACTCTCTTCAGAAATAAAAAAAATATGATACCACAAACCCATATCATTCTAAATAACGAATCTGTCGATGAAGTACCTGTTGCTACATTTCTTGGGATCAAACTTGATAACTTATGTACATGGACTGCTCATATAGAACACGTGTGTAAAAGAATCAATAGTTTCGTATATGCTTTATACAGAGTTAAGAATATAAGTGATAGAAAAAAGTCGGTATACGGGCGAAAGTTTTACGTGACAACGACTTTGAGTGGTAAAATAATTTTAATGTGAATATTCATTCGTATAGTAGGAAGAACGATGAAAGACGCGTGCCTTTCACTTTTTATGTCTGTCTCTCTCGCTCTTAGGCGGGACGCGTGCCTCTCACTCGCTCTCATTGTGAGCGCATAACGTGAGCGGAGCGTAACGCAGTTTCTTGAAGTGTCACCCGGCAAACCAATTTATAAGACGTTGTCACGTCAAAAACTGCACTGTTGGCTTATCACGGACATGTAGCATCCATCTTACGTTATGGTCTAATGTTATGGGGTAACTCAAGGGATGTGAATAGAGTATTTGTTATACAAAAACGATGTATACGAGCCATCTGCGGAGCAGAACCATTATCATCATGTAAACCTTTGTTTCAAGAATTAAAGTTGCTATCACTCCCTTGCATGTACATATTTGAAATTAGTTGTTTCGTAAAAAACCATATGCACTTATTTGAAAATTTTAAAGACAAGTATAATTTTAACACTAGGTACCCAGACAGGTTATGTATGCCCCACTCAAAAACTGCCCTAAACAGCAAAAGCTGCAACCAAATGACTGTGAGAATTTATAATAAGTTGCCAGAATTTCTAACTGCACTACCTATAAATATCTTCCGACGTAAATTATATAATTGGTTATGTGATAAGTGTTTCTACTCTGTTAAAGAATTTATTGAAATGCATACATTCATTTATTTTGACATCTACCTATATGTATTTTTTTTGTTAGCTTTAACATGATTATTAGACATTCATAGTTTATGATATTTTTGACATTTACTTATTTGATTATTGCTTTATTTTTTTTATAATTAATTTGCTGTGAGATTTGTAATGATTAGATTTGCTGTGAGATTTGTAATGATTATAATTGGACATTCATAGTATTTCGCATAGTTTGTAATTTTGTTATATTTTTGCATGTCATCAATGACTAAATGTTTGAGACACAAATTACTGTAACAACTATTGTAACTACATTTAAAGCAAATAAAGAATCTGAATCTGAATCTGAATCATGTCTGGCTGGCTGCAATACTTGTAATATATACGCTTTTGCTTGGACGTAGGGTTTGTTAATGGATATTGAGAAGTTCTGCTCATATTAGTCAACATTCTGGGATGTAAATAAACGATTGAGTGGATCCAATCTATTCTATACATGCCGATGTACTCGATCTAGCACTTGGCCAGAATTATGGACTATATCTATTAAGCTATAATAGCTACAAAAGCATTAGCTTTTCATGTTGAGAAGAGACTTTAGCCAGCACCGAACGTATTTTAAAACAGGCAAATGGTGTCCTAATTTGGTCACTGGGTGTTCTTTGTTAGTTGTCTTCGTAATCTCAATATATATAAATTCCGTTCATCAACAATTAAAATAATATATTGACCAAACCTAAATATTGGCCAACAAACTTAGTACGATTTTAGACTTCTAACAACGACCTGATCAACTTCCAGCACCCGAATAAGTACACACCGAGTTTTACGAATCTGACCTTCAAACTATCATATCAGTGCACCAAGTGTCTTTCGAATTAAGGCGCTGTACCTAGTCAAAATAGGCTACACAAAACAGTTTTTTAGCCAAATGTATACATTTTAGAGCAGCTAAAAAAATATATGTTAATCTTGATCATATTTATGGGGGGACCATTGTGTTCAAAACACGTTTTCGGTAAATTTTCTCGATAAAAAAAAAACATAAAATAACCATTTAAATTGAAATTGTAGCAATTGTAACTGTATTATTTATAAACAAATCTTGATAATATTAATAACAGTGATGTAATTTATAATAATAAAGGGAACTGTTGTTTTTATTTATCGATTGGAATAAGATATTTATAAGGATTAATGTATTTAATGATAAATAACTCGTTCAGAACGTCCCGTCGTCATCGCGCTTCTCTTTCTTATGTATACAATCCGACAGTGACAGCAACAGCTGAACTCAGTGTACTGTACACAGCGCCTTAAGATAAGACATAAGAAGAATCTCTTGATAATTGTTCCTATTGATATTCAAATGCCAACATTTTGGCAGAAGTTGTGTGAAGTTGAATGCAAGCAACACTAAAAGCACAATAATTGTTTGAGGCACTTTTATTGACAGGTACGAAGCAATCCGCAATACTTACCAAGGTAAATTAGAGGAATACTTACCTCTGATGGTTGTGATATTACCAGAAAAACTAAAGAAACGTCGCCCGGACGCCATGGCTGCTTTGAAACATAACAGGAACGTACTGACGACACATTTCGATATCCACGCCACTTTGCTGGATGCCTTGGAGTTGAGGAGTTATGGCAACTACTACCAGGTGCCTGGGAGCAACTTGCATAGGGGCATGAGTTTGCTGGAGAAGGTAAATTTAGATTTGGCTTTGTATAAACTTTGGCTAATCGTCCTAGTGTTGGTCTACTGTATGTATTTTAGACTGTAAGATATTATGCCACGCGAAAGAAAACGTGATATAAAATTATTTACTAACCTTTTACAGACATAGTCATGTTTAAGTGACAAGTCAAAGTAAACCTAGCACACTATGTGTAGGCTACATTTTGGTTTGTCACTATTGTCATCCGGACAGTGGCGTTCAAAAGGTTAATATTAATATATGTATAAGACCATAATGTTTAGGTTAGGGATCTGCAATCTAAACAGAAGATAGGTAACTTTTTCTTTCTCTACACGAGAAAGGATAAAATCGTATAGTTAGCCCCGCGTCATTAGGGCGTTTCAGTGCCTGTCAAAGACCTTGATGCTAGCAAAGAGCTCCGATATTTACATAGAGGCGCATTTCTTATGGGCGCTCTGTAGACAAACTTTCTGTGACCCGAATTGCTGCTTGGCGGCGTGGCAGTCGCGCTGTGACAGCTGTCTCTACGAGTGCAAGAGAGACGAACGTTCTTCCTGTGTATCTTTACTACGAGAGCAAGAGAGACGGAGAACGACGCCAGCGCCACCAACGGCGCCAACTACGAACTACACTGGTGACAGTCGCCACTTGGAATCGGCACACGAAATCCTTAAGAAACGCGCTTCTATGTAAATCTGAATTCAGTGCTGCTAGAGTGCAAAGCGTGTTTTTGTCCAAAGGAATATATCAAACAATTTTCAAATCAAGAAATTGCGCTTAAAACTTCTTCTTAGAAGCTTGACGCACAGCGAAATGCTTATCTAATTACTCCTTTCAAATATCTCATGAAAACCTGAGTCTAACTGATCATATTCATGCGATTGAGAATTTTCTAATAAATCCCTAATTATAATGAAACATTTTGCCAATTCTTGGAATTAACACAGGATTTCCAAAATCATTCCACCAGACAAATTAATGCTACTGAACCAATCAACCAATAAAAGTCAGTTATGTTTCAGATACCGAAAAATCGTACATGCTATGATGCTGGCATCCACCCACACTTTTGCGCGTGTACAAAGTGGATTACACTGTATAAAAACAACACCATGTACAATAGGGTAGCCAACGCACTGGCCAACTACATTGATAACATTGTTGAAGAGAAAAGGTACGTATATGTCGCAGGGATTTAGTCAAAAACGTGATATTACAATTTAACTAGTGAAATTAAATTAACACAGATTATAGTCAATAACGACTGGTTCGTATAATTACACGGGCCCTTTTCAGTGATGTTGTAATTTCACTGGGCTGCAATAGTGATATTATAATAAACTAGGTTTATTATGAGTTGAGTTGTGGTGGGAGAACGCGTGTTCTGATTGGTCAATGACCAAACGAAAAAACCGGCACTTAAGCGTCGTTTATGAGGATGTAGGAGGAGTATGATCTATTCATTTCTGAAAGTAATCTCGTCCACTCGAGAAACTGAATAGGTTGTGTTAGGTTTTCTTGTGACCCTGTACACAAAAATAGGAGCCGTCAGCTTAGCTTAAAAGACATCGCTAATTCGCTATACCTAAAAATTGTTTTTTTTAAAACGGTCTCTTATTTCCTAACTCTATGTTTAATACAGCTGGTAACGAAAACTGACCAATCAGCAATCGCTCTGATAATGTTACGGCTTTATTAAACCAGTGTTATTGTCAAAACATCACCGCCATACAATTTCACTATATCTGTCGAGTGAAATTATAATGGCACTGAAAAAAAAACTTAGCAAATGAAATATCGTTGGTACAAAAACTTGTCTGAAAACTTGAAAGACACCAGACCTCGAGAAGAGGGGTCGAAGGCAACGTCTTGAAGGATGCGGGTCGACGATAGAGTTGTGACATTTTGTTTCCTGTAAGAAGGGAAGTGCCTAGCCAATTAGAGACGGGCACAATTCGTAGAAGTGCACATCTTTAAAAGTTGGTTTAGTGCTCTTCAGTCAGGGTGCTATTAATCCAAAATAACTATGTATTCCAGAATGTATAAGTATTTTTATAACTATTATTATGACCGTGTGGGAATTTTCCATGCATAGGTATAATAATTTTTGCTTGCTAGAATTAGTCAATTCTTCAAAGAAGTCCCTCGTAATGATACACGAACCAGCTTAAAAATATATGTTAGCTATAAAAATAAGAAAACATTGTTATCAATTTTACAGAGAGCTGTGCGCAAGAAGAACCCTGGCCTCAATAAAATGGGTAATGCGCTACACACCTAAGGACTATCACCGTACACACACAGCTAATTCCTCCGTAAAGTCACCTTTAGTATATTATCAAGCTAAGGTAAGAGAATATCGGAGAAGAGACAAGAATCTGCCGCGACTCGTTTTCCTGATTCTTTTCCCTCCATCTCCTTTTCTTAATCCGTCTCCACTTTTTCTATGATATCTCTCAATTTCTCTCCTGCTTTTCATCCTCCTCTTTCTTTTATAACTCCGTTTTCTCATTAAATTTCGCCTCTTCCGCTCCTGCCGTTCCTGCGACAGGGTAGTATTCTCTTACATTACCTCTGTAAAGATACTGGCTACCAATGGCAGCAACAAAACAGGGTACCCAAAAAACGACTTTATCAGGCCACCTATTATCAATCAACCAGTGGAAAACTAGAAACTCTACACTCTACTGCTACATCAACGATAAAAAGTACAACCAGTTGTTTTAAGGCCTGTATAGCGGTGCAATTCACAATCGATATATTAAAAAAACGAATGCAAGCATCCAGAGTTGAAACAACAGTTTGCGACTTGCGGGTCAAACCCACTACACAGTCTGGGTGAGCGACCACGATGTGATCCGGCAATACACATTACAAATATGCACCTATTTAAAAATAGTTGGTTGCATATTTATAAAGAAATACCTGTGATAGGTTTGGAATATGGCTATCCCAAACCTATCACAGACGTATTTCTTTATAAATATAATAATAATATAATATTCTACCACATTCACACAACACCATCTAGTCCCAAACTAAGCAGAGCTTGTACTATGGGTACTAGATAATGGATAAACATACATATATACTTTTTTTGTAAATACATACATAATTACATATTATACATAGAAACACCCCGACCAAGACAAACATCCATGTTTATGCATACAAATGTTTGACTTGAGCGGAAATCGAACCCGCGACCTTCGGAGTAGCAGTCGCTTACACTCCCGCTGCGCTAACCGGTCGTCTATTTATTTATAATATTTTATTTATATATTTTAGATAATAATGGATCCAGGCAACGCGATGTTCGAAGGTACAATGCTGTACGATGCGAGGAGTAATAGCTTTAACATCACAAACACTTACATATCGGGACCTTATGCGTAAGTTATTATTTGTAACAATCACGTTAATCGGTCATTCTTCCAGAATATTTACTTAATGGCCCTCAATTGCTTAAGAGACTAATTTTTATAGACGCCACCTTTGCCCTAATGGGACAGGCAGAAGTATAATATTAGTACACCCACATTTCGCCATGTAATTATTTTTTAATGACAGTTGCTTAAATATTAATAATTGTTCAATTCCCGGGTCGGGCAAAACTTTTACAGAGTTCTTCCGAATTGTCAGCAGCAGCATTGAGTAGCGCAATGTGTCTGGTAACGGCAATAGGCTCGCCCCCTATTACGTGGGACCTAAAAAATTTCATGGCGAAATGTGGGTGTTATATTTACACCTTACACCTCTGCCTACCCCTTCGGTGATACAGGCGTGAGACTATAAATAAAATTAATATTAATTATCTATCTGTAATATAATTATGTACAATATATATTTTATTTTTCAGTGTGCACGTGAAGTGCTGGTGTCTGGACAAAACCTACGTACATCTGCATTACTTTTGCTACTGTAAAGATCAGATGAAAAATTACACTATGAATTAAATATTAGGAAGAGATTACGATCCTTAATGTGTTGTGTATTTTCTCATTTATCTCAATACATCATCATTCTCCTAGCGTTATCTCAGTTGCAGTTTACAGGTAGTAGAGCCTTGCTGATTTCAGCATGAATGGGCCGGCTCGACCGGGGAAGTACTACCCTCTCACAGAAAATCGACGTAAAGTAACAGTACCTAAACTGTTGCGTTTCGTTCGGTGAGTGAGAGTGCCGGAGGCCCTATCCCCTATTCCTCCCTCATCCCACTCCTCATCCTATCCCTTTTCCCAATCCCAAGGGGCGGCAACACACTTGTGACTCCTGTGGTGTTGCTTGAGTCCATGGGCGGCGGTAATTGCTTGCCATCAGGCGATCCGTCTGCTCGTTTGCCACCTATTAACATAAAAAAAAAACAAAAAAAATACTGTGGAGTGTAGGTTACGAGATGTAAACAAGCGAACGAAATCTACACGATAGCAAGTTACGTTTTCTTCTGTAACCATACAAAATTGTACCATGAGCCACAAATTTGACAGACGCTAGTAGAAATTACGATGGCAAATGTAGATACGTAACTCACTAGCATTTAGAGCAGTGAAATCTATTGTTTACACTATACTTCATCTCGTTTTGTAGACGATTTACAGTAAATAACTAGAATTATATTGATTTCTTTAAGTTTTAAACGTTTGTTCTAGACAAACATTTTTGCTTTTACTATTATAAATATTGAAAAAAAACACTTCAAGTGATTTGGTTTGTCTTAGGTACTTAGCTGTAAAAGAGCAACATGTGGCTAATTTAGTAAGTTTAAAGTTGAAAATAAGTTAATAAAGAAATTAAGTTAACTTAATTCCATTGACATACCTTGCCATAAATACCGCCAATATCTAAAGTGACACATATGTCCTCACTAAAATTCTTAATACACTAACTGAACACACATTACACTAGAAACGTATTTTTAAAACTCGCCACCACCATAAAACAAAAAAGAAACCAAAAATCTACAAATTTATATTGACGACAGTAACAAAAATAGGTATAAGGAGTAGAAGTTCAAGTGCTACAAAATATCACAAGTATTATATCGTGGTTGACTGTCACACTTAAACGCACCGTTGACATCTAACCATGACTCTTTCTCGTTTCTTAATATCGATAAAGAAAGGAACAAAACATAAGAGTGAAGCTGGCAAACAATTAAGTCTTGCCAACTAAGAACGATAGTACGTTAGTACCTAAGACTATAGAATAAAAGGCAGACAGAGCGCGCGGAACACTTGCGTGAGGCCACTAAAGCAAATACGAAATTGAAAAGCGAATACAAACTCGACTCAGTGCGCTGCGAAGCATCGCACAGTTCACACGCCACGATCGATCCAGCTTTTAAATTCATAAAATGCCGTCTTGCGTTTTTAAACATTGTAAAAGTTGTTTCTAAAAGCAAATACGGGAAGATGGAATATATTCTTACAGATAACTATGGATTATTTGACCGTTTTATAATATTATTTCGATAAAATTCGTATTTCTGCAGAAAATATGTAAGTGTTGCCAGTTTACGTCGACACCGTTTTCCCTGAATTAGGGAAAATGCACTTGTCAATTGATTATGTAGGTAATAATGATTGTCATGTTAATGAAAAATACATTAACGTATTGTAAAAGTATATTGTAGATTATATTTTTTCTTATAAATATACTAATAGGATTTCCATTAGTATATAATTTGTTTTGAGTTCGATCCCCAAACGATCCAAATATTCGTGTACACGCGGCTACTTGTCAAGCTATACACTTTGACCTTTGTACCGTTGTTAGACCTTTGTACCGTTCTTATGGCGTAGGGAATAAGTATCAAAATCGTACTTCGACTATTTAGCTTGACTTGACATGGCGCCGTGTGTACATTAAGTACAGAAACAGAAATTATTGATTGTAGCTATTATTTATTTTTAATTGCAATTTTTTTTTGGTTACGATTTATGATTATGATATTCATAATTGATTGTATGCATGACAAAATATTTTTAGCTAATTAATATTTATGACGCAAGCCTATCTATTTATTTCTCAATTTACGAATAAAATTAGTTAAAACTTAACTCGGAGCCTACATTTTTTAAGAAATGTATTTATAAAAGCATACTTTAATGGTATTTTTTATTTGAATAATTTTCACAACAACATTACATATTAAAAGCATTATTTAAATCTATGGTAAATTCTTCAAAACCACAAACGAATATAAAATATTACCTATGTAATATTTTTATATTCGTTTGCAAAAACTATATGCAAAATAGTGGGAGATTATTCATAATCTGGCAACTTTACACACACATAGACGCGCGTGTCCGTACAGTGCCAGTCGCCAAATGTCACGCACACATAGCTGTCAACGTGCCTCACTTAGTTGGACGAATACGCTACATCTGGTTCTTGTTTGTTAAATCTGTGGTTAGTACTATCTATTCTGTGACGATAGTAGCTATCGTGCTTACATTAACGGTTTTGTAAACCTTTGGTACGGACGGTATAGTAATCTATTTGAACTACGTTGCGACGCAAAAGCGTTTTCGTCGCTAGCGTCTTAAACACAGAAATGAATCGACTTAAATATCAGCACCGGCTCATGGTAGAGCTACTGACCTCCACAACCCAAAGGGATAGCTATAAATATTCCATGGTTGACATCTGTGTCAGTTTATTCAGAGGTAGGGGAGGCGGGGCACATAGATACACGGGGCACATTTGTACAGTATCTATATCTCAAAACCAATAAACGCTACACAGTCCGGCACATCACTAGAACGCTCAAGGACATTCACAAGAATGACAGTTGTGACACCGCTCGCCGCCAGTTCGCCATTGGGCTTCAACGGACACTAACGTATTGGAAGTGGCGTGCGCAACTGCCTACAAAAATATTACGTGAAATGTGATTGTGTCTCAGGAGGATACCCTTAGTTGTTTATGTTATTATTTGTTACCAAAGGTACGTAAATATAATCATTAGTGTTTTTTTAAATGTTTTTGATTGCAAGATTATTATATATTTGATAAAATTAATTGTTTGTGGAAAGAGTCCGTTGGGGCACTTTCATACGGTAACGTGCGGGGTACAATGATACGTATCAATCTGCCCCTCTAGTGTATTAAAGTGCCCCCCGTCACAAATAATAGTTTAATTGGATGGTATTTTTCTTTTTTTCAGAAAACCCAAAACTGATAGAATAAATATCAACGAAGAAGCATGAAAGATGCTATACGTGAAGTATTGTCGAATACTTTATCTATACGCAAGGCGGCCAAAAAATATGGCATCAAAACTGCAACCCTATAACATCGCATAGAGAAGTCCAGAAAATCATTTGAAGCGACCAGAACATCATTATCTACAAATGAAGCATCCTCTTCACCACAAGCACAATCTTTTTTATCATAAGCAGGACAATCTTCACCACATATAGCCCCATCCATGGAGATGGCAAAAGTAGCATCATTTACATCACACAGTGCTACTGTAATTTCAATCTTCAGTGCCACGAATTGACATTGTTCAGCCATAAATTTGAAACATTCGAATTTTACTGTGCTCTGTCTCTTTCACATGCATATAAAAAGTGAGTGAAAAAACAAACCCCTTCGATTTCGAAATTCGATTTTGGAATTCGACCTCAAAGAAAACACCTACGGCAACGCAAAAAAAAAAGATATTTGTAATAAAGAAATTACTTTTTTATATGTCATTGTTTACATGTTTAATTTATTATTGGATTTTAATAAAAATAAGTCTAATTACATAATAGTATAAAATTTGTATTTAACCAATACATTTTTATTTAGAATTACAACAATGATACATTTGAAAAATAAACATCAGGGACGCGGTATTAAAACGCGATTTAAAAAAGTAGCGGGAATAAAAATTTCGCTGATGCTGATACAGTAGGTATAGCGTAACGTGTTAAATTATATAAATATATAAAATAATCTAAAAAGATGAGTGAAACTAGCGATGATAACTGTACTTTAATTTTCTTAATAATGAGATATATATAATGATAATATATATAATGAGAATATTAGGTGTTCATAAAATAACTTTTTATTTAATAGACTGTCCAGGAAAGGCCGTGGCTTGACATTTTTTTCAAAATAATATAGCAGAAATAAAATAGGGAACATTACGCAAAGCTCGACGCAGATGGCAGCACAATCAACTACAGTAAACAAACTTTCGTAGCGCGCTTTTCAAATATTGTCATCAACAAGACAACAATATATCTCTACTTATTTATATAAGCAAAACAGTTACAACAGTTGTAATTATCAATAACAATAAAAATGGTACAATGTTTCTGTTTTAGTGACTTGTTTGACATGAGATAATGAGATCGCGCGTCCAAAGTTTGAAGTCTAAACGAGTTGTCAAGTTGTCACTCAAATGTCATACTTGCCAAAATTCATTGTTTACTGTAGTCGGTGATACCGCCATCTGGTGGTCTAACTTGGCAGTAATCTTCCCTATTAAAAAGGTAGGCCGTTCCATTGTAATTATAAGTCATGGTCACCCTAATCGTACATTTTTAGGTTATATCGAAAAGTGATTTGTTTTTCAGCTATCGAATGTATTACAGTGTTGAGCTGTACATATTTATTTTGTACAAATGTGTACAAAATGTAGCCGTATCGGGTGTTTGATTCCGTTGTGATCTCAGATAGGTACAATTAATTAATTATTTGCACATCGTCAGGATTGAGGAGCCACATACATTTGTATTTTTTACAAATTCCCTTGATCTTGCAAGTTTATAATCTTAATACGATTACAACTACTACAAAATGACCATAAACTGAAAACATAATTCGAATGACTACTTTCACGGAATTCACACTCGCATGGCGTATGGATTGAGGAGCCACACTTAAAGTTATAATATCTTGCTGAATATCAAAGATACAATCCTCAGATTTTTTGTAGATGCTGTTCACAGTTAGAACAAAATGATACAAAATGTTCATAAATATTCATTCAATACTTTTCACAACACTTCTTTATTACAAATATCTTTTTTTTGCGTTGCCGTAGGTGTTTTCTTTGAGGTCGAATTCCAAAATCGAATTTCGAATTCGAAGGGGTTTGTTTTTTCACTCACTTTTTATATGCATGTGAAAGAGACAGAGCACAGTAAAATTCGAATGTTTCAAATTTATGGCTGAACAATGTCAATTCGTGGCACTGAAGATTGAAAAATTGGGCAAGTGCGAGTCGGACTCGCGCACGAAGGGTTCCGTACCATCATCTATAAAAGAAAATCACGTTTGTTGTATATATACTTAAATATTTTTTAAGTTTCTACTTGTTTATTAAGATCGAGTAACAAATTGCTTAAAAATTACGTTTGTTGTATGGGAGCCCCCCTTTATTATTTACTTTTTTTAATTTAATTATTTATTTATTAAAGGTAATATACAACTACATATTCCGTGAAAATTTTAAGCGTCTACCTGTTACCGTTAGTAATTTTGAGCAAAAATACGAAAAAAATACACGTTTATTGTATGGGACCCCCCTTAATATTTTCATTTTTTTTATTTTTAGTATTTTTTGTTATAGCGGCAACCGAAATACATAATTTGTGAAAATTTCAGCTTTCTAGCTATCACGGTTTATGAGATACAGCCTGGTGACAGACAGACAGACAGACAGATAGACAGACAGACAGACAGGCTTAGTAATAGGGTTCCGATTTTTACCTTTTAGGTACGGAACCCTAAAAATTAAAAAGCTACTTTGCCTCACGCTCGAATCAAAATCGCGTTTTGTTCACTGTTGTCTCGCAGCAAAAGCGGCATGTTTGAGCTGCTGTGGTGAAAATAATTATTTCTGCCTGATCTGAACGAGATTATAAACTCA
Source organism: Euclidia mi (assembly GCA_944739405.2). NCBI lineage: Eukaryota > Metazoa > Arthropoda > Insecta > Lepidoptera > Erebidae > Euclidia > Euclidia mi. Next base: position 36,824,367 of record OX123205.2, on the reverse strand, counting down.
AGATCATTCTTGGGTGAACAAATGGTGTTTTAAATTTACGAATACCTAAAGCGGATTAAAAATCGCAAATTAGGTACTCGAGCTGCCAGCCGTACCTCGCTTCGTAAATTTAAGCGACCGTATGTTGGTCACTACCCAGGTCATCACCCAATTCACCAGCAAGCAAGTCTTCATATGAGTCTTTATGCCCCCGCCGAGCAACAAAAGCCTCAAAGAAATTGTTTATTTATCTCTGCCTTCGTGACAGTTCATGGCATACGGTGACAGTTTGTTTTGTAAATATCTTAGACTATATATATCTTAGACTATTTAATTACTTCCTTACTGTATGGTAAATATTGTTATTATGAATTTATTGTTTTTTTTTGTAAATATTGTATAGTAAGTAAAAAAAGGAATGCAATGTCGTGATGGCACTGGCGATGTGGACGTGAGTGCTAGTCAACCTACCACATCGTTGACTGGTCTGGTGCGCTGTCCGGATTGCTCCCAGGACCGTTTTTTCAAAGGTAAGCGGGGCCTGAAAGTGTATTTTGGTAAAGTACATAAATCCCAAAATGCACTTTCTGACTCCACAATATCTTCACAACCTGTATTAGGTGACACCACACAAATTCCTTTTTGGCAAACGCTATTAAATAAAAAATTCGATCCCATTTGTGAAAAGAGTTAACCGTGGTGCAAGTCCCAGTATCCAAAAAAATAGCGGAATGTATTGGTCTTGTCGTCAGGGAGAACTCGAGAACGGCTGGGAGCAATTACTGACCTTCCCTTATAGGATTCTACATGTTGATGAAAATTAGGTAGGCCAAAATTCGTTAACATCCCAAATCTTATACTAATATATAAAGCTGAAGAGTTTGTTTGTTTGTTTGGTTGAACGCGCTAATCTCAGGAACTACTGGTCCGATTTGAAAAATTATTTCAGTGTTAGATAGTCCATTTATCGAGGAAGGCTATAGGCGATATAACATCGCGCTATGAGCGACGGGGGCGGAGCAGTAGCCTTAAATAACGCGGATGTAACCGCGGGCATCGTCTAGTTAAATATAATTGTCAAGTTTCGGCACACTCCTTAGACTCAAAATTTACGTTTAACAAGCAGAAGTCGCTGCATCAATATGTAGAATCTAAATTAAGGGAAGGCGATATACGGGGAGCTTCTAGACTCCTTTTCAGTAGCGATGTGGTGGCGCCTTGCTCTCCAGACACGCTTGCGGGTCTGAAGAGCAAGCATCCAGCGCCTATTGATGATCTCTCCTTCCCTGAAGCTCCCGACAGGGAATCAGAACATCTGATCACCACGGCCAAGGACGTGTTAGCAGCGGTTGGCTCCTTCCGGAGTGGCTCGGAAGGGGGCCTCGATGCACTGACGCCCCAGCACCTGAAAGACCTTGTGTGTGCCAGTGCTGGGGTGGCTGGCGATAAACTTCTGAAGGAGTTGACTGCGCTAATAAATATGATGCTCTCCGGTAATGCGGACGACGCCATCATTGACATCTTGTATGGGGCGAACTTGTGCGCCCTTAACAAGAGGGATGGTGGCATTCGTCCCATTGCCGTGGGTTGCACATATCGGCATATAGCAGCCAAGATATGCTGTAAATTTTACAGCAAGGAGCTATCGGTAAAATTCCAACCCCTCCAACTAGATTTTGGTTCCAAAGGGGGTTGCGAGGCTGCTATGCATGCCCTTTCTACGTACCATGGAAGTGGTGATGGAGAGGTCATTTTGAAAGTTGACTTGAAAAACGCCTTCAATTCAGTCAATAGGGACACTTTGTTGCCACAAGCAAAATTAGAAACCCCTAAAATTTTATAACATTATTATATCAGGATAAGCTTTTGGAATCAGCAGTTGGGTGTCAACAAGGTGACCCTCTTGGACCAGTCATTTTTAGTTTAGCAATACACCCCATTATTCGGCAAGTAAATTCTAAATTTAATGTATGGTATTTAGAGGACGGGACCCTCAGAGGGGATCCAGATATTGTATTACAAGATTTACATCTTCTTAAAAATAAATTCGCATCTATTGGCTTGGAACTAAATTCTAGCAAATTTGAGCTGTTTATAAATACAACAGACTCTACAAAAAAACTTTCGATAATATCTAAATTTAATAATTTGACATCAAATATCAAAATTATTGATAAGACATCTCTACGCCTCCTAGGTTCTCCAGTATTTGAAGAATCTTTCGATTCTTTATTAGAGGAAAAGATACAAATTTTTTGTGAGGTTTCATATCGCCTATTCAAAATTAATATTCACTCGGCTTATGCTATTATTCGATATTGTCTTTTCGTTCCAAAATTCACACATGCCTTAAGATCTTCCCAACTTTGGAAAAAATATGCACTTTTAGAACAAGTCGACTAAATTATCCAAATTACTTTAAAGAGAATATTAAATGTGGACTTGGACGACCGAGCCTGGCTACAAGCGCCTTTGCCTTAGAGACATCTGGGTGGGCTCGGTGTACGCAAAATTTCTAGTGTCAGTTTACCGGCGTTTCTGTCTTCGGTTCACTGTACGGAAGAGTTAACTAGGAAAATTTTATCACCTACACTAGTTAACTCTGAAGTGCTGTGCAAAACCGAAGCTATAAATGCCTGGAAAATGGCTTGTCCAAGCACTGATTTGCCTACCAAACTATTCTCCCAAAGACTGTGGGACGCGCCGCTTTGTGACATTGTAAGGAAAAATCTTTTAGATACATCTTTTAATGTTGCAGAGCGTGCTCGCTTGCTGGCTGTGGGAGAGTGGGAATCAGGTCTGTGGCTTCAGGCACTACCATCGTCCAACACTGTTGGACGATGAGACGTTCCGTATCGCCAGTTGTCTTCGTTTAGGTGCTCACTGCTCAGTGTGTTTCTCCGCATCGATGTCATTGTGGAGAAGACGTCGATAGCCTCGGACACCATGGGCTATCCTGCAGCAGAAGCGCTGGTAGAATTCCCCGTCACGCCCATCTGAATGACATAATTCGTCGTGCTCTTGTCGCGTCTGGCGTACCAGCTGTACTTGAACCAAATGGTTTGGTACGCGACGACGGGAAGAGACCTGACGGTATGTCACTGTTGCCTTGGAAAATGGGTAGGCCTTTGGTGTGGGACGCAACCTGCGTAGACACCCTCGCGCCATCACATGTTCCAAGCACGGGAGGCCATGCTGGCGCTGCTGCTGCAACTGCGGAAGCCCTCAAACGGCGCAAATACGGTAGTTTAGTGAGTAATTACGTGTTTGAGCCGTTTGGGGTGTAAACGCTAGACTCATTGGGTCCGAGCGCTCGTTCACTATTTCGGGAAAATTCTAAACGGTTAATCGACGTCTCACGTGACCAGAAGGCTGGTTTATTCTTTGCTAAGAGAATCCACTGCCACTACAATGCCACGTTGGATGGCAATGCTGCCAGTCTTCTGGGCACGTTACCCGATGACGACGTCTCACGTGACCAGAAGGCTGGTTTATTCTTTGCTAAGAGAATCCACTGCCACTACAATGCCACGTTGGATGGCAATGCTGCCAGTCTTCTGGGCACGTTACCCGATGACATTGATGCGGAGGCATTTTACGAAACCTTGTAAAAATTCTCATTTTTAATTTCATTTTACGGTTTTTTGTACATATACTACTTAGACATTAAGATTAGATTAAGCTTCATATAGATTATAAAATTATGTTTCTTTAATGTGTATAATTAAAAAATTATGAGAATAAAAAAATAAAATCCACAACCCCAATAATTATAATAGTGTCCGTCGCTTCCGCGGACAAGTGCCATAAGAACGCACAACAATATCGTGGTCGTAAGTGAAGCAATATTAACATAGTATATAAGTATATTTAGTAACAAAAATTGTATATTGTATGTATGTTAGTATGTAAGGTTCTTAATAAAAAATATGTAGGTATGTCAACCCATTGTCTAATACCCATAGTAGGTACAAGCTCTGCTTAGTTTGGGACTAGATGGTGATACGTGTATACATGTATTTTGCATGTACTTATTTAAATAAATTGAGTTGAATTAATCCTAATCATCATAACAGTATTTCTTAGTCCATTGCTGGATATAGGCCTTCACTTCACTACCTATAGTGAATCCTACTTCACTGACTGCAAAGAGCTCAGATGTTCATCATGGCTGACTGCTTATAATCAGGCGGCATAGATACCATTTTTATGCGCAAGAATAAAATAAAAATTGATTCAAGAGTTGATTTTACTAGTGAGTAGGTACTGTAAAAAATAAAACCGAATTTATTTTATAAAATCTTTTAATATCAAACAATTCTGATACAAAAAATACTTAAATCTAATTTATTACAATAAGAAATACTGTTCATGTACTTATTATGCTACATTATAATGAGTTTTATATTGCTACAAATAATACAATACACATTATACATTAATATAACAAAATGTATTTTATACAAAAAAATACCTATATAATTTGTAGCGATACAAATCTGAGTCTTAAGAAGCTGTTACACTGTCAGAGAGAAGGTAATTCGAAGTTATTATCCAAAAATATACTTGTATTAAGATTTGAAACACATAGCTGGTTATCATAACAAAATCCTACCAAATGTATTAAACATTGAAGAAATCACATCACAATTGAGTCAGGATTTATAATAAATACACTGGTTGATCAAAATTGGAAAGAAGATAAAAAAATCGTTAAACGGATACCTACTGATATTATCATGATTTCGAATTTTTTATGTTTACAACTTCAGTGAGACAGCGGAAATAATTGCTTTCCTTTTACTATCAAATTATGGCTCTTTACTCTTAATCATCTATACAAAAAAAATATCGTTGAAATAATGTTATTACGTTAATCACAAACTGCAGGCGTTTTCTCCAAATTTCAGCCAGTGTAAAAACTTCTTAACCTATACAAAACGGTAACTGGTGAATTCGTTGTTGGTTCAGTTCAGTGATATCCGGGGGGACCGTAAGCTGTTGTCGGTGCTTTATAGTTGTTGAAGCCGGTTAGTGAACCGCTGAAGTCTGGTGTGTTGTAGTTGTAACCGCCTGGAATAGTAAAGTGTACATGGTGCTTAATGTTTTGAAGAATAATTCGGTAAATTAAAATTAAAGGACTGTGGCGACGGTGGAATTTATATTATTATTCAGTTTATTTTGTAGTGTTTAGCTTAAATATTTTAAGTCAAATACTTAATTACTATGTTATTGTTTTGAAGACAATTCCTGCACTATGAATATATGGGCTAAAATAGGAGATTACAAAGGAGAATTTTGGGAGCAAAAGAGAGTATTCTACAAAATGCCATATTAACACCGTCGATAGAGGATGCCCCTCGCCCGCGTTGTTCTTATTTTTTATTTAACTCTTTCTCCCTGATCCCGTGAAATGACGGGAAATTTTATCTTAGTCCAACTCTACAGCCCCAAGGTACATACATACCAAAATTCAGCTTCTTAGGCCCAAGAGTTTTGGCTGTGTATTGTCTGTCTGTCATTCAGTAATGCAACAAATTTTACAGATTACTATAGTCCGTTCACAGTTATTTTACCTCTAGCTGTTAGATTGGCCAACCTGGGCGTTGTGTTGCCATAATTGGTATATAATACTCCCATTTTAAATATACATTATTGCTAAATGGCTATATGCACGTACATTTATTTACTTACGAAATAACTAATTTCCTATGAAGATAAGTAGTTATAATAAAATGTTGTCTATTTAATATACAAAGGTAAACGCATCATAATTACGCCAACGTGAGGTTCTAATTATCAAATACAAAAACTGCAAATTTTATTTTCATATTTATTTTGAATAAGAATGATGTGGGTGTAATTTTACACCTCTGCCTACCCCTGCATGGAAACAGGCGTGAGTCTATAAGAATGATCCATGTGGACTGCCAATGTTATGATGATTCGTAACTGCTGTCAGATTCTGTATCAGACTCAGAATTTAATTTTATTATGAACCTGTCCATTTCAGCATCCGTAGACCCATCTGTTTCACGAAGCTTGTCTTCAATGTGGCCCTCATGTTTGCATTGTTTTTGTCAGTCTTCTGCAGCGATAGAATGAAAAGCTTCAGCTAAATTCACAATGTTGGTTGCCTCTTGTCCTAAATTTTTGCTTGTGACTCGCCTTTTAATGAGACATAAGTTCAATTGCGTTTAGCTGGTATGGCGGTAATCCAACCACTTTGCGGCCATGAGCTTCAAGCGTTTGAATTTTTGAAGCATTTCCACTAATATTGGGTAAAATGTTATGCACGGGTAACCCTATTTTACATTCCTGTCATCACAGAGCACAATTCCAACATAAAGAAAATAAACACCGACATCTGTCAGAGGTAAAATAACTGTGAACGGACTGTACTAAGTAACTACCTGTCAGTCAAATTGAAATGGGACCACACGAGCCGCCCCAACGTTCTAATAAAAGATATAAACAGTAAAATCGCTTCACGACTGCAGTGCAATTGGGAACATCTTCCTTTCATGATCCTTTATGAAGTTGGTTAAAAAAAGTATTTGTAAAGTTCTCACCTTGTTGTCTGTGGTGCGCGGGCTCGGGGTACCGCGCCTGTCCCTCGTAGCGCACGTCGGCGTGGAAGCCTGTCTGCCAGTCCGCGTGGTACGTCACTGGAAATATACAGGATATAGGGAAATTGTCTTTCTTCTGTTTCATAGGGAAATATACTTATTTTGTTTTCCATGTCAAATCGTTTTTAGTGGTATGAATCGATAACGGACACTCAAGCCTATAAGATCTTCTTTTTCTTCTCCCTAATTCCGCTCATCCTTTTCCAATACTCCCGACAGTACCGATAGATAGGTGGACAGGCCAGACAGGACAAAACACTACAGCCTCAGCCTCTTCGTGTACCCTGGTTTATCAACAGTAGACTTAGCAGAAAACTGATTGTTACAGCCCTTAGACTCAGATCTGGACACATTCCTTGTAACAAATTTAGCTTCATGATGAAGAAAACGAGTACCCCTAATTGTAGGGAATGTGGTGTGGTTGAGGACTTGCATCATTTGTTAATGGAATGTGTCCGATTTGACTCCCACAGAAGTCACCTGTTTAGAGTCATGAATTTAAACAGAATCAATATAGGCTTCTTTCACGAAATTTTAACCCAGCCGAACACAGAGATGGCAAAGCTTCTGTTTGAATTCATGGCTCAGGTATAAGTCGTTTGTTATAAATTAATATTTAATTTTATTTGATAAGTATAAATGTACGTATTTAGGGTACGATGGGACCGACATATACGATGTATAAAGTGTCCCTTTAAATAAAATAGATTAAAAAAAAAAGGTGGACAGGCGGTGATAATCACTTATCTTCAGGTGAAGAGAGCTTACTACGAGCTCTGCATATGCATATTCCGACTAACACATGGTTACGTACCTACTCACCTATTGCCATATCGCCACTCGTGCCTAGCTTTGCAATTAAAGCTAGGCACGAGTGGCGTAGCTGGCTTGGGTGACACCCGGGGCGGAAGTTGGCGGGCGACCTTTTTTTCTTTTTTAGTCGATACCTAACAATTACGAGCTAACTCCCCCAGACTACTTGGTCAATCGTAGTGCTGAGCTAGTGCCTATGTTGTTTTATAGTTTTGTACATTGTTCTTCAAGTTGAGTTTGGGGTGTCACCCTTTTTTGGATGAGTGGCACTCCAAAAAAGGGTGACACCCGGAGTGGACCAACCTCTCCCCCCTTCCTACGCCACTGCTAGGCACAGTGATTTTTAGTTTTCCAAGAGTTTTCCTTAGGCCTCTCAACTTTGTGAGCGCAGTTTGCTGACAGTATTAGTGTAGGCGCTTTAAAATATACTAGTAGGTACATAAAGTTTGAAGAGCAGTATACAAAACACATTATCATTAGGGTATATCAGACGAAAGACGTCCACTTCTAGACTCAGGCCTCTCCCAAGGCGCTCCACATTAACCTATCTTGAGCTACTCGCATATATACATGCACAAAACACATAGTCGTATTAAAAAGCAAAGATGTGACGCATTGTTTTACTTTCCTTCGATCACGTAGTACAAGAACAGTAAAATACAACCACAAAGCCCTACACACACATCATCAGCCTTTTACAGTCCACTGCTGGACTAAGCCTCTCCTTTAAAACGAGAAATTGGCCTACTATAGGGTACCTATAGTACGCTGTACGCTGGCAAAACGGGTTGGTATAGGGTTTGTATCAAGTTTTCCTTCTCTTACAGTGCTGTTCTCTGCATAATATGGTCCCTCTGTCGGCTCTTACGACACCCATGGGATGATATGGGGTGGTGACATTTCGTATTCTTAATCCGTCACGCGTCACCACACGGACACCGTCCCTACACAAACTAAATAAATATAGATAGAGAGCTACGCAAATGATCTCGGGTTTCAATTTATAATTGGAGATACCAACGGACTGCCATGCAGAGGGTATCAGGTTCGAATCCACGGCGCGCACCACTAACTTTTCGGAGTTATGTGCGTATTGAATTGTTAATTATCGCTTGTCCCGTGCCTCGGAGAGCACGTTAAGCCGTCGGTCCCGGCTGTCATGAAGATCTTTCACAATCGTTGCAGGGCGTCAGTACCTTTTTAATCAACTGACATTGGTCTAAACCATGGAATATCGCTATCCCTTCGGGTTGCGGAGGTCAGACAGGCATTCGCTCTATTGAAAAGCTAATACTCTGCCAAAATCCAGTTAGACTCGTAAGCGGACTCCAAGTTGAAACTGGGATAACGCTAGGATGATGATGATGATGAAGTAATTGCGGCCGATGATGATGATAATTGTATATACTCACCGATCTGCGTGCGTCCATCAGGCAGCTGCACTCTGTACTCTCCGCGCACCACGTTACCGTCCGAGCTCTCCTTGCGACCGTAGTCGTTGCCCGACTGAGCGTCCTTCACTGAGTAACCGAACTCGTACGACTTCGGCTGGAATGGAAGAATACGAGTGTGAAAACAAATTGTGAAGCAGCATGATAGGTAGAGCCAAGGTTGTCGCCAAGGGGAAGCAGGGGGAGCTGACCTCCCCTTAGAGCAGGGTTTCTTAAAGTAGGGTCCATGGACCCCTTAGGGAACCGTACCATGAGTAACGGGCGTCCGCAGTGGCTCAGTTAAGACTCACCATATTTATTTGGAAATCTTGCTTTCAACTCAAGCCTTGAACAAACCCGCAGCGACAAGCGTCAAGCAGCGCAAGTAGTTTTTAACATACCAAAATAAGTATTTTTTTTACCCGAAGTTATTAGTTATTAGCCACTAGGAGTCCATGGACATTTTTACATTCTGAAAGTGGTCCACGACAGCAAAAAGTTTAAAAAACCCTAACCTAGAGATTCGCAAAACCCTATAATTCATACTTTTCTCATTTTCCATATCAACTTGCCCCCCCCAGGCAGACCCCCCTCCTCCCATAGGCAATCGGCTAGCGACGCCCATGGCTAGAGACTTGCTACTTGCTAATTTCAACATGGGCCAGCTCGACCGGACAGTCATACGAGACACAGTTACTTAACGTCCATATTCAGTGAGAGGGTAATACCTAGGGCTGCCGTCACCTAAGTTGTTGACACTGGATAAACACGGATAAAATCCCGAACATTTGGGCGAAATATGGTTTTTCCAGGGACACCTCTGAAAAAGTAGCATTTATCGCTTATCTATAAAAAAAAAACAATTTCACCTGACAGCAAAAGTGTCCGGGTTACACCTGGACATTTTCTAAAACACCGGCCGGACGTCCCCCGGACGCCCTTCAAACGAGGACAAATCCGGGGAAACCCGGACGGGTGGCAGCCCTTGTAATACCCCTCTCACAAAATATGGACGTAAAGTAACTGTATACTGCGTAAATAGTAACACCAATAGTTGAAAAATGTTCTGGTACTTTGAGATAACTTTACATCCAAGAAAAAAAGACAAATATCACCTCAGTCTGCCGTGACCATGAATCCTGTAAAGAATTCGAAACGTCGGCTTGTAATAAATTAATGTAGTTCTAGATCGTTCGTAAATGTAATAACGAAGTGAAACCGATAAAATCCGTAAACTGTAACATTCGCGTAAACCCAAGAAGATATTATGTTAATTTATAATTTATGCTTTTGAATCTGAAAAAATCTCCTTCTGTGGACTGTTCGGATACCAAGTAGTTGAGTTTAAGTGATGGTTAAAAATATATACACATACTTTCGATGATTTAATATCGTTTCATTACATGAGTTATATTATCAAATATTCATAACATAACGTATTAAAAAATAAATAAATCAAAATTTTGTAATAAAACGTATACACATGTTGTTCGCAAATTTTTTGTCTACTTCTGTAGACTTATAAAATAAGCCAAAATATGCCAAAGATAAACGCATCGTTTTTATTTTGTTTTAATGTTGGTAGCACTGTATTCTCTGTCATTTGCTTGGTTGGGATTTTACGTAAAGTGCGTGTGACATTAAAAATTCCAATTTTATTTAATTACACAGGTTTTCGGTAAAGATCAGTGTGTCTATCCTGTGCAAGGGATATCGGAGTAAGTAGCTTTTACAAATAAAAAAAACATCAAGATAGTTTAAGCTTATGGGCGCAGTATGCAAATATCGCATTGCTTAAATTATAACCTCATAATAAAGGATGCCATCTTTGATTTATGAAAATATGTCTCTCGTGTAGACATCTTTACTGTAGACATTATATCTACAGAAGAGACGTCTGTCAACAGAAGTGAATAGGCAAAAGAAATTCGCTGTGTTTGAAAAAAAAATTGGCAAGTGCGAGTCGGACTCGCGCACGAAGGGTTCCGTACCATCATCTATAAAATAAAATCATGTTTGTTGTATGTATACTTAAATATTTTTTAAGCTTCTACCTGTTTATTAAGATCGAGTAATAAATTGCTTAAAATTACGTTTTTTGTATGGGAGCCCCCTTTTTTATTTATTTTTTTAAATTTATTTTGGAAGCTAATATACAACTACATATTCTGTGAAAATTTAAAGCGTCTACCTGTAACAGTTAGTAATTTTGAGCAAAAAATACGAAAAAAACACGTTTTTTAAATGGGACCCCCCTTAATATTTTTTTATTTTTTTATATTTAGTATTTGTTGTTATAGCGGCAACCGAAATACATAGTTTGTGAAAATTTCAGCTTTCTAGCTACCACGGCTTATGAGATACAGCCTGGTGACAGACAGACAGACAGACAGCGGAGGCTTAGTAATAGGGTCCCGTCTTTTACCTTTTAAGTACGGAACCCTAAAAAAACAATAGCGTTATTCACTGTTTAATTATTCCATTATATATCTATTTTGTTTAGTATTTTATAATGTTGCTTGCAGCGATCTTTTGTTTCAGTTACTATGCCACAAGCAATTCATCCTTGTACAATATGTCACCTGTTTGCCCTGAGGGATCAAGATCACCAGACTCTTTATCTGAGAATGTGTCTAACCGTGATTCTCCTACGGCTCCAGTTAATCCTGAGGCTCCAACTGAGCCAAATTTACCAAGCCTCTCAAATAGACTGACTCCAGATCTTTCTATCGAAATATTTAACCAAAGGCATAAACCCCAGAAGATAAAGAATCTATTTAGACGACTCTGAAGCTACTGAAGATTCACCACATAAAAAACGACCGACGAATTCCATGTGAGATGATTCTGACGAGGATTATATATTTTAATATTCTGTTCCTTTATTTGCCTACAGAAGCATAATGTCTGTTCTGTGGACAATTTCTTTTTATTTTTTTGCACTGAATTGTTATAGAATTTTGATTATGTTTTGTTTGGAGGTTGAGGAGAACTCCATTTTAAGTATTTTTATTTTTTTCTATTCTTGATCTTATTGATATGATTATGTAAGGTAAATTTTTGTTCCCTTCTGTAGACAACTCAATCTCTTCTGTAGACGTGAAAAAACTAAAAACGTGATTAATTCCTAAAATATCCAAGACTGATCTCTAGTGATATTATTGTTAGCATAACATTAGCTAACTTTAAATAAATATAATGTTTCATAAAAAATCGTGAAGTTTTATTTTAAATATTTTGCAATGTTCACTTTATGTGTATGACCGAAATTAAATATCTTAGATGACGTGATTAAGACCCGCTGACACTGTACAATGGTCTGGTGCGTGTTTATTATAGTTGCTAAAGCCTTCTACTCTAAATACAGAGCCGGACATTATCCCATTACAGAAATTAGTTGATGCAGAAAAATACAATATAAGTACGTTTATAAAACAAAGAATAGCAGCTGTACAAGATTTGTCTTAAATATATTCCCATATGCTTCGCTGGCCTGAGTCACGGAAGTGCGTACATTTAAATATCAATAAAACTATTGAGTACGGTTATGCTCCAATGAACTGACTAGCTTGTGCCGCTCCCAAGAGATGGTACAAGAATAATAAGTGAAATACATTTATTATAACATCTTTTTTTTTTTTGTGAATAGGAACTGGGTACCTAGGTATGAAGTGTATATATGACAAAATGGTCGATATTTTATCATAGATAGGTGCTTATCATAAGACTGCCTCGTTGGTCTCGCGGCATAAATGTGGGCGTGGGATTGGTAGGTCTCGGGTTCGATCCCCGGGTCGGGCAAAGTGTTATTGGGTTTGTTCGTAAGGAAATTCTCAGTAGCAGCACGGAGTCTGGTAATGTGCCCGCTACGGCAATAGGCTCGCCCCCTATTACGTGGGACCTAAAAAATGGCGAAATGCGGGTGTAATATCTCTGCCTACCCCTTCGGGGATACAGGCGTGAGTCTATGAATAAAAAAAAATTAACTTATATCAGGTGAGAGTAGAAAGCTGTCTGGAGGTCCTAAGCGAGATTCCAACGTACAACCGAAATATAACGCTTGGAATATAATGACGATTATGATGTATTTAGCAGAAAATCACTCTAGTCCTTACTACATTAATCGTATTAATAATTTCAATTATATATTTGCATCAATAAGAAAACAACGAATCTTTTCAAAAAGTCATCTACATATAACAACTTTTAGAGAGAGCAAGGGTCTAGTACGAGTTTGCACTCGATCGTCACGGCACATTTTCTAAAAGCGCCCTCTAGCGGTCTCTATCGATCGCTACTCTCCGTTAGGGGCGCTTTTAGAAAATGTATGGAAATTGTTCCCGTCGACTAGGCTATCGTCCACCGTGACGATCGAGTGCAAACTCGTACTAGACCCTCAGACTGTGGTTAAACTCGCGCAACTTTAGACACATTGAAACAACAGACGCAAAGAATGCCTAGACTAAGAACATCAATGTGTGATTCACTCGAAGCATTCACCGAGCATACGTGGGAGGCAAATCCGTAACATTAATTATGTTATTTATATGTATGCACTCGATGGAGGAAAACATCGTGAGGAAACCCGTGTAACTGTTAACCCAATAATATACAAGAAAGGCGATTTAATATTATTAAAAAATCAAACAGGTCAAAAGTTAGACCAGTTATATAGTGGACCATATGAGGTAATTGAAAATTTAGAACCCAATGTAAAAATTATAAAACACAGAAAGGAATATGTAATTCAAAAAATTTATACAAAATTGTTTGTTGATGAATAATATTTTCTTTAGTTTTATAGTAAAACTAGAGGACGCCAGCAGCTACGCCTGCATTTTTTTTTTAAATTTACCCGTTTTGGGCGATCCCGTGGGAATTTCGGGAAATCCCTTCTTAGTGCACCCCTACGGTCCCCATGGAACATACATGCCAAATTTCAGCTTCCTGCGCCCAATAGTTTCGGCTGTAGCGTGTCTGTCAGTCAGTCAGTAACGCAAGGATTTTATATATTAAGATTATATTATAATAACATTGTAATCAGCTATCCTTAAGGGTGACCTTTTCTTTTCTAAAAAGGGGGTGAAGTGTGATCTTTTTGATGGGAGGTGTAATGTATGATTTAATTGTTTAAACGTAACAATTTCATGCTAGCTGCAACATAAATTCACGTCACACTCAAGGATTGCTGAATAAGTTTTATGTATGATATAAATAGCCATAGTTTGATGAAATACACGAATTTTCACTATTTTTGATAAATCGAACAACATGTGTTTGACTTAACTCCATCTACGTCATCAACCCAACCTTTACACCCGCATGTCTGAGATTTCTCCATAATGTTTTCGAAAGACATGTGAATTCAGCCAACACGCGCTTGGACAGCGTGGTAGGTTAACCCTTCTCAATCAGGGCCGATTAGATGATCTGTGCAGTTTTCATTAGAAAGATGGCAGGTAAGTAATTAGCTATCTTTTATCGGACAATTCTCGCACTAGGATGATTTCTTGTGGCTCGAGGGACTTTACAAACATTCAAATAACGGAGCGAAGGAACACCCACCCTCGAAACGAGAATTGGCGTATCACAAGTGTTTTCCTGTATCAAAATCGAACACACAGCACACGGCGCAATAACCGTTACAACTTCAACCACTACGCTATCATGTAACCTACACGCTATCACACATCATCAGCCTTTAACAGTCCACTGCTGGACTAGGCCTCCCCTTTGAAAGGAGGAATTGGCCTACTATACCACGCTGGCCAAACGGGTTGGTATAGGGTTTATATCAAGTTTTCCTTCTCTTACAGTGATGTTCTCTGCATAATATGCTCCTTCTGTCGGCTCTTACGACACCCATGGGATGATATGGGGTGGTGACATTCCGTATTCTTAATCCGTCACCACACGTACAACTATAACTTATTTTTTTTTACCACATTCACACAACACCATCTAGTACCAAACTAAGCAGAAGCTTGTACTTTGGGTACTAGACAGTGGATAAACAAACACCCAGACCAAGACAAACATCCATGTTCATGCACACAAATGTTTGACTTGAGCGGGAATCGAACCCGCGGCCTTCGGCATAGCAGTCGCTTACAATCCCGCTGCGCCAACCGGTCGTCAATTTTATATTTATCATCATCCTAGCGTTATCCCGATTGCATCCAAGACTCCCGCCATGGAGCCCAGCGGCGTCCGCGCACTATTATTACCAGATTTGACAACAAAATATTGGCTTTTCCACATAACTCATGAACTCATTACGTCTCATTTATTTTTACTCAAACTGTCCTTCAGCAGAATTAAACAAACGGATCAAGTTACTACATCAATTCTGTAATTAATGTGCATTCATTAATGTGGGTCGTCCAATTATGTGCAGGCTAATAATGGACAATTATACATTAGGCACACTTTGGCATACCTACGTCAATTTTAAGTTTAGACATGAATGAATCGGAAATAACAACAAATGAATGAACCGAAATTTTGAGGTGAACTTTCTTAAATAAATGCATTTTCTAAGGCACTAAACTGACTCACTGATTCTGTAGCTCGATAAAAATTAGCAGCTTTCCTGTATTTTTTATAAACCACCTACAACTTCGCGTGATTCAAGTATATCTGTCTACGCCATATCCCTTTTAAGATTGAGAGCATTAACTCCACTTTACAATATTACTCCTAATAAAATACCCAGCTGAGTAACTTCAGAAATATTCTGGATACAGACTTTATTAATTTACTGGACGAATTCTTGTCACGCATGCCATAGAACAACGAGCTCAATTAACTACTACTACGCGACCACATGGTCATATGACCTCTAAAATTGTTCATAACAATTTGCTCATTTACGCGAACCCAGCTGAGCGTGGAAATACAAACATAACAGACAAATATGACACAACTCTTAATACCACCACTTAAGAATCAAATTTGGATGATATGGGATCAGATGTCAGCAAAATTAAACTTGCCGAGTATAAGATAAGTAATCAAAACATTAACAATAGCAGTCCTGAAGTTGATTCTGTGCGCGCAACACGTACAAAAATGACAACCAAATTTATATTCGCCGTTTTGATCGTGTGTGTTAATGCAAAAGTGACTATATACCTGACCGATACGCCTATTGAACGAATAGGCACACGGTTATATAAGAAAGAGCTTCTTACAAATGAATACGAGGCCCCAAAGGAGCTAGCTTATGATTCGTCGAGCCGAAATCTATTTTTCATGTACATGGACAACTATTTACAAAACTCCGGTCGATCTTTTGTGAATGTGGTGACAAAGCAATCGAAGAAAATCGAAGGGATTGCGAGAAATAAAGCGACAGCCGTCGATCCGGACACTGGAGATGTGTACTTCGGATCAGATAACGGACTATACAAATACGATCCTATAGACAACAGAGCAAATAACATTGGATTGTACAATATGAACATATTCAAACTAGTTGTAAGAAACAACGATATGTACTTATTAGATGCCAACGATCATATGATATACAAGCTGTATAACGAAGGGGAGTCGGCAGTGAGAATAGGAAATATGAAGACTGTGATGGAGTTTGAAGTTGATAACCAAAAAAACGTACATCTAGTGACTATGTGTGGTGTTTTCTGTGCTTATAACGGTCAAGAAGTCTTCAAAAATCAGGACCTAAGAGTTGTTTACCACTTTTTCGTTGAAGAGGATAAGACGTTTGGTCTTGCAGACGATGGTATTTACGATATTGATTGTATGAATGGCACAGCTAGAAAAGTCGCGAATTTGAACTTCTTTCCTTCTAGCATGATTTTTGGCGACTATGGTGATATATTTTACAGTATCAATAATGAAATCTACAGGTTAAGGCCTGTCAGTTCTTATCATATTTACAATATACGGAGGAAAACCCACGATTGATTAAAATTGATTGCATAATATGTTTACGAATGCAAGTCTAAGTAAAACACATAGAATGATCTTACAAACAAGTGCTTTAATCTTAGTGTTATCTTAATGATTTTGTAAACTAATTTTAATTATACTTTTGTATCTAATTTAGAAACTGTGTTATTGATCAATAACCTGGTTTTATAGTATAATACATACATACATATATATATATGGCGGCGATAGCCGAGTGGGTATACCAACAGACTGCCATGCAGAGGGTATCGGGTTCGAATCCACGGCGCGCACCAATGACTTTTCGGAGTTATGTGCGTATTGAATTGTTAATTATCGCTTGTCCCGTGCCTCGGAGAGCACGTTAAGCCGTCGGTCCCGGTTGTCATGAAGATCTTTGACAATCGTTACAGGGCGTCAGTACCTTCTAAATAAAACTGACACTAGTCTAAACCATGGAATATCGCTATCCCTTCGGGTTGCGGCGGTCAGACAGGCAGTCGCTCAGTGGAAAAGCTAATATTCAGTCAAATCCGGTTAGACTAGAAAGCGGACCCCAGATTGAAACTGGGATAACGCTAAGAGAAAGAAGAAAGAAGAAGACATACATACATATATATCGTCACGCCTTTTATCCCCGAAGGGATAGGCAGAGGTGTATTTCTACACCCACTTTTCGCCAGATATACTTTAGTCCCACGTAATAAGAGGCGAGCCTATTGCCGTACCGGACACATTTCCAGACTCCGTGCTGCTACTGAGAATTTCGTGACAGAAAAACCAAATAACACTGCCCGACCCAGGAATCGAACCCGGAACCTCCCGATCCCACGCGCACATTTATGCCGCGAGACCAAAGAGGCAGTCGTATAGGGTTTGATGTCGAGTTTTCCGTCTCTACGCAAAGATGGTATTTGCATCGTGTTATCCCTTAGTCGCCTCTTACGACACCCACGAGAAGATAGGGGGTGGTGACACTTGTATTCTATGCCGTCAACCACACGGATAAAATATGGCTGCAAGGGACCCAAAGCAAGGTCTCGAATCGATCAATTCACGAAGTTAAGCGTTTTCGCTAAGGTCTGGTGGTTATTTAAAGAGTATGTAAGGCAATTCCGGATGTCATGACGATCTATGACAATCGTAATTTTTTTGTGTTAGTGTTGTGAATTTTTTAATATGTATCTATGGATTTTGTCCGTGTGAATTTTATTTCTTTTTTTTTGCTCTTGATAAGTCTCTTTGAACTGGGGAACATTTCGACCATTGCGCTGGTAGTGACATGTAA
This sequence comes from Euclidia mi, assembly GCA_944739405.2. Classification (NCBI taxonomy): domain Eukaryota; kingdom Metazoa; phylum Arthropoda; class Insecta; order Lepidoptera; family Erebidae; genus Euclidia; species Euclidia mi. Next base: position 36,806,314 of record OX123205.2, on the reverse strand, counting down.
GCATTGCACTTTGACGTACATGTGTGTATTTCGCTAATGGGAAAGTTTCAATTAGCAACACTTTAGTAATTCATTTGAAATACTGGACCTACTTCGAAATAACAGATTCTTCTGTCTTAGGTATTACTAGAAGAGGCCAGCAGCTACGCCTGCAATTATTTTAAATTTACCCGTTTTGGCCGATCCCGTGGGAATTTCGGGAAATGCCTTCTTAGTGTACCCCTACGGTCCCCAAGGAACATACATGCCAAATTTCAGCTTCCTGCGCCCAATAGTTTCGGCTGTAGCGTGTCTGTCAGTCAGTCAGTAACGCAAGGATTTTATATATTAAGATTAGGAAATCATAATTGAGCTAAGTAGCTGAAGTCAGCATGGGGTAAAAAGTTGGCGTAAGAGAAAGTATTGATTGCATCTATATTTTTATTCACTACGCGCATCGTATTCAGAACGTTGACCCTGGTCTTCTTTGTCCTGATATTTTCCTTTCCATGTGACTGTGTTGCCAATTCTAGTGTCGAAGTTTTCAACCTGTCTAAGACATCCGACATGACCCGAGAACATAATCGGCACCGACAGCTTTACATGCCCTCCGAAGCACAAATAGCGCTTTAGGCACAGAATAGATAGTACTAACGCTTTGGGGCCCAATTCTCCTTAATAAATACAGATTCGATATGATGTCAGTGTCATACTTACGTCACAAAAAGCGTATTCTTCTAAGTTATCTGATATTTGAATGAAATAGTAACGAGATCGTTATTTAAACAAGAGTCAAAATATGTGTCAACGACGAACTGTTTATTTCAAACTAGCTGTGCCCGCGACTCCGTTCGCGCGGAATTTATCTTTTCTTTGGGCTACAGAATTGATACCCAAAATGTTTTAAGTTAATTTTAATACCTATATTGAATAGTGTAGATGTCCTAAAAATAGCTCAAATGACTTTCCCTTGTTCGTGGAAGTCGACACCGCGAAGTTACCAATCGCGAGTAAAAGATCAGAGAATCCCTTCGCTTCGCATATTTAATGTCAAAATGCATAGCGATAATACAATCCCATAGTTATGAACTCTTTAGACAGGCTATAATTTCATCAGCTCTTGTCTCATATTCTATGGTAGTATGGACAGAGCCTAACGAAAATCGCCACGAAAAGGTACTGTTTTACCGCCCATGGGTTCGTCATTTTGTTTTCGCACAATCTTAGCTTCGTTCCTTTGCCGAAATCACCTTAGTAGGAAAAGTCTTGCCGTTCCACCCGGAGCATCTACAAATAGTATTTTTCTTAAATCACTTTCTAGGCTTACTAGAATACATCAGTGAAAACCGCATTCCAATTCAATTAGCCGTTTCTGAAATTAGCATGCACAAACGCACAGACAAATAGACAAAAATTTTAATAATTATATTTTTGGCTTCTCTTCTTTAATAGATTTCTTCTGAATATCTTCCATGTACTGAAATCGCTCACTTACAGATTTATTATATGTATAGACGGCCGTTTCGCGCGTTTAACAAAAATCAACCGTATGGCCGTACCCATACTGGTGAGATTTGGAAATTTTATTTCATCTATATCTTGTGTGTTTATAAACCGATTTCTATGTGTTTTTTATATAATATACATATTAAAGTTTACTTTTTGAATATGGGAGTTTGATAAAGTTATATCTATGTGAAATACAATATATTGATGTATTTAATATATTTTGAAGAAATGCCTAACGATTAAACCCGTTATTGTGGCTAATTTATAAAAGATAGGTTAATACTATTAAGAACTTTTTTGTAGATATTTTGAAGGCCATCATCTTTGTAATACATACTTTTGGTGAATGATCAACGTATGCGAGGATAAGAGCTCGAAAGTGCAATTTCATCCGACTTGCTTCAAATTTATCGTCACTGCTCAGCTCCTATGTGTCTTAGCGTTATGTTATATAGCCTATAACCTGCCCAGGAGTTTGGACTACAATCGTACCAAGTTTGGTTAAAATCCCTTCAATAGTTTTTGACCCATGCGTGCACATACAGACAGACAGACAGACAGACAGACAGACGGACAGACAGACAGACAGACAAAAAATTTACTGATTGCATTTTTGGCATCAGTATCGATCACCATTCATCCTCCATTATTAATTTTGAATATATATTCAATGTACAGAATAGGGTATTTGACTAAAAAAATCTAATTAGTCCGTCAGATAGATTTCAAAAAAATATTGGACACGTATATTTTCTTTAGTCGCGTAAATAAAAAATTAAGACTACAAACTTCGCTGAAAAGTCGTGTGACGTCACTTGCCAGTACACTTTTTACTGGCAAGTGACGTTACAAGCCCCCACTCTTATACGTTTCTCCCTCTTTAATGCGTTTTATTTTCGTATTTTTTTACTGATTCGATAAAACAAAAAATACGTATCCAATATTTTTCGATAATCTAACTGACGGACTAATTAGATTTTTTTAGTCAAATACCCTATTGACCTCTCTACAGTTTTATTATAAGTACTAGCTGTGCCCGCGACTTCGTTCGCGTAAATGTTAGAATTTAATTAGCATGACATGTATGCTAAGAGTATATAATATTTATAACTTTTATATGTACATATATTATATACCTAATATATAGCTTTAGAGAATTTCTTTATACACAACATTAACTGTTTTACCATCTTCACATAGAACATACATACATACATACATAGACTCACGCCTGTTACTCACGCCCCTGGAGGGGTAGGCAGAGACCATGGAACGCCATTTGCAACGATCCCGACATACCTCTCTTGCTTCATTCACTCCTATCAAGTTTCTCATTCATGCTCTTCTGTTTAGGGTACTTCTGACCTGTCCTTTTTTTTAGGATGTCTCCAATCTGATCAGAGAACGTCCGCCTAGGTCTTCCCCTTCGTACTGTCCCATTCACATTTGCCTTATATATCTTCTTTGTCAGTCTTTCATCATCCATCCTCTCCATGTGTCCAAACCCTCTTAACATGCCTTTCCCAATGCTTGTCACTACATCTTCTTTTACCGCACACCACTCTCGTATCACACAATTCTTTACTCTGTCGGTCAAAAACACACCACGCATACTTCTCAGTGCTCTCATTTTTACAGCATTTATTCTACTTTCATGACTCTTCTGCCATACCCAACTTTCACTACCATACATAGAACATGCAAATTATTTTTACCAATCATGTGAAAAGCAACATGTTCGGATGTCGATTCCAGCTGTTTCAAGTGTCTGTCATTGCGATTTATTTAGAAAATACACACAGGACTACGACTATCCAGCCCTGCCGAAAGTAAGATAGCCCCGTTAAGTAATTCAAGAGGTATCTGAATTCAGGGCTCAGTCTCCCGCTCAGAGATTCCCACGTACGTGACGTGAGGAGTGGGAAATTGGGAATAATGAGACACCTGTATAAGAACATAACACGAACGAACGAAAGAAATCAAAGGAACACGATAACATTCAACAATCATAAACTCATAAGTAACGTCAAATAACCAATCCAAGTATTCCAAAGACGACGAAAGCAAATTATCCGAGGACCTGACCAATCCTCGGAGAATCCACGTTCACAGTGCATGTACCACATGTGGGCCACTATGAAGACATCATCACACGTGCGTGCACCACGAATGGGCTACGAGTCTATATCAATGGAATGCTTTTTTTGAGTTTGCACGTACCAACTGCGCCAGTTTTTATGATATACACGTATGAACAATGAACCATATAATAAAATGTTCAAAAAACCGACCGAAATTTCGTCAGTGTTGCCAGGCAATCGAGGTTGGAAATGAAACCAATTTTTTATAGAAAAAACATTAATTAAAAGATGAAATAACAAATGAACTACCTAATTATTGTGACAGCTATATTTTGACTCCTCCAAATCTTCTACAACATTCTTTTCACCATCGTTATCCTCCATCATCCTCCAAAAATCCTCTTCGGTCAAAGGCAATGAAGATATCGGCCTCGAACGTTTCGTAAAGAACCAAGATGAAAACCAAAATAAAAGAAATCGACAACACTTGCTATGACCGGAGCGTCACGAATTCGTAAAAACTTACTTAGTTTTGAAAACTTTTACTCATACGCGCGTTATCGTCTAATGGCCGACCCATTAGACGATAACATAAATGTTAAATTCTACCCACATTTTTATGAATGAGAACAAAGTACACGTGAGTGGCACATATATGGGGCACGAAATCTATAGCGTACACGTGAGTGCACCACATGTGGCCCACCTGAAAAATAAAAAATAAATTATAAGGGGCATTTTATTTTCTTTTTCGTATGTTATATGTCATTACCTATGCTTATCTTATCAAATTTCCGCAAAAAATACTTGCACGTGAGGGGTATTTGAATAAATTTATATCTGCACTGTTAACGTGTTAACACCGCCATTCAGAAAATCATTTGTCAACGCCCTCTATGTTTACATATACAAACCGACCGAGATAGAAAATAATGATTATGGACTAATAGACAATTTATTGAATAAAGGATTCATATTCACTGTATTTAATATTTTAAAATAACGAATAATGAAATGATTATATAACTATAATACAAACATAATAATTTGAAATACATGAGATTGACCGTTTATATTAAGTGGACATTGTAATAAATTTTGACACAGAGACTTTTTGTTTATGAAAGTGCCGAATATTATAATATTATTTTTTAAATAACATAAAGATACCAGACACATAATTATTGTCTTTTTTGCAAGAAACATTTATCTTGCTAGAAAATAATTTGAAAATAGTGACATCTATCGGTCGGTAGGTAGCCATAAAACACTTTGAAGGTACCTATTTAGACTAACTATACTTTTACTAACAAACTTATAGGTAATGATCATAGATGGCACCATATATGTATATAACCAGTTTTGGATGATCCCTGTTTTGTTTGGGACTACGTACAAAGGAGAGGTCAAGCTGTACACCGAAAACCACTCAACCGATTGTGATGTAACATATACTATTTTATACGCTTGAGTATCCTTTGTTCATGAGTGTAAGTTTTATTGAAATCAATTTCGCCATTTTAGAGATCTTTAGCAACATAGGGAAAGACAGACAGACAGACAGACAGACAGACATAAATTCTAAAAAACATCAAGTATAGCTTTTTAGCATTTTCCTAGATTTTTTAGCTAATTTTCGTCAAAATATCTTTAATGTACAGACTTTTTCACCTCTACAGTTTTATTATAGTATAGATATAGATATATAGATATAGATAGATTAGGTTAGCAGAATACCGCTTCTGAGTACATTCAAAATATAATTTAAATGTCAAATAAAAATACGAGAATTAGGCCTCTGGTCAACTCTGGTGTTCGTTCGCGGTCACCTATTCGATTCGTCATAGGTAAAATCCAGTATACAGGGTGTTGATATGCATTTGCAAAATAGTTCAATAATACAATGTAGATAGTATACTTATTCACCTGAAATTATTTTAAACAGTGTGCGATGATATAAGACCCTATTTTAATTAAATTTTACTTGGGTAATTCAGAATAAACTGTTAAATCGTGCGAAATAAAACTGTATCGCACAGTCACTGTTGGTACGTGTGCTTGTGTGTGTTAGGCACCTGCAATGGTGATCAGCTGAACGGCGGCGGCGGTCAATACACCGAGTTAAGTTTCAAACTGTATGATGACGAAAAAATTTTTTGATCTTTTAGTGACTTATTTTTCCATGTATTTGTAATCAGTTATAGGAGTATAATTATTCACCCCTTAAAATATTTTGCAAATGCAAATCAACACCCTGCATGTGTAAAACCTTTTGGGGTACTTATTAGGAGCGTGAAACGCTTGCGATAGATTAATTATTGTACTTGCCACTTCGTTTTCATGGCCATGTCCGTGTCCGTGTCCATGACCGTGGTCGTGGCTGCCGTGCTGTCCATGGTTGAAGCCATCGTTGTTGGAGCCGAAGGTTGGAGGTAGGTAGCTGTTGCTGGGTGCTGAGAAACCTGGAAATGGAAGTACGATAGGTAAATGAGCTGAGACCTATGTCCTCTTCAGTATTTTCGAACACACTGGTGTTCTAATGTCATGAACCAGTTCTAGTACTTTATTTTAACACTCATAAGTGCAAACTAATAATTTCTGAGCAAACGTTATTTTTTAAGACCAATCGTTCGCCGGGCTATAAAACTGCTAACAGAAAGACAGGTGTTTTAAATTTATTGTGTGTAGCACTGTCCGTGTGGTGACGGATTAAGAATACGGAATGTCACCACCTCATATCATCCCATGGATGGGTGTCGTAAGAGCCGACAGAGGGTGCATATTATGCAGAGAACAGCACTGTAGGAGAAGGAAAACTTGATACAAACCCTATACCAACCCGTTTGGCCAGCGTGGTATAGTAAGCCAATTCCTCATTTCAAAGGAGAGGCCTAGTCCAGCAGTGAACTGTTACATGCGGATGATGATGATGTGTAGCATCCTAGCGCTTAAATGAATCGACTTATTAAGATGCGCTTTTTTCTGTTCGGTATCTTTAACTTTTTGTACCCTAGTCTTACCTACAGAATATTGAAATCCCTTTGGCTTTTGGAAGTCAGACGACAGTCTTATGGAGGCAGTTTTGTCAAATCTTTTACCTAGCTAGCGAATCCGGAGATATAAAATGTGAGTACACAGGGGCCCAATTCTCCTAAATAAATATAGTTTCGATCATAGATTTATTAAGTATATAATAAATCTATGGTTTCGATATCATGTCAGTGTCATACTTACGTCACAAAAAGCGTATTCTTCTAAATTATCTGATTATTGAACGAAGTTGTAACGAGATCGTAAATTAAAACAAGTGTCAAAATATGTGTCAACGACGAACTTATATTAGGTTATCAGAATACCGCTTCTGAGTCAATTCAAAATATAATATCAATGTCATATAAAAATACGAGAATTGCCCCCCAGATTGCAAGGTTTACGTAGTTGTTTAAGCGGCTGCCTCACCGCTTGACACTGCGCCTAGGGTTGTGGGTTCGATCCCCACACGAGACAACACTTTGTGTCATTCATAAATTGTTGTTTGGTGTCTGGGTGTACTTAGTGTCCGTTGGTTACGTGTTTGTAAAGTCCAAGTGTAAGACACAGGATTTATACCTAGATTATGGATGTTTATTTTTGAAAAAAAAGGTCTTGAACTTTGAGGCAGAATTTTCGAAATTACTTGACAACTCTAGCTTGTCGCCATAGGCGTATAAAGCAGAGGGGCCGGGGGGACCGTGCCTACCCCAGTATGGTCTAGTGCCTACCCCAGAATTTTGGTTACCGGAGCGAAATTCAATGCTGGACGGCTAAGAAACTTCAGACCATTGCTTTATAAAGACCCCAGCACACCCTGAAAAATCACCCTAGATACGTCAATGCTTGTCGCTAACGGCCCGGTCACGATCTACAGCGGCGGCAGCAGCAAGGGATTTCAACGTACAATCAAACAAGTTCGTGGTCGATCAGTTTAAAAAAGTTTCCTTTGACTCGCTCATAGAGTCGAGATACACTAGAAACTGGTTTTGTATACGAGGGTCAATGTGTGTGTAACACTGGAAGCGACGATGTCTTGCTAAGCGATTCTCGCCCTTATGGTGGTCTAGCCGGAAGTTGTTCGATTGTACATGGCGCACTTTACTCCGCCGCGACTGCGCGCGAACGATGTCGCGTCAATCGCGCCATGTACAATCAAACAAGTCGGCGCTGGACCAGTTAGAAAAAAAATCCCTTGGCTCGCTCATAGCGTCGAGGCACACTAGAAACTGGTTTTGTATACAAGTGTCAATGTGCGTGTAAAGTAGCACTGGAAGCGACGATCTCTTGCTGAGCGATTCTCGCCCTTATCGTGGTCTAGCGGGAAGTTGTTCGACTGTAGGTACGTGGAAATCGCTTGCCGCTGCCACCCGCCGCTGTAGGTCTTAACCGGGCCGTAATGAATAGTATCGTGCTTACCAGTAGTAGGAGGTAAGTAACTATTGGTGGGCGAGTTGTAGCTGTTGTGTGAAGGCTGCTGGTAGTTGTACCCCTGCACCGGCGGCTCGCACGTAGCCGCGGCGGCCAGAAGTGTCAGCAGTAATACCTGGAATCATTAAAATAAATATACCGTTGCAATGATGGAAGAATAATATCTTGGGAACAGCGAGCATTCGCCATTTTATGTTTTGCCGAACTAAACAATGAACAGAGCCGAATGTTGCTGCCTATATATAAAGGTACTCTGTGGTTGCTACGAGCGAACTTTGAAGCGAACGCTCTAATCAGCTAAAACGTCAAAGCAAATCTATTGTCAATTCACTGGAATGCTCTCCAGAACGTTGGTAAGATTTTTTTTCTGTTTTGTTAGATTCGCAAGAATGATCATAACAAGAGAATGCTTAAATGTATCAGCACCATAAAGAGGGCATTAAAAAAGTGTGTGAATGGGACACACAGAGTACATTGGTATATAAGGACGAAGGGGAAGACCTAGGCGGACGTTCTCTGACCAGCAGGCCGATTCAGAATGTCACGAGTTCTAATCGTACGATATGTCAAATTATGGTCCTCGTCTTTTAGCCGCCTATCAGAGATATTTTGAACAAATATTCATTGAATTCGGTTTATTTATTAATTTACTTCATACTGAATGCATAAAATTGATAGGAAATGCGATAGTTTTGAAAAGAAATGAGGTAGCCCGTTTGACAATTAACGGAATCGAATGTCAAATGAGATATCGAACGATTCTGAATCGCCCCTCAGATTGGAGTCATCCTAAAAACAAGACAGGTTAGAAGTACCCTGAACAGAAGAGCATGCATGAGGAATCTGATGGGAGTGAATGAAGCAAGAGAGATATGTCAGGATAGTTGCAAATTGCGTTCCGTAGTCTCTGCCCTCTGCCTACCCCTCCGGGAAAGAGGCGTGAGTCTATGTATGTATGTAAAAAAATATTAGTCGGCGATAGACACGAAACCAATGCGGGTTTCAACTAAGCTTCTTGATGTATTCCAAAGCTACGCAGAGCTTGTACTATATCACTATGATCATGCTTTTGACACAAAGATTTGATCTGAGCGGGAATCGAATCCACAACCAATAGCGTAGCAGTCGGGCTCTTTAGACACTAATCTAACTGGTCAAATTAGTTTTGGCCTATGAACTGATCTGCGAGAATTACAATGTTTAATGTCTAACGGCCATTTTCAATATTTGAACTATAGATAGATCTGTAGATTTTCGATTCGTGTTTGACATATTTTGTATGGAGCTTATGTCAAAAACTGTCAAAAAGGAATCTAAAATCTACGAATCTATCTATAATTCGAATATTGAATCGCTTAGAATCCCTTTAACTTGGCAATGGACCCTATTAGGAAAATATTAAATAAGTGTTTTTAACCGGTTAGGTTATCAATAGCTTTCGTGAGAACATCCTGCAAACAATTTAATTTAGGACACCTAATGAGCACTTTGAGTGATTAAAGCGAGACGGTTGAATTATTAGATCATCCTGGATGTCATTCTCGTATTTAAATTATGCTGCGAATGAATGACCGAATTATGAATTAACTCACTACTTTGTACTATACGTAGGAATATACATACATACAAATACTCACGCCTTTTTCCCGTCGGGGTAGGCAGAGACAACAGAATTCTATTTGCTCCAATCCTTACAAACCTCACGCGCTTCCTCTACTCTTTTCATACATGCTCGCCGGTTTCGGGTAGTTCGGACCTTTCCGTTTCTTAGGACGTCTCCAATTTGGTCGACGAATGTCCGACGAGGTCTGCCGCGGCCGACTTGCCCATACACATTTGCCTTATATATCTGATTCATCATTCTTCCTTAACTCATTCGTTCCACGTGTCCAAACCACCTAAGCATTCCTTTCTCAATCCTTGTCACAACATCTTCTTTTCTGTCCATTGCTCTTTCGTATAGTTGCATTCGGAATTCTATCAAGACGTCTCACCCCACCCCACGTAGAAATATATCAGCTTAAAAAGTACTAGGTACATGCTATCTCACTCGCTTAATATTTCCATATCAACCTACAGCATTATAGCGACTGTCAAAGATCTTCTTGGTAGCCGGCAGCATAGCAGACTGCCTCCGTGGTGAATAGCGTATTCGTCTGCTGACGGTCACGGGTTCGATTCCTGAGTCAGATAAAAGTGGAGCAGCACGTGGTCCGGCAAGTTACCCGGTAACGCAATAACCCCCTATTACGTGGGAGCCAAAATTCATAACATGACGAAATGTGGGTGTAATATTACAGTTCTGCCTTCCCCTCCGGGGATACTAGCGTGAGTCTATAAATAAAAACTTTAAAAAGTCAGTCATACGCGCCGTATGTTCGATTTTGATGATATTCTCTGCGTAGCAGTCTGCTAGTATCACCACTGCCTACTTTAAAAGCCTCCAATGTAACTGGTGAAAAGCTAGGATGTTGGTAAATTGATTTAAGTATCTATCATCAGCTCACAATCACACTATGGAGATTTTAGACGACCGGTTGGCCCAGTGAGAATGTAAGCGACTGCTACGCCGAAGGTCGCGGGTTCGATTCCCGCTCATGTTTTTTTTTTTATAGCATTAGGCGGCAAACGAGCAGACGGATCACCTGATGGTAAGCAATTACCGCCGCCCATGGACACAAGCAACACCACAGGAGTCACAAGTGCGTTGCCGCCCCTTGGGGTTGGGTAAAGGGATAGGATAAGTAGTGGGACGAGGGAGAAGGAATAGGGGTTAGGGCCTCTGGCACTCACACTCACGGAACGAAACGCAACAGTTCAGGTACTGTTACTTTACGTCGATTTTCTGTGAGAGGGTAGTACTTCCCCGGTCGAACCGGCCCAATCATGCTGAAATCAGCAAGGCTCTACTTCCGTGACAACAAGGCTCACAATCACACTATGGCGATTGATAAGGCGAACTTAAACTTTCGTGGTAATTTAACCAAGACTGGATATTTATAAAAGAATGCTGTTTAAAGTCCTACATTTCATAGTCTCCTATAGGCATCTGAACAGCTCGAAAGACAACAAATAGACAATATTTACTTAACCAGTCACGGCCAGCATTGTCCACCTAGGCGTTACACAATCCAGACGCATTGCCCAACCATGGGAGTGGATCCCCATTCAGCACGTGGGAACAGTACATAGCTACATAACTAATTATGCGGCTTATAGTGAAAGGGTCGCGCGGACGTCGTGTGAAATATAATACAGAATTTTCTTCGTAATCCTGTTAGCGATCTTTATAATATGTTTTATAATCTGTCCAATTCTCTGCCTGATATTAGGATTGATAACTCTTTTACTGTTGCTTTTACAGTTTAAGCGCTGAAGCAATTTTCATGAGATATGATGCTTGTACCCACCTTGTACCCTTCGGCAGCTTACAGGCCACTTTTTATCTACTTTTAGATGGGTTACTTATGGATATCAGAGAGATATTTTTTGTAACGCGGGAAAAATGCTTTTGCATACCTCATCTGTTCGGAGGACAAATTAAGGTTATGTGGGATTGCACTCACTAACCAATCTGCTGCGTTAAGCTTGGAACATGTTATCCGAGAGAAAATGGCGTTAGCGCAATAGCTTAGGATATTATTGTTACGGATTGTCAATATATTTAAACAACACACATAAGTAGACTGCCTCCGTGTTGAAGTGGACAGCATATGCCGTTCGGTGGTACCAGGTTTGATTCCCGGGTCGGGCAAAAGTGTTACTGGGTTTTTCCGAATTCTCAGTAGCAGCACTGAGTCTGGTGATGTGCCCGGTAACGGCAATAGGCTCGCCCCATGTTACGTGGCAGCTAAAAGTTCATGGCGAAATGTGGGTGTAATATTACACCTGTGCCTACCCTTTCGGGGATTCAGGCGTGAGACTATAAAAAAAAACATTAGTAATTTCGGAGTGAACTTGTGGGGAAGTGAGCTTATTTGCTTAAAAAAATGCACCAAGCATATCCCATGACAAACTATTTAAAGATATCTGTTTTCCAAACTTAGCGCGAGCCTTCAACATGACCACATCTTATTGTTACATGTGTATGTATGTATGTGTAAACATGTTGTTGAACTCCTACACACCGGCCGCTTACGACACATTACGTCGATTTATTTCTTTCTGTAATCGTTTTGTAACGCCCATCGCGATAAGCTTGGGTTTACATGGAAAACTGTTTCTTTGTTCACATGCTAATTTATTATTCACACCATAAGAGTGGGTAAAAAATTAACATATTTTTTTTAAACTTTTGTTCCTATTTTTTATTCGTAGGTTAGATTTAGGTTTAGTAAATACGGTAGTTTTACTTTTATAGTTTACTAGCGACCCGCATGTATTATTCATTGTATATGGAAAAGATTCTTAATAATAGATTATTACAATATCTTGAATCTAAAAACTTACTATCTACCCGACAATTTGCATTTAGAAAAAGTAAATCTACGAATGATGCCGTGCATCAGTTAACTGACTATATTATAAATCAGCTTGAGAACAAAAACAAGGTTTTAGCCACATTCTTAGATCTGAATAAAGCTTTTGACACGGTCTCTACACCACTCCTACTGAAAAAGATGGAAAAGTTAGGAATAAGAGGTATTTCGTTGGAACTTTTTGGTAGTTACCTTACTCACCGTACTCAAAGAGTCAGAGTGGGTGATTGGGTGAGTGACGACCTTGAGGTCCTATATGGAGTTCCGCAAGGAAGTATACTCGGCCTCACATTATTCCTTGCCTTTATAAATGACCTGTGTGATCTTCACTTCAGGAATGGAAGTATTATTTGTTACGCTGATGACACTGCCCTACTCTTTAGCGCTGCTACATGGGAACAAGCTTACAAATACGCCCAGTTGGGCTTTAACACTGTCACTTCATGGCTCTCCAACAATCTTTTGACACTTAATATCAGCAAAACTAATTATATGCATATCTCGCTCTCATCTCACAATCGTCCAAATGAAGATCTACAGGGAATCTTTGCTCACCGATATGATTGCGATGCTTATGACTCCTGCATCTGTCCAAAATTACAGTCATAAAGTAGCATAAAATATTTAGGCATTATAATAGACCAAAATCTGAATTTCAAGGCTCATATTAACCTCTTAACACCCAGAATTCGTAAAATTATGTACATATTTAAAAATCTTAGACATGTTGCTGCCAAAACAATAATAAAAAATACGTATGTAGCACTATGTCAGTCTCTACTGTCATATTGCATAACAGTTTGGGGTGGAGCATCTAAAACCATAATCCTACCCCTCGAACGTGCACAACGAGCCGTATTAAAAGTTGCCTATTTCCTCCCTTTCTATCATCCCACTACACTCCTATATGATGAATGCAAGATATTAACTGTGCGTCAATTATATATATTAAATACAGTATTAAAAAAACACTCCGATATTCATTTTAACACATTTAAGCCTACTGATCGACGTCGTGATAACAGAATTTGCCCAACCGTCTTATATAAAAATTGTTTGTCTAAAAAACCTTTATAATAAAATTAATTCAATTTTGTCGATTAACTCCCTCACTAAAATCAAATGTAAAATGAAAATTACTCAATGGTTGCACTCACTTACATACGAGAATACCGAAGACCTCCTTAAAACAGTACGATAGATTTATTACATTTATTATAACACACAATTGCGCAAACACTTACCCTCAAACACACACACACACACACACACACACACACACACACACACACACACACACACACACACACACACACTCACACACACACTCTCTCCCACACACACACTCTCTCTCACACACACACACACTCTCTCACACACACACACACATCCATACACACTCACACTTTTTACACCCTTAAAATCGTTGTACATACCTACATATTTCTCTTGTTTTAAATAGCTACTTTTCTCTTTGCATGTTTATGATAATTATATAGATTAATGTTACATTAAAATCATATCTACATGAAGCACATTAGTATCCACCTATTCTATGTTATGGGGGCCTGGTATTCTGTCTGACAGGATTCTCCTAGTACAGATACCAGTCTCTCACAAAGGTGCAAGCTGTATCTATTTTTTTGAACTTTAATTTATATTGTAAGATTTCATAGCCTTTGTGAAAGAGAATAAACATTTTTATTATTTATTTTATTATTTATTATTTATATAAACCTTCCTCTTGAATCACTCTATCTACCTATTAAAAAAAACCGCTTCAAAATCCGTTGCGTAGTTTTAAAGATTAAAGCATACATAGGGACAGACAGACAGAAGATAGACTTTGTTATATACTATGTAGTGATACATTTAGTTGTATTCCCATTTGTTTATTTTGTTGCAATTTAGGTCACCTATCGAAGAGGTTACCGCAAATGGACTCAGGTTTTCGAGTTTAACAAAAGATATTTATACTGTCTAATTTTTAATTTCTTTCTTCTTTTTAGGGTTCCGTAGCTCACGAGGTAAAAAAGGAACCCTTATAAGATCACTTTCTTGTCCGTCTGTCTGTCTGTCCGTGTGTCACCACCGATTTTCTCAGGAACGGGTGGACCTAGCAAATGAAATTTATACCAGATACTGAGGTCTATGGTTCCTATTAGGTGTATAAAAATCAGGGTCCTGGGTCAACCCGATAAAAAGATATGGTCATAATTAGATTTTTGCGAAAAACTTGTAAGCACACTTGTAAGTACCAAAATTAACCTTAATTTTCAACTTTGTTTTTTATTTTCGGAATTTTTCCTTTACTTGAGCTGTAAGACCTTGGTTTTAACCAAAATTGTAAATTCTAGGTCAACCGTAAGTACCCTATAGGTTTTGGGTCGAAAACCTATATGGTAGTTTCCGTTGAACTAGAATCACGAAATTTGGTCAAAAGCAGGGTCTTACAGCACAAATAAAGGAAAAATTACAAAAAGTAGACTCCATTTAAGATAGTCCTCTAAGTTTTATGGGCGCTCATACAGATTTAGAGGACTAGTGTAATTAGCACCAATCTCAAATAAGGTAAAATGCGTACGGAACCCTCGGTGCGTAGATTTTTTTTTAACTTACCAAAACTGCTATTTACAACTGACTCTTTAAATCAGTGCCTTAATATTATGCATATGTTGCTTTTTTTAAGTTTATATAAAAAGCTTAATAGACTTGCTGAATTGACCATTTTACTTTTTAAAATATTTACGTAAAGCAATTTGTACTGATACGATTAATTTGAATTTAAAAAATTCACACAGACATTGTATGATAAAATAACCAACTAATTGGTTTTTTATTACTGTCCATTTTTTACTGTCGCAATAATTAATCAACCGCCATTAAATAACTGTTCAATATGTTTTCCAACTGATCATAATAACATCTCGAATATTTAAACAACAGCTCAAAAAATTAGTTCTCTAAAATTAATGTGTGAATTAGATGTCCGAACAACGCATAAATCAACATTCCATAAGACCCTCAGCATATAGTTACAAATTATATATTATGTAACACATCCATAAACTAATTCAGTTTCACTCTATAAAATGAAAACAATAAAGTTACAAATGTTTTCGAATATCAACAATTCTTTACCTAAAATAGTGTAAGCTAAGTTGAATTAAAAAACTAGATTCAATGAAGTAAAACAGAATTGAAAAATTCCATAGTCCCATATAAACCCAGTCCAGCACTAACAAACAAAGAAAACGCTATTGTCCAGCGCGCCATGGGAACTATTGTCTCTATATGGAAATGATATATAATAAGTGCTTCTTTCTAAGCTGTAAATACTATCTTAGTACACTAGTGTGAACTAAGATAATATATGCCTGTTTGCACAATCTTTCGATTACTCATCTATCTCGTGTAGCTGATCCTTGGAAATGGTAGCAAGCGTTAGTTTTAAATTATCTTTCGGGATATGTATTTATATTTGTTTCGGGTATCCAATATTTCGGTACTTTTTATCCGTACTCAAGGGCCTTGCAACGATATCGAAATTTCGGAGAGTTCAAAACTTGATGACCACGCTACTTTAAATAGCATATTGCGTAATTTGTAGACGCGTCTAAAAAGTATTTAAAATTTTTAAGTCCCATCATCTCAGCCTCAGCCACAGATTATTCGTGCCCGTATCTTTTGTGCCAACTTTGGCATGATAATAACAATAATTAAAACATTTATTGGTTTCAACACACTTTACAAAATAATTACACCCACCAAACTGAGTGTCAGTTTGTCGGCGGGAATAGCGCTCAGTAAACATTTGGTGTTTATACATTATAAAATTAAGCTAACAAAAGTCTTAATTAATGACTAAAAACACAAACTACATGTATATACATACCCAATATACAGGGTGTAAAAAGACCCTTAACGAAAACTGAAACCCTAGGTATATTATACCAATCATTATGAACATTTTTTACTTCGGCACAATACCTGGGAAATTACTGGTTCAGGAGATATTGAGGCTCAAAGTTAGTATGGATTTTTTGTAGTTACGTACAAAATCGATGCAATTACCATGTCAAACTGTTGTATGGATGACCTATGCACCCATGGATAAGTAGGTATTTTGAAAATTGTACGCGCACAATTTTAATTGAGGCTTAAAAAATGTGATTATCTGAAAAAAAAAGTCATTTCCCAAGTTTTATTTTTGCTTAGTATGACTTGGTATGATGTCCAAAACGAGTAGACTTCGCTTGGTGATGGGTCTTGTGACAACCTGTATATACATGCAGTTTGCCCAATCTTATTCATATAATATAGCAAAAGGTAACAGTAAATTTTATAATCGTGTGTGTGTGGAGTGACCATAAAAGACACCAATACCAAGCTCTATGCCGATACACACCCGTGAAGTCATGGGGAGAGCTAACCTGTCTCAAAAACCGCAACAAATTTAATCGAAACTAAACAGGAGATGAAAATAATTTGTTTCGTTCCTGAGTAGCTCGGGTTACAAAAACTGACTGTCAAAAAGTTTTATTCAGAATGTCACATCCTCAAGGAACTTTAAAGTCAGCTTGAGCTTAAAAAAACTTGGTTAATCTTAATATATAAAATCCTTGCGTTACTGACTGACTGACAGACACGCTACAGCCGAAACTATTGGGCGCAGGAAGCTGAAATTTGGCATGTATGTTCCTTGGGAACCATAGGGGTGCACTAAGAAGGGATTTCCCCAAATTCCCACGGGATCGGCCAAAACGTGTAAATTTAAAAAAATGCAGGCGTAGCTGCTGGCGTCCTCTAGTAAATATATAATAGGCATACTTGATATAGGATTTGTCTGTGAGTAACTTTATATACATATCATAGCGGCTTGCAACGGTTGTGGTCGCGGAGGGTGAGTCCCTCCGCGACCACAACCGTTGCAAGCCGGTAGAAACGTAGGAGAATAACAGAGGTATTTATGCCTTGAAATAAACAAATTATCGCGACTAAGACCCGCTAAATAATATTGTATGATGTATACAAATCGCGAAAGTTTAAAATCGTTTATATACATAATTTTCCTGCCCAATGACCAAAAAAATTATTAGTCCTAATATTTTAGCACAAAACTGAAAATTTGTGGCTCAATCGGTTCCACCTATGCTGAACTATGACTCTCGTACGCACGCAAACGTCAGTCGCATCAACGGAATAGTCGCGACGATAAAGTTCCTATTTCGGTGGAGGTCAATTTGGATAAGGCGGTCGTAAATTCAATGCAATATCAGTAAATACAGTCGTTACTACTTTACTACTTTTAGTATTGTATACTAAAAGTATCTACTTGGAATTTTCGGGTTCATATAAGTGAACATAAGGGTGCATAGGGTTCCCACCAAGAACTTATGGTCCCAAGCCAACCTCACCTGCAAGTGGTGCACCTGCCGATCAACGGACGAGGCTCTGGCAAACAAAATATCCCGATAAGCGGCAATAGGCTCGCCACCTATTACGTGGGATCAAAACACTGGCGAAAAGTGGGCGTTTAATATGCCTCTGCCTACCCCTTCTGGGAAACAGGCGTGAGTCTATGTATGTATGTATATAAGTGAACTGTTCAGTAAAACCTAATAGTAATCATAAAACATGTCCTGTGTATAAAGTATTCCACTTTTAGGAAAGGATATCTTCTAACTATGAGAAGGGTTAGACGATAGTTACCAGACATCACTTCTTTTGAGAACATTATTTGAAACCATGACCCTCGGCGTAGCTGTCTGTTAGTCTATTCACTAGCCATCGCTACCTAAAAACGCGTCACATATTTAGCATTTCAAAACCGTCAAATTCGGCCACTTTCATTTCCCACAAAATTAATTGCCTTTCCATACGCATTTCATCAGAATTGGTCTAACTATGATGAAAGAACTTCCGCTAATAATTAACTGTACTAAAACAATACGTAGCTAGCCTGATATATCGTCCATTGTTAACAATATTTGTTTAAATAAAGCTGAATATATTTGATAAATGCGCTACATGGAAACTAAAACAATAGGCTTGTAGAAGAAAGCTTCTTTGTTGATATTGGCATTAAGCAATGCTGAATTTGCAGACTATGCGAACTTTTAGATTGAGCAATATTGTGTCTAACGGCCATTTTCAATATTCGAACTATAGATAGATCTGTAGATTTTAGATTCGTGTTTGACATGTTTTGTATGGAGCTTATGTCAAAAACTGTCAAAAACGCATCTAAAATCTACAGATCTATCTTTATTTCAAATATTGAATTCCGTAGTAAGTGATTCCATAGAAAATAACTGCTGCCAAAATGTGTTGCTTCAAAATAAAATTAGCGAATTGTTATTGCTTATGCCATTACATGAATCCGCTAAGACGAACAGACAAAACTTTTGACTATTGAAAGCACCAAGACCCTGAAATTTAAGATTTTGTATAATTTTTTGGGGCTTGCCACGCCCTGATTTCCACTAACTAAATGACACTGATTTATGACGCTTCGAGGAAGGAGTGTGTTGTTTTATTTGGTGGTATGGCTTTAGACTATGTCAATGTACCATTCTTAGTGAAAATAGATTTTAGACCAAACAAGGCTGGTTGGATTACAATTACCTAAGTAAAGTCCTAAAGTAGAAATTGATTGTGTAGATTGACACTTTTGTACAAAACTATTTAGACGCCAGCACAAAACATAAATCTTAAGCATTATCCGTGAATACACAGGTCATCGGATTCCAACGACATGAAGCTAAAGAAAGTCTAAACAGCTTTAAGAGTGGTCGCATTAAAATAACCGTACAGGGTGAGGCGCTAACTACATAATTATCAGGTACAGGTTATTAAGCAGTACATGCATTTATTTATAGTTTACTTCTTATCTCATTTCAAAGATAAGTAGTTAACAATTTATGTGGATAAATTAGAAGTACCAAACCATAATAGTTTACTGCACTTATGGGTACTGCTTTAAGTGGTTCCTCCCCCTCCCCCTCACCTTAGTACTACTCTGAGTATTGTAGGTTTGATCCCCACACAGGACATCACTTTGTATGATCTACATATTGTGGTTATAGTCTTGGTGTTTTTGTGTCCATGGGAATTTTTGTAGAGTCCGCGATGCAGGAATTCGTACAACGCTGTTTTTAAAACAATTGATCACAGAAAATAACTAATTTTAGTTAATACATATAAAAATAATTAAAAAATACTTAATGGCGTTCCTCAAGGAAGTGTCCTAGCCCAATACTCTACAAAATGTACTCTTATTAAATTCTAGTTAAAGAAACTCGTCGACAATTGTTTTTAATACAATTGTAAAGAAAATAGGGAATACAGAAAGTCAGGAAGTCTACTTTAAGCGACATCAAAAATATGATAAATCCAGTATTACTGTCTCAGATTTAGGAAAACCGTTCGATTCAACTGATATAAAACTTCCTTCTTTATATCCCGATATTATTAATCTGCAGTACTTGAGACCCATATATGGTGCATAATTATCGTAGAAAATGTTCGCAGTAACTTGCTTATGGGATATAGACTTATCACCTTCCTTATTAGACTGGTTCTAATCACAGGATATTATAAGTACCGTGGTTTGAACTGATTGGTTTCCGGATATAGAATTAATAAGCTCGGTGGCAACGGTATTTTTTAACTTCTCATCATATACTCCACATGTATTTTGTACTTTATTAAATTAGTTCAAACAAAGTTCGTAAAAACATCAAGGACAGTGTTATCGTCAAATCATGGTAGTAGGTTTATATTAAGAGCATACGATTTCTGGCAAAAAAGAGTCATTTTAGTTATGATCTGAATCTCGCTGCTTACGTGACCGGGAACTAGAAGAGTTATTTTTTATTTGATGCACATGTATTCCCATATAATAAGAATGTGCTCTCTGAGACTTGTCCAGAAAATCATACTTATTCCTAAAATCATAAAATAGTAATTCCTAAAGAGATTGTCCTCACTCATTTCAGAGAACTATTACAAGAAAATATAAAAATGCACACGATGTGTAATAAATCGGCGGCACGCATAAAAAAGGTCATCATTGTAAAAGAGTTGATGTTCATTGAATATGAGGGGAAATTTGGTTGAATAGTTGTATCTTTGGCAGTAAGTTAGTTAGGAAAATTGATTGATAGTGGCTGAGGATATCCCTGAGTGTATTTTGGCCTAGTAATCCCGTTTGGTGGTGCTGCCAAAAGATTATAACAGCACACAAAAAATGGATATGTCAGGATCGTTGCAAATGGAGTTCCGTAGTCTCTGCCTACGCCTCCGGGAAACAGGTGTGAGTGTGTGTACTGTATGTATGTATGTATATACAAAAAGTAGAAAATCCCAAACTAACTTTAATTCAGCCATCCAATTGAATTGAAACGGCGTGGTAACATCAAATGACGCCTAAACGATTAATGACTCTTAAACACTTTATGCAACAATAATTTATACAAGATCAGGGACGCATGCAAAAAGAGCTCCCATAAACTATGGCATTGGACCAATATTTCATCATAAAATGACCAGTTTTATGTCAATTAATGTCATCAGGCTACCATAGAGCATGGGTTAAAGAAATAATTGACCGTACAATGTAGCACATTGCGAAATAACTGGAATATAAATAATAGCATCACTATTTTATTGTTGTGTTGCAATTGACTTTGAATATTGTTATTTTATTGTTATGGTATAAGCAGAAAACCAAGGTTTGCATTATTTATCGGCAAAGGGCCACTAAGGACAAAGCTTTGGTTCTCGCTGTTTACTTTGTGGTAGTGTATCATCAGATCACTGTGCTTGATTAATCGTGCAAAGTTAGAAGATATTCTACGAATTGTATATGTAAATTGTTTTTAGAAATTTCTACCAGCAACGTCTTAATAATTTACCCGGAGTTAGGTCGTTGGTGGTGTTTTATGGTGGTGTTTTATTCACCTACCCATGCGACAAGAAACGCGTTATATCATCATTACACGATCATGACTGTTATGCAGAATGCACGCCTGTGGCGGTCTTTATTGGAAATTCGAGACCTCAAATATCGTGACGACTAGTCTAACTTAAGTTGTTTAGCGTTGTAGACTGCGGATTTTAGTCCATAGAAGGGAGCAGAATAATGTTAAAATCTGATAAGCTGCAGCAAAATTTGATGGCTGATTTCCTTAGGAATGAACCAGGAAAGTGAAAAGGTAATGATGAAGAACATGAAAGGGGGCCGTCTGATTAACGAAACTGGAAGAGTGAAAATTGAGTTTTACACCTTTATAGAAACTCTAGGTAACCGTAATATATAAAGGCAAAAGAGACACTAGTAACAACAGAGATCACCAAATTCGACTCGTGGATCTTTTTTGGAAAAGTTTAAGGCATATTAAAGACATAAAGACATATTTATTTCTGCATTTTGGTTGTTTACAACACTTATACATGTCAAAACCCTATTCTAGATGATGCCGGCTTTTCCTAGCTAAATGACTTCTTGAGAAGAAAGGCCGAAACAAACTCAGTGTCATTGTTTTTTTTGTCACTTCAATTTCTTTAGTCTTTTCTTCATCTTTTAAAGTCCAGACAAAAAAAGGGTTTAGTATGCAAGTACAATGCAGGACATTATCTGACGCTTTTGACTGACTCGGCCCGCATTCCGTCTATTGTAACAACTGTGATGACCAGAGTCGAAGCTGGTTTACTGGCATTAGTAGATTGAGGTTTGGATGTTTCGGTGGCCAAAAGCTTAGGTATATCTTACTCAAATTGCACCAGGAATTACTTTCTGCTTATCAGGGCAAATCCAAACATAGACATAGACTAACACAAAGGGATAATCTTCGTTTTCACTTCGTTTAATATCTGAGATGAAACATCTTTTTTTGGTTTAACCGATAATTTAATTGTTATTTTTTTATAAAAGATGTATAATTATTTTCATTATAACATATATACAACAGAATAAAACTACTTATATAAATAAACTATCCTGAACTAAACCAATAAAACGAAATAAATAATAATAACAAAATAGAAGAGGAAAAGCAAAAAAACAACTACGACGCTATTTTCCAAGCGTTAATGGTATCAGTTTTTCACGGCACTTCAGCAAAGGAATTGTAAAAAAATTGGGCAAGTGCGAGTCGGACTCGCGCACAAAGGGTTCCGTACCATCATCTATAAAAGAAAATCACGTTCGTTGTATGTATACTTAAATACTTTATAAGTTTCTACCTGTTTATTAAGATCGAGTAACAAATTGCTTAAAAATTACGTTTGTTGTATGGGAGCCCCCCTTTATTATTTACTTTTTTTAAATTTAATTATTTATTTTGAAAGGTAATATACAACTACATATTCTGTAAAAATTTAAAGCGTCTACCTGTAACAGTTAGTAATTTTGAGCAAAATATACGAAAAAAAACACGTTTTTTGTATGGGACCCCCCCTTAATTTTTTATTTCTTTTTATTTTTAGTATTTGTTGTTATAGCGGCAACAGAAATACATAATTTGTGAAAATTTCAGCTATCTAGCTATCATGGTTTATGAGATACAGCCTGGTGACAGACAGACAGACAGACAGACAGATAGACAGACAGACAGACAGACAACGGAGGCTTAGTAATAGGGTTCCGTTTTTACCTTTTAGGTACGGAACCCTAAAAATGGTTAACGCCTCAGTGCCGTGGACCGAGGCCAAAAACTCTGGTAGACTTACATCTGTAATTTTGCGAACCCCGAGGCCGCCCAAACGAACTGGTAAAGTCGCTTGAAGCCACACTCGGTCGTTCATGTCAAAATTTAGAATTTTCTCAATTTGCAAGGTGCGCCGAATAATATTATCAATGTTTTCCAAAAGGGATAAATGTTTCCAAAAAACATCACTTTGAAACATCTTGTTCTTTTGCAATTATGATTTTTTTGCTCTTAAGCCTTCAGTAAGAAATATATTTGAAACCGATTCATAGTTTACTGGTCATATAATATGGCAGAATTTTGATGATTTACCAAGTCTTGGTTAATTTATTGTTTTACATACATAACCAAACTTTGGCTCATTATTGTGTTGCGTTATATGGGCGTGCTTCTTCAAGTATAACGGTACTAATGATACTATGATAAAGGACTACTTTCGGTCTAATATAACTTATTATGTATGTGCTTATGATTGTGTAAGCTATAATGATCAAATGTTCTCATCGGTATATGGCTATAATGCTATTATCAATTGCAAGAATCTTATATCTACACTAAAGGATGCCCCTCCGTCTGTACATTTTATTTTAATTTAACCGTTTTGTCTTGATCCCGTGGAAATTTCAGAAACTCCCTTCTTAGTGCGCCCCTACGTCACCAATAAACATTAATGCCATTGTTTATTCTTTTTCCTTAAATATGCCGGTCATGGCAACTATTACGATTTCCCTTATAAAGCTCCAGTTTTAAATTCTGTCCCATCATCATCAGCCTTTATTAGTCCACTGCTGGCCAAAGGGGTTGGTATAGGGTTTGTATCAAGTTTTCCTTCTCTTACAGTGGTATTCTCTGCATAATATGCTCCCTCTGTCAGCTCTTACGACACCCATGGGATGATACGGGGTGGTGACATTCCGTATTCTTAATCCGTCACCACACGGAAAATTCTGTCCCAATGAATTTAAAATTATGATTTTTGAATTGACTTATTGTTTCTGTTGATGAATATTTAGTCTATTCCGCGACATCACAGTTACTAGATATTTTATATTTGAAACTGATAAAAATAAATAACTTACCTTAAAATGTACCATCGTGTTTAGTTGATATCTGAAAATAATAACATTCAATCAGTCTATGCTCAAGTCTTGAATTTATGTAATTTATTAGTCACTACATATTATAAAACAAAGTATCTCGTCGTCTGTTCACGAAAACTCCAAAAAATACTGAAAGGGTTTTCATGCGGCTTTCATGAATAAATAGTGTGACTCACAAAGGAAGTTTATTTAGGTGGCTAATTTATAAGGGTCTGCTGTAAATATCAGACTATCTGCGTGTATTTTGATAAAACATCTTTTTGGTAGCATGCAATACGATATTAAACTTTATTTTAGCTATCTAGTTAAAATATCTATATCGTCGGATTAAATGACACCGGTTTATATATCAAAGAGAATTGCTCTTAAAACTGTCTCATTGTTTTCTTTTCTTAGTTTTCTTCCGTGGTAATAAGGATAAAGAGACTTTTGAGCTAGAGATAGGTCTTGTGTATAATATACGACATTAAGTATTTGATACATATTTTGTCAAATTTAGGTATACTGAATCGAACATGGCTCCTAAGCGTAAAAATATAGGTAACTAACAATCGAAATGTTGTCTGAAAGAGGGATTTTTGAATATGTCAAAAAAGTCTCAGCCTTCTTTAATTGGGTTAGCCCTCTCCTCTAGTATAATAGAAATCTATGACTTGTACCAGGGATTCAGTGCCTACCCCAATATTCTGACACTAGTCTAAACCGTGAAAAATTGTGGCGATAATCAAACATCTGTTACCTACTACCAAGATGATGATGATTAAAAAGATACGTGAATATCGCTACATTTTTTTACTGTTTATAAGCAAACACGGAAAGCTCTATTTCAAAGAAGTTGTGATAAAGAATCTTATCAGTTTGTTTCCAAAGCTAATTTATCATTGGCCGAGAATGCGTCCCGTGAGAAAATAAGATGGGTTATCTTTTATGTAACTCAGGGAGAATGTTATCTTATGTGTTTTTGTTTATGTCTCTGTCTAATAATTCCATTACTTAGGTAGGCGTGGTGTAAGCTGCCGGACAGACATGGTTCGGTTCTCTGATTGAACCACGATCTGATCTGATTTTCTTGAGTTTTCCCCATTTTGGGTAATTTTACTAGCGGCACGGTAGGTTTACCCTAGCCAAATTTAGGGTATTATGATTATTACGTAACTAAACGTAACTGCTTTACTGACAAAGATTTTTATGACAGCCGGCACTTTAAAGTGCTCTACAATAAATTACACTGAAATTTAACCTTATACTTAACTAGAGGACGCCAGCAGCTACGCCTCCATTTTTTTTCAATTTACCCGTTTTGGCCGATCCCGTGGGAATTTCGGAAAATCCCTTCTTAGTGCACCCCTACGGTCCCCAAGGAACATACATGCCAAATTTCAGCTTCCTGCGCCCAATAGTTTCGGCTGTAGCGTGTCTGTCAATCAGTCAGTAACGCAAGGATTTTATATATTAAGATAACAATTATTGTCAGTCCAGCTTAGAGGCGTCCCCTAAGGATCTCATATACATTAGTAATTAAACATTAATCTGTTAAGGTGTTTGCAGTGAATTAAACGTTCCTGAGGTTTGTAGTTCAATTTCTTCATACAGGATTTAAAAGTGACAAGATTAGTAAGACTGATGACTAATTCTTAACGTAGTTCCAATATTTATTTTAATGTAGATCAAAATATTTATGTTTCGTTATTTATAAGAAGCTGCAAGGATATGGCTCGATCTTTATTATCATTTTCCGCAGATACTGGAAGAAATTTCAGGTAAGTAAGAAGTAGGTAAAACAATCCAGATTCCATTATGACCCGCGAATTTTATGTACCTATTGGATTACCACTCATAGAAACCAGTAAACCGCTTTAGGCAATTGTTATCGTTAAAAATTAAACTAGACATACTTAAACTGAGTTAAATTATAAATAATTATGTAAAACTTTTACCTGTGATCCAAATTAAACAGCACTAAATACAACAAACAGAAAAAATAACACAATTTGAAATTTAAATTGCTAAATCGTTAAATCGCGGGCAATTTCAAATACGGAACGCACTGCCCCAGTTCTAGATGCGCACTGTTACACTTTATGCGAAATGTTGTTTTTATATGCGCCATAGTGGAGGGCGCATCTCCATACAGCCTATTGTAAAATCTATCGGCCTTCTTTGTATTTTTTTATTGATATTGTTTGTGTTACAAATTGAGAGTGGGTTTGATATTTGACAGGCAACAAGTCGATCGCTACCGAAGTTGGCAATAGTTTAATGAGCATGCACTTTTATTGTAACTTGTGAATAAATTTACTGGCATGTATCATTAGATAATAGAGGGGCGTAGATCCTAATTCCTTTCGTAACAGTCCTTAGACCACACATTAATAAACATTGTTTTAATATATCATTGAATCATTGCCATAAAGTTCCTTAAAGCTTTTTCTAACATATTTCGTTGTCTAAAGAAGTTTACAGAGGTTTTCCGGTAATGGCACTCTTACATATAGTGTACCTAAACGAACGAAATGTAGGTCGCAATGAATCACAGACGTATACGTCTGTGTACATACACTCGTCAGGAGCACGACAGGGTGTTTTTGCAGTGATATCAAAGCAATTGGCCCCTTGGTTTTCAAATCTGTATATATAAAATCCTTGCGTTACTGACTGACTGACAGACAAGCTACAGCCAAAACTATTGGGCGCAGGAAGCTGAAATTTGGTAGGTATGTATGTTCCTTGGGGACCATAGAGGTGCACTAAGGAGGGATTTCCCGAAATTCCCACGGGATCCGGCAGAAACAGTTAAATTAAAAAAAAAAGTGCGAGCGTAGGTGCGGGCGCCCTCTAGTCAAGCATAAAATTGAACACAACCTTAAACATAGTAAAATAATTGACCATCCTAGAATGAAATACCGATATACCTACTACATCTATTGACTATTAAGAACCTGTAACCCAAAGCTGCCCGAAACGGACCGTCTTGCTCTAGAAACCTTACTAGTCTTATGCCTATATCCCCGAATAGGTAGGCAGAGGTATATTGCTACACCCACGTTCGTGGTCCAGTGGATAGTGTATGCGACTGCTGATCGAAGGTCCCGGGTTCGATTACCGGGTCGAGCAAAAGTGTTACTGGGTTATTCCGAATTCTCAGTAGCAGCACAGAGCCTGATTGTGCGGTGATGTGCCCGGTAACCGCAATAGGCTCCCCCTCCCCGCTATTAAGTGGGACCTAAATATTCATCGCGAAATGTGGATGTAATATTACGCCTCTGCCTACCGCTTCCGGGATACAGGCGTGAGTCTATAAATAAATAAAATAAATATTTGATGACAAATCTTAATCTCAACAATATATATTGTAAGAGTAGAGACCTCATTTTTCCCCGTCATTTCAGCCTGCTTATTTCGACAAATAGAAGACGGAAACGTCGAAAGACCTCTGAAGGCCGATTCTTGTATTTTGACTTAAGCCGCAAACGCACACATCACCTGATGGTAAGCAATTACCGCCGCCCATGGACACAAGCAACATCACAGGAGTCACAGTGCGTTGCCGCCCCTTGGGGTTGGGAAAAGGGATAGGATGAGGAGTGGGATGAGGGAGAAGCAATAGGAGATGGGGCCTCCGGCACTCTCACTCACCGAACGAAACGCAACAGTTTAGGTACTGTTACTTTACGTCGATTTTCTGTGTGAGGGAGTACTTCCCCGGTCGAGCCGGGCCATTCATGCTGAAATCAGCAAGGCTCTGCACTGTGATTCATAATGAACTGCGTTTTGATTTTGTATTGACTATTGTGTCCATATTGTGTCAGTGTATCACAACTCAAACTTAAGGTTATTATCATAATGTCATCATTTTAAGGCTCGTTGGTCTCGCGGCATAAATGTACGCGTGGGATCGGGAGGTCTCGGGTTCGATTCCTGGGTCGGGCAGTGTTATTGGGTTTTTCTGTCACGAAATTCTCAGTAGCAGCGCGGAGTCTGAAAATGTGCCCGGTACGGCAATAGGCTCGCCCCTTATTACGTGGGACTAAAGTATATCTGGCGAAAAGTGGGTGTACAAATACACCTCCGCCTACCCCTTCGGGGATAAAAGGCGTGACGATATGTATGTATGTATGTATGTGTATGTTTAAGGCTCAATGATACGGAATCAAAGTTGTAAGTAGAGAATTTATTTTCAACAAAACATATTTTGATTTTTTTCTGTACGGCCAATAATTTGCCAGATAAACTAGAAAACCCATTTGTACCACTCTTTTCAAGACGGCGGCCGCAGGACAAGGGCTGCGACCCCACAAACTTGTATTTAACATATTTTCTTGTTATTAACTATGTCTTGGTCCATAACATAGATACGATAATTCCTTCACAACGCATGTAAAAGTACCTTAGATTGTAATCTGTAACTGTTTTTTAATAAAGTTTATTATTATCGTTTGTTTATTATTGTTACTATTAACACTGTACTAACCTCCTCTAGACATATCTTAATATATAAAATCCTTGCGTTACTGACTGACTGACAGACACGCTACAGCCGAAACTACTGGTCGTAAGAAGATGTAATTTACACATGCGTATGTTCCTTGGGCACCGAAGGGGTGCACTAAGAGGGGATTTCCCCAAATTCCCACGGGATCGGGCAAAACGGGAAATTCGAAAATATGTACGTGCGAAGCCGCTGGCGTCGACTAGTATAAAATAAAATTGCATCCTCTGATAAATGCACTCTAAGCCCAAAAAAATAAACCATTTTTAATTTTTAGTATTTGTTGTTATAGCGGCAACCGAAATACATAATTTATGAAAAGCAGCTTTCTAGCTATCACGGTTTATGAGATACAGCCTGGTGACAGACAGACAGACAGCGGAGGCTTAGTAATAGGGTCCGTTTTTTGCCTTTTAGGTACGGAACCCTAAAATGTAACATTTTAATTTACTATTTGTTGATTTTTTTATCTAGTCGCGATATCACTCAAGTGTCAGTTAATTTAGTACAATACCGTTCATGACAAATATTATAACGAGCGTGGCCATCTGAAAAAATCTGTAGACAAATAATTGACCACAGTACCTTGTAGAGCTTTATCGCTTTGCCTCAGGTTTTAGCAGCAGCCCTTGTACAGTGATCATCATCATCCTAGCGTTCATCATCATCATCATTATCCCGGCACCCAAGAATGAACAGTGCCTGCTTGCTGCCTTAATACGGCAATGTTTGCAAATCGAGGTGTTGCATTAGGCCTGATTTATTTCGGACGATATACGGATAAGAAATGAAAAATGCTTCGTATAATAATATTTCGTATGCCAGCCACGTTAACCGTATGCCAGCACCGCTATGGGCGGGCACAACCATAAGGTGGATGTCCAATAGCATAGGAGGAGATGGCGCGATGAATGGACCCCTTTAGGAAGGATTGGCAAGAGCTCGCGTCTGATCGCAACAAGTGGAAGATGGAAGGGGATGCCTTTGCCCAGCAGTGGGACATAAATTACGCTTCTAATAATAAAAATAATATTTCGCAACTTTTCGTAAAATCCTTATTTATAGAACTCTCAGACATGCTGAATTGCTGATATCCACACGATGTCTTCCTTCGCCTTCTCTTAGCAAGCGATAATTAACAGTTTAATACTTACAGTATCCCGATGACCGAGCTTCCCTGGATATTTTATTTCGTAAAACGTGTTTTGTAAAAATGAACGGAGTCTGGTAATGTGCTCGGTAAGGCAATAGGCGCGCCCCCTATTACGTGGGACTAAAATAAATCAGGCGTAAAGTGGGTGTAGCAATATACCTCTGCCTACCTCTTCGGGGATATAGTCGTGAGACTATATATGTATGTTTGTATGAAATAAAAATGACTCCTATATAGATCGATTTCATGAAATTCGTTGGAGCCGTTTTCGAGATTCAGACTATTTAGATATAAGTATACAAGAATTGCTCGTTTAAAGGTATTAACTTTGAAAGTCAGTGGTAGTCGCGTGCCGGGGAATTGAATTTGAGTCCCACTACGTCGTAATCTGTTGGTCCCTTCCACCACGCTACTTCTTCCATTTAAAAGTGAGATAAATAAAGAAGTGGCGGCTACGTACTGGACGTCACAACAGGGGTAGGGCGGCCGCAAGGTGGACTAACAATCTGGTTTAAATCGCGAGAAGTGGTTAAAAGTGTCGCCGCATACGGGCCACCAGCCACAACCATAAAACGCCGCCACCGGCATATTTCCTGTAGTTTTCATACATTTTATATGGACTCGCCGCACACGGTTGAAGCCGGTGGCCGCCACACGCTAAAATCGTCGTAGCGAGCTTCTTGTGACTTGTGGCCCGTCTCACACTAAACGTCGACACGAAACGTCGCTACACGCCACTTGCGCGATTCCCCACCCCTCTCTCCCTTCCTCAGTAGAAAAAAAGTAGCAGCCACCGGCCACAAGTGGCTGCTGCGCGCTTCAGCAACTTTTGTAGCTGCGTCTAGCTTCTTGACGGCGTTTGTGGTTGTGGCCAGTGGCCCGTGTGCGGTGACCCTAAAGAAAAAAAGCGGCGATAGCCCAGTGGTGTACGTAACGGATTGCCGAGACGATGTTCTCGCGTTCGATCCCTAGGTACCTCGGGCACACACCTCTGACTTTTCGAAGATATGTGTGTATTATAAATTAATTATCGCTCGCTTAGGTGGCAATAGGCCACCCCCTATTACATTGGGACCGAAACATAACTGGCGAAATGTGGGTGTGTAATACAACTCTGCTTACCTCTTCGGGGATAAAAGGCGTGAAGTTATATTATGATGCTAAAGATCGGTGTGTGGAGAGCTTTAGGGGAGGCCTATGTGCTGCAGTACTACTCTAGGCTGTGATGATGATGAAATAAAAATCATTCCAGTGAGGCATTGGACCAAAAAATACATTTCCTCAACTAAAACCTTATATTGATAATAACTATAATCGTATTTTATTTAACAGGAAACTAACAATTATAAGAATGATTCACATTTTCAACGATGGTTATCATAACCTTCCAGAATCTGACCTTACTCCCGTAATCTCATGGTACGTGTCGGTTTGAATGTCACGCCGTATCTCCGCAACTGAGGGGCTCACGTACGATACTTTCAAAGTATAGATAGCTTGGTATAGAGCTGCGTGGGCACTAGGAATACGCTTTACTTTTTGGTTTTAGTGTTATGTGTCTCATTTTAACCGACTAAAGGTTTTTTGCGCTACACTTAATTTCGTTTATAAGTTATTCAAATTCATTGTTTAAAGCTATCTTTTTGTACAGCAAATATGGAGAATCTCTTGAGGGTAAGCAGCTACCCACGGCTCAAATTTCTTTTTTTATATTTTTTGAAAAAAAATACAGAATTTTAAAGACAACTCTCGCACTAGGACTAAATCCTGTGTCGCGGGGGACTTTACAGACATACAACTAACGGACACAATGAACACTCAGACTCGAAACAACAATTTATGAATCACACAAAGTGTTGTCTCGTGTGGGGATCGAACCCCACTACGCGCAGTGTCACGCGGTGAGGCCGCCGCTTAAACCACTACGCTAACCGTGCAGTCAAATAATTGATAATGTCAGTAACGATAAAAAGACATCTTTCAGGGCATATCAAATGTCGGCCTAGGAAACCGGAGAAGTAATTCTCGCGCTTGTCTCCAAAACCCTTTTGCCCTTCGTACCTATTCCAAAAGGAAGAACAGGAGAAAATACGTGCGGGATATTGGTTTATTGATCATATAGCTCCTAAGCCAATCGTTATATTTTATACTTTAAAAAGAAACATCTGCCGCCCTAGGCGTAGAGCATGTCCCGCGGAAGAAGTTACAAACACTTTAGATCAATGGACACGAAGTTCACTAGACTCGAATCAATTCATAGATTACACATAGTATTGCCTCCTGTGGGGATCGAATCCAGAACAGCCGCGTGATTTTGTAGGGTTTTTTTATATAGTATAGGAAGACAAACGAACAAGCGGTTCACCTGATGGTAAGTAATCACCGCCGCCCATAGACACCTGCAATGCCCGAAGGATCACAAGTGCGTTGCCTACCTTTTAAAAAGGAATATGCTCGCTTCTTGAAGATTCCAATATTGAACTGGTTTGGAAATACCGCTGCAGGTAGCTGGTTCCACAGTTTGGCCGTACGAGGCAGGAAATGGCGCGTGAATCATAGGGTAGAAGAACGCCACTCATCAAGGTGGTGAGGGTGGAATTTTGATTTGTGTCAAGTTGTACGGTGGTGAAATTCTGCAGCGGGTATCAGACCAACAACTCCTCACAACACTCCCCAAAGATACCTCGGCCCAAATATGGCAGCAGTACTCCATGTGGGGCCTAACTTGAGCTTTGTAAAGCAAGAGGCGCTGCACCGATATGAAGTATCCTCTTGCTTTATTTATGACACCCAGTTTTTTTTTAATGAGGCTAATTTAGCGTTATCTTCCAGATGACCGCGAAATGGGACGTCTCACGTTATCTTGACTCCGAGAATGCTTATGATCGGCTTAATACCAAGGGAAGTGCTCTAAAATATTGGAGAATCGACAAAGGGGGTCTTTTTTGTGGTAAACGCGCAAACCTGTGTCTTTTTGGGGTTAAAAGTGACCAGATTACGATGAACCCAATCGGAGACCAGGTCGAGTGTGGTTTCCGTTAAAGACACAAGTTTGTTCCGACACTCAATGACATGTGCCTGAGAGATTTTAGCACTACCGGGGTACAGGGCATCTACGGTGCTGTCATCTGTATAGCAATGTATGTCACTGGTTTGTATTATATGATTGATATGCAAAAGAAGTTCTAACTTTACAGGCAGCGATAGCCTAGTGGAGATACCAACGGACTGCCATGCAGAGGGTGTCGGGTTCGAATCCACGGCGCGCACCGATGACTTTTCGAAGTTAAGTGCGTATTAAATTGTTAATTAACGCTTGCCCTGTGCCTCGGAGAGCACATTAAACCGTCGGTCCCGACTGGCATGAAGATCTTTGACAGTCGTTACGGGGAGTCAGTACCCTCAACTGATACGGGTCTAAACCATGGAATATCGCTATCTCTTTGGGTTGGGGAGGTCAGACGGCAGTCGCTCTGTGGAAAAGTTGATTGTCATATCTGGTTAGACCAGTAAGCGGACCTCGGGCTCCAAGGCGTGCCAGTCATGGATGCTACCGGGATAACGCTACGGCGATGATGATATTTGTAACTTCGAAAACACGTGGTTGATGTATTTGTGTTTGAACCGAAAACTCTCTTAGCAGCAGTCGGTTGGCCTCTAAAGGTCTTAGCCCCAAAAGAATATCATTCAAATATGGCCTTTAAGTATTGCTATTTAGGTATTCTTTATATTGGCTCATAAATTAACAGACATCATACCTAAAGAGCAATACTTAAAGGCCATATTTGAATGATATTCTTTTGGTTGGGTGTGAGGCGATTCGTTTATGTGGGCTAAGACCTTTATTCTCTTTGTGTTGGGTAGCCAATATCAGAGGGGACTCATACTCATAACATTAAGACTAGATTTTGTCGCGAAAGCCCACAACCACACGACCAGAGCCACGGGATTCCATCCGTGTAAAAAACTATTTATCTGCCTAAAATATAAACTAGCACATTTTTGAGACATTTGAACAAAGTAACGCATGTATGTCCGAATTCATACAAAGACACCGCTATCAGTGGTATCGACGATCGAGAACAATTACCGACAACCTTGGTTCATTACGGTCACGATGCAGGGGTCATAAACCATTTGGTGCGCCCTACTTTCAAGTGTTTTTACTTTTATTAATATCGGAGGTGTACAAAAGGCCATCTTTTGTGCTGTGTTTCACCTTTTTACGACCCTATACAAAATAATGGCACTGTCTGTCTGTATACAGGGTGATTTAAAAGTCGTGTAATTCCTTTGAACCACATGATCTGCTGGTGATATAGAATGACCCTAACCATATATTTTTTTTTTTGAATATTTTTTTTGAGAAAAAAAATTTTTTTTTTTTTTACTTTGCTTCGGTTTCATACAATAGTACGTTAACAGCCTGAAAGGGTTTTAATAAAAAAAATGTAAAAATATAAACACTACGTCAACTAAAATGTCGAATTCTAAAAGGAGGTAACAACACCTCGCGTCGCGTGCCGTCAGCTGTCATCGAGACACGGTAAGGTCAAACCCGCGGCGTTTAATGTCAGTGGCAGTAGATGGCGCTACTGCGAGTTTACTACTACGTACAAACCGCGCAAGAGGCGAAACTAGTCTCTCATGCCATCTTATTCTTTCAAATGATTGATATTTTATCATAAAACATAATTATTATTTACGATATTACTAAATCTTGGACCGACAATCTTGTTAAGATCGCGGGAAGCGGTTGGTATGCCCAGCAGTGGACGTCCTTTGGCTGAAAAAATGATGATGATTACAGATTCTGACAATAATCTATCTATCTAAACCGTCTTAGCTATTTGGATCAGTCTCAGTCAAAATAGCTAGGTACCTACCACACGACAGCAGCTGATTTTACTTTAAAAATAGTCGCCTGTTGACACATGTTTGATTACTTATTTGTTCCCTACTTTATCTTTAGTACAGTACAGATGTTTCATTAAGGAATAACATTGCTGGACTTTTGTCTTTTACTTGTGGCACGGCGACGCCGCTGGAGTTATCAGAGTTATGATATGAGACACGGTAAGGTCAAACCCGCGGCGTTTAATGTCAGTGGCAGTAGATGGCGCAACTGCGAGTTTACTACTACGCCTACGTACAAACCGCGCAAGAGGCGAAACTATTCACTCGTGCCATCTTATTCTTTCAAATGATTGATACTTTATCATAAAAAATAATGATTATTTACGATATTACTAAATCTTGGACTGACAATCTTGTTAAGATCGCGGGAAGCGGTTGGATGCGGGCGGCCCAAGATCGGGAGAGGCATAGCATGCCCAGCAGTGGACGTCCTTTGGCTGATATGATGATGACTAAAGATTCTGAAAACGATCTATCAAAACCTTAGCCATCTGGATCAGTCTCTGCGGGAAGCGGTTGGATGTTGGCGGCCCAAGATCGGGAAAGGCATAGCATGCCCAGCAGTGGACGTCCTTTGGCTGAAATGATGATGACTAAAGATTCTGAAAACGATCTATCAAAACCTTAGCCATCTGGATCAGTCCCTGCGGGAAGCGGTTGGATGCGGGCGGCCCAAGATCGGGAGAGGCATAGCATGCCCAGCAGTGGACGTCCTTTGGCTGAAATGATGATGACTAAAGATTCTGAAAACGATCTATCAAAACCTTAGCCATCGGGATCAGTCTCTGTCAACATAACTACCTACCACACGACAACAGCTGTTTTTACTTTAAAAATAGTCGCCTGTTGACACATGTTTAATTATTTGTTACCTACTTTATCTTTAGTACAGATTAGATGTTTTATTAAAGAATAGCATTGTCTTGTCACTTCATCGTACTAAAAATTAAGAGATTAATTATTTTTGATTAATCTAAACGTGTTCTGTTAAGAACATCGTTAGTTAAGAAGGCACTACGTTGTTATACTAAGTAATTGGAAGTCCAGTATTTTATGATAATGAAGTCCTGGGCCAGAGGGGCCCGTGTCAAAGTGGCAACCGCTCGAACCTAGTAGGGCCTAGTACGAGTTAGCACTCGATCGTCACGGTGGACCATAGCCTAGTCGATGGGAACAATTTCCATACATTTTGTAGAAGCGCCCCTAACGGAGAGTAGCGATCGATAGAGACCGCTAGGGGGCGCATTTAGAAAATGTATGGAAATTGTTCCCGTCGACTAGGCTATCGTCCACCGTGACGATCGAGTGCAAACTCGTACTAGACCTGCAAGGTTAAGCGCGTTCGGCACCGTCTAGTTTATGGGTGACCGGCTACAAAAAGACAAACCCCTCCGTGCCTCGGAGAGCACGTTAAGCCGTCTGTCCCGGCTATCATCAGAAGATTTTTGACAGTCGTTAGAGGAATCAGTACCCTCATATCTAGTCTAAACCATTCAGGGTTTCATAACCCTCCGTCCGATCAATGAAGGGGTTGTAGGTAGTACTTGTAGCCTTGTAGAGTAGCGTAAAATGATAAGGTATTTGTGTAAATTTAATTAATTTTAAATAATATCATATCAGATAGATAATAGCTAGGTATTTACCTAAAGTTCATAAATAAGATGGCATGAGAGACTAGTTTCGCCTCTTGCGCGGTTTGTACGTAGTAATAAACTCGCAGTAGCGCCATCTACTGCCACTGACATTAAATGCCGCGGGTTTGACCTTACCGTGTCTCGATGACAGCTGACGGCACGCGACGCGAGGTGTTGTTACCTCCTTTTAGAATTCGACATTTTAGTTGACGTAGTGTTTATTTTTTTACATTTTTTTTATTAAAACCCTTTCAGGCTGTTAACGTACTATTGTATGAAACCGAAGCAAAGTAAAAAAAAAAAATTTTTTTTCTCAAAAAAAATATTCAAAAAAAAAATATATGGTTAGGGTCATTCTATATCACCAGCAGATCATGTGGTTCAAAGGAATTACACGACTTTTAAATCACCCTGTATATGTATATATTTTTGCGTTACTGACAGTTCCTGACTTACTGATAGAAAACGCACAGCCGAAAGTACTTGGGCAAAAAGCTGTTTGACATGTGTTTCCCTGGGCACCTTAAGAGTGCAGGAAGACATTTTCACTGAATCGGAGGAATGTTTTGCAGTCGAAACTAAGGCTAATAAAAAAGAAATATGCAGATGTAACTGCGGGTATCCTCTAGTTACAAACACAGATAAAAAAAAAAATAATAAAAATAAATAGGGTGCATAGGGTTCCCACCAAGAACTTAGGGTTCCAAGTCAACCTCACCTGCAAGTGGTGCACCTGCCGATCAACGGACGAGGCTCTGGCAAACAAAATATCCCGATAAGCGGCAATAGGCTCGCCACCTATTACGTGGGATCAAAACACTGGCGAAAAGTGGGCGTTTAATATGCCTCTGCCTACCCCTTCGGGGAAACAGACGTGAGTCTATGTATGTATGTATGTATGTAAATAATAAAAAGTATAATTGGCGATGCTAAGATTCTAACTAGCGACTCTAGCGGCAAATTTTAGAAATTCTCTTTGTACGACTCTCTCACAGATCATACTACTTTTGATACTTTTGATAGCTCTCAATACAATAATTTCCACCATAACCTCGAAGCAAAGTTGTATTGAAAGCTGTCAAGTGTCGTTCAAAGACATCTTCTAAATTTCGCCGCTAGAGGCGCGCGGATAATCTTTGTATCGCCTATTGTAGGAGATGGATGTTTTATGTGTTCTGATTACTTGCTAATAGGTAAGTATATTGAATAAGTTAATAATACCCTCGAAGATTAAGCATTAGGCATATCAAAGCGTGAAAAACCAACGTGTTTGTGACTGATTTTGCAAACAATAATTAAATTCATGACATACTAAGAACGTATTAAAGTGAATACTTGAATAATGTTACTCTATTTATAATAATTGCACCAATGAATATGTAATGTCAGGCGTTATTGCAAATAGTTCACAAATGTACCACATTAAACATTAGCTCGTTTGTTTAAAACTAACAAATATAATTAGTTCACACGCCTATGTACTATGTTGGACACGTGTAGCGAAGGAGTGAAGAAATAATGACTCATTTGTATATAAGTACAAACTAGATGAGCCCACGGTTACATTATTTAAGGCTACAGCTCCGCTCCCGTAGCTCATAGGGTGATATTATATAGCCTAAAGCCTTCCTCGATAAATGGGCTATCTAACCGTGAAAGAATTTTTCAAATCGGACCAGTAGTTCCGGAGATTAGAAACTCCTCAGCTTTATATTTTAGTATAAGCTTTCTTGCGTTACCTACTGACTGACTTACAGACAACGCACTGACAAAACTAGTGGGCGCGAGAAGCTGAAACTAGTCAGTATGTTTCTTAGGTAGCGTAGGGGTGCACTAAGAAGGGCTTTTCCGAAACTCCCACTGGAACGAGGAGAAACGGTTTAGTTAAAATAAAATTGCGGGCGTAGCTGCATCCTCTAGTCAAATATATAAGGCAAATGCGTTTTGTCAAGACGGTTAAGGCACCTAAGGACGGTAAGACATTCAACGAATAAATTGGGGACGTTTTGAAAAACGGAAAGGTACAGTCGAACAACTTCCCGCTAGACCACCATAAGCGCGAGAATCGCTTAGCAAGACATAGTCGCTTCCAGTGCTACTTTATACACACATTGACACTCGTATACAAAACGAGGTTCTAGTGTGCCTTGACTCGCTCATGCCAAGGGATTTATTTTTAAACTGGTCCAGCGCCGACTTGTTTGATTGTACAAAGCACCCGAAACCGGCGAGCATGCATGCAAAGAGTGTAGAGGAAACGCGTGAGTTTTGTAAGCATAGAAGCAAGTTGCGTTCCGTTGTCTCTGTCCATCCTGACGGGATAAAAGGCGTGAGCAGTGTCTCTTTCAGTGACGGATTAAGAATACAAACTGACACTACTCTATTTCATTCTGAGGGTGTAGTAAGAGGCCGATAATAACCCGTCTTGCGTGGTATTATGGTAAAATTTGCCCATCATCATCATCATCAGCCCTGTATATAAACTGTCCCACTGCTGGGCACGGGCCTCTTCTCACTATGAGAAGGGTAAGGCCATAGTCCACCACGCTGGCCTAGTACAGGTTGGCAGACTTCACATGTCTTTCGAGAACATTATGGAGAACTCACAGACATGCAGGTTTCCTCACGATGTTTTCCTTCACCGCTTAGCAAGCGATAATTAACAATTTAATACGCACATAACTACGAAAGTCATTGGTGCGCGCCGTGGATTCGAAGTTTGCCCAATCCTCCTATTTTCTTATAATGGGACATTATTATATTTATGATGTATAATTGTTTATGTAAAATAATATTAACAATATTAACTCTTTGCATATGCATGCAATAATCGTATTGAATATTTATAATATTATTTGTTTTGAGCTGTTTGTACCCACTTTGTAAATGTCGTTCTAAATAAATTAATAATAATTACTATTGGGACGCAAATTAAAACGCAGTGGGTTGTATTCGTATTATGAAACTTCAAAGAAAGAAAAAAAAATATGCAGACGAAAGGCGTATATTTATAATTCACATTATTAAGTTCATGTCCTTTCGTCTATAAGAAAAATAAACTGAATCTCTTTGTTTCTTAAATATAACTCGACCCGAACTGTTGACGACCCCTGCCAATGCCAGTAATAAATCAAAGTTCGATAGTTACAAACATCTCGGTTACACAATCTCTCAATGAACTATCTGTGCAGTACCGTACCTATCGTTGCTACAGTTTTTGTAACTCTTCATTAGATCGGGAGTCACGATGTTCGCGCAATAGTGCTTCACGTATCATTTGAGATAGAATTACTGATTAGTTAATTAAAATTAATTGATTAATACTAGAGCGGCGATAGCCCAGTGGTGTACGTAACGGACTGCCGAGACGATGGTCTCGGGTTCGATCCCCAGTTACGTTTGTTCGAGTGGTGTTGAGAGATAAATTAAATACAGTATTTTGTTCGTTACAAAATATAATTGCTAGAAAGCGTTACACAATATACCCGGTAGCAACTAAATTAAGAGCTAAGACTAAGAAGACTCAGGGCAGGGTAGGCAGGCAGGCTGACGAGGCTTCGGCGCTCCAGCAGAGAAGGCAGCACTTATCTTGACGGCGTCCAGGGTCCAAGAGAGTAGTAGTTTTCGAAGTTATGTATGTATTAAAAATGTTAATTATCGCTCGCTTAATAATGTGCCCGATATAATATATAATAATGTGCCCCAGCAATAGGCTCGCCCCCTGTTACATTGGGACCTAAACATAACTGGCGAAACGTGGGTGTGTAACACCTCTGCCTACCCCTTCGGGGATAAAAGGCGTGAAGTTATGTTATGTTATGATTAATGCTATTGTGTGCGTAGTGGCTTAAGCGACCGGCTCGCCGCTTAGAACGGCGTTGAGTGTAGTGGGTTTGATCTCCACATGAGACAAAAAAAAATTGTTATCTACAAATTGTGATCTGGGTATACCTAATTTGTATCCGTTGATTGAATGTTTGTAAATACTCAGCGGCACATGATTTATTTGTAACTAGAGGACGCCAGCAGCTACGCATAATTTTTTTTAAATTTACCCGTTTTGGTCGATTCCGTGGGAATTTCGGGGAATCCCTTCTTAGTGCACCCCTACTGTACAGTCCCCGAGGAAAATACATGCCAAATTTCAGCTTCCTGCGCCCAATAGTTTCGGCTGTAGCGTGTCTGTCAGTCAGCCAGTAACGCAAGGATTTTATATATTAAGAAGATGTGGGAGTTGCCTTTGTGACCACCAAAAGAATAAGTATTAAAAAAGCAATGCAAAGCAATTAAGAGTAATGAGTGTAGAGGAAGCGCGTGAGGTCTGTAAGGATAGAAGCAAGTGGCGTTCCGTTGTCTCTGCCTACCCCGACGGGTAAAAGGCGTGAGTATATTATGTATTTATGTATGTATTAAAAAAGCAGTAATAACCAAGTAGAGTAACCAATAGCCTGCTATGCAGAGCTTTTCGGTTCCAAACTTACACGCACCACTGATTTTTCGAAGTTACATACATTTATACATAAATACATACATAGACTCACGCCTGTTGCCCGGAGGGGTAGGCAGAGACTACGGAACGCCATTTGCAACGATCCTGACATACCTCTCTTGCTTCATTCACTTCCATCAAGTTTCTCATGCATGCTCTTCTGTTTAGGGTACTTCTGGCCTGTCCTTTTTTAGGATGTCTCCAATCTGGTCAGAGAACGTCTGCCTAGGTCTTCCCCTTCGTCCTGTCCCATTCACATTTGCCTTATATATCTTCTTTGTTAGTCTTTCGTCATCCATCCTCTCCATGTGCCCAAACCATCTTAACATGCCTTTCTCGATGCTTGTCACTACATCTTCTTTTACCCCACACCACTCTCTTATCACACTATTCTTTACTCTGTCGGTCAAAGATATACCACACCACACATACTTCTCAGTGCTCTCATTTCTACAGCATTTAAGGGGTAGGCAGAGGTGTAATAATACACCCACATTTCGCCGTGAATTTTTAGGTCCCACGAAATAGGGGGCGAACCTATTGCCGTACCGGGCACATTACCAGACTCCGTGCTGCTACTGAGAATTTCTTTACAGAAAAACCCAATAACACTTTTCCCGACCCAGGAATCGAACCCGAGACCTCCCAATCCCACGCGCACATTTATGCCGCGAGACCAACGAGATAGTCAAAAGAGAAAGAAAATATTGTGAGGAAACCTGCCTGTCTAAGAGTTCTCCATAATATCCTCGAAAGATATAGGTAGCAGGTAGTAGAGCCTTGCTGATATCAGAATGAATGGGCCGACTCGACCGGGGAAGTACCTACTACCCTCTCACAGAAAATTGACGTACAGTAAAAGTACCTACCTACATAAACTGTTGCGTTTCCTTCGGTAAGTGAGGGTGCCGGAGGCCCTATCCCCCTTCCTTCTCCCTCATCATACTCCTCATCCTATCCCTTTTCCCAGCCCCAAACGCCGGCAACGCACTTGTGACTCCTGTAGTGTTGCTTGTGTCCATGGGCGGCGGTAATTGTTTACCATCAGGCGATCCGTCTGTTCGTTTGCCGCCTTTTACAATAAGAAAAAGATATGCGAAGACCCATACCCAATGGAACAAAAACTGTACCAATGATAGCATAGGTACAATCTTTGCAACTCTTAATTAGATGAACTGGAGTCACGATGCTCTGTGCAATAGTCTTCACGTATCATTTGAAACAAATACCTGCATGATTAGATCATTAAAATTAATAGATTAGTACTACTAAGCACGCTGAGCATGACTACTGATTACCTATGTGCTAGCTCTACAGTAGGGTTTATAAATATTTTTTTTTATTGCCTCACGCCAAGGGGTAGGCAGAGCTGTAATATTACACCCACATTTCACCGTGAATTTTTCGTCCCACGTAATAGGGGGCGAGCCTATTGCCGTTACCGGGCACATCACATGACTCCGTGCTGAGAATTCGGGAAAACCCAGTAACACTTTTGCCCGACCCGGGAATCGAACACGGGGCCTCCGATCAGCAGTCGCATACGTTATCCACTGGACCACGGAGGCGGTTTATAATAAGAGCCTAAAAAGGGATCATCTTGTCCTAGTGTTATACGAGCCCGGGCTCCGCGCACAAGTCTAACCGGATTTGCCTGAATATTAGCTTTTCCACAGAGCGACTGCCTGTCTGACCTGCGCAACCCAAAATAATAGCTTTAAACCATGGCTTATTAGACCATCATCATCAGCCCTTTATACTGTCCCACTGCTGGGCACGGGCCTCTTCTCACTATGAGAAGGGTAATGCCATAGTCCACCACGCTGGCCAAGTGTGGGTTGGCAGACTTCACATGTCTTTCGAGAACATTATGGAGAATTTTCAGACATGCAGGTTTCCTCACGATGTTTTCCTTCACCGATTAGCAAGCGAGAATTAACTATAACTTCACTTAACTTCGAAAAGTCATTGGTGGATTCTAACCTGAGACCATCTACGTAGCAGACTGTCGGTCTCACTCAGCTATCGCTGATTTAGATTGGCTTTACTTGGCTTAGACCAAATGAAATATATCTAAGTATACTGACTCCTCGTAACGACTGTCAAAGGTCTATAGATATGGCAGCCGGGACGGATGGGTTAACATAATTACGAAAAGTCAGTATTTAGCACGCGCCGTGGTGGGTTCGAAGCCGATACCCTCTGCGTGGTCTGTCGGTCTCTGCACTACTACTATTGGCTATCGCTGCCCGATCTTTATGTATGTAATTGCTGTAAAGTTAAAATAAATCACGATAATAAATCAATATCTTCACAATCTGGATCAGGAGACACACTTCACACACCAAATTCCTTTTTGGCTAACTTTATCTAAATTAAAACATTCGGTTCCGATTATTAAAAGAATTCCCCGTGGGGCAAGACCATCAGTGTCAAAAATATTGGCTGAATGCATAGGTCTTGTCGTAAGGGAGAACTCAACAACGGCCTGGGAGCAATTATTAACATTCCCTTATAGGATTTTACATGTTGATAAAAATCAGGCAGCCCAAAATTCATTAACATCCAAATTAAGTACTTATAATTGTCAAATTTCAGCCAACACTTTAGACCCTAAATTCACGTCATACAAGCATAAATCGCTCTATACATATGTAGAATCCAAATTAACTAAGGGTGATGACATACGGGGCGCATCTAGACTATTATTCAGTAGTGATGTGGTGGCGCCTTCCTCTCCAGAGACGCTTGCGGGTATGAAGAGCAAGCATCCAGCACCCATTAATGATCTCTCCTTTCCTGAAGCTCCCGACAGTGAATCAGAACATCTGATCACCACGGCCAAGGACGTGTTAGCAGCAGTTTGCTCCTTCCGGAGTGGCTCGGCAGGCGGCCTCGATGCCTTGACACCACAGCATCTAAAATATCTCGTGTGTGCAAGTGCTGGGGTGGCTGGCGATACACTTCTGAAGGAGTTGACTGCCCTAGTAAATATGATGCTCTCTTGAGATCTTGTATGGAGCGAATCTATGTGCCCTTAACAAGAGGGATGGTGGCATTCGTCCCATTGCCGTGGGTTGCACATATCGGCGTATAGCAGTCAAGATATGCTGTAAATTTTACAGCAGGGAGCTATCAGAATAATTCCAACCCTTACAACTAGGTTTTGGTTTCAAAGGGGGTTGTGAGGCTGCTATACATGTCCTTTCCACGTACCTTGGAAGTGGTGATGGAGAGGTCATTTTGAAGGTTGACTTTAAAAACGCCTTCAATTCAGTGAATAGGGACACTTTGTTGACACAAGCAAAATTAGAAACCCCCAACATTTTTAAATTTCTTTGGCAATGTTACAGGTATCCCACAAAATTACTATATCAGGACAATCTTTTGGAATCTGCAGCTGGATGCCAAAATGGTGACCCTTTTGGACCAGTCATTTTTAGCTTAGCTATACAAGCCATTATTCGGCAAATAAATTCTAAATTTAATGCAAGGTTTTTAGACGACGGGACCCTAGGGGGCGCTGCAGACATTGTATTACAAGATTTAGATTTTATTAAAAATAAATTCGCATCTATTGGCTTGGAACTAAATTCTAGTAAGTGTGAATTGTTTATAAATACAACAGACTCCACAAAAAAACATTCGATAATATCAAAATTTAATCATTTGGCATCAAACATCAAAATTATTGATAAGTCTTCTCTTCGCCTCCTAGGTTATCCAGTATTTGAAGAATCTTTCGATTCTTTCTTAGACGAAAAGATACGAAATT
This sequence comes from Euclidia mi, assembly GCA_944739405.2. Taxonomy (NCBI): domain Eukaryota; kingdom Metazoa; phylum Arthropoda; class Insecta; order Lepidoptera; family Erebidae; genus Euclidia; species Euclidia mi. The sequence continues at coordinate 36,761,537 of OX123205.2, read as the reverse complement.
TTTGTGAAATTTCAGATCGTCTATTCAAAATTAATATTCATTCGGCCTATACTATTATTCGTTATTGTCTTTTCGTCCCAAAATTCACACATGTCTTAAGATCTTCGCAACTTCGCACTTTTAGAACAAATCGACCAAATTATCCTAATAAGTTACTTTAAAGAGAATTTTAAATGTGGATTTGGACGACCGAGCCTGGCTACAAGCGGCTTTGCCCATACGTTTGGGTGGGCTCGGCGTTCGCAAAATTTCCAGTGTCAGTTTACCGGGTTTCTGTCTTCGGTTCACAGCACGGAAGAGTTAACTAGGAAAACTTTATCACCTACACTAGTTAAACTCAGAAGTGTTGTGCAAAACCGAAGCTATAAACGCCTGGAAAATCGTCATGCCCATCTGAATGATATAATCCGTCGTGCTCTTGTCGCGTCTGGCGTACCAGCTGTACTTGAACCAAATGGTTTGGTACGCGACGACGGTAAGAGAAAATTATGGTAAGTATGTCATTGTTGCCTTGGAAAATGGGTAGGCCTTTGGTGTGGGACGCAACCTGCGTAGACACCCTCGCGCCATCACATGTTCCAAGCACGGGAGGCCATGCTGGCGCTGCTGCTGCAACTGCGGAAACCCTCAAACGGCGCAAATACAGTAATTTAGTAAGTAATTACGTGTTTGAGCCATTTGGGGTGGAAACGCTAGGCTCATGGGGTCCGAGCGCTCGTTCTCTATTCCGGGAAATTTCTAAACGGTTACCTAGTCGACGTCTCACGTGACCAGAAGGCTGGTTTATTCTTTGCTCAAAGAATTGCCATCCAGCGTGGCAATGCTGCCAGCCTTCTGGGCACGTTACCCGATGACATTGATGCGGAGGCATTTTACGACGCCTAAATCATGTAAATATTTTCACTTTCTAAATTTGTTTTTATGGTTTTTGTATTAGATTAGATAAAGCTTCACTTATATGCTACCAACTTATAAATTATGTAATTTTAATGTTCTAACTTAAATAGATACTAAAATAAATCACGATTAATTCAACAGGTTTTAAGTAAATGGTTAGGTGGTAAGTCAATTTCAATTAGTAGCATTAGTGTCTCAATACATAGATATTCAGTTAGATCATCTTTTACACTAAGTATCGGCCCATTAGCTCAGTTGGTTAGAGCGTCGTGCTAATAACGCGAAGGTCCCGGGTTCGATCCCCTCATGGGCCACTACTCACTTTTTGTGATAATTGGTAATATTTCGTGAGTAACTTTTGTTCATACAAATGCATTATGTGTCTAAATAGACAAAAATAAGTCTAAAGCTGCGTATCCATTATGCGCTCCTGGCGCGCGCGCCATGAACGCCCGTGCCGAGAGCGCGTTCACGGAACGCGCTCCAAATATTTAAATGATATCAACTCCGCGCGCCATGGCGCGCGCGGCAGCTGTTCCAGTGTTCGGTCGTTCAACATGCAGGCCCGTCGTGCACGAGCAGCAGCTGCGTTTATGTTTATATTCACAGTATTATACAGAAGAAAAGACATAAACATAAAGTGCGTTGGTGGATGAAAGAGTTGTTTCACAACTTATTTCCCTCCAAGCGTCTTCTCTGAGCGGCAACTTTGATTATCCATCGCTCGGAACGTAACGAACACACAAAATAATATCACGTCCGTCTCAACTGGCGCGCGCGCCACAATAGGGTAGTTTCCAGGGTCAAAATAATTACATTTTATTTAGTCCGTATTTTAGATTATAAAAAAATATTGGACACGTATTTTTTATTTTTTCGTTTAAATAAAAAATAACAAAAGATATAGCCCATTAAAGTTACGTGTGACGTCATCTAGTGCGAAAAAATGTAGCACGGCGTGACGTTATACGTAACTTTAATGAGCCATATCTTGGTATTTTTTGGTTTAATTTACAAACAAAAAAATACGTATCGCTTATTTTTGAATAGTCTAAAGGACGGACTTATAATTTTTTTTTTGTCAACTAGCCTATTGAATTGCCTTTGATGCGCGGTAAAAAACCGACTCTAGATGGAACGGGGCGCTCCATGTTCGAGCGTTCCAACAAACACATTGGCGCGCGCTCCAAAATGGTAACAATTTCGCGCGGCTGGACCGCGCGCCAATGTTCGTCCTATTGGAGCGCGAAGTCGATACGCGGCTTTAATCTAGACATCATTCGCGTAGAGCTGAAAATGGGCAGAGACGTTAAATACATCATTATAAATATAATATCAAAAATCCCCATCGATCGATCCTACTCTGCAATTTTTTTTATCCAAGATCAAACATACAAAATTTAGGTTTTTTTAATTTTTCTCGAAAACGGTGAATTTTATTGTGAAAATAGGTAGAAAAAAATGTAGATCATACAATTTTGTACAAAAATGGTCTCGACACTTTTCTCGTACGACTCACCATTCGTGAGATATCGCGGTTTTAACAATTACAAAATTCTTATCTTGTCTTATACTAATATATAAAGCTGAAGAGTTTGTTTGTTTGTTTTATTTGGTTGAACGCGCTAATCTCAGGAACTACTGGTCTGATTTGAAAAATTCTTTCAGTGTTAGATAGCCCATTTAACGAGGCGGGCTATAGGCTATATAACATCACGCTATGAGCGACGAGAACGGAACAGTAAGTCTTAAATAACGCGGGTGTAACCGCGGGCATCCTCTAGTTTTACATAATATAATATGCACACATTTCCGCTATTGATTGAAAGAATGGTATATTGCTAATGATTAAAGTGGAATAGGTTACCGGCAGCGATAGCCTAGTGGAGATACCAACGGACTGCTATGCAGAGGGCATCGGGTTCGAATCCACGGCGCGCATCACTAACTTTTCAAAGTTATGTGCGTATTAAATTGTTAATTATCGCTTGCGAAACGGTGAAGGAAAACATCTTAAGGAAACCTGCATGTTTCAGAGTTCTCCATAATGTTCTCGAAAGACATGTGAAGTCTGCCAACCCGCACTAGGCCAGCGGAGAGCACGTTATACCGTCGGTCCCGGCTGTCATGAAGATCTTTGACAGGCGTTACGGGGAGTCAGTGCCCTCAAATAAGCTGATACTGGTCTAAACCATGCAATATAGCTGTCCCTTCGGGTTGCGGAGATCAGACAGCAGTCGCTCTGTGGAATAGCAGATATTTTGTCAAAAACTGATATGCAGGATGTAAATTATATACCACATACAGGTGTGTATTTCGAGTACAAAAGTACTTATTTATTTTATTTAATTATAGTCTCACGCCTGTATCCCCGAAGGGATAGGCAGAGGTGTGTAAATATTACATCCACATTTCGCCATGATTTTTTTGGTCCCACGTAATAGGGCGCGAGCCTATTGCCGCTACCGGGCACATCATTAGACTCCGGGTTGCTACTGAGTATTTGGAAAAACCCAGTAACACTTTTGCCCGACTCGGGAATCGAACCCGGGACCTCCGATCAGCAGTCGCATACGCTAACCACTGGACCACGAAGGCAGTCAGACAGTAAGTACTTATTTACAGTTATCTGGTTAGTGGTTCCCATAGGTATTATATTATAACATCCGTGCCCACCCCAGTATGGTCTAGTGCGCACCCCAGAATTTACTGATTCGAAATTCTTGGCTGAACCACTAATGCTGGAGCCACACTAACAATAAATGCCATTAATTATTGCGATAATGTACGTTAACCGTAGGTGTAGCCACGACTTAACGCGATAATTTGACAATGGCATTAAAATTGCCGTTTGGCGTTTTTATCACCAATGATGGGCATTCACGTTGACATTTCATGTGTAGCCAACTACTTTAGCGCAATAATTATCGCAATAATTATCGCGCTAGCAGGCATTTACGTTAGCCGGTAGTATGGCCCCAGCATAAGAAACGTCACATAATTTATTTACGAGAACCCAGGCCTATACCTACGCCAATTTTTTTTTATTTTATTTTAGTAATAAGCGGCAAACGAGCAGACGGATCGCCTGATGGTAAGCAATTACCGCCGCCCGTGGACACCCGCAACACCACAGGAGTCACAAGTGCGTTGCCGCCCCTTGGGGTTGGGAAAATTGATAGGATGAGGAGTGGGATGAGGGAGAAGGAATAGGGGATAGGGCCTCCAGCACTCTCACTCACCGAACAAAACGCAACAGTTTAAATACTGTTACTTTTCGTCGATTTTCTGTGAGAGGGTAGTACTTCCCCGGTCGAGCCGACCCATCCATGCTGAAATCAGCAAGGCTCTACTACCTTTTAAATGTCACAGGCTCTGCATAATTTGTTTGTAACTTGTCCAATTTACTCAGTTAAACGACCCAAAATTAAACGGTGCTAATAAGTAACCGATTACAGTAACTTCACACCGCCATTATAGTTAACTAAATAACTATACAATAGTGTTGTACCAATTAGTTGAAAATTCTTACGCAATACTGGTGTGCCGTAGTTTAGTCGAGTTTGAGAAAGTTTCAAGGCGATTCACACGGGGTAGACGTATCTTAAAGGTTTTATCTATTAAGGAAGAGCAGAGAAGTACTTATTAAGATCAACTGGGTTAATTCGTATGTGCACAGATAAGAAGTAATTGTACTTATTGTTTAAGCGGGTGCTTTTATATGTTCACACATCTACCTATATGTAAGGATTGTTAATTTACTTTATCAGGTAATGTTGAAATATAGCTATTATTATACAACGTGTAATGGAAATAACGCACATCCTCAGACACCCCAATTAGAAAACCTTGTTACAATCATAATGCATGCATTGAAATATTTTTTTTATTTGTGTAAATAATGTTTTTTAAAGAAAGTATTAACTCAATTAAAAGTGAAAATCGTGGTCACTCTAAATCTGCGCACGCACACAAACGAAACGGTTGCTATGGTAAACAAACAACAGCGATCTGATAGGAACGAAACACGATACGATATAACAAAATGCACAGATTTAACAAACAAGAACCAGATGTAGCGTATTCGTCCAACTAAGTGAGGCACGTTGACGGCTATGTGTGCGTGACATTTGGCGACTGGCACTGTACGGACACGCGCGTCTATGTGTGTGTAAAGTTGCCAGATTATGAATAATCTCCCACTATTCTGCATATAGTTTTTGCAAACGAATATAAAAATATTACATAGGTAATATTTTATATTCGTTTGTGGTTTTGAAGAATTTACCATAGATTTAATTAATGCTTTTAATATGTAATGCTGTTGTGAAAATTATTCAAATAAAAGATACCATTAAAGTATGCTTTTATAAATACATTTCTTAAAAAATGTAGGCTCAGAGTTAAGTTTTAACTAATTTTATTCGTAAATTGAGAAATAAATAGATAGGCTTGCGTCATAAATATTAATTAGCTAAAAACATTTTGTCATGCATACAATAAATTATGAATATCATAATCATAAATCGTAACCAAAAAAAATTGCAATTAAAAATAAATAATGGCTACAATCAATAATTTCTGTTTCTGTACTTAATGTACACACGGCGCCAAGTCAAGCTAAATAGTCGAAGTACGATTTTGATACTTATTCCCTACGCCATAAGAACGGTACAAAGGTCTAACAACGGTACAAAGGTCAAAGTGTATAGCTTGACAAGTAGCCGCGTGTACACGAATATTTGGATCGTTTGGGTTGGGGATCGAACTCAAAACAATGTATATACAAATGGAAATCCTATTAGTATATTTATAAGAAAAAATATAATCTACAATATACTTTTACAATACGTTAATGTATTTTTCATTAACATGACAATCATTATTACCTACATAATCAATTGACAAGTGCATTTTCCCTAATTTAGGGAAAACGGTGTCGACGTAAACTGGCAACACTTACATATTTTCTGCAGAAATACGAATTTTATCGAAATAATATTATAAAACGGTCAAATAATCCATAGTTATCTGTAAGAATATATTCCATCTTCCCGTATTTGCTTTTAGAAACAACTTTTACAATGTTTAAAAACGCAAGACGGCATTTTATGAATTTAAAAGCAGGATCGATCGTGGCGTGTGAACTGTGCGATGCTTCGCAGCGCACTGAGTCGAGTTTGTATTCGCTTTTCAATTTTGTATTTGCTTTAGTGGCCTCACGCAAGTGTTCCGCGCGCTCTGTCTGCCTTTTATTCTATAGTCTTAGACAAAATGTATGAAATTCAGTCTCTAAACCACAATCTGATAGAGTGGGGTTTACAAAAATGATGTTTGAACATTTGTCGGCCACTGTTGATATTACCAAAGATATTATGAGTATTATTTTCTTTCCATCACACTTTTAGGCTATGGAGTGGACAGTCGAATCATTTATTGTTTGTTATTAATATGCACGATCTATTGTTTCTTAACATCGTAACTGACTATTGTGACTATCTTAACTTAATCATACCTAGTTAGCATTATTGATCGATAAAGTAAAAGAATATCAATGAGAGAAATAAACAAGAACGGCGTGTTTAAAGTTGTCTTGTGAATCTAAATACTTACAATACCTAATAGAATAATAAAATAACTTACAGGCTTAAAAATCACATTTCTTTAGACCACGTAGCACTTTACTACTTATTTCCTCACAAATCACATCTTTTCACTGTTTCAAAAGCAGCTAGTATCTTAATTCATTAACTACTCGGCACTTTTTCTCTCATCACAATAAACTGGTGATTTAATATTTCTCCACAATGAGAAAGCCCAGGGGTGTCAAGTCAACACCTAGATGATGTTGAACATTCCACACCGGCACCGGCTTGTTGATAATTATTAAATTATACACCATTACACATTTTGTAAACAAGTGAACTTTTTAAAAGGTTTTCACAGCACTCACTGATAGAATCAGATAGATATTCCCGGTTGTGTACTTGTCATAACATGTCTGAGCGCATCGCCCGCTGCGCTTGTCATGCGCCAGCGCGAGCGAGACATTACGTCTCACTCTTTCCCGTTGTTTTACCTACGTTAGTGAAAGATAGATGATAGACATTTTGGTGGTCAATTGTGTGCTATTGTCTTTTGCCGTCTATTGTGTTGTATTAATGTGTGCGTTTGTGTAAGTCAACGTGAAACCATTTAACAAATGCATTTAAAAATAAGCCGTTCTGCTTTGTTTTAAGGTTTATTTTCGAATAGCTCAATTTTTTTTAAAAATTGTGTTGTATTAATGTGTGCGTTTGTGTAAGTCAACGTGGAACCATTTAACAAATGCATTTAAAAATAAGCCGTTCTGCTTTGATTTAAAGTTTATTTTCGAATAGCTCAATTTTTTTTTAAACGAGTGACTACAATTTACGTTATTTTAATTATTTTAAGACTAAAAATAAACAATATTAAAAATGACGGAAATGGATTCAGTTGCCGATTCTGAACAAAGTACTTTCAAGATGTGCATTTAAACTTGTTACATGTTGTATAATAATATTGATTATTTATAACTATTTATTTATAATAATTATAAATAATTATAGTTATTAATTATATGTTTATAATATAATTAAGGCAGCGATAGCCTAGTGGAGATACCAACGGACTGCTATGCAGAGGGAATCGGGTTCGAATCCACGGCGCGCACCACAAACTTTCCGAAGTTATGTGCGCATTAAATTGTTAATTATCGCTTGTCTCGTGCATCGGTGAGCACGTTAAGCCGTCGGTCCCGGCTGTCATGAAGATCTTTGACAGTCGTTATAGGGCGTCAGTACCTCTAAAATAAACTGACACTAGTCTTAATCATGGAATATCGCTATCCCTTCGGGTTGCGGAGGTCAGACAGGCAGTCGCTCTGTGGAAAAGCTAACATTCCGCTAAATCCGGTTAGACTAGAAAGCGGACCCGAGATTGAGACTGGGATAACGCTAGGAGGATGATTGATTATTTATAATTATATCAACTACTGATTCGCTCGCGTGGGGTTGGATAAACATATTACATATTGATAAGTTTCATCAAAACGCGTTCAGTGCTGTTTTCGTGAAAGAGTAACAAACATCGTGTATTTGTTGCAGCCAACCAGCATTATCAGCCGTTCAATCAAAAACTTTTATTAATTGATTAGCCAAAAAAGCAATTAAAATGTTTTTTAGTTATCAATAACTCGAACGTTTTGTTATTCGATCTATTGAAACTTCGTATTCTGAGAAATGCTAGTTCCGATAATTAAAGTACCGATTAATTATAATGCTGAAATGAAAAATAAAATGCTTTGTAAAACTGTATCAATAAGCTAAGTTCACAGATGATATACTTAGGTATAAACACTCTTTTGTATCAATAGACTAAGCAATCAGTCAGACAGTTTATTAAATGTTGTATTAGACGTAACAGCAATTATTATAGCGGCTAGGCTATTAATAGAACGGCTCATTTAGCTACTTGGCTGTGACAAATAGGTATAACTAACAGTAGTAGAATATTATGTTAAATGTATAGGTAATATTCGGCTCTTACCCGAGCTGGAAAAATCTGTTTTGCACCAAATGCCCAGAAACTGGTTACGCCCATGCCAATGTTTTTTTGTATCAGTTTTGAAGCACCATTACAAATAACTATCAACGTACTGACTATGAAATCTTTCGTTTAAAATATTTATACAAAGGTACATTTTTTTTATTATAAACTTGTCGATACTCAAAGATACAAATATTCATAGTCTCACTCTGTTTCCTGAAGAGTTAGACAGACTACGGAAAGTGATTTGCAACTATAGTCTCACGCCTGTATCCCCAAAGGGGTAGGCAGAGGTGTAATATTACACCCAAATTTCGCCATGAATTTTTTAGGCCCCACGTAATAGGGGCGAGCGAGAATTTCCTAGCGGAAAAACCCAATAACTCTTTGCTCGACCCGAGAATCGAACCCGAGACCTCCCAATACCACGCGCACATTTATGCCGCGAGACCGAGGAGGCAGTGATTTGCAACTATCCTGACAAATGTCTCTTGCTTCATCCACTCTCATAAACTCAATATGTTATTTCTTAAAATGTAAAGGTTTAAAATGTAACATTTGAAATCCAAAATAAACTGGGTAAAAAACCGCAAATGTGCAGATCTGTGGAAGGTCCACCTATACCATACCTATTATGAACTTCTTAGCCAATACTAACATGTATAGGGTTTCCACCGAGAACTTAGGGTCCCAAGCCAACCTCACCTGCAAGTGGTGCCCCTGCCGATCAACGGACGAGGCTCTGGGAAACAAAATATCCCGATAAGCGGCAAAAATAAGGCTCGCCACCTATTACGTGGGATCAAAACACTGGCGAAAAGTGGGCGTTTAATATGCCTCTGCCTACCCCTTCGGGGAAACAGGCGTGAGTATATGTATGTATGTATGTATGTACTAACATGTATGGCTCGATATTTTTCATCATCAGCGTATACAGCATTATAATACCAAACAAGGCAGTGTAATCTTTGTTTTATTACTAGATCTAACGATGCGTGCATTCAAACGACTCGACAATGCTTATTATATTTCGTTTTAGACTACAATTGTCTTACGAAATGTTTACGTTCTTTGATCTGGATTTAATTAAAAGCTACCTCAATAATGGCGTAGAGCATAGATATTTACATAGAGGCGCATTTCCTATAGGCGCTCTGTAGACAAACTTCAGTGGCGTAGGAAGGGGGGTGCGGCGGGGGCGGTCCGCCCCGGGTGCCACCCTTTTTGGGGTGCCACCCATCCAAAAAAAGGGGTGACACCAAAAGCTCAACTTCAAGAACAATGCACAAAAACATAGGCACTAGCTCAGCACTACGAGAGTTAGCACGGAATTGTTAGGTGTCGACTAAACAAACTTTCTGTGACACTATTGATTACTAATAAACTGATATAAATAATAGTTACAGGTAGCACGCTATTGCGCAATGTTGATGTTGTGCATGTACTGTTAGAGAGAGATGCAGGGGGCCTTTAACTGTTACGTTCTCTCTCCCACCGGCGGACACGACACAGTATTGAGTTAGGTACTATTCTGCCACTCTATCCTTTATATCTCTATGGTCACAGCGCGACTGCCACGCTGTCAAGCGGCAATTTGGGTCACAGAAAGTTTGTCTACAGAGCACCCATAAGAAATGCGCCTCTATGTAAATATCAGAGATGCAGGGGGCCTTTAACTGTTGCGTTCTCTCTCCCACCGGCGGACACGAATTGGTCCCACTCCGCCACTCTATTCTTATATCTCTATGGCTGTGACAGCTGTCTCTATGAGTGCAAGAGAGACGAACGTTCCTCCTGTGTATCTTAACTACGAGAGCAAGAGAGACGGAGAACGACGCCAGCGCCGCCAACGGCGCCAACTACGTACTACACTAACGACAGTCGCCAACTCGCCATTTGGAATCGGCACACCAAATCCTTAAGAAATGCGCTTCTATATGTAAATCTGTATTCATTGGTAATGGCTGATCCAATATTTCAACGGATATATCAAATATTGGCACCGGGTACAAAATGATTGAAAACTGTTCAAGAAGCTTCTTTCAATTACCTAGTTACTTAGCCAGGAATATAAATTTCATAATTAAGTAGGTACCTTTTTAAGCTATAATTATTTGAAGTAGGTAATCAATGTTGCAAGTACTTACCAAAACGATCGTATACCTACTTACTAGCTGCCTTGTTGAACTGGAACGGGTTCTAGAATAAAAAAAACGCAGCAGTTCTATGCGTTTATTGCCGAGTATTGCCTCGCTTCCTATGCACGAGTCTGACCGACCAACAACACGACACTGGCCTGAACACTAAGGGCTGCAGTCTCCCACGCTGTTCCCTCCGGTAGTGTGCAGGGCAGGTTGCTCGAAGGGCTGCGCGTAGCGGGCAGATCCTCGCAGACTGTTGGTTCAGCTGGCAGGCGCCGGCGGTGTGTGTGCGATGAGCAGGGCAGGGCCAGACTCGTCGGCAGAGGTGTCGTCAAAGACGATGCAGATAAGTGTAGCAATCTAGGGTAGCGTAGCCCGGAGCTTCAAGGTAGACCTGGAACCCACAGCTGGGACCAGGGTACACTTACGACGAAGGTGATACGATTTACGTAGGTAGGTAGTAGGAGCAATCGTAGGTAGATAGAGTAGCGGCCTGTTGAACTGATTTCAGAAGAATTCAGAACTAGCAATCACCAAACAAAATTACCTACCGATCGCTTCCTAATTCCGAGGCTTCCTAATTAGGTATGTCGCAATATCCAAGTCTTTTATTACGGCTAAGAATCTGTGCTTAAATTTAAAATTTTGTGTGTTATTCAATTGCCTTGTCCTAATACTAATATAATAATCTATTTTTATTTGCAAATAGAGACTGACAATGGGTATGTAACCATTTTCTTTTATAGACAAAGGATTCTGGCTCTGTCTCGTGTCCAATTTCTTGAAACTTTACTTATAAATAATAATAATAATAAATTTATAATAATAATAATAAATTTATTTATTTCTCCACAAAGGCAATATAACAATGTTGTGTTCTTAGATCTAGGTACACATTATAGACCTTTGTGAGAGACTTGGAGTCTGTGCTAGGATAACCCTGTGTTACAGATCTCCAGGCACTCTCACTTCAGACAGTTGAGCACAAAGATTTGCGTTTATTCGTTGAGACTTAAAGCTATTTAGAGCTATTAGTAAAATAAAAGTTTTTACACAGCCACAAAAGGAAATATAATATGGTGTATTATCTACTACCGCATTCTACATTTATGAATTTTTCAGTAGTGTCATAATCGAGATTATGGAGCCATTTGAACAGTACTGCTTTACATTTATACTTGCTAAGAGGATATATTGCCAAATACTTGTTAGCTTTATTGTAGAGGTAACTGCCTAAGAACGAAAAGTGTCGTTGAGCTAATTGTGTATTTGTGCGCTTTACCTGACACACTCCGTGTTTCCGTCTTTTGTCTTTGAGGTGGGACGCATCATAAGCTAGCATCGAATGTTGCCGAAGAATAGTGTCACGTAGAAATAGTTGACGGACTGATAAGACTTCACACTGTTTATAGTATCCACTTCTTCGTCTGAAATCACTCTCTCAAGCTCGCAATCGGTACGGCAGGTCTGAGCTAAGCCTCTCAATGCCACCGTGAACTATAATAACTAGTTGTAACACGACTCGTGCAGTAAAGCTAAAATAATGGCAGCTAAATCATGGGTTAATTGATCTCAATATGTTGTAATCATGACAATCAAATGAAGCCATATATCTCAATATAGCAATGATTAGATAGTAATGTATTAATGAGTTACTGTGTTCTTTGTTCAGGGGGCGTGACAAAGTGATCCATCAACAGCAGGTTAAGTAACACTGCACTGTAATTATCAAGATTAGGATGGGTTCATGGGTCAGTGATGAATGTTGTCTTTGAAAACTTAAGACTGTTCCCGACTTGATTGCTCAGAGTTTTAATAAGCTTACTTTGTTCAGAGGGCGTGACAAAGTGATCCATCAAGCGCAGGTGAAGTAACGCTGTCACGATCTTTATTAGGAATTAGGATGGGTCAGTGTAGGCCGGTTTCAATATTCTATCCGTGGATAGACTAAAGATACATGTTTGACATATTTTGTATGGAATTTAGCGAACTGCGACACTTCTACATACCTAATGAAAAAAAGCAGTATGGTGGCAGCTCCTAATAATAACAGATACTTAAGTATTCTGTATCAACATAGTAAGTACTTCCACAGTTAAGTCGACTGATTCATGATAAAGCTACCAAACAAAGAAGAAAATCATTCAAAATATTGCCCAATCAAAATGACCAATCCATGATAAATTAACTCTCAATATTTGTAACAATGGTATCCCACATAATTTTCATAGACATAATGTTATTGGCTCCGTAAATGGTTATCATTGCATCTATTTTAAAAATACATTACTCACAATGTCGTCATTTTTTGTTGGCGCGCTTTGTATTTTGAAATTTGAACGTGTTCCATTTGTCCTTCGAAATGAAAAGCGGCCATTAACGTGCTTGAAAATGTTGTATGGATATGCTTGTATCCCCAGAAATTGAACTTAAGGCATCATCGTCATGATAGTTATCTCGATTGCATCCAAGGAGTTGTCTTTAAGCCTGAGGGCCGCTTCTGGTGTAAACACTTTAGCAGGGTGCGGAGCCCTAAATAACGCGGTTGTAACCTTCTAATCGCGGCCTCAGCTAGTCTAAATATATCATGTAGACATATATCGCCAACTATGAGATCCAGTACTTATTAACCATATACATATGTATGGAAGTAGGTATGCAAAAGTTTCTGTGTGTGTCCGTGTGGTGACGGATTAAGAATACGAATTGTCACCACCCCATATCATCCCATGGGTGTCGTAAGTGCCGACAGAGGGAGCATATTACGCAGAGAACAGCACTGTAAGATAAGGAAAACTGGATACAGACCCTATACCAAACCATTTGGCCAGCGTGGCATAGTAGGCCAATTCCTACTTACAAAGAAGAGGCCTAGTCCAGCAGTGGACTGTTAAAGGCTGATGATGAACATATGTATGGAAGTACCTATGCAAAAGTTTTGTAATTTCCCCTTATCCCATTATGACTCATAAAAACATTCACATAGGTATGTCGCAAAAATAATGGGTGCGCCGGATTTGGGATCCCATAAGGCTCTTGAATACAAGGCCGGACTAACATTATATTTACCAAAAATAGTATCAGTTGCAACGATGAACATTATGCTTTTAATTTGATTTTATTGCTCTCAAATAGTTACATTTCTGAAAAGTGCCCTAGCGCATAGAATTGTTCAGCAGATGGCGGTCACTTCTGAATACCTTCGGCGTAGCAGTCGCTTACACGCCCGCGGCGCCAACCGGACGTCAATGAAGGGCTTTTACATAATGTAGCAATCGTGTGCAAACTCGTACTATACCCCTAATGATAAGCATACAATGCAGGCGGCAGTGTCTTTCTAGAATGACAGAAGAACTAACAAACAGTGTCGCCTTTTAACGATGGCGATCACATCGAACGCTATGCTTGCAAGGAAAATGGTCAAAATATTTTAAGTTTGTAGCCGTAGCTGCGTACCACTAAGGCGATCTAGCCAACCACAGGCTACCACAGCAAAGACAATCATAACAACGATATCTGCACAAACACGATGGAACTAAAGTCCTGAATCACACAAGCAAAGTTCTCAACTTCTCACACTAGAGTACTAAAAAGACCCTTAACGAAAACTGAAATCCCATGTTGTACCAATCACTGCGAATTTTTTTTATTTCGGCACCATACCTGGGAAATTACTGGTTCAGGAGATATTGAGGCTCAAAGTTAGTATGGAATTTTTCTAATTAGGTACAAAATCGATGCATTTACCTCGCCAATATGTTCTTTAGATGCCCTGTGACCCCTTGGATAAGTAGGTATTTCGAAAATTGCACGCGCTCACTTTAATTGCGGCTTAAAAAAATGTGTCTATTTGAAAAAAAAGAAATCATTTCCCAAGTTTTATTTTTGGTTAGTATGACTTAGCATGGTGTCCAAAACTAGTAGACTTCGGCTTGGTGATGGGTCTTGTGACACCCTGTATATACACACATCAACAAAGTCTAGGGATATCTTAATCCTAAATTATTTACGAGTTTATAGTTTAGAACCTTGTTAGTTTCCACAAAAAGTTTATATACAGATTAAAACCTCTTTTATTCTATTTTCAAAATTTGAACATGGAAAGAAAAAAAACAAAATAATAAACAAAGTATGGCGGCAAATTTGCTAGTAATTCGTTACATTAAAGAAAGTTAAAACTGTTTTATTATAATTATTAATGAAAAGGGTTTTTAATTGTTTTTCTTTTTTAATTTAACGTGACGTACGAACTTTAAAAGTCATGTCACGTCGTCATTTGAGTCGAGATGAAATGTTACGAGCCGTGGGCATGTTAGAAAATGGTGCAATTCAACGCGTCGTTGCTGAGGCCCTACATACCAGTCAAAATGTGATATCAAGGTTGTGGTCACGTTATCGCAGTACTGGAGATGTGGCCGAACAGCACACAGGTAGATATCGTGTTACTACGCAGAGACAGGATCGATTTCTCCAAATGACCGCCAGAAGACAACCCAATATCACAGCGCTGCAACTAGTGCAAAGGCTCCAGGAGGACCACCAGCTGCTGGTAAGCGACCAAACCGTGCGAAGAAGGTTACATGAAGTTGATCTTCATGCTCGAAGACCATTGCGTGTTCCAGCATTGCGACGTGGCAATCGCGGTCGGCGGCTTTCGTGGGCTCGGGAGCATTTACCATGGAGTGACGAACAATGGTCTTTGGTGCTGTTCACCGATGAGTCCCGGTTTGGGTTTCACCCGGATTCACGAAGAACACGCGTTTGGAGAGCTCCAGGGAGAGTTAGCCGTCTACGGCACCCTCAGGAGGTCCACCCATACCAAGGCGGTACAATCATGGTGTGGGCAGGAATTCGTCTTGGCGGACGAACCCAACTCGTTTGGATCAAAGGCAGCATGACTGCACAAAAATACCACGAGGAGGTAGTAGAGCCCGTTATTGTCCCACACAGAACTCAAATAGGCCATGAATTTCTACTCATGCACGATAATGCTCCTTGCCATACGGCGCGGCTGGTATCGACCGCTCTCCGAGAGCACGATATTCAAGTTTTGGATTGGCCTGCACAGTCGCCCGACTTAAATCCTATCGAGCATGCCTGGGACATGTTACAACGAAAAGCTTTGAGAGATTTTCCACCAAATTTGACGACTGAACAACAACTTTACGAACACTTGCAAAGGACATGGGACCTCATACCGCAGCAAGACATTGACAATTTAATTTTAAGTATTTACAATCGATGTCGATGTGTAATCAATGTAAGAGGTGGCAACACTGATTATTAATGATTAGATTTTACAAGATTTTTTCCATTTTTATTAAAATTAATAGTTTTTTAAGAAGAAATGTTTGTTGTTATCATACTAATTTTCCATGATGATTAAAAAAATTAATTTTTTTATTTAAAACAAAAAAAAACACGAAATGTTTTTTATTTTTATTAAAGACCTTAAAATAATCTATGATTCTTCTATTTACTGTATCAGAAAATTCTTCATAGATTTTTAGATATTTGATGAAATATAAAATATCCCTAGACTTTGTTGATGTGTGTATATGTATACAAGCTCCAATGTAGGTACTTTTGTCAGACTACAGTCCACAAGGCACGATCACTGTCTAGCCTTGTCAGAGGATCCTCTCTAGTCTGAGAAAAACCACACCTTAATGCTCCACAAGTTCTATCTGATCCGACCGGGAGCGATAGCCAAGTGGACATACCAACGGACTGACGTGGGCATTTGCGCATCCCACCACTGACTTTGAATTGAAGTTATGTGCATTATTTATAGTAAATTATCCCTTCTCATAGTGAGAAGAGGCCCGTAGTGCCCTCATCTCATCAGCCCTTTTATACTGCCCACTGCTGGGACAGTTTAAAAGGGCTGATGATTATAAAAGCCATCGGCCTCGGCTGTAAAGAAGTACTCAAAAAATCGATATGGGGTGTCAGTAACTTTTGATATACTGCGCCATGGCATATAATATTGTTAAACCTTACTTTTTTTTTTTAGTACATACATACATACATACATAGTCTCACGCCTGTTTCCCCGAAGGGGTAGGCAGAGGCATATTAAACGCCCACTTTTCGCCAGTGTTTTAATCCCACGTAATAGGTGGCGAGTCTATTGCCGCTTATCGGGATATTTTGTTTGCCAGAGCCTCGTCCGTTGATCGGCAGGTGCACCACTTGCAGGTGAGGTTGGCT
Source organism: Euclidia mi (assembly GCA_944739405.2). NCBI lineage: Eukaryota > Metazoa > Arthropoda > Insecta > Lepidoptera > Erebidae > Euclidia > Euclidia mi. The sequence continues at coordinate 36,744,717 of OX123205.2, read as the reverse complement.
TGGGACCCTAAGTTCTTGGTGGGAACCCTATGCACCCCCTAAACAAATTATTTATTTTTTTATTTATTTTATATCGCTATCCCTTTTGTGATCGGAAATCGGACAGTTACCGCTATCTGGAAGCGGTAATAGCATGACTTGGCTTACCGGACGTAATCGGCGAAGTAAAGCACCGCTTGCAAAGGTCCCTATTTGGATGGATGACCGCGTGTAGCATACATCAGAGAGCTACCGTGCTTCGGAGGGCAAGTAAAGCTGTCGGTTTCGGTCCTCGTTTGAGCACAAGACATAATCGTTCCACCATGTCGGAGACCTTGGACAGTCTGACACGAAAAAGGAAAAGGAAGGATCTGGAAAAGCTGATATTCTGTCAAGTTAGAATAGAACACGGTTTCAGGGCACCAGATCAGAATTTTAAAGACAACTCTCGCACTAGGAATAAATCCTGTGTCGCGGGGGACTTTACAAACATACAACAAACGGACACAATGAACACCCAGACTCGAAACAACAATTTATGGATCACACAAAGTGTTGTCTCGTGTGGGAATCGAACCCACAACACTCGGCGCAGTGTCAAGCGACGAGGCGGCCGCTTAAACCACAACCCCAACCGTGCAGTCATTCAAGACTGCAAGTCATTTAAGACTGCAACGAGGTTGGCACCCAGAATCCGCTTCGTGCGCAGCTACCAATTTCCAAACAACAATCACAAAACTATCTACCAACAATCTGAACCGCAATATACCTACTTACTGTCTTCAAAAAACAACTTATCACCTACCTATTACCATACAATAAATACAAACGTCACAAAGACGGAGACGGCTCGTCATAGAGTTATCAAACACAAAACAGACGCGACCTTGCTTTCTTCACAAATAATAATCCGATGCCCGTCAATCTCGTCAAGTTTATAAAAACAATAAACAAAAATGTTATTGTATGAGGTTCGATGGTACAATTTAGAAGTTATAGCGATCTTTGTAAGCGGTTTATATGTGAAGTGTGAACAGTACAATGGTGTACTCGTAAATTTTTCTGGTGTGAAAATGCTACATGAGAATTGACCTACTTGTAAAATCATGAGAGAAAACCCATTCTATAGTTTTCATCATCATCGTATATCGTATGGAAACTATCCCACTGGCCCCAAATCTATGCACAGGCCTAAGATCTTGAGAAATCTTCAATCTATGGGAAGGCAAAAGGCATAGTCCATCAAGCTGACCAGGTGTGAATCTTGGTCATAAATTGATATACAGTGAATTTTTACCATATATTCACTTAAAAGTTAAAAACATTTAGTTTCTACACCAGGCTATCGCTCCTTTAACTTATTTAAGGTATATATACCTATTTGGTTCCGATGTTTGGCTCGTCTTGCACCGAGCGTGGTCGCGGAGAGACTGATGCAGTGATGAGTCGTCGAACGTCGAACGTCGCATCGCAACCAAATAGGTATTTATACCTTAAATAAGTTAATTGCACGCGATTAAAACCCGCTAATTTATTTTGTATGATGTATACAAATCGCGACAGTTTAAAATCGATTATCGCTCCTTTATTAGTAAATGAACTAATTAAATGAATCGCTATCTCGTCCGCTCATGATTTGCATCTGCGTTTGAAGACACCGGACACAATCGGTCCATAATTGGGATCCGATGACCTTGCTCCAAATCCCATCACGTATTTACTACCTCCATAGAGTAGACAGATCGATGTAGATGCGAATGTAGGCAGTTCACCCAAGTCAAAAATCATACAAAATGTTTAAATACTGGTTACACCGCGTGTCGTGCCGACAATTTTTGTTCTGGCACATTGCGGAAATGTCAAAAATATCGAGTCATTAATACACATTTTGTCGAGAGCAGAGTTTTATTTCGTGATCTTATCATTTATTTTTGCCTGACTATTTATTTTTCACGATTTCGGCAATGACTCTGTTCCTTTTTAAATAATAATGTTAACGAGTACAATCTTGTAATAAACAAGTTTACACTATACTAAAATATATTTGTATACGTAGGTTCTCATAGATACTTACTTTATTTATTTCATAGGTACACTACGGCCGACGAATCATGGCGGGTCTGAAGCTAGCCTTTGCGAAATACCGCGCATGTATACTCGTGTAGAAAACTGTTATTGCCAGACTTTATATAATTTATATACAAGTAGTATTTTATGATAAATGCACCTCACCTGACAATAGTGGCAGATATTTTAACCGGAACATAAACAGTATTAAACTAAGGTCTACAAACAGTACTGGATACGATGGTGTATCAACTAGGATATTGAAAACCGTGTCTAATAAAATATCAAATCCAATGAGCCACATAATTTTCGCTATTATGCAGGGAGTAGTTCCCACGGAATTAAAAAGGACCATAATAAAACGGCTCTTTAAGAAACATGATAAACATAGTATGACTCGTTACAGACCACTAGCATTGATTCCAGTCATATCAAAAATAGTTTAGAAGGTTATCCATAAGCCTGTTGAACAATCGGCAACAAAAGAAACATACCTGAATGCTGCAGTTTTTTTTTTGAAAATTGTAATTACAAACATAGATGGAACGGATTTTTCTTTAGGTAGACACATCTTTAAAGCCGCAATTAAGAATGTGCTCGTGTTGTATTCCAAATAAGTAGGTATTAGGAACATGGCATGCATGGTATGCATCTATGAATAAGTATCCATGGGTGCATAGGACCTCTATAGATAATAATAATAATATAATTATAATACTATGTTCATAGATTATCGCAAAGCTTTTGATTCCGTACCACACAGCTGGCTATTACAAATACTGCAAATTTATAAAATCAACCCTACGATTACGATCATAACGTTTCTAAGCTCTTCTATGAAAAACTTGCCAACAGTCTTAAAATTAAATAACTACTCCACTACTGAGACTTCTGAACCGATATCTATATACTATTATATTGATACTACGTGGCATATTTCAAGGAGATGCACTCAGCCCATTATGGTTCTGTCTAGCCCTTAATCCACTGTCTAATCTGCTTAATAATAATAATCTTGGTTATCAATTAGTTACGTCTCAAAGTTGATTTTCACTTACACATCTGTTTTACATGGATGACATAAAACTCTACGCTAATAATAGAGATGATCTTTTCCACCTCGCAGACATTACTCAGCAGTTTTCCGACGACATTTGTATGCAATTTGGTGTTGATAAATGCAAAATCTTATCAATAACTAATGGAGAAATCGATAATAGCAGGTATGTTTTAGAAAAAGGAGATATTATTGAAGCAATGGATGATTTAACAGCTTACAAATATTCAGGATTTCAACAGTCTCGGAAAATATTGCAAAAAGATACTAAAGCAGACCTAACTAAGAAGTTTAAGATCCGTCTAAATCTTATATTAAAATCTCATCTTAACTCGAAAAATTTGATTAAAACTATCAACACATACGCTATACCTATCCTGACATACTCTTTTGGAATAATTAACTGGACACAAACTGATCTTAAGAACCTCCAACGCACTATCAACACACTCATGACAAAACATCGTAAGCACCATCCAAAATCTTCAATAGAGCGGCTTATTTTACCACGAAAGGAAGGAGGAAGGGGTTTAATAAACATACAAAACTTACACAATAAGCAAATATCTACACTTCGACACTATTTTTACAATAAATCACAGCACTCAATTTTACATAAACACATCACAGACTTAGATAAAAAACTCACCCCTTTAAATTTACATGACAAGCGTTTGCAGCCCAATGAAAAGATGAATAGTGTAGAACAAAATATAAGCAAATGGGCAGCAAAAAGTCTTCACGGAAGACATCGTAGTGATCTGGGTCAAACATACGTCGACAAAGAAAAGTCGAACGAATGGCTCCTACGAGGTGAACTGTTTCCCGAAACAGAAGTTTTTATGTTAGCCATTCAAGACCAAATTAGAAGTACACGAAACTACAAAAAATTCATTATTAAAGACCCGATCCAAACCTCAGATTTATGCAGACACTGCCACTCAGCCTCAGAAACCATACAGCACATAACTGGCGCATGTCAATTTCTTGTCCAGACCGATTACAAACACCGCCATGATCAAGTAGCTGCAATAATACATCAACACCTAGCACATCAACATAATTTCAAAAGTCCGTACTATAAATATAAACCAGACACTGTACTCGACAATAGAACTTGCAAGATATATTGGGATCGAACAATAATTACAGACAAGACCATACACTACAACAGACGATTGCTGTTGAATGCGGGCCATCAGTGGGCCGAGTCAGTCAAAAGCGTCAGATAATTTCCTGCATTGTACTTGCATACTAAACCCTTTTTTTGTCTGGACTTTAAAAGATGAAGAAAAGACTAAAGAAATTGAAGCGACAAAAAAAACAATGACTCTGAGTTTGTTTCGGCCTTTCTTCTCAAGAAGTCATTTAGCTAGGAAAAGCCGGCATCATCTAGAATAGGGTTTTGACTTGTATACGTGTTGTAAACAACCAAAATGCAGAAATAAATATGTCTTTATGTCTTTAGGCCAGATATAACTTTACATGATAAAATTGATAACATGGTTTACATTATCGACATAGCCATTCCAAACAGTCACAACATTCAGTCAACAATAGCTGAGAAACTCACTAAATATCAAGATCTTGCCATTGAATTCAAAACACAGTGGAAAGCTAGTACAGTCCATATAGTTCCAATTGTATTATCGTCAACTGGTATAATACCCAAACCTCTGAGGCAGAGCCTAAACATCCTTCAGATGCCCAAACATTCAGTACATTTACTACAAAAAGCCACCATACTCAATACATGTCGCATTACTCGCAAGTTTCTGACGTCATCATCCATATCGTCATCTTATTCCATCTAACGTGTCACGCTTGGTTTTGGCCCGCATGACGCGATTTTTTACCCCTTCTAAAAAGGAGCTGAATTAAAACCAAACTATAATAATAATAATAGCCAAGAGCCTCGACCATCACCTTAAGAGGCTCGCGTTGGGTGCTTGGGTCAAGGGCCTGATGCAGAAGGCAGTACTTCTGGACACGTATTGTGAGGAAGTTCCTGTCTCTGGAGCCCTAACCACCGGCAGCTTGGACCCTGTGCCCGATGCTGGTGGGACCCCACGGTTATTTTTATATTTTTAAATGTGTTTATTTTGGTAAATAATATATTTAAAAATGTAATTATAGTTGCCGTGTGGTTGACGGCATAGAATACAAGTGTCACCACCACCTATCTTCCCGAGGGTGTCGTTGGAGGCGACTAAGGGATAACACGATGCAAATACCATCTTTGCGTAGAGACGGAAAACTCGACATCAAACCCTATACGACTACCTCGTTGGTCTCGCGGTATAAATGTGCGCGTGGGATCGGGAGGTCCCGGGTTTGATTCCTGGGTCGGGCAGTGTTATTGGGTTTTTCTGTCACGAAATTCTCAGTAGCAGCACGGAGTCTGGAAATGTGTCCGGTACGGCAATAGGCTCGCCCCTTATTACGTGGGACTAGAGTATATCTGGCGAAAAGTGGGTGTAGAAATACACCTCTGCCTACCCCTTCGGGGATAAAAGGCGTGACGATATGTATGTATGTATGTATGTAATTTTAATTACAAAAATAATAAATAAAGGATATAATAATAATAATATTCTACCACATTCACACAACACCATCTAGTCCCAAACTAAGCAGAGCTTGTACTATGGGTACTAGATAATGGATAAACATACATATATACTTTGTTTTTTGTAAATACATACATATTATACATAGAAACACCCAGACCAAGACAAACATCCATGTTCATGCACACAAATGTTTGACTTGTGCGGGAATCGAACCCGCGACCTTCGGTGTAGCAGTCGCTTACACTCCCGCTACGCCAACCGGCCGTCGAGATCTTTATCTAAAGATATATGTTTTATATTTTTATTTTATTTATAGACTCACGCCTGTATCCCCGAAGAGGTAGGCAGAGGTGTAATATTACACCCATATTTCGCCATGAATATTTAGGTCCCCCGTAATAGGGGGCGAGCCTATTGCCGTTACCGGGCACATCACCAGACTCCGTGCTGCTACTGAGAATTAGGAAAACCCAGTAATACTTTTGCCCGACCCGGGAATCGAACCCGGGACCTCCGATCAGCAGTCGCATACGCAATCCACTTGACCACGGAGGCAGACATATATTTGCATTATGATAAAAGTTTTAATGACTAAAGTTGTAGAGAATTCAATTTGCAACAAAAATCGCGTTCATATTCTTTGTGCGGCCAATAGTTTACCAGATAATCATGGCGGCCGAGGGACAAGAGGTGAGTCCCCATTTTGAAACAAGCTTTACAATAGCCCTTCCCACACATCTGTAAAATAAAATTGCATCGTCTGATATATGCAACCTCAAATGTAACTTTTCAATGGACTATAAATACTTTTTTCATCGTCTGTACTCAAGACAGAGATAGTAAAACGAATACAAAGGTGTGACAGAGACATTATATCGCACCGAAAACTTCAAAAGTAAAAAAGAGATGTCCAATGTACGTGTTTGACGCTCAATTTAATCGATTTTTATTGATATCGATTAAAGTTAATTAGATAACATATACGTGTATTCAATTACATATAAAGATTGAAAATGTGGTCTAACTCTTTTCATTAATGTCATCGTTAATAAATAACTGATATAAGTAAATCTGGTCTTTAAACCGAGAAAATAAATTTTATTAGATTTGTTTTTTAATAAAAACAAAATCTCACTATATTGCTTGGTTTATTAAATCTATTTCATTTTATATCTTAAAGTACTTTTATTATTATAACAAAAATAAATGAATTCAAAATCAATTATAAAACTAATCGATTTAAATTTTTGATTAAATAAACTATTAATTTGTATTTACATAACGTGCATCACTGGCCTAGACTACCGCCCCGCGCACCCCGCTTCTTGTCACCGCGTTGTTCCTAAAAAGGATTACTGCGCCGCGCCGCCTTCTGCGCGAATCAGACTCGCCATCGTTACTGTAAGTATTGTCTTATCTGTGCCATCGTTAAACGCAAAGAGGTTGGACGTTTAGACTAGAGAGAACATGCCCTATAAATTTCCTTATACCGAACGTGCAACATGTAATGTCAGTTGGTCTTAGTTGGTTAATCATAACGTCAAATTACGCGTCTCATTTAAAGAGGCATAGACTCTTTACATACTCATATCTTTGACTACATTCTCTAAATAGCTGTGCTGTGATCTGTCATCAGTGTAAAATTGTTAGACGTTTGTGTTTACATTTTTAATAACTTTTTTGCATTTAAATAGTAAATAAGCTTATAATAATTAAATAGTGTACTCATTAATTAATACACATCGAGTATGTGATATCGGGATGTGGATGCCGCTATTCTCGGAACGGAAATAACAGGAGAAACTTTATCTTCTAGCAGTCGGCATTTTCCAACAAATTTATTTACTATTCTCGTATTAATGCTATAATGAGTGTTAAGTTTACACAATATCATTGTATTGCAAATCAAAGGAACAGCTTGCATACGTATGTGTTATGAATTTAACTCACAAATTGTTATTTTGTACATTTATTGATTTAATAGCCTTAGTGATGGGATTTGACAGTGAAAGAAGATATCGATGTTTTTTGAATGAGGGATAAATACTGTTACGGACGGGGTAACGGGATTGGAAAGAAACACCGAGTAGCACTGATGACACTTTATTCGACTTCTCACACGACACGCCGTTTATTTTCGACGCGGACAGCACCAACACTAGTGTCTTTTGCACTGCACTTTTCACTGCACTTCACTGCACTTTACTGCACTATGCTTTCACTTCACTTTATTTTACTACTTCTTCTTTCTTCCTTTACTTCTTCCTTTCTTCTTCACTTTACCACTTTTCAACTTAAACTGGCGCTTAGCGCGTCTACACCGCCTTATATACCCCTAAGAATGTTCTAGATCTACTAATTTCGATTGTCTTTTCGTTATTCAATTGTTTTTCCATCTCCTGTCTCTTTTTAACCTTTCCATTCCTTCTTGAAGTTTCTAGAATTTTCTAATCTTTATTCGAAATATTTAAATTTGTGTTTCCATCTCCTGTCTCTTTTTAACCTTTCCATTCCTTCCTGAAGTTTCTAGAATTTTCTAATTTTTACTCGAAATATTTAAATAATCTCTTAAATATTTGCCAAATATTCATAAACATTTTCGAAATCTCATAAAAACCATAATCCACATAACAGTTATGACTGGGATTTGAACCCACGCCATCAGAACGTGAACGGGATGTGTTATCCGCACGGCCATCGCCTTGTTGTCAACGGATGCTGAATTTGTCGAACATTTGACAAAATGTATACGTCATCGAATTAAAAACTCATTTCCAAATAATAAAATAGTCTTCAAACCTCTTTGCTAATTATTGTGTTTCGTGACGACGGTTTGACATGACATCGGCCGTCACACTACCCCCCACTAAGACATGCGCGTCCCGCGCATCCTTAAACCCATAATACACCGCTCTTCTATCGACATGGACCAAATCATTAAACTTCGTAGCTACAGAAGCCTGTGATCTATGTGTAAGTTTGCTTTCTTTAAGGCACAAAACTTTCCCCATGCTACCACCTTTCATTGGAATTTCCACATCTCCACACTTAAGTATACCACCTTTAATGTCTAATCTGCACTGATGATCTCTAAAGAAATCCAGCCCAACAATACAATCGTCTACGATGTCTGCAATCACCGCTCGTTGCCAGTAAAGGTTGTCACCGATTTTTATAGCCACCATCTGTTCGCCTTTAACTGGGATGTACTGACCGGCAGCCGTCGTCAGTCGAGGTGAAGTTGACGGCGTTAGAATCTTTCCGTTCTTTCTTGTCAAACGAGTTCCTATAACAGTTCGTGTCGCACCGGTGTCCAGGGTCAGCGAACATAGAACGCCATTGACTGCTCCATCGATAGTTAAACCATTTTCATCCGTGCGTTGTCGAATACGAACTTTCGGAGCTTTCCGTCTTCTGATCAGCGCTTGCATTGAAGTCTTGGCTGTAATTGCTTCCTGATCATCTTTCAACACTTGAACACTAGCGTCAATCTTACGCCTTTCTGCTACATGTTTCGGACAGCTACGCCTTAAATGTCCGGGCTCTCTACAGTTATAACACTTTAGGACAAAAGATTTGCGACCAGTTCTCTCTACTTCCACTGCAATAACCCTGTCTCGATCACTCGTAATTTCTTGACGAAAAGCCTCCACTTCTAGAGCATGTGCTAATGCGTCTTTAACATTGTTGTGGTGTTTCAAGCGCACGGCAGCTCTAACTTCATCGTCATAAATTCCGTCGATGAACGCCTGGAGTCGCATGCTTTGAACTTGTTCCACGGGTGTCGACTGATAAGCTTTTCGCACCATCTTCGTCACTTCCATCGCCCACTGCTGCAAGGATTCGTTCGGATACTGACGGCGATTGCGTAACTTGGCTCAGAACACATATTTTAAGTGCTCGTCTCCAAATCTGGATTCTAGAGCCTCAAACAGCTGTGCGTAAGTAGCGTCCTTTCCCACGGCCTCAAGCACCGACAATGCTTCTCCACGCAACGCCAGGATAAGTGCAAACTTGGCCTGGTCGACATCCCAACCGTTGCTAATAGAAGCGGCTTCGAACTGTATTCTGTAGGCCTCCCAGGAAGTGTTTCCATCGAATAATGGTACTTTTAAATAACCACTAGAACTTGATGAGTTGATAGAAACCGAAGGGCTGTTGGACTTCATCTTCTTTAACTCCTCCTCTATCGTAGCTATACGGGTGTGTATCTCTTCCGATACTGACGCCATGCGGGACTGCACCTCTTCCGATACGACTGACGCCATGCGGGTCTGCACCTCTTCCGATACTACTGACGCCATGCGGGTCTGCATCTCTTCCTCAATGGTAGTCACGCGAGATTGCACTTCACCGATACACATCTCTATCTCGGCAATCTTACGAGCGTTCTCAGATATATAACGGCGAATCTCATCCTGGCTCTCCTTTATCTCGCTGAGTTGCTGCGAGGTTTGCTGCAGTTCGGATTTGAGCTGCTGCGAGTTTTGCTGGAGTTCGGATTTGAGCTGCTGCGAGTTTTCCTTAAGTGATTGTTGGAATAGTGCTGCGAGGTCTGCGAGAGATAGCGGGTTAGCCGCGCTTGTGGACGTTGATACCCCCCCTTCAGATCCACTTCCTTGTGAAGGAGCATCCCTGCTCACAACTTCCTGGCTAGAGTCACCTTGCTCTTGAGCGGCAGCCCTTGCACGTGTCGTAGGCCCTTCCCTTGGCATGACTGGCATCTTTGATTCTTCCAATCCCACTTCTGACACCAATTGTTACGGACGGGGTAACGGGATTGGAAAGAAACACCGAGTAGCACTGATGACACTTTATTCGACTTCTCACACGACACGCCGTTTATTTTCGACGCGGACAGCACCAACACTAGTGTCTTTTGCACTGCACTTTTCACTGCACTTCACTGCACTTTACTGCACTATGCTTTCACTTCACTTTATTTTACTACTTCTTCTTTCTTCCTTTACTTCTTCCTTTCTTCTTCACTTTACCACTTTTCAACTTAAACTGGCGCTTAGCGCGTCTACACCGCCTTATATACCCCTAAGAATGTTCTAGATCTACTAATTTCGATTGTCTTTTCGTTATTCAATTGTTTTTCCATCTCCTGTCACTTTTTAACCTTTCCATTCCTTCTTGAAGTTTCTAGAATTTTCTAATCTTTATTCGAAATATTTAAATTTGTGTTTCCATCTCCTGTCTCTTTTTAACCTTTCCATTCCTTCCTGAAGTTTCTAGAATTTTCTAATTTTTACTCGAAATATTTAAATAATCTCTTAAATATTTGCCAAATATTCATAAACATTTTCGAAATCTCATAAAAACCATAATCCACATAACAGTTATGACTGGGATTTGAACCCACGCCATCAGAACGTGAACGGGATGTGTTATCCGCACGGCCATCGCCTTGTTGTCAACGGATGCTGAATTTGTCGAACATTTGACAAAATGTATACGTCATCGAATTAAAAACTCATTTCCAAATAATAAAATAGTCTTCAAACCTCTTTGCTAATTATTGTGTTTCGTGACGACGGTTTGACATGACATCGGCCGTCACAATACGGAAACTAACTATCGGACATGAATGTAAAACTGTCGCTGGAAGCGACAGCGGGTAGCCGCGTTTGCTAAGTTGGCAATAAACAAAGACGTCCAGCGGTCTAATTTTCTATCGCGCGTTTGATAGTAAGCGCAGTTTAATGTACATAATTTACTTAGATACCTACCTTAAAATTAGCTTCTATTAACCTAAAGCCAAGTGTTCCAGTGTACGCGCGTGTGTGTAGGCTTACATTTTTGCATCGATAAAATAGTAGATGGATTAGGGATGTGACTAGCATTTTTTATTATTAAGAAGGTGTTTTTTATTACAGGTTGCCTATTAATGACGTCACAAGAAAACTTTGGATAAATGCCGTTGGACGGCCTAGTTTGATTTAGCAGAAGTACCACCGTATTTGTTCACGTCATTTTGAGAAAGACTGTTTTTAAAGACAGAAAGCACCTGGCGTCGTTTAAAACCGAAAGCTCTGCCTACATTACGTTTATGCCCGGACATTGCACACCCGGTAGAATTATTTATCCAAAGCTAAACAAAAAGTGTGTAATTTTAGTTTGAACATATTAATAAAATATAATAATTACAACGATTTTAATTAATCTACCTACTTCTATATTATTTATCATATTAGTGCTATCCTGACTGATCAAAGACGTCTTGCCTTGTAGTCCGCTACGTAATATTCTACCATAAAATATAATATTCTTTCACATTCACACAACATTATCTGGTCCCAAACTAAGCATATCTTGTACTGCGAGTACTAGACAATCGATAAACATGCATATATACTTTTCTGTAAATATATTACATATTATACATAGTACCATCCAGACCAAGACAAACATCCATATTCATGCACACAAATGTTTGACTTGAGCGGGAATCAAACCCGCAAGCTTCGGCGTGGCAGTCGGATTACCTACAACTCTAAAAAAATCGAGCAGTGTCCAACGTTAGCGATAGCAAGCAACGTGATATGATGCGACGCAAACAAACTGCCAAAGCCTGCCGTGCCGCATTAGCCAATCTGGTATAATTCGTACAATACATAATCTAAGTGACAGTTTCTTAGCATCTAATCGCAACGCATCGCTCATTAGTTTATGAATACTTTTTGTCAATAGATTTTATGGCTAAAACGAAGAATTAAACACGTGAATTATTTTAGTACTGTCTGTCTGGCAAGTTTTTGCAAAGCACTGTCCTGCGTCGACAGCAAAAACTACAATTTCAATATTTTAGTTGTTTACTTCTACGGCTTAAATATATCGACACATACTAAAGTTAGACATTTGACCAAAAATATTTATCGATAAATCATCACTGTTACGAACAACACTCGGTTTCCTCACTCTATGTTTTGTCTACTGTTTGCCTACCACGCGGCTCCTATAAGAGCGTGCTGCTAAACCTATCGACAGCGCTTTCTATCATACTGCATGTGCCATTAGAAAGAAGATATCAATCATAGCAACCGCTGTTGTTAATTAGTGTTACTTCTATGCCTTAGGTTATATTTCTTTGGTTAAACGGCCGTACACGTAAGTACTGATTATTCTGTGGCCGTACTGTAGGTATATAGATTATAGATGCCCGTGGTCTAAACGCATGTTATGACGTATATTATTTATACTAAATTGACACCAAATTCTAAATCTAAATAGGTAAATGACCTATAGTCCGTGCCACGAGAACATAGACTTTTTGTAAACAAAGAATTTCTACAAAGTGACTTAGCGATAGTTCTGTCAAAAACAAATAATGTCAAATCCAATGAGCGCATTGAAGCGCAATGGTACATAGACACATGAGTAAATAAACCGAACAGAGAGACAGCTTCTTAAGAGCTTGTAAGTTTGTTACCTATTTTGGTAGGGTTGTCACAATAGGTTAAGACAAATCGCTTGTTCGGTACGACAGATTCTGGATTGGACAGATTCGTGATTTGGCAGATTCCCAACTCGACAGATTCGTGAATTGGGCAGATTCTTGGACTCGACGGATTCGCTATACGGCAGAAGTACAGTTGTAAATAAAATAGCGAGTGGAACCAAAAAAGGCATGCACCTGAAACTTTTAAAAGCACGGAATAAAAATATACATTTGTTACCAAGTACACGACGTGACGACGTGATTTATTTGACATTCCCAACGATACCACAAATAGTGTTGAATATTTTCTGGTAATATGATTTATTTTGCTAATAAACATAGGAATCTCTTTTAGCTATTATGTGCCACTAGTTTTACCACGGGGATAGGTATCTAAAATAAGTTTAAAAAGAAATTGTGTGAGACAAATGAACGTCTACAAAACAAATGACTATAAAATAATCAACCATCGATAGGGCTTACAAAAAACAGGTGCATGCGATTTTCGACCTTATTGACAATTCATGACAGACTTCTTTTTGGTATTTTCTTGCTTTCTGCCATTGATACGTTAGTAAAAATATAAATTCTGAGTTACGTGAATAAGGTTGAAAATCGCATGCACCTGTTTTTTTGTAATCCCTATCGATGGCTGATCACTTTCTCATAGTCATTGGTTTTGTAAACATTAATTGCTTTTACACAATTTCACAACTAATGAGTTTATGAGGATCCTCTGGGGGATCGGGCTACAAGATCCTGGTGGACAACATGCAAACATGTTAAGTATTTCGTTGCCAACATTGACAATATTTATTTCAAGATCGAAATATTCGCGAAACTTTTGCTCGAGCAATTCAACAAATGCGACAAAATTATCAGGAAGTATACCTAATTAAAAAACCCAATTGTACGTTACCATCGTTAAAATCTTTATAATGACTGAATTATTTCATCTAGTATTATTCATACACACAGTACAATAAACAACCATTATTAATATTAAAACACCACGTTTTTACATTAAAATATTAAAACTTGCAACGTACAAAACAAACAACGTGCGTCGTAATAACCCTAAGATTGTCAACTGCCTGTGCCTACGTAAACCGGTTTTTTCCAATCTCGCCGCGTGCACGACAAGCGGCCAGTGGTCACGCACACATAAGCCGCGTGCTTGTAATAGTGCAACCAATTCGCGCTGTTGTATGAAGCTGTGTCTCTGTTCCGTTTATCTACTCATGTGACATAGATACGTGTCATTGTAAACTAGTATGTCAATGGATCGCGTTTTTATAGATATTATGCGCTGTCAACAGGATCTTTTAATGTTTTGAGGTATTGACGCCTAGAATGTCAACATTTGGAGTTAGTTCATTCTAATGTTACATTCATGGGCTTAATATGTATTTATCAGAGGACAAAATATTTTTTTTTAGTTGTCAAGAAGGGGTAAATGTAAAGTTTAATACAAGTTTATAGTATCGCAACGCTCCTCCCGCTGCCGACATCTTGAAAAAACAGGTGCAGAATAGCAGATTTAAAACTATTAGTCGCGCGAAAAATTATTTATACCTAAAACAGAAATTGCGTTTTCACCCTACCGTAACTTTTAATGGATTTTGTTTACGTTCATTCTGACGATTTCAGTCACAAACAACGTAAAATCTCCATGCCTAGAATTTTTATGCAATGTACTAGCTAGTTATCTGGAATATTATTCATTGTTGGTCAATAATTTAATATTTTAGGATAGGTAGGCTACTTTGAGCAAATGATTTATTGTCTAAGATTAAAAAATATCATGTCATTAATAGTAAGTATATATCATGTATTAATGTCAGAACATGTATGTACTCCATTATTAGCATACATGGTACTCTAGTTTTCCTGAATTTGCAGAATAAATTATGTGTAAAACGACAAAATAAAGCGGAAAATTTATGAACATTCGACCATTCAAACACAAAATCAAATATTTTTATTTCAGCAAAATTAAACAATATAAATTAAAAACCCTAGTGGAATAATTAGGCATTGATAAAAAAATATTGTTCAAAAAGTATAAAATCTAAAACACAACTGTTTGAAAAAAGGTTGTGAAGCTCTGAATGTTTGTTTACAAAAAGTCTATCTTCTCGTGGCACCGACTATATATATTATATAATAGGTATGTTATTCAATTTATTTTCATTGTGTAATTAGTAAATTACATAATGCAAAAGGTTGGTTTACCTTGTGTTGAAAACCAACAAGGAGATTGAAAATTGACACCGATACACGCTGTTAAGTTCACGTTTCCGTAACAAAGACAGAGTCCTGCAGTTACAAAAGCTTCTGAATCTCCCTCAAAAAATTGTGATTATGTAACCCTTGATAAAACTTACCCGCACCAGGATGAACCTTCCAAATCAAATAAGCCCTCCCTCACTGTCAACAGATGTAGCATGATTTAATGACGAGCACTACAATCACGGCAAAGCCGTATTAATAGAATAGGTTGTAACGTAGTTAGCTACGTAAATACGCTAAACGTCGCCCCCCCCCCTCCCAAACTTCGGCCATCTGCACATTTTTAGCTTGCGTTCATTTAAAACGTAATGAAGTGACAAATTTGCCACTCGAATTACAACCTTAGTTCATGCTCTATATGTACAAACCGTTACTTTCCGATTACGCCACTCACTCTTCGCACACTGAGCGTCAGTAACGATTGCGCCGTCGAAGCGTCAATTTTATATTAAAAGTACCTTACTTGCTGTGAATACCCACACTTCGGGGATTGATATTAGAACGGTCAGACATTCATTTTTTTTGTTTTAAGCTTTATTATCAGTAATTAGTGATTTTTACTATATTTTGAGATAGTTTTTCCAATGTTTAACGTATTGTTTTAAAGGGAAAATAGGAGGCCGCCAATAGAATACCAATTTTGAATTTAAACCGGATTCTCGGCCGTGGCCGACTTAAAGTAAATGCAGTCTGTTTTATAAATTCAAATTGTACTTATTCCATTGGCTTAATAAGAGAATTTGCAACGCATATAGGCAAATAAATCTATTTTACGTTTAATCGCCAAATACCGGCCGGGGTGATATTAGTTGAATCTCGAGAAATAACGTACCCGAAATAGGGGCCGGCTTTAGAAACATTAAAGATCGTAATGTCGACCAGCCTCGAATTCGAGCCCAACTATACAGGCTGATTACTTTTTCTTATTTTCTCAAAATAAAATATTTATTATACATTTATTTATTAATAATATAAAGAGTTAAGTTTAAATGTAGGAGTTGATATTATTGAAAATATTTATGGTAGCTTATTATGGTATGGGAATATAAGATAAACATTGCTCTTTGGAACTTGCTACCTTAACCCATGTTAATTAGCTTAAAAAATATAAATGGTTGGTCGTGAATATTTCATTCATTAATTAACCTGCATGTCACAAAAAGCTGGCCTTAGAATTAATGCTTTTAATTTAAGGTACTACAATGACAGCAGGGAGATCCAGGGCCTTCACGAAAACAAAGAAAATTATGCAGTTACGATCGCACAAAAATAAAGGAAGCACTTGAGGCAATAAATAATAGAATGCCCATTCGTGCAGCCTCTAAACTATTTGGCGTCCCGCGAACGACGACGTTGCAGGATAGATTGGCTGGTCGCATAGACATACATACATTTAAAACGGGACGTCCTTCGGTTTTGACTCCAGCCAAAGAAGAAATACTAGTTCAATGGCTAATACAAATCGCGAAGTGCGGTTTCCCAAGAAAAAAAAAACAGATTTAATTAATAGTGTAAAAAAAATATGAAAGCCGAAATCAGGCAAAATCTATTCAATGTTGATACTCCGGGCCAAAAATGGTATGAATTATTTTTGAAAAGACATCCAGAACTAATTATAATTATTGTGATGTTTACTTTGATAAAAATTGTAATACCTACATTATTTAAGTGCAAATACAAAAAAATACTTTACCTACTATTAAACCAATAACGATTAATAACGTATACTTAGTGAGACTTCTGCCAAAATAAATCATAGTAATAATATTTGTCAGTCTTAATTTGAAACATCCTATACCCGGCCGACATTTGGGAAAAACGCGACCGACCATGGGCCATGAATGGCCGACTTTAGGGTTTTTCGTTCTCGACGCAACTAAACCTTAGAACTTTTTCCTTGTAGTAGAAATGTCAATCTTATGCCCATAAACATGAAATAGATTTATCAAACTATCCAAAACCGCATCGGAAGCTGTCCTTTTGTTGCAAATTGATGGTGCCAGAACGATCCAAAAACAGAAAAACCGTAAGGTGGCCGACATTTAGCGTATTTACCCTATAACGTGGTTAGCTACTGATGATTTGGTTAAATGAAAATCGTGGTTTTAGTTACAAACAAAAATTTGTTTAATTCGTTAAAGAATTTAAAACATCCTTTGGCAAATATATTCAATTGAAAAAATAAAATATTTAGGCTAGTTACAGAGATAGAACCAGGGCCGTGTGGTAGAATCCTGGGAATCCGCTTCCGGTGTTGATCAGGAAAGCAGTGATGCACTTAGCTTTGTACGCCGCCGCGCCGTCGCGTATTTACATTATATACAAGGCCAGAACACAGGGGTGTGAAACTAATCGCGTATAGATTGGAAATAACTTTTTTTGCTGAGTTCTTTCAATCTATACACGATTAGTTCGCAAATACTCGAGTATACTTCGTAGTGATCTTACTGACTTGCTTATACCATAATATACAGTGCCAGTACGCATACGGACTAATCGTGTATAGATCTGAAGATTATTCTGGATTTTGTAAGGCATTCATTATATTATATTATATCACAAATGTAATATGTAGGTAAGTAGACATTATGTCCAATTAAATAGTTTTTAATAAACTAAGTTGACGGAGCCCTGCTTCGCAGGGCTCCTATGTTTGGGTTAAGGGTCAAAAGAGAACCTAACATAACCTATTTAGTTACTTGAATTAAGTACATACAATTTAATCCTTCACTAATAAAGTTCAAATATTATTTCATATATGCACCCATTATTTCACTAAACTATATCTCTTGTCTTGTCAGGCAGGTGTAACCCGTGTAACTAATGTAGTATAGTCCGGGACTAGGACGCATGATTCACGTTACGTACTATACACGAGCAGTACGCAAAATTCGTGTATATTATATTGTAATCACAGATTTAAATATAGCATTACAATATGTACGCGACCAGTTCCCTATGACTGCGTTTTGGCCTTGTATAGTCTGTAAATACGCTCCGCCGTCCAGCCGATGAAAGGGACGAGCACCCCAACGTCTCGGTATTTATTGGAGCCCGAAGTGTGGTGCCTGAGGTGAGGGGGATAGCAGCCAGCCAAGTGGAGTGGGCGGACGGTCGCGACGTCACAAGGTAGCAATTAGCAAACCAACTCATAACACCTCTGGATATACTTAGTCTTTGTACAAACATACAATAAAGTACCTCATGGTGTATTTTTCCAAGTAGATCAGTTCGTTTGTGGGCAGTCCAAGTTTAATTGTGCAATATCATTACGAAACTACGTTGTACTTAGTACGAGTTCATATTACTTTCCATTGCGATGATCATAGATAATCCAAGGGCGGATCCAGGGGGGGGGTCATGGGCGTCATGACCCCCCCCCCCTGAGCTGGTTCCAGGACTTAGGTGGACCACTAAATAAATATAAAGATTTTATTAAAGTTTATGTTTTGTCACCATACAGATTTTATGTAACTACATACCTTCAATATTTAATTAGTTTATAATATAATAACTTTGTATGATGGCAAAGGTTTTAGACTAGGGTAGATAATTTTTGAAACGATAGAAAATTATAGTAGGATGAAACCCATTAGAAAAAAAAGAGAATATAGCAAAAATTTAAGGAAAAATAAATTACGGGCGATCTGAGGTCTGGAAGTGGATGGAGTTGCGATTTTAAGGGTAAAAAAGGGTTTATCTCGATTGCCAGCAAAACTTCAAGTCCTACGGGAAAAACGTCAATCGCAAAGTTGTAGGTAATAAAGAGATCTACAACTTTTGTATTTACACTTTATTCACACAACGTCTTAATTTATGTGAAAAATTCAAATAACCAAGTTTTTGGTTTTTTATTTTTAACTTTTACAATAGTTTTTTCTTTTACACGAAATTTGGTGAAAACTTGCCTTTTTATGTTCCAAACACACTGTTAATGTTTTTTATTTAAAATATTTATTCTTACACCTTATTTTGACTTAATATCGAAATAAAACCCAAATTATCAATTGAAAATTCTCACGTCAATATATCAGCTTTCTTTTTTAAATTGTTCGGCGTTCAGTTCGTTGAAATCTCTACTTTCAGATGGTGTGAATAAAATATACATTACTAAGGTAAACGTTCTCAGAAAATGCAAAGAAATGAAACAACCTCTAGACCGATTTTTTAATTATAATGTACAATTTTGAGCGATTTATTACAAATTAACACTTTAATTACTCGAAAAATTTAAGATTCCTTGCTACATTGATAAAAAAGAACTTGCAAATCGAAATATACAACTAAAATAAACAACCAAATAAGTTAAAATTTAATAAAATATCTACAATTTTAGAGAAAGTTATAGAATCTTCTTTAAATAATAGCGTAAACTTCTAATATTTGCTATTTCAAGATAATGTATGTAGGTCCCTGTGTGACCCACAGAAAATTGTAGTCCATCATTAGTTATTTTTTAGAGGAAAGGGCTAGGTGGATCTGGGCCTTACTGCCTGTTATTTCATATCAGCTATAAAAACAGTTAGTCAGTATTTGAAATAGTGAACAACATACATACATACATAGACACACGCCTATTTCCCCGAAGGGGTAGGCAGAGGCATATTAAACGCCCACTTTTCGCCAGTGTTTTGATCCCACGTAATAGGTGGCGAGCCTATTGCCGCTTATCGGGATATTTGTTTGCCAGAGCCTCGTCCGTTGATCGGCAGGTGCACCACTTGCAGGTGAGGTTGGCTTGGGACCCTAAGTTCTTTGTGGGAACCCTATGCAACATTACATCATTATTATACAACATTATTCATAAAAATACATGTCAGGGCTGGGATCCACCTAGCCCTTCCACGCTTTTCTTTAAAATAACTATTGATGGGCTCAAATTGTCTGTGGGTCACTCAGGTATACCTATACATTATCTTAAAATAGCAATAAATAGGAGTTTACGCTATAATTTAAAGAAGATTCTATAACTTTCTCAAAATATTGTAGATGTCTTATTAATTAGGTATCTATTAACTTATTTGGTTGCTAATTTTAGTTGTATATATCGATTTTTAAGTTCTTATTTATCAATGTAGCATGGAATCTTACGTTTTTCAAGTAAATAAAGTGTTAATTTTAATAAATATCTCAAAATTGTACATTATGATTAAAAAAATCGGTATCGAGGTTGTTTCATTTCGTTGCATTTTCTGAGAACGTTTACCTTAGTAATGTATATTTTATTCACACCATCAGAAAGTAGAGATTTCAACGAACAAAACGCCGAACAATTTAAAAAAGAAAGCTGATATATTGACGTGAGAATGTTCAATTGAAAATTAGGGTTTTATTTCGATATTAAGTCAAAATAAGGCGTATAAATAAATACTTTAAATAAAAAACATAAACAGTGTGTTTGGAACATAAAAAGGCAAGTTTCACCAAATTTCGTGTAAAAGAAAAAACTATTGTAAAAGTTAAAAATAAAAAACCGGCCAAGTGCGTGTCGGGCCACGCGCAATGTAGGGTTCCATAGTTGCCCATAATGGCCATTATTGATAATAACTTCTGTTTCACATGGGACTAAAAACGGGCATCTTTAAGATTAAGCCAGCGCTCCCTATGTAAACTCACAGAAATAGGTATTTATAAGTTAACCGACGATTACTCGTAAACTAGTGATGTCTACTTAGCCGTGATAGTTTTCCTTTTAAATTCGTTATGTGTACTACATCTGTGTTTTTTTTCACCTCTTCCAAATTAATAGTTTAGCCGGCAGAGGGGGGGACACTTCAGTCTAACAATTTTTTTCACTTCAAAGCTTGATATTTGACAAACCAATCACTTGATCGAAAAATGATTTGAGCAAACTAATAATATTTTTTTCACCACAGCAGCTCAAACATGCCGCTTTTGCTGCGAGACAACAGTGAACAAAACGCGATTTTGATTCGAGCGTGAGTAAAAGTAGCTTTTTAATTTTTCAATCTTCAGTGTCACGAATTGACATTGTTCAGCCATAAATTTAAAACATTCGAATTTTACTGTGCTCTGTCTCTTTCACACGCATATAAAAAGTGAGTGAAAAAACAAACCCCTTCGAATTCGAAATTCGATTTTGGAATTCGACCTCAAAGAAAACACCTACGGCAACGCAAAAAAAAAAAGATATTTGTAATAAAGAAATTACTTTTTTTGATATGTTATTGTTTACATGTTTAATTTATTATTGGATTTTAATAAAAATAAGTCTAATTAATAGTATAAAATTAGTTTTTTACCAATACATTTTTATTTAGAATTACAACAATGATACATTTAAAAAATAAACATTAGGGACGCGGTATTAAAACGCGATTTAAAAAAGTAGCGGGAATGAAAATTTCGCTGATGCTGATCAGTAGGTATAGCGTAACGTGTTAAATTATATTAATATATAAAATTATCTAAAAGATGAGTGAAACTAGCGATGATGACTGTACTTTAACACCAGAAGAGTTAAATCAACAAGTGATTATGCAGAATTCAATCTATTCCTGTTCATTTCTATGTCTCCTAAGTAATATGTGTTCTCACTGCTGTGGTGAAAAGTTATGTGTGCTACACGAGAGCAAAGTTTTTTGTATCTCGTGCTGTTGAGTCCCTCACCACGCTCAGGATTCTAACTTTGATTCACTCGCTACGCTCGTGAATCAATCATAGAATCCTTCGCTTGCTCGGGACTCAAAATCAGCACTCGAAACAAAAAACAACTTTGCTCTCTTGTTGCACAAATAACTATTTAAAACCTATCCAATGATACCCCACACAATGGGGTACTCAACAAAAAAAAAATTCAACCCCACTATATATTTAGGGGAGATACCCTGAAAAAAATATTTTCCTAAATTTTATTCTACAGTTTTGTGTTGCAATATCGTATGTCTATATTCATGTCAAATATCAGCTTTCTAGCACCAGGCGTCTTTGAGCTAGGCTGCGGACGGACAGACGGACGGACATGATGAAACTATAAGGGTTCCTTGTGGACTACGAAACCCTAAAAACCAATAACTTGGTTATTTGAATTTTTCACATAAATTATGACGTTGTGTGAATAAAATGTAAATACGAAAGTTGTCGATCTTTTTATTACCTACAACTTTGCCATTGACGTTTTTCCCGTATGACTTGTACTTTTGCTGGCAATCGAGATAAACCCTTTTTTACCCTTAAAATCGCAACCCCATCCACTTCCCGACCTCAGATCGCCCGTAATTTAATTTTCCTTTAATGATCGCTACATTCTCATCCTTCTCCAATGCGTCTCATCCTACTGTAACTTTATTATACTTTTTACTGTTTTCTAACGTATCTGCACTGGTCTGTTACGTACATTAATTAAATACCTACTTTTTACTTGTACCTATTGTTATTGAAATTAAATTATAAGTTCTTCACTTGACCACGACTATGTGACCCCTCCTGGCGCTAAAGCTGGATCCGCCATTTTCATACGTCATCCAAGTTTTCGTTAAGAACTACATCATAATATCTTATACTAATAGGTATATAAAGCTGAAGAGTTTGTTTGGTTGCACGCTCTAATCTCAGGATCTACTCGGAAACTACTGGTCCGATTTGAAAAATTCATTCAGTGTTAGATAGACCATTTATCGAGGAAGGCTATAGGCTATATAACATCACGCTATGAGCGACGGGAGCAGAGCAGTAGCCTTAAATAACGTGGGTGTATCCGCGGGCATCCTCGAGTATCTGTTATTTTAGTTTTATTAAAATACCTAGTAAACAGGTACAGTTCTTATAGTGATTAACTTGATTTCAAGAAGAAATATATTATTTTTTAGTTAATTTGTTATTTAATATATTTATTTAATTTGTAGGCTGGCTATCTTTGTCCGAGGTTGTCTTTGGAATTTCTAACTGATAATTTTGGGACCTTTTGTTTGATCAGCTTGTAGTATTTATGGTTACACACAATCATCGTAAATTCCAATTAAATATATATTTCTGTTGTAAAAAGTAATTAAGCAACTCCCGGACTATTAAATCTTATGACACGGGAATTACCCAACAGTCAATATTTAGACACAATGTGCACCCAGACTCGATAAAATCACTTGTGGATCATACAGGGCTGCCATCCGTCCGGATTTACCCGGATTTGCCCTAGTTCGAAGTGTGTCCTGGGCCAATCCGGCCGGTTCAGAGGTGTCCGGGAAAATAAACATATTTCGCCCAAATTACCGAGGTTTTTCGACGTGTTTATCCGGTGTATGTCATCTCATCCCACGACTCTCGTTATAGTTCCAAACGGCGAGGAGGTGACCGTTTAATCCACTGCGCCATACGTGCAATCAACTAATTGGGTATTTTTGACATACCTCGCTACCCATACCGTTTTGAAGGTAGGTTTAGTTTTTTAAATGAAATCATTGATGAATTTGCTGAAATATGACTTCTAGTCGTTGGTCTCGCGGCATAAATGTGCGCGTGGGATTGGGAGGTCTCGGGTTCGATTTCCGGGTCGGGCAAAGTGTTATTGGGTTTTTCCGTTAGGAAATTCTCAGTAGCAACACGGAGTCTGGTAATGTGCCCGGCTATTAGGCTCGCCCCCTCGCGGGACCTAAAAATTCATGGCGAAATGTGGGTGTAATATTACACCTCTGCCTACCCCTTCGGGGATACAGGCGTGAGTCTATAATAATAATAGAGTAGATAAGTACACTTTCATAGTGTGGGTGTGTGTATCCTGCTGCGACTTGGACGGGATCTTCTTAGTTCGACTTTGCACTCCATTGTCACGGTGACTGGTCGACAGGAACAATTGCCCTAAGACTACAGAACAACAGGCAGACAGAGCGCGCGGAACACTTGCGTGAGGCCACTTAAGGTGGACGCACACCTATCCGAGCCGAACGCGTCGAACGAATCGAAGTCAAGGAGGCCTCGCACATTAGCAAGAATCGACCGCGCCGAAAGAATCGACCGCGCCGAAAGAATCCAGCGCATCGAACAAATGGTTTCCATTTCCTTTACGCCTGTCGCACTGTTATTGCATGTGAATTGTGATGGATCTTGACGAGGTTTTTATTTATCAGTGATTTATTAATGGAAGATGAAGAAACAATGCGGATATAGTACTCGTGCGTTGCTCTGTCATACCCAACTGATAGAATGCGAGCGCATCGGACGAATCGACCGCACTGACCGCGCCGAATCTGATGACGTCATTCGAATTCTTCGAGGATTTCTGAGGTGCTTCCAGATTCGGACGATTCGACGCGGACAAGTGTGCGAGGTTTCATGAGATTTCATATAAAGAATTCTAAAATTCGTTTCCTTCGACGCGTTCGACGCGTTCGGCTCGGATAAGTGTGCGTTCACCATAAAGCAAATACAAAATTGAAAAGCGAATACAAACTCGGCTCAGTGCGCTGCGAAGCATCGCACAGTTCACACGCCACGGTCAATCCAGCTTTTAAATTCATAAAATGCCGTCTTTCGTTTTTAAACATTGTAAAATTTGTTTCCAAAAGCAAAAAACGGGAAGATGGAATATATTTTTACAGATAACTATGGATTATTTGACTGTTTTATAATATTATTTCGATAAAATTCGTATTTCTGCAGAAAATATGTAAGTGTTGCCAGTTTACGTCGACACCGTTTTCCCTGAATTAGGGAAAATGAACTTGTCATTTGATTATGTAGGTAATAATTATTGTCATGTTAATAAAAAATACATTAACGTATTGTTAAAGTATATATTATTGTAGATTATCTTTTTTCTTATAAATATAGTAATAGAATTTCCATTAGTATTTACATTGTTTTGAGTTCGATCCCCATATACTATACACTTTGACCTTTGTCACAGAATAAATCTTTGTACCGTTCTTATGGCGTAGGGAATAAGTATCAAAATCGTACTGCAACTGTTAGCTTGACTTGGCGCCGTGTGTACATTACGTACAGAAACATAAATTATTGATTGCAGCCATTATTTATTTTTAGTTTTTATTTATTATTATATGAATTTAACGGATAATAAATATAAATGTTGTTAAAACTAACTATAACTAAGTGGCAATTTACACATAAATTAAAACAATAATTTCTATAATTAAATAACTAACAAATAAAAGGAAATACATAAAAAAAAGTAAAAGCAGAATTTAAAGGGCGTCATGGAAATCCTCCACATCGCCATCAATTGGAAGCGTGCCCAGAATGCTGGCAGCATTGCCACTTTATTTTTAGTTGCATTTTTTTTTTGTTATGATTTATGAATCATAATATTCATAATTTGTTGTGTGCATGACAAAATGTTTTTAGCTATTTAATATTTAGGACGCAAGCCTATTGCAATTAACCAAACATTTCCAGATACTATACTGAGAATTTCTAAACAAAAAATAAACAACATATTCGCCGATCTAAGATTTAACCTCATGATTGGTATTAGTAAATATATATATAGTTGGTATTATATAAGTATTTCTTCTGGATCGAGGATATGAATCGGAAAACATAATCTATTTATTTCTCAATTTACGAATAAAATTAGTTAAAACTTAACTCGATACCTACATTTAAGAAATGTATTATAAAAGCATACTTTAATGGTATCTTTTATTTGAATAATTTTCACAACAGCATTACGTATTAAAAGCATTAATTAAATCCATGGTAAATTCTTCAAAACCGCAAACGAATATAAAATATTACCTATGTAATATTTTTATATTCGTTTGCAAAAACTAAATGTAAAATAGTGGGAGATTATTCATAATCTGGCAACTTTACACACACATAGACGCGCGTGTCCGTACAGTGCCAGTCGCTAAATGTCATTATGTCATGCACACATAGCTGTCAACGTGCCTCACCGAATACGTTCCATCTGGTTCTTGTTTGTTAAATCTGTGCAATTGCCATACAATTTTAAAAGCGCTCCTAGCGGATAGTAACAGTCACTAGAAACCACATGGGAGCGCATTTAGAAAATGTATGAAAATTGTTCAATGGACTAATCTACACAACTCGGTCTAAACCCCCTGAAGCTCTCCCACTCCCCTAAATCCGGCCCTGCTTAGTTTCTAAGTTTCTATTTAGTTCTAAGGGTCTAGTACGAGTTTGCACTCGATCGTCACGGTGGACGATAGCCTAGTCGACGGGAACAATTTCAGTCAATTTCCATACATTTTGTAAAAGCGCCCCTAACGGAGAGTAGCGATCGATAGAGACCGCTAGAGGGCGCATTTAGAAAATGTATGGAAATTGGTCGCGTCGACTAGGCTATCGTCCACCGTGACGATCGAGTGCAAACTCGTACTAGACCCTTTGAATAGTTTGTAGTTATCAATATTTTTTTATGTTAATATTAATTTTGAATCATAACATCTCATGTAAATTCTATGAGAATAACTTTATAAGAACTATTTATAAACTCATTAATGCTGCCATCTATTACTTAAGACATTAACTAAAAGATCACTTTTAAATAAACATTATAAGTTAATATTACTATTGCAATAAAAAAAACTACAACACAAATTGACACTATAGTTTACTAATATTTATTGATATTTTAGTAAATCAGATAATAACAAACATGTGTTAATATTAAAATTCATAAAGACGACCAATCCTTAGAAACTTGTGAGCACGCCATCTAGCGTCGAGTAGAAGATAACAGTTACACGTGCCGCGGTGTTGTTTGACTCTGTCGGCATTTCTTTGACTCAAATGCCGCCTAGTTTCGGCTTTCTTTTGTCATAAAAGTAGCTTCACTTTGTCTTTGCGCTAGCGACCCATAGTTAAATTACGTATATTTGCAACAATATTCTGCTAGAAGTGAAACAATTTCAATTGATTGTGTTATTTATTCATTAGCAATACTATTTTAAAAGCAATTTGATCCCAAATTTCACATTAGTGACTATAAAGTGGTTGCAATTCTATTAATAACTCTTAAAAATAGCAAAATACTAAAGATATGTAACGACATGATATGATAAAACACAATACTAGCTGCACAAAACTTTATTTTAAATGTCGAAACAAAAAAATATATCACTCAGAATCGAGCTGACTACCATTGAGGCATTGCGTGCATGAAAACAAGTTCTAACTACTGAGTACTGGTGTTTATCGGCATCCTTTGTGCAAAGCCGAAAAGTGAAATAAAATTCAATTTTTATTTCATTTCGAACGAGAATTTGAGAGCGTGAACACGTGTGACTGTTTGTTTAAATGTTGGATATTATTGTAACGCGATCTAATATTGGTAAGAAACATGTTTTTAATTATAAATAAATGATAATAATGTTATTAAAAAAGCGCTGTGGCAATCTGCATTTCTCTTCTTATTTTTGTTACTTGTGCATGCAATGCGACGTTGAATAACCGTTTTAATCCAACGAGTATGATATTTAGGCTATTATTTATTACTTTTAAATCTATATTTTAGTAATATACGTGCTTTTATTACTATTTTAACTTTTATTGTTTCGTTGGGCTACGACTCGTTGCCGACGGCAACCGAAAATTCGGTGCTAAATCGTTGCGTATATCGTGCGTAATTCAATATTTTTAAAGGTTTTCTGTTTAGGTTCATACCAGGAACCATCGTAATGAATGTTTTTTTTAATATTTCTTTATCATTAATTAAATCATTCGGAAATCAATTCTACCTATGGCAAATACCTATGGCTCAATGTACCGGAGATAAATGGATTACTAAAATACTTCGAATGATTGTTTCTATATTTCTAAAACTAATTTCCTAAATTAAAAACAATGGAATTATTATCGATTTGCATTTGTGCTGTAAATAAAACAAAAATAATTTTGTTAGAAATGCAATTGTCTATCAGTGATGAAGAAAGTTCTACATCAAAACTTCTAAACACTTATCGATTAGCACTACCATCGTAATTTAAGGTGTGCAAAAATCTAACATCTTTATTGATTTATTTTAAAAGATCAGCCCCGATTTCAAACCTATTGCCCATAAAAACATTATAAAAAAGTAATGAAAGTATTGTGACGTCACGTCCTACATAGTTTTTCAATGAAGTTTTTACACCTATTTTGGCTTGTTGCTACGCTAATATTTACATGTTTTACTACTTATTTAGGTTGGAGTTTACAACTATTCTTCACTACTAACATGGTGATTTCGTGATAATTGCAGATTCTACAATGTATCCTACGAAAAGCATGTACGAGTACATGAATGAAATGAACAGGTTGTTCCCGAGAAATCCTGAAAATGGTAAGTTTGTTATTTTTTCACTCAAAACTTTTGAGAATCGTTCCATCGTAGTAACATAGTCCGGGCTGGCGAAGCAAGATGGTAAATGCTAGTCTTTCTTAGTTTCTTCTGTTAATACACTCAATCGGTGTTATTATTTCGTATTAATAAGTAAAAAATTTACCTTGAGTTGCCTCAAGACAAAATGTCCATTCAGAGAGTCAAGCTCCAAAGCTAATTCGTAACATCTATACTTCTATGTTCTTATGTTTTCTTCTTAAGTGGTTCTTCATACACATAATTGCAAACATTGGCACCTTTCTAAAAACAAAAATCACTCATCCTCATGTCAGCCTAGAGACGTCCACTGTTGGACATAGGCCTCCCCAGTTTCTCCAGACAGACCACACCACTCAAATCACTCACTAAAATAGAATTATGATTTTTACTTAACATAGAAGCTTGCTTTGAGATTTAAGTATCAATTAATGATTCACTGATAAGATTTTGATAAGGGTCTTGATTATATTGTTGGGCCTCCTAAAGGGGATTGAGCTCACCCAAGTCTTCCCCAAACCCCCCTGTCTTGAAAACAACTCCCCATTGCCAAACCAATTCAAGAATTCACCATGATTCAATCTGATTAATCAGATAAGGATTATGTAAACAATTATTGTAATTTCTTATTTTAACAATATCAAGGCAAATTATAACCTTCATACTGAATTATAAGAGCTTAACACTTATTTGTGCTGACATATCTCAACTGTGAAGATTACAAAAATGTTGGGACATGTAATGTAATATGAGGTGCCTATAATATTTTCACTGTTATTCCATATTAGCATTTTGGTTTAAATTAATTTGCTCATTTTCTATTTTCCAGATCCATACCACACTCCGAATCCAAACCCAAATATGCTTTCACCAATACGACCATCATCAATCAACAGATCATCAAGCTCAGCTGAGTCCACTTCTTCTGGATCATTCCCTGACATGTCTCATCAGACAGACCGACTCAGGCCGGCTAGCCAATCATTTGAAACACCATTTGTGATCAGACGCCAACGGCCAATAGTTGGAAGGAAAATCTTCGACATCCTGGACCGTTTGCCACCCACATTGGAGCCAATACCAAAGCCAGTAGAAGAAGACACACACTCAATATGGCAGACGGATGACCAATACAATATGTTCTCAAGAACACCACCGAATGTCCTTCCACCGAAAAGCACAAAGAATTTATTCTATGAACTGTTCCCAACGGAACAAAAAGGGTTTGATTTCAGAACATCAGTGTCTCCCCGTTCTCCCGCTTCAAACTACACACATTCCGTTGGCAGTTCGCCAATGTTTTCACCAACAGTTTCAACTTCACCACCGGCTGCGAAACTCTGTTTACCTCAAATGACAACACCATCTTCTTTCCACAACCAGCCTGCATTCCCAGGATCTTCTAGATTTGACATGAGGCAGACAAGGATGTGCACTTTTTGCCGCAAGAATGGAGAAACTCCATTGGTTTATATGACTCATGCTGTTAAAGAGAAGATGGGTAACCGGAATGTGGTGACCTGTCCAATACTGCGGTCTCATGTATGCTCTACTTGCGGCGCTTCGGGAGACAATGCTCATACCATGTAAGTCAAGTTACGATACTTTAGTCAATATTTGCTATAATCTTTTAATTTCATGTGCGTGTGGCCAACTCTGGTGTCTGACGGCCTCCTCATGGCCTAAAGAGTTGCCCTGAGACAAGAACCGGGACCGACAGCTTTACGTCCTCTGAAGCACGCCAGTGCCCTAAAGTTAGTGCCACATGCGGTCACACATCTAAGTGGCGATCTCTGCAAGCGCTGCTTAACTTTGCCGACCTGTTACGTATGGAAAGCAAAGTCTTGCTATGAGCACAATTATTGTATGTATTGTATGTACCAACAGAAAGTCTTTGTCCTCGATGTCCCTTAGTCGTCACGCGAATCGCCGGAATCGAAAGTTCCTTACGTAAATCTCACTACAGTATTTAAAATGCGCCTGCCAAAAATCTCATAGCACTTTCATTACAGAACTTACTGCCCGGTCCTGCGTAGCAGCAACAACGGTCTGCCACTACAGTCTACCACCATCACACTGAAGAATACCAGGATCAAGAGCAACGGACGACGGCGATATTAAGCAAGGTGAAAACACAAACATGCCTAAAGAAATAGTTTGTTAAAAATGCTATATAATGTCATGAATAGTGTAGTGCAAGCCTCTTAGGGTGTCTGTTGTCCCGTCTTATTATGACCCAAGGGCGTGCCGAAGTGGGGGGCAGAGGGGCAGCCCCCCCTCCTCTCCCTAGAGACTAAAAAAAACCCTACAATTCATACTTTTCTCAGTATTTTCTCATTTTCCATATCAACTTGAGAGGGGAGGGGGCCTAGGCCATCGGCTGGCGACGCCCGTTATGAACTAATAGTTATTATGAACTAAGGCTTTGGTTGTTTTGAGACATAGCTTAATTCGCAAAAAGATAAGTGGTCCTACATTTTGTCAAAGTATTTGTTCACACAGAATAGTTGTGTTGTGCCAATACCTGGAACAAAAGCTGTTTGTGGAGAGAGTATAATTATCACCTAAGAGGTTTGCACTATTCTATTAATAACTTAGTTACCTACTTATTTTCTTTATTATGTGACTAATGCGCTATTCAATAACTGGGTCCTTGGAAAATTTTATTATTATGTGATATATTATGTGAAATTGATAATTGTGCAATTTGCGCACCTTGTCAGGCTTCGTTCTCTGTCTGGGCATAGCCCCAAATTACGAAAATGGATGTAAAAACAGAGCTAGAGATAGTATGTAGATTATTTTTGTGTTCAATGATTTAACTTTTAGTGGCCACTCATATGCCAAAATGCATTTCATATTTTGGCAAATATTATTACAAAAGTCTTAATAGTAATTTTAAACTCTGCTTGAATCAGATTCTACCAGAAATGATTTTATTCAAATACATATAAACCATTTTAACCATTAATCAATTAATAATAATGAAGCTTAAATGTTACGTAAAATTTATGACGATTTTTAAACAGATACATTTTTGTTCCACAAGTTTATTAGCCATGGTAACACTGATGGATTGATCTGATAAATATTGTTTTGTACTGCTATGCTTCTTCAAAATGATTTTTGCATAGCAGCTTTAAATGCCTGTTTTACCTATCTTTAGTTGGTAACCAGCAATGTAGATCAGATTTTAATGACTTAATCATGATCTCGTAATTAGTTAAAACTTTCTATTGATGACTAATAATTAACACAAATAATTACTTAACATAAAGGTTATCCTGATCTCGTAAAGGGTTATACAATGGACGATTAATTAAAAAATACATTCCCTTGATCTCGTAGTGCGAAAATATATTATAACTAGATGATATAAGTCTCGTAAAAGGACGAAATAATGTATGACAATGACTAATTAAAAAATTTAAATAATTATTGACCCTGGATATTACATTACCAATATTGCTAAATTTTTATGTAGGTATGTTTTTTATCTGTTAGACTAGCTTATAGTATTTTATGACTAATTAATAATTATGAATCTTGATCTCAAACTAAGATAAATTTATCATCGGTCGAATATTGGCTAGCACTGAAAGTATATATTTTTACCGGGTATATAATGCAAATTGTGTAGAATTGCTTATGTGAGTTGTCACACGGGTTGGTTGTCACAGAGGTCATAATAGAATGTAGAGTGGTCGAATAAGTCCATTAAACGGTATGTCAGAGTACGCTGACATGAGGTACAAATGGATGTGATACTCCCTCGCTCCTACCATGCCATTTAATTGTCTGTTATGGCCTCTGTTACAACCAACCAGTGTGACAACCATACCCGGTCTCCCCTACTGTTTATATTCGCCTATATTCGGACCGATTATAAAGTTTGACGTGACATAAACATGACTGATCTGTTAATTTTAAAATAACGTAGCATGTAGGTACTTAACATTTGACAAACTGCTCAATATTTGATCTCTAATTAGATTTAAGACAATTTTGATGTTCCTATTTCAAATACTTTTGAAACTTCGATAGTATTATTAAAAATAATATTTATGCCACGATATGTTAAAATTTACCATATTATGGTTTCGTTAAAATTTACCTTATTATGGTTAAGTTTAACTTAAACATATTATGGTTAACTTAAACTTAACCATATTATGGGTTTAACCTAATCATACTAGACTACCACCCGTACTTAGTTAGTACTTGTATCTTGAGTAACTTACCAACCTATTTTAAATATTTTTGACTGTGTTTTGTAAAAATATTTATGTTTATTATTGTATTCATTGTGTTGACAACAATTCTGATCGTATTTTTTAACTTTTTGATAACATTTTCAATTTTGACTACCTATAAAAATCGTGATCACTATTTTCTGTTGACAATTCTATCGTACTTCCTTTTTTTTCCTTTTGTAGTGCTATTTTTTATAAATATTTGATTTGACTTATTACAATTTACATGTGCAAATCTAAATCACAAAAAGAAATCATGTTAAGGGGCCTAGTGAAAGTTGTACACAAATGGATGACATTCGGGTCTCATCACATTTTCCATACATTAAAAAAAAAAGTATGGGTTAATGTGACGATACTTAAGTCGTGTGAAAACCCTTACTAGGCTCTCTGAATATATTGATCGACGGCGTTCGACGCTCCGGCCATACAGTACAAATGTAAAATTAGAGAAAACCTGCCCAGATAACAACAAACTTGCAGCAAGTTTAAATCAAACTTCCTCGTTTCACTGTGGCAAACTTGCATGAAGTTTGTTTTTCAAAGGATTTGGATGACGACGAGCACAGGTTAGTGGTCCGACAACAGCTGGTCGTTGATCATCTCCTGCTGTATCTAGGAGGTCAACCGACCACCAACCTGTGCTCAAATCCTTTGAAAAACCAACTTCATGCTAGTTTGTCACAGTGAAACTAGCAATTTTGATTTAAACTTGCTGCAAGTTTGGCAAGTTTACATTGTTATCTGGGTGGGTCGTTTACGATATTCACATTCCTCTTTACGAAAAATACAAGTGTTGCATTGAGCGCCGTCGATCAAAGTGTCGTAACGCTCTTTTGACGTCAATTTTATAGCTTATAGTGACATACTTGACCAAAAACATTAACACTTTGAGGACAGTAAACGCCTATAGGCGTCATAGCAAATAAATCTTCGATCTGTCTCATTTACTGTCTTTCAGAAACGTTAACTATAATCGCCTGAGGCTGAATTTACACCGCCGCGGAATGTAATGAATGAAATTTTCCAAAGAAAGTGTACAAAGAATAATAAGCTTTATAACAATTGTTACAAATTGGAGGATTCGTTAGTTTGTATGTTATACAGTTGGCATAAAGCTAATTATTCTATGTACGATTTCCTTTCAAAAATTCGCTTCTATTCTATTTCACGACAGTGTAAATTGAGCCTTAATGCCACGTGTGTATTTCCACGTCTTATAAACCAAGTTTAATAGTAATGATGACACAATAACACATTTTTATTGAGACCACTGCTAAAACTAGATTGTTATGACGTACTGCTGAATCATGGCTATTTAATTTCTTATCTTTTATGACTTTTTGTTATTATTTTGCCTGTAGTTTTCTATTTTAAAGTTCGTTCGCATTCAGTGCATTAATCAAGACAAAATACCCTTTAGTACAAATAAATAATAAACAGTTCTGTCGTTTTTGCAGGATGACCTTAAAAAAGGGTACTTTCTCACTTTCGCTTTCGCAAATTTCGTACAAAATTTGGTAGCATAAAACTAAATTAAAAAATACCATTATTGTAAACCCTGTCAATTTTTGTTTTCTTGCGGCATTTTGCAAAAGATATGACTAAGCAACCTTTCGAGAAATATGTACATTCTGCAAGAGACATAAAAAAATACGATTTGTAAATATTTTGCGACTGACTATTATAAATTATAATCATGGCCATTTTAGAGTCTGTGCGGAAAGAGAACAGACTTTTGATTTGAGGGCACAACAATACGTACTTCTCATGTTGGCAACATTGTTAATTTATTATAGTGTGATTAAAAATCTTGATCTGTTGAGCCTGTGTTAATCAGAGAGACAGAACGGGTTTTCAATCGTACGTACATAAGTTTAAAATTACTATAAGACGAATCTTTGTTAATTCCAATTTTTCATTTTTTTTTTCAACATTTTCAATGTTAGTTCCAATTTTCGCCACGCCCATTCTCTTTCCGCACAGACTATACTCGTTTTAGTCTTTTGATCCAAAATTGGTGTTTATAATGATACCAAAATATTAATGTTTATAATGCCATAGTTTATTCATCGTGTGCCAAAGTTTATTTTTTATTTGTACGCCAATGCCTTTCAAAACATGGCGCCACTTTATTTGATGCCTACTAATACATCTGGGCGTAGGCTTACAAAAAGTACTTTTAAAGGAATTTTGATTTTCTCTTTTTACACGACTAACCTTAGCGTTCTTATGACGATGGACAAAGTGTTATAATCGTACTGTAACTGTAAAGATTAAGGGTTGAGCTACACCTATCAGCACTGCATCGCACTTTCCTATGCTTCTATCCTTCAGCACGATCGATTCCGCGGCGTGCTGACGCGTTCCCTCTCTTTCTCGCTCTAGTAACGGTCCTAAGTGACAGAAAAGGATAGAAGCATAGGAAAGTGCGATGCGGTGCTGATAGGTGTAGCTCAATCCTAACTTGGTGCTGTGTGTACTTATTATGTGTATTTGTATGGAAATAGTTTGTCTTATAAAGTTGATAATCTTATTTCCTTAGATAAGTCGATTGATGAATAATGTGAATGATTTGATGCAAAAAATAGTAATAAAGCATTCATGGCACTTCGGTACCTATGTATCAG
This sequence comes from Euclidia mi, assembly GCA_944739405.2. Taxonomy (NCBI): domain Eukaryota; kingdom Metazoa; phylum Arthropoda; class Insecta; order Lepidoptera; family Erebidae; genus Euclidia; species Euclidia mi. The sequence continues at coordinate 36,709,122 of OX123205.2, read as the reverse complement.
ATAATGCGCTATCATCACAAATATTGCTTTATAACAACGATTAGCGCTAGGAATGATTCCAGTTTTGAAGCTTTGAACAGTACAGAAAATGTATCCAAACTCAAAGAACTAAAATTTATTTGGTGGATCACATGCATTTTTTGCGAACCTCCGTATTCTACTCTAGTGCGAGGCAAAGAGTATACAAATACTATGGTGCGAGGTTTGAAAGAATGAGAGTGTTTGATATTTCTTCTACCACCAGACGGCGCTTAGTATGCGTCAGGTCCAAACTTACATCAGATATGTACAGACGCGTACACACACACAATACAAACAAACACAGACGTATAGGAGCTTTGACAGTTCTGATTTTCTAAATGCGCCCCCTGGCGGTCTCGACTGACTGTAACTATCCGCTTTTTAAAATGTATGGAAATAGTACCCATCGAAAAACGTATCGCAACTTGATCAAATCTCGCACTGGACTACTAGGACAGAATACAGGTCTCGAAAAAAATTGCATGTCATCAACAAACTGAAGTCTAGTTCTTTCGAGTCTACAGTTTCTGTACTGTTTGGAAACCTTCAATACTAGAATCATTCCTAGCACAACTGCAAAATCTTCATCATACTAGACCCTCTGTTTTGTGCTTATATAATTGCGATAAACAGTATAGTCAAGAAATTCAGAAAATAATAGAAGATAAGACCTTAAAGATTTCGTGTGCATATTCCAAGTGGGGTCTGCCGTCTGCCCCCAGTTTAATTCGTAGTTGGCGGCGCTGGCGTCGTTCTCCACCTCTCTTGCTCTCGTAGTTAAGATACACAGGGGGAACGACTGCCACGCCGCCAAGCGGCAATTTGGGTCGCCGAAAATTTGTCTTCAGAGCGCCAATATGAAAAGTGCTTCTTATTCTTTTCTGAATTTGTTGGTATTGTTCTTAAGCAGTGTTAAGTCATAAACACTTTGCACTATGCCAAAACGAGATAAACCCTATGTTATAGAAAATGTATAACATTGTACTATAATTTGATTGACAAAAACATGAACTTGATAAATGATTTCTGTTAAAAACCTAATGAATTAAAAAAATATGATTCAAAATACCAGTTTAACTAATGTATCTAGCTCTAAGTATTGTGTGTGGTTTTAAAAGCCATTGCCTCTCATAGTTTGTACAAATGCCGTCTTGTATGACATAGGATTTGGCTGGACCAAGACTTATATGATAATACAAATTGGTTAAAAATTACTTACTTTTTAAGATTGATTACGGTACAAATGCAATAATATTTAAGAAAAAATGTTTTTATGTTTTATATAATTATGTATGTTCTATAAGGGTTGAGCTACACCTATCAGCACCGCATCGCACTTTCCTATGCTTCTATCCTTTTCTGTCACTTAGGACCGTCATTTACTAGAGCGTGAAAGAGAGAGGGAACACGATCGCCTTTTCGATTCCGCGGCGTGCTTTAGCGTTCTCTCGCTCTAGTAAATGACGGTCCTAAGTGACAGAAAAGGATAGAAGCATAGGAAAGTGCGATGCGGTGCTGATAGGTGTAGCTCAACCCTAATTGTGTGGATAATTTTATATGTGAATTACCTAAGACTTATGGAGTTATGGAAAAGGTAATGTTACTAGAAGCAAAGTAATTTTGACTGTTTTTGTTACCGAAATGACTGCAAGTCATACAATTCGGTAAATACCAAATTTACTTTTATTTTAAATTAGATATTTTGTGTGTACTCTAGCCCATTTCAGAAAATAATTTGCAATTATTTTCAGTATACCCGTATAATGGAGTATCACAAATATATACGCTGTATTAACATTGTTAATGTAATTCAGCATGTTCTTAATTTTATGATTTCATAAGCCCATCTTAAAGATTTGGCTGTATTTTATAATGTGTACACTAAGTACGATTTGTATTTTATGCATTTGTAAGATTAAACTTACGCGCATGTTTTTAAATAAAGATTTTTTATGATATATAAGCTTGTTTTTAAATCTCAACAATCCCTTATTTTTCATGCCGCTTACAGGTTATTCGATAGGGGAACAATTTACACCGCTGCAGAAAGGGAAGAGACTGCAACTAATTTGTACATAGCATATTGAACTTTATGACCATTGTGTAACGTGCAAACCAAATACGAGGCAAGGGGGAGAACATTCTCGAGAATGCGTGATACATTGTCTTGGATCATATTTATTCTCTTCCACTCTGCAACTATGCAAAACTGAACCTAAAACTGGTTTCGCTGTCCAACTCTTTTGAACCCCAAGTTGTCCACTGCTAAACATAGACCTTCCTGAAGGCTCTCTATGATGAAGACCGATCTTGAACCAGCCACATGCAACACGGCTGACCTTGCAATTTCATATCGTCTGTCCATTAGGGCCTTATCATACTAGCGGATTGCGAACGTCCTCAAAGCGGAGCGGGCGCGGAACGAATACGTCACGGGCTCACAACAAACACGCCGCGCATGCGCAACGAAATCGTTGCGGACGCGCAACGAGATCGCCGCGAACAGCAGAGTGGACGCCATGGATGTATTGTACGTCGATAATTTGCTAAAAACACGCGACGAAAACGTTACGTGTTCGCCACGCGTCCGCGACGGCCTCGCTGCGCAGCCGCGGTGTGTTCGCGACGCAATCGCTGCGCGTCCGCCCCGCCCCGCTACCGCTCCCAAACCGCTAGTATGATAGTTTTGATAACGCCCTTGGCCTTGGCGTCATGCGGGAGGCCTACCTCTGCTGCTGCGACGACCGGTGCATGGCCACCATTCCACAACCTTTGCCTCATCGGCCATCAATGCAGCTATGAGCCCTGCCCAGCAACAACAGATTTTCAGTTTTTCTAATTATAGTCACTTGGTCCTTGAAACAGAGCCCACCCGTCCAATTGGCAATCTGTATAGCTGTTCCGGGCGCTGAGACCGAGTGCACTACGGGGCTCTTTTAAATCTTTTATGGGAAAAAAATTCTCGATCCAAAATCTGTTGATCGGGACGACATACACTGCCTAAAAATCAGGCTAGACCCCTAACGATGAAGCGACACGACTGTCATACCAACATTAATGGGGATGAATGCCACCCGATAATCATCATCATCAATATACCTACCTTGAATACCAGCGTTGTATTCTGGAGCTCTAATATGGCGTATGTTCTTGGGAGACCGTAGGGCTGCACTTAAGCGCAGGCCACACCGCCAACTGACGGACGGAGCGGGCGAAGCGGACGCCATCGTTTCACCTCTTTTCATACTTGGGTGTTAGTTGGCGGTGTGAACCCAACAGGGCCGGATTTAAGGGGGGGCAGGCGGGGCAGTGGCCCCGGGGCCCCCACAAGACAGGGGCCTCCACACAAGATATAAAAATATATCCAAACTTCGACGATAAAAGCTTTTTTATATGTATATTTACCAAAGCCACATGCACAATCATGAGAATATTGTTCTTGAATAATAATATTAAAATAACCGGTGCCGCAAACCTGCAAAATTATGATAAATCTGACTGCAGAATTCAGTCTTCCAAAATCAGTCGCGAGGTAATACAAATTTAGTTCGATAATGATCAAATAATGTGTTTACACGACGCTATCATTTAAGAGATTATCAATCGATTCTGGCCTTGTTTTTCTCCGACTATGGGTGCAAGCATACATGTCCATTAAAAAACAAAGCTAATTGGAGAATACTTGTGTGTCTAGAAGCATGCAACGGAGCGTCTATACGAGCATGATATATCGAAGACTCATTAAGACTCAATGATGAGTTTGGAGAGTGAGTGCAACGGGGAGAAATCACGGATCATCTCGACCAATTGCTGATGACACAAGAGGCACAACAAATTGAGTATAGGCAAAAAAATCATACAATTTTCGTCAGTACAATTAAATTCATTGCTGAACGGTGCTATCTTGGGAACTTATTTAAACCGGCGTGCACACATAAGAAGCCTTCACGTCGATTTATCTTCCTCCATATTTTGCAATGAACTGATAAATACATACTGGGGATGCCATAGTAAAAGCATTACTTCAATTTTAGATGACCATCCTTGATTGTCGCAGTCAATAGGACGATTATGCCTCAAATATGAGTGAAAATGCAAAGGGATGTACGATGTTGTGGTTACTCACTCATCTCAGTTCGAAAATCTGCTAACTCTTGTGTGTCCGCAGCACAATTATTTCAAGTTTTTATAGTAAATACATAATGATATAGAATCCTGTCTGAAATATTATCGGAAAAAGTGCACCATCATATTTTAAAAAAGAATAGCGATACTCGCTGGTCATGTAAAGCTGCAGCCACCAAGGTCATTGTTGTTCAAGTCGAAGAACATATTTCCAGCATTTCTACTCATAAGGACCAGAAAGATATCGTGGGAAATGAAGCAACACATGTTTTATAAAAGATGAGTGGTCTCCGAACGGCTCTTTTTCATTTCTTGGAACGACATCTTAGAGCAATTCAGCGCTACAAACAGGTATTCGCAGGACCCGAAATACTTCTTGAATCTGCTGTGGGTGCATTGGAGTCGTTAAAATAATTCGTGGAATACAAAAATGATGATTTTGTTAAATACGAAGAAGCAGTTAAACAAATACCAAATAGTGACGAACAATTCAATGACGCACCAGAAAAAGAAGTGTTAAGTTTAATTACCTCGACATGAAAGTTCAAATCGAGATCGAGATGTTAATCTGTCACCAAGTAAGAGGTTTAAAGTGTCTGGTTTTGTCCCAATAACTTTGTGTTTCTCTCACTGAAAGATTGCAAGCTTAAGAAGCAGTTCGATAGGGATTCGGGTTCCTTCAATCAATTAGAGAAGATGGACGCTGTAAATTTATATGCTGCCGCAAAAAATTTCGTAAAATATTACAAATCGCTTTACAAGGGCAATGAAATGGTTCAATTATTTATATCTCTGATAGACTTGTATTAAGTGGCCATGCAAAAGACCAACCTTAGAACTCGTCTTTGCATCTTCTGTTTCTGGACATGTCAGAAGACTTTCGACGGTGTACCACGACCGAAAATCTGGTGAGCTTTAGAGCTTGCTCTGGTGAGCTTGAACCTTTGGGTCCAAAGGAGTACCAGAAGCGTATATTGACATTATACAAGACATGTAATCAAATGCCGATTTCGTAGTTCGGGCCGTAGTTGGCTCAAAAAAGCATTTTCCCGTCATAGTCGGGATCCATCAGGGTTCCAAAGTCAGTCCATATTAGGTTAGTGGGGTCGCAACATTTCCCAGAAAAACGTTCGCAAAGTGCCGATCATTACCGCTGTAGTTAGTTTTTAATAATGTGTTATAAATTAAAAAAAACTATTATCAATTAAAATAAATTTCACTTACTGAAAGTAAGTTATAAAGTTAAAGTAAATTATTTAAATTGTTCTCAGAAAAATAGTTCCTTTTATTTGGAAAATAATTTGGGGCCCCCACACCTATGTTGCCCCGGGGCCTCCAGACCTTTAAATCCGGCCCTGGAACCCAAGTATGAAAAGAGGTGAAACGATGTCCGCTTCGCCCGCTACGTCCGTCAGTTGACGGTGTGGCCTGCGCTTAAGAAGGGATTTTCCAAAAGGCCCAGGGCGGCGTCAGGAAGAGATTGTTAAATTTTCAAAAATATATTTATGACTCCAATTAGATCAATTGCCCCACCGTCGAGAACTAGGCTCTTAAATGTAAGAAGAAATAATGACTGCCTCCCAATGTGCGCGGTAATGACATCGCCCCTTTATGGTTACCTAAACTTCATGGCGAAATGTGGGTGTAATATTACAGCTCTGTCTACCCCTTCGGATATATATAGGCGTGAGTACATGCATCATATATACAAAAAAATATATAATGTGCAGGGCATATTTTTGTTGAATTAAATATAATTATGTACTTTACTATCAGAAGTATTTTATGAATTTGCTTATCAGACTGACACAATAAAATCTCTCTTCACACTGGGGGACACAGTGCGAGTTTTGATGTGACGAGTCGTTTCTCGATGGGAACAATTTCCATACATTTTCTTAATGCGCCCCCTGGTGGTCTCGACTGACTGTTACTATTTGTCCACTAGGGGCGTTTTTTGTATTAGTTATTAATTTTGAATAATATGTAAACACTAAGTTGACCAGGGCTCCTATTTTTGGGTTAAGGGTACCGTAAAATGGGGTTACTTTCAAATAGCGGGGTAACTTTAATGATTACTTTTTATGGATGCTTTTTCATTAAAATATCATTTTCTATGAAACGCAGGCATTAGATTTTTTTTTGTTGGCATCTTTGACTGTTCAGTTATCTTTCTTCAATGCGTGTGCGTTGGTATTGATAACGGTCCTCGTTTAAAAAAATATTTATTTCATGTACGTGCAAACCCAAGAAATAGTGTGTGGAATAACTTCAATGCTACAAAAGTTGGTATTATTTTTGTCGATTTTTTAGTTACTTATTTCAAATGATGAAATGGTATCTTCCGAGTAAAATTAATTGATTGGCTTGGGAAGATGGTGGCCATGTTTTGTTTTATTATGAGTATTTGTTCCTGGGTTTATTTTGATAGGTGGTACGGGGCAACATTGATATACAATCAAAGTAACCCCAAGATTATTTTCAACAAATCTCAATGTAATAAGTACAGTTTATCAAAGATACCCACATTTACAGATAATATGGTGCGAAACTATAAAAAAACGTCTTGTACCCCAATTATAGGAACTATACGGAAGAAAAACTTGCAGAAGTGTAGCAAAAAGTTACCGATGGAGTTAAGCGATGTAAAAGAGCTATGAGCAAGTAAATTACATTGATGAAAATAATTGTATAATGATCTCAATATTTCTTCCACAAGACTCAAAAAATCTAATGATTGTGTAGTTCCTGATATCGTAACTAAACGTATAAGAAAAGTTGATAATTTTCTCTAATTAAAATTAAAAAGGGCTGATTATTCTAAGTAATAATTGGACGTAGTTTAGCAGTAAGGACTCAACCCACAATATGTCATTTGTGACTTATCGAGGTTTTAAGTTTAGGTGTGTATTGCCAGGGCCGGATTTAGAGGTCTGGAGGCCCCGGGGCAATGTAGCTGTGGGGGCCCCTATTTATTGTCCGTATATTTTTTTCCTTAAACTATTGAAAAAATACACTGTTAGCAAATTAAACTTTGGGAAATAAAAAAATACAATTGATTAAATACGAAATAACGCTCGGCAATTCTGATTTTTAAGAATGCGATTATACAACAGTTCCTTTGAGTGGTCTTTTTCACAGTCCTGTTTTACAAGTCTATTAAAGATACAAATTGTACCAACTCATTGTCAAGTCTAGATTCGAAACCGTCTTTGTAAACTTTTACTAATTCCTCTGCAGTGGCATATAAACTTGCGACGCCCATCTCGTCTGAGTGGTTGAGGAATCCAAATCTCAATCGAACAGCTTCGTATGCTTGCAATTTTTCTATGAGAGAAACACAAAGTTGGGCTAAAACCAGTCGCTTTAAATTTTTCTCTTGGTGTTATAGATTTCTGTACTTGCATACACGTACACTGAATAAACTTCTGCTGATGCACAAGAGTTAGCAGCTGCTTTTCCTACTGAATTCAGTGAGTGACCACAGCATGGTACAAACGCTAATAAATGCAAATATTTTTCTGCAAAATAAAGGCCTGCATCGCTTTTTATTTTCCATTTATATTTGCAGCATTATCGTACGATTGTCCGCATCAATCAAGGATTTATTAAATTGATGGTCAACTAAAATAAATATTAAAGCATTTGCTGTTGCTTCACCGGTATGGCCGCAATTAGGTAAAAATAACCAAGCCGAAGTCTACTCGTTTTGCACATCATGCCGAAAAGAAAACCTGGGAAACGAAATATTTTTTTAAGCTTAAAAAAATAGACACATTTTATTAGCCGCAATGTATAGCGCGCGCTTGTAGAAAAAATTGGCGCGAGAAATGCATCGTACCTACGTCGGCCGTATCTACCTACACCGTGCGCCGCGGTCGACCTAAGGGCGGTTTCAGATTAGCGTATTTTTCTGCGTGTATACGGTCGTTTCAGCATACGCGCTTACACGCGTGCTACATTACGCGCTCCAAAATACCGAACTCGCGTAAACGGGCATATTTCGGAATGTTCACTCGAAATGGTAGTGACATCGTGTCAGTGTCAACATGGACTCTGACGGCTCAAGCTTAGAAGCACATCAGTTGATGACAGAAGTTGCGCGTGTGCCAAAAAGGCGCGCCTGGCCTATACACGCCTACATGTGCTTCCAAAAACGAGCTTATACGCGCGTATAAAACTCTTATCTGAAACCGCCCTAACGGCGGTAGTTTATGATCACGTGGTCGCGCTGCCGAGGGTAATGCCCTCCAGCTGATTGCTAGTAGCGCATACACTGCGTAGAGGGAACTTTAAAGCCGTTTATTATAGGGAAATATTGAACATTTTGTTTATGTTTATTTTGAAGAAAGCTTACATTTATAATTCAAAACACGATTTTGAAATAATTAGAAAAAAAATCGTCACGTTGAGCCTCAATATCTCCTGAACCAGTAACTTTCCAGGTATCGTGCCGAAGTAAAAAATGTTCGTAATGATTGGTACAACATGGGGTTTCAGTTTTCGTTAAGGGTCTTTTTACACTCTGTATATCGAACAACTATTTTAAGTTGGTCGATATGAGATTTATCGGGAGTAGAATCCATTGAAACTGAATAGTGCTAAGATTTTTTTATCCTCGTTACGATTTCATTAAGTACTTGATTACACATGGAACTTTTCAGTTTTTCGCATACCATTGAGAAAAGGTTATTAACGTAACCGCTCACTTTGTTTACATGTCGGTTTAAATAAATGCCGACGTTGCTTCGTACTCTCTCTGTAGCAAATTTAAAATACCCAGAAAATTGCCATTTCTCGGTGATCCAATGATTTTGTCGTTCAGCGATGATGTGCTGTGCCTCCTGCGTCACTAGCTCTTGGTTGATACACCCCGTGCCTTCTCCCTGTGGCACTAGACTAATCACTGACTCCAAGTGGGTCTTCGATATCTCGTGCTCGTATAGGCGCTCCGTTGCATGTTTGCAGTCACTGAAGCCTTCTCCTCTTAACTTGAGTGGACATTAGAGTACAAGCTTTGCAATATTTATTTTACTCGTAGTCAGAGAAAAACAAAGCTCGAATCGATTGTCAGTCTCTTGATTTTGATTGCGACGTATAAACATGTTTTTTGTACATTGCCGGAAAGTTTGTATTACCTCGCAACTGTAGGACAGAATTCTGGAGTGAGACTTCATCACAATCTTACAGTATTGCGGAACCGTTCTTGACCAATATTTGATCATTCCTTCAGTTATCACGACGGGCCAAAGACCAATGTCATTTTTTAAACCATTACCCACTTCCTCTTGATTGTGACTACATGATTTTAATTTTTATTTTACCTTCCTCGAGACTACCATCGACCTTATCTCCATGTACTCAATCTTCTGACATTTTTATAGAATCGTGTGGCAGTTCTTGTTTGGTTATAATTATGAAATAGTGAGTCAATTATATATTAATATACTATCTTTTAGCGTCTTAAGCTTCGCGCGACGTGGCGATTACTTGGTTGTTTTTGAAAATATCAATATACCTACTTACTTCATTTACGTTACGCCAATAAATTACTTATGGTTTTCAGAAAATTGATTCGTCATTTTATTGTATAAAAATATGTGTTTGACTAAATTACAAAAAAGATATAGGCAATTTCTGTCTACTTAATTTTATTTATTTGGTATGAAAATGTAATAATGTCGATTATTTTTAAACATTAATTTGGATTTACGATTTTCAAGTTCATTGCATGAATGTCTTTGCGGATTGAAGTGAACAAATGCCGATATATTTTTTTTAATATTTTTATCTCTGTTGTGGGGGCCCCCCATTTGTGGGGGCCCCGGGGCCATTGCCCCGCCTGCCCCCCCTTAAATCCGGCCCTGTGTATTGCTGTAATGATGTTGTATTTGGAATATTTAGAAATATAATCACTTAATGGCAAAATATACAAAAAAATGATGTGTCAAGTTGTAGTAACATAGACCAAAGTATTTTCGAGTTATTAGGAAAAATGTTGGTTTGAGTCGTTTCTGCTAAATTGATTTTAACATGAAGAAGTGTTTCTTTTAATTTCGCAAAAAAGATCCAAATAACAAAAAATTGTGAACAAACTGATATTTCAATAAAAAAGATTTATTATTTAGCAAATTAAGTACGTATTCATTAAAAAATTACAATGTTCTAAAAATCTACTTATTGAAGGCCTAGAGAAAGATGCCTCATGAAAGATTGCTCGAACCTTGGTAAAGGGTGCCAAAGTTTCATCAATACGCGCACTTAATGCAAGTGGCAAGGCAGTGTTACTCAAGAAAGGGACGGAATTGTGCACCTATGAAGGAGCGGCTTGGATGCGTAGATGTCAAAAGCAACCTACCAGCGCCAAGGTGCAAGGTGCAAGATTCGACGCGTCTTGACTTTTAGAGGACTGCCAAGTTCCCTGTCGGAAGAAGAGAAAACCAAGGCTGAGAAGATGTTGAACAGGTTCGCCGATATTTTCTCGCTCGACCAGTGATGCCAACATAGGGAAGACAGCACTAGTCCAGCACAAAATAAACACGGGAAGTGAAGCACCGTCAGACGCCAAGACGTGTGCCAGTGGCACGAGAACGTGAAGTGGACGCTATGATCGACGGTATGGTGAAAGAAGGCGTAATCGAGCCTTTGTCCATCCCGTGGTGCTCCCCGGTGGTGTTAGTTAAGAAGAAGGACGGCATCATGCGCTTCTGTGTAGACTACCGCCAATTTAACGACATCACAAAGAAGGACAGCTACCCACTGCCAAGGATCGATGACACACTGGATACGCTGAAGGAGATAAAGTGGTTTTCTACCTTAGATCTAAAAAGTGGCTACTGGCATGTCGACATAGATCCGCGGGACAAGGAGAAGATGGCATTCTCCACAGGCAAAGGATTATGGCAATTTAACGTCATGTCCTTTGGATTGTGCAACGCTCTGGTTACTTTTGAGAGACTGATTCAAACCGACCCGAATAAGATCATTGCCGTGAAGGAATGGCCAGTTCCAGAGAACAAAACGCAAGTCATTGCATTCCTCGGATTATGCTCCTACTATCGATGGATGAAATCGACCGCAGGATCCAGTTGGGTTGGGCAGCGTTTGGCAAGCTACGTCGAGTTTTCTCTTCGCCCCTACCGCAATGCCTGAAGATCAAAGTCTTCAACCAATGCGTCCTACCTGTTATGAAGGAAGGCGTAATCGAGCCTTTGTCCAGCCCGTGGTGCTCCCCGGTGGTGTTAGTTAAGAAGAAGGATGGCAGCATGCGCTTCTGTGTAGACTACCGCCAATTTAACGACATCACAAAGAAGGACAGCTACCCACTGCCAAGGATCGATGACACACTGGATACGCTGAAGGAGATGAAGTGGTTTTCTACCTTAGATCTAAAAAGTGGCTACTGGCATGTCGACATAGATCCGCGGGACAAGGAGAAGATGGCATTCTCCACAGGCAAAGGATTATGGCAATTTAACGTCATGTCCTTTGGATTGTGCAACGCTCTGGTTACTTTTGAGAGACTGATTCAAACCGACCCGAATAAGATCATTGCCGTGAAGGAATGGCCAGTTCCAGAGAACAAAACGCAAGTCATTGCATTCCTCGGATTATGCTCCTACTATCGATGGATGAAATCGACCGCAGGATCCAGTTGGGTTGGGCAGCGTTTGGCAAGCTACGTCGAGTTTTCTCTTCGCCCCTACCGCAATGCCTGAAGATCAAAGTCTTCAACCAATGCGTCCTACCTGTTATGAAGGAAGGCGTAATCGAGCCTTTGTCCAGCCCGTGGTGCTCCCCGGTGGTGTTAGTTAAGAAGAAGGATGGCAGCATGCGCTTCTGTGTAGACTACCGCCAATTTAACGACATCACAAAGAAGGACAGCTACCCACTGCCAAGGATCGATGACACACTGGATACGCTGACGGAGATGATACCTTAGATCTAAAAAGTGGCTACTGGCATGAAATGAAATGATACTTTATTTTGTGTAAACTTTGTATAAAGTGCTTACGAAACGTCAATTTTAAATTTATCAGTTGTACAAGTTTATATTTTTAAACATGTTGAATTAGAGCAGCTCAATCCCAAGCATTTTTGTCGTCTATATAATCGGAAATTTTATAATATGCTTTTAAACACAATTTAGTTTTAACAATTATCTTAAATTTATTTATTGTTAAATTTCTTATACTAAGAGGGAGCTTGTTATAAAAGCGTATACACTGCCCCATAAAACAGCTACTTATTTTGTGGAGGCGGGTGCTATGAACTACAAGATTATACTTATGTCTAGTATTTACAGTGTGAAGATCACTTTTTTTACTAAATTTGTCAATATTCTTGTGGACATATAACAGATTATCGTATATATATTGCGATACAACAGTTAGAATGACTATCTCACTGAACTTTCCTCTTAGAGAAATACGAGGACCGAGGTTGTAAATTCTCCTTATTGCTCTTTTCTGCAGAACGAATATCGTGTTAAGGTCTGCAGCATTCCCCCAGAGAAGAATCCCATAAGACATGATACTATGAAAGTAACTGAAATAAACCATTCTAGCTGTATCTATATCTGTAAGGCGTCTAATTGTCCTAACTGCATAAGCTGCAGAACTAAGTTTGCCCGAAAGTCTTTCTATATGCGGGCCCCATTGGAGTTTGGTATCAAGCATAATACCTAGAAACATAGTTGTCCCGACGGGCTCAATTCTGGATTCCTTAAGTTGTACATTGGTTTCCATCTGTTTAACATTGGGCATTGAGAATTTTAATAGTTTGGTTTTCTTATCATTAAGTAATAAATTATTTACATTAAACCAATTAACAACTTTAGAGAGTGCATTGTTTACTTCGTCAAAATTTATCTGTTGTCGTCTAATATTAAAAATTAAGGAGGTATCATCCGCGAACAACACAATCTCATGATTCTTTTTTACATAATAAGGTAGATCGTTAATATAAATCAAAAAAAGAAATGGTCCGAGGATTGACCCCTGTGGGACTCCCATTTTCAAGGCAGAATCTGGAGATGTCTTGTCATTGATCTGGACCTTCTGGATTCTTTTGCCCAAGTAAGAAACCAGGAGATCGAGAGCTTTGTTCCTAACGCTGTAATGATACAATTTTCTGACTAGAGTGTCATGATGTACACAATCAAACGCTTTTGACAAGTCGCAAAAAATACCTAATGCATCTTGCGACTTCTCCCAAGCTGCAAATATGCTTTTGAGTAGCTCAACTCCTGCGTCAGTAGTCGAACGACCCCTCGTAAATCCGAACTGTTTCTCGTGGAGTAGATTATGCCTATTAAAATAACTAAGCAACTGACTAAGAATTAATTTTTCAAAAATTTTACTAAGTGTCGGCAATACAGAAATAGGTCGAAAATTAGAAGGGTCGGTTGTGTCACCAGATTTAAATAAAGGTATAACTTTACTATATTTCATTAAGTCAGGAAATATTCCAGAAGCAACGCAACCATTGAATACCGCTGCAAGATGTGGAGCAATTATGCTAATAATAGATGAAGTAGTCTTCACTGACAGTCCCCACAAATCCATTGTCTTATTCATATTTAAAGTTTTAAATTGTTTAAGAATATCGTCAGTAGTAACAACAGTGAATTCAAAGGCTGCATCACATTCTGGCACGCAGTCCCTAAGAAGCATTTCAGCAGACACGGAAGATGAGTTGAGCGACTTTGTTGTCACTATAGGTATATTAGCAAAGAAATTCTCAAATTCTGTCGCAACTTCCAGATCCTCTGAAATACTCACATGTCGACATAGATCCGCGTGACAAGGAGAAGATAGCATTCTCCACAGGCAAAGGATTATGGCAATTTACCGTCATGTCCTTTGGATTGTGCAACGCTCTGGTTACTTTTGAGAGACTGATTCAAACCGACCCGAATAAGATCATTGCCGTGAAGGAATGGCCAGTTCCAGAGAACAAAACGCAAGTCAGAGCATTCCTCGGATTATGCTCCTACTATCGATGGATGAAATCGACCGCAGGATCCAGTTGGGTTGGGCAGCGTTTGGCAAGCTACGTCGAGTTTTCTCTTCGCCGCTACCGCAATGCCTGAAGACCAAAGTCTTCAACCAATGCGTCCTACCTGTTATGACGTACGGTGCCGAGACGTGGACACTCACAGTGGGACTAGTCCACAAACTAAAAGTCACGCAGCGAGCTATGGAACAGGCTATGCTTGGCGTCTCTTTGAAGGATAAAATCCGAAAGGAAGTTATCCGACAAAGAACCAAAATTACCGACATAGCTCACAGAATCAGTAAGCTTAAGTGGCAGTGGGCTGGCCATATGTGTAGAAGGACTGATGGCCGATGGAGCAAGCGTGTCCTAGAGTGGAGACCACGCCTCGGCAAGCGTAAGGTAGGGCGGCCCCCGGCTAGGTGGACCGACGACCTGAAAAAGGTGGCCGTGTACCTACTATGGCGCGTGTTGGGAGAGGCCTACGTCCAGCAGTGGACTACGATAGGTTGATTGATATTGACGGTTTGTGAAGAAGCAACTCAGTATTTTAAGTATAAAAAATATAGTTTTCTGTTGCCAAATGAAAATTTATAAAAACATAATACCTTTTTGAGCTGTGTTTTCACTGTCAAACAGCAAGTAATCAATAAAAAATAAACATAATTCATATAAATTTAATTTAACTGACATGACTCAATAGTTTAGGCCATTTAAGCTGTATAAAAAATCGGCTTGTTTCTTGGTAAATCAATTTATCAGAAATGATCCACACAGTTTAAGTCGTTTTAGTTGAATAAAAAATATACTAATTTCCATGAAAGTAATTACTTTTCAGTTAAATTTAACTGAAACGACTCACATAGTTTGGGTCATTTTAGCTGAATGCAAAATCGGCTTGTTTCTTCGAAAAATAATTTATCAGAAATGATCCACACAGTTTGAGTCCTTTTAGTTAAACAAAAAATGTACTGGTTTCTATGAAGATATTTTAACTGAAACGATTCAAGTGTTTTGAGACAATTCTGTTATATTTAATTTAGACCTGCTTCTTTCAAGTTGGATTTATTAAAAACGATCCAAACAGTTTGGGTTATTACAGTGGTTTGTAGAAAGGTACCCGTCCTTATGTGGGTTGGTTCGCGTCATTAAAAAACTACCCTTATGTCAGTAGTATCACGGATCTTTTTTGCTGAGTGAAAGAACCAACCTTGAGGACCTCTTTGGCATATATAACTCATTTTTGACCATAGTGTGGGTTGAGTCCTTTCAGCTAAACTACGTCCAATTTAGTAATTAAACAGTTTTGATTTTTCTTTTTTCCAAGGAGTTTTGAGTTTTTTAAAGATTTTAAACCTTTATTTAGTATATGATGTTACAGTTTGATTGTTTTTTGTGTCATATATTCGATTATCCTAAAACGATTGTTTTATTTTTCAACCTAGTAAACTGCTTAAAATCTGTTATCAATGTAACCCCTGTAATCAAAGTCACCCCACCGATTTTTAAATTGCTCTAATTTGAAATCTAAGTAATCAATATTTCTTTTTGTTTTTGCTTTTTACTCCTGTTAAGGGATACTATGATATTCCGTCATAAACTCGTGGCCTATCAAAATAACCCCATTGCAAGTATAAAGTTGAATCGACACTTAGTGAATTTTTACCAAAACTATAAACGCAAATTTTTTTTTATTGTCCTATTATGATAGCAGGTCCCAAGTTGGCAATACAGTATTTATTTTGTATTTTTCTAGCATAAACTGGCAAAGTTATGATCAATTGAATTTTTAAATTAATCAAAGTATCCCCATTTTACGGTAGCAAGAGAACCAAATTAACAATTCAATAACCATGCTTATAACTCCGAAAAGTGGTGCGCATTATGGATTCGAACCCGATACCCTCTGCATAGCATTCTGTTGGTATCTCTATTTGGCTCTATCTTATTTTGAAATTATGGGTAGGTATATGTATAATGCGGCGATACCCCAGTGGTGTACGTAATGGACTGCCGAGACGATGGTCTCGGGTTCGATCCCCATATGCAGGTACCCCGGGCACACACCTCTGACTTTTCGAAGTCATAGGTGTGTGCCATGCACACCTGTGCATTATAAATAGAAATAAATTATCGCTCGCTTAAATTATGTGCCCGGTAAATGGCAATAGGCTCGCCCCCTATTACATTTGGACCGAAACATAACTGGCGAGGTGTGGGTGTGTGTAATACACACCTCTACCTACCCCTTCGGGGATAAAAGGCGTGAAGTTTTGTTATGGGTAGGTGTTTACCTAGGTACCTACCTAGGTAGGTACCGTGTGATGTATTTATAAATTCTAATTAATTCCTCCTTGTAGCTAATTAAATCAATGTCTTAAATAATAATTTGCATTGAGATTGAGGCAGGTACCTACATGGATGAATGTTTACATATTTGCATATGAATACATATAGGTACCTACCTACTTAATTCTGATCATTTCTACGTTGTAATATCTTATCAGAGTTATCTGTCTATAGTAGGTAGGTATTATCAGCGATGCATTGCTGTTTATATTTACTAGTTACAATCAAAGATCTAATAAGTTCAATCGAGTAACAACTGTTCGACGCGTCGCTCGTGTGATGCGAGCTACTCGTGATAAAAATAAATTTAGTTTCAAGGTCATTCCAAGTGTACACTTTGCCGACTTGTTTTCAAATAAATGCATTCAAGAGTGTATATTTCGTAATAAAAATTGCGTATAAAAATGGAGTACAATAATGGCGTTTTAATTGACACAGAGAATTTGCCTGTTATGAAATTAACAAGTCCATTTAATGAATATTTGTGTGGAATATACGGCAGGTAAGCATACAATTTTTATATAGGTAGGTACGATAGGTACATAATATCGATCATAATTTTATTTTATGTTGCTTCTATATTATTATTTTCAAGGTAAGCCTTAAGATTATTAGATTAGATAGGTAACAAAAAAAAATGCAACGCAATTTAGAAATGAGTATAAGTCGTATTTTTTATTAGACGAAGTCAACTGACGTTTACTGTGTTGTCAGTTTATGATGAAATAAAAATAGTGTTGTGACAAAGTGAATGATTGAAAAAACTCTTGAATGAATGAAATTGCATCGATTGTCTAGTGAATAGTTAGTGTGCCGAACGGCCGATATCGGGTACGGTGTTCGAGTTTTTGAAGACTATGTTCCTATAGTATTTACCTATACTGAATACTGAGTGTTTTAAACATTAAGGAAAACATTGCGAGGAAACTTGTAAGACTGTTCTATTTTCAATACATCATGTAGTTGAAACTATTGTAGATGTACAAAATATAACAATTTATACTACTTACATAACTACTAGTAACTTATATCAGAGCACCTTAACACCCTGTAGATGTATAAAATATAACAATTTATACTACTTACATAACTACTAGTAACTTATATCAGAGCACTTTTATTGTAATATAGAAATAATATTCTTTTATAGTTTGAAATGATTAACTATTCACACTCAATGTTCGTTCATCTGATTGAACGAGAACTAAACGCATCACTATTACTTTAAATATGACAACATTATTTTACAAAGTGACATTAGCTACTGTCAGTTGGCTTCGTCTAATTTTGAGTATAGTACCTATCTATCGCTTTTACAAGAAAGCTTAAAATATTTTTCAACGCGATGCTCCTGTTTCGTGGTAGGAATAAAATAATAAAAAGCTTTACAAACGTTTGTGTAAAAAGATTTATTAACGACCAGTTTCATTTACATTATTTCCACGATTCTTTGTTTAATTTATAGTTTAAACATTACAAAATTTATTCACCTTGACTTACAACTAACGCAACAAACGCTTCGTAAATGTCAATGTCAAAGTCAACTGTCAGCTATGTCAAAACAAACGTAATGTAAAAACATCTATTTTTCAAAAATCAAAAATATATTGCTATGTCTTGTAAATAACGCAACAAAAAATGAGTTCGCCTGTAGAAAAGTCTACGCCCGGTTCGCCTACAAAAGAATCACAGCCTGGTTCGCCTAATAAAGAACCAAAACCTAGTTCGCCGCCTGCAACTGTAAGATTTCCATCTGAACGATCAGGTTCACCGACGTCCCGTATAGTGACCGTTAGTACTGAAGTACCTGAAGACTTTTATTCGGCGCCAGATTTCATATACGGCGGGCCATTCATTGCGATTAAAAAACCTTCGCCTTTCGTCGATGCGATTACACCCATCAATTTGCCATTGCAGGGAACATTCAAACAGTATGTATTATTAAATATTTTATTCTACATAGCAGTAGCATGTATCAGTACTTAATATAATTTGTATGTATGTGCTATGCTATGGTTTTATGTTTAATTCCCTTGCCATAGCCATCATGATTTTTAACAGAAGCATTTTGATATTTTAAGCAAATCATATAAGTAAATTAAATCTCTAACCTCCTGGTTCATGAAACTAGATAACCAGTATATAAATATATATTTTCTTTTTGATTCTGCCGTTCATAGCCATCTCTGTCTATGAATATATTATGTGTAGGTATCAGTGGTTTTAAAAATATCTATTTAATTTGCATAAAATCTTTCTTTCTAACGAATATATCTTGGGGTATACAGTACATAAACAAAATTGTAATATTTTTTATTATGATAAGGTCTATTTGCACTACAGTTTGAATTTTATTTAAATGTCTTATTGAATAGTATAATCCTCCCAGTGTAATGCCATGCCAGCTTTGAGTAAGCTTATAAGTCTGACAGGCTGCAGGCTTAACTGAATATTAGTTTGCCACAGAGTAACTGACATCTGACCCCTGGAACTAAAAGGCTATTTTATGGTTTAGACTAGCATCAGTTTATTTTGAGGTACTGTTTCTCCTTAATGGTGTTCTATCGGACATGAGACAAACAATGATAAAATATTTGAATATGCACATCATCATCAGACCTGTATATAAACTTTCTCACTACTGGGCACGGCCTCTTCTCACTATGAGAAGGGTAAGGCCATCGTCTACCACGCTGGCCTAGTGCGGGTTGGCAGACTTAACATGTCTTTTGAGAAAATTATGGAGAACTCTCAAACATGCAGGTTTCCTCACAATGTTTTCCTTCACAGTTTAGCAACTGATAATTAACAATTTAATGCAAACGTAACTCCCAAATGTCATTTGTGAGTGCCATGGATTCGACTCGGACCCTATGCGTAGCAGTCTGTCGGTGTCTGCACTAGGCTATGGCTGCCAATATGCACATACCTTTAATTAATCAGTGGTGCACACTATGTACTCAAACCCAATGCCCTCTGCATGGCAATCTGCTGGCTCAATTAGGGTTTGCTGCTTTTAAATGTCTTAGTGTATTGTACATACATACATACATACATAGACTCACGCCTGTTTCCCGGAGGGGTAGGCAGAGACTACGGAGCGCCATTTGCAACGATCTTGACATATCTCTCTTGCTTCAGTCACTCCCATCAGATTCCTCATGCATGCTCTTCTGTTCAGGGTGCTTCTAACCTGTCCTGTTTTTAGGATATCTCCAATCTGGTCAGAGAACGTCCGCCTAGGTCTTCCCCTTCGCCCTGTCCCTTCCACACTTGCCTTATATATCTGCTTGGTCAGTCTTTCGTCATCCATCCTCTCCATGTGTCCAAACCATCTTAGCATACCTTTCTCGATGCTTGTCACTACATCTTCTTTTACCCCACAACACTCTCTTATCACACAATTCTTTACTCTGTCAGTCAAAGAAACACCACACATACTTCGCAGTGCTCTCATTTCTACAGCATTTATTCTAGTTTCATGACTCTTCTGCCATACCGAACTATCACTTTAGGAATTAAATTAAGAATTTTGCAACAAGAAAAATCTAAATGCACCATTTGTCATCTACTAAACATTTTAAGGTACCTATTTAATTCTGTTTATGATTTCATTGATTTACACATATGCAAAGGGATCTAAATTTCAGGCTGTTAACATACTATTGTATGAAACCGAAGCAAAGCAAAAAAAATATTTATTTTTTCTCAAAAAAAAAGTTCTAAAAAAAAAATATATGGTTAGGGTCATTCTATATCACCAGCAGATCATGTGGTTCAAAGGAATTACACGACTTTTAAATCACCCTGTATAATTCTTCTGTGGGTAAAATTGTGTAGTTTATATCTCAGCTACAAAATGTGTCTAAAAATACCCATGCCTTGTTAAATGATGTTACTGTGCCAAGATTGTTTACATGTTTGAATACATTTTAATAACTTGCCTACCACATGACTGCTTCGTTGGTCTCGCGGAATAAATGTGCGCGTGGGATTGGGAGGTCTCGGGTTCGATTCCCGGGTCGGGCAAAGTGTTAGTGGGTTTTTCCGAATAACTTTTGAATTACTTTATTAACTTAGAAACTAGAAATTGGGCAATATAGTGTAATAAACATGAATAGGTTGAAATGACATGAGTTTCCCCTGTCAATAGCATCATTCCTTAGGTATCCAAACTCCATTGACCCTTTGAGTTAAATAAACACAAAAAAATCTATCATCAGCCTTTAACAGTCCACTGCTGGACTAGGCCTCTCCTTTGAAAGGAGGAATTGGCCTACTATACCACGCTGGCCAAACGGGTTGGTATAGGGTTTGTATCAAGTTTTCCTTCTCTTACAGTGCTGTTCTCTGCATAATAAGCTCCCTCTGTCGGCTCTTACGACACCCATGGGATGATATGGGGTGGTGACATTCCGTAGTCTTAATCCCTCACCACACGGACAAAAAAAATGTGACGTTAAAACCTGTATACGGTTGCGCCACCTAAATATGAGTTGGTCCATTTTCTGCACCCACAAAAGATTTTATTAGCAAATCAACTATTTTAAAGTGCATTTGGTATGCGTGGAATCGCGCGATCTGACAGCTGATGTGACACTCATTTCTCTTTATAATTGTTATGATACGCAACGTTTGCCATAAGTATTATTAAATATTGACACTATAAAGTAATAATCGGAGGTCCCGGGTGCGATGCCCGAGTCGGGCAAAAGTGTTACTGAGTTGTTCTGAATTCTCAGTAACAGCACGGAGTCTGGTGATGTGCCCGATGACGGCAATAGGCTCGCCCCCTTTTACGTGGGACCTACAAATTCATGGCGAAAAGTGGGGATACAGGTGTTAGTCTATAAAAAAAATAAAGCACTAATAATATTCAAATCATTTTACGGTTTTTGAGCTTGATAAAATTAATTATTCATTCCTTAGATTATACCGATGGGTGGTAGTTTAGCCGGCCTTCTCTCTGTTTTACACTGCATCGAGTGACGTAGGTTCGACGATCCAATACGGGCCAACATCTCGGTATAAAAAAAATCTTTCGAATCGGGACATTTATTGTGCTATTGAATTTTTGTGATGAAGTTCCCCGTGATAGAAGATTAAAATACCTGTGTGGACAGCGCTTTAAAAAAAGCGCTGTCCCGGTTGCGATATAAGGCTCTAGAACTGCAAACCAAACGTGCAGTTCGATTGCACGCCGACTGCAATTGAACTGCAATCGGACTGCACGTTTGGTTTGCAGTTCTATTGCAGTCGTGTCAACTGCATTCAAACTGCATCCGAACTGCAATTGCAGTTGGATTGCAGTGAAATGCGGTCCGTCTGTCTAGAGCCTAATACCTTCGTCCTGGAGACCGTGGTCCACTTTCCGGCTGTAGGTACCTCCTCCACATCCTATGATCTAGGGCTTCCCTGATAGTTACCTTCGTCCTGGCGACCGTGGTCCACTTTCCGGCTGTAGGTACCTCCTCCACATCCTATGATCTAGGGCTTCCCTGATAGTAAATTGATTGGCATGCATATCATTACGATGTCAAGCCAGCATTTCTTAGGTCTCGTTTACCGAGACCCGGCGGAGTTGGCATAGCAAGACACTTGTTACCAACGTCACGTGCCGGTTGTCGTAAGACGTGGCCGCACCAGCATAACACTTTCACGGACAGTAAACGAGACACAATTGAAGTTTTATTGTTATCACACCTATAGGCGTTTACTGTCCGTGAAAGTGTTAAGCGACACTCGCAAATTTATCTGCTACGTCACGATTAGTCACGAACTTGAAAGCTGCCACGGATGCGGGAGTTCCTAAGGATGTCCGCACATTCAGCCCAACATATTCATCTCGGCGACTCGCAGACTCTGCTTATGTCGCTCTAGCAGGTGCTACGTCTGACTGCCCTATTACAGGACAGGTCTAATGATGGATTTATAGATTTGTCCTTTCAGCTTGACTGGCATTTTGTAGTCACAAATGACACCGCTCATCTCACGCCATGTAGCCCTGGCTGCCGAAATGCGTGCTTTGACGTAGAAATCTATGTCACCAGACGCGTGTAGTGGCTACAGATCCCAAGTCCTTTCGCTCGGCAATGTCTCCGCCTATGCGAATTGACGTGGGATCTGTAGCGTTGCAGGCCTAGTACTCGGTCTTCTCCACATTTACTTTCAGACAGCCATTCTCAAGCGGCCACTCGAAAAATAGATACCTGCACGGGTGAGAGCCCATACGCCCCTTAAAATTCGCCCCGTGAATAAAAGTTGTAGAATAACCCGGTTTTAGAGAGCCCGACCGTAGGCGAATGGAGAAAATAATTATTTAATATTTTTTGAAGGGCTTAAAAATGGTACGGTTAGGCAAAACATAATAATTCTGCTAAAATTTTGAATACTGGGTTAGAAATATTGCTATCTGTGCTACTGTAGTGTTCATACTGCGTAAAGTAAATTCAAATTATTGCTAAAGATTGTACTTAAAAAAGAACTTGCCTATCTGTTTTTATTTACGTCATATTTCATTTAGTAAGGTATTTTGTAATCTCATTACATACTACTACTCTAAACTTTTAAAATTGTAATGAGGCTTATAAGGCAAGCCTTCCCATGCCTATATTCATAACTTCAAAACCACGTTTTTATTGGGGAGTAGGTACCTTCTGTTCATTTCTGTTCCCCTGGTACTTTTCAAAACAAACATCGTATTTCGTTTTAATAAAAAAAAAATAGGATGGATAGATTGAAAAAGTCTATCTATCGATAGTGCAGTAAACCTTTAAGAATCTATCATGCGCCTGCACTATTTTTCGACGTGGTTGCGGTGGAATAATTAAGTTGTGATTTGTTCGTTCCCATGCAAAATAGGTGCGCTTCGAGCAGGGCCGAACCTTCCCTATGTGCAATGTGTGCGGCGCACACAGGCGCCAGGGTGACAGGGGCGCCGCGCGCCGAGATATGCGTTAATTATAACACTTATTTTCGAAAAAGGATGCCAAAAAAGGCGCTTCACAGGTTTCGCACACAGGCGCAGTGGCGTAGGAAGGGCAAATATAAAATTAAATTTAGGCCGGAATTGTTAGGTAACGACTAAAAAAAAAAAGGTCATCCGCCCTACGCCACTGCACAGGCGCTTCATAGATTTCGCACACAGGCCGGCGCTGCATTGGGTCGGAACGGCCCTGGCTTCGAGGAATGCTCCGTTTTTGTGTTTGAAGTTATGATGGATGGATTGTGTGGAGGATGACATGAATGATAAGTGTGTGAATAATCAGATGATGGATAGGACAGAATGGAAGGGAAAGACATTCTGCGCCGACCCCAAGTAATACCAGTATAAGTGTATAATCTATGCCAAGTAATATGAGAACAGGGCCGGCAAAAGAAGACTGTAATTTGAGCTTTATTGCTCATGCAATACGAGCCATAGTTTGCTTATAAATGTCCGCTGTACATATCAAATTCGCACTAACAAGATGTTGTCACTAGCTAAATTAAACTTTATTTCGATTAGCACATTGTTTAATATTGATACAAAACTAGTTTTCTGTATGAAAATTTATATTTGCCGTATACGGTGTGCGGTTGATAATTTCAGCTCGCCTCTCAGAGCCCGGATAGCTCAGTCGGTAGAGCATTGGACTTTTAATCCAAGGGTCCAGGGTTCAAGTCCCTGTTCGGGCGGCTCTCTTTTTGCATTTTATATTTTGTATTGCGTATATTTTATCAACATTTTTTGACAAAAAATCTTGAAGGATTCGTTTTAGAGATTATTTATGTTTAATTATGCATGTATTATTTTAAAATTTTCTCTGTCATTTTTTGTGTATAAAATATTTTATTTTATGGAAAAATGAAAAATATTTATTTCAGTAAATATTTCTAGTTTCATATTGTATCGTTATCAAGATATTTATTTATTATAATTTTTAGGTATTATAATTAAAATTACATGTTGTCTTTGTCCGTATACCTAATGGTTTCATATATTATTCATATATTATACATGTTTACGTAAGTATAGTATTATATTATCTGTGACGTAAAGTAACCAATATTTAATTGTTTCAGGAGCTTCGCATATTATTCGCTAAAAGACAGATTTCCAGTGATATTAACGAAAGTTATAGACTTCTTATCGAGAGAAGGTGATAATATTAGAAAACAACATGGTGCCGTACGTATTTGATTATATTTTATTTTGAAACACCTTATATGGTTAAAGATTTTTGTCTAAACTTAGTTTCTTTGTTAATTTATTTGTCAACTTTATACAGTTTACTCAAGTCGCCGCTAGGGGCGCTAATAATTAATTTCGTATATTTTAGGTCAAAAGTATAAAACTGCTATAAATGTTAAATATTATTTAGCGCCATCTAGCTCTTATGTTATATTTGTTTGTTTTTAATGATTTTAGTTACTTTTCTTAGGCCCACTTGCGTAACGTTTGATTTAAGTCACTCCTTAATTTAAATTTTTTGAACAGAATTAACAGCATAAAATAATTTAACTTAAAAGTATTTAGCGTCCTCTTGCACAACGACAACAACGCTTAGATTTAGTCATGGGGTCTCATTCCTTAGAACGTTTTCCGTCATTCTTAACTCTCTCAACAGATGGCTTTACTAGTATCGATTGTTATTGATGACTTTTATGCATAAATGATAAATAAGAAAATAAAGTTCTAAAATATGATATTTATTAATTAAAAAATCCCTTTATTACGATTAAATAAAAAAATGAAACATTTAATTGAATATGAATATTTTTGAAAAATATGATGTGCACTTCGTTGCTCTGGTGGCCAAAATACGTACTAGCTTGTAGTAAAACGTTACAATGAGTTAACTTTCACTCGGGATTCATAGATGGCGCTTTTACGTATGTATATATTTATTTTTATTTAATTTGGTATTAATCTGTAGATGGTAAAATAAATAAATATTTATTAAATAAACATCAAATATTTGAAAAAGTAAGATATTATGTTAACCAATGAACGGCCATGAGCATTTATTTTAAAAAGTACCTGTATAGCATGAAGGTATAGATAAACATGGAGGCCACAGCTGGAACAAAGCCTTGAGTCAAATACCTACATTTCTCTATCTCACTCTCTGTGGTCTGACCTCTCATTTTAGCGTGGATTTAGTATTGCTATCCTCTTATTAAAATCTCCGAGTAAGCTCTTAAAAAGACCCGACATATTAAGCAAATCAAAAGTTTACACGGTCAATTAATGTGTATTTAAATCAAGAGTTGAAATCCAATCACTTGTTAAAACTCCCAATATTGTAGGTCTCGAACGCTTATAATCATGGTTTGGCGAGACAGTGAATTATAGTCCCATTTCCTAAGGATTTGGTAATGTGGCAACATTGGCCACCATATGTCAAGTAAATCTTGTCAATATGGCAGTGGTTGGTTGAAAAGAGATGGTATGACCACAGTGAGCGAGATAGCGATACATCATTTGAGCTTCAAGTAGGTATTCGGAGTGCGGTCTCCATGTTTATCTATAACTTCATGCTGTATAGGTACCTAGTCGAGCGATTGCGTTTTGTTTTTACATTTAAGTACGTAAAAGTAGTGTAATTTAAATTTTAAACATAATAAAAACTTACTGTGTTTGTAGTAGTATTATATAATAAATTTTCATAAATTATGTTAATCAATATGCGTCTTACATTTATAGGTACCTACCTATAGTCTGTTCAAGATACGAAAAAATAAAATGTAAACAAACCATAAAATGGTTCTTTTAATGTAGCCTTCGCAACAAAAGTAGATTTAAGTTAAATACTCCAAGCGAAAGATGCAGTTAGTTTTACAAAAATACGCCTGTCCCTTCAATTCATAAATGATACTGTAGGTATATTTTTTACCTTTTATTTTTTTCGTAGGTATCTTGAACAGACAATAGCAACTAATAAACAGTTGATGTTGAGTATGTTGTAAATCAAGCTAATGAAAAAAACAAAACGCATTTTTAAACTTTGATAGCCGACTTCTCTAGAAGTCTAGAACTCATTCGCTTGGTTCCCGATAGGTATAGTATTAAATTTATCTATGCCGATAGTCATGACTTCATGAGTCGCACAATTGCAAAATCGCGTACCAAGTACGCCAAGTGCGTCTCTATAAAAATACCAGGGTCGAAAACCAGGTATCAATATACTTGCAAGTTTTTGGGCACTCGAATATAGAAAACTTCGTGTGACGCCCTGGTAATGCAAGTTTGTATTGAAAAATAAACCTTATCTTAATATGAGTAAGGATGTTTATCGCAAAATTTGGTAATGGACTTTTCTAAATACTTTCATGGAAATTTATTCCTTACTACCATATATTTAAGGCACTTTGTCGCGCAAAACCTTGCAATTTTTATATTCCTGAGTACTCAAAATACTTTCAAGTATTTTAGTGTTTTGTGCGATAAAGTTCCGTAAATGTATGGCAGTAAGGAATATTATTTCATAAAAGTATCTGTAGGGTAAATACGCCATACGTCGGCCCCTCCCCAAACTTCGGCCGTCTGCACATTTTCGGCTTGCGTTCATTTAAAACGTATTCAAGTTACAAATTTGCCACTCGAATTACAATCTTAGTTCATAATCTATATGTACAACCGTTACTTTCCGATTACGTTACACACTCTTCGCACACTGAGCGTCAGTAGCGATTGCGCCGTCGAAGCGTCAATTTCATATTTAAAGTACAATTTCCAATTGTACTAATTCCATTGCCTTAATAAGAGAATTTGCAACGCATATAGGCAAATAAATCTATTTTACGTTTAATCGCCAAATACCGGCCGGGGTGATATTAGTTGAATCTCGAGAAATAATGTACACAAAATAGAGGCTGGCTTTAGAAACATTAAAGATCGTAATGTCGACCAGCCTCGAATTCGAGCCCAACTATACAGGCTGATTACTTTTCTTATTTACTCAAAATTAAATATTTATTATACGTTTATTTATTTATAATATAAAGAGTTAAGTTTAAATGTAGGAGTTGATATTATTGAAAACATTTATATTAGCTTATTATGGTATGGAAATATAAGATATAAATTGCTCTTTGGAACTTGCTCCCTTAACCCATGTTAATTACGTAGCTTAAAAATATAAATATATTCAATAATGATACTCTGGGCCAAAAATGGTATGAATTATTTTTGAAAAGATATCCAGAACTAATTATAATTATTTTGATGTTTCATCATATCAGCCAAACGACGTCCACTGCTGGACATAGGCCTCCCCCAAGGTTCTCCACACAGACCGGTCTTGAGCCGCCCGCATTCAACCGCCTCCCGCGATCTTGACGAGGTCGTCGGTCCACCTTGCGGGGGGCCTACCTCTGCTGCGTCGTCCGGTACGTGGCCGCCACTCCAGAACCTTTCTGCCCCAACGGCCATCGGTTCTTCGAGCTATGTGCCCTGCCCACTGCCACTTCAGCTTGGCTATCCGGAGAGCTATGTCGGCGACTTTGGTTCTACTGCGGATCTCCTCATTTCTGATTCGATCTCGCAGGGAAACTCCAAGCATAGCTCTCTCCATCGCCCTCTGAGTGACCTTGAGCCTTCTGATAAGGCCCATAGTGAGCGACCACGTCTCTGATCCGTAAGTCATCACTGGCAACACACACTGCTCAAAGACTTTCGTCTTGAGACACTGCGGGATATCGGACGAGAAGATATGTCGTAGCTTCCCGAACGCTGCCCAACCGAGTTGGATTCGACGATTGACCTCCTTCTCGAAGTTGGACCTACCTAATTGGACTACTTGTCCCAGGTAGGTATACTTGTCGACAACTTCGAGCGTAGAGTTCCCAACCTGAAGAGGAGCAGGTACAACATGGACGTTCGACATGATTTTCGTCTTGTCCATGTTCATCTTAAGACCTACTTGTTGGGAGACTCTACTAAGGCCATCGAGCATTGTGCCTAGGTCTTCCATGGTCTCAGCCATGACTACGATATCGTCTGCGAATCGAAGGTGAGTGATGTACTCGCCGTTGATGTTGATGCCGAGTCCATTCCAGTCCAGAAGCTTGAAAACATCCTCCAGCGCAGTGGTAAACAGTTTCGGGGATATGACATCCCCCTGTCTCACCCCTCGCTGGAGTTGAATAGGTTTCGAACTCTGGTCCTGGAGGCGGACTGACATAGTGGCGTTTTCATACAAACACTTCAGCACTTTGATATATCGGTAGTCAATCCGGCACCGTTGGAGAGATTGTAGCACCGCCCAGGTTTCGATCGAATCGAAGGCTTTCTCATAGTCCACAAACGCCAAGCATAGGGACTGGTTATACTCCTCGGACTTCTGTATAACCTGCCGCAGCGTATGTACATAGTAAAAACAGAATAGTAGGTTAGCTAAGGCCGCTCGGCGAGTTAATTGCCTACTCTTGCGTTGACGCACGGGTTGTCACTTGTTTACACCGCGGCGCCGGCTTTGTCGGCACTCGCGCTTTTTCGCCGCTTTTTTAAGTGATCGTGCTGAATACTTCACAATTTAAGCTTGAATTTTTTTTTGTCAAATACCTACTGACTACCTAAGCGTTATATAACTATCTAAATGCCTTTTTTAATGAGAAAAAGTAACAAGTTAAATTTACTGTCGTTTAACACATTATATATTATTAATAACGTTTATTACAAAACTGAATGTATAAAAACAATTCAAGGGGGCGAGCAGTGAAGTACCTACATGAATGCGCTCGATCAGACGCGCGGCGCATCCCGTACTGAATCCGCGCCGAGCTTGCCGCGCTCGTGAGATTGTGTGCGTGAAAAGTGCGTGCGTACACGGCGCCGGCGACTCACGCGTACATTCAAACCAGCGCGGCAGCGCGGCGGCCGATTTGTATGAAGCTATCTTACTATTCTGTTTTTACTATGGTATGTATGTGGTCTATGGTACTATAGCCTTTACGGAAACCGGCTTGTTCGGGAGGCTGGAAGTCGTCTAGCTTGCTCTCGAGACGATTCGTGATGACCCTCGAAAACAGCTTGTAGACGTGGCTCAGAAGTGTGATGGGTCTGTAGTTCTTTAAGAGGGTTTTATCCCCTTTCTTAAAGAAAAGCACCACCACACCTCTGTGCCACGCCTGTGGCGTTTTACCCTCGAGAATGACGGAATTAAATAGCTTCCGGAGGGCTTCTCTAGCGGGTGCACCGCCGGCCTTCAGAAGCTCGCTCGTAATTCCGTCATCACCCGGCGCCTTGTTGTTTTTGAGCTGTTTGAGAGCCACACTAATCTCGTGCATGCTGACGTCCGGGATATCTTCGGTATAGTGTCGGGTCAATCCAGCTCTAGGGTCTGACGCTGGAGTGCTTGCGGGTTGTTGCGTTGTCGTGTATAGCTGTTCATAGAACCTTTCGATCTCCTCCAAGAGCTCAGGCTTGGACGATACGATTCTGCCATCTTCCGTCTTCAGCTTTGTCAGCTGACTCTGCCCAACAGACAGATCCCTCTGGAACACTTTGGAACCCTTATTCTGCTCGATCGCCTCACGAACACATTTTGTGTTGTATTGGCGGAGATCGCGAGTCAGAGACTTAGAGATCTGTCTGTTGAGGTGCCGATATTTCGGCATGTCGTCGGAGGATAGCAGAACCATCTTGCGCCTTTCTTGTAACAGCTCGAGGGTCGGATCCGAGATCTTGCTGGTTCTCTTGCTTTTCTGGGGCTTAAAGAATTTAGCCCCTGTTGTATGGACAGCATCCACGATTCCGTTACTGTACTCGTCCACATCTACGCATTCGCCCAGGCATTCGAAACGGTTCTTGAGTTCGAGCTGAAAGCTCTCGGGGTTTTGGATATGAACCGGTGCCGGTCGGAGCGTGGACTTTATCAACCTCGACCGTTCGAGGCTTGTACAGATATTCAATGTGCCTCTTACCATTCGGTGATCGCTCCCCACTTTAAGTGAATTAATCACGGAGACATCATTGAATATCTGCCTCTTCGTCGACATGATAAAGTCGATCTCATTTTTGGTTGCACCGTCTGGATTTACCCAGGTCCACTTGCGGCATTCTCGCTTCTTGAAAAAGGAGTTCATCATATAGAGTCCTTCCTTCTCCATAAAGCTAGCCAGCAAGTGACCCCGGGAATTCCGATGCCCATAACCAAATTGCCCCACTCTCAGCTCATCACCGTCGCGTTTGCCCAGTTTCGCGTTAAAATCTCCCATGACCACGGTGTAATAGTTTTGAAGCCATGTATAGCCCGAGATATGTCCTCGTATTTGGTTTCCACCTCCTCCGATGAGGAGACTCTCAGAGGAGGTGCGTCGAGGTCGGAGCGTATACCTGTATGACCTTCAGCGAATACCACTTGGATATTCTGAGTATAAGGTACGCTACCCTGCTCGACACACTCCCAATATTTACCACGTTGGTCACGAGAGATTTGTGGACGATGAACCCGACACCACCTTGGGACTGTTGGTCGCCCTCCCGGTAGAAGAGCAAGTTGCCGGAATTGAGAACTATCGAGTCCTCCCCCTGTCTTCGGACTTCAGATAGGCCTATGAAATCCCATCGCAACTTGCTCAATTCTTCTTCCAGCTCGACAATCTTCTCGTCGGTCCGCAGTGTGCGCGTGTTCAGTGTTGCCAGGGCCAATTGTCGTTGGTGGTGGTAGCCCGATCTCTTCCGGAGATTCTTCGCACCCCTTGCCCCGCCGTTACCATGGCCGCTACCATAACCAGGACTAGCGGAGCCGCCGGGGACTAGGGGCCGGTTTTTATAGGTGTGGTTCATATGGGGGGATTTGCCATAATCGCCACGCTTGGCAGGCGTATTGGCGATCGCAGTGGCGGAAGTCTTTAGTGCTGGACGCTGCTGCCCATCTAGCATCTTGGGATTTTCTTCCGCCAGGTTCGGATGGTTTGACCGCCATATTTCGGTTGACTGCTTGCGCTGGGGGAGATAGTATGACGAGTATCTATTCGTCAGATTAACTCCCCCAGTGGGCGGTGGGGTCGTCACGTCCCGACGCCGATTTTGATGTTTACTTTGTTATAAATTGTAATACTTACCTAACGTTATTTAAGTGCAAATAAAAAAATACTTTACCTACTATTAAACAAATACGATTAATAACGTATACTTAGTGAGACTCCTGCCAAAATAAATCATATTAATAATATTTATCCGTCTTAATTTAAAACATCCTATACCCGGCCGATATTTGGGAAAAACGCGACCGACCATGGCCCGTGAATGGCCAACTTTAGGGATTTTTCGTTCTCGACGCATATAAACCTTAGTACTTTTTCCTTGTAGTAGAAATGTCAACCTTATGCCCATAAACATGAAATCGATTTATCAAACTATCCAAAACCGCATCGGAAGCTATCCTTTCGTTGCAAATTGATGGTGCCAGACCGATTCCAAAACAGAAAAACCGTAAGGATGCCGACATTTAGCGTATTTACCCTACTACGTTACGGTCGGGAGTCGGTAATACGCGAAACGTGTTCGCGTACGTTCAAGTAAAAAATACTTTGAAAGTGTTGCAAATATTTTAGTGTTTTGCGCGACAAAGTTCCGTAAATGTATGGCGGTAAGGAATAATATCCCATGAAAGTAAAAGTACTCCGTTACGATCGTGGATCGGCAATACGCGAGACGCGATCGCGTACGTTTAATTCAAGTAAGAAATAGGTACTTTGAACGTGTTGCAAGTATTTAAAAAAAAATCGTTACAATCAGCTTCAAAATTACGAATCCTACAAAATAAATGATTTTATAATAGTTAAATTTAGTTTTTTATCTAATTCTGTTTATCCACTTTAATGGAGGAATAAAAAACGACCAAATTTATCAATTTAAAAATATTAATTTGCCAACATCTGGATTTGAGTTAATTATCTAAAAAACTAACTTGAACGTTTGCATAACTTGCTTGTAAGGCCGAATTAATAAACCAATTGTAATGACTAGCTTTTGCGCGCGACTTCGTTCCCGTGAAAGTTGAAGAGAAAAAATTCCAACGTTTTTGCAAGATTTTTTGTTAGTTGACGAGGTATCATGGTTTCATAAATAAAAAATTAAAATGAACGTTGAATAAATGAAGTTGTTTCATTTCTACATTTTAATAGTTACCTACCTATTCCCCTTTTGCAATCTCGACGTTCGCTTCGCCAGGGGTTCGCCATTTAGGTTACATTAATTTCGCCTGAATACCAATTTAATTAAGAATATAATAATACAAATAAAGAATAACAATTTTCACGAAGCAGAACTCAAAGGAAAGCACCACCTAGTATAGTAATGTACCTATTATATTATCTGTAGCATGCACCACAGACCCTGGGACCACCGACCATCAAACCTAGGCAACCTCACAAGGTCATAGGTTTTGTCAAGTCTTGTCAAACGAGCCCAAACACGACTAGTTTATCATGTGTAGTTTAGGAGTACCTGTGACCACCTTCCGGCTTCATCATCAGACCAAGGCAACCTCACAAGGTCATAGGTTTTGTCAAATCTATTCAAACGAGCCCAAACACTACTAGTTTATCATGTGTAGTTTAGGAGTTCCTGTGACCACCTTCCGGCTTCATCATTAGACCAAGGCAACCACACAAGGTCATAAGTTTTGTCAAGTCTTGTCAAACGAGCCCAAACACTACTAGTTTATCATGTGTAGTTTAGGAGTTCCTGTGACCACCTTCCGGCTTCATCATCAGACCAAGGCAACCACACAAGGTCATAGGTTTTGTCAAGTCTTGTCAAACGAGCCCAAACACGACTAGTTTATCATGTGTAGTTTAGGAGTACCTGTGACCACCTTCCGGCTTCATCATCAGACCAAGGCAACCTCACAAGGTCATAGGTTTTGTCAAATCTATTCAAACGAGCCCAAACACTACTAGTTTATCATGTGTAGTTTAGGAGTTCCTGTGACCACCTTCCGGCTTCATCATCAGACCAAGGCAACCACACAAGGTCATAGGTTTTGTCAAGTCTTGTCAAACGAGCCCAAATACGACTAGTTTATCATGTGTAGTTTAGGAGTTCCTGTGACCACCTTCCGGCTTCATCATCAGACCAAGGCAACCTCACAAGGTCATAGGTTTTGTCAAATCTTGTCAAACGAGCCCAAACACGACTAGTTTATCATGTGTAGTTTAGGAGTTCCTGTGACCACCTTCCGGCTTCATCATCAGACCAAGGCAACCTCACAAGGTCATAGGTTTTGTCAAGTCTTGTCAAACGAGCCCAAACACGACTAGTTTATCATGTGTAGTTTAGGAGTTCCTGTGACCACCTTCCGGCTTCATCATCAGACCGAGGCAACCTCACAAGGTCATAGGTTTTGTCAAGTCAATTCAAACGAGCCCAAACACGAGTAGTTTATCATAATATGTAGTTTAGAAGTTCCTGTAACCATCTTCCCGGGTTCATCATCAGACCAAGGTGCATTCACAAGGTCATTCATCACTGCACCATTTCAATGTTACCGTAACATAGCAACCAAACTTACGTAAGTATGTCAAATATCAGCTTTATGGAACAGTGTACAAAGTGCATTCCAAATTTTGAACGGAAAGACACGAAGTCATAAAAATATCGCTAGATGTTTTAACGCCACCGGTACATACGTAAAATAGGTACCTACTAGATCGGTTGATTGTGTTATTAGTTTATTACCTTGAAATGAGGCACACTTGGGTGACAAGGTGAAATATAATATTTCTACATTTTAGACAGAATGCTTTTTTATTATAGCGCCATCTCTTTTTTTTAATTTAAAATAACATTGCTTACAAAATGAGACGTAAGATGTCGCTACCATCGACTCCCATTTTTTCGTCGCTAGCGCCATCTGTTGTATTATTTACGGTATTAACAAGTACTTATAAAAATAAAGGTGTAATATTAAGGATCTAACGTGGCCAATTTTTATGGACGACTTGCGGCATCTGTACTGTAAAGTATTATATTTATCTATGATTTAGTTAAACATTTTATGAGGTCGGTAAAGTAGTTTCTACGTTTTGTTTCATGGCATGAAGCCTTTTTGTTACGATTTTAACGATGTTATGCGTATGGTTTCGCATAAAACCTTAGACTATATATACTTTGAGCATAAAACAAAACGCATTGTCGTCGCCTAGCAACGAAATGACAATTGACAAATAATAACTAGAAACTTTTGAACATTAACCCTAGAACCCTACATGGGGTGCAGGTGCACCCCACACCGATTTGTTTTCTAAATATCTCATTTTCTTTAATATCCACGAATTCACGCGTCGGAGTATTTTAGTTTGGTGTCAATCGCTCGCGTTACGTCAATACCGTGACGAGGGACCGCGTCGTGTGGTCGCCTGTATAAGTGCTGTGGGGTACGCCAGTACCCCAGTGTAGTAAAATCGTAAGATTATTTATTTACTACGATTGATGCATTTATATGTAATAAGTTATTAACTTTGACTATTTATTAAAACAATAGTCTTATATGAATTAAGTACAGATATTTTTAGATATTGTGAAGGTAAAATTCAATTAAGTTTATTTATTTTGTTTCGGATGACTGTCAGAGGTTTGAATTACGAAGAAATAAGCTCTATTCTAGACCACTAATCTGGCGAGGAAGAAATAGAAGTTGGGACCAGTTGTAATTCCTGGGTTCTTTACAAGTGTTCACGATCAAATAATAAGCCAAATATAAAATTTCAGCAGACAGTTTTGAAATTAGGTTTGGAACTGATACATGAACATTTGGAGGACCGTCACCGGATGCCAACTTAGTCCATTGCAATCCTCAAAAAAGGACCAAATCCTACAAGTGCTGTTGCTCAAACTACATTTAACTTTGTGTAATAAGGCTGATTTGTGATCTCGAGTTACCGATTATGTTTAACAAAAGGTATTTTCATGAATTGTTTTTTTTTATTTTAAGGATTACAGTCATTTTAGTATGGGGTGTTCCAGCACCCCAGTGTAGGAATAACATGTGCGCCAAATAGTGTAGGATTCTAGGGTTAACAATAACACAAGTAGGTACATTGTTATCAGTTATATCATCATCATCATCATGTCAGCCTAGGGACGTCCACTGCTGGACATAGGCCTCCCCCTGCTGCGTCGTCCGGTCCAGTTATATAATAATTGATAATTTTCGTCGCTAATGACAAGATGCAAACATCAGTGTGACAGTTCTTAAATGAAATTAGGCACTAAACAGCCGATTTTCGGCAATTAATTTTGACAGTTCTTAAATCATATTACTCGACAAATTTTTCGTTGTGCAAGACGCTAGTGGTGTTTAACATTTTTTTTCTCGTTAAATACATCTTAATTCAATTTAAGAATCGTTGTGCAAGTGGGCCTTAATTTTGTATACTTACCTACTTAACTTTTTTTCAGTCCGATGAAGATCTAAGTAAATTTATGCAAGCAGTGACAAAGTTAAAAAACGATCTAGTGACCAATAAAAAATATGAGCCATTTGAGGCTGATACAGAAGAGGCAGAGCAATGGAACAAATGGATCGAAGCTCTAGAACACAAGACATATTTCAATAATACCTGGCTTTTCAGTGAATGTTATGTATATAGGAAATTATGGGAAGCTTGTGAATCGTCGTAAGTTGTGTATTATATTACATACGAATGAAGATTATTTCACTGGGATTAGGAGGAGATTTTAATTTGTGGTACAGCGCCATCTAGTCTATCTGTTTGGAACATCTAAGGAAATCTCTTCTAAAGTGGCGTTGTATTTACCAAAGAGATCAACAGATGGCGCTGTTGTAAAAATGTCACGATAAATTTTTACACACATCTTTCTAATATTATAATTATTTAAATTTAACATGCGCTTGTATTAAAAAAAAATTAACAAGAAACTAATATGAACAAATTGATTAAAACATAATTACGTACCGTAGTTTCGTACCCTTATCACTAGATGGCATCACCTTACCCTATATTTCCAATTTCCCAGAAAGACACTGCAAGACTTCGACTACTTCGAGCAACAAAAGAATGAGTCGTTCGACGACAGTCTGGCGACGATGTGCGTGGTCGCAGACAAAGTGGTCGGCATGCTCAACAAGAGCCCGAAGGATAAGAGGAAAGCTGATTTTATTACGTTATTGAAGGTAATACATACATAGACGCACGCCTGTTTCTCGAAGGGGTAGGCAGAGACTACGGAACGCCATTAGCATAAATATTATTAATGTATTTATTTATTGCAAAAATTTCCACAGCAAAGGAAATGTGGTACATATGGGACTTATTCATCCAGTTATGGATCCAGAATTTAGTTTTTAGGAGGAAGGGTCCTATTTTGGCATGCAAATAGATGCCTTTAACTTTTTGTTTGCCAGCTAATAAAATTGTAATAAATATATAGAATTTTCATAAGTAAATGCATTGACTGGGCTGTTGGTCAAGTCATCTAGTGGTTAGTAACTGCTACGCCGTCAATCGTGGGTTCGATTACCAGATGCAACAAACCTTTGTATGATGAGCACGATTCTTTATTCTGCGTATACTTGTTATTTTCTGTAAATATTGTTACGAATGGCGATATTTTGAAAATAACGCCATCTATCGGTGAATGAGAGAACTAGAAGAGAATGGATATATCGGTAGCTAGTAACAACATAAAATCACTACGTTACTGACTGACTGACAGACATCGCACAGCTGAAATCACTAGGCGCAATCAGCTGAAATCACTAGGCGCAATCAGCTGAAATTTGCCAGGTATTATTTACGTTTAAATCAAAATATACTTACCTATATCACTTTTTTTCCAGTTATGCCTCTGGTCCAACAAATGCGACCTCTCCTTCTCTCTCGGCGAGAAAGTAAACCTAGAAATAGCGGCTGAACAAGCCAACGCGCCTCTAAAAGACCCTCCCAAGCCCCCTCCAGAGCCTGTAGCCCCGGCTAAAGGCAAGAAGGGCAAGAAAAACGCTGTGCCAGCGGTCGTGATCGTGTCGTCTGACCCCTTCCAGATGATTATTGATTTGAAGGATAAGGTAATTTCTACATTTCTTTTTTTTATATCATCACGCCTGTATCGTCGAAGGGGTAGGTAGAGGTGTAATATATCACCCACATTTCGCCTAATGAATTTTTGGGTCCAAGTTTTTTTTTTTTTAGGCTTACGCCCGTATCCCCGAAAGGGTAGGCAGAGGTGTAATATTACACCCACATTTCGCCAGGATTAGGTCCCACGTAATAGGGGGCGAGCCTATTGCCGTACCGGGCACATTACCAGACTCCATGCTGCTACTAAGAATTTCCTAACGAAAAAACCCAATAACACTTTGCCCGACCCGGGAATCGAACCCGGGACCTCCCAATCCCACGCGCACATTTATGCCGCTAGGCCAACGAGGCAGTCAGACCAACGAGGCAGTTCCCAAGTTATAGGGTTATATTGCCGTTACCGGCACTTTGCTAGACCGTGCTGCTACCATAGTAAAAACAGAATAGTAGGATAGCTTCATACAAATCGGCCGCCGCCGCCGCGCTGGTTTGAATGTACGCGTGAGTCGCCGGCGTCGTGTACGCACTCACTTTTCACGCACACAATCTCACGAGCGCGGCAAGCTCGGCGAAGGGATGCGCCGCGCGTCTGATCGCGCGCATTCATGTAGGTACTACACTGCTCGCCCGCTCGAATTGTTTATGTACATTCACTTTTGTAATAAACGTTATTAATATTATACAATGTGTTAAACGACAGTAAATTAAACTTGTTACATTTTTCTCGCTATAAAGGGCATTTAGATAGTTATATAACGCTTAGCTAGTCAGTAGGTATTTGAAAAAAAATATATGCAAGCTTAAATTCTGCAGTATTCAGCGCAATCACTTAAAAAAACGGCGAAAAAGTGCGCGCGCCGACAAAGCCGGCGCCGCGGTGTAAAGACGTGACAACCCGTGCGTCATCGCAAGAGTAGGCAATTAACTCGCCGAACGGCCTTAGCTAGCTTACTATTCTGTTTTTACTATGCTGCTACTGAGAATTCAGAAAAAGTCAGTAACACCTTTACCCGACACGGGAATCGAACCCGGGACGTCCCGATCAGCACTTAAACAGTCCACTTCTGGACTAGGCCTCTCCTTTGAAAGGAGGAATTGGCCTACTATACCACGCTGTCCAAACGGGTTGGCATAGGGTTTGAATCAAGTTTTCCTTCTCTTACAGTGCTGTTCTCTGCATAATATGCTCCCTCTGTCGGCTCTTACGACACCCATGGGATGATATGGGGTGGTGACATTCCGTATTCTTAATCCGTCACCACACGGACGATGTAATATTAGTGATAATTTATTAGTATAAACCCTAAAGTGTCATCATCATCTTCCTACCTAGCGTTATTCCAGTTGCAACCTGGGGAACGCTTCTAGTAAGCGGACCCCAGAGGGTCTAGTACCTACGAGTTTGCACTCGATCGTCACGGTGGACGATAGCCTAGTCGACGGGAACAATTTCCATACATTTTGTAAAA
Source organism: Euclidia mi (assembly GCA_944739405.2). Taxonomy (NCBI): domain Eukaryota; kingdom Metazoa; phylum Arthropoda; class Insecta; order Lepidoptera; family Erebidae; genus Euclidia; species Euclidia mi. The sequence continues at coordinate 36,670,129 of OX123205.2, read as the reverse complement.
CCGCCCCTAACGGAGAATAGCGAGGACCCCCGGTTGTATATTTTTATATCCGAATTTAACTGTATATTAGCTTTTCTACAGAGCAACGAAAAAGCCAATAGACTTTCATACTTTGTCAGACTAGTAAGAGAACCCTTAGCCCCAAGGCTGAAAGCTCTTGTATGTTAACGGAATTGTTGGCGCCGCGGGAGTGTAAGCGACTGCTACGCCGAAGGTCGCGGATTCGATTCCCGCTCAAGTCAAACATTTGTGTGCATGAACATGGATGTTTGTCTTGGTCCCAGACCAAGACAAACATCCATGTTCATTGTTTCTATGTATAATATGTATGTATTTACAAAAAAAACTATATATATGTATGTTTATCCATTATCTAGTACTCATAGTATAGGCTTCTATTTAGTTTGGGACTAGATGGTGTTGTGTGAATGTGGTAGAATATTAAAAAAGAAAAAAAACTTTAGCACGATGATTTTATATTTTAAAATCGTTGTTTATTGTATTTCCAGTTGCTGGTAGATGACACATCGAAGATAGCCGACCAAGTGGTGAACAAAGCCGAGGCCAAAGCGAAAGCTATCGAAGGAGTAAGTTACATAATATACACTCATAGCTGGGCATTAACTGGTTAATCCGTTAACCGTTAATTAACGAAGTTAACATTTCCACTAACGGATTAACTTTTAAGTTAACTTAAAAAAGTGTTAACGGACTTGTTAACTTCCGTTAAAGTTTTCCAAGTCCGTTAACCCTGCAGTAGTCGCATATCCAGAAGTAACGTAAGTGGTCGCGCGGATTACATACGTAGTCCATTTTAAAATTTCTATAAAAATAAAATTTGGAGAAAACTCCTTATTTTTTTTATAAAAATACTATCAGTTGTGTTTTTTAAGAACATTTAATTCGCGAAACCTAATTACAACCCAAAAGTTAGAAAATAATTAACCAAAACAAAAATCGTCTCTAAATAAGCATAAATACGACATTATTTACTCAAATGGAGATCACAATACATTTTTGTATGAAAAACTAACTACTGAATTAGATTTTTTGCACAGGATAGACACATAATCTAAAAATGATCCCTACATATAAACTTGTTGCACGCGGTACACATTTTTCTGGTGCTTTTACTGCGGCTTCTTCACAGTCATAGAAATGACGCAATGCGACGCTCAAAATTGAGGTAGTTGCTTGAGTTTTAGGATACAAAATGCCCAGAAAGTATTTTATCTTGTTCGTTAGATGCTTGGTAACGATTTTCTTCGATTATCTTATTGAGCCAGTGGCGTCATCCGAGCCAAATTGATCCATTATTCGTTTGCGCTACAAAATTCATCAAGCCATGCTTCTATTTCTGCAGCTTGGCGATTATTATCCATATTTATACTAAAATATAAGTAAACTTATGTTATAACAACAAATGTGAATACATAAAGTCTAATTATAGCAATCGACTCAATTATAGATAAAAAATACAACATTTTAGAACAATGAATAAGAAAAAAAAACTTACATAATCGGTCGCGCGGATTACAATTGTAGTCCACGCCCTTCTCTGAAGCTTCTCTGAGCGACCACAGGGCACGATTTGCAGTTACACTGCACTGAGCGAGTTGCCCAAACATTCATTTGAAAGTATCTAGCGGCTTATTAAGCTGGCGCAACCGATTTTGAGAAATTGACGATTTTATATAGGTGGATTACATATGTAATCCGCGCGACCACTCCAGGGTTAATCGGTTACCTACTATTTACCGCACAGTGCCGCGCCACCGTGCAAAACGTGTTCTGACAAGTTTGTTCGGGTCGGTCGACAAGTGTGGCACGGCGCGTGCCGCAAGTGAAATGAAACTATATGCCTTGCCGGTGCGTGTAACTGAGAAAAGAATACTGCGAAGAAATTTGATTCATGAGTTTCATGACACATGTGTGTAATTCGTTCGTTTAGCGTTCGGCGTTTAGAGTAGGTAACGAGTGTTTTGTTTGTTAAGTATACAAATAGTATTATTTGTATACTTAACGGACTATAAAATCTGAAAACTACGCAGTATTTGTATAAATACTGCGTAGTTTTCAGATTTTATAGTCCGTTATAGTTTACGTCTGTGCAATGTGTATATTAAACAGTGTATTGTGCAAATAAAAACCAAAACATGCAGTTATTCCAGATCCACTACAGACGAAAGTCCGTGGCCACACTTAAGTGATTATGTTAATTTTGTACCCATATCGAGATACATGAAATCAAAAGACTCGTTCGACTCGGGGAACAGATATTCATAAATCTGTTTATTAAATACTAGCTGGTACCCGCGGCTTCGCACGCGGAAAAAAGTTACGTTTTAAAAAGTTCTCTGCCAAATCTAATCTTTATACAGCCGGTGACTTTCCAGATTTCAAGATGAAAGACTCTTTGCTTTTATATATAATTATACAAAAATAAGTGTCATGACAACAGCGCAACCTACCGGGTCAAATTGGAGCCTATATGTAGCGCTATAAAGTGCTCTACCTTCCAGTTAAAGTCTCATTTGAATCGGTTCAGCTATTCCAGAGATTACCCCGGACCAACAGACAGACAGACAGACAAAAATGTTAAAAAGGGTTGTTTTGGACTTAGAATCGTGTAACTAACTATATGCACTTGAAAATCCATAGTTATTTTGAAATCACAGACAGACACTTCAATTTTATTTATATGTATAGAATCGCGATAACAGCGCCAACTACCGGGTCAAATTGTAGCCTATATGTAGCGCTATAAAGTCCTCTACCTGGTAGTGAAAGTCTCATTTGAATCGGTGCAGCCGTTCCAGAGATTACCCCGGACAAACAGAAAGACAGACAGACAGACAAAAATGTTAAAAAGGGTTGTTTTGGACTTAGAATCGTGTAACTAACTATATGCACTTGAAAATCCATAGTTATTTTGAAATCACAGACAGACACTTCAATTTTATTTATATGTATAGATAATACTGCTATACCCTCAAGCTCTGCAGTTGAACGTCTTTTTTCGACGGGCAAATATATTTGAACGCCAAAACGAGCATCGCTTTCAGACGAGAACGGCAACATATTAATATTCATGAAGGCAATACCCACACTATACCGGATGACTAAATTACACACTCTATACATATACACGTCGTTATTTTTTTCCTAACCTGTTAATTCCCAAAACCTAAACCAACAGTTCTTATAAACTTCTCATGAAAATAGTATTTTTACCATGTGTTAACGGATTAACGATTAACGTTAACGTGCGTTAAGTTGTTCCAAAGGTAGCGCTTTAACGTTTAACGAAGTTAACTTTTTTAGTAACGGATTAGCGATTAACGAAGTTAATTATTTGATTAACGATGCCCACCTATGTATACACCCACATATACACACGCAAATTCTGTGTATATAAAATTCTTGCGTTACTGACTGACTGACAGACAATGCACAGCCGCAACTATTAGGCGCAAAAAGCTGAAATTTCGCAAGTGTGGCTCTAGGGGGCTGTAGGGGTGCACTAAGAAGGGATTGCCCAAAATTCCTATGGGATCGGGCAGAAACGGTTCACAGGCATTCTCTAGAAAAATATTAAAATAACACGACAACACATTCACAAGGGGACACACAGGGGGAGGGGGGCAAAGGCGCCAGCCGATGGCCTAGAAGTTGATATGGAAATTGAGAAAAGTACTGAGAAAAGTATGAATTGAAGGGTTTTTCAGTCTATGGAGCTCATAGTCTGATGGTATTGTTATATTATTATCCTGCCTCAGTAAATACACCATCCAACAAAAAAATAAAAACTAAAATCGGACGAGTAGTTCCTGAGATGAACGCGTACAACCAAACAAACAAACTCTTCAACTTTATCATATTAGCATCATAATCATCAGCCTTTAACAGTCCACTGATGGACTCGACCTCTCTTTTGAAAGGAGGAATTAGCCTACTATACCACGCTGGCCAAATGGGTTTGTATAGGGTTGGTATCAAGTTTTCTTCTCTTACAGTGCTGTTCTCTGCATACTATGCTCCCTCTGTCGGCTCTTACGACACCCATGGGATGATATGGGGTGGTGACAATCCGTATTCTTAATCACAGGATATTAGCGTAGAGTATCGATCATTATCATTTTATTTTGATTACAGAACACAACATTCAAGTATAAGTGCAGTTGTCACAGATTGGCAAAGTCTTTTGGCATGCCACTGTGTCCAGAAAAGGTTAAAAAATATACCTTATAAGTAGTTCGAGTAGTGAAATCTATTTACTTAAGTATTTTTATTACATACAGAGTATTGTATATTTTGAAAATATACTGAATATAATGTAGTTAATTATCGCTTGTCCCGTGCCTCGGAGAGCACGTTAAGCCGTCGGTCCCGGTTGTCATGAAGATCTTTGACAGTCGTTACAGGGCGTCAGTACCTTCTAAATAAACTGACACTAGTCTATACCATGGAATATCGCTATCCCTTCGGGTTCCGGAGGTCAGACAGGCAGTCGCTCTGTGGAAAAGCTAATATTCAGCCAAATCCGGTTAGACTAGTAAGCGGACCCCAGATTGAAACTGGGATAACGCTAAGAGAAAGAAGACTGAATATAATGTATATTTTAAAGTCATTAATCATTATAAAGTTCGTATTATGAAATTGTATAGGTGGTAGATACAAGTTGGATAGTGTATATTGAATATTTATTCACTTCACAGATAATTCACAATGTGTAGAAGTGTACATGTATTGTGTATTGTCTATTTTAGTGTGTGTTTTAGTAAAATCGTTAGTTAATAATAAGTATTTATATGCGTATGGCCAGTCTGAGGCTTTGTTGATTATACTGAAATAGAATGTTGCCATTGTATGTTTTCCAACCCTTAAATAAGTTAATCCCTATTGCCAATATAAAAACAACACAACACATAGAAATAAGGCTCACTTCGGAATGGACTTTAGCGGACTGAAGTGATTTTTTCGACTGACATTTTGTCAGTCGAAAAATCGCTTCAATTTTACATTTCTCTAAAGTCTAAAAGATAAAGTCCATTCCGAAGTGAGCCTTATTTCTATATGTTGTGTTGTTACTATAATATTTACATGTGTATACAATATTTACATATGTTACAATAATATTTATATGAAACAAACGCAAGTGGTCTTAGGATTTGACCATAGAGCATAGATATTTACATAGAGGCGCATTTCTTATGGGCGCTCTGTAGACAAACTTTGTGTGACCCAAATTGCCGCTTGGCGGCGTGGCAGTCGCGCTGTGAAAGCTGTCTCTATGAGTATAAGAGAGCCGAACGTTCCTCCTGTGTATGTTAACTACGAGAGCAAGAGAGACGGAGAACAATGCCAGCGCCGCCAACGGCGCCAACTACGAACTACACTGACGTGACGCCAATACGTCAAATGGAATCGGCACACGAAATCCTTAAGAAATGCGCTTCTATATATAAATCTGTATTCATTGACCTGACGTCTCAGTGCTGCCACCTAGTGGTGTTCAGAAAATCCTCATTGAATTGAATCCGTGCAAATCTAAAGTCTCATCCTAATTTGCCTACCCCTTCAGCGATTCACATAACTCGTGACGCTATAAAAAGAATTAAAAATAAATACATCATAATTTCATTTTCTGTGTTTAAACCTGTGTGTTTAGGACGAGCCCGAGAAAGAGCCCCCGGCGGGCGAGGGCAAGGACCCGGCGGCCCCAGGCCCCGAGGGCGCAGCACCCGCGGCTCCCGAGGCCCCGGCCGCGCCCCCCGCGCCCGCCGAGCTGCCCAAGATCCCGTGTCCCGCCAAGCTGGGGATACCACACCACACTATGTTTGGTAACTTACAGAGAATCCACCAACTATAATAATAATCCGAGGGTGTAACGACTGCCAAGCCGAAGGTCGCGGGTTCGATTCCCGCTCAAGTCAAACATTTATGTGCGTGAACATGGATGTTTGTCTTGGTCTGGGTGTTTCTATGTATTGGCAACAAAAAGGATATAACTTTGTATGTTATTACGTAGTATGTTATTATCTAGTCAAGTTCTGATTTGCGGGCTACATGGTGTTTAAGTACATACATACATAGACTCACGCCTGTTTCCCCGAAGGGGTAGGCAGAGGCATATTAAACGCCCACTTTTCGCCAGTGTTTTGATCCCACGTAATAGGTGGTTAGCCGTCGCCTCGTCCGTTGATCGGCAGGTGCACCACTTGCAGGTGAGGTTGGTGCGGGACCCTGATTTCTTGGTGGGAACCCTATGCAAATTTAAGTGGTAGAATGTTATTATGAAGACGCTGACAACAGCCCAATAGGCTTGTCTCAAACAATTTTTCTGCTAAATCTATAAAGTTTGTGACGGCGGAAAAAATATATGTTAATCTTGAACATATTTCTGAAAACCCTGTTGTATTCAAAACACGTGTTTTAAACGTTTTCTTGATATAAAAAAATAGTAAACTAACCTCTTAAAATGATCTTCCAACAAAAATATCTGTATTACTTATCAACATACGTTGGTAAAATTTATAACAATAACGTATCATATTTACATACAGAACTTGGTTGTTTTTTATTTTTCACTATTCAACTAAATTCATTTTATGGTTTGTAAATAGTTCTAAACGTCCCGTCATTGTCGCGCTTCTCTTTCTTATGTATACAATCCGACAGTGACAGCAGCAGCTCAACTCAATAGCGGTTGTCAGCGCCTTAATAAGAGAATTTTGTCGAATTTGACAGATTGATACGTTTTACTAATGAGATTTCCGTCTATTCGCGAATATAGCTTCATGTATTATCTTTAGTTGCCTCTTACGACACCCATGGAATGTAATGTGGCAATTATATTTTGTACTAGAGGATGCATAGCGCGATGTTATATAGCCTTTCACGATAAATGGGCTATCTAACACTGAAATAATTTTTCAAATCGGACTAGTAGTTTCTGAGATAAAGGCCCATCCACACGGCACAATTTTACCACTGATCAAATTTTCAATCGGCTTTGCCCGTCTACACGGCACAATCAAATCACTGATTTTCATTCCGTCCACCCGATTGGTTAAAATCTGGTGCTACCGCCCACCCGATGAACTTGAGTTGGACGACTTGCGTCTCATCATCATTCTCTTAGCGTTATCCCAGTTTCAATCTGGGGTCCGCTTACTAGTCTAACCGGATTTGGCTGAATATTAGCTTTTCCACAGGGCGACTGCCTGTCTGACCTCCGCAACCCGAAGGGATAGCGATATTCCATGGTATAGACTAGTGTCAGTTTATTTTAGAGGTACTGACGCCCTGTAACGACTGTCAAAGATCTTCATGACAACCGGGACCGACGGCTTAACGTGCTCTCCGAGGCACGGGACAAGCGATAATTAACAATTCAATACGCACATAACTCCGAAAAGTCATTGGTGCGTGCCGTGGATTCGAACCCGATACCCTCTGCATGGCAGTCTGTTGGTATATCCACTCGGCTATCGCTGCTGGACGACTTGCGTCTACACGTCACTATTTCATCAAGTGATCTAGTCAAGTTGGACGTAAAATCGTGTCGTGTGGATAGGCCTTAAGCGCGTTCAACCAAACAAACAATTTCTTCAGCTTTATATAATATTAGTATAAGATTCTTAATCCGTCACCATACGACTTTAATTAATATTGTTCATTAATTTTGATATGTTTTGTTTACAGATATAGTATGTGACAACGCTGGTTATGAGTTATTCACCGATCTATGTTTAGCGGCGTTCTTGATAGAACAAGGGATTGTAGAAAGGGTAACTAATTAGATTTTTTTTCAATAATAATACTTAATAATAATAAATCTTGCAATGCAATTGAAATGTGTTGTTTTAATGCAAAATCTTTTTCTTTCTTTCTTTCTTAAATGAAATAATTTGAAATGTTTTTTTTTCTGAAGTATAAAAAAGCGATATAACATAAAAAATAAACATTATTTAATATTTCAGGTGAGATTCCACGTAAAGAAAATGCCTTGGTTCGTCTCCGACGTCACGCCCAAGGATTTTAAGTAAGTTTTCCTTGTCTTATCTGCCTAAGATAGATTTATTAGCCCTAATTAGTATTAAATTGTTAATTATCGCTTGCTAACCGGTGAAGGAAAACATCGTGATGAAACCTGCATGTCTGAGAGTTTTCCATAATGTTCTTGAAAGACATGTGAAGTCTGCCAACCTACACTAGGCCAGCGTGGTGGACTATGGCCTTATCCTTTTCAGAGTGAGAAGAGGTCCGTGCCCAGCAGTGGGACAGTATAAAGGGCTGATGATGGTGATGAATTAGCCCTAAATTATGTTGATATTAGCAAATTACTTTATTGTTTTCATTTCGGCTACCTGATGGTGTAAGCGTAACCGACTGTCACGCTAAAGGCAATGAATACAGATTTACATAGAAGCGCATTTCTTAGGGATTTAGTGTGCCGATTCCAAGTGGCGAGTTGGCGACTGTCGTCAGTGTAGTACGTATTTGGCGCCGTTGGCGGCGCTGGCGTCGTTCTCCGTCTCTCTTGCTCTCGTAGTTAAGATACACAGGAGGAACGTTCGTCTCTCTTGCACTCATAGAGACAGCTGTCACGCGCGACTGCGACGCTGCCAAGCGGTAATTTGGGTCACAGAAAGTTTGTCTACAGAGCGCTCATAAGAAATGCGCCTCTATGTAAATATCTATGCTCTATGCTAAAGGTCACGGCTTCCATTTTTGTTCAAGTCAAATATGTGTGTGGCTTTTCAATGGAAAATATTGATTTACGAAGTTATGATTACAGATACACAATAAACGCGTGTATGAATGCGAACTTCAGTAAGGAGGCGCCACCTGCCGCTGGTAAGTTTCATTATTATTAAGTAGTAAAGCCTTGCTGAGTTCAGCATGAATGGGCCGGCTTAACCGGGGAAGTACTATACCCTCTCATAGAATATCGACGTAAACTAACACTACCCTGAACTGTTGCGTTTCGCGGGAGTGTGTGAGAGTGCCGGAGGCCCATCCCGTATTCGTTTTCCCCTCATACCACTCTTCCTATAGGAGGAAGATCTTCCTTCCCTCCCTCCGAGAATCCTTTTCCCAATTCAAAGGTCGGCAACGCACTTGTGACTCCTTTGGTGTTGCTTGTGTCCATGGATGGCGGTAACCGCTTACTATGAGGCAATTCGTCTGCTTGTTTGCCGGCTATTACATAAAAAAGCGCATATAGCCTAGTGGTAAGATCACCAGACAGACGAAGAGTCTCAGGTTCGAATGTATGGCGCACACCAATGACTTTTAGAAGTCATTTTCGTATTAAATCGCTTGCTAAACGGTGAAGGAAAAAGAAATGGGTGGACTGTGAGGATTCATAGGAAAGAGAAAGTGGTAAACGATCGAAAGATGGGCGACATATCTCAACTATTTGTTTTCCAATGTTTTTTTTGAAAACCATGACATTCCAACGCAATTAATTTTATATTTATATAAATACATATTATTAATAGTAATTTTAAGTTGACTTGTTGTTATTGATGTAAATTCTTGGGTTTGACTTCGACATTTTTTTTCTTTTTGACATTTGTAATTGACATCCTATGCATTAATTATATCTTATTTTTATATTATTGATTATATCACATTACCTAGTTCAATGAGAATCCACAAATTTATATCAAAACTAATATTGTATTAAATCAATTATTTTCTTAGGTTTATAACAATGTTCAACACAAATTAATTTTGTAATGAATACATTAATAAAAAATAGAAGTTTGGAAGTGAAGAACATACCGCGATCCTAAATAAATTGGGACAAGGGCATAGAAATGATGATATTGCGAACACCTCGGCCTAAACCGTGGACTTAGCTAATGGACCCTTGCTGTCGCACAAATCTTTCTTTATTCTTTATTGTACACACAAAAAAAAAAACAAATACATGAAAAGACTAAAAAATAAACTTACAAATTATATGTACAAAGGCGAGCTTAACTCAACACTGAGTTTTCTACCAGCAAACCTTTGAGGCTGGAGATTTGATATGAGAGGTAAGGGTAATTATCGTGTACAAAATAATATTTAAATAAAAAAGAAAAATTGGATATCTTTCATAGATTAAGAATACCAAATTGAGAATACTTCTCGAATTGAGAGAAAGCCATGACTTACACAGTAGATTTTCCCATCAATAAAACTGAAGAAAACACCAGAAAGTTCAATTTCAAGTAATTTATTAATTTAAGTTAAAACACTTATGAACGTGTGGTCGACGGCATAGAATACAAGTGTCACCACCCCCTATTTTCCCGTGGGTGTCGTAAGAGGCGACTAAGGGATAACACGATGCAAATACCATCTTTGCGTAGAGACGGAAAACTCGACATCAAACCCTATACGACTGCCTCGTTATAAATCTGCGCGTGGGATCGGGAGGTCCCGGGTTCGATTCCTGGGTCGGGCAGGGTTATTGGGTTTTTCTGTCACGAAATTCTCAGTAGCCGTACCGGGCACATTTCCAGACTCCGTTCTGGAAATGTGCCCGGTACGGCAATAGGCGCGCCCCTTATTACGTGGGACTAAAGTATATCTGGCGAAAAGTGGGTGTAGAAATACACCTCTGCCTACCCCTTCGGGGATAAAAGGCGTGACGATATGTATGTATGTACTTATGAACGTCAAAATAGTAAATAATATAAATAATTTTATGTATTTCCCTTTCAGAGGGCGCAGAGGGTGATCCTCCTAAGCCGATAACATCTGACAACCTCAAAGCGCTCGGCGAGAAACTAAATACCTTCTATGAGAATGGACAGTTCATTGTTATGGTAAGAATTTGTCAAATACTGTCAATGTTTAACTATGTATGTGTGTCCGATTTGTAAATGGCACTCGGAATAACTGTAAATCTCATTCGAAATATTTGTAAATGTCACACCGTCACTCGGAATATCTGCAAATGTCACTCGGAATATCTGTAAATATAGATCATCATATTTGTGAATATCACTTCGTATATCTGTAAATGTCACTCGAAATATCAGTAAATGTCGGTCATCAAATTTGTGGATGTCTGTAAATATAATAATTCGGAAATTCAGTAAATGTCACTCAGCTTATTTAAGTGACACAGCGTATCTGTAAATGTCATTCGGCATATCTGTGTACTTACACTAAATTAATTTATAACAGTCAATAAGCGATATAAAATATAATGAATTTGAATACTTGTAAAATAACCGAATAGCCGTCTTACAAGTGACAGTCCTAATTATTGCATCTCATTTTAAATTGACATTCTGCATTTTAAATTGACATTCAACATTTTAAATTGACAGCCTACATTATAATATGTTGTAATATAATTCCAGGACGAAGACTACTGGACGTACCCTCACGGCTACAGCGATATGAAGAAATACGACTACAACATGTACCGCAAACTGCAGTACGCCGTGGCGATACTGTTCAAAGGAGACCTCAACTACCGCAAGCTGCTCAGTGACAGGAATGTCAACCCTTATACCGGGTTCGAGGCTAGTTTACAAGGTGAGGACGTTTTTATTTATCATACTAATATTAAAGAAAGAGAGATTGACGACCGGTTGGCGCAGCGGGAGTGTAAGCTACTGCTACGCCGAAGGTCGCGGGTTCGATTCCCGCTCAAGTCAAACATTTGTGTGCATGAACTTGGATGTTTGTCTTGGTCTGGGTGTATCTATGTATAATATGTATGAATTTACAAAAAAAATGTATATATGTATGTTTATCCATTATCTAGTACCCATAGTACAAGCTTCTGCTTAGTTTGGGACTAGATGGTGTTGTGTAAAAAAAAAAAAGAGATGATGGGGGCTTTGGACCTGCAATGGGACGCTACAGGCAGAAAAAAGAAAAATCTACTCCTATTAGAATTATGTTTAGCGTTCATCCATAAATTACGTAACACGATTTTCATGAGTTTATGACCACTCCGCCATCATTGGACTTGGTCATATTTATGAGACTCCGACCAATGAATACAGATTTACATAATAGAAGCGCATTTCTTAAGAATTTCGTGTGCCGATTCCAAGTGACGAATTGGCGGTTGTCAGTGTAGTTCGTAGTTGGCGCCGTTGGCGGCGCTGGCGTCGTTCTCCGTCTCTCTTGCTCTCGTAGTTAAGATACACAGGAGGAACGTTCGTCTCTCTTGCACTCATAGAGACAGCTGTCACAGACTCACAGCGCGACTGCCACGCCGCCAAGCGGTAATTTGAGTCACAGAAAGTTTGTCTACAGAGCGCTCATATGAAATGCGCCTCTATTAATAAATATCTATGCTCTATGCTCCGACATAATATTTCGTAATTTTCACTTAGGAATTGTTGACACGTTAACCGCCAGGCAAAAAATGATTGACAGCCAACCCTCCGCTACCGTAGGTCAACGGTCCACGGCGGTTAACAATTCAATTTCCATTAGAGTAAGAGTTTATTAAAGTCTTTTAATAAACTTACTAAAATTAAACATCAGAAAGATTATATCTTTGCTATGAGCCAACATTGCTTACAGGTACTAAAAAACTGATAAAATACTATAAAAAAATGTTGACCCCTTGTGACATTTCGTCATTTCCATACCTTCCTCCAAACGCATGACATAGTTTGTGAATGGTCCCTTATTACTATTTCATGCTAATATACTTACTATTCTATTGTGAGACTAATTACTAGAGTCCTTTGTCCAGCAGTGGACTTCTTAACCCTATATGATAATGATATAAGCTTCTTATAATTTGTTTTTTGCCGTGTGGTTGACGGCATATAATACAAGTGTCACCACCCCCTATCTTCCCGTGGGTGTCGTAAGAGGCGACTAAGGGATAACACGATGCAAATACCATCTTTGCGTAGAGACGGAAAACTCGACATCAAACCCTATACGACTGCCTCGTTGGTCTCGCGGCATAAATGTGCGCGTGGGATCGGGAGGTCCCGGGTTCGATTCCTGGGTCGGGCAGTGTTATTGGGTTTTTCTGTCACGAAATTCTCAGTAGCAGCTTGGAGTCTGGAAATGTGCCCAGTACGGCAATAGGCTCGCCCCTAATTACGTGGGACTAAAGTATATCTGTTGAAAAGTGGGTGTAGAAAATTAGAAATACACCCCTGCCTACCCCTTCGGGGATAAAAGGCGTGACGTTATGTATGTATGTATGTATGTATAAGCTACTTATAATTTGTTTTTTCCACGCAGGTTTCATCCCAGCGCCAATAATAGCGATAAGAACGGTCAAGTCCGAAGTGATATGCGGCATGCCCAAGGGTCGCTACGAGATGTTACAGGGGATTAACCCTAAATGGATGCAAAGCGGCATGTATGGGTATGTATCTTCTTACCTATAATGTGAGGAACTTGATGAGAGTGAAGGAAGCTAGAAGATATGTCAAGATCGTTGTAATTGTCGTTCCGTAGCCTCTGCCTACCCCTCCGGGAAACAGGCGTGAATCTATGTATGTATGGATGTATAGTCAAACAAGTCGGCGGTGGACCAGTTTGAAAAAAAAAATCGCTCGCTCATAGAGTCGAGGCACACTAGAAACTGATTTTGTATACGAGTGTCAATGTGTGTGTATAGTAGCACTGGAAGCTACGATATCTTGTTGAGCGATTCTCGCCCTTATGGTGGTCTAGCGGGAAGTTGTTCGATTGTACTTCCACTTATATTTATGTAACGGGTCTATCGTGTAATCGGGCCTAACGTGACCACGGCTGGTGTAACACACGCCGAAATGTGGGTACCTATAAATTAGACGCATTTTATCTTTTGACGACCGGTTGGCGCAGCGAGAGAGGAAGCGACTGCTACGCCGAAAGTCGCGGGTTCGATTCCCGCTCAAGTCAAACATTTGTGTGATTAATATGGGTGTTTGTCTTGGTCTGGGTGTTTCTATGTATAATATGTATGTATTTACAAAAAAAATATATATATATGTATGCTTATCCATTATCTAGTACCCATAGTACAAGCTTCTGCTTAGTTTGGGGCTAGATGGTGTTGAGTGAATGTGGTAGAATATTATTATTATATTATTATTATTACTTCAATATATTAAACGATAAAGACTCGTTCCATTTACAACGAATACTTGTTTTTTCGGCTATTTCGCCAAGTTATGATTTTTTAGTTGCCACAATAGTATCAATGAGCGTATTGCCGTTGACCAAACTCAGTGCTGCTACTGAGAATTCGGAATATCTTAGTAACACTTTGTAATGTATGTTCCAGCATGATCCAGTACTGTCCTAAAGCCGAGCCGTTGAAGCCGTCGGACCGGCCGTGCATCGACTACGGCGACGAGTGTCGCGGAGTTATCTGTCCCGAGCACACAAACGATATGTAACCACGGTACGTTATCATTATCATCAGCCTACAAGAGTCCACTGCTGTACCAGGCCTCTCCTTTGAAAGGAGGAATTGGCCTACTATACCACGCTGGCCAAACGGGTTGGTATAGGGTTTGTATCAAGTTTTCTTTCTCTTACAGTGCTGTTCTCTGCATAGTATGCTCCCTCTGTCGGCTCTTACGACACCCATGGGATGATATGGGGTGGTAACGTTCCGTATTCTTAATCCGTCACCACACGAACCCGGTACGTTATACGGCTTTATAAATATATGTGTAATCACGGTATGACTGCCTCAGTGGTCCAGAGGATAGCGTATGCGACTGCTGATCGGAGGTCTCGGGTTCGATTCTCGGGTCGTATAAAAGTGTTACTGAATTTTTCCGAATTCTCAGTAGCACCACGGAGTCTAGTGATGTGCCCGGTAACGGCAATAGGCTCGCCCCCTATTACGTGGGACCTAAAAATTCATGGCGAAATGTAGGTGTAATATTACAACTCTGCCTACTTCTTGGGGGATACAGGCGTAAGAGAGAGACTATCACGGTATGTGGGTATGGACCATTAGAAACGTTATCATCAGCCTGCCATAGTCCACTGTTGGATATAGGCCTCTCCTGGAAACATGAAGTATTTATTTTACTATACTGCAGAGCTCTCCAGTGGGTAAAATCATCCTCCTAGCGTTATTCCAATTGCAACCTGGGGTCCTCTTGCTCTTCGTCATACGTCTAAACAGATTTGGTTGAATATTAGCTTTTCCACGGAGTGACTGCCCGTCTGACCGCCGCAACACAAAGGGATAGCGATATTCCATGGTTTAGACTGCCTGCCCTATTTTGCATTTGATAGTTAACCTTTTCACCGCCAACAACTTCTATAAAAGTTCAGGATTTTCGTGCCGTCCACGCCACGACTTCTATAGAAGTTCACTATAAAAAAAATACATTTACGATACATAAACACTTTTGTTTCTTTTGTAATTGTGTAGATGGACACGAATGAAGCCCTATTTATTATTTTCTCAGGCAAAACAGGCTTTTTTCTGTGTTAAAATGGATAAAAACATAAAAGGCCCCAAATAATTTTATGTCCCGCACGCCAACGACTTCATATCAAGTAGGCTAGTGATGTGACGCGAAAGTTGCATTCATTAGAATCTTTCAGATTTATTTGTCTTTTTCCTTCCAAACTTTCTTAGATTCTGTGATTAAAAAGTAATTCCGGTCAGTAAATAACGTATTACATAATACGTTTTAAAATTGATGTACGTATTTTGTTACTTTTTAAATGAAGTGATTTGTCACTTCATTAAAATTAATTAAATGTACCGAGGGTTTTCGATATTGCTACACCCATCTCTACGTAATGGCAAGATGTCAGTGTCACTAGCGCCGACAACTTCAATAGAAGTAAACCTGTGACGTCGTAAGCGCATAGGTGTCAAGGTCATTGTGTCATAGTGCCGGGCGACGCGTACACCTTTATCTTTTGACACGACTGCCCAAAAAAAGGAGTGTAATGTTTTTGATTTTGATTTGATACTGGCAATAATATAGAATAGCATATAATAATAATTTTGAATAGCTAAGTTTAATTATTTTTTTATGAATTTAGGTATTCGAATATCCTTAATCAAACTAGCCAGTTTTTCATTTGCATTAAATAAAAAAAATTCTGAAAAGGTTTAGCACATCAGTATTAAAAAGTCACTTACTATCCCTTTTCGAAACTACACTTACTTTGCCACTTCAAACAATGTTCCTGAGTTTCCTGACTGACCGTTCATGTTAGATTTCAAATAGGTATAAACTAAAAACATTCAAGCGTTTTTAGTATAGACTAACAAAAATCTATACACAGAAAGAAAACAATAGACAACCCTATTTCTTATCAAAATTTATCGTGCTACGAACGCCAACGACTTGATATGAAGTAAACGGACTACGTTTTGAAATGAATAGTGATGTGCCTATTATATTATTATCTCTAGCAAGTCTATGCATGTATCTTTGTCTTCGATAACGGATACCCATTTTTCTAAGTATAAATGCTTATAAAATAAAACAAATTACCATTATAATTTAACAGTGTGTATTTTTTATTGTAAATTTGAGTAACAATTTAAATTAACACATTGTTTTTTTCATTATCGATATGACGTTACCGCCATCCCTGCTTCCGTACTATATAATTGTTATACATTTATACGTTGGCGTACAGCGACACATCGCGTTTAGTATAGCTGGGCGGTGAAAAGGTTAATAGCAACCCCGACTTCTAAAACAGAGTTGTGAGTCTATGGCTTTTACGTGGCGTAGTTTACGTGGTCAGTTATTACTAATCTCTTTGACTTAGCTCTTAGCACAGCCAAATTATTGGGCGCGAGAAGTTGAAATTTAGCATGTATGTTCCTTGGAGACCGCATGGTGGCAGTAAGAAGAGATTTTCCGAAATTCCTACGGGATCAGGAACAAACGGTTAAATCAAAATCGAATTGACAGTAGCTAGGGGTGCATAGGGTTCCCACCTAGAACTTAGGGTCCCGCACCAACCTCACCTGCAAGTGGTGCACCTGCCGATCAACGGACGAGGCGACGGCAAACAAAATATCCCGATAAGCGGCAATAGGTGAGCCACCTATTACGTGGGATCTAAACACTGGCGAAAAGTGGGCGTTTAATATGCCTCTGCCTATCCCTTCGGGGAAGCAGGCGTGAGTCTATGTATGTATGTATGTAAATGTACGGTTTTGGTTGCAGACCTCCTCTAGTCTACACTAATATTATAAAGAGGAAACATTTGTATTTTTGTTTCTTTGTAATGGATAAACTCAAAAACTACTGGACCGATTTTAAAAATTCTTTCACCATTAGAAAGCTATACCACAGAATAGATAGTTCTTACGAACAGAAGCACCACTTCGCAAACCAATTTAAAGAAATGGCGACTCTTGCTACCAAGCAAGAAAGTGCAATTCAGCTCGCATGAGCATTCAGTACCTAACGCGATATTGACCTAACTGTTCCCGCTCTTTTCTAACACATAACGCTGTCGCTGTCTGGCGCGGAGCGGTGCGCTAGGGTTGTCGACTTGCCGCTGCTACTATAATATTTATTCATCGTCTATCTACCTACTTGACCACGTACCTATTAATAATATATTTATACTATAAGTATCCTATCCCACTATTTGAGCTCGTAGAACGAAAACCACAAAAATTCTGGTTTACATTTTCACTATACTAATTCTTAGTTATTTCCTAAACGCGTAGACCGATTTACATGACTCAAACAGATAAAATGGTTTTTGAACTAGACCTTTAATTTGACACCATAATCGTTGAGATATCTCAACAAATAAAAAATACAATTTTCAAGTTGCTCTCGTAAAATAAATAAAATCAAAATTTCAAGTTGCTTCCGACACACATCCGTTAAATGAGCAATACTTAGCACCAGACTTGTGATGTGAACATTTTTGTTGTTCACTATTAAAATTCACGTTATTAGCGTCGCCCTGCGCGCGAGCGGTGACGTCGCGGCGTGGAAGCCGCGCCAAAGTGTAGGCACTTATCGCTGTAGGTACACACGAGTGAAGGAGGCCTGGCTATACTATCTGCGAGTAACATAGACTGTATTTAATGTTAGAAAAAATAGGGCACCGTAAGATATTTGGATTTTTTTGGTACGCGAAGTAGTTCTATCAGGACGCGGGTGAAATGGCTAGTATTTAATAAAAATGTATAGCAAAAGTATAAATAAATTATTAATGGTATCATTCTTTTTTCCAGGTACACTCAGGCTCATTTTTTGTTGCGTCATCCACCGCACCGTTTCACCCCTTCAGCACAATATACATGTTACCATATTTTATTAGAAACTGTTATTTCTATTTACAAATTAATTAAATTGTTTTTTGATCAATCTTTGTTTCCATTTCTCCTCGATAAAGTTATCCCCTTATTCTTAGTTGCATGGTGGCTTCCACAATTTTAACAATAGCAAGAATATTGTATTTCTTGTGATTGACTTCTATGAAATCACTGACTTTCTGAATGGTGGAGTAGACTTTAATCCCTTCATGAATTTGCTGTCTCCCATAAGTTCAAAAGGATGCAAGGGACTGAGTGGTTTGGGAGAGGCTTGAAGGGTTTAACCGGGGAAACAGTAAGGTCTTTGAAAGAAAATATACTCCCCTGAATCTGGCCATGGAGGGATTGATATCCAAAGTCAAACTTGTCCAGTATCGGTCAACGATAGTTTGCAGGAAGCACATGTGACCCTGTTCTCGCGTTCGGGTTCGACCAATAAGTTCGCTTCATCGAAGAGCAACGACTCATTAGGACGACAGTGCAAAGTAGTTGCTTACATAGTACTGCTTGGCAAGCGAAAGAAAACCTTACCGAATACCGAACCGTCGAATAACCAAAGCAAAAGCTTTTCTAATACTGCCGTACTCGACTCCATCCTATCCTACTAATATTATAAATGTGAAAGTTTGTGAAGATGTATGTATGGATGTTTGTTACTCTTTCACGCAAAAATTACAGAACGGATTTGGATGAAACTTTACAGTAATATAGTTTATACATCAGAATAACACATAGGCTACAATTTATAAAGATTTTGTATAATGTTGCCATAACATAAGGAAAAGTATCAACTGAGTCGGCAAAAATCCTGAGCTCAGAAAGCTGTCATCGCGTACGTTGCCTAAACCATTAAAGTTACTTGAACTTTAGATACTGTACGGTGAAATTGTTTATCAGAAAAAGCTCACCATGAAAAATTCAAGATGGCCGCCGGCCGTCGCAAAATGGCGGATTACTTATTTTCCACAAATACCTCAATATGGGTATCAAATGAAAGGGCTTGATTCGTAGAATACAGGTCACTATCAAAAATCCAAGATGGCTGTCGCCGCAAAATGACGGATTACATATTTGCCACAAATACCGGGTATCGAATGAAAGGGCTTGATTGGTAGAATAGGCTCACTATGAAAAAGCCAAGATGGCTGCTGCCACAAAATGGCTGATTACATATTTTCCACAAATACTTCAATATGGGTATCAAATGAAAGGGCTTGATTGGTAGAATAGACCTCACTATGAAAAAACCAAGATGGCTACCGCCATAAAATGGCGGATTACTTATTTTTCAGAAATACCTTAAAATGGGTATCAAATGAAAGAGCTTGATTGGTAGAATAGACCTCACTATGAAAAAACCAAGATGGCTACCGCCACAAAATGGCGGAATACTTATTTTTCAGAAATACCTCAATATGGGCACAGAGTACATTTTTATATAATATGGGTATCGAATGACAGGGTTTGATTGGTAGAAAAGGCCTCACTATGAAAATAGAATGAGAAGTATCAACTAACAACAAAACTAAAAACTTGAAAATAAAATAAACTAAAAAAAACATTACATTTTTGGGCGTAGCGTATCCAGAATAAACATTATGATAGAAATTTCACTTGCCCAACGATTTTATATTTGTCTGATCAATACCCCAGATTGACGAGAAGTTGGGTGCGATCGGGCAGCTTAGACTTACTGAATTACTTTTTAGCTTTTGTTACGTAACCTAACTACACAATTTATATTGTAATAAAACAGTAAAACATAAAAAATATGTTTTTTACAATGCTCATTCTAGAGTAGTTATCAAATTGTTTTCAAAATTGATAGATTTACACTGAGAACTTTGACTTTACAGTAAGTAGTTTGGACGAATACTTTAAAAGTTATCACGATATAATTGACCTAAGCGCAGCGTCATTAAAAGCGCTTACTATGAGTTGTCGCGCACAGCGGGGCGGAGGGGCGGTCTGATTATGTACTTTTTATTTTGATTGATTACGATTTTTTGCTGCTATTCTATTCAGTAGGTAGGTACATAAGCTCTTCAATAACTTTAATAATATACCTACATACTAATCTTTACCTGAAGTTTGACGACTATGAAAACAAAAGTAATTTTTCTGTTTATATGTATGCTACACGGCAAATGTGCAGATCAGTTTGTGATGAAATTTGATATGGATAGTTTGAAATCTGGGGAAGTACAAAGGCTACCCTTTATTAAAATTTCATGCGGGCGAAGCCGCGGGCGAAAGCTAGTTCATTTATATGTTGTCCAAATTCTATAGGGAAACCAATACGAGCTAACGACTAAGTGAAATTGCACCGTAAGTACACCCAACATGCCTGAGGACTCCTCGGCAATGTGTGCATAAAGTGATTACTAGCAGCATTATAATATACTAGAGGACGCCAGCAGCTACGCCTGCATTTTTTTTAATTTACGTGTTTTGGCCGATCCCGTGGGAATTTCGAGAAATCCCTTCTTAGGGCACCCCTACGGTCCCCAAGGAACATACGTGCCAAATTTCAGCTTCCTGCGTCCAATAGTTTCGGCTGCAGCGTGTCTGTCAGTCAGTCAGTAACGCAAGGATTTTATATATTAAGATATCGATGACTGACAGCAATAAGCAGTTTACAGTATGCGTGTAGGTTTGCCGATGGATTTTTCTTACCTTTATATACATAGAGTTGGCGCTAGTGTAGGTACAGCGCAAAAAACGATACTCAAATGTTGCTAAAATAAATAGCGTTACCTACAGTTTCACGTGAGGGTTTGAAGGGATGTGAGATGGGTAGAGGGTGTAGAGTAGCATTCCAAGAAGGTTTCAGCTTATCGCGCACCGTAACCGTTTTAAAACAAGCTTTCATATGCGCTGAACATATAAGAACAAAGTACTCGTTCAATACGAATAAAACGAGTTCAAACTATATAGGATTGTGGACTTTGTAGTTCCTATGGCCACCTTGACGACCGGTTGGCGCAGCGGGAGTGTAAGCGACTGCTACGCCGAAGGTCGCGGGTTCGATTCCCATTCAAGTCAAACATTTGTGTGCATGAACATGGATGTTTGTCTTGGTCTGGGTGTTTCTCTATATAATATATATGTATTTACAAAAAGAAAGTATAGATATACGTAATGTTTATCCATTATCTAGTACCCATATTAGTACAAGCTCTGCTTAGTTTGGGACTAGATGGTGATGTATGTAAGTGGTAGAATATTATTGTTATTATTACCTTACCGCTCCATGATGAGCATAGTATTGCATTATCACCTGATATACACATGCATGACAAATTGCAGCTTTATGGAAAACCGGGAAGTGGGTCAAATTTATCTTGCAATTATTTCAGTACAGGCACCGGGACAGGTTACGACAACTTTGTGAATCATGTTTGAAAGAATTTTTTTTTTCAACCCATTGTTTTAGGTACTTTCTGTTTTCAATAGTTTGTAAACGGGGAATCATTTTCACTTAAGTAGTTAGTTATAACCGTGTTAAGATAGAAATAAAACACATTCTTAACATATAAAAAGTTTATTTATTAACATATATACATACACACAAGTTTACTATAATACATAACATTTGATATAACTAATTCGATTTAAAGTTTGGCTGGGCGTATTACATACACCTTAAGGACGCGTTTACGCTTGTATCAAAAAACCACATATTTCCGGTACATTTTACGACAATTTTAGATAATAACTAATAAAACTAATGATTACGATAAATTGATTACTTTTTTATCTATAAATCAATTTGAAAATAAATAAAAAAATATTCAATTAATATTAATGTAAAATCGATTCGAAACGGCCTCTTAAATCAAAAATAGGCATATACTGCTATTTTTGGGTACAATTTTCTCTCTATTTTTACATTTATTTAGATTTTCAAAGATAGAATAGGGTAGTAAATATAGTCAACTCAAAAACAATTTGATTATTTTTTTTCAAAATATTGTAAATTGACTCAAAAAAAACAAAAAATCATCTAACATTTTTCTTCTATTTTGCTCGCATACGTGTGTCTTAATGTGTGGCAATAAGGTTCGTTTTATTTAGCCACTTTCTTGATTTATATATCCAAATTCTGCAATGAGATCTCAGTCTGCGCTTGAGCGCCGTCGGGAGTGGACTCTATGTCGCTTGTCGCTGCAGCCCGAAGACGAAAAAAGCAATATACGAATACAAAATATTCGCTAAAATCAATTTGATACTTCTCGTATTCTGTGCGAATTACGTACAAGCAGAGACGAGCTAGAATATTATTACTTTATTTTCTCCGTTATGTTGAGTCAGGATATGTTTCGGTATTTAGATATTATTTTGTTTCTTGCGTTGAAATCTGGTAAGATTATCTGGACTGATGGTATACCATCCCGTTCAAGTGTTGCGACTGGAACTCATAAAAGAGTAGACCTAGTTATGCCAGGTTGGGGCTCATTTTATTTGTTTTGGTGAGACCCTATCACTGGTACTAGTGAAGTAACCTTCCAAGGTTATTCGATGAGTCGTGCTGGTACTCATATGTGAGTAGAGCTAGGCATGCCGAGTTTGGGCTTATTTTGTTTGTACATAAGAGACCCTACCACTGGAACTTATGAAGTAACCTTCCAGGGTTATTCAATGACTCTTGCTGGTACTCATGTGTGAGTAGAGCTAGGCATGCCGAGTTTGGGCTCATTTTGTTTGTACATAAGAGACCTTACCACTGCATTGTATGAAGTAACCTTCCAGGGTTATTCAATGACTCTTACTGGTACTCATATGTCAGTACAGCTAGGCATGCCGAGTTTGGGTTCATTTTGTTTGTACATAAGTGACCCTACCACTGGAACTTATGAAGTAACCTTCCAGGGTTATTCGATGACTCTTGCTGGTACTCATATGTGAGTAGAGTTAGGCGTGCCGAGTTTGGGCTCATTTTGTTTGTACATAAGTGACCCTACCACTGGAACTTATGAAGTAACCTTCCAGGGTTATTCGATGACTCTTGCTGGTACTCATATGTGAGTAGAGTTAGGCATGCCGAGTTTGTGCTCATTTTGTTTGTACATAAGAGACCCTACCACTGGAACTTATGAAGTAACCTTCCAGGGTTATTCAATGACTCTTGCTGGTACTCATGTGTGAGTAGAGCTAGGCATGCCGAGTTTGGGCTCATTTTGTTTGTACATAAGAGACCCTACCACTGGAACTTATGAGGTAACCTTCCAGGGTTATTCAATGACTCTTGCTGGTACTCATGTGTGAGTAGAGCTAGGCATGCCGAGTTTGGGCTCATTTTGTTTGTACATAAGAGACCCTACCACTGGAACTTATGAAGTAACCTTCCATGGTCATTCAATGACTCTTGCTGGTACTCATGTGTGAGTAGAGCTAGGCATACCGAGTTTGGGCTCATTTTGTTTGTACATAAGAGACCCTACCACTGCATTTTATGATGTAACCTTCCAGGGTTATTCAATGACTCTTACTGGTACTCATATGTCAGTAGAGCTAGGCATGCCGAGTTTGGGTTCATTTTGTTTGTACATAAGTGACCCTACCACTGGAACTTATGAAGTAACCTTCCAGGGTTATTCGATGACTATTGCTGGTACTCATATGTGAGTAGAGCTAGGCATGCAAAGTTTGGGCTCATTTTGTTTGTACATAAGAGACCTTACCACTGGAACTTATGAAGTAACCTTTCAGGTTTGTCAGGTTTATTCGAAGACTCTTAGTGGTACTCATATGTGAGTAGAGCTAGGTATGTTCCAGTGGTAGGGTCTCTGATGTTCATACAAAATGAGCCCAAACTCGGTATGCCTAGCTCTACTCACATATGAGTACCAGCAAGAGTCATCGAATAACCCTGGAAGGTTACTTCATAAGTTCCAGTGGTAGGGTCACTTATGTACAAACAAAATGAGCCCAAACTCGGCATGCCTAGCTCTACTCACATATGAGAACCAGCAAGCGTCATCGAATAACCCTGGAAGGTTACTTCATAAGTTTCAGTGGTTGGGTCTCTTATGTACAAACAAAATGAGCCCAAACTCGGCATGCCGAGCTCTACTCACATATAAGAACCAGAAATAGTCATCGAATAACCCTGGAAGGTTACTTCATAAGTTTCAGTGGTTGGGTCTCTTATGTACAAACAAAATGAGCACAAACTCGGCATGCCTAACTCTACTCACATATGAGTACCAGCAAGAGTCATCGAATAACCCTGGAAGGTTACTTCATAAGTTCCAGTGGTAGGGTCACTTATGTACAAACAAAATGAGCCCAAACTCGGCACGCCTAACTCTACTCACACATGAGTACCAGCAAGAGTCATTGAATAACCCTGGAAGGTTACCTCATAAGTTCCAGTGGTAGGGTCTCTTATGTACAAACAAAATGAGCCCAAACTCGGCATGCCTAGCTCTACTCACACATGAGTACCAGCAAGAGTCATTGAATAACCCTGGAAGGTTACTTCATAAGTTCCAGTGGTAGGGTCTCTTATGTACAAACAAAATGAGCACAAACTCGGCATGCCTAACTCTACTCACATATGAGTACCAGCAAGAGTCATCGAATAACCCTGGAAGGTTACTTCATAAGTTCCAGTGGTAGGGTTTTTTATGTACAAACAAAATGAGCCCAAACTCGGCATGCCTAGCTCTACTCACATAAGAGTACCAGTAAGACTCATCGAATAACCTTGGAAGGTTACTTCACTAGTACAAGTGGTAGGGTCTCACTAAAACAAATAAAATGAGCCCCAACCTGGCATAACTAGGTCTACTCTTTTATGAGTTCCAGTCGCAACACTTGAATGGGATGGTATACCATCAGTCCACATAATCTTACCAGATTGCAACGCAAGAAACAAAATAATATCTAAATACCGAAATATATTCTGAATCAACATAATGGAAAAATAAAGTAATAATGTCCATTTAGGTATTTAAAAATAAGAAACTTATTTGTACGTAATTTGCACAGCCAGGCCCTATAACACATAGATACATATCACAAAAAATTCTAAGTCTCAAAGATATTTAGTTGAACTACATTTCCGCAAATTACCGTACGTAGTACGTACTGTTGCCACCGTGTCGCTGTAGTGACGCGATTTTGTACCTACTAATTTTGTAAACGCGTCCTTAAACACTGTTACATTACATTATTTAACAATATTATTTAATATAAATAAATAATATTTATTACGCTATCAAAACAATGTGGACACAGCTGAGCGCCATGTTAGAAAACAGGTATATACCTAATTTCTAGAAAGAGGGTTGAATCTATCTATCTATATCGGTCTCCCATTGGGGTAGGCAGAGACTATGAAACGCCACATGCTTCGGTTCAAACATACCTCTTTCGCTTCCTCGACATTCATTAACCCCATCATGCATGCGCGTCGGCGTACGTCCGCCTAGGGAGTCCCCTAACGACATTTCCATTCATTCTCACACGATACACTCCTTTCGTATTTCTTTCATAAATCTGTTCCAAATTTCCAAACCAAACCATTTGAATATATATAAAACTCTTGCGTTACCTACTGACTGGCTGGCATATAGCGCACAGCCGAAATTACCAGGCGAAAGAGGCTGAAAATTTGTATTTGGGACCGCAGGAGACCACTAAGAGAGGGTTTTTTGGGAAATTCCCCCCCTAAGGGGTAAAAATTGGGACTACGATATTTACCGCGTAACTATAGGTACCTTTTCTAGATCTTGCTTATTCATATAAATATGTATTCTATGTGTGGCTTTAAGGAATCATCACAACTTTATTTTGCACACTAAGAGCCAGTATTCACCAATATTTAATAAGTTTCGGTCAAATTTTTAGGAGAAGATACATACGACGAATTTTAGGTTATCTAGAGAAAATTTCAAGTTTCAAGTTTATTGCACTCCACAATGTATATAAAGGTCTTAAAAAATAAAATAAGTCACAATTATGGACCCTTTTGGGCACGGCAATTGTAGAAGAGAGGAGGAATTGTTTTTTTTTTAAATATTAATAGACTTTGTATTTGTTTCTAATATATGATAATAAAATTAGTCTAATTCAGTCAGTCATTTAAATATTCGTTTATATGATAATAGCATTTATGCAGTAGGAAATGTTTCAATTTTTTTACAAAGATGTTGTCTTTTTCTTCGCGTTTTATTGTTAATGGTAATTTATTGTAAATTTTTATAGACATTACGTAAGGGCTTGATGAATGCATTTTTAGTCGCGACGTAGGCAGATTTAATCTATCTTTGTGTCTTAATGAATAATTGATGTTTAAGTCTTCTCTTTTGGTGTAAAATTCATAGTATTTTCTTACAAATTTGCAGGTTTCCAGAATATATATACTAGGTAGGGTTAAAATGTGTAGTTTTTGGAATTGTGGTTTGCAGCTATCTTGGTTTTCTATTTTTGTCAGTACCGTAAAATGGGGTGAATAGACACAGATTTCAACTTCAACATCGATTTTATTAGATATTTTGAATGGGAGTCATTATTGAAGCATTTTGAAATCATGAGTTAAGTTGTAATTTACTCAATATTTGTGCTACAAATTAGTAAAAACAGGACATTAATTAGTAAATTAAGAAAAAGTAAGCGTTTTCTATTTACCTTGAAACAGGGGTCAAAAGATACGGGAAGGGGGGTGAATAGAGAAAAAACGCTAGGGCTGTCAAAATCAACTTATATTTTTATTCAATATATCAACATTGTTATTAATCAGACAACTATGTATTTTTTTAATAAACCAGATATCAACATTTACCTCTTTAATCATACAGGTAGGCACCTGCCTAAATATAAACAATATTTTCAATGGTTATCTGACAAAAAGGTGCGTATGATGAACTAACCTGGATTGACAACCCTAAAAAACATATTTCTATTGACCCCCCTCTCGTATCTATTAACCTCTCACGCGTATCTATTCACCCCCAATGGCGTATCTATTGACCCTAACGGCGTATCTATTAACCCCCTTCCCGTATCTATTCACCTCGAATTCCAGCAAAATAGCTAGCTTCTCAATTTTAATAGAAAAAGAATGTAAAATAATCAAACACGGACACTTTCTTTTGTTTTTCTTAAAGATGGGAAATGTATGTATCGAATAATACACATCTACAGGGTGAACACAACCAATAACTTGATGTTTATGGAAAATTTATAAAGAGCAAAAATTACTTGTTTTCACACCTTCACTTTAACCGCTTAAATCTATATGAAATTTCAACTTGACGTAAATTTGTGTGTGGTGAGCCTATAAAAAACATGTTGCCACGTAGAAAATCACAGAGAAAAACATTCGTTATAGGGCTAAATAACAAGCTAGAGTCAACAATATCAAACTTCCGGACTTTTTTCTATTCACCCCACGATTTCTATTCACCCCATTTTACGGTATGCGTATTAATTTTTTCTGCATAGTAAAAAGTGCAGGAGCTTCTGTGCTATTACCCCATAAGGTGACACCATAGTTTAACCATGCGAAGGCGTAGGCATAGTAGGTTGTAAGAGCGGTTTGCATATCAGTGGTCTTTCTTATTTCTTGGAGAGCATAAGCTGCACTTGATAATTTTGAACGGATTTTTCTTACGTGTGATTTCCAATTTAAATGGGTGTCTATATTTAAACCTAGTAGAGAAAATTCATTTACTGTAGCTATCTTTATATTGTTATAAGTGAAATTTATATGTAGTGGTGTTTTTTGTGGTGGATGAAAAGTCATAATTTTAGTTTTAGTGTAATTGATTTCAAGATTATGGTCAGTTAGCCATTTCTCTGTATTATTTAGGAGCGTTTCAAGTTTTTTATTTAGACCTGTTGTATTTTTACATGAGATTAAAAGGGAGATATCATCGGCAAACAACACGCATTGTTCTTGAATTGAATTGGGTAGGTCGTTAATATATACCAGAAATAGTAAGCATCCGATGACACTGCCCTGAGGTATTGAGGCATTTATAATTTTTTTGTCAGATCGGATATGTTGTATTTCTTTAATATCATGATTAAAAAATTCTATCTCTACTTGGTGCTCTCTGTTTTCCAGGTAGGATCGGAACCATTTGTGTGCCACTCCTCTTATACCAATCTGATTTAATTTACTTAGTAGTATGTTGTATTTGACTCTATCGTATGCTTTAGTCATATCTAATAATATGCCTAAAGCATACTCTTTGTTGTTGATGGTGTTGAGAGCTTCCTGTATATATTTATATACTGCCAAAGTTGTCGATCGATTTTTTCGAAAGCCGTTCTGTGAGTCATGGAATATATTGTATTTCTCGCAAAAGGAATAAACTTGGGTACACATAGCTTTTTCGAAGATTTTTGAAGCAGTTGGTAGTAAGGCTATGGGACGGTAATTATTTGTGTCTGACTTCGAGTTTTTCTTGTGGACTGGTTTGACTATTGCTTTTTTTAGTTGATCAGGAAAAATTCCTTCTTCAAATGACTGGTTAACTAGTAGGTAAAATGGCAAGGTTAATACGTCAGCACATTGTTTAATCAGGTTAGGTGGGATTTCATCGATACCACAACTTTTTTTATTTTTGAGATTTCTTATAATGTCATACATTTCACGCGGTTCTACTGGTCGTAAAAACATTGTGTTTTCTACGTGTTGATGAAAGTGGTTGTAGCTTGGAGTGTCGTTCTTTATTTGACTGTCTTCCTGACCGATAGAGGCGAAAAAACTGTTGAAAGTGTTTGCTAATTGTTTTGGGTCGGATATTATTGTATTGTTCAAAATCAGTTTTATATTATTTTTTTCATTTTTGGGTTTTTTGTTTGTGCGTTCATTTATTATGCTCCACATCGTTTTTATTTTATTATTCGATTTTTGCATTTTGTTACTATAATAATTTTTTTTGGATGTTGTTACTACTTTTTTTAGCATTTTTTCATATTTTTTATAATAGTTTATTAGAGCAGGACTGTTTGATTTTAGGGTAAGTATTTTTAATATTCTTTTGTTTTTACTTGCGAGCTTTATACCTTTCGTTAGCCAGTATTTTTTGTAGTTTGATTTTATTTTTATTTTAGTTCTCGGCATGAATTTATTTAATGCATTTGTTAGGATTGAGTGGAATATATTGTAATTTTCATTTATATTTTTGTCAGTGCTTATTATTTCAGACCAATTATTTTTCTGTAACTCATCTTTAAATTGTTGTATGTTTCTGGTATTAATTATCCGTTTCTTGACATACCACGTACTTGGAGATATGTTTTGACTTATTTTCATATGAATTTATATTCAGTGGGATTATTACACAATCAACAGTTTATTTTTTTTTGTTTGCAGTAATGTGCTGTGAAATATAGTCAATAATTTAGAAGTTAGAGGTAATTGAGGAAAGATTTGAAAATCATATCAGCCATGTTTAAATTGTCCCATTGCTGGGCATATATGTCTCTTCTTAAGTGACTTATGTCCAGCAGTGGGACGATGAGAAGTATATTTCACTATGAGAAGGGTAAGGGTCGGCGCTAACGGGCCACCGACCACAGACACTGGTGGCCAGCAACAGCCACTTTTCATATATTTTACTTCTGTAGCGAGTGGCCGCCACCGGCCACACGTGTTCGGCGCGTCTATACAAAATATATGAACAAAGCGTGTTAAGTGGCAAATTGGTATATGGAAAGGAAATTTTACAACAAACTGCTTTTCCTTTTGGTCTTTCATCGGCACCTCACATGTTGGCCTCAGTAACCAATTGGATTGCGGAAATCCTAAGGAAACAAGTCTTAAGAACTTAAGTGTATTTGGACAACTTCCTCATAGCCAACCAATGCCGGCTGAGCCTAATACATCAAACTTCTTAGTAATAAAGACATTGCAAAACCTAGGTTGGCATGTTAATTTCACAAAACCAGTTCTCAGTACAACACAAAATCTAATTATATCTAGAATAAATATATAAAATATATATATAAAAAAAAAAAATTATACCAACTCCAACATGATGTCCTTACCCATAGACAAGGTAAGAAAACTAGAAATACCTACTTCTGCTAGGTCTTTTAAATCAAAAGATGTGTTGCCTTCCGGAGGCTCAAATATTACTGGTTTTGTTGAACTTAGCAAAGTCTTACAACCTGCAATGGCCGTCTTCATTGCCGAGGAACTCAAATGTTTTTGAGGACATTCAAACATGGCAGGCCAAGGGAAAAGAAACTCTTGCAACTTTGGTATTACAAGAGTTAACATGGTGGCTGAAACAATTATCAAACAGCACCAAAGAGATGCACAAGAAGAAAGTATCACACTTTCTGACAACAGACGCAGCGGATGCGGGCTGGGGAGTGCATCTGGACAACATATACATGTCCGTGAAATGGAATCCATTTCAACAGAACTGGCATTCTAACCTGAAGGAGTTATATGCGGTGTATGTAGCCTTGGGCCAACAGAGGGCACGTGTACAGGGTACCCACATACTAGTTCAATCAGACAACTGGACCCTGATAGCATACATCCGCAACGAAGGCTGCACTTGATCAGCTGCCCGGTTGACCTTGACAAATCGTCTCCTTCTCCTAGCCAAGCAGTTCAATGTGACGCTTACGGCAGGCTACCTCTCGGGGAGGTAAACGGGATAGCAGACCGCCTCTCAAGAGGAAGGCCACTACCCGAATGGCACCTGTTAGATCCAGTTGACAAATCGTCTCCTTCTCCTAGCCAAGCAGCTCAATGTGACGCTGACGGCAGGCTACCTCTCGGGGAGGTAAACGGGATGGCAGACCGCCTCTCAAGAGGAATGGCACCTGTTAGATCCAGCCAGAGAAATGGCATCCAGCCAATTCGAGGCATGGGGAGTGCCGGACGTCGATCTATTCGTGTCCAAAAAGGCAGCAGTAGTTGCAAACTACGCCACCTGGGACTCAAGAGATGGCACAGCAAGTTTTTTTTTTGCGATGCCTTCAGTCAAGAGTGGAATTATCAGTTGGGATGGGTGTTTCCACCACCCAACCTCATGTGCTGTCTCACCTAAATGTTTTTGACAAACTGACCTGAGGTCGAGAGCATTAACAGAGATAATCCAGATTCGGGATCTGCGGAAGACCCTAATCGATTACTCGACGGGGTGACCCCCCCTCTACAAGTGGACAAACTGTCCCTCAGGGCTTGAAAAGTTGGGGGTGGGCCGATCAAATTGAACACTGGAGCGAGGGTAAGCGTAAATTGTTAGGCAGTTGTTGGCGGCCATCAACTCTTAATGCCTACAGAGCTCCATTGAAAAATTGCTCACTTGGTGCCTATCTAACGGTCCAATCCATAAGAACCCTGAGGGTACAGATGTGGCACGGTTTCTCGCACATCTGCATCTTAAATATAAACACGCCTATACCACAATTTTAGTACATAAATCTGCTATTTAAACATATTGTGGCAATAGTGCTGAAAGTCTATCAGAAAATTTCTTTGTTCAACAGGTTCTAAAAGCGATTGCAGCAGCCAAACCTGAACAAATTAAAATTCCTATATGGGATACCAAAATTATATTTGATTGGTTAGGTTCTGCTCCTGATTATTACAGTCCTTCCAGAAGGACTGCAATAATCCTACATTTAGCTTCAGGCCGTCAGTTACAGGATCTAACGCTTTTAGATATTTCTCAAAGTAACCTGGTTGAATGTGATGATAAATTAATTTTATGGCCAAGATTTGGCTCAAAGACAGATTGTTCTACTCACAGACAATCAGGGTGGTCATTACAGAAGCATTCAAACAATAATGTCTGCCCAATTACCCATATTAAGTTGCTTATTAATCTTACTGAGAGTAGACAAGGTTTTGTAGCAACATTACCAGTCTACATATTTATCACCTTGAAGGGAAGGACCATAAAATCTGCTACAAGAAATATCATCAGTAGGGTAAAATCCGCTTTTAGAGAGGTGCAGTCAGAAGCTAGCCCAGGTAGCATACAATCAGCTGTAGCCTCCAAAGGATGGCTTGAAAATGTCTCAATAGAAGAAATATTGAAGCGGGCAATTGGAAGAGTGATAGAACATTTTCCAAATATTATTGCAAAGAAGTGGTAAGAGAAGTCTATGATAGCAGCAAAGATATGTTCTATTCTAATTTTACTAATGTTGATTTATATGATAAGCATTATTATTAATTTGACTGTTGATTTGACTCATTGAAGCTTTAATTTGATTATTTTATCTGGTTTTATTTGTGTGTAATTATTGACAATGATACTAAATTTATTTTCAAGTGAAATATATTTTAGTATGACTGATAAGTTTTACTTTGGTTATTAATTATGTTGCCATAAGATGTTATTTTTACTTTGGTTATAGATTATTTTAAGAAATGAATATTATGATTCAATTATATATTATTTGTTATTAATAATTGAATTATTTAATTTATTTCTTGATCACATAGCGTTTGTAGTTAAACTTCACCAGCAGATACCAAACAGGTCTTCATAATAACGCTGTGTGTTTCCAGTAGGCAAATAATAAAACTGTTTTACACAAAAATAAAACAGTTATTATATGCCGAAAGAAACACACAGCGTAGGAGCAAGTTCCTTGCTGGTGAATGAAGACTCTATGAAGTACACCACTGTCGGTCGCTGTGTTCATGTATGTAACAGCGCCCCCTGCTGGAATAGAAAGGTAACTACACGGAAACCACAGACAACACAGGTATGTTTTACTAAATACTCTATGGAATGGTAAATTCATAAACAGCTTCTTCTTCATAATAACGCTGTGTGTTTCTTTCGGCATATAATAACTGTTTTATTTTTGTGTAAAACAGTTTTATTATGTGTTTTCGAGACACGGGGTAATTTGGGATATTATTTGATGGTTGCAGATAATTTGTTTAGGGTGGATATTATTTGAAATAATAGGCGAACTATTTAGGCCTACTGTACCGCACTTGTTGCTCATAGCAATATTGTAAAACTGGAGAGTTTGTTTTTGAACGCGTTAATCTCAGGAACTACTGGGTCGATTAGTATATTTTTTTGCCTCGGATAGCCTATTTGTCGAAGGAGCTACTGTTCCGCTCTATTATTGGGAGGACCAGTTCTTCGTACATCGCACCGCACACACGCTACGGCTATACATTATATTGTACTGCAACCTATGTAGTACAGTATTTCCACCAAATATCGAAGCCTTTTCATTAGCCAAGGCACCAGCATCACATCTGGAGCTAGGCACTCATACAGATGGTCCTTCGAGCCGGATTTGCGAATGAAAAAATACTTTTGTTCTGAATAGCCAATTAATCGACGCAGGTCTAAACATCACGCTATGAGCCATGGGTGCGGATCAGTAGCCGCAAATAACGCGGGTGTAACCGCGGGCCGAGTCTTGTAGTGTATAATTAATATAAGGTGTTTGATTCAGCGGTTAAGTGCCACCCATCCATTATTACCGTCCGGTAGCTTGATCTGTATCAATCGTACTACACCGCCGTTTTCATCGTTGGCTACGATCTGTAGAAGAAAAAACATAATCTTAATATATAAAATCCTTGCGTTACTGACTGACTGACAGACAAGCTACAGCAAAAACTTTTGGGCGCAGAAAGCTGAAATTTGGCATGTGTGTTCCTTGGGGACGGTAGGGGTGCACTAAAAAGGGATTTCCCGAAATACCCACGGGATCGGTCAAAACAGATAAATTAATAAAAATGTGCAGGCGTAGCTGCTGGCGTCCTCTAGTATTATATAAAACTAAGTAAAAGAGTGCTAGGCATGTTCACATAGTCTGTAAACATATTATACTTATATATAGCATATCGTTTATTTTTCATATTTTTCTTTGTTTTTATATTTTTTATTTACAGCCTTTGGACGAAACAAAAGGCCTAATATTAAGCTTGTTTGAAGAAAAATCAACAGTAAGGCTGTATTCCCATGATTTGCTAAATAATATATATTTTTAAAGAATCTCATTACTCCAAATATATTATTTGGGGGTCAAAATTCCAACGCCTCTTAGAAGGAATCCATCACCTCTGTTGCACCCTGTATATTATATAAGTATTATATTGTACAGTTAATAATACAAAAGTTCGTACCTCAGTCTGTTCACTCAACTGATCGGCGCTGACAGCTTCTAGGATGGCACTTTGTGTCCTCTCGCCTAAGTTATCTGTGAACAATAAAATGGCTGTAACATACGGACGGACAAACATGGTGAACGTATACCTAAGGGTTCTGTTTTTTAGCCATTTTTGGCCATGGATCCCTAAAAATAAAGCTGCATCAAGAATTTTATTTTCTTTTTCTCTTAATTATTGAATTTTATTTAGACATTGATAACTGTTTTAATTTGATTTTTTTTCTCAATTTTTTTTATCAAGATGTGATAAGTAGTTTTGAAGTTTTCCTAAATTATTTTAATAATTTTTCGTTCGTTATAGGTCGGCAAAGTTAATAAATGCTTGTACAGGTCGTCATTTGGATGGGTGACCGCATGTGGCATTTACGTCAGAGTGCTATCGTGCTTCGGAGGGCACGTAGAGTGGTCTCTCCCGGTTCTTGTCTTAGGATAAGAATCGTTAGACCACGTTAGAGGCCTTCGGGTGGTATGAAAATGCGACACCAGAGTCGGCCACACACTCACACGAAAAACAAAACAGACTGGCCAGAAGTATGACAAGTTTACAGGTAGAAAAAAATTGTTACTTCTTTATTTGAATGCCGAAACGATTTTTAAGAGTCGTCGATGAAATTATTAAAATAGTAAATACTCACGAATAGTTATTATTATCATAATAGTAAATACTCACGAATAGTTAACAGCGTAGGGTCTTCACCATCCTGTATTAAACTTAAGGTCGCTTTTTCGGCTGAAACGAAATAAAGGATAAAATTAACGTTGATATGTGGCCTCATTCTCGTATTTTTATGACATTGATAATAGACTCAAAAACGGTATTCTGATAACCTAATGTCATTATCGTATAATTTAAAATGTACAGTTCGTCGTTGACACATACGATCTCGTTACAATTTCATTCAAATATCAGATAATTTAGAAGAATACGCTTTTTGTGACGTAAGCATGACACTGACATCATATCGAAAATTTATTTATTTAGGAGAATTGGGCCCCTGATTAAAATTTGTGATTAAGCTGTGTGCGAGGAAACTTCATGCATCAACATAGTCGTTTGCACTTCACTGCTGAACATAGGCCTCCTAATTTTCGTCACTATAGCATTGTGAGAGAAGAGAAGGTTTTTTTATAGACTCACGCCTCTATCCCCGAAGGGGTAGGCAGAGGTGTACATGGCACCCACATTTCGCCATGAATTATTAGGTCCCACGTAATAGGGGGCGAGGCTATTGCCGTTACCGGGCACATCACCAGACTCCGTGCTGCTACTGAGAATTCAGAAAAACTCAGTAACACTTTTGCCCGACCCGGGAATTGAACCCGGTACATCCAATCAGCAGTCGCAGACGCTATCGACTAGACCACGGAGGCAGTCTTATATCATAGTTTATATGTTTATACATTGTTTAGTACCCATAGTACAAGCTCTGCTTAGTTTAAGACTGTGTAAAGATGATGTTGTAAGTTAGTGATACAATATAATATAATAGGGTATTTGACTAAAAAAATCGAATTAGTCCGTCAGTTAGATTATCGAAAAATATTGGATACGTATTTTTTGTTTTTTCAAATCAGTAAAAAATTACGAAGATAAAACGCATCAAAGATGGAGAAACGTCTAGGAGTGGGGGCTTGTAACGTCACTTGCCAGTAAAAAGTGTACTGGCAAGTGACGTCACACGAGTTTTCAGCGAAGTTTGTAGTCTTAATTTTTTGTTTACGTGACTAAAGAAAAAATACGTATCCAATATTTTTCGATAATCTAACTGACGGACTAATTAGATTTTTTTAGTCAAATACCCTATTATTATTACTTCTTAGACTTACCATCATCTAAAATTAGTTTCTTATTGTCTCCAGTTATTATATTGCATATGAGTTTCGTTTGATCCAATTCTTCTGATTTTACTGAAAACCAATAATAAATGTAGTATTATATGATATTTATTAAAGGACATGATTACGGTTGGTTCCTTACAACAATGATAGATGTAAAAGTGGAGAAACATCAGAGTAAAAATAAATATTATTTGTAACTAAAAATTAATACTGTAAGGGTCAAAATTAAAAACGATGGAGTATAACATTAAATAATAACGATTAAAAATTTGTATAATTCTAATATACTATTCAAATATTTCAATAATAAAACACTTACCAACACTTTTGATGCTGTTGTCCAATTCGCTAGTCTCAAATATCTGTAAAAAACAAAAATAACCAATGTTAGAAGAAAATATACTAAAGAGTTTTTGAAAGGATCTTGTTACTTTATGCCTCCCCTACACTACTCGCGAAGTTCTTCGGCGCACTCTAGAAACTTTGGCTAAAGTCCCAAGTGCGCCATACACACTCGTGACTCGTTCAACTTCGCGAGGAGCTCATTCGCTCTGTGGTGCCGATAGCCTGCGCACGTTTGTAATGGACGCTCAAGTGCAATAAATTATTTTCTTATGACATTATCTTTATGATTATCTATATGACATATGTCATTGGGGTCCCAAATAACTGTCTATGTTTGCAGAGTTTCCTGGAAAAACATAATTTGCTCCTGGGAGCACTTTATATTGCTGATAATCGTGTTACTCGCACTGTTCTAACGAAGTCGGTCGAGTAGTGTAGAATGGTACTTAGTGAACGCACTTCGTGCAACTTCGGGACCTTTGACTCGGGCGCAAAGTCCGACTACAAATGGAAGTCGGCCGAGGCGAGGTAAAGTTTGACGAGGTAAGCCGAAGTGTCTCTCTACACTATCGTATTCGTCTAACAGAGGAGGCATTACATCGAGGCAACGTTAGCCTAGTGGAGATACCAACAGACTGCCATGCATATCGGGTTCGAATCCAGGCGTGCACCACTGACTTTTCGAAGTTAATTATCGCTTAAGCCTTCGGTCCCGGAGGTCATGAAGATCTTTGACAGTCGTAATAGGGAATCAGTACCTGAATATACTGATACTAGTATAAACCATAGAATATCGCTATCCCTTTAGGTAGCGGAGGTCAGACAGGCAGTCTGTGGAAAATCTAAATTTCAGCCAAATCCGATTAGACTAGTAAGCGGACCCCAAATTGAAACTGGGATAACGCTAGGTGGATGATGATATAGAACAAAAAAAGCATTGCAACTAGTTTTTCGGTGTCTGGTGTCCCCGCTAGGTCGATACACATAGCGTTAAGCAGTCGTGCAAAAATTAAAAGCGAATCTTTGGGTGAGTCTGCCTCCGTGGTCCAGTGGATAGTGTATGCGTCTGCTGATCGGAGGTCCTGAGTTCGATTCCCGGGTCGGGCAAAAGTGTTACTGAGTTTTTCCAAATTCTCAGTAGCAGCACGGAGTCTGGTGATGTGGCCGGTAACGGCAATAGGCTCGCCTTATTACGCGGGACCTAAAAATTCGTGGCGAAATGTGCTTTAATATTATTTATTTATTTATTTATTTAAACTTTATGTACAACTCATAGGTACAATGGCGGACTTAATGCTATAAGCATTCTCTACCAGTCAACCATAGGGTGATGCAGAGATAGGTATGGTAGGTGTACAAATAGTTTTGGTCACGTTAAAAAGATAAGGTGTATTTTACAATATTACACCTCTGCCTACCGCTTCGATGACATGGGCGTGAGTATATAAAAAAGAAATCCTTAGGTTAATTCGCGGAGCACAGCTACTACCATATAAACTTACCGTATCAAATTTATCACTAGACTGCGAGTCCGTTCTCTCGTGTTCTATTGGAAGTGTCACACCCTGGAAATATTAAATAAAACATAAGCAATGAAGCATTATAAAATTATGAAAAGCACTATTTATTATTTGATGAACAGAAACATGAATGAACATCTTGATTTAATCATTGACAGGTTTTGAGAAGTCGAAATTATCATCATCACCAGCCCTGCATATAAACTGTCCCACTGCTGGGCACGGGCCTCTTGTCACTATAAGGGTAGGTGGGTAGGGTAAGGCCATAGTCCACCACACTGGCCTAGTGCGGGTTGGCAGACTTCACATGTCTTTTGAGAACATTATGGAGAACTCTCAGACATGCAGGTTTCCTCACTGATGTTTTCTTTCACCGTTTAGCAAATAGCACGTGTTTAATACTTTCAAAACTCAATCAGTGAAAGCCAAAATTATTTTCGCTTTTGGGTACTAAGTAACGTAAAGAGCATGTGATATAATATCATCTGGATGTCACCATACTAGAAAACACGGTTGTAAAGTACGGTTTTATTATTTATCAATGTGGGAAGATCAATGTAGTCCTCCCAACATATCCATTCTTGCTAACATGTTTTATACTCAAAATAAAGAATAATTAAAATAAAAGGGTGAATCAAATGTATTATAACAGCCTACATTGATAAATATGTATTCCAAAATGTATACAGTGTTATTTGTAAAACACCGTTAACCTCTTAGGGAGTGGTTATATTCATCACCATGAACAACTTTTGTTCTGGAACTTTTGCGAAATCGCGAAACAAATATCAGCTATTTCATACAAAGTTGAACTTTGATCCCGACAAAGTGTATGGAACAGCTGATATTTATTTCGCGAGGTTAACGGTGTTTTACAAATAACCCTGTATGTTCAAGGGGCTGGCGTGCCATTGTAGAGGCCTATATCCAGCAGTGGACTACGGCAGGCTAGGCATGGGCGTTTTCGATTTCAGATTTTGAAATCGATTTCAAAAACCGATTTTAGAAATCGATTTCAGTAGCGGATGTTAGAGCGTAGCGTACGACAAACGTAAACAATCGAAATCTGCAATTCATAAAACCGCCAAAATCCAAAACGATTCGCTCGTCGCAAAGCACAATTCGCTTCATCTCTTTCGCTCTTTCAACGGATCACTAAGTTAGAAAGAAAAGGAAATGAAATTCGCTCTCTCTCATTCTAACTAACTAGTCGTTTGGTAGTGTGAAAGAGAACGAACGAATATGAAAACTATTGGTAACGTAAGCGTTACATTTACTTTGTAGTTTGGTTGCGCTTGCACCGTTTGGTTCGGATTTGTGTAGTTTGCGTTATCGTGGTATTGTTTTACGTTTTCTAAAATCGTTTTTTTCACATTTGAATATCGATACGATACGATTTCTGCCTGCAATCGGATTTCAGATTCGTTTCGATATATCAGTCTCATGCCTACAGCAGGCTGATGATGATTATGATGATGAAATGTCAATGTCAAATTGTGTGTAGAGTAATAAAACTTATACTTACAGTTTCAGTAACTTTGATGACTCTCGGTTGATTTACCACTATTGATTCTGCCAAGTGACCCTGTAATAACGAAGAATATAATTATTACATTATATTATAGTAGGGGAGCTCATGCAGGGATTTCGGGATTTACTCGAGCGCGTCAGATATTGATAGCATCCATGTCCTACATATTTCTAATCGTTTGCATTATGAAACATTTTAAAATGCAAAAAAATAAAATTAATCGAGCGTGGCAGTTTTTTTTAAGGGATGTAAGTGAACCTAAAAAAAGGCTCTCATTGAATAATCCAACGTTTTGGGTGTGACGCAAACTCGTGGTCACTATTAGAACGTGCCAAAAGAATTCGCCATTTTGTGATACTCAAGCGCGTCAGATTAAGATGTATATGCTTCATTCTAACGTCTAATGCCCGGTTTCTGAAGTTACCAGATATACTCTCAACAGTTATTGATTCATTAAAGTTATGGAAAGGATAAACTTTGGTTAACTGACACTGCGTTTCTGAATGCGCACTGGAGCGTTCAATAACTATTGAACACTGTAAAGTATTATATTATCTGTGATTGAACCAATACGTAGTTCTTTTTTCTGCCACTAGATGACTCTGTTCTAAAAAAACGAGTTGAAAACTTATTTAAATATTTTAATTTGTCTGTTTAACTAGTTGTTTAATCATATATTGTTTTTTAGGAGTAAACCACTAGTTGCTCGTTATTTTACTAAAAAAAATATGATAATGCCTCATTCGTAATGGCTGTACGCCTGCTAACTTATATACTTTAAAAAAATAAAATGTCAAATCAGGCCTCGATGTCAGAAGGTTTGACATTTTATGATGATGATGATTTGTGCTTCATTGTAGAGCTTTTCTGCAGTTGTATTAGGATTCAAAAATGGTGTCATTATGTACTTGCCACAAGAATAGGCACTGTCTCCTAGGATGTGACCATCTAGGTATCTCATTGTTATGCAGGCGAGCTCGTAGAAACGAATTATGGTACACTGTACTGTCATGAGTAGATCCATGCCAACGAGCATCTAAATCTCTGATGTATAATTTTGCATCACATACAACTTGTACATTGACAGAAAAGAAATCTTTTCTGCTCCTAAAAAGTTCTGGTTGCTCTCCTCCAGGAGATTGAATTGGAATATGAGATCCATCTACACAACCGATAACATTTGGAAAATCAGCTATATTAAAAAATTGCGCTTTAACTTCTCCCAGATCTTCAGAGTTTGGCATTCGTATATATCTTCTAGCTAGTTTTGCTATTTCTCTACTTACTTTATAAACCACTCTTGATACAGTGGTTTTATGAACATTAATATCATCACCAATCACTACTTAAAATGTGCCTGTGGCGTAAAATCGTTATATGATGAAAATTTGTTCAATCAACATAGACAATGTATATTTGCGATACATAACTGGAGCTAAACTAATGCTGATCATATCACTTATGTGTAACACGGTGTCCTTATCAAAACGATATCTCATTTTAAATTCTTCATCCGTAAACATATCAAAAGGATTTCTCCTAGATCTTAGGTTTCTGGGAACTGATTTATTAGAAATAAACTCCAGCACTTCAAAATCAAACTCTCTGCTCACTGCAGAACTGCTCGAATACGACATTTTGTATCGGTTATGTAAAATCTTAAAAAAGGTAACACGCTTGACAGAAGTTAAACTTCAAATAAAGTTATGGAACCGATAAACGGCGAACATTGGTCGGTTAAGTTAAACTAAGGATAACTGGAGTTTATGTTGTGACGCGTTGTTCAGAAACGCACTTTCTTGAGTTATCAAGCCAATAACGCTAACGGATAGACAAACCACCGATAAAAGTACCTCAGAAACCGGGCACTAGACGTGCTTTCTCATAATCTGACGATCTGGAGGAATTCGTGCAACAGTTTTTTTAAGTTTTGAAAATCAATTGCTGTTCGCCCCTCTGATGAAAAGGCATACATTACATACAGTTACATTATTTACAGTTTTATCATTTCATCATCTTGTCTTTGCAACCCAATAAGGCCTCTATGATGCTCGAGTAAATCCCAATTTAGCATCGTGAGCTATCCTACTTTTAATGGAAGCATGCTATGTAATGAGCAGCAGAGTTATAATGGTAAAATAAACATACATTGGACATCATGATTGTTTGTTGTAATGTACGTTAATATGAGTAATGAAAGAGAGAAAGACGGGGAACTAAGAGGGTGGTAGAGAGAAAGAGATTGAGGAAACAGAGAAAAAAAAATGGAGAAGTGAGACAGAGATTGGTAGCGAGAGAGGGTTAGAAAAAGAGTGGGAGAGTGGAGAAGAGAGACAGAGAGCGGAGGAGAGAGGGGGGAGAGGGGGCGAGAGAGAGAGTGTGTACTGACGCTAGTGTTCATGTGCGCATAGAGCAGTTGTTTGCGCATGAAGCCGG
This sequence comes from Euclidia mi, assembly GCA_944739405.2. NCBI lineage: Eukaryota > Metazoa > Arthropoda > Insecta > Lepidoptera > Erebidae > Euclidia > Euclidia mi. Next base: position 36,628,062 of record OX123205.2, on the reverse strand, counting down.
CGCCGCACGCGACACACTCGTAAGGTTTCTTGTCGCTGTGGATGAACCGGTGCGTGTTGCGGTTGTCCCGAGAATTGAACGACTTGCCGCAGATCTGGAAATTTTTAAAATAATATCATTTAAAGTTTACCATTTCTTTCAAAAAGACAAATTCCGAACTAGCGTGACTCGGCTTGCCGTTCATAATAGGCAAGCAAATTTAGCAACGCTTGCTAAGGTCCTAGAGTAAATCCAAGTAGACCCAAATTCGAAAAAGCTTATTATGGATCACACAAAGTGTAGTCTCGCTTGGGGTTCGAACCCGCTGCACGCGGCATAGTGCCAAACGTCGAGGCGATTGCTTCATATTTGCAGTGCTTTGGTGTGGAAAAATATCTTAAAATTGGCACAGTACGTTATTATACATATTTTAGTTAAGCGTTTGATCCCGTTGATCACAATTGATGTGACAGAATAAAATTTCAAAAAGCTTCACCATATAATAGGTAATTTTATCGTTACGTTCTCCTTTGCGCTGGTACGATTCGTATTTGAAACACAGGCGTTGGCCTCAACAGGTTACTTTTAACGTCTATACTTTTCAATAAAAAACTGTCACTTTTGGTGTGCCTCAAGGGTCATACATGGGTCCTCTTCTCTTAGTTTTTATAAAGGACTTACGACCGTTTCCAGAATTCTATCTATCGATGGATTTGGTGACCAGAGATATACAGGGTGTAAAAAGACCCTTAACGAAAACTGAAATCCCATGTTGTACCAATCACTACGACCATTTGTTACTTCGGCACCATACCTGGGAAATTACTGGTTCAGGAGATATTGAGGCTCAAAGTTAGTATGGAATTTTTCTAATTAGGTACAAAATGGATGCATTTACCCCGCCAATATGTTCTTTAGATGCCCTATGACCCCATGGATAAGTACGTATTTCAAGCATTGCACGTGCGCGCTTTTAATTGCGGTTTAAAAAATGTGAAAACTTCAAAAAGAAAATCGTTTCCAAGGTATTCTTTTAAAAAGAATACCTGGGAAAGACATACTAACCAAAAAGAATCTTTTTGGTTAGTATGACTTGGCATGATGACCACAACGAGTAGACTTCGGCTTGGTGATGGGTCTTGTGACACCCCTGTATATTTGACATATTTTATATGGGGCTTTTTTTGTAACCAAATCCATCGAGGGATAAAATGATAAAAACGGGCGTTAGCTTAGAACATTATAACAAGTCATTATAAACCCAACTACCATTAAGGCCGAGACCTTAGCCTTACACACAACGCTTCTATACAATGACTTTGGTGTCGGAGTTTACAGACCACCCGACGGCTGCCTACATGACCTAACGATTTATCCTGAGACAAGAACCGGGACCGACAGCTTGCCGATGGTAGAGCTCTGATATAAATGCCACACGCAGCCATCCATCCAAGTCGCGACCTGTGCAACGTTGCTTAACTTTACTGACCTATTACGAAGCAAGCTAAGGTACGAACACTACAAGATATCTATACCAATAACCTGTGTAACAATAAGTTGTGGTCGTTTAACTTACCTCGCATACATAAGGCTGTTCCCCGCTGTGTATACGCAGATGTTTCTTGTAATGCTCGGGGTACACGAATGACGCGGGACACACTTTGCATTTTAGAGGACGCTCGCCGGTGTGTGAAGCCTTTATGTGGTATTCCAGCAATCTGTAAACGTAGTATAGAAAAGGAATATACTTAATATTAACAGTACCTAAACTGTTGCGTTTCGTTCGGCGATTAAAATATTGGCCATGAGTTTTATGGCCCGTTCTTTCTCGTTGTTCTACTTATTGCATCCTCGTAAATTGTGGCATGAAAAACATGCTTCTCCTGGGTTCTACGTTGTGCCTGCAGAGGAGCTTCCCCCAGGGCAGGGCCTGCCCTGGTCCACCTGGAAGTCCCTAAATCGACTCCGAACACAAGTGGGTCGCTGCAGATACAATCTGTATAGATGGGGCTATGTGGCTGGGGACTCTGTCCGGTGCGACTGTGGAGCCACAAGGCAGGACATGCCACACTTGCTTTCTTGCCCTTCCTGTCCGGTTAAATGCTCTTTGGCTGAGCTGTATAAGGCTACAAACAATGCTATAGCTGTAGCAGAATACTGATCGTCTGTCATCTAAAATCGCCATTGATACGACAAGAAGAAGAAGAACCTATTGCATTGCGAACGTGGCAGTAAATGTTAATGTAGAATCATCAAGTAATTATCTTAAATTTTGATGTTACTTAAATGTATAAATAATTTTACATCTAAAAGTGCAGAGGGTTTCACCCTTTTTTATTATCCGTCTTTTTCTCCTCCTATTTCTTTTACCATCCAGGTTGGTGATGCACTTGTGACTCCTGTGGTGTTGCTTGTGTCCATGTGTGGCGGTAATCGTTTACCATCAGCCGATCCGCCTGCTTGCTTGCCTTCTATGTAATAAAAATGAACATATATTTGCTTACCGTCTCCGCTTGAACCGCTTGGGACACTGGCTGCAGTGGTACCGTTTATCGTCGAGGTGCGTGGCGCGGCGGTGCGAGTGCAGGTTCGAGCGCTGCGTGAAGCGAGCGCCGCAGATGTCGCACGGGAATGGTCGCTCGCCTGGAACCAAACAGTATTTTTATTTGATAGTCTTGTAGCGGTAGCTACATACAACTGAGGCCATCTAGCGAACGACGACGTAGCCTCAACAACAATCAATATGGCGACGTCAATGAATACAGATTTACATAATAGAAGCGCATTTCTTAAGGATTTCGTGAGCCGATTCCAACTGGCGTGTTAGCGATTGTCAGTGTAGTACGTAGTTGGCGCCGTTGGCGGCGCTGGCATCGTTCGCCGTCTCTCTTGCTCTCGTAGTTAAGATACACAGGAGGAACGTTCTCTCTCTTGCACTCGTAAAGACAGCTGTCACAGCGCGACTGCCACGCCGCCAAGCGGCAATATGGATCACACTAGTCACAGAAAGTTTGTCTACAGAGCGCACATAACAAATGTGCCTCTATGTAAATATCTATGCTCTATGCCGACGTCTATCGGACACATTACGACGCCACCAAAATCCTGAATCGTGTAAGTTCGCGCCCTGGTTGACAATATTTACAACTGCTCAAATAAGTCCGTCGGACTGCAGTCTACCAGGCTCAATCACCCGGCCTGGTCAGAGGATCTTCCCTCTTGTCGAAGGAACACCACACCTTATTCCTCCACAGTCTCACGCCTGTATCCGCGAAGGAGTAGATAGAGGTGAATATGACATCCACATTCCGCCATGTTATGATTTATAGAACCCATGTAATAGGAAGCGAGCCTATTGCCGTTACCGGATGCATTGCCAGACTAAATGCTGCTACTGAGAATTCGGAAAAACTCAGTGAAATTTTGTCCGACCCGGAAATCGAACCTGAGATATCAGCGAACGCATACGCTATCCACTGAACCACGAAGGCATTAAGAAGTATAATTAATTATAAGCAGTTGTAAGTTTGTAACCTGGGGTCCGCTTCCTAGTCTAACCGGTTTTGACTGAATATTAGCCTTTCCACAGAACAACTGCCTGCCTGGCCTCTGGTATCCAACGGGATATAGATCTATGTTACGGTCAACTTGAGAAGTCTGGTCCCTATGAATAGTGATCGGCCTGTATACATGATGCCCATGTCACATTTGATTAAAATTTTGGCATTTTCTCTTTTCCCGGTCAGTATGAATAACGGCAAATAAGTTTTGGGCAAAATAATAAAACAAATGAAATGAAGGTTAGGTGAGACTGTAATTCAAATAAGTAGATTATGTTAGATTCTTTTGTGACCCATAATCCAAAAAATAGGAGCCCTGCGAAGCAGGGCTCCGTCAACATATTGTTTTTTTTAAATTTAAAATTCGGACATTTACCAACTCATGCTGGTAAATCTTAGGATTTACTGGTAAATCTTACTGGTAAAAAAAAAACAAGAGAACTTAACATAACCTACTTACTTGAGTTACAGTCTCACCTAACCTTACGGGCTTACGTTGATTTTTTTAAATGGACCAAGGGCTGTCGGGCATTATAATATGGACCGATCTAAGTAATTAAAATACTAAAATTTATCAAATAGCCCGATGCTCTCGGGAACTATTCATAATACTGGGCCCTTATTAATACGGCCCTGTTAGTCACGTTGTCCGTAACATCTATATTCCATGATTTAGACTATAGACTAGTGTCAATTTATTCATAGGTTCTGACTCCCTATAACGACTATCAACGATGTTTATGACAACCGGGACCGACGGCTTTACTTGCCCTCCGGGGACGGGACAAGCGATAATTTACAATTCAATACGCACATAACTTCGAAAAGTCATTGGAGCGCGCCGTGAATTTGAACCCGATACCCTGTACATGGCATCTTGGGATAAAGGCGTGAAGTTATGAAAGTCTTCAAGCAGTTTCAAAACTTACCAGTATGTGTCCTCATATGGTCTCTTAGCTCTGCCCTCCTAGCGAACGCCTTCCCACACACGGTGCATACAAACGCCTTGTTGCCAGAATGTACTACACCGTGCACTTCTAAGTTGTGCTGGGTACTGAATGCTTTGCCTGAAAGGGAAAAGATATAATTACTTATTTGTTGATACATCATCCTCAACCTGCCGTAGTTTACTGGTCGATATAGGCCTCTCCAATAGCACGACACTGAGCACGATTTTCGGCTTTTAGTTGCTTTTTCAAATATAATAGGCTTGTGTCCACTAAGAATAAATCGGCTTGATTGTAGTATCTATAGATTAATTATGATTTTAAGATGTCAATAAAGTTTATTATTTATTATAAAAAGATAAGGTTTATGTTATTTTTAGGATTCTAAAACTAAAAATAATGCATTTATTCTTCTGACAGTGAAAACCAATCAGAAAGCATTACGTCAAAAAGTACTTCCGCCATTCATGTTATTGACGTTTTAGTAGTAAATACTACTAAAACGTCAAACTTTCTACCTGTCAAATCGAATATAACAAAATTAAAGTGGGTACATCAGACCAGACTTCATTCACGGTTTGTTTTGTTTTGCACTTTGTGATATCACTCAATCGCCTTGATGGTTTACAGCGTCTTCGTGTCAAATGCGAAAAGGTTTTTAAAAAGCCGTAATTAGTAATGTTGCTGTGCGATTTCTGAAGAAAAAACCAGGTATTTCAGTTAAACATCTAATAAAGAACCGAATCAATCGCTAATTACATTTTAGGACACAATCCTATTATGTAGGTACAATTTAAATAGTGCTACTATTCTATGTTACTTACGTTATAATATTTTGTAAACCAGTTTAGTAAATCATTATTTATTCACTAAACTGATACACCGATTTTGTGTGTATGTGGTGAATTGAATCAAATACATCAAAATCGGTTCAGGCTTTTCGGGTGATTACATGGATTTGGTAAACAGTTGAAACTTTGATATAACACAGAAAAACTCACTAGGTAATTAATTTCAAGCTTTGCGATTTGTAGTCAAATAATATTTATTTAACCAGTAATCACCCCAACGCATAGAGATATAAAGGATAGAGTAGCAGAATACTACCTAACTCAATACTGTGTCGTGTCCGCCGGTGGGAGAGAGAACGCAACAGGATACTTTTTATTGATACACAAAGATAGTTTGAAGTGACAAAAAGTCTATATATTTTTAAACTATTGATAACTAATATAAGTAATAGTTACAGGTAGCACGCCACTGCGTAATGTTAATGTTGTGCATGTACTGTTAGAGAGAGATGCAGGGCGCCTTTAAACTATTGCTTTCTCTCTCCCACCGGCGGACACGAATTGGCCCCACTCTGCCACTCTATTCTAATATCTCTATGCCCCGACGTGACGTTTCGACATAGGTTACGTCAGGCATCACGGCTTGGTGTAACCGAATACATGCAAGGTATTTCACTTCATTAATAATTACGCGATATAGAGATCTCTTGTCCGTGTGGTGACGGATTAAGAATACGCGATGTCACCACCCCATATCATCCCATGGGTATCGTAAGAGCCGACAGAGGGAGCATATTATGCAGAGAACAGCACTGTAAGAGAAGGAAAACTTAAAAAAAAAACCTATACCAACCCGTTTGGCAAGCGTGTTATAGTAGGCCAATTTCTCCTTTCAAAGGAGAGGCCTAGTCCAGCAGTGGACTGTAAGGGGGTGATGATGATGAGAGATCTCTTCAATAAAAATATAAATAGACACTTACTGCATATATTACAGACGAAATCCTTAACGCCAGAGTGCGTTTTCTCGTGCTGCGTTAAATTCTGCTGCGTCAGGAAAGATTTGTCGCACTGGGTACATTTGTACGGACGGGGACGATTCTGAAATGTACAATGATTTTTTAAAAATTTCCACGTATTTTGAAGAAATTAGATAAATATATAATTACTAGAGGACGCAAGCAGCTACGCCTGCATTTTTTTTATATTTACCCGCTTTGTCCGATCCCGTGGGAATTTCGGGAAATCCCTTCTTAGTGCACCTCTACGGTCCCCAAGGAACATACATGCCAAATTTTAGCTTCCTGCGCCCAATATTTTCGGCTGTAGCGTGTCTGTCAGTCAGTCAGTAACGCAAGGATTTTATATATTAAGATTAAATGATTCGATGATTTTTGGAGTTGGATTGCTTAAGTTTAGGAAGGCCTCTTTCGATGAGGGACCCAGAAAGTGATCGTTTTAGATAGTTCAGTGGTGGTTCTCTCAAAGCTCATCAGATGTGCGACGGTCATGGCCGAGCCAGTCACATTTTAACTTTCCAGCCTTTTGGGACATACCTGCTTGATGATTAGTGAATAATTGAAGATTAGCGATACGTGTTTGACATATTTTGTATGGAGTTTATGTCAAAAATAAATCTTGAAAAAAAAATGTATAGAATGAATATTGAATTCTGCAGTTTGAGTGTAGGGCATTGATATACAAAAAACCTAAGATGCCCTGATTCGATATAAACTGACGTTTAAACCGGCCACGTTGTGCAAAATCAGTTATAATTATGATATGATGGTCATATATTTTAAATTCAATTATATGTACTTGTCTTATAGTTAAGGCGGCGATAGCCCAGTGGTGTACGTAACGGACTGCCGAGACGATGGTCTCGGGTTCGATCCCCAGTTACCCCGGGCACACACCTATGACTTTTCGAAGTTATGTGTGTATTAAAATAAAAATATTAATTATCGCTCGCTTAAAAATGTGCCCGGTAGATGGCAATAGGCTCGCCCCCTATTACATTGGGACCGAAACATATCTGGCGAAGTGTGGGTGTGTAATGCACCTCTGCCTACCCCTTCGGGGATAAAAGGCGTGAAGATATGTTATGTGTTATGTGTCTTATAGTTGTATTTGCAATCTATCATCTCATATTTTGTCATTTTAACGCCTGCGTCGTGCGGTGAACGATACAGTACTATTTGAAAACTAACACCAATGAATACAGATTTACTAAGAAGCGCAGTTCTTAAGGATTTCGTGTGCCGATTCAAAGTGGGGACTGTCTACTTTAGTTCGTAGTTGACGCCGTTGGCAGCGTTGGCGTCGTTCTCTTTCTCTCTTGTTCTCGCAGTTAAGATACACAGGAGGAACTTTCGCCTCTCTCGAGACAGCTGTTACAGCGCGACTGCCACGCCGCCAAGCGGCAATTTGGGTCACAGAAAGTTTGTCTACAGAGCGCCCATAGGAAATGCGCCTCTACGTAAATATCTGAGCTCTTTGCTAACACGTATGTGCAGGTTTTTGGCATTTTGTCCAGACGTTTCTAGACGCTGACTGCTGACTGTGTATCTGGGTTTATTTTTATATGGCGCAGAGTAGTATTGTTGACTCGATCTAAAAGTTTTACGAGGAGAATGCTGTGCTGACAAACCCTAAAGGTCAACGCTCATTAGAGCCACCCGGCACCCACTCCGCACGGCGTCCACGAGTGGACGTCGCGCGGTCAACCAGCGGACCGCGCGCCGTCCACGAGTGGACGTCGCGCGGTCAACCAGCGGACCGCGCGCCGTCAACGAGTGAACGTCGCGCGGTCAACCAGCGGACCGCACGGCGTCCACGAGTGAACGCCGCGCGGTCAACCAGCGGACCGCACGGCGTCCACGAGTGGACGTCGCGCGGTCAACCAGCGGACCGCGCGCCGTCAACGAGTGAACGCCGCGCGGTCAACCAGCGGACCGCACGGCGTCCACGAGTGGACGTCGCGCGGTCAACCAGCGGACCGCGCGCCGTCAACGAGTGAACGCCGCGCGGTCAACCAGCGGACCGCACGGCGTCCACGAGTGGACGTCGCGCGGTCAACCAGCGGACCGCGCGCCTTCCACGAGTGGACGTCGCGCGGTCAACCAGCGGACCGCGCGCCGTCCACGAGTGGACGTCACGCGGTCAACCAGCGGACCGCGCGCCGTCAACGAGTGAACGCCGCGCGGTCAACGAGTGAACGCCGCGCGGTCAACCAGCGGACCGCACGGCGTCCACGAGTGGACGTCGCGCGGTCAACCAGCGGACCGCGCGCCGTCCACGAGTGGACGTCGCGCGGTCAACCAGCGGACCGCGCGCCGTCCACGAGTGGACGTCGCGCGGTCAACCAGCGGACCGCGCGCCGTCCACGGGTGGACGTCGCGCGGTCAACCAGCGGACCGCGCGCCGTCCACGAGTGGTCGTCGCGCGGTCAACCAGCGGACCGCGCGCCGTCCACGGGTGGACGTCGCGCGGTCAACCAGCGGACCGCGCGCCGTCCACGAGTGGACGTCGCGCGGTCAACCAGCGGACCGCGCGACGTCCACGAGTGGACGTCGCGCGGTCAACCAGCGGACTGCGCGCCGTCAACGAGTGAACGCCGCGCGGTCAACCAAATTCACGAATGATTCACGGCCGGTGTTACCAGATGACATTTATAAATTACCTTGTTTGCTGACTAAAATTACCGTGTTTCGAGTAAAATTACCTTAAACTTATTTTCAAATTACAGCGTCGATTAAATTAAACGGTTTTTATAATTATTTAATAATCATAAATCGACGAAGTCATTTTATTCATTTATCTTTTGGTGGGAGTAAATAAATACAGTTTCCATTATTTTCTCCGAAAGGATTGTTGTCAAAATGTGAGTCAAAATATTTCCCTATAAAGTCTTCGTAATTAATTTATTTCTTTTTCTAGTTATTATATCAATTAACTTTTTCAAGCAATGCAATGATCACACACAACTAGATACTAAACTTTCGTCTATGAATACACCTACTAACTACAAATTTTAACATAAAGTATGCTCATGAAAAACACTACCTAAAATATTTTTAATTCTGTCGGATTATATTACCTGCCAAGTAATGAAATCGTTAATGATTTCCCCGACATCACCAACTGCGACAGCCAGTGTTGCCAATAAAGGATTACTCGTAAGAACATAATATATTTTTGAGTAAAAATAAGAGTATCATTTACACGGTAATTAATAATTAAAAATACCTTAGAAAATAACACGGTAGTAGCTTATTACCGTAGACCGTGTCTTGCTCAAAATGACCGTGCATCTACGGTATTTACCGTGTATCTGGTAACACTCGGACGTGAATCATTCGCGGGCAGCGCGCGGTCCGCTTCGGCCCCGCGCGTTGGCGACGAGCCGTCAACGCGCGGCAAGCATGCGAGCAGCGAGTTGCCACCGAGCCGTCCACGCGCGTGGACGGCTTGTGACAGAGGCGATCCGGTGACGCTACGGAGTTGATGTAGTGAGCGCATACCCATACAAATCCATATAAAGAATACTAACCGCACGAGGCGAGGCGGTGCGGAGTGGGTGCCGGGTGGCTCTAATGAGCGTTGACCTTAAGGCTGGATCTGTAAGTTATGGTTAGTCAACTAGTCAGTAATATTACTACATACCGCATGTGTCTTCAAATGTGCTTGGTGAGTATATTTCGATGCGAATGTCTTTTGGCAAAGTTCACAAGCATAAGGGCGAAGTCCCGCGTGCAAGTTGGCGTGTTCCAGTAGTAAGGCGCGACTGCCGAATGTCTTGCCACAGGAGTTGCATAGATGGGAGGCTCGGGAACCGCCGGATTTTAGTTTTGAGGCATGCTCGGCTGAAATATAATAATTATATGGTTGAAGATCTTTATAACTAGAGGATGAATGTTTTCTCCGATCCCGTAGAACTGTCCCGTAGAACATACATGAGAAATTTCAGCGCATTTCTTGCGCACGATACTGGCGTACCTGTGCATTGCCTGTCTGTCAATTAGTAAAGGAAGAATTTTATATATTCAAATTAAGGACCAAAGAAAGGAATGACACCTGTTTAAATACACAAAAAAAATCTAAATCTACATACATACATACATAACGTCACGCCTTTTATCCCCGAAGGGGTTGACAGAGGTGTATTTCTACACCCACTTTTCGCCAGATATACTTTAGTCCCACGTAATAAGGGGCGAGCCTATTGCCGTACCGGGCACATTTCCAGACTCCGTGCTGCTATTGAGAATTTCGTGACAGAAAAACCCAATAACACTGCCCGACCCAGGAATCGAACCCGGGACCTCCCGATCCCACGCGCACATTTATGCCGCGAGACCAACGAGGCAGTCGTATAGGGTTTGATGTCGAGTTTTCCGTCTCTACGCAAACATGGTATTTGCATCGTGTTATCCCTTAGTCGCCTCTTACGACACCCACGGGAAGATAGGGGGTGGTGACACTTGTATTCTATGCCGTCAACCACACAGATGAAATCTAAATCTCTGGTGCAAATTAATAGGTAAGAGTAGTTTTACGAATGGCGATATTTTGAAAATAACGCCATCTATCGGTAAATGAGAGAACTAGAAGAGAATGGATATATATGTAGGTTAAAAGTTTAATAATAATACTAGATGGCGCTGCTGTTTTTTAAACTGGATGTAGCGACTATGTTTCCGACTGTTACGAGAACATTCTAGGGAAGACTAGAATGGACTAGTTTGTTATCCGACCGGTATAAATACTGCGTGGACGGGCGAATCGACACAGTTCAGTTGAATAAACCTAGCGATTAACAAACGAAAGAGAAACGACTTTGGATTTCGTCGTCGTGTGTTTTGTGATGTGAAATAGTGTTTTTAAATTAAGTTTAGTGTAAAATAAAGTACAGTTTAGTGGCATAGTGACTTTAATTTATCGCCGAACCACAGCTCGTAACAGTAGTTTTGCTGATTTACAGCATAAATAGGCCAGCTCGACCCGAGAGGTACTACCCTCAGAATCGATATAAAGTAAAATTATCTATACTGCAGCATTTCATGTGATAAGAGCGTATGAATCCCCGTATATTATGCCTTTCTTTCCTCCTGTTCCTTATTTCATCCCCAAGGATAACAAGGAACCTAAACCCCATTGACTGCAACAATCACTTACCAACAGGCAATCTATCTACTCATTTACTACCTAAACACAAAAATAAACAAGTATATTACAATTAATTAGTCTATCCTCACCAATATGCGCGGTATAGTCGATCCGTTTCCTCATGATAGTCCCACAGAACTGACAGATGTATATCCTCGCGTCGTGGAAACGTTTCAGATGACGCATAATTGATTCTGCGTCGCCTGTCACACTGGGCCACTTCTCCTCTGTAATATATAATAATACAAATATTATAAGGAATAATTATGACAAAAAGAACAATGGCAGAATTTGATCTGGGTTTGTTGTGGCGACCTGAAACTTCATATGAACAAAACAAATTGTTTTATTTTTCTACGATTTTTTATATTTTCACTTTGTCTCGTTAAAGCCGGAGTATTTTATGATGATAAAAAGTATTCCAATTGATTACGAATTAGGTGGAACTAGGTACCTACTTTATTATTTTATTGTTGCCATAGCCAATGGTGTGACAGGAATAGACTTGGGCTATTAATCCAAATCGATTAGTAAATAAATAATCGATACGATCGACCTTTATTCTTTAATCAACATTATATCAACGGACTGCCATGCAGTGGGTATCAGGTTCGAATCCACGGCGCACACCAATGACTTTTCGAAGTTAAGTGTGTATTAAATTGTTAATTATCGCTTGCCCCGTGCCTCGGAGAGCATGTTAAACCGTTGGTCTCGGTTGTCATGAAGATCTTTGACAGTCGTTACGGGGGGTCAGTACCCTCAAATAAACTGGTACTGGTCTAAACCATGGAATATAGCTATCTCTATGTGTTGCGGAGATCAGACGGCAGTCGCTCTGTGGAAAAGTTGATATTCTGTCATATCTGGTTAGACCAGTAAGCAGAACTCGGGCTCCAAGGCGTGTCAGTCTTGGATGCAAACGGGATAACGCTAGGGCGATGATGATGATATCAATAAGCTGATATTTTTCAAGCAAACAACTTTTAAATCAAATAAAAATGGATCTAAACGTCACATCATCGTTTTTGTTGTATCAATTTCACATAAAATTGATTTAAAATGTGCAGCTCTGCTTTTGTCTTTGGCTGTGACAGTTAGTCGTGAAAGATGTCCTTCGGTTTCTGTTAGATGTCAATCTGACATATGTCATTTGATATTTAAACGCACTTTGTTCATCTTAATATATAAAATCCTTGCGTTACTGACTGACTGACAGACAAGCTACAGCCGAAACTACACGGCGCAAGAAGCTGAAATTTAGCATGTATATTCCTTGGGGACCGTAGGGGTGCACTGAAACGGGATTTCCGGAAATTCCCAGGGGATCGGGCAAAACGGCAAATTCGAAAATATGTGCGTGCGAAGCCGCTGGCGTCAACTAGTTCTTATCTAAAAATTAAAACACCGATATCTTCTTTTTCCGGCTTTCCCGGGTGAAAAAAGAATCATTTGTAAACTCTGTTACTTACGCCAAATTCTTTGATATACCTTTATAGCTTATTATTTTCCATGTGACTAATATCTTAAAAGATGAATAAATGTTTGCAACTAATAAAATAACTTGCTAGCGATTAAATATTTTCGCAACTATTATATTAATTATGGTTCAAAACTAAGGGTGTTATAAAAACTAAAAACTAGCAGCTGCGTTTAGGTAGCAAATAAACTATACAAGTCAATTGAAATATTAGCCGAGGAGCTACAAATAATGACTTGGCGACTAAGAATGTTAGTAGTAGGTTATGTTAGGTAGTAGGTTTTCTTATGATTCTGTACCCAAAAATAGGAGCCCTGCTTCTTGGCTTAAAAGACTGAAGCGTCTTATTTAATTATACGAAACACTTCATTTAAGATATTTAATTTAGCCAAATATTGATTTATGAATGCCCATTTTCTATTTTTTTGTCATCATCAAGTTGCCGCTAAGATACTAATTCAGTTCCCAAAAAAATAAATTAGTGCTAGTTTAAATTAAAACGAAGCTTATAACTGACATATTAATATGCTAATTTTTACTTGTTAGGATACTCCTTATTAGCTGCCAACCCATTTTATATGGTACCCACTCTAATTATTTTTGAAACTTGTATTCATATTACTTAGATGCTGCATTAAATACATGCCATTTTTATTACTGTACGCTTCAATTTAATTTGAGACAATTTGGTGTATGGAGATCTGCCATTGTCCTTTACTATTTGGTGGAATAATAGCAGAAGAAGCAGCGTATCTAAAAAAAATGGATAAAACGCGCAGAACATATTTTTCTTCTTCTTCTGCCTGCCCAGTTCCCAAATTACTTGGGGACGGCGCAGAATGTCTTTCTCTTCCATCAGCTGTCATCTGATTATTCACTCCCTTTTCCTTCATATCATCCTTCACACAATCCATCCATCTTTTCCATGGTCTACCTCTTGCCTTATAACCCTCAACTCTCATATTTATCACCTTTCTAATCACATGATTTTTATCCCTCCTCATCACATATACACCGAACATATACACCGTGTGGTATATTAAGACTGTGTTTACCCGAAAAATATGAGAATAGAAGAATAGAATAAATTTTATTTTCAAGAACATGGTGGTACAAATGGTGTTTAAAAATAAAATATTACAGCATATTCTGCCATTTCAGGCGTGTAAATTTTGAATATAACAATAGACTTCATTAATTTGCAGACACATATAAATACAATTGGATTATATAAAAAACGTCATAATGTTAATGTCTACCTACAACTCGATTTTATATAAAATAGTAAAAAAAATGTCATAAAGTTAGTGTCTATAATTCGATTGTATATAAAAAATGTCATAAAGTCTAGTTTCAATCAATTAAGATTAAATAATTATGTCAGTATTGTGTCATCATCATCCTCTTAGCGTTATCTCAGTTTCAATCTGGGGTCCGCTTCCTAGTCTAACCGGATTTGGCTGAATATTAGCTTTTCCACAGAGCGACTGCCTGCCTGACCTCTGCAACCCGAAGGGATAGCAATATTCCATGGTTTAGACTAGTGTCAGTTTATTTAGAAGGTACTGACGCCCTGTAACGACTGTCAAAGATCTTCATGACAACCGGGACCGACGGCTTAACGTGCTCTCCGAGGCACGGGACAAGCGATAATTAGTAATTCAATACGCACATAACTCCGAAAAGTCATTGATGCACGCCGTGGATTCGAAACCGATACCCTCTGCATGGCAGTCTGTTGGTATCTCCACTAGGCTATCGCTGCCTATGTCAGTATTGTGTATTTCAAATAAATTTATCATTTAAGTATTAATTAATGTCATAGTAAACTTTCTCCAACAACAACCTTTTTATAGGTAGTAGAGCCTTGCTGATTTCAGCATGAATGGGCCGGCTCGACGGGGGAAGTACTACCCTCTCACAGAAAATCGACGTAAAGTAACAGTACCTAAACTGTTGCGTTTCGTTTGGTGAGTGAGAGTGCTGGAGGCCCTATCCCCTATTCCTTCTCCCTGATCCCACTCCTCATCCTATCCCTTTTCCCAACCCCAAGGGGCGGCAACGCACTTGTGACTCCTGCGGTGTTGCTTGTGTCCATGGGCGGCGGTAATTGCTTACCATCAGGCAATCCGTCTGCTCGTTTGCCGCCTATTACCATAAAAAAAAAATAAAAAAAATACGTGGCCTATGTAGTCAGCCTATGATATATAGGCCGTCGGTCACTGTTCTTTCAAGATATGAATTGTTAGGCTAAGTTGGGGACCATTAGGTGGTCTCAAAACTTCAACACCAGAGATAGCCACACAAAAAAAGAAAACCGCCGTGGATTGATTTTTTGGTTTCAATATCTGATCTATTCATGGATTTGGCTACAAGTGTATATATTTGATATATGTTATGTGCAGCTTATGTTATGAATCTCTCATCTCCAAAATTCATGGATTTATCAGATATTCAATCCGGCCGTTAGTGGGCTGATACGGTACAAGAGGACTGAGGAGTAAAAGGTAGAGGTCGTTATAGTTAACAAAAAATCTTACCATTTTTAACATTGCCAGCACAAAGCAGGCACTTGAAGGAATCACCCTCCTTCGCTACAAGTGGGGGTAAGGCGTCTTCTCTTCTATCTACCGTCTGCACTCGGAACATCTCACCAGACTCCACTTTGATAAAGGCTCCGCCTACAAAACATAGGAAATTTGTATTCATTATTTATTTATTTAGCCCGGCGATGGCCCAGTGGTGTACGCAACGGACTGCCGAGACGATGGTCTCGGGTCCAATCCCCAGGACACCGGGTACACACCTCTGACTTTTCGAAGTTATGTGTGCATTAAAAATGTTAATTATCGCTCGCTTTTAATCATGTGCCCGGTAGATGGGTTTACTAATGTTTGCCATAATTTAAAATGCCATAATTTCATATGCCATACTGGTATTTGCCATAATTTTATTAGAAATAACGCTTCAGTTGCCATAATCGTGAAATGACATAAAATGACTTTCACTAATTCCATTGGTCATAATCGATCAAGTGTCATAATAATTTAAAGCCATGAATGTATTTGCTATAATTTTTGTTTTCAATAATCTAAGAAGAAAATAGAGAATAAACTGAAGTTGAACGAAGTTGTTCAACTTCAGTTTATTCTCTATTTATTAAACTAGTGTGAAGAATGTGGACTAAGTTGACGGAGCCCTGCTTCGCAGGGCTCCTATTTTTGGGTTAAGGGTCAAAAGAGAACCCTAACCTAAAATATCCGAGTCGGATTGCACTGACGATAATTAATTTCGACCTAACAATATTATGTATTATTTTCATAATTATATCAAATTTTGATTATGTCAAGAGTCGATTATGAGATGTGTTGCTTATGGAAACTAATTATTATGATATATGTTGTTATAGAAAGTCATTTTATGGCAAATAAAGGTTATCACTGTTGAGTTGTTAAGGCAGACGTTATTAGTATAAATTATAATATTGCAAGTAAATATTATGATCGGGGATGATTATGGCAAACAATATTAGTGCAAATGAATTTATGGAAAACGAGAGAATACCCGGTAGATGGCAATAGGCTCACCGCCTATTATATTGGAACCGAAACATAACTGGCGTAGGGTAATATACGGGATGCACCTCTTCCTGTCCCTTCAGGGATAATAACTTGAAGTTATGTGTCAAAAGAAGAAAATCATACCTTGCTCCTGAGCTGCAGCTAATATAGCTTTAGCCGTTTCCTCATCGCCAGCCATTTGTAACTCTATTGCAGTTTCGTCGTTTGAATCTGAAATGTATGTTAAGAAATTAAAATAGTACATGTAGATATATATGTTCATAAATTAATACATTTATAGATAACCTTATCTTCTACAAGAAAATGCGTGACAGAAAATTTGATTGTAATTCAAATGATTTAAATATAATGTAATTTTTAGGGTTCCGTACCTCAAGGTAAAAAAAGGAACCCTTATAAGATCACTTTCTTGTCCGTCTGTCTGTCTGTCTGTCTGTCCGTGTGTCACCACCGATTTTCTCAGGAACGGGTGGACCTAGCAAATTGAAATTTATACCAGATATTAAGGTCTATAGTTGCTATTAGGTGTATGAAAATCACGGTCCTGGGTCAACCCAATAAAAATATATGGTCAAATTTAGATTTTTGCGAAAACTTGTAAGTACCAAAATTAACCTTAAATTTCAACTTTTTTTAATTTTCGGAATTTTTCCTTTACTTGTGCTGTAAGACCTTGGATTTGACCAAAATTGACAATTCTAGGTCAGCCGTAAGTACCCTATAGGTTTTGGGTCGAAAACCTATATGGTAGTTCCCGTTGAACTAGAATCACGAAATTTGGCCAAAAGTAGGGTCTTACAGCACAAATAAAGGAAAAATTACAAAAAATAAAAAAAGTGGAAAATTTAAGGGTGTCCCCATACATACATAGTAGACTCCATTTAAGATAGTCCTCTAAGTTGTATGGGCGCTCATACAGATTTAGAGGACTAGCGTAATTCAACCTCAAATAAGGTAAAATGCGTACTGAACCCTCGGTGCGAGAGTCAGACTCGCACTTGCCCGAATTTTTATTGTATATACAGTTTATCATACATTTTAAAAAATTTATTTTATGATTAATTTCATGATGTAATAATTTCGACACGTTAAAGGCAGTCGAAGACCCAGCGCTTCAAGTATTGTTAGACACAAAAATCAACATTTCGGTAAATTAGTAATGCTAACATGCCAGGGTTTTTATAAAAGAAGCAGCTGAGGATATTCTCTGTCCCGGTTTTGAGGAAGGGGAGGGAAGGAGCTAGGAAACAGCTGCTTTGGAGGAAAAGGATGGGCCCTCTAGCCCGTCAGCGACCAAAATTCTAGATTGGCTTTGTAAAGGTTGACCTCGTGTCGACCATACTGAAATCTTCTGTATACATAAAATTCAAGAAACTCAAACTTGGCATGTATGTTCCACGGAAGTCGTAGGGCACGTGCACTAAGAAGGGATTTTGCGAAATTCCTACGGGATCAGAAATACCAGAAAACGTTAAAATAAAAAGTGCGGATGTAGCTGCGGGCAATCTCTAGCCTTGAATAAATTTGGGAATGTTATGCCTCCTCTACACTACTCGCGAAGTTCCTCAGCGAAGTACTCTAGAAACTTTGGCTAGTCCGAAGTGCGTCACGACACAGTCGTTCAACTTCGCGAGGAGCTCATTCTCTCTGTGGTGCCGATAGCCTGCACACGTTTGTGATAGATGATAAATTATTTTCTTATGACATTATCTCTATGTTATACAAGGTTATATAGCGGGTCTTACTCGCGATAAATCTTATATTTAAGGCATAAATACCTCGGTTTTTTGCCAACGTTTCGGCTGACTTGCTTCAGCCGTGGTCGCGGCGGGACTGGTGAGCTCAGCGCCGTCCTTGTGTTGTGCGGGTTTTGGCACCTACCCTCACTGGATTTTTATTTTTGTTTTTAACCGCACTGTCGGTACCTCTACACACTACACTAATGACGTCTACACCACAGATATAGATCTACATAGATAAAGCAACTATCACGATTTGTATTGAAACCAAGCGTGCCGACTTTTTAATACCTACTGTGACGTTGCCTGTATCACGAAGTCGAAGCGATGCGCGACAGTATCGCTTGTGCGATATTCATCGTCTCCTAATACACAATGTCAGATCAAACGTCCGAAGCAAACGCGGCAACGTAATGTGAATAAAGTTTACTTAACGGTAAAACGGACGCGCGGGGACTGAAGTTAGTGGCGACCAAGCTCGACGCTTGGTCGGAGTTCAGACACGCGAAGTGCATGCATTTGCGTTATCTATGTAGATCTATGTCGGTGTTCTACACACTGTTGAGCTGTATCATTACGGCGGTGTTTACACTTATTGATGACTGGATTCCAAGTTGTTGATAATCTAAATCCATCCTCCCGGTTGAAATTCTTGTGTTTTTTTATTTCAACCGCTTCACGCACTATCCTGGAGTAATAGTGACGTTCGGTGGACAAGACCTGTGGTTGATGTTGTTCTATCCAGTGGTTTGGTCCAGACTCCAATAAATGTTCAGCTATAGCGGGCTTATTTTCTTGTCGATTTTTCACAGCTGCGATATGTTCCTTGACCCTTTCCGCAATTGTTCGCTTGGTCTGTCCGATATAGGAGCTACCACAACTGCAATCGACCTGTGAGTAAGACCCGCTATATAACCTTGTATAATGTATACTAATCGCGAAAGTTTAAAATCGTTTATTATCTCTATAATTATCTTTATGACATTTGTCATTGGGGTCCCAAATAACTGTGTCTGTTACTTCGTGAAAGCACTTCGTGCAACTTCGGGCCCTTTGACTCCGGCGCAAAAACCGACAACAAATGGAAGTTTGCCGAGGCGAGGTAAAGTTTGACGAGGTAAGCCGAAGTGCCTCTCTACACTATCGTATTCGTCTAACTTCGTTCAACTTCGCGAGTAGTGTAGAGGAGGCATTAGAATATTTTCTTCAATAAAAATTTGCCCCATATTTGTCCTGGACATGGACAATTGAGGTACTTAAATAAGTTATGTCTGCTCACCCTGCTCATCATTGAGGTCGTTATTATCGTCCTGTTGCTGTTCATCCTCTGCCATAACTAGAGATATTTCGCCGCCCTCGTATATAAACTTCTGTCCCGACACCATCCGTAGTATTGAACCGTTGTCACTGTTCACTACTATGGTATCTGTAATGAAAGAAATAAATATAATTCTTATAGAGTGCAAAAAGGTCCTTAACGAAAACTGAAATCCCATAATGTACCAGCAGCAGCTACATACCCAATCATTATGAACTTTTTTTATTTCGGCACCACACCTGGGAAGTTACTGTTTCAGCAGATATTGAGGATCAAATTAACTATAGTCCGTGCCACGAGAACATAGACTTTTTGTAAACAAAGAATTTCTACTAAGTGACTTAGCGATAGTTCTGTCAAAAACAAATAATGTCAAATCCAATGAGCGCAACGGTACAGTCCGTTTACAGTTATTTTACCTCTGACAAATGTCGGTGTTTATTTTCTTTATGTTGGAATTGTACTCTGTGATGACAGGAATGTAAAAAAGGGTTACCCGTGCATAACATTTTACCCAAAATTAGTGGAAATGCTTCAAAAATTCAAATGCTGGAAGCTCATGGCCGCAAAGTGGTTAGATTAGCGCCATACTACTGCGAGCTAAACGCAATTGAATTTATGTGGAGTCTCATTAAAAGGCGAGTCACAAGCAAAAATTTTGGACAAGAGGCAACCAACATTGTGAATTTAATTGAAGAAGCTTTTCAATCTATCACTGCAGAAGACTGACAAAAACAATGCCAACATGTGCGCCACATTGAAGACAAGCTTCGTGAAACAGATGGGTCTACGGATGCTGAAATGGACAGGTTCATAATAGAATTAAATTCTGAGTCTGATACAGAATCTGACAGCAGCTACGAATCATCATAACATTGGCAGTCCACATGGATCATTCTTATAGACTCACGCCTGTTTCCATGAAGGGGTAGGCAGATACTAAATATAACAATAAACATGAAAATTAAATTTGCAGTTTTTGTATTTGATAATTAGAACCACACGTTGACGTAATTATTTAATAATTATTTTAATTATTAAATAAACAACATTTTTACTATAACTACTTATCTTCATAGGAAATTAGTTATTTCGTAAGAAAATAAATGTACATGCATATAGCCATGCCAGTATCAAGAGGTTTTGTTACAAACATTACTTCCAAATATTTAATACGATCGCGTAGGCAATAAAAAAATAAGTACATAATTATTTAGCAATTTAAAATGGGAGTATTATATACCAAATATAGCAACACAACGCCCAGGTTGGCCAATCTAACAGCTAGAGGTAAAATAACTGTGAACGGACTATACATAAATACGTGTCATTGGAAACTAATATGTCAATGGATCGGGTTTTTATCGATATTATGCGCTGTCAACAGTATCTTTTAATGCTTTGAGGTACTGACGCCTAGCATGTCAACATTTGGCGTTAGTTCATTGAAATGTTACATTGTTGGGCTTAACATGCATTTATCAGAGGACAAAATAATTTTTTTTAGTTGTCAAGAAGGGGTAAATGTAAAATTAAATACAGGTTTATAGGATCGCAACGTTCTTCCCGCTGCCGGCATCACGAAAAAGCGGGTGCAGAGTAGCAGATGGCAAACTATTAGTCGCGCAGTAAATTATTTATACCTAAAAAATAAATTGCATTTTCAGACTACCGAAACTTTTAATGGATTTTGTTAAAGTTTAATCTGACGATTTCATTCACAGACAACGTAAAATCTCCATGCCTAGAATTTTTTATGCAATGTACTAGCTAGTTATCTGTAATAGTATTCATTGTTGGTCAATAATTTAATATTTAAGGATAGGTAGGAGGCTACTTTGAGCAAATGATTTATTGTCTATGATTTAAAAAAAGAATCATGTCCATAATAGAGTAACATGTACGTACTCTATTATTAACATACATGGTACTCTATTTTTCCTTCACTTACAGAATAAATTACGTGTAAAACGACAACTAAATCGGCAAATTTATGAATATTCGAACATTCAAACGCAAAATCAAATATTTTAATTTCAGTAAAATTTAACAATATAAATTTTAAAACATAATGGCATAATAAGGCATTGAAAAAAAAAGACTGTTCAAAAAGTATAAAATTAAAACATAACTGTTTGAAAAAAGGTTGTGAAGCCCTGAATGTGTGTTTACAAAAAGTCTATCTTCTCGCGGCACCAACTACAATTTTTCTAATCTAATATATAAAATTCTCGTGTCACAGTTTTCGTTGCCATACTCCTCCGAAACGGCTTGACCGATTTTGATGAAATTTTTTGTGCTTATCCGGTATCTATGAGAATCGGCTAACATCTATTTTTCAAAAAAAAAAACAAAAAAAAAAATTTTGCAAAACAACGTTTGCCGGGTCAGCTAGTTAGGTATAAAATCGATGAATTTACCCCGACAATGTGTTCTATAGATGTCCTATACACCCAAAGATAAGTAGGTATTTCGAGCAGTGCACTTTTAATTGCGGTTTAAAAATGTGTCAACTTAAAAAATAATTCGTTTCCCAGGCATTATTTTTCCTTACTATGACTTGGCATGATGCTCAAAACAAGTAGACTTCAGTTTGGTGATGGGTCATGTGACACTCTGTATAAACTTAAAAAACAATGTACAATTACTATAATTATAGATGTATGTATGTAGGTAGAAAAGTGATGGATATGCATGTAGAAGGACGAAAAGGGAGAGGACGGCCAAGGAAGAGATGGATGGACTGTGTGAGGATGGATATGAAAGAGAAAGGGGTAAACGATTGGATGACTGGTGACAGAGAAGTATGGAAGCGAAGGACATACTGCGCCGACCCCAAATAAATTGGGACCAGGGCAAGACAATGATGATGATGCAGTATAATAAATTATATACAGTTTGTTTAACCACAAGACCACAACATAACGAAGCAAAATTGCGCCATTTTGGCATTCGGTATGAAGATTTTTGGACAAAACTAAAGCTTCGTTACAAAGGGCTTCCGAAAAAAATAAAAAGAGAGAAGAGGGTAGACCGATTTATTTGCTCGTAACATTTATCCACCCGCAATACTTCAGTACATCCGTGATCACGGCGCTTGTAACAGTGCCGAAATCCAAACAAAGGTGGTATTAATATATCCCGTAGGAACATGTAAAAGTAATATCTGCAGTTTGCCCAGTATGTACGAAGCCCCACGAACGAAGAGCCCCTTCGTTCGTGGGGCTGCAGGATAAAAGGATGGATGGACGGAAGGATGGATGAACGGAAGGATGGATGGACGGTTGGATGGATGGAAGGAAGGAAGGAAGGATGGATGGATGGATGGACGGTTGGATGGATGGAAGGAAGGATGGATGGAAGGAAGGAAGGAAGGAAGGAAGGAAGGAAGGAAGGAAGGAAGGAAGGAAGGATGGATGGATGGATGCATGGTCATATTACTACTCACGTCCGGCCTCATCCTCGTCCCCTTCGTTGAGTATCTGCAGTTTGCCCAGTATGTACCTACTTGTGGATAGATGTATGAAATTATGAATGGATAGATGCATGTATGGATAGATAAATGGATGGATGTATGGATGGATTTTTCTGATAGATGACAGGATGAATGGATGGAAGGATGCATGAAAGAATGTATGTATAGATTGGATGGATATTTATGATATATGACAGGTCCATGAATGTATGTATGGATCGATGAATGGATGGATGTATGATAGGAAGTATGTGTATGGTTTGATGGATATATGGATGTATGGATGGATGTTTGTTACAAAACAACACTCACGTCCGTCCTCATCCTCATCTTATTCCTTGTCCCCTTCGTTGAGTATCTGCAGTTTGCCCAGTATGTACTTGTGCTCTTCGTTCGTTGGGTTGCAGGATGGATGGAAGGATGGCAGGATGGAAGTATGGATGTATGATCGAATGAATGGATGCAGCTATGTCAAGATGGTTGCATGGACGTACGTACAAGTAGATGGGTGAACGCATGAATTGATGGAAGGATGGATGTATGTATCATAATATACTCACGTCCGTCGTCATCCTCATCTAATTCTTCGTCGCCTTCGTTGAGTATCTGCAGTTTGCCCAGTATATACTTGTGCTCTTCGTTCGTTGGGTTGCAGGATGGATGAGTGGTGTGAAGGAAGTAAGGAAGGATGGATGGAAAATTGGATGTATGAGTGGATGTATCGGTGGAAGGATGGATGAATGGAAGGAAGGATGGATGTGTGGATGCAAGGAAGGATGGATGTATGGATGGAATTATGGATGTATGAGTAGATGTACGGGTGGAAGGATGGATTGATGTATGGATGGATGTTACTTATAAAATATAGAATACTCACGTCCATCCTCGTCCTCATCGATCTCCTCGTCCCCTTCGTTGAGTATCTGCAGTTTGCCCAGTATGTACTTGTGCTCTTCATTCGTTGGGTCCAGCGTTGGGAGTTCGTCCACGTTCAGGTATTCGCTTACTTCTGACTTTTCGTTGGTCTGGAAAGATTCAATGAGTTTTATTAGCGATTTGGATGAAAATCCGGATTTTTCCAAAGTTGAAAGGTAGCGACAAACACCCGCCCCGACTTTTCTCATATCTCGTCTTTTTAATGTTTTCACGAATGTATCCCCGGAGAGGTAGGCAGAGGTGTAATATTACACCCATTCACCTTATGAATTTTAGGAGCCTCGTAATAGGGGGCGAGCCTATTGCCGTTACCGGCCACGGAGAATTCGGGAAAAACTCAATTACACTTTTGCCCGACCCGGGAATCGAACCCGAGACCTCGACTTCCCGATCAGCAGACGCATACATCCACTGGTCATCCACTGGACCACGGAGGCAGCCTTTTTTCATTAAGTAGTCCAATTTCGACACAAGATAAAATATAAAAAATACGTACCTTAATCCCTTCCACTTCTAGAACTAAATTATTACTATCAGCTGTCGTCACAGGTACTAGGGATAGTGAACAATCTGTAATACAAGAAAATATATACACATGTAATTCCCCTGTATGTGTGTTTGTCACCAATCTCCCCTGAACAGCTGGACCGATTTGGATGAAATGTTATGTGTATATACGGGTTGCTAGATGGTTTTAAATACAATGGGACCCGGTGGCATTGCAGTTATTATCACTGAATTTGTTTTGCACAGGGCATAGACTAGGCATGAGACCGATATATCAAAACGAAACTGAAATCCGATTGCAGTCAGAAATCGTATCGTATCGATATTCCAATATGAGAAAACCGATTTTAGAATACGCAAAACAATACCACGATAACGCAAACAATCTAATCCAAACCAAACGGAAACGGTTCAAGCGCAACCAAACTACAAAGTAAATCTAAAGCTTACGTTACCGATAGTTTTCATATTCATTCGTTCTCTTTCACACTACCAAACGACTAATTAGTTAGAATGAGAGAGAGCGAATTTCATTTCCTTTTCTTTCTTACTTAGTGATCCGTTGAAAGAGCGAAAGAGATGAAGCGAATTGCGCTTTACGACGGGCGAATCGTTTTGGATTTTGGCGGTTTTGTGAATTGCAGATTGAATAGAAAAAATAAAACTAAACGTCGAGGCGATAAGATCTAATTCAGATTGCAACTATTTAATGTTTGTTTTGAAAATTGCAAATAGTTTTAATAGTTATTAGGGATTTATGTTTGGAGAGTTTTGACTTGATCAATGTTTATTTGTTCACTTGACCTAGGTGACACGTGCAGTGCGGTGCGCGCGTAATAATAATAAAATTAAGTAGGTACCTATATTTGGTTTTCGTGAAAGTTATAATATTAGGATTTAAAAAGTTTTATTGTTACGTTGTTAGGATTGTAAAGTGTAAATGAATAGAAACAATCCGTGTTGTGTAATTTTAGTTTGTTTGGCGACTGAGTTTTTTAACAATTAGTTTTAGGTAGTTAGTAGGTTAGGATTGTAAAGTGTAAATAAATAGAAACAATTCGTGTTGTGTAATTTTAGTTTGTTTGGCGACTGAGTTTTTTAACAATTAGTTTTAGGTAGTTAGTAGGTTAAGATTGTAAAGTGTAAATAAATAGAAACAATTCGTGTTGTGTAATTTTAGTTTGTTTGGCGACTGAGTTTTTTAACAATTAGTTTTAGGTAGTTAGTAGGTTAGGATTGTAAAGTGTAAATAAATAGAAACAATTCGTGTTGTGTAATTTTAGTTTGTTTGGCGACTGAGTTTTTTAACACTTAGTTTTAGGTAGTTAGTAGGTTTTCTTCACGCAAACCAAGCGAAATATGGACGCATGACATGACAATACAATAAGAATTCGATTGTTTGCGTTTGTCTACGCAACTAGTAACTACGCTCGTTGCTCCGACATCCGCTACAGAAATCGATTTCTAAAATCGGTTTTTGAAATCGATTTCAGTATCTGAAATCGAATTTGTATCGGTTTGCGGAAAAATCCGAAAACGCCCATGCCTAGCATAGACAAGTGGCATTCGCTTTTGATTTCTACTTTCGGAAACGCTTGGTTGCCATGGTAATGGCGATTCGTTCTTCGTCGACCATGCGTCGTATCGAAACCTTATTTCATTCAGGTCTATACATGTTTGCTCTTAGCGAAAAGCTATGTCGCTAATCCCACGCCAGTTGTTAACAGACCCTGAGGGCCTAGCCAATGAATACAGATTTACATAGAAGCGCAGTTCTAAAGGATTTCGTGTGCTGATTCCAAGTGGGGTCTGCCCACAGCTTAGTTCGTAGTTGGTGGCGCTGGCGTCGTTTCTTCGTCTCTGTTGCTCTCGTAGTCAAGTTACACTGGGGGAACGTGCGTCTCTTTTGCTCTTACACTAAGGGAACGACTACCACGCCGCTTAGCGACAATTTGTGTCGCAGAAAGTTTGTCTTCAGAGCGCCGATAGGTAATGTGCTTCTATGTATAAATCTGAGTTCTTTGGCTAAGTGCAAAAATATATGGAACATGGACTTTCGATATATCACGTGGTCAACGAAGAAGGAATTGCTTATGTAACCATAGCATCCAAGGGTTAGCAAAAGTAGAAATCAGAAGCGAATGCCATTTGGATAGGCCAACGAGCTCAGATATGTACATAGAGGCGCATTTCTTATGGGCGCTTTGAACACAAACTTTCTGCGAACTAAATTTTTGCTTGGCAGCGTGGCAGTCGTTCCCCAGTGTGAGCAAGAGAGCTAACTACGAGAGCAAGAGAACGACGACAGTGCCGCCAACTACGAACTAAGCTGGGGGCAGACCCCGCTTGGAATCGGCACACGAAATCCTTAAGGCCTGCGGTTTTATGTACATCTGAGTTCTTTGACTTAGCGCTGTACAAATAAGGTGACGTCTGCCGAGATGGAAAGAAAGAAAGAAAAAAACAAACCTTCATCAATCTCCATAGACTGTTCATCATCATTCCCTTTATCACCATCATCACTTTTATCATCATCCTCATCAACCTTACTCATAGCTTCAGACAGGAAATTCTTCGGTAGACTATTCACATTAAAATTCAAAATTGAAGTCTTCGGTGTCATATGACTGTTAGACGTCACTATGCTGTCAATGTCATCTTTGAAAGAGTTTGTTAAAGAAGTTAATATGCTTGGGTCTATGGTTGCTGTTTGTTTTTCAGATGGTTTAGTGTTTGAGGTCGTTATGATGGTTTGCGTTAGGACTGAGCTTCCTACTGTCACTTTTAGGTTGAGAGTTGAGGCTGTTGTGGGCTGAAATGGAATAAAATATATTATTAGCATTTCTATAGCAGCAATAGCCTGGTGGAGAGACCGACAGACAGCTACGCAGAGAGACTCGGGTTCGACTCCACGGCACGCACCAATGACTTTTCTTAAGTGCGTATTAAATTGTTAATCATCGCTTCCTAAACAGTAAAGGAAAGCTTCATGAGGAAACCTGCACTGGGAAAATTCAATCTAGCTAATGCAGTGAACTATGGCCTTACCCTTCTCATAGTGGGAAAATATCTGTGCCTAGCAGTAAGATTATAAACAAGGGTAGATGATGGAGCAAGGTCATAATAAAAATCTGCAATGGGCAAATTCAATCATCATCATCATTCAGTATGTCGCAGTCCACCGCTGGACATAGGCCTCTCCAATCAGTCACAATAGCATTGTGACTCAATATGACGATTTGGTCTACTATATGGTATAAACAGATGGGTTGGTATAGGGTCCAATGTCGAATTTACCGTCCTTTCGCAAAGGTACTATTTTTTGCTTCGTGTATTTTCCTTAGTCACCTCTTACGAAACCTACGCAGTGAAATATGGGGTGACACTTTGTATTCTTACGGCCCGGTCACGGCCTACAGCGGCGGGCGGCAGCAGCGGGCGTTTTCGATGTACATGGCGCGTTTACTGTGACGCGGCGCGCGGCCGCCTCAGGGTAAACGCGCCATGTACATCGTCCCTGCCGCGCCGTTCGCCGCTTAGACCGATCTCGTGACCAGGCCCTTAGTCCTTGACTACAGGGACAAAAGCAAACATTCAAAATAATTTAGCGGGTCTTAATCGCGTAAACTCAACTTATTTAAGGTATAAATACCTGTTTGTTTTCGACGTTTCGATCGTCTTGCACCGATAGTGATCGCGGAGAGTAATTTATTTTCAATTATGTATACAAATCGCGAAAGTTAAAAATCTATCAAAAGCAAAAACTTACTTAAATCTCCGTCAAATTCGAAAAAACATTAACACACACACAAGTCACTACAAATTACCTTAATCTGTGGTAACATCACGCTATTTTTCGAGAATGTGGGTAGTTTCCCCACTTTAAGGAGCAACTCCGGTGTGATAGGCTGTAGTTTAGACGCCGGCAACACCAGTTTCTTGCCAAGAAGAAGTGGCTTCG
The DNA here is from genome assembly GCA_944739405.2 of Euclidia mi. Classification (NCBI taxonomy): domain Eukaryota; kingdom Metazoa; phylum Arthropoda; class Insecta; order Lepidoptera; family Erebidae; genus Euclidia; species Euclidia mi. Next base: position 36,599,623 of record OX123205.2, on the reverse strand, counting down.
CAGAAGGGGTACTGGTCTTTTCAGCAATACTTCCCCCATAGTTGTCATAGTCCAGTTTATGACTAGCCAGCGACAGTTTGAATTGGGATACGAGATCATCTTTCAGCTTTTTTAACCTGGAATTTGAAAAGGATGCATTTAGATACTTTTAGTTATGGACAGGACAGGTTAAATACCCTAAACAGAAGAGCATCATATATGAGAAATCTGATGGGAGTGAATGAAGCAAGAGAGATGTTAGAATCGTTGCAAATGGAGTTCCGTAGTCTCTGCCTACCCTTCCGGGAAACAGGCGTGAGTCTATGTATGTAGTCAATTGTACCTATTGGGATCGGAGGGTAATGGGTGGAATCTCAATTTTTATAATCATAGTAGAGGTCGCTCGTTATGTTTTATTTGATCGTTTCTACCCAACGACGACCTAGCCTACTAGACGGCAGACGTAAGGCGAACACTTTCTGACACCACGTTAGACTTATACGTCTTACATAAGAGCAATCCCAACACTAGTTATAAATTATGACGTACCGCAAATTTGAACCGGCCAATTAGAATGCGTTTTGGTAGCCCCCCTTTGCCCCGCATACCTCACCGCTTTGACAGAATTGTTTGTTTGTAGAAATGATAACATTAGGTGTCTAGTAGGCTGGGTCATAGAGCATAGATATTTAATAACAGAGGCACATTTCTTATGGGCGCTCTGTAGACAAACTTTCTGTGACCAGTGTGACCCCTATTGCCGCTTGGCGGCGTGGCAGTCGCGCTGTGACAGCTGACTCTACGAGTGCAAGAGAGACGAAAGCTTCTCCTGTGTCACTTAACTACGAGAGCAAGAAAGACGGAAAACGACGCCAGCGCCGCCAACGGCGCCAACTTTAATCGGCACACGACATCCATAAGAAATACGCTTCTATTATGTAAAATTTGTATTCATTGGCTGAGTTGTCGTTGTTTCTACCAGATACCGTGGGAATTTCGGGGAATCCCTTCTTACTCTACCCCTACCATACTCAAGAAACACACATGCCTAATTTCAGTTTCTTGCGGCCAAGCCAATAGTTTTGGCTGTGCATTGTCTGTCATTCAGTCAGTAACGTAAGGATTTCATATATACATATAGTGGATGTTTCGGATCCAATAGGCAGCGATTGCCTAGTGGAGATACCCTGCAGAGGGTATCTAAAACGCATAGCAAGCACTGATTTTTTGAAGTTTATAGCTTTGACACTTGTTATGGTGAGTCAGCACCCTTGAATATTACATTGACACTGGTCTCAGCCAATGGAATATCGCTAACCCTCTAGGTTGTGAAGTTTACTTGAAGGTTTACTTTATTTTTGGTCAGGACAATGATATTTTAACAACCCTTTTATCTCTATTCATCGTCCATCATCCACCATCTAGTATATGATTATAACAAAGCGAATAGCGGCGATAGCCTAGTGGTGTAGGTAACGGACTGCCGAGATGATCTCTGGTGCGATTCCCATAAACCCCAGGCACACACCTCAGACTTTTCGAAGTTATGTGTGTATTAAAATTGTTAATTATCGCTCGCTTAATTATGTGCCCGATAGATTGCAATAGGCTCGCCCGCTATTACATTGGGACCGAAACATAACTGGCGAAGTGTGGGTGTGTAAAACACTTTTGCCTACCCCTTCGGGGATAAAGGCGTTAAGTTATTTTAAGTGTATTCATTTCAAGTTATAAAAAGTGTTTAACTTACCTAGATTGAATTAAATCATACTCTGAACAAGACTTGTGGCACTTCTTACATAGCACGCTGGTGTGTACTTTGCTCTCTTGTAATGGCTTATCAAGAATATTGCTCACCACCTCCGATAGTTTCTTGCCTGATTGTAAAGTATTCTGAAAAATACAACATAAATTGTAAGAAAATATCTGCTTTTTATATTGTTATTAGCCCTTACTAAACGGGGAAAGTAAGTTTTGTTAAGAAACTTGCATGTCTGAGATTCTTCCATAATGTTCTCATAAGATACATGAAGTCCACCAACCTGCACTTGGCTATCATAGTGGACTGTGGCCTAACATGACTCACGGTAAGCATTGGGCTTGCCCAGCAGAGAAAAGTTACATAAACAGAACTGACATTGTTCCTACTTAAGTGTGCAATTAATGAAAAAGTCTAGCAATAAAAAATACCAGTACGATATTATTGTAATACCATGCAATAATACTAATATTAAAAGAAAATAAAAAATCCCAAGTATAAGAGACTTTTTTAGAAACACTTATGAAGAAATGTGTTACTTACTATAATAATTTGCTTTTATATTCAGTGTATATACTAAAACTATAAGATTATAATTATGTTTTAGTGTATACTGCTTCACTCTCATGTCTCATAGCATGATGTCGTATTACAGCCTAAAGCATTCCTCAATAAATGGGCTATCTAACACTGAAAGAATTTTTCAAATCGGACCAGTTGTTCGTCAGATTAGCGCCTTCATACAAACTCTTCAGCTTTATGATATTAAGTAATAAAAGCGAGGCCTACAACCAGCAGTGGACTATGGGAGGCTGATGATGATGATGATGATGTTATATCGTGAAACATGCTGTCTGCCACCAGTACAATATAGAGACACAGTGATATTCTAATGGAGTAAGATATTTTTTTTTGAGCATGGAGTATTGTGAGACTTCAGTGTGCTAGTTTTACATAGTGTCACCGGCTTAATGCCCCTCTGTGTGTATAAATAAATAAATATTGATTAAATGTTATCATACATACCCAAACAAGTTAGTAATTAGGTCTATTAACTATTACAAAGTATTTGAGTAGTTTATTTATTTTTTATAGACTCACGCCTGTATCCCCGAAGGGGTAGGTAGAGGTGTAATATTACACCCACATTTCGCCAAGAATTTTTAAGTCCCACCTAATCGGGGCCGAGCCTATTGCCGTTACCGTTATAGGTGTATGTGGTTTCTTCTATTCATATTCATAGGAACAAGACCCAGAACAAATCTAAGCAGGATTATTTGTGGTTGGTGTGTAATAATCAGTTAATATAAAGGCATGTAATAGAGCCTATCCATCCCAAAATGTTATGTCTTGTATGGTAGCTGTGGGTTTATGTATGTGTATGTACTTGCCTGTACATGCCCCCATAGATTCTCATCACTCTTGTATATACATAGTTATAAACTTGTGGAACTTTTCAATAGTTCTTGGAATGGTATCGACGGACATAAACATTTCTGTAATGTATTAAAAGCTACCTAGGACATAACAATAGCATAGCAGAAATAGTATTGATTATGAATGAGTGACAAAGACTTTATTTATCTTTATCACAATTGAGCAAGCCCTGCACTCATTTTATTCATTAACAGGATGACCTAAGTCAAATCTTTGATCAGTAGAAAGTTAATTCATATTTTGTTATTGTACTTACATGCTCTCCAAATAGGCTGGTCGCATTTCTTAATGATAAGCCGGCTCTATTGTTACATATCAGGCAGTACTGATTCATACTGAAAATAAATTAAATCTTGCATCAATTTAGTTGGTAGACAACTACAAAATTCTCTGTGAAGTTCTTAAAAGTTTTGAAATAAAGGATTCACGAAGTGATAATTATTTAGATTCTTTTATAACTTAGCAAACGAACAAGTTAAATAATAAATAGGTATTAAAAGTGCCATAAACAGTGCTTACTGATCGTCGACAATGTTGTTCAGAACCTATTGTTTATTTTTATAAACCAAATATACTCCTTCTTATCATTATGATAACTCCAATAAGAATTTCTTGCTTATTTAGATCATTCTTATGTAATTAGGCTACACTCCTCAGTTTTTTCATTGATCAAATACAATTTATTCCAATGTTTACATCCTTATCAATCGTTGATAATTTCAAAAACACTACCACCATACACGAAAAATTTACAAGTATTTGTAAAATAAAAATTGCTTGCTAGTGATATTTTACATGGAAAAGGTAGCCATTTTAACATCCCAAATAATTTTATCAAGTGATCTGTGTTGAAAAATCGTAATTAAAACACATAATTCAACATACCTGGCCGGTTTATGAAATTATATTTGTGAAAATATTAGTTTTTGAAGGTTTTCATTCGGTATTGTAACAAAATATGTTGTCAGCAATGGACCGCAAGCAGCCACCATTACGTTTTTAATATTAATTGTTTCGCTTTTGTCCGCTAGGGGCGCTTTGTAACTGTCTCCGGTTGAGACGTTCTTACAAAATGTCATTGTATGTAGATTACGCGAACGCGAGGTATCGATTTGTGACTTTAGTCGATTGTAAGTTACGAGTTTGACTTTAGCCCAAATATAATACGTACGTAGTACGCAGTAGTACGGCAGAAGTCTTCTAAGTATAATAAAATTATGTACTGTTATCTAAAATTATGAGATCTCGGGTTCGAATCCACGGCGCGCACCAATGACTTTTCGAAGTTATGTGCATATTAAGTTCTTATGTCCCCTAGATGGGGCAGAGGGCATCCACAGTGCTCCGCTATTCCGTTCGGTCTTGAGCTTCTCGCTTTATTTTGCTCCAGGTCTGGCCTATGTTTTGCGCTTCTGCGATGATTGAACACCGCCAGGTCTGTTTAGGGCGGCTACGTTTTCGCTTTCGGGGATTCCAGTCTAAGGCTTGTCTTGGTATATGTTCAGGATGCCTTCGGAGCGTGTAGCCGATCCACTTCCACTTGCGGAGTTTTATCTGATGGTCGATCGCAGTCTCACGGCAGCGTTCCCACAGTTCTACCACAGTCAAATAATCCATACAGTCGTTCGACGAACGCGTCTAGACGGGTCAATCGTGCGGGGGGCAAGAGGTGAGACGCGGGAAGAGCGGTACCTACTTACGTATGTCGCCTTAGTTCCCAACTAGGTACATATTTTTGGGGGCTGACGCGTGCTTGTTTTTTGTTCGTTACTTATTTATTTGCTTATGAATATTAATTTAGATGCTGCATACGACTTGTACTGTGAGACATTGCAATGCTTTATGCTGCTTAAAGATTTAAAGAAATAAGGATTGAAAAAATCTGCGATTTCATCAATTTACTTACATCAAAAAATAAAATTTCATTAATTATAATTAAGTATTTAAATTATTTTGAAATGTATTTACCTATAACCACTTAAAATAATATGCACGTACCTACTAATCTACTGACATTTTACGATATCTCATGTTTGGCCCAGTCACAGAATAAAGTAGTAATTACTGTGCGTAAACAACAAGGCAGACGTAAGAAAATATGCGTTTTAAGGAAATATTCGATTCAAGTGTGATTTTAATTTCTTGCAATAAGTACCTAGTATATTCGTATTAGGTAAGTACCTATCACATATTATTATAAATCTTGGTAACGGCGCGGCTTAGCTCAAAAATAAACATATTTTTGGCCCCCTTTTATAAACCCCACACATGTTCTCCGTAACCTCATAGCCCGGAGACCCATCCAGTAAATGACCGTGGTATCTATTGCTTTACCTTGACGTAGTTTGCACGAAAATAAATCTGCAAAATACTTACATATCGACATAGGCTCTGCAAGCTGATCCCACGGTTACCCATCCATTAAACGACCGCTATGTCAATCGCTTTATTTTAACTTGGTTTGTATGATAAAGACCAAATGAAAAATGCTTCATATTCTTAACCGCCTCCCACGACACCTGTGGGATGAAATAGGTGCAGACTGTGTATGCAAAGCTGTCACCGCACGAAAAAATGCTAACTGTTTTATAATAATTAGTTATCGTTAATTATTGTAATATAATAAATAAGTGATTTACAGTATAATATTCATGTAACGTAGCAATTGTTTTATTTTTCTATAATAAATAGACGGTATTTGAATAAGTAGGTATTGTTTACATGTGGCAGCCCTAGCCTCCTTACCCTTGTCTAGACGTTGTCGGCTTTTTCTTCGAGATCAAAGGCGTCAAACTACTGTATGCTCTTTATACTGTGGTTCTACGTTAGACATTTTCTCGGGCCAGTAAACACTGAGAATACGGCGAAGGCAGCGGTTGACGACGACCCACTGTGTTTCGTCTAGAACATGCTAGCTGGACAATAGTTATTTGTGCAACAAGAGAGCAAAGTTGTTTTTTGTTTCGAGTGCTGATTTTGAGTCCCGACCAAGCGAAGGATTCTATGATTGATTCACGAGCGTAGCGAGTGAATCAAAGTTAGAATCCTGAGCGTGGTGAGGGACTCAACAGCACGAGATACAAAAAACTTTGCTCTCGTGTAGCACACATAACTTTTCACCACAGCAGTGAGAACACATATTACTTAGGAGACATAGAAATGAACAGGAATAGATTGAATTCTGCATAATCACTTGTTGATTTAACTCTTCTGGTGTTAAAGTACAGTCATCATCGCTAGTTTCACTCATCATTTTAGATTATTTTATATATTAATATAATTTAACACGTTACGCTATACTGTATCAGCATCAGCGAAATTTTTATTCCCACGACTTTTTTAAATCGCATTTTAATACCGCGTCCCTGATTTTTATTTTTCAAATGTATTGTAGCTATCCTATACCTAGCAGTGCCTACAGTGACTTTTGTGATGTGTAAATAGAAACATGGATACACACAGCCCTGAAAAGGACTTGAGTGCTTAAATAGAAACAGTGATAATAGTCCTGACAAGGACTGTTCAAGGACTTTTGTTGTTGTTCTGAAAAGAACAGTTTTATAGACTTTTGCAACGTTAAATAGAAACAAGAAGAGTTCTCTTGCGAACTCAAAGATGCACACGCTGACGATTTCAAGAAATCTTCGCTCTGCAAATATTATTGCGTCGACGCGCGCCGTGCCCGCTGACGCGCGAACGCACGACGTCTTCGCTCGACGAGTGACCGGCAAATGGAGCCTAGTGTTGGGTACTCAGCACATGTGCTAGCACACTTGTATTGACTCACTTCGGTGAGGTGAGTTACTCCCTCTTTTTATTTTGACGTGCTAGCACACAGCACAGTTGGGGCACACTCGATGTTGCTTGAGTTATTTATTACTTTCGTGCTTTGATAAACGAGATGCAGAAAAAAAAATAATTATATTTACTATATGCTCAAGTTATTATATGAATATTACAAATCTCAAAGCATATTACAGTAAGTTACTCATTTCAAATATGTCTTAACAAGCAGTGAGTCGGCGAGGCGAATAATGTCAAAATGTGCCATGTTCTGAGCGTGTGCCAATGTGTGCCGTGTCACTCACGACACACGGTGCGATGTCGCCTGAGTGCGGCACACTACGTGTACGCACACACTCACTGTGCCACCAACACCTCGCGGCCTCGCCTCATTCGTGCTACCACAGTGTGCTAGCACACTTCGGAAAAAGAGTGACTCGCACAATACTCATTTTGAAAGAGTGTGCTACCCATCACTGATGGAGCCGCCGCGCTTATGCCACCAGTATAAGTATGTTCCCGTTTGCGCGGGAAAACGCTCGCGCGACGTATGAACCACCTGGCGGATTACTTACGTAAACTCAACTCAAATATTATTGGCCGATTGTACTTTAAATTAATTGGTTGATTGTTTTGATCATTTTACATTTCTATTTATCTGCATTTGGATTGGCTCAGCCTAGTTGTACATTTTGTATATAAACAGCACTAAATTATAAATAAATTATTCTGAATCCTGGAGTCAAGAATATCATTTCTACATACCATACCTTCATTCTCCAAATCTCTCCAAAGTGGTGACCCTCTCCGGAACACAAGAAGTACAAATCAAGAACGGAAAAGCTCTGCCCATCAAGCCACCGAAAAACTGCAATATTCTTCATTCAACCATAGTACCAACATAGTCGACAAATCCCTGCTCCACAACTCTCAACATGTCACAACAGCAAGAAAATTCTATCCCGGCCAGCTCACTCAACTCTACATCAATCAACACCGTCACTCAAGCTGAAATTGGTGGCATATCGCTAACCATGCGTATCCCACCATTCTGGCGTGATCGACCACGTCTGTGGTTTATCAGTTTCGGAGCCGCCACCAACGACCTGAAGAAAAGCCAAGCCCAGCTCGCTCAGATGGTAATCGCACAGCTGGAACGCCAAGACATCGAGCAGATCACCGACCTTCTATACAACCCACCAGAGCAAGACCAGTACAAGGCGATAAAAGAGCGTCTCATATCTGCCTATGAGGAGTCCGACAGCCGCCAGTTCCAAAAACTGCTGTCAGAGATGGAACTCGGCGATCAGAAGCCGACCCAACTACTCCGGCGTATGAGAAACCTCGCTACAGACAAAGTTCCAGACAGTACGCTGCGACTCATGTGGACCAACCACCTTCCACCACACATACGTTCTGTGCTTGCCGTCAGCGAGACCTTCGCAACTAAGTCGTCGTTAGAAGAGTTAGCGTTACTCGCCGACAAAATGATGGAACAGACGCCACCAGCTGCACCTCACATCTCAGCCGTCCAAACGATAACCTCACCGACATCACCACCAACTCAGACAGCCGACCTACAATTCCTTGTCACCGAACTACGCAAGTTATCATTAGAAATAGCCGAATTGAAATCAAGACCACCGCACAGCCAATACAACGGTTACCGCCGCAACCGCTACCCGTCTTACAACCGAAGTCCATCGCAACAACGCAGTCGAGACTCATCACCATCACCTTTCTGCTATTATCATCGACGTTTCAAAGAACAAGCTCGACGCTGCACGTCACCTTGCAGATTCAATAAGAAGTCGGAAAACTAGGCCGAACGTTAGCGGAGGCGGACTCTGGCGTTCACGAAAACTCACACCGCCTATACATAACAGATCGTAACTCCAACATATCTTTCCTGGTCGACACGGGTGCGAACATATCCGTACTACCTAGAAAGAAAGGACAAGTCGCAACGCCACTATCGTTCCAACTATATGCGGCTAACAACACAACTATAGCTACGTACGGTGAGAAAACATTAACGCTCGACTTCAACCTACGACGCCCATATAAATGGAAGTTCATTGTCGCCGACGTTTCAAGACCTATACTCGGCGCTGACTTTCTCAAACATCACCAACTTATCGTCGATTTGAAAAACAAGAGATTGATCGACGGCGTCACGAATCTCAAGGTCAACGCCCCAGTTCGCATTTCAAACATGCCTACAGTGTACACCATCGACAAGTCACAGTCATATCACGACATTTTAGCGCAATATCCCGGCATCACACGTCTCACTTCAATGCAGTTAAGCTCTTCTATCAACGTGCAACACTACATTGAAACAGAAGGCCCACCAATACATAGCCGCGCTCGCCCCATACCACCGCACCGATATGAAATCGTGAAGAAAGAGTTTGAAAATATGATTGAACAAGGGTTATGCAGGCCAAGCAAGAGTCCATGGTCATCACCGCTTCACATCGTCCCGAAGAAGAATGGTGACATTCGAGTCTGCGGAGACTATCGGCGACTCAACGCTATCACAAAACCCGATCGCTATCCCGTTCCACGCGTCAAAGATTTCACACATCATCTCTCAGGCAAGACTATCTTCTCAACAATAGACCTCAACCGAGCCTACCAACAACTGAGCATAAGAGAAGAGGACATCGAGAAAACCGCTATTATCACACCAATGGGTTTATTTGAATTCCCGCGAATGTGTCCCGGTTTGAAGAACGCAGGACAAACGTTTCAACGTTACATTCACGAAGTACTGCGAGGACTAGATTTCGTATATCCATTCATAGATGATATACTAATCGCTTCGGAACACGAGACCCAGCATCGAGAACACCTCCACACCGTCCTGAAGAGATTAGAAGAACATGGTATCACCATCAACCCCGCTAAATGCAACCTAGGCAAGTCCGAAGTTCAGTTCCTCGGTTATCATGTATCAAAAGATGGTATCAAGCCTCCCGAACAAAAGATCAAAGCTATCACTGATTACCCCAAACCCAAGACAATAGAAGAACTACGGAGATTCCTAGGAATGTTAAATTTCTACCGCGATCACATTCCCAACGCCGCCTCACTACAAGCACCATTGAATTCATACCTACACAACGTGAAGAAACGAGATAAAACTGCAATCACATTGTCCGACGAAGCAACACAAGCCTTTGAACAATGTAAAGCAAGCATCATCACCGCAGCTTTACTTGCTCATCCATCTCACCACGCAACACTCGCTCTATTCTGTGACGCATCGGACACATCAGCCGGTGCCGTAATTCAACAATACTTAAACGAAACATGGCAGCCGCTCGGATACTTCTCTAAGAAATTCAACGACGCGCAACTGAAGTATTCTACCTATGATCGAGAATTACTAGCTATTTACATGGCCGTCAAACATTTCCGAAAAATTTTCGAAGGACGTCATCTCATTATATTCACCGATCACAAGCCGCTAACATTCGCAATGAGCAAGATCAACTCCACCACCGAGACACCGAAGCGAACGAGACAATTATTATTCATTTCCGCTTTCTCCACCGATATAAGGCACGTAAGCGGTAAACAAAATATCGTCGCAGACGCCCTTAGTCGCATAGCAACCATAACTTGCCCGTCCGCTATCAACTACAACGACATAGCAACAGCGCAAGAAAGAGACAGCACTATACAACAATTACTACGCGACGATCACCTCGCGCTCAAGAAAATAACAATACCTAATACTGACATCGAACTATATTGTGAAACATCTACGTCACAAATTCGCCCATACATCCCCGAGCCATACAGAAAAGAAGTTTTTAACAACGTTCACAACATAAGTCATCCTGGTACCCGTACAACTCGCAAGCTCACAACACAGAAATACTTCTGGCCTTCAATGAATGCAGATATCAGCCGCTGGACGCGAACCTGTATTGAATGTCAGAAAAGCAAGATACATCGTCACACCCATTCAAGCATCGCATCTTTCCCGCCAACCGATCGTTTTCAACACGTACACCACAGATTTAACAAACAAGAACCAGATGTAGCGTATTCGTCCAACTAAGTGAGGCACGTTGACAGCTATGTGTGCGTGACATTTGGCGACTGGCACTGTACGGACACGCGCGTCTATGTGTGTGTAAAGTTGCCAGATTATGAATAATCTCCCACTATTTTGCATATAGTTTTTGCAAACGAATATAAAAATATTACATAGGTAATATTTTATATTCGTTTGTGGTTTTGAAGAATTTACCATAGATTTAATTAATGCTTTTAATATGTAATGCTGTTGTGAAAATTATTCAAATAAAAAATACCATTAAAGTATGCTTTTATAAATACATTTCTTAAAAAATGTAGGCTCCGAGTTAAGTTTTAACTAATTTTATTCGTAAATTGAGAAATAAATAGATAGGCTTGCGTCATAAATATTAATTAGCTAAAAACATTTTGTCATGCATACAATAAATTATGAATATCATAATCATAAATCGTAACCAAAAAAATTGCAATTAAAAATAAATAATAGCTACAATCAATAATTTCTGTTTCTGTACTTAATGTACACACGGCGCCAAGTCAAGCTAAATAGTCGAAGTACGATTTTGATACTTATTCCCTACGCCATAAGAACGGTACAAAGGTCAAAGTGTATAGCTTGACAAGTAGCCGCGTGTACACGAATATTTGGATCGTTTGGGGATCGAACTCAAAACAATGTAAATACTAATGGAAATCCTATTAGTATATTTATAAGAAAAAATATAATCTACAATAGTTACTTTTACAATACGTTAATGTATTTTTCATTAACATGACAATCATTATTACCTACATAATCAATTGACAAGTGCATTTTCCCTAATTCAGGGAAAACGGTGTCGACGTAAACTGGCAACACTTACATATTTTCTGCAGAAATACGAATTTTATCGAAATAATATTATAAAACGGTCAAATAATCCATAGTTATCTGTAAGAATATATTCCATCTTCCCGTATTTGCTTTTAGAAACAACTTTTACAATGTTTAAAAACGCAAGACGGCTTTTTATGAATTTAAAAGCTGGATCGATCGTGGCGTGTGAACTGTGCGATGCTTCGCAGCGCACTGAGTCGAGTTTGTATTCGCTTTTCAATTTTGTATTTGCTTTAGTGGCCTCACGCAAGTGTTCCGCGCGCTCTGTCTGCCTTTTATTCTATAGTCTTAGACGTACACATAGACATCGTTGGACCGCTACCTACAACTGGTCAAGGTCATCGATATCTCGTAACTATGATTGACCGTTTTACGAGATGGCCTGAGGCCGTACCTACAGAGGAAATAACAGCTGATCGAATAGCGAACATCGTCTATCAACATTGGATATCTCGCTTCGGATGCCCGGCTACACTAACATCAGATCAAGGTCGACAGTTCGAGAGCCAACTATTTCAAAACCTCATGAAACTAATGGGTATCAAGAAAAATCGAACTACTCCTTACCACCCGCAAAGCAATGGAATCATCGAACGTTGGCATCGCTCACTCAAAAATGCATTACGCGCAAAGCTCACCGACACGCGCTCGTGGATCGACGAAATACCTACAATATTATTGGGATTACGCGCCGCTCTGCGCACTGACACCGGCGTGAGTCCCGCTGAATTAACCTACGGATGCATTTTACGCCTACCAGGAGATTTTTTCACATCAAGCGCATACACACCTACAGCTATGGATTATACCTACGTCGAGAAGCTACGTGAAATCATTCATAGCAACAAACCTCAAGCATTCACCGAGCATCATAATAATAATAGAAATATTTTCGTGCATAAAGACCTACTCAATTGCAGTCACGTGTTCGTTCGAGTAGATTCAGTGCGTAAGCCACTACAGACACCCTACGAAGGACCCTACAAGGTTATAAGCCGAACAGACAAAGTGTATTGTGTACAATTACCGGACCGACAAGCAAACATTTCAATCGATCGACTGAAACCTGCTTACGTCGTATTAGAAGATAGTGATAATATACCAGCAAAGCATAACAACATATTACCTTCAAGCAACATTACCATTACCCAGAAAACCAATAACCTTACCGTTACCAAGGAAACCGAAGTTACCTTACCGCATTATAACCTTACCAAACAACAAGTACCTGCGCCGGCGAACTCTACGACGCCGACGCCGCCGCCGCAAACGGACATCAAAACAACACGTTCCGGTCGCACCATCAAGCTGCCGGTACGCTTCGCTTGAAGGGGAGTACTGTAGCTATCCTATACCTAGCAGTGCCTACAGTGACTTTTGTGATGTGTAAATAGAAACATGGATACACACAGCCCTGAAAAGGACTTAAGTGCTTAAATAGAAACAGTGATAATAGTCCTGACAAGGACTGTTCAAGGACTTTTGTTGTTGTTCTGAAAAGAACAGTTTTATAGACTTTTGCAACGTTAAATAGAAACAAGAAGAGTTCTCTTGCGAACTCAAAGATGCACACGCTGACGATTTCAACAGTCGGGTCCTCACGCAACCCCCTAGAGGGTTGGCGGAAGCGGGTTCAGGGCGATGTGCCCTCAGCCTGCGGGATCGTCGCTGCCCCTTAAATAAAGGGCAGGTGTTTGGGGTGGGCTATGTGTGCCCTGTGAGTGTCGTCGTCGTTGTTTACAGGGCCGCTTCGGTCTTCACGCCGTCCGGGCGGTCAACACGAGCCGGGTGAGACCCCCGGCGAACCGAGGGAGGCCCAGCTCCGTGAAGCCAGCGACGCGGACAGCGACTTACTAGTGTGCGGCCCTGTGGATGTCGATGTGTGTAGGTGTGTGGTGTAGTGGGTGTGTAGGCGTCTTGTTATAGGCGTCCGCTGTTGCGGTGGTCGCCCGCGCGCGCACATGATGCACGTATGCTGATCATACGCGCAGATGTCGCGCGGATAGGGGCGGTCACCTGCAACAGAGGGAATGGAGTGTAATGTTGTGGGGGCGGCGGTCACCTGGGGGTGACCGTGTTGTCCGTGGAGTCATCGGGCGACGCGAGCAGATCTCGCGGCAGCTTCTTCTTGTCCGGGGGGCGAGCGTGCCAGGGGGCCAGGTCTCGGACGTGGTCCCAGGCCGAGGCGTCGGCACGCTCAAACATCCCCACGGACAGGCGGCGGATGTAGGCGTCCAAGCTCTCCATACGCGTGTCCCGCTGTATGACGGCGTTGCGGACGGTGCGTGGCGCACCTACCGCGGTACGGAGGGTGAGCGACTGTTGCGCTCGGAGGCGGGCCCGGTTGGTTTCGCTAGTGAGCGCGTACCAGGCAGGTGCGGCGTAGGTGAGCCGGGAGCGTACATATGTTTTGTACACCCCCAGTTTCACGCGCAGCGGGAGGCGGGATGTGAGCGCTGGACGCAGTAGTGCCCTAGTCGCGCGTACCTGCGCGACGACTCTACGGACGTGTGACTCCATAGTGAGTAGGCGGTCTAGTGTGACCCCCAGGTACTTCGCCGTCCTTGTCCAGGGGATGAAGTCATCCTGGAGCTGGAGTGGTGGTGGGTGGTCTCTCTTGGAGCTGAAAAGTATCGCCTGTGACTTACCCACGTTTACCGACAGCCGCCATTGTGACAGCCAGTGTGGGAGAAGCTGGAGGGTACGCTGCATCTTAGACGCGGCGTGGTAGGCGTTGATGCTTGTGGTGATGTACGCCGCGTCGTCAGCGTACAGGGCTAATTCAGCGCCTTCGGCGACAGGGATGTCGTCGGTGAAACGCGAGTAGAGCACAGGCGAGAGACACGAGCCCTGCGGGACTCCGGCGGCGATAGGGTGGAGGTCTGAGACCTCTCTCTCCACCACCACTCGGTATTTCCTGTCGCACAGAAACGAGGAGACCGTTTTCACGATGCGGCGGGGCGCTGTTGAGGTCGAGAGCTTATACAGCAGACCGGAATGCCATACTCGGTCGAATGCTTTCTCCATGTCGAGGAATACTGCCACGGCGTGCTCGCGTTTGTTACGCGCCGCCGCTATCCGGTGCAGTACCCTCGACAGTTGCAATGTGGTTGAGTGTTCGGCGCGGAACCCGAACTGCTCAGGTCTGGGCGTGATGTGCGGTGTGAGGTGCCGCAGCAGGAGTTTTTCGAACACCTTCGAGATGGTGGGCAGCAAAGTGATCGGCCGATAGCTCTCAGGCTTCAATATGTTCTTGCCCGGCTTGGGCAACATAATTATGCGTCCCTCCTTCCAGCATGTAGGGAAGACGCCTGTGCGGACGATCCCCGTAAACAGGCGCGCCAGCGCTGCCACGGTACGGTGCGGCAGGCGGCGCAGCGCTGTGTTCGGTATCCCATCCGCCCCAGGAGCCTTCCGGGGCTGGGTCTGCCGAATAATTCGTTGCACCATGCCGGGGGAGAAGTGGATGGGGTCCTCGTCGGGAGCTATCGGCGTGGCGAAGTAGTCTCGAAGGTGTTTCTCGACTGCTGCGGTGTGTTCCGTGTCAGCAGTCGGGTTCGGCGCGAACACGCTCTCTAAATGCTCAGCGAGTATGGCCGCGCGGTCTGCTGCTTTGTACCTCGGCGTCCCGTCGGCGTGTAGTAGCGGGCGCACCGGAGCTGGGGTGTTAGTGAGGCGACGACATAGCCGATGTATAGACGGCCAGTCGTCGCTGGAGTCGTCGATAAAGCGCTCCCAGCTCTCGGCGGTGTAGGTCCTCAACTCGTCCTTCACTCTCTCCGCGAGCCGGTTTAGTCTGGCTTTCAATGTGGGGCATCGTGAGCTCTGCCACTGCCTTCTAAGACGCCTCTTGTCCGCGATCATTCGCTGGATGTGTGCCGGCAGAGGGGGTAGCCTCCTCTGGGTGGTGACGGGTGTTGTAGCGGTCACAAGGGCGCCCTTGATTGCGTCGGCGAGCTCGGCCGCGAGCGTTTCGACGTCGGCCGCGGAGTTGATCGGGCGAGTCGGTGTAGTGGTCTCCATCGTTTCTGTGAATTTTGACCAGTCCGTTTTGAGACGTGGCGCTTGAGGGACTACGCGGGTCAGCTGCTGTTGGATGACGACGAGTACAGGTTGGTGGTCCGACAACAGCTCGTCGCCGAGCACCTCCTGCTGTATCTGGCAGTGCGTCTCGTTGTGTACGAGAATGTCCAGTACGTCGGGCATCAGTGTGGGGTCGTCCGGGTAGTGTGTGGGTACCTCCGGTCCCGCGACCACATAATCGTACGTCTCGGCGTCTTTAAATAGTCGTACACCAGCGTGGTTGGTGTTCGACGAGTTCCACGCTGGGTGCTTACAGTTTAAGTCGCCCGCTATGATGACAGGGTGCGAGACGCTTACTAGCGATCGCAGCTCTGCGACGTCTGGCGATGTAGCGGGCGGCTTGTAAGCGGCGTGGAGGTGGAGGTTGGCACCGCCTAGGTGCACTTCGACACCCAGCGTGTACACGGTATTGAAGTCTGGTGTAGGTAGCGGCTGGTGTACGACTCGTCGCTTGATTAGCACTGCCAGTCCGCGGTAGCTCCTTCCTTCAGGCGATATCTCGTCCCTCCGATAAACGAGGAAACCCGGGAATCGTGGTTGGTCTGCAGGTCCCAGGTGCGTCTCGTTTATCAGCGCCACGTCTATGTCTTGTTCCTGCAGGAGAGGACGGAGTAGGGCGGCCTTTCTGTTCAGGCCGCGGGCGTTCCAATGTAGAATCCTCAAGGGCTTACTGTTCATCTTGGAGAACAAGGTCCGCCAGGCCCTTGAGGATGATGCTCACGACAGTGTGTTTGTCGCGGCCTTCGCTCATTGCGGTGAGGACGCTCTGAAGCACTGCGATAGCGGCCTGAACAGTGCCGGAACTCTTTGTACCCTCGCGTGTGTGCGGGGTCTTCGCCTTTTTCCCCTTCTTCCCCTGGGGCGCGGTTGTGCCCGCGGGGGCGGCGACTGTGTGAGTTGTCGGCTGAGGTGTTTCGGCGGGGGTCTTAGGGGTCTTCCCGGGGCCGCCCTTTTGTTTCCGTGCTTTCTTCGCTACGGCGGGCGCTTGTTCGGGTGCGGGTGCAGTTGTGGGTGTGGGTGCGGGTGTGTCCGAGGCGGTTGCGCCCCGTTTGCCGCGAGCACGGTTCCTCCGCCCTCTCTTTGATTGTCCGGGTCCGGGTTGTCCGCGAGCTGGGGGGTCGTTGGCTTTGGCCATAAGTGAGGCCCCGTTAGTGTCCTCTCCCTGGGGTTGCGCGTTAACCGGTGCCGGTCCTTGACGCGGCTCGCCGGTTATGGCTACTGTCCCCGCCTTCTTGTTCCTCGCCTCGCGTTTGAAGACGGGGCAGTTGATGTGATTTGCGGGGTGGTCACCCCCGCAGTTCGCGCATGTAGCGGGCTCTTCCCTCGGGCGCGGGCACTCTCTGGCCGTGTGCTCCTCACCGCATCGCACGCACGCTAGTGTGCGGTGGCACTGGTGGCTAGAGTGCCGAAATTTCTGACAGCGGTGGCATTGTGCCGGCCTCCGCTTGCCTCGCCACTGTTCTATTCGGACGCCGGGGATGCCGAGCATCTCGGTAACGCCGTAGATCCCCGACGTAGTTTCTTTTGTGCGCTTTAGAATGGCCAGTAGGATGCACCCTGGCCGTCCCTGGCGCGCCCGGATGTTGCGCACGTACTCCGGTTCATATCCCAGCTCGCGGAGCTCTTCCTCGACCTCCTCCGGTGTCGCGTTGCTGGGCAGGCCTCTAATTGCCACCTTTAAGCTTCGTTCTGCGGGGAGCGAGTAACAGAACCAAGAGATGCGGTCTGTCCTCTCTAGTTCTGTAAAGTACCGCTGCAATAGGCGGTACTCGTCTTCGTCCTTCGGTGTAAACCGCAGCCCTTTTCCGAAGGGGCGGCCGTTGGCGGCTCTGCCGAGTTGGCCTTTGAGCTCCCGCATATGGTGGGCCCAGTTCGGTAGGTACTCGACGATCACCGGAGGGAACCTCGGCTTTTTCTTCTCGCCTACAGCCGGGTCGGCGGCGTTGGCGGCGGCGCGCGAGTCGGCGGCGGCGCCGGACGTGGCAGCAAGATGCGCGGGCGCGGCCCCGGGGCGCGCGTTGCTGTGGCCGGACACGCCAGCAGCGAGCGGCGGCGCGGGCGCGGCCGCGGGGCGCGCGTTGCTGTGGCCGGACACGCCAGCAGCGAGCGGCGGCGCGGGCGCGGCCGCGGGGCGCGCGTTGCTGTGGCCGGACACGCCAGCAGCGAGCGGCGGCGCGGGGCGCGGCCCCGGGGCGCGCGTTGCTGTGGCCGGACACGCCAGCAGCGAGCGGCGGCGCGGGCGCGGCCGCGGGGCGCGCGTTGCTGTGGCCGGACACGCCAGCAGCGAGCGGCGGCGCGGGCGCGGCCGCGGGGCGCGCGTTGCTGTGGCCGGACACGCCAGCAGCGAGCGGCGGCGCGGGCGCGGCCCCGGGGCGCGCGTTGCTGTGGCCGGACACGCCAGCAGCGAGCGGCGGCGCGGGCGCGGCCGCGGGGCGCGCGTTGCTGTGGCCGGACACGCCAGCAGCGAGCGGCGGCGCGGGCGCGGCCGCGGGGCGCGCGTTGCTGTGGCCGGACACGCCAGCAGCGAGCGGCGGCGCGGGCGCGGCCGCGGGGCGCGCGTTGCTGTGGCCGGACACGCCAGCAGCGAGCGGCGGCGCGGGCGCGGCCCCGGGGCGCGCGTTGCTGTGGCCGGACACGCCAGCAGCGAGCGGCGGCGCGGGCGCGGCCGCGGGGCGCGCGTTGCTGTGGCCGGACACGCCAGCAGCGAGCGGCGGCGCGGGCGCGGCCTCGGGGCGCGCGGCGGCGGTGCGGGCGCTCGCGGGCGCCGCGGTCGACGCGGGCGCGGCGGTAGGCACGCGGCGCGACGTTGGCGGCGATCGGGCGACGTCCGTATAAGTCGGTTTAATTATACCGGGCACACTCTCACTTAATAAAATTTGTGAGGTACTCACATTTTTCTCGGAGTTTCTAGAAGGTTCGGCGCGTGGGCGTTTCGGCTCCTCTGCGTCGTCCTCGTCGGGGCTGCGTTGGCGACGCGCTGGCACAGCGCGCACCGCCTCGGGTGTGGTGTCTGTATCCATATGTACTAGCGTCGGCGCCGAGCCCGAGCGCTGTATATTCGCCGACGCGCACATAGTATGGCGGCGACGCTTGATATGTAGCACAAGGTCCGCCTTATCGTTGTTAAACGAATCTGCGGAGGCGAGCGATATCTCCGATCCACTACGCGATGAACACGCGGAACGCGGTGCGGGCGAGTCTTTGGCTGCCACGCGGGGGGACTCTGCGGCGGACGAGCGCGTCGGGGACGGTGTACTGTCCGCCACGAGGGCAGGGCGCGTCGCGGCGTGTCGCGGCGCCGGCGGGCGGCCGCGCGCGGCGCTGGCGCGCGACGGCGGGTTCGTAGGCGCGCGCATGGCGGCAGCGCTCGCGGTCGACTGGAGATGAGGTGTGGCGCGGACCGTGTCGCGGCCCGCGCGCGCCTCATCCCGCGGAGACGTTCGCCCTTGCGCATTGGTGGGCGCACGGGAGGATGCTGCGGGGCGAGCGGAGGCTGGCGCTGAGACGCCGCCTTGTTCGCGAGATATATGCGGTGCAGACGTACTCACAGTTTTGTTTGTGCGACTGGCTGGCGCAGACTTCGTGGCGACGGCGGCGACGGCTGGGGCAGTTTGTAGGCCTGACGGCGAGCGCGGTGCCTGGATGGACACCGGTGGTAAGTCGTCTTCTGCTTCATCTTCGTCTGCTTGGTCGTCGGCAGAGCCCTTAGAAGGGCTTGGCCGGCGAGGCATGTCGTTGGGACGCGGCAGCTGCGACCGTTCGGCGTTCAAATTTAAAATTTGTTCGCCGAGCTTCTCAACGGTTGACGGTCCGTGCAACTAAGTGGGTACTTGGATTAGTGTGTACGTGATCGGGACGTGTGAACTAATCGAAAGGCGCGTAGCTAATCCCTGACGATTTCAAGAAATCTTCGCTCTGCAAATATTATTGCGTCGACGCGCGCCGTGCCCGCTGACGCGCGAACGCACGACGTCTTCGCTCGACGAGTGACCGGCAAATGGAGCCGCCGCGCTTATGCCACCAGTATAAGTATGTTCCCGTTTGCGCGGGAAAACGCTCGCGCGACGTATGAACCACCTGGCGGATTACTTACGTAAACTCAACTCAAATATTATTGGCCGATTGTACTTTAAATTAATTGGTTGATTGTTTTGATCATTTGACATTTCTATTTATCTGCATTTGGATTGGCTCAGCCTAGTTGTACATTTTGTATATAAACAGCACTAAATTATAAATAAATTATTCTGAATCCTGGAGTCAAGAATATCATTTCTACATACCATACCTTCATTCTCCAAATCTCTCCAAAGTATCATTGTTGTGATTCTAAATAAAAATGTATTGGTTAAATACTAATTTTTTACTATTAATTAGACTTATTTTTATTAAAATCCAATAATAAATAAAACATGTAAACAATAACATATAAAAAAAGTAATTTCTTTGTTACAAATATCTTTTTTTTTTGCGTTGCCGTAGGTGTTTTCTTTGAGGTCGAATTCCAAAATCGAATTTCGAATTCGAAGGGGTTTGTTTTTCACTCACTTTTTATATGCATGTGAAAGAGACAGAGCACAGTAACATTCGAATGTTTAAAATTTGTGGCTGAACAAAGTCAATTCGTGGCACTGAAGATTGAAAAATTAAAAAGCTACTTTGCCTCACGCTCGAATCAAAATCGCGTTTTGTTCACTGTTGTCTCGCAGCAAAAGCGGCATGTTTGAGCTGCTGTGGTGAAAAAGTCATTGTCTAATTACCTGAAATTTATTATCTGAGCCTTTTACCTGATACCCAGGTGCCCCAATTCTGAGAATTGTTTTGGACACGTGTCAACTACAGATAAGGTAATGAGGTTAGTATATAAGGAAAGGTTAAGAAAACCACTTATTAATTGCATTTTTGCGTGTACGGAAGTAACATCCTATGTCAGTGAGTTTAAGTTTTTTCAAAAGTGTTAGTGATGGATCTTCAAGTTAAAGGTATGTTCTTTTTATTTCTAATAAGAAAATAGGTTTACATTTCCCCATTTTTTTTAAATAGCTCGAGTTTAAAGAAGTTTGTCAAATTTTGATGATTTTCTGAATTCATTGGACTAGAAACTACTTGTACCCTCTTGTACCCGGGCTAGATTTTATATATAGCATAGCCATATCTGTTAGCTTTTAAATTTTAGTCATCTTAGCCTGCACACTTGAGTATAACTTTGTCATTTTGTCTGTTTTCTAGAATACGAATTCTCAGTCTCGAAAATGGAGTTTTTTGATGAATGGCAGAAACATGCTAAAGAGAACCGCAACAGTAGACTGTATGAGTTTATAGTGATGAAACATGATCTTGTTAATATCACGGAAGCATCTGAGCGGGAAATTAAAATGACAATTGGAAGATTGTCATCCAAATACACAGAAAAATGGGAAAAATGTGGGAAATGCCGTAATCGCTTCCTGACTAAGAATTCTGAGTGGTTGTCTGGGGATTTTACATTCAAAGCATCTGTCCACCTCTCAACACCATCATCATCAAGTAAGAGTTCGATTCGTGGACGTCCATCAATAGATTTTCCTGAAGCAAGTGAAAAAACGAAAAGGAGACGCGTGGAGGACCTACTACACACGCGAGATGTAAACCAGCTAGTAGCCGCTGCTGAAATATCGGCACGATTATCCGGACATCGGAATTTGGCTACTGTGATTAAAGAAGCAAGCCATAGTCCGGAAAAGTGCCAAGAAATAAAAAGATATGTGGGTGAAAAGGTACGCGAACAACCAAGATGTTTGTCCAAAGAGGAGGCTTTGGCATATTATGTGGATGCCAAATCCACGAGCCACTCTTATAAACAAACAAGGAAATGGAGCATCAAGGCAGGACACCAGGTATTCCCATCATTTCTAGTGTTAGGCAGGCAAAAATTGAATGCTACCCTCCCGAGGAACAGATTTTTATAAGCGAAACGCGTGCAGATGTAGCTATCCTATACCTAGCAGTGCCTACAGTGACTTTTGTGATGTGTAAATAGAAACATGGATACACACAGCCCTGAAAAGGACTTAAGTGCTTAAATAGAAACAGTAATAATAGTCCTGACAAGGACTGTTCAAGGACTTTTGTTGTTGTTCTGAAAAGAACAGTTTTATAGACTTTTGCAACGTTCAATAGAAACAAGAAGAGTTTTCTTGCGAACCCGAATATACACACGCTGACGACTTCAAGAAATCTTCGCTCTGCAAATATTATTACGTCGACGCACACCGTGCCCGCTGACGCGCGAACGCACGACATCTTCGCTCGACGAGTGACCGGCAAATGCCACCAGTATAAGTATGTTCCCGTTTGCGCGGGAAAACGCTCGCGCGACGTATGAACCACCTGGCGGATTACTTACGTAAACTCAACTCAAATATTATTGGCCGATTGTACTCTAAATTAATTGGTTGATTGTTTTGAACATTTTACATTTCTATTTATCTGCATTTAGATTGGCTCAGCCTAGTTGTACATTTTGTATATAAACAGCACTAAATTACAAATAAATTATTCTGAATCCTGGAGTCAAGAATATCATTTCTACATACCATACCTTCATTCTCCAAAGTATCTCCAAAGTGGTGACCCTCTCCGGAACACAAGAAGTACAAATCAAGAACGGAAAAGCTCTGCCCATCAAGCCACCGAAAAACCGCAATATTCTTCATTCAACCCAATTCAACCATAGTACCAGCAAAGTCAACGAATCCCTGCTCCACAAGTCTCTACAGTTTCAATCATGTCTCAACAAGAAAACTCTATCCCGGCCAGCTCATTCAACTCTACATCCATCAACAGTATCAACACCGTCACTCAAGCTGAAATTGGTGGCATATCGCTAACCATGCGTATCCCACCATTCTGGCGTGATCGACCACGTCTGTGGTTTATCAGTTTCGAAGCCGCCACCAACGACCTGAAGAAAAGCCAAGCCCAGCTCGCTCAGATGGTAATCGCACAGCTGGAACGCCAAGACATCGAGCAGATCACCGACCTTCTATACAACCCACCAGAGCAAGACCAGTACAAGGCGATAAAAGAGCGTCTCATATCTGCCTATGAGGAGTCCGACAGCCGCCAGTTCCAAAAACTGCTGTCAGAGATGGAACTCGGCGATCAGAAGCCGACCCAACTACTCCGGCGTATGAGAAACCTCGCTACAGACAAAGTTCCAGACAGTACGCTGCGACTCATGTGGACCAACCACCTTCCACCACACATACGTTCCGTGCTTGCCGTCAGTGAGACCTTCGCAACTAAGACGTCGTTAGAAGAGTTAGCGTTACTCGCCGACAAAATGATTGAACAGACGCCACCAGCTGCACCTCACATCTCAGCCGTCCAAACGACAACCTCACCGACATCACCACCAACTCAGGCAGCCGACCTACAATTCCTTGTCACCGAACTACGCAAGTTATCATTAGAAATAGCCGAATTGAAATCAAGACCACCGCGCAGCCAATACAACTGTAGCGGCGAGCTACATAACACCCGCACAGCGCTATCTACCCAATGACGAAGAAACTACTACGACACACTACACTACGACTACAAACAAGGCGGGAAATATTCGAACGATCCTGAACCGCGATATCAACTTTCGCGAGCCAAGCGGCATATATACAAGTTCCAAAAGTATGTCCGTCGGCCTGCAGGCCACCAAGCACGACCACCCAGCTTGGTTAGAGGCTCCTCCCTCTAGTTGGAGGAACACCACACCTTTATCCTCCACATTGGTGACCCCGACGTGATCTGAAGCAACCTTCACCGGTCAGATTACCAGCAGCCTCCCGACGTGATCTGAAGCAACCTTCACCGGTCAGATTACCAGCAGCCTCCCAACGTGATCTGAAGCAACCCTCACCGGTCAGATTACCAGCAGCTCCCGACGTGATTTGAAGCAACCCTCACCGGTCAGATTACCAGCAGCTCCCGACGTGATTTGAAGAAGCATTCACCGGTCAGATATAGCAACAGCATCGTCATCTCCACCTCGCCTCACTCCACAATTCACCTGATGGTCAGCAATCAAGTCACCGCCAGCCAGCATCTTCGGCCAGGATCCCACCGTAGGCCATGCAGACTTGCATGCCTGGTCTTCCCTGCAGCCTCTCCAGCGCCAAGGCACGCCTCACTGCACACACGGTCCTCCTAAGCAGCGCACATCGCTCCCGTACACGCAGCAGTGCCACTACGCAACCGCTTCGCAGCACTACGCAGCCACTACGCAGCCACGACGCAGCCACTACGCAGCAACTCTCCGACTCACTGTGGGACACTCACTGCTCATCGCTCACTGCTCATCGCCTACTGCTCATCACCGACTGCACATCACCTTCGCAACCTGTCCCCGACTCACCGTGGGACTTGCGAAGCACACTGCGACAAGCTACTACAGACTCTCCACTGGCACGCTCCTCAGAAGCCGCGACAACTGGCCCATCACCTCCAAGAACGACCTCCGGTCTTGGGGGGCAGTGATGTAGCGGCCAGCTACATAACACCCGCACAACGCCATCTAGCCAATGACGATGAAACTTCTACGACACAGAACTACCTCGACACTCGCCACCTAACAACGCGGGAACAATTCAAACAATCCTGAACCGCGATATCAACTTTCGCGAGCCAAGCGGCATATATACAACTTCCAAAGTATGTCCGTTAGCCTGCAGGCCACCAAGCACGACCACCCAGCTTGGTAAGAGGCTCCTCTCCCTCTCGCAACCGCTACCCGTCTTACAACCGAAGTCTATCGCAACAACGCAGTCGAGACTCATCACCATCACCTTTCTGCTATTATCATCGACGTTTCAAAGAACAAGCTCGACGCTGCACGTCACCTTGCACATTCAATAAGAAGTCGGAAAACTAGGCCGAACGTTAGCGGAGGCGGACTCTGGCGTTCACGAAAACTCACACCGCCTATACATAACAGATCGTAACTTCAACATATCTTTTCTGGTCGACACGGGTGCGAACATATCCGTACTACCTAGAAAGAAAGGACAAGTCGCAACGCCACTATCGTTCCAACTATATGCGGCTAACAACACAACTATAGCTACGTACGGTGAAAAAACATTAAGGCGCTGTTATACCTCAGAAGCCGTGAAACACCTAATTTTTCGTCGCGCATCTAGCCATAACGGTACATATTACAAACTAGCAAAAATTAGAGCTTAAAGTCAAAAGTCTGAACAAATGACTTTTGAAAGAATTTTTCATGTACGTAGAATAGAATCACGGTAAAAAAATCACAAAATCTAGGCAGAAAATAATCTTTCGTCTCACTGTTTGCAATATTTTGATAGTAAGCTGTCATATTTTTTTTGATAATATTGTAGGAAACCTAATGAACTAAAGAATTACCTAATTTATTTTCATATTATACGTGTATATTTTGTAAAATTAAATAAAATCTGCCAAACGTCTATGATTTTGACGCTCGGTAGATCCCATCAATATCAAACGCTTCAGCAATTTAAACCTTAATAGCATAAGCGGTGTACTGAGTGTCAGTTGCTGGTTTACGCCCCGCCCAGACCTCATCATTCGGCTATGAGCCCTGTGAGAGATAGGTCATGTCGCTTGCGTCTCTGCTGCACGAAATTTTACGTAAACCTGTTTGTTATTGTAATACGCCGATTTGAGTTCGTAATTTCATGTTTTATGTTATAGACTGAATACTTTTAATCAAATAGGCTTTTCATGTAACTATGGGCACATATAATTAGGACCTA
Organism: Euclidia mi; assembly: GCA_944739405.2. Taxonomy (NCBI): domain Eukaryota; kingdom Metazoa; phylum Arthropoda; class Insecta; order Lepidoptera; family Erebidae; genus Euclidia; species Euclidia mi. The sequence continues at coordinate 36,573,876 of OX123205.2, read as the reverse complement.
AGTTTATACTCTTGTTGCGTTTAATGTGTTATTGTTTCTGTGCTTATAAATATATAATTAGAAGAATAAAATATGGACAATTAGAGAAATGAAGTTCTACGAAGGATTTGTACAAAAAAGCGTCGTAATAAAATAGAAATTCATCCATGGCCAAGCAATATGAAATATGTAACATTTTTACACAAATTATTTTCATAAGAGTATTTTATGACTAACTATGTTACTTATATATTATCGATTATGCATATTATAATTATATAAATTATTCTCACAATACATAGCTGCCACAGTTTTAAATTTTTGAAAGAGTAATAACATAAAATCGAATCATTTTATGTACCTATATTTCAAATTCATTAGCTTGTCAGAGCTCCTGGAGCGCTAAGATGCCGCCACGGCGAACAATAATGATGACAGCGCTAATATGGCGCTCCGCAATCCGCACACAAGCGGTAACGAATGTTGTATTATTGTGTTTTGAACATAAACCTTTTTAGGTACATCGGGTAAAACTTTGATTATTCATAAACTATTAGGTATGTCTCAGTACATCTAATATCTTTTTAATTTCTAAAATCAATAATTTATAAGTAAGAAGGTAACTTCTCTGTTTGCTATTACACAAGATATAGTATTTTTTTAATAATAAAGTACGTAACTTATTATCACTATTGTAATTACAGTGAAGTTAAAGATAACAGTTCTGCAACGTCTTACACACATTTGACTTCAGTCATTCCTAACACGATCTGTTCAAGAACTAGCCAAGAAATGCCAAACAATTCTTTTAACAAATTTGACTCAAATTCCGTAGTGATAAGCAAAAACTACAAGATGGATAGCAGTGACTGGTTCGAATTGCGTAAGAATATGTTGACAGATTTAAATTTTTGTAAAGTGGTAAAAAGAAGAGATAACAGCAGTAAAGCCAACTTAGTAAAAAATATTTTGTACAAATAAAATATTTGCAATGTAAAATCAGTTGCGCATGGAATCTAAAATGAACAACTGGCTTTGCAACAACTGGCGAAGCAAGAAAATGTAACAATCGAGCCTTGTGGATTATTCGATTATTGGTGCTACGCCAGATGGATTAATAGGTCCAAACACGATTGTGGAAATTTAATGTTCTAAAGTTGCCTATAAGAATGGCCTGGAGAATAGTATAAGAGCAAATAAAATACAAATATGGAAACATGATAAAAAAGTGAACTGACTAGTCTAAACAAATATTGTAATTGTTATTACCAAATTCAGGGGCAACGCCACGTTACACGCAAACAAAAGTGTTTATGTGCTGTGTGGAGTGGCGAAAGTATACCACTAAAAATAGAAATTATAGAAAGAGATGATGTTTTCTGGGAGAACCTTGTGGCGTTTTATATGAATTGGCAGTTGCCTGAAATTGTTGATTCTCGTCAAGCTCAAGGGATGGCATTGCGAGATCACGGAGAGGAAAATGTTTCATCAGTGCTTGAAATTTCTACAATACCAAGCCGTAAAAGGAGAGTAAATGAAACTGTGCCTCGTGAACAACAGCAAATAATAAGTATTGAAGCCTTATCACCTCACATACTGCCTTTAACATTCGATGAGAATAAAGAAAACCTGCCGGGTTGTAGCAGACAGCTAACTTTTGATGAGCTGTAAACTCTGTATTTCATTGATAAATTATAAATGAATATAAATAAATATCTTTTAATATTTATATTCTTTAAAACAACACATATTTGAAGCGAAAGAATTTTTTTATATTTTTCCATACAAACATGTATGACGAGAGCTAACGAAAAAGCAGTAACTCAAATTCTAATTCTATAATTTTCTAAGCGACATAGCAGTATCTCATGAATAAGGTATATCCACATATATTTTTGATGTTTCATCTATTTTAAAAAATAATAATGGGTTGGGTTTCGAAACAAGTCGCCTGAATTTGAGGGTATTGGTAGTGTAGGGGGCTTAAGGTAGTTCGTTTTAATCTTCTAAAAGTAATTTTGGCTGCCGGAGTTGCGTCTAAATATTTTTAAACAGTTTCCAAAATTTCATTAATACTTCGGCAATTATGCAAAACGGAACATAGTTTTTATACTTTAGTACAGTTTTACAAATGTAATTTTTAGGTTTTATGTGAAAAACGTGAAACGAAACGCAATACTGCCATCTTGGAATGATCATATTGACAGCTAATGTCAAATTTGTGCGTAATTGCTTTCGAGTGCCTTGGGTTAGGTGCGACTGTAATTAGTAAATAAATAGGTTATGTTAGGTTCTCTTTTGACCCTTAATCTGAAAATAGGAGCCCTTCGCAGGGCTCCGACAACCTTAGTTTATTAAACTAGTGTGATGAATGTGGAAGTTGGCAGTGCCATACACACCGATGTTTGGAGATTTTTTTTTTCAGAGGAAACCAAGTATTTCCGGCAAGTGAAAATGGTGAGGGGGGTTTCAAGACCTCCCCTGCTCCCTAAAAACGGCGACGTATTTCGAAACCTTTGCCATAATAATTTTACCTATAATAACAATAAACATCCATAAATAAATAAAAGAAATCAACTTTTACTAAACTTCAATTATCTCGTAACTCGCTTTAGTTGAGATACGGCTTTTGCGATTAGTAGAACAGTATTGTGATTTTTAGGGTACCGTAGCCAAAAATTGTAAAAACGGAACCCTTATAGATTCGCAATGTTTGTCTGTCTGTCCGCCCGTATGTCACAGCCAATTTATTGCAAAACAGATTTGAAAACTGGCAGGAATGGAGTTAGATGTAGGTATTCTATGAACTGCTTCACTATTTTTATACAAAAACAAAACAAACATAATACATAACGAGTTTTGCTAATGGCTGCACTGAGAACAAAAATTGCGCTATGCCTATATTGTACAAACAGATTGATGTATGTAATATAAATTTTAATATCAGTATCTCAATTTAATATGCTAAAACGTTTTGCTTGCGATTTTGAAATATTGGAATACGGATGTCGCCAGAATACGGCCGCACGCGACGAGAATGAAGGGGGGCGCCCCGCAGTAGACGGAGCTAAGCTCCCTTCACCTCTCCTGCTTCACCCCCTCATTTACCAAAACAGTCGCTTAGGACAGCGCCTTAACGCTCGACTTCAACCTACGACGCCCATACAAATGGAAGTTCATTGTCGCCGACGTTTCAAGACCTATACTCGGCGCTGACTTTCTCAAACATCACCAACTTATCGTCGATTTGAAAAACAGAAGATTGATCGACGGCGTCACGAATCTCAAGGTCAACGCCCCAGTTCGCATTTCAAACATGCCTACAGTGTACACCATCGACAAGTCACAGTCGTATCACGACATTTTAGCGCAATATCCCGGCATCACACGTCTCACTTCAATGCAGTAAACTCTTCTATCAACGTGCAACATTACATTGAAACAGAAGGCCCACCAATACATAGCCGCGCTCGCCCCATACCACCGCACCGATATGAAATCGTGAAGAAAGAGTTTGAAAATATGATTGAACAAGGGTTATGCAGGCCAAGCAAGAGTCCATGGTCATCACCGCTTCACATCGTCCCGAAGAAGAATGGTGACATTCGAGTCTGTTCTTGAAAATATGATTGAACAAGGGTTATGCAGGCCAAGCAAGAGTCCATGGTCATCACCGCTTCACATCGTCCCGAAGAAGAATGGTGACATTCGAGTCTGCGGAGACTATCGGCGACTCAACGCTATCACAAAACCCGATCGCTATCCCGTTCCACGCGTCAAAGATTTCACACATCATCTCTCAGGCAAGACTATCTTCTCAACAATAGACCTCAACCGAGCCTACCAACAACTGAGCATAAGAGAAGAGGACATCGAGAAAACCGCTATTATCACACCAATGGGTTTATTTGAATTCCCACGAATGTGTCCCGGTTTGAAGAACGCAGGACAAACGTTTCAACGTTACATTCACGAAGTACTGCGAGGACTAGATTTTGTATATCCATTCATAGATGATATACTAATCGCTTCGGAACACGAGACCCAGCATCGAGAACACCTCCACACCGTCCTGAAGAGATTAGAAGAACATGGTATCACCATCAACCCCGCTAAATACAACCTAGGCAAGTCCGAAGTTCAGTTCCTCGGTTATCATGTATCAAAAGATGGTATCAAGCCTCCCGAACAGAAGATCAAAGCTATCACTGATTACCCCAAACCCAAGACAATAGAAGAACTACGGAGATTCCTAGGAATGTTAAATTTCTACCGCGATCACATTCCCAACGCCGCCTCACTACAAGCACCATTGAATTCATACCTAAATAACGTAAAGAAACGAGATAAAACTGCAATCACATTGTCCGACGAAGCAACACAAGCCTTTGAACAATGTAAAGCAAGCATCATCACCGCAGCTTTACTTGCTCATCCATCTCACCACGCAACACTCGCTCTATTCTGTGACGCATCGGACACATCAGCCGGTGCCGTAATTCAACAATACTTAAACGAAACATGGCAGCCGCTCGGATACTTCTCTAAGAAATTCAACGACGCGCAACTGAAGTATTCTACCTATGATCGAGAATTACTAGCTATTTACATGGCCGTCAAACATTTCCGAAAAATTTTCGAAGGACGTCATCTCATTATATTCACCGATCACAAGCCGCTAACATTCGCAATGAGCAAGATCAACTCCACCACCGAGACACCGAAGCGAACGAGACAATTATTATTCATTTCCGCTTTCTCCACCGATATAAGGCACGTAAGCGGTAAACAAAATATCGTCGCAGACGCCCTTAGTCGCATAGCAACCATAACTTGCCCGTCCGCTATCAACTACAACGACATAGCAACAGCGCAAGAAAGAGACAGCACTATACAACAATTAAGGCCTTGCCACACGGCCCAATTTTACGTCCAACTTGACTAAATCACTTGATGAAATCGTGACGTGTAGACGCCAGTGGTCCAACTCGTGTTCATCGGGTGGGCGGTACCACCAGATTTTAACCAATCGGGTGGACGGAATGAAAATCAGTGATTTGGTTGTGTCGTGTAGACGGGCAAAGCCAATTCGATTGAAAATTTGATCAGTGGTAAAATTGTGCCGTGTGGCAAGGCCTTTACTACGCGACGATCACCTCGCGCTCAAGAAAATAACAATTCCTAATACTGACATCGAACTATATTGCGAAACATCTACGTCACATATTCGCCCATACATCCCCGAGCCATACAGAAAAGAAGTTTTCAACAATGTTCACAACATAGGGTCATTTCGCCTGTTCGCGTCCATCCCCCTATTCGCGTCCATTTTGCGGACCTCCCTTTAAAAATGCTCGGAAATAAGTATACAAACACACTAATAAAATAAAAAGTCAGTATCGCCAATACCTCGACGTATAAGAGACACGCACAAATAGACAAAAGTGCCGTGCGCCCAGATATCCTGTTTAAAAAAATTTGTTAATCTCGTTTGTTCAACAAAAGAGTGCAGATGCGCGGGATATAAATAAAAAAATAGTGTGCAGCGGCGTGTTTGACGGTAAGTATTTTATTGTTTTATGTGAATTTTAGGATACATAGCTGTTTCTAGACATTAATAATGAAAAGACGAATAGTATGAATTATGAATTAGCTTGTTTTTTTTATAGGTAACAATTAAAATAAGGTGGACGCGAATTAGAACACCGAATTTATAAAACTTCCACTTTGCGTCCACAATGGACGCGAACTCGTCTATTTATGATTTCTTTAGTTGTTTATATTTATGTAATTTAAATATGAGAGAGAAATTGGGATTTTGTTTATTTAGTATGCAATTGTAATGACCAATTTGCGTCCACATTATTATGATTGTAATAAAAGATACAATCGATATAATAATCGATCACAAGTGGACGCAAACTATACCTGCAAGGGATAATATTATAACAAATTGCGTCCATATTTTCATGAAATAGAAATGATCGCATAAATACATTATATATATTTTTTTATAATTTATAATGCATTTTTGATTAAGACTGAGTTTAAAATTTAATTATTACATTTAATTTCTTTTATTCCATATTTTTTCTATTCAAGATGAGTTCTTAGGAGACAAGAAAGAAGAAGGAAAAAAAATACAAAAGATGATTAAATAAAGAAAGCGTTTTGTGATATTCGTGAGAAGAAGAAATCGATAAGACAAATATGTACATAATTATGTAAAAATTATGCTATTCCGAAGACCACAATATTGGACAATATGTATCATTATTTTTTTATCTTTGATTTTAAGTTCCATCGATGTTGAGAACAATAAATAGTTATTTATAGTTTCTATAAAGTGATTTAATAATGATAATAATGTAGATTTTTTATAACTTTAATCTTAAATGTAGAAATTGTTAAAAGCCAATCTTTCTTTATATTGTCTTAACAATATCACCCTTATATGAAGGATTATAAGGCTGATATTGTTAAGACTAAGCTGGTGGACGCGAACTGGTCCACAGGTGGACGCAATTTGGATTTTTTGGACGCAAACTGGGTAAAATGCCATATTTTGAAGTTTGTCTATTTAAAAAAAAAACACAACAAGTTTCGAACAAAACTGAAAGTTATTATTAAAATAGACTATATAATGAACGCATTACATAAATTTTTCATTGAATAAATTTGCTGGAACATTTTTATTTTCTCCTTCAAACTTGCCAACTGCACTAAATGGACGCGAACAGGCGAAATGATCCTAAGTCATCCTGGTACCCGTACAACTCGCAAGCTCACAACACAGAAATACTTCTGGCCTTCAATGAATGCAGATATCAGCCGCTGGACGCGAACCTGTATTCAATGTCAGAAAGGCAAGATACATCGTCACACCCATTCAAGCATCGCATCTTTCCCGCCAACCGATCGTTTTCAACACGTACACATAGACTTCGTTGGACCGCTACCTACAACTGTTCAAGGTCATCGATATCTCGTAACTATGATTGACCGTTTTACGAGATGGCCTGAGGCCGTACCAACAGAGGAAATAACAGCTGATCAAATAGCGAACATCGTCTATCAACATTGGATATCTCGCTTCGGATGCCCGGCTACACTAACATCAGATCAAGGTCGACAGTTCGAGAGCCAACTATTTCAAAACCTCATGAAACTAATGGGTATCAAGAAAAATCGAACTACTCCTTATCACCCGCAAAGCAACGGAATCATCGAACGTTGGCATCGCTCACTCAAAAATGCATTACGCGCAAAGCTCACCGACACGCGCTCGTGGATCGATGAAATACCTACAATATTATTGGGATTACGCGCCGCTCTGCGCACTGACACCGGCGTGAGTCCCGCTGAATTAACCTACGGATGCATTTTACGCCTACCAGGAGACTTTTTCACATCAAGCGCATACACACCTACAGCTATGGATTATACCTACGTCGAGAAGCTACGTGAAATCATTCATAGCAACAAACCTCAAGCATTCACCGAGCATCATAATAATAATAGAAATATTTTCGTGCATAAAGACCTACTAAATTGCAGTCACGTGTTCGTTCGAGTAGATTCAGTTCGTAAGCCACTACAGACACCCTACGAAGGACCCTACAAGGTTATAAGCCGAACAGACAAAGTGTATTGTGTTCAATTACCGGACCGACAAGCAAACATTTCAATCGATCGACTGAAACCTGCTTACGTCGTATTAGAAGATAGTGATAATATACCAGCAAACCATAACAACACATTACCTTCAAGCAACATTACCATTACCCAGAAAACCAATAACCTTACCGTTACCAAGGATACCGAAGTTACCTTACCGCATTATAACCTTACCAAACAACAAGTACCTGCGCCGGCGAACTCTACGACGCCGACGCCGCCGCCGCAAACGGACATCAAAACAACACGTTCCGGTCGCACCATCAAGCTGCCGGTACGCTTCGCTTGAAGGGGAGTACTGTAGCTATCCTATACCTAGCAGTGCCTACAATGACTTTTGTGATGTGTAAATAGAAACATGGATACACAAAGCCCTGAAAAGGACTTAAGTGCTTAAATAGAAACAGTAATAATAGTCCTGACAAGGACTGTTCAAGGACTTTTGTTGTTGTTCTGAAAAGAACAGTTTTATAGACTTTTGCAACGTTAAATAGAAACAAGAAGAGTTCTCTTGCGAACCCGAAGATACACACGCTGACGACTTCAAGAAATCTTCGCTCTGCAAATATTATTACGTCGACGCATGCCGTGCCCGCTGACGCGCGAACGCACGACATCTTCGCTCGACGAGTGACCGGCAAATGGAGCCGCCCCAACGTAGATCGTCGCGACGCCCCGTAAAGGGCGTGCAGAGGCTTGTTCGGGGCAGTTTAGCCCCCCGCAAGCGGGTTCCTTTCTCCTGCCCTTTAATAAGGGCAGGTCCTGGGGGCGGGCAGTAGTTGCCCTTAGGGACCTAGAAGGCGTGTACGCGCGTGTACGCGCAGGCCGCTAGATCTTCACGCCGTCCGGGCGGTCAACACGAGCCAGGTGAGACCCCCGGCGAACCGAGGGAGGCCCAGCTCCGTGAAGCCAGCGACGCGGACGGCGACTTACGTGCGGCCTGCGGAGGTCTTGATGGTGTGGTGTGGAGGTGTTGGTCGACATCTGGCTTGATGTCGACGTGGTGGTATGGGTGTCGAATCCTTGGCGTCGCTGTTGCGGTGGTCGTCCGCGCGCGCGCATGATGCGCGTATCCTGGGTGATACGCGCAGATGTCGCGCGGAAAGGGGCGGCCAACTGCAACAGAGTTGTGAAAGGGGTTGTCATGTTAGAGGGGACGGCGGTTACCCGGGGCAGCCGCAGCGTCCGCAGAGTCGTCGTGGTCAATGATGAGGTCTCGGGGCAGCTTCTTCTTGTCCTGGGAGCGAGCGTGCCAGGGGGCCAGGTCCCGGACGTGGTCCCAGGCCGAGGCGTCGGCTCGCTCAAACATCCCCACGAACATACGGCGGATGTAGGCGTCCAGGCTCTCGATGCGGGTGTCCCGCTGGATGACATCGTTCCTCACGTAGCGAGGAAAGTGCCAAGAAATAAAAAGATATGTGGGTGAAAAGGTACGCGAACAACCAAGATGTTTGTCCAAAGAGGAGGCTTTGGCATATTATGTGGATGCCAAATCCACGAGCCACTCTTATAAACAAACGAGGAAATGGAGCATCAAGGCAGGACACCAGGTATTCCCATCATTTTATAGTGTTAGGCAGGCAAAAATTTAATGCTACCCTCCCGAGGAACAGATTTTTATAAGCGAAACGCGTGCAGATGTAGCTATCCTATACCTAGCAGTGCCTACAGTGACTTTTGTGATGTGTAAATAGAAACATGGATACACACAGCCCTGAAAAGGACTTAAGTGCTTAAATAGAAACAGTAATAATAGTCCTGACAAGGACTGTTCAAGGACTTTTGTTGTTGTTCTGAAAAGAACAGTTTTATAGACTTTTGCAACGTTAAATAGAAACAAGAAGAGTTCTCTTGCGAACCCGAAGATACACACGCTGACGACTTCAAGAAATCTTCGCTCTGCAAATATTATTACGTCGACGCACGCCGTGCCCGCTGACGCGCGAACGCACGACATCTTCGCTCGACGAGTGACCGGCAAATGCCATAAGGGTGCTCGTTATATTACATAGCAGAAAAAAAACGCCGTTTACAAAATATAGCAGAAGCAGTATGCTATTTATTTCCACTCCAATCAGCTATGCTATCCGTTTTTAATATTTTTTTTTATATTTTGATGAAGATTACTTGAGTATAGACAAGTAATGCAAAAATGCGATATTAATACAATCTGATGGCATATGGTAAAATGATGATCGATGTTACCTGTTAGTTCTATTGCGTCGCCACAAGATGTCATCGTGTCTTGTATATTTATATTAATCAACTTTTGCACCATTAAAATAAGAGCGAAAATCAATTGTATACTGATTACATACTGTCATGTCATGTTGCTCGCTCTTTCTTTCGCACAGTTTGAGATTTGCTATCTCTATCAAATGTAGCAAAACGAAAAAGCGCAAGTACTAAAAAAGCGCAGGCGCAGATAAAAAGCATTTCAAAAGCGCAGTTCGTTTTCGGTTCTGCTGTCAGCGAGCTGTGTTACAAATATGTGATATAGCTCTCGCGCATTTCGTTTTGAACTTTTGAATTTTTATCTGTGTCTGTTATGTCGCGTGTACATACATATACATGGTCAAAAATTGTTAGTTACTTGTAAATATTTTGTTTAAGTGTAATATAGTAAGTCAATACAAAATAATAGTTGTAAATATGCCTAAAGTTGGACAAGTTTGGAATCATTTTGATGTTTGTTGTACGAAGTTGTGGGCAAAAGCTAGTTTCTATATAAATCAAAATCCGCGCTAGATCCAACGAAAGAACACTCCGTTACATATCTGACATCTGTTTCACGAAAACAAGCATGCAGTTAAAACGCTAAAAACATAACGAAATCGAACGCTGTCGCATTTTTGCTACAATGTGTGTTACTAATATATTATAGCATAAAAAATAGTCTGCTCTTAATTTATAGCATAACGTTGAAACGCGTTTTTGGTTTATAGCCGTTGTGAACATGCCTAAATGCCACCAGTATAAGTATGTTCCCGTTTGCGCGGGAAAACGCTCGCGCGACGTATGAACCACCTGGCGGATTACTTACGTAAACTCAACTCAAATATTATTGGCCGATTGTACTCTAAATTAATTGGTTGATTGTTTTGAACATTTTACATTTCTATTTATCTGCATTTAGATTGGCTCAGCCTAGTTGTACATTTTGTATATAAACAGCACTAAATTACGAATAAATTATTCTGAATCCTGGAGTCAAGAATATCATTTCTACATACCATACCTTCATTCTCCAAAGTATCTCCAAACAGAAATTAAACTTCAGGCGGTTTTAAATAAAACAGCTGAACGTCTAATTTGTGCACAGCGTGAAGTTTTAAAATCTGTAGATTCTGGCTCATCACTCTCCCTTGTTAGCAAGTGGGGGTGTGATGGAAGTTCCGGTCACTTACAAACAAAAATTCTCAAACAGTGAAGACACAGATGAGTTTTTGTTTATGTTCTCATTCGTGCCACTCCAGTTACGTGACAATAGTGGTAGAGTTGCTTGGCAGAATCCTCGACCATCTTCTACCATGTATTGTCGACCGATTAAGTTTATTTTCTCCAAAGAAACAACAGATTTTACTATAATAGAAACCAATAAGATTTTGGAGGAAGTAAACCAATTGGTGCCAACAATAGGTAATATAGATGGTAAAGAGATATCAGTCAAACACGAATTACTGTTCACGATGATTGATGGTAAAGTGTGCAACGCTATGACTGAAACTTCGTCAGCACTTAAATGTTACATTTGTGGAGCTACTCCTAAATTTATGAATGATGAGTCTAGGGAATTTGTTGTAAATAAGGAAACTCTTGGTTTTGGTATATCTCCCCTTCACGCTTGGATCCGGTCTTTTGAATGTTTGCTTCACATAAGCTATCGTCTTGAAGTTAAGAAATGGCAACTTCGAGGTCAAATTGACAAAGAAAATGTGAAGCAACGTTCGGCTCGTATCCAAGAAAGGTTTAAGATTGAAATGGGTTTAATTGTAGATAAACCAAAAGCAGGATTTGGTAATACGAATGATGGGAATACTGCTCGTCGGTTTTTTGAGAATCCTGAACAGGCTTCTTATATTACAGGTATAGATGTGACACTAATTAAGAACTTTGGCACTATCCTTAGAACTTTAGCTTCGGGTTACGATATTGATGTTGTTAAATTTAATTCTTTTACACAGGACACAAAAAAATTGTATCTTAGTCTCTATTCGTGGTATAAAATGCCTGTTACTGTGCACAAAATTCTTGTGCACAGTGTAGAAATTGTGAGATCGGCTCTTTTACCTATTGGGCAGCTTTCTGAAGAAGCTCAGGAAGCGCGTAATAAGGATTATAGGAGGTTCCGGGAGCACAATACTCGAAAATATTCACGTATTGCCACGAATAGGGATTTACTTAATATGTTGCTAATTACATCTGATCCTGTAATAAATGGCCTTAGGGAAGTGCCGAAAAAACCGACGAGTAAACTTCCTTCTGAGGTTTTAGAATTAATTATACCCCCTCCTGTAAATGTAAGGTCTAGTGTAAGTCATTGTAGTTCTCATCAAAATATGTCAGATTATATGGTAGATGATTCTTCAGAAGAAGAATTTAGTGATGCAGAATAAATAGAAGTTGTAAATAATATTTTACTAATGTTTTTTTAAGCTGTGTACCTTATCTAACTTTATTATTAGTTGTCAACATATTGTTTTTTAACTGCATATTTTTTAAGTCAAAAGTATTGTTATTGAGTAGGTAGTAATAATGCCCTATTATGTAATTAGAAGCCAAGTCCTTAGTAGCACAATATTTTATGACTATTGTTATTTTTTACGCTATTATATATATATTTTTTTTGTTGGCACACGTGACCCTACCTCCTGTTTTTTGGTGTTATACTTATGCGCTAATACCCCATTAGAATATCATAATAAAGCCGTACGAACTAAAAAACCTCAATAAATAATTTTGTCCAGCTAGCATGTTCTAGACGAACCACAGTGCGACCTGAAGACGACGCGAGATGTCTTTTGTGACCTTCCACGTCTCGCATCCGTACAGCAACACGGTTTTAACGTTGGACCGGAATATCTTGAGCTTAACTCTCCTAGTCAATTTACGCCATTGCCATACAGGACGGAGCCGTGCGAAAGTTGCTCTCGCATTGGCAATTCTAGAGGTGATGTCCTCGCCTCGGTCCCTCCAGTTTCTGACACTACGCTACCAAGATATTTGAATTTGTGGACCCTTTCCACAACCTCTGTGCCAATGAGTTTGTTGCGCCGCACCTCATTTCCTGTGTCTTCCTGGTGTTGATTTTCATTCCCCTCTCCATTGCTTCTCGTCGTAGGTCGTCCAGCTTGGCTTGCATGTCAACGCCTGTGTGACTCGGCAGACATAGGTCATCGGCATAGTCCAAGTCTTCCAAGACGCTGGACAGTCCCCACTCTATGCCGCGGCGTTTGCTGTGAGTAGCTTTTTGCATGACGCTATCGAGGACGACAAGGAAGAGGAGAGGAGAAAAGAGACACCCTTGGCGCACACCCGCGTGAACTAGTATGTCTGCCGAAACGAGACCGTCGTGAGTCACTCTGCAAGAGTACTTCCCGTAGATAGCCTTAATCAGGTTTGTAATCTTCTTGGGGACACCAAGTTCACGTAGCCAGTCCCAGATACAAGTTCACCTCAGCGTACCGAAGACTTTTACAAAATCCACGAAGGTCAAATAAATTTCCCTCTTCCATTCTTATGACTATTCGAGGATATTGCGAAAGGTTGATCTGGTCCGTGCATGATCGGTTGTGTAGGAAACTAGCCAGCTCTTTGCGAAGAAGAGGTTCAATAGCCTCCGATAACCTGTGTCGATGATGATTTTGCATAGTACCCTAGGCGGGATCGAGAGCAAGTAATGCCTCTCTAGTTGCCGCATTCACTAAGGTCTCCTTTCTTAGGCACGGTGATGAGGAGGCCTTTGTTCCAGTCGTCGGGTAGCTCCTCGGTTGACCAGATGTTCCGCAATAGGGGTATCAGCGCGTTCGCAGCGGCAGGAACGTCCGCTTTAAGCATCTCTGCCAAGATCAGGTCGATTCCAGTAGCTTTGCCATTCTTGAGCGATCGGCTTTTATTACTTCCTCTTCAGTAGGCGGAGAAATATCAATGTCGAGGCTTTTTCTTGGCAGACTTTCGGGTGTGCTTGGAGTGTCAGGATCGTTCGGAACGCAGAAGATTTCTTCAAAGTGTTCCCGTCAGCGTAGGAGCTGTCCCTCCGATGTCACGATCGACTGGCCTCTTTTGCCCTTCAAGGGCTTCTTTTTCCTCTGGATGCAATTTCCGCTCAAGTATTCGTTGCCTTGTACATTTCCCGTAGATTACCGGTGTCGGCAGCGCGTTGGGCGTAATCCGCAATACCATCCACACATGCTCGACGGTCGTGCCGAGCACTGCGGTAGATGCTCCTGCGGATCTGTGTATTGCAGCCTGAGGTTTTCACGCACTGTCTCGTCGCTGGTTGCCAGAAGTTGAACGTGGAGCTCGCGTCTTTCTGCAATGAGGTTCCAGGTTCTCTGTGAAATCCAGTCGTCGCGTGTATGTGATTTGTGTCCAAGAACAACGGAGCTGGTCTCTACGTAGACCATTTTGATGCGATTCCACTCCGTGTTGACAGAAGCAGATTCCGCTTCAAAAACGGACCAGTGATTTCGTAACTCTAGCCTAAAGGCATCGCCTACGTCTGGGTTCCGCAGTTTGTGGACTTCAAATCGTTTTCCTATCTTGCTGGTCGCGCTTGTAGTCCGAGCTAGAGCAACTTTGAGCCGTATCTCAGCCACTACACTAAAGTGTGATCGCTATCGATATAGGCGCCACGACGGTTGCGGACATCGAGCAGCGACGAACACCATTTGAAGCTTATGGCAAGATGGTCGATTTGGTTCTTGGTGACTCCATCGGGTGAGGTCCAGGTGTATTTATGGTGATCTCCGTGGAAGAATAGAGTGCCTCCGATGGTGAGATCGTTGTCTTGGCAGAACTCCAAGCATCGCGCCCCATTTTCGTAGCGCATGTGTCTTTGACAACCGTTGTTATCTGTGCCAACCTTGTCATTCAGGTCCTCCATGACGATTACTATATCCATTAACACAGTAGGTGGTTTCTTGGCATTTTGTAGGTAATGCTGTCCTCACTAACAGCTATTCCCACCAAGACTATACCCTGACTTCCCCCCACACGCAAGTTCCATAATTATTTGTTAATAATAATAAGACTTTTATTTCGGACCACGGGACCACTAAAATCCATACACTGTTAGTAATACAATTTGAAACTTGTTTCCTATTGTTAGTATATTTAGCCTACAGATAAACTTTTTTTTTAATTGGAGAATGAAAATCCTCTGCAACAGATCTCAGGATGCTGTTCGGACTGTCCCTCACGTTTCTCAGTAGCGAGGCTGTCTTTTTACGTACAATAGCTTAAAAGCCATCGGTTCGTGATTGCGCAAACATTTCCGACGCACTGCAGTAACGAGACAATCCCAGCAACATCCTGAAAGCATTGTTATATTGGATGCGCAGGGCGTCCAGCGATCTCTTCGTACAATTGACCCATAGATTGCTCGTGTACAGACTCAGGCAGTAGGCCTGAAAGATTGTAATTTTAGCTAGGTCCGTACACCGGGCAAATCTACGTGCCAACATATTACTCCGCACCGCTAGAGCCCTACGTTTCCTTTTGATATCTACATCGTCTTTATGGTCGTTGGCAAGGAAATGCCCTAGATATTTAAAGATGGACACCCTTTTAATTGGTGAACCGTACGTTGACAGCTCGGGCTCATTTTCGCGGCATTTGCCGCCGACCTTAAAGACCATGTACTCACACTTCTTCACATTATATATTAATCCACGTGCAGCAGCGTAGGCTTCACAAATTTTAATTAGCTCTCTCATAGCTCCCACCGATGGACCCAGCTACCCCGTGTCATCCACATAACTGATATTGTTAATAAAAAGACCATCAATACTGCATCCGACACGTGAGCTACTGAGTTCAGTAATGAGGCCATCTATGTATAAATTAAAGAGCCTGGGAGGCGTTAGACCCCCTGTCTTACCCCGCACTCTAATCTGTATGGGTTAGAGAATGTACTATCCCATTTCATATGATTGGTTTGGTTACCATAACAATACTGGAACAGCCTACATACTTCCGCAGGTATACCACTGTCTCCCATGTCATCCATTCCTCCAGAGCACATCATACGAGACAAGATCAAAGGCACTGGAGAGATCAAGGAAACAGGCGTACACCGGTGTCTTGCGATTTGTATAATACTGAAAGGTATGCTTAAGACTTAGAATAGCCCTTTCAGTTGAAAGTCCGGCACGTATAATCATTTAAACAAGAATCAAGCATACCGTCCAGCACCTTTGCAATAATCGTCGCAAGGGAAATGGGACGATAATTACACCTGTCCGCGATGTCACCTGTTTTGTTCTTCACCATTGGAACTATGATGGTCTTCATGAGATTGTCTGGTAGGTACGCATGACTTATGCACATTGTGTAGAACATAGACAACACTCGCGGCAGATACACCAGCGTACTTTAAATGCTCAATGCTGAGCCTATCATGATCTGCCTGTACTCATATTATATATGACTGCTCTTATTTGTTTGGCTGAGAAGCGTCCGTGTGGTGACGGATTAAGAATACGGAATGTCACCACCCCATATCATCCCATGGGTGTCGTAAGTAGGGGTCGCAAACCGGGATCCCGAATTTCGAAAATACCGGGATACCGGGCCAAATGTTGGTCTTATTAATACCGGTTTTAATTTCGCAAAAACCGGGATATTCGGTATTTTTGGTATTAGAAAATAAATAAAACACAAATAGAAACAGAACCATCTAAATAGAAATTAACGGATTATTTTACAAGTAACTTTCAGTCGTTTTCTTACTTCAAATTACCAAAGACAACTGGCGCAATCTGGCCAGAAATTGTCTACATCATCAAATTCGATTAAAATATTGTGAAGAAGCACGGTGAAATTGTAAAATTATCTTTAATAAACCAACTTCAACAACTAAATAATGACGGAGTTAAGGTCTCGGTGACCCTAGATGGACTAATTCAAGTAATCGACGTTTTATGAATGTCGATGTGCATCGTTCGTCAATTTTGTCAATCTCTGCCTTGTAAGAGTAATTGGGAGTATGCCAGCCAGAACTTGCTTGCAGTTGCTGGAGAAAAGATTGTTAGCATTCGAATTATCCCTGAGACACGACGTAAGTTACCACAACTGACGGTGCTTCTGTAATGGTAGCCTTTGGCCGTGATGCATAGATTCTCCATCAACAGTACCTTGCCATACTAGATGTCGTACAAATTAAAGAAAATTGCCAATCTCGGATTATTAAAGTCGATGAGAATAATGACACCTTTGCTTCCGATGATGATGATGAAGATGATAATTATGGTTTTCTTGTAACTGAAGAACGAGAATTGTTGTAGGTAATTGTAATTGTAGAACTAATCAAAACAACGAATTTAATTTCAAAGAATTAATAGAAAAGGTCCGTAAAATTGTGAAATTTTTAGAAAGTTGTCAACAAAAAAATATGTTAACGAGGAAATGAATAGTGTATTTAATTTGATTTTACGAAATATAATCATTTACTGACTATTCCTCCGGAAACGTACTTTATTAAACTAAATTTACCAACTTTATCTTAATCTCAGAAATATTGATAATACCGGAATACCGGTATTTGTCGGGGGCCAGTACCAAAAATACCGGTTTTGCTTAAATGATTCGGTATTGCGACCCCTAGTCGTAAGAGCCGACAGAGGGAGCATATTAAGTAGAGAACAGCACTGTAGGAGAAGGAAAACTTGATACAAACCCTATACCACAGCCTATACCAACCCGTTTGGCCAGCGTGGTATATTAGGCCAATTCCTCCTTTCAAAGGAGAGATAGTCCAGCAGTGGATTGTTAAAAACTGATGAAAAAACTGATGATGATGAGAAGCGTATGAGAGGTGTTACTCCATGACAGCTGAGCTCTGCATTGTTCATCAAGCTTGAAGAAACGAGTGGGGACTGAACCTTGAAATGTTCCTTGAACATATTCGCAATATCCTTGCGTTCAGTTAACCCTCCTACACTCGCAGAGAGACCAGGCTTCGCATCCAACTTACTAGTGGATTTCCAAAACTTACTAAAATTTTTTGTAGCTCGTTGTTCTGCTAAGCTGTTCAGCATAATTTTGACAAAACCGAAGTCGATTTTTCAAAATTTTGCGCTTCATGCACATATCATTATAGACAGGACCCGAAGAAGGACGGTTATTTTGAATCTCTGGTCTCCAGGTCTGGAAACTGCACCTAGCGTCTCTGTGAGCGCCCCTGACATGTTAATTCCAGCCGCACACGCGCCTTCCCGGTTTCGGTCTCCCCCTATGGTTCATTTTAGAGTCCCTAGCTGTCGCACATAGTATTTCTACAATGCGTTCGTATAGATTGTCAAGAACAACTTTATGTTCACCCAAGTCGCACGCTCCCCCACTGTAACACTGAAACTCACGAGGGAAATCAACATCTCGTAGCTTAGAGTGACATATTATATCATGGAAATGTTGTATTTAAGACTTTTAAATGTTTTACAATGATCATTATCATTAGCCCTAGGTTCCTACATATAATTTTAAACTTTTCTCATTGGGGTAAGGTAGTTCGCCACGCTGTCTGGCAAAGTGACAGACTGGTTGGTATACTTCATTTGCCTTTCGAGAATATTGTGGAGTAAGTAGGTCTGCATAATATATGTTACCTACCGCATGATATTTCCCTTCATGGTTTAGCAAGCAATCATCAGTAATTTAAATCGCACATAACTTCGAAAATACAGTCATGCACGACGGCGCGCTGTGATCCAATTCCATCTGCGTAATCTGTTGGTTTGGTGACTCCACCAAACTACCGTTGGGTGGTTTCAGCGAATAGTACGAGTTAGTGAGGAATAGTAAACTAAACACCTACTAATTTTTTTATCAAATTATTATTTAGTCCCTGAGATAACCATGGAAGGTGATACACAAGATATAGAAACGCGAAGCAAAAAATAACTAGGCAAGAAAAAGATAAACATATTGCATTTTTGATAGGCGTTAGTAAAAATAGATGAGGCACTTTATAAAATTATTTAAATCGTAAAAGAAAACAATGTTCTCTCATTATTTTCCATGTATACCTACAGTCCTAACTAAATGCCTTCTGTAGGTCACTAAGGCCAGACTGCAGTAGCTCTGTGAACATGGTAAATATTCTGTTAAATCTGGATAAACTACCTACCTACTTCCTTAGGTATAGTAGTTACTATAAGTACTTAATAAGGTGAAAGGCATTTGGGTGCAAGTGGGTAGGACGATGATGAGTCGCCCCCCGTGGGATCTCCCCCTTGTCGTGGTGGGGTGGCTCGGTAACC
Organism: Euclidia mi; assembly: GCA_944739405.2. Lineage (NCBI taxonomy): Eukaryota > Metazoa > Arthropoda > Insecta > Lepidoptera > Erebidae > Euclidia > Euclidia mi. The sequence goes on along the minus strand of OX123205.2, from coordinate 36,554,740 downwards.
GTGGTTAGGTCACCCACGGTGAAGCTAGGCGAGGTCCCGGGAGTGGACGCGCTCCGCGTGGGCTTGACGGAGGCCTGCGCAGGATGGGTCCAAAGGTGCGGGTGCGAGGGACAGTTCTTCTGTCCCTCGGACAGTCGGGCGAGTCGGGCGCGGTCGCGGGAGGAGAGGCGTGTCGGTGTTGCGTTGCTGCGCGCCCTATCTCCCGCGACCAAATGGGGGCGCACCATTGTTGCGTCGCGGTGGGTCCGCAGAGGCAGAGGAGATGCAGTGTTGTCAGCTTGCCGTCCTCCCTATCCTCTGCGGCCGCTGGGTGTTTTGGCGGCGGAGCCCAACACCTTCATCCGCCGCCAAGGGGGTTTTGTTCGGGGCCCGCCTGATTATCTGGTGGGCCAATACCCGTCGGGGGATAGCGAGGAATGCTTCAGCGATACCCGACCGTCCCACACACGTGTACATGAGGAACACGGGTATGGTTTTTAGTTAGTAAGAGTCTGACAGTCCCCTTCGCCCTTCCCCCAGGGCGGAGGGACTCCATGAGCATTTTCCAACCCGACACCAATAAGAAAAAAAGAGGACGATGATGAGTCAACGAACCGAAACAAGGATACCGAAAACTATCCGTATAATTCGATATTGTTATAAATGTGAGCATGGCGCTTGTAACAGTAACGAAATATAATAACATACCTACTAGCACAGTATAAAGACATATTATTAAGCTGTGATACTAGACACAAAGGTGCCTACCTACTCAATACAAGTTTATTAAACTGACTGCCTCGTTGGTCTCGCGGCATAAATGTGCGCGTGGGATTGGGAAGTCTCGGGTTCGATTCCCGGGTCGGGCAAAGTGTTATTGGGTTTTTCCGTTAGGAAATTCTCAGTAGCGGCTCGGAGTCTGGCGATGTGCCCGGTACGGCAATAGGCTCGCCCCCTATTACGTGGGACCTAAACATTCATGGCGAAATGTGGGTGTTATATCACACCTCTGCCTACGCCTTCGGGGATACAGGCGAGAGTGTTCGAATCCAAGGGGCGACCAGCACGACTGACTTATTGAAGTTCATCATCATCGCCCTAGCGTTATCCCGGTTGCATCCAAGACTAACACTTACTTACTGCCTAATCTGGGTATACTGGTAAACGGATCTTGGGCTCCAAGGCGTGTAATTCTTGTATGCAGACGGATTATCGCTAGGATGATGAAGATGTTGGAAAACTTATCTAATACACATTTCAAATGTGAATAACCACGAAAGGCGCAATTCACACGAAATTTTGTTGGAATCAAACCCACCGCACTTGCGTAGTGCCAAACGGCGAGACAACCGCTCAAACCACTACGCGTTCTGTACAAACTACTCATAATTGATTACCCATTAAAAAAAAACAAAGTAAGGACATCCGCACTCATTAGTTGATTGAGAGTTAATTCGATCGTCTCAATGTACCGTTCAGCAAATATTAGTACATTATACTTATCAAGGACTTATTGTATTTGTATTATTTTCGTATATAATGTGATCTGAATGAGGAACAGCATCATTCGATCGGTCTATCTCAGCTGTTGGATTTCATCTTGGAACATCATGAAGGTATTTAATTTTCTTACTATTTTTTATCGGTTTACTCCTGTATCCCCGAAGGGGTTGGCTGAAGTGTAAATATTATACCCACATTTCGCTATAAATTTTATTGGTCCCACGTACCTACCTGGTGGCGTGCCTATTGCCGTTACCGGGCACTTTCCCAGTAACAGTTTTGCCCGACCCCCAAATCGAACCCGGTCCTCCCGATCAGCAGACGCATATGCACTGGACCACGGAGACTGATTTTTTCTTATTTTTATTAAAAAGACAACTACCCCCTAGGACTATATCCTGTGTGTGACTTTGCAAACGTACAACTACTGATTCTGAACACCCAGACTCGAAACAACAGAATCACACAAAGTGTTGTCCCATGTGGGGATCGAACCCACAACACTCAACATAGTCAGGGCGATGCGGCCGCTAACTGCTAGGCCAACGGTGCAACTATACATCGTGTTAGTGGTTTCTGGTACCTAAGTAAAATAATATCATGGTTCTACGCCCTTGCTTTGCGAAAGTGGCAGTAAATGTAAATGTAGAGTCTTTAAGTAATTATTTTATAAATTAATTATTTTGACGTTCATAAGCGTCACATTGTGACCCAAAAGAATAAAGGATTTTGACTTTGACTTACAGTTAAGGTACTTGGTTGCACAAAGCAATACACGGGTTTGATTCTCACACTGGACAATTATTTATGTGATCGTACTAGTTAGGTACCTTTTCCGTGTGGTGACGGACTAAGAATACGGATTGTCACCACCCCATATCATCCCATGGGTGTCGTAAGAGCCGACAGAGGGAGCATATTATGCAGAGAACAGCACTGTAAGAAAAGGAAAACTTGATACAAACCCTATAATATACCAACCCGTTTGGCCAGCGTGGTTTAGTAGGCCAATTCCTCCTTTCAAAGGAGAGGCCTAGTCCAGCAGTGGACGGTTAAAGGCTGATGATGATGATGATGAATAGTTTCCTAAATATTTATACGAATCAAACGAATCTGAATCGTGTAGTCAATTAAAAGTGATGGTGAAGTACCGAATATTTTCTTCGAGGTTTCGGCTTTGGGTTACACTTACAAGTTGTTGTTACTGCTAAAGTATTAGAGTAACATAAGCGTTGTGCTCGGGATCCTGCCGTTTTGCCGAAAAGATTTTGCCAAAATTTCATTACCCAAACAAATTTTAGCAATCTTTTTTTATACCATTGCAACATTTCGAATGATTTTAGTACGCATATTTTCATTTGGTCAAATTTTTACTTAGCAAAATATTACTAAGTATAATGTCATTATGGCATTTGGTCTTTAATCAAATGATTTATTACAGCAAACAGCAAACAATCTTCAGACAATAAACGTTTGGTGATATTGGTTTATTTATGGAAGTAGTTAGAGTAGGCTAATTATTAAAAACATGGTCAGGTTAGGTTAGAACTGTGACCTCCTACGCACGAGCCGAGCGAGCGGAGCGAGCGGTGCCGCGGTAGCGGCCGGCGAGTGCCAGAACTAAACGACTTGCATTAATAGAAAAAATAAATTGTTTTTAGTATGTTACCCGGAACTAAACTATTAAGATTAGGATAATTATTGATTTTGCGTAAAAACTGTTATTCCAACTGAAATATTTGACTAAATAAAAAATGTCAAAAGGATTAGTTGGTAAACAAGTTATAGTTTAAACGTTTATTTCCCAAACATTAGATTTGGGTTACAATTTTTTGTGAATAGATTTTGTGCTAAGTAATAATTTTGCAAATGAAATTATGCGAAACATTTTTTGGGAAGTGAAAATTTGTCAAATTCCTTTCGGTCAAACAAGGGAGACCCATTGTGCTCACTTCAACCAAACATTGATGCTCTAAATATCCATTGTGCTGCTTTTCTTTTTCCATTACTTGTACCTACGACATTTTTTTTGGTATAGAAAACGTTATATTATCGCTCGATTAATCATGTGCCCGGTAGATGGCAATCGGCTCGCCCCATATTACATTGGGACCGAAACATGACTGGCGAAGTGTGGGTGTGTAATACACTAGGCTTCTGTCTACCCCTTCGGGGATAAAGGCGTGAAGTTATGTTATATTTATGTTAATATTTACTTATCTCCACAGGTATTTATTGTTCTCACGGTGGTCATCGGGTGTGCGTGGGCTCGTTCAGGGCCCTACCTGCCGAGTGGATGGCGACCCAGCGGTCCTGCCTTCTACCTGCCTTCTGAAGCTGCCGTAAGTTTACTATAACTATTATAGTTGGCAGTCCACTATCTCTCCTAATTTACTTCACAATGGCGTTGTAAGTCAACGTAGGTACTACACTTGCCAGACAGGTGGTTCAGGACAAATAACAATATTCATAGAAATCTGGTCCGTCTTGAAAACGGATCCCAGGTTTCAAGGTCTTAAATACAACAGGGCTAACGCTAGAAATAGACGATGACAGTGATGCCAACGACGAATGATGTTTTAATTTTTAATTATTACAGACACAGAAACCATCAGAAACTCCTCTCAAAGAGGAATTGCTCCAAGAGACTGAAGCTTCAAGTTCCGATGCTTTTAAAGAGTACGGACCTCCCAAACTTGACGAGGTATTCCTGAACATTAAGCAAGGTCTACCTGATGTCGTCACTGAACAAGCTTTCTTTACGGAAATCAAGAATGAAGTGATGGTTGTCGTCGAAGACGCTGATAAAGCCGAAGATAATACTAACGAGGCAGCTAACATAGAAGGTATGTATTCTTCGGCTCATAATAAAATAGTTTTCTTATAGAAAACCTATTACCTAAAAACCGGCCAAGTGTGTGTCGGGCCACGCGCAATGTAGGGTTCCGTAGTTGCCCATAATGGCCATTATTGATAATAACTTCTGTTTCACAGGGGACTAAAAACGGATATCTTTAAGATTAAGCCAGCGCTCCCAATGTCAACTCACAGAAATAGGTTTATAAGTTAACCGAGGATTACTCGTAAACTAGTGATGTCTACTTAGCCGTGATAGTTTTCTTTTAAATTCGTTATATGTACTACATTTGTAATTTTTTTCACCTCTTCCAAATGAATAGTTTAGCCGGCAGAGGGGGGGGGGGGGACACTTGAGTCTAACAATTTTTTTCACTTCAAAGCTTGATATTTGACAAACCAATCACTTGATCGAAAAATGATTTGAGCAAACTAATAATATTTTTTTAAAACCTATCCAATGATACCCCACATAATGGGGTACTCAACCAAAAAAAAAATTCAACCCCACTATATATGTAGGGGAGATACCCTTAAAAAAAATATTTTCCTAAATTTTATTCTACAGTTTTGTTGCAATGTTGTATGTCTATATTCATGTCAAATATCAGCTTTCTAACACCAGGTGTCTTTGAGCTAGGCTGCGGACGGACATGACGAAACTATAAGGGTTCCTGGTCTACTACGGAACCCTAAAAAGTGGAAATATTCTGGTGTGATTTGTGGAATGTCTAAGTGTTCCTGGCTTTATTCATTTTAAGTCAAAATACGTATTAAATGCAATAAATAATAATAGACTTCGCGTTGCGACGTGATAGACGTGATAAACAAACAAACACTTGCATTTATATATTGAAGGTGATCTAGCTAGGCTACGGTATCAGAATATGACATAAATGATGATGAATATTCCCATATGTATATACGTACGTCTTGATTTAACTCAGTTAGTTATTAAAATAGAAGTTAGGTAGAAAATCGAAAATTACAAGTTCAGACTTTTCAAATACACTAACTACTTTGCAGCTAACACTCAACAAGTGTCCGAAATAACAACGGTAACAGAATCTCAAGAAGCTGAAATAGTTCAAGCTATAGAAGAACAAACTACAGAACTATGTGATACTGTCACTGTCGCTGAACTATTAGACACAGAACATGTAGAAGAGACTACTGTGCCCATTCAGTCTGAAGAAGTAAAAATAAATGAAGATGACGTTACACCGGCGTTTGTTATTGTAGAAGAAAGTGTTGTTCCAAATTTTGGCGAAGAAGAAATTGTTGTTCCTTTGTCACAACAGCCATTGGTACAAGATCATTTGCCTATTAATGCAGTAGATATCAAAGAAGGTCTTATAGCCGAAAAGGAATTGGTACAAGAAGCTTTACCAACTGCTGCATTAGAAGAAAAAGTTGAAGTTATAACAGTACAGGAATTGGTACAAGATATTTTACCTACTGTTACAGTAGAAGAAAAAGGTGATCTTTTAGCAGTAAAGGACCTGGATCAGGACGTTTTACCTACTGCTGCAGTAATAGAAAAAGATGATCATTTGGCGGAAAAGCAATTGGAACAAGACTCATTGTTGACTACTGCAGTAGATAAGATAGTTACTTCGGTAATAGAAGAAGAAATAGTACAAGATGATCTTTCTAAAGGAGTTTCAGAAGGAACAACTCCTTCTGTTGCTTCGACTGTCGTAGAGTTAGAAGGTACCCCTACTTCTGTACCACTAGAAGTTGAAAATAAAGTAACAGACGAGTTGGGTAGAGTTGCCTAGGCTCTTGTCAATTTGGAGACCGAGGACATGAATACTAAGGTAAGAAGAAAATACCTGTTTTCACCAATACTAATTCTAGTTATTTTCACACAAAAAATGTATATACCTATAAAGTTTAATGTGCTTGAAATTTGCCTATAATAAAGAAGGCAAATCAATTATGCAATGAGTAGGTATTTAATATTTAAGGTGTACCTTGAAATATTATCATGATATGTTTTATAAAAACCTAGCTATTTTTCAGGCTCCGCCAATAGGGGAAGTCATTTCGACATTGACAATCTCAGGGTAAGTAAGGTTGTGGGTAATTTTGGTTTCATTGCTCTACCTAATTATATATTAATTAAGTTAAGTTTAACGTTAGTTTAGTTTAACTTCAAGCAAAGTATTATTTACTGGTTGTTAATATTAAGAACAAAGCATTGATTTATTATTTGTTAAGTAGTAATGGTAACCATTACATTTTATAACTTACAGAGTCTCGGAACAGATCCCTGAGGGGTTCGTTGACAAAGGTCCCGTTGGGTTCGCGGTATACGGACCTCCAAAGCAGGAGGATTTAGCTAGACTAACAGTTGATGAGGTAACCAAGAATTGTGATTAAGATTTGTGTTAAAGAACTTTATTGTTTCAAAAGGCGTCTGGAAAATAATAGTAAGTAAGGATAGCTTCAATGAATATGCAAATAACAAGTTTTTTGTTTTAGGTAAAATCTGGCAGTGCATTTGATAACAACGAGGTGAGACGGAGGCGCTTTTCTCCTAAATCGAGGTAAACTCATGCTGTTAATGTAACTGTATTTATTGCTTTTGCAAAGTCGCATGAAACTGCGTAATATTGTCAATAGTTACGTCGTAAAACAAAGACGGATGTCTAAGAGTGCTTGTACACGCTAAGAAAATCGCCGGGCCAATGCAAGAATTCAGGTCGACTCTAAACACGACTCGTGTACACTACATCGGAGCTGAAATAGAAAAATATTTAATTTGAGCTGGACACTACGCGTGAACATTGAAAAATGTTCGTGCCTAGATCCGAAATAATTCTTGTCGTCTTCATGATGATTCGTTCTAATCTGAAGCGGACACGGCGGAGTTTCTTAGCGTGTACAAGCGCCTTCACTGCTAAGTAATATAATTGAGACAAAAATTACTACTACGAATATTTGTAATAACTAAGTTTCCAGGACATAATAAAGAATATATAGCATTTAATCTCAGTTACATCGATTTAAAAGACTTATTGCATTTTGTTTCAGATTGGCGAGAAAACATTGATGAAAAGTATAAAAAAACTAGAAATGTTTACAAAAGTGACAATTCCCTAGAACTGAGATTGGACAGAAAACTAAGATCGATTAATGACTTTAAAATTGGCAAACTTAGTTAGATACATTTGTAGTCTCTTTGCGAGATTAACAAGGCGCCGATTAACTTAGGTGGCTCAATTTAATGACTATGAGGCTCAAACAGGCATCGTCTGTATATCTCTTCAGAACATCGGCATCAGCACCCGCCAACAATGTCTACAATAGTTCTTGGACGACACCGGTTTTATCTATTTTAATTTATTTCGAAGTATCGATGTCAGCTGTACCTACATAATTGTAAACATTTGATCTAAATCAAACGCTACAATTACTTACCTATTTATTTAATAAAATACTAATTTGATCGTTGTTTATTTCGCTAAAAACTCCTTAGGCTGAACGTAAATCGAAATTGTAATCACTGGGGCAACAAGGTGAAGCTCATGAAATACTTAGCTAGTGGGTTGGCGTAGTGGTTTAGAGGTGTTCCCGCCGCTTGCCACTGCTTAGTGTTGTTGTGAAAGTCACTTTGCTACAAAAAAATATTTTCAAATTCTCTGTGCGATCAATAGTTTATCAGATAAACGAGGAAAATCCACCTGCACTCTTTCCAAGATGGCGGCTACGGGACAAGAGACCACGATCTTATTACGACCCCACAAATTCGAATTAAGATTTACGTTCCCTAGAAATGGCCCTAGCCCTCCCTCTCTGACAAAAGCAACGCCAAATCTATCAGGCTTGAATACATTCTAGGTAATATAATATATAGTACACATTCTCATTCTTTCAATCAATTGTTGTTTATAAGTAGTGACAAATAAGTCCTTATCGTGGTAAATGTATTGTATTGGGTTATTTTCTTGGAGTGAGCCTGGATCTTCAAATAAAACAAAAGTGTGAAGTTACTTAGGTGTCCAAACTAGACTTTCAAATGAGTGACCAAAATTCTGTGGTGGGCATGGTCCCGCTCTATATACGCTCATGGGTAAATGTAAGTCATTAAGGTATTCATTGGTCGACATAAAATATCAGTAATAAAGAAATAAAGCTTATAGTCCATACACATTTATTTACTCATAATAATACCTCTTTTTGTCTACACGAAAAGCTACAACCATTTAAATGTTCTTCGGTTAAAATCTTCGATCATTGTAAGGGTCATTCATTGGTAAATTCACTGCGGTCTACTTCAAAAGAAGTACCACAGCGCCTTTCTGTTTCAGTTGTTCCTGCAAATGAAGTAAAGTATGTATGACGAAGGCAAAAGGATATTGTATACAACATCATGCTATGTGACACGGGTGCCGAGCAGTAGCCTCACCTAATGCTGTAACAATTCTTGATGTAAAGGCAAATATTGAAAGATGGTAAGTATATTTGGGGACAAATTGCACTTTTTCTTCATACTAACAAGCTATACATATTTTATAAAGAAGTCCCGTAGTTTCTTCTCTATCTGTATGAACTTCTTCTTCACGCCTTATATCCCCGAAGGGGTAGGCAGAGGTGTATTACACACCCACACTTCGCCAGTTATGTTTCGGTCCCAATGCAATACGGGGCGAGCCTATTGCCATCTACCGGGCACATCATTAAGCGAGCGATATTTAATTTATAATACACACATAACTTTGAAAAGTCAGAGGTGTGTGTCCGGGGTACCTGGGGATCAAACCCGAGACCAGTGGCGTGGGAGGGGCCGGGGGGTCCATGGCCCCGGGCGGCACATTTAAGGGGGCGGCAAAAGAAGCCGCGAAAAATAAAATAAAAAAATCTAATTTTAAAATACTTGGCGCGCGCACTGACACGATCCCAGAAGGACCGCGTGGCGGGCGCAGTATCAAGAACAACAGTCAAAAACAAATCATCCTTATTTTCATTACGTGAAGACTTGCTTGTGCCCGCAGCCGTAGGGTTTATTAGTTCTTTAATAGGTTGCGATATTCCGATGATCTGCGAGCCTGTTATGAGTAATCCATATATCAGAGCCAAGCCGCCCTTGTGTACGATGGGTGCCGCCCCTATTGCCATGGCGCACAGGTGCACATAGGTGCCAGGGCAAATCTGCTAGAATAAGGAGTCGGTATATGCCATAAACCGAGGACGGGCAGCAACGTCACCGCTGCGAGAATCTACGCCCTGCGCCCTTCATGACGTACATGAATACGCAATTTCGTGTGCGTATAAAATTGTTAATTATCGCTTGCTAAACAGTGAAGGCAAACATCGAGAGGAAACCTATATGTCTGAGAATTCTCCGTAATGTTCTTGAAAGACACGTGAATCTGCCAACCCGCACTTGGCCAGCGTGGTGGATTATGGTCTTACCCTTCTCATAGCGGGAAAAGGCCCGTGCCCAGCAGTGGGACAGTTTATAAACTGATGCTGATGAACTGGGGCTGATGATAAAGTCTACGACGCAGTCTACGACTAAATGAACAGAAACCTCGCCGAGCCCGAGGTAGAATTAAGTCACATACTGAGGTTATCAGAAGACCGAGACAGGGGGAGAACATGGTAACTCTAGACTCAAGTGACTTGTTCTACCTTCAGGAAAGCGACCGACTCTCTTGGGTGGTGTCAGGTTTCTGGTCAGGAGGAAACTTGTCAACAACGTTGTGGCAGTCGGTATATAGTGTGTCGACCCAGGTAGCGTACCTACCACGTACTGAAACTCCAATAGGCGTTGCTTAAAGGTGATACAGGTATATGCGCCGAGCTCAACTCACCAGTCAACTCAGTACAATTTTGTTCTGAGGGATTTCGAATTCGAATCGTAAGGGTCAAATGCTAGTTATTTGCCTCGAAGCAGGGGCTCTTTTTAATTAGGTAAATCCTTTTTCAAGTAGAAGGCCTGACAGGTAGAGGACTTGGTGAAGCCCCGACAATGCGACAAAGAAAGATATACGCCAATGGACGGCAAGCAAATAGTTAGAAACATCTCGGTGATCAATAAGTTAAATAAACATCAGATGCGGTCCCCAACTAGTATGAGGCTCTATAAATATCAAAATTATAACTGAAAGAGCCCAGACAATGAAGTCTACACTGCAGTTCCAGCTAAGCTGCAGAATCCTTTTAACATTATTAATCAGAAGACAGACACAGTGGTCACGGTACTAGTAGATCGGTCACAAAATGTCCTCCCCCTTCAAAAAAACAGGGAGTGTAAACTTTCAGCCAAGACTCTCGGACTGATGAGGAAAGGAGACGAGTTGCCATCCTGTCAGCTGTCTTCACCGGATGGGAGGGCCGTAACCCAACAAATACGGAAGCTAATGCGACGTGACTTTCGATACTCTAACACCCGCACCATGGAGGCTGTGATCAAGGAAAACCGGGGATCATAAGTCTTCGCTCTGCGGTTGAGGCGGCCATATCTAACGAAACTAAGCACAATTGTATACCTCGCGAGTAAACAGACCAATTGGACCTAGTCCTGACGACCACAGAGCCTCACGATGCGCCACCACACCGAAGACATCTTGGATGTCGACCAGAGCGAGGTCCAGGCGGGACCATAGGACTTTAAACATTCTTGGTCATTACGATTGCTTTCACATTACCACGAACCTTTGTTTTGAGTAACCGATATTTCGAGAGTGATACAAGCGCTATGTTCACGGATTCTACAAACTCTACAAAGGTACGTGGTATATTATATCCCGTAGAAGAATGTAAAAGTAACACAAAGCGCTTGGTGATGGTGGATCTATTTCTTTAATTGATTAAAAGCCATTCATATTTTATTTACGACTAGAGGACGCCTGCAGCTACGCTCGCACATTTTTTATTTATTTAACTATTTCTGACCGATCCCGTGGGAATTTCAGAAAATCCCTTCTTAGTGCACCCCTACGATCCCCAAGGAACATACATGCCAAATTTCAGCTTATTGCGCCTTATCGTTTCGGCTGTAGCTTGTCTGTCAGTCAGTCAGTAACGCAACGATTTTATATATTAAGATAATCCCACAATCCGTCAAAACCTAGACTAAGCTATACATATATTACAGCAGAGAAACGGCCGCGACCCTGCGCGACATATAAATACCGCTGTAAGCTGCCAGATTTCACCCTTAAAAATATTATACCCAATGCTTTATAATATTACAATTGAGATGAAACAAATGACAACTAATTTGTTTAAATCCATTAAGCCGTTTGGGGTGTAAAGCCAAACTAATGAACAAACAAACATTACTACTTCCGAAAAACGTTACACTTGTGGCAGAAGTAGTGGGGTACCTAAAAGAAGAGGGGGCGGCAAGTTTCCGATCGGCCCCGGGCGGCGAAAGCGAAAACCCACGCTACGCCACTGCCCGAGACCATCGTCTCGGCAGTCCGATACATGCACCACTGGGCTATCGCCGTATGTATGAACGTGATAAACTCAAAAACTACTTGCTCACTAATAGGATAGTTCCTTGGGAAGGTATTACATAGGGTGGATCCTTGGGAAGGTATTATTTATACAACGGATTTGATACTTACAACAAGTTTACGCAACGGTATTCTATCATAGTCGGATATCTCATTGTTGCTTTCTGGGTATCTTTTTGATAGATATTGACCTCCTGTTACTATGCTCATATCGGCAGGAGTGTCGTCCAGATCGGTAATGCACATGAAAATAGATAAAAACATGACGGTCATGGCGTTTGTTCTCGAAAGACATGTGAAGTCTGCCAACCCGCACTTGGCCAGCGTGGTGGACTATGGCCTTACCCTTCTCATAGTGAGAGGAGGCCGTGCCCAGCAGTGGGATAGTGTATATGCAGGGCTAATAATTATAATAATAACGTTTAGCACGACAATGATTGCTTACGGTATCGGTAAAAGTTGTTTTGTTTTTCAACAGTCAAATCGAAAACATTGTTTCTATGAGCGCACTTTTCTCAGAAATTATTGATTCGATCTGACGAAATGAGTTGTGTATTGTTACTATGGATGATTTGACTTCTTGCGGTTCCTCGTGCGTTACTGCGTTTGCCATTTCGCCACAAGATTCTATAAAAGCATTATAAGTATATATACATTTGCTTACCCGTTGCTTATCCGTTTATCATAATTAAGTGCTTCAATTTGCGGCAATCGGCTCATTACTTGGGAATTCTTCCAATACATTGTAGGAACATCCAAATTGGTACTATACATACGATCAAAGCCATGGGGTGCCCCTTCAGCTTCCAGAGAAGAAAATCTGAAACGAAGTACGACTTGAATAAAAAGCACAGAACGACAAGCCAAATGCAAAGCTCCTAGCGACCTGGCTTGCCGTTCTTAACAATTATGTGGGCAAAGTTAAGCAACACTTTGGACGCCACATGGATGATTGGATTTCAAAAAGGTACGCTCATTACTAAGATGAGATAGACCGTCAAAGAATAGCAAACACTTATCCATTGACAGAAACTTAGCTGAAAATCTGACAGTACGAAGGTCTTAGGCTGGATATCTCAAGCAAAATGCTTTCTTGCAGTAGATGTTGCAGGTAGATAGGTGCCAAAATTGATGAAAGTCCAGTCCTAGTGCCCTAGATTATAAGCTTGAAGAAATACTGAAGAAACTCTTAAGCTTACATCACCAATACTGTGGACAACGCAAACCAATTCAGAAATACTTTGCGATACATGATGTTACAGTGCTGATGTTTTCAACAACAGTATGCTGTTTAGAAGTTCAACGCAGTTTTTATACCCTGCCTTCTATCAAAATGTTAATAAGTCACAAAGAAAGGCATAATTACATATTTATTAAACATATCGAAATTGTATTTTCCAATTGATTGGATATAATTTAGGATGACAGGTTCATTATTATCTCATGAAGAAATGCTAAGGGCCCTATAATGGCTCCTTGAAACAAATATATGGCAGTCAATGACAACGACCTCGTGCATCGGTTAGGGAGAAATGTTTGAAAATGTATAACACAATAGTCGACCGCTGTTCGCCTGCTCCATATTGTCAACCTTATTTTACCCACTTAGGGCCGGCCCACATATAGCGCAACGCAGCACATTTCTGTGCTAATTGATTTTGGACTATTTCAAATGAGAAAAACGTTGATAATAGCTTGACATTGAAAATGCTCTCCGATGCGCTTCGCTGTACAGGGTGTTGATATGTATTTGCAAAATATTTTCAGGGGTGAATATACTACTATAACTGAATACAAACTTCGAAAAAAGTCTTTTGGACACTCTTGTAATCTTGTAAAAAAAAGGACAGGTCAGAAGTACCCTAAACAGAAGAGCATGCGTGAGAAACTTCATGGAAGTGAATGAAGCAAGAGAGGTATGTCAGGATCGTTGCAAATGGCGTTCCGTAGTCTCTGCCTACCCCTCCGGGAAACAGGCGTGAGTCTATGTATGTATGTTGTAATCTTGTTGGTCCAGTTGTAGCGGCGCCGGCACCTCCGATCAGCAGTCGATTTGAGTCAATTTAATGCGCACAGAACTCCGAAAAATTAATTGGTGCGCGCCGTGGATTCGAACCCGGACTCTCTGCGTAGCAGTCTGTCGGTCTCTCCACTAGGCTATTGCTGCCTTTTTTTTCCGGATCCCCACTGCTATCTATTATGAAACCCGTCCATGGATGTCATACCAGGAGCGACACTACAGCTTTTAGCAGTCCACTGCTGGATGCAGGAACCGGTGAAGCGTTAATTAAATTACTACAATTAATGATGACGACATTTCATTTGAAGTTCCAGCGGACATCCTTATAAGGGGATCCCGCCATATATGAGTGATTGATTTGGTTTAAGTTTGACGTCACACTTGTTAATTACAAGTCATCAACCATTATCAATTAAATTCGATTTTCCTTCGATTACATAAAAAGTACAAAACGCGTAGTTTATAGTGCCTACTATTATAAATGGCGCTCAATAGGCGCGCACAAAATATGATGATGATCTCCAGACTGATTTCGATCACGACGACTACTTCAACTCCGTGTAAATAACAAATAAATGTGGCTGTGGCAGGTCCCCACAGACGACGGGCCATTTGCTAACTTGCCCCGCTAGTCCAGAGTGGTGTACCCTTGAGGGCCGGCGCTAGATGGTTAAAACAAGGTTGAAAATATGGAGCAGGTGAGTCCACGGGCGACTGCTAGCATATTATACATTTTCAAACATTTCTCTCTAACCCTAACACTTATTTGTTTCAAGGAGCTATTATAGGTTCCTTTGCATCTTTTTATGAGATAATAATAAACCCGTCATCTTAAATTATATCCAACCGATTGGAAAAAACAGCTCCGCCGACAATTATCTGCTAAGAAGCTGTAATGTTTAATAAATATGTAATTATGTCTTTCTTTGTGCTTTATTAACATTTTGATAGAAGGCAGGGTATAAAAACTGCGGTTAACTTCTAAACAGCGTACTGTTTGTGAAGACATCGACACTGAAACATCATGTATTGCAAAGTGTTTCTGAATTGGTTTGCGTTGTTCACGGTGTTGGTGATGTAAGCTTTAGGATTTTATCATTATTTCTTCATGCATAAACATTCGACATCCTTAGATGGGACTGGGATTTCATCAGTTTTTGCACCTATCTACCTGCAACATCTACTGCAACAAAGCCTTTAACTGTTATAATTATCTACCCTTTCACTTTTCACATCCAGCCTAAGTTCTTCGTTCTGTAAGATCTGAAGCTAAGTTTCTATCAATATATTGGTGTTAGCCATTCTTTGGCGGTCTATCCCATGTCATAAATTTGTCTCAAATGTAACTGATATAATCAATTATTCATTATTCATTGGTCTTTGAACAATGACATTGAGGTCACAATTCAAAATCAATTCAAAGTCACAAATCAATCTTTGTAATGATCGTATCCTTTTGAAGACCTTCATCCAAGTGGCGATCTATGCAAGCATTGCTTTACTTTGCCCACATATTCAGAAAAGTCCAGATCACGCTATGAGCATTACCTTTGGCTTGCCATTCCGTGCTTATAATTCAAGTCGTACTTTTTAGATTTTCTCCTTATGAAGGTGAAGGGGCAACCAGTGGTTTTGATGGCACCTCTTCCGGTTTGGAAGTTCCTACAATTTATTGGAAGAATCCCCACGTGTTGAGCCGATTGGCGCAAATCGAAGCACTTAATTATGTCAAACGGATAAGCAACGGGTAAGCAAGAGTATTATACTATTTAATAGTTTTATTGAATCTTGTGGCAAAATGGCGAACGCAGTAACGCGCGAGGAAGTCAAATCATCCGTAGTGACTATTCACAACTCATTTCGTCGAATCGGATCAGTAGTGTCTGGGAAAAGCACGCACAAACAAACGATGTTTTCGATTCGCCCTTTTAAAACAAAACAACTTACCGATACCGTAAGTAATCATTGTCGTGCTAAACGTTATTATTATCATTATCAGCCCTGTATATACACTGTCCCACAGCTGGGCACGGGCCTCCTTTCACTATGAGAAGGGTAAGGCCATAGTTCACCACGCTGGCCAAGTGCGGGTTGGCAGACTTCACATGTCTTTCGAGAATAAACGCCATGACCATCATGTTTTTATTTATTTTCATGTGCAGTACTGATCTGGACGACACTCCTGCCGATATGAGCGTAGTAACAGGAGGCCAATATCTATCAAAAAGATACCCAGAACGCAACAATGAGATATCCGACTATGATGGAATACCGTTGCGTAAACTTGTTGTAAGTATCAATTCCATTGTGTAGATATGGTTTATTACTTACTAGAGGACGCCAGCAGCTACGCCTGCATTTTTTTTAAATTTACCCGTCTTGGCCGATCCCGTGGGAATTTCGGGAAATCCCTTCTTAGTGCACTCCTACGGTCCCCAAGGAACATACATGCTAAATTTCAGCTTCCTGCGCCCAAAAGTTTCGGCTGTAGCGTGTCTGTCAGTCAGTCAGTAACGCAAGGATTTTATATATTAAGATTAAGATGATATGTAATAGGCGGCAAAAGAGCAGATGGATCGTCTGATGGTATGCGATCACTGTCGCCCATGGACACAAGCAACACGAGAAGAGTCACAAGTGGGTTGCCACCCTTTGGGTTGGAATGGGACGGTGGAGTGAGAGAAGGAAAAATAATAAGAAATAGGCGAGATGGGGCCTCCGGCACTCTCACTCACTGAACGAAATGTATAGTTAGTTTACGTCGGTTTTCTGTGAGTGGGTAGTATTTCCCTATTAGGGAACACAGACAACAAGTTAAACATTTAGCTATTTGGCAGATAAGTAGATATATTGATAAAATATTGTATTTTATTTCCAGGAACAACTGAAACAGAAAGGCGTTGTGGTACTTCTTTTGAAGTAGACCGCAGTGACTTTACCAATGAATGACCCTTATAATGATCGAAGATTCTAACCGAAGAACATTTAGATGGTTGTAGCTTTTCGTCTAGACAAAAAGAGGTATTATTATGAGTAAATAAAAGTGTATGGACTATAAGCTTTATTTTTTTATATGTCGACCAATGAATACCTTAATGACTTACATTTACCCATGAGCGTATTTGGCAGCGATAGCCGAGTGGAGAGACCGAACAGACTGCTATGCACAGGGTCTCGGGTTCGAATCCACGGCTCGCACCAATGACTTTTCGGAGTTAAGTGCGTATTAAATTGTTAATTATCGCTTGCTAATCTGAAGGAAAACATCGTGAGGAAACCTGCATGTCTGAGAGTTCTCCATGATGTTCTCGAAAGACATGTGAAGTCTGCCAACCTGCACTTGGCTAGCGTGTTGGACTATGGCCTTACCCTTCTCATAAGTGAGAAGAGGCCCGTGCCCAACAGTGGAACAGTATAAAGGGCTGATGATGATGTTTTTAGCAGGAGGGACCATGCCCATCCCAGAATTTTGGTCACTGATTTGAATTTCTAGGCTGGACACCTAAGGAACTTCACACTTTTGTTTTATGAAGACACAGGCCTACTCCAAAAATGAACCGTAAATATGCCAATGCATTTACTACGTTAAGGACTTATTTGTCACTATAAGCAACAATTAAATGAAAGTATGAGTATGAGTACTATATAATTACGTTACTGTTACATTTGGGGTTGCATTTGTCAGAGAGTCTAGGGAGGGTTAGGCAGGGCCGGCCTTAGCCATCCAAGCGCCCCAGGCGAGTCCCTTACTTGGCGCCCCTAGCCCAGTTTACCGACCCCCCCTTCGTCACCGCAAACTTTTGAAAAATGAGAGTGAAAAATCCAGAAAAGAGACGTTACTGTAGATCGTAATGAAACCTTTAAACGACGACCTTGACCTTTATTTTGAACGAGATATAGTAAGGCGGTGGTCTGTAACGAACGCCGTAGGTCGCGTCCGACGTGACGCTGTACGCGGCCTACGAATGCTTACTATGATAATGTACTATAGTGGTCTCTCTCAAACGCCCGACGCGGCGCACGAGCGCCGTGCGCCGCATCCATAGGTCATACGCCGCCTACGCAGTCATTTCGGGGCATTCTGGCGTCACGGACGTCGCGTTTATGACATAAAAATTGTGAAATTTACAAAGGAGCAAGATGAATTACTGACAGAAGCAGTTAAATTAAACAGGATTTTATTTGATGCCAGCGACAATATAGATAGTATTAAAACAACCCTCGACCTCTCTGCACGAAAAGGTCGTGACGCCTTTTTCTTCTCTCCTGTTTTAATACAATTTGTAACACGACATCATCATCCTCCTTCTCTTCGAGAAGAATTCTTAAAATGGTCTGTTCATCCATATTTAAATCACTCACGTCTATTCACATTGAGCGCATGCGATCGTAACTAAAATCCTGAGTGACCATCGCAAACAACGCTGGAAGCCGCGTTAAGCGTCAGCAGACGCCGAACGCCATCGGACGCGACCTACGGCGTTTGTTACAGACCACCGCCTTAGACTAATAAGTAGTCTTTTATATACCTATCGCACATAGAACAAGAGAACACTTTGGTACTCCGATTTACCGCTACCGATTGAAAACGGGTGCCACGACGTGGTAATTTGAGTTTCATCACCATCATCAGCCTTCAAAAGTCCACTGCTGGACTAGGCCTCTCCTTTGAAAGGAGGAATTGGCCTACTATACACTCTGGCCAAACGGGTTGGTATCAAGTTTTCCCTCTCTTACAGAGCTGTTCTCTGCATAATAATTATGCTCCCTCTGTCGGCTCTTACGACACCCATGGGATGATATGGGGTGGTGACATTCCGTATTCTTAATCCGTCATCACGCGTATGAAATTTGAGTTTAGGAAAAAGAAAAAAAGTCGGCTGGAGCCATATCTGGTGAATATGGTGGTTGCTCGATGGTATTTGTTGAGTATTTGGTAAAAACTTCGTTTACAATGATGGCCTTGTGCGAAGGCGCATTAGCGTGGTGCAAAATCCAAGAATTTTCTTTCCACAAATCTGGCCTTTTTCGTCGAATTGGCTCTCTTAAATGCCGCATAATTCTCAAATAATATTCCTTATTTACCGTTTGACCTTCGGACAAGAATTCCGAGTGTACAACACCGCGATAGTCAAAGAAAACACTCAACATGACTTTGACTTTTGAACGAGTTTGGCGTGATTTTTTCGGTTTCGGGGCTGTTGGAAGGCGCCACTCCGGAGCTTGTTCACTAGTTTGCATGTCAAATTCGTAAACACATAATTATCTCGTTTTGATTGTTTTGACTTTGACTAGTTCTAACAAGTCCTCAACGACTCTCATGCGATTGAGTTTTTG
Organism: Euclidia mi; assembly: GCA_944739405.2. Taxonomy (NCBI): domain Eukaryota; kingdom Metazoa; phylum Arthropoda; class Insecta; order Lepidoptera; family Erebidae; genus Euclidia; species Euclidia mi. The sequence goes on along the minus strand of OX123205.2, from coordinate 36,535,570 downwards.
GAGATAATTCAATTCTTTTGGAACTAACCGAGCGGTAACATGTTTCATACCCAAATGATTAGTTAAAATAGTAAGGATCGACTCTTGTGATACAGAAAGTTCGGCGACTATCTCTATAAAAGTTGAATGAGGATTTTCAGTTACTGTTTTCTTCACTTTTCTGATGTAAATTTCAGTTGCAGACGTTGATGACCTACCAGAGCGAGGCAAATCTTCCATCTCATCTCGACCGCTTTAGAACGCTTAATACCACTCATAAGCACGAGTTTATGATAAAATTGATTCACCGAAAGCCTTCTGTAACATTTTCATTGAATTCGATCACGAAATTCCATTGGCGATGCAAAATTTAAGACAAACTCTTTATTCGATGTTTTTGTCCATTATGAAATTCGCAATACACACTAGATATGGTATAACTAAAAACAGCACTGTATTTTATATAAATGACAGATGCAACTCAAACTCCGCGCCAAAATATAAAACGGTTGTGCCAATCTAACAACAACAAAAAAAAACAAAAAAAAGGAATTTGCAACCATACAAATAATCCATTCCCGATACTTTTTTGACTGAATTTACACATTTTGTAAATAAACAAGTGAATATATTTTTTACAACTATTTTTACTTATAAAACTAACTTTTTTATTTATAACACTATTGCTTACAATAGTTTTATAGAAGACATTCAACTGTTTTATAATTTATGTTTCCCAAATATTAGAGTCAAGGTTAATATCATTAAAAAGTCAAAATGGGTATCATGGGGTTTAAAAAAATGCAATAAAAAGAAAAGAAATTTACTGTGGTTACAAAGATTAAAACCTAACATAGAAAATATATCAAATTTTAAATGATACTCAAAATTATTAAAAAGAATTATGTTTCAAACACAACGTTCACAAAATAGTTATAAAATTAATAATTCTAAGAATAAAAATAAAACAACATGGCAAATTATCAATCAGGCGAAATTTAATATACCAAGATCTCTGATAACTAGAATAAAAATTAATGACATTATTATTTCAAATCCAATACAAAAATCGATTTCGAAAAAACAGAACACTAAATTTGACTATTTACAACTTTCTCCACGAAGTTATGATGAAAGTAGACAAAATGACGCCTGTGTGCTCAATATTTTGTGATATGACACAGTTTGACTATGTAAAACATGATATATTAATTAAAAAACTAAACGCCTATGGAGTAAGAGGCAATGTCCTAAAATTAATTCAGTCGTATTTAGAAAATAGGAAACAGCGTACAGAAATAGTTACAATAAACCCCACTACTAAACGAGAGGAAATATATCTTTCAGACGAGCGAGAAGTATTATACGGTGTTCCTCAGGGGAGCGTGATGGGACCTCTACTGTTCACATTATACATTCCTTCCAAAATGTACTACCAATAGTATGACTCTTTTCGCAGATGACAGCACAGTTACAATCTCTTGCGATAATGATTTAACTCAATATAAACATGACATTTCCAATACCTTGACATCTATAATAAACTGGCTTGACATTAATAATCTAAAAATCAATTTAAATAAAACTAAAATTATACATTTTAGTCAACGGGTCGCCCCAAATAGTAATATATGCGATAATATAACCATTGACGATAATAGTATAGAGAATGTTATGACTTCTAAGTTCCTTGGCTTAACTATAGATAAGAAAGTGGACTGGAAATCACACATAGAAACACTTTGCAAAAAATTAAGTAGTTCTGCATATGCTATATATACTTTAAGATCTGTCGTCAATATAGAAACCGTAATTACCGCTTACTACGGTTTAGTTGCCTCAAATTTACGCTAAGGCATAATTTTCTGGGGTAACTCAACAAATACCTCAATGGCTTTTAAGTGTCAGAAAAGATGCATACGGTCAATTTTAAACTAAAAACCACTGACAGCTGTAAAACATACTTTCAGAAATATAAAATATTAACATTACCAAGCATTTATATTTTGGAAATTGCAATATTTGTCAAAACAAATACTAGTTTATTTCCTAGGTTAGAAGATACAGTTGCACGAAACAGACGTGATAATAGTAGACTGCGCCTACACCAAGCAAAAACCGAACTTATGCGTAGAAGTGTATTTTGTATGGCTCCAGTAATCTACAATAATTTACCGCAACAGTGGAAAAACTTGAGCATGAATAGTTTTTAAAGCAAATTAAAAGCTTTTTTGGAAAATAAAGCATACTATTCTGTAACAGATTTTTTAAATGACATGATATAATTGAATGTGTCGTTTAATATATAGTATTATTGACATAATTATGATTGCTTTGTGACACTTTATTTATTTTTGACATTAAATTATTGAATGTATAAATTTATTATTAATTTAAAATATTTTATTATACAATTGAAAATATAATGCTGACTTAATATGTATCAATTAAGACCGAAATAATACTTTTTGTTAACATTTTAATAAATTGCATGCCTACTGGTAGAATATGGCAGAAATTGATTGATTGATTGATACAACTCTCACTCATACATATTCCCGGTGGATGACTGTAGTGTGTGAGAGTGAGAGCTAGCATCAATTTTGAGTAGGTATTTGAGGCAAGCTGAAAAATTGTCTCATACCTCTCCTATTAACCAACACGGAACTGCAGACCTGGCTGGCTTTTTATCTTTTATTTCCAAAAAAATATTTGCGGTAACATGCAATTTTTAAATGTTGTACTTAGTTAAATCTTTAAAGAATTTACTAAAAATAAGCCAGCCAGGTTATTCAAGTTGCCTCAAATGCATTTTTTATAATTGTTTGCAAAATATTTTTGCACGTGCCTGGCAATGTTATAACCCCGACTAAATAACCTGGCTTTTTTAAAATTCTATAAACATTAAATTACAACATTTAAAATTGCATGTTGCCACAAATACATTTTTGGAAAAAAATATCTACTTCGGCATCATTCCTACCTGGACAATTACTGGTTCAGAAGATATTAAGGCCCAAAGTCACCATATTTTTTTCTAATTAGGTACAAAATCAACGCATTTACCGTGCCAATCTGTTCTACAGGTGTCTTAAACAACCATGGATAAGTAGGTATTTCGAGAATTGCACGCACGCCCTTTTTTAAGCCGCAAGTTGAACTTGCGGCTTAAAAAAGTCGTTTCCGAGGTAATATTTTTGCTTAACCCATTCTTGACCACTGTCCTATGACTTGGCATGATGTGTAAAATGAGTAGGTTTTGGTTAGGTAATAATAATAATTATAATATTCTACCACATTCACACAACACCATCTAGTCCCAAACTAAGCAGAAGCTTGTACTATGGGTACTAGACAATGGATAAACATACATATATACAGTTTTTTTTTGTAAATACATACATATTATACATAGAAACACCCAGACCAAGACAAACATCCATGTTCATGCACACAAATGTTTGACTTGAGCGGGAATCGTACCCGCGACCTTCGGCGTAGCAGTCGATTACACTCCCGCGGCGCCAACCGGTCGTGGGTGATGGGGCAGTACAATTTCCAAATCAAATCAAATACATAGTTTATTTGTGAAACATAGGTACAATAGATCTTACTCATAAAATAGGGCGCTAATAATGTTTATAATGTCTTGTCTTCAGACATACAAATATTATAACATGCAGATTGAATATGACATTTCGTCTGCCTATGACAATGTCCAGCTTCCGCTGCTCAGGCAGAAAATGCTCCAGCTGAGTCTTCCCGTGAGGCTGATCAACACAATATTTAACTTTTTAATGTGCCGTTGGTAATCTCCTCCCTCCCCGACTTGTTTGGAAAGGGCTCCCGCAAGGGTCAGTCCTTAGCCCAATCCTTTATAACCTTTATACCTATGACCTTGACCGCTCTGTTTCCTCGTTCTGTAACATCCTTCAGTACGCTGATGACATTGCTCTGTACTCTAGCTCCTCTTCCTTTCAACAGTCATCTGCTCGTTTAAATTCTGCCCTCCACTAGTTGGATATCTGGCTCTCTGACCACAACCTTTCCCTCTCTATCCCCAAATACAGCGCCGTTGTGTTCTCTCGAAAACACAACATCCCAGACATTCATCTTTCATTTTTGTTGTGGGTGATGAAACTGTCGGCTCCGTTGATCACGTCAAATTCTTGGGCGTCATCCTTGATTCTAAACTTGCCGGCATATACCACTTGAATTACATTGAGCGAAAGGGGGAAAGGGGTGTGAACGTCATGCGGGCCCTTTCAGGGGTTCGTTGGAGGTCACACCCTTTCTGCCAAAAGCTTTTGTACAACGCTGTGGTACGTAGTCACTTTGACTACGCAGGGTTCCTGCTAGAACCATGCAACAAAATTTCTCTTGCCAGGCTAGAAAAAATTCAGTCAAAGTGTCTGCGAATTATAGCGGGTGCTATGAAATGCTCCTCGATCAATGCACTTCAAGTGGACTGCTTGGATCCTCCCCTCCATCTCCGTTGCCAATTCCTCGCTGATCGATATCTCTTCAGCACCTTTCAACTTAGCTCCCACCCTCTGATTCCCATTCTACAGTCTCTAACCACCCTCATTTCAACTTCTTCTTATTGGAACCACAAACACCCCCCACCCCCCTCTCCTCATTATCTCCTACAGGAAGTTCAAATGCACTTCTGTCCTTGTCTTTCAGTTTTCTCTTCATCCCCTCTTTCTCACAGATTTCTAGTCCCTAATATTCCAGCCTAGAATTTACCTTTACTTCGGTATTGGCAAGGGTTGCAGACAAGCCAATTTCAAACTCCGTGATATCTTGACCAATGACTGGTCCGATTGGGTGACCCTATACACCGACGCTTCTAAGTTGACCGACAGTAGCCCTGTTGGTTCAGCAGTTTGGCTCCCTAAATATCGAATTGTACTTAATTTTAAGATACCTCGCAAAAATTCTATTTTCACTGAAGAGTCTATTGCCTTGTTAGAAACAGTAACTTTAGTAGAATCACATAGGCTAAACAAGGCTCTCATTCTCGCAGATTCCCTCAGCTCTCTATCCGATTTAAAGAAAAACCCATTCAAATCTCGAGATAACTTCCATATTACCTTGCAAACGAAAGCTGCGCTGTATTAGGTGTCACTTGGCTGGCATTGAGGTAGTTCTAGCCTGGATTCCTGGTCATTCGGGGATAACAGGTAATGAAATTGCTTATTATCACACGGTTTCAGATTAGCGTTTTATACGCGCGTATAAGCTCGTTTTTGGAAGCGCATGTAGGCGCGTATAGGGGCGCCTTTTGGCACACGCGCAACTTGTACGAGCGATGACGCGCTTCTAAGCTCGTATAACGCGAGCCGTCCATGTTGACACTGACACGATGTCACTACCATTTCGAGCGAACACGCCGAAATATCCCCGTTTCCGCGAGTCCGGTTCTTTGAGGCGCGTGATGTAGCGCGCGTGTAAGCGCGAATGCTGAAACGACCGTATTTGCGCAGAAAATTCGCTAATCTGAAACCGCCCTAAAAATATATTTTTTTATTTATAGTCTCACGCCTGTATCCCCGAAGGGGTAGGCAGAGGTGTCATATTACACCCACATTTCGCCATAATTTTTTTAGGTTCCACGTAATAGCTAGGGGGCGAGCCTATTGCCGTACCGGGCACATTACCAGACTCCGTGCTGCTACTGGGAATTTCCTAACGGAAAATCCCAACAACACTTTGCCCGACCCGGGAATCGAACCCGAGACCTCCCAATCCCACGCGCACATTTATGCCGTGAGACCAACGAGGCAGGCCCTAAAAAAATGTAGTAAAAAATACATTATACGAGAGGCAAACTGAATGCCTCTTAGTTATCTAGTATAATTTAATATTTAAGCACTAGATAATGAATTAATATGTAAACTTTATACTTTTTCTTTTGTAAATACATACATAATATTATAGGTTAATAGGTATATAATGCCAATATCAGTTTTTAAAGCTAATTACTTAATTAATCTACATTCCCATTGACTGGCAAACATCTATGTTCACGATCACAAATGTTTGACTTGAGTGGGAATGAAACCCGTGCCCATTTGGCTTGACAATCCGTTAAATTTCCGCCAAACTAAAACACTAACTACGAAATTCAATATTCGAACTATAGATAGATCTGTAGATTTTAGATTCGTTTTTGACATAAGCTCCATACAAAATATGTCAAACACGAATTTCGAATCTCAAAATCCATGTGTGGATCGATTATTGAAAATGGCCGTTAGTGTAGCAGCCCGTCGGTCTCTCGACGAGGTTATCCCTGGTCTTCGAGATATGAGATTGAAGTAAATCATTATAATTATGAAAGGTAAGAAGAAATAATTATAAGAATGTAAAGAATAAGAATCATAAGAAGTAATTATGTACGTTCGTGCTTACCCCATGCGTGACGACAAGTAACTGTATGGATTGTCAAACCTCGAAAAGGCAAAAGACCTTTCACCTAGATAAGGAGATGCCCTGGAATAAGAAAAAGCACTTAGGAGTACCTGCTTAGTACTTAGTTATGTCGAATGACGTATGTAAGTAGCAGCAGCAGACGACATGTCGCCTCATGTTTTTCTTTCGAACGCTTTCAATTGAACGACTGATCGAGCTAGTTGGGTGCGACATTTATACTACTCGCTGGTATTCTCGCAGGCACAGCATATAAGAAAAATGTCCTATGTACTTTTTTAAAATGCTGCACAATTAGGAAGTCAAAAAAGGGTCCCTCTTGTCTGATAATCAGACGGGGGTGTGGTTCAAAGCAGAGAGATAGATGCAGTCAAAGATTTATAAACAAAATAGATGCTGAAACTTGTGATCTTAAAATATAGAGGTCTATAAACATAAATACTTTAAAAAAAATTAAAACTTACATCACCAGTACTACGGACAGCACAAGCAAATTCAGAAGCACTTTAAAATACATGACGATAATATTTCAATGTCTTCACCAAGAATACGTTGTTTTTAAAAGTTAACCGCAGTTTATATACCCTGCCTTCTATCAAAATTTGAACCACGTATAAAGAAATTGAATTTAAGTCAAAGGGCAAGCCGCGGTGCTTATCGGCTCCACGGAAAATTGTTTATTTAAGGTGTAAAATTGTAGATTCAAATGTCGATTTAGTGGCGCGTCCATGTACCTACGTATCCTGTGAAACCACAAGACCAAAACTTTGAGCCAAGTACTAGGTGCAGTGTGCCGTGATTAGGTTCACAGTAACAGTACATGTATATCTATATATAAAAGAAAGATGTGTTATCATTTGCATACACTAAAAATAAAAAAGGACTGAGGGTTGAACCCTGCGGGGCGCCCATATTGACTACAGATCCATGTAAACGCGTCCCGTTGACATCAACTCTCTGAGTTCTTATACTCAAATATGAAGTAAAAAGATGCAAAGCAGAACTATCTACAAAAACCATAGTGATGTAATGTCTTGATCAAAGTATCATGTTTTACACAATCAAAGGCCTCGGAATAATCACAGAATACACCTAAAGCTTCTTGTAAATCCTCCCATGCATCAAATATTTATATTATGTTTTTAAACTTAACACGGTCGTGGAGAGCCCTTCGTAAAATCAAATTGTTTAGTGTGTAGGGGCTCATTTTATTAAAATTACTTTGCAGTTGGTCTTAGCAACTTTTTTTTTAATTGTGCTGAATGTGGGCAGCTCAGAAATTGGTCTGGTTAGTGGGGTCTGATGTGCTAGTACTATAGTATGACCTTGTGTCTACTTACCGTACCGAACTCAAGTGGCTACCCATTCGTCAACGCCGTAGCTTGCGTGCTCTCTCTACTCTATTCTCTTTCCTTAACTCTCCTACGCCTCCTTCTTATTTATCTTCCTGTCTAAAGTACCTACTTGTGCTTTGTGCTCAAACCACAACAAAAATCTTCACTCCGCTAATAATCAACTTCTTCTATGTCCTTCTCATTCAACCAGTTTCGTGAACTTCTCCTTTTAAAGTTCTGTTCAACTCAGGAATACGAATACGCTTCCACTTGAGATCAGGATGACTACAACTCAGCTTTATTTTAAGGCAAAAGTTCGTGAGCTATTTTTGTGTCAATTGGTAGTATCTTCGGCACCCTGAGACATACATTTATCTAATTATATGCGTTATATATACACACTACAGGACGCCAGCAGCTACGTCTGCAATGTTTTTAAATTTACCCGTTTTGGCCGATCCCGTGGGAATTTCGGGAAATCCCTTCTTAGTGCACCCCTACGGTCCCCAAGGAACATACATGCCAAATTTCAGCTTCCTGCGCCCAATAATTTCGGCTGTAGCGTGTCTGTCAGTCAGTCAGTAACGCAAGGATTTTATATATTAAGATTAGGGTGTATTTTATTTTATTTATTTATAGACTCACGCCTGTATCCCCGAAGGGGTAGGCAGAGGTGTAATATTACACCCAAATTTCGCCATTAATTGTTTAGGACCCACGAAATAGGGGGCGAGCCTATTATTATATTTTATTATATATAACCCATCGAAGCCCCCAAGGAATAAACCTGTATTATACTATTACTGACTTTTTACTGTTATACCATTTACGGTATCTATGGGTTGGGATACACTTATGGTATTTTTTTAAATTTTTTGCTGCTGTAATTTTCAACGGTTTTCCTTGTAACACTTTTGTTCTTTGGGAATTTTTCATTTTTTATTTACTAGAAAAATTACGTAATACATTTTTATAAATTAAGTTCTTCGGCTACATTTCGTTAAAGAAATAGTACTGTAAAATATTTTAGCAAATTGCTGGTTAACGGGATTACAGGTTTACTATCGTAAATTTTGTGGTAGACATTTTCGGTAATTTACCATTACAGTTATCATCCGGGACATAAATTTATACCTACTATGCGTATTGTAGGTTACTTGCTCGCGCTCGGCAACTCAAGAACGCGTTTCTACATGCAATACATATTACGCACACTAATACTAATATGCTGAAAGCTCCCCCGAGGTTAATAAATCTGACGTCAACATGTCTGTTGGTATCACACTAACCGAGAGTTCTCAAAATGAACATCCCAATTTTAGAACTGAATTAACATGAAATTCATTAGAATTTGAGCCAAGTAATACAGAGGAATCTTCTACTTCACGACATTTACTAGAATTTTACACCATTTGGCGGGCCAATACCCGTCGGGGGGTCGCGAGGAATGCTTCGGTGAAACCCTAGCCTCCACGGCGGAGGGACTCCATGAGGATTTTCCACGCGACACCAAAAAAAAAGACTTACGAAGGTTGTATATAAGTATCCACAAAAGGTGATGGGTCCTGTGTGTTCGTGTTAAATGAAATGTGGCAGCAAATTTACCTCTTTAGAAAGGCAAGATTTATTTGATACGTTTTATAAACTGTATGATCGAGAACGCCAATGGATGTCTCTTATTAAAAATATTAAAATTGAAAATATCAAATGAATAACTCCAGAACGGCAAAATAATCGCACACAGACCATAACATATTTTTTCTTTAATATAATGTAGAGATTCATGTTTGTAAAAAATTAATCTTAAACTCTTTAAAAAATTATGAAATAATATATAAATAAGACGAAAGGATTACAGACATAAGAGGTAAGCACGCCAATAGACCTAAAAAAAATAAAGTATCGAGTAATCGAGTATTAAGAAGCATTTTCATTATTTCCTTAAGTAGAGTCTCATTATACCTACAAGAAAAAGCTCAACTCGAGAATATTTGTCACAAGAACTCAACATATCAAAAATGTATCGTTTGTACACTGAGTGGTTTCCACAGTGTTGAAGTTATGATGGCGACAAAACGTCAATGTGAAACCATTTTTTACACAAAATTTAACTACTCATTTTTTAAGCCTAAAAAGATCAATGTTCTACACGTTTTGTATATGAGCAAGCCAGTCCATCAGAGAAACAGGTCTTTAGAAGAAAGTTATAGACGTCATTTAAAGAGAAAATTCGGCAAATTAAATATGAAGAAAAATTACAGTAGACAAATACTATAGCACAATTGCTATCGTCGACCTGTAAAAAGTGTTAAGTATTCTACAATCTGCTGTAGGCATTATCCATTATTAAAGCAAGTACCCTGTGTACTATTTTACTAGTTTTGACGCTCTACGAAGAAAAGGTATTGCTACGTGTGGCATTACCAAATCGCAAAACGAGGCTGCATAGAAATTGGGAGTTGTTTGTTGCAATGATTAAATAGTGAACAGGAGCGGGGTGTTAACAACATATACTTTTATTCGGATGTTTATTATGGCCAAAATAAGAATAAGTTCAGTTTTGCCTTATATGCGTGCAGCAAAATCTTTAAATTAAACTCCAAAGACTCGAGAGAAAAATATAATTTTAAAGACTTGGAGCAAACAGATATTTTAGACCTTAAAAATTGGTAAATCCTTTGAGTTGGCGTCGCGATATAGATGGAAAAACGATACGCTGGTCTGGTGTTATGGAAATTTATGTATCACCATCCCAACAGGACAAGGTTTTCTTTAAATTTGATTATGATGCTGCATATTCTGAATTAAATATTTCAAATTAATTTCAAAACAAACGACGTGGGCGAAAACCTAAGACAGATGCTTTGATAGAAGATACTGTATTGGCACGTGCTTATCATCAACCTCTTCCTATATCATAGAAATTAATTTAGCGGGTCTTAATCGCGTTAATTTAACTTATTTAAGGTATAAATACCTTCCTCTTCCTATAAGCAAGGCGTTGCATACAGATTTACTGTCTTTGTGCAATAGTGTAGCGATCGCACGGTATTACCACGCATTTTATGGTTTGTTTAATTTCTGCAGAAATTAGTGATGATCGCGATGATAATGATGATGCAAATGATAATACCGATTAGTTATTAATGTTTTACTTGGCTACTTTTTTATACTTTTACTAATTGTAATTTGTGATCTCTTTGAGAACCTGATTCACAATAAAAGTTATAATTTTATTCATTTTTTTGAGCTTTCTTCAATTATTCCCTCGAAGATACCGACGACAAATTTATTTTGCATATTCGGTTTTCATTGATTACGATAATAAGACTACCAAAGTTTTCTATAAAATACGGGTTACACTACTTTACCGTTTAATGGTTATTTAAAATTTACCATAACAAGTCGGTAACTGAACATTACAATCTCTCTCCTGTAATGAAAAAACACGTTGAATAATTCAGTAAAGCAATATAATGCTCATGATTTTTAAGAAATTTACAAGAATAAGTAAATAATACTGGAATAATATTAATAATTCAGGATTGTAAGATACCAATACCCCAAAAACTGTATGAATCCATTTTCGGTAATATGTATTTTAGTGAATAACTAATTCTGTGTACATTTAATAGTTACACTTAATACTGTAAACTTTTCGGGTAAAAATTAGCTTTTCCGTCATATAACAATGTTGTCATAGTTACTTTTTGTTGAAGAGATATACCCCAAAAACACTAAATCATTTTTCCTGTAAAATTTGACTTTTGCGTTTACGGGTTTATTCCCTGGGGACGTCGACATATAATTATATTTTTGTAACGCACACCCTCTTATTTTGTGCGAATGGTCTCAAAACACATATAAAAAAAAATCATGTAGTCATTAGGATCACGCTAACCCGTGCCGACTTTCATTGAAACATATCTGTACTAGGCTAGAAGCGCGAATGAACTTGCGCATAGACTCAGTGTTTTTGCTTGTTTGTTTTATTAGTAACCGCATAGTTTTCGTGTAATCAACACGTCAGTGGAGTTACAAAGGTGCAAAAAGGGGATTTTTTAATAGAAGACTTAAAACATCAAATCACTGGTTCCAAAAATGAAAGTGCAAATATTAGGTACTATTAGTGAGTGCAATATTTACTACCGGATACCTGCACGTATACCGGATAACTCATTATGTGTGTTATAAGTAGGAGACACAGAGAGTATTAGACTTGACGAGTTTCAGCCCACATACAGGCCGGCCAGGAGGATATCCACCAAAGACCACATCCACACAAAGCGGCAGATAATATAGAAGGCGGTGGAGTATGAGACGTCCTTTGAATTTTGAAACCTGGTTTGTTCTGGACTCCCTGTAAAGGTGCCAGTCAATTGGTGATATGTCCAAGTGCTGAGAGGTCTGTGTAACGCTATGACTATGACTGTCCGAGTATAGAACGAGCATTCTGAACGTATCCACCTGCATCAAAGTGTGAGACATGACCATGGTCATGGCCCGCAAATTGTTCACCAATGCAGTGAAAGATATGTTCAAGACGCACCATAAAGGACGTGGCATTAACACAAACAGCGAGTACATCTCACACCTAAGGTTTGCAGACGATATTGTCCTCGTGGCTGAAACCGTGTAGCACTTGCAGTATTTGTTCAGCAGCACGGCTTATTTTCATTAATCATTTTGTGGCTCTTTAAAAACTTTGAATTTTTTTAAATCATGAGACTCAAAAGGTTGCCGATCCCTGTGTTAGCAGATAAAGCAATAATGTACTTGGTAATAGTTATGGAGTTCCCCCAGAAGTCTGTAGACTTTTTTATCTTTATAGTACTAAAAGCTTTTATAACATCAGTTGAGTTTTATAAACTGAAACGAGAAGTTACATGTTTTCTTTTATAAGAAAATCCGCTGCATTGGTTGATGAGTCCAAAGATCTAGTGGTAATAACAAGAATATCAGTGAAAAGCTTTCAAATGCCGTTGCAAGTCGTGAGTCTGATAGTAGATGTAATATTGTCACTATAATATCTTCAAACTAAATTTAGAACTTTTACACATAATTGTCCCAGTCTCGGTGTTTATAATATTACATAATATATTACGTGTCGTTTTCACTTTATCGGCACTACTCTTAATCCTTGAACTCAGATAAAGAGACGTTTAGCTTTCTTGCAAAGTTTTTGATGCCTCAGTAAGCTGAATTTTGGTATTTAAACTAGTACACAAATAATAAAAATATCTTAAATATGGTAGTTTTACCCATAAGAAAGACTACGGGATTTAAATTTTAAGAGAATTAATTTAGAGCCCTTGTGTAAAAATCGGGAAATTTATTTTACGAATTACATTAGTAAAATAAATATCTCTATTTTTAACTAGTAAATAGGTACCTAATATCAACAAACCTATCAACCATTTCTTTAATTCTTTCTTTTTTTTTCTTCGAAGTAATTTATTTTCAAATTAAAAATATTATATGGTTCTTTTTATTTTCTGTTTGTACATAGATTATATTTTATGCTTTGAAGTCGGTTTTTTTTTTCAATCATGTCCATTCGCTACTGTACGCTATCGTTCCATAATACGATACGGGTTGTATAAGAATTGGCATCAGTACCTATCCTAGAGCATAGCCAGTAGGTACCTTGCAGGTTGGAATTTTGTGAAATTTTGTTTTAAGATTATTTATTTCAATGCTCTGTAAGCCATTTATTTTAGTTTTACACAAAATTTTCTTACATCTATAAAATATACATCATCTTACACAGTCTACTCACTATCTTACAGTTTACGTAAATACTGATATAATATTTTTCATGGTTGCCGGTAACCAATTATGTCTTTTTATTCTTCAATGAAGAGATTCTGCTAGAGTTAGTTCGAAAATACAATGCCTGAGGTTTGGCTTTGTTGTAACTCCTCTGCTGATTTTGCTTTAATCCTTTTTCGTGGATCTGGAACAGAAAATTTACGTCACGGTTAAGTATTGTTAGATTTTATAACGTCAACTAAGGAAGTTGAATAACTTTATTATATAGGCTGTCTCAGTGCACCTTTTCATTTAAAAAAAAACAAGTATTTTATGACAGAGTTGTGATATTTTGATTGTATTGTAAAGAAGACATGTACTGATTTAAAAGTAAGGAATAAAATATCCGGCAAATGACCCCCACGACTCCGATGACAGGCCATTACTCTTTTCATTAAATTTTCCATGACTTTTGCACAGAGATGTGGCTGTATCTCACCAATGACGCGTTGGATTTCCGATTTGAGCTCAGGAATTGTTTCTGTTTTATTCACATAAACCCGAGATTTCACAAAACCCAAAGAAAAAAATCGCCCGGCGTTAAATCGCACGATCTTGGTGGCCAGTTGACATCAGAATTTCGTGAGATAATGTGTTCTGGAAATCGTTGCTGCAATAAGTCGATTGTTTTATGCGTGGTGTGGCAGGTTGCGCCGTCCTGCTGAAATTACATGTTGTCCAGATTTATGCCGTCCAGTTGAGGCCACGAATGCCGTTCACAGTCACTGCAATTTCAGCCTCATTTAAAAAAAATCAAAGGTCCAATCACGCCGCCTGACCAAAATCCGCACCAGTCCGCACCACTCGTGGGTGCATTTGTTTCTCATGGATTGCATGAGGATTTGCTGCGTCCCAAATTCGACTATTTTGTGTATTCACGAAGCCATTCATATGGAAATGCGCTTCATTGGCGAAAATGACGTTTTTCGAAAAATTGGCATCGACTTCACTTTGCTCCATTACTCATTGAACGAATTGCCGGCGCTTTACGTGGTCTGCTGGTTTGAGCTCCTGAGGTAACTGAATCTTGTACGCATGAAGGTGGAGGTCTTTAGTCAAAATTCTCTGCGTAGTGATTCGTGAAGTTTGAAGTTGTTGAAAACCTAATGAAAAGTTGTTTTCGGGTTTTCGGCGACACTCTCGTTTAGAGCAGCAATGTTTTCAATAGACTGACCGGTTCGTTGACGCAAAGGATTCTTATTATTATCCATAATTGAGCGAGTTTCTTCAAATTTTTTGACCACTCTTCAAATGGTTGGCACATTAGGTGCACTTTCTCGGCTGAAAATTTGGCGAAGTTTGCGAGCGGTTTCAGCGTAACTTTCCCCTTTTTTGTAATGAGTTTTCACAATTATAACGCGTTGTTCTTTCGAAAAGCGCTCCATTTTTAATAATCGGAATAAACAGAGGTGACAGCTGTGAAATTCCAGAGTTGCCACTTGCATGAAAAAAAAATATTCCAATTTTAAAAAGTGCACTCTTACTGAGACACCCACCCCTTTATGTTTATGCATGTTTCTAGACATATGTATTAATTTGTTTATGTTGTATATATTACCTCAATTTAAGTGTTAATCGCCTTCTTCTAACCTCGTCGTTATCAATAACGTTGCCAGCATTCTCCTGCAAAGGATCAAATTAATTTTATTTACAACTTTATTAAATTTACCTTACGAACTATTTAAGTCAAATAAAAATCATAATAACTTCCAATTTTTAAGTATTCATTTAACGTATTTTCTACATTACCTGAGTGGCAGCAAATCTAGCGAGGTTTTCCTGTTTAGGGGGTCCGTACACCGCGAATCCTAGTGGACTGTACTCCAGGAAGTCTTCAGGCTGATCTAAGGTTCTGAAAATTATAGAGTGCAGACCAAATTAACGATAAATTAATAAACTAAACATTTTAATAACTAGCAACTTGGTTGAAAGGCAAATGGCTGTTTTATTATTGCCAGATGTTTTTGCAACTTATATGACCGGTAGATGGATTAAAAAGCTATTTATTTACATACCTTGATCTTCCTAGTATGGAGGTGATTGCTTCACTTGGTGTGACCTAAAAAAGGAATGATTATTGCAGTTGAAACTCAAGTAATTGTTAGCAAGCATTCTGGCGTTAAAATATTATCGTATAATTATGTAGTATGTGTTATCATTATAATACTAGTATTATTACGTTTGGAGCCCGGGCTCTACGTTCTAGTATAACCAGATTAGATGGAATAATTTAATTGTTTTCTTACCTCAGCAGTTTTGATCTCATTTTCTAAATTAGAAAGAACTTCAGCGATGTTTTCCACGTCTTTTGCTACTTTTTCTGGTACTTCTTCCAACACAGCAGTAGGTGCAACTAGTACCAGTTCTTGCTCCTTAGTAATTTCAGATGCGGGTGTTTCTTCTGATAGTCGGACAGACACGACATCTTGTTCCAATTCTTTTTCTTCCAAAGTAACAACTGCTTCCACTACTGCCACAGTAGGCAAATTTTCTTGTACCAATTCTTGTTGTGCTAAAGGAACAACTAATTCTTCTTCTGTACCAATAGGAGCAATATTTTCTTCTGAAACAGCAATTGTACTAACGATCCCTTCAGGAACTTTATCTTCTCCATCCTCAACGGAGCCATAGGTTTTTCCTAAAGATTCACCTACAACCTTGCCAGTAGTCTGCTGTAGTTCTGATAAGTCTTTGACATTTTCTTCTACTGTTGGAATGACTACAGTTGCTTGTAATTCAGTAGCCGTTGATAATTCTTCCACGGTAGCTGTTATTTGCTGAGGGTTTTCTGTCGAAAGATGGTATGGTTATTAATTTACAACCAATTGTGCTGTTTTGTAAATAAAATGTTTTTTATAGAGATATCGAAGAAGAAATAATGCTTACTTATTATTAAAAAAAAACTAATTGGGCTTTCTATGTACTTTTGAAAGTATAGTACTCTGCATAGCACTTGATTCATTATTGCTTTAAGAAAATGAAAATTTCTTACCGTCCACGTTGACAGGCTCTTCAACAGCTGCCTCTATCTCCTCGTTCTTGACTTCAGCGAAGAAAGTCTGTGTGGTGGCGACTTGAGGAAGCGCTTGGTTAACATTCGGGGAGACTTCCTCAAGCTTAGGAGGTCCGTATTCTCTGAGATTTTCTGAGCCTGAAGCCTCGGTCTCTTGGAACACATCTTCAACTGGATTTTTTCCTGGCTTCTGTACATGGAAAAAAGAGTATTAATTTATTTATATTAGAAAAGCTAACCGACTAATAACATCATTCAGTTACTCTATAATTATATATTGTATACATTTATATTTGTATAAAAGCAAAGTGTTTTTACTGGTTTCTAATACAGGTGTCAGATGTCAGTGTGTAAGTTGTCCTAGGATATTAATAATATCCACGCAGCCATATTGACGAGATTTTTTTTATTCTATCACATTCATACATCACCGTCTAGTCGCCAACTAAGCAGAGCTTGCACCATGGGCACTAGGCACTGGATAAACATACATAATACTCTTTTTGTTAATACATACATACCTACTATACATAGAAACACGCAGACCAAGACAAACATCCATGATCATGCACACAAATGTTTGACTTGAGGTCTCTCAGTATCGATTCAGACGATTCGACGCGGGGAAGTGTGCGAGGTTTCATGAGATTTCATATACGAATTCTAAAATTCGTTTCGGTCGATTCGTTCGACGCGTTCGGCTCGGATAAGCGTTCACCTTTAAGTGGAAATCGAACCCACGACCTTCGGCATAGTAGTCTTTGGCACTTTCGCTTCGCCACCGGGTCATCAATACAGACACAAGAGAGACTTACCTGAACTTCAGAAGGCAGGTAGAAGGCAGGACCGCTGGGTCTCCATCCACTCAGCAGGTAGGGCCCTGAACGAGCCGACGCACAACCGATGACCACCGTGAGAACAATAATTACCTAAGGATAAAAAAGGTTTTATCATTTTTATGCCATTAAAGTAGAGACAAAAGTTGTTTAGATTTGCACAATATTAAAAACATTAAAACATTGTATACTAGCCGTTTCCCGCGGTTTCACCCGCGTCCTGAGGGAACTACTCCACGTACCCGAAAAACCCAAAATAAAAAATAGCCTGTGTTACTCGCAGATAATGTATCTTTCTAATGGTGAAAGAATTTTTAAAATCAGTCCAGTTTTTGAGTTTATCCATTACAAACTAAAATACAAAGTTTTCCTCTTTATAATATTAGTGTAGATTGTTATACAGCTTGCCAGAGATTGAAGTATTTCTACCTTCATGATTGCTCCAAGATGTTTTACTCGATCAGATCGAACAGCTGTCGAATGCTGCAGCTCAGCAACCAAACCACGTTATATACCAAAATAACTCAAATATAATGGACCTTGATACGTAAAACGCACTAATATTTGCTGAACGGTAATCGAGCTGATCGAAATTTTTGCTCTGATTAGCTAGTTTAATACTTATAGTTGATTGAATCAGGCGTTACTTGGCGGAATTCCTTTGTAACACAGTGGAAAGAAAAAGGAACCCACCACGCACCCTCGGATTGCTCACCCAAACTATTGCAATAGGAAAAGGTTGACAATACTGAACTCCTCTGTTTTCGGTTTTGTCAACCTTTTTCGGTGGGGTGGGAACCTTTCCATTAGGTTCCCAGATAACAATGTAAGCTTTACAAGCCTGCAGCAAGTTTAAATCAAACTTTCTAGTTTCACTGTGACCAACTTGCATAAAGTTTGCTTTTTCAATGTTTTGAAGTAACGTCGTCATGTACGTGTCGTCGATCACCTCCTAGATACAATAGAGATGCTCGACGACGAGCTGTTGTCGGACCACCAACCTGTGCTCGTCGTCATCCAAATTCTTCAAAGAATTCTTCAAAGAAAACAATCTTCATGCAAGTTGGTCATAGTGAAACTAGAAAGTTTGATTTATACTTGCTGCAAGTTTGTACAGTTTATATTGTTATCTGGGTTAGTTTAATACTTGCCTATAGTAATGCTGGCACCGGTATTGCTGTAGATTCCAACGGACTACCATGTAGATGGTACCGGGTTCAAACGCACGGTCCGTTAGATCGTTTAGTCAGTAATTGCCTAATTCACGAAATGGCTACTTAGTCCTAAACTGACTAATTTCTGCAATGTATTATTCTTAATTCTGGTCAGCCTCCGTGGTTCTGTGGATAACGTATGAGACTGCTGATTGGAGATCCCGGGTTCGATTCCCGGATCGGGCAAAAGTGTTACTGGGTTTTTCCGAATACTCAGTAGCAGCCCGGAGTCTGGTGATGTGCCCGGTAACGGCAATAGGCTCGTCCCCTATTGCGTGGGACCTGAAATTCATGGCGAAATGTGGGTGTAATACCTCTGCCTACCCCTTCAGGGATACAGGCGTGAAACTATAAATAAATAAATATAAACTTAATATATAAAATTCTTGCGTTACTGACTGACTGACAGACAAGCTACAGCCGAAACTATTGGGCGCAGGAAGCTGAAATTTGGCATGTATGTTCCTTGGGGACCGTAGGGGTGCAATAAGAAGGGATTTCCCGAAATTCCCACGGGACGGTATCGGCCAAAAGGGGTAAATTAAAAAAAAATGCAAGCGTAGCTGCTGGCGTCCTCTAGTTCTTAATAAGACTAATTCGTCAAATGCCTAATTCTAAAATTTTAGTTTTAGTAGTCCGTGTATGTTGCCCTAGGCATTATTTAGATCGCCTTAGCTGTATGTAGCCAAAGCTACAACTGTATGTCTTAGGTCTTGTGTGTCACACGCAACTGTAGTATTTGGGTCATTTTCCTAACGTTATCCCAGTTAGAACCTGGGATCCGCTTTCTAGTCTAACCGGATTTGACTGATTATTAGCTTTTCCATAGAGAGACTGCCTGTCTGACCTCCGCAACCCAAAGGGATATATATTCCAGTGTCAGTTTATTTACAGGTGCAGACTGCCTGTAACAACTGTCAAAGATCTTTATGAAAGCAGGGACCGACGGCTTAACGTGCTCTCCGAGTTGCGGGGCAAGCGATAATTTACGACTCAATGCGCACATAACTCCGAAAAGTTAATGGTGCGCGCCGTGGATTCAAACCCGATACCCTTTGCATGCAGTCTGGTGGTATCTCCACTAGGCAATCACTGCCTTCTGCAGATCCTGTACTATAAATCGGTTCAGCTGTTTGTAGCTCCTGCTACATGTTTATATCTTTGTGTGTACCACATGCATTTGTAGTCTGCGGGTACTATGGTCAGGGCCGTTCCGACCCAATGCAGGGCCTGTGTGCGAATTTTATACTAGCCCTTCCTACGCCACTGCGCCTGTGTGCGCGAAATCTGTGAAGCACCCTTTTTGGCATCCTTTTTCGAAAATAAGTGTCATAATTAACACATATCTCGCCGCGAGGCGCCCCTGTCACCCTGGCGAATGTGTGCGCCGCGCACATTGCACATAGGGAAGGTTCGGCCCTGACTATGGTAACATCGCATGCGGGCTACGCATGTTTGCTTACGCAAACGTGTGTAATGGGGAAAATGCTAAATGCCTTATAAATTTCCCCGGCGATATCATTATCACAGCGTTATCAGAACAGCGGAAATTACCTTTTATTAAAAATGAACACTGAAATATAGATTTAAATAAGGTAAATGTTATAAAATTAACAAAATCTGTGTTTTACGCAGGAAAACCTAATCTCACCGTGCCCTGGGCAAAACCTAATGTTAATTGATAAAATGTACAAAAAGGGTTATTTATCCGGTACTGTCATATCAGTCCGTGTGGTGACGGATTAAGAATACGGAATGTCACCATCCCATATCATCCCATGGGTGTCGTAAAAGCCGACAGAGGGAGCATATTATGCAGAGAACAGCACTGTAAGACAAGGAAAACTCGATACAAACCCTATACCAACCCGTTTGGCCAGCGTGGTATAGTAGGCCAATTCCTCCTTTCAAAGGAGAGGCCTAGTCCAGCAGTGAACTTTTAAAAGCTGATGATGATGATGATGACTGTAATATCAGTAAGAACTATATCTAAATAGCAAGTCGCAAGCAAGGGTCGCATCGTGATCTTACATAGCATGCAGCCTTCGTCATGAATGTGGGTATGACATACAGATTTTTATTAAATCATATTCGTTGTTCCAGAAATTAGCACGCTCAAGCTTTAAAAAAACAGTCAAACAATTTTCAGATCGATTATATACTAGACTTCGCCGAAGCCCACGTGAATACTACATCTACCTACACCTAAACGTTCTTCAGAAATATATCTTCACGTACACCTAAACCCTCCTAAGAAATATATCTATCTACTAGCTGTTTCCCGCGGTTTCACTTAGACCACTCTTTCTAGACAAATAAATGATGTAAGAGTAAAAAACATTTCTAAATACGGTTTCATATGCGGTAAATATACAAGATCAAAGTACTCAATACGAATCAAATGAGCCGAAACTCGATGGGGCTGTGACGTTTAATTGCGGAGTGCCTATGACCACCTTCCAGCTCGATCATCAGATCAACTCTATGACATCGTAAAGCCGTGTACGCACGTACGAACAAATTTGTTGCGTTGCATGATAAGCAACAACTTGGTTCGCACGTGCGTACCACTAACGAACATCGAATACTCTGTTCGTCAAACATGTTTGCGGCGATCCGTTTAGTATTGTTCTGTATGGACGGTGCCGTGGTGTTCGAAGAGCTTTAATAAATGTTACGAAACAAAATTGTTCGTATAGATCTTGGCGGGGTGCGAGCGGGGCGGCAGAGGTAGCTAATCTTACCCGTACCACGGTAATAATATCTAACAGTATTCTAACTCCATACAAACACACAAAACTCGAGTTATACCTACGCGCCTCGAGTAAAGTACCCACTATAGTACCCAACAGCCGCGATCGTGCCGCGGTGACGAACGGACGGTGACGGTTTTTGTAGCAGTGTTCTTTATTTAAATTATAATTATAGCGACGCGTTGTAGACTAATATCGTGCTGTTTGAATTCTTCGTTAAGTCACATAAAGATAAGATTTTTCAAATTCAAAATGTACCAATTGTAGTATTAATGTAGGTATACTAGCAGAACACTTTTATCTGCGTTAGGGACAATGTATTACATATTTCATTGAAGTCTATGATTAGTAGTACCTTAAGAGTAATTTTCAAAATGGAAGCGGATATGAATCAGCTTTGTGTAGGTTACTGCTTAGTCTACTTACTACAAAATAAAATAGTAGACAGTGCAACCAATAGGTCATTTCCTAGGGTGCTTACGTACCTACATGATTTTTATTTTTTTGAATAAAAAAAGTAATATTTACAATCACAAAACTAAAAAAAACTTCGAGTAGGTAGATGTAGTTAAAATACTTGAGGCGAGCAGCCCTATCGCTGTTGTGCGCCCGGCGCGCCTGTAGGCATATAACTCGGGGAGACGGCTGAGTTACAATACTGTTAGATTATATTACCGTGCCCGTACCTTAGTTGTCGACCAGCAGCCGTCAAGTATATTCGCGTGCTATGAGTAGGTAGGTATTATTAAAAACATCCATAAGTGTCTGACAAACATGGCTGACGAAGAAAATTTTCAATGGAACGTGGAGAACTCGACTCGAACTATGTTCGCATTCGTGTTCGAAAGTGCCGTCCATACGTTCGAACCAAATGTTCACATTTGATGTTTTTTTTTTTGAAGATCTCATTACAGACACCAGGACGGGTGAAAATAAATAAAAGCTTGTAAAATTTATACATAGTTAAAATGTACATACATACATACATAGACTCACGCCTGTTTCCCCGAAGGGGTAGGCAGAGGCATATTAAACGCCCACTTTTCGCCAGTGTTTTGATCCCACGTAATAGGTGGCGAGCCTATTGCCGCTTATCGGGATATTTTGTTTGCCGTCGCCTCGTCCGTTGATCGGCAGGTGCACCACTTGCAGGTGAGGTTGGCTTGGGACCCTAAATTCTTTTGAAACCATGTTTCTTATTTTTTATTGTGTTTTAGTGGCAGTCATATTGGACTGAGCGTCAAGTAGTCCCTTTGTAGTTCACCATCAAGATGCTTGAGGTTATACCTCATTTGTAACATTCTGAGGGCTAGTTTAGAAGGCATGCAAGAACAGATAAACATTCATCTCAAAGCATAACTCGGTGTTTTAGCCTTTATCCCCGAAGAGGTAGTAAGAGTTGTAGTATTACACCGACATTTCGTTGAATTTAAAGTCCCATGTAATAGGGGGCGAGCCTATTGTCGATACCAGGCACATTGCCAGATTCCGTTCTGCTACTGAGAATTCGGAAAAATTCAGTAATACTTTTGCCCGATCTGGGAATCGAACCTGGGACATCCCGATCAGCAGCCGCATATGCTATCCACTGTACTGTTCTATATTGTTATATCTGCCTATTAAAGATGGATCCAGGGAGATATTAAAGGGCTCAAGATCCCTTTTCCCTCCGCCTAAAAGGGCAAGTTTTCTTCCAAAGACTAGAGTGTTTGAAATGCTCTCTGGATCTTCCTTCACCAAGGTTCAAGCCCCTCCCAAACTAAAATATTCCCCATCTTAAATCATGGAGCTACAACTGCTATCTATTCTGGAGCCAGATCCATGAGTCCAATACTGGACTTAAACGGTCTGTCTTTTGCTGCTCACTAGCATTGTGAGTTAATAGGAGGATTTGAAAAAAAACACGAAACAAGAAAATAGCTCATTCAGATATAAATCCAGAAACGCACCTATTATATAAGTACATAATGAGGGTGCCAGGCACACTTACCTGCATTAAACAAACATGGCAGGAATATACATCTATAGCAGTATTCAATAGGTGCGACCACGGCTCTAGCTTGAGCATTTCTGTACTTATAACTTTATGGATATATATCTGAAAGAGCTATTTTCTTGTTTCGTCCTTTTTAGACACCCTTTTTTACGTAGTCGGATTTTAGTTTTTGAACACTTTTCTTTAATTTTTTCGTATCCCGATGGGGCATGTAAACTAACCGAGCAATATTTACATTGTCAAATTTAAAGGAAGAAAGAAGAATAGATAACTCAAAGCGTCTGAACAGCGCGAATTGTACGCTCAACTAAATTAACTCATGCTGGTAAATCTTAGGAGTTACTGGTTCGGGTAGTCGATGCAGCGTACTATCGATTTGGTTTACTGTCGATGTAGAATACCGTCGTTTTAGTGTACTAACGATGAAGTGTACCAACGATTTGGGGTACTGTCGATGTAGCGTACCATCGATTTGGGGTACTGTCGATACATTAGCCCGTCGATGGAACGTTTTCGATACAGCGACCATCGATGTAGTCACTGACGATATTATGAACGGCTACCGTTCTGTGTATATAACAGATTTAAGGTAAAAAAGAGATATGTTGTACAGGTACATAAGTAGGTATATTTTGCTATATTTGTTCATGGTCACAATTTTTACATAATATCTTCAATGGTCGATCCAAAGATCATTCGCCAACATTTGCAGCAGCTCTATTGCAGAAGATGATTCTCGAAACCTCTGCCTTGTTGTGCCTGAAATCATTTCATTATTTAACATCTGGATGTATGAGTAAAGAATAGACCACACGTGCCTCCTCTTTTCCTAAAATAACAGATAAATTAATTACGTGGTATATGGGATACCAACGGCAACAGCAGTGTAGTTGTTTTGGGTTGCATCATCACATCCTAAAGGTACTGGTAGTCTTGACTATGCACTCGTAGGTTGCAACAGAAAGTCGAGCATTCGCCGTTTTTAAATTTGTCGAACTGAATTACGAAAAGAGCCAAGCAAAGAGCCACACTTCGCTTTTCATGATCTGTCTAGCGAACGGTAAAACTGTCCTTTCGCTAGAAAGCTCGTCAGAGCGCTCGATAAAATGCTTGCTAAAATACTCTCATCTTTTTCGACAATATAACAGTCGCAAGAATACTCATTACAAGTGAATGCTTAAGTGTATGAACACCTTTATATACTTTGCAAAAAAGAATTTCAGCTTTCTCTCTTTTGACTTAATAGCTTCGTTAATTTGGGTTTCCGATATTAATTATGTCTGTCACGGCACGTTATTTTATATAGTAGGTAGATATGATGATGGTTGGATTCAGTGCCTCGTTGGTCTCACGGCATAAATGTGCGCGAGGCATTGGGAGGTCTCGGGTTCGATCCCCGGGTCGGGCAAAGTGTTATTGGGGTTTTCTGCTAGGAAATTCTCAGTAGCAGCACGGAGTCTGGTAATGTGCCCGGTACGGCAATAGGCTCGCCCCCTATTACGTGGGACTATAATAAATCTGGCGAAAAGTGGGTGTAGCAATATACCTCTGCCTACCTCTTCGGGGATATAGGTGTGAGACTATGTATATGTATGTATGTATATGGATTCAGTACTTACTTTTCCACAGATTACGCGCTCTTATCATAATTTAGTCCAATACATCGTAATTCTGAAGTCTTGGCTTCTTATCTCTGGTGCAAGGGTAGTCACAGATTGGTATTGGAATATCAGCCCATCTTGAAGTATCACCAGGTAATCCAGTTTCCCTGTAAACGATATATATTAAAACTAGATGATGCCCGCGATTACACCCGCGTTATTTAAGGTTACTACTCTGCTCCTGTGGCACATAGCGTGATGTTATATAGCCTATAGCCTTCCTCGATAAATGGCCTTTCTAACACTGAAATAATTTTTCAAATCGCACCAGTAGTTCCTGAGATTAGCGCGTTCAACCAAACAAACAAACTCTTCAGCTTATATTAGTATAAGATATAAGATTTAACCCTTTCTGCGTTCTTTCGTAAAAAATCGGAAAATCCCTTCTTAGTGCACTTCTGCGCATTTTAAAGAACATACATACTTTTCAGGTTCTTGCACCCAGTATCTTTGGCTATGCGTTGTCTGTCCGATACACAGAAGATGATGATGGGTTCCCTTGTTTGACCGAAAGGAATTTGAAAAATTTTCACTTCCCAAAAATTTTTTCGCGTAATTTCATTTGCCAAATTATTACTTAGCAAAAAATCTATTCACAAAAAATTGTAACACAAACCTGATGTTTGGGAAATGAAGGTTTAAACTGTAACTTGTTTACCAACTAGTACTTTTAACATTTTTTATTTAGTCAAATACTTCAGTTAGAATAACAGTTTTTACGCAGAATCAATAATTATCCTAATCTAAATAGTTCAGTTCCGGCCGCTGCCGCGGCACCGCTCGCTTCGCTCGCTCGGCTCGTGCGTAGGAGGTCACAGTTCAAACCTTACCTAACCTTACCATTTTTTTAATAATTAACCTACTCTAACTACTTCCATAAATAAACGAATTTCACCAAACGTTTATTGTCTGAAGATTGCTGTGATAAATCATTTGATTAAAGACCAAATGTCATAATGACATTATACTTGGTAATATATTGCCAAGTAAACATTTGACCAAATAAAAATATGCGTACTAAAATCATTCGAAACATTGCAATGGTATAAAAAAAGGTTGCTAAAATTTGTTTGGGTAATGAAATTTTGTCAAGATCTTTTCGGTAAAACGGCAGGATTCCAAACGGCAGGAGCCGAAACTACTGAGCGCAAGTAGGTGAAATTTGGCATGTATGTTCCTTGAAGTGTGCAGGGGCGCACTAAGAGAGGATATTTGGAAATTCCTCCCCTAAAGGGGTCAAACAAGTGATAAGAGTTTGTATGAAACTTTTTATTACTTCAATGGATTAACTTCCAACTGTGTATATGGGTTCCTCAAATGAAGTTAACCAACACTAAGAAAGTATTTATGAAATTCTTACTCTAAGTGGATAAAAGGGGGGACAGATTTTGTATGAAATCCTTTAAATACTTCATGGGATTAACTTCGTACTTTGTTTATTGGATCCGCAAATGACGTAAGTGCGCACAAAAACATTTATTTTGGTAATTCTTTCCCTAAGAGGGTAGAAAAGTGAGTGCGAGTTTGTGTAAATCCTTTTACTTTTCAATGGAATCACTTTCATCTGTATATATAAAATCCTTGCGTTACTGACTGACTGACAGACACGCTACAGCCGAAACTACTGAGCGCAAGTAGGTAAAATTTGGCTTGAGGTGTGTAGGGGAGTTTGTACAAAACATTTTATCTAACCGAAATTTACGCGTGCGAAGCAGCGGGCAAAAGCAAGTTATTTATAAAGAAAATGTTAGGTACTTACCCATCTGATATCCTTATGTAATATCCACTTTTAGCAAGCTGTGCTAGTCTATGTAGCAGAAAATTTTGAGAATATTTTGTACGAACTACTAAATTCGTTCGAGACCTTCCGTTCGAATGACGAGGATACCCAACAGATTCTTCGGGGCATGATCTAAAACAAAGAAGAACATTAAATTGAACGCCGGTTGCGAAGTACCAACCAAAAGAATCCTCTTGCACAAGTATCTAATTATCTTGATGTCACTAAACTAATATAAGTCTGTTGCTATCTTTTACTATCACACGATGCGAGAAAAGGTAAGGCGATGTTTCAGAGACGACGAAATAATTTTCGAACCAATTAGCCGTTTATTAAAGCGCGTCTTAGTTGACACGTCTCGATGAGTCCTCCAAAACTTCGTCATCGAATAAATTTGGCAGAATATTACTGTCTCCATCCCTTTCTTATTATATCAAAGAGAGCGAGAGAGCGTTTAATTAAATTGAGTTTTGTACATCAAAGCACCAGCACTTTGAGATGAAACATGGATGTGCTCATGTTCTAAAAATAACAAAATTTCTTGATATCGCGATCGTATGGGTGTAAGAATGTAGACATTTTGGAGTAATACGTAATTATAAGAGATTTTCACAATATTCATAAATAAGAAATATTATTAATAGGTTAGGTTACAGCCATAATCTTAATATATAAAATCCTTGCGTTACTGACTGACTGACTGACAGACACGCTACAGCCGAAACTATTGGGCACAGGAAGCTGAAATTTGGCATGTATGTTCCTTGGGGACCGTAGGGGTGCACTAAGAAGGGATTTCCCGAAATTTTCGGGATCGGCCAAAACGGGTAAATTTAAAAAAATTGCATTTGTAGCTGCTGGCGTCCTCTAGTTATTTATAAATGTCATTTTCTGTCCTATTCTCCCAAGAAGTTAATTTTATGAGATAGCCGTAAACCGTTGCTGCTAATTAACTGCTTGTTACAAGCTTCATAATAAAATCATATAAATAAACATGAATCATTGAAATGTTTGTACGTGCATAACTCCGAAACGATTGCAGCAAATTAGATAAATCTTTCTTTTATGTGTTCATTATTGTCTGGCGAAGGTTTAAAAAAAATATTTAAGAAAATTATACGGTACGAAATTTTAGTTAGCTAGTTATGAATGAAGCAATAATATTTCTGTGTTGTTTTGCTATTCAATTTAGTTTTAATTTATTTTATAAGTATATTTAATATAAAATATTCTGCCGTCGAAACATAAAAATAAATAAAAACGTACATAAACAAGATGGCCGCTAACAGGAACAAATTGAGGAACACTTTGCACATGATGTTAACGTTACGATGTCTGCGTCACAAATGTAATGTACCAAACATAATCATTCCTTATATACTGCGCCTACTATTAAAATAATAATATCAATAGTGATTACAAAATGTATGGAATATCCTATTGGGTATTTTATAAGAGCCCTGTTGGTCTAGTGGTTAGTGATTTAACTGTTATCGTAGGTTGTCGTAGGTTCGAATCCCGACTGGGACAAATATTTGATGAGCACGATGATTCATTTAGGTTGGCTTTTCGGTTGCTACCAAGAATTTTTTTTGTGAGATACTCATATATCTGCCGCCGTGGTCCAGTTGATAGCGTATGCGACTGCTGATCGGAGGTCCCGGGTTAGATTCCCGGGTCGAGCAAAAGTGTTACTGGGTTTTCCGAATACTCAGTAGCAGCCCGGAGTCTGGTGATGTGCCCGGTAGCGGCAATAGGCTTGCCCCCTATTACGTGGGACCTAAAAATTCATGGCGAAATGTGGGTGTAATATTTACACCTCTGCCTACCCCTTCGGGAATACATGCGTGAAACTATAAATAAATAAATAAATATAATCATATATATTTTTGTAACTGCTTGTAATTAATCTATTACTAGCTGTGCGGCCTAGCTTTACACGGGTGGTCAGTATACATAGTTAACTAATAAAAAAATTAACATAATCAATGATCTACAACAACCTTTCCCTGGATATAATTGATATTCCAAACACGACAAATAAGATTTATCTAATTTGGTGCATTAAGTTACGTGTGTACATAATTAGGTACATATCGACAGTATTTTCTATTTATATAGTCATCTTCTTTTTTTATAGACTCACGCCTGCATCCCCGAAGGGGTAGGCAGAGATGTAATATTACACCCACATTTCGCCAGGAATTCTTAGGTCCCACGTAATAGGGGGCGAGCCTATTGCCGTTATCGGGCACATCACCAGACTCCGTGCTGCTACTGAGAATTCGGAAATACCCAGTAACACTTTTGCCCGACCCGGGAATCGAACCCAGGATATCCGATCAGCAGTCGCATACGCTATCCAATAAGAAACACATCTATGTACTTATTAAGAAACATATATTAAATCAGTACCTAAGTATGTTTATCATTTATCTGTTTGCCCTCGTTTTTGTTTGTGATGAGATAACCGTTTGTGCCAGGCTAAGATAATATATATAAGAGATTTAGTAAGTGAGTGTGAGAATGCATATATTTATACAAAGTACTACTAAAAAAGACCACTTGAAAGACGTTCTTGTTTAACTTGTTGAAAATCAAGTGAACAGATGTTACGGGAAGCAGGTTACACAGATTGGCGCTCTAACTGGAGTTGCAGCACGACTAGTAAGGTAGCTCTAAATTAAACAGTCTGTTCAAAGTACCAGCTTGTCGAACTCAGACAAAACATGCGCCATCAGCGCGGAAGACGGTGAATGTTTCACCGACATTTTTTACGCCTCTTCTTTCAGGAAATTAAGTACATAAGGGTAATGCGTCAACAGTGGCAAAATGTAGAGTTCTTGTTCGTGGACGAGATATCCTTCGTTTCTTTTGGTAACCCTTTGGCGGCATAAATGTTATGCTCTTTTGCGACCTCATGCAGCTTCCGCCAGGAAGTTAGTATTAGTGTTTGTTATAGTAAATATTTTGAACATCAATACATTTATTTTGAGTAGGCGAATAAGCCCGCATCCTCTCCATCTCCGCCTGTGCGTCTGAATTGCATGGTGGTTTATCTGTCAGCTTAAAACAATCTAGCCCTTCAATCAGGAGACCACTAAGTGATTTTTCTCTACTTAGGGCCACATACACCTGTCCAGCCGCAGAAGTACGGGACCCTAAATACACCACTGCGTGGTCTACCGTACAGCCTCTTGTGCACGGTAGATGCCCAACTTAAAATCACTGGGAACATGCGCCTTACCGAAGCTAGACTTAGCCGGGAACTAGATGCCTATTGGCTAAATAAAGGCGGTTTCAGATTAGCGTATTTTTCTGCGCGTATACGGTCGTTTCAGCATACGCGCTTACACGTGCGCTACATTACGCGCTTCAAAAAACCGAATTTCGGCGTGTTCGCTCGAAACTATAGTGACATCTTGTCAGTGTCAACATGGATTCTGACGGCTCGTGCATATACGAGCTCAGAAGCGCGTCAACGCTCGTACGAGTTGCGCGTGTGCCAAAAGGCGCGCCTGTACGCGCCTACATGCGCTTCCACAAACGAGCTTATACGCGCGTATAAAACGCTAATCTGAAAGCGCCCTAAGGTGCTTACCGTCGTTTCCAAAATTAACTTTGATTGACGGTATGTCAGTTTCATACATTTGGTAGCGTCTAAAGTTCCTCCCATTCTTTTACACTCAATATTTACAGGTGACGCTACCGACATAATATTTATTATTATTATTGATTAACCACCCTCATGCTATTCAGTCCTCGGCACGTTTCTCACCTTGGCTTAGGTGGGATCTTTAACAATCGACTACCCTATCTACAAGTCAATATACATCATAATTATATAGATATATAAATATACATTTTATACAGGCACCTATGTCAATATTTACACTATTCAACATGTAATAGGTTTGTTATAACCTCGAAACCTGATCGTGTTCAAGGTCCATTACGTGGCCTTTCTCACAATTGCAAACACGACTATGATACGATATTCCATCATGGAATACCAGTCCCTATTTTCGGGCTTCATCATCAGACCTTGAAAACTAATCGTGGTCAAAGTTCATTACGAGACTTTTCTAAGAAATCCAAAACAGCTATGATACGATTTTCCATCATGAAGTTCCAGTTCATATCTTCCGGCTCCACCATCAGATCAGTTCGACAGTACCATATTATTGTATTATCATCAGAACTACATACAGCTGCCAATTTTCATCATGCTACGACCCTTGGAAGATCGATAAATTTGTAACGGATGCCAGGAATCGAACCTTTGCTAGTCCGCTACAGTGCGCTGGTAGTGTGCTGCTGACGTGTGCCTACGACGATGCGTGCCTTCTATGTGTGTGGACTGTATGGCTTCGATGTGTAAGGGCTTCAGAAATGAAACATCTTCATACGTTGAGAGCGATGCTGTTCAGGTGTTCGGTGCTTGATGGTTACATAGGTCACAAGATGGTGGTTGGGACGCCAACAACTGGCCGAATTGGTGGTCGCTTAAGTACCTCGAAACTTTACCTTATCGACGACCATCGCACCGAACACGTGCACAGAAAATCTTTCGTTTATTTTTATTTCAAATACAGTACAAATGTTACGTATGATTCGTCCCTATTATACATACATACATGTTCTATACATCGTTAGATAGGTCTCATTAAGTTCTATCTATTGGTATACAATACCTAAACCTAACTACTAGCGTCACTAAGTTATTCCATAAAAACTCCCAAAAAACGCTGCCACACAAGGGCCCGCCCACTATATTTTCTATTGAAAAACTATTGTGTACTAAATTTATATATATAATTTTGGTAGGTCGTTGTGTGCAACTATATGGGGCATCTATTAAAACAAACACCATGAAAATATCTTTATTCAATTCGAACCTATTACATGATAACTTTTGAATCATAAAAAAAATTACAGAATTTCTTAAGTAAATACTATCGTAAGTAAACAAATTTTATGATAAACATACGAATGTTTGTTATTATGCTTATTTTAACTATATAAGGTAATAACTAGCAATAAAAAGGTATCTAGACATGATTTCAAGTCTATATGAAGCTAAAAAACACTTATAAAACTATAAAACGAATATGTAAACAAACAGCTGTTTTATGAAGTATTAACTCTTATCTGTCATTACTGATAATGCTATTTAGGATTCGATATCTAAGGTCCCTACAGTTAGCACAAGTTTAAGACTAATGTTCATGTATTACATAGTTGTTGTATATTAACAATCTAACCATTTACACTATTTTTTAGCTATTTTGTAACGTTTTGACACGTCCGGGAACCGAACCCGGTGTACCGCACGATTAGATAACACTGATTTTATACGATTTTCACTCGCGGTTTCGAATACACTATTCACTGTCATAGTTTTAATGTCTGTCGCGAACATCTCTCCCGCCGTGCAGCAACGCGCGTGACCCGTCGTGTGGCGGTGCTGCAGAGCACCCGGTGAGCGACGCCTCGTCACTTGGGCAGGGGGACCAGCTTCTTAGCCGGCCGTTTGAGGACGCCTGCTGCTGTGCGCACCTCGACAGTGCGTATGGCGCCGTCGGCGCCCGGGTAGACAGCCACAACTCGACCGCGCGGCCAGGTATTGCGCGGGAGTTGGCCGTCGGCGATCAGGACGGGGTCGCCGACCTCTAGGTCGAGCCCAGATCATGGGGCTCCCGCCGGTGTTGCAGCTCGGGTAGGTACTCGCGCACCCAACGGCGCCAGAACATGTCGGCGAGGATTTGGGCGCGCCGCCAGTGCTTGCTGCTGTTGAGGTCAGCCTCGCTGAACTCGCCCAGCGGAGGGAGGTGAGCAGAACCACCGAACAGGATGTGGTTCGGGGTGATGGCCTCGCTGTCTGCTGCGTTGACGGAGACGTGTGTGAGGGGTCGACTGTTTACTGTGTACTCGACCTCACACAGTAGTGTAGCTAGGACTTCTTCGTGCGGATGGCGCTCGTGAAGGACCGTATAGAGGGCGGTCTTCACGCACCTGACGAGGCGCTCCCATGCGCCCCTCATGAATGGCGCTGAGGGGGTGATGAAGCGCCATATGATGCCACGGCGACTCGCTTCTTCGGCGACGGCGTCTCTCATCTCTCGGTCGGCACCGTGCATGTTGGTGCCGTTGTCCGAGTAGATCTCTGCGGGGCAACCTCGGCGCGCTGCGAACCTGCGCAGCGCCAAGATTGCGGAGTCGGCGCTCAGGCTGGCGGCGACCTCCAGATGTACTGCCCTGGAAGTGAGGCATGTAAACAGTGCCACATAACGTTTGTGACGCTGTCTACCGACGGTTACGGAGAGCGGCCCGAAATAATCAAGACCCGTGTAGGTGAAGGGCCTCTGATGGTGAGCAAGGCGCGTCTTCGGATGGTCCCCTGTGGCTGGCTCAGGCGGCTGCGTTTTTCTAATGCGGCATGGTAGACATCTATGTACTATTTTCTTTGTAGTCGGCCGCAGACGAAGAATCCAATAGTGTTGGCGTATTTCATTGATTACCAACTCTGTACCGCTGTGATGTAATTTTCTATGCGTCCAATCTATGTATAGCTGTGTAATACGATGATCGCCGTCTAAGATCGGCGGTCTCTTTGTTTGTTCGGAGATTTCTTCTGTAGCTATTATACGACTGCGTAGAGTGATCATTCCGTTGTTCATCTCCACGGGTAACGAATACAGGCGGCTGTCTCTGGCAACACCTCCTCCGCGCCGCAGCTCCCGATGGTCGGCGCCGAAGGAGTCCTCTTGTACCGCCTTCACAAGAAGGTCCTCGGCGCCGCGGGTGTGTTCTGCGGAGAGAAGCACGAAGTTTCGGGAGTCGGCGGCTGGACGAGGTGCCGCTCTGCCCGACTTGATGTTGTGCTTCGTCTTCGTCACGTGACGCCAATCTGGATCCTTCTGTCTATTTTTCTGCGTTCTTTTATATAGAACCTTCTCTGCGGTTTTCTTACATAATGCTATAAATTGTAGAACTCTTGCTGTTGCTCGTAAGAGCCTTTCCCATTTGGAAAATCTATGCGGGTCCGGTACGGCTTCTATAATTCTATGTGTTTGACGTTTCTCTACAGCTGTCAGTGTGCGCTCTTCGCCTGTCGCGTCAGGGCGATGTGCTTATCTACGGGCCATAGTGACGAGTCTTCGTACAGGAACGACGGTCCGGTGTACCACTCGTGTTCGGAGTTAAAGCTGTTTGGCACGTCGCGTGTTGCCGCATCCGCCGCGTTCATCTTCGTAGGTACCCAGCGCCAATCTTCAACTTTACTATGCTCTTCTATGGCGGCTAGGCGGTGTGCGACGAATGGTTTGTACGCCCGTGCTCCTTTTCTGATCCACGTTAGTACGGTCTTGCTGTCCGTCCAGTACACGACGGCCTCGGGTTTGACGCGATGTTCTTCTATTACCGCTTGAGCGACTCGCGTACCCATGACGGCGGCTTGCAGTTCGAGTCTCGGGATTGACACCACCTTAAGCGGTGCCACTCTCGCCTTCGCCATAACGAGCGTCACGTGCACACGCCCATCTGGTGTAGTCGCTCGCCAGTACACCGCTGTTGCGTAGGCCGCTTCACTGGCGTCCGTAAAGACATGTACTTGGAGTGTACAGGCGTCACTGTACCCGGGGTAACACCGCGGGATGCGTATCGACTTCAACTGTTCTAAGTGCTGTATCCACGATGCCCATTGCACTCTGAGGCTTTCGTCAAACTTCTCGTCCCAATTTGTACCGAGTCGCCAGGCTTCCTGCAGTATCTGTTTGGCTCGAACAGTCACGGGCGATGCGAGGCCGAGTGGGTCGTATAGCGACATAACTATTTTCAACGCTTCTCGTTTGGTAGGCGCTTCGGTGCCGATGAGGCCGTCTGGAAGCCGTGCGAGTGTAAGGTTGAAGCTCAGCTCGTCCGCGCTCGTTTTCCACATCAACCCGAGAATTTTCTCTTCTTGCCCCTTGCTGGCGAGGCCGACTGTCTCCTGGCGATGTTGACTTGGTTCTATTGCTTCGATGACGTTTCTAGAGTTCGACACCCATTTCGTGAGGTGAAAGTGCGCTTGTCTGTGTATGTCTCGCACCCGTGACGCTATACTCGTCGCTTCCTGTTCGTCCCTGAAGCTGTCCAGATAGTCATCCATGTAATGGTTATCTATGATGGCTTCTGCTGCTTCCGGGTACTCTTCTGCGTGCTTGCGAGCGTTTCAATTC
The DNA here is from genome assembly GCA_944739405.2 of Euclidia mi. Lineage (NCBI taxonomy): Eukaryota > Metazoa > Arthropoda > Insecta > Lepidoptera > Erebidae > Euclidia > Euclidia mi. The sequence continues at coordinate 36,500,539 of OX123205.2, read as the reverse complement.
TTCGCGAATATAGCTGTACATGGTGAGCTTGCCGCGCCGAAGATAATGGACTTCATACGGTATTCCTGGGGCGGTCCCTCCCGCCGGTCACCTCTCCACAGGTAGCGCAGCGCGTCTCGGTCTTCTGGGCGCACTCTCACCTGCATAAACATCTCCGTTATATCAGCTGAGACGGCAACGCGGTGTCGACGGAACCTCATCAACACCCCCGGCAATGATTGTAGCAAGTCTGGTCCCGTGAGCAGGTAATCGTTGAGTGACATACCTCTGGTTTTCGCGGCGGCGTCGTGAACTATAAGAATCTTCTCAGGCTTCATGGGGTTGTGTACATCAATCATCACGGCAAGTACCAAGTCTTCCCTGGCGTACTATTCATGGGAGCTTCTTCTGCGTATCCCTTTTCTATCAGCGAGCTCATCTGTTCTGTATATCTTGTTTTCAACTCTATGTTTCTATCTAATTTTTTTCTCTATGTGTGCGAGCCTCCTTGCCGCGTTCTCGTAACTATCTGGCATGACGATGTCTTCTTGTTTCCACAGAAGAGCCGTCTCTATATGTCTATCTTCTAATTGTTTCGTATGTTTTTCTAACGTATCTGTAGCCCGCTTCTCGGGGTCCGAGTTCGGTCGACGTGGGTTCACTATGAGCGATTCCAGTGCGAAATATTCTTTCAGTTGCGCTTCTATGTTTTCATCTATAGCGGAGAGACCGTTGACGAAGTGTACGGTGCTTCCCAAGGTGCGTGAACGTGCGCCGTGCAGCACCCATCCCAGCGACGTAAGCGACGCCACCGGTTGATCGTTGGGTCCTCTTCGTACTGCGTTCGCTATGAGCAGGTGTCAGTTGTCTTGTCCTATTAGCACCTTCGGCACGCCTATGTCGTACACCAGCTTCTTCTTGATGCCTTCGAGGTGTTTGCAGTCTATCAGGTCCTCTTCGGCGATCTTCTGCGGCGACAGGTGTAGGCTGGCTACGGTGCGCGCACACAAAGGCACTTGTTTGCTGTCGGCGCCGGCTCCTCGTATTTGTATGTCTACGCGTCGCGACGTTGGCATGTCGATCGACGTATCGCCTATGGCACGGATCGTAAACGGGTCCAGGTTCCCTTCCGCGCCGACTTCCTTGGCTATGTCTTCGTCTATGAGCGATACGGTGCTTCCGTCGTCGAGTAGTGCGAACGTAGACGCCTCTCCCGCCGGTCCGACTATCTGCACGGGCACTATCTTTAAGTACGCTTGAGCCTTTGCACGTATGCACGAACTGGCGACCGTTTCTTGCTTTTCTATGTTCACGTCTTCGGTCCTATGGGCTGCTCTATCGTAGTGAAGCAACTGGTTGTGTGTAGCGCGGCATCCCTCTACACCGCACTTCTTGGGCTTGCACGAGTGTTCTATTCGGCGTATGCGCAAGCAGCGAAAACACAATCCATGCTGCTTAGCTAGCTGCCATCTCTTCTCTGCGTTGGCGTTAGGAAACGTGCTGCAGGCCGACGAGTAGTGACCTTCGCGTTCACATATCCTGCACTTCGCGTTAGACGTGTCCGTATGCGTTCGCTTCTCCGTCGTCGTCGCCGTGTACGTCCTCTGCACGGAACGTCAGCTTGGCGGCCCATCGGTGATGTTCTCAGCCGGCGCGAACGCGCTACAGTAACGCGCGTACTCTGTCACGAAGTCACTGAATCGGCTAAGGTCCGGCTTCGACTGGCACTTCTCGGTGTACGTCTTGTACCACTGCACACGTAGCGAGTTCGGTAGCTTCTCGGTCAACACACGCACTAGCTCCGCATTGATGAGGTAGTGTTCCTTTTTCAACGCACGAAGTGTGACGACGCCGCTTCTAATCTTGCTCGCGAACGCGCATATGTCCTTGGGTGCTTCGCTACAGCGTGGCAGGGTCCTCAGCTTGTCTGTCTCTGCCTGTGCGATCGAGTCTGGTCGTCCGAATTGCAGCTCCAACTCCTTCATGATTTCATCTGGTCGCGCATGCCCAATCAGTTCAGAGCTAACTGTTTCTAACGCTCTTCCCTTGAGACTTTTTCTCAGTCTCGCTGTATTCTCCACGTCGTTGAAGAAATTCTTGGTGGTGTCGTATATCGCCTTGAACGACAGCCACTCGGTGTGCGCGCCGCCGAACGTCGGTAGCGTCATGATGACTTTCGAAACCGCCGGGTGTGGTGCAACTATCGATGTGTCCGGTGGCTTCCTGTCGGCGATCGCGGAGGTGAGATCCGTGATGAACGGCTTCAGCGAATCACCTCCCTGTTGATGAACGTCCATCTTCTGTGAGGGCGGTCCATCTTCTATATCTATCTTCTGTGCCCCGTCGACGTCCCTCTTCTTAGTGGGCGCCGATACCACTATATCTATATCTTCAGGGCCGGGCTGGGGTTCCGGAGCCTCTTCCAACCACGAACGTATGTAATCTTGCTTCGACTGTCCATCCTCGTCGTAGTCATCGGAGTCCGCCTCCTCTTCAGCCTTCTGTAGTGCTAACTGTGCTAACTGTAGTTTTATCTTCAAAACTTCTTCTCGAGCCAACATCACATTTCTATTGGAGCGTCCCGTAGCTGCTGAGCGTTGGTCGCGTTCCCTCGTTGGCTTATTTCTATCTCTATTTTCTATTATACTATGTTGCGCTGTACAAACGCTCGATCTATCGGATGGTTGCAACGTCCTTTCCTTGTCATCTTCATTTTTCGACTGCACCTCTGCTCGCTCCCTTGCATCTTGAGTGATGTTTCGTTCGTCCCTCCCCGCTGGGCCGGGGGGGGCCGGCGGCGGCGCGTCGCTCCCGACTGTTGTCGACGGCGATCGCGGTGGCCCGTCGTGACGGACGACCGCGGCGGCTGGGTTGCGGGCAGCGGCGGCGCGGGCAGGGGTACTGGAACTAGGCCCGGCGCCGGCCGCTCCCCCGGCGACCTCGGGAGCACGACCTCTTGAACGCGTCGTAGGCATTCTTCAATCCGGCTCGAAGCGACCAACAAATGTAACGGATGCCAGGAATCGAACCTTTGCTAGTCCGCTACAGTGCGCTGGTAGTGTGCTGCTGACGTGTGCCTACGACGATGCGTGTTCTTCTATGTGTGTGGACTGTATGGCTTCGATGTGTAAGGGCTTCAGAAATGAAACATCTTCATACGTTGAGAGCGATGCTGTTCAGGTGTTCGGTGCTTGATGGTTTCATAGGTCACAAGATGGTGGTTGGGACGCCAACAACTGGCCGAATTGGTGGTCGCTTAAGTACCTCGAAACTTTACCTTATCGACGACCATCGCACCGAACACGTGCACAGAAAATCTTTCGTTTATTTTTATTTCAAATACAGTACAAATGTTACGTATGATTCGTCCCTATTATACATACATACATGTTCTATACATCGTTAGATAGGTCTCATTAAGTTCTATCTATTGGTATACAATACCTAAACCTAACTACTAGCGTCACTAAGTTATTCCATAAAAACTCCCAAAAAACGCTGCCACACAAGGGCCCGCCCACTATATTTTCTATTGAAAAACTATTGTATACTAAATTTATATATATAATTTTGGTAGGCCGTTGTGTGCAACTATATGGGGCATCTATTAAAACAAACAACATGAAAATATCTTTATTCAATTCGAACCTATTACATGATAACTTTTGAATCATAAAAAAATTACAGAATTTCTTAAGTAAATACTATCGTAAGTAAACAAATTTTATGATAAACATACGAATGTTTGTTATTATGCTTATTTTAACTATATAAGGTAATAACTAGCAATAAAAAGGTATCTAGACATGATTTCAAGTCTATATGAAGCTAAAAAACACTTATAAAACTATAAAACGAATATGTAAACAAACAGCTGTTTTATGAAGTATTAACTCTTATCTGTCACTACTGATAATGCTATTTAGGATTCGATATCTAAGGTCCCTACAGTTAGCACAAGTTTAAGACTAATGTTCATGTATTACATAGTTGTTGTATATTAACAATCTAACCATTTACACTATTTTTTAGCTATTTTGTAACGTTTTGACACGTCCGGGAACCGAACCCGGTGTACCGCACGATTAGATAACACTGATTTTATACGATTTTCACTCGCGGTTTCGAATACACTATTCATTGTCATAGTTTTAATGTCTGTCGCGAACAAAATTAGTCACCTTAGATTCCATTACATAGTTAGTTACATACCTACAGGTCGACCTCATAAAAGGGTGTTAATAATGAGAAGAAGCCCCGTGCCCAGCAGAGGGACATTGCAATACAAGGCTGATGATGATACCCTGCTTCTCGTCCTTTCCACATTACTCAAAAACTGGACTTTCGCAATTCCAGGGGTATAACTAGTTCCAAACAAAATTCCCCGTCGTAATGTTATCATTTGCACTTGTGAACACACGTTGAGTCTAGACCGCGGGACCCGACTGACCTCTATCATTATTGTTCTTATCTACGACTGACTCATAGGCACTCACGGCTTGATTTACCGACCAGAGCACGCGTTTAAATATGATATAATAGAGGCACCTATGTCTATATAATAATTGCCTCGTTGGTCTCGCGGCATAAATTTGCGGGGGATTGGGAGGTCTTGGGTTCGATTCCCGGGTCGGGCAAAGTGTTATTGGGGTTTTCCGTTAAGAAATTCTCAGTAGCAGCACGGAGTCTCGTAATGTGCTCGGTACGGCAATAGGCTCGCCCCCCAATTACATGGGACCTAAAAAATCATGGCGAAATGTGGGTGTAATATTAGGTACACCTCTGCCTACCCCTTCGAAGATACAGGCGTGAGTCTATAAAAAAAATGTCTATATAATAATGTATATAGGTACGACAAGTAGCGATAGCCTAGTGAAGATGCCATTGCCAACAGAATGCCATCCAGAGAGTATCGGGTTCAAATCCACGGCGCGCATCACTCACTTTTCGAAGAAATATGCATATTAATTTGTTTGTTATCACTTACCCCATGCTTCGGAGAGCTCGTTAAGTCGTGTCTCTTTAGTTGGAACTATAAAACAAACGGTTCGGCTTCGTAAGAACGGACCTTAACATGAGTACGCAGTCCCCCATTCATATATCCCATTAGAAATTATGCCCTAATTACATATTTATTAAAAATTGGAACTTATTTTCCCAGAAATAGAATTATTTCATAATTTTTAGATCCATTTTCATATATTCTGACAATTTTATTATTACTACAAATATATTTTAGATCACAGTTTATCATTTTAATTTTGTTCTATTATCATATTTGGAAAACTGTCGAGTCAGCGAGTCATCATCTGTACTAAGTGGTTGACGGTGCCAGTTTATCCGTAAACCACGAATTGTTATTGCAGAGGGTCATGTCATCATCAGCTCTTTATTCTGTCCCAGTGTTATTCCGTCTAAAACAGACGGTTTGGTTTAGTGAGAACGGACCTTAACATGAGTACGCAGTCCCCGTAGAAAATTTTAACCGACCCGCCAAGTCCAGCTTAGATAATGACGAAATTATACTTTAAAATATTTTGGTGCAACAGACTAAAGGTGATAATGAAAATAAAATGCCTTCGAATTTGCCTCAGTATTCTCGCCACCCACGTGAAGGAGCAAATGTGAAGATGCCATTGCCAACAGACTGCCATCCAGAGAGTATCGGGCTCAAATCCAAGGCGCGCATCACTGACTTTTCGAATAAATGAGCATATTAAATTGTTTGTTATCACTTGCCCCACGCTTCGGAGAGCTCGTTAAGTCGTGTCTCTTTAGTTGGAACTATAAAACAAACGGTTCGGCTTCGTGAGAACGGACCTTAACATGAGTACGCAGTCCCCCATTCATATATCCCATTAGAAATTATGCCCTAATTACATATTTATTAAAAATTGGAACTTATTTTCCCAGAAATAGAATTATTTCATAATTTTTAGATCCATTTTCATATATTCTGACAATTTTATTATTACTACAAATATATTTTAGATCACAGTTTATCATTTTAATTTTGTTCTATTATCATATTTGGAAAACTGTCGAGTCAGCGAGTCATCATCTGTACTAAGTGGTTGACGGTGCCAGTTTATCCGTAAACCGCGAATTGTTATTGCAGAGGGTCATGTCATCATCAGCTCTTTATTCTGTCCCAGTGTTATTCCGTCTAAAACAGACGGTTCGGTTTAGTGAGAACGGACCTTAACATGAGTACGCAGTCCCCGTAGAAAATTTTAACCGACCCGCCAAGTCCAGCTTAGATAATGACGAAATTATACTTTAAAATATTTTGGTGCAACAGACTAAAGGTGATAATGAAAATAAAATGCCTTCGAATTTGCCTCAGTATTCTCGCCACCCACGTGAAGGAGCAAATGTGACTTATTTTTTAAAATAGTAAGTACATTCCTTATTTCCAGCAACTAATTTTGCGGTTAAATTGGACTGAGATTTACATCGGAGGCACAAAAGGTATAAGCCGACCGCAGACAGCAACAGCGGACGACATATCACCACGAGACGGCGACACGTCTTCGCAGCATTTCGCTGTAGTCATGATGCCGAAACCAACCGCAGCCGGCATCAGCAGACAACAGTGCGATATCCTGTTGGTTCTAAGTGTTCTATGAGACAGGATGTCTGGCATCTTTGAGAATGTCATTGGTAGGGTTGAGGTGGTCATATGAAAAAGTTTGCTAATGTATGAATACAGATTTACATATAGAAGCGCATTTCTTAAGGATTTCGTGTGCCGATGCCAAATGGCGAGTTGGCGAGTTGGCGACTGTCGTCAATGTAGTACGTAGTTGGCGCCGTTTGCGGCGCTGGCGTCGTTCTCCGTCTCTCTTGCTCTCGTAGTTAAGATACACAGGAGGAATGTTCGTCTCTCTTGCACTCATAGAGACAGCTGTCACAGCGCGACTGCCACGCCGCCAAGCGGTAATTTGGGTCACAGTAAGTTTGTTTTCAGAGCGCCCATAGGAAATGCGCCTCTAAGTAAATGATCGAGAAAGACTGACGTAGTACATACCTCGCTATGACGGCAGTGTGCTGTAGACGATAAGTCACTCATTACGAAAGGTATTTCATAGAAATACGTATGTATATCTATGAAATACCTTTCGTAATGAGTATGTATGTATATACATAGTAACCAAAAGAGTCGCGGCAACACGTCACAGCGCCGCTTACAGTTGCGGTCTGCGGTCAGCTACGTACTTGTACCTAACTTTAAGGTGCAAGTCCGAGATGAGATGCAGACCGCAATCGGCAACCGCAGACAGCAAGCGACACCACTAGTCTAGGAAATAGAAGCGACCGAGATCGCAGGCAATACTACAGTGAACAGCCGCTAGTCGAAATGTCGCCTGTCGCTGCAGTATTCAGCCCAAATCAGACTTGTACCTTTAGGCTGTGAAGGTTTGAAGTGGCAAGGCGGCCGTCGAAACCACTGCGCCGTAAGTACAACCGGTGAAGCATTCATTATATTACTACGATTTTTTTTTATCACATTCACACAACACCATCTAGTCCCAAACTAAGCAGAGCTCATACTATGGGTACCTATAGGTAAATTCACGAAAGTTGACCACAAATGGCGGCCGTCGCGCATATGTACATTCGTGCCCCAATGGCGTTGCTCCATTCTTGACGCATTTAGGGAATGCGTCAAGAACGGAGCCACGCCATTGGCATTCCACCCGCGCCTCACCCCGCACCTCCACGGGGACCTAAGAAATGATTTCTGCGCAGTGGTCATCTTTCGTGAATTTACCTATACTAGATAATGGATAAACATACATATATAGTTTTTAATAATACATACATATTATACATAGAAACACCCAGACCAATGATGACGCATTTCATTTGAAGTTCCAGCGGCCATCCTTATAAGGTAACCGCGCCATATAGGTATGGCTTATTTGATTTGGTTTCAGTTTGACGTCACACTCGTTAATTACAAGTTATCGGCCATTATCAATTAAATTCGATTTTCCTTTGATAACATAAAAAGTACAAAACGTGTAGTTTAAAGGAAAATGTGTAATCTACTTATTCCAAGTGACGTGGTACAATTATAAGTATTACATAGTATTATATTTATCTATGGTATTACGTATTATTATAATTTATTTTTTTTTGGTGTCGGGTTGGAAAATCCTCATGGAGTCCCTCCGCCCTGGGGGAAGGGCGAAGGGGACTGTCAGACTCTTACTGACTAAAAACAACCCGTATTCCTCACGTACCCGTACGTCGGAGGGTCGGGTATCGCTGAAGCATTCCTCGCTACCCCCCGACGGGTATTGGTCCTCCAGATGAACAGGCGGGCCCCGAACAAAACCCCCTTGGCGGCGGATGAAGGTGTTGGGCTCCGCCGCCAAAACACTCAGCGGCCGCAGAGGATAGGGAAGACGGCCACGAAACACCGCATCTCCTCTTCCTCTGCGGCCTCACCGCGACGCAACGATGGTGCGCCTCCATTTGGTCGCGCGAGATAGGGCGCGCGGCAACGCAACACCGACACGCCTCTCCTCCCGCGACCGCACCCGACTGCGAGGGACAGAAGAACTGTCCCTCGCTGGATCCCTCTTAGCTTCACCGCGGGTGACCAATCCACGGTTACTAAGCCTCCCCACCACGACAAGGTGGAGATCCCACTTGTATTATATTAAACTATGGTATTACATCGTCGGTTCACCTTGCCTACCTATTCAGAAGCTCTTATCTAAACGGCCATTGGTACATAAAAATAGATGGTAAATAAATAGGAATTTTTGAAATTGAAATAGAAGTTTTATAAAAATCTTAGATGTAGCTCAATCTCCTGTCTAACGGCTAGGCCATTCATTTATTAGAGGTTAGACAGCTCAATCAAATAAGTAGGTAATCGCAGATGTACGTCGGCCCTGGAAACTTGCAATTTTGAGCATAAATTCCTCTACTAAGAGCGGTCTTACATTTTTATATTAAAGGGTAACTCGGCAGCAAAATAAAGGCAAATTCAAAACAAAATTTGTGGGTAAAGTAGAAAATGAGATGGTAACCTAATGGAAGGAAAGAGGAACCCACCACGCATCCTCGGTTTGGCTACCTTGCCCACCAGGTATCTTCCTGGAACCCATACCATTCCTGGTGGGCAAGGTAGCCAATCCGAGGGTGCGTGGTGGGTTCCCCATTCCTTCCATTCCTATATATCCCTTATCCTTTTAGAGGAGTTTGGTATTGTCAACCTTTTTCTATTGCAATAGTTGAGGTGGTCAATCCGAGGGTGCGTGGTGGGTTCCTCTTTCCTTCCATTAGGTTACAATGGAATTCCGTCAAGTAACGCCTGATTCAATCAACTAAATGTGATGGTGTCAACTCGTGTGGCGACCGAACCTACAAAACTCAGCGCAGTGTTAATAGGAGGAAAGCTGACACCTGGCTGGCGAGTAGCGGGGCTATAGAAAATAAAAATATATTATTATTTTATAGACTCACGCCTGTATCCCCGAAGGGGTAGGTAGAGGTGTAATAATACACCCACATTTCGCCATGAATTCTTAGGTCCCACATAATAGGGGGCGATCCTATTTCCGTACCGGGCACATTACCAGACTCCGTGCTGCTACTGAGAATTTCCTAACGGAAAAACCCAATAACACTTTTCCCAACCCGGGAATCGAACCCGAGACCTTCCAATCCCACGCACACAAAGAAGAGAATATCGAGAAATATCATATCAAGAAAATAAAAAAAGTATGTAATATGCATGTTTATCGTTGACAAACAAACAAACTCTGCTTAGTTTGGGACCAGATGGTGTTGTGTGAATGTGGAAAATATAAAAAAATAAAAAACATATATGCATATCAAACACACATTTAATACAATATTCAACAACTAGAGTTTATTTTAGTCAACATCTAACAATATGGCATGGTTTTCGATAGGTATATGAAAATGTTTGAGATTATATATTCTCATAGTAGCAATAAATTGATTTCACAACTTAGAATAAGTACATTGAGATTACTGGAATCACGCATCAATGAGGTATTATTATCAATACATACCAATATATTAGCATACTATAATATTTAATAATAATTTTATAATCTAAGGGAATATTTATTTGCTAAAACAGAAGATCGAGAAGAGAAGCAATTTATAACGACTTTGCTTCCATTCTACAAAAAATACAAGAACTTTTGTTTTGGTATAGGTACGCCTTTATAATGCTACTTAATGATTTTTGGTCTTCAGTCCAGATTCCAGTCGTTCGTTCAACGGTTGTAGTGTTTATGGCAAAACAAGTAGAACCGTGGCTTTCTGCTTGAGAAAATCCTGAAAAAGATTTTCTTTTTAATTTTTGTGTCCGTAAACCATTTTTTTGTTGATATCGCGTAAAATATCTTATTATAGGTCTCACTTCGCCAGACTTCAAGTCCAATAAATTGAGAGCGAGACGTAGTGGCGGTATTTACTATGGAGCTATAGGTATTTCACCATGAAAGGGCCGGCGCGACAGGCGAAGTACTACCATAACTACCTACTCTCTCACAGAAAATCGACCTGAAGTAACAGTACCTATACTGTTACGTTCCTTTTGGCGAGTGACAGAACTTTAGGCGCCATCTCCTATTCCTCTGGTGTTACTGCTGTATACGTGCGGTGGTAATCACCTACCATCAGGCGATCCGTCGGCTCGTTTTCCGTCAATTAAAAAAAAACATGTCTGCGTACTAAAACAAACAATGAGGCACACAAAACTCCACAGAGTGGTATTATATATAGCTTGCGCGAATATCCCATGGCTCCCGTAGTCGCTGAATTGTTATGGCAATAGACAGTTACTCAAAAGGTTTTGTTTTTAACCTTTAATACTTACCGTTAGGGCGCGTAAGGGTCTCAGCTTGTAGTCTGTTGCCTCTTCAGCTCGGCGTTTCGGTACTACCTTCCCTTTAGACCGATCGCCTATATCACTCGGATCATTAGGTAGCACAGGTATTTTCTTACTAGGAGGAAAATTAATTATTATTTATCATCATTGTCAGCCTACCTTAGTCAACAACTTGATAAAAGCGTCTCCAGTGGCATGTTCATAGAAATATAAACAAGAGGAGAAGTGCCAAGTGGGCGTGTCGGTGTCCGCGCGATATGCACAAAGCGGTCATTTCGCAAGCAAATGGCCGTTTCCGCGAATTAGATAGAGATATTAGATACATTTTCGTCTACAGGGCATATCTCCTTTAATTACTTTTTTTTTTACTATATCTATGGGACTAACTTTCGAAGGATAGTTTGTGCTCTTTCTTTCTTTATCGAATCAGTGTGTAGCGGATTTTGGACTTGCGCAGAAATTATACAAAGCAACAACCGCCATTCTTGCAGTCGAAATTCGAAATAATATGATTATTTAATAACAGTACATAATATCACGCCTTTATCCCCGAAGGGGTAGGCAGAGGTGTATACACATCCACACTTCACCAGTTATGTTTCGGTACCAATGTAATAGGGGGCGAGCCTATTGGCATGTACCGGACAGATTATGAAGCTAGCGATAATTAACATTTTTAATACTCACATAACTTCGAAAAGTCAGAGGTGTGTGCCTGGGGTACCTGGAGATCGAACCCGAGACCATCGTCTCGGCAGTACGTTACGTACACCACTGGGCTAACGCCGCTATTATTTATTGAATAATGATTACTCCAGTTTGATAGAAGCTTATGAATCAACTAACATATCGTTCAAATAATAATATAAAGACTGCCTCCGTGGTCCAGTGGATAGCGTATGCGACTGCTGATCGGTGGTCCCGGGTTCGATTCCCGGGTCGGGCAAAAGTGTTATTGGATTTTTCAGAATTCTCAGTAGCAGCACGGAGTCTGGTGATGTGCCCGGTAACGGCAACAGGCTCGCCCCCTATTACGTGGGACCTAAAAATTCATGGCAAATGGGGGTGTAATATTACACCTCTGCCAACCCTCTCCAGAGAAACAGGCGTGAGTCTATAAAAAAGAAATAATAATATAAAATTTCTCACCCATCATCTATCCGTTTTTCATATCTACTTCTTGCCATTTGCTCCAACGCTTCTAAAAAGTTAGTATTCTTCCAGTTTGTTGGATCTACCAGATTTATGTTAAAGTCTTCGTCTAATCTGCGTGGTGATGTTTCGCCTTCGTTGGGGTAAGTTCTGAAACAAGAATAGGTAGATAAACTACATCGCAAAATTCGTGTTGTGTTAGTCAATAGGCCAGAAGGTAGATGACAATCTGCATATACAGTGTGTTGATTTGTATTTGCAAAATATTTTACATATAATACATGAAAAAATTCGGGCAAGTGCGAGTCTGACTCGCGCACCGAGGGTTCCGTACGCATTTTACCTTATTTGAGGTTGAATTACGCTAGTCCTCTAAATCTGTATGAGCGCCCATACAACTTAGAGGACTATCTTAAATGGAGTCTACTATGTATGTATGGGGACACCCTTAAATTTTCCACTTTTTTTATTTTTTGTAATTATTCCTTTATTTGTGCTGTAAGACCCTGCTTTTAGCCAAATTTCGTGATTCTAGTTCAACGGGAACTACCGTATAGGTTTTCGACCCAAAACCTATAGGGTACTTACGGTTGACCTAGAATTGTCAATTTTGGTCAAAACCAAGGTCTTACAACACAAGTAAAGGAAAAATTCCGAAAATTAAAAAAAGTTGAAAAATAAGGTTAATTTTGGTACTTACAAGTTTTCGCAAAAATCTAATTTTGACCATATCTTTTTATTGGGTTGACCCAGGATTTTCATACACAAATAGCAACCATAGACCTCATAGCAAGCATAGACCTCAGTATTTGGTATAAATTTCAATTTGCTAGGTCTACCCGTTCCTGAGAAAATCGGTGGTGACAGACAGACAGACAGACGGACAAGAAAGTGATCTTATAAGGGTTCCTTTTTTTACCTTGAGGTACGGAACCCTAAAAATAACTCACTAAACTTAAAATTCGCTGCGGCTAAGCTTATTGCCGCAAGCTCGCATTGCAGCTACCTAACACACAATCACAAATCAAGCAGTCAACAGTTTATTCTATGATACTTTTAATACTTTTATTTCCATCAACAATTCTTACAAAAAACGTTTCGGAGGCCTTATTTCAAGTATCAAAATACTTGTGTCAGAAGACCACAATCTTCCATAACAAGTATGTAATGAACATAGAAGCCTTAAATTTAGTATGTTTCGTCAAAATACAATAAAAGTAAAAGAAGAGGAAAGTAATAACAAATATCAAAATACAAAATTATACAAAAGGAAAAGTTATGTAATGAATTTATAAATGAATAAAATTGGGCAAGTGCGAGTCGGACTCGCGCACGAAGGGTTCCGTACCATCATCTATAAAATAAAATCACGTTCGTTGTATGTATACTTAAATACTTTATAAGTTTCTACCTGTTTATTAAGATCGAGTAACAAATTGCTTAAAAATTACGTTTGTTGTATGGGAGCCCCCCTTTATTATTTACTTTTTTTAAATTTAATTATTTATTTTGAAAGGTAATATACAACTACATATTCTGTAAAAATTTAAAGCGTCTACCTGTTACAGTTAGTAATTTTGAAAAAAATACGAAAAAAAACACGTTTTTTGTATGGGACCCCCCCCTTAATATTTTATTTTTTTTTATTTTTAGTATTTGTTGTTATAGCGGCAACCGAAATACATAATTTGTGAAAATTTCAGCTTTCTAGCTATCATGGTTTATGAGATACAGCCTGGTGACAGACAGACAGACAGACAGACAAACAGACAGACAGACAGCGGAGGCTTAGTAATAGGGTTCCGTTTTTTACCTTTTAGGTACGAAACCCTAAAAAAGTACGTGTTCGTGTGTGTGTGTGTCTGTGTTCGTATGTGTATGTGTGTGTGTCTGTTTATGTGTGTGTGTGTGAATGTATGTATGCGTGGTATGATTTAATAACTAAGTAATATATAATGAAAATACGAGCTTATATCACCGCACACCGTTTGAAACAGTTTAGGTGAATAAGATAATTATACTAACTATGTTGTATTACAACAATATTTTGCAAAAGTAGATCAAAACATTGTGTTTTAATAAATCTGTAACTGACTGACTGACAGCAAAAACTTGGGGACTGTAATGATGCACTATGAAGGGATTTCTTGAAATTCCCGCAGGTTTGGACAAGAAAAGTTTAGTGTAAAAATATGTGCGAGTAACCTCTAGTTTGCAGATAATATTATTGGTTTTTATTATTGATAATTTATCACTAGATGAGCCGTACACTCGCGTTATTTAAGGCTACTGTGCCGCTCCAGTGGCTTATAGCGTGATGTTATATAGCCTATAGCCTTCCTCGATAAATAGGCTATCTAACACTGAAATACTCTTTCAAATCGGACCTGTAGTTCCTGAGATTAGCGCGTTCAACCAAACAAACAAACAAACTCTTAAGCTTTATATATTAGTACTAGAAGATGCCCGCGGTTACACCCGCGTTATTTAAGACTCCTGCTCCGCTCCCATCGCTTATAGCGTGATGTTATATAGCCTATAGCCTTCCTCGACAAATAGGCTATCTAACACTGAAATAATCTTTCGAATTGGACCTGCAGTTTCTGAGATTAGCGCATTCAAAAAAACAAACAAAATATTAGTATTAGATTAGATAGGAATGATTTAAAATGATACTTACAAAAATAAAATGGCAACTAGTACCAGACAATTGAATGTTACTTTAGGAAACATGGTGATACACACTGTCAACCGAAATGTGCTGTATTGGATCCAACCACAGCTTTTATACCAAAGTTTCTATCAAAATGTTAATATATCCCATTAGAAATTATGCCCTAATTATATATTTATTAAACATTGGAACTTATTTTCCCAGAAATAGAATTATTTCATAATTTTTAGATCCATTTTCATATATTCTGACAATTTTATTATTACTACAAATATATGTAAATCAAAGTCCATCAGTTTTAATTTTGTTCTATTATTATATACGTATTTCGAAGACTGTCGAGTCAATGGGTCATCATTTCTGTACTAAGTGTTTGACGTTGCCCTTTTACCCGTAAACCACCAATTGACATTGTAGGGAGTTTCCACATCGAATCCACAACGAGGACCAATGCATACATACATACATACAGTATAGCAGCGATAGCTGAGTGGAGAGACCGACAGACTGCTACGCAGAGGGTATAGGGTTCGAATCCACGGCACGCACCAATGACTTTTCGGAGTTAAGAGCGTATACGCCTCGAGCGGCGGCTCGAGTTTAGGTTTTTATAGTACCGCGGTCGCCCGCGCACCGCGCATGCGAGACCCGGCGCACTGTGACGGTATCGCGTGGAATAATAATCTTGAACAGTATTCGTTTATGTAATACCTACGTCGATTATGATATGAAAGTATTCAAATTAATTATTTTCAATGTTTGTTTTTCGTGTGAGTGTGTGGCCAACTCTGGTGTCGGAGTTTTCAGACCGCCCTAAGGCCTCCGACGTGGCCTAACGATCCTTATCCTTAGACAAGAACCGGGACCGACAGCTTTACGTGCCCTCCGAAGCACGGTAGCGCTCAGATGTAAATGCCACACACGGTCACCCATCCAAGTGGCGACCTGTGCAAGCGTTGCTTAACTTTGCCGATCTGTTACGAATGGCAAGTCAAGTCTCGCTATGAGCGCTACAATGCACATGCATTAAAAGGCAATAGGCTCGCCCCTTATTACGTGGGACTAAAGTATATCTGGCGAAATGTGGGTGTAAAAATACACCTCTGCCTACCTCTTCGGGGTTATAGGCGTGAGACTATGTATGTATGTATGCATTTAAAGGTATCAGTCAAATAAAGATAGATATTACATATTTGTTTAGTAGGATGATGTTCCTCAGGATAACAACGACTATTTATAATAATTTGGCGCAGTTTTACTATATGATAGAAATAATTTATAATTGTCCTCTACATAATTGTCACATTTCAAATATACATCTATTTCGTTATTATTGCATGAAACACACGAATAACACTAAATACAAAACCAAAAGAGTCGGGTAAAAGAAAATACTTAATTAATTAAGAGAAAGAAAAAAATATACAATAATATGTTGATTTGCAATTACAAAATATTGTAATTATACAATATATATTCACCTAAAATTATTTCACACAGTGTGCGATGATATCCCCCCGTGGGATCTCCACCTTGTCGTGGTGGGGGGGCTTAGTAACCGTGGATTGGTGACCCGCGGTGAAGCTAAGAGGGATCCAGGAGGGGACGCTCCGCGTGGGCTTGTCGGAGGCCTGCGCAGGATGCGTCCAAAGGGGCGGGTGCGAGGCACAGTTCTTCTGTCCCTCGCAGTCGGTTGCGGTCGCGGGAGGAGAGGCGTGTCGGTGTTGCGTTGCCGCGCGCCCTATCTCCCGCGACCAAATGGAGGCGCACCATCGTTGCGTCGCGGTGGGGCCGCAGAGGAAGAGGAGATGCGGTGTTTCGTTGCCGTCCTCCCTATCCTCTGCGGCCGCTGAGTGCTTTGGCGGCGGAGCCCAACACCTTCATCCGCCGCCAAGGGGGTTTTGTTCGGGGCCCGCCTGACCATCTGGCGGGCCAATACCCGTCGGGGGGTAGCGAGGAATGCTTCAGCGATACCCGACCCTCCGACATACGGGTACGTGAGGAATACGGGTTGGTTTTTAGTCAGTAAGAGTCTGACAGTCCCCTTCGCCCTTCCCCCAGGGCGGAGGGACTCCATGAGGATTTTCCAACCCGACACCAAAAAAAAAAAAAAAGTGTGCGATGATATAAGTCTCTCTTTTTATAAAATGTTACTTAGATAGTAAATAAGAAGGCCAATAATTATCGTATTTTATATGATATTGAAATTATATTTTGAACGAAATGAGATTAGATTTTAAATTGACTCAGAATTGGTATTCTTCTAATTTAAATGTCATTATCATCTAATTTGACTTCTATTGTGCAAAGTTGACACATTGTCTAATTAACAACAGGCAGCGATAGCCTACTGGAGATACCAACGGACTGCTATGCAAAGGGTATCGGGTTCGAATCCACGGTATGCTAGAACGATGATGATGATGATGACATTGTTCAGTTAACGATCTAGTCACGATAACATTCCAATATGAGTTTCTTTAGGAGAATACCATTTGTGACATGAGTATGACACTGACATTAGATCGAAACTGCATTTTGAACAAATATAGTTAGAAGTTATATTACGCAGAGAACAGCACTGTACAAGGAGGAAAACTTGATACAAACCCTATACCAACCCGTTTGGCCAGCGTGGTATAGTAGGCCAATTACTCCTTTCAAAGGAGAGGCTTAGTCCAGCAGTGGACTATTAAAGGCTGATGATGAATGATAGTTAGAAGAATTGAGTCTTAATAATAAACTGTTAACTGATGCAGAATAAGACTGCACGGTAGGTACGTGTGCTTGTATATGTTAGGTACCTGCAATGCGAGCTCGTGGGGATCAGATGAGCTGCGGCGGTCAGTACACCGAGCTGATTTTTAAAGTGTATGATTACGAAAATAATTACGATTTGGTGAGTTATGTTTTGATGTATTTGTATTCAGTTATAGAAGTATATCCACCCGTGAAAATATTTTGCAAATGCATTTCAACACCCTGTATATTGTGGGTGCGAATGGTGCGACCCCAACATGATACAACACTTCTTTGTGATACAAAAATAGCTTTTTAGAGTCTGATTGTGTACTTAAATATAATTATGAATATCTGTAAAGTCTCAAACGCTACACACGCTCAAAAAACTGTGTTTCTTAGATGCATTGACCGCGCCTTTGGAAATCTACAATTTTAATTTTGCTGTCATATTCTGACTTCAAATAACACACCAACACAGTTAGTGCGCTGGTCCTGTAGGTCATATTCATATCTCATAATGTTTCAAAGCCTAACACGATGAATACAAACACTATAATTATGTACAGTGCAAAACTAATGATGGCAATTGGACTGGTAGTTCCAGAGATTATTGTATGTGTATTCAACCAAACTAATAAAGTCTTCAGCTTTATAATTATCACGGTCTAATAATCCATAGTCCTTAGACGAACGTATCTAGACATGTCTATAGTACGGGCAGAGCGAGCTCTTATAGTTCCTCATCAGATGTTTCAGATCTTCGATTTTTATAAGACAACAGAAAATGCTCATCAGACTGAAAACTTGCTAAGACGTCAAGTCTGTACATGTGATAGTGTGATAGTTATAGCCTATATGTTGCCTAGACCTAATAACAATATAACAAAAAAAGTTTATTTTAAATACATCCAGTAACTTCGAAGATTAGCGTGTAAAAACAGACAAACTATATAGATATACATACAGACAGATTTTTTTTCAAATCCTTGCTCCATTACTGTTTCTTAGCCTTCCTTAATTTATTTTTTGTAAATATATTCAATGTTAATGTATTTATTATATGCTTCAAGGCGCCATATTAGGTAAATTATAAAGCGGTCCGTTTCCGTTAGTCTTACCCAGCCCCTATTTGACCGCGCTACTATACTAACCAGTAACCACTAGACTCCAGATGTCTTGACCAACACGTTAGTTTAATATGTACGTAATACATAAATAAAGTTACATCAACTTTACATATTTATAAACAAAAACGTTGAGAAAAAAAATGGATCAAGAGGCTTTAGCCGCGCTGTAAACGTTTTGGAATGCAATATTTCCGTAAAATGGCGGACACGGACGCGAGCGACAGATCCGTCCTCTGAGAGCGCTCAGCGCTGAATGGCGGACATAGCATCGCGCTTCGAGCTTTATAGGTCTTTTTAAAAAATCATATTAATTACAAACAAAAAGTTTAGATTCCAATTTTTTTTATATGACTTAAAATTAATCTTAAGGTTTCTAAATATGTATACATCTTTTTAATAATCATAGTAGCATTTTAGAAATAAATGCAAATTTGCGGGCTAAAATTAAGCAAAATGCACTGTTTTGATCTCCGATTTTATTGTAAATTATGAATGAAAGTACAATTTTTATTTTAAGGACTCGCTTGTATAACTTCTTCTTCTTCTTTACATTTACAGAATTATAGAATAATAAGTTTTCATAGCACTAGCGACCATTAATGTTGGCCTCAACTACAGAAATGACGAAAATGAGTTTTTTTAATTCATCCGTTTTAAAATATTTACTATAGTCACCCATATATTTATCTTCAGCACTCTCTTAATAAAGAATTGACCTTTCATATATTCTATATCTTTAACATTAATTTTTATTTATCCGTAACCTCCGTAACGTAATAGAACAATAAAAACCCGCAAAATTGCCTCCGACGGAATAAACGCTCTTAAGTGCGTATTAGATTGTTAATTATCGCCTGCTAATCGGTGAAGGAAACCATCGTGAGAAAACCAGCATGTCTGAGAGTTCTCCATAATGTTCTCGAAAGACATGTGAAGTCTGCCAACCCGCACTAGGCCAGCGTGTTGGACTATGGCCTTACCCTTCTCATATTGAGAAGAGGCCCGTGCCCAGCAGTGGGACAGTGTAAAGGGCTGATGATGATACATACATACATATGTACATATATAGACTTACACCTGTTTCCCGAAAGGGTAGGCAGAGACCACGGAACGCCATTTGCAATGATCCTGACATACCATTGAATTTTCTAAGTTATGTGCAATAGGCTTGTGTCCACTAAGAATAAATCGGTTTGATTGTAGTATCTATAGATTCATTATGATTTTAAGATGTCAATAAAGTTTATTATTTATTATAAAAAGGTAGGATTAATGTTAATTTTAGGATTCTAAAACTAAAAATAATGTATTTATTCTTGTGACAGTGAACACCAATCAGAGAGCATTACGTCAAAAAGTACGTCCGCCATTCATGTTGTTGACGTTTTAGTAGTAAATACAACTAAAACGTCAAACTTTCTATCTGTCAAATCGAATATAACAAAATAAAAGAGGGTAGGTACATCAGACCAAAGACTTCATTCACGGTTTGTTTTTTTTTTGGACTTTGTGATATCACTCAACCGCCATGATGGTTTACAGCGTTTTCGTGTCAAATTCAAAAAGGTTTTTAAAAAGCCGTAATTAGTAATGTTGCTGATCGATATTTGAAGAAAAAATCTGGTATTTCAGTTTAACATCTAATAAAGGAACGACTCAATCGCTAATTACATTTTAGGACACAAGCCCATTAAATTGTTAATCATCGTTTGCCCCGTGCCTTGGAGAGCACGATAAACCGTCGGTCCCGTCTGTCAAGAATATTTTTGACAGTTGTTACGTTATTTATACCATGAAACATTGTTATTAGGTACTTAAGGTTGCGGAGGTCGCTCGGTGGGATAGCTGATATTTTGTCATATTAGCTTACACTACTGAACGGACTTCAGGCTTCAAGACCAGGCATAACGCTTGGATGTCGAATGTATTAACATAAATTCACGCCTTAATCCCCGAAGGGGTAGGCAGAGGTGTATTACACACCCACACTTCGCCAGTTACGTTTCGGTCCTAATGTAATAGGGGGCGAGCCTGCCAACTACCGGGTACATTTTTAAGTGGGCGATAATTACCATTTTTTAATATAATGGATTGTTAACGCATTATTATATTAACATATTGAGTTTCTGAACTGTCTCTTTGCCTAACCTTTGATAATAATGTTTAACTTAATTGACCTTTTTCGTAATTTTCGTAAAAAAGAGCACGAATTATTTTGGTTTACGTACCTACCACTAAATTAAGCTCACTAAGGAGAAATACCGCGGACCTGGGATTCTCAGTATGTTAAGGATAAATAAAGTTTCAAAAGGGATATTAGAAGGAAATAGGCTTTATAAAACTTCAATTTACAGACACAAAGGCACCCAAATACGAAACAAACAATTTTGTAAATTGCACAAAGTATTGTGTTGTGTGCGGATTGAACTCAAACTCTTGACGCAGTAGCAAGCAGCTAGATGGTCACTAGACCGCTGTGCCATCCTTAGGTACTGTCAAAATGTACGTAAAGGCTCTAAGATGCTTCATCTAAGCTATAATCATTGATGAAACCTCATCAAGTTGGCGTGACCTTAGCTCTGGCATTCCTCAAGGTGGTATACTCTCTCCTTTACTATTTTCTATTTTTATCAACTTCTTGACCCCTAAACTTCGATGTTCGTATCATCTTTACGCCGACGACTTGCAATTATATTTCCAGGCGAGAGTGGAGGACGTGACATTAGCGATAGCTGATGTGAACAGAGACCTGAACACCATCCTGGCTTGGTGCAATGATTTCGGCCTTGACGTTAACCCAGCTAAATGTCAGGCTATAATAGTAGGCAGTCAGCGCATGACAAACAGATTAAACCTAACATCCCTACCGCCAGTCACATTCAATGGGTTAATTATTCCATTCAGCCCAGTTGTCAAAGACCTGGGTCTGTATATAGATGCCACTCTCGACTGGAAGCCCCAGGTCACCGACGTAAGTCAGAGAGTCACCGGGACCCTTCGGGCTTTATATCGTCTCAAGAATTTCCTGCCGCCCAAAACTAAGACCATGCTTGTGCAGACCTTAATATTTCCCTTAATCGACCATGGTGATATGTGTTATTATGACCTGAATGCAGAATATCTCAACAAGTATGACCGGCTTCTAAATAACTGCATTCGATTCATATACCTACAATCTTCGTAAGTATGATCATGTATCTACTTTTCGTTCCGAACTAAAATGGTTACCTATCCGTCAGCGCCGTAGTTTGCGTGCTCTTACTACACTCTTTTCTTTTCTTCATTCTTCTTCTCCGAAAGAAAGTACCAGAGCTTCTCTTCAACAAATGAAAGGAATCAACCCATCATTCTCATCCATTAGGTATAGTATATTATATTTATATATATAATTATATATATATATATATTGTATAATTATGTTGTTTATTGTATAATACCCTTTTACTTTAAAATATTTCTACACTATGTTAAATGCACCTACCACACGTATCTCTCCACCACCCAGGTTGACTGGTAGATAATGCCATAAGGCATTAAGTCCGCCTATGTACTCTTCTTTTGTGCATAAAGAAATAAAATAAATAAATAAATAATCGTCCTAGCATTATCGCAGCTGCACCCAAAACTTACGCTTTTCAAAGCAGCCGAGACTCAGCTTATTAGTCTCACCCGGAGCCCAATTCTCCTAAATAAATACAGTTTCGATCAAATAATGCCAGTGTCATACTTACGTCACAAAACGCGTATTCTTCTAAATTATATGATATTTGAATGAAATAGTAACTACTTACGTCACAAAAAGCGTATTCTTCTAAATTATATATGATATTTGAATGAAATAGTAACGAGATCGTAATTGAAACAAGTGTCAAAATATGTGTCAACGACGAACTGTTTATTTCAAATTATATGACAAAAGACTGACCAAGCATATATATAAGGCAAGTGTGGAAGGGACAGGACGAAGGGGAAGACCTAGGCGGACGTTCTCTGACCAGATTTGAGACATCCTAAAAACAGGACAGGTTAGAAGTACCCTGAACAGAAGAGCATGCATGAGGAATCTGATGGGAGTGAATGAAGCAAGAGAGATATATGTCAGGATCGTTGCAAATGGCGTTCCGTAATGTCTGCCTACCCCTCTGGGGAACAGGCGTGAGTCTATGTATGTATGTATATGATAATGATATTAGGTTATCAGAATACCGCTTCTGAGTACATTCAAAATATAATTTCAATGTCATATAAAATACGATAATTAGGCCTTGACAGAATAACAGATTTTCTACAGAGCTAGTGCCGTCTGACCTTTTCAACCCAAAGATACAGCGTCCTTCCACGGTTTAGACCAGTATCAGTTTATCAGAGAGTAGTTCAGGATCTTTGACGGTTGTTGTCAAAAATCTTCATGACAGCCGTGGCCAATGGTTCAAAGTGCTCCTCGAGGCACAAGGCAAGCGACAAGTAACTATTTAATACACATTTATTAATATCAAATAGTCAGTGGTGCGCGCCGTGGATTCAAACCCTCTGATTGACAGTCTGTTTGGTATCTCCACTAAGCTATAGTTGCTTTACAGGTGCGTCATGTAAGTAAGTACCCTATTTAGAAGTAACTACTATTACAAACGCGATATGTGAGGATGGATAGATGAATGTTTTTAATGTTTATTAACTTTGCATTTATACAGCTTATACATTCAGAATAGCACATGTGCCACCGTTTTTCGGGAGAACCCACACCCATTTCGGCGATGATACGAGAGAGCTAGGCAGCAGTAAGAAAGACCTAATATGAAATAAATTCGTAAAAAGTAATAATAGTTTAAGGGGAAAATAATAAAACAAAATATTATCAACTTGAAATATATTTTGTGTTCATTACATTATCACACCAGAGATTTTTCCAAATTGATTAACATTGCATCTTGATTATATACATTTAGTCACTTTGCTATCAAAATAATACACATCTTAATGATTAAATAAGTATCTACCTAAGTACAATAAGTTTATTGCTTGGATAATTTCGCATTATAAAATTGTAGAATTTAATGTAAGCTACTTTCACAAGTTTTAAACAGTTGCAAAAAAAAAAAAAAACTAAAAATAAAAAATATAAATGTCACATGTAATTTTGACAGCAAAAGCGATTTAACATTATTTGCTTCTTATTTTAAACATTTAAACTTCAGTTTCATTGTCCGTTGACCTCTTTCTGTAGTCGTATTTACGTCGTCCTCTTAATATTATGTATTCAGTGTTTCTTCGAAGTCCTGAAAATAATACATTAATAAATTTATTTGCATCATCATAAATATAATATGCTGATTGAGATTTGACCAGCCCACGCGGTTATTATTAGAATCTTAAGCGGCTTATAAAAATAGTTGAGTAACAAAATATTTCCTACAGTAACATGAGAAATAGCTTTTCGGCGTAAAAACACAGGTTTAAGTAGTTTTGGAAAATCTAGAGTCGATTCCAAAACGTATTAACCGCCCAAACATAAACTGCAGTTAATTAAATGATGTGTCCACCCACGAATTGGTGTTTAAGATCCTTTAAATGAACTATTAATGATATTAACAAATTATGAAAGTTTAATGGAATCAACTGGATTCCTAAATAGCATTCGGTTTGCGCAATTACCTGAATTTAGGAGAGAAACGCCTTCTTCTAACTTCATTGTTCTCCAAAGCGCTGGCGCTAGCAATCTAAAAGCAAATTAAAATAAATTATAAACGACTCGTTGGAGTAGTTTTTTTATTTTCTAGAAATTTTGGTGACTTGAGCTGACCAGCTAGAGACCTAAAATAATAATTTAGCTTTAAACTCTGTTATATAGACAAGCTTTTAACAATTTGAAAGGCAAATAAATACCACTGCGAATTTAGGATGATGCAATCTTAAAATTATTTAGTTCCAGATGTGTATTTGAATCTGCACTCTTAGGTCTTGAACCAGAAAAGGGACGAGGTAATCTAGATAATGAACTAAAACTTCTACTAGCAGATAAGCAGACCGCATCGAATAGTTCGAAGCACTAAGTACCTACTTAGGTAGGTATGTTTTAGATGCCACAACGTGTCCGATGATGTTATCATACTAACCAAAAGTAATATCTGGGAAACGATTTTTTCTTTAAGTTTTCACATTTCTTAAACCGCAATTAAAAGCGCGCGCGTGCAATGTTCGAAATACCTACTTATCCATGGGGTCATAGGGCATCTAAAGAACATATTGGTAGGGTAAATGCATCGAGCTTGTATCTAATTAGAAAAATTACATACTACCTTTGAGCCTCAATATCTCCTAAACAAGTAATTTCCCAGGTATGGTGCCGAGGTAAAATATGTTCTGGGATTTCAGTTTTCGTTAAGGGTCTTTTCACACCTGTATAATGTAGTGGCTACCACTAGCTCAAAGATAACAGAATATTTGTCTACTATTATACTCATTAAGTTTAAGAGCGAGTGCTTACTTTCTATGTCGTGATGTCACTGATTAATTTATTTCATTGAACGACTGAAATGTCTACCTGTTACATTTATAATATACAGGGAGTAAGGGACGGTGTACCGAAAACCGATACCACCGATACCAGTTTTCGGTACACCGTCCCTTACACCCGGTATATATAATCAGATCGTATATATGAACACCTAGATTTAGTATACATGCCTATCGCTTTAACCGCTACGATAATTTCCGTCACGTCATAGTAGGAATGTAGCCCAACACGTAAAATCATGCCTTTGCAACAAATTCAATTGTAGTCAACTTTCATACCAAAGCCGCATTTGGTATGAAAGTTGACTACAATTGAATTTGTTTCTTACCTCCACAGCTAATCTGGCAAGGTCCTCTTGTTTCGGGGGACCGTACTCCTGGAAGCCAGGGGGTCCGTATTCTAGGAAACCTTCAGGAGCATCCAATGATCTAAACAGGAATAGACATGTGGTTAAATATTTTGTCTCACGTAGAATGTGTAGGGACTGAACAACCTGGCGTAACCTTGCTATTGTATACTATTAAATCTTTATACATACATACATAGACCCACGCCTGCTTCCCCGAAGGGGTAGGCAGATTTTTGATCCCACGTTATAGGTGGCGAGCCTATTGCCGCTTATCGGGATATTTAGTTTGCCAGAGCCTCGTCCGTTGATCGGCAGGTGCACCACTTGCAGGTGAGGTTGGCTTGGGACCCTAAGTTCTTGGTGGGAACCCTATGCACCCTTAAATCTTTATTAAATCTTTATCATTCGCAATTATCGTTAAGTTGAATATTTTGATGGTTTCTTAAGGGAAGTAGATTATTTATTTGCCAACCTCTCCGATATACTTCTGATTAAGTTCGATTCGGGTTTCAAGACAATTTTACTTTCCCCGGGACTGCAATAGTGTCTAAACTCATTGCCATCAATGGTCACTGCTGCTGAACCTGGCTACACAGGTGATACAGTAGTGGGAATGAGGGTGGGACCAGACCCAAGTTTCATCATATCAGCCTTTAACAGTCCACTTCCGGACTAGGCCTCTCCTTTCAAAGGAGGAATTGGCCTATTATATACCACGCTGGCCAAACGGGTTGGTACAGGGTTTGTATCAAGTTTTCCTTCTCTTGCAGTGTTGTTCTCTGCATAATATGCTCCCTCTGTCGGCTCTTACGACACCCATGGGATGATATGGGGTGGTGACAATCCGTATTCTTAATCCGTCATCACACGGACCACACATAATAAGTAATTTTGACCTAATATTAAACTATTTACGATGTGTAAGTACCCTGAAGCTTCTTGTACAGACGTGATTTCTGCAACGTTTTCAACAGCTTGCACCTGAAAGAAGTGTTTTGTTATATTTTAGCAATGCAAGATTGAGAGTATCACGTTCAAGTAAATATTTTTTTAACTCTAGTGATGATATTTGTCTTTTGATGTATCTAAGAGGAAATTAGGAGACATCTGAAGATCTATAACCGACAGGCGGGTGGAAAATATTTACGACAGTCGTATTTTTGTTTATATCGTCACTCCTGTATCCCCGAAGGGGTAGGCAGAGAAGTAATATTACACCCACATCTCACCTTATTTATAATATTTTAAGGCCCTACGTAATAGAGGGCGAACCTATTGCCATTACCGGGCACATTGCCAGACTCCGTGCTGCTACTGAAAATTCGACAACAACTCGGTAACATTTTTACCCGACCCGGGAATCGAACCCGGGACCTCCCGATCAGCATACGCACACGCTACATATTCACTGGACTACGGAGGCAGTCAATCAGTAAAAAATATATATACTTTCTTAAAGTATTCCAATCCTAAACATTAGATCGTTTGGCAGTTACTGTTATAAAATATTTCAAAATTAAATTACCTCAGCAGCCTTAACTTCTTTCTCTAAATTAACGAGTGCCTCAGCAATATTTTGAACTCCTTCTTTCACTTTCTCTACAACAACCTCAGCCGCCTTTTCCTCAACAACTTCAGCCGTGACTGCAGTGACAACTTCTTGTAATTCTTGCTGCGCCAATGGAACAACTACGTCTTCTGCTATAACTGTAGGTACGACTACTTCTGCAAGTGCAGCTGTTGGAACAATTTCAGCTTCAATAGCGGCAGTTGGAACAATATCAGCTTCCACAGCAGCAGTAGGGATGCTCTCTTCTTTAACTGCTTCGAGTTCAACAGCTTCAGAAGTTTCCACTGCCTGGTCGGGAACGTCCAAGGTTTCAGAGGCGGCGGTAGATTGAACTTCAGCTACGTCTGTTACTAGTTCTTCGACTTCTTGAACAACTGCCGCTACTTGTGGTTCTGTGGCTGTTAATACTTCTTCTACAACAGCTGCCACTTGCTCGGCATTTGCTGGAAATAGAAAATCATAAAAGAAGAAATTAGCACTGAATTTTCATTGCAGTCGAATAAAAGACTGCAATGAAACGGATGCATCTTAAATCATAAGTGCCGAAACATATTTTTCAACATTTGTTCAGAGGACTGTAACGGTTTTGGCTACGATGGGTCATATATTTTTTTTGTTCATATTTTTTTTATATTGGCCATAATAATTGACAATGATACGCAGAAACCAACGCTAACAAAATGACAGAAACCCCTTAACATAAAAGTAATCATAAATCGGCACAAAACGAAAGAATTACCTTCAGCGTTAACAGTTTCTTGAACAGCAACAACAGTTTCCTCGTTCTTGACTTCAGCCAAGAAAGTTTGTTCAGTGGCCACTTCAGGCAAGACCTGGTTCACGCTGACGGATACCTCTTCAAGCTTAGGAGGACCGTACTCTCTGAAGGCATCAGATC
The DNA here is from genome assembly GCA_944739405.2 of Euclidia mi. Taxonomy (NCBI): domain Eukaryota; kingdom Metazoa; phylum Arthropoda; class Insecta; order Lepidoptera; family Erebidae; genus Euclidia; species Euclidia mi. The sequence goes on along the minus strand of OX123205.2, from coordinate 36,472,649 downwards.
CTGAAGCTTCAGTCTCTTGCAGTAGAGAGACTTGTACTGGACTGGGAGCTGGTTTCTGTCGGATGGATAATAATTTCATTGCCGATTCTTTTGCCGATTTGATCTACTTGACGTTACGATGATGGTAAGGAAATCCACGTCTTACGAAAGGAACAATAGTATTAGAATGCCCCTAAATTTATATGTATTTTATGGAATCGTCTTTGAAGTCAGATAGCAACCATTGCGCTCTCTACTTTAATTTAAAGACACAACAGGGTTTATTTAAGACTAGTTTTGCATATATGTATCATAAATAAGGTCCATTTAATTGGAAATGGAATTTGCGGGCTTTAATCGCACTTTCAAAGACATTCGAAAAGGATTCTCAGTATTTGATAAGATAAATTATATTAATGACTAGAGGACGCCAGCAGCTACGCCTGCATTTTTTTTAATTTACCTGTTTTGGCCGATCCCGTGGGAATTTCGAGAAATCCCTTCTTAGTGCACCCCTACGGTCCCCAAGGAACATACATGCCAAATTTCAGCTTCCTGCGTCCGATAGTTTCGGCTGCAACGTGTCTGTCAGTCAGTCAGTAACGCAAGGATTTTATATATTAAGATTATTTTAGTTTCTGTACAATTCGAGAAATATTCAGTGACCCGAAAAATCCTGCAACCAGTCAACTTACAAGATAGCTGCTTGTAACACAATAGCTTTATTCAACTTACAGCTACTTCAGAAGGCAGGAAGAAGGACGGTCCGTCTGGCTTCCATCCGCGAGGCAGGTAAGGGCCTGAACCGCGAGCTGCTACTGAGCCGATGACCAACAAAAGAGCAATGAACACCTGGAAATAGAAATAATAAATTAGGACTGTTACAAAGTAAGGCAAAGCAGCTTGCAATATTTAACAAGATGCAATCGATTTACAAAAACATTTTCTTGCGAATATTAACTTGATATCGAATTGTGATTATATATGGATGTTTTATCTTCAGCACATAATTTTGACAATCTATAAAAAATGCGGTTTTAATGATGACACAGAAAAAGCATTTTGCATCAAAGTGACAATAATTATTGATTTACCTTGAGTAACTTTTATAGTTCGACCGTAGACCTCATAGCGAGAGAAAGGCGATCAGTGAGTGAAAACAAAAACTGATAAAAAACCTATAAAGAAATGGTTCTGTTACCTTCATGATGTCCTAGATGAGATCCAATGGATTAATGAATATCTAACGAATGATGGTTTGTAGAAGTCAGATCCCATTTTATAGTAAAATTGTTCAAATAATAAAGACCTTGATACTGATTGTTTTATAACAAATATTTGCTGAGCGGATTTTGATTAGACTAATCACGTTATGCAATTTTAATGAGGAATCAATGTCGGGATTATAATCGAAGGTCAAGAACTAATGAATTGATTCTGTCTTTGCGTTAGTAATATGTACAATCAAACAAGTCGGCGCTGCACTGGTACAGTTTGAAAAAAATTCCCTTGGGTCGCTCTTAGAGTCGAGGCACACTAGAAACTGGTTTTGCATACGAGTGTCAGTGTGCGTGTGGAAGCGGCGATTTCTTGCTGAGCGATTCTCGCCCTTAAGATGATCGACCGGAAAGTTGTTCGACTGTACTGCACGGACGGTGTAGTAGTTTAAGCAGTCATATCTGCAATAGTTGTTATAAAAGATCTAGATTATCTATAGTCTAGGTGTTCTCTGTGTTTGAATATTTTAAAGTCCTCCGCGGTATATACTAGATCCAACTGCAAGAATTACGCTCATGATCAACATCATTAGCCTGACATAGTCTACTGCTAGATAAAGGGTAGTAGTAGTCCGTGTGGTGACGGATTAAGAATACGGAATGTCACCACCCCATATCATCCCATGGGTGTCGTAAGAGCTGACAGAGGGAGCATATTATGCAGAGAACAGCACTGTGAGTGAAGGAAAACTTGATACAAACCCTATACCAACCCGCTTGGCCAGCGTGGTATAGTAGGCCAATTCCTCCTTTCAAAGGAGAGGCCTAGTACAGCAGTGGTCTGTTAAAAGCTGATGATGATGAGATAAAGGATTCTCCAATGGCACGCCACTGAGCCCAACTATCGGCTATTCTTCAGCCGCTGCCAGCCACTTTGCTTATATCGTCACTCTACCTAGCTGGGGCCGGTACTACAGTACATTTGTCAAGGTCTCCACTCTAGAACCCGATTACTCTAACGGTTATCGGTTCTACGGCAAATATGACTAGGCCACTGCCATTCAGCTAACTATAGCGTATGTATGTTTTTAAGTACAATATGCTTAAATATAAATCATGTCGAACGTCCATGTTGTACCTGCTCCTATTCAGGTTGGGAACTACGCTCGAAGTTGTCGACAAGTATATGTACCTGAGACAAGTAGTCCAATTAGGTAGGTCCAACTTCGAGAAGGAGGTCGAATCCAACTCGGTTGGGCAGCGTTCGGGAAGCTACGACATATCTTCTCGTCCGATATCCCGCAGTGTCTCAAGACGAAAGTCTTTGACCAGTGTGTGTTGCCAGTGGTGACGTACGGATCAGAGACGTGGTCGCTCACTATGGGCCTTATCAGAAGGCTCAAGGTCACTCAGAGGGCGATGGAGAGAGCTATGCTTGGAGTTTCCCTGCGAGATCGAATCAGAAATGAGGAGATCCGCAGTAGAACCAAAGTCGCCGACATAGCTCTCTGGATAGCCAAGCTGAAGTGGCAGTGGGCAGGGCACATAGCTCGAAGAACCGATGGCCGTTGGGGCAGAAAGGTTCTGGAGTGGCGGCCACGTACCGGACGACGCAGCAGAGGTAGGCCCCCCGCAAGGTGGACCGACGATCTCGTCAAGATTGCGGGAGGCGGTTGGATGCGGGCGGCTCAAGACCGGTCTGTGTGGAGAACCTTGGGGGAGGCCTATGTCCAGCAGTGGACGTCGTTTGGCTGATATGATGATGAATCTTATACTAATACTAGAGGACGCCAGCAGCTACGCCTGCATTTTTTTTTAATTTACCCATTTTGGCCGATCCCGTGGGAATTTCGGGAAATCCCTTCTTAGTGCACCCCTACGGTCCCCAAGGAACACATATGCCAAATTTCAGCTTCCTGCGCCCAATAGTTTCGGCTGTAGCGTGTCTGTCAGTCAGTCAGTAACGCAAGGATTTTATATATTAAGATTTTATATATTAAGATATAAAGCTGAAGAGTTTGTTTGTTTGGTTGAACGCGCTAATCTCACGAACTACTGGTCCGATTTGAAAAATTCTTTCAGTATTAGATAGCCCATTTATCGAGGAAGGCTATAGGCTATATAACATCACACTATGAGTCACGGGAGCGGAGCAGTAGCCGTAAATAACGTGGGTGTAACTGCGGGCTCATCTAGTATATTATATAAGTGTATTTTCCTTTTGTAATTTGTCTGCCCTGACACCATCACCATTTGAGTCGGTGTCGTTGATTATACCCCTTTGACAAGATAAAGGCTTTGTACTTGTACCATCACGATTTGCTTTTAGATTTGTTATGCTTTTTATTTCTATCATGAATCGTCCTAGCATCATCCCGGAAGCATCGAAGATTTTGTGTCTGTCTTGGGGCCCGAAATTCGCTTTGTACTCTAACCGGATGTTACAGAGTATTAGCTTTTCTACAGTGTAACTGCTGTCTAACCTTCGCGTGGCAACAACTCATAAGGCTAATGATTTTAGAGAGGACTGAAGCTTTATTGGTTTTTATTTTTAAGAATATAGTAGATTTATAGGTAGTAGAGCCTTGCTGATTTCAGCATGAATGGGCCGGCTTGACCGGGGAAGTACTACCCTCTCACAGAAAATCGACGTAAAGTAACGGTACCTAAACTGTTGCGTTTCGTTCGGTGAGTGAGAGTGCCGGAGGCCCTATCCCCTATTCCTTCTCCCTCATCCCACTCCTCATCCTATCCCTTTTCCTAACCCCAAAGGGCGGCAACGCACTTGTGACACCTGTGGTGTTGCTTGTGTCCATGGGCGGCGGTAATTGCTTACCATCAGGCTGTCTGCTCGTTTGCCGCCTATTAACATAAAAAAAAACCTATTTATAAAAGAAAAAAGACCACAGACCTCTTTATGGTTTCAAATCGAACTCATTCTGAAATGAGTTTTCTATAAGCATAGTGACTCATTAGAATTATTTTGTGTCCTTAAATTATCGAAGTTAGGAATGTGAAGATACAAATAAAATAAGCTTTGCTAAGAAAAGCCAAGGGACAGGTGACCTATCATCATCAGCCTTTAACAGTCCACTGCTGGACAGGCCTCTCCTTTGAAAGGAGGAATTGGCCTACTATACCACGCTGGCCAAACAGGTTGGTATAGGGTTTGTATCAAGTTTTCCTTCTCTTATAGTGCTGTTCAATGCATAATATGCTCCCTCTGTCGGCTCTTACAACACCCATGGGATGATATGGGGTGGTGACAATCTGTATTCTTAATCCTTCACCACACGGACAGGTGACCTATCTTTTCAATCTCAAAGAGTACTTTGGAACTTTAATTACGGAAATAAATCTTCAATGATTTACCAATATTACGTTTCAAGGCCGCTTTTCGCGTTAGGACTGATTAAAATCAAATATTTGTTAATTAAACTATCTCACTGTCTTGTTGACTTGACAAACATACGATATGAATGGATTCGCTCTGTTTAAGATTATCATAATATTTAAATATTATTTATTTTATTGCTGGTCTAGTTAGTTAATGATTTAGGTGTAAGAGACTGCCTGGTGTGTTTTTTGAGATGATTTATAAATATTGTTTTATTTTATAAGGAACTAGAGGATGCCCGCGGTTACACCCGCGTTATTTAAGGCTACTGCTCCGCTCCCGCTCATAGAGTGATGTTATATAGCCTAAAGCCTTCCTCGATAAATGGGCTATCGAACAGTGAAAGGATTTTTCAAATGGGACCAGTAGTATCTGAGATTAGCGCGTTCAACCAAACAAACAAACAAACTCTTCAGCTTTATATATTTACTAAGTGAGCCCGCGGTTACACCCGCGTTATTTAAGGCTACTGCGCCGCTTCCGTCGCTCATAGCGTGATGTTATATAGCCTATAGTCTTCCTCGATAAATGGGCTATCTAAGACTGAAAGAATTTTTCAAATCAGACCTGTAGTTCCTGAGATTAGCACGTTCAACCAAACAAACAAACAAACTCTTCAGCTTTACATATTTATTAGTAAGTATATTAGTATAAGATTATATGTCAATGCTCATAGCATGACTTGACTTTCTGTTCGTCATGATTCGGCAAAGTAAAGCAACGCTTGCTGAGGTCACTACTTGGATGAGTGACCGCTTGATATATTAGTAAGTAAGTGCTTCGAAAGACATGCTGGTGCTGGGCGGTCTAAAAATTCCGACAGCAGAGTTGGCTACGCACTACTCTCACGAATAAAATAGAGAAAAGAATGGTTACCGGCGATACTTCTTATTACTACACTAATAAGAATGCACTACATAATCTTCATCCGAACAAAAAAAGGAACAGGGGAATATTGTTGTAAGAACTCATTTAACCAATTAAAACACAAGAAGTTGTAATAAAACTATTTATATTTAAAAATACAGTATTAAATATATACAAAAACACAAAAAACGAAAAAATATTTATATAAAAAAATAATACTGCTAAATATAACATACATTTCAAATAAATATAATGAAGAAAGATAGAAACGATTTTTATCTACCAGAAAGTGATTTTCAAAAAATGTTGTGGCCTCCTTCGTTTGAATGCTGTCAATAAGTACTCAAACGAAGAAGTTCACAACATTTTTTTCAAGAATGATATCAATAGAAATTATTTTTATCTTCTTATCAGTAACCGTTGTTGGAACGGGCGGCAAAGTTGTCCTGGTTGCCTCCGTAGTTGCCAGCGTGGTTGGTACCACGGAAGTTGTTCGCGTTGCTATCATAACCTCCGGAACGGGCCAGGTCTTCAGAATCCTCGTACGAGATCTGGGGCTTGAAGCCTCGCTCGTCGGCTTCGTAGCTTACCGTCTGAAAGTAAAAGTAAATATAATGGACGTATATGTCTAGAAAGCGAAGAATTAAATAATAAATGAAATTGAAGTCTGAATCTCTTTTGTCGGTTAAATTGATTCATTCAAATCTAATAATTTATTTCTTTGAACGTTAAATATGTGTTGACTTTGACCTTGACTTTGACTACATTTATAATTACGCAAAAAGAAGATCTTAAACGACACTACTTAAAACAGTAGACTAACAGGCAAGGAAACACGACAACGATAACAAAAGTAATACAGGACATACAAATAACTGATGATATTGTATGACGACAATACACAACTGTGTCACATTATTAATAATAATATTCTACCACATTCACACAACACCATCTAGTCCCAAACTAAGCAAAGCTTGTACTATGGGTACTAGATAATAGATAAACATACATATATACAATTTTTTTTTGTAAATACATACATATTATACATAGAAACACCCAGACCAAGACAAACATCCATGTTCATGCACACAAATGTTTGACTTGAGCGGGAATCGAACCCGCGACCTTCGGCGTAGCAGTCGCTTACACTCCCGCTACACCAACCGGTCGTCAAACTGAACGTCGTCGAACTGAATAAAGAATTTAATTTTATTCAAAACATGGATCAAATCCGAAAAGATCTTCACACGGGAAGTAAGTTAGTCAAGTAATGTTCAAGAAGCAAGAGAGTACCACAGTCATGAAGAGGGCGTGCAGATTAAAAAGTAACTGAAAGACAAAAAAGAACTTCAAACTGTTAGCTGCTAGTAGGTTAAACAAATAGCATAATTACAAAAGGTTACAGAATGAATATCAAGAGGCAAGAGAGTACCACTATTATGAATAGGTATACAGTTTTAAAAGTGACTGAAAGTCAAACTACCCAAAGTGGTATTTGCCAAGGGACTGACCTGCCTCCTGCCATCGGGCAGCACAACATGGTACTCTCCCTGAGCCCTCTCGTCCTGTCTCTCTTCGTGGTGACCGAAGTCGGTGCCCTCTTGGTAATCGTTCACCATGTAACCGAAGTTGTAGTTAGCGGGCTCCTGTGTGGAAGAACGTAAGAGAAGGAGTTTTATGAGACAAAACTCATGAGAAATAGAGAAATTAGATATGACGACACTCGTGAAAGAGCTGAAGGGTCGGGTGTCAGAGATATGATTGTCTTTGGCCATCCTTATTTATCTAATAAAATATTAAGAGGGTCATTTGACGATCAAAAGATCGTTGTAAAAGGAATAAAGACAGAGGCTGAGAGTTAGAGACACAAGAAAGAAAGAGAGATTAAAGAACACACAGTAAAAGAAAAATAGAGAACAACTTATAAACAAAGTGAAGAAGAGAAAATCCGAAAGGAAGTAATAAAACCAGAGAGAAGAGAGATCCACACACATAAACTAACAGTGGCAGGGAAAGAAAAGATTTATACAGCAAGGGAATGAGAAACAGAGCAAGAGCATGAGATAAAAAGATATATCATTAAGGTAACAAAGAGAAGGACAGATAATGTGCAGTTACTTACAGCATTAACATCTTCTAGTGCGTTTCTAGCGAAGTTGGCAGCATTGGAGTCGTAACCAGCGGGGTCCTCGTTAGCGAATCTGCTAGTGGCGTGACTTCCAGCAGCATGTTCTTTGGGCAGAGCACTTGACCTTGAAAATAATCATCATCATCATCAGCCTTTAACAGTCCACTGCTGGACTAGGCCTCTCCTTTGAAAGCAGGAATTGGCCTACTATACCACGCTGGCCAAACGGGTTGGTATAGGGTTTGTATCAAGTTTTCCTTCTCTTACAGTGCTGTTCTCTGAATAATATGCTCCCTCTGTCGGCTTTTACGACACCCATGCGATGATATGGGGTGGTGACATTCCGTATTCTTAATCCGTCACCACACGGACAACTTGAAAATACCACGATACCTATATAGATCTGGTTTCAAGATATTCTGTCATATCTTGTTGCATCAGTTAACGGAGCCCGGGCTCCAAGGCGTGTAAGTCTTGGATGCCACCGGGATAGCGCTAGGACGATGATTATGATGATATAGATATCGTTTCATCATTATCATAAAGCCTTTTTATTATGACCCACTGCTGGAAACAGGATTCACCTAATAGTTCAGTTAATGGCTGATGAAAGAAATTAAACAGATTTTTCAATTTTGCTTGTAAAAATTAGCTTTATTGAAAAACCTGTTTGATTTATTTTTAGTCTTGCGCTGTTACTAGAATTATACACGTAATATATTATACAACTACTTATGGATAATACAACTTTTTGTCCCGTATATAGCCTCAACAATTACGCCATACTTGTTTTGATATAGACACTGAAACTTTATATATTATCCTCTTCATCTCATCCTAAAGACGTTCACCGATAAAGATATAGGTCTCCCCAAAGCCCCTCGAACTCATTTTATGTCCTCGAGGTCAACTTTGTAAAAACTCCTCCGATTCAGGTATAGTTCTAGTACTAGTATAATATTATACTGTCTGTGGTTCTAGTAAGGTTACAAAACTAACAAAAAAAACGTCTAATTATAGAATCATGTGGTGCCGTTGTCACATTATAGACTTACCTTCCAAAAGCATTAACTTGAGATCCATGAGCATGCGCAACGCTGCCGTGGAGACCAGGGACACTTTCCGAACTCCGAGCAGCCACTATTTGAGGAGTGAACGTCTGGCTTGGCAGACTAGCTGGTCCTTGAGGATAGCCCGCTCCGCCGCGGGTGGTAGATGGAGGAGGCAGGTAGCTGAAATTATTTATGCATATCTAAGGTATAATAGGAAATAAACTGATACTGGTCTAAACCATGGCATATCGCTATCCCTCTGGGTGGTGGGTCAGACGGCAGTCGCTCTATTGGAAAAGCTAATATTCTGTCTAATCAGTATCCTTGTGTATGTGGATAACGCTAGGGCGATGATGATAATAAAATTCTATATAATATTCTACCACATTCACACAACACCATCTAGTCCCAAACTAAGCAGAAGCTTGTACTATGGGTACTAGACAATGGATAGACATACTTATATATCTACTACTATATTTCTTTTTTTTGTAAATACATACATATTATACATAGAAACACCCAGACCAAGTTTGACTAGAGCGGAAATCGAACCCGCGACCTTCGGCGTAGCAGTCGCTTACACTTCCGCGGCGCCAACCAGTCATCAGATGATCTAAGGTAGTGTAGCTGAGATGTATCATACACATGCCACAAAATATTACGAAAAGTTTTTCAATTAGACGTATATAAAACAAATTAAAAGTTTAAAACAAATAAAAAATTTTGATAGGTAGGTAAACGCCGCCAACCCGCACTTGGCCAGCGAGGTGGATTGTCTTACCCTACTCATAGTGAGAAGAGGCCCACGCCCAGCAGTGGAAAAGTATGTAGGTATACGGTACTGATGATGACATAAACCAATGTAAATATAAAACAAAGTCTGGTTTTATTCATTACTTACTGAGGACTTTAATACATTTCGCTGTATTCAAATAAATCAAAGTACAAAAGTATGAAGTCTGAAAATTATTTTTCCCGTAGACATTTGGACTTAGTATAATCCATACAATATTATTTAGCGGGTCTTAGTCGCGATAAATTACTTATTTCAAGGCATAAATACATCTGTTATTCTCCTACGTTTCTACCGGCTTGCAAAAATAACAGAAAATTGAAAGAATAACAGAGGTATTTATGACTTGAAATAAGTAATTTATCGCGACTAAGATCCGCAAAATAATATTGTATGATGTATACAAATCGCGAAAGTTTAGAATTGATTAGTATAATCCATTACAAATCTTAATAACAAAATCATTTAAGTACATACCTGTTTGACGGAGGGAGTTCGGCGTAGACAAGGGCCGCCAAGCACATTGAAGCGATAATGGTCTGAAAGAAAATATTACTGTTAAGCACAGTTTAATCACCACTAGGTAGTCCATACCTTTCAGATAAATTAAAAATATGCACGTTATTTTTATTTGTTATCTGACATATAAATTTAACAGAAACTTATCAGATAGCGGTAAAACCGGCTTTGATTCTTATCAATAACTAACTTATTTTTACTCACTGTTCTGCAACTTTAAGTAAATCATTACTTTTCGTCGTTTGCCTCGTTGGTCTCGCGGCGTAAATGTGCGCGTGGGATTGGAAGGTCTCGGGTTCGATTCCCGGGTCGGGCAAAGTGTTATTGGGTTTTTCCGTTAGGAAATTCTCAGTAGCAACACGGAGTCTGGTAATGTGCCCGGTACGGCAATAGGCTCGCCCCCTATTACGTGGACCTAAAAATTCATGGCGAAATGTGGGCATAATATTACACCTCTGCCTACCCCTTCGAGGATACAGGCGTGAGTCTATAAATAAAAATTAAATTACTTTTGAAATGTCGTACGGGATAATTATGTACTATTTAGTTTGTAACGAGTATCCGATATTGTGGCACTATTGTAAGTGCTATGATCTCGGATATGGCAGCACTCAGCTTTATGTTTTCTGTTTTAATAATTTTACACCTGCTTTGGTTTGTAGCGAAAAAGCATTTATTTTGCCACCTATTTCACTTCATTTTCTTTTATTATTATGCGTCTGTATTATATTTCCAATTACGGCCGCATCTTTCGGTTATGTACTTTGTATCATCATCATCATCATCATCAGCCTTTAACAGTCCACTGCTGGACTAGGCCTCTCCGTTGAAAGGAGGAATTGGCCTACTATACCACGCTGGCCAAACTGGTTGGTATAGGGTTTGCATCAAGTTTTCCTTCTCTTACAGTGCTGTTCTCTGCATAATATGCTCCCTCTGTCGGCTCTTACGACACCCATGGGATGATATGGGGTGGTGACATTCCGTATTCTTAATCCGTCACCACACGGACAATAATAATACTTTGTATGTCATATTTAAAATTACAGAAAACGTATATATCGAACCATAGAACACGATAAGCACTTCAATCCAAATTTTCAACACTTTTAAAACGAAAGTAATATTACAAAAAAAAACATTTAAAATATTGTATACCTTCATGTTGCAACGTAAAGAACTAGGTTTGAATGGTACGAATGGATATTGTTCCGATGTTGACAGTACCTTTTATATGGCAGCTCCACGGATGGTAGGGGATGAAAAATGGACACTCATTAGCGACATAATAGATGAGCTTTCAAGGCGTTGAGTTTTGGAACAGAGAATGGCGTGGAGCTGTGTTAGTTCACATTTTATATTGATAGATATAACATATTCGATTTTTAAGGCTTATCCATTATTTTTCCGTTTTACAAATACGTTGTAGCATTCTTTTAAAAATAAAATAATTATTAAATCTTTTGTTGAAACATAAAAAGATTCTCGAACATACTTGTTGGCAGGAATACGAAAACGGTACCAATGGACTGTCATGCAGAGGGTATCAGGTTCGAATCCACGGCGCGCACTAATAACTTTTCGAAGTTATGTGCGTATTAAATTGCTAATTATGGCTTGAACCGTGCCTCAGAGAGCACATTAAATCGTCGATCCCGGTGACATTCATGAAGATCTTTGAAAGTCGTTACGGGGAGCCAGTAACCTCAAATAAATTGATACTGGTCTAAGCCATGGAGTATCGCTATCCCTTTGAGTTACGAAGGACAGACGCCAGTCGCCCTGCAGAAAAGCTGATATTCTGTCATATCTGGTTGGACTAGTAGGAAAGCTGACCCCGGGTTCCAAGGTGCAAGACTTGGATGCAACTAGGATAACGCTAGGACGATGATGACTTCTTGACAGGAATAGAATTCAATGGCGATAGTTGAATTTAGGTTTAATTGCATACCAAATTTACGTTGCAGCCAAAATTAATGTTAATTAATTGACGTAGTATCAAAAATAGTCACGCTAACCACAAAAAGGTTGTCCTAAAATGGAAACAAAAACCGTTTTCTCAGAGAGCCGTACTCACTAACCACTAAATTGCATGGGAATTTATGTATAACGCTTATCCTCGTATTAAAATAATTCTGGTGATTCATGTGTACCTCATAGTATGTATGAACGAGATATGGCACACCTACAATTAGGGGCCAGGAAAAGACTAATTGATCATGTCTGTATTGATCGTCTCTGAATTGTGGTGCATCTTACTTTAAACTTCTTATAGCACGATACAGGATCATTCATTTCTTTTTCTGCGTTTCTCTAGTGCCACTTAAATTTTGTACGCCTATGCTTATTATAATTTGCAATTTCGTACGGTGAAAAATATATACAAAACTTACTAAATACGGCATAATTAAATTACTATAGTCCTAATAATCTTTCATTATGCGTAATCATGGTATAAAAATTGTTGTTTATTTTGTACCCAATTTATCACAAGTTTCCAGATCAATACTGCATAAAAGATTATTAGATATTTTTTTAGAAAATACCTGATAAAACACGAAGCTCAATTCCCGGTAAACCACAATGCTCATTACGTGGGAACTAAAACATACATAACAAAAAACTAATTGGGTATTATTATATCCTTATTGAGTCCTTCAGGAAAATAAAGCTATGACGCAAAATATTATCAGTTAACGGATAAAATACGAACTACGAGTAAGTAGGTAAGGGTCTATTACATAATGTGGTGGCATATTTAGATCCCTACCTAACAAGTTATTAATGCACCTACGAAATTAAGCGCTGCATTCCAATTTTTATGCACTCTCACAGCTTATTGGCTGAACGAATGTTCGTAAACTTATCAATCAGTAATTCTAAGTGAATATCTTATAATAAGTATTTATTTGTGTGATTGGTCTTGTCCGCTATGTAATAAATGTTTGAAGTCCTTCGCGACACATAACTTATTCGTCTAACATCAAATTAAAAAAATAGAAAGAAATGTCGACTCCACAGTTTTCTATAGCAACCAAACGTTAACTCAAGGATGTACCAGCGACGTACGAGACAACCGACGCTTCCTAAAGCCCAACACTTCGCGTGACCTTAGTCTGATTTAGACTACAATAGAGTCGACAAACACCAAGGATTTGGTTGAAACATGTTCAAGGTAACTGTGGCGGAAATGAAGATGAACTTTTGGAATGAAATGTCTCCATATTTTGTGTAAGCTCTTTTCAGCGGACTTCAAAAAGTAGGTTTTCTGTTCGTCGGTATCGACCCCTGAAATAAATCGTGTGTTGCGGGAAGCTTTCCATACTTTCAACCAACGGACTCAAAGAACATCTAAAATATTTGAGATACAAAAAGCGTCTGCTGATCGGGCGGTTCCGGGTTCGATGCCCGGGTCAAGCAAAAGTGTTACTGAGTTTTTTCGAATTCTCAGTAGCAGCACGGTGTCTGGCAAGGTGCCCGGTAACGGCAATAGGCTCACTCCCTATTACGTGGGTCCTATATGGCGAAATGTGGGTGTTGTATTACACCTCTGCTTTCCCCTTCGGGAAAACAGTCGTGAGCCTATAAAAAATAAAAAAGACGTATAGGCATCGAATCTGCAAAGTTTGGCGAAGCGAAAGGGGTTATTAAACCACTAATGCATACATGCAGTAGGTTAATTAAGTCGATTGGACCGATTTAAAATCTTCTCTGAAAAGGTTTACTTTCGAGGTGGTCTTGTAGTCTTCAGATCGGTTGGCGCAGCGGGAGTGTAAGCGACTGCTACGTCAAAGGTCGCGGGTTCGATTCCCGCTCAAGTCAAACATTTGTGTGCATGAACATGGATGTTTGTCTTGGTCTGGGTGTTTATGTATAATATGTATGTTAGATGGTGATGTGTGTAGGTGGTGAAAAAAAAAGCAAGGATCAGACTTCACTCTAGAGAAATCGAGGAAAGTCTTTTAATTTCTTATACCCTGTGCGCTTTTCATGGTGCGGATGATAGTTGCCTAAATGACGTTGACATCCGTCAGTACCACATGACTAGGGATGTGACGTTATGCAATTCATTTTCATCGATCTAACGATACTCACAGCATAAATCTAGTTCACATTAATTTGAGTGATATTCGGTTTCGCAGTGTTTAAGGCTACTGCTCTGCTCCCGTCGATGTTATATAGCCTATAGCCTTCCTCAATAAATGGGCTAACACTGAAAGAATTTTTGGAATCGGTCCAGTAGTTTCTGAGATTAGCACGTTCAACCAAATAAACAAATAAACTCTTCAGCTTTATATATTAGTACTAGAGGATGCCAGTAGCTACGCCTGCATTTTTTTTAAATTTACCCGTTTTGGCCGATGCCGTGGGAATTTCGGGAAATCCCTTCTTAGTGCACCCCTACGGTCCCCAAGGAACATACATGCCAAATTTCAGTTTCCTGCGCCCAATAGTTTTGGCTGTAGCTTGTCTGTCAGTCAGTCAGTAACGCAAGGATTTTATATATTAAGACTAGCTGACCCAGCGAACTCCGTATCGCCTTTTTGAGAGTTTTTATTAAATTCCATTTTTTCCAAGCCCCTTTTCTAAAGTTACCATTGACTTAGCGCTTAATCTCTTAACATTCCAGGGTCTATAGATGATGCAAATCAAACATAGATTTTTATATAATATTGAATTGCCCATTCCTTAAAATATCGGCGACGATACCCATATCGACTGTAAAAAAATCCTGTCCGCCATCTTTGATTTCCTATCCGCCATCTTTGATCACGAAATAGATGTTTTATTTGGATTCACCATCCCTTAAATCATCAGAGACGATACCCATATTGATTTCTAAAAAAAATCCCATCCGCCATCTTTGATCACGAAAAAGATGGTGTTTTAGAATTTCCCATTCTTTAAAATATCGGAGACGATACCCATATCGACTTTAAAAAAAATCCCGTCCACCATCTTTGATTTCCTATCCGCCATCTTTGATCACGAAATAGATGTTGTATTTAGATTCGCCATCCCTTAAAACATTGGAGACGATAACCATATTGATTTTTTAAAACTTTCCCATCCGCCATCTTTGATTTCTCATCCGCCATCTTTGATCACAAAATAGATGTTGGATTTGGATTCCCCATCCTTTTAAATATAGGAGTTGATGCCCATATAGATTTAAAAAAAAAATCCCATCCGCCATCTTTGATCACAAAATAGATGGTGGTTTTGAATTCTACATTCCTTAAAATATCGGAGACGATACCCATATCGACTTTAAAAAAAATCCCGTCCGCCATCTTTGATTTCCTATCCGCCATTTTTGATCACGAAATAGATGTTGTATTTGGATTCACCATCCCTTAAATCATTAGAGACGATACCCATATTGATTTTTTTAATTTTTCACATCCGCCATTTTTGATTTCACATCCGCCATCTTGAATCACGAAATAGATGTTGTAATTGGATTCCCCATCCCTTTAAACATCGGAGACGATACCAATATTGATTTTTTTTAATTTTCCCATCCGCCATCTTTGATTACCCATCCGCCATCTTTGATCACGAAATGGACGTTGTATTTCGATTCTCCACCCTTTAAAATATCGAAGGCGATACCCATATTGATATTTAAAATTTTCTCAACCCCCATCTTTGATTTCCCGTCCGCCATCTTTGATTTCCCGTCCGCCATCTTGGATCACTTAATAAATTTCATATTATTAATCAGCGTCCCGAAAATCTCGAAAATGATTCCCATGTAGGTTGTATCCTATTCGTTTAGCCTTTTTTGCCTTTGACCCAACCCTCCCCCTTCTCGTTTGACCACTTTATTATTTTTGTCTGGCCCCTAAAAGTTGTGGCGTAATTTTATATAGCCTTTAGCCTTTCGGAATAATTGGGCTATCATAGGCAACAACAATTTTTAAAATCCGACTGCTAGTTCCTGAGATTAGCCGACATTATGTTTTAACCTTTTTAGCCTTTTGCCCGGCCCCAAAAGGTCGAAGCGTTATGTTATATAGCCTATAGCCTTCCGGAATAACTGGGCTATCGTATACAAAAAGAATTTTTCAGATCCGACCGGTAGTTCCTGAGATTAGCGCGTTCAAACAAACAAACAAACTCTTCCGCTTTATTATATTAGTATAGATAAGATGTAATGGCTCAGTTGGCTCACTACACGTTTTGGGTAACTTTGAGTGCAGTAAGCGGTTGTATTAAATTAATAAATTTGGTAAGAGCTACTACAGAACTCTATATATGCCGCGGCCGGCCGGTTTTGTTGTAATTGATCGTTTACAGTTTATTAAATGGCGTGCGTCATGTAAACCAATCTTTATGTTTTCTATGTTAATTTAGAACTGCTCACTATCAAGTATTTTTCTCAAGCATACAATCAGAAATGTTAAATAACACCTTTGTTTAAATAAACAATTTAGTTTTACAGTAATATCATCATCAGTCCTTTACTGTCCCACTGCTGGGCACGGGCCTCTTCTCACTATGAGAAGGGTAAGGCCATAGTCCACCACGCTGGCCAAGTGTGGGTTGGCAGACTTCACATGTGTTTCGAGAACAGTATGGAGAACTCTCAGACATGCAGGTTTCCTCACGATGTTTTCCTTCACCGATTCGCAAGCGATAATTAACAATTTAATACGCACTTAACTACCAAAAGTCATTGGTGCGTGCCGTGGATTCGAACCCGAGACCCTCTGCATAGCAGTCTGTCGGTCTCACCACTCAGCTATCGCTGCTTTACAGTAATATAAGTTAAGTAATTGAATATTATCTGATATTACTACGTGTGGCGTAAGAAGAAGAATTCAACCATCTTCAACGGTGCTAGAAAAATCTAATTCAAATAGTCCAGTCAAATTAGGCAAAATTTGGTGCAAATCTCAGAAAATCGACATACCAAGTATATTACCACGTAAAAACTTGTATTTTGGCATCCTAAAACTGTTCTCAAAAGTCACATATAATTGTCCGCAAGTTTTAAATTCAGGGGTCAAAGGTCACAAAAATCGATTTTTTAATTTTTTTTGCAAATATCTCGTTTTCTATGAGTTTCACGCTATTTATATTTAATATAAATATTCTATCATTTCTCTAGCAACTAAAACAACATAAACGCATTAAATACAATGCAAGCATTCTTGTACTAAACCCAACGACAACCCACCCTTGTACTAGACTCCTAATGTTTTCATTTCTACAAACAAACAATTCTGTCAAAGCGGTGAGGTATGCGGGGCGAAGGGGGCTACAAATATGCATTCTAATTGGCCGGTTCAAATTTGCGGTACGTCATAATTCATCATCATTCATCAGAACTAGCGTTGGGATTGTTCTTATGTAAGACGTATAAGTCTAACGTGTTGTCAAAAAGTGTTAGCCTTACGTCTGCCGTCTAGTAGGCTGGTTGTCGTTGACTAAACCTTAAGTTGGGTATGTTACGTGAGATTTCCAAGCACGGTCATAAAGAGATAGCAAAACGCAATAGCGAGACATTGTGTTTTGCGTTTAATTTAGGTTAGGAGTTTTGTTAATAATTCTCGTACTTAGTTATCGTAGGTACGAGTTGTACAAGTAAAGCATTATAGGGAGTGTAAACCACTGCCACGCTGGAAGTCGCGGGTTCGATTCCCGCTCAAGTCAAACATTTGTGCGCATGAACATGGAGGTTTGTCTTGGTCTGGCTGTTTCTATGTATATTATGTATGTATTTACAAAAAAAAGTCTAAGTAATTAGGTTAATCCATTGTCTAGTACAAGCTTCTGCTTAGTTTTTGGGGCTAGATGGTGTTGTGTGAATGTGGTAGAATATTATATTATTATTTCCTGGTGTTTTATGACTTATAATTAGTGATCGGAAAATCGGATGCATATTCTTAATACACGATATGCTTACGAAATACGTTGGTTCTGAGGGCTTTTTAATGTAATAAACTTACTACCTAATCTTACGTCCTGCGTTGGCGCGTTTGAGTAAACGGAATGCCTGGTATGCGATTACTGCCGTCGTTGCTATCATTTGGGATAGGAAAGGGAATAGTGGGAGAATCAGGATGAGTGAGAGTGAAAAGTTAATTTAGCCTCTGACGAAATGCAGTCGATAGATTCGCAACGACTAACGACAAAACGCAATCCTCAGAACTCAAACCGGCTCATCCATTCTGAAAACAGCAAGGCTCTATTTTTTTTTATAGACTCACGCCTATATCCCCTAAGGGGTAGGCAGAAGTGACAAATTACACCCACATTTCGTCATGAATTTTTAGGTCCCACGTAATAGTCCGGCGAGCCTATTGCCGTTATCAGGCACATCACAAAGATTCCGTGCTGCTACTGAGAATTTGGAAAACCCAGTAACACTTTGCCTGACCCGGGAATCGAACCCGGGACCTCCGGTCAGCAGTCGCATACGCTATCCACTGGGCCACGGAGGCAGGCTCTACTACCTATCAATTAAGTTTGGTGTATTTTGCCTTAGTCGCCTCTTATGACACCTGCAGGGTAAAATGTATTCTGAATCCGACACCACACACACCAATACAGAGAATTTTAAAATAAAAAGAAATAAATTTTCATTTAAAATTTGAATTTATTACTAAAACTACATCACATACTTCTTAACATTTAATTAACTTTTTTTAAATTTTTACTATTTGCAATAAATAATTATTTCTTATGCAGTATTTTTCTTATCAAAATATATGGTGTATCATTTGTGTTCATCCAGTTGTTAATACGGTCCATCGTTTGATCGCGTAAGGTCAGCAGCGTTGTCGTCGTACCCAGCCGCGCGCGTGAGTTCTGCCGGCTCCACGGAGATCCTCGGCTTGAAGCCTCGCTCGTCAGCCGAGTATTCTACCACCTGTCAGACAAAAAAAACTTAGATGAGCACGTAAAGAGTAAAGACTATTATGATGTGAATAATTTGTTTTTGGCATAACTAGGGCCCGAAATGACTTTTCGGAGTTATGTGCGTATTAAATGGTTAATTATCGCTTGCTATACGGTGAAGGAAAACATCGTGAGGAAACCTGAATGTCTGAGATGTCTCCATATGTTCTCAAAAGACATGTCAAGTCTGCCAACCCGCACTTGGCCAACGTGGTGGACTATGGCCTTACCCTTCTCATAGTGAGAAGAGGCCCGTGCCCAGCAGTGGGACAGTTTATATATAGGGCTGATGATGAGAGCCCGAAAACACCGCTTGTCAAACAAACGAGCCAATGAAGTAATAGAAAGTTGATCGTTGTTAAAGAAGTCGATAAGAGGTATTCCTGGTTCGTTAACATAGAACATTAGAGATACAATACCTGTGGGCAACCTAATGACGGTATAGCAAGCACTGCAGTACCGATATTGTCATACACTTTCCTTTTATTGTGTGACTACTTTAATTGGAGGGCAGTGCATTCTCAGACAAGAAGACTCATAGAAATTTCAATATTTTAGCTTTAACAAACAGTGATTTATACTTAGTACCACTTAACATTGTGGAAAAATCCTTCTCTTGACAAAGTCAGAACAAAAGACGCCAAAGTTTTTGGGTAAAATGCGTGCTATTCTGTTAGCACACAGATGTTTATTATGTTTATTTTTAGGTCAACCAAGATATCATACCTGTTTAGTGCCATCAGGTAGTACGACGAAGTACGATCCCTCAGCCCTGTTGTCGTGACGCGTCTCCGAGTGACCGAAGTCGCTGCCGGACTCGTAGTCCTCCACTTTGTACGAGAAGTCGTAGTTAGCGGGCTCCTGTTAAAATATGAGGCAATTTACTATCTTTTGTTTTTAGCTGAAAGTTTTCAGGCACTTCTATTATCTGGATAAAAATCACTGGTCAAAGAATTTTAGATTCAGTACGACTGAATATTTCACAAATATTGCAAAGTGGGCGTTTAATATGCCTCTGCCTACCCCTTCGGGGAAACAGGCGTGAGTCTATGTATGTATGTATTGCAACAGTTTGAAAATAACAGCATCTCTTGTAGTACTCCAACAACTTAAGCTATTTCTACGAATAGGGCTCCGACCACCTCATCGAAATGAAATGGCAATAGTTTCGGAATATTGTTAGTGATTCGTAAAAATATTAATTATGCACTCCTGTAATTTACCTGATTGACATCATTGAGACCATCTCTGGCATAAGAGTAACCTTCATTGGAGAGGTTGCTGTACTGATCTGGGACGCCGTACTGTTCTGAAGGTATGGAGTCTCGCGCTGAGGGGGCGCCGTACGTGTCGGAAGGAACAGATCTGAAAATAGCAATGTTTATTTCGTCAATTTGTAAGTTTGTTGCTTTTCTTTAACCACTTGAGTGTTTTCAAATACACCGGTGTACGAATGTCGTGAACCGGCCTAAACACTTTATGAACACATAGGTGCATGCAACTAACGTTATCTCAGTAAAACATTATTTTCTTAGGTCAATCGCTTGTCAGGACCTAATCGTATATCCATTGAGAAAAATGATGGTTTATTTCTGCATGAGTGTACTGTCTTATTAGGCTAGATTTTAACTTACTTGGCAGCAGAATAAGACGAAGCGATGGCACTGGTCTTCTGATTAGCAGCACGACTGGAAGGTACACCATATTCTTGAGAAAGGTCTCTGCCACTTGGCACTCCATAGGTGTCTGACAGATCGCGCTGGCTTGCTGCTCCAAACGTCTCAGATACTGCCTGAGTATAAGAGCTAGCGGTTCTGGCCGCCGGCGTTCCATAGCTGGTTGAGAGAGATCGGGCTCCGAATTTGGAAGATCCACTGGAAAAACGAGAGCTACTTGATGGAAAGTACTTAGCAGAGCTTCGGGAAGCGCTGTGGCTTTGTTGAAGGCCACCAGACCGAGCCGAGAGAACTCCGTACTCCTGAGATAAAGCGTTGCCGGCAAATTGCGAGTTGCGGGCTACAGGTGGACCATATGTCTGGGAAAGTGCACTTGCACTTCTTTGAGAAGGTATCCCGTATTCTTCTGAAGGTGCATGTAGTTCTGGCACAGCGTACTGAGCAGAAGGAGACCTCACAGATGGAGTGCCATATTCTTGAGATAATCCACTTCTCGCTGCTGGAGCACCATATGATTGAGACAGGCCAGATCGAGCATTCGGTGCTCCGTACTCAGTAGAAAGACTTCTCGAAGCAGGTGAATACTGCGATGAAGATCTTGCGTTTGGCACACCGTATTCTTGAGAAATGCCACTGCGTGCATTAGGAGGTCCATAACTTTGGGAGAGGCTAGATCTTGAGTTGGCTGTCCTTGCGTTCGGAGCTCCGTATTCTGTGGAGATAGCGTTGTGTGCTCCAAAAGATCTTGCAGCTCCGTACTCTTGTGAGAGAGATCTTTGGAAGTCGTTACTGTGATCGTGGTCGTGGTCATGACCGTGGCTGAGGTCGTGGCTCGATCGCGCTGAAGAATAACCCTCCCTGAAAAGTGAAGATTATAAGGAATTATACAATACAGGAAAGTACATTATACATTCATTTAATTATGAATTTATTGAGTAAGCTTTCGCTTACAGTCTAGAATCTACAAAAATGTTAATTCTGAGCAAAATTTATCTAGGACCAACTAAAATTTTAAGTTCCTAATTAAATTACTCACCTGACAGGAGGTTCGGCGAGTATCAACGGCAGAATACATAGAAGTGGTATAAACATCTGAAACAGACAATCACAAATGCAATGTCAATGATAAATAATTTCCTGGTGGCTTTACTGACATTATTTTTCTATTCCGACAACAGGGCAATCTATGGCCTCCAAATGAGACTTTTAACCGACTAGAGGCCCTCTCATATATTTTTTTCATCAGCATTAAAATAAAAACAACCAAATCCAATTAGATCTGTTGTAAATTCAATCTTTTAGTTCATTTTAGATGTTCACAATTTCTTTTCTCGTGTGAGTATGTGGCCAACTCTGATGTCAGAGTTTTCAGACCGTCTGAAGGCCTCAGACATGGCTTGACGATCCTTATTCTTCGACAAGTACCGGAACCGACAGCTTTACGTGCCCTCCAAAGCACGATGGCGCTCACCGCGGCGTATTTTAAATCACTTTTACTTAAAAAGTATATTCATATTTTTTTTAAGATGTAATTATGACATGATGATGCACTTACCCTCATTATTTCTAAATTGAGATCAAACTACTAAACTATCTGAAACAAAACAAATTATTTATTATTAGATCGCGGGCTCGATTCCCGCTCAAGTCAAACATTTATGTGCGTGAACATGGATGTTTGTCTCGGTCTGGGTGTTTCTATGTAGGTATAATATGTATGTATTTACAAATAAAAAAAGTATATATGTATGTTTATCCATTATCTAGTACCCATAGTACAAGCTCTGCTTAGTTTGGGACTAGATGGTGTTGTGTGAATGTGGAAGTATATTATTATATTATATTATATTATTATTTTTTTGACTAAATACTAATCTGGCACCCATCGCGGACGAAATGTCTCCCGAGAAAGATTATAATGTAATACCATTATGGTAGCAATACTGTTCAAAATGTAAAAGTTCTCTTATTGCAAACGTATTGGTCATTGAAATGTATTATCATCATTGAGGTTTAGACAATTTTCATATCTCTGATTATTATGAAAATATTTTTTTTATTTTTTTATAGACTTGCCATGATTTTTTTAGGTCCCACGTAGTAGGGGGTGAGCCTATTGCCGGACCGGGCACATTACCAGACTCCGAGCTGCTACTGAGAATTTCCTAACGGAAAAACCCAATAACACTTTGCCTGACCCGGGAATCGAACCCGAGACCTCCCAATCCCACGCACACATTTATGCCGCGAGACCAACGAGGCAGTCAATAAAAATATGTCTGCTCCGTTGTAATTAGCTCTTATGAGGCATGAGCCTACAAGAGATTTTTTCTTTTCATATATACCAACCAATACTTTTGCCTCTTACCAAGATAACACGACTCGAATTGCTTAGTGAGCTTCGAATGGTATCATCTTCACATGTTCAACTATTTATAATGCCTAAACATTACAATACCTTTCTATCGACCAAGTTATCTTTGCACCTACAAAAACCTTTAGCCATGCGAATTGCATCTTTATGTCTTCGAGATAAGAGGAATCAAAAGCTTTTAACAGTATCTTTGTAATTAGTGTCATTAGCAATAAAGGCTAACACGTGAGAGTTACAAGGGAATTCGTACTTTATGTCGACTTGTGTAAGGTTATTGTCCATTGAACACATTTAGCATAGCCTCAACTAATGCTCTAAGCTCGGTATCAAGGAGATTATGTATCCTTGCTACCCCTTTTTATGAGGAGATTCCCTAGCCCCTATCCCTATCCCTAGGAAAGTACTACCCTCTCGTACGACGATGGTCACGGGTTCAATCCCCAGATACCCCAGCCACACTGCTCTGACTTTTCGAAGTTATGTGTGTATTAAAATCGTTAATTATCGTAATGTAGATAGTAATAGGCTCGCCCCATATTGCATTGGGAACGATTGCTTTTGACAAAAATATTGGATGCCCACAGCGTCCGTCTACCACTAAGCCCGTGATCCACTTTTTACCCACGGGCACGGTAATAATATCTAACAGTATTGTAACTCCATACCAACGCACGAAACTCGAGTTATACCTACGCGCCTCGAGCAGAGTACCCATTAGACTGTGCGGACTGTGCCAAGAGTACCCACAGCCGCCATCGTGCCGCAGCTCGCATGCGGCGCGTCTGGTAGGTATATAACTCACGAAGGCGGCCGAGTTACAATACTGTTAGATTATATTACCGTGCCACGGGCGACAGCGCGATGTCGATTCAGCATTAAGGTACAATTCCGAGTTGTGCTGCAGACTGCAACCGCAGGCGACACTGCGGCTAGTGGATGCGGTCGACCGCAGTGCTGCCTGCGGTCGCAGTTGCTTCTATGCCAAGCGCGGCGGCATGCCGCGACTGCACGAGTTCTAGAACCATTACTTTTCACCAAATTATTCCGATATTTTAGATTCGATGTGTCATAAATGACTGGATGACCAGCAACAAAGTTAATAAATTTTTCTTCATCATTCTCTGAAAAAGTGGACATTTTTTGTACGTGTGAACTGTCTGCAGTCCGCGACATCACTGGACCTGTAGCGTACGGTCGCTGCGTGCCGCGACCGCACGCGGCGCGCCGCGACTGCAGGCCGCAGTGTTGCCGCGCTCGGAATCAATTTCATAGAGATTCATAGGAACTAGTGGTGTCGCCTGCAGTCTGCGGTTGCAGTTTGCGGTCTGCAGCCTATCTCGGACTTCACCTTTAGTCACATAACTAAAGCTGAATTTACATAAGTTGTAGAAGATTCTTTATAGCAAAATGCAGTAGATTATTGTACACTCTCATTGCATATCGAAGTCATGAAGCAGCTTTAATAGCACAGCACCGCTTACTTTTCGTAGCCAAGCTAAGTAGTAAGTTATCGCTTGACCCGCGTTTCTAATGAATCACAGCAGCTGTTCCCGATTGCCACGAAGATTTTCGAGAGCATTTTACGAGAAGTCGGGTCTCTGAAATAACTTGAATAGGCTTGTGTTCTAAAATGTAATTAGCGATGAATTCGTTCTTTTATGAGATGTTAAACCGAAATAACTGATTGTTTCTTCAAAAATCGATCAGCAACATTACTAATTACGGCTTTTTAAAAACCTTTTTTAATTTGACACGAAAACGCTGTAAACCATCATGGCGGTTGAGTGATATCACAAAGTGCAAAACAAAACAAACCGTGAATGAAGTCTGGTCTGGTGTACCCACTTTTATTTTGTTATATTCGATTTGACAGGTACAAATTTTGACGTTTTAGTTGTATTTACTACCAAAACGTCAACATCATGAATGGCGGACCGTCCGCCATTACGTCTAACAGTGCGTCCGCCGCGGACGCACTGTTAGACGTAATGCTCTCTGATTGGTGTTCACTGTCACAAGAATAAATACATTATTTTTAGTTTTAGAATCCTAAAAATAACATTAATCTTACCTTTTTATAATAAATAATAAACTTTATTGACATCTCAAAATCATAATGAATCTATAGATACTACAATCAAACCGATTTATTCTTAGTGGACACAAGCCTATTCTTGATAGTAGGCTAAACTACAGAATTCTACAATATTTTTTGTTCATGTGCCCACAGACTAAGTGGTTTTTATTACAATGGGGACAACATGAGGATGAAAATTATGGCTTCAAAAACCTTGTCTCGTTCAATATTAATCATCAGAAGCGTTAGCCTAGCGGTGTATGTAACAGATTGCGTAGACGATGGTCTCGGGTTCAATCCCCAGGTACCCCAGGCACACTACTCTGACTTTTCGAAGTTATGCGTGTATTAGTGTTTTCGGAATCGGTAATCTTTTTGAGAACCGGGAATTTCGGTACTTTTGTATAACGGAACCGGGATTTCCCGGTTCTTTCGGTATTTTCGGTTCTTGCTAGTTTTTATTATACAAAACGGAAAGGACCGAAATGGACGGAATTGGGCACCTGCTAGGTGCCCAATTCCGTCGCTTTCTTGAGCAACACTCCATTGTCACTTGCATTCAGTGCGCGTACTGATGAAACTTTGGTACCCCTTACCAAGGTTCGAGCAATCTTCCATGAGGCATCTTTCTCTATGCCTTCGATAAGTACACATCGGTTCCCCTGACCCGAATGCCCTGGTAGACAAACTGGTACAACGTTTTCCGACAGCGGGTGAAGAATGACTTTCTTCAGGCAGTACACTTTTCCTGAAGTTGCATCTTCAATGAAGACGTCTTCTGAGCCACTTAACATCGAGCTCGCAGCGATGCTTCCGCATGAAGTCTAGGTCCAAGATGCAGTCGTCCACTATATCGGCCACGATGACTTTGTGATGGTAAACTTTGTTGCCTAGCTTCAGATCCATCTCCATTTCACCTCGGAAAGTTATTTGCTGACCGGTAGCTGTTCTCAGTTTCACACATTCATTGTTTCTGAAGAAGCCCCGAAGAACCCGTCTTGCCAGATGGAAACAGACGACTGTCCGGGAAGTACCCAATACCAATGTCAGCTTGCATGGCGTTTTATTAATTTCGCTTTCAATGATCAGGCTGTTTCCGTCACATGATTGCGAGATCGAGATACTTATGGCTCTTCCATTACCAGCCAGCACCCGCCCCGCAGTCCTGGCTTCTACGTTACTCATTTACCGGCTCTCGCTGCCTGGCAGGCACATCAGGCGACCCCTTTGGTGGAGACAGGGTGCCACCACTCCAGGTCGCGGATTCCATCCGTAAATGTTATGAGGTTGCCATCTATCAGCGCAGGCGATGACTGGTATGACTTCCTGACCAGCTTTTCCACCTCCAGAGCCCACTTCTGCAGAGTTTCTCCGCTGCGTTGTGTCCTGTCCTTCAGCTGAGCACGATACACATGTTCGAAGTGCGCGTCACCGTACCTCGCCTCCAGCACCTCCAGAAGGTTCTCGTAGGAGACGTCTTGCCCGAGTGCCCCCAACACCGTCTACGCCCGATCACGAAGGCCCAAGGTTAGGGCGGTTAAGGCCTGTTCTTTATTCCACCCATGTGATCGCATCACAGCCTCAAACTGGATCTTGTATGCTGACCATGATGACGAGCCATCAAATGGTGGAACCTTAAACCCACGAGGCTGCCTACGCTTTGGGCAGCTCAAGCGGATATGGCCTCTTTCTCCGCAGTTGTAGCACCGACGTGACGACACAACTTCCCTGATGCGGTGACTTCACTCGTCGCGTCGTACTGCTACCACCTCCAGAGCGTGGGCTAAGACGTTCTTCAGGTTCTTGAAGTGCCCATTTCTTACCGCTGCTCCAGGCTGGTGGTTAGAGCTGCTGTAAGTAGTGTGTGTAATCTACGCATCCAAGCCGCTCCTTCGTAGGTGCCACCTATGAACGAGCGGCTTGGATGCGTTTCGGCGAAAACTGAGTGAGTCATGAGTGAACCAGAGATCGCGGCACGCGGGCGGGGCACGCGCGGCAGGCGCGGAGAAGCTCGACACCGCGTCGCAGTCGCTTTCCTACTTACTACTTTCCATCCTATCCTAACTACAGCGAGCGAGTGTAGGTAGTTATTGGTTATTAATTTCGCGCTTTATTTCTTTTACATACATACATACATAGACCCACGCCTGTTTCCCGGAGGAGTAGGCAGAGACTACGGAACGCCATTTGCAACGATCCTGACATATCTCTCTTGCTTCATTCACTCCCATCAGATTCCTCATGCATGCTCTTCTGTTCAGGGTACTTCTCTCCTGTCCTGTTTTCAGGATGTCTCCAATCTGGTCAGAGAACGTCGGCCTAGGTCTTCCCCTTCGTCCTGTCCCTTCCACACTTGCCTTATATATCTGCTTGGTCAGTCTTTCATCATCCATCCTCTCCACGTGCCCAAACCATCTTAGCATACCTTTCTCGATGCTTGTCACTATATCTTCTTTTACCCCACAACACTCTCTTATCACACAATTCTTTACTCTGTCAGTCAGAGAGACACCACACATACTTCTCAGTGCTCTCATTTCTACAGCATTTATTTTACTTTCATGACTCTTCTGCCATGCCCAACTATCACTACCATACATAAGAGTAGGTACTAACACCCCTCTATGCACAGCCAAACGTGCCTTTTTGGACACGTTTTGGCTATTCATAGACGCCTTCAGAGCCTCTTATTTCTTTTAACGCTGAATTATTCACGTTACTTCTGAATGTTTGACTAGTAGACAGTGTGGAAAAGTAAAGTAAGAGTAAATAAGTAAATAGTAGTGTGAACTAGTGTGAATCGCGTAATGAAAATAAAATTCCCGAAAGTACCGAAAGAACCGGGATTCAAATTTGATTTCCCGGTTCCATTTTACTGACAAAAGAACCGGGAATTCCCGGTAATTTCGAGACCGGGATTTCCCAGTTCTGAACCCTAGCGTGTATTAAAATCGTAAATTATCGCTCGCTTAACAATGTAGTAATGTAGATAGTAATAGGCTCGCCCCAAATGCAATATGCATTGGAAAGGAAACATAACTGTCGAAGTGTGGGTGTGTAATACACCTCTGCCTACCCCTTCGTGTACAAAGGCGTGAAGATAGTATGTAGAACGCCGACATACCTAAAAATATAGAAACGAATCTAATATTTAGTAACTCTCCTTTTTTAAATCGATTTAAACATGAAACATAATAATAAATAACATCAAATAAAGTTTTAAAACAAAGCTTTAAAATTGTTCAACATTTCTTCATTCAAGACAAGCATTCCTTTTTTGATAATGGAATTAACAAATTAGTTTTCTGTGACGAATTGTCAATTGTTTGATCGAGGCATTCTATCAAAGTTTTTGTTTGCCTCAACTGTATCTAAGTAATCAAGAGCATCCTTGCCCTCAATTGAAAATGCTCTATCTCCTTTTGCAAGTCGTGATGATACGACAAACAGACTTTGAGAGATTTCGTCAACTATTAATTGATTACGGTTTAGCGTCGTAATTAGTTAAAAAGACATGTGATTACATTTCCTTATAATGTATTGTGCAATGAGAATAGTGTTTGGACTCGTGGTGACATAAGTGTTACTAAACGACTTGATCAACTTTGCTCTTTTAAAGGCATTGTAGTTTTTGAACACTTTGTATGTCATAATAATATGAGGATAGGTTGATATGTGGTTGATGGATCTGAACCAGCTTCAAAAATTGCAACCCAATTGTAAGATGACAGAAATTGGTTTTAATTAAATTTACAAGGTCGGAAAGCTATCATCATAGAAGCATATATCAAGACGTCCACAGCTGGACATGGGCCTCTCGCAAGGCTTTTCACTTGGACCGACCTTGACCCACCCGAAAAGCATATATAATAATAATATTTATCTCGTTGATTATGAAAGATAGGAGTGCGAGAGAAGGAACCGCATCTTTATATTGATATTTGGTTAGGCCCAAAAGTGTAGTACACTAGCGTCTAACAAAATTTAGGACGACCGATTCCGACTGCTCCAAGGCTACTATTTCATAAAATAGCCGTGCTCCTAACCCTCCACATGACTTTTTTATAGATAATCTACACTTTTGCTACCAACGTTAAAAAGAAATTACATTAAGTATATTTTTTTTGTTTTATATATACAGTAGAATACGGATATACCTAACGACTTTCAAGGGACCGGCGATACTATGTCGTACTAACCGGATGACGCACAAAACGGCAGAATTATTTCTTATGAACATACCATACCAGGGTCCAATATGGGGATGTGCAGTACAGTTGTCAACTAACAGCAGGATTTTGTTCTTTTTCATAAGTTCAGGATCTACGATCGTGAACAATTTTATATTTTTACATACCCATTTGGTGAAATGTCCAGGCTCTCCGATTGGGGCACATGTACGACATTTGCCAGTAGATTACGAGAGCAATCGCTCTCATAATCTACTGGCAAATGCCGTACATATCTGTGCCACGCTTGTTGGCTGCCACCATCACAGTTATTCTCTCCTTTGACAATTTTCCTTCTGTACATTTTTTACCTTTAAAGTTTAACGGGTTTAACTGGGTTTTGGAGTTAGGGCGCCGAGCTATTGGTGCTCAGGTGGTCTCAATAAAACGTTGCGCGTCGTTTTAACCGGACGCATTATTATAAAAAACGGTCGCTATATGCGACTTGGTCGAGCGATTGGTCGCTTAAACCGGAGTCGCACTAAACGGTTATATTTTCTCAGTACCTTACTAAGAAACCTAACTGACTAAACATTATGGTCGCTAAAACCAGTTAGTCGTTATATAATATATGAATTCTACTGTATATATATATATATATATATATATATATATATATATATATATATTACGTGGGACCTAATAATTTCTTGGCGAAATTTGGGTGTAATATTACACCTCTGCCTACCCCTTCGGGAATACAGGCGTGAGTATATAAATAAAAAATAAAATAAAAAAATTAAGTACCAGTAAGAGAGAAGCAAGAGTCAAATTAGATAGGGTGTGGCAGTGTAATTTTGTATTGTGTAATTACGGGAAAACACGCTACGCAGCTATCGTGAAATTCCTATCAAGATTTAACTAATGAGGTATTAATATAAGTTTCTTGATTGTAAGCTCATTATGTTTATAATAATAATCTTCATAATATTCCACCACATAAACACAACACCATCTGGTCTCAAAATAAGCAGAGCATGAACTATGGGTAAGGAACAATTGATAAACATAATATTTATGTACTTTTTTTTGTAAATACATAGGTAAATATTATACATATAAACACTCAGGCCCAGACAAAGATCCATATTCACGCACACAAATGTTTGGCTTGAACGGGAATGGAAACCGTGCCCTTCGGCGTTGCAATCATTTACACAGTTAAAATCTATGTAACGCCATACTTAATATCCAATAATTCAACTTCACCCATGGCCTTTTCATCAAACCTTAACTAGTTGATAATCAACTTAACTCCACTATGATCAAAATTGTATCAGAACTGACTCAATCCTTTGCATGTAAACCATAACATAAATTCACAGACACATTTATAACATTCATACATGCATACATAGTCTCACGCCTATATCCCCGAAGAAGCAGGCAGAGGTATATTGCTACACCCACTTTTCGCCAGATTTCTTTTAGTCCCACGTAATAGGGGGCGAGCCTATTGCCGTACCTGGCACATTACCAGACTCCGTGCTGCTACTGAGAATTTCCTAACGGAAAAATCCAATAACACTTTGCCCGACCCGGGGATCGAAACCGAGACCTCCTAATCCCACGCGCACATCTATGCCGCGAGACCAACGAGGCATAGATGTGCGCGTGGGAACGCGTTGTAACATTTATAGGTATTAGAATGTATCTACTTTTCACACCAAATACCATAAACCTAATTTCCTGCCACAGTGACACCATACCATCACCAACCAATAAATAAGCGCATCTACGAGAACCGAAAACCAATTTCATATTGCGACACTACATTGGTTAATTTTGTTGCACCGCAAGCAATGTATATAAATCCATAATGTATGGTAGAGTTGCATTATAACTGATTTTAAACTTATGCGGCTTTTATAGGTTGAACGATGTTTGTTGACAGGATTTAGTTTTAATCGTGCAAACACTTATGATAATATGGGTAAAAATACTTCATTTTTAGTTATGATTGAAAGTGTTTATGGTTTCTGACCATACTTTCTGAAATTTTCAGCTTCATAAATAAGTAATAATAGACGTATATTTTAAATTGTGTAGTATATTAAGTTGAACATAATAATATAGCGTACGAGTAGATAATATATTACTTTTTTATTAATTTATTTTCATTACTAACATATCTTAGGTACTATCGAAAATTAAAATTGTGTCGACTTTTTATAATTCCTTGGAGGCATTTTATTCTCTTTACTATTCAGTTATAAACTTTAAAAAATATGAATACTGTAATAATGTAACAAAACAATCAGTTCAATCTTGCCCAATTTATTTTGAAGACTCTAAAAGTTCGTTTTGCAGAATGTTTCTACTATTTTTAGTTTCAAAACTTTATGTTCATGATATAGTAAACTTGTACCTACTATACTATTCCGTCCTACTAACAGTTGCCGTGGTGTACCCCAAAATCGAGTTAATACATTGAACACCTAATGCGGTGCAGCGTGAAGATACGAGGACAAAGTTACAAGATCCAGATTAAGTGTCGACACACGCAAGCTATCAATCGACAATGAAACTAATCACTATCATACAGACAACCTCCTCAAACTCACCAACCAATCGTAACCACAAGGGCATAAAGTAAAAATCAGCTTGGCAAATGATGAAGTGGATGTAATAGTAACTTGGTTTATAGAAAGGTATTGTAATGTAAAGCCAGTATATATACCTGGAGATGTGAAGATGTCACCATTCGAAGTTCACTAAGCAATTCGAGTCGTGTTATTTTGGTAAGGACTTAAGGGCTCAGTTCGTAAATGTAGATCAAGAAAAGAAAATACATTTTAATTCAATAAGGACGATTCTAATAATAGATCTAACAAGTTTTAGTCATAGCTAATTATGAGCTTTACAAAACTTGTATGTACAGTATAGAATAAAATTTGTCAAGTATAAAATAATTAGAAATAATACTAACGAAATTATAAAAGAGCTATCGTAACTTAAATATCCTGTACTTGCCTGCTCTAGTAGGCTGGTATTATAATAAAACCATTATAAATACTAACATATTATTATTTTTGTTATATACATTTTGAACGTAACTCTTTTCTTTCAGATAAGCTTGCAATTTGATCTCAACTTAAGAATAATGAGGGTGAGTAAACGAAATACTAAATCTAACACGTAGCATTTAATCTCAAATATTTTGCCAATATCAATTAATATTTGTTTTGTTCTAGATGTTTATACCTCTTCTATGTATTCTGTCGCTGACGCTTGCCGAACCTCCTGTCAGTGATGGCTACCCTTCATCACGATCGAGCCATGACCACAGTCATAACCATGACCATGACCACAGTAACGACTTCCAAAGATCTCTCTCGCAAGAGTATGGAGCACCAGCTACAAGATCTTTTGGAGCACACAGCGCTATCTCCACAGAATACGGAGCACCGAATGTAAGAACAGCCAACGCAAGATCTAGCCTCTCTCAAAGTTATGGACCTCCTAATGCACGCAATAGTATTTCTCAAGAATACGGTGTGCCAAACGCAAGGTCCTCAGCGCAGTATTCAGCAGCTTCAAGAAGTCTTTCTTCTGAGTACGGAGTCCCTAGCGCCCGATCTGGACCATCTCAATCATATGGTGCTCCAGCAGCGAGAAGTGGATTATCTCAAGAATATGGCGCTCCATCTGTGAGGTCTCCTTCTGCTCAATATGGTGTGCCAGACCTACGAACACCTTCAGAAGAATACGGAGTGCCTTCTCAAAGAAGTATTGGTGGAGCCCCTTCACAGAAATATGGTCCACCTGCAGCCCGTAACTCTCAATTTGCCGGCAACGCTTTATCTCAGGAGTACGGAGTCCCCTCTGCTCGGTCTGGAGGCTTTAAACAAAGCCACAGCGCTTCCCAAAGCTCGCTTAAGTCCTTTCCATCAAGCAGCTCACGATCTTCCAGTGGATCTGCCAAATTCGGCGCCCGGTCTCTCTCAACCAGCTACGGGGTACCAGCGGCAAAGACTTCTGGCTATACCCAAGATTTATCTGAGACGTATGGAGCACCAAGCCAGCGCGATCTATCAGACCCCTATGGAGTGCCAAGTGCCAGAGGCCTTTCTCAAGAATATGGTGTACCTTCCAGTCGTGCTGCTAATCAGAAAACCAGCGCCATCGCTTCGTCTTATTCTGCTGCCAGGTAAGTTTGTAACATTACTTATTTAAATAGTGCCTGCAATTAAAGTGACAACAATGTTATTATCGGATATATCCTACTTTAGTCTTTCAAATTAGATGTCAGTAGTTTTCGCCAGACACATGCTAATATACTTTTGTGTAGGTCTGTTAAAAAGTACGTAAAAAGCTTTCAACTTCTAAATTACGACTTATTTAGAAATATCATTGTTTTTGTCAGGTCTGCTCCTTCCGACACGTACGGCGCCCCCTCAGTGCGAGACTCCATGCCTTCAGAACAGTACGGCGTCCCAGATCAGTTCAGCAACCTCTCCAATGAAGGTTACTCCTACGCCAGAGATGGTCTTAATGACATCAACCAGGTAAATAGTCCGCAGACTTTAATATTATTACATTTATCATTAGCAATATTGCGAAGCGAGGCTTTTCTTCGTCGAAATGCTCGAAAGTCCCATTAGTTGAAACCGCTTAAGTTGTTTGTCGAGAACTAGTAGAGATGCTGTTATTTTCAGTGTTGCAATGTTTGCGACATTTTTATTTAAAGAAGGTATACTGTACTGTGTCTTAAATCCTTTGACCAGTGATTTTTATCCAGATAATAGAAGTGCCTGCCAACTTTCAGCTAAAACCAAATGATAGTAAATTGCCTCATATTTTAACAGGAGCCCGCTAACTACGACTTCTCATACAAAGTGGAGGACTACGAGTCCGGCAGCGACTTCGGTCACTCGGAGACGCGTCACGACAACAGGGCTGAGGGATCGTACTTCGTCGTACTACCTGATGGCACTAAACAGGTAAGAAATTATTCTTATGAACCTATAGAACCACACTGGTATTGTCTCAAGTATATTTCACATAAAGTAATAATAACAAACATAGATTGGTAAAGCTTTGTTGATTGCCTGGTTACTCTGTGCTCCTGGACCCGGGCCTGCCACAGGAGACAGCATTTTGGTGTAAAAGTATCATATTAAACACACTGCAGGGCTTCGTTTGGTCGGTATGTTGAGTAAGCCGCAGGTATTGTTTATGGAATTAAGAAATTCCGATTTGCAGACGTGGTCAAAGTAGGTAAGTAGCTTCACGACGTCTGCAAACCAGAGTTTCTTCTTATCTTCTGTTCTGCCAGATTCACTCAGATTCGATCCCCGACAATGCCAAAAATTAACCATGTCACATCGAAATATCTACAAATTACACTTTAAGAGCTGTTCTTTCTGACATGGAACATGGCTCTCCGATCTGGTCACCATATTATAGGGTGCACATTAACGACATAGAGCGTGTTCAAAGGAAATGCCTTAAAGTTATTTGTTACCGCCAAAAATTTGGTCGTACGTACTTGAATTATGATCAGAGGCTGCAAAAATTTAATGTACAACCATTGGAAGGTCGTCGCAAATATTTTGATCTGGTTTATTTATATAAAATAATTCATTCAATTATTGATTCACCCGAATTGCTTTCACATATTTCTTTTAACATTAACAGTTTACGTAGATCGAACCGTGTCAATCTCTTTGCCTTGCAAATTTATAAAAACAATATTTCTTATTACAATCCGCTGGTAAGAATGGCTAGACAATATAATGAATTAGTAACAACTAATTTACAGTTAGACATTTTTCATCCTAGGTTTTATACATTTTTAAATATTCTAAAGGATATCCTCTATCCCAAATAGAAATAAAATAGTTAAATATTTCTTAAGATATAGTATTGTTGTTGTTGTGTTGCGAAATTAAACCTATATTTTCTTATATGTTTAATTTCGTAACACGTGTATGTTTGTACATCTCTTCTGTCTGTTAACTTGATGTTTAATTGTTTCAATGTATGCACATGTGTTGAGTTGCAATCTAGATCTAAACATAAGCTTTGATAGTTTTGAATTTATGATAAGATTGTAATTTGTTTTGTGCAATTTAAAAATAAATAAATAAATATGATCTTTGTATTTTCTCTGACAGGTGGTAGAATACGAAGCTGACGAGCGAGGCTTCAAGCCGAGGATCTCGGTGGAGCCTGCAGACCTCACGCGCTCCGCTGGGTACGATGACAACGCTGCTGACCCTACGCGATCAAACGATGGACCATATTAAAAACTGGATGAATAAAAATGTGAAGTAATTTTGCAAAAATCGGATCGATTTCAGAGGCTCAAAATCCCTTCTATCTTCTATTTACTTTCTTGATTTCTTCCTTACTTGTTCTGTAGTTGTGTGCTTTTTGTTCACTTGCGCGTTTGTTATTTTATTTGTCATTCTAAATTGCAATTTAGTGTACATATTTGAAGTCTTGAAGTCGTAACCTTTGCAGTAAATTATTAGTAATTTGAAAAGTGACGGAGACGTGCTGTTATGTGCCGACCACAAGCTAGACAACATGGCGCAAAGATAGTGTCTTTACGAGGATATTACCAAAAGACTTGTATCTTCTTTCATCGTCTCAGCCTGTACTCTCCACTGCTGAAGGCCCCCGAGGATCCCCAAGGATCTCCACACAGACCAATCTTGAGTCGCCTGCACCCAACCGCTTAACACGAAACCACCAAAAACTATGTCCCTAGCTACTGGTCTGCCTATGAGGGGGTGACCCTGCTACAGCCTTGTTCAGTGCATGAGCGCTATCTAGAACCTTTCTACCCACCTTTACCTTCTTTCATTTTTCATTTAGAATTCCTCATTCTTAATGATATAGTAACCGATCTTAATTACTTCTCATTTTGTTTTGAACACCGAAATATTATTGTAAAAACAAAAATGGCTACGCGAACGGACAATGCTTATAAAATCAAATGTAATTTGATTGAATTGTAAAATACTCAATTGTTATTTATTTTAATAGCAATGTAAAAAATGTGTAAAAAAAGTGTAAAATGTACCTCATAGTGTTAAGTTGCTTTGTGATGTAGTGCTATAGTGCAAATTAAAGTTATTCTTTCATACGTTTGTCATTATTATTTTCTCTTGTCGTATTACTTATGCAGTTTCCTTAATAGCACGGATGTTTTGTCTTGTCAAAAACAAAATAAATGTGATGTAGACGAAAAAGGTAGAAGGTGTTCTGCTGACTGGGAGAGTATAGCACAGTTATAACGCTTCTTCTGCCATCCCGCCGTAGGACAAAGTTTACAAATAATGTCATTCATGCAAAATAAGAAAAAAAAGAAAAAAAATAACCTTAGGTTAGTGGAATATGGTACTTTCTTTGTCGTCGCTGTTAACCCTAGTTAAACTTAAAATCAATGATATTCAAATTACTGATGCAATCATACCTCATTAAACTCTAGGACATACAAATGAAAGGTGATGTCGAATCAAATGATCCTCGTAAATCACGTCACCAATATAAGAAGAACTTTGGTTGCGAAATGACGACTCCTCATTGTAGTTCATGACCATCAGTTTATATTGATCATTGCAATAAATGTGAATCTTGGTACAAATAAGTCTTTGTTTAACTAATGATTGTCTTATAGCTTTTTGAAGGTCGAGGGTTACAACGTATTCTATTGTCGCACTGCCAAAAGCTCACGAATCCTCAATAATTGGTACAAGGACAAGCAAACTTCTTTTTGCAATGCAACATAAATTACACAGGTGGTTAGCCTGCCAGGTAGATTGACATCAGTCTAAGCACAATTTGACTACACAGATGGCATGATGCTTCGTTTAATCGATTAGCTCGGCGCTGAGTGTCACAGGATAATGTTTTGTGTGGACTGCTTATTGTACCTATAAAGACTGGGTATATGTTGTGCCTATCTGTTGAAAGTTTGTGACTCTCACGTCAAAGGCAATCAGGTTATTATTTATGATTGTATTGATATATGTATGTAACAATAAATCATGAACCCACCATCTTTGTTAGACATACTGATTTACCAACAAATAGCTGTACCTTGCACTTTTATTCGCATTATTTATTTATTTATACCTACTTTAGTGTACACGTACATCATACATAGTAATCCTAAACCAATGATTTAAATCTAGTGACCATCTGAGTTTGTCTTATGTGCAACGGTAATGCATTCCATAAGCGAACAGCAATAACCGAAAAAGATTTGTCAAAAATACTGTGGAATGAACGGGCATTTTCAGTTTCAAACTTTCTGATGATCTTAAATAACGGTGATGCGTATCATTAAGGAACTCGAATCTTCCTTAAAGATAGGTGGGCGTAGAACGGTTAAATAATCTATACTAATATATAAATTATAAAGTAAAGAGATAATGTGAGCATTCCGGCGATGTCGTATGGGTAACCACTTGAGCTGTGCTCGAAATTGTGAAACATGATCATATTTGCGTAATCCAAATATGAATCGCATACTGACATTTTGAAGGCGCTCAAGTTTGAAAAAGTGGTTTTCGGCGAGACCTAGATAGCTGACATCTGCATAATCAATAATGGGTAAAAGAAGAGAGTTTGCAAGTGCAATTTTGGTAGCAGTTGGTAGAAAATTTCTTAGTCTTCTTAGTGAACCCGTTGAAGCAAATACCTTGCGACTCACTTCTTGGATTTGTGATCGCCAAGTAAGAACTTAATTTATCCTGAATGGGAATAACAATGGAATAACAGTATTATCAAAGATGACGTGAGGGAGCTGAGACCAGTCAATTTTGGATGTCATTCTTGAACTCCCAATAACAATGACCGGTGTTTGAAAACACAGGTCATTGTTATTCGTAGTTAGGATTCACCTTGAGCCCATACGATTTGCTACAACTGCTGATCAGTGCCAGGTCACTATTAATAGGATTTATAGAAAGTGACAAATGTGCTAAAGGCGACTGCGTATAGATTTGGAGATCATCTGCGTAAAAGTAGGAAGAGCGAAGATTATTTTATATAGAATTTATAAAAAATGCGAAAACTAAAGGAGATAATAAGCCATCCTGGGGCACATCAACAGTAGTGTTACACCAAGAAGAGTTCGAGTTCTCAACGCGTATACGATGCGGCCACACAGGTAACTACAAAACCAATCAATCACCGTAGGAGATACGTTAAGAGAGCTAAGGCGACTGAGCAGAATATCAAAATCCACTGTATTGAAGGCGTTGCTAAAATCTAGAAGATCAAGAATTGTAAGCTGTCCACCTTCCATGCCAGCTCTGATGTCATCCGTAATATTGACTAGGGATGTAAAGGTGCTGTGATCTAAGTGGAAACCGGACTGAAAAGGATTTAGGAGATTATTCTTACAAAGGAACGTGTTAATTTGGTTGTGGATCAGTCGTTCGAGGACTTTGGAGAGGAATGGTAGGATAGAAATGGGCCGATAGTCAGAGAAAGAAGAAGGTTGCGAAGTTACAATAAATTGTTTCATTTGGTTAGGAACAGGTGTTTATAGTGTAAGGCAGGGTCTACTGTAGCTGAAGAGGTCCAGAGGTGCAGAGTAAAACTTCCGATGAGTGTAGAAAACGAGTATATTTGCAGCATAAACTTAGCCTATTTATATTTACAATTTTAGTGCTACAAGAAGTTACACATTAAGGGAGCTTACATTTGAAATCAGCCAATCACAGAAAAGTGCAATTTTAATGTAGTTAGTTTCTAACTTGGGTGCGAGCATACAACGCACGCGGCTCGTATAAATATTGGCGCCACTTAAATTCACGCCAGTTTGCGCTCGGCGCCGCGGTGAGCGGACGTCTATGTCTCTTTATGTATTGCAGCTACAGTGGTCCTCCCTTAGCGAAGCGTACCGGAGTCTTCACAGCTCTGCCAGATCTCGTCCTGAGTTGCAGATCTTCGGATTGCGTCGGCGTCGGCGTAGGCGCTGAGGGAATATCCATGGCAGGCGTGCAGTCGCTGTTATCAGTGTTCAGTGTATACGCCGGTTTCAACCGATCGATGGATATGTTGACAGTGCGTGTAGGCAATCTTATTTTAAAATATTTTTCGTTTCGCTCCAGGACTGGATACGGGCCTTCGTAGGGACGTTGTAGTGGTTTCCTTACGGAGTCTACACGTAGAAATACAGATTCACACGTACGAAGATCTCTGTGCACAAATATGTTCTTTCTGTTGCTATGCGGTAGGTACTTAGGCGTAAGCTCAGTGATAACACGATGTAGTTCGTCGACGTACGTATAGTCCATCTTCGTGCTTGTAGGTGATGGTGTAATGAAATCTCCCGGTAGTCGTAGTGCTTGTCCGTAGGTAAGCTGGGCTGCGCTTGTGTTACTGTCGGTGCGAACTGCAGCTCGAAGTCCCATCAGTACTGTGTTTAGTTCACTTGTCCAGTTGCTACTTGTTGATAGTCTAGCCATCAGTGCAGCCTTTAGCGTGCGGTGCCAGCGTTCAATAACCCCGTTACTTTGCGGGTGGTAAGCAGTAGTACGGGTTTTCTCGGCGCCGACCAATCGCGTTAATTCGAGAAACAGCTGACTCTCAAATTGTCGTCCTTGGTCCGTTGTTATGGTAACGGGCGAGCCGAATCGTGTTATCCAGAACTCGTACACGGTCTCCGCGACAATTTTTGCTGACATTTCTCGTATGGGCAGTGCTTCCGGCCAGCGAGTCGCGCGATCTATCATAGTGAGTAGGTATCGAAGACCGTGCGCCGACGGTAATAGCGGGCCAACCAGATCAATGTGTAGGCATTGAAACCGGGCGCTTGGCGGGAACGTTGCGAGTTCGCTGTAGGTATGGCGTTGAACTTTGGACTGTTGACACGCAGTACATCCTTTAGCCCAGCGACCGATGTCCGTGTTCATTGCAGGCCAGAAGTATCTCTCTTGCATGAGTTTTCTTGTAGCGCGTATCCCGGGGTGGCTTATGTTATGTACGGCGTCGAAAGCGATTCGCCGAAAGTCTTCTGTTAAATAAGGGCGTATGTTGCTTGTAGAAGTTTCGCAGTATATTTGTTTATCAGACGTAGGTATAGTGATCTTTTTGAGTGATATGTTTGTTTGTTTGAGTAGTTCGGGTATTGTCGTATCTTGTTGTTGAGCAGCGGCGAGTTGTGTGTAGTCGATCGAGGTAGGTATTTCGATCGTTTCGATTCTGGATAAGGCGTCGGCGACTGTGTTGTTTATCCCGCCCACGTGACGTATATCCGTAGTGAACTCGCTTATGAATGATAGTTGGCGGGCTCGGCGTTGCGTTTCGTTGTCCGACGGCAGCTTATGGATTGCGTAAATGAGTGGTTTGTGGTCCGTGTAGATAATGAGTTCTCTTCCCTCAAACATTTTTCTAAAATGTTTTACGGCCATGTAGATTGATGTTAGCTCTCGATCGAATGTACTGTATCGTTGTTGTGCGTCAGAGAATCTCTTGGAAAAGTAGCCGATAGGTACGTATTTGTTGTTTATGCGCTGTTGTAGTACCGACCCAGCGTTTTTTTGTGAGGCGTCGCACATGAGAGACATCGGATGATCGGCGGATGGCGACGGGTGAGCGAGTAAAGTTGCGTTTTGTATGCTGACTTTACAGGCTTCGAATGCTTCAAGGGCTTCCGTAGTCCAGTCGATTTTTGATTTGTCGCGTTTCTTTGAGTTGTGTAGGTATGCGTTGAGCGGGGCATGAATGAGAGCGGCGTTCGGTGTATTGTCACGGTAAAAATTAACCATGCCGAGGAATCGTCGTAGTTCTTCCACGGTCTCTGGTTTCGGGTATTCGGCGATGACCTTGACCTTTTCGTACGGCGGCTTGATTCCTTCGCTCGACACGTCGTAACCGAGGAATTTTACTGTTTCTTGAGCGAATACGCATTTTGATGGGTTTATTGTGATCCCGTATTCGTCTAATCTTTGAAGGACGGTGCGTAGGTCTTTAGAGGCCGTTTGAAGGCTTTCATGGGCCAAAATGACGTCATCGATGAAAACGAAGGCAAAATCGAGTCCGCTGAGCACTTGATGTATAAATCGCTGGAATGTTTGTCCGGCGTTCTTGAGGCCGGGACACATTCGCGGGAATTCAAATAACCCGAACGGTGTGGTGATAGCGGTTTTGTCAATATCAGGGCCGTGGACGGGCAGTTGCTGGTAAGCTCTGTTCAAATCTAATACCGTGAAGACTTTCTTGCCGTGGAGTAGGTATGTGAAGTCCTTTAGTCGAGGCACGGGGTAGCGGTCGGGTTTAGTTACTGCGTTGAGTCGTCTGTAGTCGCCACATACCCGTATATCGCCGTTTTTCTTGGGAACTACGTGGAGCGGGCTTGACCAAGGGCTTTTGCTTGGACGGCATAGGCCCTGTTGCATCATGGTTTCAAATTCTTTCTTAGCGGCCCAGTAGCGGTGGGGCGGTAACGGTCGGGTTCTACAGTGTAGCGGCGGGCCGGTTGTTTCGATGTGATGTTCGACACGATGTTTAGGTATTTGCTTCATAGAGGACGGTCGGATGATGTCTGGGTACTCGGCAAGGATTTTATGAAAATGTTGTTGATCGTCGATGCTTCTGACGGTTGGCTCGTTGGAATATGAAACTGATGTCTTGACGGATAAGTTCGTGACTTTATCGATGAGGCAACGGCCACGTATGTCAACAAGGAGGTTGTGATATTTCAAAAAATCAGCGCCGATGATGGGTTTGCTGACTGCGGCGATGACAAATTTCCACGTGTAAGGTCTTCGTAGTTTCAGATCTAACACCATGGTTTTCTCGCCGTATGTAGGTATTGTGGTGTTATTAGCGGCGTACAGTTGAAACGACGTCGGAGCTGTCTTCGTCCCTCTTTGCTTCGGTATAACAGATATGTTTGCGCCGGTGTCGATAAGAAAAGATAGACGTGAGTTTCTATCTGTTACGAATAGGCGGTGTGATGCGTGGTTCGCGTCGGTTGCCGCCTCAGCCAACGCAGCGGTTAGTTTTCCGACGTGGGTGACGATTCTTCGAACTTGCACGGGCGCGTGCAACGGTAAGCTTGTTTACCGAATTTGCGGTGATAATAGCAGATACTAGACGAATCGGAGCGCTGCGGAGTACTACTGCGTGGCGGACGTTGATTGCTCGGCGATCTTGATTGATTAGGATGGTTGTTCCATTGCTGACGTCGTGGTTGATGTTGATAGGTTCGTCGTGATTTCAGCTCTTCTATTTCTCGCGTAAGCTGTTGGGCTTTCAAATCAGCTAACTCTCTCGTAAGCATGTCAATCTTCTCGTGTAGCGAGCGTAAGTCGTTTGAGGTAAGTTCAGAGTGACCTGACTGGGTTTGTGAGGTACGGGCGACTTTCATTTGTGGCGAGTTTGATGATGTGACGGAGGTCGTGGCGATGGCGGAAATTTCGGGGCGAGAATGTTCGAGAATCTTGTCGGCCATAGATGCGAGGTCGTTAAGATCGGATTTCTTGGCGATATTTTCGCTTACGGCGAGGACGGCACGTATAGATTGTGGAAGGTGGTTAGTCCACATGATACGGAGCGTAGATTCTGAGATGTTTTCGCCAGCGAGGTTCTTCATGCGCCGAAGTAGTTGGGAGGGTTTCATCTCACCTAGTTCCATCTCAGAGAGTAATCGCTGTACTTGGCGTTGTTCGGATTCTTCGTAGACGTGTAATAGCCGGCTTTTGATAGCGTCGTATTTGTTATTCTCCGGGGGCCGTAGGATGATGTCGGCGATCTCGTCGATATCTTGCCGTTCCAACTGCCCAACGACGAGTTCATACATCGCCTTGTCGCCCTTCTTGTGTGGTGAAACGATGGCTTCAAACTGAGCGAACCATAATCTGAGTCTATCGCGCCATA
This sequence comes from Euclidia mi, assembly GCA_944739405.2. Lineage (NCBI taxonomy): Eukaryota > Metazoa > Arthropoda > Insecta > Lepidoptera > Erebidae > Euclidia > Euclidia mi. Next base: position 36,429,574 of record OX123205.2, on the reverse strand, counting down.
TGGGTGGTAGGATCATTTCGCCTGTTCGCGTCCATTTAGTGCAGTTGGCAAGTTTGAAGGAGAAAATAAAAATGTTCCAACAAATTGATTCAATGATAAATTTATGTAATGCGTTCATTATATAGTCTATTTTAATAATAACTTTCAGTTTTGTTCGAAACTTGTTGTGTTTTTTTTTTAAATAGACAAACTTCAAAATATGGCATTTTACCCAGTTTGCGTCCAAAAAATCCAATTTGCGTCCACCTGTGGACCAGTTCGCGTCCACCAGCTTAGTCTTAACAATATCAGCCTTATAATCCTTCATATAAGGGTCATATTGTTAAGACAATCTAAAGAAAGATTGGCTTTTAACAATTTCTACATTTAAGATTAAAGTTATAAAAAGTCTACATTATTATCATTATTAAATCACTTTATAGAAACTATAAATAACTATTTAGTGTTCTCAACATCGATGGAACTTAAAATCAAAGATAAAAAAATAACGATACATTTTGTCCAATATTGTGGTCTTCGGAATAGCATAATTTTTACATAATTATGTACATATTTTTCTTATCGATATCTTCTTCTCACGAATATCACAAAACGCTTTCTATAATTAATCATCTTTTGTATTTTTTTCCTTCTTCTTTCTTGTCTCCTAAGAACTCATCTTGAATAGAAAAAATATGGAATAAAAGAAATTAAATGTAATAATTCAATTTTAAACTCAGTCTTAATCAAAAATGCATTTTAAATTATAAAAAAATATATATATATAGAATGTATTTATGCGATCATTTCTATTTCATGAAAATATGGACGCAATTTGCTTTAATATTATCCCTTGCAGATATAGTTTGCGTCCACTTGTGATCGATTATTATATCGATTGTATCTTTTATTACAATCATAATAATGTGGACGCAAATTGGTCATTACAATTTCATACTATTAATGTTAAAATAAACAAAATCCCAATTTCTCTCTCATATTTTAATCACATAAAAATAAACAACTAAAGAAATCATAAATAGACGAGTTCGCGTCCATTGTGGACGCAAAGTGGAAGTTTTATAAATTCGGTGTTGTAATTCGCGTCCACCTTATTTTAATTGTTAACTATAAAAAAACAAGCTAATTCATAATTCATACTTTTCGTCTTTTCATTATTAATGTCTAGAAACAGCTATGTATCCTAAAATTCACATAAAACAATAAAATACTTACCGTCAAACACGCCGCTGCACACTATTTTTTTATTTATATCCCGCGCATCTGCACTCTTTTGTTGAACAACCGAGATTAACTAATTTTTTTAAACAGGATTAGCTGGGCGCACGGAACTTTTGTCTATTTGTGCGTGTCTCTTATACGTCGAGGTATTGGCGATACTGACTTTTCATTTTATTAGTGTGTTAGTATTCTTATTTCCGAGCATTTTTAAAGGGAGGTCTGCAAAATGGACGCGAATAGGAGGATGGACGCAAACAGGCGAAATGACCCTATGCGGAGGTTTGTAGACACGCCGGAGAGTTCTTGGTCGGAAACTGAGTTACTTGCTGTTGCCATGATGGTTTTGGAGATATTGGAGAGAGTTTCGACGAGGATTTGCGGTTCTTGATGGTTCAGTAGGGGTCACCAATGTAAGGCAGGGTCTACTGTAGCTGAAGAGGTCCAGAGGTGCAGAGTAAAACTTCCGATGAGTGTAGAAAACGAGTATATTTGCAGCATAAACTTAGCCTATTTATATTTACAATTTTAGTGCTACAAGAAGTTACACATTAAGGGAGCTTACATTTGAAATCAGCCAATCACAGAAAAGTGCAATTTTAATGTAGTTAGTTTCTAACTTGGGTGCGAGCATACAACGCACGCGGCTCGTATAAATATTGGCGCCACTTAAATTCACGCCAGTTTGCACCCATTTGCGCTCGACGCCGCGGTGCACCGCGGCGTCGAGCGCAAATGGGTGCAAATCTTTCTCGATGAAAAAGTATTAATCATGAATGATATTACGTAGTTAGTACTTTGGTTTAAAAGTAGTTAGTATTTTTGTGTTCAAATGTATTATTATGTTTTTGCCTGTAGATTTCCGATTATTTCTCAGAAATTGCAAATTTAACAAACTCATGAAGTGCACAAAAACGTTATCAATAAAGTAATACGTTATCAAAAAAAAATATTAACGGAAAAGGAAATTATATATTGCCTTGAAAAATTCGAATCACTCTCCTGCAAAATTGGCTTTTTTGAATTAATACCCTGTTCATCTTGACCAACGATATGTTATTAATCATCATCATCAGCTCTGTATATAAACTGTCCCACTGCTGGGCACGGGCTGTTATTAATAAATAAAACAAAAAAAAATGTATAACATACGTAATGTGTTTATTTTGTTTAGCCTAATTCATTCTGATAATGGTGCCCCAGTAGCTTTATCATAAACTTTTAGAGATGCGTCAATGTGAAAGCCGAACTTAATCGTCTCTAAAGTAGTGATTTCATTTTTAATGCCGCCACTTCTTAACACATTTTGAATCGCCGGTCCCCAGAAATGATGTCCTTTTAAAGCTTTCTTGAAATTCACAGCCACGTTTCCTCTCAAAGACGCCTGATGTATAACTTCTATCTCCAAATAACCAGAACTCGCTGACAAAACGGCTGTCACCGCTTGCCCCGGCTGTAGTTCAGTTTCCATTCCAGTATTCGCACCAATACTTACAGTTTCAGACTTTTCTTCACTGACACTCCAATTCGTGGTATAAGAGAAACCAGTAGAGCCTTCGACTTTTGCGAAAATCACATTCACATTGTAAGTAATTTCTTGCGACACTGTATACTCTTTATTCTTCGACCAAGAGGTTGTGAAAGTATTCTGTACTGAATGTGATATTCCTGTGTTCACTTTTATCGGTGAATCTGATAGATTCTCAAAGTCCTGCGACAAGACTACCACAGGGCGCTTCATTATGCCCTTCACTCTTGCAGATTTTATCGATAAAACTGTTTTCACTTGTTCCCATCCATATGTGTTATACAAATCACCCCATGGTGTGGGACTTTTAAGATAAACGTTCTTTGGTCTTCTTCCGTAATGTTGTTCCAGTGCTTCTAGTAAATTATCATTTTCAATGTTGAATTGCTTTATATCGTCATCCGTAACTAAATTAACTTCAATGCCTGAATATGTCACCGTTACATTATCATTATTATCAACGCCTACTTCTAATGATATTCTCGCGATCACTACTTTTATTACAATAAAAAATATAAGTCTCTTCATTGTTATCACTTTTAGCAAGCTTGTCACAATAACCAGTTATTTAGTACTACGTCTTCATATTAAGATTATTGTTGAAATTTGAATTACGAAGAATATCGATAAAATATGACCTCATGTGATCTTTATTATAAAAAACTGATAATTTATTCTTCCTGTGTTTCTCATGATTTTATTTCAACTCTGTCTAAATCAACTCTTACAAAATCTTTAACATATTAATTTAATGATTTATTTATACACTGAACTGTGTACAGGTTAACTTAATGCCTTGGGCATAAACCGCCAGTCTACCTTTGAGCGGTACTGAGAAACGTAGTAGGTGTATTAAATACTTACTATAATTTTAATGTAACATATTATTCTCTCTACTCGCTCTAGAATAACTGCACATTTAGAGGAACTAGGGCTTAATAGTTTTAGCATACGGCCTCTTCGTAAGCCACTGTTGGACATATGAGGGGTATAGAATCAAATTCAGCTAAATCCGCACTAGGTTCATTTTTAAGCTATGAATGCCATTCGAATCTTTATACGGAATTCATTATGTTTACGATGTCATTTACTATCAAAATCAGCTAAATACGAGCGTAAATCTTTGACAAAGTATCTAGTTATAATCAAAGATAGCTATCAAAGAGTATACAAATACTACGTAAGAAGAGGCGGATGTGCCATAGATCATGCGAGACTTTCAGCTTTGTATGAAACGTGCAGGGAGAACTCGTACCAACATAAAGATACTAATAGACATCGTTTTTATGTTGTCAGCATTGTCATATTCGTCAATATAGGGATGTACCCTCTAGTGATTAACGAAAAATCGATATCGATAATATTCGGTAAGAGAAATAATTATAATTATGTTTCGACTAGAATTATACTTTTCCAACACAAATAAAAGATGTATATAATATTTATGTGTTTATTCAAATAAATTAGCCTATTCTATAAATCTATTCTAGATTAGCGAAGAAAATACGCAGAACTAAAAGATATATGTATGTACATGTAATGGAAAGGTTTTCATCATTTCTTCTGTAATAAGATTTAAAGAAATGTCTATAGATACAAGGCACAGCTGTTTTTCTGACTTGAGTTCCCTTTTTTTTAAGTCTTTCGGCTTAAAATGCTTGCCACACACATAGTTCAACTGATGTAATTTTTCAATGGGCACATAAATCAAGTCTTGGTTTCCAGTTGCAGCTACCCATTTTTACAACTAAAAAGAAAAAAAAAAAAGATTTTTTAGCCCTTGTGCCAATTTCTACTAACGGATTATCGATAACTGACAGGCAGCACTATTGTTTACCTACAAAGTACTAGGATATGAAACTTTAGAATATTTCCTTATTTTTTATGTTTCATTGAAATATATCACATTATATAACATTATAAATATTCATTGATCTTTATCTAGGGACATTTTGCCATAAATAACTACCCTTTTTTCATTGCTTGACCGGCATGTTGTATGCCATATTTCGCACGTTATTTTGCTTGTTTTCATTGCGCTCCTTTCAATGATAATCAAATAAATATAGTAACACTAACACTAGAAGTGTAAAATCACATTTATTTGGTATACACAAAGCACTTTTACAGTATGTTTTTTACGTTTTATAAACAAACTAAATAACGCGGCAAAGTTCAATCTGGATAATAATGTGACAGTTGTGACATTTGACACTATTGACAGCCAAGGCGGTGATGTACGTATAACAACGACAAACGTCTAACTTTGAAAGAATACTGTTCCAAGGGTACATAGTGAAGGATGCTATCTTCACGTTTTATACATATAATAGTAGCCATTAAAAAGATAGGTAGCACGTTTCATACATTCGGTTTTTTCTTAGGAACTTGCGCCAGGCTGATAGCTATATCCTGCATCGTTAGAAACAAATACAGCTTAAATCGCGACTGACCAATCACAGCCAGTCATTTCGTAATTTCATTATAGCGGCTGTCATAGGAAACTGCTCTTACGTCTCTCTGATTTTTATTGTAATTTAAAAATTTCTTGTATAGTTTGATTCTAAAAAAAGCGGTAAACGTGCTATAAAAACAATAATGGAAGTGCCAGTAACAGAAGCATTATTGGGGAATAGCAGAAAACGTCGTAGACATCCGGCGAATTGGAAGGCAAATACTGCAAAAATTGACCAGTACGTGCAGATTAGTTACGTACCCCCACATTAAATTATAAGTTTATTGTTAAATTAAATGTTAAGTAGGATTTAAATAATTATTTTTTCTGTATTTCCATTATTAATGTTATAACATCCCTAGTTCTGTGACGTCATATTTTTTTACTGGAATCAAATGCATCTATATCCCGTACGGTGACTATCTAAGTCAGCTAAATCCACCACTTAGAATCAAATGCAGCTAAGTGATTTAAACATTAGTGAATAAATACTGTTTAACCAATGGGTTATTCGAATCGTTGTGATTCAATGGTAGCATTTAAAGCAACCTTCAAGTACAGCTATTTCTTTCATGCTTTTGCCAAAATAAATCTAAAATAACTAATATTTTTGTTTTATGACACAAAGCATTACACGGATTTAGCTAACTTTGATTCTATACGCCTCATATGTAGGGCTCTCGTCACGATGGCATTAAAGGAGAATTAGGTCTCCTATACCACACTGGTCCCCAAGAGTTCGTGTAGGGTTCGATGTCGAGTATTCAGTCTATTTCCAAAGTTAATATTGCATTTATGTTTTCCTTAGTCGCCATTAATGAAATATGGTAGTGTCACTCAATATTCTTAATCCAGGACGAATTAATACACACGGAGAAAAGTTTATACTTTTAAAGAATATATATTATTTTTTGTTAATTTATTCTCATAAAGAACATGCACTAAGACAAACATAACGTAGAGACATATTATAATTTTACTGCAAACATTACCACCGCCTTAATGACCCACCGCCCTGAGGTTCTTACTCTTCACGTAAATAATCGCGGAGAACATTCTATAGCTTTCTAATTGCTAGGTCTTTACCTATGAAATTGCCGTTCTGCCGTATTAGCAATTTCAAATCAAAATATTTTTTTTGGCCGATATTTCTGATTTAAAATTATTCTATTAAAAAAATGGAATTCGTTTTTCTAAAATCGTCGTTTGCTTAATAGTTAGTGTACGTTTTCATCGCATTCGAAAATTTTTCGTCATCATGGATACATTAAAAATTCGAATAATTGTGAAGTATGAGTACTAATTGTATTGGTTTGCCCGCTTCGGTTCTGAAAATTTTGATCTGGAAAATGAACCCCGTGGTCGTCCAAAAACTTTGGTCGACAACGACGAATTAAAGGCGATTGTGGAAGCTGATGATACTCAATCTACGGCTGCATTAGCAGCAGCTTTCGATGTTAGCATCATGACAATATTGGTCTATTTGCGTCAAATTGGAAAGATAAAAAAGCTGGACAAATGGGTACCCACGAACTCAATGATCGCCAGCGCGAAGTACGCGTCGAGACGTGCCTTGCATTGTTCAACAGGCGTACAAATGAAGGAATTTTGAACCGCATTGTTACTTCGGATCCTGTTCGACAATCGTGAGCGCTCAGGTAGTTGGTCGGACCCTGGTTCAGCACCCAAACAATGCCCTAAACGAAAACTTACCCCTAGAAAAGTGATGGTCACAGTTTGGTGGTCTAACGCCGCCGCCGGTGTAATTCATCACAGCTTCTTACCAAACGGGACGAGCATTACTGCAGATGTGTACTGTGAAGGACTGAACACAATGATAGAGAAGCTCGCACTTCTCCAACCAGCTTTGGTCAATCGTTCGGCTCCACTGCTCCTGCACGACAGCGCCTCATACTACACAGCAAACGATGTCCAAGCTACAAGAGCTAGGGTTGGAAAATCTCCGTCATCCGCCGTACGAGCCAGACACGCCGCCTACAGACTTCTACTTTTTACAGAATTTGGATAACTTCTTGGCAGGAAAAAATTCAATACCCGAGAGGCAGTACAAAATGCCTTTGAAGAATTTGTTGCCTCCCGTCCAGCTAATTTCTTCAAGAAGGGCATGAATAATCTACCAATGCGTTGGCATAGATACATTGATTGCATGGGTGATTACTTTGATTAAGAGAAGTAAAAAGTATAGAAAAAATACGCTTAATTTATTTCATGAAAAACGGCAATTTCATAGGTAAAGACCTATTATTATGTTATTAGAAGATGCCCGCGGTTACACCCGCGTTATTTAAGGCTACTGCTCTGTTCCCGTCGCTCATAGCGTGATGTTATATAGCCTATAGCCTTCCTCGATAAATGGGCTATCTAACACTGAATTTTTCAAATCGGACCAGTAGTTCCTGAGATTAGCGCGTTCAACCAAACAAACAAACAAACAAATTCTACAGCTTTATATATTAGTATAAGATTAGCAAGTATAATAATTAAATACTATGAAAAATATAGTATGTAATGTTAAAAGACTTATAGTCGATTTGCAAGTTACAATCTTGTCAATTATCACCACAATAGTGTACTCAATCCTGTGTCTTATTGAATAGAATAAATAGAAGGCTTCTTGCTCGTGCGTAGCAAACTTATGTCCGGCGACATTATTTTCTTAAAGCTCTACTGCTTGCTGAATATAATTAATCATGTCAAACAAAACATTTTTAACAAAGTCCGACAAACATACATCTTTACAACTATCATTACGTATTATTGTTTACATAATATATGTTCTTTACGCTAATGAATTGACATTACGCGAGATAAATAGGTCAAGACCGCGAACTGATATAAACAATATTGAATATTATAACTATTCTGTTTCAAGAACTAGTCACTGATAAACATATTTTTTATAGTTCTAGGAATTATTAAAAAATATTCACAGTTTAACTACTTGAAAATAGATATGGTCGTATTTGATAATATAATAGTGACACACCATAATTATTGCGAAGTTAGTGGTATATAGTTGACAGTGTAACATAATCAAGGTACGGTACGTGGTGAATATCCCGAAAGACAATCTAATGCCAAAGACCACGAAAGTTTAAATTCATATATTATCAAGAACAAGTTAAAAAAGTATGTAATCAATTTAAAAATAATCATCTGCAGCAGTCGACATCGAAATGATGATAATAATTTTATTTATTTTGCCAGTGCTTACAAATGCAAAAATATCATTAAATATAACAATCAATGCAACTGACATAAAAATAGAACATTATGGAAGAGATAACAAAATAGTGACAAACCAAGAACTCCACCTTTTCAACCTGACAACCGAAAACATAGTCAAAGGAATTGTTATTGAAATGGGTAAGGCACCAAATAATGTATATGTGAAAGATCCAACAACATACGGTAACGTATACGAAAAATTTAATTGGGCTCCAGTCCAAAGAAGCTTGAAAGTGAATAAAGCTAGAATTATTAATATCCATAAAGAAGATATGATATTGAAGACGCAAATACATATCAACAATGCAACAGAAGAAATGAAATTTAAGAGACGCTTGTATGAAACTGTTTACCCTACAGCACAATCGTCTTGGTTCGTAGATGGAATACCAAGTGACGATATAAAGTATGATGTTGCTTTTAATTTTAGTTATGGCATATTTGGATATGAAAACAGATGGCGAGACGTTAAACACCATAGTTCTAGAATGGCTATAGGAGCAACTAAAGAAGGATTTATAACAGTAAAACCCTTACAAACTGTGTTGGAGCAGTTAACTGTTACGAAGGTTTTACTGATAATGGAAGTAGAATACAAAGCAGAACTTATAGGTTCAGTAGTCGCAAATTATGCTCAGACTTATGGCAAGTACCATTTCTGGGCACCTTCCGTTCAAAGTATCATGAAAGCAGCGAAATTGAAGAATGAAGTTTTAAGCAGAGAACAAATAGAGGTCAGATGCTTCATAGATCCCAAAGTAGATGTCCGAGATAAAATGACCGGAGAAATCTTAGAGCCAGCGATAAAGCGGCCTATGGTGAGAATATTTCGTAACAAAAATGTGAATTATGTTCTTCATATGAAGTTAAAGAAAAAGAAGCAGGAGGAAAAGAAGGCATAAAATTCAATAAAGTATTAAATATTTATAAATAAATTTAATTTTTTGCTTAGTTTTTTTTTATTTATCGCGCTAATCTCATGAACTAGAAACTGGTCCGATTTGAATAATTATTTATGTGTTCGATTTGGATAGCCCATTTATCGAGGTAAGCAGGTATGTAAAATCACGCCACAGGTTCAGTAGCCCTAAATAAAGCGGATGCAACCGCGGGCTCAGCTAGTTCAGCTGTAAATACCTGATTGAAAGGTGAAAATACCATACACTGCATTTGGGGCCAGGTTGAATTTCGACGGCGAGCAGCGATAGCCTAGTGGAGAGACCGACAGCCTACTACGCAGAGGGTCCGGGTACGAATCCACGGCGCGCACCAATGACTTTTCGGAGTTATGTTCGTATTAAATTGTTAATTATCGCTTGCTAAACGGTGAAGGACTGTACAGTTGGCGTAGTGGTTTAAGCGGGCGCCTCACCGCTTCACACTGCGCCGAGTGTTGTGGGTTCGATCCCCACACGAGACAACACTTTGTGTGATTCATAAAGTGTTGTTTCGAGTCTGGTTGTTCATTGTGTACGTTAGTTGTATGTTTCTAAAGTCCCCCGCGACACAGGATTTAGTCCTACTGCGGGAGTTACCATTTTAAAAAAGAAAAAAAAGAAAGTCGTGAGTGGTTTGTAGGTTGAATATTTCTTTCTTTATCGTAGTGAGTGTGTGGCCAATTCTGGTGACGGAGTTTTGAGACCTCCCGAAGGCCTCCGGCAAGGCATAACGATTCTTGTCTTGAATAAGAACTATACATGGCGTCCAAAGTCCAAACAACGCACGTTAACGCTCAGATGTAAATGGCACACGAGGTCAGCCATCCAAGTGGCAACTATGTAAGCGTTGCTTGACTTTGCTCACCTTTTACGATCGGCAAGTCAAGTCGCTACTTGTAAGTTGAATTCGAAAACGCAATATAATTATAATGTTTCAGAATAACTGTAGTTTCAGAACCTGTGAGACGATGAAAACATTACAATTTTATTATCAATCTGGGTTGCAACCCACAAAAATGTGTGTTCATACAAAGTATATATTAACAAAATTTAACTAGTAAGTATGGCGTAAGTAAAGAATTAAGACTAATTTTAGTTTATAAGCATGCAAAATATAAGCTAGTTCTTAGATTTTTAGTTTATAGTAAAGGATATCCTTTAGTGTTTTAGTAAACGAAATTAGGTTATTGGTAAAGATATCGAACTCTAAGTTGTCCCTTGCCACTTCGTTACACTGACGAGCCATTCTAGTTAGAGGGTTATAAAAGGAGGTGTTGTTTTATATACCTTTAAATAAGCAAAGGCAGAAACTCCTATTTGATTAGACCTGCGCGCACTATAACTTGTGTTAAAAGTCACTTCAGAGAGTAAATCGGGTACATCTAATGTAGAATAAATAATTTTGTGTAAATACACGAAGTCAAAATATTTTCTAAGGTCTTTGAGCTTTTGAACATTGAATTTTAACAGACGAGTCTCGTAGTCAAGGTTATTACGTCCTAGCTGTAGACGGTAGCACAACATTCTAAGGCACTTTTTTTGTACCCACTCTATTTCATTAGTATGAACTTCATAGTGCGGAGACCAAATTGGGCTACCGTATTCTAAAGCACTACGGACAAGTGTATTAAACAGATAAAGAACAGATCTAGGGCTTTTAAAACCTTTAGTGGATCTAAATACGAAACCAAGAAGTTGATTAGCTTTAGAACTTATATGTTGATAATGTGCACGGAATGAGAGCCTGTCGAAAAGAATACCTAGATCTTTAACAACACAGGACCTGCTTAGGACCTGGCCATCGATGGTGTAATCATTAACGACCATATGACGCTTGTTTGTAAAGGTTATAGTGAAGCATTTGTTGACATTGAGATACATATCGTTCGTCCTACACCAATTTGAGATAATGTTTAGGTCATCCTGTAAAAGACTGCAGTCGTTAGGCGAATCGATAGTCTTAAATACTTTCAACTCATCGGCGTATAATAGACATTCATAAGATAAGTGTTCTATGAGATCGTTAATGAAAACAACATAGAATAACGGTCCCAAATGCGAACCCTGTGGTACGCCAGAGGTTACGTTAATAGGAGATGAAATGAACCCTTTTAGGGTGACTAGCTGGCTTCTATTATTAAGATAAGAAATCGCCCAGCGATAGAGACTACCATGAACACCGTAGGAGGCAAGTTTGTCGCAAAGCAATCTATGATTTACTTTGTCGAAAGCCTTTGAGAAATCTGTATAAATACAGTCCACTTGACCACCTCTGGCAAAACTCTTACAGAGGTAACTTTTGTATACTAAAAGATTAGTTACAGTTTCAATTTCAATTTCAATGCTTTATTGCTCTCCATATGTATACATGTTGTTACAAGAAAATACAAAAGATCAAATATGGACCCTGTCGGGCACGACAAGCAGATAATAAGTTGATCTCCCCTTAACGAAACCATGCTGGTTTTTAGAGATGAGTGGCTTAAAATGGTTATATAAATAACTGTAAACTAGGGATTCGAAAAGCTTTGCAAAACATGCTAATATACTTATAGGTCGATAGTTTTTGCAAAGAAATTAGTCTCCATCTTTGAAAATCGGGATAATATGAGCAATCTTCCATCGTTTAGGGAAGATGCCATATCGAAGTGATTTATTAAATATTCGGTCAAGCCCCTTTATTAATATCAAGATGTCCTGATTTTTGTCTCGATGTCCTTCTGAGTGACATCTACGTGACACAGAGTGTCCGGAAGTCCGTCCTCAATTGAATTAGTGGGCTGATATATAGAGGATATATTTTGATGATCCAACTCAAACACCGCCCCGAAGTAGTTTGAAAACAATTCGCAGATACCCTGTCCGTTTGAAGATGAAGAGTCACCAAAATGCATTACATGAGGCACTGACATGTGCCCTTTTCTATCATTTACAAATTTTCAAGAAGATTTTATGTTATCTGCCATGGAATTTTCGATTGAAGTAATATAATTTTAATAACACTGATCGGACATTTTTTTGATCTGGTACGTAATAGGGAGAACACGTCGTAATCTCGAGGGATGTTGAATTTTTTGTAGAGTTTATGATATTTATTCTTTTCTTTAAAACATTTTACTAAAGGCTTGCTGTACCAAACAGGATATTTTTGGGACTTTATAGATGTAAGTGGAGTAAGTATATCTTTTAATAATTTCAAAAAGTCTCTCATAAAAAATGTCAGTGCATGTATCTACATTAGAGCTCGAAAGTAAATTATTATAGATGCGAAATACGCGCGGCTCGAGACCTATGCTGTGTGATAAACCGATTATGTCAAGGTTATATTTTAATATTAATTGAATTTGGACATACGAAGAATTAGATTGGAAAGTCGTCTGCAGTCAGTCAGTCTTACATTGGTACCTAGCGTTGGTTTACGCGAATAAGCGTTGAGGCTGATAAGCCGCATGAGAAGTTGTGAGTTCGAAGTTCTCAGTATTATAAATAGAGCAACATCATATAGGTGAGTTGGGTTGGTTGTCATAGTTTTCTCTACAAAACAAAAGAACTTGAGTTCTTTGAGCCGCGATATTTATTTATTTATAGTCCCAGTTTCATCAATTCTAGATAGAGGCAAAGAGTATACAAATACTACGTAAGAGATAGAGGGGCTATCTAGAGATGGTGAAACTGGGACTAGATAGGGATAAACTCAAAATTGGACAGTGATTTGTATTTGTTATCTGACAAAATAATTTAACAGATACTTATCAGACAGCAATGAAACTGGCCGCTAGTCTATCATATCAGTTCAATTTGATACACTTCACATAGGTACGTTTTTAGAGACTCTTTTACTATGTTTATTCTTGAACGAAAACATAAATGTAACTATCGAGGTCAACTCTATGTCACTGCTGTCATTAGTGTCAATTTATATTTGACAAAAATCAAATGTCGTCAAGAGTTCGAAGGTTCGATACATGATTTGTATTTAAATTTCATCAAATTAATAACTGTTCACCGTTTACATTAACACAAATTAAAACGAATACGTGTATGAAAATAAATTAGTTTAGTGTCGAGATCCTTTCCACACATCATTACTATTTTTTATACGTTGTTTAGTCGCACGTAACTACGATTTGTGTATTTACTTTTTTTAAATATTTTTTTTCTTGGTGAGAAGTTTAGTGTTCGGCTTAGTATTTTGTTGACTAATATTTTGCCTGTTTTTATTTGTTTTTAATCATGGTAGAATTGCAAGGATTAATAATATGTGTGCCTCTGTATACAGCAGGGTAAGTAATCTAATTTATGCTTATTATTATGAATTTCTAGTACTTAATTAAGTGCTGTAAATTTATGAATTAATCTGTGTACTAAGTTACTACTAAGTACTACTTACTGTAATAAGTTACTTTACCTCAAAAAAAATTGACACATGCTAAATATTCAAAAGAGAAAGGTGAAAGTGTTACAACACAGTGCCTCAAATATTTTATTTTTATATGAATGCTTGTGCCTTTATATAATCTCAATGTGATCTCATGTCTGGGCCAACCTAAAAAATATGTTTATGTCATATTTTTATGTTTTATATTTTATATGACATGTCTTAAACATATTTTTATGTTTAAATACTTAGCTCAGTAATAATACATAATTATCATTAAGTACATCACATTTTCAGGTTAATGATGTTAAGCAAATTCATTTTACTTAATTAACTGAAGTTATTAAAACTTGATGCAAATAAAAAGATGATTTCATATTTACCAATAAGTACTTCTTATTATACACAAACTTATTTGTTGAAAAGTACAACATTCTAGGATAGTCAAAAGTCCTTTAAATTTTAATTTCATCATGAGCCTAAATATTTTTTTCCTGTAAGTACTAAGTAATATACCTACTTATAGGTAGTTTTTTTGTTGTTAATTGTTTTTAAAATAATAGTCTATAAATTGGTATTGAAAACCACATGTAAGTTTATATGCAGTGCACACCAATGGTAAGGTGTGTAGGTATACATTCGATTTTTAAAATATTTTCAAAATTACTTTTAGTATACCTGCTGTCTTAATACCTATAGTGTAACCATAAATTTATAGGGATTGACCCCACTATCTAAATATTTATGTGTTTATAAACTTTTCCAAAATGGCTGCTGGCCCGATACAAACAGTCTATAGACATAGAGCATACTGAATGAAACCCTTTTTACCGTTATCAACTATATATTTCTTTTATAACAGCTTTTGTATAAGAATCTTCATGACTTAATTTTAGACATTGAAACTTTTAAGCCAACTTAATTTAAAATTATTACATAGTTATATCTTAATATTTACAACGAATATAATTTTAAAAACTTATTGAGTGTTGGTGTATTGTTGCGACACGAAAGCTTCCTCCAGCTCTTTTTTTTTTCTCTTTTTCTTTAAAAAGACAACTCCCGCATTAGGACTAAATCCTGTGTCGCGGGGGACTTTACAAACATACAACTAATGGACACAATGAACATGAATTTGTGAATTACACAAAGTGTTGCCTCGTGTGGGGATCGAACCCACAACACTCGGCGCAGTGTCAAGCGGCGAGGCGGCCGCTTAAACCACTACGCCAACCGTGCAGTCAAAGCTCTTTCCATGTTTGTCTTGATTGGGTTACTCTGTATCATAGTGGACCTGCAATGGACTTGATGTGGTCAGACCAACGTTTTCTTTGCCTTGCTCTTTTTCTTTTGGTTTGGAATCGAGGGGTTGATTCCAATGTCTTTTGTCCATTAATTTTTGTTCTCTCTCATCATGTGGCCTACCCACTGCCATTTTAGTTTTTTGTTTTGAATATAACATCTTCGATCTTTGTGATGTTTCGTATGTCTATGCTCTCTTCCTGTCTCTTTTTGTGTAACCTAAGATGCTCCTCTCCATGGCTCTTTGACATGTGATCAATTTTTGTGTGTTGGCCCAAGTCTGGGATCTGTAAGTTAGTATTGGTGAAACTGACTGCGCATGCGACTGCTGATCGGAGGTCCCGCGTTCGATTCCCGGGTCGGGCAAAAGTATTAATGGGCTTTGCCGAATACTCAGTAGCAGCACGGAGTCTGGTGATGTGCCCGGTAACGGTAATAAGCTCGCCCCCCATTACGTGGGACCTAAAAATTCATGGCGAAATGTAGGTGTAATATTTCCACCTCTGCCTACCCCTTCGGGGATACAGTCGTGAGACTATAAATGAATAAAAATATATACTTAAATAAGTATTGGTGAAATACATGAATTGTTTATTTTCCTTTTCATAGCAATAGTGGATTCTTTACTTTTTAGCACTTCTTTGAGGGACCAATATATCTTCCATGCTTTAGCTACTCTTCTCTCTATCTCTGATTCCATTTGCTTGTAGAAGGCAGACATTGTAACTACTGGACTTAATTTTTTAATATCAGAGACAATCTGAGCCTACAGTTACCGCATTATTTATGGCTACAACTTCTCACCCATTGCTCATAGAGTGATGTTATACAGGCTATACAGTCCATAACCTTCATTGATAAAGGGCTATCCAACATTAAAATAAATATTCACATTGAACCAGAACAGGTTGAACCATTCAACAAATCAAACAAACAAAATCTTCATCTTTATTTTATTGATATGAATATCTTCTCGAATTAATTTTACATTTAGAAACTTTTTTTTATTTTTTTATAGACTCACGCCTGTGTCCCCGATGGGTTAGGCAGAGGTGTAATATTACACCCACATTTCGCCATGAATTTTTAAGTCCCCCGTAATAGGGGGCGAGCCTATTGCCCTTACCAGGCACATCACCAGACTCCGAGCTGCTACTGAGAATTCGAAAGACCCAGTAACACTTGCCCAACCCGGGAATCGAACCCGGGACATTCGATCAGTAGTCGCATGCGCTATCAACTGGACCACAGAGGCAGTCTTATTCTTATTTAGTCAGATTTAGAAACTAATTAGATTTATTTTAATGATAAGTATATGAGATATAGATACCTAAAATACACTGCCTAAACATAACATTTTAAGTCTAAGTTTCGTTTAATGTTTAATAATACAAAATGATTTTTATTTTGGCTAGATCAAACATATGCATATTAAAAACTAAAATAATTAAACCTCCATTGCCAGGGCCAGGGCCCTTGTACACACTAAGAAAATCCACCATGTTTGGTCAGATAAGACCGAACCATCATGTACGAGTAGATTGAAGACAATAAGAATAATCGCGGATCTCGCACGAACATTCGTCAACATTTACATGTCGTGTGTAACCAAAATATTTTTCTTATTCAGCGTCGGTGTATCGTGTGTAAAGACGACACGAATTCTCAGCTTGTACGCGCGTTCATCATCATCATCATCAGCCTTTAAAAGTCCACTGCTGGCCTCTCCTTTGAAAGGAGGAATTTGCCTACTATACCACGCTGGCCAAACGCGTTGGTATAGGATTCGTATCAAGTTTTCCTTCTCTTACAGTGCTGTTCTCTGCATAATATGCTTCCTCTGTCCGCTCTTACGACACCCATGGGATGATATGGGGTGCTGACATTCCATATTCTTAATCCGTCACCACACGGACAGTCACAAATATCAGCATTCAAAGAAGTCTTTCTTTCCAAGGGATTAACACATTTTCTTAATCAATTAATTACAGAAGTGCAACCTTATTACAGAGCTATGAATAATCAGACAGCTCTTTGTTGTTAATTATCATATTATCGTATTAATCACTTTTATCACCTTATCTAAATATACGTAATCCTATTATTATTATTTACGAAAAGGACATGCTTATCTATATATTGTTACCGGGTCAGAGGTATTAAGGTGCTTAAAAATTGTTTATTTATTTCCTGGTTTTTATCCATATTTTCTAACTTATTACTATACTAGACATCGCACAAATCATACACCATCAATCACTCTATCTATTAGTGAAAACCGTACAAAACTGCGTTTCGCATTTTTGACTTTATTGCGTTCAAACAGACAGGCAGGATGAAATTGGGACTTCATTTTATTAGTACGCCACAAGCGACACGACCAGAGAGAGATTAGGCGCAGAACCAACGGTTTAACGTGCTTTTCGAGGTACGGGGGTGTGACTCGGCCAACGCCCTGACTCCGAACTTTCTATTGGATAATTCCTAACAGAAATACCCAATATCACTTTTTGTTCGACCTGGGAATCGAAGCCGAGACCTCATGATCCGCGGTCGCTAACACTACCGCAAGACCACACAGGCAGTCATATACTTAATATTTTTTTTTTCTTTCTTAATTAGCCAGTATTATCCCACTGCTGAGCAAAAGTCTCTCCCTTGGATTTCCACAAATCTCGGTGCTTTGCGATCTCTGGCCAGTCGCCCTCAAAAGCGTCTAGGTCATCCCGCCATCTCCGTTTAGGACGTCCTCGTCGCCGCCGACCACCTGGTACCCAATTGGTAGCTACATGCGCCCACCTTTCTGTGTGCATGCGGCAGACGTGTCCGGCCCAGTCCCACTTTAGTCGGGCTGATTTTGCTCCTACGTCCATTAAGCCCGTTTTTGAGCGCAGCGTAGAGTTACGGACGTGATCGGTCCCCTTCACCCCCAGAATGCTACGCTCCATGGGTTTTTGGCAACTCTTCAACTTGGACGTCTGAATCTCGGTCAGGGACCATGTTTGAGCACCGTAGCTTAGGATGGGCAGTATACACATGTCAACGAGTTTCCGCTTCAGTGATAACGGAAGGTTTCCTTCAACATCTGCTTCATGGACCAGAAGCTCTTCCAGTCATTTTGGATTCTTTGTGTGATTTCCTTGTCTTGCCTGTTATCGAAGGATACTATCTGGCCCAAGTAAGTATACTCGTCAACATAGTGTATTATCTGCCCATCTATCATAATCCTACGTTTTGTACTGTTGGTCATCGGCTGAGTTTTTGATCGATCGATAATATCGATAATATTATACCGTATAGAAATGCAAAGATTTTTCTTCTGCCACAACACAAAGGAGCGATGTTATGGTATAATAGTCATATGGTAGATATGCGTTAATACTCCACAGCAGTTTTTTCTCATTACTATCTATATTATTATCAAGCACCAGAGTTTGTTTGGTTCAACGCACTAATCTCGGTAACCACTGGTCCGATTTGGATAATAATTTTTGTGTCGGATAACTCATTTATCGAGGAAGGCTAGTGGCTAATATAACATCTCTTAGCCACCGGTGCGGAGTAGAAGCCCTAAATAATGCGGGTGTAACCGCGGGCCCATGGATTTTGAGATACGACACACATGTTTGACATATTTTGTATGGAGTTTATGTCAAATATGTATCTCAAAGCTGAAAAAAATTAATAGATCGATATTGAATTCAGCCAAAAATTATAGTCATCGGTATCCGTAATACAAGCCATTACAGCTGATTACACACATGATTGCCTGGTTATGTCTCAGAACTTTTGACACCACAAGGAAAAACTTCATAGTTAATATCTGTCATATAACTTACTGTGAATGAAAACATGGTGAGTCCAAATGCCTCCATCGCGTCTATCGGTCTGTCTGTACGCGATAAAAAGTAGGTAGGGTACCTACTCGACGGATTTACATACAGTTTTCTCCAATGGACGTAGTGATTCATGAGTCAAGTTTAGGCGGAATATACATTTATTGCATTCTGCCTTACTTCATTAGACCTAAATAATGTAATTGACTGATATTGGTTGGCGTAGTGGTTTAAACGGCCACCTCGCCGCTTGACACTGCGCCGAGTGTTGTGGGTTCGATTTCCACACAAGACAACACTCTGTATGATCCGTAAATAGTTGTTTCGAGTCTGGGTGTTCATTGTGTCCGTTGGTTGTATGTTTGTAAAGATTCCCGCGACACAGGATTTATTCCTAGTGCGGGCGTAATCAACAATGTTTCACTGCGGGGCACGGGCCTCTTCTCACTATGAAGGGCTAAGCAGTACCTGTTTCACCACGCTGCTGGCGAAATGCAAATAAGCACCATAACATGATATTTGAAAACATTATGGAGAACTCTCACACACAGGTTTTCTCAGGATCTTTTCGCTCGCCGCGCCGTTTAGCAAGCAACAGTTATCTTGCAGTTAAATGCATAAAACTACGAAAAGTCAGCAGGTCAGCGTGCCGTGGCTAATAACCTTTCTACTAGGCTCTATCTGATCATTCTAGTTTTCTTTTTGTGCGCTAAATCTCACACTGAACCGTTTAGTTTTGAGTATTGATTGAACTCCGCTAACTTGTATTGTACCATGTTTACAATTGTTGCTCTCAATGCCAAAGGTGATTCCATTCAGCTTCTTTAGATATGCTGTATAAAAATGCCATCAACACTGTAAGTAATACAGCGTGGTGTTGTTTAGAACTCAAGCGATGTGACACAAAAGCTTTAGGTAATACCTAGGTTACTTGATACTTGATACTTGATGGCACGGGCTGTTTCCGCAACTCCACGTCTTGGCGTGTATTTTGCGTGCGGGTGGGAATGGTGTCTTCATTCGAGCCACCCCAGCTCTTCGAGGAAGGCCAGCAGACTCTTGATGTGGCCCACGGCCTCCCTCAGGGTGCTGTATCTGCTCAGGTACTGCTGCCTGTACTGTGCGACCTCAGGGCAGTCGAGGAGCAGGTGGGCTGCCGTCTCGTCTGCTGCCATACAGGCCCTGCACAGCGGGCTGTCGGTGATACCTATAGTAAATAGGTGTTTATTAAAGAATCCGTGTCCTGTGTAGGCGGCCGTGACTGTCCGTAGTTGTTGTTTGGACAGCCGGAGGATTTGTTTAGCTATCTTACCGTCTACTGCGGGAAGAGCCTCCTTGGCCTGCCTACATGTTTCAATACCAATCCAGGACTGGTTGTGTTTGGTCCTGGTCCTATTTCTTACCAGGTTGCGATAAAAACCAGAAGGGAGGGGAATAATGGGCTCGGGTCCCACCACCTCTAAAGTGGCCCCTCTTCTGGCAAGTACGTCGGCTGCGTCATTCCCTCTTGAGCCACTGTGGCCCTTAATCCATTACAGTGTTAATTTGTTTAGTTTACCTACCTCTGTTAGTTTCTGGTGGCATTCAAGCGTGAGCGCCGAGGTGACAGTATGGCTTTTGAGGGCTGAGAGGACAGCCTTACTATCTGAGAGGATCCTAATGGATCGTTCCCTTACCTCACGTGCCATGATTGCTGTGGCAGCTAGGATTATGCCAAAACATTCGGCCTGGTAGACCGTGTTGTAGGCTCCCAGCGGTGCTGCGATGTTGATGTTTAGGTCCTCGGAGAATACTCCTGAACCCGTACCTGTATCTGTTTTAGACCCATCTGTGAAGATCGTGAGCTCGTTGTGGTTAACTGCTCCTTCGTGTATGTCCTCGTACAGTTGGATTTTGTATTTCTTGTCGAAAACAAATTGTTTCGGTATACGGTCGCCAATGGCTTGTGTAATAGGAACTTCTTTAAAGAGTGTATTTAAGTGGTTAGTGTGCGGTGTGTTGGTGTCTTTCCAGAGCTTCAGGGCTCTTAGCCGGACTGCCGACATCGTTGCTTTCTGTTGTATGAACAGGTGCAATGGAGGCAGGTCCAGCAACACTTCAAGTGCCGCTGTTGGCGTTGTTTTCATACAGCCCGTGGCCGCTAGGCATGCAAGTCTTTGAAGCTTCTGAAGCTTGTTGGCGGCCGTTATTAGGTTGGTCCGAGGCCACCACACTACTGCGCCGTAGCTTACCATCGGACGTATTATTGTCTTATAGAGCCATAAGACAATTTTGGGGGATAGGCCCCAGCGTTTACCTATCATCTTCTTGCACTGCCAGAAGATGATGCTGGCTTTATTGAGCTTATTTTCCATGTGGCTGTTCCATGTCAATTTGCTGTCAAGAGTGACGCCCAGGTACTTGACCTCGGTAGACAGCTTAAGCTCTGTATCAAATAGCCTGGGCAATCGGTAAGTACCCAGCGCGCGCTTGTGTGTGAACATAACTAGTTCGGTCTTGGTCGGTTTTACAGATAATTCGTACTCATTACACCACCACTCTACTATGCGTAGGGCTTGTTGGGTTAGGTCGTACACTGTACTGGTTACCTTACCTGAGGTGAGTATGGTTAGATCATCTGCATAACCTATTGTAAAGAAGTATCTCGCGTTGAGTTTGTCTATGAGTTCATTGATGACTAAGTTCCACAATAGCGGGGAGAGTACACCTCCCTGCGGGCACCCTTTAGTTATCAAGGCTGTCTGAGTGTCGCCTTGCAGGCGCACTACCCTTTTGCTGAGCATGTTTTGGATCCACTGTATGAGCATCTGGTCCACACCATGCCTGGCTAGGGCGTAATACCTAGGTTATCCACCTTATGTTGTACGGGTATTGCACTGACTGACCTGCATCAAGGTCAGTTCGCTTAAGGACTGAGTATGGCAATCAGTGCGCCAGACACTGGTCTAATTGAGGTGGGGCGCCGAAACCCCTCGCGTCTTTATTCGATCTTTACTCTCCATCAATATAAATAAAACTCTTCCATCACTGAGTGACTGAGTACTGTCACTACTGGACAGAAGAAGCTGAAATTTATAGTCTCACGTCTGTGTCCCCGAAGGGGTAGACAGAAGTGTAAATATTACAGCCACATTTCGCCATGAATTTTTAGGTCCCACGTTAGGGGGCGAGCCTATTGCCGTTACCGGGCACATCACCAGACGTGCTGCTACTGAGTATTCGGAAAAACCCAGTATTTAACACTTTTACCCGACCCAGGAATCGAACCCGGGACCTCCGATCAGCAGTCGGATACGCTATCCACTGAACCACGGAGGCAGTCAGAAGCTGAAATTATGCATTTATATTCCATTGAGAGTTCAGAGAAGCTGTGAAAGATTATTTTTGGAGAACCAGCCCATTAGGGGGTAAAAAGACCCACATAGGCAGAGGTGCGGACGAAGTCTACTTACAAACACGAAAGTTATTGTATCTGCCGGCTTGTTTACATTTAATATTGAACTTCGGAATAAGATCTTCGCTTTGTCTTAAAATCCGTTGTTTTACTTTATTAATATGCCTTAGCTCGACTTCTCACGATATTCAGCATCCTATTCCCATGGTTATTTCACACGCTTACCATTATTTACAAGTTCAACCAATTTTTTGGACTAAACGGGGTACCGTTGACTACCTGGCATAAGCACCATGACTTTTTCGCTCTGCGTAACATGTCAGTTGTCCGTGTGGTGACGGATTAAGAATACGGAATGTGACCACCCCATGTCATCCCATGGGTGTCGTAAGAGCCGACAGAGGGAGCATATTATGCAGAGAACAGCCCTGTAAGAGAAGGAAAACTTGAGACAAACCCTATCCAACCCGTTTTGCCAGCGTGTATAGTAGGCCAATTCCTCCTTTCAAAGGAGAGGCCTAGTCCAGCAGTGGACTGTTAAAGGCTGATGATGATGAACATGTCAGTTTATTTACCAAGCAACACTTATTGAATACCTAGTTACCCACCTACTTTAGTTCTTATGATATCCTGGGTACATCCAACTCATTACAACCTAGTGATAATGCGCATGGCATCCGCTTTCTAGTTTTATCCTGACCTTCAAAACCCGAAAGGATAGCCTTATTTTTTTATAGATATTGTTTGAAAACTGGCGTGGTCGGTTCGGCACGACCCCATTGGGGACCAATAGCTGATCTCAATGCTTGAGTTAACCCATGGCCACGGCTGCTCGTGGTCGACAGGGAGGTACCTCCCTGAAACATCGCGTTGGGCGAATATAAATTTTCTCACCTATATTTTGCGAATAGTTGCGCGATCGAGTTCCGTGACGAAATATAAATATCGATTGATACTTCCCGTCGGCCTAGAACGTTAAAACTGGACAGTGTGGTGAATGGTCTCAAGTGATTACTTTCGATATCCCAAAAATAAATCAATAATTAATAAAAACGAGCTCAAACCTACTTTCAGTGTTACAGAAACACTCATTAGGTATTACTTTATAATTTTGATCCGCGGTTGCACTCGTGGTGTTGTCGCTAAGGAACGTCGACTAACACCTTGGTGGTTTTGTTTGATAAGCTCCGCCATCAGAGATCTCTCAGTCTCGCATGCCACCTCGGTTCCCCAAGAGGGATATTTCCATCGTAAGACACATCAAGTGATGGCATCATATTTCCATGCATATCATAGTCATATGCCTGCCACAGTCCAATGCTGGATATAAATCTCTCCAATGGCACGCCAGGGACACGATTTTGGGCTTTTCGTGTCCATTCGCTGCCAGCCACTTTGCGTATTTTCGTCACTCCACCTAGCCAGAGGGCGTCCTACACTACAAATGCATGACGCAGTCACCATTCGATGCATATAGGTTTCAAAAATATCATTTGTGTAAAGAATTCGTTCTTTACACAAAGATAGGAGTATAATCTTTCGGTAGAGGCAAACGAAGCTATAAAAATACTACGAACATAAAGAAACCGAAATAAAACTTATAAATAAAGCTTAAATTGCAATGGAGGCTTAAGAATCGATAGTAAGGCGTGCCTGCAGACTAATTGGCGACGTTACGCGTCGTGACAATGGACGCGTAGGAAAAACGCGAACATTAATATCATCATCAGCCTTTAACAGTCCACTGCTGGACTAGGCCTCTAATTTGAAAGGAGGAATTGGCCTACTATACCACGCTGGCCAAACGGGTTGGTATAGGGTTTGTATCAAGTTTTCCTTCTCTTGCAATGTTTTTCTCTGCATAATATGATCCCTCTGTCGGCTCTTACGACACCCATGGGAAGATATGGGGTGGTGACATTTCATATTCTTAATCCTTCACCACACGTTATTATATTATTAGATCATAGAGTACTTAATACTTAGTACTATAATAAAAAGATACCTATCTTTATACATACATTTCTGTCTGTATGAACGTGATCGACTCAAAGACTACTGAACGGATTTTAAAACGGTTTTCAACAATAGTGTGGTTCCTGAGGAAGGCTTATTAATGATTACTTTTGCTACCTAAATCTTTCGTCAATAAAGTATTTAGGTTAGTAAAGACAATTTAAATTGTTTATTATCGCTTGCCAAGGGGCGAAGGCAAGCATAGTTAGGCAACCTCCATGCCAGAGCTCTCTATTGTCCTTTATACTTAGGCCACACACGCTTCGCGATAACGCGAAGATTCGTGTATATCATATGTTGCCAAACATACGGAAATATTTCGACTCTTCGCGCAATAACGCGCTTAGCTTGGACATAATAAGCTGCAATTTGTCATGTCTGTTAGGGAGTGTAGGATACATTAAGATATAATGTTAGGAAATACTCTCCTTCAGGGTATTAATGGGGGTCAGTCTGCTCGCGTGCGAAGCCGGGGCAGACTGACCCCCATTTATCTCCAAGCCAAAGTCAAGTTATGTAAAGTATAAAATAATTCACCCAAACTGCAACTTTGCTCACTTTACACTTTATGATTTGATCTAACCCACAAAAAATGGCGCTATATTGAAACATGTTTTGGCAAAAGTGGCAAAAATTCAAATATTTTATGTAAATAAATATGTTTGAGTTTGATGAAGTAGGTACTTTTATGTTTGTTTCACCGTTGGGCGAAGCACAAATGACCATACAATGGTAATCTCTGCCATATTGTAAAGAATGAATGATTTATTTTTGTTTTGAAAGGCAACTCCCGTGCTAGGTATAAATCCTGTGTTTCGGGGAACTTAACAAACATACATCCAACGTATTGTGTATGTAAACATACACAATAAACACCCAGACTCAAAACAACAATTTATTGATCACACAAAGTGTTGGATCGAACCCACAACACTCTGCGCAATGACAAGCTTAAGCCACTACGTCAACTGTGCAGTCAATACGATTTACATTAACACTTTTATGAGTAAAAGCACGGTAATAATATCTAACAGTATTGTAACTCCATACAAACGCACGAAACTCGAGTTATACCTACGCGCCTCGAGCAGAGTACCCATTAGACTGGGCGGACTGTGCCTACAGTCACGGTAATATAATCTAACAGTATTGTAACTCGGCCGTCTTCGTGAGTTATATACCTACCAGACGCGCCGCATGCGAGCTGCGGCACGATAGCGGCTGTGGGTACTGTAGGCACAGTCCGCCCAGTCTAACGGGTACTCTACTCGAGGCGCGTAGGTATAACTCGAGTTTCGTGCGTTTGTATGGAGTTACAATACTGTTAGATATTATTACCGTGCTACAGTACCCGCAGCCGCTATCGTGCCGCAGCTCGCATGCGGCGCGTCTGGTAGGTATATAACTCACGAAGACGGCCGAGTTACAATACTGTTAGATTATATTACCGTGGTAAAAGTAACATTTTACCTTGCTAAGGTACGAGGCAATCAATAACTGACCGAGTATTCTATTGTATATCAGCAAGTGTTAATAGCTAAATAATTTATTGTCTTCCAGCGTTTCATACTCGCTTTTTACGTTAGACAAACTAAGGTATAAATTACAACTTTTGCTCGTAATGGTATTAGCAGACTTTAAATTCTTCTGTATTCAGTTTATGTGTTTTGTCCGTGTCCTCCTCTTCTATTGCAATATGAGAGATGTATAGTTATTACATATTTCGATTAAAGTTTCGTAGTGTGGGGTGTTCTGTACTGCATGGCATGGTTTGTTAAGCCTCCTGTGACGGAGAAAAGCTGGTGTATCTATTTTTTATATAACATCGTGGGGAAAACCTGCATGTCTGAGAGTTTTCCATAATGTTCTCGAAAGACATGTTAAGTCTGTCAACCCGCATTAAGCCAGCGTGGTGGACTATGGCCGAGAAGAGGCCCGTGCCCAGCAGTAGGGTAGTTTATATATGCAAAGTTTATATTTTACTTCTGTTACATGCTTGTACCTACATAAATAGAATAAATAAGATTTATTTCTTCTTCCTTTATTTCTAGGGCTGATGATGACATCCCGATAATTATTTTCTTCCCAGTGTAAAAGACTGTGACCAGTAAGTATACCCACTGGTGTAATGTTAATCTATCTACGTGTTGTTCCAGGGTACTGTTACTCGGTGCGTCGATCTCTGCTAGTCTCTTCGTGTTCCACGTCGCTGTGGTGCCGCTCATATTTAAGTACTCCAAGGCCTTCAGGAGACATCTGGTCTTCGCTAATTTTGGTAAGTTACTTGTTTTGGTATTTATAGACAAGCTGACCTGGCAATCGATGTTATGTCATGTATTATACAAGGTTATTTAGCGGGTCTTACTCGCTATCTAATATATAAAATTCTCGTGTCACAGTTTTCGTTCCCATACTTCTCCGAAACGGCTTGACCGATTTTGATGAAATTTTTTGTGCTTATCCGGTATCTATGAGAATCGGCCAACATCTATTTTTCAAAAAAAAATAATAGCAAAACAACGTTTGCCGGGTCAGCTAGTAAATATATAATCGTTTCAGCTGTGGTCTTGCTGCGACCACGGCTGAAGCAAGTCGGCCGAAACGTTGGCAAATACCGAGGTAGTTATGCCTTAAATAAGTATATTATTTATCGCGAGTAAGACCCGCTAAATAACCTTGTATAATGTATACTAATCGCGAGTAGGTAGGTATCTTTATGCCAAATCATGTAAAAAAGAAATGATTGTTTTCCCGTAGATGATATTATTATATTTATTTTATGGATCGTGAACAAGAATATCACATTACATTTACCTATATTAGATAACAATACATTATTTCTGTGCATCTGATGCATCATTTTTAGAGAAGACCACAACATTGATTAAAGTCAAACATAATGGGAATAAAATCTTAAATATGATTATATAACGCAACACACAGCTACGCCTGCACATTTTTTTAAAATTTATCTGTTTTGACCGATCCCGTGGGTATTTCGGGAATCCCTTCTTAGTGCACCCCTACGGTCCCCAAGGAACATACATGCCAAATTTCAGCTTCCTGCGCCCAATAGTTTTGCTGCAGCTTGTTTGGCTGTAGCTTGTCTGTCAGTCAGTCAGTAACGCAAGGATTTTATATATTAAGAAGATAATATGTATGTTTAAGTTTCGGACAAAAGTGTTACTGGGTTTTCCCGAATTCTCAGTAGCAGCACGGAGTCTGGTGATGGCCCGGTAACGGCATTACGTGGGACCTAAAAATTCATGGCGAAATGTGGGTGTAATATTACACCTCTGCCTAGCCCTTCGGTTATACAGGCGTGAGTCTATAAAAAAGCTGTTTATTTGGTTAAAGAAAAGTACATACACATTTTTACACAAATATTGACAAAATAGTTTTAAAAGTTACATCATAGAACATTTTGAACTCTGGCACCTGTGATAAGATTTAACTCGTGTTACGGGTATAAATGTCAGCTCTCCTAAATGTAATAGGTACCCAGATTACAAAACTATATTTAATTTAAATTCATTAAATATTGGCTGAGCCGGCGAACTAAGTACGTACCCACCATATTTTTTTTTCTATTTTTTTTCTATAACGAACACAAAAAAAGATTAATCCGATTTGGTGCTGTCGTTTGAAAATAATGCGCGTCCAACATTTTGGTGATTTATATTTATTTATATTGATTAATTTTAACTGAAAATAAACCTATAGGTAGGTATATCTCTACGGACACGTCACTCCAAAAGCTTAAATTCTAGAGATACATATCAACTTCTCGGGTGATGATGATATCAACTATCAACTTCTAGACAGTGAGACAAACAAGGAAATACCTATGACCCATTTTCCTGTAATAGAAAAGTATTTTGACAAACTGCGCGTGTAATCAGCCTTAACGGTGAACATAATAATTATATAACGGTCGCTCTCGACGTCCACTTTCGCTCTAGCCCCGCCGCAAGATAATTACTTGATTACTCACTAGAGCTGGCTCCTTCAGAATCAAAGACTTCAACTGACGATATTGTGTCCAGAGGGCTCTACCAAATGGATACAGTATCGCCTGTAGGATCGTTATTTTCACCTTGGAGCCCGAGATGGGTCTCAAAATTCCGACAAGGTATGTAGTTTAAGAGCGTATACGCCTCGAGCGGCGGCTCGAGTTTAGGTTTTTATAGTACCGCGGTCGCCCGCACACCGCGCATGCGAGACCCGGCGCACTATGACGGTATCGCGTGGAATAATAATCTTGATCCTTCTTGCCATACATGAACAGTATTCGTTTATGTAATACGTCGATTATGATATGAAAGTATTCAAATTAATTATTTTCAATGCACATGCATTTAAAGGTATCAAATAACGATAGATATTACATATTTGTTTAGTAGGATGATGTTCCTCAGGATAACAACGACTATTTATAATAATTTGGCGCAGTTTTATTATATGATAGAAATAATTTATAATTGTCATCTACATAATTATTACATTTCAAATATACATCTATTTTGTTATTAATGCATGAAAACCCACGAATGACACTAAATACAAAACCAAAAGAGTCGGGTAAAAGAAAATACTTAATTAATTAAAAGAAAGAAAAAAATATACAATATGTTGATTTGTATTTACAAAATATTGTAATTATACAATACATATTCACCTAAAATTATTTCACACAGTGTGCGATGATATAAATTTCTCTTTTTATAAAATTTTACATAGATAAGGCCAATTCTCGTATTTTATATGACATTGAAATTATATTTTGAACGAAATGAGATTAGATTTTAAATTGACTCAGAATTGGTATTCTTCTAATTTAAATGTCATTATCATCTAGAGTCCGTGTCACGAGAACATAGACATTTTGTAAACAAAGAATTTTTACTAAGTGACTTAGCGATAGTTCTGTCAAAAACAAATAATTTCAAATCAATGAGCGCAACGGTATAGGTCGGGTTCACGAAAGATGACCACTGTGCAGAAATCATTTTTTAGGTCTCCGTGGAGGTGCGGGGTGAGGCGCGGGTGGAATGCCAATGGTGTGGCTCCGTTCTTGACGCATTCCCTAAATGCGTCAAGAATGGAGCCACGCCATTGGTGCACGAATGTACATATGCGCGACGGCCGCCATTTCTGGTCAACTTTCGTGAACCGACCTATACATAGATACGTGTCATTGGAAACTAATATGTCAATGGATCGGGTTTTTATCGATATTATGCGCTGTCAAACGGATCTTTTAATATTTTGAGGTACTGACGCCTAGAATGTCAACATTTGGCGTTAGTTCATTGAAATGATACATTCTTGGGCTTAACTTCTTTTTATCAGAGGATACAATAATTTTTTTAGTTATCAGGAAAGGGTTGGTGTTAAGTTAAATACAAGTTTATAGGATTGCAACGCTCTTCTCGCTGCCGGCATCTCGAAAAAGCGCGTGCAGAATATCAGATGGCAGAAAATTATTTATACCTAAAAAAGAAATTGCGTTTTCAGACTACCGTAACGTTTAATGGTTTTTGTTTAAGTTCATTCTGACGATTTCATTCACAGACAACGTAAAATATCTATGCCTAGAAATGTTTATGCAATGTATTAGTATGAATAATATAACAGATAACTATATCTGTTATATTATTCATTGTTGGTCAATAATTTAATATTTTAGAATAGATATGCTACTTTGAGCAATATTATTTATTGCGTAGTGATTTTTTAAAAATCGTGTCAATAATAAAGTAACATGTATGTACCTACTCTATAATTAACATACATGGTACTCTATTTTTCATTAATTTACAGATTATTACGTGTAAAACAACAAAAAAATTTATGAACATTCGACCACTAAAACACAAAATCTAATATTTTTATTTCAGTAAAATTTAACAATATAAATTTAAACACATAGTGGCATAATTAGGCATTGAAAAAAAAAGACTGTTCAAAAGCATAAAATCTAAAACGCCACTGTTCGAAAAAAGGTTGTGAAGCTCTGAATGTTTGTTTACAAAAAGTCTATCTTCTCGTGGCACCAACTATAATTTGACTTCTATTGTTCTCACTGATGTTGACACATTGTTTAATTAACAACAGGCAGCCATAGCCTACTGGAGATACCAACGGACTGCTATGCAGAAGGTATCGGGTTCGAATCCACGGTATGCTAGAACGATGATGATGACATTGTTCAATTAACGATCTAGACACGATAACATTCCAATATCAGTTTATTTAGGAGAATACCATTTGTGACATGAGTATGACACTGACATTAGATCGAAACTGCATTTTGAACAAATATAGTTAGAAGAATTGAGTCAAAATAAACTGTTCACTGGTGCAGAATAAGACTGCACAGTAGGTAGGTGGGCTTGTGTGTGTTAGCACAGTATAAAGACCATACAGTAGTTTGACGCCTTTGATCTCGTAGAAAAAGCCGACAACGTCTAGACAAGGGTAAGTAGGCTAGGGCTGCCACATGTAAACAATACCTACTTATTCAAACACCGTCTAATTATTTTAGAAAAATATTACAATTGCTACGCTACATGAATAATATAGTGTAAATCACTTATCTATACATATAAATAAAATGGAGTGTCTGTTTGTAATATTAAAATAACCGCTTTTTACTAAATGCATATGGATGTATACACGGTACATACACCGAAATGAATTTTTTTACAATTTTTGTCTGTCTGTCTGTTTGTTCTCGCTAATCTCTGGAACGGCTGGACCTATTTTAACGGGACCCTCACTGGCCTGATGTACCAAGGAGTAACTTAGGCTAAAAATTAACCGGGTACGCGAAGAAGTTCCCTCAGGACGCGGGTGAAATCGTGGGAAACAGCTAGTTTATTATATGACAATAATTAACGACAAATAATTATTATAAAACACGTTGCATTTTTCGTGCGGTGACAGATTTGCATACAAAGTGTCAGTTAGCACCTATTTCGTCCCGCCGGTGTCGTGGGAGGTGGTTAAGAATATAAAGCATTTTTCGTACAAACCAAGTTAAAATAAAGCGATTGGCATAGCGGTGGTTTAATGGATGGGTAACCTTGGGATCAGCTTGCAGAGCCTATGTTATCGATATGAAGTATTTTGCAGATTTTTTTCGTGCAAATTACGTTAAGGTAAAGCAATAGACATCACGGTCATTTTATGGATGGGTGACCGGGCTATGAGATTACGGAGAACATGTGTGGGGTTTATAAAAGGGGGCCAAAAATATGGTTATTTTTGAGCTAGGATGCGCCGTTACCAAGATACATAATAATATGTGATAGGTACTTACCTAATGCGAAGGTACTAGGTACTTATTGAATGAAATTAAAATCACACCAGAATGTAATATTACCTTACAACGCATATTTTCTTACGTCTGCCATGTTGTTTACGTACAATAATTGCTACTTTATTCTGTTATTTGGGCAGACATGAGATATTGTAAAAGTTAGTAGATTAGTAGGAATTTGCACATCATTTTAAGTGGTTATAGGTACATACATTTCAAAATAATATAAATAATTATAATTTATGAAATTTTCCTTTTTGGTATAAGTAAATTGATGAAATCGCAGATTTTTTAAATCCTTATTTATTTAAATCTTTAAACAGCATAAAGAATTTCAATGTCTCACAGCACAAGTCGTAGGTATGCACCATCTTAATTAATATTCTTAAGCAAATAAATAAGTAACGATCAAAAACAAGCACGTGCCAGCCCCCAAAAACATGTACCTAGTTAGGAACTAAGGCGATATACGTAACTAGGTACCGCTCTTCCCGCGTCTCACCTCTTGGCCCCCGCACGATTGACCCGTCTAGACGCATTCGTCGAACGACTGTATGGATTATTTGACTGTGGTGTTAGGTACCTGCAATGCGAGCTCGTGGGGATCAGCTGAGCTGCGGCGGTTTGTAAGATAATATTCGATTCAAGTGTGCTTTTAATTGCATTGCATAGTACGTTTTAGGTAAATACCTATTACATTGGTATCATGCTAACGACGGCGCGTCCTAGCTTAAAAATAACCATAATTTTGCCCCCATTAAGAACCTCATACATGGGCTCTGTAAATTCATCGATCGGTCACCCATCCATACTATGACCGTGATGTCAATTACTTTACCTTAACTTATGTAGTTTGTACGAAAATAAACCTGCGATAAAGGCTTTGCAAGCCAATCCCATGGTCACCCATCAAAGATCAAATGCGTCTAACTACTGTACCTGTTTATACTGTATATTGCCACTTGATTTTTGCAGCAAGGTATTATATCTAACGGTCCGTTTCTGTCAGTCTCGCCCAGCCCCTAGTTGACCGCGCTACTATACTAACCAGTAACCACTAGACTCCAGATGTCTCGACTAACACACTAGTTTAATACGTAATACATAAATAAAGTTAAGTACATCAACTTTTCATATTTATAAAAAAAAATACGTTGAGAAAAAAATAAGGATCAAGAAGCTTTAGCCGCGCTATAAACGTTTTGGAATGCAATATTTACGTAAAATGGCGGACGCGGACGCGAGCGACAGGTCCGTCCTCTGAGAGCGCTCACGGCTCAGCGCTGAATGGCGGACGTAGCATCGCGCTTCGAGTTTTATAGGTCTTTTTTAAAAAATCATATTAATTACAAACGAAAAGTTTAGATTCCAATTTTTTTATATGACTTAAAATGAATCTTAAGGTTTGTAAATATGTATATATCTTTTTAATAATCACAGTAGTTTTTTAGATATAAATGCAAATTTGCGGGCTAAAATTAAGCAAAATGCACTGTTTTGTTCTCCGATTTTCTTGAAAATTATGAATGAAAGTACAATTTCTTTTTTAGGGACTCGCTTGTATAGCTTTTGCTCGTACAGTTTACATTTACAGAATTATAGAACGATAAGTTTTCATAGCACTAGCGACCATTAATGCTGGCCTAAACTACAGAAATTACGAAAATGACTTTTTTAAATTCATCCGTTTTAAAATATTTACTATAGTAACCCATATATTTTTCTCCAGCACTCTCTTGATAAAGAACTGAACTTTCATATTTTCTATATCTTTTCCATTAATTGTCATTTATCCGTAACGTAATAGAACAATAAAAACCCGCAAAATCGCCTCCGACGGATTAAACGCTCTTAAGTCATATGGAAGTCTATATTATTATGAGCCTTTAACTTCAATCCTGGACTTCAGAGTCCGGTTTTCTAATCTAACCGAACAATTCTGATAGCTATCGTATTAGCTTTTCTATTTTGTATAGTAGGTATTGGCTTTTCCACGAAGCGACTACCGTCTTGTCTCTGCAATCCAAAGTCAATTTAATTCAAGGGACAAATTGTTGGGAAAGGTCATTGGGCATATCTGACCCGCTTTGCGAACAGTGGCGGACATTAACCAAAATAGTTTTAAACAAAGGGGAATAATATGACCTTTCATTGCATAAATTGTTTGATTAAAATTCGTTGGAGAAAATGTACAGGATCCTTTAAAAAAGAAAACAAACTGTATCAAAGGTTTTTATTTCATCTTATAAAGGCATAAAATAATATCGAAATGAGCTAATGTTTAGAGATATGTTATACGCTGTCTCATTCGCACATTGAACAGGTTTTTTTTTGCACATTAAATAGCTGCGCCCATATCGCTAGCATTGTTTGTTATCTGTCTTGGGCCATACCTTTTTAAATGATCTTATGATTGCTTTGGATCAAATTGAATAAAAAATATTTTAATGAATTAGCATTTTATTTTTCTTACCTATATCAATTTTGTTAATAAGCGGACGCCCGCGACTTCGTCGGCCTCATTCAGTGATCCCGCGGGAATATCGGGATAAAAAGAAGCCTATAACCTTTCTCATGAATGTGGCTATCACACACAAAAAGATTTTTTCAAATCGGATCAGTAGTTTCAGAGATAAAGAGTATGGATATATACATAGATAACAATTAAATTTTCTGAGATTCCCGTAGCTCACATTAATGCGACTAATGCCATAGTAAATGAAAGCCATAGATGAATACACTCTGCTATATTTCGTTTGTGTCCGCCATGGGTATGGTTTCCATACTAAGGTGCCCATTTACCTTTGACGGTACTGACTTTGATTTGACTCTCGGTCAAAGACCGTCATGACACAAAAAACCGACAGTTTGGCTTCTGTATAATTTACTCTTGACACACACCGATACTTTGTCATCATTTAATCTAAACTGTCAACTATGTAACTCGCTAACATAAAATGTAAATATATTTCTAAACCGCAATAGCGAATACAATTACCGCATGTATAACATTGACAATGACTTGCTAAACTGA
The DNA here is from genome assembly GCA_944739405.2 of Euclidia mi. Lineage (NCBI taxonomy): Eukaryota > Metazoa > Arthropoda > Insecta > Lepidoptera > Erebidae > Euclidia > Euclidia mi. The sequence continues at coordinate 36,394,902 of OX123205.2, read as the reverse complement.
TGTCATGCTAGTTTTTTTAACATAACTAGGTCTAAGTAGGTAGTTCAAAGTGCACATTTGCTTTGTGGAATGTATTACGTGAATCAGATGTATTGAATGATTTTGATTATCTAATCAAATTATTCAAAATGACCTCATTGTCAGCACTCTTGCGTGTCCAAGGGCAAGCAGATGTGTAGGTATCACGTATGGGAAAAATAATGTTATTCTTTATTTTCAAACTTGCGATTTGTATATTACTCATATTTATGTAATGGGTCTTAATCACGTAATTATCTATACTATAATATTATAGGTATAGCTGAAGAGTTTGTTTGTTTGTTTGGACTTTGGTTGAAGCGCTAATCTCAGGCACTACTGGTCCGATTTGATTAATTATCTTTGGGATAGATAGCTCATTTAAAGAAGCAGGCTAAGGTAATATAACATCACGCTATAAATAACGCGGGTGTAACTGCGGGCTGTTGTTTGAAAATAAATACCTTATATTGCATAGGTTTCACGCTCTGATCACAGGATTACAGAAACGCTTGCAATTAGGTATGGGCGTTTTCGGATTTCTACGCAAACCGATAAAAATCCGATTTCAAATTTTGAAATCGATTTCAAAAACCGGTTTTAGAAATCGATTTCAGTAGCGGATGTTGGAGCGTAGCGTACGACAAACGTAAACAATCGAAATCTTTTTGTATTTTAGGCATGAGACCAATCAAGTGAAATAAAACTCTCCAAACATAAATTCCTAATAACTATTTGCAATTTACAAAATAAACATGAAATAGTTGCAACCTGAATTAGATTTTATCGCCTCGATATTTAGTTTTATTTTTTCTATGCAATCTGCAATTCATAAAACCGCCAAAATCCAAAACGATTCGCTAGCTTGGCGCCAATTCGCTTCATCTCTTTCGCTCTTTCAACGGATCACTAAGTTAGAAAGAAAAAGAAATGAAATTCACTCTCCCTCATTCTAACTAACTAGTCGTTTGGTAGTGTGAAAGAGAACGAATGAATATGAAAACTATCGAAAACGGAAGCATTAGATTCACTTTGTAGTTTGGTTGCGCTTGCACCGTTTGGTTCGGATTTGTGTAGTTTGCGTTATCGTGGTATTGTTTTGCGTTTTCTAAAATCGATTTTTTCACATTGGAATATTGATACGATACGATTTCTGACTGCAATCGGATTTCAGATTCGTTTCGATATATCGGTCTCATGCCTACTTGCAATATCAAAACATCGGACCAATCTATAAATCAGACACTGGAAAATACCATTATCCTTGCAAATAAGATAGGTAGATATTTTTTGTGTACAGGTCATACAAAATGGCACTGAAGTGACTGACCTCCTTACATGTCTGGTTTGCGTCAGCGTAATTTTACCGATCAGTAATTGTAACTTAATTTTGGGAATCAAGGTCTATTAATAAATACTTTATACACATAAATAAAGGTCATTTTTGCAAACGAAACGGCATTGAGATTTCTGGTTTAAGTATCGTTAAAATGTAAGTAGTTACGATAATTATTATAAATGTGACTAAATGGCTACTTATACATAATAGACTTGTGTCCTAAAATGTAATTTGCGATTGATTAGTTCCTTTATTAGATGTTAAACCGAAATAACTGATTTCTTCTTCGAAAATCGATCAGCAACATTACTAATTACGGCTTTTTAAAAACCTTTATGAATTTGGCACGAAAACGCTGTAAACCATCATGGCGGATGAGTCATATCTATGCTCTATGGTCATATCACAAAGTCAATGAATACAGATTTCTATGCTCTATGACAAAGTGCAAAACAAAACAAACCATGAATGAAGTCTGGTCTGATATTAGACGTAATGCCATAGGTAATGCTCTCTGATTGGTGTTCACTGTCACAAGAATAAATACATTATTTTTAGTTTTAGATACCTAAAAATAACATTAATCTTACCTTTTTAAAATATATAATAAACTTTATTGACATCTTAAAATCATAATGAATCTATAGATACTACAATCAAACCGATTTATTCTTAGTGGACACAAGCCTATTATGTATCATACATACCGATTGTGACTTGTCCGGTTTTTATTATTTATATTCATTGATTAACTTCTTGCATATAGCTACGCATAGTTAGGATTGTAATCGTCTCCTCCTCAATGGTGTGCATTTATTTTACCACGTTTGGCAAAACCTACGCCGAAACGTTACGAATATATGCTCATAATAAGTAAAAAATACTTAACTTTGAAGATACCTATTTATACTTCATTGTAAAATAGGTAAGTTAATTGTAACTCCGCTATATCCGTCTATGTATATGTAAATCACTTGCATAATAATTATAAACAATTACATACATTTAACACATAATTATTTGTATTACCATGACCGTTGACATTATGTAAATATACCACTTATTTGGAAGATATGCAAATCTATACGTAACACCAACCTATTGTCCTACTTACTTAATTTCCCAATTATAAAGCAACAAAAGATTATGGGTGAGAGCCCATATCATCATCATCAGCCTTTAACAGTCCACTGCTGGACTAGGCCTCTCCTTTGAAAGCAGGGATTGGCCTACTATACCACGGTGGCCAAACGGGTTGGTAAAGGGTTTGTATCAAGTTTTCCTTCTCTTACAGTGCTGTTCTCTACGTAATATGCTCCCTCTGTCGGCTCTTACGACACCCATGGGATGATATGGGGTGGTGACATACCGTATTCTTAATCCGTCACCACACGGAGAGCCCATATTAGGTAAAATTCGCCTTCGCTTCTTTGGAATTTGGCAAAATTTCCTAAGAAGGGGTGAATCTTGAGAGGCGTATGTATGGGCTCTCACCCAGATTATGGAAAACTCTCAGACATGCAAGTTTCCGATGTTTCACTTTGCCGTTTTATCATGCAGCCTTTTGCAGTCCACTGCTGGTCACTCCATAGGTCTCTCCTTATTCCATCACAATAGCATTGTGTGTAAAAAGGAGGATTTGGCCTTCTATACCACGCCTAGATGAGTAGCTCCGTCCCCTCGCCTATAGTTCGATTTGAAGACAGGTGGTGTATTATGTATGAGTCTCTCCGCCAGAAGCAATCGGAGTTAACTCACTACAATAAAACCTCGGATTCCTCGACATTTTTATTTTTAATGGACAACGCCCGCACTAGGAATAAATCCTGTGTCGCGGGGGCTTTACAAACGTACAACCAACGGGCACAATGAACACCCAGAATCGAAATAACAATTTATGGATCACACAAAGTGTTGCCTCGTGTGGGAATCGAACCCACAACACTCGACGCAGTGTCAAACGGTGAGGCGACCGCTTAAACCACTACGCCAACCGTGCAGTCGCTGTTTTTTTTATAAACTCACGCCTGTATCAAGGGTAGGCTGCGGTATATTAGACCCATATTTCGCCATATTTTGTACTTGTCGATGCCACTATTTCCGTCAGCGGGCACTTTGCCAGACTCCGTGCTGCTACTGAGAATTTGAAAAACCCCGTAACAGTTTTACCCAACCCAGGAATCGAACCCAGGACCTACCGATCAGCAGACGCATACGCTATCCGCTGGACCATTGAGGCAATCTTCTCCGACCACTGTTGAACATAGGCCTCTCCGTACCTGGATTAAAATTCTTTTTCTCCTTGCTTCTAGTACAATGGCCACTACACGCAGACTTCGAGGAGCCTTCGACGTGCGGCATCGAGGGCGCGCGCAACCTAAGCATCGAGTACCAATCTAAAGTAGACAAGTGCGCTGTTAAAATTGGTGAGTTTATTATTTTTGAGTTAAAAAATCTTGTAGCGGTTCATGTAACTAGCGTCATCTATTGTGGTGATGGTGAAGGCGCAAACACCTGGCGACATCTTACCAACACTGAAGGAACTACGACGACACTGTTGAAGATCCTGAATCGCGCTATTAAAAGTTTCACTTGCGATTAATGGATAAACAAGTTCTTCCCAATATTTTCTCGTACGATACGAGAACTTGTATTTAATAGCGCGAGTCAGGATCTTCAATCGTGTCTTTTTAGTTGCGTCGGTGTAACCTGTGGCTATAAGAGCCACATTGTGAACTAAGTTCGAAGTAAAGTAACAGTACCTAAACTGTTGCGTTTCGTTCGGCGAGTGAGAGTGCCGGGGGCGCTATTCCCTATTCCTTCTCCCTCATCCCACTCCTCATCGTATCACCCTATCCCATTTCCCAACCCAAGGGGCGGCAACGCATTTGTGCCTCCTGTGGTGTTCCTTGTGTCCATGGGCGGCGGTAATTGCTTACCATCAGGCAATCCGTCTGCTCGTTTGCCGCCTATTACCATAAAAAAAAAAGTTTGTTAGTAATCTTCAGAGCCTCTGCATGGCAGTCTTAATCTTTTCACTACGCTATGAGAACTCTCTGAGTTCTTAGACATGCAAGTTTGCTCACGATATTTACCTTCACCGTGTCACCATGCAGCCTATCGCAGTCCACTGCCGAACACAGGCCTGTTCTAATTTGCGCCACATTGTGAGTAAATAGTTTAGTAAGCGTTCATTAACATACTGTTACGACCTGGGGTTCGGCGATAAATTTAAATCACTATGCCACTAAAACTGTACCTTATTCATTCACCAGCACACTTTATTTTATACACCAAAAAAGCCTCTATTTTCACACTAGGAAACACTTCCGACTCTTCAGATCCTTCGCTCGATGTTTATCGCTCTGTAGCTTGAACTGAGCTGTCTCAATCCGCTCGTCCACACGCTATTTATACCGGCCAAATAACATAACTAGTCCATTGAAGTGTATTCCGGAATATTCTGCAAACAACACGAAAACACTCCAGAGTTCACGCAACAGTAACGCTATCTAGTAGGGAATAGGTAACTTCCTCTTCTGTAGAGTAATCCGTTCTAATTCTATTTGTTGCCGGTAGATGGCGTTATTCTCAGGATATTGCCATTCGTAACAATACTTATACGGCTACAAGTCGAGATTGACAGTTGCACTACGATTTTGATACTTATTACCTAAACCATAAGAACGTTACACAGGTCCAAGTGTCTAGCTTGATGAGTAGCCTTGTGTACCCACATGAAAATATTTCATTTTTCTACAATAGTTTATTTTTGTTCATTTCCAGGCATATGGCACATCTTACCAAAGACAATATACGAGAGACTGAAAGGTCGTTTTGACTCGAACACAGACAAGGAAGAACTGAACAAAGTACTTGACGAAGAACTGAAAAATTCCGCTACACCCATCATATTGTATTGTCATGGTAAGCTTGAATAACTTTACACAAAATGAGTCATCGTCATCATCATCGTCCTAGCGCTATTCCGTTGTCATCCAAAACTTTTTGCGTATTAGTCTAACCAGATTTGACAGAATATTATCTTTTCCACAAAGCGACTGCCATCTGGCCTTTACAAGCCATAGGGATATAGTTATATTCCACATTCCCACCCGCACGCAAAATACACGTCATGACGTGGAGTTGCGGAAACAGCCCGTGCCATCGAGTATCAAGAGGTATATTCCATAGTTCATCATCGTCCCTAGCGTTATCCCGGCTGTATCTAAGACATTTCGTCTTAAAACCCGGGGTCCGCTTGCTGGTCTCACCAGATTTGACAGAACATCAGCTTTTCCACAGAGCGACTGCGATCGGACTCTCACAAGTAAAAGCGATATTCTACAAGTAACTGTGGGCAAGTCAGTGGCACGCGCCGTGGTTTGAACCACTGTGCTTTCGCTACTCGCTCCTTCTCCATACTATCACATGAGTAAATAAACCGAACAGAGACAAAGCTTCTCAAGAGCTTGTAAATTTGTTACCTATTTTGGTAGGGTTGTTAACTTTTGTCAAATGATTTTATTATTATGTTAGAAACCTTTACAAATTACTTACCCTAATAATTTTCTTTTTATAATTTTTATTTTTTTATAATTTATTGTTTCTTTTAATGGTATGGTAAATTCTGAATCTAACATAAAGTTTTTTAAGTAATCCAACGGGAAACACACACAACGGTTATCAAATCTACAATCTTTAATACGTTTGATTATTTCGTTGCCAACATTGACAATATTTATTTCAAGATCGAAACGTTCGCGAATCTTTTGCTCGAGCAATTACACAAATGCGATAAAATTATCCGGAGGTATAATTAAAAAACCCAATTGTACATTACCATCGTTAAAATCTTTATAATGACTGAATTATTTCTTCTAGTATTAATTATACACACAGTACAATAAACAACCATTATTAATAATAAAATACCTACCACATTTTTACATTAAAATATTAAAACTTGCAACTTACAAACAAACAACGTCGTAATAACCCTGAGATTGTCAACTGACTTTGCCTACGTAAACCAGTTTTTTTTTCAGTTTCGCCGCGTACACGACAAGCGGCCAGTGGTCACGCACACATGCGCCGCGTGCTTGTAGTAGTACAACCGATTCGCGCTGTTGTATGAAGCTGTGTCTCTGTTCCGTTTATCTACCCATGTGATACTATAGCGTGGCAAGTTCCGAGCAAGAGGTGTAAAATGACACCCTCATTACGCCATTTTATTAATTTGTAGGTCCCACGTAATAGGGCGGCGAGCCTATTGCCGTTACCGGGCATTTTACCAGACTTCGTGTTGCTACTGAGAATTCTGAAAAACCCAGTAAAGCTTTTACCTGGCTCGGGCATCGAACTCGGGACCTCCTGATCAGACGCATACGCTATCTACTGGACCACGGAGGAAAATAGCTAGTCTTTAATATAATTATGTTTGTTACGTTTTAGGTAACTCAAATTCCCGCGCAGCATCACATAGAATAGAACTGTATAAGTTCTTCCAAAGGATGGAGTTTCACACCATAGCCTTTGACTACAGAGGTATAAATGTTATCCTGTTTGTTTGTTTTAATGCAATGATCCCAAGAACTATTCGATACAAGAATATAATTACTGTAGTAAATGTTTCTTACACACGAATTCCAAGTATATAATTAATTTGAGTCTGAGTTTTCTTTTAATTTCAACCATTAGTAGATTTTCGGTACAAAATCTTCTAAACTGTAACTTTTATTATTTTTTTATTTATTTAATATTCCTTAACAACTATCATTACAGGACTTAAACTTAATGCGATAGTGTCGTAAATCTGACGTTTACTTCAATTTTAAACTATAATACACCAATGATATTACAAGAAAAAGTTAGATACGTTACCTACGTAGTAATCAATCCGTACAAACGGTACACTGACGCACACATCGATAACTCCATATTTTATTTTCGGTTGACTAGATGTGTCAGTTTCACTTTGTCGCCGGCTCGCGACGTCACACACACATATGTCAGACTTGCCAACTGGCTTATGTTTAGCGTCCTGCTTTTGGTACGCCTATAACGTGTCTACTTATTTTTATGTAACATCATTGTTTATCTCAATTTTAAATTATAATAAACTACTTGACTTTGATGCTACTGCGAAAATACTATGAGAATGAACGGATCGATAAATGGTTATTCTTTTTCGTACAAAAACTATTTTGATAGAATGAATTTTGATTAAATTTTGCAGCAATACAGCATCAGAATAGCACATAATCTACCTGTAATCACGTTAACAACTAATAAATAGTGTTTCGACAATCCCCAGGTTACGGTGACTCTTCAAATCTAGTACCGAGCGAGGCTGGAGTGGTAGAAGACTCGTTAGTTGTGTACGACTGGCTTCTGTCCACCGTGGAAGGAGGCGCGCGTCCGCCCATATTTGTGTGGGGACACTCTTTAGGTAAGGAATATATAATTTGTAGCCTTGACGCTTCAAATCATCAATCATATTTACTGTATTTACAGGAATCATTTCTGTTGTCTACCACCCAGTAATTCAAGGTAGTAGAGCCTTGCTGATTTCAGCATGAATGGGTCGGCTCGACCGGGGAAGTACTACCCTCTCACAGAAAATCGACGTAAAGTAACAGTACCTAAACTGTTGCGCTTCGTTCGGTGAGTGAGAGTGCCGGAGGCCCTATCCCTTCTCCCTGATCCCACTCCTCATTCTATCCCTTTTCCCAATCCCCAGGGGCGGCAACGCACTTGTGACTCCTGTGGTGTTGCTTGTGTCCATGGGCGGCGGTAATTGCTTACCATCAGGCAATCCGTCTGCTCGTTTGACGCCTATTACCATAAAAAAATATACATATATATAATTAATTTTTGTTCCCAGGTACAGCAATCTCGTCGCACCTGCTAGGCAACCTGTCGGAGCTATCAGTATCCCTACTAGACAGAAGTACGCCGCTACCGTTACCCAATGGTCTCATACTAGAGGCGCCGTTCAACAATCTAGCAGACGAGGTCGCCAAACATCCGCTAGCTAAGGTTACTGTTTCTTTTCTTTATGTACATATGAATCAATTTATTCAATCAATTTATTTATATAAATATAGACACAATAGGTATAATACACGCAACACTATCTAATCCCAAACTAAGCAAAGCTTGTACTATGGGGACTAGACAATGGATTGACATACATATTTTTAATTATGATACATATCTTACAGAATGAACATACATACAATATACAATTTTTGTTAGTAAGTATTTATAAATAAACTTAAAATGTCTGATATAGGAATATAAACTTTCGTGGTCATTTTAACTTATTTTAAATTGTCTTTAGTTTGTGTGTACCTTTGTTTTGAGTAACCGATATTTCGACACTGTGTCAAACGCCATGTTCAAGGATGTACACAAAACAAAAGTACTACGTTGTATACCTAAGTATATGCCGAAAGAATATTAAAAACTTGGGCAAGTGCGAGTCGGACTCGCGCACGAAGGGTTCCGTACCATCATCTATAAAAGAAAATCACGTTTATTGCTTGTATACTTAAATACTTTTTAAGTTTCTAGCTGTTTATTAAGATCGAGTAACAAATTGCTTAAAAATTACGTTTGTTGTATGGGAGGGAATTATTTACTTTTTTAAAATTTAATTATTTATTTTGAAAAGTAATATACAACTACATATTCTGTGAAAATTAAAAGCGTCTACCTGTTACAGTTAGTAATTTTGAGCAAAATATACGAAAAAACACGTTTTTTGTATGGGATCCCCCCCCCTTATTTTGTTTTTTTTTTTATTTTTAGTATTTGTTGTTATAGCGGCAACCAAAATACACAATTTGTGAAAATGTCAGCTTTCTAGCTATCACGGTTTATGAGATACAGCCTGTTGACAGACAGACGGACGGACAGACAGCGGAGGCTTAGTAATAGGGTTCCGATTTTTACCTTTTAGGTACGGAACCCTAAAAAGTAATATCAATGTTTTCATAAGTACATAAATCTGTGTGTATATTTTTTGGTTTACTATTGTTTGACAAAAAACGTATGACAAAAGATCATTTCACAAACAACGTTTGAAAAACTAATCATTTGACAAACTTTCATTTCGCAAACATATTACTTTAAAAACTATCATTTGACATAATACAGGTTACGCAAATGTTTTACTTAGAAAATAATTAAAATGTTAAATAATTATTTTAAAAATAATCATTTGACTAAATAATTTGTTTGCCAAATTGGTGATTGTACAAAAAGTTAGAAGATAATTATTAGTTTTAAAAATTACTAATTTCTAACCAATACTTACGCGAAATTTTGAAAATATTTAATTGCATGGTTGCAATTTTCATCTTGGACTGATTATTTATAGGCAACTAATAATTTTGTATTAATACTAATTCCACATAACTTAATTCTTTTAAAAAATACATTCTGCCTGAATTAAGTGAAATAAGTAGAATTCGGTTCTGGCACTCGCCAGCCGCTGCCGCGGCACGCTCGCTTCGCTCGCTCGGCTCGTGCGTTGTGGTCGCAGTTCTAACCTAACCTAACCAGCCATTGTTTCAGTTGACCCTACACAAAGATAGTTGTATTAACGTAGATTTTGGTTAGTAAAATATTGACCAAGCAATGCATTTTGTCAAATGTTATTTATGCTTTACGTTGTTTTGCCAATTAACATGTTTAAAAAATAATCAATTTGTAAATTAATGTTTTAGCATAATAACTTTTTTATAGTAAAAACTAGCTGACCCGGCAAACGTTGTTTTGCTTTTTTTATTTTTTTTGAAAAATAGATGTTGGCCGATTCTCATAGATACCGGATAAGCACAAAAAATTTCATCAAAATCGGTCAAGCCGTTTCGGAGGAGTGTGGGAACGAAAACTGTGACACGAGAATTTTATATATTAGATATTGTGTAATGAGTAGTTTATTAAACAATAGTTTGCAAAATAATTAATTTATCAAGTATAATTTTGTCAAACGTTATTTGTCAAATGAAAATTTTTCATTTGTTTTTTGTCAAATGATTGGACACCATATTTTTTCCATTACTGACTGACTGACAGACAAGCTACAGCCGAAAGTATTGGACGCAAGAAGCTGAAATTTAAGTTGGCATGTATGTTTCTCAGGAACTAGAGGGATGAACTATGATGCGCCTTCGTGAGTTCACTATTAGGGTCCCGTAGAAAATCAGTGCCAGCATGTCTGGTATCATGCTGAACGGGATCCTATTGCCATCACGACCTAACCCTGATATGTTTATCGTGAATATGACATCGATGTTCTGTTCTTTTTTTTTGTATTTTTGTGTTTCTATATGCCTATAACTATGTTTGTTTGGTTGTGAAAGCAATAAATAATTTTTCATTTTTTTCATTTTCAACTATGAACGGATTTCCCGAAAGTCCCATCGGATCTGGCAGGAACAGTTAAATAAAAAAATATGTGGGCTTAGCTGCGAGTATCCTCTAGTACTTAAATAAAATTGATGTGTCTATCAGCCATTTCAAAATATCAATGTTTTCTAAAGTGCATAATAATTATACATACATACATACATATCGTCACGCCTTTTATCCCCGAAGGGGTAGGCAGAGGTGTATTTCTAAACCCACTTTTCGCCAGATATACTTTAGTCCCACGTTATAAGTGGCGAGCCTATTGCCGTACCGGGCACATTCCCAGACTCCGTGCTGCTACTGAGAATTTCGTGACAGAAAAACCCAATAACACTGCCCGACCCAGGAATCGAACCCGGGCCCTCCCGATCCCACGCGCACATTTATGCCGCGAGACCAACGAGGCAGTCGTATAGGGTTTGATGTCGAGTTTTCCGTCTCTACGCAAAGATGGTATTTGCATCGTGTTATCCCTTAGTCGCCTCTTACGACACCCACGGGAAGATAGGGGGTGGTGACACTTGTATTATATGCCGTCAACCACACGGCATTATAATACACAATATTATTCTTAGTACATTGAAAACCGCCTTTTGCTCTGCTACTTTTACGAAATCGCGAAGAAAGCTGTTCCATAAAAAGTTGAAATAGTGAAAATATTTTTAGCTGAACTTTAACTAGTAACTTCGACAAAATGGATGGGTCCGCTGATATTCTTTTCGCAAGTGCTGTCAGGGTGAGGTATCGAAGCTCATAAACAAGTAGACTGAATATACAATAAAGTATAATTTAGAAAAACATTTCTTTTTGTTGAAATATTGACACCATCGAAATCGTTCATAGCTACATATATGAAGGAGTTACGTATTTTTTTTAAATTTTATTCTTATGTGCTTATTTTAAAACAAACTAACCAATCATCGATAGCACATAAAAATCTTTTACATCTCTCATGTTCGGTAAGTAGGTTCTTATTACCTCCAAATGGGGCTTGTAGGTGGCTAATTAGCGCTCTAGGGTAATAATGTAGGTAGCTAGAAAAGCCCTATGGCGGTAAGTAATGAAAAAAAAAACACTTCTTTCTTTCAAAAATTTCACGTACATCTAACCATCATACTGGCAAAAGACATCATGCATTCAGCTCAATGACCAAAGAGGTCGCTTTGCTATTCAGCCTTGTCTTCGTGTGAGTAAATAGTCATCAATTATTAAATAACGGCGAAGCTCAATATCGTTCTTGAAAAAAAAATTAAAAAGTTCTTTACTTGATTCTTTTTAATGAAAAAAGGCGGGAATAGAAAACTTTCACTTTAAATATTGTTTGTTTTTGGTTTTTTTTATAATTTTTTTCTACTTACCTCAAAATCGAGATGTAAAGCAGAATAGTTAGCTCGGGTGTAAGCACCAATTGCACCCTCGAACTATAGGCGCGCGCCTAAATATCTCGGGCTGCAATTGATACCTTACAGCCCTTGGCTACTAATCTACTATTATGTTAATTATTATTTGGCATATTTTCTTTCCAGTTAGTAACATGGCTCCCCTACTTCGAAAACACGTTCGTGAAGCCGTTCCGTTCTAACGCGGAGCAAACGTTCAAGTCGGACGAGTACTTGCGCAAGGCGAGGTCTCTGCCCGTCCTCATACTGCACGCCAAGGATGATGTTATCGTGCCTTTTGTTGTTGGACTTAAGGTAATGGTAGTATTAATTTTATCTCGCTATCCCGTCGGGTTGCGGCAGTCAGACATTCAGTCGCTCTGTGTAAAAACAAATATTCAGCCAAATCCGGGTAGACTAGTAAATGGACCCCGGGTTGAAACTGGTCTAGATTTTGTGTTTTTTTTTATGGTAATAGGCGGCAAACGAGCAGACGGATTGCCTGATGGTAAGCAATTACCGCCGCCCATGGACACAAGCAACACCACAGGAGTCACAAGTGCGTTGCCCCCCCATTGGGTTGGGAAGAGGGATAGGATGAGGAATGGGATGAGGGAGAAGGATTAGGGGATAGGGCCTCCGGAACTCTCACTCACCGAACGAAACGCAACAGTTTAGGTACTGTTACTTTACGTAGATTTTCTGTGAGAGGGTAGTACTTCCCCGGTCGAGCCGGCCCATTCATGCTGAAATCAGCAAGGCTCTACTACCTAAACTAACTCTATTACCTGTTTGGCCTCCTTTTACATGTTTTTTGCGACCATAACACTTAAACAGAAGTTTCCTAACGACATTTTTTCGTCAGTAATCGATAAATACTCTTCTTTTTGTTTTTTTTTATCTTCACGCCTGTATCCCCGAAGGGGTAGGGTCCCACGTTATAGGAGGCGAGCCTATTGCTGCTAGCATATTACCAAACTCCGTGCTGCTACTGGGAATTCGGCAAAACTGAAAACACTTTTGCCCGACCCGCATTTGCTGTCCACTGGACCACGGAGGCAGTCTCACATACGATTACTATTTATACAAGTTCTGGAGTACGTCCTGCGGAGTGCAGGCAACCAAGCACGGTCACCTAGCCTGGTCTGAGGATCGTACATCTAGTCGAAGGAACACCATACCTTTCATCCTCCACAATACAGGGTGTAAAAAGACCCTTAACGAAAACTGTAACCCCATATTGTACCAATCATTACGAACATTTTTGCTTCGGCATCATATCTGGGCAATTACTGGTTCAGGCGACATTGAGGCTCAAAGTTACCATGGATTTTTTTGTAATTAGGTACAAAATCGATGCATCTACCCCACCAACCTGTTCTATAAAGGTCCTATTCACTCATGGATTAGTAGGTATTTCGAAAATTGAAAAAGTGAATACTTAAAAAAAATATGTCGTTTCCCAGGTTTTATTTTTGCTTACTATGACATGGCATGATGTCCAAAACGAGTAGACTTCGACTTGGTGATGGGTCTTGTGACAACCTGTATAGTGGGTTGAGCTCACGGCTTCGTCTGGTATCTTGACAAAGATATCTTACAACTAATAAGTATATAATTCTGTTCCAGTTATAGGTATCTCGACAAAGATCCAACAATTAATAAGGATATAATTTTGTTCCAGTTATATCGATCCATAGCGGAGTCCCGTCAGCAAGGCGACGCCACCATCAGACTGCACACTTACGACAAGAAACAGAACCTGGGACATAAATACATCTGCCACGCCCACGATCTGGATATAGTCGTGAGGTTAGTCACTGATTTTTTGCATTTTTTTAATAGCTTCCCTGGACGCCTACCATAAGAGCTGGCTTGAGATTGCATGCTACATGCAGGTCTGGAAAGATTTGGGTGAAGCCTTTGCCCAGCAGTGGGACAGCGTAGACTATTAAAATAAATGGTTTCACGCCTATATCCCAGTAGGGGTATGCAGAAGTGTAATCTTACACCCAAATTTCGCTATATTACCAATTTTAGCCCCACGTAATACGGGCTAATTAGTAAAGTTTAATCATTACTACTGAGAATTCGGAAAAAGTCAGTAACTCGTTTGACCGACCCGAGAATGGAACTCGGGACCTGATCAGCAGACGAATACGCTATCCACTGCACTACTGAGGCAGTCAAGTTACTGTAAAGTGAATTAAGATAAATTAGAGTAATGGTGCATCCACACCGCAATTACTGTTTGTTGAGCAACATTTCAGAATGTTAGACCACAACATTCTACAAAAAAATGACTACATTCCACAATAAATGTATGGAAATAAAAAATAGGACTCGATCAAAATTTAGATTTGATGGATATCGAATACCACTGTGCCATTAGTGCAAATACTGAATTGTTATATTTTTCTTTTTCAGAGAGTTCGTCACAGAAAACAAATAAAAAAGAAAAAAAAGATTGATAAAAGAAGCCTTAATACTCTACTTATCCGTCAAAGAAACCGTGATAATATTGTAATAAAGGACTGCTCGAGCAAACCAGGGTTCCTAACTAGTGAATATTATTTATTTTAATATTTACTCATATTTTTCATCTTAAATATAGGAGCTCTTTAAAGTTCTGTGGCTATGTTTCAAATAGCTTTCATAAAATTTGCTTAAAAAAATTACTCATCATCATCATCCCTATATATAAATTGTCCCACTGCTGGGCACGGGCCTCTTTTCAACATGAGAAGGTTCCATAGTCCACCATGCTGGCCAAGTGCAGGTTGGCAGACTTCTTACATGTTTCGAGAACATTATGGAGAACTCTGAGACATACCGGGTTCCTCACACATTAGTCAAAATGGATCACAAATCACAATTAGAATTTGGTCGTGCTTAAAACTTTTATTCAATCGATAAGTTATTTGAAAATGGTTACAGAACTGAATAATATTCAAGATATAATGAGTCTTGCAGCTTGTTTAATAATATGGGGCAGTGTTAAGGAAGTATGCGCTTTCGATGAAGCCGTAAGCATTAGCTTAAGGCTACTATACATAATTGATATAAACTCCATACAAAATATGTAAATCCGTCATGGTCGTCATGTCAGCCTGGAGACGTCCACTGCTGGACATAGGCCTCCTCCAAGGTTGAAGCAGACCGATCTCGAGCCATCCTTATCCAACTGCTTCCCGTGATCTTAACCAGATCGTCGGTCCACCTTGTGGGAGGCCTACTCCTAAATCGACCGTACTTTGGCTGTTAGTGAGATTGTCGAATAGTTTATGTCTATAACTGTATTTTAGATATTATATAGTCACAATAATTGACGCTACGTTTCGAACAACGCTGCCTTCTTATCCCACAGTCAATTTCACGAGAAGGCTAGTTTTCGGCTACTATAGTCAAGAACAGCGATTCCCAAACGGACTCCGCAAAACTCGAACTTTGAGTGTTCTGTTTTCGTTTAAGTTTTGGAATCTTTGGTCTAAAAGTAGTCTGGGAGAAGATATTACATGACTATGATATTTTAGACAATATTAGGTACTTTATACATGTTTATGTTATTTATTCTGTAGTAGCGATTTGGTTTAACTTAGTTTGGTCCTTATCTTATTATAGTACCTACTCATGATATTTTGTTGATGGGTAGATTTTTCTTTGGTTGTGAAGGCCTATTTTGTACTGCAAAAAACGCCTACCCTCTGAAAAACAAATAATGAGCTCCCTCATTTAACTAGATTTTTTAGTATTTTTAATTAGTAGCTTTTTATATCGCATCCACGCTATGGTAACCCTGCAGGTCAATTAGTAAATTTTGTGGTCTAGCAACACTGCTGCCTGTATTGTTTTTATACACCATTTACTATTGTATTAATTTATTAAGTTGAACATCAATAAATATTGTTTAAATATAAGGTGATTTTATTTTTATTTACCCCTCATACCGAATAAAAACCATACTTAGGTACTTAAAGTTATATCTATGTCGATATAGTAATAAGTTATGACTGTAACCGGCTTCAATCATGTGATTATTTCAAAATTAAATGCGAAATGATGTCCGTGTGGTGACGGATTAAGAATACGGAATGTCACCACCCCATATCATCCCATGGGTGTCGTAAGAGCCGACAGAGGGAGCATATTATGCAGAGAACAGCACTGTAAGAGAAGGAAAACTTGATACAAACCCTATACCAACCCGTTTGGCCAGCGTGGTATAGTAGGCCAATTCCTCCTTTCAAAGGAGAGGCCTAGTCCAGCAGTGGACTGTTAAAGGCTGATAATGATGATGATGATGATGAAATGCGAAATACTACATTTGCGCTGACGCGACGCTTCGGCGTTTTCCACGTGACGACAAAATAAGAAAGACTGGATACCTATGAAATTCTGGAACCACGGTGGGTGGTGGTTTAAAATATTTACACGATTGAGAGTTGTTACATAAATTTTCAGTAATCAGTAACCTAGATGTGCATTCCACAATATGAACTTAGATGTAACTTATGAGCAAAGATCGAAATCAGGGGGCTAACATTGTCAAAAGTATGGATATGCCTAATTTTTTAATGTGTTTCCGGAACTAGATTCTGGAAAATTTCGGATTTTTAATGAAGGTGTTTTTAACTGTTGAAAAAACCTTCATTAAAAAGTCCAAAATTTTCTGGAAGAAAATGTAAACGTAGTAATTTTCCTTTCAATTAACTTGACATACATTTTAGTAACTACATGTTCGAATCGCTAGTTTACAAGTACGAGTATATTCATCAGTGCCCGTGTCGGAATATATCATTCAGTAAAATGTATCGTGAAATATGATCCCGCTTCTGCTGCTGAGAAACTAGCCTTTACCATCAGATCCTCTTACATGAAAATAGCCAGCAGAATTCTTTCTTCTTATGCCAGCGTACCACAAGGTATCGGTGTATGTCTAATATGTCTAGTCTAGTTGCAAGTTATTATATATGTAGTATGTTGTAAATATGTAGTTGCTGTTATATAATACTGCCTGTTTCCTGTAATTAATCTCACAAGTTCAGTGGAAAGCAGGAAAACCGGTCACAACATAAATATGAATGAGAAGGATAAGTTGATTGAACAGCTGGAACATAATTTTGAAAAAGAGATCTCCTGCCCTATTAGCGTAAGCTATGTCTAGGGAAAATAAAATTTAGTAAAAATATTTTACCAATGCACTGAATAACAGATTCATTGCCACCTTTATTTTCACCAACACATTAGCCAGGCCCCATACGTTAGGTCTATGATGCGCCAGGTGATTAGGACTATCCCTGATTGGTAAAACAAATATTTAAAATAATGGACAAGCGTACTAACAACTTCAATGTAGGATAAAAGAGTACTTAGTTTTCGTAATCCCATAATTAAAAAAAAAAAAATGACGCACCAAGCGCTTCATGGGCCACCCTAGATGTTTACTTATGACGCGCCAGAGGCGTCATTGACCATGCAATGGATAAACAATATCCAATCTTGGCACCACCGTTTGTGGATAACACAATGTATTGTACTTAGCCCACAAGGCAGTCAGCATAGTGTAAAAAAAATATACACATTCAAAAGTGTTAAGTTGATACCCATAGGTATGAATAAATTAATTTGTAACAGCGAAGGGACTGCTCATACAACTGCGCCATGCAAAACTGCTGTCGAAATGTACACAATATCTGTCATCATCATCATTATCAGCCGAAAGACGTCCACTGCTGGACATAGGCCTCCTCCAAGGCTCTCCACATAGACCGATCCTGAGCCACCTGCTTCCATGAGTTCCTGCGACCACAACAAGATCATCAGTCCACCTTGCGGGAGGCCTACCTCTGCTACGACGTCCTGTGTGTGGCCGCCACTCCAGAACCTTTCTCCAACGGCCATCGGTTCTTCTGGCTATGTGCTCTGCCCACTGCCACTTCAGTCTGACTATTCGGAGAGCTATGTCGGTGACTTTCGTTCGCCTGCGGTTCTCCTCATTTCTGATTCGATCTCGAAGGGAAACTCCGAGCATAGCTCTCTCCATCGCCCACTGAGTGACCCACGTCTCGGCTCTGTAGATCATCACTGGCAATACGCACTGGTCAAAGACTTGTCTTGAGACACTGCGGGATATCGGACGTGAAGATATGTCGTAACCTCCCGAACGCCGCCCAACCGAGTTGAATTCGACGAATGACCTCTTTTTCGAAGTTGGACCTACCCAATTGGATCATTTGACCCAGGTAAACTTCGAGTGTAGAGTTCCCAACCTGAATAGGAGCAGGTACAACATGGACGTTAGACATGGTCTCCGTCTTGTCCATGTTCATCTTAAAGCCTACTTGTTGGAAGACACTACAGAGGCCGCCGAGCATTGTGCCGAAGTCTTCCATTGTCTCAATATCTATGTATATAAACAAAAACCGGTCAAGTGCGTGTCGGGCCACGCGCAATGTAGGGTTCCGTAGTTGCCCATAATGACTTGCTGCAAAAGGTATTAATGTACAACAAATCCGACTGTTTATTTTGCTGAAAAAATAATTTTAATAACACTATTATAAGAACCTAAGTTTTGTTTAGAAAAATACTAGGTATGTAACCAGTTATGTTTTGTAAACATAAAATTTGGTTTCCAAGATATACTACTACTATACATACGTAGTACCGTAGTACATTACATAACAAAGTACGTACCTATATCTTTAAGATTAAGCCAGCGCTCCCAATGTAAACTCACAGAAATAGGTATTTATAAGTTAACCGACGATTACTCGTAAACTAGTGATATCTACTTAGTCGTGATAGTTTTCCTTTTAAATTCGTTATATGTACCTACTACATTTGTGATTTTTTTCACCTCTTCCAAATTAATAGTTTAGCCGGCAGAGGGGGGGACACTTGAGTCTAACAATTTTTTTCACTTCAAAGCTTAATATTTGACAAACCAATCACTTGATCGAAAAATGATTTGAGCAAACTAATAATATTTTTTTAAAACCTATCTAATGATACCCCACATGATGGGGTACTCAACCAAAAAAAATCAACCGCACTATATATGTAGGGGAGATACCCTTAAAAAATATTTTCCTAAATTTTATTCTACAGTTTTGTTGCAATATCTTATGTCTATATTCATGTCAAATATCAGCTTTCTAGCACCAGGCGTCTTTGAGCTAGGCTGCGGACGGACAGACGGACGGCCATGAAACTATAAAGGGTTCCTTGTGGACTACGGAACCCTAAAAAATGAATCACCGGAATATTTGTACGCGCATAGCTGCCAAACGCCTGCACCTAATTGAATAAATCTTTCTTTTATATTTCGTTATTGTAAGGAGAAGGGATCTATAAAAAAAATAATTGAAAAATAACAAATATGTAAAGAAATGAAAAAAATTAAGGCGGTACTAAGTAGTACGACGGCGGTTTAAAGTACCTATATTCATATTTCATGTCTGTAAGAGTGGTATATTCACGTTGAACTGCGACTTCGAAATAAAATTACCAAACCTTACGCCTTTTGTATTTTTCAATTAAACAGCAGCAGTTTTATTATAGTTCGCGTGATTGAGTTTCGATTAGTAAAAGACATACAAAGTTAACATGAGTCTGGCGTTGTTATTCAGAATAATAGCTGTAAGTCATATTTACATTTTAGATCTGGCGTACTGAGCAATAACGGAGACAGCCTCCCAGAAGGTGGACCAACTATCTAGTTGAGATCGCGAGAAGCGTTTAGATGCGGGTGGCTCAAGATTGGGCTATGTAGAGATCCCCGGGGGAGGCCTATGTTCAGCCACAGTTCAGCATTGGCCGTCGATAGTCAGATTTTATGATAATAATTTTTGATTGTGCATACCTATCTACGAGGCCCATATTTTTTCATCATGTCGGCCTAGAGACGTCCACTGCTGGACATAGGCCTCCCCCGAGGTTCCCCACACAGACCGATTTTGAGCCGCCCGCATCCAACCGCTCCCCGCGATCTTAACCAGATCGTCGGTCCACCTTGCCGGAGGCCTACCCCTGCTGCGTCGTCCGGTGCATGGTCGCGACTCCAGAATCCGCCTGTTTAGAGAAGTAAAATTATAATGACCTAATTTTGTAAGAGTAATTATATTTTATTTCAGTAGTGGCAAAATCCTAGCCTATAATTTAATTCACAGTCGACCAAAGGCAAATATTTTCATACAGTGGCGACATACATCAAATTGTAATAGATAGGTACCTACAAAAATAAGTAGTTTTACTTGATTTGGGAGTTCATAAATTACCCATAAATGTATTTTGAAAAAAAGTCTAGAGTGAGTTGAAAAATAGTTTTAAAGGTCTTCTAATGTCGAAATAAAACTTCAAATACGAGTAACACGTCTATGTAACGTTTTAAATTGATCAAGTGTTTCTCTACTTACTTTGTAGA
Organism: Euclidia mi; assembly: GCA_944739405.2. Classification (NCBI taxonomy): domain Eukaryota; kingdom Metazoa; phylum Arthropoda; class Insecta; order Lepidoptera; family Erebidae; genus Euclidia; species Euclidia mi. The sequence goes on along the minus strand of OX123205.2, from coordinate 36,374,321 downwards.
TTACCACAATACTATTTCGCAACGTCGCAACCGCTTATGAGTTCAAAGCTGGAAATAAGACATTTATGAAGAACATCGTCAAAGAAGCTAAAATGACGGACTTATACCACAAAATACATCCAGATGATGTTAAGCCTAAAACATACAATGAAGCTGATAAGATTCCTGAGACCAAACATTTGCAAAAACCAAAAGAGAAAGTAGAAAGTCATATTCCATTAGTTTATGCCAAAAATACAATTGATGAAGAACTACACAAAGGCGAAGAGGTCCTCACTGAAGCACTCAGAATGGGACATAATGATCTTGATGAAGAGGAAGACAATAGACATAAAAAGGTTTAAAAGTAACAAATTTTTAAACTACTACTTTCGGTTAGCGTGATGATTCATATCATCTTAAGCTAACATCAGTTAGGCTAAGTGGTTTTATCCTATTTAAATGTCTATTCTGTTTCTAGATACTAACGATTCCGCTAGAAGAGCTTGCTTCACTGAAATATCCTTTAGTCGTCAAAATTATAAATTTGGATGAGTCCGTACGAAGATCGCCGAATATAACTAAAACTATTAAATACAAATCTAAGGCTGAGCAATATTTCGAAAAAATTAAGCAGAGACGCCTAAAGCGACAAGAGCTAAAACTAAACATGACTTCTTATCAAGCGAAACATGATTTTAGAGTGAAAGCTATTCTTGATCATGTAAAAGAACACTTTATGTCATGTTTATATCTCTACGGCGAAGTTCTTAGGATTAAGGAGACAGGACAAATCAGAGATGAAGCGAGAGAAATGCTAAAGTTTATGGACGAAGCTGGAAATAATAATAGAGGCAATGTCATTCGATCGTTCTTTTATAAATGCTATAATGAGGTCAGGCCAACTGACAAGATAGAAGTTTGGGGTACTGTGGAAACCAATAATCTTATTATAAATTATGTAAAAGATCCACCAAACGATGGTGTTGATTGATTGTGGGTGGAAAATCAGGTCTTAGGTATATCGTAGTGTGTTTCTGTTGCTAATAAATCTGATTGCTGTAGAATAATATATTCGTTTAGGAACAAGTCTTTTCTTTTTTATCTTACGCATAATGCAAGACAATTGACTCGTTTTACCAGATATCTATTCTGTTCTGTATATCTTAAACTGAGTAGATCATATTCTATTTTTATTAAGTAGCACTCCTTGACCATTAAATAAAATCATATTTTTTTAAGGCGAGCCCTTAAAATATAGGTAGTGCAATGTGCACTGGGAAAGGGCTTATTGCATTCCACTTAATGAAAATTTTGCATCATTAATAAAATAATATTTTATTACTTGTCGACAAATATGGGTATGAAAATTAGGCAATTCTTGTAAGAATAAAATTAAATCATATAATCGTCATCAGTCTTGTATTTGTACTGTCCGGAAGGGTAAGCCTATAGTCTAACACACTAGACAAGTGCGGGATGGCGGGCTTCACATGTCTTTCGGGAACACTGAAGAACTCTCAGGCAGTTTTGCTCACGATGATTTCCATAATCAAAAATTTAATTTGTAAAAGATAATTTATCGCAACCAACATAGATCAAGTATAAAGCCTTGTATTCATTAGGCAACATTTGTTGATAAACACTGTTTATAAACAGTTTATAAGCAGTGTTGCATCATCTCTGGATACAGTTTATAAACATTTCATAAACAAATGTGATGAAACATTGTTTCTGAAGCATGTTGCCGAGTTCCCCAATCAAACGGAGAACAAGCCGAAACATTTTGTTTATAAGCAAAAGTCAAAAGGTGTGGACGTGTGTTGCGCGAGTTTATTAACATAGAAATAGTGTGGTACAACAACCAAGTTTCGATGCTCATAGAGCTTTATCAACAGTATCATGTACTTTTAGACTCTTCAAATAGAGATTATAAAGATAAATTAAAAAATATACTTATATATATATATATATATATATATATATATATATATATATATATATATATATATATATATATATATATATATATATATATATATATATATATATATATATATATATATATATATATATGCTTCGGCCGATATTGCTTCGGCAGAATTGAATATGTCGCAAAAAGAAGTGGAAACGAAGATGCATACTCTACGCTCACAATTTTCCCGTGAAAAGAAAAAGCTTAGGTCATCAAAAAGACTTGTACTTGTATACCAAATCAAAAAGACTTGTACTTGTGTACCATCAAATTCACGAGGGTCATGAAGTACGTAATTATTTATTTAAGAGATAATTCAGAATACACCACCTTTTCTTATTTTTTTAGTAGCACTCTTATAAATTATTATGTAAGCACAAGCAGCACCGAGCATCACTACCTCCTCGGGCGACATCCTAACAAGAACTGTTAAGTGTGGACGGCCATGTTTCAGAAACAATGTTTACGGTAAACTTGATGATAAACACGTCATAAACAGTTTATCAACAAATGTTGCCTAATGAATACAAGGCTTTAGTCTCTATTTTTATGCAACGAAGTATTCATTAAGTGGACCTTCTAAGCATTCATTAAGAGGACCAAGGTCTGATCCCTGTGGTATACCAGAGGCTCTAGCCAAACGGCACTCACTCTGATATCTACTTTCGCTAACGCTTGGTTTCGAATGCCATTTGGCTAAGGGGGCAGGTAAGTTAATTTTGGGGATAAAAAGGGCCATGACAAATTCAATGGTTCCTTATCAAAATAAAACATTTCATAAGACGAGTTTATTAATGTTACGTTTATTTTCAGTTATCTCTGAAATCCTGATCGTCGCTTTTTTCATTTATGATATACAGCAGTCTCGGAGAGATTTTCTTCATGTTGGCGATCACTTCGTAAAATTCATTGCCTGGCATTATTTTGGCTTTAATCACACCCTGAAAAGGAAAAATAAAAATAATTATCAAGCTATTTTGCTATGTATGCCAGGCAATAATTTGCCAATACATATATTTAGATTATATTGGCAAATTATTATGTTGATACAGTGGTTTGCGTTATGCCTACTAGATCATCATCCTCCTAGCGTTTATACCAGTCAGAATCCGGGGTCCGCTTTCTAGTCTAACCGGATTTGGCTGAATATTTGCTTTTCCACAGAGCGACTGCCTGTCTGAGCTCCGCAACCCAAAGGGTTACATTGCATGTTTGAGACTGGTGTCAATTTGTTTGTAGGTACTGACTCCCTATACCTTTTGTCAAAGATCTTCATGACAGCCGGGACCGACGGCTTAACGTGCTCTCCGGGGCACAGGCAAGGGATAATTTACAATTTAATACGCACATAACTCTGAAAAATCATTGGTGCGCGCCGTGGATTCGAATCCGATAGTCTCAGCATGGCAGTCCGTTGGTATCTCCACTAGGATCCTTCCTATTGCGCTGCGTTTTATTGCCTACTTGATATTGTTCTAGAATTCTCTAGGACAAAAGCCAAATGTAGTAACGATGCGCGATGGATTTCCAGAAGTTTGGTCCTATGGTTTGTCGTGTCATTGATATTTAAAAAGACTTCTTACCAGAGATGATAGATCATTGCTAGAACTTCTCAACGCCGCTTTTGGATTAATATCTTCCTTCCATACTCCGTTCCAGAAATCCTGAAAATTTTGTACATCATAGTCGACAAAAGCTACTTAATTATTAGGATTTTGCAACAAAGAGATTAAGTAGGCGCTTTTAAATTAAAATATATGTTATCGTGATTAAGTCAAATCGGTAGGTAGACAAAAGGCTGACTCAGTGCTTTTTTTTTAGGTACGTAACTACGTTTTCTGCATAGGCACCATCTTCCCAACTATACCTACTTACTTGGATATATTAAAGGTAGTTGTAGCCCTATTTTGAAGTCAGACGCTTTGTGAACCTGGAAACATCTAAGGCACAATTTGTGTGAATTTTTCTTTTATAATATTCTAGCACTTACCTACACACAACACCATCTAGATCATGTAGAGTACAACCAATCTAGATCACAACCAAGTAGAGCTTGTACTATGAGTACTACACAATGGAGAAATATAACATAACATAACTTCACGCTTTTTATCCCCGAAGGGGTAGGCAGTGGCCACAAATATTTTTTTGTAAATAAATACATACGAGTATAGGTACAAGAAAACACTTTGATTGTATCGTACGTCTACATTGTTTATGAATAGGCAGGATACGTACCCCTGACCTCAACAGTTTCTTGCCGATGACGTCTGCCGAAGGATCAAATGGCTTAGCCGCTACTCGCTTTACAGACTCCTTTGCAACCAGCTCGACTAATTGTTGAGGAGCCTGTAAAAATGTTTTAATTATAATTTAGAATAATGCGGTTTGATTATGATGAATCTTATAAATGGATAGAATTGTGTATTCGAGAAGTTAATGCCGATTTAATTGTTTTCAACTTTTGAGAGTAAGGAGAGATGAAAAATGCTTCATGATTTAACAAATTACTTATAACGAACTAAAGGATGCTGCATGTTCAATAATTTTTTAATTTAACCGTGTCAATCCAATCACGTGGATATTTCGGAAATCCTTTTTAGGTAGTGCACGGGGGAGTGAGAGTGTAGGATAGGGCACAGAAAATATTTTTGGAAATTCCCACCTAAAACAGTTCCACGCGGTGTCGGTGATGTCTAGTATGAATTATGATATACAAACCTCGATGGGTACTATATCCTTGTTGCCTGGCGCAGCTTCGATGTTTTGATCAACTTGGGGTACCGCCGCCGTCTGCAACATTTTGTGCAGGTAAGCACAACATTATTCTTAGTAGGTAGGTAGGTAGGTAGTACCTATAGTACAGACCTTTTAAGACTGGGGTTCTTAACCTTAGGTTGATTATAATAAAAAGGCTAAGAAACCATGTCTTTGGGGAATAATTGAGCCTATTCCTTCTAAAATCTTTTGTCCTGAGACATTACGGCTATCACTAACTAAGAAGGTATATAATATATCAATATCTCGACCCCGAGAAGACAGCGGCCTCGGATAGCCGAGGGACCACTGTACTCGCACAGTACGAGGTATCGAAGGGAGGGCACTACCCACCTAGCCCTTTCAGAGAGTGAGCCCTACTACGGGACAAGCGTAACGGGACCCAGGAGCTGCACACCCGCGTTCCCTGTGTCCCATTCTTTTGAGCGCTGAGGCGGCTATCGTGGTGGTTTTAGTCGGTAAACTCCAGTTCTGGCCCGGGGAGTCCAACATACCCTCTCTGCGAGCCTCGCGGAGAGGCACTCGCAAAAGAGTTTCCCCACGTAAAAAAAAGTTACATAATATATCTGTAAAGAGCATCATCATCGTCCTAGCGGTATTCCGATTGCATCCAAGCATTTTTCGTTTTTGGAGTTTACGGACTAGCTGATTTGACAAGCTCATAGTTTGTCCGTAGAGCGACTGCTGTCTGACTGCCGCAACACATTGGTGCCAGTTACAGTAAAGAGCTCAGATATTTACCTACATAGAGGCGCATTTCCTATGGGCGCTCTGAAGACAAACTTTCTGTGACCCAAATTGCCGATACATCATCATGTCAGCCTAGATGCGTCCACTGCTGGACATTGCCCACCTCAAGGTTCTCCACACATACCGATCTCAAGCCTCCCGCATACAACCGCTACCCGCGATCTTAACCAGATCGTCGGTCCACCTAGCGGGAGGCCTACCGCTGCTGCGTCGCCCGGTACGTGGTCGCCACTCTAGATACCGCCTGCCCCAACGGCCATCGGTTCTTCGAGCTATGTGCCCTGTCCATTGCCATTTCAGCCTGGCTATTCGGAGAGCTATGTCGGTGACTTTGGTTCGCCTGCGGATCTCCTCATTTCTGAGTCGATCTCGCAGGGACGAACACAACTTGGACTAAACCTCCTGGCTCTATTTAGTAGCAGTTCACTTACGTCAGTATAAGGATACTGTAGAACGAATCTTCTGTTCAAGTCGACGTACGAGTCCGGCTGGTAGGTGTGTGGGTTGGCGCCTATGATGTCTAATGGGTTGCCCGCAGCTACCTCCGACGCCCATTTCATCTACTAATGCAAAGTAGTTTGTTTACTGATACATGTTAATGTCGTCCGATTGTATAACGTGGACTAATCGAAGTTCGAGTTTATTCCTTGCCTCCTATAGGTATTTTTGTCTAATCTCCCCCTCTTTCTACTACATTACATAGGTATACATACATATACTCACGCCTTTTTCCCGTCGGGGTAGGCAGAGACAACGGAACGCCACTTGCATCTATCCTTACAAACCTCACGCACTTCTTCTACATTCATTACCATCTTCATACATGCTCGCCGGTTCCGGGTGCTTCGGACCATGCCATTTTTAAGACTACATTACATCTTCCTATTTCATAAACTATGATCTGCCGAAAACGGTATGCAACAACAGTTCGTCATGGATGGCATAAGGAAGAACAGCAAAAATAAGCAACAAAAAGAGATAACAAAATATGTATATGTTCGTACCCAGTTACTCAGTTTACGTTCCTTATCACTTTCAAAATACTTCTCAGGTTGTCCCTTCGGTATATGCATCACTACTTTTTTCGGTGAGGAGGTGTCACTCTCTGATTGGCTTGAAGAATTAGAGTCTTCTTGTAACTCTGAAAGGAATCAATAGACAGAAATCTATATCAGAGATAGGCTTGTCGAAAGGCTGCTTCTCAGAGGTCCACGGGTTACAACCCATGGCGTGCCCCTGAGGCGCTGACTTTTAGTAGACTGCGTATCTATACACATAAAAATAAAATTGGAGTGTTTGTTTGTAATATTAAAATAATCGCTTTTTACTTAACGCATGTTTACACGGCACATATACCGAAATGATTTTTTTTACAATTTTTGTCTGTCTGTTTGTCTGTCTGTTTGGTCTCGCTAATCTCTGGAACGGCTGGACCGATTTTGACGGGACGTTCACTGGCGGATAGCTGATGTACCAAGGAGTAACTTAGGCTATAAATTAACCGGGTACGCGTAGTAGTTCCCTCAGGACGCGAGTGAAACCGTGGGAAACAGATATCCTAAATAAATTGGGACCAGAGCAAGAAGCATTGGCGTATAGGGTTATTTTTCAGTGTGGGACTAAGTCTTCAAAATGCAGTAGTGTGCAGTTTCTTAGGTGTCCAGCCTCTAATTTCGAATCGATGACCAAAATTCTGAGGTGGGCACTACACTTTAGTAGGTACTTAGGTGGGTACAGATGACTTACCATTTTCTGCGCCCTGCAGTGTTTCTACTTCAGATGAGGATGACTGGGCTTCCTCTGATCCTTTATCGTCTGAGGCATTTTCTGCAAGATTTTCAGTGGCCTCTCCATCCGAAGAATGACTCAGTTTCTCTAGTGTAGGTGCCTTGTCATTTTGACTCAGCTGTGAATTGTACAATTACATTAACTATTTAATTAGACTGGGCTCGACTTAGTCAATATAATTATAAACTAAGCAGAACCTATGCTGTGGGAAACAGTTTTCTAGTTACCCTAGTATATATATATAGGGTGTAGGATAACTCTTTACCTGTAGGTACCTACCTATAAAGGAAGGTAGGTATTGGTGAAGATACTATAATAAATTCTTATCTACCTACTTATCTATACAGGGTATCACAAGACCCATCACCAAGCCGAAGTCTACTCGTTGTGGACATCATGCCAAGTCATACTAACCAAAAATAATACCTGGGAAACGATTTTTTTTTTGAAGATTTCACATTTTAATGCAATTAAAAACGCGCGCGTGCGATGCTCGAAATACCTACGTATCCATGGGGTCATAGGGCATCTAAAGAACATATTGGCGGGGTAAATGCATCGATTTTGCACCTAATTAGAAAAAATCCATACTAACTTTGAACCTCAATATCTCCTGAACCAGTAATTTCCCAGGTATAGTGCCGAAGTAAAAAATGTTCGTAGTGATTGGTACAGCATGGGATTTCAGTTTTCGTTAAGGGTCTTGTTACACCCTGTATATAAAAAATTACATGCAAACATAGAACCGTAATATTTTTCGTAGTCAACGAAGCAGGTATCGAAGCCACGTCTTCGTACTTAGCTGTTAGGATCACTAAAAGTTAGACCAACAAGCAAGTTAAATTTTCAAATTTATCTGGCATGAAGCAACAGTTACAGCATTTGACCCAAGATATTCCTGCATCAGTGAACTTTACGACACAGTGTAACTACTCATTTAACTCTTGTATTGGATTTACTTCGGCAATGATATCGTTTGGATTGTTACCGCATTCATACAACACGGAAGGCATGTTTTTATTGCTGTTTTAGTAATTTTATTTTGATTGAAATGCTTGGTAGGCATCGAGCTAACGTTCCCATCAAATCAGATCGCCTGTTGATCTAGTGGTTAGAGACATCAACTGCTTCACCGGAGATTGTAGATTCGATGCCCACCCATCCCCTTTGTGTGGATGAGTGTCATTTTTAGGGTTCCGTAGTCCACAAGGAACCCTTATAGTTTCGTCATGTCCGTCCGTCTGTCCGTCCGCAGCCTAGCTCAAAGACGCCTGGTGCTAGAAAGCTGATATTTGACATGAATATAGACATACGATATTGCAACAAAACTGTAGAATAAAATTTTGGAAAATATTTTTTTAAGGGTATCTCCCCTACATATCTAGTGGGGTTGATTTTTTTTTTGGTTGAGTACCCCATTGTGTGGGGTATCATTGGATAGGTTTTAAAAAAAAATTATTAGTTTGCTCAAATCATTTTTCGATCAAGTGATTGGTTTGTCAAATATCAAGCTTTGAAGTGAAAAAATTGTTAGACTCAAGTGTCCCCCCCTCCTCTACCGGCTAAACTATTAATTTGTAAGAGGTGAAAAAAATCACAAATGTAGTACATATAACGAATTTAAAAGTAGACATCACTAGTTTTTATCACGGCTAAGTAGACATCACTAGTTTACGAGTAATCGTCGGTTAACTTATAAATACCTATTTCTGTGAGTTTACATTGGGAGCGCTGGCTTAATCTTAAAGATGCTCGTTTTTAGTCCCATGTGAGACAGAAGTTATTATCAATAATGGCCATTATGGGCAACTACGGAACCCTACATTGCGCGTGGCCCGACACGCACTTGGCCGGTTTTTAAGGTTTAATAAGGTAGATTCGATCGCCTCTTGGGAAACACCTGTCGCAAACTTGACTCGTACAGTGACGTAAGGAGAGTCCGGACAGAGGGCTTCACAAGGTGGAATAGCAGGACCGCTGGTTCCGCTAACATTAATAGCAGTAATATAACTTACCACAACCAAATGCTCTTCAGTATATGTTACCACATAAACAATACACAAAAATATACAACTCTTCATGTTATAAAATGACAAAAAAAGATTGAACATTCTTACAGAAACAATTAATATAATACATTTGCAACGTAATCTTGATTGGAAATTTAATTGGAAATTACTTTTTATGTTTTCTTCATGGGTCTTTTCAGACTAAGCCTTTCACGTGTAAACCTTGTGCTGGAAAGGAAGGACTGGGGATTACTGCTTAGTTTTTCGTTAGTTCTTAATATGGATTGCAAAATAAAGTAACTTCGCAAAATTAACCTTTCTATTGAAAGAGATCTGAGGAGTAGGTACCTATATCTAATAAGTCTCTAATCAGCCTCTTCAGACCTCGGCGCAATGCTTTATTGCCTCTGCGGAGTTGCCCAAAAAGTAGGTAGGTCTTAAGATATTAACATGTCAAGAAAATCATAAAAATCATGTCTATGTTGTATCTGTCGAAGTTAGGAACTCGACATCCAAAGTTGTCGACAAGTATATTTATTTATTTATAGACCCACGCCTGTATCCCCGAAGGGGTAGGCAGAGGTGTAATATTACACCCACATTTCGCCATGAATTTTTAGGACCCACGTAATAGGGGGCGAGCCTATTGCCGTACCGGGCACATTACCAGACTACGTGCTGCCACTGAGAATTTCCTAACAGAAAAACCCAATAACACTTTGCCCGATCCAGGAATCGAACCCGAGACCTCCCACTCCCACCCAGACAAGTATAATACCTGGGTCAAATGATCCAATAAGGCTAGTCGAACGTCGAGATACTCGAGATAGATGTGAATCATCGTATGCAACATGTTTGGGTGGAATTCGGAAAATTACGGAATAATAAGTAATCAATTCCGGGTCCGATATCCGTCAGTGTCTCATCTCAAGCCAGACCAGTGTCTGTTGTCAGTGATAAGTTGATGACAAATATACGGAACAGAGACGTCGGCATTTCCTACGTCGAGATATTCGAAATTTTCCTGTGAGATCGAATAAAAAATAAGGAGATTCCCAGGAGAACTAAAGTCGCCGACTTATCAATACGAATAGTCAAGCTAAAGTAGTAATGGGCTGGGCACATAGCTCGAAGAACAGATAGCGGTTAGTGCAGAAAGGTTCAATACTAGCCATTTTATGCTAGATACCTATAACCAACTAAGCTTTTTGAATTCATGGTGTCATCCCACATTATTGGTTCTCTAATAAAACCACTGCTATGCTCATCGACATCATGCAAACTTTTTACAAGACGTCGTATACGGTTCCGCTCGAGTGAATTAAACTTCTAAACCTTCCTCAGGGATACACACTACCTAAATTGGTAACTGGACGAAAATTCGTTTAGAAGTATTTGAGTTTATCCTGTTCATACACACAGACAGGACGAAAAGGGGACTACTTATGTATAGTTTTTTTTTTATAGTAAATAGTAATAGGCGGCAAACGAGCAGACGGATCGCCTGATGGTAAGCAATTACCGCCGCCCATGGACTCAAGCAACGCCACAGGAGTCACAAGTGCGTTGCCGCCCCTTGGGCTATGGAAAAGGGATAGGATGAGGGAGAAGGAACATGGGATAGGACTTCCGGCACTCTCACTCACCGAACGAAACGCAACAGTTTAGGTACTAATAAGTGCTTTACGTCGATTTTCTGTGAGAGGGTAGTACTTCCCCGGTCGAGCCGGCCCATTCATGCTGAAATCAGCAACGCTCTACTACCTGTAGACTCTAGCCAACTAGCCACAACTTCTATCTGCTTACATTCCACCCTGTCTGAGAAGGTAAGAATGGAATTAGATAGCTACATACGTGTATAAACATCACGTAAGAGGAAAACGTCACAGTACCACGAGATGATTTTGTAAACGTTGACGTGTACCAATAGAGGACCGACAAAAATAGCACAATTGAATGAGTAGCAATTAATTAATGATATCGCGCAACTGTTGCGTATAAATAAAGACTTGATTACCCACATCCCATGAAGAATGAAAGTTAAAATAATATGTATGTCACCGGAAGATAACAAGATCCGCAAGTTTATTTTCATATGCCCTTGGCCTTTTCCATCTGTTTATATGCTTACTCATGGCTGAGATATGATATCATATTGTGAGGGAATAGTGTAAACATTAACTGTATCCCCGGAGAGGTAGGCAGAGGTATATTATTACTTACACCCACATTTCGCCATGAATTTTAGGTCCCACGTAATAGCGGGCGAGCCTATTTCCGTTACCGGACACATCACCAGATTCCGTGCTGCTGCTGAGAATTCGGAAAAACCCAGTAACATTTTTGCCGGACCAGGGAATCAAACCCGGCACCTCCGATCAACAGTCGCATACGCTATCCACTGGACCACGGAGGCAGTTGTTGTATGTATATGTAAATATATTTTTTATGTAGGTAAGTATTTATTTTATATAAGTACTTATACTTACTTACTATTTTAGATACTTACTTTTTTTACATATTCAAGTTTCTACCTGTTTATTAAGATCGAGTAAAAAAATGCTTAAAATTAAGTTTATTGTATTGGAAATCTCCCTTAATATATTTTTTTTATTTTTATTACATATTGTTGTTATAGCGGCAACGGAAATACATACCTAATTTGTGAAAAATTCAGCTTTCTAGCTATCACGGTTTATGAGATACAGCCTGGTGACAGATAGACAGACAGACAGCGGAAGCTTAGGTCCCGTTTTTTTCTTTTAGGTACGGAACCCTAAAAATAGCAGAAAACAGTAAAATAGTAATTTCAAAACAGCAAATATACTGTTCGACATAACATTCATAGAATTGATAAATACCTATATACAACTACTATTACATTAACCGCAAACTGTCATTATCTAAGGAGTTTTTGGAAATTGTAAAGTAAATAAAGACAAAATTAAAGATATAGGTAATAAAAATTATATACAGGGTGTCACAAGACCCATCACTAAGCCGAAGTCTACTCGTTGTGGAGTGTGGACATCATGCTAAGTCATACTAACCAAAAATAATAAGTATATTCAATTTTTTTAAACCGCAATTAAAAGCGAGTGCGTGCAATGCTCGAAATACCAACTTATCCATGGGGTTTTAAGGCATCTAAAGAACATCATCATCATCATCAGCCCCTTACAGTCCACTGCTGGACTAAGCCTCTCCTTTGAAAGGAGGAATTGGCCTACTATACCACGCTGGCCAAACTTGGTATAGGGTTTATTTCAAGTTTTCCTTCTCTTATAGTGCTGTTTTCTGCATAGTATGGTCCCTCTGTCGGCTCTTACGACACCCATGGGATGATATGGGGTGGTGACATTTCGTATTCTTAATCCGTCACCACACGGACCGCTAAAGAACATATTGGCGGGGTAAATGCATTGATTTTGTACCTATTTAGTAAAATTCCATACTCAATATCTTCTGAACCAGTAATAATAACTGCATTCGATTTATTTTTAATCTTCGCAAGTATGACCATGTGTCTGCTTATCGTTCTCGTTTGAAGTGGTTACCCATTCGTCAACGCCGTAGTATGCGCGCTCTCACTACACTCTACTCTATTCTCATGTCTCCTAATACACCTTCCTATCTAACTTCTCATTTTCAATATCTGTATTCCAGTCATAATAGAACTCTTCGCTCCTCTAATAATCTACTCCTCCTATGTCCTTCACACAGCTCTGACTTCATTCACTCATCTTTTCCCGTGCAATCTGTCCTTCTGTGGAACGCCCTCCCTCTAGAGATCAGGACGGCCACCAGCAGACACACATTCAAATCGAAAGTACGAGAGCTCTTACACTCTGAACTTTCAGGATCATCGCAGAATTGATATCTCTAGTTAATCTTATCTTATAAATATATATTTAGTTATATATAAGTATATATTCATATATATATCTATTTTTACGTATATATTATGAAGGTTTGTATTTTATAGTATCTACTTTTGTGTATATGTATTGTATGTAATTAATATGTAGTTATTGATATGTATAAATGTATGAATTATGCTATGTTAGTCCCGAACACTTCAGCTTGCACCTACTTCATATATCTCTGCATCACCCCAAGGTAGACTGTTAGAGAATGCCTCAGGCATTAAGTCCGCCGATACATGTACATTATGTGTATGAAGTCCAATAAATAAAAAAAAATAAAAAATAATAATTTCCCAGGTAGGCGTGTTCACAACGGCTATAAAACGAAAACGCGTTTCAACGTTATGCTATAAATTAAGAGCAGACTATTTTTTATGCTATAATATATTAGTAACAGACATTGTAGCAAAAATGCGACAGCGTTCGATTTCGTTACTTTTTTAGCGTTTTGACGGCATGCTTTTTATTTGCGTGGAACAGATAGCAGATATGTAACGGAGTGTTGTTTCGTTGGATCTAGCGCGGATTTTGATTTATAAACTAGCTTTTGCCCACAACTTCGTACAACAAACATCAAAATGATTCTACACTTGTCCAACTTTAGGCATATCTAAAACTATTATTTTGTATTGACTAACTATATTACACTTAAACTAAGTATTCACAAGTAAATAACAACTTTTAACCATGTATATGTATATACACGCGACATAACAGACATAAAGATAAACATTCAAAAGTTCATAACGAAATGCGCGAGAGCTATAACACAAATTTGTAACACAGCACGCTGGCAACAGAACCGAAAACGAACTGCGCTTTTGAAATGCTTTACTTCCGGGTCTTCTCACGATTCCCCTAGGGGAACCGGGGGGAAACTGATACAGGTTGTGTACTGAAATGCTTTTTATCCGCGCCTGCGCTTTTAAGTACTTGCGCTTTTTCGTTTTGCTACCTTAGATAGAGATAGCAAATCTCAAACTATGCGAAAGAAAGAGCGCGCAACATGACATGACAGTATGTAATCAGTATACATTTGATTTTCGCTCTTATTTTAATGGTGCAAAAGTTGATTAATATAAATATACAAGCCACGATGACATCTTGTGGCGACGCAATAGAACTAACAGGTAACATCGATCATACCATATGCCATCAGTTTGTATTAATATCGCATTTTTGCATAGATGGCGTTACTTGTCTATACTCAAGTAATCTTCGTCAAAATATAAAAACATTAAAAACGGATAGCATAGCAGATTGGAGTGGAAATAAAAAGCATACTGCTTCTGCTATATTTTGTAAACGGCGTTTTTTTTCTGCTATGTAATATAACGAGCACCTTTATTCCCAGGTATGGTGCCAAAGTAAAAAATGTTCGTAGTGATTAGTATAACATGGGATTTCAGTTTTCGTTAAGGGTCTTTTGGAGAACTTTGGAGAATGAAGGTATGGTATGTAGAAATGATATTCTTGACTCCAGGATTCAGAATAATTTATTTATAATTTAGTGCTGTTTATATACAAAATGTACAACTAGGCTGAGCCAATCCAAATGCAGATAAATAGAAATGTAAAATGATCAAAACAATCAACCAATTAATTTACAGTACAATCGGCCAATAATATTTGAGTGGAGTTTACGTAAGTAATCCGCCAGGTGGTTCATACGTCGCGCGAGCGTTTTCCCGCGCAAACGGGAACATACTTATACTGGTGGCATAAGCGCGGCGGCTCCATTTGCCGGTCACTCGTCGAGCGAAGACGTCGTGCGTTCGCGCGTCTGCGGGCACGGCGCGCGTCGACGCAATAATATTTGCAGAGCGAAGATTTCTTGAAATCGTCAGCGTGTGCATCTTTGAGTTCGCAAGAGAACTCTTCTTGTTTCTATTTAACGTTGCAAAAGTCTATAAAACTGTTCTTTTCAGAACAACAACAAAAGTCCTTGAACAGTCCTTGTCAGGACTATTATCACTGTTTCTATTTAAACACTCAAGTCCTTTTCAGGGCTGTGTGTATCCATGTTTCTATTTACACATCACAAAAGTCACTGTAGGGACTGCTAGGTATAGGATAGCTACAGTCTTTTTACATCCTGTAGGTACCTAAGTACTTTATTTTCATTACAATGGAAAAATACTGATTACTATTCAATTGCCCGGTCTTTAACATTATCGGACTATATCATAACTTAAATTCCAAATTGAATTGACTTTTGGGAGTTTTAGGTACCTACTCTTGTATTAAAAATCGTTGATACTTACATTGAGGTAGGCAAATAAAAAAGGCATGACCGTTTTTTAACACGCTTTTATTAGGTCGTCGTGTAGGTATGTAACTATGTAATGGAATCTAAGCTAACTAATTTAACCATCTTCCAAGGCCCGTAGCGTAATTAAAATTGGCAGCTGTAGGTATGTAGTTCTGGTAACAATACAATAATATGGTACTGTCAAACTGATCTGATGATGGAGCCGGAAAATATGAACTGGAACTTGACATGTATGTAACTAACTATGTAATGGAATGAGAAAGCGCCCCACGCTTTTACAATCAAATATTACAATTAAAAGCACATAGTTTACACTTCAGCCCAGAAATAGAGACAACTTGAACGATCCATAATATTTTTTTCACCACTGCAGCTCAAACATGCCGCTTTTGCTGCGAGACAACAGTGAACAAAACGCGATTTTGATTCGAGCGTGAGTAAAAGTAGCTTTTTAATTTTTCAATCTTCAGTGTCACGAATTGACATTGTTCAGCCATAAATTTAAAACATTCGAATTTTACTGTGCTCTGTCTCTTTCACATGCATATAAAAAGTGAGTGAAAAAACAAACCCCTTCGAATTCGAAATTCGATTTTGGAAGTCGACCTCAAAGAAAACACCTACGGCAACGCAAAAAAAAAGATATTTGTAATAAAGAAATTACTTTTTTTATAATTATGTTATTGTTTACATGTAAAATTTATTATTGGATTTTAATAAAAATAAGTCTAATTAATAGTATAAAATTAGTATTTAACCAATACATTTTTATTTAGAATTACAACAATGATACATTTGAAAAATAAACATCAGGGACGCGGTATTGAAACGTGATTTAAAAAAGTAGCGGGAATAAAAATTTCGCTGATGCTGATACAGTAGGTATAGCGTAACGTGTTAAATTATATTAATATATAAAATAATCTAAAAAGATGAGTGAAACTAGCGATGATGACTGTACTTTAACACCAGAAGAGTTAAATCAACAAGTGATTATGCAGAATTCAATCTATTCCTGTTCATTTCTATGTCTCCTAAGTAATATGTGTTCTCACTGCTGTGGTGAAAAGTTATGTGTGCTACACGAGAGCAAAGTTTTTTGTATCTCGTGCTGTTGAGTCCCTCACCACGCTCAGGATTCTAACTTTGATTCACTCGCTACGCTCGTGAATCAATCATAGAATCCTTCGCTTGCTCGGGACTCAAAATCAGCACTCGAAACAAAAAACAACTTTGCTCTCTTGTTGCACAAATAACTATTTTGTTTTTATGTGCATTTATAAAAGCGTGTTTTTCTAGTGTTTTTTAAACTATTCATTTTTAGGTATTTTTTCATAATGTACAACTGTAAGAAGACGTCTGACCGACGCATACAAAAACAATCTTTATTGGTTTAATTTAGTATTTAAAAAGCAGCGATAGCCGAGTGGAGAGACCGACAGACTGCTACGCAGAGGGTCTCGGGTTCGAATCCACGGCACGCACCAATGACTTGTGCGTATTAAATTGTTAATTATCGCTTGCTTATCGGTGAAGGAAAACATCGTGAGGCATATACATATGTCGTGAGGAAACCTGCATGTCTGAGAGTTCTCCATAATGTGTTCGAAAGACATGTAAACATCATAGAAAATAATTTGGCGGGTCTTAATCGCGTTGCGTTAACTTGACTTACCGATTTAAGGTATAAATACCTATTTGTTTCCGAAGTTTCGCTCGTCTATGATGTATACAAATCGCGAAAGTTTAAAATCGATTAAGACATGTAAAGTCTGCCAACCCGCACTTGGCCAGCGTGGTGGACTAGATATGGCCTTACCCTTCTTATAGTGAGAAGAGGCCCGTGCCCAGCAGTGGGACAGTTTATATACAGGGCTGATAATGATGAGTATTTAGGTTATTCTGGTTTGACATGTTGTGTTGTGACTTGTGACATACCTATAGTTAATACGATTTGGGAAAAAATATTTCGAAATTTGAATGCAACACCAAAAGACAGTAGAAATACGAACTAAAACCGAAAACAGTCTGGAAAACAGCGATGCCATGGCGAAAACAGTACCTAAATCTACTGTTAAAAAAGTAGGCTTGGCAACCGTGGATGAGAAACACTTACATGTAGCAGAGATGAGAATGTTACGATGGATGTGTGTAGTGAATTACGGGTAGCCTACAGCGGCAGCGGCAGCGGCGAGCGATAGCCACAGATATAGATCTACATAGATAACGCAATTATCACGATTTGTATTGAAACCAAGCGTGCCGACTTTTTAATACCTACCATAGATTATACACTTATATTGGTATAGATGCGCAACTCTCAGTTCGAAATTGAAGTTCAATAGGCATCCTCGACTGACCTCGACTCTAGATGGCGTACAAATCAATTGTATTTTTATTCGATCGTATAGATGGCGTTAGTAGTGGATTCATTTTTCAGAATAAAATAAATGTTTAATTTCGGTGTTAATAAATAAGTAAATGACAACTGTTATGTAAAATATGCAATTTAAAAGTAAAAAAATATAAAAATCACAAAATGTAGTTCATGGTAAGCGTGGATTCGATCCACAGACTTCTCAGATATGAGTCCAGCACGCTTTCGGACTGCACCACGAAGATTTTAACCTTTTGAGCGCCATGGTCACATATATGTGACAAGCGGAAACTGTCCCTGGACGCCAACGTCACAAATACGTGACAGCAAAAAGCGGTGTACAAAAACATGAAATAAACAATTTGAACATTACTTGAATGCCTGTTTATTTATATTACCTTAAAATAGAAGTTCTAATGCTTGTTTATTTCTGTTAAACGAGTTAAATAGCATTATAGATATTGAGACATTTTACGTTAAAAAGTAAGAAATCAAATCTTAAAAAAGAATGTTCTCACACGCCACAGTCACAAATATGTGACCGCTAGTGATGTAGCGCAAGTTAGATAATATCAAAAATTTACATCAAAGATCGTTTTAAAACTTCCTTCTACAATGTATAATTTTAGATATAATTTAGTACGAGGATAAAACAGCATTAGTTTTATAGAATCAGACTTAAAAATACATTTTAATAGCTACATAGTCGAAGATAAAATTGGCTGGGTCGAATTTTGATATTCGTTAATCTTGGCTCAGGCGCATCCCTAATACAAAACGAATTATCAGTGCCTTGTACGCCATGGTCACAAATAGACGACAGCATCGTGACGTCACAAGCGCAGGCGATCAGAAATAGTGAAGAAAGTAAACATTATTAAAATATTTATTATTTATTTTGTACTGACTGTTATAATGAGTGCGAATTTAATGACTACGGAGGAACTTCTTCGCATATTAGAGGGAGTTCCTGAATCCTGATGACGAAGGCTTTTTGGAAACAAAATCTTTGGACGACTATGATTTAAAGGTACCTAAGGAAGTACCTACAGTAATTTTTTTCTGCTTTTATTTTAAACAAAAATTAATCTTATTAAAAACCGAGATAATATCAGTAAGTATGTGGCCCAGTATTGGTGCTAGTAGACCGAATGTAACTTATTTTTGTTAAAAATAAGTTGGATAGGTACATTTGGGCATGTTATTTTTTCGTGAAACAACTATAGATACTTTTTTATGTTTATACGTACCTATACCACATGAGTAAATAAAACGAACAGAGAGACAGCTTCTTAAGAGCTTGTAAATTTGTTACCTATTTTGGTAGAGTTGTCACAATAGGTTAAGACAAATCGCTTGTTCGGTATACGACAGATTCTGGATTGGACAGATTCGTGATTTGGCAGATTCCCAACTCGACAGATTCGTGGATTGGGCAGATTCTTGGACTCGACGGATTCGCTATACGGCAGAAGTACAGTTGTAAATAAAATAGCGAGTGGAACCAAAATAGGCATGCACCTGAAACTTTTAAAAGCACGGAATAAAAATATAAATTTGTTACCCAGGACACGACGTGACTACGTGATTTATTTGACATTCCCAACGATACCACTAATAGTGTTGAATATTTTCTGGTTATATGATCTATTTTGCTAATAAACATAGGAATCTCCTTTAGCTATTAAGGCCACTAGTTTTACCACGGGGATAGGTATCTAAAATAAGTTTAAAAAGAAATTGTGTAAGACAAATGAACGTCTACAAAACAAATGACTATAAAATGATCAACCATCGATAGGGCTTACAAAAAACAGGTGCATGCGATTTTCGACCTTATTGACAATTCATGACAGACTTTTTTTGGTATTTTCTTGCTTTCTGACATTGATCGTTATTAAAATTATAAATTCTGAGTTACGTCAATAAGGTCGAAAATCGCATGCACCTGTTTTTTGTAATCCCTATCGATGGCTGATCACTTTATGATAGTCATTGGTTTTGTAAACCTTAATTGCTTTTACACAATTTCACAACTAATGAGTTGTTAAGTATTTCTTTGCCAACATTGACAATATTTATTTCAAGATCGAAATATTCGCGAATCTTTTGCTCGAGTAATTCAACAAATGCGACAAAATGATCAGGAGTTATACCTAATTAAAATACCCAATTGTACGTTACCATTGTTAAAATCTTTATAATGATTTAATTATTTCATCTAGTATTATTCATACACCACTTACAAAACATAGACTTTTTTTGGTATTTTCTTGCTTTCTGACATTAATACGTTATTAAAATTATAAATTCTGAGTTACGTCAATAAGGTCGAAAATCGCATGCACCTGTTTTTTGTAATCCCTATCGATGGCTGATCACTTTCTGATAGTCTTGGTTTTGTAAACCTTAATTGCTTTTACACAATTTCACAACTAATGAGTTGTTAAGTATTTCTTTGCCAACATTGACAATATTTATTTCAAGACCGAAATATTCGCGAAATTTTTGCTCGAGTAATTCAACAAATGCGACAAAATTATCAGGAGTTATACCTAATTAAAAAACCCAATTGTACGTTACCATTGTTAAAATCTTTATAATGATTTAATTATTTCATCTAGTATTATTCATACACACAGTACAATAAACAACCATTATTAATAATAAAACACCACTTTTTTACATTAAAATATTAAAACTTGCAACGTACAAAACAAACAACGTGCGTCGCAATAACCCTAAGATTGTCAACTGCCTGTGCCTACGTAAACCGGTTCTTTCCACTCTCGCCGCGTACATGACAAGCGGTGGTCACGCACACATAAGCCGCGTGCTCGTAGTAGTGCAACCGATTCGCGCTGTTGTATGAAGCTGTGTCACTGTTCCGTTTATCTACTCATGTGCCTATACTGATACATATACTTAAACTGTTTGAACATCCATTATAAAGATTATAAATGTACCTAATTAACAAAAACGTTATATTTATTATATACGGGAACACATCGATAAGCGAGATTTACGTTGCTACATCCTTATTTCGGAAGCGAAATAGTCATACAAATGGCGGGCCGTCCACGCCATGGTCATAAATAGAAGACAGCAGATAAAGACTAGTGCTGTGCCTATAGTTATTACATTTAATTATATTATCGTCTCATAACTGTTATAACGGTGTTATACAACTCTGTAAATTATGTATAACTATAACTATAGTAGAAGGAAGTGTAATTAGGAATTAAATTTCAATGTTACAAGGACATTATATTCTGAAGTCGGAGACGAAAATAAAAATACAATTAAATATCGATGTAGTATTGGAATCCCTATTTTTTTCGTAGGTATTTGCGCGAAATTTGTGGCTTGGCGGTGAGGGCAGGTTCATGTGTTTTTGCCCTGGCGTACAAAAGGTTAAGAAAGGTGGCGAAATTACCGTTCAGTTGTTGCTTTTTCTTTAGTTCTTACAATCATTGGTAGATGGTGCTGATTTATTTGAAATTTACCAATGTAGGGAGCTTTCACGGCCCTGATACCTACTGTGACGAAGCGATGCACGACAGTATCGCTTGTGCGATATTCATCGTCTCCTAACACACAACGTCAGATCAAACGTCCAAAGCAAACGCGGCAACGTAATGTGAATAAAGTTTACTTAACGTAATTTATAGTTAGGTATATTCTGGAACGACACGCAGTTTGGAATACTTAAAAACAGTTTTAATATGAATTAACGCATAATACAATTTTAAAATAACTTACCTGTGATAGGAAATATGTTCCTGCCTTTGGGTGCTCGAAATTTTTGTGCTATTGCAGTTAATTATCACGCAACGAGGCATTTTTTAGTTTTTTGCGGCACGAGGCATTTTTTTAGTTCGGCTGCAACAACGGACGCGCGGGGACTGAAGTTAGCGGCGACCAACCTCGACGCTTGGTCGGGGTTCAGACACGTGAAGTGCATGCATTTGCGTTATCTATGTAGATCTATGTCTGTGGCGATAGCGATGTACATACATGGCATGTTTACTTTGAGGCATGGGGTCTCATTCCTTAGAACGTTTTCCGTCATTCTTAACTCTCTCAACAGATGGCTTTACTAGTATCGATTGTTATTGATGAGTTTCATGCAGAAATTATAAATAAGAAAATAAAGTTCTAAAATATGATATTTATTAATTAAAAAATCCCTTTATTACGATTAAATAAAAAAATGAAACATTTAATTGAATATGAATATTTTTGAAAAATATGATGTGCACTTCGTTGCTCTGGTGGCCAAAATACGTACTAGCTTGTAGTAAAACGTTACAATGAGTTAACTTTCACTCGGAATTCATAGATGGCGCTTTTACGTATGTACTTATATATTTATTTTTATTTAATTTGGTATTAATCTGTAGATGGTAAAATAAATAAATATTTATGAAATAAACATCAAATATTTGAAAAAGTAAGATATTATGTTAACCAATGAACGTACCTATATTTTAAAAAGTACCTATATAGGTACCTAGTCGAGCGATTGCGTTTTGTTTTTACATTTAAGTACGTAAAAGTAGTGTAATTTAAATTTTATACATAATAAAAACCTACTGTGTTTGTAGTAGTATTATATAATACATTTTCATAAATTATGTTAATCAATATGCGTCTTACATTTATAGGTACCTATAGTCTGTTCAAGATACGAAACAATAAAATGTAAACAAACCATAAAATGGTTCTTTTAATGTCGCCTTCGCAACAAAAGTAGATTTAAGTTAAATACTCCAAGCGAAAGATTTAGTTAGTTTTACAAAAATACGCCTGTCCCTTCAAATCATAAATGATACAGCATATTTTTTACCTTTTATTTTTTTCGTATCTTGAACAGACAATAGCAACTAATAAACAGTTGATATTGAGTATGTTGTAAATCCGTATATACCAATGTACTCTGTGTTGTAAATCAAGCTAATTAAAAAAACAAAACGCATTTTTAAACTTTGATAGCCGACTTCTCTAGAAGTCTAGAACTCATTCGCTTGGTTCCTGATAGGTATAGTATTAAATTTATCTATGCCGATAGTCATGACTTCATGAGTCGCACAATTGCAAAATCGCGTACCAAGTATACCAAGTGCGTCTTTATAAAAATACCAGGGTCGAAAACCAGGTATCAATATACTTGCAAGTTTTTGGGCACTCGAGTCACATGAGTAAATAAACCGAACAGTGAGACAGCTTCATATGAGCTTGTAAATTTGTTACCTATTTTGGTAGGGTTGTCACAATAGGTTAAGACAAATCGCTTGTTCGGTATACGACAGATTCTGGATTGGACAGATTCGTGATTCGGCAGTTCCCAACTCGACAGATTCGTGGATTGGGCAGATTCTTGGACTCGACGGATTCGCTATACGGCAGAAGTACAGTTGTAAATAAAATAGCGAGTGGAACCAAAAAAGGCATGCACCTGAAACTTTTAAAAGCACGGAATAAATATAAGTAATAATAATAATAATATTCTACCACATTCACACGACACCATCTAGTCCCAAACTAAGCAGAAGCTTGTACTATGGGCACTAGATAATGGATAAACATACATAATTATATAAGTATACATTTGTTACTAACGTCACGACGTGACGACATGATTTATTTGATATTCCCAACGATACCACTAATAGTGTTGAATATTTTTCTGGTAATATGATATATTTTGCGAATACCTAAACATAGGAATCTCCTTTAGCTATTATGTGCCACTAGTTTTGCCACGGGGATAGGTACCTAAAATAAGTTTCAAGAGAAATTATGTAAAACAAATGAACGTCTTCAAAACAGATGACTATAAAGTTATCAACCATCGACCGGCTTACAAAAAACAGGTGCATGCGATTTTCGACCTTGTTGACAATTTCATGACAGACTTTTTTTTTGGTATTTTCATGCATTCTGACATTGATACGTTAATAAAATTATAAATTCTGAGTTATGTCAATAAGGTCGAAAATCATATGCACCTGTTTTTGGAAGCCCTATCGATGGCTGATCACTTTCTGATAGTCATTGGTTTTGTAAACGTTAATTGCTTTTACACAATTTCACAACTAATGAGTTCATGAGGATCCCCTGGGGGATCGGGCTAGGAGATCCTGGTGGACAACATGCAAACATGTTAAGTATTTCGTTGCCAACATTGACAATATTTATTTCAAGATCAAAATATTCGCGAAACTTTTTCTCGAGCAATTCAACAAATGCGATAAAATTATCAGGAGGTATACTTAAAAAACCCAATTGTACGTTACCATCGTTAAAATCTTTATAATGATTGAATTATTTCATCTAGTATTATTCATACACACAGTACTCGTACAATAAACAACCATTATTAATAATAAAATACCACTTTTTACATTAGTATTATTCATACACACAGTACAATAAACAACCATTATTAATAATAAAATACCACGTTTTTACATTAAAATATTAGCTTGCAACGTACAAAACAAACAACGTGCGTCGTAATAACCCTGAGATTGTCAACTGCCTGTGCCTACGTAAACGGTTTTTTTCCAGTCTCGCCGCGTACACGACAAGCGGCCAGTGGTCACGCACACATGCGCCGCGTGCTTGTAGTAGTGCAACCGATTCGCGCTGTTGTATGAAGCTGTGTCTCTGTTCCGTTTATCTACTCATGTTACGTAGTAACTATTTAGTAATCTGTGCTCATGTGCTCGAGTATAGAAAACTTCGTGTGACGCCCTGGTAATGCAAGTTTGTATTGAAAAATAAACCTTATCTTAATATGAGTAAGGATGTTTATCGCAAAATTAGGTAATGGACTTTTCTAAATACTTTCATGGAAATTTATTCCTTACTACCATATATTTAAGGAACTTTGTCGCGCAAAACCTTTTTTTACTATATTTTGAGATAGATTTTTCAATGTTTAACTATTGTTTTAAAGGGAAAATAGGAGGCCGCCAATAGAATACCAATTTTGAATTAAAACCGGATTCTCGGCCGTGGGCGACTAAAAGTAATTGCAGTCTGTTTTATGATTTCCAGTTGTACTAATTCCATTGCCTTAATAAGAGAATTTGCAAAGCGTATAGGCAAATAAATCCATTTTACGTTTAATCGCCAAATACCGGCCGGGGTGATATAAGTTTAATCTCGAGAAATAATGTACACAAAATAGGGGCCGGCTTTAGAAACATTAAAGATCGTAATGTCGACCAGCCTCGAATTTGAGCCCAACTATACAGGCTGATTCATTTTCTTATTTTTTGAAAATTAAATATTTATTATACATTTATTTATTTATAATATAAAGAGTTAAGTTTAAATGTAGGAAATGATATTATTGAAAACATTTATATTAGCTTATTATGGTATGGAAATATAAGATATAAATTGCTCTTTGGAACTTGCTACCTTAACCCATGTTAATTACGTAGCTTAAAAATATAAATATATTCAATAATGATTAAACATCGTTATCGGGCGGGTAAAAATGGTGGCAGTGCGGTAGCGCACGACAATAGGGTTGTCATACGTATGCGTCACGTAGGTGCATACATTCAATAAGCTTTTTCGATTATGTTATATCGTACAATACCTTTATTTAATTAAAATATATTATAGTTTTAAATGTTTTTTTAAAAGTATAGCTATATAGTATTGTATTTTTTTTCGTATTGTAATAACTTTTTCACTAATTACTCTTTACTACTTCAATGTAATTTGAAAGTTAAGGCGAAATTATTTTCAAATATATTAAATTATTATTTCGCAGTCGTCATATATTGGATAAAATTTTTACAAGCATCTATGTTAAAAATATGTTTTAATCTATTCTTTACTTTCATATTTTTGTTGTAATGTTAAAAAGTGTTAACATATTTAAAAAATTGGCAACACTAACATTAAGTGAAAAATTAACAATATAAACTTTTCAAATTATTTCACAAGTTTAAAATAAATACGTCTTTGTTATGTCAAATGAAGTCGAACGGTCATTTTCTTACTTAAAATGTTTTTTTTTTCAGCAGACATCTTAAACTAACAGAAAGCAGTATAAATAAGTTGTTGGTTTTTTATTCCAAGTAGACGTAAATACCTTCAAGGAATATTTTAACAAAAAATATTCAATAAAAAGTAATTGAAAAATATTTATGTGTTTCATTTTAAAATTATTTCTAACGAAAAACCTACATTTATTATTTTGTATTGATTTAGTTACGAGTGATTATTAAAATATAATTTAATTTTGGTATTTTAATAAGTTACACAAGGACAAATTGAAATATAGATTCTTAATTACATAAAGATATCAAGTAATAACATTAAACTATTATTTAAAAAAAATGTGCATGCTATATGGGTACGCGCGGCAACCCTAGTGTCGAATGCCACGACCTTGACCCGCTGGATAACGATGTTTAATAATGATACTCTGGGCCAAAAATGGTATGAATTATTTTTGAAAAGATATCCAGAACTAATTATAATTATTTTGATGTTTACTTTGTTATAAATTGTAATACTTACCTAACGTTATTTAAGTGCAAATAAAAAAATACTGTACCTACTATTAAAGAAATACGATTTATAACGTATACCTACTTAGTGAGACTCTTGCCAAAATAAATCATATTAATAATATTTATCCGTCTTAATTTAAAACACCTATACCCGGCCGATATTTGGGAAAAACGCGACCGACCATGGTCCGTGAATGGCCGACTTTAGGGTTTTTTCGTTCTCGACGCATATAAACCTTAGTTCTTTTTCCTTGTAGTAGAAATGTCAACCTTATGCCCATAAACATGAAATAGATTTATCAAACTATCCAAAACCGCATCGGAAGCTATCCTTTCGTTGCATATTGATGGTGCCAGACCGATTTCAAAACAGAAAAACCGTAAGGATGTCGACATTTAGCGTATTTACCCTACTACGTTACGGTCGGGAGTCGGTAATACGCGAAACGTGTCTGCGTACGTTCAAGTAAAAAATACTTTGAAAGTGTTGCAAATAGTTAAGTGTTTTGCGCGACAAAGTTCCGTAAATGTATGGTGGTAAGGAATAATATCCCATGAAAGTAAAAGTGCTCCGTTACGATCGGGGATCGGCAAAACGCGAGACGCGATCGCGTACGTTCAATTCAAGTAAGAAATACTTTGAAAGTTTGAAAGTGTTGCAAGTATTAAAAAAAAAATCGTTACAATCAGCTTCAAAATTACTAATACTACAAAACAAATGATTTTATAATAGTTAAATTTAGTTTTGTATCTAATTCTGTTTATCCACTTTAATGGAGGTATAAAAAGCTACCTAATTTATCAATTTCAAAATATTAATTTGCCAACAACTGGATTTGAGTTAATTATCTAAATAACTAACTTGCACGTTTGCATAACTTGCTTGTAAGGCCGAATTAATAAACCAATTGTTATGAACTAATGACTAGCTTTTGCGCGCGACTTCGTTCCCGTGAAAGTTGAAGAGAAAAAATTCCAACGTTTTTGCAAGATTTTTTGTTAGTTGTTGAGGTATCATGGTTTCATAAATAAAAAAATAAAATGAACTGTTGTTTCATTTCTACATTTTAATAGTTACCTATTCCCCTTTTGCAATCTCGACTTTCGCTTCGCCAGGGGTTCGCCATTTAGGTTACATTAATTTCGCCTGAATACCAATTTTTTTAAGAATATAATAATATAAATTAAGAATAACAATTTTCACGAAGTAGAACTCAAAGGAAAGCACCACCTAGTGTAGTAAGTACCTATTATATTATCAGTAGCATGCACCACAGACCCTGGGACCACCGACCATCAGACTAAGGCAACCTCACAAGGTCATAGGTTTTGTCAAGTCTATTCAAACGAGCCCAAACACTACTAGTTTCTCATGTGTAGTTTAGGAGTTCCAGTGACCACCTGCCGGCTTCATCATCAGACCAAGGCAACCTCACAAGGTCATAGGTTTTGTCAAATCTATTCAAACGAGCCCAAACACTAATAGTTTATCATGTGTAGTTTAGGAGTTCCTATGACCACCTTCCGGCTTCATCATCAGACCAAGGCAACCTCACAAGCTCATAGGTTTTGTCAAGTCTTGTCAAACGAGCCCAAACACGACTAGTTTATCATGTGTAGTTTAGGAGTTCCTGTGACCACCTTCCGGCTTCATCATCAGACCAAGGCAACCTCACAAGGTCATAGGTTTGTCAAATCTATTCAAACAAGCCCAAACACTACTAGTTTATCATGTGTAGTTTAGGAGTTCCTGTGACCACCTTCCGGCTTCATCATAGACCAAGGCAACCACACAAGGTCATAGGTTTTGTCAAGTCTTGTCAAACGAGCCCAAACACGTCTAGTTTATCATGTGTAGTTAAGGAGTTCCTGTGACCACCTTCCGGCTTCATCATCAGACCAAGCCCAGATAGCAACAAACTTGCAGCAAGTTTAAATCAAACTTGCTAGTTTCACTGTGACAAACTTGCATCAAACTTGCATGAAGTTTGCTTTTGCACAGGTTGCACAGGTACAAGGCACAGGTTGGTGGTCCGACAACAGCTGGTCGTCGAGCACCTCCTGCTGTATCTAGGAGGTCGACCGACCACCAACCTGTGCTCGTCGTTATCCAAATAATTTGAAAAAACCAACTACATGCAAGTTTGTCACAGTGAAACTAGCAAGTTTGATTTAAACTTGCTGCAAGTTTGGCAAGTTTGCATTGTTATCTGGGAGCCAACCTCACAAGGTCATAGGTTTTGTCAAGTCTTGTCAAACGAGCCCAAACACGACTAGTTTATCATGTGTAGTTTAGGAGTTCCTGTGACCACCTTCCGGCTTCATCATCAGACCTAGGCAACCTCACAAGGTCATAGGTTTTGTCAAGTCTATTCAAACGAGCCCAAACACTACTAGTTTATCATGTGTAGTTTAGGAGTTCCTGTGACTACCTTCCGGTTTCATTATCAGACCAAGGCAACCTCACAAGGTCATAGGTTTTGACAAGTCTATTCAAACGAGCCCAAACACTACTAGTTTATCATGTGTAGTTTAGGAGTTCCTGTGACTACCTTCCGGTTTCATCATCAGACCAAGGCAACCTCACAAGGTCATAGGTTTTGTCAAGTCTATTCAAACGAGCCCAAACACGAGTAGTTTATCATATGTAGTTTAGAAGTTCCTGTAACCACCTTCCCGGCTTCATCATCAGACCAAGGTGCATTCACAAGGTCATTTATCACTGCACCATTTCAATGTTACCGTAACATAGCCACCAAACTTACGTAAGTATGTCAAATATCAGCTTTAAGGAACAGTGTACAAAGTGCATTCCAAGTTTTGAACGGAAAGACACGAAGTCATAAAAATATCGCTAGCATTGAATTATTATCGCTAGATATTTTAACGCCACCGGTACGTACGTAAAATAGGTACCTACTAGATCGGTTGATCGTCTTATAACCTTGAAATGAGGCACACTTGGGTGACAAGGTGAAATATCAAAATATTCTTAACATTTTGGACAGAATGCTTTTTTATTATAACGCCATCTCTTCTTTTTAATTTAAAATAACATTGCTTACAAAATGAGACGTAAGATGTCGCTACCATCGACTCCCATTTTTTTCGTCGCTAGCGCCATCTGTTGTATTATTTACGGTATTAACAAAATAGAGATCTAATAATAAGGACTTAACGTGGCCAAGTTTTATGTTCGACTTGCGCTATCTGTACTGTATAGTATTATATTTATCTATGCTTTGAGGCGACATCGGTCGCCGCGGGCGGCGGGCGGAGTAGCAAAGCGCGCCAGGTACATCGAAAACGCTTGCCGCTGAAGGCTGTGGCCGGGCCGTGGAATGAGTAGGTATGTTACTTAGTCTAAGTGTCGGTCGCCCAATATGCGAAAAAGTTCAAGGACATAGTTTGGCATGGTGAAGAGATGGTTTTTTGTCGTGTAAATATGTAAGTAAATCATCGATAAATCCGAAAGAAGAGGGGCGAAAGGGAAGGGGGAGGCCAAGGAAAAGAAAGGAAGATAGATAGTAAGATAGTAAAAGAAGGAAATGTATGGACTGTGAGAGGATGGATATGTAAGAGAAATGGTTAGATGACGGGTGACAGGCAAGTATGGAACAGGAGTAGGTACAGGAGGATTTACTGCGCTGACCTTAAATATATTGCCATGTTTTTATAGTACCTACAAGTCTATAGAGTTTTATCTATAGATAGAACATGTTTTAGAGTTTTATAACCAAATAAAGCATTTAATAGGTAGCCGTTCCAGTAATTTCATAAAAGATTTTACTTGTTTTCATTATGCGGCGAGGTCTGCGATTGTAGAGGCCTAAGACTACAGAACAAAAGGCAGACAGAGCGCGCGGAACACTTGCGTGAGGCCACTAAAGCAAATACAAAATTGAAAAGCGAATACAAACTCGGCTCAGTGCGCTGCGAAGCATCGCACAGTTCACACGCCACGATCAATCAAGCTTTTAAATTCATAAAATGCCGTCTTGCGTTTTTAAACATTGTAAAAGTTGTTTCCAAAAGCAAAAACGGGAAGATGGTAATATATTTTTACAGATAACTATGGATTATTTGACTGTTTTATAATATTATTTCGATAAAATTCGTATTTCTGCAGAAAATATGTAAGTGTTGCCAGTTTACGTCGACGCCGTTCTCCCTGAATTAGGGAAAATGCGCTTGTCTATTGATTATGTAATAATGATGGTCATGTTAATGAAAAATACATTAACGTAATGTAAAATTATATCGTAGATTATCTTTCTTCTTATAAAATATAGTAGGTAATAGAATTTCCATTAGTATATACATTGTTTTGAGTTCGATCCCCAAACGATCCAAAAGTTGAAGAGAAAAAATTCCAACGTTTTTGCAAGATTTTTTGTTAGTTGTTGAGGTATCATGGTTTCATAAATAAAAAAATAAAATGAACTGTTGTTTCATTTCTACATTTTAATAGTTACCTATTCCCCTTTTGCAATCTCGACTTTCGCTTCGCCAGGGGTTCGCCATTTAGGTTACATTAATTTCGCCTGAATACCAATTTTTTTAAGAATATAATAATATAAATTAAGAATAACAATTTTCACGAAGTAGAACTCAAAGGAAAGCACCACCTAGTGTAGTAAGTACCTATTATATTATCAGTAGCATGCACCACAGACCCTGGGACCACCGACCATCAGACTAAGGCAACCTCACAAGGTCATAGGTTTTGTCAAGTCTATTCAAACGAGCCCAAACACTACTAGTTTCTCATGTGTAGTTTAGGAGTTCCAGTGACCACCTGCCGGCTTCATCATCAGACCAAGGCAACCTCACAAGGTCATAGGTTTTGTCAAATCTATTCAAACGAGCCCAAACACTAATAGTTTATCATGTGTAGTTTAGGAGTTCCTATGACCACCTTCCGGCTTCATCATCAGACCAAGGCAACCTCACAAGCTCATAGGTTTTGTCAAGTCTTGTCAAACGAGCCCAAACACGACTAGTTTATCATGTGTAGTTTAGGAGTTCCTGTGACCACCTTCCGGCTTCATCATCAGACCAAGGCAACCTCACAAGGTCATAGGTTTGTCAAATCTATTCAAACAAGCCCAAACACTACTAGTTTATCATGTGTAGTTTAGGAGTTCCTGTGACCACCTTCCGGCTTCATCATAGACCAAGGCAACCACACAAGGTCATAGGTTTTGTCAAGTCTTGTCAAACGAGCCCAAACACGTCTAGTTTATCATGTGTAGTTAAGGAGTTCCTGTGACCACCTTCCGGCTTCATCATCAGACCAAGCCCAGATAGCAACAAACTTGCAGCAAGTTTAAATCAAACTTGCTAGTTTCACTGTGACAAACTTGCATCAAACTTGCATGAAGTTTGCTTTTGCACAGGTTGCACAGGTACAAGGCACAGGTTGGTGGTCCGACAACAGCTGGTCGTCGAGCACCTCCTGCTGTATCTAGGAGGTCGACCGACCACCAACCTGTGCTCGTCGTTATCCAAATAATTTGAAAAAACCAACTACATGCAAGTTTGTCACAGTGAAACTAGCAAGTTTGATTTAAACTTGCTGCAAGTTTGGCAAGTTTGCATTGTTATCTGGGAGCCAACCTCACAAGGTCATAGGTTTTGTCAAGTCTTGTCAAACGAGCCCAAACACGACTAGTTTATCATGTGTAGTTTAGGAGTTCCTGTGACCACCTTCCGGCTTCATCATCAGACCTAGGCAACCTCACAAGGTCATAGGTTTTGTCAAGTCTATTCAAACGAGCCCAAACACTACTAGTTTATCATGTGTAGTTTAGGAGTTCCTGTGACTACCTTCCGGTTTCATTATCAGACCAAGGCAACCTCACAAGGTCATAGGTTTTGACAAGTCTATTCAAACGAGCCCAAACACTACTAGTTTATCATGTGTAGTTTAGGAGTTCCTGTGACTACCTTCCGGTTTCATCATCAGACCAAGGCAACCTCACAAGGTCATAGGTTTTGTCAAGTCTATTCAAACGAGCCCAAACACGAGTAGTTTATCATATGTAGTTTAGAAGTTCCTGTAACCACCTTCCCGGCTTCATCATCAGACCAAGGTGCATTCACAAGGTCATTTATCACTGCACCATTTCAATGTTACCGTAACATAGCCACCAAACTTACGTAAGTATGTCAAATATCAGCTTTAAGGAACAGTGTACAAAGTGCATTCCAAGTTTTGAACGGAAAGACACGAAGTCATAAAAATATCGCTAGCATTGAATTATTATCGCTAGATATTTTAACGCCACCGGTACGTACGTAAAATAGGTACCTACTAGATCGGTTGATCGTCTTATAACCTTGAAATGAGGCACACTTGGGTGACAAGGTGAAATATCAAAATATTCTTAACATTTTGGACAGAATGCTTTTTTATTATAACGCCATCTCTTCTTTTTAATTTAAAATAACATTGCTTACAAAATGAGACGTAAGATGTCGCTACCATCGACTCCCATTTTTTTCGTCGCTAGCGCCATCTGTTGTATTATTTACGGTATTAACAAGTACTCATAAAAATAGAGATCTAATAATAAGGACTTAACGTGGCCAAGTTTTATGTTCGACTTGCGCTATCTGTACTGTATAGTATTATATTTATCTATGCTTTGAGGCGACATCGGTCGCCGCGGGCGGCGGGCGGAGTAGCAAAGCGCGCCAGGTACATCGAAAACGCTTGCCGCTGAAGGCTGTGGCCGGGCCGTGGAATGAGTAGGTATGTTACTTAGTCTTAAGTGTCGGTCGCCCAATATGCGAAAAAGTTCAAGGACATAGTTTGGCATGGTGAAGAGATGGTTTTTTGTCGTGTAAATATGTAAGTAAATCATCGATGAATCCGAAAGAAGAGGGGCGAAAGGGAAGGGGGAGGCCAAGGAAAAGAAAGGAAGATAGATAGTAAGATAGTAAAAGAAGGAAATGTATGGACTGTGAGAGGATGGATATGTAAGAGAAATGGTTAGATGACGGGTGACAGGCAAGTATGGAACAGGAGTAGGTACAGGAGGATTTACTGCGCTGACCTTAAATATATTGCCATGTTTTTATAGTACCTACAAGTCTATAGAGTTTTATCTATAGATAGAACATGTTTTAGAGTTTTATAACCAAATAAAGCATTTAATAGGTAGCCGTTCCAGTAATTTCATAAAAGATTTTACTTGTTTTCATTATGCGGCGAGGTCTGCGATTGTAGAGGCCTAAGACTACAGAACAAAAGGCAGACAGAGCGCGCGGAACACTTGCGTGAGGCCACTAAAGCAAATACAAAATTGAAAAGCGAATACAAACTCGGCTCAGTGCGCTGCGAAGCATCGCACAGTTCACACGCCACGATCAATCAAGCTTTTAAATTCATAAAATGCCGTCTTGCGTTTTTAAACATTGTAAAAGTTGTTTCCAAAAGCAAAAACGGGAAGATGGTAATATATTTTTACAGATAACTATGGATTATTTGACTGTTTTATAATATTATTTCGATAAAATTCGTATTTCTGCAGAAAATATGTAAGTGTTGCCAGTTTACGTCGACGCCGTTCTCCCTGAATTAGGGAAAATGCGCTTGTCTATTGATTATGTAATAATGATGGTCATGTTAATGAAAAATACATTAACGTAATGTAAAATTATATCGTAGATTATCTTTCTTCTTATAAAATATAGTAGGTAATAGAATTTCCATTAGTATATACATTGTTTTGAGTTCGATCCCCAAACGATCCAAATATTCGTGTACACATGGCTCCTCGTCAAGCTTTATACACTTTGACCTTTGTACCGTTCTTATGGAGTAGGGAATAAGTATCAAAATCGTACTGCAACTGTTTAGCTTGACTTGGCGCCGTGTGTACATTAAGTACAGAAACAGAAATCATTGATTGCAGCCATTATTAATTTTTAATTGCAATGTTTTTTTGTGGTTTGAGGCGGCGGTAGCCCAGTGGTGTACGTAACGGACTGCCGAGAAGAAGGTCTCGGGTTCGATCCCCAGGTACCTCGGGCACACACCTCTGACTTTTCGAAGTTATGTGTGTATTAAAAATGTTAATTATCGCTCGCTTAATAATGTGCCCGGTAGATGGCAATAGGCTCGCCCCCTATTACATTGGGACCGAAACATATCTGGCGAAGTGTGGGTGTGTAATACACCTCTGCCTACCCCTCCGGGCATAAAAGGCGTGAAGATATATATGATATGAAGATATCTTACCACTTGTTTAGCGTCTTTTAGGCGCGCCAACGTCGCCCGCTGCTCAGGCGTTAACTTTTTTATATTTTTAAGTCGGTAGCCTTTGCAGACTTAACACCTTTGATGCCTTCTGCCAAAGACTTCACTCTAAAAAATATAATGAAATTGATAAATAATGCAGGAATTACTTAAGAACTCATTGTAAGTTACTGAATAATAACTTTTATCAAAATAATAGCGTGCGGTGTATGTCGCGGAGTATTGGGAAAAATAATTTAAAAATTAACATCTTCACTGCTAACCATTGACTCAAAGAAGAAAAAATTATAAAGAAATACCTTTGTGGTTCTCTGGACGGACCAGGGGTAGGCTCCGACGCTCGCACGATTTCGGTACTAAACATAAAAACACGTACATTTCAAATACATATAGGAGGCTTCAGTAAGTAATAAATGGAAGACAAAAGTCACATATTGAATAATCCGTTTTAAAAACACGTAGGTACCTTTTCGAAAAACTTAAAGCGCGTGCGCTGCGAGGCTTTTTACCTGCTGTTTTAGGCATGCTGACAGGCAAATGCTGGAAGCGGAAAAAAAAACATACATGCAGCAGCACCATAACCCAAAAATAATAGCACCACAACCAAAAAAGTTAGGCTAGTAGTATCGAATCAGGAAATGTTGTAACATATTAATATTTTCAAGTGTTTGTTATATATTTTAAGCATATTTTGTACAGTCAGCATAGCAAATCATTCTTGAAGTAATATTATTAAAATAACTAAAAAAAAAACAATAAAATAAAGTATAAAACATAAGACCTTTTAATAAATAAAAACGAAAATCTAGCTTTTACAAAAATATGATATAATCAACTTCAAAAAAAAAAAAATGTATAAAGTAATAAAAAATATTGTATTTTTACCGGCGTGTCAGTAATTGTTTGCTTAAATTAACGATTCTCCAAAATTAAGTAAATAAAAAACTCGTAACATTTTTATAATACATTTCTTGTATTTACTGTACATAGTACTTTAAAATTCATCTGGTCGAATCAGCTACTAATCAATACAAAAATTTTTTGTATGCCGAAAACACCATCTGTATCATCAGGATACAGTGTGTAATCAGCCTTAGGACGCCGCCAACCGTCGCGCTCGCGAAGTGTTCGCGAGCATTACGTTCAAGGTCATTTAGAAATCGAAATTCTTGCCTTTTTACTTCTAATTTGCTACTTCTTTTGTATAATCCCGTTAGATTATTGTCTGATCTAACTTCTTATTAGCATTTACTAGGAAAATACAGCCAAAAACACCAAAATTGAAAGCAATCATTTCTATGATTCGCGCCAAAATGTACCTGCCGTATGTTGTAGGTCTCGAAAAAAGTCAAATCTTATGTTTTATGCTAGAATTTTTACATCTACATATTAGTTATTTACATACCTTATATATACACAATAGATCTTATAAAATAACACAGTATTATCCCGAAAATCACAAAAAATACACTGACAAATTCCACACCGACTCAACACTCAATGACAACATTGACAATGAACGTTTTGTTTACCTTTAAAGGTTAATTTCTTGCCTTTTTACATGTAATTTGCTACTTCTTTTATAAAATCCAGTTAGATTATTGTCTGATCTAACTTCTTATTAGCATTTACTAGGAAAATACAGCCAAAAACACCAAAATTGAAGGCAATCATTTCTATGATTCGCGCCAAAATGTACCTGCCGTATGTTGTAGGTCTCGAAAAAAAGTTAAATCTTATGTTTTATGCTAGAATTTTTACATCTACGTATTAGTTATTTACATACCTTATATAAACACAATAGAGCTTATAGAATAACACAGTATTATCACGAAAATCACAAAAAATACACTGACAAATTCCACACCGACTCAACACTCAATGACAACATTGACAATGAACGTTTTGTTTTTAATTTCTTTTATTTTGTCTATGGCTTAGATACTCGACTGGGATTATTATGACGGGAAATTTAACGTAGAATGAGATACATAATACAAACTAAGCCCTAGAGCGACAGAGACGAGTATATTTCACTCTTTCGACCGCGGGAGCCATGTTCTATGCAGTATAACACGGGCAATTCGGCGTGCGGCGCCATGTCATCTACCATATAACACGGGCAAAATAGACTGAGATGCGATGTTATATGCCATATAACACGGGCAATTTAGTGTTTGAATTTTGTTATATGCCATATAACATGGGCAAGCAAGCGGATAAAAAAACAAGACACTTGTATGAGACAAGCAATAACTCCCGCAGAAAAACTTGGAGCAACTTTACGATATCTTGCTACTGGGAGAAATATTGAAGATCTCAAATTTTCGGTAATTATGTCACCAGCTGCTATTACTGAAGCAATTATGGATACATGTCGAGCGCTGATTTACGTTTTGCAGGACTATATGAAGGTAAGTAGGTAAATAAATTAAATTATAATTCAAATTATTCATGTAGAATTTTAATCCTAGTACTGATTTAATTCGGTACCTACAGAGTAATCATGTTGTACATATCAACAATAATTAGAAAAGAAGATAAATTCAAATTATGCATGTAGAGTTTTAATCCTAGCACTACTTTACTTCAGTACCTACTGAGTAATCATGATGCACCTAGTAGTTTAAATAACAACAATAATTAGAAAAGAAGATAAATTCAAATTATGCATGTAGGATTTTAATCCTAGTACTACTTTACTTCGGTACCTATACCTACAGAATAATCACGATTTACCTAGTAGTTTAATTAACAACAATAATTAGAAAAGAAGATAAATTCAAATTATGCATGTAGGATTTTAATCCTAGTACTACTTTACTTCGGTACCTATACCTACAGAATAATCACGATTTAGCTAGTAGTTTAATTAACAACAATAATTAGAAAAGAAGATAAATTCAAATGATGTATAATATGTAGGATTTTAATTTTAGTAGGTATCTACCTACTAACTACTTAATTTGGTACAGAGTAATCATGACATACCTAGTAGTTTAAATAACAACAATAATTAGAAAAGATAATTCAAATTATGCATGTAGGATTTTAATTCTAGTAGGTACGAGTATCTATTTACTAACTACTTAGTTCGGTACAAAGTAATCAGGATGTACTTAGTAGATTAAAGACAACAGAAATAAAAAAAGAATCATAATTTTTATCGTTGTTATCAACCTATTAAGTACCTACATGATTTACCGAATAACTGAAATAAGTAATTAGCACCTACTCAGATTAAAATCCTACATGAATAATTTGAATTTATTCAGGTTGAAATTGAGTAAAGGCTGAAATTAAATTTTCACCACAGCAGCTCAAACATGCCGCTTTTGCTGCGAGACAACAGTGAACAAAAAGCGATTTTGATTCGAGCGTGAGGCAAAGTAGCTTTTTAATTTTTCATTCTTCAGTGCCACGAATTGACATTGTTCAGCCATAAATTTGAAACATTCGAATTTTACTGTGCTCTGTCTCTTTCACATGCATATAAAAAGTGAGTGAAAAAACAAACCCCTTCGAATTCGAAATTCGATTTTGGAATTCGACCTCAAAGAAAACACCTACGGCAACGCAAAAAAAAAATATTTGTAATAAAGAACTTACTTTTTTTATATGTTATTGTTTACATGTTTAATTTATTATTGGATTTTAATAAAAATACTTAAGTCTAATTAATAGTATAAAATTAGTATTTAACATTTTTATTTAAGATTACAACAATGATACATTTGAAAAATAAACATCAGGGACGCGGTATTAAAACGCGATTTAAAAAAGTAGCGGGAATAAAAATTTCGCTGATGCTGATACAGTAGGTATAGCGTAACGTGTTAAATTATATTAATATATAAAATAATCTAAAAAGATGAGTGAAACTAGCGATGATGACTGTACTTTAACACCAGAAGAGTTAAATCAACAAGTGATTATGCAGAATTCAATCTATTCCTGTTAATTGTATGTCTTTTATTTGATGTTAATTCTATGTCTCCTAAGTAATATGTGTTCTCACTGCTGTGGTGAAAAATTATGTGTGCTACACGAGAGCAAAGTTTTTTGTATCTCGTGCTGTTGAGTCCCTCACCACGCTCAGGATTCTAAATTTGATTCACTCGCTACGCTCGTGAATCAATCATAGAATCCTTCACTTGCTCGGGACTCAAAATCAGCACTCGAAACAAAAAACAACTTTGCTCTCTTGTTGCACAAATAACTATTGCATAAGGTGTTGAATTTGGTGTTGGAGTGTCTGGAATATGTAATATATACTCATTTGAAGCAAGTATTTGTTGATCATGATGATTGGAACTTAAAATTATTTGCGAAGCCGATCTACTTTGTAAAGATGTCAAGTTATGTGGTATAGAGCTGTTAACAAAGCCAGTTTGCTGTTGTAGGTTGCTTTGTCTCTTCTTTTTCTTTTGTTGGGTTGAATGAGAAATCGGGGATAATAATGTTTGTTGTGTTGCAAGCAACGGTGAAAAAGATGTAGGTTTTAATGTAGATTTATGTGGTGAAGATATCTGAGAATATGGATTATTAATTTGCGTATTAATGTTTCTGATTGTAGATGTGTTTCGTGATGAAGCCGAAGATAGAGCAGTTGCAGAAATCAACAATTTTTGTGAAGAAGGCCGGGGTAGTAGAGGCGTAGAGGTTGATGTAGAATTCTTTGGAGAGGAATTATTTGAATATGGAATGTTAGTTTGCGTGTTATTGTATGTAGTTGAAGCTGCGTGTTGAGGTGAAGTTAATGATTGGGTAGCTGGCGGTGTTGGTGTTTGTTCTATTGCGCTCGATGATTGAGAGGAATTATTTAAATATTGACTATAATTTTGCATATTATTATAACTCATTGAAGCTGTGTGTTGAGATGAAGATGTTTGTTGTATTGCACGTGACGGTGGAGGAGGCGGAGATGTTAATGTGGAATTATTTGGCGAGGAAAGATTTGAATAGGGACTGTAATTTTGCGTAGTGTTGTAAGTCATTGGACTTGTGTGTTGAGGTGAAGGTGTTAGTGATTGCTGTATTGTCGGCGACGGTGGAGGAGGCGGAGATGTTAATGTGGAATTATTTGGCGAAGAAAGATTTGAATAGGGACTGTAATTTTGCGTAGTGTTGTAAGTCATTGGACTTGTGTGTTGAGGTGAAGGTGTTAGTGTTTGCTGTATTGCCGGCGACGGTGGAGGAAGCGGAGATGTTGATGTGGAATTATTTGGAGAGGAAAGATGTGAATAGGGACTGTAACTTTGCGTAGTATTGTAAGTCATTGAACCTGTGTATTGAGGTGAAGGAGTTAGTGATTGCTGTATTGCCGGCGACGGTGGAGGAAGCGGAGTTGTTGATGTGGAATTATTTGGAGAGGAATGGCCATAAATCAAAGGTGAATGAAAATTGATTTTTACAGAGTCCCTATTCAAATTGCCAAGCTCTGCTTCAAACAAAATGTCATTGATTGCTTTTTTTGCAAAAAGTCTTTGCCTGACATCTAGTCTGTCTAATGTATTAGACCATTCCAATGCAATTGGATTAGTCAAAACTTGTTGTATATTTTGGGTACACGGTTCACTCAAATATTGGCACGCTCGATCTAACAACTCGTCGTGGTTTAGTCTTTTCTTTTTTTTGGCTGAAGTTGGTTTGGGTACTGTTGATATTGATGAAAATGACATTTCTTGAGTATTTTCTCTTGAATGTTGAGATCTTTCCTGGTGCACATGTGCCGTTTCTGTTGCTGATTGTCCCTGTGAACATTTTTATCACATTATTTATGCTCGTGTTACTCTAGCTAGATGTTAATTATTAATCATGCCTATCTGATTTTATATCACTAAACAAATAACGAAAATACATTTATACGTTTTTGATTTCAGATGCCATCATCAGAAGAGGAGTGGAAAATTATTGCACGAGATTTTAGTGAAAGATATCAGTTTTGGAATTGTCTGGGTGCGCTTGATGGCAAGCATGTTTCTATTCAAAAACCACCGGGATCAGGTTCTTTGTATTATAATTACAAAGGTCATTTCAGTATAGTTCTCATGGCATTAGCAAATGCAAGAAGAGAATTTATAATGATCGATGTTGGTGCTTATGGTCGAGTTTCTGATGGTGGAGTGTTATTCTACACAAAATTCTGGGAATTATATCAACAACAACGACTTTCCTTACCAGAAGCAACCACGTTACCTAACACTTCAGATGTTTTCCCCTATGTATTCATTGCGGATGAAGCTTTTGCATTAGGTGAAAATCTAATGAAGCCCTACGCTCAAAATGCTTGTAATAGAGAACAAAAAACATTCAATTACAGACTCTCTCGTGCCCGTTCTGTTATAGAATGTGCCTTTGGAATACTGCGTACGAAATTCGGAGTATTCCAAAAGAATATTAATTTCGAGCCCAGTAAAGCTGCATTGATAGTAGCTACATGTTGCTACCTACACAATTATTTAATGAAAACTTCTCGTAAGCAATATATGACATCAAGTTGGACAGTTGAAAAACAAAGTAGTGAGCAATTAGTAGATTTAGAACCTACTAATCACCGAAATCCTACAAGAGATGCAAAAATAATACGACAAAACTTTTGCCATTATTACAGTAATGATGGTAAACTATACCTAAATGTAGATTGAAAATTATAATTAATTTTTAATTAACACAGGTCACGAAAACACAAATCCTTC
Organism: Euclidia mi; assembly: GCA_944739405.2. NCBI lineage: Eukaryota > Metazoa > Arthropoda > Insecta > Lepidoptera > Erebidae > Euclidia > Euclidia mi. The sequence goes on along the minus strand of OX123205.2, from coordinate 36,332,960 downwards.
ATCTTTCTAATATTCGTAGGTATTGAAGTATACCTAGATAGATGGAAAATAAAAACGATTTCAATTATTTGTAGGAAAACGTTATTTTATTTACCCATCCTATATAATACTCCCACTGTATTTGTTGAAATTCCCATAACTTTTTTTGACCCAATAAGTACCTAACTATACTGACCTAATAAAAACTAAGTAAAAAGTAAGTTTTGATACCGCGTCCCTGATGTTTATTTTTCAAATGTATCATTGTTGAAATTCCAAAAAGAAATGTATTGGTTAAATACCAATTTTATACTATTCATTAGAATTTTTTATTAAAAGCCGATAATATATTAAACATATAAACAACTAAAGGACGCCCGCAGCTCCGCCTGCATTTTTTTCAAATTTAACCGTTTTGGCCGATCCCGTGGGAATTTCGGGAAATCCCTTCTTAGTGCACCCCTACGGTCCCCAAGGAACATACATGTCAAATTTCAGCTTCCTGCGCCCAATAGTTTCGGCTGTAGCGTGTCTGTCAGTCAGTCAGTAACGCAAGGATTTTATATATTAAGAAAGAAGATAACATTTAAAAAACAACGTAATTTCTTTATTACAAATATCTTTAAATTTTAGGGTATAACGCGTTTCCGAACGTGTTTTCTTTGAGGTCGAATAGGGAACATTACGCAAAGCTCGACGCTGATGACAGCACGAGCAACTACAGTAAACAAACAAGACAACAATATATTATGTATACTTATTTATATAGACAAAACAGTTCTCATATAATTATGTAATTATCAATAACAATAAAAATGGTACAATGTTTCTGTTTTAGTGACCTGTTTGAGATGAGATAATGAGATCGCGCATCCAAAGTTTGATTTGAAGTCTAAACGAGTTGTCAAGTTGTCACTCAAATGTCATACTTGCCAAAACTCATTGTTTACTGTAGTCGGTGATATAGCTGTAGTCGGCCATCTGGTGGTTTAACTTGGCAGTAATCTTCCCTATTCCAAAATCGAATTTCGAAGGAGTTTGTTTTTTCACTCGCTGTTTTATATGCATGTGAAAGAGACAGAGCACGGTAAAATTCGAATGTTTCAAATTTATGGCTGAACAATGTCAATTCGTGGCACTGAAGATTGAAAAATTAAAAAACTAGGTACTTTGCCAGTTGCCTTAAGGCCTTGCCACACGGCACAATTTTACTACTGATCAAATTTTCAATCGAATTGGCTTTGCCCGTCTACACGACACAATCAAATCACTGATTTTCATTCCATCCACCCGATTGGTTAAAATCTGGTGGTACCGCCCACCCGATGAACTTGAATAGGACGACTGGCGTCTACACGTCACGATTTCATCAAGTGATTTAGTCAAGTTGGACGTAAAATTGTGCCGTATGGCAAGGCCTTTACGCTCGAATCAAAATCGCGTTTTGTTCACGAATTGTCTCGTAGCAAAGGCGGCATGTTTGAGCTGCTGTGGTGAAAAAAACATTTTATAGTATATTACCTGGTCTGTTGGATCCGATGTTTCTTTTAGTATAACTGGTTGTTCCAATTTTCTCAGAAAATGCAAATATGAGAAGTACTAGAGTTTAGGTGTGTAAATTTCATCTGCCCCGGCACCGGATCTTCTAGATGTCAGAATTTTTTTTAGCTCTCTACGATAATTTGATCTGATGGAATTTAATTTCTTTTTCACGTCCTCCAAAGTTGCATTTGGTTTAATTTTTTTTTAAATTGGTAATAATTTTGCCAGGTTCTCATTCCTAAAATCAAATAAATAGCATGAAAACCTAAGAAAAATAAACCTAAACAAACCTACTAGCAGCGTTGCCAACTCTACGTCTTTTTACGTAGATCTACGTATTTCGGACCCTTCCCGCGAACCTTCGTACTTCAGGCTCAGAATCTACGTATTTTACAACAGATAACCAAATTAGCAAAATATCGAGTTTTTACTAAGAAGGAAGCATTATTAAACACAAACTCCACGTAAGAATGGAACTATGTGATATTTCAGTCCAGGTTTATTCCTACCGAATTAGTTTAACAAGTACTAACTAAAAACATTTCGACCAATATAAGTCAAAAATATTTGCATACACACTCGGATCAACGTTGGAAACACTTGTTTTACTCATTTTTACTCTCTTTATCTTAGATATAATTAACAGTACGTAGATCTACGTACTTTGGCATTTAAAAAGTACGTAAATCTACGTACTTTTTAACACCGATCTACGTATTTTTGAAAATCAGAGTTGGCAACACTGCCTACTAGCTCCTTTTTTACCTAAACATATAGATACCTATATTTGCTAAAATAGTTTTGAAATACATGCTATACATAATGTGATTTTCCAGAAATTCAACAGTCATTCACTTGTCATTATCAAGATTTTAACAACTAGAAAACCGTCGATAGATCTTTGGTCTATAGACGCTGATAGTCTATAGACCAAAGATCTATCGACGGTTTTCTAGTTGTTAAAATCTTGATAATGATAAGTGAATGACTGTTGAATTTCTGGAAAATAACATTATAGCTATTTCGACGGCGGCGTGGTGTTTTAATATCAAAATACATACTTAGACTTATCTAGCAACGAGCATCCCGCAAATAAATGCAAAAATAAACCTTACTTACCTTTTGTATTAGTATATGCAGGATTAGTGGTATCCCATAATTCAGGAATAGTCTCATAGGTTATAATAAATTAATAAAATCCCTTTCCGGTTTTAAGACATTAGAAGGAAGCGCTGGTGATTGGCTGCGCGATCTCGCAGGCCCAGCCGGCGCCGCCTGTTCGTCGCGTTGATCGTATTCTGCGTCCGACTCCATCGCTGCCCGCGCGCTGACTGACGGATGATTGACGAAATGCCATTACACGGTCACCCAAAACCATCAATCATGAGTTGCATGACGAAAATATCAAAATATCCAGATAACCGTCAATCACCGTCATGCAACCATCAATCAGTGCATTAGACGGCAGGTTGGTCGTCAGGCAAAGGTTCGACCATGGTTAAACTGACAGCAAAACCTATCGTGTAATGGACGCCTTAAGCGTTTTTAACAAGCGATGGAGCAGAATAAGCGTTTCAAACTATTCAATGTGATGACATTATATTATTTTCATATTACCGAAACATCTATAACGGTATATCAAATTGTAAGATCAAATATAAGAACTTTTAAACGACTATTGACTGTAGTTCAAATAAATCATGCGCTTTCTCAATCTTTTTCTGAAAATACCCATGCTTTGGGTATTTACCCGGGTAAATACCCGATTTATACCCAAACGGGAAAATACCTGGGTATTTACCCGTTGGGTATTTACCCACTGCCCATCTCTACGCAGTACGCACGAAACTCGAGTTATACCTACGCGCCTCGAGCGCAGTACCTACACATTATACTGTGCCTATAGTACCTACACAATAGCCGCGACCGTGCCGCAGTCACGAATAATGGACGGAGACGGTTTTTGTAGCAGTGTTATTTCTTTAAAAAATCATTATGGCGACGAGTTGAAGACTATAATATTATGCTGTATTGTATAAATTGTATTGGTGGAAGACGGGAAGTTGTATCGCAAGTTTTGTGTTGCCACCGGAAAATGACAGATAACTTTAGTACAATATGGTAGGAATAAAACGAAAAAAATATTATGTATTTTAAATAGAAACAGCAAAAAATTAGTATAAGAACTAAAATAAATACAGCGAAGATAAGCCGTTTTTTGCTTAAATGATATCATCATCTGTAGTACATGTTCTAATTATAAGTTAAATACTCAGATAAAGTAAAAGTCATCTGAGGTTAAATACAGTTTAAAAATAATGCTAACTTTGTCATTTAACCTCGTGGTAGAATTTAAATTGATGTAGTGGCAACTGGAATTTAATTTGACATATTCAAGTAGTCAGCTGAACAATGCATTTTTATTTATTTATTAAATTATTAGGAATCTAAACAATTATTCCGTTTATGTTATTTATCATCTGGTGTGGACAAATGTGATATTTTTATTTCAAATCAATTTCCAGTGTTGCGTGAAGTAAGGTATTGAAATACCTTTGTCGTTTTTTATCGCGTCAAAATTGTTGAATAATGTTTGGGAGGCCGAGATGTAGAGAGTGGACACCTCTCGCCACACAACAATTGCGATTACGGAGCTTGATACAGGTAATTTATGAGCAAGTTCTTCGCCAATAAAACCGTTGTTACAGGTTTATAAACATACACCTACACTGTTTTCTCCCATCTGCACAATGTTATGATCATGTCTCTGACGTTTTATCGCATTATTGTTGATATCCTTGTAACATTAACTCAATAAAATAAGTAGATGATACTAAAACATTCCAATTTTCTATATAGTTGTATGAGGTTATAATTTGTAATGAGAATGTTTATAGCATTTTTATTTTTAAATTATGGCGTCGATAACAATAAACAGCCAAGTAAAAGTATAGCTAGGTAGGTAGGTAGTGTAGGTACTGTATCAGAAAAAATCATAATAATAATTCACTATTAGCATCTTGTTAGTTTTTTTATATCAGAGTTATGCACATAATTTGGTAACAATGCACAGATAGCTCATATCTTGTACCAAAGATGCATACTAGAGATAATAATAAAACCTGCAATGTCCCAACTCTTTGGTTATTCCAATCTTGTACACAATAACAAGATTCTTATTGGAAAAAACATAAACAATTGTGTTGTTTTATCATAATAGGTTTTTGTTTACTTTATTATGAATAATAATACTTAATATGGATAAAGATTGTTTTGCATATTTGCATATTATGCATACATATAAAAAACATGTAGATGTTAGTGGACTGTGTAATATTTTGGTGAGGTTATATTATTTGAATATACTTAATAATATTTCTTCAAAAACTATAATAATGCCTGGGTTTATATTTATTTAAGTACTTACTTATAAAGAATAAAAATGAATGTTCTATGTTATATAATTATGGTTATTGTAAAATAAATTCATTATACCATATTAGGTAGAAGGAAGTCCATTGCAGAAAATAAGCAGTTAATTTTTCTGAAAGTCAGGAACAAGTTAAATTTAACAAAAGTGAAAAATGTAGTGTCATAGTTGACATATCTAACTTATAATATAAGTATAATTGCTGCCCCATGCTTTGGAAAGCAAATTAACACATTAGTCCCGGCTGTCATGAAGATATTTTACAGTTTATATAAGGAATCAGTACACTTAAAATACTGACACTAGTTAAAGCTCTGTGTTACACTATGCCTTTGTATTGCACATGTCTGATGATAGTCCACATGAAAGCTAATATTGTGTCATACCTGGTTAGATTAGAAAGCAGATTCTGTATTTCAAGGTGAAAGAGAATGTCACTACATTTGACTTTTTATGTCATAGTTTAAAAAAAAACAAAACAAAAAAATACATACATAGACTCACGCCTGTTTCCTGAAGAGGTTGGCAGACTATGGAACGCCATTTGCAACAATCCTGACATACCTCTCTTGCTTCATTCACTTCCATCAAGTTTCTCATGCATGCTCTTCTGTTTAGGGTACTTCTGACCTGTCCTTTTTTTAGGACGTCTCTAATCTGGTCAGAGAATGTCCGCCTAGTACAAACCGTCCCCATACAAACAAATATAACAAAAAAAAATAGCTTTCTAATGTCACTTTGATATTTAAAATATCAACACAACCATTTTTTTAATTTTATTTACTTTTAAAAAGAGGGTGATCACACAAAAAATAAACAGGGGCTCAGCAGTTTTTGTAGTCTCCACTTCACTTACTGCTTAGTGTTGCGGTGTTGTGGGTTTTATTTCACATTCAACAATAGGCTTGTGTCCTAAAATGTAATTAGCGATTGATTCATTCCCTTATTAGATGTTAAACCGAAATAACAGATTTGCTATACGGCTTTTTAATAACCTTTTTGAATTTGACACCAAAACGCTGTAGACCATCATGGCGCTTGAGTGATGTCACAAAGTGCAAAACAAAACAAACAGTGAATGAAGTCTGGTCTTGTGTACCCACTTTTATGTTGTTATATATTCCATTTGACAAGTACGAAGTTTGACGTTTTAGTTGTATTTACTACCAAAACGTCAATAACATGAATTGCGGATGCACTGTTAGACATAATGGAATATACCTTTTGGAACCGGCAACTAGAGTCAGTGACATTTCAAAAGAGTATGTAAATTACCAACTTGAAATAAAAATATTTGAATTTGAATTTGAATTAAATTTGAATGCTCTCTGATTGGTGTTCACTGTCACAAGAATAAATACATTATTTTTAGTTTTAGAATGCTAATAATAACATTAATCTTACCTTTTTATAATAAATAATAAACTTTATTGACATCTAAAAATCATAATGAATCTATAGATACTACAATCAAACAGATTTATTCTTAGTGGACACAAACCTATTGGTGTTGTTCATAAACTATCTATTGGATCAAGTCTTTGAGTTCTTTGCATCCCTCAACTCGTATGTTTGCAAATGTGCCCTGCAATAGGTTAAGGATTTATTCCTAATGAAGATGGGAAAAGAAGCCTTGCATACAAAAAAGTTGAAGTAAATATAATTGAGTTTACTCAAATTGTTGTATTGTATATATCCAATTTATTAAATATCAAAGTTACTGATAGCCGTTATGCATCAAGGTCAGATATTAAGTAATAATAATTGCTAAGTATTTTATTAATGTACATACTTACTGATAAGAAATGCACTTATATAATTGCCAATTATAATTGCAAGGGTACTATATTATGGTATATTTTGTGATAGCTAATTGCAGACAAACGGGCATTTGGTTCAAAACCTACAGGATACGTCACATACTACAATAAGAAAGGCCCATGTCCTGCAATAGGATAGTTTATGTATATGTTGCAACCAACTAGCTTAATGAGCTGTTCAATGAAAAGCCAAGCTTTATAAAATAATAATGGTGGTTCGCAAGGTTGGCATAGTGGTTTAAGCCATCACCTCGCTGCTTAACAAGTTAACACTGCACCAAGTGTTGGTTCTATTCCCACACGAGACAACACTTTGTGTCTTCGACAAATTGATGTTTTTTACTTCGTGCCTGTTGATTGCCTGCTTCTAAAGTCTCACGTCACACAGGATTTATTCCTAGTAGGTACGGAAGATGTCACTTAAATTTTTTTTTTATATAATTACCTATCTCCTTAGAGGTAAACAGAGGTAATATTACGCGCACATTTCGCCATGTTACGAATTTGTAAGTCCCACGTAATAGGGGGCGAGCCTATTGCCGTTACCGGGCACTTTCCCCCAGACTCTGGGCTGATTCTGAGAATTCGGTAGAACGGTAAAACCTAGTAACACTTTTGTCTCCTGATTAGCAGATGCATACGCTATCCACCGGAAGGCAGTTAACAATTTAATTACAAATAAAATGAAATAACGTATGCATTTTTAAATACATATAATATCCAAATCTTAATATATAAAATCCTTGCGTTACTGACTGACTGACAGATACGCTACTGCCGAAACTATTGGGCGCAGGAAGCTGAAATTTGGCATGTATGTTCCTTGGGGACCGTAGGGGTGCACTAAGGGGGAATTTCCCGAAATTCCCACGGGATCGGCCAAAACGGTTAAATTAAAAAAAAATGCAGACATAGCTGCTGGCGTCCTCTAGTGTATAATAATATGGAATTTGGGTTGGATAAGGGTGGTTCGGCGTTACACCGAAACAGAATGTTCTAGGCGATTTGGGTGTGAATTTGTGCATGTGTTGTAATGGATTTTCTATTTCCTTCCAGATCGTAGGCTACAATATCCGTCCACCAGAGTGGTGTACACAACCGTGCAGTTTCTACTTAACCCTGCATCACACCACCATGTCAGCACCGTTCTACACTAGCGAGAGGATATGCTCGCCACACCCTAAGTGGAAGGAGATCGACTCTGGTAAGACCTCTTTATACACTACAGTACCTACTCTTCAAGGAGTTGGGAGTCTTATTTAAGCAGCTGTTTTATTCGTTCATCATCTATTGCTAGTTATTTACAAACATTCGAACAGCGGATACTCATCTGCTTTTGTCCTTGTCGGCTAAACAATCCACGGATGTGTCATGCTAAAAATCGGATATTTGCCATGCGAAAGTAGTATTCGTCACCCGCGTTTAACAATGGGTCGTTAGAGGCATACCGCGAGGTTTTAGTGAGTAGGCCCGAACGTCTCTGGAACAGCCCTACAGCCCTTTTATTAGGCTCAAATAGATATGCTTCTACAAGTAAAATTATTTATACTAATAAGTCATTTTATCCAGTAAAACTTGTCAAGATAATGGCAGATTCATTTATCAATGAATTTTAAAACCTTATTTTACATTTATTATTGTCAATTTATTGATAATTAGTACGTAGTAATTAGTGCGTGCCAACTAGCGACCGACCAAGGCGTCGGGATATGACGACCCCACCGCCCACTGGGATCCACTAGAGAAGTCAGTCAACCGGAAGATGGCGGTCAAACCATCCAAAGTAAGGCGGAAGTAAATGGAAAGATACTAGATGGGCAGCAGCGCCTAGTATCAAAGACTTCCGCCACTGCGATCGCCAATACGTCTGCCAAGCATGGCAATTACGGCAAAATCCCCCCAAAATGAGCCATACACCTAAATACGGCCCCTAGTCTCCGGCGGCCCCTCTATTCCTGGCTCAGGTAGCGGCCATGGTAACGGCGGGGCTGGGGGTGCGAAGAATCTCCGGCAGAGATCCGGCTACCATCAACGACGACAACTGGCCCTGACAACAGTCACCACGCGCACACTGTGGACCGACGAGAAGATTGCGAAGCTGGAAGAAGAACTGAGCAAGTTACGATTGGATATTATAGGACTATATGAGGTCCGAAGACAGGGCGAGGAGGACTCGCGGTAGTGCTCAATTCCGATAACTTGCTCTTTTACCAGGAGGGCGACCAACAGGCCCAAGGTGGTGTTGGGTTCATCGTCCACAAATCTCTTGTAAACAGCGTCGTAAATATATCGAGTGCGTCGAGCAGGGTAGCGTACGAGATACTCAGAGTATCTAAACGATATTCGTTGAAGGTCATACAGGTTTACGCTCCGACTTCGAAGCACCCCAAATAGGAGGTAGAAGCTATGTATGAGGACATATCTCGGGCTAAACATGGTTTCAAAACCTATTACACCGCCAAACTGGGCAAATGAAGCGGTGATGAGCTGAGAGTTAGGCAATTTGGATATGGACATCGGAACTCGAGGGGTTACTTCATTACTTGCTGGCTAGCTTCATGGAGAAGGAAGGACTCTTCATGATGAATTCCTTATTCAAAAAGTGCGAATGTCGCAAGCGGATCTGGATAAGTCCAGACGGTGCTATCAAAAAAGAGATCGACTTCATCATGTCGACGAAGAGGCAATTATTCAATTATGTCTCCGTGATCAATTCGCTAAAAGCAGGTAGCGTTACCGAATGGTAAGAGGCACATTGAGTATTAGTCACACCCTCGAACAGTCGATATTGATGAAGTCCACACTCCGACCAGCACCAGTTCAAATCTAAAACCCCGAGAGCTTTCAGCTCGAACTGCGAAAACGCTTCGAATGCCTGGGAGAGTGCGTAGATGTGGACTACTTCAGTGAGAGGTTCGTGGATAGTGTCCATACAACGGGCTTGAAGTTTTTTTCTATCCTCTGACGACATGCCAAAATATCGGCGTCTCAATAGGCAGATCTCTAAGTCTCTGACTCGCGATCTCGCCAATACAATACTAAGTGTGTTCAGGAGGCGATAGAGCGGAATAAGGGTTCCAAAGAGATCTTTCTATCGGGCAGAGTCAGCTGACAAAGCTGAAGACGGAGGATGGCAAAATTATCTCGACCAAACCTCAGCTCCTGGAGGAGATCGAACGGTTCTATGGGCAGCTATACGCGACTACACGAACACCTGTTACTACTCCAGCCACTGACCCTAGAGCTGGATTGCCCGACACTATACCGAAGATATCCTGGACGTCAGCATGCACGAGATTAGTGTAGCCCTAAAACAACTAAAAAACAACAAGGCACCGGGTGATGACAGAATAACGACAGAGCTTCTGAAAGCTGGCGGCGCACCTGCCGTGGAAATGCTTCGGAAGGTATTGAATTCCGTCATACTTGAGGGCAAAACGCCACAGGCGTGGCACAGAAGTGTGGTGGTGCTTTTCTTCAAAAAGGGCGACAATACTATAATACTTTTGAAGATCTACAGACCCATCTCACTTCTGAGTCACGTCTATGTATAAGTTGTTTTCTAGGGACATCACGAATCGCCTCGAGAGCAAGCTAGACGTAAAGGCTATAGTGCCATAGACCACATACATAAGCTGCGCCAGTTATACAGAAGTCCGAGGAGTATAACCAGCCTCTATGCTTGGCGTTTGTGGACTATGAGAAAGCCTTTGATTCGATCGAAGCCTGGGCTGTGCTGCAGTCTCTCCAAAACGGTGCCATATTTACTATCGATATGTCGAAGTGCTGAAGTGTTTGTAAGAAAACGCCACCATGTCAGTCCGCCTCCAGGACCAGAGCTCAAAACCTATTCGACTACAGCGAGGGGTGAGGCAGGGAGATGGTATATCTTCGAAACTCTTCACCGCTGCGCTGGAAGACGTTTTCAAGCTTCTGGACTGGGAAGGACTCGGCATCAACATCAACGGCGAGTACATCACTCACCTTCGATTTGCTGATGATATCGTAGTCATGGCTGAGACCATGGAAGACCTCAGCACAATGCTCGATGGCCTCTGTAGAGTCTCCCAACAAGTAGGTCTTAAGATGAACATGGACAAGACGAAAATCATGTCTAACGTCCATGTCGTACCTGCTCCTATCCAGGTTGGAAACTCTACACTCGAAGTTGTCGACAAGTACGTCTACCTGGGATAAATGATCCAATTGGGTAGGTCCAACTTCGAGAAAGAGGTCATTCGTCGAATCCAACTCGGTTTGGCGGCGTTCGGGAAGTTACGGCATATCTTCACGTCCGATATCCCGCAGTGTCTCAAGACGAAACTCTTTGACCAGTGTGTGTCGCCATTGATGATCTACGGCGCTGAGACGTAGTCGCTAACCATGGGCCTTATCCGAGAGCCCAGCGTCACTCAGAGGGCGATGGAGAGAGCTACGCTCGGAGTTTCCCTGCGAGATCGAATCAGAAATGAGGAGATCCGCAGGAGAACCAAAGTCATCGACATAGCTCTCCGAATAGCCAGGCTGAAGTGGCAATGGGCAGGGCACATAGCGCGAAGAACCGATGGCCTTTGGGGCAGGCGGGTTCTGGAGTGGCGACCACGTACCGGAAGACGCAGCAGGGGTCCCGCAAGGTGGACCGACGATCTGGTTAAGATCGCAGGAAGCGGTTGGATGCGGGCAGCTCAAATTCGGTCTGTGTGGAGAACCTTGGGGGATGCCTATGTCCAGCAGAGGACGTCTCTAGGCTGACACAATTAGTACTTGAAAGCAAACAAAAAGTTATGACGTCACTAGTTAATTTTTCATACAAAATTAATGTTCAAAAAGATTCTTCTTGACATTTCACTAAAAGTGTCTGATTTGTATATTTGGAGTCATCTCTATTCCGGGGAAAAGAGGTCGCACAACAGAGTTTTCCAACGTGAGTTCAAAAATATAACATTCATACATACATACATATTATGCTGACGCATTTTTCCCGTCAGGATAGGCAGAGACAACGGAACGAAAAAAAATGGATGGTTGTAAAATCCTGCCTAAGTGCCTACCATTGAACAGTCAAAATATTATCATTCCACAAGCCGTGCGTACCGCGATGCGTTGTACACATCTTGTTCAAACATACATAATCAATGTAAGTAATCCATACGAGATGAGTCACGCATAACACGCCGGCTAGTAATATGTGTCAAACGTTATCATTCGACTAATTAATGTCCGATGTATACGTGATTACTAGTTGACGTGACCTTAATAGATTTGATTGATTTGCGAGAAGTAGGTTCTCGTAAGACTTAGTAGTTAGTTCGCGGCACGGTTGTTGAGCGCCTATAAAGGCCTGTTCAGACCTAAGCGGTATTCGCTACCGTCTGCGGCAGAGAAAACCCAGTGGGTATGCGGTAACATTACTGTTCAGACCTAAGCGGTATTCGCTATCCTCGTGGGTAGAATAACGCGCGGTAGTCGAGTTTCGCTCAGAGATGTCAGAACTAGCCGCGGTACTTGATACCAAATACCTGAGCGAAACCCGCGCGGTATGTACCTACCTCCACTCACAGCGGCAGCGAATATCGCTCAGGTCGCTCTAGCCGCGGTACTTGATACTAAATACCTGAGCGAAACCCGCGCGGTATGTACCTCTACCGACAGCGGCAGCGAATATCGCTCAGGTTTGAATAGGCCTTTATAGAGGGAGTGAAAAGAAAACTTCGCACTTACGTATTTCAATATTTAACATTTGACCATTTAAAGAGCACTAAATCGCATCTCAACAGTTTTAACCTATACGCTATCGGTGTCTAACCTTGTACTTGAAATCGATTGAGTGCAACCGTAAACTGTTATCATTAATTTATTACTAGATAATGTTTTTTTCACGTAGCGTTTACCAATTAAGGTTAATTCAAGGCCAACATTCTTTATCAGTTCATTCATTTTCTTACTTTTTATGAAGCTGTTCATTCATTTTTGTTAATGTTTTCTCACTTTTTATGTTAGTGGGGTGGTAGACATGCTAAGGCTGAAGGAAATAGGAGATTAATTCATTTTATGGTCCTTTGCAGCGGTACGGATGTGCTTAAGGGTGGGCTTAAAAGAGACAAATTAGGCCGATTCTCGATTTTTCGCGCTAGAGGTGTGAATCAGGCTACGCTTAAAATGGAACATTAGGACGGATTACGTTTTATCTTATACCAACCGAACATAGATGTTCGTCTTGGTCTGGGTGTTTCTATGTATAATATGTATGTATTTACAAAAAAAAAAGTATATATGTATGTTTATCCATTGTCTAGTACCCATAGTACAAGCTCTGCTTAGTTTGGGACTAGATGGTGTTGTGTGAATGTGGTAGAATATTATTATATATAAAAAAAATAAAAAATACTAATATATAAAGCTGAAGAGTTTGTTTGTTTGGTTGAACGCGCTAATCTCAAGAACTACTGGTCCGATTTGAAAAATTCTTTCAGTGTTAGATAGCCCATTTATCGAGGAAGGCTATATAACATCGCGCTATGAGTGATGGGAGCGGAGCAGTAGCCTTACCCATTCACTGCCTACCTGAAAATTAACGTCATTACCCAGGTGCCGCCATAGTATGATATACAGCCCGCCCATCGGCGGGTCCGGCATCTCGATTAAGTATCCTTGCCCGCCCATCGGCGTTTTCGGCATGAAGCTCTAGATTTCGACATGAACCGTTTGATATGTTCAGTTTACATGTACTGTATCGTGTTTAAAGCGTGTATGTGAAGTTTCCTGCGATATTTGTGGTAAAATTGTGACAGTTTTATTGGTTATTAGCTGAAATAGTAATGGAGCATGAAGGTAAGGCAGGTCTGTCACTTAATTAATCTAAGATGAATCAAAATCATACAAAACCGTCTTTCAGATAAAATTAAGCTAATACATATGTAAAGAAATCAAAAATGTCTTTAAAAAACCCACATCTGTGTGCATTTTTCAATAGTCAGGTGTCGTCAACCCCTACACTCAATTAGTAAAAAAATACATAATGTAAATTTGCTTACAATTTAATTTTTATCTTTCCACTTTACTATAGGTAATAATGTAATATTTTCTTTCTTTTGTTCAGGCAATAAAACTGAATTTGGTAAAGACGACAATATGGAAGAAATCAAACGACTTTTTCAAAGAATCACGTAAAGAACGAGATACACCGGCGCATCCTTTTGTTATGTTTTAGCTAGCCACAAAGATGTCTACAAAGTACAATACGTCCTTGTATATACGGTTCATTTGGCTTAGGATAACACGGACGCATAAAAAATAGTTTACTATTGTTTACCTATTGTCTACTGACCGGCCGGCCAGCTCCTTTTGCATATTATTATACTTTTTGCAATAATATACTCTATGTCCGAGGCATACGGTTGACTAGATGACGCTCGCGGTTACACCCGCGTTATTGAAGGCTACTGCTCCGCTCCTGTGGCTCATAGCGTGATGTTATTATAGCTTATAACCTTCCTCAATAATTAACCTATCTAACACTGAAAATTTTTTTCAAATCGGACTGGTAGTTCCTGAGATTAGCGCGTTCAACCAAACAAACAAACAAACTCTTCAGCTTTATATATTAGTATAGATGATGCCCGCGGTTACACCCGCGTTATTTAAGGCTTCTGCTCCGCTGCCGTCGCTCATAGCGTGATGTTATATAGCCTCGATAAATGGGTTATCTAACAGTGAAAGAATTTTTTAAATCGGACCGTTAGTTCCTGAGATTAGCGCATTCAACCAAACAAACAAACAAACTCATCAGCTTTATATATTAGTATCAGATACTACAATCGAGAAAGTATATAATATTTTCCTGAAGCCTATTATTAATAGTATTAAAACATTATAATTTTAAGTAAAATTATCATGTTTCACAAAAGGTTGGTAAAGCCTGAATAATTGTTATGCCCGCCCATGGGCGGGTTCGGCATGAAAGGTCGGAATCGACATTTTTCCAAACCTGAGATATCTGCAGGCCGTTTTGGTAACGAATAAATTTTAGTAAAACGAATCATTTCACAAAATCTTCAATTTTTCTAATTGTTATTGGCTTAGATATCGGAGGTTGAAATCCAACCGACCATGGGCGGGCTTGGCGTGTCAGTTAAGACGTTTCGCCCGCCGATGGGCGGGCACGGCACTGAATGGGATAACTCGGGTGTAACCGCGGGCATCCTCTATTCGGACTATAAACTTCGAGATCAGAGAAAGCCACAAACTCGCACATAAGAATAGCTTTGTTGACTAAACAACTGCTTTGATAAAACAAATACTATGATGCAATAATTCCTGAGATAAGATATCATACCTAGATAGTAATAGTGATGTCTCGGACTTGAATACGTCATCCTGTTGTTGGCAATCGTTTCGTAGGAAATCTTAATAATATATATATATTTTCTTGTGTGCGTGTGTGTGTCACTGAACTCCTCCTAAACGACTGGACCGATCTTGATGAAATTTTTTGTGTGTGTTCAAGGGGACTTGAGAATGTTTTAGATTCACAATTTAGTCCACTGGAAAATGTTTTTTTTCTTAATTTTTAATTTGTAAGTAGTTGTGGATTTTGGAATGTTTCACATTGGAACCGACGGACTGCGCTGCTATCGCAGTGTGAAATCTTATATTAATAATTTCGTCAAGGAGTACATCGAAACCTTACCTGAATAATAAAACATTAAAAAATAAAGATTTCGAGTCGACAACATATATCCACAAAATTCGGATTGTCGAGCGTTTTGTTAAATTCTAATGGTCTGACAGATAAATCACAGTCGCCATATTGGCCACTCTAGCGAAACGTCACTGATACCGGATAACATTTTGACAAGGGACATTTTGACAAGGAGCAATTATTATACTTGCTCAAGGAGCAAGTATAATAATTTAATAAGTCTTAGTTGAGTGTTAGTACCACATGAGTAGATAAACGGAACAGAGACACAGCTTCATACAACAGCGCGAATCGGTTGCACTACTACGAGCACGCGGCTTATGTGTGCGTGACCACTGGCCGCTTGTCGTGTACGCGGCGAGAGTGGAAAGAACCGGTTTACGTAGGCACAGGCAGTTGACAATCTTAGGGTTATTACGACGCACGTTGTTTGTTTTGTACGTTGCAAGTGTTAATATTTTAATGTAAAAAAGTGGTGTTTTATTATTAATAATGGTTGTTTATTGTACTGTGTGTATGAATAATACTAGATGAAATAATTAAATCATTATAAAGATTTTAACAATGGTAACGTACAATTGGGTTTTTTATTTAGGTATAACTCCTGATAATTTTGTCGCATTTGTTGAATTGCTCGAGCAAAAGTTTCGCGAATATTTCGATCTTGAAATAAATATTGTAAATTTTGGCAACGAAATACTTAACAACTCATTTGTTGTGAAATTGTGTAAAAGCAATTAATGTTTACAAAACCAATGACTATCAGAAAGTGATCAGCCATCGATAGGGATTACAGAAAACAGGTGCATGCGATTTTCGACCTTATTGACGTAACTCAGAATTTATAATTTTAATAACGTATAAATGTCAGAAAGCAAGAAAATACAAAAAAAAAGTCTGTCATGAATTGTCAATAAGGTCGAAAATCGCATGCACCTGTTTTTTTGTAAGCCCCATCGATGGTTGATCATTTTATAGTCATTTGTTTTGTAGACGTTCATTTGTCTTACACAATTTCTTTTTAAACTTATTTTAGATACCTATCCCCGTGGTAAAACTAGTGGCCATAATAGCTAAAGGAGATTCCTATGTTTATTAGCAAAATAGATCATATTACCAGAAAATATTCAACACTATCCGTCGAGTCCAAGAATCTGCCCAATCCACGAATCTGTCGAGTTGTGAATCTGCCAAATCACGAATCTGTCCAATCCAGAATCTGTCGTATACCGAACAAGCGATTTGTCTTAACCTATTGTGACAACCCTACCAAA
This sequence comes from Euclidia mi, assembly GCA_944739405.2. Classification (NCBI taxonomy): domain Eukaryota; kingdom Metazoa; phylum Arthropoda; class Insecta; order Lepidoptera; family Erebidae; genus Euclidia; species Euclidia mi. Next base: position 36,316,214 of record OX123205.2, on the reverse strand, counting down.
ATAGGTAACAAATTTACAAGCTCTTAAGAAGCTGTCTCTCTGTTCGGTTTATTTACTCATGTGGTTAGTACTAAGTAGTCTATGTGTAAATACTTTTTGCAGTTATATTTCTTAAACAGTTAAATCAGCCCCATAAAAGAGATTTGTGTTACGCCGAACATAGATGAACTATAGGTAAGTAGAGAAACCCGCATTTACGCGAGCGAAGCCGCGGGCAAAAGCTAGTGTATGTCATTGAGATATAAAAAAGTAAAGAGGTAACTTCGTCGAACAGCAAAGTGAAGCCACCTTTTTATGCATGTAGTGCGTGAACTGATGTTGCCATGTTCGGAATTCATTTTACCCGAAGGTTATAAAAAATAGCGTTACGAATACAATAACATTATATGTCACACGTCAAAAACAGAAGGAACTTTACTTTTGAAACATTTTCCCAAAAACAGCATAAACCTCTTGCGTCAGTTTTTCGAAATACAACGAGTAAAATTTTGCTACTTTTTAAAAGAAGTTTCAATGATAAGATACGCTGTCAGCCATTTTGGCGAGATATTAAACACAAAAAGGAAAGCTGTTTGTAGGAATGCTATGGGACAAGTGTAATAATAATACTAAGTATTTATTTTGTAGTATCATTTATTTACAAACCTTTATGTTTTATTAATTTTTTATAAGTTTGCCTTTTGCTATATTACTGTCTTTGAAATATTTTATAACTTAGCTATGTGGTGGAAACTTATGTTTAAATAATTTTCTATTACGTACCGTATTAAATTAATTTTATGGTCTTGCCCAAGAGATTCATGTTTAGTGTCTAAATTCAAAAAAACATCGTTATTTCCCACAAAATTTCTTAAATATATACATAACAGTACTTTTATATTGATTTTCGCCAGTATTACAATCTTTTCAATTAATAACCTTCGAACTACAGCTTCACAAAGGACACATATATGTCAAAAAGATCCTTAGATGGGTTGCGAAGACCGCCTTTATTTTTCAAATTTATAAGTTTATGGAAAGGAAGTTTCTGATCGGTCAGCAAAGAACTTAAGCATATAGGACATTTTATGATTTTAGTCATAAAGCGCACAGTACTCCCTGCAATGTACCCAATTATTATTATTTTATAGTCACTATAGAAACAAACTCTTCAGCTTTATATATTAGCATAGGTAGTATTATTAATTTATATTTAAAAAAAATCACTAACACTTTTGCCACGTTTATTAACAAGTTCTTTTATAATACAAAACAAGAAGCAATAAATTACGTTACGTTATGGTGCTTCTCGTTTCCCAAGAACGAGCCAAACTATAACGCTAAATCGTAGCAACACTGTACTGAGGTTTTGTGTTCCAACGCTCTTACCTCATATTTTATTTCATATAAAGAATATAATAGTTTTTAAGTTTACTTACGTGTGAAATGTGATTCCATCTTACTTTTAATGTTTTGCGAATTGGTTTTTACACCCTTTGACGACGCAATTCGGCATAATTGACGGTAAATAATGTTATTTATTATTTCGTGCGTACGGCGTGGAGCGCTAGCTCGACTGACAAGTCAAGGCGTAGTTTCGTTATACGTGTGTGCGTGTAACTGTGTACGTACACGGTCAAGGCGTAGTTTCGATGCGTCACTTTGTAGTTTGACAAGTTCTCTCTTTATTTTTTTATTTGCTCTGTGGTGTATGTATAAAAATAATGAATCACAATTAGTCTAGATAGGTAATATCCCTACCGGCGTCACGGCAAGGTACGCCAACCACGGTTCGCGTGACCCTGCCACAGTGGGACGTCGAGGACATTGCGGTGGTTTCAGCGATTAGGCGTAGGCCGCTATATGGAGAGCTTACACATCTACGTTAACTACAAACCCTAACCGTAAAGTGGTTGAGGATACGGCAATCGCGAATCAGAAAATATATAATAAAAAAAAAATAGAGGAATTCAAGACACAAAAGTTATTACGCTAAATCGTGATATAATCTTATACAATACTCTTATACTTTATACTTTCAAAAATCAAAATCAAAATCTTTTATTCAAAATTGGCTGGTAAACAGCTCTTTCTGAACGTTAAATTTTACAATAGACAGTCCCCCAAAAAGCCCAACCCTTCACTGCTTCCTATGTGTTTTCGCTAGGAAGAAGAAGCAGCGCAACAAACTCCCTAGCAACACAGTACTGTCTGCGTATTTAAATATGAAGTTATACATTATAATCAAAAAATAATAATATCACATTTCAGTTAACATGATAGCTATCACACAACCTATTGCCATTTATTTAGTTACGTACCTACTTAAGACTTGAAAATTGAGAATAATGACTAACACTTAGCCTCCAAAACAAAATGACAAGTAGGGTGTAACCGCACACATGTTAAATATCATGTTGTTATATAATCACTGCTCAGTCAAATCACGTTACAATGCATTAATTAGGTAGGTACCAAAACAATTGGAACAAATTGCAAATAAACTCATAAATCAGCAAGTCAAAAGCTGTATCCTGTCCAGTAGATCGACCAGTCACCACAGGCAGCACCCGTTCACGAGTATAACGCAATGATCAGCCATCACCCTCCTCAACCATATTAGAGGGAAGTGGGTGACCCGACCACCGACGCTACCGCCTGCAGTGACAGTACAGTGAGCATGACGAACCTACTTTCCAAGACAAGCCAATCGAACTTACATTAGACTAAAATAAATCTATCCGACATTATTAACGCACTATAACATATCTAAAAGAGCAGAACGTCAACAAATAAAAGCATAATTGAATTAAAAAATGTCAAAGTGTATATAAAAATTAAATGTCAAATAAAATAATGACGCAAACAAATATACATGTCAAACAGAGAAACTTATGTCAAAAATAAAGTTAATCAAAATTCAAACATATGTCAAACAATATGTGTATAAAAACAATTAAACATAAAGCTGTACACAACAACTGGAACAGTAAGTATTGAACTTGTCTACCAAGCATTCTTGTCCTTGAAATAATCATCTATTGAGTAATATGCTTTTTTTAACAAACAAGTTTTAACTTCAGTTTTAAAGGAATTTAAAGGTAACTGACAAAAATGAGTTGGTAATTTATTATACATACGTACACCTAGCCCCATGAATGTATTATGAACTTTATGTAACCGAAGATGAGGCACGCACAATTTATGTTTATTTCTAGTGTTTATATTATGGACATCACTATTTTTACTATACGACTCAATATTTTGTTTAATGTACATTAAATTGGCAAATATATATTGGGAAGGTACAGTCAGGATTTCAATTTCTTTAAATCGATCCCTAAGTGACACCCTCGGCCCTAACTGATAAATAGCACGGACTGCCCTTTTTTGCAAAATAAATACACTGTCAATATCTGCAGCTTTTCCCCATAGAAGAATACCATAGGACATAATACTATGAAAGTAACTAAAATAAACTAGACGAGCCGTATCGACGTCGGTTAACTGTCTAATTTTTCTAATAGCGTATGCAGCCGAGCTTTACGTTTGGCAATACAAATTTAACACATTTAGTTTTCTTAGAATTTAAAACTACGTTATTAGCTGTAAACCAGTGTGTGACTTTAGTTAGCGCTCGATTTACTTCGTCAAAGTTTTCCTTATTTCTATCAACCTTGAAAATTAAAGACGTATCATCTGCAAAAAGAACAACGTCACACAAGTTATTCATGTAATAAGGCAAATCATTTATATAAATTAAGAACAAAAAGGGTCCCAGAATGGACCCCTGGGGAACACCTAATTGCACTGGTAACCCGGAAGAATGAGCTCCATTTACATCTACATGTTGTACTCTACCTTTCAAATAAGAATTAATGACTCTAAGTGCCAAATCTCTGATACCGTAATGTTTCAGTTTGCGTAAAAGTGTATCATGATTTACGCAATCAAAAGCCTTAGAAAGGTCACAGAAGATACCTATAGCATTTTGCGACTGTTCCCAAGCATTGTACACGTGCTTAAGTAAAGCTACTCCTGCATCAGTCGTAGATCGACCCTTAGTAAATCCGTACTGTTCAGTATGTAGGAGGCTGTTAAGATTAAAATATTGTAGTAATTGCTTAAGTAGGAGTTTTTCAAAAATTTTACCGAACGCTGGTAACACTGAAATGGGTCTGTAGTTACCAATATCAGCTTTGCTGCCAGATTTAAAAAGTGGAATAATTTTGCTGTATTTCATAAGATCTGGGAAAGTTCCTGAATTAAGGCAGTGGTTGAATACTAAAGTTAAATACGGAGTTACTAAGTCAATAATTGTTTGCAAAACTGTTACAGAGATGCCCCATAAGTCACCTGTCTTTTTAGGCTTAAGAGACTTGAAGGTATTTAAAATGTCAGTTGAATTAATAGGATGAAATCTAAAAGTACACGTTATTTCTGGCATATTATTAATCAAATATGTTGCAGCTACACTAGAAGAAGCATCTAAACCCTTCGTAACGGATAACGGTATGTGCGAAAAATAATTATTAAATTCTTGAGCTACATCTTCAACTTCGCGTACAATTTTAGTGTCAAACTTCAATTCAAACTTATTGTTATTAATTCTAATTTTGCCAGTTTGTTCGTTAATAACTTTCCAAGTAGTTTTAACTTTGTTATCCGATTGCTTTATTTTGTTACTCAAAAACATGGATTTTGCTATAAAACAGACTTTCTTAAATAATTTTGAATATTTTTTAACGTATTCAATAAACTGTGGATTAAAATTGTAGGATTTTATAGCATATAATTCATATAATTTAGCTCTACTCACATGTATACCAGTAGTGGCCCACTCATTAAATCTTTTATTGCTACCTATTTCTACAGTTTTTTCTTTAAATACATTTTTGAAAGCGTCCTTGACAACTGTAAAAAGCGACTCATATAAAACATCGGGGTTGGTTGTGTATTTTAAAATTGAGGAGTTCACACTGGATAGTATTTTGTTTTTGAACGAATTACAACGAGCGTTTGTGATAGGTCTGCAGGTGATTTGTGACGAGATCTTGCTGGAGTAACTAACAAACTTGGCTAACTGTCCACTGTGATCAGACGAGAGCTCGTCAAGGATTACAGTACTTGACGCAGTAACATCACTAAAAATATTATCTAGACAAGTTGAAGAAGTAGCGGTTACTCTAGTTGGTTCAAAAAATAAATAGTTTAAATTAAAAGATTTAAATAAATTTATCAATCTTCCACTTAAAGGCGATACTTCCAATAAATTGACATTAAAGTCGCCACATACTACTATTTTTTTACTATTACATTTTATACGCTGTAAAACGTCTTCCATAGTCAGTTCAAAAATATTAAAGTCACCTGTGGGGGGGCGGTATACGCAAATTATAACAAAATAATCAAGTTCAATACATGATAGTTCAACACTGCGCTCCACAGAAAGTTTAACTAAGTCATTACGTTCTTTACACTTTAGAGTATTATGAACCAAAATTAACGAGCCACCATGTATAGCTTCCTTCCTTGTGAATGCACTTTTAACAGTAAAATTGTAATTATTTAACAAAACTAATTCATTACATTTTTTCCAGTGTTCAGTTATGCACATGATATGAACATTTCTAAAGTCTAAAAATAAATTTAACTCTAACTCTTTGCCTGAAAGGCCCTGAATGTTCTGATGTACAACATTCAAAAAGTGTTTTCTTTAATATATAAAGCTGAAGAGTTTGTTTGTTTGTTTGGTTGTTAATCTCAGGAAGTACTGGTCCGATTTGAAAAATTATTTCAGTGTTAGATAGCCCATTTACCGAGGAAGGCTATAGGCTTTATAACATCACGCTATGAGCGACGGGAGCAGAGCAGTAGCCTTAAATAACGCGGGTGTAACCGCGGGCATACTCTACCTACATATACTGACGCCTTTTTCCCGTCGGGGTAGGCAGAGACAACGGAATACCACTTGCTTCTATCCTTACAAACCTCACGCGCTTTCACTACATTCATTACTCTTTTCATACATCTACACTAATCTACACTAATATTATAAAGAGGAAAAAATTGTATTTTTGTTTGTTTGTTTGTAATGGATAAACTCAAAAACTACTGGACCGATTTTAAAAATTATTTCCCCATTAGAAAGCTACATTATCTGCGAGTAACATAGGCTATATTTTATTTTAGAAAAAGTAGGGGTCCGTAAGATATTTGGGTTTTTCGGGTACGCGAAGTAGTTCCCTCAAGACGCGGGTGAAACCGCGGGAAACGGCTACTTCAGTGATATAAAGATATATTATAATTATATTGCTTAGGCTCAGTTTTACCATCCCTGGATCACGGTAATATAATCTAACAGTATTGTAACTCGGCCGTCTTCGTGAGTTATATACCTACCAGACGCGCCGCATGCGAGCTGCGGCACGATAGCGGCTGCGGGTACTGTAGGTACCATGAAGGTATAGATAAACATGGAGGCCACAGCTGCAACAAAGCCTTGAGTCAAATACCTACATTTCTCTATCTCACTCTCTGTGGTCTAACCTCTCATCTTAGCGTGGATTTAGTATTGCTATCTTCTTATTAAAATCTCCGAGTAAGCTCTTAAAAAGAGCCGACATATTAAGCAAATCAGAAGTTTACACGGTCAATTAATGTGTATTTAAATCAAGAGTTGAAATCCAATCACTTGTTAAAACTCCCAATATTGTAGGTCTCGAACGCTTATAATCATGGTTGGCGAGACAGTGAATTATAATCCCATTTCCTAAGGATTTGGTAATGTGGCAACATTGGCCACCATATGTCAAGTAAATCTTGTCAATATGGCAGTGGTTGGTTGAAAAGAGATGGTATGACCACAGTGAGCGAGATAGCGATACATCATTTGAGCTTCAAGTAGGTATTCGGAGTGCGGTCTCCATGTTTATCTATAACTTCATGGTAGGTACAGTCCGCCCAGTCTAATGGGTACTCTGCTCGCGGCGCGTAGGTATAACTCGAGTTTCGTGCGTTTGTATGGAGTTACAATACTGTTAGATATTATTACCGTGCCTGGATGATCGTTATTTTGCCAAATGACAAATAAATTTGGATGTGTTGTCTGTCAAATAAATTTAACAAAAACTTATCAGAAAGCGGTGAATCTGGCGCGTAGAATATTTAATTAGCAAATTGATTAATTCGTACACCCAAATCAGCAAGGTTGTTAAAATGTGTTTAACATATGCGGGCTTCGAATAATTTATCGAAAATAACCGTTATCTTTATCAGGTTTCTCTAATGTAGGTCAGCAGAGCTCCTGATATGATGTTTGTAATGTAAATATTTAAACTAAGCGGGAAAAAATTGCATAAGAGTTCCGGGTCTGCTTGATTATTTGTGTAAGTACACTGGTTGAATGTTTGTGGAGTTCGTGAGACAAGATATATTATTAGTGCGGGGAGAAGTATGTTCGACGTCAAAATATTTTACGAGTATAAGTAATTCACATAAGTAAATAATATCTCGGTCAAATTATTTTTGTTGAGAGATCTAAAACCATGATGCCAGTGGCAATAATATCGCAATTTGGTGTTCTATTTTTAGCTTTTCAATAGGTAACAATATTAATTCTCTGTGATATTTTTTAAATATGTCGTTGTGTATTAAAAGTAATGAAACTTATTTGTATATAACTTATACAATTTGAAGTAAATACTTCGATACTAAATTGCGATGTTGCCGCTCATACCCCGAAATGGTTCTAAAAAGAGTAATACCATAAAAATTGAAGTTCCGCCCTTTCAACATAAATAAACAGATTCGTCAGTAATATCACGTTACCCTTCCACTAAAATGACATACAAACGTTATCGCATACGTAGAGACCGCAGACGTTATCACACCGCAGCTGTGAGGGAATTCTATTGCGTCATCGATGAATCATACCTACTTGTTACAGAAACAACGCATCGAGTCTCCTCAGCCAACGTAGTCATCCGAATATGGTGTCACATACTTCAATCGAACGACGAAAACACCAAATCTCAGCAGGACACCGTCATACAAACATGGGGGGTCTATTTCAGTGGTCTAAGGTACATCGGAGCCAATCTTGCTTCGAATTTTACCTCAGACTGCTTCAAATGCAATACGTTAGTTTTCCAAATGCATGGTGGCTATTTCTGTTCGTATAAAAGTCTGAAATTGGATGTGATACCACCAGAAAATGAACTAGAACATGGTTCTGTCTCTTCAGACTCTTCTGGAAGAACCAATCTGTCCAAAATCACTTTAGAGGCCAAGCATATATTGAACCATAAGTTAGGCAAAGAATCGAGGTCATCTTCTCCCAGTAAATACTCCAGAAAACCTGATAAAGAGTACTCGAAAAGTCATAGTCCGGTTGAAAGAGGTTTTCAGCAAAATTTTCCCACTTTACGGACATCTGCCAGCCTCAACATCGGACAAACTCGAGATAGAGGCGAGCATCATAAAAGACGGGAAGAAAATTCGGAATTCGCAAAGGGTGATCCGAATCACATATACGAGCATTCGCCAGAAAATTTAGATATAAAAGAGTTTACTGGTGGCGTGAACTGTGATAACTTTTCTCACAACTCACACGAGGATCTGACGAATAAGGTCGATCTAAGTGAAACGGCTGAGAGTTATGATTTAAGAAATGAGGCTGACTTTGCTCCGAAATATAGATTTATGGCTCTGAGCTTCTTGAAATCAGAAATAAGACCGAGTTATAACGCGACGAAATTGCAGAAGCTGCATTTGTTGCAGTATTCGATAAAGAAGAGACAAGAAGCGGTTCAGGAGATAAAAGAGAGGATTTATAATAAGTGTGCTTTAAATAATGAGGATTGGTCGCAGAATGATGATCCTTGTGATATTAGGTTGAAGTTCAAGAGTAAATCGCACAGGAGTTTATTCTCTCCTGAAGAGGATGGTATAAGTAAGGAGAAATCTTCGTCACAAACTGATCTTAGTGCCAAGAACGGGAGGGTTAAGGAGAACAGGCCTATAGTGTCGAATGGTTCGAGATTGACGTTCTCGAAGTTAAATGATCTCTTATCTTTTAAGGTTAGTATTATCAAGAATTGTTCTCAGTTTGATAGTTCTCTTTTATTTGCATTAGTGTAAATATTTTATAATCTATAGAATTCTTTAAGTACATATTTTTCTCTGTACCGCTCTAAAGTAAACTCTAAGTCCATCTGTGTACGCTGGTATATTTAGTTTAAATAAATAAAATTCGTAATAGATTTCTTATAATTCGTACAAAACAACGTTGGATGATTAAGAGAAGAAAATAGCGATATTGGTTACTAAATTGGGATGGTTTTCTTGAATTGACGAAATGTATTTCGTATACCTCTCTTTCATAATGTTTCGCTGGTTTGAAAATATATGCATCACTGGTACCATTTATACTTTATTGTACCTCTGGTAATTTTAGTATAAGACATGAAATTGCAATAAACTGACTCACATCCCTGATATAGCAATTTATCGTATTACAGGCAAAACCATCCCCCTTCCAAAGGGCGGAGCACGTGCGGCTAACGAAACAGCTAGAGATTCTGCGGTTCAAGCGCATCATACTCTCAGACGAGAGAGACGCCAAGCTTGCCAACATAAGACGGTTGAAGGAGAAACACGCGAAGCTGTTCGAGGAGAACCAGGATGTTGGTGAGTGTAAGGAATATTGTTGTTTTTGGGATGATTTTGGTTTAAGAGATTCTGGCCCTGTAGACAAGTAACATTCGATTAGCGATATCATTATTTGCTAAGTGCAAAATAAATGGAACTGACATAAGCTTCGATATGTCACGTCGTCAACGAAGAACGAATGGCTCATGTTACCATGGCAACCAAGCGTTAGCGAAAGTAGAAATAACTAGCGAATGCCACTTGTCTAGGCTCTCTTGTTGGTTAATGGAATACACTTAAAACGTCTTCGATTACTGTTTGCACATTTTGTCTATATCATCTTCATCCTAGTGTTATCATGGTGACTATCCAAATGTTCTGGAGCTAGGGTATGATTTTTTACCGTACTTCCTCCACTTTGAACAGTCTTCGGCATCCCTAGTAGTGAGTTGATTGGTATAGGTCGGTTCACGAAAGATGACCACTGCGCAGAAATCATTTTTTAGGTCCCCGTGGAGGTGCGGGGTGAGGCGCGGGTGGAATGCCAATGGCGTGGCTCCGTTCTTGACGCATTCCCTAAATGCGTCAAGAATGGAGCCACGCCATTGGTGCACGAATGTACATATGCGCGACGGCCGCCATTTGTGGTCAACTTTCGTGAACCGACCTATACGCATATCATCTCTTATGACGTCAAGACAGCATTTTTTAGGCCGTGCTCCTTAGCCGCATGGTATGCTATTTACTCCTCAAGAGATATTTTTGTTGTTTTAAGACGTGGCTGTACTAGCGCAGACGACATTTCGATTATACATAATGGTCTAATGGCTGAAGCGGCCGCCACGCCTCTAAACTCTGCGTCACAGTTTCGTAGGACGTTATCTTCTAATAAAAGATGCTTTTGAAATAGCGGAGTAGCAAAGTGTGTGTTCCTTCACCTAGAGATGGAAGTTTGTGTCTGGTCGACAGTAGCTCAATGAAGTTATTGTTGTTGAATGATGAGCAGCAGTTCCAAACAAAATTGAACACTACTGTAAATTAAAAAAAAATACTTGTGGATGAAGGTAGTTATTTATTCTTATTCGATACTAGAGGACGCCAGCAGCTACGCATGCACATTCTTTTTTATTTATCTGAGTTGACCGATCCCGTGGGTTTTTCAGGAAATCCCTTCTTAGTGCACCTCTACGGTCCCCAAGAAACATACATGCCAAATTTCAGCTTCCTGTGCCCAATAGTTTCGGCTGTAGCGTGTCTGTCAGTCAGTCAGTAACGCAAGGATTTTATATATTAAGATTGGTTCTAACGGACTTTAGTTTTAATAGTTTACAAAAATGCCCGTAGTGTCAAACATGTATACGTTTACACGATATTATGGGCTGAGCCATAATTTCGATCTATATTTAAGCCATATTTTGTACCTATGATATTAGGCGGCTTGAGTTACTTTTCTTTCCATTTCTAGGTACAGAACTAATGCAGAACTACCACTCGCTATCCCGTCGCAACGAAAGCGTGAAAGAATCCCGGCAGTGCATGGCAGCTGTCCGCGAACTAGCTGCCACGTCGCACCACGCGCTCTGTGCGATGCGATGCGAACTGCTGAACCAGTTGCACCAGTTATTTTATATTGAACAGGTTAGTTCATCATCATCAGCCTTAAACAGTCCACTGCTGAACTAGGCCTCTCCTTTGAAAGGAGGAATTGGCCTACTATACCACGCTGGCCAAACGGGTTGGTGTAGGGTTGTATCAAGTTTTCCTTCTCTTACAGGGCTGTTCTCTGCATAATTTGCACCCTCTGTCGGATCTTACGACACCCATGGGAAGATATGGGGTGGTGACATTCCGTATTCTTAATCCGTCACCACACGGACAGGTTAGTTAGTTGATTAAATTACCGTAGGGTTATAGTCTGCAGACGGTAGGTCAATGAGCCATTCGCATTCGATCGAGTCGGTGCGTGGGCCAACCAGAGAAGGAGGAGGAGAGATGGGGAAGGAAAATGATCAGTTGTGAACTTATGCAAACTGACACGGCAGGTCCGTCAGGGCCATCCGTAAATTACGTAACGCAAATAGAGGCGTAAGGTGTTCTTCTTCCTCTTAGCGTTATCCCAGTTTTCAATCAGGGGTCCGCTTACTAGTCTAACCGGATTTGGCTGAATATTAGCTTTTCCACAGAGCGACTGTCTGTCTGACCTCCGCAAGTCCGCAACCCGAAGGGATAGCGATATTCCATGGTTTAGACTAGTGTCAGTTTATTTCGAAGGCACTGACGCCCTGTAACGATTGTCAAAGATCTACATGACAACCGGGACCGACGGCTTAACGTGCTCTCCGAGGCACGGGACAAGCGATAATTAACAATTCAATACGCACATAAAAATTCAGAAACGTCATTGGTGCGCGCCATGGATTCGAACCCGATACCCTCTGCATGGCAGTCAGTTGGTATATCCACTAGGCTATCGCTGTCTGAGAGGAGTAAGGTGTTGATGAAGTGTAATATTGTAAACGAATGAGAGCAACAGAGGCTGGGAAGGGTAAAATAAATAATGAAAATATTGTGACGTAATCTATGGATGCCTAAACTACACCGTAGATTCGCTTGGCTCCGCGATGAGAAAAAATTATTAAAACGTCTACGTTGCGTAGGCAATAGACAGAGAACGACTGTTAAACAAAACGTATATATTTTTTTATAGGCGCGAAGGACTTAAGAAAATACATACATACATACATAAGAAGGGGTAGGCAGAGGTGTACTTCTACACCCACTTTTCGCCAGATATACTTTAGTCCCACGTAATAAGGGGCGAGCCTATTGCCGTAGCGGGCACATTTCCAGACTCCGTGCTGCTACTGAGAATTTCCTGAGTGAAAAACCCAATAACACTGCCCGACCCAGGAATCGAACCCGGGACCTCCCGATCCCACGCGCACATTTATGCCGCGAGACCAACGAGGCAGTCGTATAGGGTTTGATGTCGAGTTTTCCGTCTCTACGCAAATATGGTATTTGCATCGTGTTATCCCTTAGTCGCCTCTTACGACACCCACGGGAAGATAGGGGGTGGTGACACTTGCATTCTATGCCGTCAACCACACGGCGCACTTAAGAAAATGTATTATTTATTTACAGAAAGACGCAACAACGTGGACGATATGCGGCGTTCCTTTGGCTGTATGCGGTGACGACAGTCCACGCGGTGGAGCTGTCAGCGAAGCCGTAGCAGCGGGCTTCGTAGCACAAGCTACGTGTCTCGCGGCTGCACTGCTACACCAGCCGCTACGCTACAGGATCACGCTACTCGGCTCCGCTAGCAAGATACTTGATATCACGCCGGACTTGCCCGACCCCAAGTGAGTGCGATAGAACATATTTCCGTCCCGCTCTAGCGCAGCGAGCGCCGCTACTTACCCGACCCCAACTGAGTGCTATAAAACATACGTGCCGTCCCGCTCTAGCGCTGTGAGATAGGCTTCGTAGCGCAGGCCACCTGTGAGTGCAGCACTGTGAGTGCGATAGAACATATTATAGGCCGTCCCTCTTTAGCGCGGCGTGTATTCGTAGCGTATACCACGTGCCTCGCGTTGCTGCTAAACCCGCCCGTAACTTACCCGACCGAACAGACGTGTTGTCCCGCTCTAGCGCGGTGTGTATTCGTAGCGCATACGATCCCAAGTGAGTGCTAGAACATATTTGCCGTCCCGTTCTAACGCGATGAGCGAGGCCTCGTAGAGTAAACCATGTGCCTAGCCGCTTTCTAAATTCATAGGAATAAATGACGAATTGAAATTAATAACTGTCTTCTTTGACAGATAGTCTTAATTAAGGTAGAGGCACTGAATACAGATTTACATAGAAGCGCATTTCTTAAGGATTTCGTGTGCCGATTCCAAGAGGCGACTGTCGCCAATGTAGTTCGTAGTTGGCGCCGTTGGAGGCGCTGGCGTAGTTCTCCGTCTCTCTTGCTCTCGTAGTTAAGATACACAGGAGGAACGTTCGTCTCTCTTGCACTCGTAGAGACAACTGTCACAGCGCGACTGCCACGCCGCCAAGCGGCAATTTGGGTCACAGAAAGTTTGTCTACAGAGCGCCCATAAGAAACACATTACATATCTGTCAGCGAAACTTAGTTCGGCTGCTTATGCCATTAAGAAGTTGCGTAGTTTAACAGATGTCGATACGGCTAGGCTGGTATATTTTGGCTATTTTCATAGTGTTATGTCATATAGCATATTACTATGGGGTACAGCTGCTGATATCGAAAGTATTTTTATATTGCAAAAAAGAGCAGTTCGGGCCATTTACCAATTACGAGCAAGAGTTTCGCTCGAAGAAAAGATTTAAGGAAATCGTTATTTTCACAGTAGCGTCTCAGTATATTTATGCCAGTGTTTTGCATGTGCGTAAAAATATAAATTCATATTCAAAGAATAGTGATATTCACTCTATTAATACAAGAAATAGACATAAATTATGTGTTCCGTATTTCTGTTTGTGTAAAACTAATAATTCTTATATAGGACTTAGTTTACGTAAATATAACAAGATACCGACATGTATTTTGGAAATAATCTGTTTCAGTATTCACATAATTAGTGGGTTAATAGGTAGATAATATTAAAATGTTCATGACATGTAATTAAATATGATTCTATTCCAAATAAAATTATATATAAATGATGTTTTTTAGAATCGCCATCACATCATTAAATGTCATTCATGTCGTTAGATACTATTTATTTATTATGTTTAATTTTATTGTCTTGTACTCAATCAGTTGGATCGGTGGTTGTATTACTAAAGGTATCATGTCAATTAAATATGGGTACTACATTTGCATTTCTTCACGCGTTTCACAAAATCCTAATATTCACAGATTTAACAAGTATCAGATGGAGCGCATTCATTGAACTAAGTGAGGCACGTTGACAGCTATGTGTGCGTGACATTTGGCGACTGCCACTGTACGGACACGCGCGTCTACCTATGTGTGTGTAAAGTTGCCAGATTATGAATAATCTCCTACTATTTTGCATATAGTTTTTGCAAACGAATATAAAAATATTACATATTTTATATTCGTTTGCGGTCTTGAAGAATTTACCATGGATTTTTAAAAGCTGGATTGATCGTGGCGCGTGAACTGTACGATGCTTCGCAGCGCACTGAGCCGAATTTGTATTCGCTTTTCAATTTGTATTTGCTTTAGTGCCTTAGTGGCCTCACGCAAGTGTTCCGCGCGCTCCGTCTGCCTTTTGTTCTATTAGTCTGAGCTAATATTAATGATCTGGAAAATGGAGGTAATTCGCGTTCATGGTCAGTATAACAACAGATTGTTAATTTTATTACTGCCGGTTCGTATACCGTTGTCGTCATGCTCACTAAAATGTCATTTCTTGTGGTGGCGTCGTGTGTCGGGTCATCCCTGTCCCTCTAATATGGCGAGAGTGATTATGGCTGGCACATGCGTCATACTTGTGAACGGGTGCTACTTGCGATGACTGGTCGATGGCGGTCTTAAGGCTTATTCAAACCTGAGCGATATTCGCTGCCGCTGTGGGAAGAGGTACATACCGCGCGGGTTTCGCTCACGTATCAAGTACCGCGGCTAGTTCTTACCTCTCTGAGCGAAATTCGACTACCGCGCGTTATTCTACCCACAAGGATAGCGAATGCCGCTTAGGTCTGAACAATAATATTGCCGCATACCCACTGGGTTTTCTCTGCCGCAGACGGTAGCGAATACCGCTTAGGTCTGAACAGGCTTTTATGGGTATTATTTTGTTTTTGATATTTAACTTCATAATTTCCATCATGGTTCTGAACATTTGCGCGGATTGCCTGCATTGTTAGGTGCAGGATGCTCCTGTTTCACCATGTCTATGTTTAGGAGGCTAACTAAATGAACATCAAAATTTAACTTGATTATGCTTGAATATTATGTACAGGAAATATATACAAGTAACATAGAAGGTATAACAGTTGCAGCACCTTACAAAAGTTTAATTGTTATGTATTATTAAAAGCCTGGCGATGAAAAGGAGTGACCGTGAGTTTTATTGCCCGTTCTTTCTCATGGCTCTTCGCCCTTGCTTTGCGAACGTGGCAGTAAATGTAAATGTAGAAGCATACAGTAATAATGTTTTAAATTTGACGTTCATAAGTGTCACTTTGTGATCTAAATGAATAAAGGATTTGGACTTTGACTTTGAAAGCGCCTCTATGTAAATATCTGAGCTCTTTGGTAGAGCGTATCTCGCTGACGAACGAATTAAAAAATGTGTTAATAGGGCACATACTATTTTTATAGACCAAATAAAAAAAATATGACTGCACCAATCTGCTTATAAGCACACTTAAAACCAATTCACTCCACTCTAGAAAGATTTTATAAATTCAAAATTACAACAATATTTTTTGTGTTCTCTGACAATTTAATTTAACAGTAACTTATGAGACAGCCGCAAAACCTATCTTACATTTAGACACTACATTTAAACGATAATTTCTTTCACAGTATACCTCTCTTCCCCCGAGGCGGTGACACCACACTATTCCGCTACGCACTGTTCTTACTGAACAAGTGTATAGCGCAACTGATCGTCGGCAGAGGTCTATCCGTATCAGACATTAGACCAACGCTCGCCAATCTACAAAGACTGCTCACTGCTCCTACTAATATGTAAGTACTTTTTATTTTATCCATCTCTTCTGCCTCCGTGGTCCAGTGCATAGCGTAAGCGTGTGCTGATCGGGTGATCCCGGGTCGTGTAAAAGTGTTACTGAGTTTTTCCGGATTCTCAGTAGCTGCACGGAGTCTGGTGATGTGCCCGGTAACGGCAATAGGCTCGCCCCCCATTACGTGGGACCTAAAATTTGTGAAGTAAAATGTGGGCGTAATATTACTCATCTGCCTAACCCTTCACGGACAGGCGTCACGATATAAGAAAAAACTGTTCTCTGCCTTTTTATTTGGTGTCTAGACAAGAACCCCACCTATCGGCTCAAATTACCGTATTTACCATACAAAGTCCTCTATCTTCCAGTGAAAGTTTCATTAAAATGGGTTCAGCCATTCCAAAGATTACCCGAGACAAAAAGAAAACAGACAGACAAAAATGTTAGTATAACTTACTACACTACCGCTCATAAGTATTTGCCCACCTTGATCTGAGGATGTTTGAAGAAAATGATTTTCTTCTAATTTTACTATGACATTTCATTGCCATATGTTATTAAATCTAATAAAGACAGTTTCCCTATTATGATTTTACTAAAAAAAACTTCGATAACCAAAAAGCAGGCAACGATGGCCTAGTGGCCTCGGCGAGCATGTTAAACCATCACTCTTAGGGTACTGACTCCCACTCCCCGTGGGATCTCCACCTTGTCGTGGTGGGGAGCTCAGTAACCGTGGGTTTGAGGTACACCCATGGTGAAGCTAAGCGGGATCCCGGTAGGGGACGCTCCACGTGGGCTTGAGTGAGGCCTGCGTAGGATGCGTCCAAAGTGCGGGTGCGGGGGACAGTTCTGTCTGTCCCTCTGTGTCGGGTGCGGTCGCGGGAGGAGAGGCGTGTCGGTGTTGCGTTGCCGCGCGCCCTATCTCCAGTACTGTCTGTCCCTCTGTGTCGGGTGCGGTCGCGGGAGGAGAGGCGTGTCGGTGTTGCGTTGCCGCGCGCCCTATCTCCAGTACTGTCTGTCCCTCTGTGTCGGGTGCGGTCGCGGGAGGAGAGGCGTGTCGGTGTTGCGTTGCCGCGCGCCCTATCTCCAGTACTGTCTGTCCCTCTGTGTCGGATGCGGTCGCGGGAGGAGAGGCGTGTCGGTGTTGCGTTGCCGCGCGCCCTATCTCCAGTACTGTCTGTCCCTCTGTGTCGGGTGCGGTCGCGGGAGGAGAGGCGTGTCGGTGTTGCGTTGCCGCGCGCCCTATCTCCAGTACTGTCTGTCCCTCTGTGTCGGGTGCGGTCGCGGGAGGAGAGGCGTGTCGGTGTTGCGTTGCCGCGCGCCCTATCTCCAGTACTGTCTGTCCCTCTGTGTCGGGTGCGGTCGCGGGAGGAGAGGCGTGTCGGTGTTGCGTTGCCGCGCGCCCTATCTCCAGTACTGTCTGTCCCTCTGTGTCGGGTGCGGTCGCGGGAGGAGAGGCGTGTCGGTGTTGCGTTGCCGCGCGCCCTATCTCCAGTACTGTCTGTCCCTCTGTGTCGGGTGCGGTCGCGGGAGGAGAGGCGTGTCGGTGTTGCGTTGCCGCGCGCCCTATCTCCAGTACTGTCTGTCCCTCTGTGTCGGGTGCGGTCGCGGGAGGAGAGGCGTGTCGGTGTTGCGTTGCCGCGCGCCCTATCTCCAGTACTGTCTGTCCCTCTGTGTCGGATGCGGTCGCGGGAGGAGAGGCGTGTCGGTGTTGCGTTGCCGCGCGCCCTATCTCCAGTACTGTCTGTCCCTCTGTGTCGGGTGCGGTCGCGGCAGGAGAGGCGTGTCGGTGTTGCGTTGCCGCGCGCCCTATCTCCAGTACTGTCTGTCCCTCTGTGTCGGGTGCGGTCGCGGGAGGAGAGGCGTGTCGGTGTTGCGTTGCCGCGCGCCCTATCTCCAGTACTGTCTGTCCCTCTGTGTCGGGTGCGGTCGCGGCAGGAGAGGCGTGTCGGTGTTGCGTTGCCGCGCGCCCTATCTCCAGTACTGTCTGTCCCTCTGTGTCGGGTGCGGTCGCGGGAGGAGAGGCGTGTCGGTGTTGCGTTGCCGCGCGCCCTATCTCCAGTACTGTCTGTCCCTCTGTGTCGGGTGCGGTCGCGGGAGGAGAGGCGTGTCGGTGTTGCGTTGCCGCGCGCCCTATCTCCAGTACTGTCTGTCCCTCTGTGTCGGGTGCGGTCGCGGGAGGAGAGGCGTGTCGGTGTTGCGTTGCCGCGCGCCCTATCTCCAGTACTGTCTGTCCCTCTGTGTCGGGTGCGGTCGCGGGAGGAGAGGCGTGTCGGTGTTGCGTTGCCGCGCGCCCTATCTCCAGTACTGTCTGTCCCTCTGTGTCGGGTGCGGTCGCGGGAGGAGAGGCGTGTCGGTGTTGCGTTGCCGCGCGCCCTATCTCCAGTACTGTCTGTCCCTCTGTGTCGGGTGCGGTCGCGGCAGGAGAGGCGTGTCGGTGTTGCGTTGCCGCGCGCCCTATCTCCAGTACTGTCTGTCCCTCTGTGTCGGGTGCGGTCGCGGGAGGAGAGGCGTGTCGGTGTTGCGTTGCCGCGCGCCCTATCTCCAGTACTGTCTGTCCCTCTGTGTCGGGTGCGGTCGCGGGAGGAGAGGCGTGTCGGTGTTGCGTTGCCGCGCGCCCTATCTCCAGTACTGTCTGTCCCTCTGTGTCGGGTGCGGTCGCGGGAGGAGAGGCGTGTCGGTGTTGCGTTGCCGCGCGCCCTATCTCCAGTACTGTCTGTCCCTCTGTGTCGGGTGCGGTCGCGGGAGGAGAGGCGTGTCGGTGTTGCGTTGCCGCGCGCCCTATCTCCAGTACTGTCTGTCCCTCTGTGTCGGGTGCGGTCGCGGGAGGAGAGGCGTGTCGGTGTTGCGTTGCCGCGCGCCCTATCTCCAGTACTGTCTGTCCCTCTGTGTCGGGTGCGGTCGCGGGAGGAGAGGCGTGTCGGTGTTGCGTTGCCGCGCGCCCTATCTCCAGTACTGTCTGTCCCTCTGTGTCGGGTGCGGTCGCGGGAGGAGAGGCGTGTCGGTGTTGCGTTGCCGCGCGCCCTATCTCCAGTACTGTCTGTCCCTCTGTGTCGGGTGCGGTCGCGGGAGGAGAGGCGTGTCGGTGTTGCGTTGCCGCGCGCCCTATCTCCCGCGACCAAATGGGGGCGCACCATTCGATGCGTCACGGTGGGGCCGCAGAGGAAGAGGAGATGCGGTGTTGCGTTGCCGTCCTCCCTATCCTCTGCGGCCGCTGGTTGTTTTGGCGGCGGAGCCCAACACCTTCATCCGCCGCCAAGGGGGTTTCGTTCGGGGCCCGCCTGAGCATCTGGCGGGCCAATACCCGTCGGAGGGTAGCGAGGAATGCTTCGGTGAAAAAAAAAAAAAAAAACGGTTACTGACTCCCGTAGCGACTGTCAACGAGGCACGAGACGAGCGATAATTAACAATTAAATACCACATAACTTCGAAAAGTCAGTAGTGCGCGCCGTGGATTCGAACTCCCCGCACGGCAGTCTGTTGGTATATCCACTAGCGTATCGTTGCCTGCTTTTTGTTTATTTAAGTTTTTTTAGTTTAATGAAAATAGGAAAACTGTCTTTATTAGATTAAATAACTTGAAAACAAGTTATTTTGCAATGACAGACAGATACTTAAATTTTATTTACATATAAATTTCTATGTATAATATGTACGTATTTACAAAAAAAAAGTATATATGTATGTTTATCCATTATCTAGTACCCATAGTACAAGCTCTGCTTAGTTTGGGACTAGATGGTGTTGTGTGAATGTGGTAGAATATTATTATTATTATTATTATATATGTATAGATGTATGGATTATTGGTTTGACTGTGAAACGTTTACGCTATGTTACATTTACTATTGTGCCGTCTTACAACCAACATATCGAAAGTAAGTAAGCTTTAGCTAATGTGTCGTCAAACTAAATTGTACCTTATTCTGTAGGTCGGACACCACAAAGTTGTACGGCACGTACCGATGGCTTGCGGACAGCCAATGCCCCCGGACTCAGTCGTTAAGAAGCCTGGTCGCGTCGGATCGATGCAAGTATCGACAGTTTAATAGATTCAAGGTCAGTATAAACTCAAGAAAATGTGTATTTCATGATAGTCGAAAGATGTCCACTGTTGGACATATGCCTCTCAAAAGGCTCGACAGAGTCTAATGCTAAGCGTCCACTGATCGGCATCGTACGCATCGCATTTTATGGATTGTAGTATTCTTTGTATAGATAGTCATACAAGTGCGTCCACTGATCCGCATCGTACGGATCGCCCATCGGCAATGACGACACCCACGCTCCGAGAGGTAACTTTTGTGATGCGTGCCGATGACGTCATACGGAATGTTGTGTATTCAGACATAATGTTTTCTTTTTTTAGATGTTTTTGCATTTTCTTCTTCTTCTACTAACCAACAAGATATAACGACAAATTGTTCTTCTTCGCTTTCTTTCACGCTCATAAATACACGTACTTTCACTGGTACTTGCGTCGGCAATCCGATCGCTATCGATACAGTGGACGCAGTATGAAAAAATAATGCGATTGATGCGATACGTCCGATGCGTACGATGCCGAGCTGTGGACGCTTAGCACAATCTGGAGCCGTTAGCATCCATCCGCGATTCTAATAAGATTGTGGTCCACCTCGCGGGAGACCTTCCTCTTCTGCAACGATGTAAACTTATGCACTTTAAAATTGTGCCCATGCTGTTTAATGGTAAGCTGATGAATGAGTTTTAGCGACATAATTTTTTATCAACATTTTCATATCAACGCTTGTCTTCATTTTAATATAACACTTAGCGAAATTTTAGAGGCAGCGATAGCCTAGTGGAGATACCAACAGACTGCCATGCAGAGGGTATCGGGTTCGAATCCACGGCGCACACCAATGACTTTTCGGAATTATGTGCATATTGAATTGTTAATTATCGCTTGTCCCGTGCCTCGGAGAGCACGCTAAGCCGTCGGTCCCGGTTGTCATGAAGATCTTTGACAGTCGTTATAGGGCGTCAGTACCTTCTAAATAAACTGACACTAGACTAAACCATGGAATATCGCTATCCCTTCGTGTTGCGGAGGTCAGACAGGCAGTCACGCTGTGGAAAAGCTAATATTCTGCCGAATCCGGGGGGCGATTCAGAATCGTTCGATATCTCATTTGACATTCGATTCCGTTAATTGTCAAACGGGCTACCTCATTTTTTGTCAAAACTATCGCATTTGCTATCAATTTTATGCATTCAGTATAAAATACATTAATAAATAAACCGAATTCAATGAATATTTGTTCAAAATATCACTGACAGGCGGTTAAAAGACGAGGACAATAATTTGACATATCGTACCATTACTTGTCGTGACATTCTGAATTGGCCTGCCGGTTAGACTAGTAAGCGGACCCCAGGTTGAAACTGGGATAACGCTAGGAGGATGATGATGATGACTTAGCGAAATTCTAATAGCGCAACTTATCTACGGTCTATTATTGGCCCTTGCATACATTCTAATATCGCAACTTATCTACTCTCTAATACCAACATTTGCATACATTCTAATACTGACTTAGAAAACTTTGTTGTGGATTTCACATCATTACAAATGTAAAATTTGCCGAGTGCAGCATGTTAGTAAGTAATCATAATCAGTGATAACGACTTTTATCGACATTCTAATATCAACAGATGAAGGTGAGTTCTTGTTATCAATGTCTGGGAAATGGTTTTGTGATGGTTATTCAATGTTGCAAATAAAACGCATCTGCAAATAACTTGTCTCCTAGGGAGCGTGGAATAGGCTTGTGTCCACTAAGAATAAATCGGTTTGATTGTAGTATCTATAGATTCATTATGATTTTAAGATGTCAATAAAGTTTATTATTTATTATAAAAAGGTAAGATTAATGTTATTTTTAGGATTCTAAAACTAAAAATAGTGTATTTATTCTTGTGACAGTGAACACCAATCAGAGAGCATTACGTCAAACAGTACGTCTGCCATTCATGTTGTTGACGTTTTAGTAGTAAATACAACTAAAACATTAAACTTTCTACCTGTCAAATCGAATTAACAAAATAAAAGTGGGTACATCAGACCAGACTTCATTCACGGTTTGTTTTGTTTTGCACTTTGGGATATCACTCAACCGCCATGATGGTTTACAGCGTTATCGTGTCAAATTCAAAAAGGTTTTTAAAAAGCCGTAATTAGTAATGTTGCTGGTCGATTTTTGAAGAAAATATCAGGTATTTCAGTTTAACATCTAATAAAGGAACGAATCAATCGCTAATTACATTTTAGGACACAAGCCTATTCATTTAAATGTGATCTAATATCACATCACATATGTCTCTGTCATAGGTGGTCAGACTTGCACAGAGTATACACCAATTAGCTACCAATCACAGCGAGTCCAAAATTTAGAGAGGGGAGGTTGGGAGGGGAATGTGATCTTATTTTGATATTCTTGTGCCGGGTGAAAGCTTTTATTTTGGGAACTAAAAAGTAATTTGTCTGATAACAACATGTTCATAAAAAAGTAGGTTTAGGGGCAAGCCCATTTTTTTAAACTTACCAATATGTGTCGTTTACAGGATTCAGTGGACGGCCAGTCACCACAATCTGCGATGAATTTGAGAAGACACAGGCATTCTCGCAGCGTCGGCAGTTACCACGACGATCAGGTAGGCATGCCTATTAACTAACAACATAACGCACGTTTAGAAATAAAGATAACTAACAGGAAAACACTGTTTTTTGGTTCAACGCAACTAAAGGAAAGCCAGATCGCATTTTTTTCATATAAATTATTTATTTCGGCAGGTGTAAAAAATAAGTGTATAAAAATAAATTTAACGTTCGACGAAGAAGGTTGTAATGCGGCAATTTCTTGCTATAAATACGTTATCCAAAAAAAATGGGATTAGGTCACTATATTTCGAAACGTGCGATAATTATGGATAATATACAAAAAAATAAAATTCATATGATAGGGGCATATACAAGCTATTTTAGATAAACCAGTGCCCAGCAGTGGGACAATTTGTATCAGAGTTTCTCAACCTTTTTAGTGTGATAGTTTTAATTTTACAAGTGGTCCATAACCACTTGTAAAATTAAATCTATCATATGGACCTCTTGCAAATGTAGAAGGTAATGCCTTATTTTATTTTCTTACTAGCCGTTTCCCGCGGTTTCACCCACGTCCTGAGGGAATTACTTCGCGTACCCGAAAAATCCTAATATCTTACGGATCCCTATTTTTTCTAAAATAAAATATAGCCTATGTTACTCACAGATAATGTAGCTTTCTAATGGTGAAAGAATTTTTAAAATCGGTCCAGTAGTTTTTGAGTTTACCATTACAAACAAAAATAAAAAAAATCCTCTATATAATATTAGTGTAGATATATTTTTAAAGTGAGAATGTCTCCGTGGTTTAGTGAATACCGTATGCGTCTACTGATCCCAGTCCCGGGTTCGATTCCCGGGTCAGGCAAAAAGTGTTACTGAGTTCGGAGATACAAGGCTGATGAAATTAAAAAAGAAATAACATCTTGGATCTACCAGTAACTAATCCGCGGATCTCTTTGGAGTCCTTGAACCCCGAGCTATGATATCAACTCTGTTTATGAACTTTCCCACTGCTGGGCACAAGTTGATCTCTTAATAAGAAAGGTTAGTTTATAGTCCACCACGCTAGGCAAGTGCGGGTCGGCAGACATTACATGTCTGTCAAGAACATAATGGCAATCTTTCAGCCAGCAGTCACCGTTTTACGAGATAATAATTATATTAATATTTTACTGCTATGGGGTCACCCATAAATTACGATACACGATTTTAATGATGTTTTAACCCTGACCCCGCCCTTGTCACAGCTGCTCTCATACATCACTATCTAATTTATCGTACATTGTCACACTTCATCGACCTCCACCATACCAGAGAGCTCCAATATTTACATAGAGGCGCATTTCTTATGGGCGCTCTGTAGACAAACTTTCTGTGACCCAAATTGCCGCTTGGCGGCGTGGCAGTCGCGCTGTGACAGCTGTCTCTACGAGAGCAATAGAGACGGATAACGACGCCAGCGCCGCCAACGGCGCCAACTAAGAACTAAACTGGCGACAGTCGCCACTAGGAATCGGCACACGAAATCTTTAAGAAATGCGCTTCTATGTAAATCTGTATTCAGTGACCATACGTCATTGTTTTTCATGTATTGTGTTTTAATTTATTTTTCTATATTTTTTTTAACGGTTGTATTATTATATTGTTTGCTGTCGTTTTAAGTATAAGTTGCCTTTTTCATTTTTCTTGTAGATCTTATGTAGTGGTAGACTAAGCGTGTAGATATTAGACGAGAGAAATTAAAGTATGTATACACAGCAGGGGCCCAATTCTCCTAAATAAATATAGTTTCGATATCATGTCAGTATCGTCACAAAAAGCTTACTCTACTAAATTAACTGATAATTGAACGAAGTTGTAACGAGATCGTAAATTGAAACAAGTGTCAAAATATGTGTCAACGACGAACTGTTTATTTCAAATTATACGATAAAGACATTAGGTTATCAGAATACCGCTTCTGAGTCCATTCAAAATATAATATCTATGTCATATAAAAGTAGGAGAATTGGCCCCCTGATAAATATTGATTTAATGTACATTAAATCTTAATCATAAACATAGTTTGATCAGTAGTCTAATTACAAATGAAGGTACTATAAAAATAAATATGAAGTAGGCTTTAATCTGTATTTTATTAAAAACATTTATTTTAAAGGTAGTTTTGAAAACAAATCAAAGGTAGGTAGGTAGGTAGGTAAAAAAGAAACCAAACTCTTAAACAATATAATGCCATTAAACAATATTTTCCAGGAATTGCCAACCCTCCAAGATTCAACAACTACGATAATGGGCAGCGAATCCAACATCTTCAATATGAAACTAACTCAAGTCGAAACAAACGACTTACCACACAGTCTCAAATCACACAACTCCGACTCAGAAATACTCCGACTAAACCCAGACGAAAGTCAGAATAAAGTCGTCTTCACTTTAGGCGATGAATCGACTATCGACCTGAGTCAGAAACTCGTACGACTATCGACTAACAATCAGGATGAACTGACAGTAAATCTGGACAAAGACGTCAAGCAAATCTGTTCGGAAATCAAGGACTTTTGCTCATCAGGTTTGACTGAAGGTATAGATATAGTGAAACAAATAGATTTAGATTTAGAAAGGAATGTTGAGGAAATTAATATAGCCAAATATATGGAGAGTAAAGTGAATGAAGTTAGTAGTGATGTGAATGCCGAGAGTGATAGTGATGTAGCTAAAGTTACTGATGTTATTGTTATACCTAGTGCGGAAGCTATTTTGGATACTGGACAAGATGTCGGCCAAATTGATGAGGGGGAGAAATAGTTGTTTGTTTCAGCCGTTTGTTCGTGTTGAAGATATTTTTGATTTACTGGCAATTTTATCGTCTCTGGTTGCTTTAATGTACATGTTGAGATTTCTTAACACATGCTTAAGACCGAAAAAGACCTGTGGTAATGACATGTCCTTACAGTTCAAACAAAATGTTGTGCGAACTGTTGTACTTATAGTTTTGTACTGTTTGTACTTATAGAAATTCTAGAAAAGCTAATTTCTTAAATAATATTTTATGTTTATTTGTTTTGGTCGAAATGCTATGATTATTCTAGCTTTCGTGGCCTTTAACAAGTCAACAGTTCAAGATTGTCTTACGCGATATATACCACAGACCTTTGTTTTCATCATCATCATCATCAGCCTTTAACAGTCTACTGCTGGACTAGGCCTCTCCTTTGAGAGGAGGAATTGGCCTACTATACCACGCTTGCCAAACGGGTTGGTTGCTTAATATGCTCCCTCTGTCGGCTCTTACGACACCCATGGGATGATATGGGGTGGTGACATTCCGTATTCTTAATCCGTCACCACACGGACGATTGATGAATGATGACGTTTCAGTATTCGATATTTCGGCAAGGCTATTTGGCAAGTAGTCATGGATATAAGTACTGATTTTGTGATTTCTGTTTAGGACGGGACAAATATGGTGTATACTACCTTTAGTTGTTCCATATCTGGATTTATGTCTTAGCTGTTTATATGCTTTTAAAATATCCTGCGCAGCAGGATTCCTAATTGTTTTTATTTCGGACGATGTTGAAGCAGCAATTTATGAACGCAATAATATTTTTAACATGAAGAAACGGCTTCCATGTAGATAAATAAGTATCTTTTTGTATGTGATTGTTCTAAAATCTAATCGAAATTATATACAGACTCATAAATTAATATTAGACATAAAATAAATATATAGCCGATCTTTTAAACATCGTATAGATTCTGACTTTATTTGCTATATTAGCGATGCGATGCTATAACAGACTGTACTAATGGCGTTTTTGTTAAGCAGCCCCCTTGCCTCTTGAAACTGCACCGAGTGTTGTGGGTTCGATCCCCACACAAGACAACAGTGTGTGATCTACAAATTGTTGCTTTGTATGTGTGTACTTTATGTCCGATGGTTGTCTGTTTGTCGATATTGTTTTCAATCAAAATCAATTGTCATGGCAGTCAGATTACAAAGTGTCAAATCGCATCGCTTACGAAGAATAATTTTGACAGTTCACAAGTAACTGTCAAAATATCGTTCAATTTGCCAAATTGATTCCTCGTTCTATATTCATATGGTGATTAAAAAATCGGTTCGTAATCTGGTGGATAGGGCCGATGCAATAATATAAACGAATAAATTAATAAAGTGAAGTTTTTTATAATAAATGCGATACCTAGTTTATATTACAGAAATCGATGTCGATATTTGAATGGCATCCTTAAGCGAACCCCATGTGTATACTCTAGCGATATTAAATAAATAGACTCACGCCTATATAAACGAATAAATTAATAAAGTGAAGTTTTTTATAATAAATGCGATACCTAGTTTATATTACAGAAATCGATATCGATATTTGAATGGCATCCTTAAGCGAACCCCATGTGTATACTCTAGCGATATTAAATAAATAGACTCACGCCTATTTTCCATACGGGTAGGCAGAGACTACAGAGCGCACTTTGCAACGATCCCAATATATTATTATCTCTCTTGCTGAGGAATGCACTCCCATCAAATTCCGCACGCATCATGGGGCTTTATTAATAAAGATAAATCTAAAATTGTTGTATATCACTTGAAAGTCATAATCAACTAAATACTACGCAATAATATGCTCTTTATCTATGAAAATAAAGTATAAACTCGTCTAAATTATGTCACATTGAGAGGCAAAAACTAAAATGTTCGCTTTAATAATGCCGGTCAGATATCGATATTTGTAGATATTAAGACACGTATATTACTATGCTCATACTTAGTCTAGTATGAAATGGTCAGGGTCGGATTTAGATGGCTTGATTTTTTATTAAATAAAAGAACGGCACAGCATGATCTTAGATTTGAACTCTACGTTCCTCCGTCCTTTAAAACTTTTTTATTTTTTGTTGTTTTAGTGTGCAGGCTTTCGAGCATGTTTTAGAAGACAATTTACTCATTATGTTTTGATATTTCAATTCAACAAATGACGTCAAGATGTTTTCAAATTGTGAGTGATGTGTCTGGCTTTGTATACAATTATAGGCTGGCACAAGCTACGCTATAGTACTAGTAGTACTATATCGTAGCTTACCTAGGCTGTTGGTTTATTTGTCTCCGTAGTTGTCCAAAAATGTCCAAGAATGCGTATGTCAAGTTAAGACTTACGATATTTATTTCTTCTGTCTTAAAAAAAGATGGATACACTTATAGCTAAATCCGATCCTGCTCATTTTAAAATACCTAATTAGTCCCCTTCTCATACCTATCATTCAGGCTCATCGCATTTTGTATATTTATAAATCTCATGGTCCTATTCCATACCTGGCCAATATATTACATTTTAAAACTCGTTCACAAATTCTAGCCTTTTCTTAGCAATATTTCTTGTAATTATACTTTTTCTTAGAGACAGAGCAATTGCTATATAGAAAGAAAGAGTGAAAGAGATAGAGGCGAGAGTAATATCTCCTACTCTATCACTTTTGGATATTAATATAAATAAAATGGTTAATATTTGTGATCAAGTTTCCTTAAGTCATCCCTATACCTTCTGAGCTAGAATTTATATTGTTATATCCCTCTGTGATTAAACCTAGATCTAGAATTATAACCTTAGATTATTAGTTGGTTTTGTACGGTTACTCTGAAGTTCTTTTACATGGTGAATGTGCCTATATCGGTCTTACACTTAAATGGCTTCGCGGTCAAACTCTATGCAGTATAGCGGAGGTTTGAGACGAAGAAATATGAACTTAAAAGCCTAGACGATAAGATTGAAATTGCAATGCCGAACAGTAAATTTTCATCTTTATTACCATAGTACTAAGTTATATTCTCCTTAGTCGCAAGGCAACTCTGGTTGCCCATGCCATCAATATGTCATCATCAGCCCTTTATACTGTCCCACTGCTGGGCACGGGCCTCTTCTTACTTATGAGAAGGGTAAGGCCACAGTCCATAGCCATCAATATGGTCCGGGTCAAAATGTGTCTTAGAGCCCCTTTACACTAGCGTTTGTTAAGCGTAGGCTTAGCGCATATTGGCGCAAGCGTTGCGTTGTCGTGGCATTTCATCTACAGTTGCGTTCATAGAACGATAAACGTCATCGTCAGTGTGTAAGAACTCTTAATGGACAATTAAGGACCATACATCACGTGCTAGAAATTATTTAATTTAGACCATATAACACCAATATTTTAACATATTACGTCATAAATTACAACGTTTATTAACATTTTACGTCGTTTAAAGCAAAGTTGGGCGCAATCACTATTTGAAAGACTACTAGAAAGTGGGTGATTTCCCGAGTGTTCATAGATGTGAAATATAAATTGTACTAGATGATAATAATATTTGTAAAGACTACTTCGGAGATACGCCGGGTCGGCGGTTCGGTTTGGCTGTATTGGTAAAAGAGACCTTCGTGCATTGTTATAAAGATTACTTTCAGTTTTGCTTGATGAAAAACGTTTAACGGCTAGTTTTGCTGTAATGGTAAATGAGACCTTCATCCATTGTATAAAGTTTAAAGCTTCAAATTTTTTTTTGTTTATATTTGTTCCTTTTGTACTACTAATACCCATGTGAACTGTAAGCTTGTTGCTCTGGGCAACGAAAATTGGATTCGGCATGCGTCCAGAGTCCATTCGGCGTGCGGCCAGCGTTCGTACTACAGAGCAAACGCCGAGCGCACGCCGGACACCCTCTCGAGAAACGCGCACGCCAAATGTGAGGTCTGCCTTAAAAGTAATTTACCATGGCCACATAATTTAAATGGCTGCATGACCTATTTTTGTTTTGGGAAACGTTGCAGGCAGATCGACAAAATACCCTCGATCGATCAGTTAAATCTAAATTAATGTTATGTTGGTCCAATTTAATTAAATATCAAAATAAGGTCACAATTGTATGTGACGGGTTTCAAAAGGTCACTATTCATATTGTAGAAAACTGACCATAATAACGTAGTTTATAATATATAATTATAAACGAATATAATAATTATTTTGTCGATACGTGGTGATGTGCCTGAATATCGATAAAATTGTAAAAACTATAATTATGGTGTAAATTGTAAATATGTATCGGATATTCTACTTGTATTGCGTCTTGCATTATCGGCTGTTGTTATTATTAAATATTTATTTCAATTCTCTATTTATTGTTTTATTTATTTCCAATGATAGGTGACATGTCTAAAGAGCGTTCCAGGAATTGCATATCTGAAGACTTATTTATAAACAAAATTATAATGGTGCAAATAAAACCTTGATATGAAAAATATGTTACTTCTAAACATGGTCTACAGATGAGATTTTTATGGCCAATCCTGACTTAGCTCACAATTTTGAATTTGTAGTTATGTCTACAGTCAGTCTGGATTCAGAAAACAAGCCTTGTCACAAAGACTAAGCAGAAAAGCAAAGAGCTCAGATCTTTACATAGAGGCGCATTTCCTGTAGGCGCTCTGAAGACAAACTTTCTGTGACCCAAATTGCCGCTTGGTGTCGTGGCAGTCGCGCTGTGACAGCTGTCTCTACGAGAGCAACAAAGACGAACGTTCCTCCTGTGCATCTTAACTACGAGAGCAAGAGAGACGGAGAACGACGCCAGCGCCGCCAACGGCGCCAACTTGAACTATACTGGAGCCAGTCCCCACTTGGAATCGGAACAAGAAATCCTTAAGAACTGCGCTTCTATGTAAATCTGTATTCATTGACTTAGCTCACAATTTTGAATTAGTAGTTATAACTACTACAAAAGGTAAGTCATCGATTTGACAAGCTATCTGTTATGTCGAAGCTAGAGTACAATGAATAAAATTAAAGGCGGGCATTCAAAAACGTTGGGCTCTCAATGCCAAAATTCTTAAAACCAAATCGAGATTGAAAAAATAGTTACTGCTTTTTTATGAAGATGACATACCTAATCATATGTCAATTCAGGTCTTCATTGTAGTCATTTGGGTAGTTTTAGATACAAAAACAAAGGGTCAGATTGGGAGTGCTATCTGAATCGTTACGGCCATGTGGGATTTCCATTTCGTTCTGTATAAATCATGTCTGACAACTTTTTTAGCTAACTTTACCATTAGCTGTGTGGTTTTATCATCGAAACTCGAGCTATTTATGACAACTGCTTTTCACGAGTGGCTTGAAGCGTGATGTTATATAGTCTATGGCATAGACTCCAGTGGCTCTCAAACTTTTTTAGGGATGGAACCCTTTTGGTAACCAAATATTTGGCGGAGCCCTAACATAAAACAAAGCCGAGTCCTACGTGCACTTTTAAACCAACGAGGCAGTCAAAGAAGATGTATGTCAGAAAGACATACATCTTCTTTGACTGCCTCGTTGGACTCGCGGCATAAATGTGCGCGTGGGATTGGGAGGTCTCAAGTTCGATTCCCGGGTAGGGCAAAGTGTTATTGGGTTTTTCCGTTAGGAAATTCTCAGAACAGCACGGAGTCTGGTAATGTGCCCGGTATGGCAATAGGCACGCCCCTATTACGTGGGACCTAAAAATTCATGGCTAAATGTGGGTGTTATATTACACCTCTGTCTACCCCTTCGGGCATACAGGCGTAAGCCTAAAAAAAAGACATCATCTTGGAGACCCTAGAGATGCTTCGTGGAGCCCTGGAGCTCCGCGGAGCACACTTTGAGAATGGCTGGTCTATGCCAACTTCCTTAATGGTCTGTATCTATACCCTTTCCTCGATAAATGGTCTATCCGCAAAAGTAATTATTTAAATGAGATCAGTAAGAAGTTTCTGAAATTAGCGCGTTCAACCAAATAAAGCCGAAAGCCTTCCTCGATAAATATAACCGTGCGGTGCATCACACCTGGCTTTAAAAATCGCGGGTGTAACCGCTGGCTTAGCTAGTAACTATTTATTTCCAGCGACTCGCGAACTGGAGACCTCTATGCCTTTTTATAGGTGATAGAGCATTGCTGATTTCATGTGAATGGGCTGGCTCTACCGTGACAGATCTACCCTGTCACAGAATCATCCTCCTAGCGTTATCCCAGTCTCAACCTAGGGTCCGCTTTCTAGTCTAACTGGATTTGGCGGAATATTAGCTTTTCCATGGAGCGACTGTCTGTCTGACCTCCGCAACCCGAAGGGATAGCGGTATTCCATGGTTTAGACTAGTGTCAGTTTATTTTAGAGGTACTGACGCCCTATAACGACTGTCAAAGATCTTCATGACAGCCGAGACCGACGGCTTAACGTGCTCTCCGAGGCACGGGGCAAGCGATAATTAACAATTTAATACGCACTTAACTTCGAAGTCATTGGTGTGTGCCGTGGATTCGAACCCGATACCCTCGGCATGGCAGTCTGTTGGTTTATCCACTCGGCTATCGCTGCCTTTTCACAGAAAACCCTGTCACAGAATATGGACGTAAAATAACAGTATCCATACCTACTGTTGCGTTTCATTCGGTGAAAGACATTGCTTGAGACCCCTTCATCTTTTCTTTCCGCTTTCTTTAAAGGCCGTCAACGTACAGTCGAACAAATTCCCGCTAGACCAACGACCAACCAAAGGGCGAGAATCGCTCAGCAAGACAATCGTCGCTTTCAGTGCTACTTTACACGCACATTGACACTCGTATACAAAACCAGTTTCTAGTGCGCCTCGACTCTATGAACGAGCCAAGGGATTTTTTTTCAAACTGGTCCAGCGGCAACTTGTTTGATTGTACTCGTGACTCTTCTGGTGTTGGCGGTGTTGCCAGTATCCATTTACGTTTAATACATGCTGTTTCACTGTGCATACATGCAACAACGACTTTTCTCAAACTAGGAGGCGCTGCACTGGCACCTGTAGATGGTTACTGGCATCGGATCCGCCGGATTATCAGAACCGGTTTTCCGGACTGCAATTAATATCCATAACTGCTTTAACGTGTAGTCTGCAGTGGTTCATTCCGTCAAACTTATCAAATTGTAACTGAACCCTTCTTATAAGGGTGAGTGCGGCGGGTCTAGTTCATAATATCGACAGTCACTAAATCGATGGTCGCTCCCGAACAAGTAACTCCTAAGATTTACTAGCTGAGTTGGTAAATGTCCGAATTTTTAAATAAAAAAAAACACTAAGTTGACGGAGCCCTGCTTGGCAGGTCTCCTATTTTTGGATTAAGGGTCACAAGACAACCTAACATAACCTACTTACTTGAGTTACAGTCTCACCTAACCTTAATTTCTTTTTGTCTCGGCAAATTGTGATTAAAACTTAAAAAAATTATGTGTTTTTATTTAAATCTGGCTCGGGTCGGGTAGTCGATGCAGCGTACTATCGATTTGGTTTACTGTCGATGTAGCATACCGTCGTTTTAGTGTACTAACGATGAAGCGTACCAACGATTTGGGGTACTGTCGATGTAGCGTACCATCGATATGGGGTACTGTCGATACATTAGCCCGTCGATGGAACGTTTTCGATACAGCGACCATCGATGTAGTGACTGTCGATATTATGAACGGCTACCGAGTGCGGCTGCTGCGTGAGGCCCACAGCCTGCTGTGATAAGACGTCTGTAGTGTGCGATCACTGCTGACACCAATCATAGCGCAAACCTCGCGCGGCATCCGCACCCTGTTTTATCACACCCTAAGAAGAATATTCGCAACCCCAGAAGTAAAGCACGCTTGCATGCAACCTGCAGCCGGGTAGTATTGGGATAGGCCTAAAATAGTTGGTCTTCTTCTCGTGTCGATTGCAGTACTTGTCACACGGTTTTAGCCCAGTACTCGGCAACGAGGAATTCTTTAGGGTTTGCTTGGGCTGAGTGGCGACGAGTGCTTTGGTGATGCCCCACCCTCCGACACACGGGTACATGGCGGAAGTCGAGGTAGTTTTTAGTGGAAACACCACATACTCCGGCTCTTATTTCCCCCAAGAGTCGGAGATCCGAAGGGATTTTCCACCTCGTAAAACAAAAAAAAACAAAAAAAAAGGGTTTGCTTGGGCTATACGTTGGCCCTGCTTAGGCTTTGTCTTGTTTCACGATTCTAGGGTCTTGTCTACTGGGACTAATCCTCTCACCCCGACGAATCAACACAAATAGTTGATACCGAAACTTAAACAACAGTTAACTATGTCCTCATTATCAGTAGGATAGGTTTTTCCGAATTCTCAGTAGCAGCACGGAGTCTGGTGACGTGCTCGGTAACGGCCATAGGCTCGCCCCCTATTACGTGGAACCTAAAAATTCTTGGCAAAATGTGGGTGTAATATTTACACCTTTGCCTAAACCTTCGGGGATAGAGGCGTGAGTCTATAAAAAAAAGTATTATACATATCTATCTATTAGCATAATAGACTTTTATAGCAGGTATCTTGATATTACTAGTCAAAATATATGTCCACGATAAGGTTATAGGTATCTTAATCTTAATATATAAAATCCTTGCGTTACTGACTGACTGACAGACACGCTACAGCCGAAATTATTGGGCGCAGGAAGCTGAAATTTGGCATGTATGTTCCTTGGGGATCGTAGGGGTGCACTAAGAAGGGATTTCCCGAAATTCCCACGGGATCGGCCAAAACGGGTAAATTAAAAAAAAAATGCAGGCGTAGCTGCTGGCGTCCTCTAGTTTAAAGATATATCTAAACTAAAGTGATTACAATATGTGTCAGGCAGTCGCAGATTAATATGAAGAAGTGTTATTTAGCTGTGGCCAAATTTATTAACTAGCTCAATATGAAAGCGATTAGTTCGTTGTCAAGATGAGGTTAATGAATGTCGTGGAAGCGAAAGAGGTTTGTTTGAACCGAAGCATGTGGCGTTCCATAGTCTCTGCCTAACCCAATGGGAGACAGGCGTGGCGATATAAAAAGATGTATAATACGATGTATTTTCTGCCGTATTTTATATTGTTAAGAGTATAAAGTAGAGCAAATATACAGACAGAACAGTACCAACCTCTTGAATTATAAAAGATTTGTTTTCATTTTTTATTTAAGAATCTAAATTTTTATATAATAGATGTTAATGATGCATCTTCAAATTTCTTATTATTTATGCCGTGTATCTAGAAAATCGAATAAACTATGTCTGAGTTTGTTTGGACGATTTGTCATGTCTGCCTCGGCACGTGGCTCCACATGTGAGAAAAGTTCACGACACTCTTCCATAATTATATTCGCATACGTCACAGAAAAAGCTTACAAAATTATAAAAAAAATATTGCTAAGCATTTTCGTCTTGCAATTCATTCGCAATGCTGGGCCAATGACTTTTAATTTAGTATTAAAGTGGCAAAAGTCGTAAACTCCCGGGTTCGATCAAGTGTTTCTCAGTCAAAATAAGACAACTGACCAAAGCACTTTGAGCTCCGGCTAGGTATAGGATCACGTTATTTTATATTGTACAATGCGGGAGCGACAGCTCAACACAAACTGGATTGTATATAGCCCAGCAAAAATATAAATAGCGCCGTACCGGCACGCATGCGCGTTCTGATCTTGTTCTAAATTCAAATGGTCCGGCGCTCGAGCAGCCCGGACGTTTGAAAACGGATTTTTGGATCCAAATTTCGAAATTCCAATCCCGACTCCGACTGGAAAGGCCACGTGATTGGTTGATTTTTGTATATGGAACGTGTGAATTGAATATAGATCCTAAGTGTTGTGAACAGTGAAAAATGTGTGAACAGTGCGTGCAGCGTTGATTCGATCAAAAAGGATTTATTTGTGCGTTTTGACGCATGTGGTAAGTCAATTTTTTTATTTTTATATTTTAGCAAAAATACCAGCACATGTGCCGAAATTTTTTTTTTTTATATTTATATTTGCCTGAAAATCTAGAATAAAGTGACGTTACATAACTATAAATATACCGTTGCCCAGGCAATTAATTTAATTTGGCAATTTGGCTGGGAGCCGGTTTTACAATAGTAATTTGTAGGTCACGTAATTAATGCTAGATTTATGCTTCTTTAGAGTGGTGCTTTGACATTTGATCTAGTCATGTAGATATCTTTAGTTTCGCTCGACAACTCATTTGACGTCTGTAGTTAAAATCCGGAAGTTGACAAGGTATTTAGAGTAGTCATGCGTTTTCTTGCTCTCTTGTATCTTCTAGCGTTACTTGGCAGGTGGTTTGCAGTAGATTGGTCATGGTAAGCAACGCTTGCAAAGGTAACCACTTCGATGGGTGACCGTTACATCAGAACGCACTTGAAAAGCACGTGGCCGTTGGTCCCGGGTCTTGTCTCGAAAGAAGAATCATTAGGCCATGGCGAAGGCCTTAGAAATTTCGACAAATTGGGCCACATGCACTGTCCATCTAACCTTATTTATCTATATCTTTTTGTTAGTGATTAGGCTATCAAAGAGCTCTATATTTTCTCCACATTGCCGCTATTATGAGTGAAGCTTAGTAATGATGTACTGCAGAGAATTCAGCAAGGTTTGCATCGATTGATTCAATACATGTTCTAATATCTTGCGATGCAGTGATTAAAGCTTTAGTTAAAGTATATAAAATCTCTTGTTAGTGAACCTCACCTAAGGAAAATGCATGCAGTGATTAAAGCTTTAGTTAAAGTATATAAAATCTGTTCTTAGTGAACCCCTGCCTAAGGAAAATACATACATAGATACATACATAGACTCACGCCTGTTTCCCCGAAGGGGTAGGCAGAGGCATATTAAACGCCCACTTTTCGCCATTGTTTTGATCCCACGTAATAGGTGG
Source organism: Euclidia mi (assembly GCA_944739405.2). Lineage (NCBI taxonomy): Eukaryota > Metazoa > Arthropoda > Insecta > Lepidoptera > Erebidae > Euclidia > Euclidia mi. Next base: position 36,279,534 of record OX123205.2, on the reverse strand, counting down.
CGAGCCTATTGCCGCTTGTCGGGATATTTTTTTGCCCTAAGGAAAATGCTTGCCAAATTGCAGCTTCTTGCGTCCAGTAATTTTGGCGGTGCGTTGGCTGTCAGTCAGTCAGTAATAACGGAAGAATTCCATATATATTGATGACCAATTTAACCAAGATGCCTGCAATTCTATTCCAGCTTTTTTATTTATATGTTTATCATGCAACATACCACCATCACAGACGAACTTTGGTTCGTCTGTGCAATGGATGGAGAATTCTCATAATTATGACAAAATAACTCAACTATGAATCAATTAATCAACTATGAATAGAATTTTCACTACACAGTTTAAAACAAAGTCTGTCTTCTGTCTGTCTCTATGTATGCTTAAATCTCAAAAAGTACGCAACGGATTTTAATGCGTTTTTTTTAATAGATAGAATGATTCAAGAGGAAAATTCATTTGTTTTCATATAAAAAGCATTTTTAAAGGGCTATATACAATTATTTTTTGTTATGTTATGTGTTACCGACCTACAGTTTTTATATGCCGAAGAAATGCAAATTATGAGGTTGATGCTAAAATGTCGTTGACACCATAAGAAATGCTATTTTTGTCACATTCTTTACTTAAGTATTCATAAGCAGGATGGTGGAGTGCACCAACATTTTTTGGCAGTCTAATAACGTTAGCAATTTTGGATGATGTGTTTGCGTGACAGAAATTTTAAATTCTATTCAAAATATACTGGTGCGTGACAAACTTGGTTAACCTAAAGTATGGCATAAAGAGTTTATAAAGTACTAGAATTCTTTTATTCTACTAGTAGGTTCTTCTTCGCCCGCGACTCCGCCCGTGTATTATGCACTTTAACCTTCGTCAGGCATCACACTACATATCTATTGGTAAAAAACGCACCATTTGTTTGGTAGTTTTGTGAGTTAATTGCGTTCAGACAGCAAACAGGGATACTCCATTTTATAATATCTGTAGAAGTGTTTGCCACGTTCCCTCCACCAGCTCACTGTCTCTCCGGCTATTCGGGTGTATGTACAAAGCCACGATTGCTCTTTTTTATTTCTTATCAAACAGCCTTTCGCAGGCGACTGTTGGACGAAAGCCCCTCCTAGTTTGCTACACAGTAGAACTGTAAGTCAATGGAAGGATTTAGTTTACCACGGCCAGACGTGTTGGTATAGGGCGTGATGTCCGGTTTTTCGTCTCTTCCAAAAGATATTTGCTTGGTGTATTTCTGCCACGAAATGAAATGATGTAGCTAATCTTTGTATTATTAATCTGTCATTACACGGATACATGCTTCTTCGCCCTTTATAAATTGTGTCTCATGGCTAGTATCCTTATTCAAGGTCGGGTCTACTTTTCCAGTAGGCTGGGTGCTGCGATTTTTTACAATTGGACTTGACAGTAATACTTTAAGTCTAAATAACAATCAGTTATCTGTATTAAAAATCTAATAAAGCCTTATTCATCTTCTTCATGAATAAGGCTATTATTATATCATTATTTTAACATGGCGTATTCGTCACCATATCTTTAAAACAAAGTTTTGCTATGCGGCCCGTTTTCCCGTTATTGACTGGATCATGTATTTGAGGCGTATGTTGAAACTCACCCTCTATTACATGGAATGAAATCACATTTTCTGCTTAGCCATCTGAATATTTATGGCTGTCTGTCTATAACTTTGACATCTCATTCAATACTGGCGTCTACACACTGTAGACGGTTAAATATAAGTACACATATACACATTGTGTTTCACCATTCATAATATTAGTCATAATATGTACGTCGCGTCGGCCAAATATCTTATTATATTCCCGTCTGAGGGCGTGAAGATGTATATTTATGGATACAGTGCTCTCCGTGTGTCAGAGTTGTTGTAATTAGATTCTATGTAGGTACTCTGAAGTTGGTTAATAGATTTCAGTAATTATGATTTGATTTATACACAGACTATATACGCCTTTATTTAGTACTAATGTTGCTTATTTAAATGCTGGGATAGGTGAGCAGATTTGAGCGATATAATATTAACATGATGGCAGAAAATATGCGTTTCAAAGAATTACAGATTTAGTGACAAATTTTTCGTTGTCGTTGTATATAATTTAGAAATAAACATAATTATGAAACCTAAATAAAAACATACATGTTTTAGGAACATCAAAATAGCTTAACTGGTAGTGTAAAGACTTTTACATTCTCAAAATTTCATAGAATGTGCTTAGGACATTCTTGTCTTTTCGTCTGCTTAGTTTGGGACTAGATGGTGTTGTGTGAATGTGGTAAAACATTATTATTATTATTTTATGGATGAATTTCCAAATAGCAAACACCCACATAAATTTATTCCATTAGTTCGAAAACAATATCTCTATTTCTTGTATTTAGCAGTAGTATGTATGTATGTAACTGTCGCTACGTTCAATAGGAAAATATAAAGAAATTTTCTTAAATCTAACAAAAGCTGTTAAAAAATATGTGCTAAGCCTATTTCTGATACTAAACGCATTAGTTGCGTGACAGCCTTCGCCGTTCATTTATAAAAGCTCAAGAACTTGCATTACAGGAAAGTGGTCGAAGAATACTTCCCTAAAACGACCATTGACTGATGATAGGGAAATAGTTCCTCCAATTTGTCGCAAATCATCAGCTAGCCGTCGCCATATTCCTATACCCTTTGTCTGTTTGTCAATCTTCGAATACTTTTGTAAGATCAAAAAGGGTTTTGTACCTCCGTGTAGTTTGATGTGGGTTCACTGTGACCTTTTATAAGACCCTTTAAATGGTAAATCAGATTTGCTCTTTGCGTGACACTTCAATGCACAAAAACGTGAAAAATGCGAGGGAAATATTCCGGACAAAGCGTTTTTGTTGAGTAGATATTTTCCAAATTTCACTTTGAGTTGTGGCTAGTTTTACTGAAGCGACTTGTTAAGTGGAGGTGCTTTGCCAACATCTGAAGGATTGTCGTGTTAAGTGGACGCGCCTTAAAGGATTTAAGTAGTGCTACATATTTTCTATATTGGGATCGTTGGATGCGGGTGGCTAAAGATTGTCTAGAGAGCCCAAGGCTCTCTAGACAATGGGAATGGGAATGGAAATGGGAGGCCTATGTTGGGCACGTTATTGATGACATATTTTATAACGACAAAGCACTTATCAGCAACTAGTTTTTACCCGTGGCTTCGCTCGCGGGAGTGTTCAGGATCAATAATTTTTGTGTGAAAAGTAACAAAGCTCCATCCATCATCACAGAATTTATTCGTTTCTGCCCGCGGTTTCGCCCGTGTGGGCGTCGGATGCAGTGAAAAAATGTAACCTATATGCTATTCAGATGTATAAAATGTATCAATATCTATTCTTTGAACGAGAGAGTAACGAATTGTGTGATAAGAGAGTGTTGTGGGGTAAAAGAAGATGTAGTGACAACCATTGAGGAAGGTAAGCTAAGATGGTTTGGACACATGGAGAGGATGGATGAGGAAAGACTGACCAAGAAGTTTTATAAGGCAAGTGTGAATTGGACAGGAGGAAGGGGTATACCTAGATTCACGTTCTCCGACCAGATTGGAGACATCCTAAAAAAAGGACAGGTTAGAAGTACCCTTAACCGAAGAGCATGCATGAGAAATTTGATAAGAGTGAATGAAGCAAGAGAGACATGTCAGGATCTTTGCAAATGGCGTTTCGTATTCTCTGCCTACCCCACTGGGAAACAGGCGTGAGTCTATGTATATATGTATGTATGTACAGTAACTAGAGGATACCCGTAGCTACACCGACACATTTCTTTTTAATTTTACTATTTCTACCCGATCCCTGAGTATTTCTAACAATCCCGTCATAGTATACCTATTTCTACGGTCCCCAAAGAACATACATGCCAAATTTGACAGCTTCTTGCGAATAGTTTCGGCTTTGTCTTATCTGTCAGTCATTGAGTATCGAAAGTAGGTAATTTACATATCCAGATAGGATGTCTACATGTCGTGAAAGAACGCCCTGTCCCCAGAAAGCATAGTTTATTTTCGCAGCCAAGCTTAGTGATTCAGAAACAATTTGCGTAATAATTATCATTATTGAGACGTCTCTGGCATCGATCCACAATGATTAGCCGCTTGAAATATTTCATCATGGCCGATCGTAACCTAGAGTAAGACCTTGATCTCTATTTTGATAATTGCGGTTCAGGTCATCTAAATTACTGGCAGGTCTTGAACTTTTATTATTGTACTAGCTGAGTCCGTTATTGACGGCTACTGATCCACACCTGGGTCATAGCGTGATGTTACATAGCCTTTAGTCTTTCTCGATAAATGGGCTATCTAACAGAATAATTATTCAAATGAAACCAGTAGTTTCTGAGATTAGCGTGTTCAGCCAGTAAAACAAACAAACTCTTTCGCTTTTTACTATTAATGTAGATATTATTATTTGACTGCACGGTTGGCGTAGTGGTTTAAGCGGCCGCCTCACCGCTTAACACTGCGCCAAGTGTTGAGGGTTCGATTCCCACACGAGACAACATTTTGTGTGATTCATAAATTGTTGTTTCGAGTCTGGATGTTCATTGTGTCCGTTAGTTGTATGTTTTTAAAGTCCCCCGCGACTCAGGATTTAGTCCTAATGCGGGAGTTGCCTTTTATAATTAGTACATTTTGTGTGCTCCACAAATTGTTGTTGGGTGTGATTGTTCATTGTGTCCGTTGATTGAATGTTTGTAAAGTCCCCCGCGACAGGATTCCTAATGCGTTAGTTGACCTATTTTAAGCATAAGCAAGCAATACACATAATAGGGAAGTTTCCTGCAAGTGAAATAAATTATAGAAGTATTTTTATCTAGTGAAACATGTCAAAATAATAGTAGATTCATTCATCAATTAATGTTAAAACTATTTAACATTTTTTATCGTCAATAATAAGTAGGTATTCTACTTGACAGCAAAACACTATGATGTCACTACGTCATATTTCATACAAAACCCTTGGCAAAGGTCGTTTTTGACATTTCATTAAAAGTGCTTGGTTTGACTAGTTGGAAACAACCCTACTGTCTTGTATAAAATTATAGCACTTGTAAGTCTAAGAATCATTTTCCTTCGGCCAGGAAAAGTAGATAGGTAACTATATTATGGAATACTCAGCCATATCTCGATGGAGCTATAATAGTAGGACTTGAGTATATACGAAACAAGATATCGATAGCGATATTCGAAACAAAACAGTCTTGTCCCTTGGGGGTCAAACCCACAACACTTGGCGCAATTTTAAGCCGCTAAGTGTCTACTTAAACCAATACTAGGTACAGTCGAACAACTGCCCGCTAGACCACCATAAGGGTGAGAATCGCTCAGCAAAACATCGTCGCTTCCAGTGCTACTTTACACGCACATTGACACTCGTATACAAAACCAGTTTCTATTGTGGCTCGAGTGGCCTTGACTCTATGAGCGAGCCAAGGGTTTTTTTTTTCAAACTGTCCCACCGCCGACTTGTTTGATTATACACCCAGGCAGTCACTATTAAAGGCGGTTTCTGATTAGCGTATTTTTCTGCGCGTATACGGTCGTTTCAGCATACGCGCTTACACGCGCGTTACATTACGCGCTTCAAAAAACCAGATTCACATAAACGGGCGTGTTCGCTCGAAACGGTAGTGACGTCTTGTCAGTGTCAACATGGATTCTGACGGCTCGTGGTTATACGAGCTTAGAAGCGCGTCAACGCTCGTACGAGTTGCGCGTGTGCCAATAGGCGCGCCTATACGCTCCTACCTGCGCTTCCAAAAACGAGCTTATATGCGCGTATAAAACGCTAATCTGAAACCGCCCTAAACCCGGCAAGACTTTTTAATCGCGTAGGTATGTATTTCTATATTTTCACAACATTGCGCAATATTTCTAAACTGTAGCGTAAGTTTCATTCTTTAACAATGTCTGTAACCGGAGCTTTGACATCCCTGTCTAACAAATAACTTCGCTGTGAGCTGAATAATAATAGATTTTAGATTGGCGTATGTCTGTGTAAATAAGGCTGGGGCGTTGACTTTTCATTTATTTACTTGTGGATGAAACTTATGTAGAAAGTAGAAACGTTATGTTTTTGATCAAATTATATTTTATTGCTATAACAAATCGCGAATGTTCAAAAGTATCAGTCTACGGTAAAAGGGGTCAGGTTTCAGAAGAGTATGTATGTCAATACGTATATTTAAAAATAAAAAATGAATCACCGAAATGTTTGTAGGTACGCGCATAACTCCTAAACGACTGGACCAAATTAGATAAAACATTTTTTTATTTGTTAGTTATTGTTAGGAGATTTGCAGAAAATAACGGAAAATATTAAATAAGTGAAAAATGACCTGTTCGGAATTGAACTTTCTGAAAAAATCGAAGATAAGGTAATTAACGAAAATATGAGCATATAACTATCACCACTGATTGAAATACTCCTCCAAAATCATCATCATCAGCCCTTTGAACTGTCCCACAGCTGGGCACGGGCCTGTTCTCACTATGACTTAATGCGTGGTGAACTATGGCCTTATCCTTCGCAGCTTCGGTAAGGCCATAGTCCACCACGCTGGCCAAGTGCGGGTTTGCAGACTTCACATGTCTTTCGAGAACATTATGGAGACCTCTCAGACATACAGGTTTCCTCACGATGTTTTCCTTCACCGATAGCAAGCGATAATTAACAATTTAATACGCACTTAACTTCGAAAAGTCATTGGTGCGAGCCGAGGATTCGAACCTGAGACCCTCTGCGTAGCAGTCTGTCGGTCTCTCCACTCGGCTATCGCTTCTGCTCCTCCTAAATACGTAAAGCCATATTGCCATATAATCTACAATCTTATACTAGTATATAAACCTGAAGAGTTTGTTTATTTGGTTGAACGCGCTAATCTCAGGAACTACTGCACCGATTTCAAAAGTTATTTCAGAGTTAGATAACCCATTTATCCAGGAAGGCTATAGGCTGTATAACATCACGCTATGAGCCACGGAAGCGGAGCAGTAGCCTTAAATAATGCGGGTGTAACAGCGGGCTCATTTAGTTAGTTATATCTTTACCATTCTTCATCATCATCAACAGCCTTTAACAGTCCACTGCTGGACTAGGCCTCTCCTTTGAAAGGAGGAATTGGCCTACTATACCACGCTGGCTAAACGGGTTGGTATAGGGTTTGTATCAAGTTTTCCTTCGCTTACAGTGGTGTTCCCTGCATAATATGCTCCCTCTGTCGGCTCTTACGACACCCATGCGAAGTTATGGGGTGGAGACATTTCGTATTCTTAATCCGTCACCACACGGACATACCATCTTACCATTAACCATTCTTAGTAATCATGGAACTATAAGATGTTATATTTCATTACATAACGCTTATATCTGGTAAACAGTTGTCATTTTAAAGATCTGTGTTTGTTTATTGAACTGTGTTGGACGCGTTCCAGTCAGACCAACGAATTTGCTCCACGGAATGGTGATTGCTACAATATCTACTCTTGTACATATTTTATGTGTAGTTTAATATAATAAAAGTTAGGCGTTATAGTAAATGAACAGTTCAATTCAATTGAATATATTGACTAAACTGGTGGGAATTTATCCATAACTTGACTACGTTACACCCGCGTTTTTACGGCTACTGCTCCGCTCCCCTAGCTCAAAGCGTGATGTTATATAGCCTATAGCCTTCCTCGATAAATGGGCTATCTAACACAGAATTTGTTTTCAAAGTGTTCCTGAGATTAGCGCCTTTAACCAAACAAACGAAACTCTTCAGCTTTATAATATTAGTATAGATAAGATGAGCTGACTGCCTCCGTGGTCCAGTGGATAGCGTATGCGACTGTTGATCGGAGGTCCCGGGTACGACTCCCGGGTCGGGCAAAAGTGTAACTGGGTTTTCCGAATTTTCAGTAGCATCACGGAGTCTGGTGATGTGCCCGGTACGGCAATAGGCTCGCCCCCTATTACGTGGGACCTAAAAACTCATGGCGAAATGTGGGTGTAACATTACACCTCTGCCTACCCTTTCGGGGATACAGGCGTGAGCATATAAAAAAATAAGATGAGCCCGCGATTACACCAGCGTTATTTAGGAGTACTGCTCCGCTACCGTGGCTCTAGCCTGTAGTCTTCCTCAATAGATAGGCTACAGAATAAAAAAAATTAAAACCATTTTTATTTCAGGTAAACACTCATTTTAAAACATATTACATTCATAAAATTGCATACATTTAAAAATTTCCATTATTACTAATATTAATTAAACAATTATTCCCTAACTAGACGATGCCCGCGGTTACACCCGCGTTATTTAAGGCTACTGCTCCGCTCCCGTCGCTCATAGCGTGATGTTATATAGCCTATAGCCTTCCTCGATAAATGGGCTATCTAACACTGAAAGAATTTTTCAAATCGTACCAGTAGTTCCTGAGATTAGCGCGTTCAACCAAACAAACAAACAAACTCTTCAGCTTCTTATATTAGTACTAGAGGACGCCAGCAGCTACGCCTATTTTTTTTTAATTTACCCGTTTTGGCCGATCCCGTGACAATTTCGGGAAATCCCTTCTTAGTGCACCCCTACGGTCCCCAAGGAACATACATGCCAAATTTCAGCTTCCTGCGCCCAATAGTTTCGGCTGTAGCGTGTCTGTCAGTCAGTCAGTAACGCAAGGATTTTATATATTAAGACTAGAGGACGCCAGCAGCTACGCCTGCATTTTTTTTTTAATTTACCCGTTTTGGCCGATCCCGTGGGAATTTGCGGAAATCCCTTCTTAGTGCACCCCTACGATTCCCCAGGAACATACATGCCAAATTTCAGCTTCCTGCGCCCAATGGTTTCGGCTGTAGCGTGTCTGTCAGTCAGTCAGTAACGCAAGGATTTTATATATTAAGAAGAAGATAAAATAATACCTAACACTTTATTAAATATTATTATTTTACACATTTATAGCCGACCTTAGATACATCAGATCATCATAAATTTTTATATAAATCAGTCCATTAGTTCCTGAGATTAGCGTGTTCAACCAAACAAATAAACTCGAGACTCTCTTGTCGGACACCAGGGCTCTCTTTGGGTCGCTGCGCCACCTCGTAAGCGTCTCTCAATATGGTGTTGATGCTATGAGTTACTTATGTGCTTACCATATTATTTCATTCAGTGAGATTTAAACCTGATGCCAACTAAAATTAGGTTTGACAAAAATATACAATAGTAGAGCCCATAAAACCGTGTTTAAGATATTAATATTCATAAAACTACTGACATACAAATTTAAAAAAATCCTGCCCCTTCTCCTCCAATATGACAGTGGTAAAAATAAAAGCTTGAACAAAAACGGACACCAAGAACGACTATAAGTACCATAACGTTTGATGAAAAAGCAAATATTGCTTCACATTGCCAGAAGAGCAGACACAATTTTACACACCATATTCCCATCGAATGTTTGCATAGCTCTGAAAATATATATTCAGCTGAACCTATTAATAAAAGAACAGGCACAATGCTTTTAAAACAAAGAGCAAAAAAACCGACTAGGATGACCTCAAAAAAGCAAATTCGCTATTCCAGCTCCCAGCATCCACACGTTAAGCGCTAAACAAGTTAAACAATGCAACAGCGCACTAGGAAAACTAGTTGCCAGCATGTGGTTTTAAATTACCCCAGAAAGTTGACGGCCGGTTGGCGTAGCGGAAGTGTAAGCGACTGCTACGTCGAAGGTCGCGGGTTGGATTCCCGCTCAAGTCAAACATTTGTGTACATGAACATGGATGTTTGTCTTGGTCTGTGTCTTTCTATGTATAATATGTATGTATTTACAAAAAAGTATATATGTATGTTTATCCATTATCTAGTACCCATAGTACAAGCTCTGCTTAGTTTGGGACTAGATGGTGTTGTGTGAATGCCGTAGAATATATTTAAAAAAAAAGTAGAAATTTTCTTTGTGAAAGTCGTAAAAAGAAGACAGCTTATGTCTTCTTTCTCATAGTTTTTCTGTTTCATATTCTGGCTTCTATGCATAATCCTAGACTACAGTTTTCGTCTGGCAGTAATTTATTTAACAATCTGGATCCAGTTAAAAATATCCGATACGTATAAGCGTTCCTGTGTGACAGGTATTTTCTTAATTTTGGTAAAATTTAAAGTATTACTAGGACAAAATGATTGATCCTTTATTTGGCGTAAAAGAATTATCTGGAATCATAATAATATCTAAAATAATATGTTTTCATAACATAAACTACTACATTCCACCAAAAGCGTAATAATTAGCAAATTCGTGTACTTATCTAAAAAAAGCATAATCGAATGATAACATCAGCTTTTAAAATTCACAGACGGAACACTAGTAAAATCACCATTTTAATTACGTACACGAATAAATGAAATATAAAAGACTTCATCCACCCGAATTCCAGGGTAAAAGTGTTACGTTGGCAACACCATTTTCATTGAAAGCTTTATTGCTTTGCAGATTCAGTTTTCTGCGGCATTCGCCGTAGACGGACGTGTATGTGCGGACTGTGTTTTAACAAAAAGTGCTTTTTATAAATAAGAGTTTCCCGTTTGCGTATTGTGCGTGCTTTCGCGAAAAAGTTTTTGTGGAAGTGTTTGTGTGCGCTGGATTTTTGTGTAATGATAAAAAGGTTGGTTAGTTAAGTTTATTTTTATGTTAGTTTTAGTTTACAAGTAGTGTTTGTTAATTATTGTTTTTCGTGTTTTAGGTCAACAGGCTTGGCTTATAAAGTATTTTCATAATTGAGTAGAAATTACAGTTGAGACATTTATTCCCTGAAAAACGTAGTTGAGTCTAGTTTTTTCCTCGCTATGACTGAGTTCTGGGATAGAACAAAGACTATGATATTTACAAGTTAAATGCGACAGTAACATCTCGTAAAACGACGCAATTCTAGTTTTTATTATTAGTGAAATAGGTGTGAAAATTGCTTGTACTTCAGTTAAGTTCGTAAAAGACGTTTCATACACTATTTACTCGCTGAATTTGCAGTTTAAGCGTTTTTATACCTAAAGATTAGGTATATATGGGTCTGCCTTATTTAAAGTACGAATATGATGTTGGGTTCCTTAATAAGTTTATTTGGTGGGTTTTTGCAATGACTTCCTCGGTACATGGAAGGTTAATTAAAGCCTTAAAGCTAACTAAGGCTCACATAAGCGAACCATTTGGTAAGAATTTAATGATTATGGATTCACATAAGCGAACCCTTGGTAAGAATAATGGTCCCGGATATTCTTTTATGATTGTTAGATTTGATGTGGCGAATTCCTGTAACTGTTATAAACGTACGAAAGTTTGTGATGGTGAATCAGAATCAGAAATATTTATTTGCCAGAAATGTGGTACAGGTATAGATGTTACATAGATTTGTTTTTGATCTACACATTTCGCTAAATATTGCATGTAGGGAATGCAAATCTCGCGAGATTTGGGCTCAAGCGAGATCACGCGAGATTATGAAGCCAATCTGGCGAGATCTCGCCAATTTCGAGGTCTCGCGAGATTGACAGTTTTGTATGTTTTTTTTTGTAAATAATCGCAATATTTGAATAAATTAGGACATAAATAATAACCATTTTAAGTATTATAAGATAAACATTACTTTCCACGAACTTTTCAATAGACTTTTATGCTTCAAAAATTGTTTGACGTACCTATCTGTCTATATTTTTTAATAAACGTTTACGGACGAATCTGTCAAACAAGAAATGAAAGAAACTACAAGTCTTCTAAAAAAAAAAAAATCTAAAATCTTTTAGTAATAAAACATTTCTTTTATAATAAACAAAACAACGAGAGGTCAAAAATAATTTACTTATCATCTATGTTGCTAAACTGAGGTATTATTATCAATTAGGTAAATAAAACTATATCTACTCTGTAGACTGTTTAGATATTATAGATTAATTAACAAAATATACCATTAAGGCAGACTATTGGAAATTACAGAACCTAATTAACAAAATATACCAATCAAAGGGACGATTGGTTTAGTTCAAATCACAAGCCATTATTACGAATTATTTTCAAAAAGCAAAGCTTCGGAAGCATAAAAATTCCAAAGAATCGTCTGCTAACAGCTTCCTTTTCTGTTGGCCAGATAACCAACCGCTTAGAAGGCCCTCTCGGATTCAACGCTAATTGAAACCGCAGTTCTCAGGCAGACATCCACGAACTGCAAAATTTTGCCTTTTGACCCCCCGGACTCGTATAAATTCATTTCATTTTTTATTAATGCCGGCAGATTGCGATCCGTCCGTGTCAGTCCGCGCTTCGAATAACACGTTTTTAGGCTCGAGTGCAATCTCGCAAATCTCGCGAGATCTCGCCCATTTTTCGACCGAGATTAATCTCGCTAAAAAAGGCCGAGATCTCGACGAGATTGCATTCCCTAATTGCATGTGAATAGATGTTTGTAGCTGCTTCACGCAAAAGGACTAAACATATTGTGATAAAAATTAGTAGTAATATAGCTTATACATCAGAATAGTCTTCTCATAATGAGAAAAGGCCCATGTTCAGTAGTGGATTAGATTATGGACACGACTGATGATACCTGAGATCGAATACGCACGTGTTCAAAGTTCACAATACGTAAATAGATACCTTATGTATTAAGAAGCTGATGGGTAGTTAAAATGTTTAAGCTTAATTTTAAACCAGTTTAATCAAAGAAGCGTATATAATTCTCTAATTCCAGTGTTGCTACTCAGTATTACCGCAGTATGCACATTCATGGAACCACGTTATAGCGTTAGTGTGAAGTTAGATTAATGTTATGCTATATTTTCTCTTCGTGTGGTGACGGATTTTGAATAATACAAAGTGTCAGCATCGCATTTAGAGGCAACGAAGGAAAATAAATGAAGCATCAAGCGTTTTGTGGTAGGAAAAATGGGCGGTTATTTTGCGAATTGTGAGCAAATAGGAATACTATTTGCTCACAATTCGCAAAATAACCGCATGATGTTTACACAATTAAAATACTGCTTGGTAGATCTAGGTCAAATTTAATTAGGACCACACAAAGCACCATTATTCAAATAAAAAGAATCAATTTTTTTTTAGATAATAATAAAATAATACAAATACTAGATACTAAAGATTATTCCAGATGTGTATGGGCGGTGATCACTTACCATGAGGTGACCCGCTTGCTCGTTTGTCCTCCAATGCAATAAGAAAAATAGCCCAAACAGCTAGTAAAAAGTTCTGAGGACATTAAAAAGGCGTCGCAGTCTGCTAGAGATAAATAACAAATTTTCTAGAACAAGGTTCTCGCTCACACTCATCTACGTACCTACTCATATACATTTCCTCCGTGTCAGCGTTTCAAAGAAAATTACGTAGCGTGATCAAACACCCCCTAAGTTGATAAGCGCACCAACTTATTACGGGATAGTCCCTTAATATAACGCCTCAAGTTTTCATTAACATCCTAAGTATTTTTAATATCGCTCGTATAATAAATTGAGTAGCATATTACATCTTAATACAAAAATTTTGGCTTTATTTTTTATTTATAGACTCACGCCTGTAATCCCCGAAGGGGCAGGCAGAGGTGTAATATTACACCCACATTTCGCCATGAATTTTTAGATCCCACGTAATAGGGGGCGAGCCTGTTGCCGTTACCGGGCACATCACCAGACTCCGTGCTGCTACTGAGAATTCGGAAAACCCCAGTAACACTTTTGCCCGACCCGGGAATCGAACCCGGGACCTCCGATCAGCAGTCGCATACGCTATCCACTGGACCACAGAGGCAGTCTGCAGGGGCTTTATTTTATTTTTTCGATACCAATGTTGAGGTGTCGTAATATTGACAGATCGGAAAGTTAAGCAAAGTTTGCAGAGGCCACCACCTGGATGGGTGATTGTGGCCTTTGTCTCAAAGCACTAGTATGTTTCGTACGTTTAAGTGCTATAATATTGTGGGCCGCTTATAAATTCTGACACCAGAGTTCGCCAAACATACACATTAAAAATAAAAACACAGCCTACTATGTACTTTTTAAGCAGTTATTATCCCATCGCCTTTTTGAGACCCCTATATTGATTAATGAAACGTTTATTAAAGTGTTATTTTAACGAGTTGTCGCCTACATGCATTTATTCTTTACAGTCCTTTGTAGTTCAATGCTAGACTAAAACCTCTCTCAATTTGCTTGACAGTAGTACTGTAAGTCAATGGAAGCATACAGCCTACTATACCACGGTGGCCAGACGGATTGGTACAAGGTCTGATGTCGATTATTTCGTCTCTCACTGCTGCGATAGCCGAGTGGTGAGACCGACAGACTGCTACGCAGAGGGTCCCGGTTTCCACGGCGCGCACCAATGACTTTTCGAAGTTTAGGGTATTAAATTGTTAGTTATCGCTTGCTAAACGGTCAAGGAAAACATCGTGAGGAAACCTGCATGTCTGAGAGTTCTCCATTATGTTCTCGAAAGACATGTGAAGTCTGCTAACCCGCACTTGGCCAGCGTGGTAGCCTATGGCCTTACCCTTCTCATAGTGAGAAGAGGCCTATGCCTAGCAGTGGGACAGTATAAAGGGCTGATGATGATGATTTCGTTTCTTAGCAAATATCCTATTTGCTAAGAGCATTGTTCTTAGTCGCCTCTTACGACATCCATGGAATAAAGCAGGATAGTGATATTTTTTATTCTTAGTCCGTCATCACACGGATACATTTCATTACTCGTTCTGCAAAATTAAACAGCCTAAAATCATTAACCCAGACTTTAAAATATTCTTGAAGAACACTTAAATTACAATAAGCTTAGCTCTTTAACCGTTCTCTAAGAAGAGTTAATAATGACAAACTAATTAATACACGGCTGAAGACTTAATGGAGACGTCATTTGCATTTTGTGAACCCATCGTTTCTCATAGTAGAGTATTTGCATAATCCTCAGGAAGTAGTATTGTAAGGAAGCTTAACAAATTAACTACCTATTTGTTCCAAATTTTTGACAATATTATATTTAATAGATAGTTTTTAATGTCACTGCTTGACAAAGTGTTTTAGGCTTTTGTTGAATAAATAATACAAACGACATTGTAACTGGAAATGTACCCGGTAGGTAACATTGAGCCTAGAACTTTATAGCCCGAGCTTCGACCTGAAGGTCAAACCTTCGTAGATATATTACTTTACCACTACTACTGCTGTTTAAAGAAAATACCTACTGCCTTTTTTACACACACAATGTGGCAGGCATTGAAGATTATTGCTGCTAGTCTATTTTCTTTAAGATTACTTGGACCACAAATTGCTAGCATTATTTGCCAGTTAAATGGAAAGAAACAGTCAGTTCATATCGACAAGATAAAATGCGTAAATGGACGAAAGATTTCGCATAAAATGGCTGGCATTAAGCTTATGGCTCATTTGGCAGTGCAATACTTATCACTGGAAACATCTTTTCTTAACGAATATATATTTCTTACTCCACACATAAACATAGAAAGAAGAGAGACAGCATATACGGGAATCTTGCATTGCCCCGGCCAAGAATCGTACTATTTTTAACGTTCACAAATTGGGTCAGCTTTCCAATAGATGTGAGTTGGGAACTTGTTTCGTACTTACAATTTATAATGTGCTTCTGTGCTATAAGTATCGCTGATGGATTAGACTTGTCTGCTTTTAGTGAAGGAAGTAACTTGGAGAGTTTAGCTGTATTTCGTGAAGATTATTAAAAATAGATGTGTTGGTTTTGTGTCTTATTAAAACTAGGTATTTATCGGTTCGCCAGCTAAATTCTGACTGGCTTTTGAAGTATTTTCGAATAGTATCGTTAAATTATGTTCGAGAAATTATTGTATATTTTTTATATAGTAAAATTTATTCGAATCGTAAACGTAAGTTTCGAAGAAATATGTTGTGATAATAATTTTCCACAAAATGTAGACCTATGTATTGAAACCATGACAATACCATTTACTTAATTTGAATATTCTTTTAGTATACCAGTAATGTAATGAGGCATCAATCCGAATATATCTCTAATTAAATTACTTTCAGCTTCTTTACTTGAATTCTAGATACTATAGGTAGGTACCTAGTACCTACCTAGGTATATTTTTGATGTTTTAACGCGTAACATATTATTTGTTTGCCTTTAGGAAGTCAATAAGTCCTTATTAGAACTTACTGTATTTAAAAAGACGTCGCTGTTATATTATTCCAGTTACGGTTTGCTTTTAAAGCTTTCAGTGTATGTCTAGATTCTAGATCATTGATATGTCTAGACCGACATTTAGGATATCGGATCCGGCTCTTCACGGCATAAATGGTCGTATTAAGGACGTGCTCTGCTTGTAAACTAGCTTCATTAATTGGTATCGGGTTTTAGGACGCGAGAAGGGACGCACAGATTTAGTTTTCTGATCAAATTAATTGTGTAATTATACACATTTGTGGGTGATATCAATGTATTAGGCAACTTATACCTGTCAGGGACAGATATTAGCCGAAATGGGTCCGATAAGCAATAAGACACACTGTATGTTTTTATACGTATCAGTCTACATGGTGTGATTGTGATACGAGATAGTTTTTTCTGAAGCACAAAATAGTACTTCGGTGTATGTAAAGCTGCCATTCTCAAAGTGTGGTCCGCGGAGCCCCAGGGCTCCACGAAGCATCTCTAGAGGTACCACAAAGACGTATGTCAGTAAAATAAATGATTGTAAAGTGCACGTAGGACTCGGCTTTGTTTTATTTTAGGGCTCCGCCAAATATTTGGTTGACCAATAGGGTTCCATCTCCAAAAAGTTTGAGAACCGCTGATGTAAAGGATAAAAAGTAAGGAATTATCTTTCATATACCTACCTAATCAAAAGAAATTACTCGACTTAAAATCACTCGGTATACTTGAAAGAAACAGAGAATTTTCAAGCGAATTGAGTTTGTTATTTACTCAGGGTAATTCACTTTTATGTGTTCTTTTCACTTCAGTTTCTGAAGAAAAACTTGTTTAATAGATGTCATTGACCTTTGTCGAAGAGTTACAGATATTTTTCTTGTAAATGGTCGTTGTGTCGGATTTTATTGTGTTGTTTTCTGTATTCTGAGACGCTTAATTGCTTGCGTAGGTTTTTCTCTTTGAAAAGAATTTGAACTTCAAGGAGACTGTTTCTGTCCATGATGATATGTCTAGACATGATAATGAGCGTCGATGTTATACATAGGTAGGTATACCTACCTGGCGTAAATCTGGGAACGCTTAAAAACATCTCGCCTCAGAGGCAGCAACCGGAATAACGCTGGGATGATGATAATATTCACACATAATCACACACATAATCATCTAGTCCCAAACTAAGCAGAGCTAGTACTATGGGTACTAGATAATAGATAAACATACATATATACTTTTTTGTAAATACATACATATCACACATAGAAACACCCAGACCAAGACAAACATCCATGTTCATGCATACAAATGTTTGAGTTGAGCGGTAATCGAACCCACGACCTTCGAGGTAGCAGTCGCTTACTCTCCCGCTGCGCCAACCGGTCGTCAAGAAGATAATGACTTAATACTTGATCTAAACCATTCCAAACCAGAGAATGTTGTTCTGCTTTTGGGTTGCAAAATTAAGTTAGCGACACTTGCACTTTAGGAAGTATTCTAGAAAGCGAATAACTGATCTCTAGGAGAGTGTCTTAGATTGCAACCAGGACGGCATATGTCAGTTTTTTTTTGTTTCTTGTTTGACCTTAACTGACAAACTGTTTTTTATCAGTATAAAAGCTAGCTCAATAGCGAGTATATTCTTGTCAAAACCTTTTCATCAATACCTATTCTATACCTACGTAATATCCGATGTTGAGTAAGTCCCGTAGTTTGCCCTCTGTCGTTGACATTTACGGAGATTATCGCGCCAGATATTGAAGTTTATACAGGGTATAAGGGACGGTGTACCGAAAACCGATAACAGTGATTCAATACATGACACTGAGACCATTGGCGGTCGAATTTTCCGGAAAATTTTCATGAATTTTCCGATCTTTCTTTTGCATTTTTTGCCACATAATGTAATGAAATAGTAACTATAGTCGACCCGCATTAATATTTTTGTAAAATTCTAAGAATTAAACATGTACATGGCGCGTTTACTCTGATGTGACATCGGCCGCGGCGCACGGCCGCGGCACAGTAAGCGCAGCAGTACATCGTAAGCACATAGCATATGCGTCTGCTGATCAGGCGGTTCTCGGTTCAATTCCTAGGATGAGCAAAAGCGTTACCGAGTTTTTTTCCGAATTCTCAGCAGCAGCACGGAGTCTGGCGATGTACCTTGGCTACCTATTACGTAAGACCTAAAATTAATTATCTGGCTTCATTAAATGTGAGTGTAATATTGACCTTACCTTTGCCTACCTTTTTGGGGTTACAGGCGAGTGATTATGCATACCTTTCATTCTATGCCATGGTCGTTTCTCACGACACCCTGTGAATGAATCTTAAATAATCCGTAATTATTTCTAACATTGTTTAGCCACATTTTATCTTCTTGCGCCCAGTTGTTTCGGCTGTGCGTTGTCTGTCAACCTGTCTGTAAGACTTTTATATTGTATTTACCTTTTTATATACACACATATCTATAGGTAAGTATATCGCACGGAAAATGGCGATATTCCTAGCAATTGACATAAAAGTCCATAAGACGCTTGAATTGATATTCGGTGTCCAACATGGCGGAAACCAACGGACATGACCTAGAATTAAATACTACTTATCTCTCTCTCCTTGGAAAATATCGAACCTTATTAAAATATAAGTACATTTAACGAAATTGGAAATAGATATGAAATGGAATAAATAGTTCGTTCCATTTCATATTATCAGTTGTGGTATGGCGTGGTGCCGAAACCGGTTAGGTTCTAGGCGACTTGGGAAGGAAGTGGACTGTATTCAGAGGATAGCGGTTCTTCGCCGCCTAGAAAGGAATAAGGGAAGAGGAGATGGATACGGGAGGAGGTGATGGAGTGGGTATAGGCTATTTTAAGGATGGAAGGCACTTACCTTATACAGCTTTGGTGGTTTCGTGCTACAGCTGCTTGGTTTCACTTCACTCACGAGCGGGTTTTCCTTGGTGGAAGCGGTGACAAACACATACGGGAGCGGCGCGGTACGAACGAGACGGCGATACAGCGGTGCGGCGCGGAGCGGTATCGAGACGGCGTTCTCAGCGGGAGGAATGTTCTCGACTGTCCCTCGCGTTCACGATCGCGGCGACGAATCAGGCGTAGGCAGTGCCTCTTCCAGGGAGAGGGAAAGAGAGGGACGGAAATATGATATCGCTCGCACTAGACAAGCGTGGAACGATTCATGTTGATGCGATTAGTTGTAGATAGGAAGGTAGATGGCGCTACCATATCCCCCCGGCCCTAAAGGGTTGCCTTTAAAAAGAATAGAATTGAACTTAGCTATGTTGGGTGTACTACCGCATAACCCATCAATAGGCTAAGACAGCGATATGACAATAAATTAATCTAAATTAACTTTAGCGAAAACTACAAACGCAATAATAGCGAAAACTACTAACTAAATACTTAAACTAAGAGGTAAGTCCAACTTCAGGCTAGATCTCACTGAGTTGGAAGCGGACGCGAGTTGATCAGTGCCTCGACTTGTGCAAGGACAGTTAAAGGCTCTTCGTAAGAGAGGATCTGTTGACCTATAACTTTGAAGAGATGCGTTTTAATTACTTTGACCATGCTTGCCCAACATCCACCGAAATGTGGTGATGCTGGTGGAATAAACTTCCAGCCAATATGATCTATGGAAAGTTCTTCCTGAAGACGAGTACGATAACCCGCGACGTGATTGAAACAAGTAGCGGGAACAAGTTCAATCAACTTAATAACGCGGTTGGCGACAAAAGTCTGCCAGCGGTGAGGAGAAGAATAAATCCAAGCGAGCACTACCTTGGAGTCGGAAAATGCGTATATTTATTAATAGAGTAGTGGGGCAAAACTGTATCTTGAACCTTGCGGAGCAAATGAGACAGCAGAATGGCCGCGCACAACTCCAGTCTCGCAACCGAAATGGTTTAACAGGCGAGACCTTAGACTTGGCACAAACTAACTACACCGAGTAGTTAGAACCAATGCGGACTTGCAGATATACGACTCCGCCGTAAGCACGCTCGCTGGCGTCAGCGAAACCTGTTAAGTTGATGGTACATCCATCTACCAACCCAAGATGACGCGGAATAGTAATTTGATTGAGCGCGGTAAGCTCAATACAAACTGGCCCCAAGCGGCGACAATATGGTCAGGGGGTGTTTCATCCCACTCACACTTTGATAGCCAAAGCTCTTTGATCAAGAGCTTGGCGTACAAAATTGTGGGAGCCACAAAACCCATTATGTCCCATAGTCGAGTCACTGTGGACAGCATAGTGCGCTTGGCGCACTTGTCATCTGGTGGTGAGTCGTCAAACCGAAAACTATCACAGGATTTGTCCCAGCGTAAACCGAGAACCTTATGCGGTACAGACTTCTCAAACTCAATGTCTGGAGAAGCTTTATGAGAATCTGGTATGCGTGCGAGAACCTCCTTAGAGTTGCTTGTCCATTTGACAAGATCAAACTGGCCTCGCTTGAAAAGCCGAATAAGCTCTTCACAAAGCGAAATTGCTAGCGGAGCGGGTATGACATTACAGGCAATGTCATCTATATACAAAGCGGATGTGTAGTATAGTATAGTGTAGCGTAGCGTAGCTTAGCATAGCGTAGCATAGCGCAGCATAGCATAGCATAGCGCAGCATAGCGCAGCATGGCGCAGCATAGCGCAGCATGGCGCAGCATAGCGCAGCATGGCGCAGCATAGCGCTGCATGGCGGAGCTTGGCGCAGCATAGCGCAGCATGGCGCAGCATATCGCAGCATGGCGCAGCAAAGCGCAGCATGGCGCAGCATGGCGAAGCATGGCGCAGCATGGCGCAGCATAGCGCAGCATAGCGCAGCATGGCGCAGCATAGCGCAGCATGGCGCAGCATAGCGCAGCATGGCGCAGCATAGCGCAGCATAGCATAGCATAGCTAATTAGTGCTTTATCTTACACACAGTTTTAGCACCCACCTTGATCTCTTGAAGAGCAGAGCAACAACAAGACGTAATACAATGAGAAGTATGTAACGTAGGTACGGTACCCATAATCACATACCCAAGTACCGTCTCAATAGCGGGCGGTAAATCATATCGCTCACTACGAACTATGTTAGTTAGTAGCAAGTGCGGAAATATTGAAGCTCCGATCAAAAGATCAATGCCTGCCGGATTCGCAAACTCCGCGTCGGCTAACGGCAATGATTCGAGATGAGTGAGTGATGCTACGTCTACATTAGCGTTTGGCAACGTGTCTGTAATACGTTCCACGATAAGCGAAGAAATGTTAAAATTAATGTCCCTATTAAAACGCGAATGTATTTTAACATCTACGGAACCCCTGCAATGCCTTTCTGATCCGCCTATCCCTTTGACGGTTGAGTTGGTATTTTTAAAATTATTCCATAATCCGAGGCGTTTGAAGCATTCCGATGTTATTAGATTGGTCTGAGATGCGCTATCTAGCAGACAACGTACCATGTGCGGCGACCCATTAACATCATATACGATAACTTGCGCTGTCGCCAACAGTACCGTGTTAGACGCCGTACTCTGCGTTTTGGCCCTGCGCGGATCATTATAGATGCGCGAGTGCCGTCCTCGCGTGCGCGTCGCCCGCGCAATGGATGTCATACACAACGATACTTCGCCCTCAGACGCGGAAGGCGCAGCTACCGTGTTCTGCACTTGCGACGTACTCGTAAGTGTGTCAAGGTTAGCGGCTTGACTTGACAACCGGTTATTTTTATCATAATGTAACAGTGTGTGATGTTTTTGTTTACACGAGCGACATCTCGTTCTACTGGAACAATTACTCGTTTTATGTTTTATGCTTAAGCAATTAATGCAAGCTTTGTTATCTTTTACGCTTTTAAAACGAGCAATTGGATTTAAATCATTAAAGGTGGGACACTTATAGTAATGGTCGTGCACTATATTACTGCACAGACACTTCTGTGAATTATTACTATTAGATTCTGAACATGTTACGTAAGATTGTGGATTAGGGACTGAGTTATTATTACTATTTCGCGATTTATTCAACCTTTGTTTGTTGTTGTTAGTGTTAGACGGGCCAGGTGAACCAGACTGCGTATTATGAAATATTCGACACTGATCTTTGATGAACGAAATAAAACTATCTAGTGTAGGTATTTTATTATTGCGTTCCGTCATCTCGAATGCGCGAATTGTATCAGTGTCAAACTTTTTTAATGCGAGTTGAAGCAACATAAAGTCGGAAAGATCTTCTAATTTTAAGTTTTTAAGAGAATTAACTGCGGTAACAAAGTTGTCTATAAACAGCTGGAAATTCGAGACAGACGCGTTGCTGGACAGTTTGAGATTTAAAGCTTGGTCAAAGTACGTAGACGCTAGGACGCGCGTGTCTTGATATCTGTCAAGTAGTGACTGAAATATGACCTGATAATTCTCAGCACTGGGTGTGACACCTGCAAATACGGACTGGGCCTTCGGTGACAGTTTACCTATTAAATAGTACAACCTGTCAGCATCTGTCAGAGAACCATTATCGTGCACTGTAGACTTAAAACTTGCATAGAATAACGGCCAATTTCGTATATCTCCGTCAAACGACATAATCTCGATTGGCGGTAATCTCGGTTTGCGGGCAACGGGCTCTGCTGAACATTTACCCTCCAATTGCGATTGTATACGCTTAATAATACAATAGAGATCTTCGAATGCGGTATACGCCTGATAGTTCGGTTTTTCATCAGGATTGATAGAAAGTAATCTTGCGTTATAATCGTCTAACAACTTATGAAAATCTGTTCGAATACTATCTACTGTTGTACAATAACTGAGAAATGCTTCGCTATTGCTGTCAGACATAGATGCGGTTTTTGAGCATTCATAGATATTTTGTATGCGCTCAAATAAAATATTGCGTTTTGCTTCTAAGATTGTCATCTCTTTGTCTTCCGACACGCGTGACTTCTTTTGTTGTGACATGCTTACGTAAGTATAAGCTAATGAGACCGAAACAAAATAAGAATATCTAATGTATCTATTATTTTACCTAAGTAGGCTAATTAGGCAACACTTTAGAGCTGAGGAAATAAAAGTTGATTGAAATATGAGATTTATAGGACAACTATGATAGTTGCAGAAATAATAATTTAATAAGTAGGTAGCTACATAAAAGTTTACCTACTAATGCGGGCGGAAATAACCATGTGACGGTTATGTTAATCTATTAGGAGTATAGCTAGGTGCTATAACTGCCTAGGTATAGCGGTATAACGTATAAAACGTAAATGAATCCGACTCGTATGGATCAAAAAAAATGGTATGGCGTGGTGCCGAAACCGGTTAGGTTCTAGGCGACTTGGGAAGGAAGTGGACTGTATTCAGAGGATAGCGGTTCTTCGCCGCCTAGAAAGGAATAAGGGAAGAGGAGATGGATACGGGAGGAGGTGATGGAGTGGGTATAGGCTATTTTAAGGATGGAAGGCACTTACCTTATACAGCTTTGGTGGTTTCGTGCTACAGCTGCTTGGTTTCACTTCACTCACGAGCGGGTTTTCCTTGGTGGAAGCGGTGACAAACACATACGGGAGCGGCGCGGTACGAACGAGACGGCGATACAGCGGTGCGGCGCGGAGCGGTATCGAGACGGCGTTCTCAGCGGGAGGAATGTTCTCGACTGTCCCTCGCGTTCACGATCGCGGCGACGAATCAGGCGTAGGCAGTGCCTCTTCCAGGGAGAGGGAAAGAGAGGGACGGAAATATGATATCGCTCGCACTAGACAAGCGTGGAACGATTCATGTTGATGCGATTAGTTGTAGATAGGAAGGTAGATGGCGCTACCAAGTTGGTAGAAATAATTTATTGGTAGGTAGGTAGTTAATAAAATGGTATGTTGATAGGAATTATTCCGATATTAGGTATGTATTTTAATATATATTTTTTATTAAAATATGGTGATCGATGAGAAGAGTCGTTGTTAACCTTCTAATAATTTAAAGCTTTAGTTTAAATTGAAAAGAGTTACATGCCTCTGATACAATTATTTATGTGAATCAAGACAACAATTTTTTTTTATTGTCCTTGATATAAACCACGTACCTTTTTTTCGAGTAACCTATACTTCGGCACTGTTGCAAGCGCCATGTTCACGAATGTACTCGTAAGTAGTCCCGAAGGACAATTTAAAATAAGTGATGACAACTAAAGCTTAAATTAAGCTTCCAAGATTCACCAACGTCTAATAAAATTATTTCTGCATGAAATAGGAGGACTCTTTTCGTGTAAAGTTTTTGCGGTGAACTCAAATTGTCATATTTTTTTCAACCATCAGTTCAGATTTTTCCTTTCATTCTTCAAGATCTTTAGACAATTTGGAAAATTAAGTCAGTTTTCTATCTTTAGACAAGCCGAAAAAAAAGGACATTTCAAAATCAAAGTAGTTTTCTCTATTCAAATTCAACCCCAAATCAGGGGAATCACCTTCTGCAAGTCTTTGTTACGAGACCAACAATCTATTTGTTATGTAATTGTCTATTACAGTCTGAAATTGCTGTTTGACGACGAATAATGGTTTTGTGACGGGTTTATAGCTACCTCTACTCGGTTTAGTACCACCGCAAGTTGTACAGTGTTCTCGTTTTAATATCGTCCGTTCAGTTAATGTTGTCAGTTGTCTGGGTATCTGGAATTCCTTGAACATCTGATTTGAATTGACTGCACGTATGGTGTAAACGTTAAAAAGTCGCCTTGCCTTTTAAGGCAGCGTGGAGCGTTGAGGCTTCTATTGCTGGCTGTTGCCCACAAGACACAACACTTTGTGTGATACACGAATTGTTGTTTCCAGTCTGGTGGTGTGGTGGGTGTCCGTTGATTGAATATTAATTTGTAAAATCGTGCGCAGTAGTACATGCAAAGTTCTTTTTCTTCGTTTTTTTTCCTAGTGAAAGTGTTGTCTTTTAAAATATGAATTGCTGTTCATGAATTTATTATTTTGACGTTCATAAGCGTCACATTGTGACCCAAATGAATAAAGGATTTTGACTTTGTATAAAAAAGAAGAAATTGAAATTACTAATTGAATTTAAAATTAAATTAACTTAGACGAATAAACCTATAATTCGTGGTTTGTTAGATAAGTTACCTTTCATTTTATCTTGGCTTATACAACGCTTCACCACCGGTAACAAACTGTAACGTCAACTTTTACCAAAGAACACAAGACGGAAAGTATATCAACTATCTATCCGTCAAAAGCATCATAATGAACTATCTGCCAGCTAAGCCAGTTTATACAAACATGACTGTAATGGGATATCGTCTAGTCATTAACGGTCGCCTGTCAGCCATTAGACTGAGGTCGTGATTCTCGTGAAGGACAATTATAGTGGGCCAAAGTTGGACAAGTTACGGTAAGATTTGACGAGGGAAGAGGATGGTATCGATGTTTTGGTTTTATTGTCGTTCGCTGGAATTAACTCCTTGGTTTTATAGGGTGGAAGAATGATTATCTTAGGGCAGGAATATAGAATGAACTTCTTGGTGTAATAGGGTATTTTGAACATCAGCAATAAAGATTTTTTTACGTGAGATATACAATAGAGTAACATCGATTAGCGGCAACAACATAGAAATCACTTTAATATTTAGTTTTTATTTATTTAGCTCGTTAGACTAGCAAACGGACCCGTGGATGCAAATGGGATAACGCTAGGAATCCTCCTATGACTTTGACTAGTTATTTCAAAGGTCTCTTAAAGTTTTATTCACACTTGTTAATAAAAAATATATCGCTTGGAATACTCTAACACCAAAAAGAAAAATTCTGCTAAGCTTGTACAATATTTTATTATGTTGTCCCTCTGCAGCACTACCCAATCTTAAAACTGCCGTGTCTTAATTAGTTCACTCTTTGTAGGCCAGTCAGATTAAGGCTTACACATGGATTAGTACTGATTTAGATTCGAAATTTTGTATGATACTAAAATATTATGTACAATGTCACCCCTGTATAAGGGAGAAAAAGAAAATAAGCCTTCATTCCTTTTCGTATTTAGAGTTGGTTAATTTATATCTTTTTCTGTTCGATCTCGTTAGAATTTCGGGAAATCACCTCTTAGTGCACCCAAGGTCCCTATACATGCCAAATTTTAGCTTTTGCTACCAATTTTTTTTTGCTGTTCGTTGTCTCGCAGTCAGTAACACAAGAATGTTATACTTATATCAGTGGCGGCGATAGCCCAGTGGTGTACGTAACGGACTGCCGAGACGATGGTCTCGGGTTCGATCCCCAGGTACCCCGGGCACACACCTCTGACTTTTCGAAGTTATGTGTGTATTAAATTAATAATGTTAATTATCGCTCGCTTAATAATGTGCCCGGTAGATGGCCATAGGCTCGCCCCCTACTACATTGGGACCAAAACATAACTGGCGAAAAGTGGGTGTGTTATACACCTCTGCCTACCCTTTCGGGGATAAAAGGCGTGAAGTTATGTTATATTCAGATAATTGTTAAACCACACTTTAATTTTGATCCACAATCTTCATTTTATCTGTAGAATAAAACTGGCCAGTCACTTTACATGAAATTCCCACATTTTCAACGTCTAACATTTTACCCTGAAGTTGCCAGTATTTTTCTAAAAATCTTCCTTATCTACACAAGAAAGGGTCTGACGTGTGCTCGTAAAGTCAGCAAAAATATTTCCTACTACCCTCCAAAATTACCACTCTTCACAAGAGTGAATGTAATTCGATGTTACATAAAGGAAAATTACAACAAGGAAAGTGTAGTTCAAGTGACCAAGGTTATCAATTTGTAAGATAATATCACGCCTTTATCCCCGAAGAGGTAGGCAGAGGTGTATTACACACCCACATTTCGACAGTTACGTTTCGGGCCCAATGTAATAGGGAGACGAGCCTATTGCCATCCACCGGGCACATTATTAAGCGAGCGATAATTAACATTTTTAATGCACATATAATTTCGAAAAGTCAGAGGTGTGTGCCCGGGGATCGAACCTTAGACTATTTTCTCGGCAACCCGTTACGTATACCATTGGGCAATGGCCGCTCCGAAATCAATTTGTACTTAGTAATGTATTAATCTTAATATATAAAATCCTTGCGTTACTGACTGACTGACAGACACGCTACAGCCGAAACTATTGGGCGCAGGAAGCTGAAATTTGGCATGTATGTTCCTTGGGGACCGTAGGGGTGCACTAAGAAGGGATTTCTCGAAATTCCCACGGTATCATTCAAAACGGGTAAATTAAAAAAAAAATGCAGGCGTAGCTGCTGGCGTCCTCTAGTAAATTTATATACGAGGTGGCATTGAAATTTACTAATAGTAGGCATTGGATAATATATTATTTAAGGGCAATATATTATTTAAGTAGATTTCTAATATCAAGGACAGAAGCATACAGGGTTTGTTTATTGTGTCCGTTAAAAGCTCTCGAAATAAAATATGCACTCCCAATCTTATTACCTTCAAGACAGTGCCTTGAGTTCTGCTGCAAACAAGGCCTTGACCTATACCAGTAGCTGCATTCGCTGAATA
Source organism: Euclidia mi (assembly GCA_944739405.2). NCBI lineage: Eukaryota > Metazoa > Arthropoda > Insecta > Lepidoptera > Erebidae > Euclidia > Euclidia mi. Next base: position 36,251,776 of record OX123205.2, on the reverse strand, counting down.
TTCGTGACCCAATAGTTTCAGCGACACTCGCATAAGTACGGAATATTTATTCGGTAACTACTAAAGTAAAGGCCATAGTGCACTTGCAAGAAAGGCCCTGCACAGTTGATAGTAGAGAAAGCATTCAAGTAAAGAATAAATTCATGGTTTCATAGTGTCAGCCTAATCATCAGCTTCTTTGATAATCTGTCCGATTTCTAGGTACAGACATATTTTCATTATGAGAAGGGCTAGGCCGTAGTCCCGTGCGGGCTGGCAGACATCACATGTCTCTCGAGAACATCATGGAGAACACTCCGAAGTGTAAGCTGCCCCACGATGTTCTTATTCACTGTTTAGTAAGCGAAAATTCACCATCGCCAACTCCCTGACTCCGAACTTCTATTGGATAATTCTTAACAGAAAAACTCAATATCACTTTTTTTGTTCGATCCGGGGTGGGTCGACCCCGAGAGCTCTGAAGGCCAATTCTGGTAATTATAGTTGTTCAAATTCCAATATCAATCTAGTCTCGGTGTCATAAATGGTATTCTCGTAACTTAACTGACACTTGAATGAGATCGGGACTACATCGAAAGTTGAACCAAGTGAGAACTAGTGTGGACGGTATTCTGTTCCCGTATATACCAATGTACTCTGTGGTATTCTGCTAATTATTTACGTACAATACAACCAAATGATCTACGGTTTGACAGTTCACAGCTGACTATTGTTGACAATTGAGCAAAATAAGTGTTTGTTACTTTGTTATTATTTTACATATAAAATAAGCATGAGTGGATTTGGGCTGCGATGGCTATACCTATTGAAAATAATCCACACGATCCAAGGAACCAATACATTTACTTACCGAAATTTTATTACTTAGTTGTATATTAATTTTAATTTGGCATGGAAACGTAGTGGCATCCAATTACCATTCCTATTAATGGCATCCCATACAATGGCAACATTCATGTTTTTGTTTTTGAGTTTTTGACTTAACCTCTGAGATCAACAAGAGATTATAAATTGATTATATCGAAATGATACTGTAATGAGATTAAGTGAAGCAGAGTACCAATTCTGAGTCAATTCAAAATTAAATCGCAGTTCAGTCAAAATTCAGTGTCAGTGTCTGTTAAATACGAGAATTGGCCTTCTGATGTGCAGTCACTGACACAGCCGCAAGACTATAGATGCAGTCATCCTCACACACAGATGTAAGGCTGGTCTGTCATATCTGGTTATACTAGTAAGACCTCGGGATGCAAGCCAAAAGTCTTGGAGGCAACCGGGCAATGTAGGTACATAGACAGTTTGTTTTGTTTTCGGCAGAATCGTGTCGCATAAGGGAACGACGATCTTTTTACTGTAACTTCGTTTTATTTTAATGTCCAAAAGTAATGTGCGGAACGGAAGCCTCGCTTGAATATGTATGAGCTACAAAACATACCGCAAATACATCCAAATCAGTATTGTAATTTATGAGTTTGTATTCCACAAATAGGCTGGCGTAAAAGTAGGCATGCGGCAGAATATATTTGTTGCATATTATTGAAATCGGTAACCTACTAGCTACTTGGTAAAGAAAATATGCGAAGATTTTGTACTCTTAATTTTCTTTAATAAGGCAGCGGCCTCGCACTAATTAAATATTTTACAGAGTAATCACTTTGACCTTGAGGAAGGTCACGGGTTACTCGAGTCGAGCAATGTTTTATGGGCCTTCCTACACAGCTACAAGGACTACGGAGGGTTATGAATTCAGCGGCTAGATATACACAGCACAGTCATATATATGTACATAGCGGCTGAATTCATTATCTTCATTTTTGTCACACACGGTCATCTGATACCACATCAAGCACAGCTTATACTACGGCAACCTTTGAAAGATAAATCACTTTTGGTGTTGCCTTTCATAACGCCTTCTTTCGTCAGGTTCAATCCCTCGTCCTCTCCACCTCTAAAACCATAATAAGCCCTCCAAAGCTAAATACTTTGTCCGTCATTGTAAAAAAGGAAAAAGAAAGGAAATAAAGGAAAGAAAGAAAAAAATAAAGGAAAGAAAGAAAAAAAAAATAAGAAAAAAAGGACAACAAGAAAGAAAAGATAGAAAGGAGAAAAATCTATATCAGCCAAAAAACATAATCAATATAAATATAGCATTTGTATAGCAATAGTATTTTCTCAGTAACATCAACATTTCATAAGCTTCGGATTTCAAGAGCCTCTTACCATTATTAAAATGGTGCCCAAATCGGTTATCAAAAATGTTTGTGCCAAACATTCCCTTATGCCGATAATATCCTCTGACCCCAAATAAAAGTGCCTTGAAGAATTTTTGTTTTTCTTTTTATTAAATTCTCTTTGAAATTCAGGGACTCGGCAATGCGGCGGCGTATTGAAGTGAGGCTTTTTATTAAAAAACTTATATCTATTGTTTTGTTGTTTGTCGAACAATAGGAGAAATTTTCTTCAAGTTCGTATCTTAGATGGTCTACCTATAGACAGACAGAAATATTAAATGAAATGGAAATTAATTTCAAATAGTCTACCTGCAATATTTCTGTTTATCTTATTATATAAAATCCTTGCGTTACTGACTGACTGACAGACACGCTACAGCCAATATTATTGGGCGCAGGAAGCTGGTATTTGGCATGTATGTTCCTTGGGGACCGTAGGGGTGCACTAAGAAGGGATTTCCCGAAATTCCCACGGGATCGGCCAAAACGGGTAAATTAAAAAAAAATGCCGGCGTAGCTGCTGCCGTCCTCTAGTCTATAATAAATACAAAAAATTAATATTGAAGCTGAATTATTTGACTTAAGGCGCTGTTATACCTTAGAAGCCGTGAAACACCAAATTTTTCGTCGCGCATCTAGCCATAACGGTTCATATTACAAACTAGCAAAAAATAGAGCTTAAAGTCAAAAGTCTGAACAAAAGACTTTTGAAAGAATTTTTCATGTATGTATAATAGAATCACGGTAAAAAAATCACAAAATCGAGGAAAAAAATAATCTTTCGTCTCACTGTTTGCAATATTTTGATCGTAAGCTGTCATATTTTATTTGATAATATTGTAGGAAATCTAATGAACTAAAGAATTACCCTATTTATTTTCATATTATACGTGTAGATTTTGTAAAATTAAATAAAATCTGCCAAACGTCTATGATTTTGACGCTCGGTAGATCCCATCAATATCAAACGCTTCAGCAATTTAAACCTTATTAGCATAAGCGGTGTACTGAGTGTCAGTTGCTAGTTTACGCCCCGCCCAGACGTCATCATTCGGCTATGAGCCCTGTGAGAGATAGGTCATGTCGCTTGCGTCTCCGCTGCACGAAATTTTACGTAAACCTGTTTGTTATTATAATACGCCAAATTGAGTTCGTTATTTCATGTTTTATGTTATAGACTGAATACTTTGAATCAAATAGGCTTTTCATGTAACTATGGGCACATACATATAATTAGGACCTAAGTTTATACTCTTGTTGCGTTTAATGTGTTATTGTTTCTGTGCTTATAAATATATAGTTAGAAGTATAAAATATGGACAATTAGAGAAATGAAGTTCTACGAAGGATTTGTACAAGAAAGCGTCGTAATAAAATAGAAATTCATCCATGGTCCAGTGATTATGAAATATGTAACATTTTTACACAAATTATTTTCATAAGAGTATTTTATGACTAACTATGTTATAGATTATCGATTATGCATAATATAATTATATACTTAAATTATTCTCACAATACATAGCTGCCACAGTTTTCAATTTTTGAAAGAGTAATAACATAAAATCGAATCATTTTATGTACCTATATTCCAAATACATTAGCTTGTCAGAGCGCCGGGAGCGCTAAGATGCCGCCACGGCGAACAATAAACAGCGCTAATCTGGTGCTCCGCAATCCGCACACAAGCGGTAACGAATGTTGTATTATTGTGTTGTGAACATAAACCTATTTAGGTACATCGGGTAAAACTTTGATTATTCATAAACTATTAGGTATGTCTCAGTACATCTAATATCTTTTTAATTTCTAAAATCAATCATTTATAAGTACGAAGGTGACTTCTCTGTTTGCTATAACACAAGGTATAGTATTTTTTTAATAATAAAGTACGTAACTAATTATCTTTATTGTAATTACAGTGATGTTAAAGATAACAGTTCTGCAACGTCTTACACACATTTGATTGCAGTCATTCCTAACACGATCTGTTCAAGAGCTAGCCAAGAAATGCCAAACAATTTTTTTAACAAATTTGACTCAAATTCCGTAGTGATAAGCAAAAATTACAAGAGGGATAGCAGTGACTGGTTCAATTTGCGTAAGAATATGTTGACGGATTGAAATTTTGGTATAGTGGTAAAACGAAGAGATAACAGCAGTAAAGCCAACTTAGTAAAAATATTTTGTACAAATAAAATATTTGCAATGTAAAATCAGTTGCGCATGGAATCTAAAATGAACAACTGGCTTTGCAACAACTGGCGAAGCAAGAAAATGTAACAATCGAGCCTTGTGGATTATCCGTTTATTGGTGCCACGCCAGATGGATTAATAGGTCCAAACACGATTGTGGAAATTTAATGTTCTATAGTTGCCTATAAGAATGGCCTGGAGAAAAGTATAAGAGCAAATAAAATACAAATATGGAAACATGATAAAAAAGTGATCTGACTAGTCTAAACAAATATTGTAATTGTTATTACCAAATTCAGGGGCAACGCCACGTTACACGCAAACAAAAGTGTTTATTTGCTGTGTGGAGTGGCGAAAGTATACCACTAAAAATAGAAATTATAGAAAGAGATGATGTTTTCTGGGAGAAGAAAAGCATGTGTCGTTTTATATGAATTGGCAATTGTATGAAATTGTTGATTCTCGTCAAGCTCAAGGGATGGCATTGCGAGATCACGGTAAGGAAAATGTTTCATCAGTGCTTGAAATTTCTACAATACCAAGCCGTAAAAGGAAAGTAAATGAAACTGTGCCCCGTGAACAACAGCAAATAATAAGTATTGAAGCCTTATCACCTCACACACTGCCTTTAACATTCGATGAGAATAAAGAAAACCTGCCGGGTTGTAGCAGACAGCTAACTTTTGATGAGCTGTAAACTCTGTATTTCGTTAATAAATGATAAATGAATATAAATAAATATCTTTTAATATTTATTTTCTTTGAAACAACACATATTTGAAGCGAAAGAAATTTTTTATATTTTCCATACAAACATGTATGAGGAGAGCTAACGAAAAAGCAGTAACTCAAATTCTAATTCTATAATTTTCTAAGCGACATAGCAGTATCTCATGAATAAGGTATATTCACATATATTTTTGATGTTTATCTATTTTGAAAAATAATAATGGGTTTCGAAACGAGTCGCCTGAATTTGAGGGTATTGGTAGTGTAGGGGGCTTAAGGGAGTTCGTTTTAATCCCCTTAAAGTAATTTTGGCTGCCGGAGTTGCGTCTAAATATTTTTAAACAATTTCCAACATTTCATAAATACTTCGGCAATTATGCATAACGGAACGTAGTTTTTATACAGTAGTACAGTTTTACAAATGTCATTTTTAGGTTTTATGTGAAAAACGTGAAACGAAACGCAAAACTGCCATCTTGGAATGATCATATTGACAGCTAATGTCAAATTTGTGCGTCATTGCTTTCGAGTGCCTAGGGTTAGGTGCGACTGTAATAAGTAACTAAATAGGTTATGTTAGGTTCTCTTTTGACCCTTAATCCGAAAATAGGAGCCCTTTGCAGGGCTCCGTCAACCTTAGTTTATTAAACTAGTGTGATGAATGTGGAAGTTGGCAGTGTCATACACACCGATGTTTGGAGATTAATTTTTCAGAGGAAACCAAGTATTTCCGGCAAGTGAAAATTGTGAGGGGGGTTTCAAGAACTCCCCTCCTCCCTCTCCAATCACTTACAACCCCTAAAAACGGTGACGTATTTCGAAACCTTTACCATAATAATTATACTTATAATAACAATAACATCCATAAATAAATAAAAGAAATCAACTTTTACTAAACTTCAATTATCTCGTAACTCGCTTTAGTTGAGATACGGCTTTTGCGCTTAGTAGAACAGTATTGTGTTTTTTAGGGTACCGTAGCCAAAAATTGTAAAAACGGAACCCTTATAGATTCGCAATGTCTGTCTGTCTGTCCGCCCGTATGTCACAGCCAATTTATTGAAAAACAGATTTGAAAACTGGCAGGAATGGAATTAGATGTAGGTATTCTATGAACTGCTTCACTATTTTTATACAAAAACAAAACAAACATAATAATGGCCTCTCCATACATGGAACTGACTTAATTATTTTTATCATCTTACGGCACGTAGGTATTTACCTACTTTCGTCAACTATTAATACCTATAACGTCTAATGTAAACCAGTTTTGCTCATGGCTGCACTGAGAACAAAAATTGCGCTATGCCTATATTGTACAAACAGATTGATGTATGTAATATAAATTTAATAACAGTATCTCAATTCAATATGCTAAAACGTTTTGCTTTCGATTTTGAAATATTGGAATACGGATGTCGCCAGAATACGGCCGCACACGACGAGAATGAAGGGGGGCGCCCCGCAGGAGACGGAGCTAAGCTCCCTTCACCTCCCCTGCTTCACCCCCTCATTTACCAAAACAGTCGCTTAGGACAGCGCCTTAAGTCGTTATTACCAGTGGTTTTTTCAATTATTTCGATTAAGATAGTTTGACAAAGATTTTCTGCCATTAAATTTATTTGGACTTGGTGGCAGAACCCAGTTATCATTATCATCGTCATCGTCCTAGCATAATCCCAGTAGTATCAAATTCAAGTCAGATTTGACAGAACATTAGCTTTCCCACGGAGCGACTGCTATCTGAATTTTCCAAAACAATAGCGATATTCCATGGCTTAGACTAGTATGATGTATATTCAAGGTTACTGACAGAACACAACCCCGTCACAACTATCAGAAAATGATCGTAACTGCCGCTACCGACAGCTTAGCGTGCTGCCCGAAGCACATAGCAGACACCAGTGAATAAACTAAATTACATTGATAAACTGCCTCCGTGGTCTAGTGAATAGCGCATGCGACTGCTGATCGGAGGTCCTGGATTCGATTCCCGGGTCGGGCAAAAGTTTTACTGGGTTTTTCCGAATTCTCAGTAGCAGCACGGAGTCTGGTGATGTGCCCGGTAACGGCAATAGGCTCGCCCCCTATTACGTGGGACCTACAAATTCATGGCGAAATGTGGGTGTCATATTACACCTCTGCCTACCCCTTCGAGGATACAGGCGTGAATCTATAAACAAATAAATAAAAAAATCATAAACCGACTTACACACGATCAGTAAACTGAATTAGGTTCCCGCAAACTGTAATTGACACTTGATTAACTTCTTCCGAAATCGTTTACTGACTTGATTATTTGTGCGTCGCTACACGCGGCTCACTCTTCTGCTGAATTTAGCGGAATGTCTATACATGTATAACACCAGTGTGCATTATAAAAATAAACATTTGTGAAAAGCATTATCACTACATAGTATAAAACAAAGTCTGTCTTCTGTCTGTCTGGCCCTATGTATGTTAAATCTTTAAAACTACGCAATGCGTTTTTTTATAGATAGAATGATTTAAGAGGAAGGTTTAATATACAATTGACGCGGGCGAAGCCGCTGGCGACGTCTAGTAAAGAATATAATAATAGGAATAAAGGTGAAATACCTTCTATTTGTCCCGATGTTTCGAGGTGGGTTACACAGTTACAAAAGCCTTGGCCACAGGATTACGCGATCGAGAATACAGGTGCAGAAGCTTCATACAATATAGGAAGTTAAAGATCACTAAGCACACACAAATAAGCAATTCGCGAACTTTTGAAATTCTGAAGAAAATGTCTAGATATTTGTGGCGTTTGGCATATTTCCATAACACTAATAAATATACTAAACATAACACATCTTACACCAATAATAGACTGGACATGACATACAGAGAGACTCACAACACCGTACAAAAATATACACGCATAGGCATAGAAACATACGGCTTACACATTGAAACACACAGGAATGATACACACACAATATATTGAAATTTAATTATGAATTCATAGCAATTTCTGACCAATTACAGTTAGACCATCGCGATCGGTCAGAAAAATAAAATTAAAGTCTTCTTTATAAGCGAAATAACATCTAAATTAAAACGCAGTAAGCCTGCTTTAAAAAAAAATACATTCCATTATTAAGTAAGTTTTATGCAAGATTACCTGGAATATCGCTATCCCTTCGGGTTGCGGAGGGCAGACAGGCAGTCGCTCCGTGGAAAAGCTAATATTCAGCCAAATTCGGTTAGACTAGTAAGCGGACCCCAGATTGAAACTGGGATAACGCTAAGAGGATGATGATGCAAGATTACCTGGTGTCATTGACCGCAATTTAGTAGACAATTTTCTGTAGACTCGTCTATTTGTGCGTGCATTCTTCTACATACAAAAATGGTTGTGGCATTTGCGTCTAGTTGGTATAATCATAAGTCGTTTACAATTTTAAAGGTAACTATCGTTGATTAAGCATAGCTGAATATTTCATCAGGTTTGAAGTGGCGTGCGTGGTGTAAAGTGGCTCTTACATTTATTAGGAGCATAGTTGTTAGTTGCACCTGTAGTAAGTTCATTAGAAGATATTATTTTTAAATTTCACAGACATATTTTATTTCGAACAAGGTTTCGGTTTTCTTGCACTATATTTATCTACTTATCCTTTTTTCATAGAGCACCCATTTTATCCATTATACTTTTGGCCTATGTGCAGTAGTAACTAGCGACTCTAGCGGCGAATTTGGAAGTTGTCCGGGTACGACACTTTTGACAACTCAATACAATTACCACTAGGTATAACCTCGAAGCAAAGTTGTATTAAAAACTGTCAAAAGTCTCGTACCCGGACAACTTCCAAATTACCCGCTAGAGGCGCGCAGATAATCTTTGCATCGCCAATAGGCTGATATGATGATGATACATTTTGCAAGGACAGAATACTAGCACACTTCGACTAATGATTTCAGCATGACCATACATTTCTGTTACGCCTCTGTCGCTAATGATATTTATTGCTCTAGACGTAGCGTAAACTATGTTGCACTACGGCCATCGGCAGTTTGCTGATTTTAACGGCTCGTCTGTGTGGTGACGGATTAAGAATACGGAATGTCACTACCCCATCATCCATGGGTGTCGTAAGAGCCGACAGAGGGAGCATATTATGCAGAGAACAGCACAGTTGTAAGGGAAACTTGATACAAACCCTATATCAACCCGTTTAGCCAACGTGGTATAGTAGGCCAATTCCTCCTTTCAAAGGAGAGGCCTAGTCCAGCTGTGGACTGTTAAAGGCTGGTGATGATGATGAACGGCTTATATCCGTCGCCACCGTAAACTTCAGATGCATGTGTGCAGTTACAACTGATTTACGCTTTGATTTTTAGCCGATTACGGCGAAGCCAAAAGGAAGGGTCAGACTTGGAAGAATTTTGGCGGAAGGAACGGAGGTGCGACCTCGGTTCTAGCTCGACCATTTTTTAATATATCCTTTTCTAGATTTCTATCTGAATGACCGCTTCGCCCTTTTTAAACCCCTTTTTAAGTAGTCGAGTTACAGTTTTTAATTTAAAATCTATCGAATTATATTAATTTAACTGCGCTGATGGTGAAGGAAAACATCGTGAGGAAACCTGCATGTCTGAGAGTTCTCCATAATGTTCTCAAGAGAAGACATGCGAAGTCTGCCAACCTGTACTTGGCCAGCGTGGTGGACTATGGCCTCACCCTTCTCATAGTGAGAAGAGGGTCGTGCCCAGCAGTGGGACTGTATAAAGAGGTGATGATAATGAACTGCACTGATGGGGAATTTTAAGCGGCCGTTTTGCACTGTGCCGAATGTCGTGTCTTCGATTCTCAACGAAGCAAGATTGTGTGATGCAAATATTGTTGTTTTGTGTCTGGATTTTGTGTATGTGCGTTGTAGTTGTTTGCATATTCAATTGTTAGTACGGGAGTGTCTTTAACGAAAATGCATAGTTGAAAAATATTAATAACGCAATTATCGTACGTAATTGATTTTAATTCCCGATTTGTATACAATTATACATCATAAAAGTTTATTTGGCGACTGCCCCCGTGGTCCAGTAGTGGATAGTGTATGCGACTGCCTGATCGGAGGTCCCGGGTTTGATTCCCGGGTCGGGCAAAAGTGTTACTGGGTTTTTCCAAATTCTCAGTAGCAGCACGGAGTCTGGTGATGTGCCCGGAAATGGCAATAGGATCGCTCCCTACTACGTGGGACCTAAAAATGAATGGCGAAATGTGGGTGTAATACCTATTACGCCTTTGCCTACCTCTTCGGGGATACAAGCGTGAGTCTATAAAAAGAAAGTTTATTTTTTAGTTGCGTGTACTTAAGTATCTACTTTAAACTATAAATTAATCACAAAAACATCTGAATGGATTTTAATGAAATTGCTGTAATATAGCTTTTCATAAGAACAGAGCAACGGGCAGTAGATAAACATAATTTATGAAATTCCCCGTACTACCCTCCTCAGCGAGCTTTATAACCAAGAGTTGGACACTAATTAAGAAAATAATTAACTAAGTATCCTGGGAAATTAAAATAAAGTTGACATAAGACGTTAAGTTCGTCGTAACTGACGTTAATTTTGAACGAAGTGACTTTTATGTTTGAGGAAAGTGTCATGTCACATTTATTAAAAAACCTGCCAAGTGCGTGTCGGGCCACGCGCAATGTAGGGTTCCGTAGTTGCCCAAAATGGCCATTTTTGATAATAACTTCTGTTTCACATGGGATTAAAAACGGGCCCACATTGGACGATGGTAACTGAAGAACAATGTAAACTCACAGAAATAGGTATTTATAAGTTAACCGACGATTATTCGTAAACTGGTGATGTCTACTTAGCTGTGATAGTTTTCCTTTTAAATTCGTTATATGTTACTACATTTGTGATTTTTTTCACCTCTTCCAAATTAATAGTTTAGCCGGCAGATGGAGACACACTTGAGTCTAAAATTTTTTTTCAAAGCTTGATACTTGACAAGCCAATAACTTGATCGAAAAATGATTTGAGCAAACTAATAATATTTTTTTAAAACCAATCCAATGATACCCCACATAATGGGGTAGTCAACCAAAAAAAATTCAATCCCACGTTATATGTAAGCCCTTTATAGATACCCTTAAAAAAAATATTTTCCTAAATTTTATTCTACAGTTTTGTTGCAATATCTTACGTCTATATCACGTCATATATCAGCTGTCTAGGACCAGGCGTCTTTGAGCTAGGCTGCGGACGGACAGACAGACAGACAGACGGACGGACATGACGAAACTATAAGGGTTCCTTGTGGACTACGGAACCCTAAAAAGTTAGGTAGACGCAAATTGCGTTGATGGTTTTTATTTTAAACTAGTTGATGTTCGCGGGTTGGCTCTTGTGAATGTTAGCTGTCTTGACTAAAGGTAGCGAGCAAGCTGTTCCTGTGTGTAAGTTATAGGTATTACGGCAAAATCTTATTAAAGATTGTTTAGGGCCTGTGCAAACCACGTTTTTTAAACGCGCCCTCGACGCGCGATTTAGAAACGCGTGTCGACGGCGCGCTTTTATCCTAGAAAGGTCTACAGGCTGCGTCTGACTTGTGTGCGTATCGCGTCTGTATCACTACAAACGCGCGTCGACGGCGCGTTTAAAAAACGTGGTTTGCACAGGCCCTTAGTGCTTTTTGTACGACTCTTTCGTACAAATAACAAACAAACATAATAAAAGAAATGGATGTTTGTTACTTTAAGTGTTACAAGAGCCTCAGTTTTATATGCCAATTTTGGACAATATATAGGGTTAAATACTTTACTCACCTGACCACAATACAAGCAATTACACGTCCTTATCCATGATTTCTGTATATTCTTGATAATTTTACATAGATCGGACTGAAACGGACATGTCGGCGATACGCCAGGGTTATCGTATCCAAACTCCATTATAATAAAAAAACTCACGTAATATTTCTTAGTTTATTTTCAGACGATTTCTAGCACAGAATTGAATTAAAATGTGAGCTACAGTCCTTTTTATAAACTAACCGTCATTACACTTAATGTTTAACAACTGCCAATTCCTTTTCAACATAATTATAATTGAAATTACTATACAATTAATTATAAAATATAAATAAAAAATCAACTTTAATATTGTAATGCATTTTGCACAACACCAAATTATTTATTTTACACGAATAACACATTTATTTTAATAACCAAACGCTGCTTTACAACATTCGGTCAACAGATGGTGCTATCAACAGGATGTAAATATAAGCGCATGTTATTTATTACCGTAAACATAAAAAAAAGTGTCAGAATAATGTTATTTAATACTAATTGATTTTACTTTGAAAGTTTCTGGAGTTATCTTAATAATTAAGCGATAAATTAAATACCCAATCTTTATAAAACAGTGAAGCAGTCAATACAGTGTCTAATATTCTAAAGTAGTGAAGTTCTCAGTTCTGTGTTCACAAATAGTTATTTAAATATCAATCTTAAATATTATTAACATTTTCGTAAGAATATAATTATTATATATTAATTTGCGCCCATAGACACAATTAACGCTACTGAAATATAGTGTTAATAACATTAATGTTTGTCCTTGAAATCAACTCAAACAAGCCATCCATACAGCTATCTTCTCCTAAACCAAATCATAAAAATAAACAAATCAAATAGCCATAAAACCTCTTATATCTCTGCCAGCGAACCAAATTCACCAGATAACCACATAATTATCCCCCAGCGACCTTCTAAAGGCCGTTTAGTTTTATGACATCCAAAAACAGCTACAGCTATCGACATACACCAATCAATATCGGCTTTACATCGGCACGCCACTGGATGCCCCTAGGGAAATAAGCATTCCAACATATGATATAAATTCCGAACATTGCGGTTGAATTGAAAACGGAAGTTTTCCTTTTAGGAATACCTTACCACTTTAAATTAAAGCATTTTTATACTTTATTTTAGAACAAGGTATTAATCAAAACTAATCTATAAAATAGTAGTATACAGTAAACAAAAAAAAACCGTGTGGTGACGGATTAAGAATACGGAATGTCACCACCCCATATCATCCCATGGGTGTCGTAAGAGCCGACAGATGGAGCATATTATGCAGAGAACAGCACTGTAAGAGAAGGAAAACTTTATACAAACCCTATACCAACCCGTTTGGCCAGCGTGTTATAGTAGGCCAATTCCTCCTTTCAAAGGAGAGGCCTAGTCCAGCAGTGAACTGTTAAAGGCTGATGATGATGAATCTATAAAATCCCTAGTTAGTTACGTAAAATATTGCAGCTTGTTATTAGGTAAGTTTCAGCTGCAATTTTTCCATTTCCAACTGATATTGCAGTTCATTGCATGGACAACACAAAGCAATTTAAACTGAATTGCGAATCGGATGCTGAACATGATATATTGAAATTGAACGTTTTCAGATACTATCGCGGTATAAAAGAGAACTATCATTTGTGGCGGTGGTGTATTTCTACACCCACTTTTCGCCAGATATACTTTAGTCCCACGTAATAAGGGGCGAGCCTATTGCCGTACCGGGCACATTTCCAGACTCCGTGCTGCTACTGAGAATTCATACTATTCTTGTTTAATCCACACCAAAGCTCTATATTATCTTTTTTTTGTAAAATACCCGTTTCGCGATATGATTAAATGCAGCCAGAATTTAATCATATCGCAAAAGGGGTATTTTTACGATTAAATGCTGGATACCTTGGAACAAATATTGAACTTTAAAAAAAAAAAATTTTACTATAAAAGTACGCGCGTTACTAATAAAGTAAAGTGGCTAAGTGCGACACACGTAAGTTCATATACCTAGATATATCCTTGTTCAATATTTGGACATTTGCTTCTTTCAATGACGTAAGTTTCCACTACAGCATGATTTTTTAGTCTTTCTTAGGTTAAAAGTGCTTAAAATTTTACTTTTAAATGCATTGTTTCTGAAGATTGTGCTAGGAAATGCAGATGTTGAGGGATAAGTTGTGGTGTTCCTCCAATTAATCCGTCAGACTGCGGCCCATCAGGCACCATTACCTAGCCTAGGAACACAACGTATGCTTCCTCATTGGTGACCCCGACGTGATTATACAAAGCCCAATTTATTTAATACTAGATGAGCCTGCGGTTACACTCGCGTTATTTAAGGCTACTGCTCCGCTCCCGAGGCTCATAGCGTGATGTTATATATCCTATTCCCTTCCTCGATAAATGGACTGTCTATCACTGAAAGAATCTTTCAAATCGGACCAGTAGTGCCTGAGATGAGCGCGTCCAAGCAAACAAACAAGCAAACAAACTCTTCAGCTTTATATTTTAGTGTTAGACTAGCTTTTGCCCGCGGCTTCGCGCGCGTTAAATTCGCGGTAACACATATCTACTTTCAGTCTCAAGTTGTGTGAAGACACTCCTGATTATTCTAAAGAGTCAGAAGCTCTATAGGGTACAAAGTAACTCGGTCAGTATCTATAACAAATGTCAAAGCCATGTTTCAATACATGTCCAAAATATATCTCTAAGCACTTTCGCATTTATAATTTTAGTAGGTAGAGAAAATCGTTTCAGCCGTTCTAGCGTAGTATATAATTATTAGTTTATATAATATATGCGAACAATGTTATCACCGTGCACAATATGACAATATGTATGAGGTGACAGTACTGACAGCTAGCACATGCGCAGCACCCAATTATTCGCGCATGCGTTCTTACTTCCAAGAGGAAAATTTCTGCCGTACAAACTTCTATCCTGCCTACAATCCCTCCCAGTTTAATTTTTGCAACTTATGGTAGCCTATGTCCGTCTCCATGGTTCAATATATCTCTATGTTACATTACAACAAAATCGGTTCAGCCGTTTTCGCGTGAAAACGGAACATACATACATACATACACACTTTCGAATTTATAATATTAGTAGGTATTAGATATATTGCGATACAAGATAGTAGCGGATTTGGGTCGCTACATGTTCAACAGTAGCTTATACTGTCAGTGAACCTCCAGCAGTACGCTCTTCACGAAACTAATGCACTCGCAAATGCGAGGCCATACGAAACGGTCATTCATTACGTAAACCGGGTTATTTCTGTCCGTCCGTTCGCGTTGCACGCTGGTATCAATGCAGTAAATGACGATCATACTGCGTCAGTGGAGAAATTCTCTCGTAGCACGTATTAAATTGATGTTATAGCACAGGAGTAGATATAACCTTTGAGAGGAGTTCTTTGAACCTATATTTTGTCAAGTTTATTTTAGATACATACGTTTTAAATAGTTTTCAAACTTGCGATTTCTAAACATGCTAATAATTGTGAAACGCGTCTCAATCGCGTAAATATTTCTAAAATAAACCTGTAATGCTTCTATTTGCCCCGAAGTTTTGAAATAGGTTGTCATGGGTTGATTGATCCTGCGGCAACATCTCTGAGAAGTATGTAGATAAGTTAAAACTCGGCTCTCAGAATTCTCTCTCGTGAATGAAAAGCAACAGCGCTGTCTTGTCATCATCATCATCATCCCTTTAAACTGTCCCACTGCTGGGCACGGGCCTCTTCTCACTATGAGAAGGGTAAGGCCATAGTCCGCAACCCTGGCCAAGTGCGGGTTGGCAGACTTCACATGTCTTTCGAGAACATTATGGAGAACTCTCAGACAGTTTCCTCACAATGTTTTTCTTCACCGTTTAGCAAGCAATAATTAACAATTTAATACGCACTTAACTTCGAAAAGTCATTGGTGCGAGCCGAGAATTCGAACCTGAGACCCTCTGCGTAGCAGTCTGTCGGTCTCTCCACTCGGCTAGCGCTGTCTTGTGCTGCTACTTATATGACTATTTATCTTCGTTTCAATTATTATTTATCGCTTGATCTACGCCTCAGAGAGTAAGTACTTGAAGGCGTCGGTTTCGGCATTTTATCATATCTGGTTAGATCTGTAAGCTGATTGTGAACCCTGGCCTCCAAGACGAAAAGTCTTTGGTGTAACCGGGATAACGCTAGGACGATGATGATCTTAGAAGGATATCCACGCTAAAACGAGCAAAGCTGTACTATAAATTTTAGTTGATATAAGCTTGTCATCTCTGTCGGTATACCTTATCCTTGCATAACCTGCATTACAGTAAGTAAATAAAGCCACTGCCAGTACAAAGTTTTGTTTTGTGTTATTATAAATAGCTGTAATTTATTGTGAATGCAAAGTGCTTCCCGTAGTGGGTCGCACGGGAAATAACTTCAAACTTGTTTCTTACTCTAACTTAAACTTGGTTTGAATTAAGGAAATCGCTCCGAAGAATTTTACGCTATTAAATTGTATATTTTTGTTTTCATTGTTTCAAAGACAGGCTCTACATTATGTATGAAGACTATGAAGCTACAACAGTATTTTTTAGCAAAATCTAAATTAAATTTATGACGCTTGCCAGAAAATTGAATCGTTTTCCAGGGTTAAAATCTTCCTCGGTGATCAAATTTATTTAATGCTGAGTTTCATCAAAATCAGTTCAGTGTCTTGGCTTTGAAAGCATAACAGACAGGGAAGGTTCATTACCGTAGATGACTCAACCGATACCGTCAAGCTAGACACTTTGACCTTTGTACCGCTCTTATTGCATTTTGCGTTGTTCATATTTCAGCCAACGAGCAATTAGTTGCCAGAAATATAAATACAGTATTCTCAGACATCTGGAGACCTCTGAATTTATTCCGTCGCTGTGAATGACGGTAGTTACATATTTACATTATTCAAGAGTAATGAAAAACGTGACGTGTAAGCCGCGGCGTCACACAGCCTTATTCAATATTCTTTAATATTCACACCACGTGCGACTGGATACCACAGTAATAACTTCATGTCAATTACTTTTGGAGGTATTCGCGTTTCTTGGCTACGGGTTTGATTACACTAGATTAGATTAATATTCCGAAACTTAAGTAGTGCTATCTCAGTCTTATTGGTATCGTAAGACAAGGAGAACCTAGTTGATCATCCACAGATTATTTTTTACCTCTGCCTCGCCTGGAACCAATCGATTCTTTCTTACCTTTTCTGTTGTTATAAGTAACAATTTGGTGTTTTATAGTAATATTTGTGTAACGGATATATATCTTACAGTTTTTTTTTTTCAAAGTAAAAGTATATCTGTGTAACTTATTTTTTATATCTTTATGCTTCAAAAATCTTAAATCAGAAACAATTAGTAACTCGGCGCTGCCTCCAAGCAAACAAATATCCTTCAACTCCTTTAGTTTAATTATAGTCATAAATAAAATAATATAATATATGTCTGTGTTCAGAACTACTTTTAAACTCAGTTTCGTTGAACAGAGGCCCAATATTCGTAATTATATTTGTTCAAAATACAGTTTCGATCTAATGTTAATGTCATACTTATGTCGTAAATGGTATTGTCTTAAATTCACTGTTAATTGAATGAAATTGCGATTAAATCGCAAATTATACAATGTGTCAAAATATGTGTCAACGACGAACTATTTTAAAGACGATAATGACATTATGTTAGCACAATACAAATTGTGAGTCACTTCAAAATATAATCTCATTTCGTTCAAAATACAGTTTCGATGTAAGATAAAATAGGAGAATTATTCTTCAGACCTTCCAGATAAATTCAAAAGTGGGACGAAATTTGTACGAGTTAATTCATCCAACAGGTACTTAACATAAATGTGTTTCTATCATTCAGCTCTTACAGAGAAACTTAGACTCATATTTGTTAATGTTCTCGAAACAGTTTCACGTCCACTTGTCCCAGAATGGTCGTTTGGAAACCAGTTAGGGAGTTATGATATCATTTAATTAAGCTATGTTGTTTATAGACTATTACTGAGCGCCTATGAGCCGCCTATGACCAATAATTTTCTTGCCTATGGATAACATTTTTTAATCACACCTTTTAAAAAATATTTTACAGCTACAGCTAGCATATTTTCATTGCGACTTCGATAATCTGATTATGAGGCCTGCCTGCGCGAATTCTACGCCATGCAACTAGTATCCGTTTTAAATTGTGATTGTGGTTTGGAATCTTAATTGTGGTTTCAACGACTCCCGCACTGTTTACTGATACCAATCCATGTGTTATGGCAAGCTGATAATTAATAAACTGAGAAGTTTAGCTCTCAGGTAGATTGTCGGGGTTCTAATAGAAACACTGCTTAGAAGGAATAGGTTTTTTACTATGTCTCACAACCGCTTACATACAGTATGACCGACTAGGTAAGCACTGGCCTAAAGGCTGGAGTGTAGGCTCCTGCTGCTCTCCGACGCTCGCAGGGTAGACTGCTCGTAGGGTCGCCGGTGAGCTGGCCGAAGTGCACGCTGGGTTGACAGCTCGGTGGGCTTGATTGCGAAAGGTTAGAAAGGATAAATATTTCAATAGTCAGACAAACCGACTTTGAACAAACCACACTAGACCTCAAATACGAAGGCAAACAGCATTAAAAATTGCGTGATTGAATCAATACCATAATTCCAAGCTTGTAGGTATACCGTCTCTCATGAATTGAAGATGAACTGAAACACCGCGGTTTGCGGTGCGATACTGAAGCGAATAAATTTAGAAATTAACCGCCAATAAAACTGCCATGTTTCGCGCACAGCTAGGTGGTTTCAGGTTGAAATGTGATTATTGTACAGGGAGGTTTTAGGTTAGTGCTTGGTAGATAGTTTATTGCTGTGAGGAACGAACTGATATAAATGATTTTAAGCTCTTCGATATTTTTCAGTATACGATAGTTATGCCTCATTTTGTACCTGTACTTATTTTCAGTGTCTCGGCTATGGAATATCGGTATCCAATGGGACAGCTAAATGCCGTGGCCTAGTCACACGTCATTCGCTTTATGAAAAAGCTAACTACTACTCAAATCTCATTAAACCAGAAAGTAGACCATTGGATCCAAGACTAAAGTTTTCAAGCAACTGGAATAACGATAAGACGATGACAATAACTTATTTCTAAGCTATATACATATTTTTATGACCGTCTTGCCGTGGCCACTCAAAATACCTACATGAATACTGTTAAACCTATAAGCTGATGTTGCTGAAATCGAGCATAGTCTTCGTTATTTTATCCCTCCCTCGCTGGATTAAATCAAGTGCCCACGTAATGAAGGTTAAGCTAACTTTATACTAGCATAAATATACGTATAAAAGGACGAATGGGTGCGAAAATAAATTTATTATCTCCACCCCATAAGTAAAGGATACTGTCCAAAAACATATACCAGAAAAGAGAAAAAGCAAAACAAAAGAAAATTTCAAAACAACCACATACCTAATGCAAAACCAAAGCTTTTATCTAAACCGCTAAAATCTCTTGTAATAAATTGAGATAATATTTTAATACAGATTCAGCGGAAACATGATAAATAAGCTAAAATGCTGAAGGAACGGTATACCTACTGTATATTTTATGCCGCAGGATTCAGAATGAAAAATGACGGAACCATTCATTTTGACGTTCACGCAGCGTCATGGCTGCTAATCAATCAAAATTAAAAAAACTTTATTTCTTTCTTCTAATCAATTTTCACTTTATCTCCGAAACGCTCTGAAATAAGTAGCGTTGTAGCTTTTATTTCAGGTAATAAAATGAAAATATATTTTGTTGTAAGAATTAGAGCTGGTTTAGGCGGCTCTCTGCTAATTAATTGGTTGGAGTGATGAGAGCTGCGTAGATTTCGTTAAAGTGATTAGATTGGTTTAATTTTACGTTGAATATCAAGTACCAAATCAAAAATATTTGATGTTTTCTTTCAGTGAAGTCTTAGTAGTAAGTAGAGGGAAATAATAAGAAGAAAATAATATCTCAGTTTCTAACATTTTGTTATGGCTTTCAGCCGTGACGGCCTTCTATAACATTACTTAAATGTAGGTTCGTACGTGTTATCTACATTTCTGTTTAGCACTTCAGATCAGTGGCGTAGCTAGCTTGGGTAGCACCCGGGGCGGAAGTTGGCGGATGACCTTTTTTACTCTCGAGGTGCTGAGCTAGTACCTATCTTGTTTTTATATATTTGTACATTGTTCTTAATGTTGGGTTTTGGGTGTCACCCCTTTTTTTGGATGGGTGGCACCCCAAAAAGGGTGGCACCCGGGGCGGACCGCCAAAGGCCCCCCATCCTTCATACGCCACTGCTTCAGATTTTTATTTTTGTTCCATTGACTTCTCAAGAAATACTCCCAAACTCTACTTAGTATTAGTCCGATCCAATATAAACAACGTACCGTAGTAAGTAACATATTTGGAGAAATATTTGGTCCAAAGAAACACGAACAGTAGAGGTCACGTAGGCTTTACATACGGATTATAGGCGAACTAACACATATCCGGGGCCGGATAACGTGTGTATATTGACCGGACGAAGGATTTCCTGAGGTTTTATTTAGTGGAAAGTTGTAGGGAATTTGTAAGTTATCAGATACTACAAGTATTGTAATGTAATGTATGTATGTATGTACGTAACATTTAGTTTTTTTTTGAAAATACGAAACTGATACTTGAAATGATTGTTATTATTTAGTTATTTAATGACTATTATTATTTATATTATATATATACTTTTACGTTGCATTATAGTTGTTGTTACTCTTGAACACATACTGCGGAATAAATAAGTATATCTACTGTCATTTTATTGGCGAGAATATATTTAATTAAACACTTCTGCTAATTCTGCTATATCCTTTTCTTTTCTGTTACACTGAGATGCGACTCATTAAAATAGTCTAAATAGCGTCTGTTATTTTCGTTCGAAAGAAATACATTGATAATTTAAGAATGATATATGCAGCGCAAATTACTTATAAAAATAAATAGCGCAACAACTCACAGCGACTGTGATTTTGTTCAGGCAAAGACATTCCTATTATAAGTAACTCACTTTACACATTTGACATCTGAGAATACTTCGTTGTCTGGATAGAAGTCAATGCTCATTTGCACATATTATTTCAGACTCGATTTGTGAATTCTTGCGTTTGCATCAGCAAATGCAAATTACATTACTATGCTAAGTTGTAGATCGCGTTTGTCGTAAATTGTGCACTTAATCCGTACGACCAGTATAGTTTGTCTGTTACAAATCCGTATCACAACTGAACGCGGGTAATAATTTGCTTAACTTGCCATGTGGTTTATATTAAACTGGTTTTGGTGTTTGTTTCTGCTTTCACATAGAGTACTTTATACAATATCATTTCCCTTGAGATATATCTTAATATAGATATTTCTTGTGTGCGTGTGTATGTAATTGAACTCCTCCTAAACGACTGGACCGATCTTGATGAAACTTTTTGCATGTGTTCAAGGGGACTTGAGAATGGTTTAGATTCACAATTTAGTTCACTGGAAAATGTTTATTGTACTTAATTTTTAATTTGTAAGTAGTTGTTGGATGTTGGAATGTTTCACATTAGAACCGACGGACTGCGCTGCTATCGCAGTGTCAAATCTTATAATAATTATTTTGTCAAGGAGTACATCGAAACCTTACCTGTATAATAAAACATTAAAAAATAAAGATTTCGAGTCGACAACATATATCCGCAAAATTCGGATTGTCGAGAATTTTGTTAAATTCTAATGGTTCTGACAGACAAATCACATTCGCCATATTGGCTACTCTAGCAAAACGCGGAAAACGCCACAGATACCGGATACCATTTTGAGTACTACTAAGTCTGTGTAAATACTTTTTGCAGTTATCTACACTAATGTAATAAAGCGGAAGAGGTTGTTTGTTTGTTTGAACGCGCTAATCTCAGGAACTACCGGTTGGATCTGAAAAATATTTTTGTATACGATAGCCCAGTTATTCCGGAAGGCTATAGGCTATGTAACATAACGCTTCGACCCTTTGGGGCCGGGCAAAAGGCTAAAAAGGCTAAAAGACAATGTCGGCTAATCTCAGGAACTAGCAGTCGGATTTTAAAAATTGTTATTGCCTAAGGCTATAGGCTATAAAACTTTTAGGGGCTAGACAAAAATAATAAAATGGTCAAACGAAAAGGGGGAGGGTTGGGTCAAAGGCAAAAAAAGGCTAAACGAATAGGATACAATCTATATGGGTATCGTTTTCGAGATTTTCGGAACGCTGATTAATAATATGAAATTTGTTTAGTGATCCAAGATGGCGGTCGGGAAATCAAAGCTGGCGGATGAGAAAATTTTTAAAATCAATATGGGTATCGCCTTTGATATTTGAAGGGGTGGGGAATCGAAATACTACATCTATTTCGTGATCAAAGATAGCGGATGGGAAATCAAAGATGGCGGATGGGAAACATTTTAAAAATCAATATGGGTATCGTCTCTGATGATTTAAGGGATGGAGAATCCAAATACAACATCTATTTCGTGATCAAAGATGGCGGATAGGAAATCAAAGATGGCGGACGGAATTTTTTTTAAAGTCGATATGGGTATCGTCTCCGATATTTTAAGGAATGGGGAATTCAAAAACACCATCTATTCTGTGATCAAAGATGGCGGATGGGATTTTATTTAAAAATCAATATGGATATCGTCTCCGATGTTTAAAGGGATGGGGAATCCAAATACAACATCTATTTCGTGATTCAAGATGGCAGATGGGAAATCAAAGATGGCGGATAGGAAAATTTAAAAAATCAATATGGGTATCGTCTCTGATGATTTAAGGGATGGTGAATCCAAATACAACATCTATTTCGTGATCAAAGATGGCGGATAGGAAATCAAAGATGGTGGACGGGATTTTTTTTAAAGTCGATATGGGTATCGTCTCCGATATTTTAAGGAATGGGGAATTCAAAACCACCATCTATTCTGTGATCAAAGATGGCGGATGGGATTTTATTTAAAAATCAATATGGATATCGTCTCCGATGTTTAAAGGGATGGGGAATCCAAATACAACATCTATTTCGTGATTCAAGATGGCAGATGGGAAATCAAAGATGGCGGATGGGAAAATTTAAAAAATCAATATGGGTATCGTCTCTGATGATTTAAGGGATGGTGAATCCAAATACAACATCTATTTCGTGATTAAAGATGGCGGATAGGAAATCAAAGATGGTGGACGGGATTTTTTTTAAAGTCGATATGGGTATCGTCTCCGATATTTTAAGGAATGGGGAATTCAATATTATATAAAAATCTTTGTTTGTTTGTTCATCATTTATATACTCTGAAATGATAAGTGATTAACACGCTAAGTCAATGATAACTTTGGAAAAGGGGCTTCGAAAAAAGGGAATTAAAAGAAAAATTCTTAAAAAGGCGATACGGAGTTCGCTGGGCCAGCTAGTTATAATATAAATATGAGCATTATGAAATATCAGCCCTGTATTACCTAAATTGTCCCACTACTAGACACGAACGTCTTTCCACTAAAAATATGTAGCCCTTAATCTACCAAGCTGGCCAAGGGAGGGTTAGTACACTTTACTACTTGGGAGGACATTCTGAATAACTGTCAGAAATGCAGATTACCTCGCGATGTTACCCTTATTTGTCTAGGAAGTGATATATGACTTTATATTCAAACATTCGAACTTATTTTCATACATAGATAACTTTTGAAATCCAGCGGTCGCGGCATGTGATTAATCCCAAGACCCCGTGCATAGCAGTCCGTTAGTTTAGGCTCTCTCTACTTTCGCTGGCTAGTGGATATTAGTGCTTTTGAGATACATTTTTAACAATATTACACCTACTTCTTCCTCTCTGCACCACTCTAAGGTAGACTGGTAGATAATACCCATGGCATTAAGTCCGCCTACTTCCGCCTATGTACTCTGTGTATATGAAGTTTTAAATAAATATTACCAAAGAGCAACTCAACAACAGATAAAAATGTTTGTGTCATTCCAAGTGCCCCAAAGCCCCGGACACACAGACCCGCAAAAATCATTAGCAACCCCATATAGCTGGAGTCGGCAATAACCATTAATTTTCTTACTTATGAATAAAAAATATATGTCGGTAGAGTACGAGGCTCACAGTAATTTCAACTGTCACATTTCATCAGGGTTCCTTTTGCTTTTTAGAGTTCCGTACCTCGCAAGGAAAAAACGGAACCCATATAGGATCACTTTGTTGCCTGTCCGTCCGTCTGTCAAGACTCTTTTTCTTAGGAACGCGTGGAGGTATCAAACTAAAAATTTATTTTAAATACTCAGAGGGTCTAGTACGAGTTTTACACGGTGACGATAGACTAGTCGATGGGAAAAATTTCATACATTTCCTAAATGCGCCCCCTTGCGGACTCTATCGATCGCTACTCTCCAATAGGGGCACTTTTAGAAAATGTATGGAAATAGTTCCCATCGACTAGGCTATCGTCACCGTGACAATCGAGTGTAAAACTCGTACTTGACCCTCAGGTCTATAATATCTTTAAGCTGTAACAAAACTTTTACTAATATACCTACAGATTTGACGAAACCCTCGGTGCGCGAGTCCGACTCGCACTAGGCGGTTTTTTTTACCCGTGGCATGCCACGGACATGTATTAATATTTAACTGACCTGTTATTGTAGTGGTTAGTAACTCTAACTACTAAGCCGAAAGTCTGGGGTGTATTTGGCCCAAAAGTTTAGCATTGCCATACATCGTGGCAATGCTGCCAGCTTTCTGGGAACGCTCCCGGTCGACGGCGATGTGGAGGACATCGCCGTCGACCGGGAGCGTCCCCAGAACGCTTTTTATAACTCATCAATCTCTAAATTATTTTTTTTCTTTTTGAAGTTATTCAGTATAAACACGGTAGGTGTTTCAAGTCAATCTCCTAACGATCTGCCGGTAGTAAATTTGCTGACCAACACACTGAATTTGTGCTAATCTTTTAGATTTAATCAGACGGGAATCATTCTTGGCATACAATAAGGCATTAGGCACAACGTTTCGAATATGTTTTCTTTTTTAGATTGCGCAAACATCTCAAAACTAACTATTCGTAATAACAAGTACAATATTATTCAAAGGTATTCACTATACTAGAAATAACATTGTATAATTATGATATTTTTCTTAATTCCATATACTGTTTACCAACTAACATGTTTACTTCATTTAACAATTTGTTTACCTACTGTCTAGTTGTTTACACCATATAAATTGCTACACCGTCAACATGGCAGGTGTATAGAAGGTTTTCATAAAAGTGTGGGCGGGTTTATGCTAAGTGGTCCAGAGGGAATGATGGACTAGACCCTTTTGCTTATAGTCTAACTTTAATGAATGTGCTATCTTATACCTGTCGGGGTTGTACACAGTATGTAGAGCTTTTATTTTATACTAGAGGATGCCCGCGGTTACACCCGCGTTATTTAAGGCTACTGCTCCGCTCCCGTCGCTCATAGCACTATGTTATAGCCTATAGCCTTACTCGATAAATGGGCTATCTAACACTGAAATAATTTTTCAAATCGGACCAGTAGTTCCTGAGATTAGCGCGTACAACCAAACAAACTCTTCAGCTTTATATATTAGTATAACATTTTTTGTAAGAAGGATCTCATCATCAAAAGTAATCATTGCGTGTACAGCGACTGAGTTAATGAGGACTAATATCAAATATTCTGGCTCTTACAGTTTTTGTCCCGTAGCTGCTGCGTGTTTGTCTTGGTCTGGGTGTTTCTAAGTATAATATGTATGTATTTACAAAAAAAAAAGTATAAATGTATGTTTATCCATTATCTAGTACCCATAGTAGATACAAGCTTCTGCTTAGTTTGGGACTAGATGGTGTTGTGTGAAGGTGGTAAAATATTATTATTATTATTATCTAAAACGAAGGTTATCTTATACTAATAATATAAAGCTGAAGAGTTTGTTTGTTTGGTTGGTTGAACGCGCTAATCTGCGGAACTACTACTGGTCCGATTTGAAAAATTATTTCAGTGTTAGATAGCCTATTTATCGAGGAACGCTATAGGCTATATAACATCACGCTATGAGTGACGGGAGCAGAGCAGTAGCCTTAAATAACGCGGATGTAACCGCGGGCATCACCTAGTGATAGATAATTCTCAAAACTGTTATCTGTTTTCGGAATATTTTTCCCACACATATGACAAATAGGTATTTAATTTTACCATAGCGTCGTATTTTCAAATAACAATTTCTCACAATACCAGCCTTTATTTTCTTCTCAATGGTCTCTCCTCGAAGTTGTAGACGTCACATTAACATTATCGGGGAAATGATCCTGTTTACAGAACGAAATGCCAAAGTTCATCGACCTTACTGTTACTTTTTTATTAATTTCTTCAATTCTAAAACAAGACTAAAAATACTCCAACTAAAAGTAAACATTTCAACTAGAAGTTAAGAAAACTCACACATAAATTATAATACTACGAAATTTATCTCACAATAAAAACAAAAACTTTATACGTACAGAAAAACGTTTTTGTTATTACAATAAATATTTTGCTGAAATACTTAATAGTCGAAAATATAATTTTACGAGAGGAAAATAACGACTTTTAAAGCTGAATTTACATTTATGTTAACGTAATAAAACTTTACTCTTCCATTATTGTTACAGTTTGAAGTCTTATAACAACTGAAGTTATCGAGATAGTATGGTAATATATAGTTAAATGTAAATGTAGGCCGTGATAGCCTAGTTGAGATAGCAACTGACGGAGAAATATCGATACAGAGCGTACAGGCAGGCCTGTCTCACTTCCATACAACTGTATAATCTATGATACAAGCGACGCAAAATCCCCGAGATATTTACCTAAGTACTATTATGGAAAACAACCTAATTTCCACCTTTTGCATTGCATATACCGTTCATAATACAATAACGGTCTGCCGTCTCGCTTCAATCTGGTAGGGCTGTCGGCTAGCGGCGGGGGCCGGGCGGCGAGTTTTTTGTTTACTTTTGTTTCGCGGATGCGTGCGCTGCGTGTGCGACAAGTCGAGCGAGTGCCAGCCAGCAGAGACTAGTTATGTGACCGGACGCTTGCTTTTATCATACCTAATCTTTGAAGTGAAACTTCTGTACCGTAGGTACTAATTATATATTCTGTGGTACAGGCTCAAACCCACTCGCCAAGGCGCGACTGAAGCATGATCTATGGAGTGACGTTGCATTCGTATCATCTTGTTAGTTATAGCTCTGCTCGACGGCTTAACGAGCTCTCCGTAGCACAAAGCAAGTCAGTCTGTCGTTAAACAACTGGGCTTAAAAGTAGTAAGGAAAGTTACCAGACGTACAGTTACCTAAATGAATAAAATTAGTTTGACTTTGACCTGCTCCTTGACTCTCCTTCAATATAATCGTACACAGGACGAACAAACATCGGACCTGAAAATTCTGCTTATGAATGTCCTATACCCTGTACAAGTTAGCTTGATCTTTTTGACAGATGCAAATTTTTCTGATCGACATAACTTTGCAATGACCATCATATTATTTTCTCAATGTAATGATTTTAGAAATTGTAAAAATATTAAAAAAGTACAAATATAACACAAAAGTCCCTAAAGATTCAAGCGTTATCCGAAAATTTTAAGACCTTTTATTGCTTCAAAGTAAAATTTAAATAGGAACACTGAAAATAATAGACGCTTGTACAATGTAACATCGTGGTTACATCGGTCGCACGGATGGGACACGAATAACAGGCAGTAACTGTTACAAATATCTATTACAAAAATTAATATTATTCAGGATCACTGTTAAGTAATTGTTACGAACGGGGGTCCTTTTGGTTGGGATCTCTTTGGCTAGTGGTTGGCTAGTCTTTACACAGTAGCTTGGAGAAAAGTCAAGAGTAAAGAAGAGGTTAAAGGAAGAAGTTAAGAGGAAGCAAGTTTGTTTGTTTTGAACTTTTGTTAAACATGCCTAAAAGGGAGAAAAACTGTACTCAACAGTGCGCCGCGTGAGTTTGTGATTCGCTTACGCGATTATTTTGAGCGTGAGTCACAAAATGGGAAACCATTATTGCCATCGTCTCAAGTGTGGCAACGTGTAGCTGACGTTTTGGGGATTGGGTTAGCTACTGTAACACGAATGTCTACGGGAAAATATGGTAAAGGTGATGAGGAGAAAAAATTGTCGTTTCCTAATAAAAAACGTAGGCGGATCAAACCTACCGTCAATATTGTCGACTTATAATATGCGGCCATACGGAACCACATTTATGGTTATTATTCAAGAAAAGAATTGCCCACACTTTACAAGTTGCTGGTGAAACTAAAAGAAGCTGATTAATATGAGGGCGGTCGAATCTCGCTGTCAAAACTTTTGCGTAGAATTGGATTTAATTACCAAAATCCAACAACCGCGAGATTTTTATGGAAAGGAATGACATAGTCCTCAAACGAGTTGATATATTTAGAAAAGCCAAATATATTACCGATTGGGAACAAGTAGTGTTTTAAGATGAAACTTGGTTTAATGCCAATCACACTGTTAAAAAAGCATTGAACGATGACACTGCCCAATCGTCTACAAAAGTACCAGAAGGAAAAGGGGAGAGACTGATAATTTGCCACGCAGGTACTGCCCGAGGTTTTGTGCCAATCTGTTTACTGACATTTAAATCCAAAAAAACGAATGAGTATCACGAAGAGATGAATTTGAAACTTTTTTCCGAATGGTTTTATAAAATGATGGACAACCTGGATGGTGCTAATATAATAAGAATGGATAATGCATCCTATCATAAAAAGAAATTCGACCCTCCCATAGAAAACTGCTCGATCACGTGGTCGATTTCGTATGGAAGGTCTGATTTTTTTTTAATTTTTTGACCCGTGTTTCTTTGGGAAAGTTGTTTACTTTCATGGTCTAGACCACCTATTTAAAGAACAATGGCAGAATTAGGTCTGGGTTTGTTGTGGCGAGCTTAAACTTCATATGAACAAAACAAATTGTTTATTTTTTCTAATATTTTTTATATTTTCACTTTGTCTCGATAAAGCCGGATTATTTTATGATGATAAAAAACATTCCAATTGATTACGAACTAGGTGCTTACTTTATTATTTGATTGTTGCCATAGACAATGGTGTGATAGGAATAGACGTTTGACATTGATGCGTATCGATTATTAAATAAGTAATCGATATGATCGACCTTTATAGGGTTGGTTTGGTTTAAAATATAATAATTAAAATGCAGTTAATTAATTGTTAATCAACATTATATCAATAAGCTAATTCTTTTGTAGCAAAACAACTTTTAAATCAAATAAAAACGTCACAGCATCGTTTTAACGTTATATCGATTTCACAGAAAATCGATTTAAAATGTGCAGCTCTGCTTTTGCCTTTGGCTGTGACAGGTAGATGCTAAAGAATAGTTCTGCGTTTAGATGTCAATCTGACATAATGCCTTTGATAATTCAAACGTACCCACATTGTTCATTCTTAACTAAACATTAAACACCGATATCTTCTTTTTCCGGCTTTCCCGAGTGAAAATAGAATAATTTATAGATTCTGTTACTTACGCCGAATTTTTTGATATATTTTTTTTTTACTGAGTGCTTCAATTTAATTTCAGACATTCTGATGTATGGAGATCTGCCATTGTCCTTTGGTAATGATAATGATAATGATATTTATTTCACATAAAATAGAGTACAATGGATGGTCACAATGATACATAAGTTCTTCTATTTTGCCACAGACGGCATGTGAAATTTGAATGATTAATAATAATTCATGCAATCTAAGACATTTTTAATTAAAAATAATTCAATATGATATTATTGTCTTACAAAATATAAAGTCCTGAGGAAGAATAAATTCAATAAATGTTATAAAAAGTGATAATAAAGTCATAGATAAATAATATGTGTCAGAAATTCAAATTAAATTAGATGAAGTAGTGTCAGTCATAAAAAATAATTTATAATGTACAATGTCATAACAATTAAAAAATAATAATAATTACATTGCAAATATATCATTTGTTTTATAATAGCATTTGTCCAGCAGCCAATATTTGAGATGATATTTGAATTTGGTGGGTGGTGTAAAAAAACCCTGTAATATTAAATTGGTACTTATTATGAATATTGACCCACCGTTGCTTATCTATCAATAAAGAATTTCACACACAATACACCCACACTATCTCGACACAGTTACAAGTATTTTAAAACGTTATTCTTTGGACTACTAGATATTTTCTATTTCTCATCACTAGCCCGTCTGTCAAAACGATCAAGCTAACTTTTACAGGGTATAACAATTACTACAATCTTTAGGGTTCCGTAAAAGTAAAATTTAAGGAACTGCTGTAGGTTAAAGTTTTACCATGTTTCCGGTCCTTTGCGCCTATGTTATGATTCTTTTTTATATTTTTGCTTAAATGTGCAGTTCCCGCATACGTACATGCAAAAACTATTTTCTTACTTGTCTTTTAGATTGTGTGGTATCGTGACATAGATCATAAAATTTTATGAACCTTTTTGTCCACTGCTTTGTCTATAAAATATTTAATATTTTTCAATAACTAAGTACCTAAGTCTAGTATTGGTTGGTCCAAGCGTTTCTAAATTGTGTGATACATACATAGACTTATATGTCCAATTGAAGCTACGATAAAAAAATTACAAATCTCAAAACTCATTTTTGCCGGCGCCAAAAGGGACTAATTTGCGCGCCAACTGCAGAAGCCGACATAGAGCCTAACCAAATAAGCACTTGATCGGTTTTTTATATTGTCTCGACAAAAAAACCATCTATAGATTACTAGCCGTTTCCCGCGGTTTCACCCGCGTCCTGAGGGAACTACTTCGCGTACCCGAAAAACGCAAATATCTTACGGACCCCTATTTTTTCTAAAATAAGATATAGCCTATGTTACTCGCAGGTAATGTAGCTTTCTAATGGTGAAAGAATTTTTAAAATCGGTCCAGTAGTTTTGAGTTTATCCATTACAAACAAAAATACAAATTTTACCTCTTTATAATATTAAGTGTAGATAATTTCTTTACCGTGCCCACACATTCAGTTGTCAACGGATGACGTCACTAGTATTTACCAAACAAATACTACCGATGAAATGGTAATTGGTCTTCTGAGAGAACAAATATTTTCTTTCCTTTTACCCTAGAGTGTGTCTTTCCTTATCTTTAGACGAATCAGGTAAAAATAACATAATAGAAATCTTTCTTTTGTCCCGTCGTGTAAATAGAAATGTTTATTTTGTTTCGTTGTGTTATACTTATAAGGCTCTACTTTCCCTGGTGTTACGGGTTTCTTTTTCATAAAAAGGACGGTATACTTAATTATTACTTACGTATAAACATATTTCATATTATGTATTAAACATACATTTTTCTGGTAGAAATCAATTCCATGACCTCGGGTTTAGCAGTCAGGCTCACAAAGCTAAATGAAATCAGCGTTTTGGTCTAATAGTAAGTGTACTATTAGACCAAAACGCTGATGTCATTTAGCTTTGTTTGGTGTCATGGTTTTATGTATGCAGCGATAGTCTAGTGGAAATAACAAACCAAACTATGCAAAAGGCTCAAAACCTTGGCGTGAACCACTGATTTTTCGAATTTATGTGCGAGGAATTGGATTTTTTTTCTTTTTTTTATGGTAATAGGCGGCAAACGAGCAGATGGATCGCCTGATGGTAAGCAATTACCGCCGCCCATGGACACAAGCAACACCACAGGAGTCACTAGTGCGTTGCCGCCCCTTGGGGTTGGGAAAGGGGACAGGATGAGGAGTGGGATGAAGGAGAAGGAATAGGAGATAGGGCCTCAGGCACTCTCACTCACCGAACGAAACGCAACAGTTTAGGTACTGTTACTTTACGTCGATTTTCTGTGAGAGGGTAGTACTTCCCCGGTCGAGCCGAATTTCAAACGAACTCCAGATCTTTATAGCAGTATGTTAGTCGTAACATTAGGCTCTCCCTGCCTTTTACTGATCCGTCACCAAATTTAAATTTTGCAGTCTAGTTTAATACTTAATGGTTTTATTCTTGCAAATATCTATCTACGCATTTTCATTATTTTATCTTAATTATTTTCTTTTTGTTTCAGGTATGTAACGTCACTTCATTTAATTAAAATAGGCGGTACGAGCTAGAGAGCTAGAGAAGATACCTGCTCCTTTTGTGTGAAACTGACGGCCTGATAAGACCGTCCAACTTAGGTAAGATACGGTTACTTAGTTAGTTTAGTTGACATCGCTCTTGATTTACATAAATGGAGTGACCTAATTAGTAAACTAGTGAGATGTTATCATTAGGTATTTACTTTTTAAATCAAATCAATCCATTTGGAAAGATATTATTCAAAATAATGATCATCATAACAACATTAGTATTTTGCAGTCCACTGCGGGACACAGGCCTCTTCTTATTTAGGTACCTTACCTTACCTTAAGATACACCCCACATTGTGTATCTTTGACCGACAGAGTAAAGAATTGTGTGATCAGAAAGTGTTGTGGGGTAAAAGAAGATGTAGTGATAAGCATCGAGAAAGGAATGTTAAGATGGTTTGGACACATGGAGAAGATGGATGACGAAAGACTGACAAAGAAGATATATAAGGCAACTGTGAATGGGACAGGACGAAGGGGAAGACCTAGGCGGACGTTCTCTGACCAGATCGGAGACATCCTAAAAATAGGACAGGTCAGAAGTACCCCAAAACAGAAGAGCATGCATGAGAAACTTGATGGGAGTGAATGAAGCAAGGGAGGTATGTCAGGATCGTTGCAAATGGCGTTCCGTAGTCTCTGCCTACTCCTCCGGGAAACAGGTGTGAGTCTATGTATGTATGTACCTTACCTTACAATAGCATTATGACTATTGAGTTTATTATTCCACACAGGCTTACATGGTATAGGATTCAATGTCGAGTTTTCCTTCTCTTCGCAAATATACTGTTTTGTGTATTTTTCTTAATGTGCCTGTCTTGTGGTGGCAATAGGCTCGCCCCCTATTACATTGGGACCCAAGCATAACTGGCGAAATGTGGGTGTATAAAACACCTCTGCCTTCCCCTTCGGGGATATAAGGCGTGAAGTTATGTTATGTTATGTTGTTATTTTTCTTAAAATTACAACCTAGACATAAATTCCGCTACGCGTGACCAGCGTCTTAACTTTGTAAGAAAACGCGGTAGACAAAAATCTTAACTTTTAAATGCTAGAAGAATTCAAAGTATCCACTTTTAAAATGCAACAAAAATAACTTCTACATCATTGAGACTAAAATATTACATTAATTTACCAAATAGTCAAAACTTTCGAGTTGATCCCACTTTAATGTTACAAGGATTTCGCTCTTGTTCTAATAAATCGTCTAAGTTTTTACTACAATGTGGTTTCTTTCATTTTGTTATCGTCTTGTTTAGTCTGGTAGAGATAAGACTTAGTCATAAAACTATCTGTTATAGCGTTAACTTGTATTAATTTGTTTACTAGTAATATCGTGTAATGAGTGTAGAGGAAGCGCTTGAGGTTTGTAAGGATAGAAGTGGCGTTCTGTTGTCTGCCGACCCCGACGAGAAAAAGGTGCGCGTTTATATATGTACATATGTTGGTATGTAGGTTGGTTGTGTATGTTGTTTACTAAGTGGTTTGCTGTAGGTATAGACAGTTTTTATTTTTATATCAATAGCATTACCTACGTTTAGTCATAATGTAAAAATTCATAACCGAAATAGAATATGTCGTCATCAAGCAATTTTATCCAATGAGTGCTTTTGCGTATGTGTAACTGTAGACCACGGCTGGTGTAACCCATACCAAAACGTTGGGGGTAAAAACGAAGGTGTTTCATTTCTTCTCTTTCCAATCCCATCTTGCCAATCCTGTAACTGATCGTAAACTAATCTGGAAATCAAATCGATAGGTACAACAAATATATGGTGTATACAAAACAAAAATAAATATACATACACACAGACTCACGCCCGCTTCCCAGAAGGGGTAGGCAGAGGCATATTAAACGCCCACTTTTCGCCAGTGTTTTAATCCCACGTAATAGGTGGCGAGCCTATTGCCGTTTATCGGGATATTTAGTTAGCCGTCGCCTCGTCCGTTGATCGGCAGGTGCACCACTTGCAGGTGAGGTTGGCTTGGGACCCTAAGTTCTTGGTGGCAACCCTATGCACCTAAAAATAAATATAGATTTCCGTTTTCCCAATACAATACTATGAATATCGTTAGTTTGATTAAAAATATTCCCATAAGGCAGAGTGCGAGTACGGTGTTGATGCAATTTGATACAAATGTGTCTCCCTCTTACTTTTGCTAACTAAATTTCCATATGCGAAACAGGGATGGAATAATCTACTAATATTTGAAGATATAGAGGATAAAGTTAAGAAAGAGTTTTATCCAATGAATAACAAAAGTTATAACAAGGATAGGAGATAAATCAAAGTAGCAATCAGCTGGATATATGTGTCTGCTAAAAATTCAGATCTTGTAACAGATGGATATTATAGTGAACGAAATTGTATGCATACATACATAGACTCACGCCTATTTCCCAGAGGGGTAGGCAGAGACTACGGAACGCCATTTGCAACGATCCTGACATATCTCTCTTGCTTCATTCACTCCCATCAGATTCCTCATGCATGCTCTTCTGTTCAGGGTACTTCTCACCTGTCCTGTTTTTAGGATGTCTCTAATCTGGTCAGAGAACGTCCGCCTAGGTCTTCCCCTTCGTCCTGTCCCTTCCACACTTGCCTTATATATCTGCTTGGTCAGTCTTTCGTCATCCATCCTCTCCACGTGCTCAAACCACCTAAGCATACCTTTCTCGATGGTTGTCACTACATCTTCTTTTACCCCACAACACTCTCTTATCACACAATTCTTTACTCTGTCAGTCAGAGAGACGCCACACATACTTCTCAGTGCTCTCATTTCTACAGCATTTATTCTACTTTAATTGTATGCAATGCGAGATATATAAGCCAATTTCACCGTTGTCTGATTTTGATTCTGAAATTCGTGTTAAATTAATTTGTCAGATACTTAACTCATACAAGTATCTTCCCAATTTGAATTTATCTGGTAGATAAGACTTATCCAAAGGTGAAACTGGGCCTTAGGCAAGCAAACTTAAATATTTTTATTAGTCTAAAATTTTAAAATTTTTCGTCGCGTCTTTAAGTAATATGACACTTTGAAAGCAAAAATCATGACACAATATCATTAGGTTTCTAAGTTTAAGAAAGACATACAAAAAATATAATTATTGTTAGGTATCTGTTTATATATCATCATCATGTATATCAAACTATGTAATCAATATCTAATTTTGTTTTTTTTTTTATTTAAAAAAGACAACTCCCGCACTAGGACTAAATCCTGTGTCGCGGGGGACTTTACAAACATACCCCTAACGGACCGACCCAATGAACACACAGACTCGAAACAAGAATTTATTAATCACACAAAGTGTGGTCTCGTGTGGGGATAGAACCCACAACACTCGGTGCAGTGTCAAGCGGCGAGGCGACCGCTTAAACCACTACGCCAACCGTGCAGTCAAGTCAAGATTTGGCGGTAGAATGGTAGGTAGAAAACAATTTTGGCACATCAAATGGAAATATTAAATTAATTTCGAAAGGATGATTGATAGGTTCCATCATCAAGTAAATGAATAAAAGCATTTGATATAATCTTAATATATAAAATCCTTGCGTTACTGACTGACTGACAGACACGCTACAGCCGAAACTATTGGGCGCAGGAAGCTGAAATTTGGCATGTATGTTCCTTGGAGACCGTAGGGGTGCACTAAGAAGGGATTTCCCGAAATTCCCACGGGATCGGCCAAAACGGGTAAATTAAAAAAAATGCAGGCGTAGCTGCTGGCGTCCTCTAGTAGATTGATAAATTGAACGTAAGTTTTTTATACCAAGATTCAATAGGAATATACGTTCAATCTATCTTGTAGACAATGAGTAAAATTTTTTTTCTTATTTTTCTTTGCTTAGGATGTATTAGAAGTTTAATTTCTAAGAAAGTTGCTTCACTGCTAGCGTGGAAGCGACTATCAGCATTTTTCTCGCCCAAGAAATGAACAAATAGATGCACATGGAGTTTGTGAATAAGAGCTATGAAACATATATGTACTTCCTCTGCGATGCACGCTTGGAACACATTGGTGCACGGCGCACTAACCTAATCGTTCTCCAACACTCGCCAGCCTAGCCATAAAAATATTGTTACGAGCTGGGGTTCGGTGATAAATTAAACTTTTATGCCACTAAAACTACACTTTATTTTACAAACAAAAACACTTAATAACACACTAATAAAAACTCTATTTCACACCACTAAACACTTCCGACTCTTCAGATCCTTCGCTGATCTTGATCACTCCGTTATTAGAACTGAACTGTCTCTATTCGCCCGTCCGTCCGCGCGGTATTTGTACCGGCCGGATAGCAAACTAGTCTATTCTAGCCTTCCCGAGAATGTTCTCGTAACATTCGGAAAAAGACGAACGTTCTATAGAAAGAAACAGCAAGGCCATCTAGTAGAGAGTAGATGAAACACTTTTAAACCACCGATACATTCACTGCCTTCTAGTTCCCTCATTCACCGATAGACGGCGTTATTTTCAAAATATCGCCATTCGTAACAATATCAAAACTACCTATACACTTGCTTGCTTCTCATAACCACGATTTCGGAGATACTGGTGGAATACTTCTGACTACCGGTTTGTCATTAGCACTGTTCTACCATTGGCAGACCGGGCAGACCCTGAATCTCAAAACTAGCTTAAGATATAGCGATAGTAGTGACATCAAAGATTGTAATTAGAGGTGCTAGAATAATGATAATAATAAAAATATCTCCTAAAATCAGACTATTTACGCAAGAACTAACCAAAACCAACTTATGTAAGGTAAAGCGACCGTCCCCCATCAAACAAGTAACCTTTGACCTTGTGAAGTTCTATGAATTATTACAAAAAAAACCCTGTTAACACTTGTCTAGACCAGATACGTATATAACATAACCAAACCACGACATGAGTTCAAACGAACACTAAAAATAATATAGGATCCATAAATTCATCTATTATTTATCGCTGTTTTCCTTCTCAAGAGAATTCTGTTTACAGCAAAACTGAGTTTTATAAGTTTCCGAGATATGAGATGAGTTTTCGTCAAAGGAGGACTGGAGAAAGAATAGAGTTGTTTCCAACTAGTCAAATCAAGCACTTTTAATGAAATGTCAAAAACGATATGCCAAGGGTTTTGTATGAAATATGACGTAGTGACGTCATGTTGTTTTGCTGTCAAGTAGAATACTTATTATCAATAAATTGACGATAAAATATGTTAAATTAAGTTTTAACATGAATTGATGAATGAAACTATTATTTTGACATGTGTCACTAGATAAAAATACTTGTATAATTTATTTCACTTGCAGGAAACTTCCCTATTATGTTTGTAATAGCACGTAATAGGTACCGGCATTTCTGAAGTCATCAATCAGATGGATCAGGGAGTTTACTTGTCTAATAGTGAAGTAAAAAAATTGAAAGACAATCCTCGTTGTAGGAATACATCCTGTGTCACGGGGAACTTTACAATTATGCAAGCAAGGATGCATGAACACCCAGACTCGAAACAACTATTTATGGATAACACAAAGTGCTTTGTGTAGGAATTGAACCCACAACACAGCGCAGTGACAAGCGCCGAGGTGACGGCTTAAACCACCACGCTAACTGTGCAGTGTAGTTATACACGTGATTACAATACAACAACGGTATTAAATTAAAATGCTTGTTTCAACTTT
This sequence comes from Euclidia mi, assembly GCA_944739405.2. Taxonomy (NCBI): domain Eukaryota; kingdom Metazoa; phylum Arthropoda; class Insecta; order Lepidoptera; family Erebidae; genus Euclidia; species Euclidia mi. The sequence continues at coordinate 36,213,792 of OX123205.2, read as the reverse complement.
TACGTATAAAATACTGAACCTATTTTGATGACATTTATTACGTAGCCAACTTAAACTCCAGAAAAAGGAATGTTGTAAAGGTATTTAAAAGCATGAAATGTTTTACATACATAGACTCTTCCCTGTTTCCCGGAGGGGTAGGCAGAGACTACGGAAGGCCATTTGCAACGAACCTAACATATCTCTTTTGCTTCATTCACTCCCATCAGATTCCTCATGCATGCTCTTCTGTTCAGGGTACTTCTAACCTGTCCTATTTTTAGGATGTCTCCAATCTGGTCAGAGAACGTCCGCCTAGGTCTTCCACTTCGTCCTGTCCCTTCCACACTTGCATTATATATCTGCTTGGTCAGTCTTTCGTCATCCATCCTCTCCACGTGCCCAAACCATATTAGCATACCTTTCTCGATGCTCGTCACTACATCTTCTTTTACCCCACAACACTCTCTTATCACACAATTCTTTACTCTGTCAGTCAAACACCACACACACTTCTCAGTGCCCTCATTTCTACAGCATTTATTCTACTTTCATGACTATGAAATGTTTTATATAGTAATAATATATTTCTTGATATATTTATATATTTGGCGAAGTGTGGGTGTGTAATACACCTCTGCCAACCCCTTCGGGGATAAAAGGCGTGAAGTTATGTTATGTTATGTTTATTTATATATATTAACGTGCTACAGTAGTCTACAATAAGCAGAAATATAAAATGATTATAACATTGTGCCTTAGGTGAATTATATAACATATTTTATACGTTATTACTTTTCTGATACGACACTATATATTACTTATATTACAAGTTTTCCATAATATTTTCACCAAAATAAGTATTTGAGCTTACTCTGAATTTTATCCTACTTCTATTTCAGATTTGTTCGTTTTTATTGCGAGCCGAGTTGCGAGAAAATGTAGCTCAGAATACTTGTAAATTCAGACAATAAATTTACATTTGCGACAGTTCGTACAATAAAATTATATTCGTAAAGTATCCCAACATAATTTTGCGTACCCATCTGGTAAAATACTGTGTAAATATTTGTAATTCAAATACTAAAATATCTTTCATCATTACGTCGTTTCAACAGATACGGGTTTTAACAGGTTTCAATCGAGTAATTTTCTTTTTCTTGTCTATGGACAAGGATATTTAGACCAAGTCGGAGGCATTCAGGCGATCTGAAAACGTCGACACTAGAGTTGGCCACACACTCACAAGAAATAGAATTAAAGAAAGATCGAATAAATATTTGAAACATACTTATCATTCTCATGATCTTCAACCCTTTATACTGTCCCACTGCCGGGCACAGGCCTCTTCTCACTATGAGAAGGGTAAGGCCATAGTCCACCATGCTGGCTAAGTGCTACTTGGCAGACTTCACATGTCTTTCGAGAAGATTATGGAGAATTCTCAGACATGCAGGTTTCCTCACGATGTTTTCCTTCACCGATTAGCAAGCGATTGAAACATATCATTAAATACTTAGGTATTTTCCACTAGTCTCGACCAGCCGTGGATGACACATATAAAATAATTACGCTTGTAAAACCCGTTGCATAAATACTTTTTTTTTATTCACAACAGTTGTATTTGAAAAATGTAGTATATTCATAGACACTGTCATGCAATAACAGGGGAATATTACAACATTTAAAGAACAGTAACTTCCAGACATGGTGTTGGATCTACTTAAATATTTAAAGGAGATTCTTCTCTTTTCGGCCAAAAAAATAAGTTGTCTAACATGTCTCCGTAGCGCGGAACTTTGTATAACAGTGTGAGGTTTGTACACTCCGCAACTCATAAATAAGTAAGCACGACGCACCAATGATATTACAAGAAAAAGGTAGATACGTTACCTACGTAGTAATCAATCCCTAGAGACGGTATACTAACGCAGATATCGATAACTCCATATTTTATTTCATTTTCGGTTGACAAGATATGTCAGTTTCACTTTGACACCGGCTCGCGACGTCACACCCACATATGCCAGACTTGCCAACTGGCTTATGCTTAGTGTCCTGCTTTTGGTACGCCAAGAACATATCTTACTTCTGTTTACTTTTGTAACATCATTGTGACGCACTGACGTATAGCTTCGAGTTTCAGAGATATGATGAGATGAGCTAGACTACCGGTATTCACTGACACTTGCGTGACAGCTGAGCGGAGCGAGAGGACAATTCGAAAATTAATTGATCGAAAAAAGTTGTAATTTTTATGCAGAGATAGAATGTAAAAATGTCACTGGCAGTCGACAGGAAAGATCAGGGCAATCAAGAAGTATTTTACCTTAATTTTAAATTGTAAAAAAATTACTGACTCGGTTACAAATGTTTTACTAAAGACATAGAGTCTCGAGTCCGCCAAAGTGTTGCTGGGTTTGCCGATTTCTCAGTAGCAGCACGGAGTCCGGTAATGTTTACGGTAACGGCAATGGGCTCGCCTCCCATTACATGGCGAAGTGTAGGTGTAATATTACACCCCTGTCTACCCCTTCGGAGATACAGGCGTGAGTCTATATTGAGATCTGTTCAGTAATACATGCGTAAAACTGTAACAAACATACAACTTCTGTGTATATACATATGCATATCAAATTAAAATCCTGCTGAGCGTATACTTTCCGTAATTATTTGCACAAAACTCGACTTGAACATTTATTTTCACACGTGGAAATTCTCCATTTACCGTATCTGTTAGGGAGAAGTTTCTAGAGGTTCCGGTATTACACGTTGAATATTTTATGATGATTAACGGTTTTAGTTGTGCTTACTAAGTGTTGTTCTCTAGTTTGTTTACGCCTGTCAAGCAATTTACGGTAAAGTTCGGTAATTGAGGCGTATGATGCTATGCACATATTATAGTTATATAGAAGTACTTAGTGCAGTTATGGTAATGATGTAGGGAAATTTCATGAGGTTGTTTATGTGACGGATGAATTTTGTATTGTTTTGAGGTAATACTAGACGAATTTACAAAGCTAAAAAGACCTTAAAATAATATATTTATATTAAAAAGTTAAAATAATGCAGCTAGGAACTCCTGACTGATATAATTATGTCAACCAAGACAAGTAGGAAATTTTATATATACGTTGATGATAAAGGCATGTTCGCGTTAATCATATAAACTTCCTAATATAGAAAAATTTATACCCTATGATTAGAAATTCTGCCCTTGTCGTATGATTAGAAAACAAAATTGAGGACTCACAACCCAGTTCAAAAACCGAATATAGGCGATGATGTAAAGTTTATAGTCTCTCGCCTGGCTCCCCGAAGGGGTAGATTACAGGGGGGCACATTTCGCCATGAAGTTTTAGGTCCCACGTAATAGGGGGCGAGCCTATTTCCGTTACTGGGTACATCACCAGACTCCGGGCTGCTACTGAGTATTCGGAAAACCCAGTAACAGATTTGCTCGACCAGGGAATCGAACCCGTGACCTCCGAGCAGCCGTCGCATACGCTATCCACTGGACCACGGAGGCAGTCATTATGTAAAGTGGCCATTATAAATATTTATTATATAGACAAAATTCTTGGTCAACATCTTAGCATCCCGGTCGCGATCCAAAGACCTCTGGAGCCCCTAGCCTGCTTTACTTAAATTAACAAAATTCTTCATATTTATTAAAAGGTACCTACTCTCTAGGTGATTTACATACAGAGCAGTCCGTATAAATCTGTAACAATAAGAAGTCGTGGAGTTACACTGTGAACAGTGTGAACCAACATTATCATAGAATGCGGGCAACACGGTATGAAGTTAATGGTTTGAGTCAGAGCCGTGATATATATCGGCAAAAGTTTTAACTGTATGCTGTGTTATTTGTGTATGTTGTAATGTTATTATAAACGACGGCAGGCTATTATTAACAGCATTGATATACATAGGTATACAGGGTGTAAGGGACGGTGTACCGAAAACCGATAATAGTGATTCAGTACATGATACTGAGGCCATTGACGGTAGAATTTTCCGGAAAAAAAGTCATGAATTTTCCGTTTTTTCTTTTGCATTTTTTGCAAGGTAATTAAATAGTAACTATAGTCGACCCGTATTAGTATTTTCGTAAAATTCTAAGAATTAAACATGGCGTGTTTACTCTGATGTGACATCGGCCGAGGCGCACGGCCGCAGCACAGTAAGCGCAGCAATACATCTTAATCTCTGCTGCTACGACCCGCCGCTTTAGGGCCGTAACATCTGATAGTGCGAGTTTGCGTGTTCCTATTTACATCGCATTTTTTTGGAAAATTGTCGAATTCTTAGATTTTTTCGGAAAATTCGACCGCTAAGGGTCTCAGTATAATGTTCTGAATCACTGGTATCAGTTTTCGGTACACCGTCCCTTACACCCGGTATATGTACTAATGGTTAGCAGCCATTATTTGCAACTAGACTTCGCCCGCCTGAATTAAACACCTAAACCTTCCTTTGATGCCTGAGGAAGGTCGATTTCGAATCAAAAAGATAAAGAAGAAGCCTATCTATTGGTGAAAATCGTACAAAAAGGCCTTTGCTAGTTTTTGAACTTTTCGCGTCCATACAGACAGACAAGAAGCGGGTACCGTATCGTCGCGTAACTTTAGCTCCCGAGGGCAACTTTGGCTCAAATTAGAAAAAAGATTAAAACTTCCAACACTTTGCAGCGAAAGCAGTCTTCGATCTAGTTCACGGCTGATTCGGTAGGTGGCAATACTGGCGCCTACTTTCAATAGGCTACCCGCAGTTTTATTCATTTTAGGTAAAGCCGCCATTTGCAACATAGACTAGATTTGCAATGCGGACTTGTATTACGTGAGAACGTGTCATATTAACATCTGCAAACTTTGTATTGAAACCGAAGTTTTGGTTAATTAATTTTTTTAGTTAATTTTTCCTTCCAGAACTAAAGAATTTGATATGTCTTAAACTCTTTATGTCTTACTATGGCTTTGGACTTGGTTCATCATATTAAGTTTTGTACCAGGATAAATCTGCGAGCCAAAGTAACCCTCCGTAAATAACAACTTTGGGTCAAATTAAAAAATAAATATATATAATGAAACTGTAAATTTTCTAATCAGAATTATATGTTTATAACTAACTACTCTCTTTATTTATGAAATAAAACCATTACCACCCGTAGAAGACAATCAGAGCCTTGACACCAGATAAGTTTCTACAAATATGCGTCAAAAGGAGCCAAAGTAACCCGAAAATCATCATCATCGTCATCAGCCCTATATACTGCACCGGCGCCGGCACGGGCCTCTTCTCACTATGAGAAGGGTAAGACCATATACGGTTAATCGACGTCCCACATGACCAGAAAGCTGGTTTATTCTTTGCTCAGAGCATCAGCACTGCCATCCAGCGTGGCGATGCTGCCAGCCTCCTGGGCACGTTACCCGATGACATTGATGCGGAGGCATTTTACGACACCTAAACCTTGTAAATATTTTCAATTTTTAATTTCTTTTTACGGTTTTTGTACAGATATACTACTTGGACATTAACCCCTTGTATGCCGGAACGCAGATCTACGCGAGACACAATAGCTTTTTAATTGTGTCTGGTATTCCGGCATACAAGAGGTTAAGATTAGATTAAGTATTTATATCGGTTATTTGCTTGCGTTAAAAATATTGTTTCGAATCTAGAGGTACTTTGTGCCCGTTGGTTGAATGATTCTAAAATTCCCCGTGATACAGGCTTTCCTTGTACTGCGGTGAATTTAACTATTTACCCCTTTAGTGCATCCATGCTAAAATACTCATGAGTAAGTCAAACTAATGAGCATGCTTTAACACATTTTCAAACTGCAGAACGTAAAATTAAAATGTAATACCATCATAATCAAACTTAGACTCTATTCCCTTACTTTAAAGCATAATATAGCTTGAGCTTTTAATTGCAGCAACAATTTTGACCTTACAAACATAACTTTACAGCTCTTATAACGAACTTTGTAAGCAATAACAACTGAATTGCCGGTATTGCAGCCGCAAATATAAGTTGGTTTAACAAGGTTGGAATAACAAGGTTTTAGAAATAATTCAAAAGATGACGCGTGGTTTAATGTGAGGGTGCATGGAATGGTTTAGCCGTAGGAATGTTGCTACATGATATTCACGAAACGTAACGTAACTGGTTACTTTCAGCACGTAGCTGCTTTTATAAGAGACTGATTTTCAATACCGGTTACAGTAATGTCGACCGATTTCACCAATTGTAATCACAAGAGTATTTAGTTATATTCAGTTACAAGAGAAACGTATTGAGTGATGTTCAGTTTTTCTAATACGTAAGGTTTTAAACTATGTATTTTAGGAATTCACATTTGCAAAAATAAACCACTTTAGGTGGAAACTGACAAAAATTCAGGCTAAACCTAGCTAACGTACTAACTAACCATGTACGGTGAAACCATACACTATAATATTCAAACACCTAACACAGCATTTTTATAGGTAAATTCACGAAAGATGACCACTGCGCAGAAGTAATTTTTTAGGTCCCCGTGGAGGTGCGGGGTGAGGCGCGGGTGGAGTGCCAATGGCATGGCTCCGTTCTTGACGCATTCCCTAAATGCGTCAAGAATGGAGCAACGCCATTGGTGCACGAATGTACATATGCGCGAAGGCCGCCATTTGTGGTCAACTTTCGTGAATTTACCTATACCTTACTTTACAGTTTTGTAATAATTAATCATTAGTACTCAATAAGCATCGGACTCAATTAGTGGTCATCGCGCGTGCTCTTTCGCTCCTTTACATTACTCCATAATTTGGTCTATATAATATACTAGAGGACGCCAGCAGCTACACCTGCAATTATTTTAGATTTACCCGTTTTGGCCGATCCCGTGGGAATTTCGGGAAATCCCTTCTTAGTGCACCCCTACGGTCCCCAAGGAACATACATGCCAAATTTCAGCTTCCTGCGCCCAATAGTTTCGGCTGTAGCGTGTCTGTCAGTCAGTCAGTAACGCAAGGATTTTATATATTAAGATTAGTTATTTTTATCTTACTACCGAGTCTCATTAGCAAACCTACAAACCTTTACAGTACTCATGATAATAGCCTGGTAGTAATTGTAAGAAGCGGAAAATATTTACCTTTATCTATCGACTAGAAAGTAGTTACGTTTTGTAACTAGTTACTGTAACCAGTGACGCGAAATATCGTCTATACCTAAGGCCTGGCTATTTAGAAGTTGCCAAGTAGTTAGGATATGCGGCATATGGTAATACGGAGTTAGGAAGTCGTAACTCTAGTGCAAAAGCCTTGGGCGGACAGCGAAAATGGTCATAGTAATTCTGCCCTCCCGAACCTAAAGTGCAGTAACAGCAAAAAAATTATATAGGAATTTAAACTTTCGTGTTTCGTGTTAAAGTTTAAATTCCTATATCATGTTTTTGCAGTGACTGCATTTTAGGTTGGGGAGGGCTGAATTGGTCTAGAGATTAAGTTGGAGACTCTGACTAAAATTACACAAAAAAGCTTACTTAATTTCAACATACATCGCCGTGGTGAGTGGTAGTATGAGGTAGTGATAGCCTAGTGGTGACACCAACACACTGGTGGTAGAGGGCATCGGTTACAAACACACGGCACGCACTAGTGACTTTTCTAAATTATGTATGTATTCAATTGATGTCTTCCCGACCGATTTCGGCCACGGCGGCTTGTCTATATATGAGAATTGCCAACTGCGCGGGACATATTATAGTGCACAAGTGTGTGCGCATACACCAGTGCACTCTCTATTCCCTCACTCTCTTAGTCCGATGGGACGCCACTAGCGACACGACCGGAGAGAGATTAGGCGCAGGACCCACGGCTTAACCTGCTTTCCGAGGCACGGGGGTGTGACACCGCCAACTCCCTGACTCCGAACTTCTATTGGATAATTCCTAACAGAAAAACCCAGTATCACTTTTTGTTTTTTTGTTTGACCCGGGAATTGGACCTGAGACCTCATGACCCGCAGTCGCTTACACTACCTCAGGACCACAGAGGCAGTCGTGTATGCAATTATAAACTATAGGTTGCCCCGTGCCGAAGATATTCATGGTGGACGAGCATCGACGGCAACGAAACTCTTGGGTGCAACCGGGTTAACGCTAGGAAGACTATGAAAGGTCGAGAAGACAGCTAAGCCTCCAGCACTTTTACTTACCAAAGGAATCGCAACAATCTTTGAAGCAATAAGGGGTGGTGTTCCTCCAACTAGAGGTAGGATCCTCTGAACAGGCTAGGTGACCGTGCCCGATGAACTGCAGTGCGATTGATGTCGCCGTGTCCGTACTACGGCCCGGTCACGGCCTACAGCGGCGGGCGGCCGCAGCGAGCGTTTTCGATGTACATGGCGCGTTTACTGGGTCGCGGCGCGCGGCCGCCCCAGAGTAAACGCGCCATGTACATCGCCCTTGCAGCGCCGCTCGCCGCTTAGACCGATCTCGTGCCCAGGCCGCTATACATGGCCACCGTGGCATATAGCTATCGCTACGAATCTATCAATCCTACACTATATATCTTCTGTGATTTTTACGACCCGGTTGAGCCGCCTCTTTTATGCTATAACCAGCATTACTCTACTATTCGAAAGATACAGTGCGTTACAAAAAATACATACATACATACATAGACTCACGCCTATTTCCCTGAAGGGGTAGGCAGAGGCATATTAAACGCCCACTTTTCGCCAGTGTTTTGATCCCACGTAATAGGTGGCGAGCCCATTGCCGTTACAAAAAATATATATATTTGAATAAAGTATAAAGCTCTATGTTAGTGTCCTTGTAAGTGGATATCATTTGTCAGTGTCTGGTTGCAGGGTAACAGGTATAAACACTACATAAATAGGTACATAAACGTTTGCCAGATTCCGCATATATGAATCGTTTATATTGTAACTACACTTCGCACACGACTCCGCCCGCGTGAACCATCCTCAGGGATCACACTATTAATTGGTGAAAACTGTATAAAAATCCACTCGTTACTTTTTGAGTTTCTTGCGTCCATACAGACAGATGTACAGGATGAGGCTTGGAGGTTATTTTATAATACGTATAGAAGGTGATATCTGTACTAAAAGCCTGCATGTAAGCTAGCAGTATCTAACGGATGGCTTTGAATGAAACAAAACAAATGTAAACCCCTATATATCTACATCCATCGACAGACATTTCTGGTCGAGGTATCCTCCATTGGTCTCTTGAGAGTAAATCTGACAAATTGCCGACCCTACAATCCCTTGGGGTTATGTGAGCTGAATATAACAAATGAACTGGGTTGACATGTTATACATCATTATCTGCATCTACTTACTACTTGTTTAAGTAAGTAAGTAAGTAAATCATTTATTGACACACCAAATACAACATATATTTTGTTTCGGCTGTAGAATGTTATTTTGCAAGCTGTTATTTCACACAGCAGCTGAAACCGGGTGATGAGATAAGTGACTAGACTATAATCTTCTTCGATAAATGAGCTATCACAAAAATAATTATTCAAATCGGACCAGTAGTTTCTGAGATTAACGCGTTCAACCAAACAAACTTTTCAGCTTTATTACATAAGTATAGATGTGTAATGTGCCCGGTAGATGGCAATAGGCTCGCCCCATATTACATTAGGACCGAAACATAACTGTCGAAAAGTGGGTGTGTAATACAACTCTGCCTACCCCTTCAGGTATAAAAGGCGTGAAGTTATGTTATGTTATAGATGTGTGTATGCAAAATCCATTCGTCATACGGGTTGTTCCTATCCACGTGTCATAGATTCCTGGTTATACCTCCAACAGACCTCGGGAGAACACATTTGACAAATTGACGGCCTTCCGATCGACCCCTTGAGGTTTTGTTACAAATGAACTGGCATGAGGTAGGTACTTAATATGTACTGAGAAGCTCGTGTACAATGTATCCCGCGGTTTTACTTGCGATTTACAACATTTTTCTTGCGCTGTTTCAGCTTTAAGCTACTTACTACTTTTTAAACGCTGTATTACTGCAAACTTTCATTAAAATTTGTTCAGTCCTTTTTGCGTGAAAGAGATCACAAACTTGCCGATTTATAATAGCAGTAGGAATAAGACTAATCTGGCAAGTAATTGTTAACGGCAGATTTTAATATCCGATCTATGTATGAGTTTGACTGCTAAAAATACATATTTGACATAAGGAAAAGGTGACAAATGTGTACAGTCGAACAACTTCCCGCTCGACCACCATAAGGGCGAGAATCGCTCAGCAAGAAATCGTCGCTTCCAGTGCTACTTTACACCCATATTGACACTCGTATACAAGAGCAGTTTCTAGTGTGCCTCGACTCTATGTGCGAGCCAAGGGATTTTTTTTCAAACTGTACTAAAAAAATGACAGCTTACAAGTACCCTTAACCGAAGAACATGCATGAGAAATTTGATGGCAGTGAATGAAGCAAGAGAGATATGTCAGGATCGTTGCAAATGGCGTTCCCTAGTCTCTGCCTACCTCTCCGGGAAACAGGCGTGAGTCTATGTATGTATGTATGTATGTACCAGCGCTGACTTGTTTGATTGTATCTTTAGTAGCCAAATCCGTGGATAGATCGAATATTGAAACCTACTGAATGTAAGGTAATATTTCCTGTGACGCCAGATCATCATCCATTTAGAAGCGAGAGATTAGATCATCAATAAGTCATTTAAATATCTATAAATCATCTGTAATCGGATTCTGCTCAGATGAACGGAATCTTAGCGTAGTGAAATCGATGCCGTAGATTGCCGACGACGTTTAATTTTAGTTACATTTGCATATTTTTGTCAATATTTATTGCATCTTTAGACTAGATAATAAAATTGGTACTGTTTGCATAAACATAAATAATTAAATGTAACTTAATCGGAATCACATCGATATGTGTAGTTTTTAGGGTTCCGTAGTCCACAAGGAACCCTTATAGTTTCGTCATGTCCGTCCGCAGCCTAGCTCAAAAACGCCTGGTGCTAGAAAGCTGATATTTGACATGAATATAGACATACGATATTGCAACAAAACTGTAGAATAAAATTTAGGAAAATATTTTTTTTAAGGGTATCTCCCCTACATATATAGTAGGATTGATTTTTTTTTTGTTGAGTACCCCATTGTGTGGGGTATCATTGGATAGGTTTTAAAAAAATATTATTAGTTTGCTCAAATCATTTTTCGATCAAGTGATGGATTTGTCAAATATCAAGCTTTGAAGTGAAAAAAATTGTTAGACTCAAGTGTCCCCCCCCCCTCTGCCGGCTAAACTATTAATTTGGAAGAAGTGAAAAAAATCACAAATGTAGTACATATAACGAATTTAAAAGGAAAACTATCACGGCTAAGTAGACATCACTAGTTTACGAGTAATCGTCGGTTAACTTATAAATACCTATTTTCTGCGAGTTTACATTGGGAGCGCTGGCTTAATCTTAAAGATGCCCGTTTTTAGTCCCATGTGAAACAGAAGTTATTATCAATAATGGCCATTATGGGTAACTACGGAACCCTACATTGCGCGTGGCCCGACACGCACTTGGCCGGTTTTTTGTAAAAGGGTTTATTCGATGAAATCATATGACAAAATTCTAGGCAAATAGAATTTCTCAATAGACAAAAACCCAAGAAAATAAATGAAAAGGTTTTACATGTATTTTAGTTTTAAATAATTTCTCATTTTGCTCAAGATATAACTATAATACGATGCTATTTTGCCATCGTTCTCAAGCTAAGGATAAGGGGCCAAGAACACGTTATATAAAGGAACTTTAAAGTTTTCTGATACAAAAATAATTTAAAGCTAAAGATCAAAATTTAACACACGGTTGTATAAATACAGCCTTTTCAAACTTCGTAGCAAAACGCTACGCATGTTCTACATCCTCTACGTACATCTACGCATCGTAGCCACACATTTCAAGGGTGTTTCCACACTGCTATTGTTTACGTCGGCGTCGCTATGTTATGAGAATTTATTAGTTTATATTGTGCTGTAATGTGGTAATTTGTTTTACGTGAAAGCCTTATAATGTAATATAGCTAGGGTAATGTAATGTTGTTAATTCTGAGGATAGCAGTAGAAATTATTTTATACTAGAGGATGCCTGCGGTTACACCCGCGTTATTTAAGGCTTACTACTCCACTTCCGTCGCTCATAACGTAATGTTATATAGCCTATAGCCTTCCTCGATAAATGGGCTATCTAACACTGAAATAATTTTTCAAATCAGATCAGTAGTTCCTGAGATAAACGCGTTTATCCAAACAAACAAACTCTTCAGCTTTATATATATTTAACTATAAGATGCTAGTAGTAGACTTCGCCCACGGCTTCGCCGGCGTGGGACAAGATGACCCCCTCGTCGGGAAATATACAAATATCTCTTAGTGCACCCCTACACTCCCTAGGGAACGTACATTCGCCCATTACTTTCGACTGTGGGTTATTTGTCAGTAACGGTAACAATTTCATATAACTGATTAGGTCCTTATTTTAGGTACATAAACAGTTTTCCTGCTTCGCCGTTACTACCATGCCAAATGTAATTATAGATAGCTTAAAGACCAGCTACTCAATCAAAACTTAGTTGTATGCCTCCAATTACCTTGCCAATAAGGGTTAATCTCTATAAGCCGACTCTATTTAATAGGGTATTTGACTAAAAAAATCGAATTAGTCCGTCAGTTAGATTATCGAAAAATATTGGATACGTATTTTTTGTTTTTTCAAATCAGTAAAAAATTACGAAGATAAAACGCATCAAAGATGGAGAAACGTCTAGGAGTGGGGGCTTGTAACGTCACTTGCCAGTAAAAAGTGTACTGGCAAGTGACGGCACACGAGTTTTCAGCGAAGTTTGTAGTCTTCATTTTTTGTGTATGTGAGTAAAGAAAAAATACGTATCCAATATTTTTCGATAATCTAACTGACGGACTAATTAGATTTTTTTAGTCAAATACCCTATTCTCTCGCATGTAGTGTAAACAATAAGGCTCATCGTCCTTCCTATTTTAGCGGTATAATACTGTCTCAAACTTCTAATAGATTTCGGTCTACTTAGAGTTCATTGAACTCCTGAGATAATTAAGTGTACGTCACACCTGTTACTTAGCCAACTTCGATTATGCCAAGTAATTGTATCAAATATTTATAGAGATTATTGATACCTACCAACCCGTAAAGTTTGCCAACCCGCATTTAGCCAGCGTGGTGGACTATGGCCTTACCCTTTTCATAGTGAGAAGAGGCCCGTGCCCAGCAGTGGGACAGTATAAAGGGCCGATGATGATGATGATGATAGCTACCAACATATGATTGTATGTATGGCGTAGTAGCTTTAGCGGTCGCCTCGCCGCTTAGAACTGTAACGAGTGTTAGGGTTCAATTCCACAAGACTTCACTTTGTATGATCCACTAATAGAATTGGGTGTACTATCATATGTGTAGTTGCGTACGTTAGCGGAATTGTTTGTAAAGTCTCTAGCGACACAGCCTTTATTCTGAAGGCGTTGTAAAGTTTGTTTGTTGGTCCGTATCCTAGAAACTATTTGTTTATTTAACCAAATAATATCGTGAGTACATCAACAAATGATCCAAGACTTCGTGCAAGCAATCGAGTTCTATTGAAAACTTGTACAGGTATAATGATTACCACCACACAGTAGAAGATTCTTAAACTAGTAAACAAAACAAACAACCAAAGAACAAAGAAGAAATTTCATCATTTTCTATCATTTGTTCTAGATATTTCCACCCTAAGAACTCGTCTTTTTTTGCACCGTATTTTTCATTGTTTGTGCTGATACACGCATACACAACGTCGCACGTCGCAGCTCACATTGTCTTACACGCTAGAATAAAACATTCGCTTTTGCTTCGTTTTTTCTTTTAAGGCAAAGATAGCAAAAACAATAATTACAGATCTTTGCAGTTGCCTTATTTTTTAAAAGTAAAGAAATATAACATAACATAACTTCACGCCTTTTATCCCCAAAGGGGTAGGAGGTATTACACACCCACACTTCGCCAGTTATGTTTCGGTCCCAATGTAGTAGGGGGCGAGCCTATTGCCATCTACTGGGCACATTGTTAAGCGAGCGATAATTAATATTTTGAATACACACATAACTTCGAAAAGTCAGAGGTGTGTTCCCGGGGTACAGAAATATTGGTGAAAATAATATGTTTTTATAATGTTCCTTGAGTTTTACTTATGGATTTTAGACATTCATTGCTTCATCTTTTAGCTCTGGGGTCGGAGCACTAGGTCCTTCTCTTCCATAATTCCCACCCAATAACCGATCACCTGTGCTGTATGATGATAATGAAAAAGATCCGATAAGCAATTTCTCCGATCCCGGCCATCTTTTTACACAATATATAGATTTCTTTGTCAAGACAGGTATTTGCTAATTGATCCATTACAAGCTCTGATCTTTGTTGATCTCGACGCGAGCCAATCTATAGAGCCAAAATATACCTTTGACTTTTCTTAGTGATAAGAGACCCATACCAAAGACCAGATATTTACATAGAGGCGCATTTCCTATGGGCGCTCTGAAGACAAATTTTCTGTGACCCAAATTGCCGCTTGGTGGCGTGGCAGTCGCACTGTGACAGCTGTCTCTACAAGAGCAAGAGAGACAATCGTTCCTCCTGTGCATCTTAACTACGAGAGCAAGAGAGACGGAGCACGACGCCAGCGCCGTCAACGGCGCCAACTACGAACTAAACTGGAGATAGTCCTCACTTGGAATCGACACACGAAATCTTTAAGAGCTGCGCTGTATTCATTGCCCATACCAAGCAGTGGGACAGTTTAGATCATCGAATTATATATCGTTGGTTTAGATACAGGGCTGATTGTGATTAAATTGGCGCATTGAACGCCAATCGAATTGTTCTTACGTCTCACTCATATGTTTCTTAGCAGAATATAACTGACAGACGGCAGACCTCGTCGGACATTCCTCGATCAAATTGGGGACGTCCTAAAAAACGGCAAGGTCCGAAGTACCCGAAACCGGCGAGCATGTATGAAAAGAGTAATGAATGTAGAGGAAGCGCGTGAGGTTTGTAAGGATAGAAGCAAGTGGCGTTCTGTTGTCTCTGCCTACCCCGACGGGAAAAAGGCGTGAGTATATGTATATGTAATATAACTGCTGGTATCAAGGAGCATAAATACTTGCTCCTTGGCTGGTATTGATCATAACGTCATTGACAATTATGAAACCCGATATTCTGTGACAAGCTAAAATGGGAAAACTCAATCTGTTTCCCTTCTATGTCCGTTATAAATATTGATGAAAATTGATTTATTTGCTGGCCAGACACATTTGAATGTTTCCATATTTATTTTTGATCACTGAAAGAAAATACCTATTCAACTTGTGTCTGTTAACGGATATTGATTGACCATTTAAGATTCGAAGACCATTTAAACGATAATAGTAATATTTGGCTGTTTTAGATTTTTTCTGTGATGATAACTTTCCAAACACAAAAATATTTATCGCTGTAGAAATTTCTGCCTCGTTGGTCTCGCGGCATAAATGTGCGCGTGGGATTGGGAGGTCTCGGGTTCGATTCCCGGGTCGGGCAAGGTGTTATTGGGTTTTTCCGTTAGGAAATTCTCAGTACTACTCAGTAGCAGCTCGGAGTCTGGTAATGTGCCCGGTACGGCAATAGGCTCACCCTAGAGGGCGAGCCTATTGCCCACGTAATAGGTTACGTGGGACCTAAAAATCATGGCGAAACGTGGGTGTAATATTACACCTCTGCCTACCCCTTGGGGGATACAGGCGTGAGTCTATAAAAAAATAAAATTACATTGGTTATAATTTACATTGAATTAAAAGAAAGGATTGTTTATGAAGATGGGTTTTCATTAGAAGCAGATTTTGGTGCCATACCCAAAGGGTCGGAAGAATATTTTTCATTATAATATTATTACATTTTACGATGCTTTCCTTTTCAGAGTTTTATATTTTTTTATAGGTTCACAATGATAGGGCTTATCTGGAATATATCGGTAGTCATTAAATTTGCAGTTTTATAAATAGCCCAGCGCTCCATCACTTGCTTTTTATAGTTTATTCCCATGACTTTAAAAGAACTTGTGTACAGAGTACCTACCTCCTTGTCGATTTATCTTCGGTCGTTTTCAATTCGAACCATTCTGTACAAAAATATAAACAGGTACGAACATTATTTGTAGTATATTGTTTTCTTAATAATGTGCCCGGTAGATAGCAATTGGAACCCAAACATAACTGGCGAAAAGTGGGTGTGTAATACACCCCTGCCTACCCCTTCGTGGATAAAAGGCGTGAAGTTATGTTATGTTCTATTGTTTTCTGTCTCTCAAAGAAAGCGCCATTCCATTTCTCTTATGCACATCCATATATCAAATTGCTAGCGGATATATGTCCCAAACGCAGTGAGCATACAATTCTATAATGATGGATCTACACGGGCGGATCGCTCGCTGCATTCGAACAATACATACATATGTATACACATGTAGAACACATAGCTACATATGTAACATATTGACAGTATACGCTGGCTTACTAGTATATAGGCTTCCGTTAAAGATATAGATCAGAAAGCCGATTCTCGTAATTTTCACTCGTATTTTGTACCTATTACGACACTGTATTTTGAACTGATTTTTAAACCGTTTCCATCAGTAGATTGATAGATTGTGTGGTTTCTGAGAAAGGATTAGGTGTATAATTTATGCGAGCGGAGCCGCGGACAATGTCTTGTAAGCATATAAGAATAAATATGTGTATACATAGTACTCATGCATACTTTACAACATCGAAGAACGGTCTCACATGTCTGTGCGATTTTCGACCGCAATGCGAGGGTGAAATTCCGATACTTTTTAGGGTACCGTTATTTAAAAGGTAAATTCATCTTTTTACCGGACTACGCCGAAGCCAAAAGGAAGGGTAATGTTTTTAGCAGGCTATGTATGTATGTAAGTATGTATATATGGATGTTTGTATGTTCCACCGTAGCGCCTCAACTACTGAACCGATTTTAATAAATAGAGTGTCAAAAGATTCGTAATAATGGCCCGGGTGAAATGGGCTATATAAATTTTATTAAAATTTTCCATTACGGCATTAATACCTAACATTTCAACCTCAAAAAATTAAACAGAGGTAACCATTACGTGTTTGGAATCAAAAGAATAATAATAATAATAATAATAATAATCTTTATTCAAACATAAACAAATACAAAAGGTTAAACAGGTACACAATTACACAGTTACATTTTGTTGGTTTTGTTAAGTCACAAAGTCGAAATCGCAACTGATATCTTAACTAGACTATATAATAGTCTCTACTAAAGATACCAGTTTTTATCCTCGAGATATACAGTAAAACCATTTAATTTATTTGAACATTTCAAATTATTAGTACCGAACGATAATGAAGGTAACGTAATATCAAAAAAATAAAAAATAAAACCAAGAAGTATAAAGCAAAAGTAGCAAATACAAATAATAATCGTTGTAAAAGGCAACAATACAGTTCACATATAGTATGACATAGATTATAATAATATTACAGTAAGCATGCCTGTGAATGTGTGTGTATTTATGTAAATATGTGTGGTGTGTGTTTGTTTCTGTGTTATGTGTATGTATTTGTGTAAGCGAGCGTAGCTGCATGTGTTTGCGCATGTATGTATGGGTATAAATGAATCTTGTGCGTAAATGTATGTGAAAAATGCCAGAGTTCTAAATATGTGAGTAAATAAGATCTTCTGTTTCCTGGTACGTAAGTTTTGAAAGCCACGTATAAACAGCTTTTTTGCATTCGTTGTATGAGAGATGATAGATTGGGAGACACTTACTTACTTTATTATAAAGTATTATATAAAAAAGAAAGGTATTGGTGAGCACATTACAAATATGTACATATGTTATACTGTTTAAGTCAAAATATAAGTTTTAAAGGCGGTTTTTCTTACAATTCACGCTGTTTAGACGCTTTAAGTTACCGATTTTTCTTTCTTTCTTCCTTTAAATGTGACAATGTAAATATCGCACTGTTAGTTTACATGCCCTATCGGGCAACGAAAAAGGATTAAATAAAAATAACTAAGTTTAAAACTATAACCCGACTACGTAAAAAACCTATAACCCGACTACGTAAAAAAGGGGGTCTAAAATGCTCAAGCTAGAGCCGTGTCGCACCTATTGTATGCTAGGAACACTTTACCTGCATAAAACAAACGTGGCAGGAAATAACACAAGTATACAATAGGTGCGACCACGGCTCTAGCTTGAGCATTTCTGTACCTTTCTTTCGGTACTTTTCTGGATTTATATTATATCTGAATGAGCTTTTTTCTTGTTTCGTCCTTTTTAGACCGCTTTTTACATAGTCGGGTTATTTGAAATTATTTTATTATCGACAGCCGCTGTATTCATGTACTCATCAATAAATAGTAAGTTACTTAGGTACTACAAAATTACACTCTGCTACCGCCTCGTTGGTCTCGCGGCATAAATGTACACATGGGATTGGGGGGTCTCGGGTTCGATTCCGGGGTTGGGAAAAGTGTTATTGGGTTTTTCCGTTAGGAAATTCTCAGTAGCAGCACGGAGTCTGGTAATGTGCCCGGTACGGCAATAGGCTCGCCCCCTATCACGTGGGACCTAAAAAAAAACCTGGCGAAATGTGAGTGTAATATTACACCTCTGCCTACCCCTTCGGGGATACAGGCGTGAGTCTATAAATAAATAAAAATACAAAATTACACATGGATGTTAACGATGAATGGGCAATTATTATTTACAGAGATTCTGAAATGAAGTCGCGGTCTGTCTTTCTTTATGTACGCGATATACCTACTCAAAAACTATCGGATCGGCTTTATGTACGGCTTTCATCAGGAGATTGTGTGATTCCTGGAGAACGTTTAGGTGTATAATTCACGTGGGCGGAGCCGCAGGTGAAGTGTAGTTTACTATATATCGACGTTTGTTCTCCAATCCAACTTCGATTTTGTGACAATAAATGTTCTATTTTGTACCTACGTTTCAACAATAACCACAATGAACAAGCGAAACTCGAGCTTGTCTGAATTTTATGAATGTAATCGCGAAAGTCGTAAACAAAAATACGATTTGTTTGCGGTGTAAATTCTTCTCGTATTATTTTATCGTGTAATGTTGCGAGAGATGTGTGTATGAAAATATCGTGAAGTACTATCGTTTGCCTGCGATTTCATCCATGACTTCTTGGAAGTTGTTTTCGAAAAATCTTCATAAAATCTCTGATAGGTAGTAAATTTTTCCTCAGAGAGACTCTTGTCTGTCCGCTAAAAGTCAACATGATTATAGTTGGTGCCACGAGAAGATAGACTTTTTGTAAACACACGTTCAGGGCTTCACAACCTTTTTTCAAACAGTTGTGTTTTAGATTTAATGCTTTAGTGAACTTTTATACTTTTTTCAATTCTCAATTATGCTACTATGTATTTTAATGTGTATTTTTTAATATATCTATGACGTCCTGACGTGTCCAAAAATATTCTATCTTTACGAAAATAATTTAGTTTTTGAGTTGTCGAATTTTCCGGAAGAATTTTCATAATTTGACACTAGAATTTTAAACGAACCTCTTCTTGATAACTAAAAATAAATTTTTATCCTCTGATAAATTCCCGCTAAGTTCAAAAATGTAACATTTCAATGGACTAACACAAAATGTTGACGTTCCAGTACGTTGTACTACAAAACACTGCTGACAGCGCATATATCGATAAAAACACGATCAATTGACATAATTATTACTTTCCAATGACACATTTCTATGTACCGTTGCGTTCATTGGATTTGACATTATTTGTTTTTGACAGAACTGTCGCCAAGTGACTTAGTAGAAATTCTTTGTTTACAAAAAGTCTAAATCCTCGTGTCACGGACTTTATGTTCTTTTGTTTAGACCAGTGTCGGGGTACTGACTCCCCGTTACGACTGTTATAGAACTTTGTCTGCCCTTCGGGGTACGACTTGATGTGTCTGTTTACGCACAGTCACCCATGATCAAACAAAACTGTGTCCAACGAGCTTAACCTCGAATCAATATAGTCCTGCGGTAACTTTGCCTCGTGAAAAATAACCGCAGAAACTTTATTTTATTTGAGCATAATCTGCGGGAATATTCTCGGATAAAACACTCTGCATACATTTATAAAGTTTAATCTCAGGGGCTTACGTTACGGACGCGCTGGCACAATATTTACGATTTACGAGCCAATACTGATGGAGAAGTTTGTGCTTACAGTTTATTTTGAGGGGAAATATATCGATAATCAACAGGCAGGTCTCACCGCACTAAGA
This sequence comes from Euclidia mi, assembly GCA_944739405.2. Classification (NCBI taxonomy): domain Eukaryota; kingdom Metazoa; phylum Arthropoda; class Insecta; order Lepidoptera; family Erebidae; genus Euclidia; species Euclidia mi. The sequence goes on along the minus strand of OX123205.2, from coordinate 36,193,385 downwards.
TAAAAAATCTACATAAATTTATGGTTTAAATTCAACTGACAAATCAGAAGGAAAGTAAAACGGAAGAAATCATTTTTGCCGTAAAGTTAGTGGACACATTGTGTGTCCCATCACAACCTCGATTGAAGCTCTCAGAAGATCTTTGCACGTTGGGCTCATATTCCTGTGTTAGCCTCCCAAAGGCCCCTGTATTTGCCTGAAGTTTTTAGCAACTTTGAATAGAGACTTAATAAAATTAGGTGGGAAACAATTTATTGCCCTGCAAATTCCCCTTGTTTCATATAATATAATATTTCCAGGTAGTAGAGCCTTGCTGATTTCAGCACGAATGGGCCGGCTCGACCGGGGAAGTACTACCCTCTCACAGAAAATCGACGTAAAGTAACAGTATCCAAACTGTTGCGTTTCGTTCGGTGAGTGAGAGTGCCGGAGGCCCATCCTCTATTCCTTCTCCCTCATCCCACCCATTCCTCCTCCTACCCCTTTTCCCAACCCCAAGGGGCGGCAACGCACTTGTGACTCCTGTGGTGTTGCTCGTGTCTATGAGCGGCGGTAATCGCTTACCATCAGGCGATCCGTCTGTAACTTTACATAAAAAAAATATATAATTTTCAAGCGTAACAAAGGTACGTTTACATACACAAAACTTAACTAGATGCTGTTGTATTACTGTAATTATACCTTTATCCAACAAACGCTCCAACGTATAGTTTGATACGAAGTTTTAGTTTGACACAGAGCAAGTTTCGCTTCAGAACATCAAGCGAACACAGTAGTTTTAATTGCAAAGTGCAAACTCCCAACAGGGTTCATAGTTAGACTATTGTCTCTTTGATAATTGTTTCATTACGAAGTACATACATATTACAGCGCATATCTTACATTTTCGTATGTATATGGCAAACTCTGGTGTTGGATTTTGTAGACCGCCAAAAAAGCTATCGATTCATGACCTGAGAAAAGAATCAGGACGGATTTTTGTGTTCACTGTAGCACGGCAATGTTATGACATTAATGCCGCACAAGTTATCACCCATCCAAGTATTGACCTCTGGCAACTTTGCCTTACTTTGCCGCTCTGTTTCGAACGGCAAGTCAAGATACACAATAAGCACGACAAATAATATTGTAATAGTGTTTTTCAGTTCTTGTGAGAAACATTCATCACAGAATTAAAAAGATAAAAAATGCCAACTTTTCCATGGCTTGTATTAAATAAAATACGTAAGCTATCCATTAAATGTTAATAGAAAACCGTCTTCAAATTGCATTCTTCAAATTTGTAATGGACCAAAAGATCGTATACGCCGCTACATAAATAATAAGAATAGTTAAACGTTTCAATAAATGACGGAGTGAGATAACAAGGATTAAAAATACAACCAAATTGACAACCCCCTCCTATTTTGAAGTTGGTTGAAATTCACGTTAATTTCCGTGGATATTCGAGGGCACTGTCTATTTGACCAAAATTGTAAAATACAATAGACAATGTTGTAAAAAGCTTCAGTGTATCTTACCATAAGTATTGGTTTTCCTTGTAACGGCGATGCAAATATCAAACTGTATATGTAAGACTTATATAATGTCTAAATAAACTCACAATTTTTTACGTTTAAACTCCAAATATTACGTAGCCAATTGGTAAGACAATATGTTCGGACAGTGTCCAATTTGGCAACAGCTGTTCATTATGACCTTTTTGTGCTTCAAAAACCTCACTAGGCTGACCACTATTGTCGTTATTGTCAGTGCGCAGGCACCCAGAAAAAGCTATAAACAGTATTGATATACCGCAGTGTCCTTACTAAAGAGTAGAAGATGAAATAAACAAAAAAATACATGATTGTAAAAAAATACTATAATAATTTAATACTATGTATTTAGTACTTCTAAATGCCGCAGGATGAGGCTGTAGACTGACGGATTTTCACTGTGAAAACAGAAAAACACCGACCAAGTGCCATTTTTTGGTTTTCAAGTGAGTCCACAATTACTCGTTAATAATTAGTAATGCCGGTCCGTTATAATTTTTATTGATTGTTCATTATGTATGTCACTGTAAAACGTACAGTTTAGGAGATAGAGTCGAAGTCGAAGGTAGTCGATCACTCTTTTGTATTATTCTCATTATTTAAAGTGCCGTAGAAATTTTCTTAGCAAAGTGTGCGAGACTGAGAGTAGGTTTATAAAATAACAAAGCGACTAACTAGAGGAACAAACCAAGTTTTATCTTTCTAGTTGGGAGCGCTTATAACTCTCACTACTTCACTAGCCGTTTGTAATAGAACCGCAAAGTAACGCAATTTTACAGAGGTCGCCACTTTGATTTAGATCATAGCTTTACCGTGTTCTGAAGAGCACGGCAAGCCGGCTAAGACTTGGATGTCTTCGGGCAGGCTATAAACGCCGACACTAGAGTTGGTCACGCGAAAAGAAGAAGATATCGTAAACTATTTTGCTTTCCCTCATTCCGCTCCCATACCATCTTCTCGGTATACAGCGGCTCGGCTGTGTTGTCACTCATAACACAAGGTTGGTCAATGGCTTGTCGCTTTATTGCCAGCAGAAAAAAAAACAGTACCAATACCTAAACAACCAATTCGTTACCAAAACGCATTCAAAACAACTAATAAACCCCTTAGGGCTCTATCAGACAGACGCGGTCAAGCGTTCATGCGGTCAGTTTTGCGTTTTTATGTTATATTACGTTACATAGACCGCGTGACCGCTCTCTGTCTGATAGGACCCTATGTAACATAATATAACACAAAGAACGCAAAACAGACCGCATGAACGCTTGACCGCGTGACCGCTCTCTGTCTGATAAAGCCCTTACATCACGATTGACATTGAACCATACACATTTAGTCCAACACATCTAAACACACACAAGGTTAAGTATAAATATACGGACAAGGTTCGGGTCACTGAGTCTTACCTCGCATATTTGGCTCTGAGTTTGGCTAGGGTTAAGACAGTCAATCAATCAGTCAATTTTACAATGTCTGCTGTCTTATAAACTGTTACAAGTGAGCGACAGATGCGGTTAAATGATGCGATGATAGTTTACGAAAATTATATAAAACTAGCTTAACCCGCGGTTACACACTCGTTATAAAGGGCTACTGCTCCGTACCCGTCAGTCATAGCATGATATAATGTAGCCTGAAAGCCAGAAAATAATTATTCGAATCGGGCCAGTACTGCCTGGGATTGATGTGTTCAAAACAATGTGTTCAGCCTTGTTATATTAGTACCAGCAGCTACGCCTGCATTTTTTTTAAATTAGCCCGTTTTGGCCGATCCCGTGGGAATTTCGTGAAATCCCTTCATAGTGCACCACTGCGGTCCCCAAGGAACATACATGCCAAATTTCAGCTTCCTGCGCCCAATAGTTTCAGCTGTAGCGTGTCTGTCAGTCAGTCAGTAACGCAAGGATTTTATATATTAAGATTAAGATAAGATAAGATAGATTGTTGCCTTCCTAATTGGCTAACGGTCAACGCACAGCCGAAATTACTGCAACGCAAGACGGCGAAATTTAGCAGGATGCTCTTTAGAGAGCGTAGGGGTAGGCTAAGCAGGGATTTCTCGAAATTACCGAGGGATCGGGCAGCAACAGTAAAATAATTAAAAGGTACGGTCATAACTTCGAGCATCCTCTGGTATTGAATAGTAGCGACATCTATCCTAAGACATAAATCATAGAACTTTTATAAAATTTTCTCTCACTCTACAAACTTTCCTGCCCGTTCGATCTTCGTACTGCAAAAAAAAACATTTGATCTGATTATTTGTAACTTTTTGAATACTAAATCGCTGAACTGTTATGCAGTAAATCACTTTGAAAATAACATGTTTTTGACATTGCGCTTTGCAAATATCAATCGTTTGGAAGTGAAATATGACTGGAGTGTGAGTAGATCACTGCCAGCACCTTATATATAACACAAAAGTTTGGTAGACGAAACTACTGGAAACGCACTGCAGAATAGGTGATAGCTAGTATATCCATGTGTAGTACTAGCTTAGTCCTGGTTTGGCACATAAAAGAGCCAAATTAGTAAAGACAATACTACCCATTGGTAACTTTCACCACCTATTTCAACCCTTTCCATATTGGTTTCGCAACAAAAGGTAACATATATCTTATATGTTTCCAAGCTAAAATTCGCCAAATGCAACTGTTTAGACGTGAATATCGAAAACTTTTTAATGTAAAAGATACTAACAAGGTTGTCACATTGAAAATAAAAATGGAGGACAAATTTAAAACATTATTACAATAATTGATATGAATGTGTCGTACTAGTTATCTACTTTGTAATGCTTAATGTAATGACTATAATTAGCCGACATGAACACGTGAACAATTACAGCTTTTATGTTATGAGTGTGTTCATGATAACGGCCACTTACGCGTTAAACATAATTGTTTAAAAGCTTCCCGTTTTATTTTTAGTTTTTCATTTTAATATAATAATTATCAGCTCTGCATATAAACTGTTCCGCTGCTGAGCACGGGCCTCTTCTTCATATGAGAAGGGCCAAGCCATAGCCGTAGCAAACTGGTCAAGTGCGGGTTGGGCGACTTTACATGTCTTTCGAGAACATTTTGAGATCTTTAAAAAAGCAGGTTTCCTTGCGGTGTTTTCCTTTATTGTTTAGTAACGAATATGAACAATTTAATACACATATAACTTCGATAAGACAGTGGTGCGCGCCGTGGATTTGAACCCGGGCCCTCTATATAGTAGTCTGTAAGTCTCCACAAGGATTTATCGCTGCAGTATTGAGTATCTAGTACTTAAAGTTTACTAGAATTTACAATATCTCATTTTAAATTTCAATATAGAAAAAGTACCACTCAATATTAACCATCTTAGTAAAATACTTATTATGTTTTGAAGCTTACAAGCTTCGGATATCGTCCCATTGACATGGTATCAAACTATTTTATGTGTTAGCTATCTGAAAGTTAGTTGGGTTAACGATAGCATACAACGAACAGTTTAGTAGGTAATGAGGCAAGCGTGCCAGCTTTTATGCTTATAGTTATCGAGAGTTTGGTTTTTGTGTTCAGGTAGTAAGTGAAGATAAGTGATATGGACACAACCTTTAGTTTTATCATAGGTATGTGAGTGAAATAAATTAGTATGTAGGAAAGCTGTGCTCTTTTAGTACAAGAAGAGCGATTTTCACCTATCCTTTCAATAGATGAAAGATATTTTATACCAAAATAGAGCAAGTTGCACGTTTTTTTTAATTCTCCTTTTCTCTAAAGCTCCTTCTTAGTGCACCCCTACAGTCCCTAAGGAACATACATTTCAGTTTTTTGCACATTTCGATTCATTTTCGATTCTATCTGTATGTATTTCATATCGCGGATTCCAGACTTGACTTCCGTATTCCAATCTTCTTCTTTCTCTTAGCGTTATCCCAGTTTCAGTCTGGGGTCCACTTTCTAGTCTAACCGGATTTGGCTGAATATTAGCTTTTCCACGGAGCGACTGCCTGTCTGACCTCCGCAACCCGAAGGGATAGCGATATTCCATGGTTTAGACTAGTGTCAGTTTATTTAGAAGCTACTGACGCCCTGTAACGACTGTCAAAGATCTTCATGACAACCGGGACCGACGGCTTAACGTGCTCTCCGAGGCACGGGACAAGCGATAATTAACAATTCAATACGCACATAACTCCGAAAAGTCATTGGTGCGCGCCGTGGATTCGAACCTGATACCCTTTGCATGGCAGTCTGTTGGTATATCCACTCGGCTATCGCTGCCTTCCGTATTCCAATATAATACTAAATTAATGTTGATATGACGATAATATTAATTTTGATTGATTAGAGATTCGCGTGTTAATATTTAACATGCTCTTTATCTTTATTATATAGGTATAGATCGAATACAGATGCACATATAAAACATACGAGTCCATCCACATCTTAATTAAGCGCGTGCGTCATAGGAAATGACTTACTCGGCTATTATTAGACACACACCGGCATTGCACCACTAATTATAAACATTCTCTACATCAGAATGATTTCATAGCTATTACTTGAATGAATAATACTTTCCTTTATAAATTTTCATCGGTTTAAGTCGATCTTTTTAATTATTATTTTTTAATGCTCTAATGTCATGCGCTAGATAATCTTTTATCACGAAAGTCATAATAGACATTCAACCTAGGAACACAAAGAGAACACAAATTATAAATAACAATTTGTTAGTTACATAAAGTTGTGACCCGTAAGAAACGTACCACATAGTCATTTGACTGTACGATTGGCGTATTGGTTTAAGCGGTCGCCTCGCCGCTGGACACTGCGCCGAGTGTTGTGGGTTCGAACCCCACACGAGACAACACTGTGTGATTCATAAATTGTTGTTTCGAGTCTGGGTGTTCAGTGTGTCTGTTAGTTGTATGTTTGTAATGTCCCCCGCGACACAGGATTTAGCCCTACTGTGGGAGTTGTCTTTTAAAAGATTTTAAAAGATCATTGAATAACACTCAAAATGACAGAAAGAACACCACAGGTAATATACGAGCCTGACAGTAATTATTAGAACAAGGTAGGTGTATTACATTTAAAAGTTGGCTATGCATTACAAAACGCTTGTACGTCAGACTTCGCGTTCCTACTATACACTACAGCATGTGTCCTTATCATGTGACTAGCTGACCCAGCGAACTCCGTATCGCCTTTTTAAGAGTTTTTATTTAATTCCCTTTTTTCCAAGCCCCTTTTCCAAAGTAACCATTGACATAGCGCTTAATCTCTTACCATTCCAGGGTCTATAAATTATGCAAAAACAAACATAGATTTTTATATAATATTGAATTCCCCATTCCTTAAAATATCGGAGACGATACCCATATCGACTTAAAAATAAATCCCGTCCACCATCTTTGATTTCCTATCCGCCATCTTTGATCACGAAATAGATGTTGTATTTGGATTCACCATCCCTTAAATCAACAGAGACGATACCCATATTGATTTTTTAAATATTTCCCATCCGCCATCTTTGATTTCCCATCCGCCATCTTGAATCACGAAGTAGATGTTGTATTTGGATTTCCCATCCCTTCAAACATCGGAGACGATACCCATATTGATTTTTTTTAAAATATCCCATCCGCCATCTTTGATCACGAAATAGATGGTGTTTTTGAATTCCCCTTTCCTTAAAATATCGGAGACGATACCCATATCGACTTTAAAAAAATCCCGTCCGCCATCTTTGATTTCATATCCGCCATCTTTGATCACGAAATAGATGTTGTATTTAAATTCGCCATCCCTTAAAACATCGGAGACGATAACCATATTGATTTTTTTAAACTTTCTCATCCGCCATCTTTGATTTCTCATCCGCCATCTTTGATCACGAAATAGATGTCGGATTTGTATTCCCCATCCCTTTAAATATCGGCGACGATACCCATATCGACTTTAAAAAAAATCCCATCCGCCATCTTTGATTTCCTATCCGCCATCTTTGATCACGAAATAGATGTTGTATTTGGATTCACCATCCCTTAAATCATCAGAGACGATACCCATATTGATTTTTTAAATTTTTCCCATCCACCATTTTTGATTTCCCATCCGCCATCTTGAATCACGAAATAGATGTTGTATTTCGATTCTCCACCCCTTAAAATATCGAAGGCGATACCCATATTGATATTTAAAATTTTCTCATCCGCCATCTTTGATTTCCCGTCCGCCATCTTGGATCACTAAATAAATTTCATATTATTAATCAGCGTCCCGAAAATCTCGAAAACGATACCCATATAGATTGTATCCTATTCGTTTAGCCTTTTTTTGCCTTTGACCCAACCCTCCCCCTTCTCGTTTGACCATTTTATTATTTTTGTCCAGCCCCTAAAAGTTGTGGCGCAATTTTATATAGCCTATAGCCTTTCGGAATAATTGGGCTATCATAGGCAATAACAATTTTTAAAATCCGACTGCTAGTTCCTGAGATAAGCCGACATTATGGTTTAGCCTTTTTAGCCTTTTGCCCGGCCCCTAAGGGTCGAAGCGTTATGTTATATAGCCTATAGCCTGCCGGAATAACTGGGCTATCGTATACAAAAAGGATTTTTCAGATCCGACCGGTAGTTCCTGAGATTAGCGCGTTCAAACAAACAAACAAACAAACTCTTCCGCTTTATTATATTAGTATAGATTTATATTCAGGAATAAATAAACCACAAGGTATACAATTTTGCATGAATGATTAATTAGATTGCATGACGCTAGTATAAAATATGAATTACTTTACTCATTTACTAAGTAGCACTTAGTCGTAGGTTACACGCTAATTCTGGCGTCATTCTGGTCCATCAGTCTGGTTCGGCTAAGACTGATGCCAGAATGATGGATGAAAAACACGGTTACACGCTCAATCCCAGACTGACAGCAGACTGATAAAACTTACGTTAGTCATCATTCGTAAGTTGAAGACGACGGTCACTTTGCTACGTTCCAAAACACGCAAAGCTGACGTCGGATTAACATCTGCTAGACAAGTGGGACTGGGTCGGACACGTTTGTCGTATGCATTCAGAAAGATGGGCCTAACAAAGATGGCGGGATGACCTGGATGCATTATACAGCGACTGGACGAACTTAACACGATTCAGGGATGCATGGCGGTCCAAGGGAGAGGTGTTTGCTTTTTTTTGTACAGACAGGCTAAATAAAAAGAAAATCGTTTGGTTTTGTAGATCAAACGAACATTTTGTTTAAACGGTTCAATAACTGCATCAATCATTTGTAAGACCATCAAGATAACATAGTTGATAGCTATACTATCTTATAGTAACCTGCGTATTCTATCGGTATTTACACTTACAATTGGCTCGCGCGGCTTACAGAGGGTCTAGTACGAGTTTGCACTAACGGCCGACCGGAGAGTAGCGGTCTCTATCGATCGCTACTCTCCGTTAGGGGCGCTTTTACAAAATGTATGGAAATTATTCCCGTCGACTAGGCTATCGTCCACCGTGACGATCGAGTGCAAACTCGTACTAGACCCTCAGGTATCTCCCACCCTCCGCATACTGTATCGTAGTTGCGCTATACGACATATTACTACGCTAAAGATGAAGCTATGATAATATGCAGTCTTCATATCTATGGGTTCTATTGAAAACAATATTGTTTTTATTAGATCAAACGATAATCCATGTTACAAAGTAAATGAAAATCTAAATATGACATTTTGGTCATTTTGCCAGTTACGATGTTACACGTAGCAGGTGTCCATATAAGGTATGTGTTTTATCCCATAACTCTGGCAAGGAGTCGAATGTGAGAATTAATTCGTTCTCTATCTCGATTGACGGTGACGGGAGCGGCGGCCCAGCGCTTCATTGCTTGGCACGTCTTGCTCCATTGCGTCGGGGACGGTGACTGACGCCAGAATGATGCGAGCGGTTACACGATCAGTCTGGCATCAGTCTGCTGTCATTCTCAACAGACTGATGAAAAATATAAAAAATATTTAATTTTTGTCATTCTGGGCCATCAGTCCATCAATCAACCGGTTAGACGATAATTCTCCCGTCATTCTGAGCAGACTGATGGACCAGAATGACGCCAGAATTAGCGTGTAACCTACGTCTTATGAACGCCTTGCAACTTGCTAAGGTTTTTGTGTGATATTTTCATACAAGAATAAAAAAACACTTCTAAACAGAAACTATGTATTGTAGTAGGGGAGCTTACGATGCTAAATTGGGATTTACTCGAGCGTCATGGAGACCTATTTGGTTGCAAAGCTTAGATGATAAAAAGATAAAAATATTAATAATGTATAATTTTTCATCGGAGCGGCTACAGATTTTCAAAATTTTTAATTAGAGCTGTTGCCGCAATCCCTTCAGATATTCGTCAGATTAAGAGTAAGCACGTCTAGGACGTTAGGGTTAAGCGTAATCTGACGCGATTGAGTATTTCTATACGGCGAATCCACTCATTCACATTTGCAACTTTCTAATTATGGCCACGAGTTTGCGTGACACCTAAATTGTCAGATTATTCAATGAGAGCCTTTTTTAGGTTTGCTTAACATCTCCTTAGAAAAAACTTTTATTGGAATTTTGAAATCTTACCTCTACTATGCAATTGATTGATCAGATTGAAATTCCAACTTTTTTTAAATACGTAGGACATGGACGCAATATCTGAAGCGCTCGAGTAAATCCCGAAACTTTTCATGGGCTCCCCTACTATTGTATAACAAGAATGACTTTTAATAATATCACAACACATACAGGCATATGAATGTATGTAGCAACATAAAATAAGGCCCAGTTTTATCAGTTCTGGATAGAGGTTACCGATTAGATAAATTGAAAATTATAACGATATTCGGCTGATCTTATTTGCTAAATAATTTAACCGGTACTTGCCAGACATTAGTGGAAACTGGTAAAAGTAATAAGAAGACTCACAAAAATATCTGGACTCTAGAATATGTCACTCATTTTGCCGATACTGGTATAAAAATATTATTTAATAAGAGGCCATTCATTCCACAGCATAGCGGCAGAAATTGAATAATTATACCCTTTGCAGTTATGCACTGAACTATGGGTTATTGACGTATGTATTTCCCTAGTTTTCTTGTCATTCATTCAACTTAAGTTGTCTCCTGAAGTTGTTGACCCCTGCAAGTTGCTGCATTTCTCACGCTTTCAATTGCTAGTAATGAATAATTGTTAAACAATAATATAATTCCCAAACCACGTAAAAGAAATTTAGTGCCTAGTCTAGAATTTTCAAAATGTTTAATTCTTTCAGCGGAGAAGTGCATATGTCACCGGAAAATAAAATAACCATAAATTAATGAATTTCCTAGGGAATTTATTATTTTTCGTAGGATTCTAAACGAGAGTTAAATTGTATTATTTTACGTCCACATTTTCGTAAATTGATAAACTTACCGAATTCATTCGTAAAATAATTCGTAAGCAATAACCGAACGTTTTGTGAGCTCTGATTGGTTGAATAAGTCACGTGTTCCATTTCCTTCCTCGCCACCGACATTTTTCGCCACTTTTACGAATAAACCGGAATTTTAGCAATGTTAATGAAGCTAAATTGACTCCGAATTTTGCATTCAGGGTCACAAGAAAACCTAATATAACCTATTAAGTTGAACTGATGCCGACCTTCATTACCACCGACCAATCAGAGAGCAATGTGTGATTTGCCGTATTTAAAAAAAGCGTAAAATTAAAAGCTCTTCTGTGATTGGTTGAACCGTGTAGAATCTTACGAATGGATTTCCGTCAGTTTATACATTTACGACGAGACGTCACAAATTGATAAATTTACGGAAATGTTTGCGTAAAGTAATACAATTTATCTCTCGTTTAGAATCCTACGAAAGTTTATAAATTTCCTGGAAAATTTATAAATAAACGATTCTTATTATTTTCCAGTGACATATATTAAACACTATAAGCGCCAAATTTTAACTCATTTGGTTCAGTAGTTTCAAAGTGAATTGGTTATATCCCCTATTTCTTCTCCCTCTTCTCACTTCTCCTCCTATGCCATTTCCCAACCTAAAGGGCGCCAACGCACTTGTAACTCCCTTGGTATTGCTTGTGTCCGTGGGCGGCGGTAATCGCCCACCGTGATCCGTCTGCTTGTTTGTTACATAATTATACATTTCAAAAATTACACACGTGATTTATAAGTCTTACCATTTATTTTTTATTCGTCTGGAATCCTAAAAAGTTCTGAAATTGTTGAAAACTAAATTTATTTCATCTCTACATACTGTTATGTTACAACTATTTGTATTAAGTTAACATTTATAATGTCGGCAGATCATGAAATGTTGGATTATACTTCGGTTCTTGAATTGTGTTTCTTTACTCGAAATTGTTGGTAAAGTTTTCAAACTAGTAGAGTAGGATCTTAAAAACTTCGTGGTAATTCCGTGTAAAATAATTCTCCTTTGTAAAGCTCCCCGCAACACAGAATTCAAATCGAGGGCGGGCATTGTCTTTTTAAAAATAAATCCTTATTTTCTTTGTATTTTCTTGGGTTTACGCGAATGTTACAGATTGAAATTAAATTACAGTTTACGAATTCCATCGCGAGGTATTGGTTTTAGACATATTACCACAGAATAGATAGTACTAACGTAATATTACATCAAACCGAATGATATAGAAACTACTTTTTTTATAATTACTTGCCGACGCGATGTTTCAGTTATACCTTATTTTCACATTAATCATAATTATCTAAATTAAATAAATCTTTTTTGACAGTATTTTCCTTCGCCGTTACTTAGCTACAGATTTTCTTAGCCAGTGTCATATGTCACCATGCCAAACATTGACTCACGACAGTTTTCCTTGACCGTAAAAGCCATAAAACGGTGCGTGGGATGGTGTGGGCTGGCCTGAAATCGAACCTACACCCACATGACGAAGACATTGTAACTTATTGCCAAACAGATGAGTCAGACACTGCTTACGACAGTTTTACGGTGTCTCCTAGTAATAAAGCTGTGGGTTTCTTTTAATTAGATTCTGTAATTGGGTTTGTGATCTTGGTGGAGGTATCTTCTTAATATTTAGGCTAAGAGTTTTTGCCGACGCAGTTTTTTCAGAAGCTATAGAATATGAAATTAGCAACATTCTGGAGTAAGTCACATACGGTTAACTAATCCCCAATTAGATAAAAGCATCAGGCACCATGCAACATACCAAATAATACCATAACAACCAAAAAGGTATCTACTATTGTAATCACTGCCTCCGTGGTCCAGTAGATAGCGTATGCGACTGCTGATGGGAGGTCCTGGGTACGATTCCTGGGTCGGGCAAGTATTACTGGGTTTTTCCGAATGCTCAGTAGCAGCACGGAGTCTGGTGATGTGCCGGTAGCGGCAGTGGGCACGCCCCCTATTACGTGGGACCTAAATATTCATGGCGAAATGTGGGTGTAATATTACACGTCTGCCTACCCCTTCGGGGATACAGGCGTGAGTCTATAAATAAAAAAAAAGATTTAAATCAGATAACTGATGAATAATTATTTGATTAAATATTCTTTGGACTGTTTTTTTTTCAAATCTTATAAATGAAGCTAAATAGTTTGGTTGTTTGTTTTTTGCTTGCTTGAACGCGCTAATCTCAGGAACTACTGGTCCGATTTGAAAAAATCTTTCAGTGTTAGATAGCCTATTTATAGAGGAAGGCTATACGCTATATAACAACACGCTATGAGCCACGGGGGCTGGCGCAGTGGCCTTAAGTAACGCGGGCGTAACCGATGTGCTCCTCTAGTTTCATAAAAAAAATGTTCAACAGTAAAACTGTAATCTGGCTGAATTTAAAAGTTATACAATGAATCTATCTGAAAATCCCAGCTTTTATTTTGTACCTAATTAATGTATTTTATTCTCTGAATAGCTATTATCTGTCGTTAATAAAGCCCTTTAAAAAGCATGTAAATATTTTAGATATCTGTACCTTTTCATCACTTAAATTGACCTGAGTGGTAATCGAACCCTAATCCGGCTTAGCAATCAGTGTCACTAGACCTACAGGCTGGTTTGAATTTCCGCTTACTGGTCTAAACAGATATGACAGAATATCAACTCTTCCCCACAGCGACTGCCGTCTGACCTCCGTAACCCAAAGGGATAGCGATATTCTATGGTTTAGACCGTATTTTTACATTTAATACCTATCAGTTTATTTGAGGGTACTGACTCCCCGTAACGACTGTCAAAGATCTTCATGACAGCCGGAACCGACGGTTTAACGTGCTCTCCGAGGCACGGGGCAAGCGATTATTGACAATTTAAAAGTCATCGGTGCGCGCCGTGGATTCAAACCCGATACCCTCTGCATGGCAGTTTGTGGGTAGGTATCTCCGCTAGGCTAGCTTTATTTAAATGCGAATATTTAGCATTATCGAAACTTGAACGATTTATATGAAATACTAACAATGATTTATGTATGAGGCTTTATTCCGTAGGCAGGTAGTGTTGGAATCCGCTGTAAATCAACTAGGAACGTGCCACTACCAGCCGGGTGATTTATTAAGTAATTATAATACCCGTGATTTACAACCATTTAGGTTTTGTGACTGAAATTCAAAATACGGACTTAAATTGCATTCCTAGGTTGAGAAAACGTTTTTAGTTAATCCTAGTTTTAGCTGTAAGAAAGTTGAGAATTATAACAACTATATATAAAAACGCAAAATATCTTTCACTAGCCGTTTCCCGCAGTTTCACACGCGTCCTGAGGGAACTACTTCGCGTACCCGAAAACCCCAAATATCTTTCGGACCCCATTTTTTTCCAAAATAAAATATAGCCTATGTTACTCGCAGATTATGTAGCTTTCTAATGATGAAAGAATTTTTAAAATCGGTTCTGTAGTTTTTGAGTTTATCCATTACAAACAAAAATACAAAGTTTTCCTCTTTATAATATTAGTATAGATTTCTAAGGTTTAAAAAATATTGGGACCATGTTGTACAAAATTTACATCCTATTTTTTTAACATAATGTGTAACGCACAATTTCTGAACCGATTGATTACTTTTTGGAATGAACATCATCATCATCTCTTTCTAAAGACATCCATAGCTGGCGTTTCATAATATATTTTATAGAACATTCGTTTTTAATAAAACCACGCGAGCGTATCCCTGCACAATGACTAGCACTAAATAAAAGCAAGAGCTGTCACCGTCCTCATACCTATATCCGAGCCAGTATTATCCGAATGAGTCCGCAAAAGTTCCCAACACTAGTAAATAAAGCGCCCAACCTGTTGTGCTACCCTTCAAACTGCCACACAAATAATTACGTTCACTTACTGTACCATAGTGCTACGGACGTTACCCTACTTTGAAAGAATGCTGGTTTACATGAAACTGCTTGAACAACAAACCCAGCGACAAAAATATGGTAGTTTATAAAATGCAGGTTTTAATAGCAGCCTTTAATAAAATTCATAACAAATTCATAATTTTTGTAATAACTAGTAGACAAGTGATTTAAAAATACACTTATGCTGATTCTGGTTTTATAGGTTGTCTGGGATATACCGACGCATCTCAATCTGATGTTATAGGTTTGAGGTCGATAGAGTATCGCGTTTTGACCGAGTTTGTATTATCCGAATGAGTCCGCAAAAGTTCCTAACACTAGCAAATAAGTCCAACCTGTTGTGCCTTCAGACTGCCACCCAAATAATTACGTACACTTATTGTGCGATAGTGCTACAGACATTAACCTACTTTGAAATAGTGGTAGTTCACATGAAACTGCTTGAACGAGAGAACGAGCGACAAAAAATGTGGTAGTTTATAAAATACAGGTTTTAGTAGCAGCTGGTCCTGGAATTATAATCATAACAAATGCTAAGTAAGTACAGCGTACTAAGTAACATTTTTGTAATAACTAGTAGATAGAATTGAATACAGATGCATTAAAAACTGCATTGATCCTGAAAACTGTTTTGATAATAATCGTCACGTACCGGACGACGCAGCAGAGGTAGGCCCCCCGCAAGGTGGACCGACGATCTCGTCAAGATCGCGAGAGGCGGTTGGATGCGGGCGGCTCAAGACCGGTCTGTGTAGAGAACCTTGGGGGAGGCCTATGTCCAGCAGTGGACGTCGTTTGGCTGATATGATGAATAATCGTCTGTGGTAGACCGACGCATCTAATTTTGACGTTATGGCTTTTAGGTCGATACGCCATCGCATTTTGTCCTAAGTTGTATTATCCGAATGAGTCCGCTAAAGATTCCAGCACTAGCAAATAAAGGTCCCAACCTGTAGTGCCACCCTTCAGCCTTCTACCCAATGACGTATTATAATAGACGCGCCATACACCCACAAAGCGACTCTGAATAACGGCTACAAATACCAAATAATAGCTTGTATGAAAAAAGAAAGAAAAAGTAAATAAATATTACTATACACCTGTTGTTAGAGAGAGATAATTTTATTTGTTTTTTAAATTCTTACACACAAATTATTGTTATGGAGCGTACTATCACAACACAGGTTCGCGCGTGACTAAACGGAATGGCGGCAATTGCCTTCCTTTCAGTTTGCCATTTCAGTGTGCGGGCAACGCATCTATAGCATTTATATATCATTGCTTATCTACCTAAATAATTTACTATACAAATAATTACGTACACTTACTGTACGATAGTGCTACGGACATTATCCTACTTACAAATAGTGCTTGGTTACATGAAACTACTTGAACGAGAAAAAGAGAAAACATGGACCTTTATTTACGGCCTGTTTCAATATTCAATCTATCCATAGAATTGGCGATTATAGTAATCGACAGATATGAGCCAACCAACAACTCATCTTATCTTAATATATAAAATCCTTGCGTTACTGACTGACTGACAGACACGCTACAGCCGAAACTGTTGGGCGCAGGAAGCTGAAATTTGGCTTGTATGTTCATTGGGGACCGTAGGGGTGCACTAAGGGATTTTCCGAAATTCCCACGGGATCCGCCAAAACGGTTAAAATGCAGGCGTAGCTGCTGGCGTCCTCTAGTACTAATATAAAAAGTTGAAGAGTTTGTTTGTTTGGTTGGTTGGTTGAACGCGCTAATCTCAGGAACTACTGGTCCGATTTGAAAAATTATTTGTGTTAGATAGCCCATTTATCGAGGAAGGCTATGGGCTATATAACATCACCCTATAAGCGACGAGAGCAGAGCAGTAGTCTTAAATAACGCGGGTGTAACCGCGGGCATCCTCTAGTGTAAAATATGTATCGCTGGTAGTAAAACCTATAGATACATCGAATATTGAATCCGGCTGTTAAAAACGATATCCCAAGCGCTTTTTGATAACGGCTACAGTTGGTTTAAGAAACGCACATATGCTGAATCGAGTTTTTATAGTAGTCTGTGGCTGGCTGAATCCAAATTTGAGGTAATGGCTTTAGGTTGATACTGTATCTCATTGTTTGTTTTTCGTGTGAGTGTGTGGCCAACTCTGGTGTCAGAGTTTTCAGACCACCCATACCTCCGACATGGCCTAACGATCCTCATCCTTAGACAAGAACCGGGACCGACAGCTTTACGTGCTCTCCGAAGCACGGTAGCGCTCAGATGTAAATGCCACACGCGGTCACCCATCCAAGTGGCGACCTGTGCAAGCGTTGCTTAACTTTGCCGATCTGTTACGAATGGCAAGTCAAGCCTCGCTATGAGCGCTACTTTGTATCTCATTTAGACCGAGTTTGCTTTATCCGAGTGACTCTGCAAGAGTGCTCTAACAAATAAAGCCCCAACCTACTTAAATCTTCACCGTGCCGTTCCATGTAAACCTACACTAAGAGTAACTTGTACTTAAACCTTTCTCTAATAAGTGCTTTTGGCCAAAATCTGCTGGTAGCTGTAAAATGTTTTGTCTATTTTCTTAGTTTCGTTAATTAAGTTTATAGATGATTACATATAGTTTAAGCCTACATAGCCATAACTACCTACTTCCAATATTTCAGGATAGTAAACTTTTACTGTGAAACTATAACTATGGTTGGTGTAACCCTGGCTAATATGGCATGGGAAACAGAAGGTATTTCACTCTTTATACTTGAAACTGTATTGCGAAGTTTGGTAGGATTAATTTCATGAAACGATGTGTGGTCACAAACTACATACACCTTAGCTTAACCGTTATAAGTCCTTATTTGAAATTGTAGTGTAAACGAAGAGTGTTGCATTGGTTTCTTCCAGGTTCTTCCCATAGCCATCCTACTATCAATCCGAATCCGTATGTTTAATTTGTTCTGACCTCCATAAATTTTACTTTAATCCTTTAACTGTGTAACCCAAATAAATTACTTTAAAATTAAACTAAACTAAACCCTTTTGCGAAAGCACATTAGCAAAATCCAAACTGAATAAATTAACGAATTGCGATCTTTTATTTCCAATTGGATGACCAGTACTTTTCCTAAAACTGACAATACGTACTTACGAATACGTATGGGAAACCGTTTGAACATAATGAAATTTGTTTTGACGATCCGGTAAATAGTTGAGCGGTTCTTTTGAACGCAAGGGTCAGTGCTATTGAGGTCATTGGTATTCAATATTCAGAGAAAGGTTCTTAGGATTTTGCTGGTCATCGAGACCTCTTTAGTGGCGTTTCAGAAGCTATCCCGATAATGCAGTGTCAGCACTGATCGATGGAGAGCAATAGAAACTGATTATCTTTATACAGACTGAGATCGCTAACAAGGTTTTGGGTTATTCTGTTAATGAAGGGTGATGTTCATCTGACTGAAAAGAGGATATTCTGACCAGGTTAGATAGATCCATCTAGATCGTACCTGGTGGAAATTGTCCTGGCGAATATTTTCGAGAACTTGTACATCATACTTACTTATATCTCACGTTAAACTTTTGATAGCGCAATTCAGCCTCGTATCATCTTAGTTCTGTTAGTGTCCATTTCATGACAGGAAGTTAAAATACATCATCGTCATTTTCCTACCATTATACCGGTAGTAACCTTAGACTTTGTATTTGGAGTCCAGGTAAAAGTCCACCGTTTTGGGTATTTTGGGCATGCCTAAACTTGAAAAAGTCCTGTAAATAAATTTCGTACCGGACCATTTTCGGGTGACTCACGACTTTTGTTGGTGCGATTGCAGCAGTGAATGATGGAGAATTGATGATAAAGAGGGTCTCATGCGGTGTTTTTTGTGTGTTGAAGCTGATGTGGCCAAAAATAAGCCCTTGTTTATTCAACGGATGACTGAGCTGACAAATTTATGTTGAAACTAGAGGACGCCAGCAGCTACGCCTGCATTTTTTTTTAATTTACCCGTTTTGACTGATCCCGTGGGAATTTCGGGCAATCCCTTCTTAGTGCACCCCTACGGTCCCAAAGGAACGTACATGCCAAATTTCAGCTTCCTGCGCCCAATAGTTTCGGCTGTAGCGTGTCTGTCAGTCAGTCAGTAACGCAAGGATTTTATATATTAAGATTGGGCAGTTTCTACAATCGTTGATTTTTTTTTTTACGTCCGATCGATTTTGTTGTTTATGTACAATGCTGTATCAGCGGAATAGATAGGCTTATAGTTTAGGAAACACGAAATCGCACTAGTTTCATTGTAATAAAAAATCTAGATATAATACATCAGGTCATTTGGCAAAAAACCGCACTCTGCTGCTGGAAAAATGATTTACCTAACCGTCGTTTCGGCACAAGTTTGCTTATTTCTTGCTTACTGCCTTCCAAATCTGTTATTCTAATTCCTACGATATTTTTTATCGCACGTTGTTATATATTAGTATGGAGAAATCAATAAAATAAAAAACTTCGTAATTTACACAGTAAGCTTAATCTACAGATTCCAAAACAAATACGAAAGATCGGGTAAAATAAAAGTTCTAATATCGTATTGGCTAAATTATTCCTCCAATTCTAACTCAGTATTGCGAACAAGAAAATTCAATTACAGTTTTGACCGTAGCGCTCCAAGATTTGATTATTTCCCAGGTAATATCAGATCGTTACATCTTGGGACGATATCTTCGCAAACAGAATTGATTTTTGTTAAGAAAGTGTTTTTATAGGAATACTGTCTGAAGTCAAATACGGCCTTCCGCGCCGAAAAGCAATTTACATACATTATTTGATATTTTTGTTGCAAACTTTTAGATTGTTATCGCATAAGCAAAACTTGTTGCTTTTTGGGGCAAACGCTTAGGATTATTTGAACTCCTTAAGCTTATTTCTAAGCACATTTAGAACCTTAAGCTTATTTCTAAGCACATTTAGAAACACGTATCGAATTGTATCATATTTCTTCCAGAGATACTCGATGAAATATCTAAGCGGTTTGATATAGTCAAGATGCTATCTCCTTGACTATATCAAACCGCTTAAATTGTACTATTACAATTTACAATTTTATTTTATTTCCTTTATTAAATTGAATGGATCTGTGTCGTGCCCTGCGGATTTCCTCTTTAGGATGGTCACAGTAGATATAGTAAACTTAGCTTAATAAATAACGATGTATTCGTCATCGGCCAGGGATTATACTGGTTGCATCCGTGTGGTTGACGGCATAGAATACAAGTGTCACCACCCCCTATCTTCCCGTGGGTGTCGTAAGAGGCGACAAGGGATAACACGATGCAAATACCATCTTTGCGTAGAGACGGAAAACTCGATATCAAACCCTATACGACTGCCTCGTTGGTCTCGCGGCATAAATGTGCGCGTGGGATAGGGAGGTCCCGGGTTCGATTTCTGGGTCGGGCAGTGTTATTGGGTTTTTCTGTCACGAAATTCTCAGTAGCAGCACGGAGTCTGGAAATGTGCCCGGTACGGCAATATATAGGCTTGCCCCTTATTACGTGGGACTAAAGTATATCTGGCGAAAATTGGGTGTAGAAATACACCTCTGCCTACCCCTTCGGGGATAAAAGGCGTGACGTTATGTATGTATGTATGTCCGCATGCAAGACTTTCGGTTATTAAAGTCTTCTATTCTGAGTTGTTTTTGTAACTGACGGAATATTGGCTGTTCCACCTTTTCTTTATATATTATGTCTGTTCGGCTGACCTCCCCAACCCAAAGGGGTAACGAAATTGCATGGTTAAGACGAATGCCATATTTTCAAGGACTCTACTAGTTCTTAGACAGAAAAAAATCTAATTTTCTTAATTTTCATGAAAATAATATATAGGTACTGAATCAAACCATTGTATCAACCATATGGATAGATATTATTGTTCTGTATGTTTTAGTACTGCTTAACGTGATTAGTATTATAAAATACTAGAGGACGCCAGCAGCTACGCCTGCATTTTTTTTTAATTTACCCGTTTTGGCCGATCCCGTGGGAATTTCGGGAAATCCCTTCTTAGTGCACCCCTCCGGTTCCCAAGGAACATACATGCCAAATTTCAGCTTCCTGCGCCCAATAGTTTCGGCTGTAGCGTGTCTGTCAGTCAGTCAGTAACGCAAGGATCTATATATTAAGATTAGATGACCAGTAACTTTTCCCAAAACCGACAATACGTACGTATAATACGTATGGGATGCCGTTTGAACATAATGAATTTGTTTTGACGATCCGGTAAATAGTTGAGCGGTCCTTTTGAATGTAAGGGTCAGTGCTATTGAGGTCATTGGTATTCAATATTCAGAGAAAGGTTCTTAGGATTTTGCTGGTCATTGAGACCTCTTTAGTGGCGTTTCAGGAGCGATCCCGATAATGCAGTGTCAGCACTGGTCGATGGAGAGCAATAGAAACTGATTATCTTTATACAGACTGAGATCGCTAACAAGGTTTTGTTTTATTCCGTTAATGAAGGTTGATGTCCATCTGACTGAAAAGAGGATATTCTGACCAGGTCAGATAGATCCGTCTAGATCGTACTTGGTAGACTTTGTCCTGGCGAATATTTTCGAAAACTTGTACATCATACTTACTTATATCTCACGTTAAACTTTTGATAGCGCAATTCAGCCTCGTATCATCTTAGTTCTGTTAGTGTCCATTTCATGACAGGAAGTTAAAATACATCATCGTCATTTTCCTACCATTATACCGGTAGTAACCTTAGACTTTGTATTTGGAGTCCAGGTAAAAGTCCACCGTTTTGGGTATTTTAGGCATGCCTAAACTTGAAAAAGTCCTGTAAATAAATTGCGTATCGGACCATTTTCGGGTGACTCACGACTTTTGTTGGTGCGATTGCAGCAATGAATGATGGAGAATTGATGATAAAGAGGGTCTCATGCGGTGTTTTTTGTGTGTTGAATAAGCCCTTGTTTATTCCACGGATGACTGAGCTGTCAAATTTATGTTGAAATCGGGCAGTTTCGACAATCGTTGATTCATATTTTTACGTCCGATCGTTATGGTGCTGAGATTGCTTGATTTTGTTGTTTATGTACAACGCTGTATCAGCGGAATAGATAGGCTTATAGTTTAGGAAACACGGAATCGCACTAGTTTCATTGTAATAAAAAAATCTAGATATTTTCTCATGATCAGGTCATGTGGCACAAAACTGCACTCTGCTGCTGGAAAAATGGTTTACCTAACCGTCGTTTCGGCACAAGTTTGCTTGTCCCTTGCTTATTGCCTTCCAAATCTGTTATTCTAATTTCTACGATATTTTTTATCGCACTTTATTATAGAATGGAAAAACCAATAAAAAAAAGACTTCGTAATTTACACAGTAGGTAAGCTTAATCCACAGATTCCAAAACGAAAGATCGCGTAAAATAAAAGTTCTAATATCGTATTGGCTAAGTTATTCCTCCAATTCTAACTCAGTATTGCGAACAAGAAAAATCAATTACAGTTTTGACCGTAGCGCTCCAAGATTTGATTATTTCCCAGGTAATATCAGATCGTTACATCTTGGAACGATATCTTCGCAAACAGAATTGATTTTTGTTAAGAAAGTCTTTTTATACAAATACTATCTGACGTCAAACTTCCGCGACGAAAAGCAATTTACATACATTATTTGATATTTTGGTTGCAAACTTTTAGGTTGTTATCGCAGCTTAGAAGCGGCGGTGATCTTAATGTGGGCACACACGGATGAGCTCAGAATATAATAGACTTCATTGCTCTTTTTGGGAATAAGTTAGGGATTGTTTTAGTATATTTAAATATATGCCTTACTGTGGTACCACATTATGACTATAAATAAACTCTATACTACGTCCTAACTAGACAAGTGCGGGGAGACGACTGACTGCTGCGCTGAACTTACACAATAGTGCACCTTGTATATAATTTGTAGCAACAGCAGACGCTACACCTGTAAACCTTAAGGTACTTCTAGGCTCATTAAGAAGTTAGCAACAAAGTTTATTATATTTCTTCCAGAGATTCTGGTACTTGGTACTTGTTAGCACGGGCTGTCTTCGCAACTCCACGTACTGGCGTGTATTTTGCGTGTGGGTGGTAATGGTCTTGTCACTCGAGCCACCCCAGCGAGCACCTATATATCTGCCAGAGATACTGTTATCCCTGGCAAATATATAGGTGCTAAAGACGGATATTCTATCAAATATCTAAGAGGTTTGATTAAACCATGGAGTATGTTATTTATGATTAAATTATTTTCTATATCAAGTCGAATCAATATCTTCAAAATGGATGTGAAGTAACGGACGCTGTATAGAAATGTCGTTCTCCACTGATTTCCACGTTAATATGGTAACGGCAGATATTGTAAACTTAGCCTAATATAGCAATATATTCGTCATCGGCCAAGCCTGGTTGCATCCAAGATTTTTGCCTTGAAGCCGGGGATCAGCTTTCTATTCTGAGTTGATTTTGGTATTGACAGAATATTAGCTGTTCCACCTTTTCTTTATATGTCTGTTCGCCTGACCGCCGCAATCCAAAGGAGTAACGATATCTCATGGTTAAGACTAATGTCATATTTTCAAGGAAATTGACTCTCCTCGTTCATAGACTGAAAAAACATTCATAATTTTCTTGATTTTCATGAAAATAATAAGTAACTTAGGGTAAATAAATTAAAAAAAATCATGTTGTTATTCTAATATTAAACCGAGATTACATATACTAATAAATAATTTAGAGGATTTCACTAAATGTCTATACTCAATCAAACCATTGCATCAACCTTATGGATAGGTATTATTGTTCGGTCGGGTATGTTTTAGTACTGCTTAACGTGATTTGTACTATCCCTACTAATATTATAAATTCGAAAGTGTGTATGTATGTATGTATGTATGTTCCGTTTTCACGCGAAAACGGCTGAACCGATTTTGTTGAAATTTAATATAGAGATATATTGGACCATGGAGACGGACATAGGCTACCATAAGTTGCAAAAATTAAACTGTGAGGGATTGTAGGGAGGATAGAAGTTCGTACGGCAGAAATTTTCCTCTTGGAAGTAAGAACGCATGCGCGAATAAGTAAGTGCTGCGCATGTGCTATCTGTCAGTACTGTCACATCATACATATTGACATAATTATTGTGCACGGTGATTACATTGTTCACATATCTAAACTGATAATTATATACTACGCTCAAACGGCTGAAACGATTTTCTCTACCTACTAAAATTATGAATGTGAAAGTGTTTATAGAAATATATTGGACATGTATTGAAACATGGCTTTTACATTTGTCATGGATACTGACCGAGTTACTTTTTACCATATAGAGCAATAGAGCTTCTGACTCTTTAGAATAATCAGGAGTGTCCTCACACAACTTGAGACTGAATGTAGATATGTGTTACCCCGAATTTAACGCGCGCGAAGCCGCGGGCAAAAGCTAGTAAAATATAAAGACACATCACTGAGTTTGTTAGTAAAATCGATAATTGAATGTCGTGGTATAACCGCAATGGTATAACTACGAATTGACGATTCTAGAAGTAACGTCAACAAAAACTTACGACTCGCTATAAACAGATCGTAATATCTTTATTATAGTATTCATATTTCTATGCTATCTTTAGTGGCGCATTATACTGATACATAATGAATACAGTAATATATATGTCAATGTGATTACATATCTTTACTTCTATGTATAGTAAAGACCTTAATAATATCGCTGAATTAAAAGATAGTGCATTAATCTACTACGTATAAAAATATCCCCGAATATAACTTATTATTATGTATGTATATCTAACTCAAAAACCCACTGGTTACAACACCCTAAAACCTTATTTTCTCAACATAAAATATCGTTCGTTGTCCATAATCTTAATATATAAAATCCTTGCGTTACTGACTGACTGGCAGACACGCTACAGCCGAAACTATTGGGCGCAGGAAGCTGAAATTTGGCATGTATGTTCCTTGGGGACCGTAGGGATGCACTAAGAAGGGATTTTTCGAAATTCCCACGGGATCGGCCAAAACGGGTAAATTTAAAAAATTGCAGGCGTAGCTGCTGGCGTCCTCTAGTCTGATATATTTAGAAGCTTGTCATTGAATTCGGTTCCGCCATTATACTGCCAAAATACAACATATTATATACACATTTAAACACACTTTTGCATTTGTTATACTAGTAGCAGTAGTAGGGATATATTTTGTGGATTTAATATTTATTACTTAAATGGCTAAGAACGATTCTAATAGCATAATTGTAAAAGTCCACTAGAGGACATGCCCTCACATTTTTCTTTTCTATCCCTTTTGTATTTCGCGAAATCCCTTCTTAGTACACCCTGAGATCCTCAACGCGATTACTTTGCCAAATGCCAAATTTCACCTTCTTGCGCCGAAAATTTTATTATTGGCTGTGGCTTGTATGTCGTCAGTCTGCCAGTAACGCAAGAATTTTATATACATATACAGATATTGCTAAGAGCAATTCTAATAGCAGTAGTTTTTTTTTGTTATAATGTATAACTTCATACTTAACTATGCAGACAGTACTGTGTTGCTGGGGAGTTAGTTGCGCTGCTTCTTCTTCCTAGCGAAAACACATAGGAAGCAGTGAAGGGTTGGGCTTTTTGGGGGACTGTCTATTGTAAAATTTAACGTTCAGAAAGAGCTGTTTACCAGCCAATTTTGAATAAAAGATTTTGAGTTTGACTTTATTTTTTATTTGCTAAAGTGGCTTCCTATTTTTATGCAGACGACAGGCGTGTATTTATAATTTTATTATACCGTCTTATTCGCATTTTTTCATGTCCTTACATCTGTTATGAAAATAAACGGTTTTTCTTTCTTTCTATAAGTTTATTCTTTATCATCGTCATTATTCAGAGCCTGCCTTAGTCCACTGTTGGATATAGGCCTCTCCAATGGCACGCCACTGAGCCCGATATATTTTTAAGTTCATTATTATGAATAAATTATTAACGTTATTTTTCCCTTGTCCACAGTGATGCATTTCTCGTGTTATGGCAACGTTGCAGTAACGCACTGACAGTTGACTGAAACCCGACAAGATGGCGGAAGCTGAGGGGGGAGCAAGCGAGCAAGATGATGTTTCATTCTTGCGTACGGTAAGTTCTTCTTTAATTTTGATTTTTTGTAAGGCTTTTCGGCAGTGTTTGGTCTTTTACAGAACTAGACGACGTAGTAATTCACAAAAAGTTTATTTATTTTGTGAAAAGCCGTTACACGATATTTGAGGCATGATTAGTGATGTTCTCTAGGCGTTTAAAATTTGCCGCGTTCTCCAATTAGTACCTATAGGCAGTCTGAGCTTTCCTCTAAAGCGGCTGCAATCTATAGGTACCTTTATGTTATAAGCCACGTAGTTTTGGAGTATTTGAGAAACCGGACTCCCCATGAAAACTGAAAAATATACATACATACATACATAGACTCACGCCTGTTTCCCCGAAGGGGAAGGCAGAGGCATATTAAACGCCCACTTTTCGCCAGTGTTTTGATCCCACGTAATAGGTGGCGAGCCTATTGCCGCTTATCGGAATATTTTGTTTGCCAGAGCCTCGTCCGTTGATCGGCAGGTGCACCACTTGCAGATGAGGTTGGCTTGGGACCCTAAGTTCTTGGTGGGAACCCTATGCACCCTTTGTAATAGCACCCATGAAAAATATACCTATTGTAGAATATTAACGCCCCTGCAAAGCAAGGAGCAAGTACGGAAATTAGCAATTGGCCACCTTGTGTTGTGGGGCTGCGCCACAAGACCCCACATACTTAGTTTTACTTTCTTATATCCTCCTCTTGACATCTGATAAATTAAATTACGTCCTCTGCACGGCAAGCCCAAAAAAATTGCTCAAACAATTTTACCACATTTAGTATCAAAAGTTTGTCCGTGTCGTGACGGATTAAGAATACGGATTGTCACCATCTTATTTCATCCCATGGGTGTCGTAAGAGCCGACAGAGGGAGCATATTATGCAGAGAACAGCACTGTAAGAGAAGGAAAACTTGATACCAAACCCTATACCAACCCGTTTGGCCAGCGTGGTATAGTAGGCCAATTCCTCCTTTCAAAGGAGAGGCCTAGTCCAGCAGTGGGCTGTTAAAGGCTGATGATGATGATGAGTATCAAATCTTAATATATAAAATCCTTGCGTTACTGACTGACTGACAGACACGCTACAGCCAAAACTATTGGGCGCAGGAAGCTAAAATTTGGCATGTATGTTCCTTGGGGACCGTAGGGGTGCACTAAGAAGGGATTTCCCGAAATTCCCACGGGATCGGCCAAAACGGGTAAATTTAAAAAAAATGCAGGTTTAGCTGCTGGCGTCCTCTAGTTAGTAAATAAAATCTTTGATCACACGACACAACTAAAACTTATACGGCATAGTTTCATTTACTATCGAGAGAAGTTTGTCAAACTCGAGTTAGTTCGAGCTTGCTTCATCGATCTTAGTTGACTTCGTTTCACTACTTAGAAAAAAGTTTATAGAAAGTTCCGAAGGACGTATCTATACTAATATAATAAAGTTGACGAGTTTAGTTGTTTCAACGCGTTTATCTCTGGCACCACATATCGGAATTCGAAAATATTTTTGTGTATTATACCGACATTCACGAGGAAGGTTCTTCATGCTACGCGATGACGCTGTAAAAAAGATACCAAACGCGAGAATAATGATGAAGGACGTACGAGCAATGCGATATTGAACAATGTATGGATGGGATGTGAACAGAAAACTAGAAATATGGAATTTGGACTGTTTCCTTTTCTGATGTAAATATAATATAATAATATAATATTCTACCACATTCACACAACACCATCTAGTTCCAAACTAAGCAGAAGCTTGTACTATGGGTACTAGACAATGGTTTGACATACATATATACTTTTTTTTGTAAATACATACATATTATACATAGAAACACCCAGACCAAGACAAACATCCATGTTCATGCACACAAATGTTTGACTTGAGCGAGAATCGAACCCGCGAACTTCGGCGTAGCAGTCGCTTAAATACTATAAATACCAATTAAGGAAGCATTGCTTTATATTCTTAACCAAATAATGGAAACTGGAAAGATTATATTTAAATAAATTATGTGAAAATTTGAAGGTATCGCTTTCGGTAGCACTATGAATATGCGGACAGCAGCTAGTTTAATAAACTTTAATTTATTATTTTAATTACTGTAAAATATAGGTCTTACGTATTATACCTAGCAACAAAAGTTCTAGCATCAACCACTATCGAACACAGAAATATTTACATAAAGTTATTCATGAAGTGAATAATTATCAATACATAAACAGTAATATTTTGTATAAATCGGTTTATTTCACTCACAGGACTCGTTTGAAACGAATTTCGTAATCAACTGGGAAATATCTCAATACTCGCAGGCTGAAATGAATTTAATTTAAATCCAAGAAATATCTCAAGTCATTTGCCCAGAGGTTAAATGACTGCTTTTATTAAAAACTAGACCTTTTAGTATTCCTTGTTTGCACGTCGAAGAAGAGAAGAATATTACAGTTTTTTTCATTTTGAGGTTTTTATTCTATAGCGCTTTTTCAGACCGTAGTCTCCGAGCATAGGACACAGTTCATCACTAGTCAATTGCGGTTTATATATACTTTATATGACTTTCGTGAGCATTATGGAAAACTCACCGTCATGTAAGTTTCCTCGCCATGTTTTATTTACTGCGTACCGTTTCCTTCCCCACTGTGATTACCAATTTGATACGCACTTAAAAAAATCAGGTGAATAGGGTTCCCACCAAGAACTTAGGGTCCCAAGCCAACCTCACCTGCAAGTGGTGCACCTACCGATCAACGGACGAGGCTATGGCAAACAAAATATCCCGATAAGCGACAATAGGCTCGCCAGCTATTACGTGGGATCAAAACACTGGCGAAAATTGGGCGTTTTATATGCCTCTGCCTACCCCTTCGGGGAAACAGGCGTGAGTCTATGTACGTATGTATGTTAAAAAAGTCGAAAGAAAAGTCAGTGGTGCGCGCTGTAAATTCGAACTCGACACCCTCTGCGAGGCACTTTGTTAATCTCTATACTAGGCTATCGCTGACTTTTAACTTTGTATTGCAATTTCAAACTCATGTCTATAAATCAGTAATCATTCATGATCAAAGCCGTTGTCTAATCCACCACCATAGCGATCAAAACCATGGCCAGCAACAGGCTAAAAATAAAGCCGACTTATCCATCCATATTTTAACAGTGGCGTATAATTTAATTAATTATTATTAAGGTTATGGCGGCCATAGCAACACTGATAATAATTATAATTAGAGGCGTCTGACCGGCCGCGACCGAATTAGTTGACTATAATTTATGGTTTAACCCAGTTTTGGCCGTCGTCGTTACTTGCTTGTCTTTGATTAAAGGTAAGGGTAGTATTATAAATAGTAATAGAGTGGCGTAGTAGGGTTGTACTAACCTAAACCTATTTCTGCATGACTTAGGTATCTCCACACATTACCATCGTTGCACCACCGCACCAGATGCTTGATTTTTGATGGATTTAAAATTGATGATTGGATATAAAATTCTCGGGCATAATGCAGTAAGGTTTTAAGACTATTAGAATTTACATGCCTATTCAATAGGCTTGTTTGCCTCAAAAAGTACGTTAGACTCCATATCAGCTTTGACGTTCCAACACTTAACAAATCATAATGTCATCAAACAAAAAAAAAGGTTCTGTGTGGGAATCGAATCCACGGCCTCTGACGAAGAAATTGAGATCACTAACTCCTAGATAAACATGCCCAAATGCCCGTCTTGTTTACTTTCAAGTTTACGTTTATTTAGACGTCCCAATTTCGCCAATGAAGATGACAATAAATTATTACGCAAGACAAATATTTGCGATAGTTGTCAGCATTCCACAGAATCTTCAATTATACTAATATAATCTAAATTGACATTGTTTGAACGAGCCATACTGTTTGTTTAACAAACAAGCTGTCATATTGTTATAGGGGTGAATCCAAGATGGAGGGTGGGGTTCTAAGGGTTAAGTGGCTGAAGCAAGGAGGGCTGAAGACTATGAAATTTGAACTATGTTTTTCTTTATATAACACAAGCATCTATGGATGCTTTTAAAATTAAACTCCGAAGGGAGTTAAAAAGGGAAGGAAAGATTGTTTGGAAAAACGAAGTATTCATGTTCTCCATAATGTTCTCGAAAGATATGTGAAGTCTGCCAACCTCGACTATGGCCTTACCCTTCTCATAGTGAGAAGAGGCCCGTGCCCAGCAGTGACAGTATAAAGGGCTGAAGATGATTGAGAAGAATTTGCGCGTGAAATGACATAACACAGATTGTGTTACATGATTATTTCTGTAAAAAAAATCGCACGTTGTCCTCCTAGCGTTATCCCAGTTGCATTCTGTGGTCAGGTTCATTATTAACTGAATCTTAGCTTCTGCCGCCTAACCTGCGCAATCCAAAGTGATAGATATATTCCATGGTCAAGACTAGTGCCAGTTTATTCAGAGGTACTGACTCTCTATAGCGACTGTCAAAGATCTTCATGCCAGCCGGGACTGACGGCTTAACGTGCTCTCCAAGGCACGGGCTAAGTTATAATTAGTGGTGTTTCGCGTGGGCATCGGACTCACGACACGCAGTGCAGAGCTAAACAGCGATGCTTAAACCACTACGCCATACGTAATAGTCACCATAACAGCCTTCTGCAATCCATTGCTGGACATAGGTCTCTCTTAATTTGCATACCAATAGCATTATGACTATTGTGAGTCAACAGGACTTGGCCTACAATTATAGCACCCTGACCAGACGGGTTGGCATAGACTATCCGTCCATGCCAACCTGTGCGAAGCTGGGTCGGGCTGCTAGTATTTTTTTTATTTTTATTTATAGACTAACGCCTGTATCCCCGAAGGGGTAGGCAGAGGTGTAATATTACACCCACATTTCGCTATGAATTTTTAGGTCCCACGTAATAGGCCAGAGAACCAAAAAGATCTCGAATCCGACCCTCGAGCTGTTAGAGGAAAGGCGCAAGATGGTTCTGCTATCCTCCGACGACATGCCGAAATATCGGCACCTCAACAGACAGATCTCTAAGTCTCTGACTCGCGATCTCCGCCAATACAACACAAAATGTGTTCGTGAGGCGATCGAGCGGAATAAGGGATCCAAAGTGTTCCAAAGGGATCTGTCTGTTGGGCAGAGTCAGCTGAAAAAGCTGAAGACGGAGGATGGCAGAATCGTATCGTCCAAGCCTGAGCTCTTGGAGGAAATCGAAAGGTTTTATGGACAGCTATACACGACAACACAACAACCCGCAAGCACTCCAGCATCAGACCCTAGAGCTGGATTGACCCGACACTATACCGAAGATATCCCGGACGTCAGCATGCACGAGATTAGTGTGGCTCTCAAACAGCTTAAAAACAACAAGGCGCCGGGTGATGACGGAATTACGAGTGAGCTTCTGAAGGCCGGCGGTGCACCCGCTAGAGAAGCCCTCCGGAAGCTATTTAATTCCGTCATTCTCGAGGGTAAAACGCCACAGGCGTGGCACAGAGGTGTGGTGGTGCTTTTCTTTAAGAAAGGGGATAAAACCCTCTTGAAGAACTACAGACCCATCACACTTCTGAGCCACGTCTACAAGCTGTTTTCGAGGGTCATCACGAATCGTCTCGAGAGCAAGCTAGACGACTTCCAGCCTCCCGAACAAGCCGGTTTCCGTAAAGGCTATAGTACCATAGACCACATACATACGCTGCGGCAGGTTATACAGAAGTCCGAGGAGTATAACCAGCCCCTATGCTTGGCGTTTGTGGACTATGAGAAAGCCTTCGATTCGATCGAAACCTGGGCGGTGCTACAGTCTCTCCAACGGTGCCGGATTGACTACCGATATATCGAAGTGCTGAAGTGTTTGTATGAAAACGCCACTATGTCAGTCCGCCTCCAGGACCAGAGTTCGAAACCTATTCAACTCCAGCGAGGGGTGAGACAGGGGGATGTCATATCCCCGAAACTGTTTACCACTGCGCTGGAGGATGTTTTCAAGCTTCTGGACTGGAATGGACTCGGCATCAACATTAACGGCGAGTACTGATGTACTCACCTTCGATTCGCAGACGATATCGTAGTCATGGCTGAGACCATGGAAGACCTAGGCACAATGCTCGATGGCCTCTGTAGAGTCTCCCAACAAGTAGGTCTTAAGATGAACATGGACAAGACGAAAATCATGTTGAACGTCCATGTTGTACCTGCTCCTATTCAGGTTGGGAACTCTACACTCGAAGTTGTCGACAAGTATATCTACCTGGGACAAGTAGTCCAATTAGGTAGGTCCAACTTCGAGAAGGAGGTCAATCGTCGAATCCAACTCGGTTGGGCAGCGTTCGGGAAGCTACGACATATCTTCTCGTCCGATATCCCGCAGTGTCTCAAGACGAAAGTCTTTGACCAGTGTGTGTTGCCAGTGATGACTTACGGATCAGAGACGTGGTCGCTCACTATGGGCCTTATCAGAAGGCTCAAGGTCACTCAGAGGGCGATGGAGAGAGCTATGCTTGGAGTTTCCCTGCGAGATCGAATCAGAAATGAGGAGATCCGCAGTAGAACCAAAGTCGCCGACATAGCTCTCCGGATAGCCAAGCTGAAGTGGCAGTGGGCAGGGCACATAGCTCGAAGAACCGATGGCCGTTGGGGCAGAAAGGTTCTGGAGTGGCGGCCACGTACCGGACGACGCAGCAGAGGTAGGCCCCCCGCAAGGTGGACCGACGATCTTGCCAAGATCGCGGGAGGAGGTTAGATGCGGGCGGCTCAAGACCGGTCTGTGTGGAGAACCTTGGGGGAGGCCTATGTCCAGCAGTGGACGTCGTTTGGCTGATATGATGATGACGTAATAGGGGGCAAGCCTATTGCCGTACCGGGCACATTACCAGACTCCGTGCTGCTACTGAGAATTCGGAAAAACCCAGTAACACTTTGCCCGACCCGGGAATCGAACCCGAGACCTCCCAATTCCACGCGCACATTTATGCCGCGAGACCAACGAGGCAGTCTTATTAATAAGCTCATAACTTCAAAAAGACTGTCGTGCGCCTCGTGGATTCGACCCCGACACCCTCTGCATGTCAGACTGTTGGTATCTTCACTATGCTATCAGTAATCACTAGATGGCATGATCACTAATATAAATTACTAACAATCGATAATTTATCGAATTCAGTCTATCCTAGATCCTAGTTGGGTCAGTTTTTTCAACTAATCATATATTCAGGTCGCGAATACGACGGACGATGCCTTCCTATGAGCAAGTCATTGGCACTACTATTGATTGAAACTACTGTGTGCATTGGACACGGATCGGAGTTCATAGAATATGTCCGACATGTATAAAGTTGTTTTTAGTTTTTTAGTAGTTTGGGGTGGTTGTTCTCGTTATAAACAAGTTTTATTTTAGAACATAGTAATGTTTCAAAATAGAAAGAAGTTTTCCGTACATTTGTCGGTTGTGATTACTAACCGTAATAATTTTTTGTTGAACAGCTGATTTTGCCTGTCCCTTTACTTGTACTTTTAGTCGCTACACTTCAAAGCTTTTTCTCTTTTTCAGTCTGTTTATCCTAAGGGAGCCTGTAAGAAATCTGCAATAAGGCCGCTCTTGTGCATTTGATGTATCTATACTACATTTAAGTCATTCACACCGGATTTGTACCTACATCTTTTTCGGTAGAAAACATATTCCAACCCTCTACTGAAATGTAAGTTTTGCAAACATTTTTTGCTGCCAAACAGGCAAAAATTAATAAAACCCCAGTATCCGCAAAGGGATTATATACCTACAGATGTTTGTCCAGCGTTCACACATTTCATTTTAATTTAACCGTTTCGTGGCGATCCCGTGGAAATTTGGACCCCAAGGGGGAGGAGAAACATTCATGCTAAAGGACTAAAATGAGCAATTCATTTTCGATATTTAAAAGTACCAGAACCAACAATCGTGTAAAATTTATTTAATAATATAATATTTTATACCACATTCACACAACACCATCTAGTCCCAAACTAAGCAAAGCTTGTACTATGGGTACTAGATAATGGATAAACATACATATATACTTTTTGACGTGACAACGTCTTATAAATTGGTTTGCCGGGTGACACTTCAAGAAACTGCGTTACGCTCTGCTCACGTTATGCGCTCACAATGAGAGCGAGTGAGAGGCACGCGTCCCGCCTAAGAGCGAGAGAGACAGACATAAAAAGTGAAAGGCACGCGTCTTTCATCCTTCTTCCTACTATACGAATGAATATTCACATTAAAATTATTTTACCACTCAAAGTCGTTGTCACGTAAAACTTTCGCCCGTATACCGACTTTACAGGCAACCAATTTTTTTTTTTGTAAATACATACATATTATACATAGAAACACCCAGACCAAGACAAACATCCATGTTCATGCACACAAATGTTTGACTTGAGCGGGAATCGAACCCGCGACCTTCAGCGTAGCAGTCGCTTACACTCCCGCTGCGCCAACCGGTCGTCCAAATGTCGCCATCTTCGATAATGTAGATACAGATTGCATGTTAATTTAGGCATGACCAACTCTTTATAATTATTAATCGATACCAGAATTATTTATCCTGATTTGTAATACAGTAGGTGATACATCAAAATAATTATTTTTATTTATATCTTGTTTGCGAAGTGTCCGTCGAAAGATATTGTTATTGTGGGCATATCTATGTAACAATCCCCTCTCAGCTTCTTTTGCCCAATTGTTTGGCTGTGCAATGTCAGTCACTCTCAGTCAGTCATTTTATATAAACAGACAGAGCCAGCAGCTACGCCTGCATTATTTTTTTAATTTACCCGTTTTGGGCGATCCCGTGGGAATTTCGGGAAATCCCTTCTTAGTGCACCCCTACGGTCCCCAAGGAACATATATGCCAAATTTCAGCTTCCTGCGCCCAATAGTTTTGGCTGTAGCGTGTCTGTCAGTGAGTCAGTAACGCAAGGATTTTATATATTAAGATATACGTTAGAGCGGACAGACGGAAATACTACAAGCAATACAAAATATAGCACTTTACCTGGACTTTTAAAAAGCGAATGACAAAAATGAAAACACATCAATGCAACAACCCACATGCAATAATGCAAAACACAATTCTACTATTTATGTACCTAAGTATGGAACGTATGCAAGATATATCAGACTACACATTTCCAATATCAGTTGATCTCTATTTGTACGACAAGCCTGTGATAACAATAGGTCAGCTTACATTGGCTATTGAAAGTTTATGTGTCAACGAAGGCCGATAAATCAGTCGTGATTCCATACTCAATCCCACGACACTGTTTCGCGGTGAACAATTAATTGGCCACACAAAATACACGCATGCACATCTGCAAGGCAAACATGTCAAACTGATGTTGTAAACACGGCGATGTGTGTGTGACACAGAGTCACTGACATGGCTTTTACATGTTTA
Organism: Euclidia mi; assembly: GCA_944739405.2. Taxonomy (NCBI): domain Eukaryota; kingdom Metazoa; phylum Arthropoda; class Insecta; order Lepidoptera; family Erebidae; genus Euclidia; species Euclidia mi. Next base: position 36,157,878 of record OX123205.2, on the reverse strand, counting down.
GGACTGCCTCGTTGGTCTCGCGGCATAAATGTGCGCGTGGGATTGGCAGGTCTCTCGGGTTCGATTCCCGGATCGGGGAAAAGTGTTACTGGGTTGTTTCCGAATTACTCAGTAGCAGCCCGGAGTCTGGTGATCTGCCTGGTACAGCAATAGGCTCTCCTCCTATTACGTGGGACCTAAAAATTCATGGCGAAATGTGGGTGTAATATTACACCTCTGCCTACCCCTTCAGGGATAGAGGCGTGAGTCTATATAAAAATAAAAATAAATTAAAACCTTAATGGTAATCCGCTGAGACGATGGCGATCCGAAGGTCAAAACCAGTGGCGTGCTCTTGTGGGCCTATATCCAGCATTGGACACAGGGACATGATAACGAATTCCCGTTGACTTATAATTATTATTATGCGATTTGGCAAGACATAATTATACGCGAGCATATTTTAAACAAAGAAAAAAGAATTATACATCAAATTATACAGCATAAAACAGTAAGTATATGATATTGTTTTATGCAATGTTACAAATTGTACTATTAGTATAAATAAATAATCCGTGGTAAGCGACATATTATCTACATCAAAAATTATTGTTGTACGTTCTTGCATAGCTCACAATTACAGTTTCCCCTTTTTCCTCCTTACAGTAAATACTTATGGTCCCTAAGCATGCCGGGCAAATGTGATTGTAATATTAATATGTCTCTACACCAGGTATATTCATGCGTGGATCTATGCCAAAATGTAATCTAATTATAAAGCAGAATCGGTTGGTAACTGAGTTAAACTGGGATCACAGACCGCGTCATAGATAAACCACAGCTTAGCGCTAAACCAGGCTTTTAGTGTGATTTAGAATTGAACTGTTTTTGGACTACGTTTTGTAGTACTACCTAGTAGGTTACGCCTGACTGGAAAACCTGAATACCCTGAACCTGAACTAGTTAAGTTAGTAGAATCTCAGTTTTATAGTTTTTGTAGATGTTGCTCGCAGCTACGTGCGCACATATCTTTTTATAAAAAGGTGCAATTCCGAGATGGACTGCAGACCGCAAACTGCAACCGCAAACTGCAAGCGACATCACTAGTTTCTATGAATCTCTACGAAATTGATTCCGAGAGCAGAAACACTGCGGCCTGCAGTCGCGGCATGTGGTCGCGGCACGCAGCGACCGCACGCTACAGAGCCAGTGCTGTCGCGAACTACAGACAGTTCACACTACATGTACAAAAATGTCGACTTTTTCAGAGAATGATGAAGAAAAATTAATTAACTTTGTTGCTGGTCATCCAGTCATTTATGATTATGACACATCCAATCCAAATTATCGCAATAATTTGGTGAAAGATAAAAGCAATAGGAGAGGATTTGGATTGGTTCTATAACTCGTGCAGTCGCGGCATGCCGCTGCGCTTGGAATAGAAGCAACCGCGACCGCAGGCAGCACTGCGGTCGACCAGAGCCGCAGTATCGCTGCAGTCTGCAGCCCATCTCGGAATTGTACCTGACCGTAGCTGCGGCTAGCCTCGAGTGATACTTACTATTGGATTGTGTATTATCCTTAGTCACCTCTTACGAACCCAACGGAATGAAGAATTGTTATCACATCTTGTATTTTTAATCCATTGCCATACAGAGAGTACTTATCCAGTCTTGCTATTTTATTAGTTCTTTCAACATATACAAAACAATACTTATTGTATAGGACTCGCTGTAGACTTTTTTATAAATCTAATCTTACGACAATCACCAGACATCACATACAAGGGTCCCCGTCATATCTCCTTGTCATCTATAAATAGCGTGTGTTTTTGACAACAGAGGTGTCGTCTAACTGATCGCCAATTCGTGCCAAATCCCCGGTCCGATTACCGAGAACTGTATTTATAGACGTATGCCCAATGCAGGTGGGCTTTGTGAACTGTATTGAGGAGTGACATTATCAATGCCGTAGTATGTAATATGACTTTTGAACTGATGCTACGTGACTCTTCAACGTCTTGAAATGTATTTTGTCATGGTTGTTCTGCAATGTACCTACATCGCTTACCTTGTGCTTTCGTAGTGCACAAAAATCTTTGGATCTTTAACTATGTTTGACAGTCATACAGTTATGGTGAGTTAGTACTACAAATCATCTCAATATATAAAATCCTTGCGTTACTTACTGACTGACGAAACGCTATGGCTGAAACTATTGGGCACAGGAAGCTAAAATTTGACATGTATGTTCCTTGGGGACCGTAGGGGTGCACTAAGAAGGGATTTCCCGAAATTCTCACGGGATCGGCCAAAACACGGCCAAAACGAGTAAATTTAAAAAAATTGCAGGCGTAGCTGCTGGCGTCCTCTAGTATAATATAAAATTCTGTATTCATGGTCAGTACCCTCGAGTATGCTGATATTGGTCTAAGACGTGAAAAATTGGCATCCCTTTTGGGTTGCAGAGTTTATACGATAGTCTCTGTGGAAAAGCTAAATATACGAGAAAATCTGGTTAGACGAGTGAGCAGACCCCGGATTCAGAGACAAAAAGACAGATGCAGCCGGGAAAACGTTAGGATGATTGTAATGTTGTAGAGTTTTTAACTATATAGTCTCACGCCTGTATCCCCGAAGGGGTAGGCAGAGGTGTTATATTACACCCACATTTCGCCATGAATTTTTAGGTCCCACGTAATAGGGGGCGAGCCTATTGCCGTTACCGGGCACATCACCAGACTCCGTGCTGCTACTGAGAATTCGGAAAAACCCAGTAACACTTTCGCCCGACCCGGGAATCGAACCCGGGACCTCCGATCAGCAGTCGCATACGCTATCCAGTGGACCACGGAGGCAGTCAGAGTTTACCTACTGCTTTGATATTTGTGGTAGCGAAAGTTATGAAGTATTTCTTGTCAATACTATTACATGGGAGGCTTTTAATGTCCGGCTCGTCGTTTGATACTACGCCGAGTGTTGTGGGTTCGACCTGCATATGGGCAAACACTTTGCGTGTTATACAAATAAAATCCATAATTTTAACAAAAGATCTATACTTATATACATATAAAGAAGAATATAAGAGTGTTTGAGGTCATTTCCATTTGAAAATACAGACATAATATCAAAATTATTCGCTGTAGTGTAAACTCGTATGACCATAAGGAAATATTGACATAAAAAATTGGGCAAGTGCGAGTTGGACTCGCGCACGAAGGGTTCCGTACCATCATCTATAAAAGAAAATCACGTTCGTTGTATGTACCTATACTTAAATACTTTTTAAGTTTCTACCTGTTTATTAAGATCGAGTAACAAATTGCTTAAAAATTACGTTTGTTGTATGGGCCCCCCTTTATTATTTACTTTTTTTAAATTTAATTATTTATTTTGAAAGGTAATTTACAACTTCATATTTTGTGAAAATTTAAGGCGTCTACCTGTTACAGTTAGTAATTTTGAGCAAAAAATGCGAAAAAGAACACGTTTAATGTAAGGGTATGCAATAATGCAAGGCCCTTAATATTTTCATTATTTTTATTTTTAGTATTTGTTGTTATAGCGGCAACAGAAATACATAATTTGTGAAAATTTCAGCGTTCTAGCTATCACGGTTTATGAGATACAGCCTGGTGACAGACAGACAGACAGACGGACAGACAGACATACAGCGGAGGCTTAGTAATAGGGTCCCCTTTTTGTATCTTTTAGGTACGGAACCCTAAAAAAGAAACAAATTACCGACATTGAAAGTGTTAATTAATATTATAACTCTACATACTACAGGCGATAAGTAAGTACTTCTTATATAAAACTACAGGCGACAAACGTTTTGTGTACAAATTAATAATAACGAGTTCATTTTCAAGGTTAATTTTATTTACGACTATTTTACGACCTTCGGGCACCACGCCTTATTGTTGCTCGATGTGTATAAGGTAGCGTAAAACGTATATTAAAATAAATATCATTAAATGTTTAAAAAATCCTACACAGCCCTATTACAAATGCGTATGTTTATGAGTATAAATCGATGAATATTTTTTACTGTTTCTCGCAACAACTAGTAAACGGATGTTGATGAAACTTACCAGTTACCTAAATTGTTTACTAGACTTCCGCTCGCGTGAATTATACCTTCACCTTGATATTATAAAATGAAGTCGCCTTTTCATCCTGTCTGTCTGTTAAGGCGATAAAGTAAAAAAATACTGAACGGACTCTTGAACGGTTCTCATCGATAGATAGCGTGATTTCTGAGGAAAGTTCAGGTGAATAATTTATACAAGTGGGGTCGCGGGTGAAGTCTAGTATATTTTTATATAGATGGCAATTTATTTTCACATACATAGTTACATGATTGATACCCGTTATTCAAATATTGTTGCATATGTTCAATTAGCGAAAGTATTAAATTTTCAAACTATTCACTCCAATCATATCACACCTAAATAGCATTAAACCACATATTAACAGCTGTAACACGCCTATTGACCAAAACTCCTCTACATATGTAGTTTACTTTAACCGCAGCCTACGTACGATCAGCCACCTGTTGTTCTTTATACTGCAATGCACAACGTATGACATATTGGAAACCGATCGGATGCATCCCACATGTATTGATGGTAATTTATTGTTTTTGATATACAATGTAGGTACGTGTGCGAAGTGGTAATAATGTCGCAATATTTGCAACGATTTGTCTAGTTGGTATTACCTGATATTCCCATGGGATCGGGAAATAGGGTTAAATTAAGGAAAAGTGCGGGCGTAGTTGCGTTCATATTTTAGTATTTTATAAAACAAGAACGTGGATAATGTCTAAAACATCATAAAGAAAACTTAAATCATTTTTGGCTGACACTTGACTGACTTTTATTGGTCTTTATGATTAGACACTTAGCACTGCCACCGTGGGAAGCGTACCCGTAGTGGGTACGCTTCCCGATTTAGCAGCCAGGTTCACTGACCGCTTACATAAAACAACCAAAAGGCTGGAAAAATCCCAAGATTGAATAAGCTTTTGCGGTTTAAAATCTCCGCGAAAAAGAGAAAAGCTCTTTTCCGGTATAATAAATGGGTATTCAGAGGGCCAAACAATTTCTCAATTCATCCTCCCAAAAAGTGCCCTCATTTTAAGGCATCAAGAACTCGTTTGTAACAGATCCTCTTTCCAACAAAAACTATCACAGCTCTTTATAAGTGACAACTCGGAAACCATTAAGCAGTAATGATTATAAAACTTGAATTGGAGGGAAGTATTTATGTGTTTAGTGGACGAAAAATCTATTATCGGTTTTCAATATCAGGTCATTCTGTTTGATACATGTTTTGCTTTTTAGTGCGGAAAATAGTTTTAAGAAAATCAGAGCATCTTTAAAATCCAGTTATAATAGTAAGCGGGCCCCAGGTTAAACCTTGAATAACGCTAGGAGGATGATGAGAGCATCTTTGCTTTGTCGATTTTTTTCTCCAAATGAACTCCTTAATTTTATGCATCTTCCATAATTTTTTAAATGATAACTCTAGGTACAGCGAATACTTCTAGTTATTTAAGTGTGACTTCGAGAATAATGAAATAAATGCTTTAGATATGGACGATAAGAACAAGGGTATGAAATCGATTTGTTATCGCTAAATATAATATAAAGCCGTGTGGTTGACGGCATAGAATACAAATGTCACCTCCCCCTATCTTCTCGTGGGTGTCGTAAGAGGCGACTAAGGGATAACACGATGCAAATACCATCTTTGCGTAGAGACAGAAAACTCGACATCAAACCCTATACGACTGCCTCGTTGGTCTCGCGGCATAAATGTGCGCGTGGTATCGGGAGGTCCCGGGTTCGATTCCTGGGTCGGGCAGTGTTATTGGGTTTTTCTGTCACGAAATTCTCAGTAGCAGCACGGAGTCTGGAAATGTGCCCGGTACGGTAATAGGCTCGCCCCTTATTACGTGGGACTAAAGTATATCTGGCGAAAAGTGGGTGTAGAAATACACCTCTGCCTACCCCTTCGGGGATAAAAGGCGTGACGATATGTATGTATATGTATGTAAATACAATGAAAAGATTTAGTGTCGTTTTGTTAAATATGCAGTATTACAAATGAATTAACTAATTGAGTAACTTCTTCTGTCTGCCCTGTACCCATATTACTACGTTATTTGTTTTGTAAAGTAACAAGGTGTGGGTGATCCTCCAGCTGCATGATTGAAGTCCGACGAAAGTACAAGTACTTGTATAATATACGGTAATCGCGTGCGAGAACTTCAATAGCGCGATTTGAGATAGTTCCGTCATGTCCGTCAGATGTCGCCAGTGTTAGTTGTCTATGCCTCTATACGATAGATGACCTCAGTTGTATTTAGATCTCACTACAGTTTGTTTTATGAATACGTTAAGTAAGTTATTTGATACCTTTTTTCATAATTTTACATCTTTTTATTGAATATATTATATTATATTTTATAGAATAAATTACCTTCCTTTCTACAAAGTATGAGTAGTATTTTTCTACAAACATGAGAGAGAACCAGAAATATAAAAAGCAAATAAAACTCACCGCTACCTCTCGCAGTAAAGATGTATACTTTTATTACTGCATCATGCGGCTATAAAACATTGTACGAATGTACATCTATTGTTTCATACTAATAATATAAAGCGAAAGTCAAGTAAACACTTTATCCCTTTGTTCGCTACTATGACTATTCTAATTAGTAAGTAGTAAATTTGCCAGTCTAGTCAGTTTTGTCAGAATATTAGCTTCTTAAAGTGCGACTTCCATCAGGCCTCCGCAGCCAGTGTGGGCACTCAATCTCCATAGAGACTGACAAAAATCTTTATCACTTGATGATATAACGAAAGCATGTTTTGCCCAAAAGTCGTGCTCAGTGGAGTGCCATTGGAGAGTCCTATTTCCAGCAGTGGACTATGATAGGCTGATGATGATCAAGATATATTTAATCATTTAATTCGCTCATAACTTTGAAATCAGTGGCGCGTGCCGTGTAATTGTAGTTGAAAGTCAAAAAGCTATGCCTATTTTATAGGTACTGAAAAAATAAGATTTTTTTTTTCATCAGGATGATGCTCCCTAGCAACACGCTTTACAAACCAGCAAACAATAAATACAAAGGACAGACAAGCCACAATGATTTTTTTTCGCCTTACGTGTATTCAAACACAACTTATTAAAAAGCAGTAGTTGCTAAAACGCAATAAAAAATTCATCATCTAAAACCATAAAGTATGCCAGTATTACTTTCAGAAGCCAGATATTTCTCTAAACTTGGCAAATAAAACTCCACATAATAAACTTATTTATATTCGCCGGTACACCTCGCGTAAACGCGTGTGCTCATAAAAGCTGTTAGCCAAACATCTTCTATGAATAACCATCTGTGCCGTCTCACCACTTAATAACCTATACTTTGTGCTATTTGTACCAAAAGATGGTGGTGGCTATAAATATTTTAGTCGTAAACTTACCATGATTAATAATGTAATATGTTGGTATAATTTTATTAATGAGCTAGTAAGACAAAAGCTGAGCGGTAGCAGTAGTAGTGTTTTATAATGGGTACTAGTAGTACCATACTACACAAATTAAATATAAAAAGAAAGATATCTCGTCCACGAACAAGAACTCTACATTTTGCCACTGTTGACGCATTACCCTTATGTGCTTAATTTTCTGAAAGAAGAGGCGTTAAAAATGTCGGTGAATGAACGTCTTCCACGCTGATGGCGCATGTTTTGTCTGAGTTCGACAAACTGGTACTTTGAACAGACTGTTTAATGTAGAGCCCATGAGTGCTGCAACTCCAGTTAGAGTGCTAATCTGTGTACCTACTGCCCATAACATCTATTCATTTGATTCATTTTGGCAAAATGTAGAGTTCTTGTTCGTGGACGAGACATCTTTGGTTCCCTTTGGTAACCCTTTGGCGGCATAAATGCTATGCTGTTTTGAGACCTCATGCACAAATATAATAAGTATATTAAATATGTCTAAATCTAATAAAAATATCGGCAACCATTTGTAAGTGCTGCTAAATAACATTATGTTTACGGTCACGCGGGCTCTACAATGGCCTATCTAAAATATGCCTGACTAACTGACGGTTGGCGTTGTGGTTTAAGCGGCCGCCTCGCCGCTTGACACTACGTGTGTTGTGGGTTCGATTTCCACACGAGACAACACTTTGTGTGATTCATAAATTGTTGTTTCGAGTCTGGGTGTTCACTGTGTCCGTTAGCTGTATGTTTGTAAAGTCACCCGCGACACAGGATTTAGTCCTAGTGCGGGAGTTGTCTTTAAAAAAACAAAAACTGAAAATTGTCATGTATGTTCCTCGGGTAGTGTAAGATAGCACTAAGAGTTTTGGAAATTCCTCCACCCTAAGTATGGTTTAAAAAAGTCTCAAGGAGGCGGATGAAGTCTCATTTTGTAATACAGTTCTGCCTACCCCTCCCTAGTTACAATGGCGTGAGTGTCCGTGTATTTACTGAAGGCATAGTGACCTAATTGCCAAGTCGCGTGTCGCCACGAATACACCACTACTGTCCCTTAATTTGCATGTTACTGTTGCTTACTATTGTAATTGTAATATGGACTTCTATGTGTGCGTGGTGAACGATTAATTTTTACGTCATGTAATAGCCTTGTAAGAAGTTCGTTAAATGACATAATTCATATCAGCCTTGCTTAAAATCTGACCCTCTGCTGGGCGCAGGGCTATTCTCAGTATCAGAAGGGTTAGGCCCTAGTCCATCACGCTGGCCAAGTGCAGGTTGGCAGACTTCACATGTCTTTCAAGATTTTCGAGAGCATTGTAGAGAACTCTCAAATAGGTAGATTTCCTCTTAACGTTTTCCTTCACCGTTTAGCAAGCGATTGGTAACCAAGTGATTGGTGCGCGCCCCAGGTTTGGAGGTGAGACCCTCTGCGTAGCTGAGCAGACGGTTAGTCTTTCCACTAGGCTATCACTGATCTTACATATTCATTTATTTTTATATTCTCACGCCTATATCCCCGATCGGGTAGGCAGAGGTGTAAATATTACACCCACATTTCGCCATGAATTTTTAGGTCCCACGTAATAGGGGGTGAGCCTATTGCCGTTACCGGGCACATCACCAGACTCCGGGCTGCTACTGAGTATTCGGAAAAACCCAAAAACCCAGTAACACTTGCCTGACCCAGGAGTCGAACCCGGGACCTCCGATCAGCAGTCGAATACGCTATCCACCGGACCACGGAGGCAGTCTTACATAAATCTTACATAATTGCGTTAATTACCAATAACTGCTATTCACACAACACAAGGTCATCAAATAACCGTAACATTTATGCATCCACAACAGAAATTCCATAATAATAAATTCCCAGAACATATCCGCCACAATATTTTGTCCGTGTTGGCCTGACCTGACCCAGGGTCGACCCAGAGACCTAGAAGCACAGACTATGTCAGTTGGCTGCAGCCCATTCGTAACACTAGCTTTCAACGAATTACTCCCACAAGTTTTGGAACTTATCCAAAACTTTTCATTCTCACTGCACACTGACAACGAGCATCTTTTTAATTTTCTTTATGAACATAAGCTGTTATAAATGTTGATTTGTATAGCCAGAAGCTACCATTGTGAGAACGAATAGAATACATGAAATTTACTAATCCATATTAAGACGCTGACAACAGCCAAATAGGCATGTCTCAAACAATTTTTTTGCTAAATCTATAACGTTTGTGACGGCGGAAAAAATATATGTTAATCTTGAACATATTTCTGAGAACCCTATTGTATTCAAAACACGTTTTCGAAAAGTTTTCTTGATACAACAATATAGTAAACTAACCTTTAAAGGGTGAGGTTATCCTGAAGGTAGACTTAAAGAATGCCTTTAACTCGGTTAATAGGGACACCTTGCTGACACAAGCTAAATTAGAAACACCCGAAATTTTCAGTTTTCTTTGGCAGTGCTACAGGCACCCTTCAAAATTGATATATAAGGAAAATGTTTTGGAATCCGCCGTTGGCTGTCAACAAGGCGATCCGCTTGGACCACTACTCTTTAGCTTGGCCATTCACCCAATTATCAAAGAGCTAAATTCAAAATTTAACATCTGGTACCTGGATGACGGGACCCTTGCAGGTGACGTAGACTCAGTCTATCAAGACCTGGCACTTCTAAAGTCGAAATTTTTATCCATTTTCCTAGAACTTTATCCCAGTAAATGCGAAATTTTCATTAACGGTAACTTAGACAAATCCGATATACTTTCAAAATTTCAACATCTTGCTCCCAATATTACTCACGTTGAAAAAAGTGCTCTTCGCCTCCTTGGGTCCCCAATATTAGACGAAGGTTTCGATTCATTTATACAAGAAAAAATTCAAAATTTTTGTGATATTTCAGACAGGTTACTCAAAATTAATATGCATTCGGCTTTTACTATTATCAAGTATTGTCTTTTTGTCCCTAAAACACACGCTCTTCGATCTTCCCCTTTTTGGAAAAACCCATCTGCACTCGCCCAAATTGACAAACTTATACAAATTACTTTAAGCAAAATTCTAAATCTGGCCCTGAACGACCGAGTGTGGCTACAGGCGTCCTTGCCTGTACGCCTGGGCGGCCTTGGCGTTCGCAAAATTACTGACGTAAGCTTACCAGCATTCCTGTCCTCGGTCCACAGCATTGAAGAATTGACCAGGAAAATTTTAGCACCCACACTGGTCAATTCTGAGGTGCCGTGTAAGACCGATGCCATGAATGCATGGAGAATGGCTTGTCCAAGCACCGAGTTACCCCGATTCCCATCTTCTCAGAGGCAGTGGGACGGGCCGCTTTGCAGCGTGGTACGAGAAAATCTCTTAAGTACGTCGTCCAATGCTGCAGAGCGTGCTCGTTTGCTGGCTGTGGGAGAGTGGGAGTCAGGGCTTTGGCTTCAGGCACTGCCATCGTCCAACATAGGTACCATGTTGGACGATACGACCTTCCGCATTGCTTCTTGCCTTCGTTTAGGTGCGCCATGTGTTTCTCCACATCGCTGTCACTGTGGAGAGGCTGTCGACAGCCTTGGTCACAATGGTCTGTCATGCAGCAGGAGCGCAGGTCGTATTTCACGACACGCCAACCTCAATGACATACTTCGTCGGGCTCTTGTCACCGCTGGCGTTCCAGCCCAACTTGAACCTCAGGGCTTGGCACGCGACGATGGTACGAGACCAGACGGTATGTCTTTACTGCCATGGAAGCTGGGTAGGCCTTTGGTGTGGGTCGCAACATGTGTCGACACCCTTGCGCCATCTCATCTTCCTAGCACAGCGGGTTGTGCGGGCGCTGCTGTTGCTTCAGCGGAGACTCTCAAAAGGCGCAAATACATAAATCTAGTAGGGGATTATGTATTTGAGCCGTTTGGGGTTGAAACGTTGGGACCATGGGGTCCAAGTGCGAGATCTCTTTTTAGAGATCTTTCAAAGAGACTTGTTGACACCTCGCGTGACCAGAAGGCTGGCCTGTATTTGGCACAAAAGATCAGCATTGCCATACAACGTGGCAATGCTGCCAGCATTCTGGGCATGCTTCCAATTGATGGCGATGTGGAGGATTTCCATGACGCCCTTTAAATTCTGCTTTTACTTTTTTTTTTATGTATTTCCTTTTATTTGTTAGTTATTTAAGTATAGAAATTATTGTTTTAATTTATGTGTAAATAGCCACTTAGTTATAGTTAGTTTTAACAACATTTATATTTATTATCAAATAAATATAGTTTTACCTCTTAAAATGATCTAACAACAAAAATATTTGTATTACTTATCAACGTACCTACACGTTGGTAAAATTTATAACAATAACGTATCATATTTACATACAGAACTTAGCTGTTTTTATTTTTCATTACTTAACTAATTTTTTATCAATTAATTTATTTTATGGTTTGTAAAAAGTTCTAAACGTGCCGTCGTCCTCGCGCTTCTCTTTCTTATGTATACAATCCGACAGTGACAGCAACAGCTCAACTCAATAGCGGTTGTCAGCGCCTTAATATTAGAAATGCGAAGGTGGCGTTGTTTGTCATTATTTTCAATGGAGCATTGTTATGGTATATTTTTTGTATAAGGGAGTTTAGGAGGCTGGGGAATGATATAGCCAGTTGGCTATATCATTCCCCAGCCTCCTAAACTCCCTAAACTTTACCGCGGTAACCGACTCCCACGCAAGTAGAGCCATCATTTGTCCCGACGTTTTGGTATGGGTGTATGTGTGTGGTACATCAGCTGTGGTCACGGGAAGAATGACGTCTTACAGCGCCATCTTAGAGAAGTGCCGGTTTCGGCATCTACCGACACTTGGTCTTTACAATGTATTTATATTATTTTTTTCGGATAATAATTACGCAATATAGTCCGTTACATAAACGCAATATACGGAGAATTCCAACAAATTTAATATAGAACCCTAAAAAACGTTGAAAATGCAAATATTTCACCTAAATCTGCTAAAATGGCTTTACCTCCGCTTACTGACTGTAAAGATATAACATAGAGGCACTGAAACGAGAAATATTACCTAAGATAACTCGCCGCTCGCAGCGCAAACAATAACTGAAAATGCGTATAAATTATGTCGGCGATTTAATAATTATCTGTTGGAATTTCTACTACAGTATATGTATATTCAAAGTGTATTATGTTACCTTACTCAGCTTTCAATACAAGCTGTCCCACTGCTGGGCATCCGTCTCTTCTAACTGTGAGAATAGTCTACTACACTAGACAAGTTTTTTTGACGTGACAACGTCTTATAAATTGGTTTGCCGGGTGACACTTCAAGAAACTGCGTTACGCTCCGCTCACGTTATGCGCTCACAATGAGAGCGAGTGAGAGGCACGCGTCCCGCCTAAGAGCGAGAGAGACAGACATAAAAAGTGAAAGGCACGCGTCTTTCATCCTTCTTCCTACTATACGAATGAATATTCACATTAAAATTATTTTACCACTCAAAGTCGTTGTCACGTAAAACTTTCGCCCGTATACCGACTTTACAGGCAACCAATTTTTTTTTATGGTAACTGGCGGCAATCGAACAGACGGATCGCCTGATGGTAAGCAATTACCGTCGCCCATGGACACAAGCAACACCACAGGAGTCACATGTGCGTGGAAAAGGGATAGGAGGAGGAGGGGGATAAGGGGGAAGGAATAGGGGATGAGGCCTCCGGAACTCACACTTACCGAACGAAACAGTTTAGGTACTGTTACTTTACGTCGATTTTTTGTGAGAGGGTAGTACTTCCCCGGTTGAGCCGGCCCATTCATGCTGATACCAGCAAGGCTCTACTACCTGTAGCGGCCTGCGGGTGGGCAGACTTCACTAGTCTTTCGAGAACGTTATCGAGAACACTCAGACACACAAGTTTCCTCACTAAGTGTTCCTTCACTGTTAAGCAAGCGCTAATTAACTATTTAATATGCACCTAACTCTGAGAAATCAATAATAGGGGGCCGAATTGTTTGAACTCTACTTGCTCTGCATAACTGTCGCCTAGTCTCTACAGAATGTTATTACTAAAGTTCTATCATATACGCGGCGATAGCCCTGAAGTGTACGAATGGACTGCCGAGACCTTGGTTTCCGGTTCGATTCCCAGGCACCCAAGGCTCTATACTCTCTACCTCTAATTTTTCGACGTTATGTATGTATTTAAAATGTTAATTATCGCTCGCTTAAAATGTGCCCGGTAGATGATTAGGCTCGCCTTCTATTACAATGGGACTGAAACATAACTGGCGAAGTGTGGGTGTGTCATACACCTCTGTCCACCTCTTCGGGGATAAAGGCGTGAAGTTTTGTTATGTAATGCTATTATACACCTAAAATCGTGTCGATAGCTATTAGAGCTTTCGCTATAGTTAGGCAAATTGTTGGTTCGAATCTGATTTAAATTCGTTTCCGTAGTTTGCAAGTACTAAGTAAAGGTATCTACAGAATCTAGTGCGTGGTATGTCTTTTCAAAAAGAACAAAATTAAATAAAAGGAATATGCACAACTCTTCAAACATTTCCTATGTATAATTATTTGACTATTCATTCAATAAGGACTATAGGAACGTAAACAATTAATCTTTTAAAACAATAATCATAACGAAGCGACCCTTTAAATTTGAAATGAATAACACAAAGTACCCAATTTATACTAAGGAAATAATTCAAATAGAACTGAAACAATATTATTAATTAATTCCAATAATTAATAAACCTTCAAACTTCTTAGAATTAATGCTGTCCTTTAGTTCACTTAAATAAGAAGGATTAACTTCGCGCTTAAACATTTTGCGATAAAACTTTCAAAGCAATTAATTTTCTTTTATAGCTATTATTCTTAAAACCAAACATTATTTAGGCTGTAAGATCCTCAAATATCTTCTGAAGTCTTTAGAAAGATAGTCTTGTAGAAAGAAGCAATCAACTCAAATAAATATATAAAGAAGTTCTTAAACTGGCCTTTCAAAATGGCTTAGCTGCGTATTTATGATCAAGCTATAACTTTATCGATAAGAATTGACTTCGCCGCTCTACATAAAAAATACTAGTTTACAACTTGCCAAGATGAAAATCTGCCTTGATAAGATGAAAATCTGTAGATATAAAATCCTTGCGTTACTGACTGACTGACAGACACGCTACAGCCAAAATTATTGGGCGCAGAATGCTGAAATATGGCATGTATGTTCTTTGAGGACCGAAGGGGAGCACTAAGAAGCAATTTCCCAAAATTCCCACGGCATTGGGCAAAACGGGCAAATAAAAAAAAAATTGCGGGCGTAGCCGCTGGCATCCTCTAGTTAACTTATAAGGCCTTGTTCAGACAACACGCGTACGCTAAGCGCACGCCACGCTCTTCATCACACGCGTCGAACACGCTTTGATTTTTATTGGACATAATTTGAGCCCTATTGTCACACCAATATATCTCAAATTGCATTAACCAAAGTCAATCCGTTTCCGCCACGCGCCCGCCTCGCACTAACTCCGTGCGCACCCCGCGCACGCGCTGCACATGCATTGCGCCCATTTTACCAATTCCAGTCACTAGCAGTACAAGCGGGTGCGAGGCTTGCGCGATGCATTACGCGTACCGAGCGCGGGTCTAGGACAGGCTCAACGCGTGTGCGTGCTCGGCGCGGGTCATCTGAACACGCCCTAAAGCTTAGTTATAGTTTTTGAAACTAAGGTAGGTACTTTTAAACTTTTCCGGTCCGTTCTATAAGTACTACTTGCGTACTACACACATTATTTCTCTTCTGAGTTAATGTTAAGCTTATATTCTATTTCTACTCCATATGGTACACTATAACCTGCACTTTTATTTAGTATTCAAAATACTCTTGGTATTTTTTTAAATATTCTACCACATTCACACAACACCATCTAGTCCCAAACTAAGCAGAAGCTTGTACTATGGGTACTAGACAAAGGATAAACATACATATTATATACTTACAGTTTTTTTTGTAAATATATACATATTATACATAGAAACACCCAGAACAAGACAAACATCATGTTCATGCACACAAATGTTTGACTTGAGCGGGAATCGAACCCGCGACCCGGCGTAGCAGTCGATTACACTCCCGCGGCGCCAACCGGTCGTCCATTTGTCCATTGTCCACACAGTCAGGAATGAGCATGGCCATCCAGCGTGGCAATGCTGCAAGCCTTCTGGGCACGTTACCCGATGATATTGATGCGGAGGAGAATTCTACGACGCCTAAACACACCTGTACATATTTTCACTTTTTATTTTTAGATTTATGGACATATATATTCTTAGATATTATATGTAGTTAAAACTAATAATCTGTAATATTACTGTGAAAATTATTCAAATAAACAAATTAAAAGCTCTTGGTTGTCTGTAAGAAATCGCGCGAAAAAGAAATCGTATTTATGAGGCTTTTGGTCTGGTCACATATGCTTATCACCATTTGACTCCACCACTAGTGGATGTCGTCGTACACTGCGGTGGCTCTGGTATGTAGGCTCGAAGGGTGAAGAATCACACACGCCGCGTGAAAAAATTCAACGCATTCTTGCAACTCGTTTGAAGTATAACAGATTAGAATAATTTTATTATACTGTTAGTAGCCATATTCATTAGGCTATGGCTGCTCGCAAGCATACTTATACAACGTATGTATCCTATATCAATATGGCTAAAGGATCAAACTTCTAAAGCGGTCAAGTAAGAAGCTTACGCAGCTATCGACGCTTTAACGCTTTAAGTCCTGAACTTGCCAAGTTTCTCGTAACTTGTTTATTCAGGCCCGTGTTAAGTAACGACTTAAGAGTTTTACTTGGCATCAAATTCTGTGTTAAAAGTCAAGTTAAACATTTATGAGCAGTTCTACATTGGGTAGGCGGTGGTAGATTCAAGTTGAGATCTTCCTACTTGTCAAATTGCATAGCACTTGCCTAATATTTAATATTACACGTGCTATATTTAAAATGTTATGAATTTATTGGTACTGCTACGCACCCGTGCAAAGCGTAATGTTATATATTATACAATTGTATAGAGACGGATCTTATTACTCGCGATATTAAATTAATTTAAGGTACCTAAAGAAATTCCTCTGTTTTACCGACGTTTCGGCTATCTTACACCGGTCGTGGTCGCGGCGGGACTGCGGTGTTCCGTTTAATTAGGGAATATTCTCAATTAATATATTGTCTTGATAGAGCACAGGAACATATTCTAAACGACAAAGTTGTCATAAAAATAGAATAAATAAAAAATGTCTTTAAATACTAAAGTGCAAAAAAGAAAATGGCGGTGCTTATTTAAACAAAAGACAAAAATAATGAGCTTGTTAAACCGAGAACAATAGGAACAGTTGTCTACAAACAGGAATGGCCTCTACTCTGTCGTTTTAATTCTCGCTACAAGGCTTCAGGCGCCTGGGGAACTGTAACCGAGTTTACTTCCTAATCTCACTGATTAACTTATCTAGATTTATATCCTAGAAAGGAATTTCTAGGTAACTAACTAAGGAATTAAAGCTATAGAAGAAAACAATACTGTTCTGGGAAATTTTGTTTCTACGCGGCGTGTAGGTACATTGTTGGATACGATTTCATTATACGATTAGTTCTATGTAAGATTTACAAGCTTTTTTATTGTAGTTGCTTATTTTACAATCTAGTTGTGGCAACACAGTTACGCGGATTTGTCTATATACCGAATATAATGATATTCTGAAACACCTCACACATTGCCTTCTGGTCTCAAACTAAGGAGAGCTGGAGCTATACTATCTAGATCACTAATATAAATACTTGTATGTTCTTTAGTACGTACTAACATTAATTTTTATGGATGAATTGCACCCTTGCAGAAGAAGTCATCGTGCTCATTATAAAAAGATTTATCCTTGATGGGCATCGAGCCCACGACCTCTGGCTAGCTCCTAGTAATCAGGATCATTAACCACTTAACTATAAGCATAGTTTATGAGATACACCAGGCTGACAGATAGACGGCGTTCAAAAGCTTAGCTATAGCCTAGAATCACGTTGTACATACATACATACATATCGTCACGCCTTTTATCCCCGAAGGGGTAGACAGACGTGTATTTCTACACCCACTTTTCGTCAGATATACTTTAGTCCCACGTAATAAGCGAGCCTATTGCCGCACCGGGCACATTTCCAGACTCCGTGCTGCTACTGAGAATTTCGTGACAGAAAAACCCAATAACACTGCCCGACCCAGGAATCGAACCCGGGACCTCCCGATCCCACGCGCACATTTATGCCACGAGACCAACGAGGCAGTCGTATAGGGTTTGATGTCGAGTTTGCCGTCTCTACGCAAAGATGGTATTTGCATCGTGTTATCCCTTAGTCGCCTCTTACGACACCCACGGGAAGATAGGGGGTGGTGACACTTGTATTCTATGCCGTCAACCACACGGCCGTTCTATCCTTCCAATAAACCGCAAAAACCTTTCATACGTCCTATAATTAATTACAGATAGAATCAAAGTAATATAAAGGATATAATTCGCTAAAAAAGCGGTCATACTATTGAAGAAAAGAACGTTTTAAATGAAAACGCCATTCCACGTGAAAAGAACCGGTAATTGGTAGCCGGACTCCATTCTAGGGTTGCCATGTTTTTATTAAAACTACCTTTTTACTGGAATAATTAAATTTGCGTGTTGTAGTTGAGTAACAGGTATTCGTAGTTGTATTAATGGCTTTATGAATGTAGGTTATAAATTGAACTCGTAAAATAAATGAGCTTGATGCTTTTTATATGAGTACAGCAACTATTGAGACAAATCGACAGAGTTGTTAACTTTTTATGTCAGAAATGTAGAATAAAGTAAAAAGTACATCAAATAGCGATAAACATACCGTAAATGCAATCATTTTGAGACTTTTGCATACAACACTCATCCAAAAAAATACTTTTAATATCATCAAAGGCTTTTGGAGTCCACTATTAGACACAGGCCTCTCTTAGAGTGTGTCACAATACCTTTGTGTGGCAGTAAGAGGATTAAATTTGGCCTGCTATGCCAAGCTTGCCAGACGGGTTGGTATAGACTTTTCGTGTTTTCCCAAATATACTATTGGTGGCTTCCTCCTTTCTCCTCTTCTATCTATTTTGGCGTGCCCGACAGGGTCCATATTTGGCAGGGTTCGAAAATATCCGATATTTATTATAAATAGGTATCAAAATATCGGATATTTACGATATATATCGGATATATACCAAGTTTGATATATATCAATTTTGTATGAAAGTCATATTACTATTTTATTGTATTATTTATGAATACTATTTGCATATGTGTTTCATAAACATACTAAAATGATCAAAAATAAAAAACTGAAATGTTTTTAATGTTTTATTCATTTGAGTACTTAAAATCAGACAAATCAATTTTCTGACACCACTGACGGATTGACGCCATTAATACCGGCAGAAGTGTTGCCACTTTTAGATTAGAACTTACCATTAGGGAGCATATTTTAAATCTACTCCCACGCCATCTACATTTGGGAAGTAGAAATACAGTAACAAACGCAAAAATAATATTCTTTTTACACCATTTTTGTATTGCAATATATCACAAAAAACATTTGATATAAATCGTCGAATCGAGGTTGATATAATTATATCGGATATATATCGGATATATATCTTGATATATATCCTCGAACCCTGATATTTGGTATACACCTTACCTTTGTACAACATGTACCTAATACGAATGGAGAGCAATAAAACATTTGAATTTGAACTATTTGCTTCATATGCTTACTTTAGCCGCCTATTACGACACCAACGTGAAATGCCTCGTTGGTCTCGCGGCATAAATGTGCGCGTGGGATTGGGAGGTCTCGGGTTCGATTCCCGGTTCGGGCAAAGTATTATTGGGCTTTTCCGTTAGGAAATTCTCAGTAGCAGCTCAGAGTCTGGTAATGTGCTCGGTACGGCAATAGGCTCGCCCCCTATTACGTGGGTCTAAAATAAAGCTGACGAAAAGTCGCTGTAGCAATATACCTCTGCCTACCTCTTCGGGGATATAGGCGTCAGACTATGTATGTATGTGAAAGAAATGGGGTAGTGATACTTTGTATTCTTAATCCGTCACCAAACGGAAACAATTAATAATAACTTATCTTAATTTAGCAAATTTAAATAAATTTATAGTACCCACTGTCCAAGCTATAGGTATTTATTTTAAATCCATGGATAAAAAGAGCTTTATTTTTCCATTAAAGCGTAAAACCTCATTACGGATATCCGGATAAAGGCATAAATATTAATACTGACCTAAACAATTTATTTCACCTTACCCAGGTGGCCTTTTCCGAATAAACCCTTCGGACTCAAAGCTTTTGTTGTTTAAAGCATAATAATAAAGTGTGCTACAGAATTAGGTGACCCCTATCAGCACAAAGGGGAGGTCAGTTTTTGCCTGTTTGTCATAATATCATCATCATCATCAGCCTAACAGTCCACTGCTGGACTAGGCCTCTCCTTTGAAAGAAGGAATTGGCCTACTATACCACGCTGGCCAAACTGGTTGGTATAGGGTTTGTATCAAGTTTTCCTTCTCTAACAGTGCTGTTCTCTG
Source organism: Euclidia mi (assembly GCA_944739405.2). Taxonomy (NCBI): domain Eukaryota; kingdom Metazoa; phylum Arthropoda; class Insecta; order Lepidoptera; family Erebidae; genus Euclidia; species Euclidia mi. Next base: position 36,137,714 of record OX123205.2, on the reverse strand, counting down.
CATAATATGCTCCCTCTGTCGGCTCTTACGACACCCGTGGGATGATATGGGGTGGTGACATTCCGTATTCTTAATCCGTCACCACACGGGCATAATATACGTAAATCATTTTCATGTAAAGTGTTAACGATTTTGCTCACATTGTCAAAAAGTCATCAGGTCTCTCTCATGGTGAGCCAAGCTTCGAAATCTACATGCTCTACTTGCACAAACCCTGTACCATTAAAGCCTAGGTCTCAGGTTTAAACATGGCCCATGACGATTTAGACCTGACCCGATTTGACGACCGGTTTGTGTAGCGGGAGTGTAAGCGACTGCTACGCCGAAAGTCGCGGTCGCGAAATTCCCGCTCAAGTCAAACATTTGTGTGCATGAACATGAATGTTTGTCTTGGTCTGGGCGTTTCTATGTATAATATGTATGTATTTACAAAAAAAAAGAATATATGTATGTTTATCCATTATCTAGTAGGTACACATAGTACAAGCTCTGCTTAGTTTGGAACTAGATGGTGTTGTGTGAATGTCGTAAAATATAATATTATATATTGTGAAGATAAGCACGTATTACAAGTAAATTAACGCTTGTTAAAAGGTGAAGTAAAACATCGTGAGGAACTTTAATGTGCCCGTAATTTTCCATACTTAATAGTCTAGTGCTCAGAATAGTCCATAAAGATTCCGTTCGAATAAAATTAATTTTTATTTCGGAAAACTATAACCAGGGAACTTGAAATATTCGTGTCATTATAATAATAACTAGAACAATGTAACCAAGACCGCCGTACGTGAGATTTTCAAACGGTTTTCAGAGTATTCCGGGCACAATGTTCCCAACAAAGTTAAAATATTCTCGCGACCTGCGCTGAGCTTAAACATTCCTTAGGACACTTGTACACGGCCCGTATCTACTGTGGTGTCACCTCGATACGGCACAATCGCCGCCTCCTATTAAAAACGCATGATCTTGTCCATGACACGTTTTACATTTAGCCAACTGTTAGGAAAAACGACAGTGACAGTACCCGGGAGGCTTTAAATTGTATTTTTGGACGTGCGTTATTCATCTTTATGTAATGTAATTATTAAATCATCACTACATAGTATAAAACAAAGTCTATCATCTGTCTGTCTGTCCCTATGTATGCTTAAATCTTTAAAACCAGGCAACGGATTTTGAAGCAGTTGTTTTTAATAGATAGAGTGATTCAAGAGGAAGGTTTATATGCATAATACATGCCTAATAAGCATTTCACCCATGCGAAGACAGGGCGGGTCGCTAGTCTGAAATATAAAACACATTTAGCGTCCATTTTCGTCATAAAAACCAAATTTCAAAGAATGTAACACATCGCTGATGTACTACATTATGCACAGAAATATACGAAAGCACGATTGTCACGGTTTAGTTACGGCAGTGACGCGCTTTAAATAAATAATGTCCGTGGACAAGCCACCTATTCAATGTTCTATACCTTTGAATGAACCGTAAATTTTCACGGCGAACACGCCGCGATTTTTCAGCGTGTGAACAAGAGCTTTTACTCGAACATGTTTTAGAATTAATTAAAATTCTGCATTTGTCTAATTGAACATTTTATTTTCATTTCGTGAAGCCATTTGATATATTAAAACGTGAAGAAATGTTAGAATTTGTACTAATGTGTGTATAGTCGGTAAGAAAATTATGCCCTAAAAAGATCTGACATAGGTATATATTTTAGAAAGCCTATTATATCAGTTACTGAGAACTTTTTTGTCTTTATAATATAGGTATGATTGAGAAATAATTAGGAACCTTCTCTCTTATTAAGTCTTTATTTAGTGGTTTGTAAATTAAATTATTCTACAATTTCATTGATGACTACTAGAGTAACAGCCCTAGGTATAGAAAAGAATCATTTGTGAAAATGGAATCAGCGAGAGCTGGTGTCGAGCCTCCATTGAGTGAATTAACGCGCGAATTGAAAGGAAACGCCATTACTTGCTAATCGGCTCTTTTATTTGGATGATCGATGGTGTCAGGATTGAGGTCGGCGTACAGAAAGAGTGAAATTTCGTTACGTACCACTTTTCGTTGAATTGAATATTAATAAAGTATCGTGGGATAATTGTCACACGGCTACCTGGTACCAGAGCAGTGATTATCACCGATAAACTGATGATTATTGTCCTAGAGTTATCCCCATTGCATCCAGAACTGTCGCCTTAGAGTCCGAGGTTCGCTCAGTAGTCTTGCCTTGTCCGAGAGTTCTCCATAATTCTCTCGGTAATGTCTAGCATCCCGCTCCTGGCCGGCGAGGTGAACTATGTTACCTTTCTCATATATGGAAGAGGGCTAGAGGCCAGCAGTGGGATAGTCTTTCATCAGGGTGAATGGTGGTGATGAAAAAAATTTTGTTTTCCTTTTTTTTTCTTTTTTAAAGACAACTCCCGCATTAGACTAAATCCTGTCGCGGGGGACTTAACGAACATACCACTAACGGACACAATAAACACCCAGACTCGAAACAACGCTTTGTGAATCACACAAGTGTTGCCTCGTGTGGGAATCGAACCCACAACACTCGACGCAGTGTCAAGCGGCGAGGCGGCCGCTTAACCACTACGCCAACCGTGCAGTCGAATCAACGGATGGATGCCTTGGGAGAGCCCAATGTCCAGCCGTAGACATCCATTGGATGATAAAGTCTTGTAAATAGAATTTCCCTAGTATTTTCTTTGATTTACGCTGTTACACATCGAAATTAAACTAATGTTTCTAATATTATCATCATTATGTCAGCCTAGAGACGTCCACTGCTGGACATAGGCCTCCCCCGAGGTTCTCCACACAGACCGATTTAGAGCCGCCCGCATCAAATTATTATTTACGTAGGTAGGTAATTTTTACTGAGCCTGAGCCGCCCGCATCCAACCACTCCCCGCGATCTTAACCAGATCGTCGGTCCACCTTGCGGGAGGCCTACCCCTGCTGCGTCGTCCGGTACGTGGTCGCCACTCCAGAACCCGCCTGCCCCAACGGCCATCGGTTCCTCGCGCTATATGCCCTGCCCATTACCACTTCAGCCTGGCTATTCTAATATATCGCGATAAAATCCGTAAACTGTAGTTTAGTTTTAAGAATTTCCCCACCTCAAACTACAAAGCCTCACAAAGATGGCAGCTGTATAACATACAGCGTGGTGTCATTCTCGTTCAGAATTTTGTGCCGCCTCAACTAAGTTGAGATACTTCGTGCCGAGGACGGTTTATGGGTGTAATATTAAAATTGTTCACGCAACTGTTCGTATTACAAAGTTTATATCTGCTTAAATATTAAACGGTCTTGTTAAAAGCTGTGGGCGAAACATAAACTTATGAAAGCAGAAATAAGTACTAAAGATAACAACAGCGTAAGTTGTTGGTTTACTTTAATACACAGAAATACCTACTGAGGTACTTTTAAGTCTAATCTGATTTGATAAAATATAATATCTATGCTTTTAGAAATATATACGTCCTTATGCTTATTAGTGGTAAAGTTGGTAGTACATGGCAGGGATATCGGGTTCGAATCCACAGTGTGCACCACAGACTTTTCGAGGTTATATGTGTATTAAGTTGTTAGCACGTTGGGAGTGAAGATGAAGATCTTTAATAGTCATTTTGGAAAGTCAGGACCCTTGAATAAACTGAAAATAGTCTAAACCATGGAATATTGCTCTCCCTTTGCTTGGGAAGTCAGACAGGCAGTCGCTCTGTGGAAAAGCTAACGTTCAATCAAATCCGGTTAGACTAGTAAGCGGACCCCGGGTTGCCACTGGGATAGCGCTAGAAATATATTACTTATTTACTTATATTTGGTAGTTCAGGCTCTGTCTCATTTTTCTTTCAACTAACCGTGTATGAGTGGTCCCAAGATATTACTGTCATGATAATAATGTGAAGTATAATGCACTGCCGCATTGCGTAATTGTTCTGCAAAGTACATACGTGAAGTGATAATTGTGGCACGAAAGTACATAATAGTACTTTATAATGTCTTTGTTTGCTTAGAAAGCACGTTCTTAAATATAATTATAAATGTCTTTGTTTGCACACAAGTCCGTTACATTTATATCTTATCATATAATTAAAGCTTACAACAACTGCTCTGAATACGTTCAACCTTTGGCGATTTGCACGTGCTAATAAAAGTGTAACTGGTCTCAATGGTGTCATCATGCAGCCTTTAGCAGTCCACTGTTGGTCATACTTAGGCACATCCTTATTTGCGCCACAATAACACTGCGACTCAATAGAGCGATTTGGCCTACTATACCACGCTGGAAAGATGGGTTAGTGTATGGTGTGAAGTCGAGATTTTCGTCTCTTCTCGAAGGTAATATTAGTTTTGTCTATTTTCTTAAGTTGCCTTCTACGACACACACGGAATGAAATGGAAATTTTCACCACATTCTTCAAAATTATCATGCGGTTGATACCAATTAGGTACTAGATATTACTAAGAATGTATTGTATTCTATTGCCCTAGGTTTTTTGTAAGCGTTTTATTTGTTACTCGACACCTGTATTTGTAGAGCCTCCGCGCGGCCGGCACATACGGGTTTGCATATGTAACTACGGCTCCTCTAGGGAATAACCCCTGTGCATATATAGGACTTATTTACAAATGCGTGTACAATGCTTTCCTTTATTTAGATTTCACACTTCCATTTTCGTCAGCTATGTTTTGAGTAACACGTGATAGATTGCCTGTTTCCTTACAGTTAGTAAGTTGATAATATCAGCCCTGTTTTTAAATCGTCCCACTGCTGGGAATGGCCTTCTTCTCACTATGGCCAAGTGTGGATTGACAAACTTCATGTCTTTTGAGGACTTTAGAAGATATATCCCACGGAATTTACCGCTTCTTTTTATTGCTGATAAAAATATCGATTTCACTGATCTGATATTGACTTCAAGAATACGATAGTTAAAAATAACCCTCATAGCTTAACACTTCGCAGTCTCATAGCCTTGATCCTCATGCAAGAAAACACTTTGTGTAATCTACAAATTGCTTTTTGTGTTCAGGATGTTGTTTATGTTTATTGAATGTAATCACCTCTGTGATGCAGAATGTATGCCTAGTTTTGGTTTTATCTTTACAAAAAGATTTATTTTTCCATTTTGATAACACATACTTACATTAAATTTATAAACTTAAGACGAATTTATTTTCATCTTAAAGGCGCAGTCTGCATTATAATACTCCCAACTTTATCGCCGAAATTGCTTACAGTTGCCGCGATAAAAATACCATTGACAATAATGTAAACAAGAACCGGCTCTAAAAGCCATTGAGTGTCGTTCTATTTCATCGTGAATACGAGGGAGTTATTTGTTTAAGTGCAGAGAGTCTGGAGTTCGAATATCAACGATTCGTTCCGAGCCATTCGTTGTATCTACTGGTTTAAGGATACGTATATGTTAAAGATGGAATTATATGTGGCGAGGTGATGAAATGATAGATAGTGATCAAAAGACATACCTATATACTTTACTATAAGCTAAATACATGGTATGAATTGAGATTTGGCGAGCGAGATGACGCATACATACATAGAGAGCTTTCTATCTCTCTAATTTAGTATGTATATTTTACTATGCATAAAATACATAGTCTGGATACATGGGCAAGAAAATAAATAACATGGCACAATATACAATAGCAGGCTTCACGCTAGAAGCAGCAACTCCTTTAGACTTTGTGTGGTAGAGGTACGCTAAATACAGCTTGAATGGGTCGACTTGGCCGGGGTAGTATCATTTTCTCATAGATTATTATAAAAGTTGATAAAGGTTTTGATAGTGTTAATTATTTTTCTTATAAAAATAGAGAGATCTCGACATCAATCTTATTTAAGTTTGTATAGGAAAGGAAATAGTTTCTCTTTCCCTTTCTTTGAAAGAAAGTTTTATTAACTTCAGACTTACGGAAAGAGAAAGAGCCTTTTGTAACAAAGATATACCTTTTGTATGGGAGAAAATGGATAAATAAGGTAAGTTTTCTGACGTCATGGGCGTTTACGACCCACAGAAAGCCATCAACCGACCATCATTCGGGCTGTAGATCTTATGCAAACCTACTATCAACCATAAATAGTATCCTTTCATTTTCCTAGCCTTGCTCAGCGCAAGTGCACCTTCTGCTAGATATGTTCTTCAAACACCGCACTGCTTTCTTTCCCATCTCATCTCTAACGGACGCACAGTCTAATGGTGACCCTTTCTTTCAATAGCTTGGTACAATTTGAAATACAGTACAATAGCGAGTTGAGATGTCGTTTTCTCGTCTCTTTGTGAAGAGTGCCACTTGACGACGATTGTAATTGTTTAGGCAGATAATAAATACTTAACTGTGTAAACAAAACATTTGTGAGGGTCTGCCTGATGTTTTAAACGTTCGGTTTCTTTGTTTCGGCTCCTAAATTGCACTAGTCCAAGATCCTGGCGTCGCCACATCATCCTATTTTTGAAGTAACCAAAGAACAATGGTCACTTTGGCCTTTAGCACGTCTGATAATGAGTCCTATACCAAAAAAATTTACATTTTTTTAATATTTTGATCAAAGCAAATACATATTTTTAGGACTTGGGAGAAAGAAATAATGTATTTACAGTTTATTTTTTAAACTATACCCCTAAAGAATAATGAAATGTTATGAACGCAGCCATAACCTTATTGTCAAAATATGCGTTTCATTATACGATATGATAAATAAGAATTTATGTTACTTTGTAATAAAATAAAATATAACTTTTACAATAAAATATCAATAGGTGTTTTAGTTACATATAAAATATAAAAAATATTTTTATTACGTAGTAATTAATCGTTTTTTTTAATGAAAAATCTAAGATTTGACGTGAATGACGTGAAATGGAACAAATACGCCATTTCGGTATCAGTCACTGTTATACCCGGTACACTACATCAACGTCAATCGTTCCTCGCTTGCTATGAATTGAGTTTATTAGTTTGTTTGTTAGAAGAACATGTTTGTCTACACACATATATTAGGTACCAGAATAGTTTAATGTATATATTTTTACGAATAAACTAAATAAAAACACAATTTAGTTCATAACCTCAAACATACTTTTTATAGAATAAAACAGGTAATCCCAAGTTTTTAAAATTCATATCTATACTAAAGCTAAATAAAGTAACATAAAAATATTGATAAATCACTCCACAGCAATAGACGTGAAAAAAGAAATTCTGGTCCACCTTTGTATGGGAACCGACCATTGTTCTTTCAATCATATACAGTTATCATAAGATTGAAATTTGGTTACTTACTTATCAATAAGCAGCCGTGGTCCACCACGCTGGCAAGAAGTATCAGGTTTGATATAAAATGTTCCGTCTCTTTACATAGATATCACTTACTTGATAGATATTATTTACTTTGTGTATTTTCCGGTGATGAGAGTTTGATTAATGTATAATCCACACGGACAAACAAAATTTACTGAATGTATATATATAGTAGTAGGTACGTATCTTGGCAGGCGTTCCATTTACAGGGAGCAGGCAGAGAGGTTGGAATAGATTTTAATAAGGTTATATTTCTTTGGGAGCAGGCAAGTAGGAAAGACAGGTGCATAACTTACCTTTTTAAAATTTGAAGTGATTTTCTATTATCAAAAACAAACATATGATATTCCTCGAACACTCAAATGTTGTAAAAGAATAATATGAAACGAAGGATTTTATACTGCCCTAATTTTTTGTCAAGTCAAAACCAATCTGACCTACTCTCAAATGTTTTATACTTTTTGATTAACAATTTTCACTAAAATCGCGCTATAGGTACCTACCCAACAAATTATGAAGAAAGACATTTAAAAAAATGTGTGCAACGCGGCTCTTTTGTGCTCGTAAAATGCAACCATAAAGCTGAAAACTCGTAAATTTGTTTTATGATTGTTTAATTATTACGGTGCAATATGTATGTGACCTCGACGACAAGGTTGTAAGATATGTGTTTTAAGGTCCAGGCTAAGGGTCAAGGTCGGCAGTTCTGTATGTATAGAAAAGTAGGGTAGTTGACTAAATATATTTGTATGTCAGAACTAGAAAATAGAGTAAAACTGTTTTGAATAGTAATAAAAAAATAAGTTTAAAAACTATAACCGGACTACGTAAAAAAGAGGAACTAAAAAGGACGAAACAAGAAAATAGGTAATTCAGATATAAATCCAGAATAGTATAAGTACATATATGCTCAAGCTAGAGCCGTGGTCGAGCCGAATCTTTTGACACCCCATTTATTATAATTTGTCCAGTAGTTTGGGCGCTACGGTGGAACATACAAACCTACATACATACATAGACTGCCAAAAACATTACCCTTCCTTTTGGCTTCGCCAGGCTTCGAGTTATTCAATTGAGTCTAATTTTCGACTACACGTAGGTATGTTATTGTGGTTTAAGGGGTCGCTTGTCGGTTAAGCAGAGGTTATCCAAATAAGGCTGTTTCGTGTACTTTGTGACCTTTGCTTGAATGTTTGTAAAGAACAATGGCCACTTCTCATACATTGAATGACCTGATAATGAATAATTGTGTATATAGATAAAATGTACAAAAACAAGTAGCTCTATGATCAAGAAATTATACTGTAAAGACAGTTTTTCTTATAATGGTCTAGGAATTACATAATACACTGAAATTAGTTCGTATTAATTTGACAGATTCACCCATGTCCAATGTCACCAGCGGCCTCTTTACGTCAAAAACGTTCCGTTGCATCCTTATCCAATGTTTTAAACGGCAGAAATACATTTATATTTATCTTTTTATATCTTTTAACATAAAAAAAATACATTAATTTATGATCAGCTTTTAACAACTTGATTCAATTTATATATAAAATTAAGTTTTGTCGAGGTTTTGACAAAACCAGTTGTTAAAGATGTGGTATAAGTGAAATGGAACGTAGCTAAACAAGGAAGTATTATTGGGCACAGATAATATAACAGTGCAGCGAATAAAAAATATTTTGATAAGGATGCGTTCACGAGTTCTAGAACATCTTTACAACCCAAAAATTTTCTTTTTACCTAGACTTCTATAAAATATAATTGTTGGTGAAATCATTACACTAAAAAATAACCTTAATTTTGAAATAAGTTTTGTCTCTATACATGCTTAGGTCAAAAATGGCCATTGTTCTTTCTCGGCTAGACACTGATATACTATACTGATATATCCTGATGCGGGAGTTGTCTTTCAAATAAATGAAATAATATCCTTTGACATACCTTGCAACTTGCAAGAACAACGTAAAACTGACATTATAGTTTCATGAATTTTCTTTTTGCCTTTTGTCATTCTGTTTTTGTTCTAAATATTAGATTAGTTATGAAACTTTGCCACAACTTTGTCACGCGAAAGCTTATGCACGCACACACTGAATTACAAACAACTGTGTAATATTGCAATAATTTTTTACGATTTTTTACCCCAGAAAGTATTAAAGAAAGTTTGTCATGTCTTATAACAGAGCCTCTAAGAATAAAAATTTTGCTGTTTTCGTTTTGACTTCCATATTTTTTTAACCGACTTCAAAAAAAGGAGGAGGTTCTCATTTCGTCGGAATCTTTTTTATGAAAGAAAATTTTTACTGCGCCCAGCAGGTTGCTATCGCAATGAGAAATTAAAATCGTTGTGGAAAAGCTATTAATTTGAGATGGTGACCTATTTTGTTCACTAAATTCTACGGAAATTAGAGAGATCTCTGGGGGATGAGCGTTATAACATTATGCTTTGTACATAATCAACTGTGTAATATTCTAATACTACAATTTACCAACATTTGTTACAAAAAGTATTCAAGAAAGTTTGTTATACCTATAAAATTTATACAAAACCCTCGAACAATAAAACCTTTGTTGTTTTTAGTTTTCACTTCCGTATATTTACAAAAGCAACCAGCACGTTGCTACTGAAACGGATATTAAAATAATAATGCCAAGCGACATTGCATCATGTCAATTCGCGACGTCACGATTTTTAATTGTGCGCGTTGTACAGTTCTGTTACATTGCATCAAGACTTGAAGCGTTTTCGTGTAATAAGTCTTCTTACAAAACCAAGGTTGTTAATTTTTTTTTTATGAGCTTGTGACGTCCCACTGCAGGGCAAAGGCCTCCCCACTCTTCTTCCACAAGTCCCTATCTTCTCGCTCCTGGAACCAATCCTTTTTGACGGAGATCCATTTTTGGAGTCTAGTTCATCCCGCCATCGCCATCTCGGCCTGCCGCGATGTTGTCTGTCGTTTGAGGGGGTCCATAGAGTTTTTAATTTGGCCCATTTGTCATTTATTTATATAAAAAAATGGGCAAGTGCGAGTCGGACTCGCGCACGAAGGGTTCCGTAGCATCATCTATAAAAGAAAATCACGTTTGTTGTATGTTATTATTAACTTTTTTTTATTTAATTATTTATTTTGAAAGGTAATATACAACTACATATTCTGTGAAAATTTAAGGAGTCTCCCTGTTACAGATAGTAATTTTGAGCAAAATATACAAAATAAACACGTTTTTTGAATGGGACACCCCCTTTATATTTTCATTTTTTATTTTTAGTTTTTGTTGTTATAGTGGCAACTGAAAAACATAATTTGTGAAAATTTCAGCTTACTAGCTATCACGGTTTATGAGATACAGCCTGGTAACAGACAGACAAATAGACGGACAGACAGACAGACAGCGGAGGCTTAGTAATAGGGTCCCGGTTTTTACCTTTTAGGTACGGAACCCTAACAATATAAGCTTACAGTTATAGACCAAGTCGCTTATATGTTAGGTTATGTCATCTGACATGCGACAGATATGTCCTGCCCAGCTCCATTTTAGCGTGGCAGCTTTTCGAGTGACATCCGCGATGTTTGTGATGGAACGGATAGTAGTATTCCTTATCCGGTCTGTCAATTTGAGACCTAGAATACTCCGTTCCATCGCTCTTTGGCACATCTAAAGCGTGGGTCTCTGTTCTTTTGTTAAAGACCAAGTTTGTTAATTAATTCTGTAAAAATGTATGGCGTTTCTAACAAACTAGCATACTGACTGACTGCTCTAGGTCAACGTGAGCAGTCTATACCATACAAAAAACAAGCGCCAGGTAACTAAACACGTAACGTTTAATATTAGCGCTGAAGGCTGAACCGATCTAGTTTTGATAAATGATTCAAACCACAAGAATGATATAACTGTTTCTTTTTATAAAATGGTACAAATGTTTATAATATTGTGCTATTTTTTTGGATTCTGAAATGTATTTATACCTAGACACGTATTTATAAATTCTTCTCAAGGTAAATTTGCAATTTCTGTCATGATCTAAGTATCTGTTTATCATCGTCAAACTGTGCTTCGGAGTATGTATACTATGTTCATAATATTTTCTGACTCTGGAAGTTCCTGCGACAGGGTAATTAGCTGGGTCCGTTGCTCGATTACTGCCACTTGCCAGGCATATGCCCGATATGATAATTTTAGTCTTTGTACTCGCCTCTACTTTAATGGTCAATTAAAGTGTTGTATGCGTCGGAGCTTGTCTGGTGAGCGATGGTTGCTGAATCGACCCAGCACTCACACATAGACGAAAAGTAAAACATAGTGGTGGTTGAGCTGTAAGGATTCCAGCTCATCTCTCTGCTGATCCTGAGCTTAAGATAGTCCATGAGGTTTCCACCACGACAAAAAAGGTTATTCTTAAGAAAACAAGCCTTAGATCCACTCGTTATTTCATTCAGGTGCAGGTCAGCATTCCGATTCTATTCTAAAATTCGCTTCCTTTCATTGCGGACGGCTTTTACTTATTGGTATGTATGCGAGCTTTGAAATGCGCTGCATACTTACGGTTATTAGATTTTAAAGGAATATGTGAGCTTTCTTTACCGTTCTTTTGCAGTGCGAATTTTCTGTAATTTCTTTGAACTGAAAACACTTTTGTAAGATTAAAGAAAGCGTGAAAAAGCTTTTCTCTAGGCCATCAAAGTATGCCATTATTATTAATATTTTATTGGCATGATGATTTTCCTAGTGGACTCAATTTATCAGGCGGCATGGAGTCATGTTGATAGAAAAATAAATAGGCTTGCTGGGCCAAACTAGAAGACAAGGAAGCAAACAATTAAACAAGGTCAACTTATTAGGAGGTCTAGTCCTTGATTGAGATTTAAAAAAGAGACTATTTGAAGAAGATCGTTATTTATTACAAGGTTTCACTTTTTTTACTTTCACTTGTCACGGTGTCGGTTTTGAAATCTTGCAAGATAAATTTTACCCACTTTCCGGTTTTTATTGTCGCGTGACAAAGCAATATTATGATATCATGGAATTCCATCATCTTACCTGATGATGGAACTGGAAGGTGGCCATAGGAACTCCGTAATATAACGACGCAACCCCATCGTTTGGCCTCGTTTGATTCGTGTTGAAGAGACTCGACTCTGATCTTAAATGTTTAGCGCCAAAGCTTGTTTTTAAAGTCTTTAATATTTCTTGTTTTGATTCGATTTTTGTTCTAACAAATTTTAGAACATACATACATATCGTTACGCCTTTTATCCCCGAAGGGGTAGGCAGAGGTGTATTTCTACACCCACTTTTCGCCAGATATACTTTAGTCCCACGTAATAGGGGGCGAGCCTATTGCCGTACCGGGCACATTTCCAGACTCCGTGCTGCTACTGAGAATTTCGTGACAGAAAAACCCAATAACACTGCCCGGCCCAGGAATCGAAACCGGGACCTCCCGATCCCACGCGCACATTTATGCCGCGAGACCAACGAGGCAGTCGTATAGGGTTTGATGTCGAGTTTTCCGTCTCTATGCAAAGATGGTATTTGCATCGTGTTATCCCTTAGTCGCCTCTTACGACACCCACGGGAAGATAGGGGGTGGTGACACTTGTATTCTATGCCGTCAACCACACGGCAAATTTTAGAACTAAGTAATAATTTAGTCTTAAAAATATTTAAAGAAATAACCAGTCCACTTATATGGAAAAATTATTTAGCAACAACCATTATTGAGATCACCGGAGATTATTGAGATCCCAGAAGCACGCTTGATGAGAAAGGAAGAAATTCGCCTAATAATAAATCTCCTCATTTCATTAAGTTCGGTGGCAGCCAGAATTAATAAAACGAGACTTCGTTCCTTTTTTGAAGCAGGCGCTCACTGAGGAAGATTTTTTAATTTTCAATCCCAAAGTGGGTATCATGTTTGTTTGAAAATCTGCTGATTCTGAAATTAACACCATACAATTCGGCAAAAGGCAAAAGTTATTTCAAAATACACCTTATATCTAACCGCATACGTCAGCAAAAGTTATTTCAAAATACACCTTATAACTAACCGCATACGTCACATATAATACTACAAAGCTCTCATCTCACAACAGTGATTTCTCACTTCAGATAATTAAATTCTAACATAAAATTCTACCGCATTTTATCGCCTCACTCAGCACTTTCTTAGTCATATACACAGATTGCTTTTGCACTGATTAATGAAAGTTCTTCGATATCTGTGTTCTAGTTCGGTACTTAATTAGTGTAAATACCTGACTTCCGTTCCAATTAACTTAATGAATCTGATAAATATATCTCGTACCACAGTGTTTGGTATTGAACTTTTGAGATCGGCCTGACCGATGTTATTAATTTAAGTAGGTCTTGGTATTTCTTCCAAATTGTTTGTACACGCATTAAAGAACTTACATAATTTAAAAAAGTGGGACTATTGTAGCGGGTGCTGACGCTACAATACAAATTATATACATACTGATTGTGTAAGCGCCGCGCAGCAGTCGTCTCCCCACACTCGTATATTAAGTCGTAGTTCATCATCATCCTCTTAGCGTTATCCCAGTTTCAATCTGGGGTCCGTTTACTAGTCTAACAGGATTTGGCTGAATATTAGCTTTTCCACGGAGCGACTGCCTGTCTGACCTCCGCAACCCGAAGGGATAGCGATATTCCATGGTTTAGACTAGTGTCAGTTTATTGAGAAGGTACTGACGCCCTGTAACGACTGTCAAAGATCTTCATGACAACCCGGACCGACGGCTTAACGTGCTCTCCGAGGCACGGGACAAGCGATAATTAACAACTCAATACGCACATAACTCCGACAAGTCATTGGTGCGCGCCGTGGATTCCAACCCGACACCCTCTGCATGGCAGTCTGTTGGTATATCCACTAGGCTATCGCTGCCTTATATTAAGTCGTAGTTATCAATTTATTTATATTAAGATGTGGTACTACGGTAAAATTTATATTAATTAGTTCTTTGGAATTTTTCTTTTACCTCTTTACATACTTCATCTTCAATTACTATACAGTATTAGTGATCAAGAAAGTTTGAGGTCTTAGTATGTTTGGCAAATGTAGCTTAAGACGCCCTCCTCACCTAGCCAGGTGGAGTGATGAAATACGCAAAGTGGCTGGCACTAGGTGCCGAAAATCGGGCTCAATGGCGTGCCACTGGAGAGGCTTATATCCATCAGTGGACTACTGCAGGCTAATTATGATGATGTTTGGTTGGCCTTAGAATAAGAAGCTGGAGGTATTTTATTAAATTTCTTAACAAAGTGTGCGAGTCAGCTACTAAGTAAATTCTTCTTCTTCCGGTGCCTCTTCAATCGTGAAGGTTGGCCGTCAGTTTCTTGAATTCGTCTTTACCTGCAGCCAGCCGGAACAGCTGTTCGACGGAGCCAATGCCGGTCCACTAAGTAAATAAATAAACTAATTCCCCTCTCTCTCGTTGACAGGAAGACATGGTGTGCCTGTCGTGCACGGCGACAGGCGAGCGCGTGTGCCTGGCCGCGGAGGGGTTCGGCAACCGACACTGCTTCCTCGAGAACATCGCCGATAAGAACATACCGCCGGACCTCTCGCAGTGCGTCTTTGTTATTGAACAGGTACGTCATCTCAACCAATATATAAGAGGTTAGACACTACAAAGCCAACAGGGAGAAATGTCGGGAGAGTGTGCTAAGAGCTGTATCGGCCTTTATCACCAACGTGGACAATACGAGGTGACCACGATAAATGCCAAGAGTGAAACGACATAAAAGAGAGAGACACTGCAGTGCATGTGAACCATACTCAGGATCATTGTCTGTTTGACGGACCAAAAACGGTTTTGTTTGATGATAGCTGCTCATAACTAGGTCTTACGATCCTGGCTGCAAATACTGGGTATAATTTCCTCCTTTCTAATTCAGTCATAGATGGAGTAATATCGTCAGGCTCCTGATTTGGCTCGGTTAAAGAATACCTCGAGCATCTTCACCATGTTGCGTTTTGAGCAGTATGCAGAAAAATTTTATTCGTTTAGCTGCTACTTTGTATGTTTAGGTTGAAGGTACTCCAAAACCCAGAAGTTTATCCTTGAGAAATGTAATTTCAATAATATAACTTATTTTATCTTTACAGGCGCTATCAGTAAGAGCTTTGCAAGAGTTGGTCACCGCGGCCGGCTCTGAAACTGTAAGTATCATCTCAAACATTGTCATATATATGTACATCAATATAATTATATGTACCTGTAAGATTAACATTTTGAATACCTTTCCGAAGTATAATATGCCACCCTTTCAATAATTTTCAGTTATAATTTTGACTAAACTACACTTTAAATATGTTCTAATTGAGGGTTGGTTTCACTGTTAACTTTAGTATGAGCTGGTATGTTATGTTTTATATTATATTTTGATATATATTACTTACTATAGTTGTATATAAAATGTAGTATATTTTTTGGCTGTAAAGGTTGTTTTTAAATTAGTTGTTTGCTTAGACGCAGACAAATAAATCTTAACTTTATTCTTGGCGCTTTCTTCATAGGAGATATTGGTTTGACAACGACCAGATTTTATGTAGGTACTTCAAATTTACGCCCCTCAATTTCGTCTGTTTGTCTGATATTTGAGAGCTATAATCCCCTTTGAGTTCGAAAACATCTTTGTCTTAATGACCGTTATCAATGGCAAATTAGCGGTGCTATGAATAAGTCGTTAGGAGTTATCGAATATAATGGGGTAAGAACATATTATTTTGTCGAAATGGGGTAACTTGATTGATTGATATACTTATTCTTTATTGCACTCCAAAGCAAAGTACATTTTATACAGTGACTTAAAGCAATGTTTCATGTACAAACGGCGGCCTTATCGCCAGGGGCGATCTCTGCCAGGCAACCTTGGGATGGACAAGAATGATTAAAGCATTTTTGTGGCGATGGTGTAGCTTTAAAATGAAATTATAACTTGTTGTTATAGAACAAAAACATAGAAAGACGTCTTGCGTTCAGCAATTTTTGTCATGAATTATATTAATTGACTACAGGATGCCCGCAGCTACGCCCGCACATTTCTTTTAATTTGTTTCTGCCCGATCTCGTGGGAATTTCAGCCAATCCCTTTTTAGGGCGACCCTACGGTCCCCAATACCAAATTTCAGCTTCTTACGCTCAAAGGTTTGGTTGCACGTTGTCTATTAGTCAGTCAGTAACGCAATAATTGTATATAAATTAAGATAAAGCTGATTTAACAAAATGTTGAAGCTATGATTTAAATGTAATCTTCTTCTGCCTGGCGATTATTAATCCTGGTCTATACCAGGGTCCGCGGTCCGCCTTCCTACTTAATTCTCTCCATTTTGCTCGGTCTCTTACATTCTCCAAAGTCAATCTGTTAGCACTCATGTTGCTTCTCACGATATCGATCTAGCGCTTCTTGGGGCGTCCTCGAGGCCGATTGCCGGGTACTTCCCACTCTAGACATTTTCGACCTATATACTCCTCCCCGGTCTGCGTATTAGATGGCCATACCATCTCAGGCGGTTCTCCTGGAGCTTATCCGCCACGTCACGGACATCAAGGCTATATTTAAATGTAATATTATACGAAATTTATTGATGGGTCTTAATCAACACTACGCCGGGCTAATAGCACTTGTTTTAATACCTTATTGCCGCTGCGTTTCAACCGGCTTATATTGGTCGTGGTCACGGGACGTTTCAATATTTTTATGGCGTAAACATTTAAGTATATCAACTGATTTAAAAACAAACCATACAATACCAGCATATCCTATCTTTGTTTTGTCCTATTTGTTTCGTTTTGTTGTAATAACCTTACAAGGAAATGGTGAAACGAATTCCTGAGGTCCTGTAAAGATTTCAAAAGGCAAATCTATTTTGTATGACTTTGTATACACCATTATTATTTATTATTGTGTTAACATTATTATTATTTTTTGTCCTCTTGTGAATAATTCGTTTTACGTATTGCGATCGTGGTTTATATTTTCCAGGGAAAAGAAAACTTAGTGAGTATATCTGCCTATGGGTAAAAACTGCATGCTGTCATTTACATTTTTGGCTAATTGGTAAAATATTTGGCTGATGACTTCAAAATTTTCTGACAAAATTTTTATTAACATTTTTTTTGTAATATGTGGTTAACTTTCAAAATTCATTATGTGGTCGCTAATTAAAGTTACTAATTATTAGATTGGAATTTTATACCATCTCGCAAACTTTTTTACATTTACAATAAACTGCTTTTATTACGGCATATTTTAGAATATTTCCTACAATATATCAAGAATAATGTTGTACATAAATATGTAAATACATTTCTATACAACTTCAAAACCTTTTGAAATATATATATCGAAAACCTCAAAGTATACGCTTAGTCAATGAGTGGAATGCAAAATCCAACATATGTCGGACTATGAAAAACGCGCGAAAGTACGAAATCTTTATGTACCCAAAAATAATTACTTACCCCAAAATATTTTATTATAATTTGTGTGAACAAATTGCATAATAGGTACTAGTGTTCTTTCTCAGCTCAATTCTAAAATATTTCGTATTTTCGTCTCAATAACCTCTCAATTCCAAGATTTGTCTTATTAATTTTATTAATATGTTAGTATGAGCCAGTAGTTCTTGTCTCTTTTTCTCTCCACCTAATCCCAAGCATGCATTTTCTTAGTGTATAGTACTTCTATGTTCCTTTACTTTTTAACAAAAGTAATAACTATTGAGTAGTAAGTATTTATTAATATTTATAATAACATAACTTAGTTCTATAAAATATATAATGATATTTTTACTATAAATTCTGCATTATGAAAGTAGTATATGAGAAAAATTGGGCAAGTGCGAGTTGGACTCGCGCACGAAGGGTTCCGTACCGTCATCTATATAAGAAAATCACGTTCGTTGTATGTATACTTAAATACTTTTTAAGTTTCTACCTGTTTATTAAGATCTTTATTATTTACTTTTTTTAATTTAATTATTTATTTTGAAAGGTAATATACAACTACATATTTTGTGAAAATTTAAAGCGGTTACACACACACAGTGTGTAAATTTGAGTTAATAATTTTGAGCAAAAAATGCGAAAAAAAAAAAACGTTTATTGTATGGGACCCCCTTAATATTTTCATTATTTTTATATTTAGTATTTGTTGTTATAGCGGCAACCGAAATACATAATTTGTGAAAATTTTAGCTTTCTAGCTATCACGGTTTATGAGATACAGCCTGGTGACAGACAGACAGACGAACAGACAGACAGACAGCGGAGGCTTAGTAATAGCGTCCCGTTTTTTACCTTTTAGGTACGGAACCCTAAAAAGCACTTTAGTCAAGTACACGAAATGCAGAATTGAAATATGTAGTGCAACATAATTTTAGCCTCAGACAATGTGTGAACTTTAACTGTCTATATTTGAATTGTGTAATGGCGCTGATACACTTGAGCATTCACCTGTAATGAGCATTCTCGCGAATGTTACAAAACGAATGAGTGTGTTTTAGAGAGCATTCTCACGAACATTCAGGCGAGCCTTAGGATATAGATAATACATGGAATTCGCGCTACAATGGCGCCAATTAAACCCAATATATTTACTTCACTATGACTTATGATTTTAGTCTAAGGAAGAATCTTCGTAGTTTATAACTCTTAACTTGACTAGTGATGGGCTTACTCAGAATAAATATTGATAAAATATCGATAATGTTTACAATAGGTCCTTAGATTTGGTTTACTCAGAATTAATTTCAATAGAAGGTTGATAAACTCTCGAAATCGATAAATAAAAATGTACGTAGGAACAGACACTTGTGTGATTTATTAAACCTACAAATTAAAATCTGCATTTTATTATTTAGAAACGTCATTTGTTTATGTAGATATCTTACTCTTACTCTAGGAATAATTCATAAATGAACCTGAAGTAAACATATTGGGTAAAACTGCTGTTGTAGTGCGATTTCTATATTTTCTATATTCCACGGACTATTTGAATTTAGAGTGTTCGCTAGAATGATCGTGAAAATGTTCGGTTCGACAAAACAGAAAACGGCGAATGCTCGCTGTTCTGTTACAAGTGAATGCTCAGGTGTATCAGCGCCATTAAAGGACAATGATCCTACTCCTCTCTCCAATTTTGCTTAGCAGCGCAAAGTTATAAATTACACCACCTACAATTTTATTTTACATCGGTGCCTTTCTCATGTAATTTTATTTATTCAGTACAAGTCTCACTTTTATCTCTAGGATGTGACTGTCAGCTGTCTCGAGTGATTTGGGTTGCTGTTGCTATATCATACACGCCAATCAATTTGCTGTTATTTTTAGTTGTTAAAAGTGGTGCTAATCAGAATTACCTACTTAAACGATTTTTTTTACTTTTTGTTATTTGTACAAAATATTTGCTGCTGTGTATTTTACCGTTAAATTGCAACTAGTGCTTTCGATCTAGGCTTACCCCTTTAAGAATTTGCCCCTTTTTAATCTGCTCTAATTCTTCTTTTTGAAAGTATTATATATTAACTATTATTTATTAATATAAATGTTATAGTAGAATTTCGTGTCGTGATTAGAGCAAAATATGATTAACTTTAAATTTAAATCTACGAGTATGTCAATAGAGCAAAATTAGCATTATTCTGACGATTTTATTCTATGTTCCTTATTGTTCTATTCCAGGGCAAAGGCACAGGTTCCGGTCATCGTACGCTGTTGTACGGCAATGCCATACTTCTACGACATCTCAACAGTGACATGGTAAGTGAAAATATAACTTCTTAAAAGTTGCTATGGCGTCTACTTTTTAAAACATTACTTTTTTGCCAAACATTTGACATGCTATATCTTATCTTAGTCAATGAATACACATTTACATAGAAGCGCAGTTCTTAAGGATTTCGTGTGCCGATTCCAAGTGGAGACTATCTCCAGTTTAAGTCGTAGTTGGCGCCGTTGGCGGCGCTGGCGTCGTTCTCCGTCTCTCTTGCTCTCGTAGTTAAGATACACAGGAGGAACGTTCGTCTCTCTTGCTCTCGTAGAGACAGCTGTCACAGCGCGTCTGCCACGCCGCTAGGCAGCAATTTGGGTCACAGAAAGTTTGCCTTCAGAGCGCCCATAAGAAATACGCCTGTATGTAAATATCTGAGCTCTTTGTCTTAGTACTTATACAAATATGAAGTGCTGTCTCTTCTTGTAGAAGTGTATTTTTATGATCCTCTGAACTTTAAAAATAAAGAACGGTACTGTCTTGTAATTATTATTTTATTTTATTATTATTTATTTAATAAATTATCGTAGTCATGGCTGAGACCATGGAAGACTTAGGCACAATGCTCGATGGCCTCTGTAGAGTCTCTCAACAAGTAGGTCTTAAGATGAACATGGACAAGACGAAAATCATGTCGAACGTCCATGTTGTACCTGCTCCTATTCAGGTTGGGAACTCTACGCTCGAAGTTGTCGACAAGTATACCTACCTGGGACAAGTAGTCCAATTAGGTAGGTCCAACTTCGAGAAGGAGGTCAATCGTCGAATCCAACTCGGTTGGGCAGCGTTCGGGAAGCTACGACATATCTTCTCGTCCGATATCCCGCAGTGTCTCAAGACGAAAGTCTTTGACCAGTGTGTGTTGCCAGTGATGACTTACGGATCAGAGACGTGGTCGCTCACTATGGGCCTTATCAGAAGGCTCAAGGTCACTCAGAGGGCGATGGAGAGAGCTATGCTTGGAGTTTCCCTGCGAGATCGAATCAGAAATGAGGAGATCCGCAGTAGAACCAAAGTCGCCGACATAGCTCTCCGGATAGCCAAGCTGAAGTGGCAGTGGGCAGGGCACATAGCTCGAAGAACCGATGGCCGTTGGGGCAGAAAGGTTCTGGAATGGCGGCCACGTACCGGACGACGCAGCAGAGGTAGGCCCCCCGCAAGGTGGACCGACGACCTCGTCAAGATCGCGAGAGGCGGTTGGATACGGGCGGCTCAAGACCGGTCTGTGTGGAGAACCTTGGGGGAGGCCTATGTCCAGCAGTGGACGTCGTTTGGCTGATATGATGTTGACTGTCTTGTAAGAGTATCTTCTGCACACGTTTACTGTACAGCGTTACAGTACAGCGTTCGTAGGAACGCTCAGACCATATACAAGAACAAGTAAAATATTTTGAAATAAGTTCTTGGCTATGTATTACTTCGCTATTTATTGAAAAATTACCTATAAAAGTTTTAGGTAAAAATAAGTGTTCAATACGGAATCACCATCATCGATCTGATCAATTTTCGCAACGCAAAAAGCTTATCCACCAAGAGAAACTTAACAAAAACCAATAAGCCAGTTTCTTGCATGCATCCCAGCGTCTCAGCATCCCAGCATAAATTTTCGCAGCTTCTTTAAATGTATTCGGAGCAGGTGCTACGGTATGGAAGCTGCATTTTAGAATTCTGTTTAAACGGCTTTACCGCGTTTAAAACTTTGGCCGCGATGGTATTCTTCTTAAGTTTCTTCAATAATTACTCAGCAAACCAACTTGCAAGGCAATGGGATCGTCTCCAATATTTTTATTCTCATCGTATAATTATAAAAACAGTCTTGTTTAAACATAAAATCACATTCGAGACGGGTCAATCATATCATTGCAAAGCGTAGACTATGTAAGCTTTTTAATATTCAACTGCGAAGAGGGCAAAATAAGGGGCAGAAATTTTAAGTCGTGAATTATACTAAAGTACTTATACCTAGGTATATTTTATAGCGAGGTTATCCGGTTAGCCACTTTGATTGCTTTTCTGTAACTCAATACCAAAGTTGAATGCTGTAGCTTGCACCACACGCAAATTCTATATACAGGGTTATTTGTAAAACACCGTTACCCTCTCAAGACTATGTTACTAACATCATAATCAACAACTTTTGTTCTATGACTTTTTACAAAACATAATACATTTACCAAAAACAAACCTTCAAGATTTCGTTGTCCTATGTAACACATTTCAACTCGTGTATTTAGCTGTACCTACCTATGCCTGCCGCGCACTGTTCAATTGCCCCCGCCGCGCGCCGCCCGCACACCTCGCTATTGTTCAACCGCTTTCGCATAGACTTCGCAACATTTAGAGCGTTCAATTTAAAAATTTTATTTTTGTATGAAAATCGGATGAACTAAAATATGATGAATCTTTAAAAGTCATAGAACAAAAGTTGTTGATTATGATGTTAGTAACATAGTCCTGAGAGCTTAACGGTGTTTTACAAATAACCCTGTATAGCAACCAAATCTGATCACTTCGTCAATTTGGATGAAGTTGTCGACCGCAGTCATCAAACTGTAAGGCAATAATGTAACGACAAAAATTGGCAAAACTGGGCAGTTGTATTTTCGAAACCAATACGTGAAAGAAATTTATAATAGAAGTTCTTCCATAAGCTTTGTTGGGACCGATGTTTGTCAGAAAAAAACTTTTTTACTGTTTCTCATAGACATCACATCATTAGACAATTTAAAATCTGTATATACCTATTTGCACAAGTAAATACAGATTTCAATTTCTTTGAACTGACACAGATGCACATTATGATCGAGTTTATGTCGAATGATCTGATTTTAAGAATAGTGGTATAGGTATCTGTTTTTTAGAATTGTGCAGTGATTTTGCATTTGCTTACGTATATAATTTGTGTTTTGTCTCGTCCAGTACTTGGCATGTCTGTCAACATCATCGTCTCAAGACAAGCTGGCGTTCGACGTGGGTCTGCAGGAACACTCGCAGGGAGAGGCCTGTTGGTGGACACTGCATCCTGCCAGCAAGCAGAGGTAAACCATTCATATCTCATCCTCAACCTTCTAGCGTTAGTCTTCCAGTTAGAAATCTGGGGACTGCGTACTAGTCTAACGGGATTTGACTGAACATTAGCTTCTCCATAGAATGGTTGTCTGTCTGACCTCCGCAACCCAAAATGATAGCTATATTCCAAGAAACAATTATATATAATTCATAATTATCTTCACATACCTACTACATAATTAACTATTCTGAGCGGCTGAAAACTCTGACATCAAAGTTAGCCTGACGAGAAAGAAGGAAAATTGGGCAAGTGCGAGTCGGACTCGCGCACGAAGGGTTCCATACCATCATCTATAAAAGAAAATCACGTTTGTTACTTTGTTGTATGTATACTTAATTATTTTTCAAGTATCTACCTGTTTATTAAGATCGAGTAACAAATTGCTTAAAAATTACGTTTGTTGTAAGAGGGCTCCCATTATTATTTAATTTTTTTTTATTTAATTATTTCTCTTTGTGAGATCGAAATAAACATTATTATTATTATTATTTTAAAAGGTAATATACAACTACATATTCTGTGAAAATGTAAAGCGTTTACCTGTTACCTTTAGTAATTTTGAGCAAAAAAATACGAAAAAAAACACGTTTATTATGTTCCCACGTGTGAACATTTCAGCTTTCTAGCTATCACGGTTTATGAGATAAGGCCTGGTGACCAGACAGACAGCGGAGGCTTAGTAATAGGGTCCTGTTTTTTACCTTTTAGGTACGGAACCCAAAAAAATATTTCGGGAAAAGTCATCCACGCGGCTGGAGCCGCGGGCGACAGCTAGTAGCTAATATTTTGGTACAGAGAGGGAGAGAGAACTCTGAAAGTCAGAAATGTGAAATCGTCCTATCTTGTATATTATTTAGATTTTAACGAGTTTCCCAAGCCTCCCTAAGCTTTATGTGTATATTTTATTACCTTTTGCGAGAAAAAGTTCGGGATAAGTTTTGGGTTTAGAGAGATGACCGTTACACTTAACTTAGTTCACATGCCTAAGGAATATTTATTTGTATCATTGCTACATCTATACTATATTTTACCACAAAGTGGCTTGTGTATTCCGTCCTGAATGTTGGTACTTACTGTAATTTTAATGAATTGAAGCGGTAGCCTAGTACAGATTCCAACTAGGTACTGCCATGCAGAGGGTATCAGATTCTAATCTATGGCGCGCACCACTGACTTTTCAAAGTAGGTATGTACCGAAGGGAAATACCAAGACGGACGTTCTCTGACCAGCAGGCCGATTCAGAATGTCACGACAAGTAATCGTACGATATGTCAAATTATTGTCCTCGTCTTTTAGCCGCATATCAGAGATATTTTGAACAAATATTCATTGAATTCTGTTTATTTATTAATTTACTTCATACCGAATGCATAAAATTGATAGGAAATGCGATAGTTTTGACAAAAAATGAGGTAGCCCGTTCGACAATTAACGGAATCGAATGTCAAATGAGATATCGAACGATTCTGAATCGCCCCCCTGATCGGAGCCATCCTTAAAACAGGAAACTTTAGAAGTACCCCTAAACAGAAGAGCATGCATGAGGAATTTAATGAGTGAACGAAGCAAGAGAGGTATGTCAGAATCGTTGCAAATGGCGTTCCGTAGTCTCTGCCTACCCCTCCGGGAAACAGACGTGAGTCTATGTATGTATGTATGTAAAACTGTTAATTATCGCTTGCTGCGTGCTTGGAGTGCAGGTTAAGTCAAGTAAGTTATGATGAGCCAGTACCTTTGAAGATACGGACACTGGTGTTAGGCATGGCATATCGCCGTTTTTGGGTTACGAAAATCAGACGGAGTCACTCTGTGGAAAAGCTTATATTCTGTAACTAGCTGTTTCCCGCGGTTTCACCCGCGTCCTGAGGGAACTACTTCGCGTACCTGATTAATTTATAGCTTAAGTTACTCCTTGGTACATCAGCTATCCGCCAATGAACGTCCCGTCAAAATCGGTCCAGCCGTTCCAGAGATTAGCGAGAACAGACAGACAGACATACAAAAATTGAAAAAAATGTCATTTCGGTATATGTGTGTCCCGTGTATACATCCATATGCAAATGCATATGGATGTATACACGTGCTTTTCACTAAATAGTGAAAAGCGGCTATTTTAATATACCGGACCCCGGGCTCCAAATTGCAAGTCTTGGATGCAACCGGAATTAATCTCTGCGACGATGACGATGATGATATATAGAAACTGCTACTAGTACAATTTAAAACACAGGCGTTCTCAAGCAGTCTCAAGTGTTTGAGAATATTTTTCTGTGCTGTTTCTGGTGCCGGCAGACTGTGATGAATCACAGTTTGGGGTTTTAGTGCACTATGATATAATTAAATAGTTTCATTTATATGTAGGTACTTATCCTACTAAATACATTTTCTTAAACTTACAGATCTGAGGGTGAGAAAGTCCGAGTTGGTGACGACTTGATTCTTGTCTCCGTCGCCACTGAAAGATACTTGGTAAGTTATGAGTCCAACCTTACAAATAACACTTATTTAAAACCTTAAAAACGTTTACTATAATTATTTGGTCAGTATTATAATGTCTATGATGATAATTCTCGGCCTACTTACAACCTAAAACCACATAACCACGCATACACACAAACAATAATACCGACATATTTTTTCTTTTTGCTCTCGAATTGTTCTCTCTATTTCTGTATCAAATAGCAGAAATTTCGCGCACTATGTCGCAATAAACTCCTCTCGGGGGCAGTTTTTCAAGTGAACCATCGGGCGCTGTAGGAAAAGGAAAACATGGCTAGATGGGGATTTACAGACCACTCACTGGTTCACTGCGACTGTGGAGCTCCATCCCAGTCTATGGCGCATTTGCTTTCTTGCCCTCTTTGCCCATCTACCTGCAGCAAACAAGACCTTAAAGTGCCTTCAGACAATGCCGTCACCGTGGCCAAGTTTTGGAAACATGTGAACTATTGATACGAAGAAGAAGAAGAAGGGGGCAGTTTTAACCCCCGGGAGATTCTCAAAAAAGAACCTAAAACCTCCGCGGTGTCCTAGACGTCCCTTAGGTGATTAACCCGCCTACCGCGGCGGTGCGGGGTGCCTAGTTTAACCTTGGCCACGCGAATAGGTCGTAGCACCCCATAGGTTATTTTAAAATGTAATCAAACAAATTTTCCATTATTTTCAAGTAAATAAGCTTGTATAACGAAAACTTTTCCATATTAATTTAAATTAAACGTGTACTTTCAATGTATTTGAGCAAAAAATACCAATTGTTTATGTTACTTTTGGGACATAACTTAAGCCAATTAAATGGTAATAACTTCACATTATAGGCAAAGCCTCAATCGCGTAAAATATATTGTGCGAGGCAAAGTACTTTTTTGCCGCTCTTCGGTTGAATTGTTTTACATTATGACCGTTATTTAACAGAAAACTCGAGAGATTTTTCTGTTAAATTATCTTTATTTAGGAGTTTATAATTTTAACAGCAGTAAGCATTGAATGAAAAGGGCAAGAACATAGCCTTAGCGATGGTGCGGGCTCTATTTCTTGCACATGCAGAATCAAGACAAGTATACCTATTAACTTTAAGTGCGTAATAAGATTATTCAAGTAAGTAAGAAGGAGTAAGAGAGAAGAACTCCGTGGTTCAGTGGATAGCGTATGCAACTGCTGATCGGAGGTCCCGAGTTCGATTCCCGGGTCGGGCAAAAGTGTTACTGGGTTTTTCCGAATACTCAGTAGCAGCCCGAAGTCTGGTGATATGCCCGGTACGGCAATAGGCTCGCCCCCTATTGCGTGGGACCTAAAAAATCATGGCAAAATGTGGGTGTAATATTTACACCCCTGCCTACCCCTTCGGGGATACAGGCGTGAGACTATAAAAAAATAAAGAAGGAGTATGGATGTGACAATGTACGCAAAGTGGCTGGCAGCGGCTGGACACGAAAAGCTGAAAATCGGTCTCAGTGGACTATGGCAGATGATGATGATGATGAATAAACAAGGAAATATAACAGATAATTCATTCGCGGAAGTATTATTTAGGTACGTGCCGTACTGTCAGCAGGTGTATCGCTACGCTAAGGGCCTTATCATACTAGCGGATTGATGACGTCCTCAAAGCGGAGCGGGCGCGCAACGAATACGTTACGGGACTTACGGGCTCACAACGAAACAACGAACATGCCGCGCAATGGCAACGAATTCCTTGCGGGCGCGCAAATTCGTCGATGCTTTCGTTTTCGTCTCCGGCGTCTTCGAAGTAATAAAGCCAACAGCAGTGTGTCCTCGTCGGAATCCATTTTGTTACTGGATGTATTGTACGTCGATATTTTGCTACAAACACGCGACGAAAACGTAATGTATTTGCCACGCGTCCGCGACGTCCGCGCGTCCTCGCTGCGCATCCGTGGCGTGTTCGCGACGCATTCGCTGCGCGTCCGCTCCGCCCCGCAACCGCTCCCAAACCGCCAGTATGATAACGCCCTTACAGTTCGTAGCCGACGGTAGACCGCAACTGCTCCCGTTTACCATCCATTTAAGTAGCTGTATTGATCGCCGTCTTCAAACACCTTGTATTTACACGATTGAGACCTATCTTTTAAGTTCATATTATTATGTCTATAGCAAAAGTGGTGCTATTTAGTACCCGAACATAAGACAACATTTTAATTTTTGTCAAGTAATTCACAAAACTGAACGGAAATTTTAATACCTAATAATATTCTACCACATTCACACATCACCTTCTAGTCGCAACTAAGCAGAGCTTGTTCTAAGGGTACTAGAAAATGTATAACCATACATACATATGATACATACTTTTTTGTAAACACATTCTTATCCTTCTTCTCTGGCGATTATTAATGCCGGTCTATACCAGGGTCTGTACACATACATATTATTAATAGAAATTGCATCAAAACTGTGTTTGTAGAGGTCATAATGTTTGGTATATTTGACTTTAGGGCAAGGTATTACTGTCGCAGATAGATTGCTCCCCCGCCAACAAAAAGGGATTAGGATTTATATTATCGGTGAGGTTAACGAATAAATGTTTATATTTATGTTACATTATTTCATATTTCGAGTTTGTTTTATTAAATGTTACACATTTTCACGTAGCCTACGTATCCATTAGAAATAAACGGCGTTGAGGGATGTGCAGAAAAATCGTTCAAATATATCGCTGAGTTCCAGGAAAAAAATCTCGCTCAAAAACTTAAAAATAAGTGGGAGTATTGATTACAGAGGTTCAGGGTTTTAATCCACGGCGCGCACCGCTGACTTTCTAGTATAACGCTACTTCTACACCTGCGTTAGCGTTAACGTTAATGGCAATGGCCAATAACGCGTTAAAATGCTCGCATTGGAAATTAGTATTTTAACGCGTTAAAACGTGGGCCACATCTACGTAGCGCCTAACTTAACGCGCTAATTGACGCGTTAAGACGCAGGTGTAGCAGAAGCATAATAATTAAGTTATGTAGTATACGCTTGCTAAACGAAATCCTTCACCGTTTAGTAAGCGCTAGTTAATACTGACATTGTCAGGTAAACTTGCATGTCTGAGAGATGTGAATGGTCTCCAAAGACATTGAAGTTAAGTCTGCCAACCCACCTTGTCTTGACCAGCGTGGTGGTCTGCAGCGTACACTAATCATAGTGAAGTGAGACCTGGAGGCGAATTCTCCTATTTTTATATGACACTAGCTGACCCGGCAAACATTGTTTTGCAATTATTATTATTTTTTTTTTTTTAATAGATGTTGGCCGATTCTCATAGATACCGGATAAGCACAAAAAATTTCATCAAAATCGGTCAAGCCGTTTCGGAGGAGTATGGGAACGAAAACTGTGACACGAGAATTTTATATATTAGATGACATTGATATTATATTTTGAATAGACTCAGAAGCGGTATTCTGATAACCTAATGTCATTATCGTATAATTTTAATTAAACAGTGTTTGTCGTTGACACATATTTTGACACTTGTTTCAATTTACGATCTCGTTACAACTTCGTTCAATTATCAGATAATTTTGAAGAATACGCTTTTTGTCACGTAAGTATGACACTGACATGATATCGAAACTATATTTTTTAGGAGAATTGGGCCCCAAATTTCAGCAGTGGCACAGATTATAAACAGGGTTCAAATATATTAGTGATGGATGGACGATTTTCTCGCACATACTTGAGCTGCCATTTACATATTTATTGGATACAAGGCTGTCTTAAAATATTTTTTGTTACATTTCATTGATTGTTACATGTAAACGTTTTTCGCGCACAGTACAAGTCTTCCAGTATTTTTATGTGAAAAATAAATATCATTATATCACAGTTTGTTACTTTAATTGTTAATAACACGGTTTTATATGTTTATCACGGACGCACATTTACAATGTTGTGTACTCTTTTTGTTTTGTGAACATTCGTATTCGTATTGTCTCTTTCGCACATTTATCTATGACCCATTTGTTTTTAAAATGTCTTATACGCTAATTATATATTTGTGTAAACACATTGTGAAAAATAAATACGACTTTAAACTACATTATACAAAATCATAATGCGATTTTAGTTTAGAAAATAAATGTTACCATTATGTAAAATGTAATCGTAAAATCGGCACTATGTAGTATTGTCTTATATTCTGTCAACGCAATGCGAATTTCCATTATTTAAAACTTTGTGTTCCTATGTGTTTTCTTAACTCTTATCGTCACCTCTCTTTAGCCCTCAATATACCTTTCTCCCTCTTTAAAATATAACAGGCAATATTTATTCCTCTCATTGCCAATATTCAAAACTAACAAAAGTTATCTATTGTCACCCGAATGCTGCTCCTTCATCTTTCAAAATCTGTAAATCCGTCCATCCATCTTCCAAACTCTGTAAGCCTGCTCCTTCACCTACCAGACTCTGTAAGACTGCCCTTCCACCTTCCAAAATTTGTAAGTCTGCCCCTCCATCTTCCAAAGTTTGTAAGTCTGCTCCTCCATCTCTCAAAATCAGTAATTCTGCTCCTCCATCTGCCAAATTCTGTAAGTCTACCCCTCCATTTACCAAAATCTGAGTCTGCTCCTTCACTTACCAAAATCTGTAAGCCTGCTACTCAAACTTCCAAAATTTTTAAAGTTGCTCTTCCATATTCCAATAACTGTAAACTTGCTCGTTCATCTACCAAAATCTGTAAGTCTGCCCCTCCATTTTGCAAAGTCTGTGTCTATTCCTCTAACGTCAAAAATCTGTATGTTTGCCCCTCTACCTTCCAAAGTCTGTAAACCTGCTCCTCCATCTTCCAACATCTGTAAGGCTCCATCTCCCAAAATGATCAACAACCCAAGCAACTCTTCTAAAATTCTCCTTGAAAATCTTTTTCCAGCACACAACGAAAGAAAACGAAGTATCTATAGTGAACGCGTCATTCCACGTGACACATTGGTCGGTGCAACCGTACGGCACCGGTATTTCACGTATGAAGTACGTCGGCTATGTGTTCGGAGGCGATGTGCTGAGGTTCTTCCACGGGGGTGACGAGTGTCTCACAATACCTAGTACTTGGACTAAAGATGGTGGACAAAAGTGAGTATTCAAATTCTTTATTTTCGTCTGTATTTTTTTTAAGTTGCAAAGTTTCTGCACTAGCGGGTGCGGGAGCGGGCGCGGGCGCTCGGGTCTTGGCGTCTACGTATTCACAGTGCCGATTTGCCGAACAAGCTACGAGTGTCATTGTACATGTGTTTGGTCGGTCTCAAACTTTGCTACGTATTTAGAAGAAGATTTGCTTTCATTAATCGAAAATTCATACTTGAAATGGAAATTGCAATATATGAAGTTTGGCACACACGATTTGTTGTACTGCAGATATAAATTGAATGAAGACGCGCGGCTCGCGGGCGCACTGTGAACGCAAATGGCGTCCGCATACATTTTGAATTACACGCGCCCGCGCTAGCACTCGCGCCCGCCTCCACTCTGAAAGAGTACTTACTATTCGGAGATCGTGGATCCGATTACCACCCGAGACAGATATTTAGATTATTATTTGTTATGGCTTATAAAAGGTAAAAGAAAACATCGTGAAGAAACCTGCGTGAGAGTATTTCATAACGTTTTCAAAAGATAGATAATATGTGAAGTTTTCCAGCCCCCATTCGGCCAGAATGGTGGACTATGGCCTAACCCTCCTATTTTAATACGCCAGATAACTATGTGGAGTTCCTCTTCTAATTAGAAGGTCTGTGTCCAGCAGTGTAATAATTTTCAACAGGGAAAATATTATTGTTATACGGACTTTACTTAAAGACAACAATTTCCACACTGCTGAGCTCCAAGGATAAAGACATAAATACATATTTATTTCTGCATTTTGGTTGTTTACAACACTTATACATGTCAAAACCCTATTCTAGATGATGCCGGCTTTTCCTAGCTAAATGACTTCTTGAGAAGAAAGGCCGAAACAAACTCAGAGTCATTGCTTTTTTTTTGTCATTTCATTATATTTCATCTCTTCGTTTATATTCTTTTGAAGTCCAGACATAATAGGTTTAGATGCGAGTACAATGCAGGATATCATCTGACGCTTATAACTGACTCAGCCCGCTGATGGCCCGCATTCAACAGCCATCGTACGGCTCAACCTTGATTGAGGGAGCCAGCACGACCTGAATCATTTATTTAGATACTTTGCTTTATCTGCCAATAG
Organism: Euclidia mi; assembly: GCA_944739405.2. Lineage (NCBI taxonomy): Eukaryota > Metazoa > Arthropoda > Insecta > Lepidoptera > Erebidae > Euclidia > Euclidia mi. The sequence continues at coordinate 36,105,785 of OX123205.2, read as the reverse complement.
AACAAAAAAAAACATTTATCTTTTTGTATAACATGGTTCTGTTTTGGTACGATACGATCGGCCCAATTCTACTCTTATAACGATGCAGGAATGCTTTTTACTTTTTTAAACCCACGAAATAAAAATAAACTGCGTCTAAAAGATACTGAATGGTGTTACTCATATACTTAGGGATTTGTATTTATTAACTTTGCGTCGTAAAGCGAAGGGTGTGTAACTCAATTTGTTTGAGCTTACGTATATTGGATTGCTTTTTACTGGAATTGAATTTATACGAATACTGTTTGTAAATGCATGTTGCGTCGTAACATAAATTTGTTGATATAACCATAAGGAGCTTTAACCTTAGGATAGAATACAATGAAAGGCAGGTCCCTTTTTAAATAAAGTACATATATACATAGTTTGTATCATTTGTATGCCTAACGGCCCTGTCACGACCTTGCCGCTCCGAGCGGCGGCTTAGCGCGGGGCGACGAGCGGTAAGATCAAATGTATGAAAACGTTCGAAGCACGCCACGAGCCGCCGCGCACAGCGATAACGCGCGCGTTTTTTTTGGCGCGATTGGCTGCGCGGCGTGCGGCGCGGCGAGCGGCGCGGCGTGCGGTGCGGCGAGCGGCGGGAACAAATGTACTGCGAACGAGTCCGACGCCACGACTCCGAGCGGCACAGGCAGCGTTTCGCGAGGGACGAACTAGGCGGTTAAACTATTTGTTAAATATTTTGTGGCGGTAATGAATACGGAGACATTTAAAGTCGAAATTTTAAAACGGTCGCGTGTATGGATAGCAACACATCCGCTGTATAAATACAAAAATGTTAATAAAACGTTGCGAGTTGTAATGAAACAATGTTTTACAGATTATAATGGTAGGTTTTAATATAAATCGCAAACATTAAAACATTGTGTAATGTACATATGTACCTATTTAGGTACAGACACAGCTACTATGAAAGTTAAAAGGTGATTTACCTACCTACTTAACGTAATCTACGTTGTGTAGGTACCTATTCAACGCCTCATTAATTGCGAATATGCATTATTCCTTTGATATAAAATACTTGTAAGAATTGAAGATCCAATGTCGACAATTTTGTAGGTAAGTATACCGTATAGTTACACAAAGATATTTTGGTTATCGCCATATTCATGGGTAACTCCGTCGGCCCAAATACGTCCACATTTGCCGCTGCGTTTACCGCTGCTGTAGGGTCGTGGCGTGCACGACGCTCTGCCGCGCCGCGCCGACCGATCTCGTGAACAGGCCCTAAGTATGAGGCGTTTGAACTCTGCATAAGGATTAAGTGAAAGAGAGGTCCCGTTTTAAATAAAATAAATGATAGGCCGCCGTTCTATTTGAATCTTCACTTGGCAGCATTGACTACCACTTCCAATATCGTAATTGTTGGAATAAGGAACCCAAAGTGTAGGAGTTTCTTTTTTACATGTTTCAAGAAAATGTGGTAAAATAAAATAGCGATTTCAGATCAAATAAGTGTTTGTACAACTAGAATACACAAGACAGAACAGAGTGACTCCATCCTATCGAAACTTTCACGCTTTCCCTCTACTCCTCTTAGCATAGTGACCACGTTGACCTGAACTACCTGGCGAGGGTCTAGCTAAGCCGGTAGTCCTAGTACCTTAGATCTATTTAAAGCTAGCTGAAAACATCTGCTTACAGAATTATCACAACTGACCATTGAAATCAATATTTAACTGAATAAATGTTAGACCAGTTTTTAGTGAGCATGACGACAACGGTATACGAACCAGCAGTAAGAAACAATCTATTGGTATACTGACCATGACCGCCAATTACCTCCATTTTCCAGGGGGCCAATTCTGCTATTTTTATGTGACATTGATATCATATTTTGAATGGATTAAAAAGCGGTATTCTGATAAACTAATGTCATTATCGTAAGAATTTAAAATAAACAGTTTGTCGTTGACACATACGATCTCGTTACAATTTCATTCAAATATTATATAATTTAGAAGAATACGCTTTTTGTGACGTAAGTATGACACTGACATGATATTGCGACTATATTTATTTAGCGGAATTGGGCCCCAGATCGTTATTATTAACATAAGTTAGTGGAACGCGTGAAGGAATGCAAATGTAGAGTCTATAAGTAATTATTTTATACATTTATTATTTTGTCGTTCATAAGCGTCACATTGTGACCTAAATGAATGAAGGATTTTGAATTTGAATTGAATTTGAATTTGACCATAGCATACGGGCGTACACAAAACACTTCACATCTTTTGTGCGCCTATTTTTCAAATCCTAAAAAAGGACAGGTAAACAGCATGCATGAGAAACTTGATGGGAGTGAATGAAGCAAGAGAAATTTGTCAGGATCGTTGTTAATGTCCATAGTCACTGCCCACCCCTCAGGGAAACAGGCGTGAGCTGATGTATGTATGTTCCAAGTCGAAAAGATATACAAGGATGATATAAACATGTACTAAAACTCCACCATTTTCTCCCCAGTATCGTAGTATACGAAGGCGGCTCGGTGATGTCCCAAGCCCGGTCGCTCTGGCGGTTGGAACTGGCGCGCACCAAGTGGGCCGGCGGCTTCATCAACTGGTACCATCCGATGAGGATCAGGCACATCACCACCGGCAGATATTTAGGAGTCAACGATCAGAACGAACTTTATTTAGTTAGCAGGTAAATATGTATGCTTTATAAGATATACGTTACTCTAAGTTTACAGTATTGGATTTTCTGTGAGAAAATACTTTTTGTGGCAAAAGGACAACATGCAGCAAATCAGATGTCCAAGATTTTGCCATAATATATGATTTAAGTTGTTTATTTCATCTTCGACGCGACATGAATTCGTGGCATTATTTCATTTATTTATTTATTCTTCATATACACAAAGTATATACGCGGACTTAATGCCATAGGCATTATCTACTAGTCTACCTTAGAGTGGTGCAGAGAGAGAAGAAGTAGGTGTAGTTACATTAGGTGAAGGCTAACCAATATGTGGCTAAATTGGTGATACACTAATAAAAAAATATCTCGAAAACAATATAGCAAAATGTGTTGTCTGAAAAATTAGGTATTTATTTGCTATTACAACATATTGTCTATATACTATTAAGTTTTATAGTTGTATCTTACTTCTAACTTAAAATTTCTAGATGTTTATCTGATGCTAGTAATAATCGAAATACATGCCGTGATTTTTATCAACTGTGTCTTTGGCTTCAATTAAGAATTCTAATGAAGAATTCTTAGCTTTCTATTGTCTATAGCTGCCATCACCACTATGCCCATATGACTCTTTACGTTACACTGACTAGATCTTTCTATTACATGTTGAATGTGCCGTATTTTACTACGATTTTAGTCTTTTGCTCTGGAATTGATAAACATTTGCACAGCACAAAATAATGTTGTACATAGCAGGACGCCTTAGAGTTGGCGTAAACGGGCCACCGACCACAGCCACTGGTGGCCAGCGACAGCCACTTAACACACTTTTTTCATATATTTTGTATAGACGCGCCGCACACGTGTGGCCGGTGACGGCCACTCGCTACAGAAGTAAAATGTATGAAAAGTGGCTGTCGCTGGCCACCAGTGGCTGTGGTCGGTGGCCCTTTTGCGTCGACCCTTAGGCATTCTCTACCAATCAATCCTGACATCCGCAATATTCCGCAATGAGCAGTCCTATATTATAACGATGTTTGTTATCAATTATCGTGCTAACGTTATCACGGTTGCATCCAAGACTATTGCTTTGGAGCCCGGGATCCGCTTTCTAGTCTAACCAGATATGACAGAAAACAGCTTTGTGCGAAGTTTGTAATAAAACCTATCCTTCCAGGGAAGAAGCCACAACAGCATCATGCGCCTTCTGCCTCCGCCAAGAGAAGGACGACCTGAAACAGGTGCTGGAAGACAAAGACCTCGAGGTGATCGGCGCGCCCATCATCAAGTATGGTGACTCCACCGTCATTGTGCAACACTCGGAGACTGGACTGTGGCTCTCTTATAAGGTAAATATAATACAATTTAATTACAATACAATAATAATTCAGAAGATTTTACGGTAGTATCAGTGAGAGTAGTAAAATTCTAATTTACTCTTACGATTTTGTACCACCTTCCACAATATAAGATTACGCTTTGCTATTGCCAGTCAACAATTGCCAGACCACAATAACAATATTGTTTTCAAGGTAGTAGAGCCTTGCTGATTTCAGCATGAATGGGCCGGCTCGACCGGGGAAGTACTACCCTCTCACAGAAAATCGACGTGAAGTAACAGTACCTAAACTGTTGCGTTTCGTTCAGTGAGTGAGAGTGCCGCAGGCCCTATCCCCTATTCCTTCTCCCTCATCCCACTCCTCATCCTATCCCTTTTCCCAACCCAAGGGGCGGAAACGCACTTGTGACTCTCGTGGTGTTGCTTGTGTCCATGGGCGGCGGTAATTGCTTACCATTAGGCGATCCGTCTGCTCGTTTGCCGCCTATTACCATAAAAAAAAGAATGCTCGGATATAACCATTTTTTATACCTATTGATACGGTAGCGGCAATAAAATATAATTATAACTGTTGCAGTGTAATTACAGGCTAGTATCTATCTAATCAGATGGCTAGAATCAGAGATAATTTTGATGGAAATCACAATATCGGCTAAAATAATTTATTTTCCCGTCGTTGCAAGTGCTTTATGAAGGTTTGCAGGTTTCGTTTATACAGTCGTAGTTTCACGAAAATAACGATCTAAGAAAATTTACTAATAACATACTTATGTATTATATTGTGACTGCATGAATGGAGAAGACCTTAAAGTAGGCATGAGACCGATATATCAAAACGAATCTGAAATCTGATTGCAATCAGAAATCGTATCGTATCGATATTCCAATCTGAAAAAACCGATTTTAGAAAACGCAAAACAATACCACGATAACGTAAACTACACAAATCCGAACCAAACGGTGCAAGCGCAACCAAACTACAAAGCAAATCTAAAGCTTACGTTTTCGATAGTTTTCATATTCATTCGTTCTCTTTCACACTACCGAACGACTAGTTAGTTAGAATGAGAGAGACCGAATATCATTTCCTTTTCTTTCTTACTCAGTGATCCGTAGAAAGAGCGAAAGAGATGACGCGAATTGTCGCTAAGCAAGCGAATCGTTTTGGATTTTGGCGGTTTTATGAATTGCAGATTGAATAGAAAAATAAAACTAAATATCGAGGCGATAATATCTAATTCAGATTGCAACTATTTAATGTTTATTTTGAAAATTGCAAATAGTTATTAGGAATTTATGTTTGGAGAGTTTTATTTGACTTGATTGGTCTCATGCCAAAAATACAAAAAGATTTCGGTTGTTTACGTTTGTCGTACGCTGCGCTCCAACATCCGCTATAGAAATAGATTTCTAAAATCGGTTTTTGAAATCGATTTCAAAATCTGAAATCGGATTTTTATCGGTTTGCTTAAAAATCCGAAAACGCCCATGTCTACCTTAAAGTACTTTAGCAACACATCAGTGGTAATGGTCTCGAATCACACATCATGTCATGCTAGAATCAAAACAGTCCTGGATGTGTTTGGGCTACTTCGCCGCTCAGCAATCACTATACTTCTAGTAGAATATACCTCCTCCTATATTCTTTTCCAGTCGTACGAAACGAAGAAGAAAGGCTTGGGCAAGGTGGAAGAAAAGCAAGCTATTCTACACGAAGAAGGCAAGATGGACGACGGGCTAGACTTCTCTCGATCACAGGAGGAGGAATCGAGAACCGCCAGGGTCATCAGGAAATGTTCTTCGCTCTTCACCAAGTTTATCAAGTAAGAATTGTTTGGTTCGCTATAGTAATATATTTTGAGGCAGCAATCAAATGATTGGAGAGGCCTATATCCAGCCGTGGAATACGGCAGGCTAATGATAAAGAATCAAATTTTGTTTTGTATTTAATATTCCTTGTTTATATTTATATACTTTATATACTCACTCCTATATCCCCGAAGGGGTAGGCAGAGGTGTAATATTACACCCACATTTCGCCATGAATTTTGATGTTCCACGTAATGGGGGGCGAGTCTATTGCCGTTACTGGGCACATCACTCCGTGCTACTACTGGGAATTCGGAAAAAACCCAGTAAAACTGTTGCCCGACCCGGGAATCGAACCCGGGACCTCCGATAAACAGTTGTATACGCTATCCACTGGACCACGGAGGCAGTTGTTTTTCTTGGTTCCTTTAAGGCCTATTCAAACCTGAGCGATTTTCGCTGCCGCTGAGCTACATACCGCGCGGGTTTCGCTCAGGTATTTGGTATCAAGTACCGCGGCTAGAGCGACCTAAATTTCTTACCTCTCTGAGCGAAACTCGACTACTGCGCGTTATTCTACCCACAAGGATAGCGAATACCGCTTAGGTCTGAACAGTAATATTACCGCATACCCACTGGGTTTTCTCTGCCGCAGACGGTAGCGAATACCGCTTAGGTCTGAACAGGCCTTTAATATTCTTTGTTCGGTAGTGATACGTTAAAATTACCTAATTGTATTATTTTTCCCGACTACGGCGAAGCCAAAAGGAAGGGTAATGTAGTAGTCCCGTAGGTAATGTGACGAGTTATGATAGGTGTCAAATATCCTCACTGGATACGAAACCTTAATAAAACAATAAAGACACAAAAAATATGAATTTAGTTGTAAAAGCTCTTAGTCTTCGATTTGGAAATGTTCCACTCAGCATTTTTCGACATCTCATAAAATGCATAAGTTCAAGCCCAAATTGCGAAGTGTGGTGTGAATATTACGTATCACTTGTTAGTGGTAAGTATCAAAACTAGAACCTAATGGAAGGAAAGAGGAACCCACCACGCACCCTCGGATTGACCACCCCAACTATTGCAATAGAAAAAGGTTGACAATACCGAACTCCTCTAAAGACAAAGGATAAGGGCTATATGGAATAATGCGGAAATGGGTTCCAGGCAAATACCTGACGTGCAGTATCCCGCTGTATGCGCCGACTATACTTCCACACGTGTTTCGCCACACGAGGCATCCTCAGGACCGATGGACAACGACTGACTTTTTCTATTGCAATAGTTGGGGTAGTCAATCCGAGGGTGCGTGGTGGGTTCCTCTTTCCTTCCATTAGGTTACAATGGAGCCCGCCAAGTAACGCCTGATTCAATCAACTATATCAAAACTAGAGCTGTGAGAGAGGCTGAATTGAGCTGTGAGAGGGTAAGGGAACTAAATTCAATATGAAACGTGTTAGCATCGTTCAAAATATGAGTAGGAATTATCAAAGCCTTCGTCAGCAGCAGCTATTTTTCTTCACGGTTTTAGTACACATTGTATAAAAAAATCTGTTTCCAGTGGCCTTGAGACTCTTCAAGAGAACCGTCGCCACTCGATGTTCTTCGCGTCTGTGAATCTGAACGAGATGGTGATGTGCCTCGAGGATCTCATCAACTACTTCGCACAGCCTGACGAGGATATGGGTATGAGAATATTTTGATATTTCAATGTAACGGAAAAGTGTGGTCATAGAGTGCTGGCAGTCACATTTCCTTTGCCTCATAGCTCACCCAGCTCGTGATCCCTTTCCCATCAAGGTCGGCTACGCTTGAATAGTAGATTGTATGACAAGGGAGCAAAATAGTATTTTTACGGCGAGGTCGCTACTTTGAACCACGAGCGAAGCGAAGGATTCTAGAATAGAATCCCGAGCATAGCGAGGGATTCTAACGTAGAATCCTGAGCGCAGCGAGGGACTCAAAGTGCATTGCCCGAGGGAAAAATAATTTGCTCTCGAGTCATATACTCTACTTTTCATCCACTTTCTATGAGAAAATAAATAATTTCGTGGGTAATAAGTTTTGTACGACGTTGTTAGCTTATTTAGTTATGGTTTCAGGAGTTAAAGCATTGTCACTTTCATAACTCGACGTAGAACTCATTATTTTTTTGCAAAATTCAATAAAGTATGTGCCTATATACTGATTACGAGAACAGACACGTAATTTATGTAAAGTAATTCGTGCACTTTTTTTTTTTGTTAGCGTGGTTCCCCACGCCCGTGCAGCCAACACGTACCAGCCAGTTATTCATACATTTCGCGTTCAATTTCTATGAATGATATATGTCGGCGATACGCCAGGGTTATGGTGTCCAGACTCCATAATAAAAACACTCACGTAATATTACTTGGTTTATTTTCAGACGATTTCTAGCACAGAACTGAACTATAAAATGTGATCTACAGTCCTTTTTATACAATAACCGTCTACCTACACTTAATGTTTAACAACTCACTTCCTTTACAACATATAATTGAAATTACTATACAATTAATTACTTATAAACTAATCAAAATTCGACATTAATATTGTAATGAATTTTGCACAACACCAAATGATTTATTTTACACGAATAACAAATTTATTTAATTAACCAAACGCTGCTTTACAACATTGTCAACAGATGGCGCTATCAACAGGATGTAAATATAATCGCATGTTATTTATTACCGAAAACATAATAATAAGTGTCAGAATCATGTTATTTAATACTAATTGATTTTACTTTGAAAGTTTCTGGAGTTATCTTAATAATCAAGCGATCAATTAAATACCCAACCTTTATAAAACGGTTAAGCAGCCAATACAGTGTCTAATATTGTAAAGTAGTGAAGTTCTCAGTTCTGTGTTCACAAATAGTTATTTAAATATCAATCTTAAATATTATTAACATTTTTGTATCAATATAATCATTCTATATAAATTTGCGCCCATACGGCCATACTGACTCCAGCGCGTCCCCTGCGCTGCTGTTTATTTAACGGTTACAGAATAAACAGCATAACAAAAAGAATGGATATAAAAATAACATAAATAAGCGTTTATCATACAGAATTAACTAAAAGTTATTTACAAGGCTTCACCTAGTCATAGGATCTTAGCTTGTGGCATGCGTCACCCATCACGGGATCTAACAAACAATGCTTCACCCATGGCTAAGCCAACTCGTGGCATCACCGATTACGGGATCCAGCGCACACAGGCATCACTCATTCCGAGATCTAGCCAACCCATAAGGCATCACTCATTCCGAGATCTAGCCAACACATAAGGCATCACTCATTCCGAGATCTAGCCAACACATAAGGCATCACTCATTCCGAGATCTAGCCAACCCATAAGGCATCACTCATTACGAGATCTAGCCAACCCATAAGGCATCACTCATTCCGAGATCTAGCCAACCCATAAGGCATCACTCATTACGAGATCTAGCCAACCCATAAGGCATCACTCATTCCGAGATCTAGCCAACCCATAAGGCATCACTCATTACGAGATCTAGCCAACACATAAGGCATCACTCATTACGAGATCTAGCCAACCCATAAGGCATCACCCATCCTGGGCTCTAGCCACCACAAGGCATCACCCATCCTGGGCTCTAGCCAACACAAGGCATCACCCATCACGGGATCTAGCCAACAAGACCAGGATCAAGGATACGCATGGTGGCCAGCCAGCGTTTTGGGAAGGATGTTGGATAGGAAAAATAAAATTTCACTCAAACACATAAATGTAAAATTTGCCTCATAAACACATCAATGCATATACATAAAATAATCATTATCGTTCGTAATGATCAGTTATATCAATACAATGCAATTAAATAGGTCCAAGAACGACAGTGGAGGAGGTAGAGGACCCTCCCACGTAAATCGGTATCTGACGAATCCTCCGCCCATACTGTCAAGCTGCTTATACAGTTGTTGATCAGCAACAAAGGTTAGCAAACAATGCTTGACTCCAGCTCAGTACAGCACCCATGCGGCACCCATGCGGCACGTGTGCGCGCAGCCCACACAAAACCACCGACGTCAAAAGGGCGGGCCACCGTCATCCATACATACCAATCAGTAAAGGACCGCTCGTCCATCCTCTCTTCACACTAAGGTCAGGTCATCTGCTAGGATGTCGTCATCATCAACCTGCAACACTCAAAAGACAGGTGGTGGGCAACATTTCCCACCCAAATATTAGTTCCATGAACCTTCGTAACTGTAGATGAAATAAAATTCTACTCTTACAAAGTGGTCCGGTCTATTAAGCTATATCTATATATCAGGCATGTTCAACCTATAGTTATCTTAGCTAGAACAGTGTTGGAGCCCATATTTTACGCATAAGGTAAAATACAAAAGACAATCTGAATTTTCTCAGGTTCTGTCTGACAGTGCCATTTTAGATAATCAAATATAAAGTTATCAGGATACCCATATTTTGCAGTTTTGATAAAACAGTTAAAACTTAGTATATTCAAAATAAGTTTTATCCTCATCAAACAGGAAAACAAGATGGCAAGAACAAAGAGAGGCCTATGTTCAGCCGTGAACAGTCGGACTGTTGGTGATAAATATGAAATGATTTCAAACCATGCAGATCCAAGAATTTCGAAAATACTAGTGCTTTAATTATTACTCATGTAAGAACATGTTTAATCCAATATTGAATATTTTTAGGCATAGTGCAAGCTGTGAAATTGTTGAACTGTTAGCCAACTGAGCCATAAAAGAGAAATTTACAAGCTACCAATATTACAAAGCAAGAGTAGTGAAGTCTTATTTCTAAAAATGATTCCACTCAGTTAAGAAATTTACTTCAATAAACTATAAAAGCCAATAAAGACACTCAGATATTGGTATTTTATAATTAATTCAAATAGACCTTTCTTTCTGAAATGAATGTTTCCATTTATCATTCGTCCCCTCCTTCATTATGTAATTCAACTTGAATTTTATTTGACTTTATATTTAAGGGAATTTTCCAAATAATGTTAATATTTATCTTAAACTGTTAATATGTGGTGCCTATGTAATTCTTATCAATTCATACACAATTAATAATTGTTTATCCGATTAAATAAACTTAAACTGACCAATCACAACTGCCTTAGAAATAAAGCATGAGCAGTCCACACAACTACTTTTATTTGCCAAGAATAAATACTGCTAAATGGGAAAAGAGATAATATGGATTTTCACATCATGTTCCCCAAACCCACCTATCATTATCCTAACAACCATACTCCGAACTGTCTTGCATCCCACAAGAGCTAAGTAATAAGGTCGGCACCAAATTTTATTGGTTTATCACTGGTTGTCATCCCGAATATAGATGCAACCAACTTTGCAAATGAACCCACAAACAAACCAAATTGCATTTACCAAGTATAACACAAAGGCTTGTTATTTATAAAAGATTAGCAGTCACCTGTCTTAAGACTTTCAACCTAAAATGCTTAGAGATGAACTTTTATAAAACCTAAATGAGTGCATATGTCCATAAAGAAATCTACTGTCCAGATCTCATGTTTCTAGCTTCGACGTATCATGGTTGGAACAAATCATTCTATACAGGTATAAAATTAAGCGACAAATATTAAGATATGTCGGGTTCTCTTGTTTTATTATATAACCTTAACTTGAGCTGCAAGTTGACAGTAACAATTTCAACATAATGTTAAAATGAAATCATGTAGGCACCTACAGAGTCCACAAATTGTATAATAAAACCTATTTTGTAACTTTACAAATATTAGCTTTAAAAAATGTGTAACACAAATTTATTTTTATATCTACCTTCTGAATATATCTGTACTAATATAATAAAACTGAACTTTGTTTTGTTGAATGCACTTATCTGTGAAACTACATACTGGTTTTATGCAATAATTATTTTTGTGGTGGATAGTCATTTATCAAGAGAGGCTTTATATAATCGCGCCGTGAGCACTAGCCATAAGTAATGCAGTTAGTTAGCCTTATGTAATGTGTAACCAAGGCCTATAAATAATGTTTTGATTCCTTTAATGTTTTACTATTGAGATAACCTATTGACTACCAATTGAATGCATCTTCAGCACATCAATTAGCTTATTTAAACTGAAAGCAAATCAGGTAATTTATACAATGGATCTATATCAGAGCTTCAACTTGAAAAGGGCAGTTATACCGTTCTTTACTAATAATTACATTAGTAGAACCACATAACAAAGCTTTTTTCTCTTTCTTGTGTAGATAAGCAAGTTTTACAGAGAGTTTCCGACATACCCTAACGATTAATAAACAGACAAGAGCCCCAGCCGACGGCATAACATGACTATAAGCACAGTAGCACTGCTATGTACCAAACGTGGATAAACAACAGTTACCTATAAGTTCTATTTGGGGTGTAACGTTCGTAATTTTGACTGTATAACGTTTATCTGATAATCCTTACGGGGATAGTAGGTAATCGTGTAAGCACCATAATTTATGAAATTAGGATTTTTCTCAAAAACTAATCAAATCAGCTCTAAATAAATACCTCTGGTCAGTGCATCAGCAACCCGCATCTGCAACCTCTGGTAGCACTCGGAGCAGAACAGCGTTCACGCCACGGCACACCCCGATGCGTGCACCCCGTCGTAGTCGCTCTGTCGCCCTCACTCGCACGTGGCCTCACGTGAAGTTAAGACGTGCTCGCCATAACTCCGACACACCGTGTGGTCTCCGATCAGGGTTGACTAGCGCCAACACGGCTTCCAAGCGCTTGTCGCATCAGTCTTCAGGTCATCCTTGGTAACGGCGGCTAAGCCAAGAGACCCATCACTCTCGCGCCAACCGTAGATCCCGAAGTCTCTTAGGGGGCGTTTATCCCACCGCTGCTGTCGGCGATACGCCAGGGTTATGGTGTCCAGACTCCATAATAAAAACACTCACGTAATATTACTTGGTTTATTTTCAGACGATTTCTAGCACAGAACTGAACTATAAAATGTGATCTACAGTCCTTTTTATACAATAACCGTCTACCTACACTTAATGTTTAACAACTCACTTCCTTTACAACATATAATTGAAATTACTATACAATTAATTACTTATAAACTAATCAAAATTCGACATTAATATTGTAATGAATTTTGCACAACACCAAATGATTTATTTTACACGAATAACAAATTTATTTAATTAACCAAACGCTGCTTTACAACATTGTCAACAGATGGCGCTATCAACAGGATGTAAATATAATCGCATGTTATTTATTACCGAAAACATAATAATAAGTGTCAGAATCATGTTATTTAATACTAATTGATTTTACTTTGAAAGTTTCTGGAGTTATCTTAATAATCAAGCGATCAATTAAATACCCAACCTTTATAAAACGGTTAAGCAGCCAATACAGTGTCTAATATTGTAAAGTAGTGAAGTTCTCAGTTCTGTGTTCACAAATAGTTATTTAAATATCAATCTTAAATATTATTAACATTTTTGTATCAATATAATCATTCTATATAAATTTGCGCCCATATATACGTTCCAAATTTAAATCACTTTGCCGGCCGCTAAAAAGTTCTTAACAGAAAAGAGCTATTTTGCTCCCGCTAAAAGAGGAACAAAGTAATACTTTTCGAATAGAAGGGATGCAAACTCCTTTGTTGTCGCGAGTTTCCATGGGCGGCGACAGACGCTTACCCCTTGGCGATGCGTATGCTCGTTTGTTTCCCATGACATAAAAAATAAGCACAACACAATATTCTTAGTTTGCTATGGCTAAAATCAGACTCAGAAAGCTGGGGATACACACATTGAAAAAAAAATTTCTACATTTTTTGATTTTCTTTTGGTCGTTTCTTCTCTGTTATATTATTATAGGTTTGCAGATCTGTCAAGTTTATTTACTGAGTCTTAATCGCCCTAATGAAAATATTTGAGTTATTTAGGTATGTATAAACAAAACAAATAAGTACCAATTCTTTCACAGAACACGAAGAAAAACAAAACAAGTTCCGCGCGCTCCGGAACCGTCAAGACCTGTTCCAGGAAGAAGGCATCCTCAACCTGATCTTAGAGGCCATTGACAAGATCAACGTCATCACGTCGCAGGGTTTCCTGGCTGGCTTCCTCGCGGGGGACGAGTCGGGACAGAGCTGGGAGATGATTTCGGGATACCTGTACCAGTTGCTCGGTAAGTGTTGTTAAATTCTGTGGAAGATTATTTATTGTCAGCTTGTCACGTCTACGTGCAAGGTATTTTGTGTAATTGTAGTTATGCAAAGCTTTAAACAGTCAAACCGTTTTTAACCCTGTAGCTAGGTGAGAGTGGCTGATGGTTAACAGCTAATCCCAATCTATACTAATATAATAAAGCGGAAGAGTTTGTTTGTTTGTTTGTTTGTTTGAACGCGCTAATCTCAGGAACTACCGGTCGGATCTGCAAAATTCTTTTTGTATACGATAGCCCAGTTATTCCGGAAGGCTATAGGCTATATAACATAACGCTTCGACCCTTTGGGGCCGGGCAAAAGGCTAAAAAGGCTAAAACATAATGTCGGCTAATCTCAGGAACTAGCAGTCGGATTTTAAAAATTGTTATTGCCTATGATAGCCCAATAATTCCGAAAGGCTATATAAAATTACGCTACAACTTTTAGGGGCCAGACAAAAATAATAAAATGGTCAAACGAGAAGGGGGAGGGTTGGGTCAAAGGCAAAAAAAGGCTAAACGAATAGGATACAATCTATATGGGTATCGTTTTCGAGATTTTCGGGACGCTGATTAATAATATGAAATTTATTTAGTGAACCAAGATGGCGGACGGGAAATCAAAGATGGCGGATGAGAAAATTTTAAAAATCAATATAGGTATCGCCTTCGATATTTTAAGGGGTGGAGAATCGAAATACAACATCTATTTCGTGATCAAAGATGGCGGATGGGCAATCAAAGATGGCGGATGGGAAAATTTAAAAAAATCAATATTGGTATCGTCTCCGATGATTAAAGGGATGGAGAATGCAAATACAACATCTATTTCGTGATTCAAGATGGCGGATGGGAAATCAAAAATGGTGGATGGGAAAAAATTAAAAAATCAATATGGGTATCGTCTCTGATGATTTAAGGGATGATGAATCCAAATACATCATCTATTTCGTGATCAAAGATGGCGGATAGGAAATCAAAGATGGCGAACGGGATTTTTTTTCAAAGTCGATATGGGTATCGTCACCGATATTTAAAGGGATGAGGAATCCAAATCCGACATCTATTTCGTGATCAAAGATGGCGGATGGTATTTTTTTTAAATCAATATGGGTATCGTCTCCGATGTTTGAAGGGATGGGGAATCCAAACACAACATCTATTTCGTGATTCAAGATGGCGGATGGGAAATCAAAGATGGCGGATGGGAAAAATTTTAAAAAACAATATGGATATCGTCTCTGATGATTTAAGGGATGGTGAATCCAAATACATCATCTTTTTCGTGATCAAAGATGGCGGATAGGAAATCAAAGATGGCCGACGGGATTTTTTTTAAGTCGATATGGGTATCGTCTCCGATATTTTAAGGAATGGGGAATTCAATATTATATAAAAATCTATGTTTGTTTTGCATCATTTATAGACCCTGGAATGATAAGAGATTAAGCGCTAAGTCAATGGTACCTTTGGAAAAGGGGCTTGGAAAAAGGGAATTAAATAAAAACTCTTAAAAGGCGATACGGAGTTCGCTGGGTCAGCTAGTGTTTGAATAAGCCGTGGATTTGGCCGTCATATTTGACTTATTTTGTATA
This sequence comes from Euclidia mi, assembly GCA_944739405.2. Taxonomy (NCBI): domain Eukaryota; kingdom Metazoa; phylum Arthropoda; class Insecta; order Lepidoptera; family Erebidae; genus Euclidia; species Euclidia mi. Next base: position 36,090,116 of record OX123205.2, on the reverse strand, counting down.
GTGCTTATGTCAAACAAGTACCGAAGTGACCATCTAACAATATATTGATTCATAAGGTTAAAGCTTTGAACACCTTTGTTGCTATCTGGTTTGTAGACGATTGATTGATTTACATTAGAAAACGCCATGGTTTTCCGTGATACTTTTAACCTGAATTTAATTTATAGTGCCACCTGTTTTTCACATAAAAACATCATTACTCGGAGTACTATAATAACATTACTCTACTCTACTCTACTATTAGAATAGCCTCAAAAAAAAAAAGAATGTAAATCATCGTTATCAGCTTTTAACCGTCCACTGCTGGAAGGCCTCTCCTTTGAAAGGAGGAATTGGCCTACTATACCACGCTGGCCAAATGGGTTGGTATAGGGTTTGTATCAAGTTTTCCTTCTCTTACAGTGCTATTCTCTGCATAATATGCTCCCTCTGTCGGCTCTTACGACACCCATGGGATGATATGGGGTGGTGACATTCCGTATTCTTAATCCGTTACCACACGGAGAAATGTAAATGATCATGAATATTTGCTTTATGTATCTGTCCACAGCGGCCATAATCAAGGGCAACCACACAAACTGTGCCCAATTCGCCAACTCGAACCGTCTCAACTGGCTGTTCTCACGTCTCGGGTCTCAAGCCTCGGGCGAAGGCACAGGCATGCTGGATGTACTACACTGTGTGCTGATAGACTCGCCTGAAGCGCTCAATATGATGAGGGTTAGTATAGTGTTTAAGTTTTCACTGACTTCAATAATTAGGAGGTGAGAACATTGAGATATCATAACAACTAGAGTAACAAACTCCTACAATTGACGTTCGAAATAGCGAGGTAACCAGCCGAGATAGACGATGTAGCTTTGAAACTAATGAGCGCCATAAAAAAGAAACAATATTCATCTCTTTCACTTATTCAAAAACGACGTTCCAAAACGTAAATTTGAATGAGATAACAACTAAACGTCAATCGTGAAATGCGGTGTTCTCCAGTTGTAAAAACTTTTTCCCCCGAAAACATAAAGGAGAGAAGAAGCACCGATACAAACATTCAAAATAAATTAATCTTAAAAATATAACACACCTTTTTTGAGCAATCGTGTAAAATTGGTACCAAATTGTGTAGAAATTTAAATAAACAAAATAAATGTTAACAAAATAAAAATATTTAAGGTATTTTGTATCTCGTCGATTTCTCTTTAAAAATAAAGGAATTAAATCTTTAAGACAAAACGAGACAAAAAATAAATAATAAATTTATTATTTACTGATTCGTATTGTAGGAAGAATAGGTTTTAGTAAGAAACAAGGAATGAGTCCCATAATTCCGGTAGTCAAATGACAACGCTCATCACATAACGAAACTCCCGTAAAAACAGGCAATTCAAAATTTTATTAATTGACAACACCGTGGAGTTCAATGATTTTTGCTATTTTTGTTGTTATTTACAACAAAATGTCGTGATAAACATTTAACTTAAGTGTGAAATAAAATATCCTTACTCTTTATCAACGTGAATTTCAATATTTCACTGCGTATCTACCCTTTTTACGATCGTTGTATTTTCATGTCGACAAATTTGACACCTAATGACAATTTGACAGTATTAAGTCCACGGACCCATAACACATGGCAACAAATCTAAGCGCTCTTTGCTAATCTAGTTGTTATAAAGATCAATGCGTGAGAACGTCCTAATTCGACGGTTTTTTCATCTTATGTGTCAGAACTTTTTAGGTGGTGAACCGATTTTGTTGATAATTTTTTCGAATTCTCGATTGGTCCCATTTAAATTTAAAATAGTTTTAAGAAATGCGTGCGTTGGTATTTTTATGTGTCGGAACTTTTTACTAAGTGAAGCGTATTTGATGATTATTATTTTGGAATTCCCGAGTGGTCCCCTTTAAAATTTGATCTTAAATAGCTTTTAAATTATTCTTAAAATACTGTTTTAGTTTAATTTGAGAAATGATCAAGTCGGCTTTTTCAATGTATTTTAAATGAGTTTATGGTTAAAAGTTTATGTCCGACTGACAAAACAAGCGCAGTTGTAGAATGCCATATTATACAATTTCCTTGCGACATATACATAAACTAAGTCTTAGTCGGATCGCTGAGACCCTTTGTCTAATTTAATTAGTTAAATCAACTCAGCATCTTTTTTTTGAATACTCTAATTTAAATAAATTAGATGATTCCTAGATGGAGGCAGGCTTTAACTAAAATCTTACAATATATAGTATTTTATGACGCAAATCACGAATTTTTAATAACATATCTCGATTTCTGTTCCCAGGACGAACACATAAAAGTAATCATCTCTCTGCTAGAGAAGCACGGTCGCGACCCCAAAGTGTTGGACGTGCTGTGTTCCCTGTGCGTGGGTAACGGCGTGGCGGTGAGGTCTTCGCAGAACAACATCTGTGACTACCTGCTGCCGGGGAAGAATCTCTTGCTGCAGACGGCACTGGTGGACCATGTTTCTAGGTGAGATGGGATTTTATTATATCAACCAGTATACATACACACCAAGGCAGCGATAGCCTAGTGGAGATACCAACAGACTGCCATGCAGAGGGTATCGGGTTCGAATCCACGGCGCACACCAATGACATTTCGGAGTTATGTGCGTATTGAATTGTTAATTATCGCATGTCCCGTGCCTCGGAGAGCACGTTAAGCAGTCGGTCCCGGCTGACATGAAGATCTTTGAAAATCGTAACAGGGCGTCAGTACCTTCTAAAAAAATAAACTAGCACTAGTCTAAACCATGGAATATCGCTATCCCTTCGGGTTGCGGAGGGCAAACAGGCAGTCGCTCCGTGGAAAAGCTAATATTCAGCCAAATCCGGTTAGACTAGTAAGCGGACCCCGGGTTGAAACTGGGATAACGCTAAAAGGATGATAATGATCAACCAGTATACATACATGGTGTAAAAAGACTGACAAAATTTTTAATTCTATATTGTATTAATCATTACTGCAACCTCAGCAAGCCTGGGCAATTACTGCTTCAGGAGATATTGAGGCTCAAAGGCACCACGTTTTTTCCAATAATTGCATTTCTCGTGACAATTATTTTGTCCTATACATGTCCTTTGCACCCATTAAAATGGTAGGGTTTTTTTCCCGGCATTATTTTAGTATGACTTGCTGCAATGTGCAAATCCAATAGACTTAGGCTTCGTGATTGGTCTTCTGATACCTTGTATATCCAGTATATTAGTGCAATCTCTCAATCATCTGTTACTCTGTTAATGATCTATGATACAGTAGTAGTATCTACTACTTCAGGAATTTCTTAAAAAAAGTGTAACTTGGCCATTGGACTGGTCCGTTTTGAGCGAGAATACTAACTCAACTAAGACAAGTGTGGGCGAAAACGCAAGTACACTCTTTATTGCCTCAGTTTCTTGTCCCGAGAATCGAACCCGAAACTTCATAATCCGCTTTCGCTTACACTGCGACTGGACTACTAAGGCAGGAATATTTTTTAATGTCTTAATTTCATCTAACATCATATTTTCCTCGTCAGCGTTCGTCCAAACATCTTCGTGGGTCGAGTGGAAGGGTCGGCGGTGTATCGCAAGTGGTACTTCGAGGTGACCATGGACCACATCGAGAAGACCACCCACATGATGCCACACCTCAGGATCGGCTGGGCTAACACTACTGGGTAAGTATAACATCTATAGTCCAAACATTTTCGTGGGTCGAGTGGAAGGTTTGGCGGTGTATCGCAAGTGGTACTTCGAGGTGACCATGGACCACATCGAGAAGACCACCCACATGATGCCGCACCTCAGGATCGGCTGGGCTAACACTACTGGGTAAGTATAACATCTATAGTCCAAACATCTACGTGGGTCGAGTGGAAGGGTCGGCGGTGTATCGCAAGTGGTACTTCGAGGTGACCATGGACCACATCGAGAAGACCACCCACATGATGCTGCACCTCAGGATCGGCTGGGCTAACTAGTGTTAGTGTGAATACTTACCCAGTAGTAAGTATAACATCTATAGTCCAAACATCTCCGTGGGTCGAGTGGAAGGGTCGGCGGTGTATCGCAAGTGGTACTTCGAGGTGACCATGGACCACATCGAGAAGACCACCCACATGATGCTGCACCTCAGGATCGGCTGGGCTAACTAGTGTTAGTGTGAATACTTACCCAGTAGTAAGTATAACATCTATAGTCCAAACATCTCCGTGGGTCGAGTGGAAGGGTCGGCGGTGTATCGCAAGTGGTACTTCGAGGTGACCATGGACCACATCGAGAAGACCACCCACATGATGCTGCACCTCAGGATCGGCTGGGCTAACTAGTGTTAGTGTGAATACTTACCCAGTAGTAAGTATAACATCTATAGTCCAAACATCTCCGTGGGTCGAGTGGAAGGGTCGGCGGTGTATCGCGGCGGGCGGCGGGCAAGTATAACATCTATAGTTTCTCCTCCAGCGTCCGACCAAACATCTTCGTGGGCTGAGTGGAAGGCTCTGCGGTGAAAAATAAAACAATAATAAGTATAGAGTGTGATGTAAAACATAGGTTAAATATATAGCTTGAACCAAAATTTAATTTGTTTCTGAAAAAAGCCCATTAAGAAGTGAGATTGAGATTCGTAATACCGAAAAACTTACGGCCGATTTGAATATGCTATGTATCCATGGATTGGGCTATTAGAGATACATATTTCACAAAAGCGTTATATAAAACTTGAGGATGCCCGCGGTTACACCCGCGTTATTTAAGACTACTGCTCCGCTCCCGTCGCTCATAGCTCGATGTTATATAGCCTATTAAAAAATTAATGGGCTATCTAACACTGAAGAATTTTTCAAATCGGACCAGTAGTTCCTGAGATTAGCCCGTTCAACCAAACAAACAAACAAGAAAAACTCTTCAGCTTTATATATTAGTATAAGATATGTCATATATGGTGTTATTTCTAGTATCCAAATCTTTGGATAGATCGTATATTGACATAGACGGAAAATTCGACCGCCAAAGGCCTCAGTATCATGAACTGAATCACTGGTATCGGTTTTCGGTACGCCGTTTCTTACACCCAACTTCCGTATATCCCGAAAGACAATATACAACTCCCTTAATTTTTTCAGTTACGTCCCATACCCGGGTGGTGGTGAAAAGTGGGGAGGTAACGGTGTGGGCGATGACCTCTCCTCGTTTGGTTACGACGGGGCCTTCCTCTGGTCCGGAGGGCGGAAGACCCCCGTGAACAGGACGCATGCTGAGGAACCTTATATTAGGAAAGGTAAGGAGCAAGATAAGAAAGGTATTAATAATATGATATTATAACTATCGAAAGATACGAACTTGTTCGTTAAACACTTGTTTAGTAGTCGTCATCGTCCTAGCGTTATCCCGGTTGGATCCTGGACTTATACGCCATTGAGTGTCGGAACAAACTTGTGTCTTTAACGGAAACCACACTCGACCTGGGCTCCGATGGGGGTCATCGTAATCTGGTCACTTTTAACCCCAAAAAGAAGAAAGTTTGCGCGTTTACCGCAAAAAAGACCCCCTTTGTCGAATCTCCATTATTTCAGGGCACTTCCCTTGATATTAAGCCGGTCATACGGGTTCTTGGAGTCGGATAAAGCTAAACTAGCCTCCAAAAAACTGGGTGTCCTCAATAAAACAAGAAGATGCTTCAGTTCGGTGCAGCGTCTCTTGCTTTACAAAGCTCAAGTTAGGCCCACATGGAGTACTGCTGCCATCTTTGGGCCGGGGCACCACAATACCAACTGCTTCCATTTGACCGCGTCCAACGTCGAGCGGCTCGAGACATCGATGACGCGGACCTTACAAACCGGCTCGACCATCTTGACCTGCGTAGAGATGTTGCGTCTCTCTGCGTCCTCTATCGTATGTATCATGGGGAGTGTTCTGAGGAGTTGTTTGGTCTGATAGCCGCTGCAGAATTTCACCACCGTACAACTCGCCACAAATTAAAATTCCACCCTCACCACCTTAACGAATGGCGTTCTTCTACCGTACGATTCACACGCCATTTCCTGCCTCGTACGGCCAAACTGTGGAACCAGTTACCTGCAGCAGTATTTCCAAACCAGTTCAACATTGGAATCTTCAAGAAGCGAGCATATTCCTTTTTAAAAGGTTAGCAACGCACTTGTGATCCTTCGGGCATTGCAGGTGTCTATGGGCGGCTGTGATTACTTACCAGCAGATGACCCGCTTGTTCGTTTGCCTTCCTATTATATAAAAAAAAAATACTATAGTCCAACCAGATATGACAGATTATCAGCTTTTCCACAGAGCGACTGCCGTCTGACCACCACAGCCCGAGAGGACAGTCAATGACCAGTAACAGTTTATTTGAGGGTCCTGACTCCCTGTAACGACTTTCAAAGACCTTGATGAAAGCCGGGACCGACGGCTTAACTTGCTCTCCGAGGCAAGCGATAACTAACTATTTAATACGCACATTACTTCTTAATAGGTGGTGCGTGCTTTGGATCCAAACCCGATACCCTCTGTATAGCAGTCTATTGGTAGGCTAGTCAAGGCACATGCCAAATTTCAGCTTTTTGTGCTCCATAGTTTTTCTGTGCGTTGTCAGTCAGTCAGTCAGTAACGCAATAATTAAAAAATACAGATTATACAGACGCAAACCACGCAGGCAGACTTGGGTTGCTTGCTAGGCATTTATTGTATTTCCTTTGCTCTCAACTGCCACTCTTCTACCTCCAGGCGACGTGATCGGCTGCGCGTTAGACCTGACGGTGCCGATCATCAACTTCATGTTCAACGGCGTCAGAGTCACCGGCTCCTTCACCAACTTCAACTTGGAGGGCATGTTCTTCCCGGTTATCAGTTGTTCTAGCAAATTGAGGTAGGTCCTGACATATTATTTAAAAATTAAAGATACATTTGTAAAAGATAAATTTGAGAATTAAACGAACAAAAACGAAATTTCTCGAAGAAACTCAAGAATACTTTTATCGACCAATATTGACGCTAGTTTTAAATTGTATTTCGGGATATATACCAGGTACCTTTGTTTCGAGTAGGTACTTATTTGTTTTTTCGGTACCTGTGAATGCCCACGTATGTTTAAATAGATGCTCTACTTCAGCAGTCGTGCTACTAATACCACTAATGGCCTTGTCTTTAATAATTTAACATCAATTTTAAATCAATCTGTACCCTTACTTCTTCAATATAGTAAGGCAAATTTTGCACCAGGGCTCATAATTTCTAGGACCACGCCAAAATAATTTTTTTATAGCCATTGACTACATAACCATCTTTCCAGTTGTCGTTTCCTACTTGGTGGTGAACACGGTCGTCTCCGCTACGCCGCGCCCGAGGGCTACTCGCCTCTAGTGGAGTCCCTCCTGCCTCAGCAAGTGTTGTCACTAGAGCCGTGCTTCTACTTCGGGAACTTGTCCAAACGGGCGCTGGCTGGGCCGCCGCTGGTTCAGGATGATACTGCGTTTGTGCCTACACCCGTCGATACGCTGCAGGTATGTGTGAAAATGTGTCGATACGCTACAGGTATCTGTGCATCCTTCGATACGGCACAGGCACATGTAAACCTCTGTCTATACGCAAGAGGTATGAACATGCTCCCGTCTATACGCTACAAGCTTGTGCCTACATGACCTACATCCGTAGATACTGCTCGACGTTAAGATTTATTTTGCTACCTCATGTTGTATAAACCATTATTATTTCCCTGACATAGAACTAAATACCTATCTAATCGTTCTAGAACATAATAGATAGAACAAAACAGATCCCAGAGCCCATCCGATGTCAGGGTCTTAAATCCTAACAGTTTTTTGTTTTTCATACAATCGCATTTATGTATATTCAGTATATTCAGGAACATTTGACAGCTCCTTTAAAAGGTTGACTAACTTATGTGTTTTATATTGCAGATAACGCTACCGTCGTACGTGGAACAGATAAGAGACAAACTAGCTGAAAATATTCACGAGATGTGGGCTATGAACAAGGTGAGTTGATGACCAAAAAATATATGACAAAAAAAGCATTTGTTCTGATTAAAGCTACTAAAGTAACTAGCTAAGCCTGCGGTTACACCCGTGTAATTTAAGGCTACTGCTCCGCTCCCGTGACTCATAGCGCGATGTTATATAGCCTATAGCCCACCTCGATAAATGGGCTACCTAACACTGAAAGAATTTTCCAAATTGGACCAGTATTTCCTGAGATTAGCGCATTCAACCAAACAAACAATCTCTTCAGTTATATACAAGGTGTCACAAGACCCATCACCAAGCCGAAGTCTACTCGTTTTGGACATCATGCCAAGCCATACTAACCAAAAATAAAACTTTGGAAATGATATTTTTGTTTTCAAATAATCACATTTTTAAGCCGGAATTAAAATTGTGCGCGTACAATTTTCGAAATACCTACCTACTTATCCATGGGTGCATAGGACATCCATAGAACAGGTTGGCATGGTAATTGCATCGATTTTGTGCCTAATTACAAAAATTCCATAGTAACTTTGAGCCTCGATATCTCCTGAACCAGTAATTTCCCAGGTATGGTGTCGAAGTAAAAAATGTTCGTAATGATTGATATAAGTTTCAGTTTTCGTTAAGGGTCTTTTTGTATACCCGGTATATTAAGTAGTATTAGATTATTCAAATCGAACCAGCAGTGTTTGAGATAAGCGCGTGCAAACCACCACCGAAATCGTTTAGCTTTATAATCTTCTTCTTTTAACAGTCCACTGCTGGACTCGGCCTCTCATTTGAAAGGAGGAATTGGCCTACTATACCACGGTGGACAAACGTGTTGGTATAGGGTTTGTATCAAGTTTTCCTTCTCTTACAGTGCTGTTCTCTGCATAATATGCTCCCTCTGTCGGCTCTTACGACACCCATGGGATGATATGGGGTGGTGACAATCCGTATTCTTAATCCGTCACCACACGGACAACAACAACAGCTTTATAATATAAGTATAAATTGAATGTTACCAATATTTTCCTTGTCTTAGATCGAAGCAGGTTGGATGTACGGTGACCAGCGCGACGACTTACACAAGATCCACCCGTGTCTCGTACCCTTCGAGCGACTGCCGGCCGCCGAGAAGAGATATGATATACAACTTGCTGTGCAGACGCTCAAGTAAGTACACAGTATTTAGAATACGGAATATTCTTCTATAAAGGGGTATTCCCTATTAGGGGGCGGTGATAGCCGAGTGGAGATACCAACAGACTGCCATGCAGAGGGTATCGGGTTCGAATCCACGGCGCGCACCAATGACTTTTCGGAGCTATGTGCGTATTGAATGGTTAATTATCGCTTGTCCCGTGCCTCGGAAAGCACGTTAAGCCGTGGGTCCCGGTTGTCATGAAGATCTTTGACAGTCGTTACAGGGCGTCAGTACCTTCTAAATAAACTGACACTAGTCTAAATCATGGAATATCGCTATCCTTTCGGGTTGCGGAGGTCAGACAGGCAGTCGCTCCGTGGAAAAGCTAATATTCAGCTAAATCCGGTTAGACTAGAAAGCGGATCCCAGATTGAAACTGGGATAACGCTGAAAGGATGATGATAGGGGTAATCCCAAAGGGGTAGGCAGAGACTACAGAACGCCATTTGCGACGATCCTGACATACCTCTCTCGCTTCATTCACTCCCATCAAGTTTCTCATGCATGCTCTTCTGTTTAGGGTACTCCTGACCTGTAATTTTTTTAGCATTAATAGGCCGGGGAAATACTATTCTCTCACAGAATATCAACGTAAAATAACAGTAGGTATCTAAACTGTTAAGTTTCGTTCGGTGAGTGAGAGTGCCAGAGGCCCATTCTCTTTACCTTTTCTCTCATTCCGCTCCTACTTACTCCTATATTTTTTATTAACCCTTTTCCCATATCAAGGGGCGACACCGCATTTGTGACTCCTCTGTTACCTATTACTTGTGTCCATAGCGGCAGTAATCTCTTTCCATCGGGCGATCCAGCTGCTCGCTTGCCTTCTATTACATTAAAACCCACAAAAATATCAGCTGATGACATACTTAAGGTTGAGCTACACCTTTCAGCACCGCATCGCACTTTCCTATGCTTCTATCCTTTTCTATTACTTGAGGAGATCGAGAGAGGGAACACGTCAACACGATCGATTCCGTCACGTGCTGACGCGTTCCCTCTCTCTTTCTCGCTCTAGTAAATGACGGTCCTAAGTGATAGAAAAGGATAGAAGCATAGGAAAGTGCGATGCGGTGCTGATAGGTGTAGCTCAACCTTTACTTTACTTTAATTAATTCAGATCTTGTGCATTTCTTTATGCTTTATAATATTAATTGCAGAACAATCTTGGCGCTGGGCTACTACATAAGTTTGGACAAGCCGCCGGCCAGGATACGTAACGTTCGCCTGCCGAACGAACCATTCATGCAGGTATGATTAAATTAATCAATTCATCGATGCTACAATGAGGCAATTAGGCATTATAAAAGCTTGAAATAGTCCCTAAGGGTCGGCGCAAACGGGACACCGACCACAGCCACCGGTAGCCAGCAACAGCCACTTAATACACTTTTTCATATATTTTACTACAGAAGTAAAATGAACATACAAAATATATGAAAAAAGTGTGTTAAGTGGCTGTCGCTGGCCACCAGTGACTATGGTTGGTGGCCCGTTTGCGCCGACCCTAAACAGGCTTGAATAAGTGGTGGTCCTTCTTTATGAACTGTTTTATAATCGTTTAGAGTCTTGCTTCAAAACAACAACTATTTCTACATCCTTTAAAATCGTTCTATAACATGTAGAAAATCGCTAAATTTATTATTTTAACAGCGAATTTTTGACAAATATGACTTTCTTTCTTTTTCGTATAAGTATGTGGCCAACTCTGATGTCGGCGTTATCAAACCGCTCAAAGGCCTCCGACATGGCCTAATGCTTACTTAAGTAGGTCGCCAATTGGATGGGTAACTACGTATGGCATTTGCATCAGAGCGCTACCGTACCTTGGAGGGCACGTAGAGCTGTCGGTCCCAGCTCTTGTCTTAACAAATTTCACTGTCAATCCAAGTTTATTTATCTGTTATACCGTTTTCAGTCGAACGGCTACAAACCAGCACCTCTGGACCTGAGTGCTGTCACCCTGACACCGAAGATGGACGAGCTGGTCGACCAACTGGCAGAGAACACGCACAACCTGTGGGCCAGGGAGAGGATACAGCAGGGATGGACCTACGGACTTAATGAGGTGAGCACTTACATAGAACTTATCATGATGCCATCTAGCAAACGACGGCGAAGACACCACGGTGACATCTAACGGACACGATTGTGCTAAAATCCTGAATCGCGCAAGCAGAGTTCTCATAAGCGAATATAATATACAAGTTCTTGAATACTTCTGTCGGACTGTAGTCCAGCACGTATCACCTATCCTGCTCAGAGAATCTTCCATCTAGTTAGAGAAACACACTCATAGGGACATAAGTGCTTTGCATCAAATTTTTTTTTGACGAGGCATAAGGATGATATTACATGCCGGGTGTCACAAGACCCATCATCAAGCCGAAGTCTACTCATTGTGGACATCATGCCAAGTCATACTAACCTAAAATAATACCTGGGAAACTATTTTTTTTTTAAGTTTTCACATTTTTTAAACCGCAAATCAAAGCGCGCGTGTGCAATAATCAAAATACCTACTTATCCCTGGGGTCATAGGGCATCTAAAAAAAAAAATTGGCGAGGTAAATGCATCGATTTTGTGCCAAATTAGAAAAAATCCATACTAACTTTGAGCCTCAATATCCCCTGAACCAGTTATTTCCCAGGTATGGTGACGACGTACCGAAGTAAAAAATGTTCGTAGTGATTGGTACAACATGGGATTTCAGTTTTCGGTAAGGGTCTTTTAACACCCTGTATAGTGTATATCATAGCAATCAAACTTAACAAGTCATTATTGCGCATAACCATAGGTGTAAATATATGACACAAGGTCAACGAATAAGTTATAAGCTTAATATATAAAATCCTTGCGTTACTGACTGACTGACAGACACGCTACAGCCGAAACTATTGGGCGCAGGAAGCTAAAATTTGGCATGTATGTTCCTTGGGGACCGTAGGGGTGCACTAAGGAGAGATTTCCCGAAATTCCCACGGGATCGGCCAAAACGGGTAAATTAAAAAAAATGCAGCCGTAGCTGCTGGCGTCCTCTAGTTAAATTATAAATACCTATCCTGTGCTATCTACGAGTACAATCTGCCAGCCAAGCGTAGAAATTATGTCACACATGCAATTATACTTACAATAGTGCACGAGAGCGCAAATCACGCAAATAAAATTATTGCCCTAGATTTTTGTTATTTATAGTTTAAACTTCCCGTGACGGACTACGTTAGTTAGTAAAGTAAAGTAATAATTCTCAGATAACATACCTAATAGAGTCGCACTCTATCGGGGTGTAACCACTACCTATTGCTGCGTTATGTCTGATAAATAAGATTGCCTATTGTCCTATTCTCTTGCTTTCCTTTAAGGAAAGAGGAGAGGCAGGCAGTTTGGAAAAGATGGCTGACGCCAACGTCGCCATTTCACTAGGTCTAGCCAGTTTCTAGTGATGTTTGGCTAAGGTTACTGGCGTCGTGGGATCTCCGCCTTTGTCGAATATATTACGAAATATGTTCCTTTCTTTTTTGAATTATACAAAACCATCAACCTCCTAATATTATTTATATGTATCTCTATGTATATGTTTTCTCTAGCATTTATTCAAAGCGCATCGATGGATAAATTGCAGTGACGTCAGCTGTGACTCTCACACTTAGTATGTGATCAAAATTATTAGGTGTGAGGGTCACAGCAAGATGTTGCTGTCCCTCTCTACTTAGAAGACTGAAGACTACATCTCGCAAAGTGTATATTGTATGTGTATTATTTGTGTATTTTATTTACTAACCGATGTATTGTAGCCGACTGACAGAAAAAGCGTAATTGGCCCATTTCTAGTCTAATTTTTTATCTGAACGGGTAGTACTTAATTATTTTATTGAATCTTATATATATACACAATATTACATTTAATAACTTGCTGATTTTATTTATTAACTTGCTTCTCCCATGGAATTTACCTCAATGTATTCAACTGGACTGGGACACGTTGTGGTCGAATCCATAGATCTGGGTTTCGAAGCTAAGATCTTTTTCAACTATCGTGGGTGTGAAGTTCTGACTCAAACATCAAAATTATTCTAAAAAAGAACTTTTAGTTTAGCTAGTGCCAATAACTATATTCAATACACACAATAACTGTATTCCAAATCTCAAAAACGAATATTTCTTAAGCTTCTTCTTCTCGTGTTGATGGCAATACTAGTCATCCGGGCTTAGCCCGGTACTCGGCAACGCGTATCGCATTAGACCTGGCTTGATACACGTCGCCAAGTGTGCACGAGTCTGGGCTTGTGGTGCACGTCAGCATACGGCTCATTGTCTGTGATGATACGCCAAGTCGCACTTATTTTCACTTGGGTCGATATAATCTGTTCAGAGATTGCCCTAGACAGACTGGGAATTGTTTACAGACGGCAGTGGAAGCTAAATTACACTCATCCAGCTGTTCAGGACAAGGCAAATGTCTGACATATGACCAGGTTTCTTGGCGCTAAGAATCAAATACCTGAGATCTTCTGGTGTCGGTCCTGCAACTAAGCTAGGGAAAGGCAAACAAAACTAAGGTGGCCACGATAGATTGAATGAATTGTCCACTTAGCTGTTCCTCCAATCTTGATGTCTTCAGGACACGAGGGCACGTGGACGTCGACACCGGATTCACAATTTAAGTTTTGCAAATGTCAATGTTCAACTCAACTTTTGCCGGGCAAATCAAATAGCGGCAATTTATATTAACCATGTGCCTTCAAAAGGCGATATTTTACGAGACGACAAAGCGTGTTAATTTTTCAAGGCAAGAACAAAGAATGAAAAGTCATCTTACAGTGTGACCAGAGTCAAAAAATTACAATAGACAAAAAAATGATACCAACTAATATTCTCGATTTAACTACAATAGACAATATTTCTATTTCAAACATAATCCCACCTTGACAAATTATCTTTAGATCTTGCAACCTGAGAGCGCGGCCTATTGAGTTCCCAGTGCAGTTCTCTTAATCAATACATAGGTACACAACTTAAGAAAAACTAAAATACTATGTCTAATCTCGCAGGATCCCGACATGCACCGTTCGCCCCACTTGGTGCCGTACCCCAAAGTGGACGACGCTATCAAGAAGGCGAACAGAGACACTGCGTCAGAAACCGTCAGGACTTTACTCGTATATGGATACAACCTGGACCCACCTACTGGAGAGCAGCATGAAGGTAAGTAACATAACTTACATAACTTTACGCCTTTATCCCCGAAGGGATAGGCAGAGGTGTATTACACACGCACTTCGCCAGTTATGATTTGGTCTCAATGTAATAGGGGGGGGGGGGCTATTGCCATCTACCGGGCACATTATTAATCCAGCGATAAGCAATTGAATTTTAAATTAAATAATGCCTGTTAAGATATGGTCATTACAACATGGCGCTATTTGTAAATTTCTAGTTGTTGCATACCTCTTTGTTTTTCCTCGTCAACAACATTTCACCTCTGCCTACCCCTCCGGGGATAAAAGCGTAAACTTATGTTATGATCAACATTTGTAAGATATGTATAGTCCACGAGCTATTTGGCCTGGATTCATCATAGAGTTCTATTCACGATCAACCAAAATGATTTAAATAATGCTAAATTGGGAGGGTTAGGTGAGAAAATTCCCATAATACAAAATGATGTTGTCCCTCAAATGAATAATAATTGTGTTAGGTATGTTTACGCGAATATTATAACAGGGATAGAGTGTATTCGCTATTAAGTTACCCAATGTATTTTAAAAGCAACCAAAACCTTGAAGAAAGAAAAATTAAACGTTTTTGATCTTTCTGTTTCAATATACATACCTAATGGCAGTAATGGCTATTAAACTAAAATTAATTATAATTAAATCCAGAGACATTAAGAGAGTGTTACTAAAAGAATATTTTATTTCTAGCACTGCTTGCTGAGGCATCTAAGCAAAAGCAAGCCGACTTCAGGACGTACAGGGCTGAGAAGAACTACGCCGTCAGCTCCGGCAAGTGGTACTTCGAGTTTGAGATCCTCACCGCCGGACCTATGAGGGTAAGAATTATGTTAAAATGTCATGACTTTATTTCCCTGTCAATAGGTATATACATTTATTCAAACAAGCTGACCCAGCGAACTTTGTACCGTCTTTTTTTATGACAATAACAAACAACATTAAAGATTTTTCATATCCATAGGTTTCAGTAGTCTATACGTACATTTGGAAAGGTAAACTAGTTGCCAAGAACTAGGGACCATGTAACGTTGCGACGTCGTTCAAGCTAGATGACTAGTAATCTCGTACTGTTTATTAACTTCAGGATAACTTATTTTCATTTCGTGTTGCAGTCGATGAGTAATAAAACGATATGAGTAGATGGTAGAATATCATATTATAAGTTAAGTAACTTAAATTTCGAATCGGAATGCATATTTTACTGCTATTCTGTTCCAAAGAGCAAGCAGAAAGTGGACCGAACCATTTAGGAGACACACAAATATTGAAAAACTCGCTTGGGCAAGCCAAGCAAATTCATTGGTGCATGAATTTCTACTAAAATTGTGTATCGTTCCAGGTCGGTTGGGCTCACGCAGACATGCCTCCAGGCATGATGCTCGGTCAGGACGAGAACTCGTGGGCGTTCGACGGTTACAATGTAAGTTTACCTCCATAGCTGTGCTGCTAGGATAAATGAGTTCTATATTTAGCTGGGGGATCGTCGTGAGATTATAACATTGTAATTAAAAAAATCGTGCTGCCACCAAGATTGGCAACTGATCAACTAGACGATACCGGTGGTTGCGTAGTTGTTCACTATGGTTTTAGTTCATAGCTCCCTGTTCTTAAGAGCCGATGCTATATACCTTTGAGCGTGATATCAATGGTAGGTCACTACTGAGCGACGCTAGTGGAGAGAGGAATCTTTGAAATTGGAAAGGGCATGGAGTCCTTAAACTCCACTGCATTAGAACGGCGGATACACATTACCTGGTTAACTAGCAACGCCGAATAGTTATAAGTCCTGGGTAAAGGTAAAGTTTTCTTGATTTTAGCCCAGGCAGTGTTCTGTTGGTAAACGCAACACTTCTCCAATACATAAACTTTACGTATATTTGTTCTTATACCAACAATCTCTATATTTATATTACTCTTCGCTACACGAACAACAAGCATTATCATAAACAGACGACAATGTTATAATCTCACGATTTCCAAAGCTACCCAGGGTTTCAAGTCTCAAGCTGGCTGTTCACTCGAGCGTAGCGGAGTAGCACTGGATCTGATACAACCAATAGGAATGCGTAAAAACTTCGCAACTGAGTTTTTACGTATTTCTATTAGATATATTTAAACCTATTTCACTCTACTACGCTGTAATGGACAGCCAGACTTATATATCCAGTCGAGGTATCCTCGGCAATTCTACTTAAATCTGCCGATGCACTGATAGCCCAGTGGTGTACATAACGGACTGCCGAGACGATAGTCTCGGGTTCGATCCCCAGGTACACTTAATATGTGCCCAGTAGATGGCAATAGGCCCGCCCTATTACAATTAGATCGAAACATAACTGGCGAAGTGTGGGTGTATAGTACACCTCTGCCTACCCCTTCGGGGATAAAGGCGTGAAGTTGTATGTCTTTATGTTATGTGTATGACGGTAGTCGCAAAAAGTGCACGGCGGGGCGAGCGACACGTTCGGAGTACAGCTCAAGGTCGGAGATATCGTGGGGTGCTTCCTCGACGTCGTCGACCAGACCATTAGTGAGTTACCACGAGATAGGGGCACCAGGGGATACTCTGATTTAGTTGATATTTATGTATTTTAAAGAGTAGACGTATTTTGATTATATCTTCAAAAAAAAGTTAGCTAATAAGAGGCAGAAATGTTCAAAACGAACTCTTCCTTCGTCCACCTAATATATTTTTGGACGAGAAATCATTTATTGCACCTAAAGGCAATTATGTAATGATATTATACTCAAAGTCATAAATAACTGTATCGTCGTAGTCATTGTTACTAAGTAAAATAATTACCAATTTTGTGATTTTCTTATGTCAATGCGAATTTTGATCTATCTGTTTTATGACTGTGTTTGGCTCGAAATAAAGCGGCCACGCTTTAGTAAGAAAACATTAACAACATATGAAACTCATAACTTTAAAAGTCTTAACAATTTTTTTTTATGAGCGTTTAGTGTTATACTGACTTACCAGTATAAATTAAGCGAAACGGAATAGTCCTGCTTTCTAAATCAGAGTAGCACCCAGTGCCAAGTATTATCCTATAACTAAGTATGTGGTTAACTGGTGGTAACTTTATGTCAGATAACTCTGTAATAAACTCCTATATTGTGCTCCTCTGTGGAATGTAGTGTTTGCCCCGAAAACCTTCATCGTCTGTTTTAGGTCTTCTGTATAGTCGTATTTTGTGTAACGTATTAAAATAGTTTCTGAGTTTCTGTAACGTAATATTTTATGTGACATACACATTGGTTATACACTATTTCACTACCATTTTGTTGTTTAAATTATCTATTATGAAACAGTTCAAATTTTTTACGCTTATGTCTCTAAATATTTTAAAATATATTATGTTAAAATTTTAATTATATTGTTTTACACATAAGATCATTTTGAACCTATATCATATTTATACTTTAGTAGCAAACCTATTTATATAGTATCATGATAAATGTAGGAAAATTTCAATTCCTGTTCATTTAAAAGTACTATCTATTATTTTATTTATTGAAGCTATGTATTTCAAATAAAAATAAATAAAGGAGCAAATAATGATTACCTACTTATAATATCAACAGACAGACCAGCTTAATACTAACAATAAAAATAAATAATAATATTAAAAAAAAAATACACTATCACATTCAGATCATATTCATATTTATCAATCAAATGATGACACAATTTATTCTAAATATAATAATTATCTGTTAGAGTTGCTTTCTATCTTACTGTCTTAGCTAAAACTATATTATTAGTAATATATTTATAGCAGCGAACTAACAAATACTGTTATCATTTTTCTTATCACGTTCTTCTTATTAATCTCAAAATTAAAGGTGAATACTATACGTTTACGACGTTTCAACGTGACTTGCACCGACCGTGGTCACGGGGTAACTGGGCTATCCTTAGTCCCTGTCTCATTATTTCATCGGGAAAGTTGTAAAGTACCTTAGTATCTTTACTACTTACTTTGTTATTTTTGTAACGTAAAATATATGGTACTGTTTTCCAATTAGTTTTCTATCAAATATGTAATTAAATTTACATAGGGCAAAATATTTTTTTGTTTAGTCTAAGTTGGTCGGTCTGTAAGTAACAAGTTCTTCAATAAAAAAAAAACGATAGACCATATCAACAATAAAACTGGGGTACCAAAAATCAAGTGTCAGAACTTAGAGAACAGATTGGCCATTCAAAATTGACCCGTGACCCTAAGCAATAAGGTAAAAAGCAATTTTTCCCGACTTTCAAGGAGGAAAAGGTATACAGCGGTAGCACAGAGTCTTTCGGCAAGCAATGGGCAGTCGGTGATGTGGTCGGAGTGTTCCTAGATCTCATTGATAAGACGATAAGTAAATATCACTCATGAAACTGTTGTACTGGCTTTTGGACATGGCAGGAACATTTTTGTAGGGATACCTACCTTACTTTACCTTTTCATCTCTTCTTTGATCCTTACCATATTAGTTTTATTATATTCTAAACTCTTTTTACAGTTTTTTTTGCTGATTCTATAACATAACTTTAAAATAACATGTTAGACAAAAAAGCGTGCTATTTTATATGTATGCTATTGTCAGTCAGATGCCGTAAGTTATTTTTGTTATATTTATTTCTTAATATTAATTACATGTATAAACGAATCAAAGAGCGATTCTATTTCTTTGATTGCATAGTACCATCAGAAAAATACACTATATACATTTGTATGCATACAAGTAATAATAATAACAATGTACTTAAACTCAAATTGTTATCATTTAATGCTTTCCTATAAATTATACGGCCTAAATCAATATTATGTTTAAAACGCCATAAAACGCGTAATAATAACAGTCAAATTAACATTCAACATGAAACGACACTGTTCATGAAAATTTATACAAACTAAACATTTTTCATATGTTCAGATTCCTGTATTAATATTTTAATTGAATCCTCATTTTTTACTAAAACTTTACTAATGCTAAATATTATTTAAAATGTTTCACTTTATAAAAATATATGTAAAATAAATATATATTTATTATATAAAAAAAATGTTCCTGCCACAATCAAACGAAACGCCACTTCATTTAATTTGAACGCTTCAACGCTAAACGCTTATAAAATCTTTCGACATTTAGTGCACACCGCATCGCTTCGCTTGCAATGATTGATGATTGATAGATGCACTTGGAAACAATCATAGATTGATTGGATTGATCACGTCTGTACCCTTACCAAAGTCATTGTCATTTCAGCTCATTGAATTCAAGTATAAGGAGTCTACATGTAGTTATATATTTCAATATATCGTTGGTAGAATATCTCTCTTTATATTTCGTATTCAGTGCGAAAGTATAGAATATGTAGTATCAATATCATCTTAGCGTTATCCCTGTTTTTTGATCTAAGACATTCACATTAAATCGCTGAATAGCAAAATGTATTATTTTCAATTATTTTCAAAACATTATCTGTGGTATATTTCTGGTTATGTTTGTCTTTTTGGAATATATAATTATTTTTTGTTGGAAGGGTGAATCAAAATAAGTCTGCTATTTTAAATAGCAGCTACATTTTCGATATTAGTGGCAGACATTTAAGTCTGCTATTTTTAAATAGCAGTTACGCTTTTGATATTAGTGACAGTCGGGGAAAAGCGTTTTGTTATATTACCTACGTTTTTCTTGCATTGCAGTAAATTCCAAAGCAGACTATAGATATTATTAACTTAGACATATCAAACACATTTTAACTGTATGCTCATGTGATTAACAAATCTTAATTAATATTCTTACTTTGTTGTTTATTTTGCACGAAATGTTACAAAAAATGTTTAATAATTTAAGCATGTAAACCTATAACTGTTATTTTTTTAAACGTAGCAGTTATTTTTATTGAAGTTTTAATGTACTAGAATAAATGTTTGCTGCCTTTAATGTTCCTCTTATTAACAGATAAAATGCCCGTTTGCATTGTTGTTTTTTATATAATTCCCAACTATTTGTTAATATAATTACTTTACTAATGTTTTATTAAAATTGTCTAATAATCTTCCTAGTATTAAGTCGATTCGTAGTTTTCAATAGCGTACATCTTAAAGTTTAATAAAGTTTTATATAAAAAAAATAGAAAAGGCAATTAGATTTAGAGAACTTGCAAAAGATGTCACTAGTTGGTAGGATCCTTTTGCCACTGATCTCGATGTTAAAGATTCGATTTTCTTAAAGAGATTTTTACCTTCAGTTTACTTAGTTGAAAATTGAAAGTACCTAATATTCTCCAAAATGTCGCTCTCTTATAAATGTGAGCTACAAACATTACTGATGATATTTATTTGAATGTCTGTGAACCACATTTAATTTTATGGAAATTTTATTGATATTTACAGTCATGAATCACATTATATTGCCATTTTTTTGCCATTAGCAGTACTAGGCAGTTATGAACCCTTATTTTGTTTAAATTATATTTGAAGTTGTTTTCTAACACCATCCTCCAATGTACCAGGTTTCTCTCTAAACGGTGAACTATTAATGGACGCTCTTGGTGGAGAGACGACGTTCGCTGATGTTCAAGGAGACAACTTCGTTCCGGCTTGTACTTTGGGAGTTGGACAGAAAGCTAGGTAAGTTTGGACAAATATTAATGAGTGGACAAATATTCAGAGAAAAGCAGGTAAATGTCTCGATAAAAGTAGATTCATATTGAGTTTTGTAGATATGACTTAAGTTTATATCGAATTATCCAATATCCAACAGCAGAGTTGGTTACACAATCATCTGGAATTACCTAGATGATTGATATCGCCTAGGTTATACTTGCGTCTTCAGCGGAGGAGTTGCAGGAGATGGCATCAATCATGCATGTTGCTTTTAGGGAGGAAAGGAATAAAAGTGAATGTGAGCAAGACGAAAGTTATTGTTTTATGAAAAGGAGGAATGTGTTACACGGCTTTGTAATGTTATGGTCGATGGACAACGAGTGGAACAAGTGAATAATTTTGTATATTTAGGTACGCTGTTTACTAGTAATGGTAAGAATGAAGATGTGAATGGAGCTTTGAATGCTTTTATGAACAGTCAAAACGTGCCAAAACGTCACGTTTGGCTGTGCATAGAGGGGTGTTAGTACCAACACTTATATATGGTAGTGAAAGTTGGGTATGGCAGAATAGACATGAAAGTAGAATAAATGTTGTAGAAATGAGAGCTCTGAGAAGTATGTGTGGAGTGTCTTTGAACGACAGAGTAAAGAATTGTGTGATAAGAGAGTGTTGTGGGGTAAAAGAAGATGTAGTGACAACCATTGATAAAGGTATACTAAGATGGTTTGGACACATGGAGAGAGATGAGGAGAGACTGACCAAGAAGTTATATAAGGCAAGTGTGAATGGGACAGTAGGAAGGGAAGACCTAGACGGACGTTCTCCGACACGATTGGAGACATTCTAAAAAAAGGACAGGTTAGAAGTACCCTTAACCAAAGAGCATGATTGAGAAATTTGATGGGAGTGAATGAAGCAAGAGAGATATGTGAGAATCGTTGCAAATAGCGTTCCGTAGTCTTTGCCTACCCCTCCGGGAAACAGGCGTGAGTCTATGTATGTATGTGTGTACTACTTTTTGGAGTTTTCTGTAGCCTGTAATACTAGTTATACTAGGTCACGAAAAATCCCAGTTTGATATTTTCCTACCAATATACTGCAACTATTGGAGCAGCCCGTTATCTAACAATCGAAAAATCTTACAGAACTTACGACGTACTTTAATACTATATATAGTTAGATCAGATTAGGGAGCTTGATACTGAATTTTTTGTCCAAGGAGTCAATGTCAATTTGCCCTTGGTATAAACAACGCGCTACTCTGTCCACAGGTTGACATATGGCCAGGACGTGAACACACTCAAGTACTTCACCACATGTGGTCTGCAGGAGGGATACGAGCCGTTCTGTGTGTAAGTATACCTACACAATATTTATTACTACCTTGTTATTTGGATTTGTGTCGGGAGAATTGGCTTGTGTCCTAAAATGTAATTAGCGATTGATTCGTTCCTTTATTAGATGTTAAACTGAAATACCTGATTTTTCTTCAAAAATCGATCAGCAACATTCCTAATTACGGCTTTTTAAAAACCTTTTTGAATTTGACACGAAAACGCTGTAAACCATCATGGCGGTTGAGTGATATCACAAAGTCCAAAACAAAAGAAACCGTGAATGAAGTCTGGTCTGATGTACCCACTTTTATTTTGATATATTCGATTTGACAGGTAGAAAGTTTGACGTTTTAGTTGTATTTACTACTAAAACGCCAACAACTTGAATGGCGGACGTACTGTTTGACGTAATGCTCTCTGATTGGTGTTCACTGTCACAAGAATAAAGACATTATTTTTAGTTTTAGAATCCTAAAAATAACATTAATCTTACCTTTTTATAATAAATAATAAACTTTATTGACATCTTAAAATCATAATGAATCTATAGATACTACAATCAAACCGATTTATTCTTAGTGGACACAAGCCTGATATTTTTTAAAGTTTGGCAATGTTGAAAAAATGCCCATAATAACGTGATAATAACGTTGGCATTCATTCATTCATCATCGGCCTTTAACAGTCCACTGCTGGACTAGGGCATTCATTCAATCTCTGCAATTACGCAGGGACGTAGCCTCAATGGCTGTCTTTTACCGATTATATCACGGTGAGTGTTCAGAACAACTCTTTCAACTCATCCCACCCTCTCCTTTCCTATCCCGAAGAACACGTGCCGGGTTAAGGTGCCACCCTTATACGGTAGATCAGATACCGTCGCGTACGAAAAGGTTCGGTACATCTTATCTTTGCCGTACCATAAAGATGTGGAACTCACTGCCAGCTCACGTGTTTCCTTCCTCCCTTGATCCTGGGTCCTTTAAGCGGGGCGTGAAAAAGCATCTCTCAAGGCCGTCAAAGTGAGGGCCGTCATGTCACATTGCTTAACCAGCTATTGGGGATGTTGGCCTTCCCAATAGGACTTCACTGTCAGCTTACCATCAGGCAGCGTGAAGTCAATTTGACAGGTTTTTTTTAATAAAAAAAAAGAAAAGAAAAAGGCCTCTCCTTTGAAAGGAGAAATTGGCCTACTATACCACGCTGGCCAAACGGGTTGGTTTAGGGTTTGTATCAAGTTTTCCTTCTCTTACAGTGCTGTTCTCTGCATAATGTGCTCCCTCTGTCGGCTCTTACGATACCCATGGGATGATATGGGGTGGTGACATTCCGTATTATAGGTTGGCATTATAAAAATAATAATTTTGTAAATAGACAATATTCTGTCATATCTGCTTAGACTAGAAAAGAGGCCCAGGGCTTCTAAGTGAAAGTGTTTAATTCAACCGGGATAACGCTAGGGCCATGATTAACCTTCATATTTTCTGGATACAAATTGTTGCTTGGCGTTTATTTTTCACTTCCTCTTTGTAATAATAGAATGTAACTTTTTGTCCTGCAGTAATATGAAACGTGACGTGACCCATTGGTACACGAAGGACCAGCCGATCTTCGAGAACACGGACGAGATGTCAGACACCAGGATCGACGTCACCAGAATACCGGCCGGCTCAGGTACGTACACTAGGCCAACACACAATCACACTTGAAGTTCACTGTTGGACATAGGCCTCCCTCAAGACTCTCCACATAGATCAAAGTTGGCGTGCCCTCATCAAACTGTTTGGACTGCACGGTTGGTGTAGTGGTTTAAGCGGCCGCCTCACCGCTTGAAACGGCGCGCAGTCGTGTTATGGTAGTCTTCGTCGTCGTTGGGTAGATGGCACCGTGTCGATAGTTGTCGCCTTGGTTCGATAGATGGCTTCAGTGTTATGTAGCTAGTCGCTAAAGTGTTTTTACCCGACTGCGCGACGCAAAGGAGGGTAATGTGTTTATCAGTCTATGTATGCATGTATGTATGTATGTTTGTTTCTATGTGGCGTTCTAGAGACCAAATGCGTAGGCCGATTTTGATGATTCTTACGTCAATCGATTCGTCTTAACCTTGCGAGTGTCACTAAAGACATGACAGTAATCAAAATTCACCACAGCGACAACCAGACGCCATATTGTCAAAATTAAAAAAAAATGTCGATGAACTATGTCATGTGGGGTGTCGTTGAATAGGTATTTTAAAATCATCTTTAGGTTCCTTTGATCATTTTTCATTTTAAATTATAGTTTTGGATATATAACGATTTAAAGTTGTTTAACAAAACAATCATTCTCGCTAATGTTGTTACTTATTGATTTAAGTTTTTACTTCAAGTATAAACGATAAACAAACAAAAAAAACAGTGAATAACTAAAAAGTATTAAATAAAAAAATCTTTAAAGAAAAACAAAAAAACCCGACTGCGTAAAAAATAATTTAAAAAATACGTGAAACAAAAAATCTTAAATAAAAACTAAAAAGATGGAAACAAGGCCAGTAGTTTAGAATTCTAATGCAGAACAGAACGACTCACAGTCGGGGCCCCTTGGGAACATGTGATTGGTAAAATTTGAATGGGCCCCGACTGTGAGTCGTTCTGTTCTGCATTAGAATTCTAAACTACTGGCCTTGTTTCTTTCTTTTTAGTTTTTATTTAAGTTTTTTTGCTTCACGTATTTTTTTAAATTATTTTTTACGCAGTCGGGTTTTTTGTTTTTCTTTATTTATAAAAACACAACTCCCGCACCAGAAATAAGTTCTGTATTGCGGGGAACTTTAGAAACATACAATCAACGGACACAAAGAACACTCAGACTCGAAACAACAATTTTATAGATCACACAAAGCGTTGTCTCGTGTGGGAATCGAACCCACATCACTTGGCGCAGTGTCAAGTGACGATGCAGCCGCTTAAACCACTACGCCAACCGTGCAGTCAATATTAAATTGTGCATAGTAAATTGTCGCTTGGTAATCTAATATGGTGCAGGTAACCATAATTAGGAAAGCTGCATAACTGAGAGTTTGCGAAAAACATAGTTCTGAAGTCTGACAACCCACACTAAGCCGTGGTGCAATGTGCCTTCTCATAGCGAGAAGAGGCACATGCTCAACAGTGATACAGTCTGTCATCGTTTTCGAAATATCTTTGTACCTTGAATATCTGTCTGTATCTATAAAATCATTGCGTTACTGACTGACTGACTGACAGACAAGCTACAGCCAGAACTATTAGGCGCAGGAAGCTGAAATTTAGTATGTGTGTTCCTTGGAGACCGTAGGGGTGCACACAAGACAGGATTTCCTGAAATGCCCACAGGATCGGGCAGAAACAGTTGAATTTTGTTGAGGAAAAATGTTATTGTCATGGCCCCACTGTATATAATAAGGTACCCAAATAATATTAAGGAATAACCGCTTAATATGTTTAAAAAACGTCTTACATATATTTTAATTGATAAATGCTGCTACTAAATAGCGGACTTTCTGAACGATAGTTCTATTTGATATTGTTGTACTAAATAAATTTTAATAACCATTGCTTATGTGAAGTTACCAATATAATGGTGCTTTTTAATTTTGTCACAGTACCATGGCCGTAGCTAGGGGGGGCCATTGTGGGGCAATGCCCTACCTTGAAACCAGAATGCCCTACCTTAAAAATACCAAAAAACTAAGATAAATTATTCTATCCTATAGTTTTTGGTATTTTAAAGCTAGGGTATTGATATACATGGTGATTGATTTAGAAGCCCGTGCTTCGGAGCAGATCAATTCAGATTTTTTTTCACTTCCGCTCTACCTGTAAGCAATGCTGCCCTACCTCAAATTCGACTCTAGCTACATCCCTGCACAGTACTGTAACAAAATTTGCATGCCTAACTGGCAAAATATACAACGATTTATTTATATATAATTTAAGACCTTTATTATGTATCACCTACATTTTTGGCAAATAAATTATTCTATTAAAAAATAATGGGCGGACGTAGCATCCTCTAGTTTAATTATAATATGTATCTTTTCCTGAATATTAATGCTTTTTCATCCAATATTTTAGACACACCGCCGTGTATGAAGATCTCCCACAACACGTTTGAGACTATGGAGAAAGCTAACTGGGAGTTTTTGAGGCTCTCTCTACCTGTCATCTGTCATGCTGAGTTTATAGAGTAAGTTTACATTTATTTTTAATATACCGTGTTATTTAGAAAGAAAGAAAAAAAATACATTTATTTGCAGCAGATTATGCAATACATACACAAGACACAGTTAATTACAGAAAGAAAAAATATATTACTGCAAAATGGTCGCATCTCAGCAAAATGCTAGTTTTGAAAAACTAGCGCTAGTCTTCCGTTGCGACCATGTTTGTAACTAATATATCTAATTTTAACACGACTATACATCAGACTACATAAAATAATAGTAATAAT
The DNA here is from genome assembly GCA_944739405.2 of Euclidia mi. Classification (NCBI taxonomy): domain Eukaryota; kingdom Metazoa; phylum Arthropoda; class Insecta; order Lepidoptera; family Erebidae; genus Euclidia; species Euclidia mi. The sequence continues at coordinate 36,063,280 of OX123205.2, read as the reverse complement.
AATATCGTTTTCGGTACAGATAATACATGTTACAAACATTAAATAATAGTAATAATAATATCGTTTTCGGTACAGATAATACATGTTACAAACATTAAATAATAGTAATAATAATATCGTTTTCGGTACAGATAATACATGTTACAAACATTAAATAATAGTAATAATAATATCGTTTTCGGTAGCAATATGTTGACAATACAATATATTTATTTTTGCACTCCAGTTAAATCTAAAAATTATGTTAAAATATACATTAATGTTAGCAACTGTAATTTCTCTACCCAGTTATATAGCACTTTAAAGCCAATTGCTGGTGCAGTTTTTACACATAATCTCAATAGTTTATTGCCTATGTTTAATAGTTGCCGGTAAATTAAGCAACCAAATCTTCTTGGTAGTACCTAGTTCAATTGCGCTTATGGACGGGTGTAAACCGGGACTGGTAGAAAATATTAAGATATAAACTAATTGAAGTCATCTATAAACGGTTACAAGACAACATAAAAACATAGTTTCTTTGCATTGACTGGCCTGAGCCCCTAGTATGAGTTTGAAACGGATTTCAGAACCATTTCCATGCATTTTTAAAACGCCACCTAGTGGTCTCGACTGTTCGTTACTATGCACTAGAAGCGCTTATTACAAAATCGTTTCAGATTGACACTAAGGGCTCTGTAGGTCTAGAAGTTACTGATCTTGACTGCTAAACCAGAGTGCGTGACTTTTATTGTAATATGTTTTCACAGTGAGGCGGAGAAAGCCCGCCGCTGGGTGGAGATCAAAGATCGTCAGCAGATGTTAATGAAGGAGGCTGTGGAGGCGCAGATGCCGGCGCACATCGACCAGATCATGAGGAGCGGGTTCACTATGAACGATATCAAAAGTATGTACTAAACTTTATTGCTACAATTATAGAGTCGAGTTTAGCTTGAACTATTTTGGTTCGCTTGGTCATTTTTAGATTGTAAGCGATCAGGTAAAATATTATATTTCTCGAAACAGAACATTATTAGTTGAAATTTAAGTCGAGTTTAGCTTGAAGTCGCTTAGTCATCGTAATATTTTACTAAAGAGTTAAACAGCTTTAAAATATATCATTTTGGCAATATCAACGAGAAAAACATACATTTTTATTATTTATCTTAGTTTTTTTTAAGCTACAATGACTATATCTACCTACTCATCTTTATATTGTACATGTATTGTAAATAAACATGCATACATCTAGGTACACTTGGTTTTTTGATATAAACCTAAAATTAATTGTTTTTATATTAGCCCCCTTATATAAGCCCCCGCTGTAATCTAATGTAGCTTTTAGCATTTGTTTTAATAATTGATTATGTTGCACTTATAGCCCTTTTCCACTGGTGTATGCAATATGGATCCTGACCTGGGTTATATTTTTTATATTTTCAAAGATTTTCATTCAATATATCTCTAACAACTTAATATAAACTAAATATATAATTCGATATAAGTAAATTAAATGTATAATGACGTCACGAAAAAAGGATATTTGAACTTAAATGTTGTGATGTTAAAAATGCCTCATAGTGATTTATATTTCCGCCAGCATTAGACATTTTTGTTCCATGTTGATACCGCCTATCATTAGATCTTTTTATTATAATAGAGTTGTTTCCAACTAGTCAAATCAAGCACTTTTAATGAAATATCAAAAACGACGTATGCCACGGCGTTTGTATGAAATAAGACCTAGTGACGTCATAGTTTTTTGCTATCAAATATAATACTTATTATCAGTAAATTTTCGATAAAAAATCTTAAATAAAGTTTTAACATTAATTAATTAATGAAACTACCGTTATTTTGACATATTATATTTCATTAGATAAAAATACTTGTATAATTTATTTCACTTGCAGGAAACTTCCCTATTCTATTAAGTCTTTGACGCATGTCTGCCTGCCATGCCGTATCAATGAGACCTAAGAGTGTCAAATAGCTTCATATTTAAGAGATATTGTCAATGGATTTAGTAATATGTTCGCACAGGAATATGTCTTATAAGTATGAATCTTACTGACAAAATCAGCATTGCCAGTAAAGTAATATTTTTGATAATATTATTGCATCTAAACTTTCATATTGCATACACCGACCCCACCACAACGCTTTCACCCGTATATCTCCCCCCTACCTTAGGTTTGCACTACGAGGAAGGTCCAGAAGAAGTGCCAAGTTCTAAGGTGAAGAGACAGCCGTCCAGACCGCCACGAAAAGGATCCATACCAAGAGGTGCAGATATAAAGAATTACCATTATTTACAACAATTTTTTTTTTCATTATAGGTTTCGTAAATACAGGGTGCTTTGTAAGTCATCGGACGCATTTCAGCATCGTATTCGTTTCTCACAACGACAACCCAGCCTACTAGACACCTAATGTTTTCATTTCTACAAACAAACAATTCTGTCAAAGCGGTGAGGTATGCGGGGCGAAGGGGGCTACAAAAATGCATTCTAATTGGCCGGTTCAGCGGTTCGTCATAATTCATAACTATTGTTGGGATTAGTCTTATGTAAGACGTATAAGTCTAACGTGTTGTCAGAAAGTGTTCGCCTTACGTCTGCCGTCTAGTAGGCTGGGTTGTCATTGGTTTCTGATCACAGAGATTTATAAGACATGTTGACTTAATTTTTAATATCTATTAATAAAATACGTACTTCATAAACATCGAGTGCCCGCAACAAACAACTCAATATCAGAGCACGAGCTGTACGTACCGAAGTTATTGAAAACAAAGCGCTCGCAAACCCCGCCCCCTGCCTTTGCATTGCTACAGTAACCACGCGTTACATAACTTTTTCAGTACGTTTTTAGGATTCCGTACTTAAAAGGTACAAAACGGGACCCTATTACTAAGCCTCCACTGTCTGTCTGTCTATCACCAGGCTGTATCTCATAAACCGTGATAGCTAGAAAGCTGAAATTTTCACAAATTATGTGGTTGTATATTACCTTTCAAAATAAACAATTAAATAAAAAAAGTAAATAATAAAGGGGGGGGCTCCCATACAACAAACGTAATTTTTAAGCAATTTGTTACTCGATCTTAATAAACAGGTAATAAACAGGTAAAACTTAAAAACAACAAATGTGATTTTCTTTTATAGATGATGGTACGGAACCCTTCGTGCGCGAGTCCGACTCGCACTTGCCCAATTTTTCATCTTGTTTATAAGTATTTTTATTTGTGTATATCTTTGTTAGTTTCATTTAATTAGGCAGTGGCGTTAGTCGAAATGCGTCCGATGAGCAATAAGACATCCTGTATGTGTTTTGTCTCCACCGTTTGTATTTCACGTTCATTAAACTGCATTTCTTTTCATTTATACGCATTTGTATATGGGCTATTATTAGTTATTGCTTCGCTACTGTTTGTAGTATTTTCGTATTATGTTGCCTGCAATCTTTTACAATAAATGAAGTAGTATTTTATGTCGAAAATATTTTCGCTTCGACTCGTATTTCTAAGATTAACATACGCGTTTCGTTCGGAAAAAGAGCCTTTAGCATTATACTATAAGGGTAAAAATTAATTTGATGCCTTTGATAAAATTGAGAAGTATCTACATGCTCTCACAAGCAGCATTACTACTACAACTGATTTCATATTATATCTTCAAGAATCTTCTTAAAATATTTTCTGATTGATTTCTTGTCATATCTTGTTAAAAGCGGACCTTCTAATTAGACAATACAGATTCACAATAAAGACTTAAATTAGGAACACTATGGCATCTTACTTAAGACTTTTGCTTAACAATCCAACTGTATCCTCGCCAGACTATCGCTACTAATATCTATCTTTAATACCATAACGCCTCAGAAAAATAAAGTCCTTTTTCACCACTGTCTGATAAGATCCGGATAAATTACTTGCCAGATATACGAATAATTTATCTGAAAGATAGTGCCTATGCCGATTTCTAGAAGTGGTGGATTTGGGCCAAGACTAATAAAACATCTTCAACATTTCTCGACATCTACTCGCCATTTGAAACTAAATATTCAATGTATAGACTGCGCAATACATTAAATTTTGTTAGATACACACACTTGTGTCGTGTCCACATATTATGTTGTGACGTCATATGCAAGTTTCATGAATGACTTAGGGCGGTTTCAGATAAGCGTATTTTTCTGCGCGTATACGATCGTTTCAGCGTACGTGCTTAGGGCGGTTTCAGATTAGCGTATTTTTCTGCGCGTATACGGTCGTTTCAGCATACGCGCTTACACGCGCGCTATATTACGAGCTTCAAAAAACCGAACGGGCATATTTCGGCGTGTTCGCCCGAAACTGTAGTGACATCTTGTCAGTGTCAACATGGATTCTGACGGCTCGTGCATATACGAGCTTAGAAGCGCGTCAACGCTCGTACGAGTTGCGCGTGTGCCAAAAGGCGCGCCTATACGCGCCTACATGCGCTTCCAAAAACGAGCTTATACGGGCGTATAAAACGCTAATCTGAAACCGCTCTTACACATACGCTAGATTACGCGCTTCAAAAACCAGACTCGCGTACACGGGCATATTTCGGCGTGTTTGCTAGAAACAGTAGTTACATCTTGTCAGTGTCAACATGGATTCTGACTACTCGTCGCGTCAACGCTCGTATGAGTTGCGCGTGTGCCAAACGGCGCGCCTATACTCGCCTACATGCGATCCCAAAAACGAGCTTATACGCGCGTATAAAACGCTAATCTGAAACCGCCCTTAAACATTATCAGTGTCAAATATAATCATGAAATGTAATATTCAATGATTTGTGGATATTGTAACGGAAGGGTATGGTCATATCTACTTATTTTAATTTTATTGTAATGCATAAGTATAGTAATGTGTCTAAGTTAATACTCGGCTTCCAAAATAGCGGACTCCATTTAAATTTTACACCACTGAAGCGAGAGCAACTCGGATTCACCATACTTTTGAAAAGAGACCAATTAAGAGTTTGTTTCGTGCACTGGCTAGGGTCCTCTGTTTTGATTGCCATTAGTTGTTGTAGCGCTCATAGCGAGACGTGGCTTGCCGTTCGTATCAGATCGTCAAAGTTAAGCAACGCTTGCTCAGGTCGCCACTTGGATGGGTGACCGCGTGTGGTATTTACATCTGAGCGCTACCGTGCTTCGAAGTTCACGTAAAGCTGTCGGTCCCGGTTTTTGTCTCAGGATAAGAATCGTTAGGCCATGTCGGAGGCCTGCGGGCGGCCACACACTCACACGAAAAACAAAACAAACAAATTGCCATTTAGCGACATCGTAAGATTAATATTCGGAATATTACAAAAGTCTATTTAATTAGCTATGGTAACCACAGACATCAGTCAGAATATATAGCTTTTGGTTACGACAAATGTGATTATGTGAAATTGTTGTTTTGAATCTGGTGAAATGATTAAGCTTGTCGCTGGCTCTTTAGCGTTAGAGGTAGTAGCCATTGTTAGACATCTTTTGCAAAGCGATAATATTGCCAAAGACGGCACTTACCAAAACAAGACCATTAGTACTTACTTAAAACTCTTAAAAATATGACCAGGGCAGCGATAGCCTAGTGGAGATACCAACAGGCTGCCATGCAGAAGGTATCAGGTTCGAATCCACGGCGCGCACCAACGACTTTTCGGAGTTATGTGCGTATTGAATTGTTAATTATCGCTTGCCCCGTGCCTCGGAGAGCACGTTAAGCCGTCGGTCCCGGTTATCATTAAGATCTTTGACGGTCTTTATAAGGCGTCAGTCAGTACCTTCTAAGTAAACTGACACTAGTCTTAACCACGGAATATCGCTACTTATCCCTTCGGGTTGCAGAGGTCAGACAGGCAGTCGCTCTGTGGAAAAAGCAAATATTCAGCCAAATCCGGTTAGACTAGAAAGCGGACCCCAGATTGAAACTGGAATAACGCTAGGAGGATGATGACTCTTAAAAATATGACCATACCTTGCCGTTCTAAGTCTCATCCCAACCAAAAGTAGACATAGCTATATAATTTCCGTTCTACCCAGGTCAACAAATGAACGGCATGAACCGTTCGACCAGCGAGGCTGAGATGGCGAAGTACGACCTTGGCAACCAGACCCTGGCGCCTGATGATAAGAAGGATAAACGGGGAAGGTCACCTTTCAAGTAAGTACACGGATAAGATATAAAAAAACTGCGTTTAGTGTAACAGGTATAGTCAGGGACTTACTGTTCGTAATATGTCGTCAAAGTTAAGCAACGCTAGTACAGGTCACCACTTGGATGGGTAACCATCATCATCATCAGCCTTTAACAGTCCACTGCTGGACTAGGCCTCTCCTTAGAAAGGAGGAATTGGCCTACTATACCACGCTGACCAAACGGGTTGGCCAACTGGTCAAAATATGGTCCCTCTGTCGGCTCTTACGACACCCATGGGATGATACGGGGTGGTGACATTCCGTATTCTTAGTCAGTCACCACACTGACGGATGGGTAACCACGTGTGGCATTTATATGAGGTCGCTACCGTGCTTCAGAGGGCACGTAAAGCTGTCTATCTCGGTTCTTGACTTAGGACAAAAATCGCTAGGTTATGTCGGAGGCCTTCGGGCGGTCTAGCTACACTACACATTCACGCAAAGAAGAAAAAACATGATATCGAAAAATTATTCTTAGGGTTCCGTACCTAAAAGGTAAAAAAAACCGGCCAAGTGCGTGTCGGGCCACGCGCAATGTAGGGTTCCGTAGTTGCCCATAATGGCCATTATCGATAATAACTTCTGTTTCACATGGGACTAAAAACGGGCATCTTTAAGATTAAGCCAGCGCTCCCAATGTAAACTCACAGAAGTAGGTATTTATAAGTTAACTGACGATTACTCGTAAACTAGTAATGTCTACTTAGCCGTGATAGTTTTCCTTTTAAATTCGTTATATGTACTACATTTGAGATTTTTCTCACCTCTTCCAAATTAATAGTTTAGCCAGCAGAGGGGGGGGGGTGGACACTTGAGTCTAACAATTTTTTTCACTTCAAAGCTTGATATTTTACAAACCAATCACTTGATCGAAAAATGATTTGAGCACACTAATAATATTTTTTTAAAACCTATCCTATGATACCCCACACAATGGGGTACTCAACCAAAAAAAAAATTCAACCCCACTATATATGTAGGGGAGATACCCTTATAAAAAATATTTTTCAAAATTTTATTCTACAGTTTTGTTGCAATATCGTATGTCTATATTCATGTCAAATATCAGCTTTCTCGCACCAGGCGTCTTTGAGCTAGGCTACGGACGGACAGACGGACGGACATGACGAAACTATAAGAGTTCCTTGTGGACTACGGAACCCTAAAAACGGGACCCTATTACTGAGCCTCCGCTGTCTGTCTGTCACCAGGCTGTATCGCATAAACCGTGATAGCTAGAAAGCTGAAATTTTCACAAATTATGTATTAGTATAAATACTAAAAATTAAAAATAATATATTATATTATAATTTATAATATAATTATGATAATAGGTCCCCTACAATAAACGTGTTCTTTTTCGTATATTTTGCTCAAAATTACTAACGGTAACAGGTAGACGCTTAAAATTTTCACAGAATATGTAGTTATGTATATCCTTTCAAAATAAATAATTAAATTAAAAAAGTCAATATTAAAGGGGGGCTCCCATACAACAAACGTAATTTTTAAGCATTTTGTTACTCGATCTTGGTAAACAGGTAGAAACTTAAAAAATATTTAATTATACATACAACAAACGTGATTTTCTTTTATAGATGATGGTACGGAACCCTTCCTGCGCGAGTCCGACTCGCACTTGCCCAATTTTTTATTCTCAATTTCATGTACCTAAGACTTTCAGACGAAGAATCCTTAAACATTATTTTAGGCGTTTTAATTTTTCACTGTACAGTCTATGGACATAAAAACATGATCTCAAATATTTCAGGTTCTTCAGAAGCAAACGTGGAGAAAGCGGAGACCGGGCTAAAACTCGCAAATCAAAGACACCAGATCCCTTCAGTGACACTGAAGTTTCACCTGAACGTGGGCCTAGAAGGCCCAACCCTCAGATCAAGGTCTCACAGGTATGTTCAACCTTATCGCTACGACATAAGGTTCATTCTTGCATTGTGTTTCATATTCTGGTTCATTTCAAAGTATGATGAGTCTTTATGGATCATGTCTTTGCATAATTAATGAGTTTCAAAAATGTTAATAATAATAATAAATTCCTCTTTTCGGTATCCAATGAGAAACAATTTGAGTTTAATTTTAATAGCATTAATTTAAATTTTTGGTTGAGAAACTCTAACATCTAACTCTGGAAAAGTCAGTACTAGAAAACTTTATACTATTTCTTCTACTTAATTTTGTTTACTGTGCGCACGCCACGTATTTCTTGATTAAGTAATTTATTTTGTACATAATTTCTGTAAAATTATTTTATGTTCTGTTATGGATATGACAGTTATTTGGTCTGAATGTATAACTTCTGACACAAGCATTGTCTTGCTATAAGTAAGTATGTCATTAAGAAGTGGGATGCGATGTGCTTGGTGGAATGAAAATCTTTGTCGTGAAAACATGATTGTTGTTGTAACTTGCAATAGAAAAAAGGTTGGCAAAATTAAAATACCTGGCGCAACACAACGAGAGAGCTTGCTTGAGCAAAAGCCGAGGTAAAAAAGCTGCATGTCTGAGAGTTTTGCATTGCTCTCGTAAGACATGTGAAGTCTGCCCGCGCTTAGCCAGCGTGGTGGATTGCGGTCTTATCTTTCTCATAGTAAGAAGAGGCACTTGCCCAGTAGTGGGATGGTATAAACAGGTTTGATGATGATATCAGGAGCTTGAGAACTTTTTTGTATATTTTAAACACAGAGCACCACCACTAGAGACCGTATTAGCTAATATTTGTTTTGATTTGAGTTCACTAAATTTGCGGACTGCGCGGGATGCGCGGGGCGCACGTAATGCGTTGTGATTGGCTATTGCAAGGTCAAACTTAGGACATGCACTCTAGTGCACTGTACCGTAGTGATGGGACAGGGAAGCAATATTGATCGATAGAATTTGGTTTGTATTGATTATATTATTGATATATTATTATGGATAATAAATGTTTCTTACCCGTCCGTTAAATATTATAAAGCATTTTTAATAAATATTATAAAGCATTTTTAGTAAATATTATAACATACATACACAGACTCACGCCTGTTTCCCCGAAGGGGTAGGCAGAGGCATATTAAACGCCCACGTTTCGCCAGTGTTTTGATCCCACTTAATAGGTGGCGAGCCTATTGCCGCTTATCGGGATGTTTGCCAGAGCCTCGTCCGTTGATCGGCAGGTGCACCACTTGCAGGTGAGGTTGGCTTGGGACCCTAAGTTCTTGGTGGGAACCCTATGCACTATGATAAAGCATTTTTAATCTTTGATTTTGTGTATAGACAAGCTTCCGTCACTTTTCAGTGCGTAAAGCTATAAGTGCTAGTGATGAAACGGATGGTGGTTTGGCCGGATACCGGATAGCCGGATATCCTGCCGAACATTGACAACAAAAGTCCATGATCATGGAAAATACGATCTCATGTAACATTGTTTTTTTACTTGAAGTTAAAGCAAATTGATCATGCACGACCGTAAGTAACCTGACGACTATATTTGGTGGTCAGCTAATTTTATACTCTAACTACTCTGTAATTGAAGTTTTGGCACTCTGTAGCAGTTTAAGACTTATTTTTTGGACTTAATTATGGTCACTTAATACTAGCGTGTCACCCAGTACTGTCAATTGTCATCTCGAAAAGTTGTGTCTCTCCGATACCGTAAGAGTAACATCAGGAGTCACCTTACTCTTTTGGGTGTTGCGCTTCGGATAACATGTTGTCGCGTATAACCCAATGTCATCAGGTATCCCGCAATGTCATCGGGTATCCCGCAATGTCATCGAGTGTCACTCAAAGTCGTAAAATTTAAAACGTCGGTGGCAGTCCAATACCGTTGAGTATCACCTAACACAATCAGGTATCACCGAATCCTACCGGGTATCAGCCTTTGTCGTCGTATGTCAACCAATAGTATCATCAGGTGTATCGACAAACTCCATTACGTTGGTGATCCGTCAATACTATCGGATCCCCTAATACTCTATCCAATATCACACCTAACGCTATCGGATGTCATCTAACCTATCAGATGTTACCAGACACTGCCGGGTGCTTCCCAATGCCGTCGCATGTCACCAAATGCCCTCGGGTTTCATCAATCAATGTTGTCAATGGGGATCGGCTAATACCATCGGACAACCCCATACTATCGGGTATCACCCAATATAGATATAGGAGAGAGTCACCACAATACCGTTGGGTGTCACTTAACACTATTGTGTGTCATCTTACACGATTTTCAGGTATCACACTTAATAACATCATGTATCACACACACCCCGAATACAGTCGGGTGTCACCCCAATAGCGTCGGGTGTCCCCAACTACCATCGGGTAACATTCAATACGGTCGAATGCCACCTCAACACTGTCAGTTTAAAATTCCGCATGTCTACAGCATTTATTTAAGAATAAGAATACTTATCTAAACTGAAAGATCTCAAATTACATAATTCCACTATTCGAAATATTTCAAATTCTTTGTTTTTTTAAGACGTGGACACACCCACAACCATCTTGACTAGGTTTTTGTTAAGAAAATTTACGTCAGAAAAAGTGAAAAGATTTACGTAATATCCCTTATTTTCAAACCTGCAGTACGCGCAGTTTGCGCGTACTGCAGTTTGGTTTACTTGCCCCGCCCCACTCTCCTCGCTTCCTGCCACAAAACTGACCCTGTTTGGCCGCCAAGTCAAGCCACATACTCACACTGTGTTATGATCATCGTAACATTACCACGAAAAATATCGACAAAAATATTGACTTCGAAATCACAACACTATCGATACACGTGCCAATGTTAGACAAGGACGACTATTGCAATTTACGTAATGAGTGTGAAAAGGACTTTTCGAAAAGACATCAACGAACGCATTATTACTATTATTGCGCACGATTTGGTAACCAGTATGAACTTAGCTCCGATGCACTGGTTGTGGGTTTTATTTATGAATAAAAACTTACTTATCGATGAAATGTTAAACCATCTTTTTGATAATTTGACGTCTTGGATGTCTTGCCACACCATTTTACCGCACAGGTAGCCATTTTTACGTGTTTTGGGCACTTAATAATTTTCAAATATGAACACAACGTGTACACGCATAAGGGTCACAGACTTGGTCGACACTGATGTTTTGATTCGTGCCGTTACTTGTTATACTTCCGAAACCACTAATGTCTCGCGCGCGTCAGTTGCCTGCTATTAGGTGTCTAGTGGGGGTGGTCTGTGATTTTAAAGCCGACTTTTTCCATTGCAATATACACAGTTGCCAAGCTAACGAAGAATGCTGGTTCTTATCACTTATTGAGGGAATATTATGTAAAATGGTCATGATTGTGAATCTCATATTTGTATCATTATTTTAAATAGATATGAGTATCCTATAAACGTCCGATCATCTTCGTTTCATTTCATATTTTGTACAGATTTCATTAGGATGTATCCACTAAAGATATGCGAGGCATCTGAGTGGTGTACGAGGCAAATATCTACAACAGTATTACTTTAATATTCTCACTTTAGGTCAATTTCCACTTTACTTAGTACAAGTGGTGGTGATTAGTGCAGGGACTTAGTGATTAGTACTTAGCAAGTGTGTACAGCAAACAGCAACTGATTACTGCGAGTGCTCTATTTTGAACTAATTACGTTCTATATTCACACGCTAGTAAGCGACTAGCGGTCTACAACTAGCACTCGTACTAATCAATGAGGAAATTAGCCTTTAGTGCACGTGACGCTAACGATAGATTGTCTCTCGCTTCTCGCCTCCCTTCATTCTGATCAACTTAAGAAAAAGTAGAAGGAAAATACACGCACGCAAGTCTCAGATCGATTAAATTAATGTAGGTATCTCATTGTAAATAAAAATTGAAGGCACACGTTTTTTGTAGGTGACTTAAATGTTTGCTTCGAAGCATCGGTCAAGCTATCTAAAGCTACGGCAGTAAATTCAAATATGCTAAATGGACAAGCAATGTCCGTGTGGTGACGGATTAAGAATACGAAATGTCACCATCCCATATCATCCCATGGGTGTCGTAAGAGCCGACAGAGGGAGCATATTATGCTGAGAACAACACTGCAAGAGAAGGAAAACTTGATACAAACCCTATACCAACCAGATTGGCCAGCGTGGTATAGTAGGCCAATTCCTCCTTTCAAAGGAGAGGCCTAGTCCAGCAGTGGACTGTTAAAGGCTGAAGAAGAAGAAATGGACAAGCAGCACAGAGTGCCGCCATTACGGTCGCTAATCCGTCTGGCAAGCATTTCGAACACAGTAAAACCCCAAAAATTAACTACACTCTTCCATGTGGAGAGCCTTAGAGGATATATGTCCAGTAGTAATTTTTTTTTCTTGATCTGAACTTCTCCACCACTCAGCTCCTTCGCATAGTTTTGTTGGATACACATTCTTATCTTTTACATTTTCTCACAAAGGCGAATCAAAGATATAATGGCATGCAACCTCGAGCTAGCCGTGCCAACTTGTATGGAAGCCAAGTTGGGCTTAACGTAAGTCCCGCCATCTATGATGGACTAACATAGCATTGTGGACATTTGTACTAACCAATGTTTGGGTTGAATGTTGCTTTATTATTTTATTTATCTATTTATTTTTTAATATATTGTGTATATTTCTTATATTTATTGTATTAAGTGGAATATTTCGTATATAATTTCAGTCCTTTTATCTCAATACCTACGTCAATTATAAGATGTCTTGCTTTATCCAAGATTTGGTCAATTTGAATTTAATTCGATGTCAGCCCCAAATTTTGTTAAACTCAAGTCGTGGATTAATTTGTAATTATGTGTATGTATATCCTGTGTGATTGATTAATTAATTATTTTATGGCCCTTTTTGTTTTTTGTTAAATAATAACTAAGTCTGAGACCAAGCAATTTCAAATTCTCCTCAGTTCGTTTATATATCTTTTTTGTTCTTGTTTTTTTATCGTTAGTAACTTTAATATTTTATTTAGACCGGTGCAGATGCAGTTTTAATATACTGGGACATCTCCAAAATTTATTATAATATGAGAGACGCCATAATAATAATACAGTATGCATCAAAATTATAAACCTTCAGCGCAATTAGAAAATAATATAGCTGCGTAGAGTGTAACTACTAATTTATTAAGTATACTTAATGTGTTGTCCATTAGATACTTAGAAACTAAAACTACGATAGAGATACATTGAAATTTAATATTTTTGCTTCTCTAAAAAATATACCTACTGCTCTATATTGCCTTAGATTCTATTAGCAGCCGAAATCTCAAAAAAATGTCTTCTCTTTTCTTCCCATCGGCACTGTATATATCATCTGTCACCCTCACTCTTTCTACTGATGTCCAACAGACGAACGCTCAGATGCAGACGCCTACGCAAGATCGGAAGCAGATGACGACAAGCACGCTTGCTACGGCCACGACTGAGACGGTGGGCAATGAAATCTTCGACTCTGAATGCTTGAGGCTGATTAATGAGTACTTCTATGGTGTGAGGTAAGCATCCCTCTTTTATTAAAAGACTAGAGGACGCCAGCAGATACACCTGCATATTTTTTAAATTTACCCGTTTTGGCGATCCCGTGGGAATTTCGGGAAATTCCTTCTTAGTGCACCCCTACGGTCCCCAAGGAACATACATGGCAAATTTCAGCTTCCTGCGCCCAATATTTTCGGCTGTAGCGTGTCTGTCAGTCAGTCAGTAACGCAAGGATTTTATATATTAAGATTATGTACTTTGTTCTTAAGAGGGGGATATACGCCGTTGACCTTGCACGTACTACTGGTTAGTTCTCCACGCGCAATTTACGAGTATCGGTGACGTAAAAAAAGCCTTAGAAAATAATAAGTAAAGTTATTTGCAAAAATAAGCTGAAGGTTCCCTTGGTGTTCTAATATATAAGAGGCTGATTCAATTTAAACAATCTTATGATTGATAGATTAAGAGAAAAAAGGTAATAACTACAAAAACAGAGGTTACTTTGCATATTTTATTCAGATATCTAAAATACTTTTTTTAGGATTTGGTACCGAAGAGAAAATGCTTTATATGATGTAGATTAAGACATATTTTTTGGTTTTTTTTTCTATAACAATTACGGAGAAAACGGTTTTAATTTACCCCTAATGACGCCTAATTCACATATATCCTCCCCTTAAGTTGCGTGCAGGGAAATTTGCTGTTTGCTAAGCACGAATTTAGCTCTGTCAAAAGTAACTTATATCTGGATATATTATTAACCCGGAACAGAATTTTTGTTCCGTCTAATGATTGAACCATTGGGCGGGATAAAAAAGGCCCAAAATATTAACATCAGTATTCTGTCCTAAAATAATATCCTCAAGTGCTTCAATAGGTTCAGGTCTAATCTTTTTTGCGTACGTTTCTAAAACCAGTCATTTATTTACAAAGTACTAATTCTTACTTCACTAAAACAAAATTCGTCGTGCTCTAGAAGGTAACAAAAAACTGTATTGTATTAAACATTTCCATTTTGTGAGACTCTCTAATTTGACTAAATATTTCTAATAGTAACTTTCTATCGCAGGATTTTCCCGGGGCAAGACCCGACGCACGTATACATCGGTTGGGTGACAACCCAGTACCACCTGCACTCGAAGGACTTCAACCAGAGCAAGGTCACCAAGTCATCTGTCATCATCACTGATGACTATGACAGAGTTGTCGAAAGGTAATTTAGCTAGCATTGTAGCTATGAGATGCTATCCTATCTAGTCGATCACAAGTTAATACTAATGATACTTATGTGTTCAAGTGTGGTGGTGTTTTCAAATTGTTAGAACAAATTGCGTCTAAACACGTAATTTAATTTTTTCGTATGAATCTGTCTCGATTTAAATGATCATAATGAAATGTGACTGCGTTGTGCTGCGTTGATTGAAAATATTTGCAGCAAGCCAGCAATTGACATGTAAGAAAAGAAAAAAAAGGTTGGATAAATTACTAATTAGTTTGTATTATTGTAAATTTTTCTCCAGCTCTTCCTAGGTCATAATTATATTCCCTCTGCCCCATGTCTTCGACTGGCTAAACTGTCCTGTTTATTTATATATATTTTATTACTTTTAATATTAATAATCTGTGTTCTCCAGCGTAAACCGTCACTCATGCTACATGGTGCGAGCGGACGAGCTGTACAACGAAGTGATGGCCGAGGCCACGGCCAAGGGAGCCTCCCAGGGCATGTTCATCGGATGCTCCGTGGACACCTCCACCGGCACCGTGGCCTTCACCTGCGAGGGCAAGGATACTAGCATCAAGTTTAAGGTAAGGGACTGAAGATACAAGACATAAGGGCATGTTCATCGGATGCTCCGTGGACACCTCCACCGGCACCGTGGCCTTCACCTGCGAGGGCAAGGATACTAGCATCAAGTTTAAGGTAAGGGACTGAAGATACAAGACATAAGGGCATGTTCATCGGATGCTCCGTGGACACCTCCACCGGCACCGTGGCCTTCACCTGCGAGGGCAAGGATACTAGCATCAAGTTTAAGGTAAGGGACTGAAGATACAAGACATAAGGGCATGTTCATCGGATGCTCCGTGGACACCTCCACCGGCACCGTGGCCTTCACCTGCGAGGGCAAGGATACTAGCATCAAGTTTAAGGTAAGGGACTGAAGATACAAGACATAAGGGCATGTTCATCGGATGCTCCGTGGACACCTCCACCGGCACCGTGGCCTTCACCTGCGAGGGCAAGGATACTAGCATCAAGTTTAAGGTAAGGGACTGAAGATACAAGACATAAGGGCATGTTCATCGGGTGCTCCGTGGACACCTCCACCGGCACCGTGGCCTTCACCTGCGAGGGCAAGGATACTAGCATCAAGTTTAAGGTAAGGGACTGAAGATACAAGACATAAGGGCATGTTCATCGGATGCTCCGTGGACACCTCCACCGGCACCGTGGCCTTCACCTGCGAGGGCAAGGATACTAGCATCAAGTTTAAGGTAAGGGACTGAAGATACAAGACATAAGGGCATGTTCATCGGGTGCTCCGTGGACACCTCCACCGGCACCGTGGCCTTCACCTGCGAGGACAAGGATACTAGCATCAAGTTTAAGGTAAGGGACTGAAGATACAAGACATAAGGGCATGTTCATCGGATGCTCCGTGGACACCTCCACCGGCACCGTGGCCTTCACCTGCGAGGGCAAGGATACTAGCATCAAGTTTAAGGTAAGGGACTGAAGATACAAGACATAAGGGCATGTTCATCGGATGCTCCGTGGACACCTCCACCGGCACCGTGGCCTTCACCTGCGAGGGCAAGGATACTAGCATCAAGTTTAAGGTAAGGGACTGAAGATACAAGACATAAGGGCATGTTCATCGGATGCTCCGTGGACACCTCCACCGGCACCGTGGCCTTCACCTGCGAGGGCAAGGATACTAGCATCAAGTTTAAGGTAAGGGACTGAAGATACAAGACATAAGGGCATGTTCATCGGATGCTCCGTGGACACCTCCACCGGCACCGTGGCCTTCACCTGCGAGGGCAAGGATACTAGCATCAAGTTTAAGGTAAGTGACTGAAGATACAAGACATAAGGGCATGTTCATCGGATGCTCCGTGGACACCTCCACCGGCACCGTGGCCTTCACCTGCGAGGGCAAGGATACTAGCATCAAGTTTAAGGTAAGGGACTGAAGATACAAGACATAAGGGCATGTTCATCGGATGCTCCGTGGACACCTCCACCGGCACCGTGGCCTTCACCTGCGAGGGCAAGGATACTAGCATCAAGTTTAAGGTAAGGGACTGAAGATACAAGACATAAGGGCATGTTCATCGGATGCTCCGTGGACACCTCCACCGGCACCGTGGCCTTCACCTGCGAGGGCAAGGATACTAGCATCAAGTTTAAGGTAAGTGACTGAAGATACAAGACATAAGGGCATGTTCATCGGATGCTCCGTGGACACCTCCACCGGCACCGTGGCCTTCACCTGCGAGGGCAAGGATACTAGCATCAAGTTTAAGGTAAGGGACTGAAGATACAAGACATAAGGGCATGTTCATCGGATGCTCCGTGGACACCTCCACCGGCACCGTGGCCTTCACCTGCGAGGGCAAGGATACTAGCATCAAGTTTAAGGTAAGTGACTGAAGATACAAGACATAAGGGCATGTTCATCGGATGCTCCGTGGACACCTCCACCGGCACCGTGGCCTTCACCTGCGAGGGCAAGGATACTAGCATCAAGTTTAAGGTAAGGGACTGAAGATACAAGACATAAGGGCATGTTCATCGGATGCTCCGTGGACACCTCCACCGGCACCGTGGCCTTCACCTGCGAGGGCAAGGATACTAGCATCAAGTTTAAGGTAAGGGACTGAAGATACAAGACATAAGGGCATGTTCATCGGATGCTCCGTGGACACCTCCACCGGCACCGTGGCCTTCACCTGCGAGGGCAAGGATACTAGCATCAAGTTTAAGGTAAGTGACTGAAGATACAAGACATAAGGGCATGTTCATCGGATGCTCCGTGGACACCTCCACCGGCACCGTGGCCTTCACCTGCGAGGGCAAGGATACTAGCATCAAGTTTAAGGTAAGGGACTGAAGATACAAGACATAAGGGCATGTTCATCGGATGCTCCGTGGACACCTCCACCGGCACCGTGGCCTTCACCTGCGAGGGCAAGGATACTAGCATCAAGTTTAAGGTAAGGGACTGAAGATACAAGACATAAGGGCATGTTCATCGGATGCTCCGTGGACACCTCCACCGGCACCGTGGCCTTCACCTGCGAGGGCAAGGATACTAGCATCAAGTTTAAGGTAAGGGACTGAAGATACAAGACATAAGGGCATGTTCATCGGATGCTCCGTGGACACCTCCACCGGCACCGTGGCCTTCACCTGCGAGGGCAAGGATACTAGCATCAAGTTTAAGGTAAGGGACTGAAGATACAAGACATAAGGGCATGTTCATCGGATGCTCCGTGGACACCTCCACCGGCACCGTGGCCTTCACCTGCGAGGGCAAGGATACTAGCATCAAGTTTAAGGTAAGTGACTGAAGATACAAGACATAAGGGCATGTTCATCGGATGCTCCGTGGACACCTCCACCGGCACCGTGGCCTTCACCTGCGAGGGCAAGGATACTAGCATCAAGTTTAAGGTAAGTGACTGAAGATACAAGACATAAGGGCATGTTCATCGGATGCTCCGTGGACACCTCCACCGGCACCGTGGCCTTCACCTGCGAGGGCAAGGATACTAGCATCAAGTTTAAGGTAAGGGACTGAAGATACAAGACATAAGGGCATGTTCATCGGATGCTCCGTGGACACCTCCACCGGCACCGTGGCCTTCACCTGCGAGGGCAAGGATACTAGCATCAAGTTTAAGGTAAGTGACTGAAGATACAAGACATAAGGGCATGTTCATCGGATGCTCCGTGGACACCTCCACCGGCACCGTGGCCTTCACCTGCGAGGGCAAGGATACTAGCATCAAGTTTAAGGTAAGGGACTGAAGATACAAGACATAAGGGCATGTTCATCGGATGCTCCGTGGACACCTCCACCGGCACCGTGGCCTTCACCTGCGAGGGCAAGGATACTAGCATCAAGTTTAAGGTAAGGGACTGAAGATACAAGACATAAGGGCATGTTCATCGGATGCTCCGTGGACACCTCCACCGGCACCGTGGCCTTCACCTGCGAGGGCAAGGATACTAGCATCAAGTTTAAGGTAAGTGACTGAAGATACAAGACATAAGGGCATGTTCATCGGATGCTCCGTGGACACCTCCACCGGCACCGTGGCCTTCACCTGCGAGGGCAAGGATACTAGCATCAAGTTTAAGGTAAGGGACTGAAGATACAAGACATAAGGGCATGTTCATCGGATGCTCCGTGGACACCTCCACCGGCACCGTGGCCTTCACCTGCGAGGGCAAGGATACTAGCATCAAGTTTAAGGTAAGTGACTGAAGATACAAGACATAAGGGCATGTTCATCGGATGCTCCGTGGACACCTCCACCGGCACCGTGGCCTTCACCTGCGAGGGCAAGGATACTAGCATCAAGTTTAAGGTAAGGGACTGAAGATACAAGACATAAGGGCATGTTCATCGGATGCTCCGTGGACACCTCCACCGGCACCGTGGCCTTCACCTGCGAGGGCAAGGATACTAGCATCAAGTTTAAGGTAAGGGACTGAAGATACAAGACATAAGGGCATGTTCATCGGATGCTCCGTGGACACCTCCACCGGCACCGTGGCCTTCACCTGCGAGGGCAAGGATACTAGCATCAAGTTTAAGGTAAGGGACTGAAGATACAAGACATAAGGGCATGTTCATCGGATGCTCCGTGGACACCTCCACCGGCACCGTGGCCTTCACCTGCGAGGGCAAGGATACTAGCATCAAGTTTAAGGTAAGGGACTGAAGATACAAGACATAAGGGCATGTTCATCGGATGCTCCGTGGACACCTCCACCGGCACCGTGGCCTTCACCTGCGAGGGCAAGGATACTAGCATCAAGTTTAAGGTAAGGGACTGAAGATACAAGACATAAGGGCATGTTCATCGGATGCTCCGTGGACACCTCCACCGGCACCGTGGCCTTCACCTGCGAGGGCAAGGATACTAGCATCAAGTTTAAGGTAAGGGACTGAAGATACAAGACATAAGGGCATGTTCATCGGATGCTCCGTGGACACCTCCACCGGCACCGTGGCCTTCACCTGCGAGGGCAAGGATACTAGCATCAAGTTTAAGGTAAGGGACTGAAGATACAAGACATAAGGGCATGTTCATCGGATGCTCCGTGGACACCTCCACCGGCACCGTGGCCTTCACCTGCGAGGGCAAGGATACTAGCATCAAGTTTAAGGTAAGGGACTGAAGATACAAGACATAAGGGCATGTTCATCGGATGCTCCGTGGACACCTCCACCGGCACCGTGGCCTTCACCTGCGAGGGCAAGGATACTAGCATCAAGTTTAAGGTAAGGGACTGAAGATACAAGACATAAGGGCATGTTCATCGGATGCTCCGTGGACACCTCCACCGGCACCGTGGCCTTCACCTGCGAGGGCAAGGATACTAGCATCAAGTTTAAGGTAAGGGACTGAAGATACAAGACATAAGGGCATGTTCATCGGATGCTCCGTGGACACCTCCACCGGCACCGTGGCCTTCACCTGCGAGGGCAAGGATACTAGCATCAAGTTTAAGGTAAGGGACTGAAGATACAAGACATAAGGGCATGTTCATCGGATGCTCCGTGGACACCTCCACCGGCACCGTGGCCTTCACCTGCGAGGGCAAGGATACTAGCATCAAGTTTAAGGTAAGGGACTGAAGATACAAGACATAAGGGCATGTTCATCGGATGCTCCGTGGACACCTCCACCGGCACCGTGGCCTTCACCTGCGAGGGCAAGGATACTAGCATCAAGTTTAAGGTAAGGGACTGAAGATACAAGACATAAGGGCATGTTCATCGGATGCTCCGTGGACACCTCCACCGGCACCGTGGCCTTCACCTGCGAGGGCAAGGATACTAGCATCAAGTTTAAGGTAAGGAACTGAAGATACAAGACATAAGGGCATGTTCATCGGATGCTCCGTGGACACCTCCACCGGCACCGTGGCCTTCACCTGCGAGGGCAAGGATACTAGCATCAAGTTTAAGGTAAGGGACTGAAGATACAAGACATAAGGGCATGTTCATCGGATGCTCCGTGGACACCTCCACCGGCACCGTGGCCTTCACCTGCGAGGGCAAGGATACTAGCATCAAGTTTAAGGTAAGGGACTGAAGATACAAGACATAAGGGCATGTTCATCGGATGCTCCGTGGACACCTCCACCGGCACCGTGGCCTTCACCTGCTAGGGCAAGGATACTAGCATCAAGTTTAAGGTGAGGCAATGGAAACAGAAGATACCATCAACATTTTTGTTACTTTTCTATTTGTAAATTAGTACTCAAGTCATTATTTGAAAACTTAATTGTATGAGTGTAATAAATACATGGGTTAACTATAAAATTATTGTCAACATATCGTGGTAAACTTTAAATTGATTAGATTAATATTTCCTTTGCAAAATGTAGGGTGTGCTTATTGTTTCTACGTTAGTTAATGTAATTAGTTTTCTTACCGTTTGAATAAATTATAAATAAAATAAATAAACTTTAAATAAATAAACTACTCTTTTGATTACCTATATTTAGATACTTCCTATGAGCATTTGAGATAAACATGTGATAGAAGGAGTTAGTTCCTTGCTTTGTGATAAGCAAATGGCATTGTTTAGTCAGATCCTCTAGAATACTGTACTACGTCGGGCCCGCAAATATATTTTCACTAGCCCGCGGGTAGTTCACTGGTAGTCACCAATCGCGTGGCTGAAACCGTGTAATAAGTGTCCTATTTCGATATTGAATGAATAGCCCCGCTGTACAACCTAAAGAGAAAATCCTAAACAGTTGTATCTAATACAATCACTGACCATTCTAGATGGAGCCCGAAACCAAGCTGTTCCCAGCGATCTTCGTAGAGGCCACATCGCGTGAGATCCTTCAGATCGAGCTGGGCAGGTCTTTGACCAGCCTGCCACTATCAGCCGCCGTGTTACCCACCAGCGACAAGCACGTGATCCCGCAGTTCCCGCCACGACTCAAGGTGCAGTGCCTGAAGCCACATCAGTGGGCTAGGGTGAGTACAACTACTAATATGTTTGAGCATCTAAATCTGTTTTTGCTTGACTAAAGAATAAAAGTAAAACTTTTGTTTTTATAGACTCACGCCTGTATCCCCGAAGGGGTAGCCAAAGGTGTAATATTACACCCTCATTTCGCCATGAATTTTTA
Source organism: Euclidia mi (assembly GCA_944739405.2). Lineage (NCBI taxonomy): Eukaryota > Metazoa > Arthropoda > Insecta > Lepidoptera > Erebidae > Euclidia > Euclidia mi. The sequence goes on along the minus strand of OX123205.2, from coordinate 36,041,201 downwards.
GGTCCCTCGTAATAGGGGGCGAGTCTATTACCGTATCGGGCACATTACCAGACTCCGTGCTACTACTGACAATTTCCTAACGGAAAAACCCAATAACACTTTGCCCGACCCGGGAATCGAACCCGAGACCTCCCAATCCCACGCGCACATTTATGCCGCGAGACCAACGAGGCAGTCAGAAGTAAAACTGTATGATAAAATAGTGTCATTAGGAATGTCATTCACATGTTACCATGTGTTAAGGTGCTAATTGTAAATGGCTAGCCATGTCTGCCGAAATTTCAAAGGTTTATTAAGTGGAGAAAGGCTACCCATTTGTAAATCTAAAGCACATCAACTGATGAACAGTTAAGTAAAATAATTAGCTGAAAATAGTGATACCTATTGGGTACGGACGACTGGGTGCTGTTGCGTTATTTTGGAAATCGTCTACATTCAATAGCCGAGAAGTTTCAACGGATCAATTTTTTTATTGATTGCTTGATTTCATCTTAATATTAATAAAGAATATTTTTGACAATCAAATGTGCAGTAACTTGACACAGAACCGATTGACACAATAGTAACGAATCCAATTTCAATTCCATGACTAGGTGCCAAATCAATCTCTACAAGTGCACGCTCTGAAGCTGTCAGACATCCGAGGCTGGTCCATGCTGTGTGAAGACGCTGTGTCCATGCTGGCTCTGCATATACCTGGTGAGTTCTGTTACACACAAAGGTGGCTCCAAGGGGCATTCCTTAGGATCCACTGGAGCCTCCCTTAGGATCCACTGGGGCCTCCCTTAGGATCCACTGGGGCTCAGTCTACATATACCTGGTGAGTCCTGATACACACACAGGAGGATTCAAGGAGTCTCTCCTTGAATTCATCGGGGCTCAAGACACTCCCTTCCCCATAAGCATTGTCAGCAAGTTTGCATAAATGTGAAATTTGCATGGTGTCTTGTCTACGGCAGGGGCGGATTCGAGAGTGGGTGGCATATTCCTCCTAGGAAAACAGACTTTCTAATGTTTATTTTGATAAAATCTATCTTGATCAGGAGCGTACAGGGAATCAGTCCCTTAACCGTAGAAAAGCAAACTACTACCAAACCTAGATCCACCAAGACCGTTGGTAACGATTAATTATATTAGTCTTCTCGTTATATAAAAAAAACATTTGAGCTACATGCCCTTGACTTCTAAATAGACATTATCATCCTGATAAATAAAATAATAGAACAGTGTTTGCACACTTATTTTGATTTTGGTTGATTTGAACCATACTGTCATTCATTCAGGGAGGCATAAATGACGTGGTTTGTGAGTGAGAAGATTTGAGTGAAGTTTCCAAAGATTTTTCTTTTTTAATTAACCTGTATTGTCCCTTTAATGGACAAAGCTCTCTCCTACATTTCTCAAAAGGTGGCTGTCACTAGCTATGTCTGTCCTTGTGAGAAGGCATTCAGCAGTAAATGTAGATCCATTAAATAATTAACTTAAAAAGTTACGTTCATAAGCGTCACATTGTGACCTAGATGAAAATATAATTTTGACTTTTACTTTGAGTTCATCGCGCCCATGATTAGTGTTAATATGTTTGTTTACAGAGGAGGATCGGTGTATAGACATCTTGGAGCTGATCGAGATGGACAAACTGCTCAGTTTCCACTCACACACACTCACGTTGTATGCGGCGTTGTGTTACCAGAGTAACTACAGGTACGTTAACTAAGTGGTTAAGTTGACTCACACTAACCATGAGGCAAAATACCATCTGAACTGAAACTCAACTCATTTTAGTCTTTCTTTTTGTGAGAATGTGTGGCCAACTCTGATGTTAGCTATTTTAGACTGCCCGATGTCTTTGGACATGGCCTAACAATTCTCGTCCTGAGACAAGAACCAGGACCGACAGCTTAACGTGCCCTCCGAAGCACGGTAGCGCTCTTAATAAATGTGCAATTCTTCATCATCATTGTCTTGCCCTGGTCCCAATTTATTTGGGGTCGGCGCAGTATATCCTTCGCTTCCATACTTCTCTGTCACTTTATCCCTTTCTCTTTCATATCCATCCTCACACAGTCCATCCATCTTTTCCTTGGCCGCCCTCTCCCTTTTCGTCCTTCTACGTGCAATATGCACGTATCACTTTATTTTCTACGTACATCTCATATCGTCGCATAACATGTCAATCGACTCCCTTTTACCTTTTCATCAATGGGCGCCACTTTCATACTTCCTCTAATGTAATCATTCCTAATTCTGTCCATTCTTGTCACTCCACACATACATCGTAACATTCTCATCTCAGCAACATGCAATCGTTTCTCATCTGCAACTCTTAATAAATAAATATTTAAGTGCTTTAAACTACTCTGGACTACACGAATGTGTCCGAGTTCTAAACCCAATAGTATTTCTAAGCACCATGTCAATCCATCAATAAGTACTTAACATTTGTAAAAACCTATTGCGCATAGCTGTATTCTAGACAGGAGTTACCAAAGTTAAAAAATAGTAAACTATTTCCCTAAACAAATCACGCGAATTAGATCCTTCGCTGTGCAAACTCTGTCTAAGCATTGCTTTTCTCTTAATATAATTTCCTAATATTTCTGTTTCAGAGCTGCCCACGCGTTATGCCAACACGTAGACCAAAAGCAACTGTTATACGCGATCCAGTCGCAGTACATGTCGGGGCCACTGCGACAGGGCTTCTACGATCTGCTCATAGCACTGCACTTGGAGTCACATGCCACCACTATGTAAGTAGTTAGTACAATAGTTCGTCCGTGTAGTAAAGGACAAAATGTCACTACTCAAATTCATTCCGTTGATGCGAAAATAGCGAAAACACGAACCAAATAATATCTTCTAATGCTACTGCTACACCTGCGTTAGCGTTAACGTTGATGGCAATGGCCAACTACGCGTTAATTAACGCGTTAAAAATGCGCCTTGGCTACATTAAAGTTACAATGCCGTTAAGCGTTAATTCCTCGTGAATTCACACGTTAAGGACTTTCAAAAAACTAACCTTTAAAAAACGAATATGCACGCTTCTTAAAGGTTCTAAATTCGAATTGTAAATTAAACAGTCCTTACTATGCGCCCGCATCCCGTCTAATGAGACGGCGTTAATGTAGCCAACATCACTTAGCGCGTTAAACTACGCGCTAAAACCCTTTGATGTGTCCAAAAAACTGACACCCGAGCTATCGCTTAACGTATAACGCCATTAGTAATGCCGTTAGTACTTTAACGCGTTAAAACGTTGTCCACATCAACGTAGCGCCTAAATTAACGCGCTAATTAACGCGTTAAGACGCAGGTGTAGCAGGAGCATTAGAGACAGAAAACTTGCCATCAAATCCTGTATAAACCCATCTGGCCAGCGTGGTATAGCAGGCCAAATCCTATTGTATCTTATTATGATTGTGAAATTAAACGAAATATTTATATTGGTAAAAGCCGACGTCCGATATCCCCTCGATGTTAATTTCGTTATATCATCGTCATCTTCATTTGATGACCTAGGACAAAAAGAGCTTTAACCAGAACTTATAGTTATTAAAGGAAGCCAGCAGCTACACCTTCACAGTTTTTAAAATTTATCTGTTTTGACCGATCTCGTAGGTATTTCGGGAAATCCCTTCTTAGTGCACCCCTACGGTCCCCAAGGAACATTCGTGCCAACTTTCAGCTTCCTGCGCCCAATAGTTTCGGCTGTAGCGTGTCTGTCAGTCAGTCAGTAACGCAAGGATTTTATATATTAAGATATAGCACTAGAGGATCCCCGCAGCTACGCCCGCTCATATTATTTTCCGCATATTTTGCCTGATCCCGTGAGAATTTCGGGCAATTCCCTCTTGCCAAATTTCAGCTTCTTGCGTCCAATAGTTTCGGCTGTAGCTTGTCTGTCAGTCAGTAAGTAACGCAAGGATTATATATATATAGCACTGGAGGATCCCCGCAGCTACGCCCGCTCATATTATTTTCCGCATATTTTGCCTGATCCCGTGAGAATTTCAGGCAACTACCTCTTGCCAAATTTCAGCTTCTTGCGTCCAATAGTTTCGGCTGTAGCTTGTCTGTCAGTCAGCAAGTAACGCAAGGATTATATATATATAGCACTGGAGGATCCCCGCAGCTACGCCCGTTCATATTATTTTCCGCATATTTTGCCTGATCCCGTGAGAATTTCGGGCAATTCCCTCTTGCCAAATTTCAGCTTCTTGCGTCCAATAGTTTCGGCTGTAGCTTGTCTGTCAGTCAGTAAGTAACGCAAGGATTATATATATATAGCACTGGAGGATCCCCGCAGCTACGCCCGCTCATATTATTTTCCGCATATTTTGCCTGATCCCGTGAGAATTTCAGGCAATTACCTCTTGCCAAATTTCAGCTTCTTGCGTCCAATAGTTTCGGCTGTAGCTTGTCTGTCAGTCAGCAAGTAACGCAAGGATTATATATATATAGCACTGGAGGATCCCCGCAGCTACGCCCGTTCATATTATTTTCCGCATATTTGCCTGATCCCGTGAGAATTTCGGGCAATTCCCTCTTGCCAAATTTCAGCTTCTTGCGTCCAATAGTTTCGGCTGTAGCTTGTCTGTCAGTCAGTAAGTAACGCAAGGATTATATATATATAGCACTGGAGGATCCCCGCAGCTACGCCCGCTCATATTATTTTCCGCATATTTTGCCTGATCCCGTGAGAATTTCGGGCAATTCCCTCTTGCCAAATTTCAGCTTCTTGCGTCCAATAGTTTCGGCTGTAGCTTGTCTGTCAGTCAGTAAGTAACGCAAGGATTATATATATATATATATATAGCACTGGAGGATCCCCGCAGCTACGCCCGCTCATATTATTTTCCGCATATTTTGCCTGATCCCGTGAGAATTTCGGGCAATTCCCTCTTGCCAAATTTCAGCTTCTTGCGTCCAATAGTTTCGGCTGTAGCTTGTCTGTCAGTCAGTAAGTAACGCAAGGATTATATATATATATAGCACTGGAGGATCCCCGCAGCTACGCCCGCTCATATAATTTTCCGCACATTTTGCCTGATCCCGTGAGAATTTCGGTCAATCCCCTCTTGCCAAGTTTCGGCTGCCTGTGCCCTATACTTTTGACTGTACATTGTCGGTAAAGTAACTCAGTAACGCAAGATTCATATATACAGATAAAATAACTTATATTCCTGTTCTTTTTTCCAGGGAGGCGTGTAAGAACGAGTTCGTAATTCCTTTGGGTCCAGAGCTCAAGTGCTTATATGAAGAGCCCGATATGGGACACAGTCTGCGGTCATTGCAGACTGAAAGTGTTAGACCGCAGATGAAGATGACAGATATAGCGTAAGTATAAAGATGTTTATTTTATGAGAATTGGCTGAATCCGCGAGCAAGCTATTACTGACACATTTTGAATTGCGGAACGCATTATATTTTTCAATATTTTTAAATTGAATATTTTCTTTATTAAATTTAATTAAGAAATATAATTTTCATTTATAAACACGAGTATCTTGAAATATCAATTATCTACCCGTGTAAGACTTGTCAAAAGTGGCCTAATTGTTTTGGTGATTAGCTGAAACAAATAATTACACAATTTTGTTCCTTTGGTATTGTTATATTTGTTCTTTGGTAAAAATTGTAACAGCAGCTTCAAAGATTAACCGAACCTCATACCAACAAGTTGGTCAAAATTGGTCCTGTTATTTCAGAGATCAGCCACAACTGTAAACTTTGAATAATCTCTACAAAAATATTTTACAAAATATTTCTATTTGTATTTCGTGCACGTCTCTTTCACAAAACCTATCCATTTTGTTCCAGTGAGAGTATAACAGAGATCAGTAACCTCTACTCTCCGTACTTCCCTCTGGAGGTGGTGAGAGAATTCGTGATGCAGGCTCTGGCTGAGGCTGTGGAGACCAACCAGGTGCACAACAGGGACCCTGTTGGAGGCAGTAACGAGAATTTGTTCCTGTGAGTTAAATAATAATATTATTGTTATTTTATCTGTGAAGTAGTTAAGTTAGGGGGCACTTGGACGGCAATTGGTGGAGTTACCCACTGAGGCTAAGGCTGACAGCCTTTCTTTTTGGGGTGAAGATCGATGACTCAATTTCAAGTGCAAGAAAAGAAATTTCTTCGTTATCGCCCATATAGCGTACATTTAACGTTCGTCAAACTATTACATATTTGATTTTTGCCAGTCAAAAATGTTCTCCGTTGCGCCAAAGAACTCAGATGTGTACATAGAAGCACATTACCTATGGGCGCTCTGAAGACAAACTTTCTGCGACACAATAGTTATATATAGTTCGTCGCTTGGCGGCGTTGGCAGTCGTTCCCCAGTGTACGAGCAAGAGAGACGGAGAAACGACGCCAGCGCCGCCAATTACGAATTAAACTGGGGGCAGACCCCACTTGGAATCGGCACACAAAATCCTTAAGGTCTGCGGTTCTATGTATGAATCTAAGTTCTTTGGTTGCGCTGTATCACGTGCGCCGATCCTAGATCTATAGTGTTCTTGAAGTTAAGTTATCGGGTGTCATCCTAAAAGTGTGTTACGCGGCTAGCAAGCCAACCCATTTTTCCTCTTGCTCCGCCACTGTTTCTTATCAATTTAGGGTACATTTTCAGCAGTTATTTAAAACAAGTCAATTTTACCTAAAGCAAAAATATGTTAATAATTTCAACAAAGATCTGAAATAGATTTGAATAATTTTCAGTCATCCCATTTTTATCAGAAACGTTGTACCCGTATTATGAATGCCTTACTACTTTTGCTTTCATGAGAAAAGCCACACTAAGTCAATATTATAATAATTTGTTTATATTTTAGACCTCTGATCAAGCTGGTAGACCGTCTGTTACTGGTGGGTATGATGCGTGACGAGGATGTCGAGAAACTACTCATCATGATCAATCCTGAGACCTGGGACCCCACTTTTGACAAGGGTAAGTTAAATAAAATAAAAAATTAAACAATATAGCCTTTCGCAGTCCACTGCTGGACATAGGCCTCTCCTTTAAGGGTGTGACCATAGACCGGCACGCTGGCCCAGTCACGCTAGCATTGTGAGGCAGTACGAGGTTTTGCCCTAATGTACCATGCTGGCCAGGCTGCTGTAGAAATGAGAGCACTGAGAAGTATGTGTGATGTGTCTTTAACCGACAGAGTAAAGAAAAGGGTATTTGACTAAGAAAATTGAATTAGTCCTTCAGTTAGATTATCGAAAAATATTGGATACGTATTTTTTGTTTTATCAAACCACTTAAAAACGTCTAAGAGTGGGAGCTTGTAACGTCACTTGCCAGTAAAAAGTGTACTGGCAAGTGACGTCACACGAGTTTTCAGCGAAGCTTGTCGTCTTCATTTTTTGTTTACGTGACTAAAGAAAATATACGTGTCCAATATTTTTTGGAAATCTATCTGACGGACTAATTCGATTTTTTTAGTCAAATACCCTATTGTGTGATAAGAGAGTGTTGTGGGGTAAAAGAAGATGTAGTGATAGTGACAAGCATCGAGAAAGGTATGCTAAGATGGTTGGGGCACATGGAGAGGATGGATGACGACAGACTGAAAAAGAAGATATATAAGGCAAGTTTGAATGGGACACGACGAAGGGGAAGACCTAGGCGGACGTTTTCTGACCAGATTGGAGACATCCTAAAAAAGGACAGGTCAGAAGTACCCTAAACAGAAGAGCATGCATGAGAAACTTGATGGGAGTGAATGAAGCAAGAGAGGTATGTCAGGATCGTTGCAAATGGCGTTCCGTAGTCTCTGCCTACCCCTCCGGGAAACAGGCGTGAGTCTATGTATGTATGTATGCTGGCCAGGCGGTTTGTTACAGATATTGATGTCGAGTTTTGCATATCATCCTAAAGAGCAGTATTTCAAAGAGTCTAAGTTCATATTGTTACTGGTCCCTGTGCGGCCACATTCAAGATAGTTGACTGGTTTTCAAATATTTTTCATGCATGCATACAAAGTTATGTTATAATTTATTCTAAACAAAACTATCGTCACAAAAGAAGTCAGTTATAAAATATAATAGGCTTGTTTCCAACTAGTCAAATGTTGCCAAGGGTTTAGTATGAAATATGACGTAGTGACGTCATAGTGTTTTGCTGTCAAGTGGAATACTTATTATCAATAAATTGACGATAAAAATGTTAAATAAAGTTTTAACATTAGTTGATGAATGAAACTACTATTATTTTGACATGTTTCACTAGATAAAAATACTTGTATAATTTATTTCACTTGCAGGAAACTTTCCTATTCTGATAACTCAATTTAATTATTCCCAACTGGAATTTATGACAATCTATTGAAGTTTCCTCGACCATCGATAAAATATATTAATATTATAAATCTGTTCGAGTATTGGCGATGCAAAGATTATCCGCGCGCCTCTAGCGGCGAAATTTGTAAGTTGTCGAGGTACGACACTTTTGACAGCTTACAATACAACTTTGCTTCGAGGTTATGGTGGTAATTATAATATAAGCTGTCAGTAATGTCAAAAATAGTAGTGATCTGTGAAAGAGTCATACATGGACGACTTCTAAATTCCGAGTCTAAACACCGAGAGAGAATTTTTAGATTATAGGCGATCAACACTACAAAATATACCGCCTGTTTTTTTTACCAGTTGACCTAATATTAAATCTAAACTTCAATATTAGAGAAACTCATTACATACTTACTATAATTCTGGATAAAAGATTTTCGCGAATAAGAAAATTATGATGATATTCACAAAAATGTACATACCTATATTATATTGTCATAATAGTCATGTTTTTTTATTTTGTCATCCAGAGGGTAAAGACGAGCACCGCAAAGGCCTCCTCCACATGAAAATGGCAGAAGGCGCCAAGCTACAGATGTGTTACTTACTGCAGCATCTCAACGACATACAGCTGAGACACAGAGTGGAGGCCATCATTGCGTTCGCGCACGACTTTGTAGGAGAACTGCAGACTGATCAGCTCAGGTAAGATATATCAGCATCTCAGGCATAGAGACGTCTACTACTGGACATAGGCCTCCCCCAAGGTTCGCCACACAGACCGGTCTTGAGCCGCCCGCATCCAACCGCGTCTTTCTTGCGGGAGACCTACCCCAGTTGCGTCGTCCAGTACGTGGCCGCTACTCTAGAACCGGTAGGTAATAGGGAATATGTTAAATATTAATATAATACTGTAAAAAAGATATTAGTCGTAGAATAGTCAAATGAAAATTAATGTTGAAAATTGCAATGACATAACGCTGGTAGTGGTTAAAAACCCCCATTTTAGCGCGCTTTGTGGTGACGTCAGCGTTCGCAACGATTGTATTGTTAACTGTCAACTCTTACAAATGTCTGGTACTGTTTTGACATATCCTCTGCGAACGGTGACGTCACGTTGGTGTCTAGGCAATAGCGTTGCGTTTTGACATTTTAAATTTCGCTCGTAAATTTTCTAACTTTTATTAAATAATATTCGCGATTGTAGAGTGTTAAAATATAAAATAATGTTAGAGGTGTCTTTCTTTACCGATAAAGAATGTCATAAAAATATATTCGCTTATATCTGAATCACATGCTTATTCCCTAGTGATGTATTCAATGTTCATTTACGTATGAGGAAAACAAGGTTACGGGTCCAAAGAAAGTTCTGTTAAAAATATGAGAACTAATTTATACTGCAAGAGCAATAATATGGCAGATTGTTTAGCATTTAGCATTGCTGAACATATTTTATAAACCTTTTCTGATGAATGTTATAAGATTTTCTACAGTTGCGGTCTTGGTTTGATTCGATCGTTTATCATGACTAAATAATATATTTTAGGCGTTACACGGAGATTAAGCAGTCGGACTTGCCCAGCGCTGTGGCTGCTAAGAAGACCAGGGAGTTCCGTTGTCCACCCAGGGAACAGATGAACGCCATCTTGAGTAAGTTTATTATCAAATATGTATATTTATATATCTGTTTTCTTCTTATAGACTCACGTCTTCATGCCGGAAGGGGTAGGCAGAGGTGTAATATTACACCCACATTTCACCATGACTTTTAGGCCCCACGTAACGTAATAGGGGGCGAGCCTATTGCCGTTACCGGGCACATCACCAGACTCCGTGCTGCTACTGAGAAATAAAAAAAACTCAGTAACACTTTTGCCCCACTCGATGAACAGAAGCATACGCTATCCACTATGGAGGCAATCTTTCTACATTATGTTTGTAAATAAAATGTTACATCATCATCAGCTTTTTTTTACTATTTGCCCAACTGCCTCGTTGGTCTCGTGGCATAAATATGCGCGTGGGATCGGGATTTTCATTGGTCTCGGGTTCGATTCCCGGGTCGGGCAAAGTGTTATTGGGTTTTTCCGTAAGGAAATTCTCAGTAGCAGCACGGAGTCTGGTAATGTGTCCGGTACGGCAATAGGCTCGCCCCCTATTACGTGGGACTTAAAAAATCCTGGCGATATGTGGGTGTAATATTACATCTCTGCCTACCCCTTCGGGGATACAGGCGTGAGTCTATAAAAATAAATATACATAAAATTGCCCAACTGCTGGACACATGCCTCTTTTCATTATGAGAAGAGTTTGCCCATACTCCACTACGCTGGTCAAATGCGGGTAGACCAAACAATTTAGGTATAAAATGTCTAAAGGATGAAGTATTACATCGTAAGGAAACCGGCATCTCTAAGTGTTCTCCATAATGTTCTTCAAAAGATAAAATGCAGAACTTTCAGTCACGTGCATAAGTATGTGCCATGTGAAACTGATTATAAATAAAGTTGATGGTGATGGTGGAAAGGGTAAGAGGTACTATTCTCCAAGGAACTTGATTAAGATGATGGTAACTGTTGACTGAAAAAAATTTACTTTTCCCTGAAGCCACTACTACTGTCATCCTCCTAGCGTTATCCCTGTTTCAACCCGGGGTCCGCTTACTGGTCTAACTGGATTTCGCTGAATATTAGCTTTTCCACAGAGTGACTGTCTAATGTCCGCAACCCGAAGGGATAGCGATATTCCATGGTTTAGACCACCCTCAGTTATAATAATAATAATAATATTCTACCACATACACACATCACCATCTACTCCCAAGCTAAGCAGAGCTTGTGTTATGGGTACTAGATAATGGATATACATACATATATACTTTTTTTGTACATACATACATATTATACATATAAACACCCAGACCAAGACAAACATCCATGTTCATGCACACAAATGTTTGACTTGAGCGGGAATCTATCCTGCGACCTTTGACGTAGCAGTCGCTTACACTCCCACTGCGCCAACCAGTCGTCATACAACCTGTCACATAGTTGATTCAGAGGTACTGACTCCTCATAACGACAGTCAGCGATCTTGATGACAGTTAGGTAAGACCGACGAACATGCTTTCACATGCTTTCCAAGGCACGGGACAAGCGACAATTACAATTTAATTTGCACTTAATATAGAAAATTCTGTCGGTGTGGTGACGGATTAAGAATACGGAATGTCACCACCCCATATCATCCCATGGGTGTCGTAAGAGCCGACAGAGGGAGCATATTATGCAGAGAACAGCACTGTAAGAGAAGGAAAACTTGATACAAACCCTATACCAACCCGTTTGGCCAGCGTGGTATAGTAGGCCAATTTCTCCTTTCAAAGGAGAGGCCTAGTCCAGCAGTGGACTGTTAAAGGCTGATGATGCTAGAAAATTCAGTGCGCACCGTGGATTCGAACCTGATGTTCAAAGATAATATTTTATTTTAATCTTGTAATTCGCTGTCCAGGCTTCAAGCACTTGGAGGACGAGGACAAGGAGAACTGTCCGTGCGGTGAGGAGCTGATCGCGCGCATGAACGAGTTCCACGAGAGCCTCATGGCGCATGTGTCGCTGCACGCGCTGCAGGAGCCTGATGGATCGGTTAGTGATACCACAAGCATAACATCACGCCTTTATCTACGAAGGGGTAGGCAGAAGTGCGTGGGCGTCACCAAGGGGAGGCAGGGAGGGGCGGCTGCCTAGAGATGAAAAAAACACAAAAATGTATATGTTTTATTTTATTTATAGACTCTCGCATGTATCCCCGAAGGGGTAGGCAGAGGTGTAATATTACACCCACATTTCGCCATGAATTTTAGGTTCCACGTAATAGGGGGCGAGCCTATTGCCGTACCGGGCACTTTACCAGACTCCGTGCTGCTACTGAGAATTTCCTAACGGCAAAACCCAATAACACTTTGCCCGACCCGGGAATCGAACCCGAGACCTCCCAATCCCACGCGCACATTTATGCCGCGAGACCAATGAGGCAAAAATTTATATACTTTTCTCATTTTCAATATCAACTGTAGACCATCGGTTGTCGTCCTTGCACTCCTATCTATCTAAATCTTAATCTTTATAAGTTATATCAACTAAAGAGCGGCCATAGCCCAATGGTGTACGTAACGGACTGCCGAGACGATGGTCTCGGATTCGATCCCCAGTTACGCCGGGCACACACCTCTGACTTTTCGAAGTTATGTATGTATTAAAAATGTTAATTGTCGCTCGCTTAATAATGGCACATTATTAAGCGAGCGACAATTAACATTTTATATTTAACGGTAGATGGCAATAGGCTCGCCCCCTATTACATTGGGTCCTAAACATAACTGTCGAAACGTGGGTGTGTAATACACCTCTGCCTACCCCTTCGGGGATAAAAGGCGTGAAGTTATGTTATGTTGTGTTATGTGTTATGTTATCAACTAAAGTGCATCATCTTCATCATTGACACATGGTATATGCCAATATTATACACATGTCACAAGACCCATCACCAAGCCGAAGTCTACTCGTTTTGGACATCATGCCAAGTCATACTAAGCAAAATTATTGCAAATCTTTTTTTGTCAAATAATCCCATTTTTTAAGCCGCAAATAAAATTGTGCGCGTACAATTTTCGAAATACCTACTTATCCATGGATGCATAGGACATCCATAGAACAGGTTGGCGGGATAATTGCATCGGTTTTGTGCCTAATTCAATTCCATAGTAACTTTGAGCCTCAATGTCTCCTGAACCAGTAATTTCCCAGGTATGGTGCCGAAGTAAAAAATGTTCGTAATGATTCGTATAATATGGGGTTTCAGTTTTCGTTAAGGGTCTTTTTACACCCTGTATATAGGTACTTTCGATAATTAATTCATAATATTGACTCAATTACTATATAAGTATCTCAAGATATGGCAGCGATAGCCTAGTGTAGAGACAGACTTCTACGCAGAGGGTCCGAGTTCGAATCCACGGCGCGCACCAATGACTTTTCGGAGTTATGTAATTATCGCTTGCTAAACGGTGAAGGAAAACATCGTGAGAAAACCTGCATGTCTGAGAGTTCTCCATAATGTTCTCGAAAGACATGTGAAGTCTGCCAACCCGCATTAGGCCAGCGTGGTGGACCAGCGAGTATGGCCTTACCCTTCTCATAGTGAGAAGAGGCCCGTGCCCAGCAGTGGGACAGTTTATATACAGGACTGATGATGATTGACATTATGAATTAATTATTCCGGCAGGCGATTAGCCTTACAAAATAACGTTTTACTGATACAATATTAATTTTCCTGCCTCGTTGGTCTCGCGGCATAAATGTGCGCGTGGGATTGCGAGGTCTCGGGTTCGATTCCCGGGTCAGGCAAAGTATTATTGGGTTTTTCCGTGAGGAAATTCTCAGTAACAGCACGGAGTCTGGTAATGTGCCCGGTCCGGCAATAGGCCCCCTATTACGTGGGACCTAAAAATGTATGGTGACATGTGGGTGTAATATTACACCTCTGCCTACCCCTTCGAGGATACAGGCATGAGTCTTTAAAAAAATATATTAATTTGCACATATTGGTTTTCATAAAGTGTTTAGGACGGTTCGCGGCATTCGTACACCCGTTGCAAAATGGGCTTTACCAACTTATTGTAGACATTTTACTGTTATAATTACAATTTTAATATATTTAACAGGAGTCTACAGAACCGGAGGTGAAGCCGGGCGCGTTCAGTAAGCTATACAACATCATCAACACTGTCAAGGAACTAGAAGAAGAAGCCAAGGTAAGAAATAACACATATACAACATTTACATACATACATAGATTCAAAACCTTGGTAAAGTAGGGTTAGTGTAGGATGCCCGCTGGCTTGGTGGATTGATGATATACGCAAAGTGGCTGGCAGCGGCTGGACACGAAGAGCCGAAAATTGGGCTCAGTGGCGTGACAAAAATTGGACTGCCACGCCGAAGGTTGCGGGTTCGATTCCCGCTCGAGTCAAACATTTGTGTGCGTGAACATGGATGTTTGTCTTGGTCTGGGTGTTTCTATGTATAATATGTATGTATTTACAAAAAAAAGCATATATGTATGTTTTCCATTATCTAGTACCCATAGTACAAGCTCTGCTTAGTTTGGGACTAGATGGTGTTGTGTGTATGTGGTATAATATATTATTACTAGAGGACGCCAGCAGCTACGCCTGCATTTTTTTTTATTTTACCCGTTTTGGCCGATCCCGTGGGAACTTCGAGAAATCCTTTCTTAGTGCACCCCTACGGTCCCCAAGGAACATACATGCCAAAGTTTAGCTTCCTGCGCCCAATAGTTTCGGCTGTAGCGTGTCTGTCAGTCAGTCAGTAACGCAAGGATTTTATATATTAAGATTATTATTGGAGATGCCTATATCCAGCACTAGACTATGTGGCAGGCTGATGATGATGGTACATAGATTCTCTCCCGTTTCCCGAAGAGTTAGGCGGCGACTACGAACCGCCGGAACAATCCTGACATATCTCTCTTGCTTCATTCACTCTCATCATTCATGTACTCTATCCAATATTTAACTTCAACGCAACCGACAAAGGCAACATTCGAGGGATGTTTAGATTTTTATACTGCATTTGACTGAACTGAAATATATAGCGTAGTGGTTAAGGGATCGCCTCGCCATATAGAACTGCGCATGTGGGTTCGATCCCCACACGAGACTACACCTTGTGTGAAATACAAGTTGTTGTTTCGAGGCTGGGTGTTCTTAATGTCCGTTGATTAAATTATTTCAAAGTCCTCCACACAGGATTTAGTCCTAGTGCAGAAGTAGTCCCATTGAATATACAAAATGCTATGCAATTAACATACATACATACATACATAGACTCACGCCTGTTTCCCGAAGGGGTAGGCAGTGACTACGGAACGCCATTTGCAACGATCCTGACATACCTCTCTTGCTTCATTCACTCCCATCAAGTTTCTCATGCATGCTCTTCTGTTAAGGGTACTTCTGACTTGTCCTTTTTTCAGGATGTCTCCAATCTGGTCAGAGAACGTCCGCCTAGGTCTTCCCCTTCGTCCTGTCCCATTCCCACTTGCCTTATATATCTTCTTTGTCAGTTTTTCAAATAAAAGTAAAAATATCAGTTTTTATCATCTATATTATATGGTTGTTTGAAATGATGATGATTTGAGATAAGAGAAAACCTAACAGATTAGAGAAACACGCGATTACTCAAAGTATTGGATAGATAGTACAGGATACTTACTGAGAAATGAACGTTTTCTCAAATAGATCTTGTATCACTGTTTTTTCTTATATAATATTCTTTTTTTTTCAGGCTATTGAAGAGCCGCCTAGGAAGACCCCTGAGGAGAAATTCCGCAAAGTTCTGATCCAGACCATCGTATCTTGGGCTGAAGAGTCGCAGATTGAGACGCCTAAACTTGTTAGAGAAATGTTCAGGTAATTTTGACTTGTATAAGTCTTCAAAGATGTCCGTGTGGTGACGGATTAAAAATACGGAATGTCACCACCCCATATCATCCCATGGGTGTCGTAAGAGCCGACAGAGGGAGCATATTATGCAGAGAACAGCACTGTAAGAGAAGGAAAACTTGATACAAACCCTATTCCAACCCGTTTGGCCAGCGTGATATAGTAGGCCAATTCCTCCCTTCAAAGGAGTAGCCTAGTCGAGCAGTAGGTACACTGTTAAAGGCTGATGATGATGATGAAGTCTTCAACATTTGGCAATAGAAATATCTAAAGTACCTAAAATCGTAAAGGAAGGAGAAGAACGCAGAAGTTGAAAATAGTAAGGCGTATCAAGTATATGCCATGAGATGTTTATAAGAGTCATCTTGGAGGCAATAATGGAGGAGGAAGGAGACGATGGTTAGGCTTAGGAGGACTTTTGTTATTTTAGTATAAAAAAAATGTTACTTCGAGTCGTATCAAGAGGACAAAACGCTGGCTGAAGATAGCTGGCCTTTTTATACATATAAATAAAATTTGAGTGTGATTTTAAAAATCCTTTGTACTTTCAAGTACACATAGTTAATTACATGATACCAAGCCAATAACAATTTGTTTTTTATATTTGGTCTGCTAATTTAGCCTGGTAGGTGGCGTTGTGGCGAGATATCGAAAATAACGCGGATGAAACCGCGATTTATAATATGTATAGATAGATGGTGATGGTAGTAGAGCCTTGTTGACTTCAGCATAAATAGCTCGACCAGGGAAGTATATACGTAGCGCTCGTAGCGAGACTTGGCTTGCCGTTCGTAACAGATCGGCAAAGTTAAGCAACCCTTGCACAGGTCGCCACTTGGATGGGTGACCGTGTGTGGCATTTACATCAGAGCGCTACCGTGCTTCGGAGGGCACGTAAAACTGTCGGTGCCGGTTCATGTCTCAGGATAAGGATCGTTAGGCCATGTCGGAGGCCTTCAGGCGGTTTGAAAAACTCCGACACCAGAGTTGGCCACACGCTTACACGAAAAACAAAAACAAAAACCAGGGAAGCACTACCCTCTCACAGTATATCGATGTGTAATAGTATCTATGCTGTTGCGTTTCGTTCCTTGAGTGAGAGTGCCGGAGGCTTCATCCCCTCTTCGTTGCGGGGTTGTGGGTGTCCTTGGGTGGCGGTAATCGCATGTCATTAGACGATCCCTCTCATCGTTTGCCTCCTATACCACAAAAATAAATATATTTATTTATTTTCGTTTTCTCATGTGTTTGTTTTATTTTTTCTTTTTATTTCATTTGTTAATATTACTAATGGCAAAAATAAATATTTTTTATTTTTCCAACAGTCTACTAGTCCGCCAATACGACGCAGTAGGCGAGCTAATCCGCGCCCTTGAGAAGACGTACGTCATTAACGCTAAGACCAAACTGGACGTGGCAGAGATGTGGGTGGGGCTCAGTCAGATACGAGCCCTGCTGCCTGTGCAGATGAGCCAGGAGGAGGAGGAACTCATGAGGAAGAGGCTCTGGTAAGTGAGGAAGAGGAATTCTTGTAGAGTTGGTAGTAGAGAATGAAATGACAAGAAAAAAAGCAATAGCTCCGAGTTTGTTCCGGCTTTTCTTCTCTAGAGGTAACTTAACTAGGAAAAGCAGGCGTCGCGTCGTCTAGAATAAGGTTTGGACTTGAGTAAGTGTTGTAAGCAACCAAAATTCAGAAATAAGTATGTCTTTATGTTAAATAATATCGAATCGCTGTCTGCAGTATTAAAAAAATATATTTGCTTTTTCAAGTGCATATAAAAAGAGACTTGATATAGATAGTAGAGCCTTGCTGATTTCAGCATGAATGGGCCGGCTCGACCGGGGAAGTACTACCCTCTCACAGAAAATTGACGTGAAGTAACAGTACCTAAACTGTTGCGTTTCGTTCGGTGAGTGAGAGTGCTGGAGGTTCGATTCCCCTATTTCTTCTCCCTCATCCTGCACCTGAATAAGATTTACATTTTCCCATGCAGATCGGCAACGCACTTGTGACTCCTTTGGTGTGCTTGTGTCAATGGGCGGCGGTAATCATATCAACCCGCACTTGGCCAGCGTGCGGCCGTCCACTTGTTAAGCTCGTATGACATTGAAAAGATAGAAATAGATAGAGTCCGGTCCCATTCACTGTTATCTAACTTCGGCAATAGATTATTTGGTTACAAGAACTTATAAATAACTCTGAATCGTATTATTACTAACTTAATTTATTTGTGTGTTTACAGGAAACTTGTCAACAACCACACTTTCTTCCAGCATCCAGATCTTATCAGGTAAGTCATTTATTTATATTAAATGTTGGAAATAAGTAGAGAAATGGTATCAACTATGGTATAAATGTTCTTTATAGAAAACCGTTATATTTCTAAGTTTCAGCGCCTCAAATATTTCAAAGCTTTGTAATATAATAATATAATTTATTAAAGACGTATTCTGAAATTGATACCTTCCTATTACAAAAAAATAATTTGGGTTATTTGTGGCGGTTACCTATTCCGTACATGGTATATTTCATAAATGGACGTGTTTTTGTAAAAGAAATAGTTTGTTAACAAAGATTTTAGGTATTTTTTGTCCCAGTTTTTCTGCTTGTTGAATGTATTCGCAAAGATTACATTGATAGTGTTATGTAATTGTAACTGAAGGACCACACTACCGCATTAGGAAATGCTTGTAATGATAATGACGTGTGTGTAAATAAATAATCTTCGGAACATTATACCTAAGCATAATAACATAATATGTGTGTATAACAGAGTATTACGCGTGCACGAGAACGTGATGGCGGTGATGATGAACACGTTGGGTCGCCGCGCGCAGGCGCAGTCCGACGCGCAGCCTACAGCCGCGCCTGTCGCTGAGGATAGCAAGGAGAAGGTAACACATCGAACTAGCGTTATACAAGCTGGTTTATAGGTATTTAACCGACTAAACAAACATCTGAGTATACAAAACCCTTATCGGTATATATAAAATCCTTGCGTTACTGACTGACAAGCTACGAGTAGATACAGTAAAAAAACAAAACTATAAGGCGCAGGAAGCTGTTTGGCATTTATGTTTCTTGGGGACCGTAGGAGTGCACTTAGAAAGGATTTCCAGAAATTCCCTCGCAAGCGGGCAGAGAGGATTAAATTTAAAGAAAATTTGCTGGCGTCCTTTAGTTAATATAATGCTACTGCTACAGCTGCGTTAGCGTTAACATTAATGGAAATGGCCAATAATACGTTAGTTGTTAGCGCGTAAAAAAATACGGAAATTAGTATTTTAACACGTTAAAACGCTGGCCACATCTACGTAGCGCCTAAATTAACGCGCTAATTGACGCGTTAAGACGCAGGTGTAGCAGGAGCATAATAAAAAGCTAATCTCTAGCCCGTATTCACATAGCGCTAGCCAAACGATTTACCAACGCTTATCGACCACCCTAAACGGAATTCGAAAAAGTGCTCTTATCAATAGTGCATTACATACCGCCAATGTCTGATATTCTATGTGTTCACTTATCAACCGCGGTGTCAACCGAGTCACAAAACGTACTGCAAGTATCCCACAGTGACTGCTTTATTAGTTAACTCACCAGTATCACCTGGGATTCCCACGTAATATTAGTGGCGTTGTGCTAATAAATCTAAAGTTATCAATCTTACCACTTAGCCGTGTGGTTGACGGCATAGAATACAAGTGTCACCACCCCCTATCTTCCCGTGGGTGTCGTAAGAGGCGACTAAGGGATAACACGGTGCAAATACCATCTTTGCGTAGAGACGGAAAACTCGACATCAAACCCTATACGACTGCCTCGTTGGTCTCGCGGCATAAATGTGCGCGTGGGATCGGGAGGTCCCGGGTTCGATTCCTGGGTCGGGCAGTGTTATTGGGTTTTTCTGTCACGAAATTCTCAGTAGCAGCACGGAGTCTGGAAATTTGCCCGGTACGGCAATAGGCTCGCCCCCTATTACGTGGGACTAAAGTATATCTGGCGAAAAGTGAAAAAAAATGGTGTAGAATTACACCTCTGCCTACCCCTTCGGGGATAAAAGGCGTGACGTTATGTATGTATGTATGTATCTTACCACAATTTCCTTGAAAAACTTTTTAATAAAATCCCAATTCACCACCCCCGCCTCTACCCCCTCAGAACACATCCCACGAGATGATAGAAGCTTACTGCCAAAGACCAGCGAAGTGAACCCACAATGTCCCTTTTAAGAGTTCCGTAGCCAAAAATGGTAAAATACTGATCCCTTATAGATTCACCATGTCTGTCCGTCTGTTCGTCCGTAGTCACAGCCCTATTATTTAATAACCAGACCGTACTCCTCCAGGACACCTCCCACGAGATGGTAGTAGCGTGCTGTCGTTTCCTGTGCTACTTCTGCCGCACGGGCCGGCAGAACCAGAAGGCCATGTTCGACCACTTCGACTTCCTGCTGGAGAACTCCAACATCCTGTTGGCTAGGCCTTCGCTTAGGGGTTCCACGCCTCTAGATGTGGCGTACTCGAGTTTGATGGAGAATACGGAGCTGGCTTTAGCTTTGAGGTTGGTGATTCTAATAAGTTTTTTTATAGTTGCAGAGTCTTAGATGGTTGTGGAACATAATTTATGGAGACCGTAAATATAAATTCCAATGGACAAGCTCGGTCGGAATAAAAACTGTCCATCTTGTATTTTTGCTATTCACATATTCTGTCAATGGTCGCCAACACAAGGATAATGCATATATCTGTTTACTGTTTGTGTTAAACTCTATACAATCATGTAATCAAATCTGTAGGCGTTTTACTGTCTTTGGAAGGAGTGGATGCCTCCAGCAGCAGTGAAATAGGCTATAACAGGATGAGACAGTGAGACTGAAATGCTATTCATATTTTTGTAGTAGTACCGGACCTCAGTCTGTTATCTGTATGCTGTTCGATAAACTCGGTATGGTAGAGATATCATTCCTAAAGTAGGCTCCTTAAAAAAACATATTAAACATTTATTTTTTATTCTCCAGAGAGCACTACCTGGAAAAGATCGCGGTATACCTATCCCGGTGCGGTCTGCAGAGCAACTCTGAGCTTATTGAGAAGGGGTACCCCGACCTCGGCTGGGACCCCGTCGAGGGCGAGCGGTACCTCGACTTCCTTCGGTTCTGTGTTTGGGTAAGTGATGAATACTCTTTCATACGTTTGTACTATTAGTGAGTACATACCTCCGCGACTGACACTTAAAGAAGAGAACAAGCTGCTAGTGATAGAAAAGAGGATGGGAGTTAGATGATCCGAAATAACCAAAAGATAGAAAACCTTGAAGCTGAACCAAGTATTATTGGCGAGATTAAAGCGCCATGACTTCGCTGGTTTGGTCACATGATGAAGATGGAACGTCCCCCACGTATCTGGAACGACCTAGCGGTCGATGTCCGGTGGATCGGTCTAGATATCGCTGGAATGATGGTTCCTTTTTGGGAATATATGCCTTTCTACTTCTCTAGGTAGAGGCTTAGAAATGGAAACAAAAAAGTTATTAGTAACTTAGTAGAAGTGTAAATGACTTAAATAAATACATTGATATTCTAGAAATTGCTTTTAGGAGCTTCCAGATTTTGGTGCTGTTATGATCATTTAAAATACATAATCCCTATACTTTAGAAAATTTTGGACTAGCAACCAGATCATCTCAATTGGGCCCAAGTGTCTTTCGGTCTCAGCCTTGCAATCCGATTTTAAACTATTAGCTTTTTTAGGGTTCCGTACCTAAAAGGTAAAAAACGGAACCCTATTACTAAGTCTCCGCTGTCTGTCTGTCTGTCTGTCTGTCTGTCACCAGGCTGTATCTCATAAACCATGATAGCTAGAAAGCTGAAATTTTCACAAATTATGTATTTCGGTTGCCGCTATAACAACAAATACTAAAAATAAAAAAAAAATTAAGTGGGGTCCCATACAAAAAACGTGTTTTTTTTTTCGTATTTTTTGCTCAAAATTACTAACTGTTACAGGTAGACGCCTTAAATTTTTACAGAATATGTAGTTGTATATTACCTTTCAAAATAAATAATTAAATTTAAAAAAAGTAAATAATAAAGGGGGGCTCCCATACAACAAATGTAATTTTTAAGCAATTTGAACCCTTTGTGCGCGAGTCCGACTCGCACTTGCCCAATTTTTTGAGTTCAATGTCAGGACATTTGAGGCTGCTGCCTTCGGTGACATCCAAAGATAGAGAGATAGATAATATTCGTTATTTTATGCCAAAATAAATATATTTATAAAGATGTTTAAAACTACCATTTATGTACAAATGTTCGAAGCTGACAAATGTTCACATTAAGATAATTTATTACAGGTCAACGGCGAAAGCGTAGAAGAAAACGCCAACCTAGTGATCCGTCTGCTCATCCGACGTCCGGAGTGTTTAGGCCCCGCCCTGAGGGGTGAAGGGGAAGGCTTGTTGAAGGCCATCGTGGACGCTAACAAGATGAGCGAGAGGATCGCTGATAGAAGGAAGCTGAGGGAGATGGAGCAGGAGGGAGATGTTAATGTGAGTAGAAAAAATGGCTCCTTGTTTTTGGCTTAATTCATTTTAAAAAGACAATGAAAGAAAGAATAAAAAAAAATATGAAAGAATATACATTCATTCGGCAAAAGACACACACACAGATTACATAATAATATGTAATCTGTGTAAAAACTTTTGTAATATTAAGACAAAAGTATACGTAGTACATTTAAAAAAGGGTATCCGTAAGGAAGAAATAGTATTACATTTTGATGTTTAAAAAACTGCTGTCATTGCCTATAATAATAGTTTGACGCTATTGACTGCTATGTCGCAAAATTAACGGAATTTAATTTCTTTTTGCAAGAAAAATCTATATTACCAGAGCTTAAAATTTACTTTTATTTGTGCCTTATAGATTTGCGAGCTTTTCGTCTTTAGTTTTATATTGTCATTGGTGATATGGAACGCGAAAAGTTATTTCCAATTTTATTATGTACTCAACTTGATTAGTTTTAAACCTTCTCTGATTTTAAATAGCGATTCTATGGCAATCTAGTTAAGGCCGAAATTTGGGTAATAATAAACAATCATCTCAATGGCTTGAGTACACATCGGTGCTCAAAGTCCTTGTTCCTTAACAAAAAACATATCCATCTCATCTTGAAGCAAATTCAATGATTCCAAGGTATACCCTTTTACAGGATTACGAAGAAGAAGGAGACGCTTTCGTAAGTATAGTGAGGCCAGTTACACAAGATAAAGAACGTAAACAAACTGTCAGTGGCTCATAACATTTTATTGTAGAAAACGTGTACAAATTATTCGTCAAAACATTCAAACTTTCGCGCCAAATGTTTTTAGTTTCTGCATCTGTTACCATATTATTATATCATGTAGCTTTCGATTCTGATGTGAAAGAAACGGACAGCGATGTTTAAAATCATTCTCATGACATTTTGTGGTGTCAAGTGGTGTTTACATTTTTTTCACTGGCTCAGCTATAAAATATCCATTCGTTTTAAATGTATACATATGTTGCGTTCAAATTCGTCGACCCATATTTGCTCAGCATGGTGGACTATGGCCTTATCTAGTGACCCACGTGAGTTTCGAAAGCGAAACGATGTGATGGGACAACAACAACTTATGAGCTTATGCAATTTTTCTTACATATACATCTCTGGCACTATTAGAGTCTGTATCGCGGTCTTTACACAACTGTTATTAACGGACGCTAAGAACACGCAGCCTCGAAACGGCAAATTATGCATTACGCGAAGTCTTTGCCCCTGTGGGGATCGAACCCCGACACACGATGTAGTAGCTCAAAGATGTAGTAGCATAGAATTTCTGAGTACACATGTACTTACAGTAAATCTAACAAATACGGATTGTTTGCCCGTATCGCATCGTGTCGCTTTCTTTACTACTGGTCACGGGGTAACCCATCTCATGGTGTGAAGTGTGACCTAGCAGGGGAACAGTTTATTTTGTCATTGTGGCCTCAGAAGTGGAATCGTTTGTCCTTAGTGGGCTCAGAAGTGGTACAATTTATAATATGTGTTGATATTATTTTTGTCATAACTAATATGATCTATTCTACATTCCAGTTCAGCCACCCGTTACCGGAATCAGAAGATGACGAGGACTACATAGATACGGGTGCAGCAATTCTCAACTTCTACTGTACGCTTGTTGACTTGCTCGGTCGTTGTGCGCCGGATGCCGGAGTCATCGCTCTTGTAAGTGTCACTCAAACCACTCCAGCTGTGGAAGGCCTACTACACAATAAATGATCTACACTTTAAACACTCTAGATGAATTTAGAGAAACGCTGAAGAAAGTGACTTTAAATCAGAAATCAGAATTTTTATTTGTTAAAAATGAAATCATTCAAATTGCATCCTAATTTGGAATTTATCTAGATGATATTGCTTCTATAAAGGAAGGGAAACTGGCTCTCGATGTTAAACAATATTTTCATCTAAAACTAAAGTGACCCTTTTTAAGTATAATACAGGATTTTGTGTTGAACGTGAGGGGTCTCATGTTGGTTTGGAGGAGGCTTGAACATTGTGAAGCATTTCTCTATCAAGGGAAACACAAACAGTAATTTGACTGTAGGAGAAAACAGATGCTTGAGCCCCTTCTCCACGCTCCCCTTCTGGGTCCAAACCTGATCTACACGGGGCTTTAAACCTTTCGCCATCATCACATCACACACAGACACACATCACATCAGCCATTTGCAGTCCGTTGCTAAACGTAACTCTGGCAAACAAAATATCCCGATAAGCGGCAATAGGCTCGCCACCTATTACATGGGATCAAAACACTGACGAAAAGTGGGCGTTTAATATGCCTCTGCCTACCCCTTCGGAGAAACAGGCGTGAGTCTATGTATGTATGCTAAGCGTAAGCCTCTCCCAGCCTACACCACAAGACCCGATCTCCCGTTTTCGCCATCCAGCCACTGCCAGCTAACCTTCATAAATCGTCGGTCCATCTAGCCAGAAAGGTGTCCAATATACACTTGCAGTGACTTGGCCTCCACCCAAGAACCTGCTCTTCTCCACCGCCCAACGGTTCTGCGGCAGATGTGGCCAGTCCACTGCCACTACCGTTTGCAACCAAATTTCTATAATGGTCAATGTCATGTTACAGGGCAAGAACGAGTCTCTACGAGCGCGAGCCATCCTCCGGTCGCTGGTGCCGCTAGAAGACTTACAGGGCGTGCTCAGTCTGAGGTTCACTCTCAACAACCCCGCTGCTGGAGAGGAGAGGCCCAAATCTGGTCAGTTTAGTGCACCTTCATACTTTTTGCAATTATATTATTATAGTGTTAAATTATACCATAGTATCTTCTCTGATTTACGCGCATGTTACATATTGAAATCAAGCTACGTCAGTCGGCCGTAACTACCGTCGGCTAGTAATAATGAAATAATGTAGTTTCTAGATAATTCAGTTTAAATATAATATCATTAAAACCAATATATCGCGATAGAATGCGTTAACCATAGTTTGATTGCAAAGTTTCTTATTATTATTATTATAAAGTATATTGCTTAAAGTGCTAAACTTACATCAAATAAAACCGAAAGCCACTGCATTTATTTACCGAGGACAATGAAACTCAAATTTTAATGGCTCGCTCTGATACACACAGTGTTAAGTTTAGCTAAATAGTTACAGTACGATTTCCATAATTACTTATTATGCTATCATAATGATACAAAGGTCAAAGTGTGTAGTCCGATATGTTTTTGTGTGAACATATTTCAAAAGACCATTTAAAATGAATGTTAATGACCATGAAGGCTTGCTTCAAATTCTACAGCCATGTGTCTTGGAGAGGGTTAACTGGCTCAAGTCTTGAGGACGAGCTTGTCATTATAAACCCGTGCGTACAGACCGTACAACGGCCAATATCATGTGCTCAGGCAAATATAAAAAATTGTGGTCGACGCGATGTGTGATTTTAACCTTTAAATAACTGTTTCGTACAGACATGCCGTCCGGCCTGATCCCCGGTCACAAGCAGAGCGTGGGTCTATTCTTAGAGAGAGTATACGGCATCGAGACTCAGGAGCTGTTCTACAAACTGTTGGAGGAAGCCTTCCTGCCTGACCTCAGGGCTGCTACCATGCTGGATAGGGTAAGTCTTATCTATTCTTGTTATAAAATTTAGTCCCTTTTGCGCCATTTCATATTTACATTCTGACGAAAAACAGTCGTAGGCACCAAAAATCCTGCTCTCATATTAAATTTGGTTAAAAAGGCTGCTATTTATACATATTATAAAATAGAGTCCCCTTTTTGTCCCGTCTGAGTGACTGCCTCTCTGACCTGACACAATTCTCTATTAACAGAACGACGGCTGCGAGTCCGACATGGCGCTCTCAATGAACCGTTACATCGGCAACTCGATCCTGCCGCTGCTGATCAAGCACGCCAACTTCTACAACGAGGCGGAGAACTACGCCAGTCTGTTGGACGCCACGCTACATACTGTGTACAGGTAATATATCATCACGCCTGTGTCCCCTAAGGGGTAGGCGAAGGTGTAATATCGCAACCATATTTTGCCATATAATTTTTAGGTCCCACGTAATAAGGGTCGATTCAGACTCTGTCCGAATCACGTGTGAATTAGGAAAAACTTAGTGACCCTTTTGCCCGACCCGAGAATCGAACTCCCGATCAGAAGACGCATAAACTATTCACTGCACCACGGAAGCAGTATAATATAATGAGTAAAATAGAAGAAGATCCTATAGTAGATTTAAAAAGTCGTGGCTTTTTTGTTTTAGCAGTAATCGAAATTATGAGACATTTTCATGTATTCCGAGACATTGTCGAGAACAACAAAACAAAATCAGCTGTTCTGTATAAAATTGAACTTTGACCTCAAATTTCCAGCAGATGTACATATATTCGCAATTTCGGCAAAATACCAGAACAAACATTATTTATAACGAGTACAAACACCCACTATACTAAACGTAGACTGGTATAACATACATACATACACTCACGCCTTTTTCCCGTCGGGGTAGGCAGAGACAACAGAACGCCACTTGCTTCTATCTTTTCAAACCTCACGCGCTTCCTCTACACTCATTACTGTTTTCATACATGTTCGCCGGTTTCGGGTACGTCGGACCTTTCCGTTTCTTAAGATGTCTCCAATGTTTATTCTGGTATAAAACAATGTTGTGTTTCATAACCAGGTTATCAAAGAACCGCATGCTGACCAAGGGTCAACGTGAGGCAGTGTCAGACTTCCTGGTCGCACTGACCTCAGCCATGCAGCCCTCCATGTTGCTCAAGTTGCTGAGGAAACTCACGGTGGACGTGTCCAGACTGTCAGAGTATACTACTGTGGCTCTAAGGGTAAGTACTTTCGATACCTTTGGTGTAATTAGACAGACATTTAGCGGGTCTTGCTTGCGACAACTCATATATTTAAGGCGTCAATACCTTGGTATTTTCTGACGCTACGACTGACATGCTTCGGTCGTGGTCGTGAGAGACTGGAGTGAGCTCAACGCCGTCTTTGTTTACATAGATCTAAGGGAAACTCAACAGCTTTCTCATTGTATTAGGTTTTCTGTTTTATGAGCGGTTCAAAGGACTACATTTTAAACTTAAAACGTGGTCCTTTGAAAACGTATACATAAAGTCTAATATCCAACTGACAACTTTTTGGCTGACTTAGCTTGATTCACGTCCTGGTGCAAGGCATTCATGTTGACGCGACTTAATTTGCAATTTGTACATGTGCAAGGTAATATAATCTAACAGTATTGTCAACTCGGCCGCCTTCGTGAGTTATATACCTACCAGACGCGCCGCATGCGAGCTGCGGCCCGATCGCGGCTGTGGGTACTCTTGGCACAGTCCGCACAGTCTAATGGGTACTCTGCTCGAGGCACGTAGGTATAACTCGAGTTTCGTGCGTTTGTATGGAGTTACAATACTGTTAGATATTATTACCGTGACATGTGTCATGCAATCTGCATATATATATATATATATATATACTAGCTGACCCGGCAAACGTTGTTTTGCAAAATTGCAAAAAAAGGCATGGTGCCACAAGTGTCGAAAGGTCACGTGGCTGCAAATTTTCGTTGGCATAGGTTACCGGAAAAAAAATTTATGACACCTTAATATAATTATTATATGCCATAAATTGTGATTGTATTTGGTATAAAATCAGCTAACATATTTAATACATAACTTATCACTAAGTACTCACCATTGCGCCAAAAGAAGAAACTAACTTAGAGATTTGTTATTTTTCACTCGTTCACACAAATATTTCATTACATATTAATGAATTTTATTACTTATTTGGGTCATACACAAAAACATTATCACATATATCTTTAGGCTTTCACACAATACATTATTTATTTGTAACAAACGAATCTAACGCCACTAAAAAAATATAATCCGAACGCGTAACAAAAAGTTCGCCGTGCCAGGCAGCCATATTACTGTAACGAACACTGTGGCTGTGAATTATTTACCATTTGAAACACGATAACCGTGAGAATGTACAACAATGCTAGTATTTAGTTGCTAAAATATGTTTTCAGATAAATAATCTGGGTACTTTTATGTCTTGCATAACTATTAAGCGAGATCTATTTTGACATATTAATATCTTATAGGTGCAACCACGGCTCTAGCTTGAGCATTTCTGTATTTGTACTTTTCTTGTTTCGTCCTTTTTAGGTTCTTTTTTTACGAAGTCGGGTTATTTTTTATAAACTTATTTTACAAACAATAAACTAACCGTGCAATATTTACACTGTCACATTTAAATTAAGAAAGATAGAAGAATAGGTAACATACCTAATGCGTCTTAACCGCGCGAATTGTAAGAACAACCGCGTTTAAAACTTATAATTTGAACCAAACCGTTTAATCTATATATATATATATATATATATATATATATATATATATATATATATATATATATATATATATATATATATATATATATATATATATATATATATATTTATAAAATCCTTGCGTTACTGACTGACTGACAGACAAGCTACAGCTAAAACTATTGGGCGAAAGAAGCTGAAATTTGGCATGTATATTCTTTGGGGACCGTAGGGGTGCATTAAGAAGGGATTTCCCGAAATTCCGACGGAATCGGGCAAAACGAGTAAATAAAATGTGCGGGCGTATCCGCTGGCGTCCTCTAGTATATGTACATATTTGTAATGTAGTCACCAATACTTTTCTTTTGATACCAAACACGTAATGATTATCTAAGTTCTTTTTTGAGGTTGGGATCTGAGGTATTAATTTAACAGAAAATTTAGATAAACTTTATATAGCCTTTGTCACCCGCGCCGTTATTAAGAATCTTTTGACACCCTATTTATTAAAATCGGTTCAGTAGTTTAGATGCTACGTTGGAACATACAAACATATACCGCCAAAAAATTACCATTCCTTTTGGCTTCGCCGTAGTCGGCTAAAAAATGCATTTGGTGACGCCCTTGTATTATAAATACAATCGCCAAGAGCTAGCAACCATATTCACGTTCACAAAGTTTGACTTAGCGACACCCAACGGAACCCTGGTGAACCCCGACGGTGATGGGAAAGGTTTTTGTGTTGCCAACGGCAGTCCAAACTACGGACTCGGAATGTGAGTACATGTCTCGGATGATGTCAATATATGCTTATGGTAATCCTTTGGATCTTAGAGCCCACCAGATCATTAATCTTTGTACACAGTCGAAGGCCTTCTGCATGTCTAGAAATAGAAGATACAGAGGCGTGTTCTTCGGTCTGTACCGCTCCATTACAATTCTGAGGGCTAAAATTGGATCGATAAAGTGGTGAGGAATGAAATGTGGTCGCGTCGCTGTCGATGTATGGGGTAAACAGCAGCCTCATTCGGGCTCTAAAATCCCTTTATGAGGATTCTAGAACTTGTGTGAGCATAAACGGGTCATACACTGACTGGTTTACCATCAACACAGGTGTTAGGCAGGGATGTGTAGCGTCTCCGTGTCTGCTTAACCTCTTCATGAACATTTGTTTGTAAGAACTTAAACATAGTGATTGTGGATTAAGGATGAATGAGTTACTTGTCAAATGCCTACTTTATGCTGATGATCAGGTAATACTTGCGTCTTCGGCGGAGGAGTTACAGGCGATGGTAACAATCATGCATGGTACGTTAGAGAGGAAAGGGATGAAAGTGAATGTAAGTAAAACGAAAGTTATGGTTTTTGAAAAGAAGGCTTGGGTTACGGCTTGTAATCTTATATCGACCATTGAGGTAACATAACACGGACAACAAGTGGATCAAGTGAATGAGTTTGTATACTTAGGTACGTTGATTACAGGAGATGGTAAGAATGAAGATATTGAAAGAAGAGTTAATGCAGGTGATAGAGTGAATGGAGCTCTAAAGACGTTTATGAATAGCCAAAACGTGTCCAAAAAAGCACGTTTGGATGTGCATAGAAGGGTGTTGGTACTTACACTTATGTATGGTAGTGAAAGTTGGGTATGGCAGAAGAGACATGAAAGTAAAATAAATCTAGCATTTATGACTGAGAAGTATGTGTGGTGTGTCTTTGAGAGACAGAGTAAAGAATTATGTGATTAGAGAGTGTCGTAGGGTGAAAGAAGATGTAGTGACAAGCATCGAGAAAGGTATGCTAAGGTGGTTTGGGCACGTGGAGAGGATGGATGATGAAAGAATGGCCAAGCAGATATATAAGGCAAGTGTGAACGGAACAGGACCAACGACAACCCAGCCTACTAGACACCTAATGTTTTCATTTGTACAAACGAACAATTTTGTCAAAATGGTGAGGTATGCGGGGCGAAGGGGACTACAAAAATGTTTTCTTAATGGACGGTTCAAATTTTCGGTACGTCATAATTCATAACTACTTAGGTAGTGTTGGGATTGGTCTTATGTAAGACGTATAAGTCTAACGTGTTGTCCGAAAGTGTTCGCCTTACGTCTGCCGTCTAGTAGGCTAATGTGCTGAATAAATAGTAGGGTAATGTGCTGTGCCGCTTTGCCCTGGAACGTGCCAACTTGTATAAGAGCTTCTGCCCTCAGACGATTCCAGCTTAGTATAAAGCGGTTCCAAGTGTTCTCGTCTGGCTCTGGCCATAGCCCTTTTAGTGGCACGTTAGGCAGGCCTGTATGCCTCGCGGTCTTAAGGAGATTTGTGCTAGCCACGCTTTAAAGAGGGCTTTTTCACTCTTGTCTCCCTCAGGACTGTGTTGTTCCACGATCAAGTCTCCTTGGCACACTTGCGTCCGCCCTTAGACATGCCAAGTACTGCCTTCGCTGCTCCAGTGACCTTGCAGTTGGCTACTTTGTTAATATTGTGTCTCCTGGTAAGGAGGAAATCAATCTGGGTCGCGTGCCTGCCGCTCCTGTTGC
Organism: Euclidia mi; assembly: GCA_944739405.2. Lineage (NCBI taxonomy): Eukaryota > Metazoa > Arthropoda > Insecta > Lepidoptera > Erebidae > Euclidia > Euclidia mi. Next base: position 36,009,914 of record OX123205.2, on the reverse strand, counting down.
TGATAAGGTGTTCGGATATTTTTTTAAGTACATGTGTCCAATGGCAAGGTTGGCAGCCGCACAAGTTCGGAGGATATGCTCCCCTTCCTTGTCACGGCCACCGTAGGCAAAGCCACCTAGAACACGCGCAAACTCTCACCCACGTGACCATTCAGATCACCAACCAAAATGACCTGCTTAAGGCTGATTTCCCAAGCCCTAGGGAAGGCTTGCGCTAGAGTCTCTTCCGTCATCCATCAGGTGCACAACGCCACCAGGCTGTCTCTATATATCTGTCCTATATAATAGCGTCTTGTATTCCGTAGAAACAGGATAAGGACACAGATAGTCGTGGTTCTCTGCATGCGTTTCGCCCGTGGTTTCACAAGAACCATTCTTTTAAACAGCCACAACGATTACTTGTACGAGAATAACTGGATTATTTCGTGTGTAGCTGCTGACCCTGCACTACGAGCGCTGTGCCAAGTACTACGGCAGCACGGGCGGGGGCGGGCAGGGCGCGTACGGCGCCTCGTCCGACGAGGAGAAGCGCCTCACCATGATGCTGTTCTCCAACATCTTCGACTCGCTCAGCAAGATGGACTACGACCCCGAGCTGTTCGGGAAGGCGCTGCCGTGTCTTATCGCTATCGGTAACTACCTTGCTTTATGATCCAGGTTCAACACCTCTAAATAGTTTTTATTCTCGACATAAAATCTTTGAATATGACCAAGTAGTCATATTACAGTGAAACTCTACCGCTGTCTATTAAATTAATTTTTCAAATGGCTCGTACAGACTTACTTGGCTGATACATTACAAAAAAGAATCATATTTCAGAAAGTGATGAGATTGGCCTAAAGATGAACGCACCTTAGTAACCAAGTAACCCAAGCTGGTTAAAGATGAACGCACCTTAGTAACCAAGTAACCCAAGTTACCAAGTAAATAAAGTTGAACCCTTGGGAAGTTCCTAGGACTAAAATTCTGTAGCCGCAATGGATTGTTTTAAAATTTATTGTGAAAGGATAAGAACATAAATTTGAATGTTTGACGGCCGGTTTCTGAATTGAGAATTTCAGCTCACATCAGTTGAAAATTTCTGAACTAGTTGAAGTCAACTTGAGTTTTTTCTGTTTCACAGGTCAGAGTGATATTTTTTCAAAGCACTTTCATTTGAGTTTTCTTCAAATCATGAATAAATTAAACCAAACAACACTAGTACGTTCCAATACAAGTAAAAAAACCGGTACTAACCATAAATTCGTATTAATTAACATTTTACAAAGAAGCACACTTGTCAGTTAATTATTTTTATACGGAAACAAATAAGAAGTCGAAATAAAGTTGTATTTAAAATTATTTCAACGTTGATTTTATTTTAATGAATAGTTTGTTGAATTTGTTCAATTCGGCATCTTAGTGAAAACGGAACGTGTGTGTTATGTCAAAGTCAGTTTGTTTTATTTTTAATACAAAATATTTGTGGCCAGGTATATTTGAGGTATAATTCTATATACCTCCATGGTGGCCACCATGGAGGTATATAGAATTATACCTCCTTGGAGGCCACAGCATAATTATTTGGATTAATTTAACATGGAAATCTTTTATTTATATTTTCTATCCCTTCGATTTGTTCCTAATAATGTTGTAATCTATTTGTTCCAAATATTGAATAGGCTTTGAACCTTTTTTCTATAAATTCTGTTTAACGGCCTTCTTGTTGTGTAGACGTCAGTATGACGTAGCCGTTGCTTGGCAACGGTAGTGTGGACATTTTGACATACTGGCTGTCATATTACTCGTGATCACGGGTTAAAAGACCAATGTACAGTCCATTCACAGTTATTTTACCTCTGACAGATGTCGGTGTTTATTTTCTTTATGTTGGAATTGTACTCTGTTATGACAGGAATGTAAAATTGGGTTACCCGTGCATAACATTTCACCCAATATTAGTGGAAATGCTTCCAAAATTCAAATGCTTGAAGCTCATGGCCGCAAAGTGGTTAGATTACCGCCATACCATTGCGAGCTAAACGCAGTTGAACTTATGTGGAGTCTCATTAAAAGACGAGTCACAAGCAAAAATTTAGGACAAGAGGCAACCAACATTGTGAATTTAGCTGAAGAAGCTTTTTAATCTATAACTGCAGAAGACTGACAAAAACAATGCAAACATGAGCGCCACATTGAAGACAAGCTTCGTGAAACAGATGGGTCTACGAATGCTGAAATGGACAGGTTCATAATAGAATTAAATTCTGAGTCTGATACAGAATATGACAGCAGTTACGAATCATCATAACATTGGCAGTCCACATGGATCATTCTTATAGACTCACGCCTGTTTCCATGCAGGGGTAGGCAGAGGTGTAATATTACACCCACATCATTCTTATTCAAAATAAATATGAAAAATAAATTTGTAGTTTTTGTATTTGATAATTAGAACCTCACGTTGGCGTAATTAAGATGCGTTTACCTTTATATATTAAATAGACAACATTTTATTATAACTACTTTATATCTACATAAGAAATTAGTTATTTCGTAAGAAAATAAATGTACATGCATATAGCCATGCCAATATCAAGAGATTTTGTTACAAACATTACTTCCAAATATTTTATACGATCGCTTAGGCAATAAAAAATAAGTATATTTTTAGCAATAATGTATATTTAAAATGGGAGTATTATATACCAAATATAGCAAAACAACGCCCAGGTTGGCCAATCTAACAGCTAGAGGTAAAATAACTGTGAACGGACTATAGTGTAATAATTTTTTTCTCAATTTATCAGTGCTAAGTGAGGTTTGACAAATGTCAAATGTTTTCAGAAACGCGAATATAGAGTTGATATGGAGTTGATCATGAATTGATCATATGTTGTGTCAAATTTAAGATTTTACAAGCACAAATACTCAAAAGGTGTCAAAACAATTTTTTGTGAAACAGAAAATTGATTAAGTGGTATATAATTAGTGTTTAAATTGTTCTCAACGCGAAATTCTCAATTCAGAAACCGGCCGATAATATAAATGCTTTTAATAGAAATGCTTATAGAATGATTTTGTTCGCAGGTTGCGCGCTACCGCCCGACTACTCGCTGTCTAAGAACTATGATGATGAGTTCTATGGCAAGGAACAGACAGGTAATGGAATTATCGTTATAAATCTTAATATATAAAATCCTTGAGTTACTGACTGACTGACAGACATGCTACAGCCGAAACTATTGGGCGTAGGAAGCTGAAATTTGGCATGTATGTTCCTTGGGGACCGTAGGGGTGCACTAAAAAGGGATTTCCCGAAATTCCCACGGGATCGGCCAAAACGGGTAAATTTAAAAAAAAAATGCAAGCGTAGCTGCTGGCGACCTCTAGTTGATGTATAAAACCTTGTATTGCCAAATGAAGTTTCTTTGCTCGCGCTGTTAATATATACAGGGTGTCACAAGACCCATCACCAAGCCGAAGTCTACTCGTTTTGGACATCATGCCAAGTCATACTAAGCAAAAATAAAACCTGTTTTTATTTTTTTATTTTAACACATATTTTAAACCGCAATTAAAAGTGCACGCGTGCAATGCTCGAAATACCTACTTATCCATGGGCATGCATAGGACATATACAGAACACATTGGCAGGATAAATTCATCCATTTTATACCTAATTACAAAAATTCTATAGTGATTTTTATTGCCGTGTGGTTGACGGCATAGAATACAAGTGTCACCACCCCCTATCTTCCCGTGGGTGTCGTAAGAGGCGACTAAGGGATAACACGATGCAAATACCATCTTTGCGTAGAGACGGAAAACTCGACATCAAACCCTATACGACTGCCTCGTTGGTCTCGCGGCATAAATGTGCACGTGGGATCGGGAGGTCCCGGGTTCGATTCCTGGGTCGGGCAGTGTTATTGGGTTTTTCTGTCACGAAATTCTCAGTAGCAGCACGGAGTCTGGAAATGTGCCCGGTACGGCAATAGGCTCGCCCCTTATTACGTGGGACTAAAGTATATCGGGCGAAAAGTGGGTGTAGAAATACACCTCTGCCTACCCCTTCGGGGATAAAAGGCGTGACGATATGTATGTATGTGTCTATAGTGATTTTGAGCCTGAATATCTCCCGAACCAGTAACATCCCAGGTATGGTGCCGAAGTAAAAATTGTTCATAATGATTGGCACAATATGGCATTTCAGTTTTCGTTAAGGGTCTTTTTACAACCTGTATATTATATACAGGGTTATTTGTAAAACACCTTAAGGGTCAGCGCAGACAGAACGGAGCGCAGCGGAGAGGATTTTATAAACGCCCTTGAAAATAAACTTTAAGGTTATTAAAATAAAGTGCATAAATGCTTGAACCTGTCAAAAAATGCTCGCGCGTCCACGAAGATACGTGGGAATCCGTTTATGCACTTTATTTTAATAATTTTAAAGTTTATTTTCAAGTGCGTTAATAAAATCCTCTCCGCTGCGCTCCGTTCTGTCTGCGCTGAGCCTTAACCTCTCAGGACTATCTTACTAACATCATAATCAACAACTTTTGTTCTTTAGTTTTGTATGACGCTGAGTGTTGGGACAGAAGATGGATGAGAGGCACTTGCATGTAGCAGAGATGAGAATGTTATGGTGGATGTTCGATATAATCTGAAAGTGTCGCCCATATGCGAAAAAGTTAAAGGAAATCGTTTAGCATGGTGAATAGATGGTTTGTATGTAGATAAAATAAGTGATGAATATGAAAGTAGTTGTCCGTGTGGTGACGGATTAAGAATACGGATTGTCACCACCCCATATCATCCCATGGGTGTCGTAAGAGCCGACAGAGGGAGCATATTATGCAGAGAACAGCACTGTAAGAGAAGGAAAACTTGATACAAACCCTATACCAACCCGTTTGGCCAGCGTGGTATAGTAGGCCAGTTCCTCCTTTCAAAGGAGAGGCCTAGTCCAGCAGTGGACTATTAAAGGCTGAAAATGATGATATGAAAGTAGAGGGGCGAAAGGGAAGAGGGAAGGCAAGGAAAAGATAGGAAGGATAGGAGGAAATGTATGGACTGTGAGAGAATGGACATGTAAGAGAAAGGGATAGGTGACGGGCGATAGGGAAGTACGGAACTGAAGGCTTTACTGCGCTAACCTTTAATACTTTGGGATCAAGGCAAGATAATGACATGTTTATAAAAGTACAAGTCTATAGATTTTAATTTTATAGTACATTTAATAGAACATTTGTTTTTGAGTTTTATAACCAAATAAAGTATTTAATAGCCGTTTCAGTAATTTCATAAAAAATGCTTCTTATTTTTATTAGGCGGCGAGGTCTGTGATTGTAGGGAACTAGAGACTATGACAATAAAACCATAATAATGTAGACTTAAAATTTTATAATTTCTGGTCGAATTTCGACCACGGGGCGTCCTCTAGTTATATATAATTATATTTTTATAGAAAATCTGCGCTGAAGCATCTTTTTACCAATAAAATGTAACTATTCTCATTTTCCTGTCACAGGTTCCGCCGACAACCCACAATACGACCCGCAGCCCATCAACACGTCATCCGTGGCTCTGAACAACGATCTAAACACCATAGTGCAGAAGTTCTCGGAACATTACCACGACGCGTGGGCCTCTAGGAAGATCGAGAATAGTTGGGTGTATGGAGATTCTTGGTCTGACTCGCAGAAGTCACACCCCAGGCTCAAGCCGTATAATATGCTCAATGATTATGTGAGTAAATTTATTTACTTCTTTATTTATACGGTATTTCCCTTCTTGTATGGTAAGCTTGACAGTTGCAGCACGATTTTGATACCTATTTTTTACGCCATAAGAACGGTATAAAGGTCAAAGTCTCCAGCTTGATGAATAGCCGTGTATACTCTCTCTCCGATATGATCTGACAATTCTAGCTGGGCAAAAAATCTGCTCTGACCCACGGTTGTGGTCTAATGCAATTGACACTAACGGTCACCTAAGTGACGATCTCTGCAAACATTGCTTAATTGTGCCAATAACCTACACTTGTTCTTTCGTTATAAATCTAGATAAGTCTCTCAGGCCTTACCCTTTTCGTAGAAGAGGACCGTGCCAGCAGTAGGACAATATAATTATTTATGTGCATAATCGATTTTAAACTTTCGTGATTTGTATAAATCGTAAAAAAAATTTAAAACGGGTCTTCTGTTTTACCGACGCTTCGACAGTCTTACAACGGTCGTGGTCGTGACGGAAATTTTATGAAATATGTATGTACCGAACTGATGATGATGATCCCCATATATTCTATCCCCACAGGAAAAAGAGCGTTACAAGGAACCAGTACGCGAATCCTTGAAGGCGCTGCTCGCCATCGGCTGGTCAGTAGAACACTCAGACGTGGACATACCCAGCACCAACCGTAGCTCTATGAGGAGACAGTCCAAGTCGGGAGGCGTAAGTAGTATATTGATGATTTAAGTTGAAGCTTGTAGTGATTAATATGTTTGAAACGGTTTAAATTAGTTTTTTTTTGAGTTTTTAAGAAGAGGGAGGTTATTTCGACCTGGTTTTAGAGTATTTGCCAGATTTGTGGTTATTTTTTGTGTCCACCATATTGACAAAAGAAGCGTTTTTCTGATACTGTTTATTAAATTTTCATTACTTTTTGGAAAAATCTTAGTAAATATCAAGTATATATGAATTCAAATGTATTGTTTCTAATGCTCAGACTTATTTATATCGTTTTACATATTTTTATTGGTATCATAATTTTGATGATTGTTCGGATTGTGATCAATTATATTAAAATTATGGGCTATCATTATTTCTGAATGTAGTAGTTGAACAACGATCAAAATCCAATTACATTCAATTAATTTCATCATTCAAAATACTCATAATTTTCGATGATCACTAATGAAACAAAATAAGAGTAAGATATTACATGCACGCCTCAGGAAGAAATTGATGAAACGGCAAAGAAGACGGTACCTATTTCTAATCAATATAAATACTTTATTGTTCATTAGCACAGTAAACTTATGAGCACCAATCGGCATGATTGTTGTCAATCTAGCATTAATATTGAGTCTAATCAATTATCTGCCAGTAAATTTCGTCATAGATATAATCAGTCTTGCTGGCTATCTGATTTAGTTCATCGGAAGATCAAAATTAGATTCACTATTAACTAAATTAGTTTGCGTTTGTCCATTTAGCTATTCTCGTTAACAAGTAATATACATTGCAAGCAATATAATTTATAGTGCTTGCAATGTATATTTATAATTACAAGTAAAATATTTATATTATTTGTAAATTGAGAATAATATAATAAAATATGTAGCAGGATATTACGTTTAGATTAAAAAAAACATGATAATTATTCAAAGCTAAATGGAAAACGCATAATCAAAATTTTGTTAATATTCTTTATACTTACTATATTTATTATGAATGAATGATTTGACCTACTGAACGAATGAATGAACTGTGTCGTCACCTGGCATGTCCCCACCTGACCGTGTGTGTTGTTTTCATATCCCCGCAACGCACAGCGCCCCCCAGACATAGTGGTGAGTTATATACAATATACCATACTATTTCTTGGTGTATTTGTGTAAGCTGATGAGTTTAAGGCCATGACATTCTTTCTTCATAGTATTACGGGTTATTTTTTGAGTGACAATTTGTCAATTTTAATTTAACTTGATTTTTTTGTTATTTACCATTTTACTGAGTGCCATTTTGGTGTTTACCATTGTTATTTTGTTATTTATCATTTTATTGAGGGAGCATTTGATGATGACCAATTTGCTAAATTGGCTTTCGTTATTTTTGAAATCATATTGATTCGTCATATATATTGACAAACAGATATAAGTAAGAATGCCACTTTTAACCAGTAAATGATGATGGTACACGTAAATAACAAAATAGATAGAGTTCAATCATTTCGCTCAATTATAACTAACGATGATCAAAGAGGTAATATAACCAACAAAAAAAATAGTATAATTTCTATTTTGAAAAAAAATAACATTAGCATTTCGTAGGAAAGAAATCGACATGATTGTCATGGCTCAAAAACCTTTACATCAGCTTATATGGTTTTAGTACGGCCATCATTTAGCCCGAAAGTTTTGGACAGAACTCCACGTCGACTATGGCGGGCGATTTGATGGTCGTATTGGTTTTTGATCTAGATTTGGTAGATTAGACAACCATCGGCTCTACGCCAAGTTGGTAGCACCTAGTTTTTTTTGGTTATGCAGCACGTAATCCTTCCTTCTGTATATTCTCTTCTTTAGTTTAATATTAATATTTCCTACCTATATGTATAGATTTTTCAAAATACCTGCTTTAAAGTTTAGATCAATCTTGAATTTCTAATATGCTTTGAAAAGCGTATAAATGGCTTTTGGCAGGATTGAAAGATAATCACTAAGCGGTCAGATTAAGTGCATTCTAGAAGACTGTAACTGCTTATGTTTAATTTATGACATGTCCAGATTCATTATTTTATGATACAAATGGGCCGGTTTCACCTCCTCTCGAGAAAAGCTTCTCTGTTCAATCTCAAAAATATATCTAAAACTTATCGTTATAAATCAGTAAAATGTCATCTTTATCTTATGATATGATTTTACATTAACTTCTAAATTTCCAAGCAGGAATTTTGAGGCCTTACTTATCCACACTTGCATTGTTTGAATCTCTCTTCACTATGCTTTTTACACTTAAATTCACAAACAAATCGTTTATATTCTCCTATGTATTTATCCAGGCGGATTCAGCGACCCCCTTCAACTACAATCCACATCCAGTTGACATGACCAACTTGACACTGTCCAGAGAAATGCAAAATATGGCTGAACGCTTAGCTGAGAACGCGCATGACATCTGGGCGAAGAAGAAGAAGGAGGAACTGGTTACCAATGGAGGTGAGAGAGAAAGAGACAAAATACTCAGAATTTGATTTAAAAATGTTCTCATAATGGCGCTGATACACATGAGCATTCACTTATTACAGAACAGCGAGTATTCGCCGTTTTCTGTTTTGACGAACCGAACATTTTCACGATCATTCTAGTGAACACTATAAATTCTAATAGTCCGTAGAATATAGACAAAATTTAGAAATCGCACTACATCAGCAGTTTTACCCAATATGTTTACTTCGGTTTCATTTATGAATTATTTCCAGAGAAACAGTAAGATACATAAGCAAATGAAGTTTCTAAATAGTAAAATGCAGATTTTTATTTGAACAGGATTAATACATCACACAAGTGTCTGCGTTAACATTTATTTATCGATATCAAGAGTTTATCAAAATTCTATTGAAATTAATTCTGAGTAAACCAAATCTAAGGATCTATTGTAAACATTATCGATATTTTATCGATATTTATTCTGAGTAAGCCCATCACTACTTAAGTTAAAATTAGTGACAAACTACGAAGATTCTTCCCTAGATTAAAATCATAAGTCATAGTTACATACATACATACATACATATCGTCACGCCTTTTATCCCCGAAGGGGTAGGCAGAGGTGTATTTCTACACCCACTTTTCGCCAGATTTATAAGTCAAAGTTAAGTAAATATACTGGGTTTAACCGCCATTGTAGCGCGAATTCTATGTATTATCTATATTCTAAGCCTCGCTCGAATGTTCGTGAGAATGCTCGCTAAAACACACTCCTTTGTTTTGTAACATTCGCGAGAATACTCATTACAGGTGAATGCTCAAGTGTATCAGCGCCATAAGAAAAACACCGAGAGTTTCTATATCATGGCCAAAGGGTCATCACTCATCAGATAGAACATATTCATGCACTAGCATGAATTTGTTCTATCTGATGACCCTTTGGCCATGATATTTTACGCATACTAATGCGTAAAATTATATATAGGATAACATAGATTTTGTTTACTTGTTATGTGTTTTGCACATCAAAGCACCTGTTTCGTATTGACAGAAATAGTTATTTGTGCAACAAGAGAGCAAAGTTGTTTTTTGTTTCGAGTGCTGATTTTGAGTCCCGAGCAAGCGAAGGATTCTATGATTGATTCACGAGCGTAGCGAGTGAATCAAAGTTAGAATCCTGAGCGTGGTGAGGGACTCAACAGCACGAGATACAAAAAGCTTTGCTCTCGTGTAGCACACATAACTTTTCACCACAGCAGTGAGAACACATAATACTTAGGAGACATAGAAATGAACAGGAATAGATTGAGTTCTGCATAATCACTTGTTGATTTAACTCTTCTGGTGTTAAAGTACAGTCATCATCGCTAGTTTCACTCATCTTTTTAGATTATCTTATATATTAATATAATTTAACACGTTACGCTATACTGTATCAGCATCAGCGAAATTTTTATTCCCGCTACTTTTTTAAATCGCGTTTTAATACCGCGTCCCTGATGTTTATTTTTCAAATGTATCATTATATAATTCTAATATCTTATAATTCTAAATAAAAATGTATTGGTTAAATACTAATTTTATACTTTTAATTAGACTTATTGTTATTAAAATCCAATAATAAATTAAACATATAAACAATAACATATAAAAAAAAGTAATTTCTTTATTACAAATATCTTTTTTTTTTGCGTTGCCGTAGGTGTTTTCTTTGAGGTCGAATTCCAAAATCGAATTTCGAATTCGAAGGAGTTTGTTTGTCACTCACTTTTTATATGCATGTGAAAGAGACAGAGCACAGTAAAATTCGAATGTTTCAAATTTATGGCTGAACAATGTCAATTCGTGGCACTGAAGATTGAAAAATTAAAAAGCTACTTTGCCTCACGCTCGAATCAAAATCGCGTTTTGTTCACTGTTGTCTCGCAGCAAAAGCGCCATGTTTGAGCTGCTGTGGTGAAAATTTATATTTATTCCATTGCTGATATTCTGTCAAATCTGGTTAGGCCAGGGAAGTGGACTCCAGGCTCCAAGGCGAAAAGTTATGGATACAACTGGTATAACGCTAGGACGGTGATGATAATAAATATTGATTCGTTACCAAAAATCGTTGATTCAAACTTAAAATAAGATCTTACATATTTAGCTGTTAATTGAAACATAGGCAGACTAACAGCCAAAGCGAGTACAGTATATAATATTTTGAGAAGTTAATGGATTGATACTGTATGGCTGGTCGATTGATTTCCAAGATCGCCAATAATATCATGTTCAAGAACTGTAAAATAATATACATTTATTTCCTCAAACAGGCGGCATCCACCCACAACTAGTGCCCTACGACCTCCTAACAGACAAAGAGAAGAAGAAGGACCGTGAACGTTCACAAGAATTCCTAAAATACCTGCAGTACCAGGGCTACAAACTCCACCGTCCAAGCAAAGTCACCGACAGTACGGAACAGACCACTACGGGCGTGGCAATAGAGTTGAGATTCGCTTACTCGCTGCTCGAGAAACTGATTCAATATATTGATAGAGCGACCATCAATATGAAGCTGTTGAAACCTTCGACTACTTTCAGTAGGAGGAGTAGTTTTAAAACTAGCACCAGGGATATTAAGTTCTTCTCGAAGGTAAGATTTTTTTTATTACCCACTAAAACATTCAAATACATGGTGTCAAAAGACCAATCAATAAACCGAAGTCTACTCGTTTTGCACATCAAGCCAAGTCATACTAAGCAAAATAAATACCTGGAAAACGAAATATTTAGGCTTAAAAAAGTTTATAAGCCGCAATGTAAAGCGCGCTAGAGTAAAGAATAGTGTGATAAGAGAGTGGTGTGGGGTAAAAGAAGATGTAGTGACAAGCATCGAGAAAGGCATGTTAAGATGGTTTGGGTACACGGAGAGGACGGATGACGAAAGACTGACAACGAAGATATATAAGGCAATGAATGCAACAGAACGAAGGGGAAGACCTAGGCGGACGTTCTCTGACCAGATCGGAGACATCCTAAAAAAACGACAGGTTAGAAGTACTCTAAACAGAAGAACATGAATGAGAAACTTGATGGGAGTGAATGAAGCAAGAGAGGTTTGTCAGGATCGTTGCAAATGGCGTTCCGTAGTCTCTGCCTACCCCTCCGGGAAATAGGCGTGAGTCTATGTATGTATGTAAAGCGCGCGTGCAATGCTCGAGATACCTGCCTATGCATGAATACATAGGACATTTTTTATTTTATTTATACAGACTCACGCCTGTATCCCTGAAGGGGTAGGCAAAGGTGTAATATTACACCCACATTTCGCCATAAATTTTTAGCTCCCACGTAATAGGGGGCAAGCCTATTGCCGTTACCGGGCACATCACCAGACTCCATACTGCTACAGAGTATTCGGAAAAACCCAGTAAAACTTTTGCACGACCCGGGAATCGAACCCGGGACCTGCGATGAGCAGTCGCATGCGCTATCTACTGGGACACGGTGGCAGTCATATCATAGCCACGGGCATAGGATATCTATAGAACAAATTGGCTCGAGAAATGCATTGCTTTTGTTTGTAATACTTAGAAAAAATTTATGGTGACTTTGAGTCTCAATATCTCCTGAAGCAGTCATTTCCCAGGTGCCGAGTTAAAAAATGTTCGTAATGATTGGTATTAGACGGGATTTTCATTTTCTTTAAGGGTCTTTTTACACCTTGTATGTGCCTCTATTACCTATAATGACGTAATTTTATTAATTTACAAGCAACACAAGTCGGAACTAAAGTACTTCAAGAAGGTACAACCATTGATGTCAAGTTGACTCATGCCATGATATTATGTTGCACTAGTTGCCCACAAAATGTTGAAATGTGTTCATTTATTTATAGATGTGTTTAGCTAGATTTGGCAGCCATTTTGTTTTCGTTGAGACATCATGAAATGGCTGTCGAGCTTTTGTCAATCGATTGCTGAATAGTGTAGATAAGAAATAACTGTTAGTTGAACTTTATCTATATATTAGTATATGTATAAGCGAAAGTTCTCTCACTCCCTGGTTCACTCACTTAGTCACAAATAGACAATACACGAAAAAAACTGGACTTTTGAATCGGTTTTGTCAGACAATTTGGCCGTTTAGAAATTTCTCCACAGGATTAAAGATTTTTGGGCATCATTTAAAAACCTTTATACTTGGATATATATTTATGAAACTTATATCACAAACTTACATTAATAAACCTCAGAATTTGATTGAAAATTTGCAATGGGAGGTTGTCATCTAGTGAGCCCAGAAGCACATAATACGCAGTATATTAATGTGCACGATGTATATGCCCTATATAATTATATACTAACTTTAAGTGGGAAGTATGAAGCTGATAATGCACCACCTACCATTGCCATCTTGGTACAGGACCTTAAAAATTATGCCCTCACACGACCTCACAGATATCAAACATTTATGCTTGTAGTAAATGAATCCATGCTGATTGAACATACCTAGTAGCATTCACATTTTCACACACGTTACACTTTAATAGAATAACACATGAACATTCACAAAAATCTTATATAGAACCAAAAGACAAACATCCACTATCAGTCTATCACTCACCAAACTCGTCACTCTAAACCAATCCTTACAGCATATTAAATAAGGTGACAATTTGAACAACAGGTGGTGCTGCCTCTTATGGAGAAGTACTTCTCAACGCATCGCAACTATTTCATAGCAGTGGCTACTGCGACCAATAACGTTGGAGCTGCCAGTTTGAAGGAGAAGGAAATGGTTGCTGCGTTGTTCTGTAAGCTGGCTAGCTTGCTTAGGTCCAGGTTAGTATTTTTATATGTTGCTGTCGATAAGAAATGAGCTAGAAGCCCCGCTGGGACACAGTTACCATGGCTTAGAGATCTCCATCTCTAAGCTATGGTATAGCTTGCATGAAATATCAGTACATACCCCTAGCATTACAAGTGTTACACCAGGGAAAGTATCCTGTCGAGGGAAAAGTATAGTGACAGAAGACGATACCCATTTAATGACTGATGCTCTTAATCACCTACAAAAATGCTGCGGTACTGATACTTTGCTCACATTCTTTCGATTTAATGTCCTGGCCATCACCAAAGTGCGGACGCCAGGTAAACATGGCAAAAAGCCCAGACATTTGGGCGAAATATGTTTTTTCCACGGAAACTTCTGAAAAAGTACTATTTATAACTTATCTATAGAAATTGGATTTCCCCTAACAACAAAAGTTTCCGGGTTACACCTGGACACTTTCAAGACTCCTGCCAACCGCCCCCGAACGCCCTTCAAACTAGGAGAAATCCGGAGAATTCCAGACGGAATGGCAGCCCTATCCGGGCCCAGCATCATAAGGAATTCTTGAAATATCTCTTCAAATTCTTTAAAGTTTTGAAATGTAACTCCTTATACTACAAGGGTAACAAAAGGAGCTACTGGCGATAAGCGACCCTATGATGCATTAGCAAGCCTAAGGAAAGGGAGATGATAAATCTATCTTTGATTTCGTCTTCGTAATCCTCCGTGCCATCTTTCATTCACTCTCCCGCAAAGCTATTATAAATAAGAGAGGCAGAAGATGTTGCTCACTATGCCTCACACATAAAAGAATAAAAACCGCAGGAAAAACTATTGCTTTAATTACTTCTGTGAGATGATGACCTATCATCACCGTGGAGTCACCCCATTCAAACCGTATAAAGCCAGTATGCTCTAAAACTCACACTCTATCAGCAATATGATTATTGTTAACTCTATAATTTCCCTCTCAGACTAGCAGCGTTCGGTCCAGACGTCCGTATAACGGTGCGATGTCTCCAAGTGCTAGTGAAGGGCATCGACGCCAAGTCCCTCGTGAAGAACTGTCCCGAGTTCATCAGAACTTCCATGCTGACGTTCTTCAACAACGTGGCTGATGATGTGGGGCATACTATCATGAATCTACAGGATGTAAGAAATATTTAAGTAATTTTATTTTTAATCTATAATGTTTATTTATTTATTTATTTAGGGGACAATAAACAGCTACAATATATGTTTAAACATTACAGCACTGCACAAAGAATAGTCAATATTGCAGCCCACTACATCGTCCGCAAATTCACTAAGGACAAATAATCAATACGTGCCACTAAAAAGCGTTACATTACTTGAATAATTGCATCATTAATATCATTATATACAAAGTAATGAAAGAAAATAATAATTATAGTAAAAATATGTTAAAAAAAAGAGAAAATACATTGAAATTAATTCTAAATTAATTCACAATTACAATTAAATATATTTAAGGGACTATAGATATTACATACTCTTAATTTTTAATTCATGAAAATTAATAATACTCAATAAAATTATAATTAACATTCAATTCAATAATTAACAATCATTTTATTATTATTACTATACAACAGAACTATAACAATTGTGGTCTAATACATTAATTACACTCTTTCTGAATTTAAGTTTGGAACATATAAAAATATCAATATCATTGAAGTTATCATTATAACACTCAACCATTCGACGCATGGGGCAACGCAGTCCAGAGTTAGTTCGACAAGTATTGAGAGCAAACAAGGTACCCGCTCGAACACTACGTTTGTGAACTGTACGAGGGACTGCATAACATAATTTGCTTGTGATGTCGATTGCGTCAAATTTATTGTGGACAATTTCATGCAGTACATTTGCATCCAAAAACTTGCGTCTAGTTTCTAGTGTCATCAGATTGTACACCCTTAGCAATTGTGGGTATGACAAAAACTCTCGATTACACCTATAGTGCATAGCTCGTAAGAACTTACTCTGAACCTTCTCGATCTGATCGATATACTTTTGATAGAACGGGCTCCATATAGAGACAGCATATTCGAGCTGTGATCGTACAAGCGTCTTATATAAGTAAAGGTAGGTGGTGGGTCGTTTGAAGTCAAGAGAAGATCAAATGTTACATTGTAAACTAAAGTAACTTTTTCGGCAGTCGTCCAAATTTATTTTTATACGTCCATAATGGATTAATTGATGTGTAACTATTATGAATGAAAAAGTAACTTTGTCTGTTTGCCTGTTTCGTCCATGGACAGAGATATGGACTACGCTATATTTTCGTAAAATTGACCATTTCTATATAATACAGAGTACGTTTTTTAAAGATTCTGTAGAAAGTTACAATTCGAGTAATTTATTGTGCGTTTGGTCTGATTTATGATATTTAGAATTCTAGTAAGATGAAGGTATTTCATGCGCAAGTTTTTATCGGCCATATTTATTTGACAGCTTTCAATGCAACGGCTAAATTATGTAGTTAAACCGAAGTTTCAGTAGATACTTTGAATTAATTTTGCGTAATTTGACGAGGAAATAATTAGAATACAGAAATGAACATTACCTATTTTTATAATACCTCTTTCAATGGCTTATTCTGCGTGGATACAGCTTGTATAACTGTTATATAATATACCTTTACCACCCAGGGTAAATACGCGCACCTCCGAGGCACACACCTGAAGACGTCCACATCTCTGGGCTACATCAACGGGGTACTGCTGCCGATACTCACTGCCAAGTTCGACCATCTAGCCAACTGCGAGTACGGGGCTGATTTACTATGTAAGTAGTATATAATCATTTAATTTAATATCTTAGTGTGTAGTTGAACACTGTTGATTCTGATATTGACGGTAGTATACATACATACATTCATAGACTCACGCCTTTTTCCCGGAGGGGTAGGCAGAGACTACGGAACGCCATTTGCAACGATCCTGACATACCTCTCTTGCTTCATTCACTCCCATCAAGTTTCTCATGCATGCTCTTCTGTTTAGGGTACTGCTGACCTGTCCTTTTTTTAGGATGTCTCCAATCTGGTCAGAGAACGTCCGCCTAGGTCTTCCCCTTTGTCCTGTCTCATTCACACTTGCCTTATATATCTTCTTTGTCAGTCTTTCGTCATCCATCCTCTCCATGTGCCCAAACCATCTTAACATGCCTTTCTCGATGCTTGTCACTACATCTTCTTTTACCCCACACCGATAGTAGTATAGTGGCAATAATTAATATCTTTTATATGTTAGATCTAACTAGCTAACCTGGCAAACGTTTTTTTGCTATAAATTACTAGAGGCTGCTCGTAGCTATACTCGCATATTTATTTCAATTTAATCATTTCTACTCGTTATCGTGGGCATTTCGGGAAATTCCTTCTTAGTGCACCACACATCTTAGTGCAGAACACACATGCCAAGTTGTAGTATCAGATACCCAATGGTTTCGGCTGTGCGTTGTCAGTCAGTCAGTAACGCAAGAGTTTTATATATACAGATTTCTAGGGCTAAGTGTCGCCGTAAAGTCTCGGATGCCTAGTAAAAAAAGAAGAGATATTTAAGTCAACAAATTTAAAAGAAAATTTTGCAAAGTACACTTGTACTTATAAAATTATCATAAAATCGATCTGGCAGTTTCAAAGAAGTCCGACTTTAAACACACAAGATTTTAATATATTAGAAACAATTTAATATTACTCTGTACATCTAATCGCTCTCAGTCGAGCTAGAACTACTACTTGAGCTGCTACTACTCTTCTTAGCAGTCGTCTCTGAAGTATACGCCACTTTACACTGCCTCTTACAAGTCTTCTCGAAAGTTTTCAACCGTCTAGTCTTACACCCATGCTTCTCACACGCATTAGAGTACGCGTATTTACAAGCTTCGTTGCATCTCTCTCGAGAAGTTATCAGACAGGCCTTTTCGTATTTGGCTCTTAGCACGTTTAGGTTGCGCTCGGCGACGGCTTTTTTGTCCGGGTTGGCCTCTTCTGGCACGGCTATTTTCTGTGAATGTGTAAAAGCAGTTTTAAACGATGTTTGCCACTTTAAAAGGAGTTGAACGAGTCGAAACATAATAACATTTTAACCTTAGGGGCTATTATTTTAAAGTCTAAAGTATGGAAGTTGGTATAACAGGACTTAATGCTTTTTCATTTACGTTGATCTATACTTAGAAACGGCGTCTAAACTATAAAATTTAAGTTTTGGTCTGTGTTTTCGTCATTATAGGTCAACGATGTTATAAAAGTAAAAAGAAGTAGTTATGTTATAGGCGTACCAAAAGCAGGACGCTAAACATAAGCCAGTTGCCAAGTCGGACATAATGTGTGTGTGACGTCGCGAGCCGGCGTCATAGTGAAACTGACACATCTTGTCAACCGAAATTAAAATAAAATATGGAGTTATCGATGTGTGCGTTAGTGTACCGTTTCTACGGATTGATTACTACGTAGGTAACGTATCTACCTCTTTCTTGTAATATCATTATTATGGGTGGTTATTGTGCCGAACCTCACAATACATTTTTCATTTTCTCCCGCGTCCCTGGAACTGTTACCAAGAACAGCTAAACTCGAAATATCATCTTGCGGATCAACTGTCTTGTTTGAGGATCTCGGATACTCGGCCCTTTGTTAACAGCCGCTTCCTATGCACGATCTGTGCTATCAAGCCATTCTAATTGATCTAATGTTGATGAAAGAGGTCTATATCCAGCAGTGGACTATGGCAGGCTGATGCTGATGAAAGAAAAGGTGTTCTTTTTTTTTAAAAAAAGCAACGCTTAAGTTCTTATAATATCTCTTACCAAACTCTTATCCGTTGGTGAGCAGACGGCCGCTAGATATCCATTGGCGTTATCTTCGACTGAAACATAAATACAAATAATTTATCTATGTACTCTTGTTTGAAGGATGACATTAAATCACTGTATATATAGGACCAGCCTTGCGTTAACAATTACTAAAGAAAGATTCAACGGCTCGAGCAGACTGATACCAAAAATTTATTTGTTGCCGCCTTGTAGGAATGTAAATTATTAAAAAAAATATTTTACTATTTTAATAACAATTCCCAGCACTGAATTAACTAGAGGTGCTACTGATCATTAAATATGTTGTGGCCAGTGTTGCCACTTGTCTAACATACTAGGTAGACTCTAGTAGACTCTACGCTCTGTAAGGATAGTAGGTAAACACAATAAATAACGTTGGCAATAAGACATCCAATAGTACCTATCGTTGCCCTACATTTAGTTTAAACCTACCGATCCCTGATACGAAAATATCTTATAGTGATATATAAAGCTGAAGAGTTTGTTTGTTTGGTTGAACGCGCTAATCTCAGGAACTACTGGTCCGATTTGAAAAATTCTTTCAGTGTCAGATAGCCCATTTATCGAGGACGGCTATAGGCTATATAACATCACCATATGAGCGACGGGAGTGGAGCAGTAAGCCTTAAATAACGCGGGTGTAACCGCGGGCATCCTCTAGTTTCTGATAAAAGTGGAAGCTATTCTTTAAAAAGCATACTACGTTTATACCGACCTGTACGGTCTATATACTATGGTGTGTTAAAGCTTCCCTAGCTTACTAATAGGCGGCCCCATAATACATGCTTGTTTGCCATCAAAGTCACATAAAGGTTTCTGCATATTAAATCTAAACGTAACACGTAATGTAAAAAAAGAACCAAAGATTAATAATATTTTACCAATTTAGAGTAAATAGAATTTGATTGGCAGGCAGAATGCATTTTGCGACAGGCCTGAATTGACCAGATAGGCGCCGTTAATAATGAGGATGAAATAACTAAGCCTTTAGTTCTTCGGAATAGTACGTCAAGAGAAATCTACGTTCAAGTAATTATATTAAATAATAAAATAAACATATCTCACGTGAAGACATTTTTCGGTACATCAGGTCTGCGAACACCGTGTCACACTTCTCCTTATAAAGTTTATTAAACTCGTTTTTGAACGGACTCTTGCATTTAGAAGAACGGCACACATTAATTAACGCGTTTTGGCATGCCTAAAACAAAGAATAATCATTATTGAACGTAAATATCCCTTGAGAACAACAGAAATTTAGCAATGGTAGACCGTCTCGAAAACATTAAGGAGAACTCTCAGACATGCAGGTTTCCTTATATAGCGTGAATTCGAGACTCAGAACAGAGTTACTAAAAGTCATTGATATTAATGAGGTATGATAATAGATAATAATTTTAATATTAAATGGCAAACAAGCATAAAATTATAGTCCGCTTCCTAAAGAATAGCTCCCTGGTTTAACCCATATATATTTTACATCCCTATAATTCTGCAACATATAGAGCCGTGACCAGCCTAACCAGGGTCGTTAAAAAATGCCATGAAACGCTTCAGGGTGGTCCTATCATCAGTTTATATTTGAAGAAATCTCACTGTTGTCAAATAGGTCGTGTTCTCGTGGATGATTCCTTTTCGCAGCGTCCTTTTTCTTGGTTTCGTTCTTTTTCGTAGTGTTGTTAACATTCGCTAGGACTCCATTCTTCTTTTTATTCCCTATTTTTGCAGCGTCATTCTTCTTGGTTTGACTGTTTTTCATAGTGTTGTTAACATGTGCTACAACGCCATCCTCCGTTTTATTTCCTACCCTGACGTCGCCTCGTTTTTCTTCCTCGTCGTCATCGTCTTTCCTATCCTCTTCGTGTCTATTTTCTTCTTCGCTTTCTTTTTCTCCTTCTTCATGATGTCCTTTGTCATCGTTTTTAGTGCTGTTGACTGGATCAGACGCATTGAACGCTACAATGCAGCCAGTCCTGGAATACCAATCGTACGCTTCGCGGAATTCCTCTCCACAGCCACGGCGACCGCATACGGCCTTGATAACCGCTTTGCATGTCTTTGAAACAATTTGTTGAAGAAAAGTAAAGGTTATGTTTAACAAACTACTGAGATACTTGATTATGAGGTATGAAGTGTATCGTAAAAAGTGCATAACCTGAGAGCTGCCGTACAATTAATTTTATTTATTATGCTTAGAGACTTATTGATGTCCGAGGCATTTGAACGTTTCATCACGTAGATATCTTCACGGCCTCAAGATAATCGTATGATTCTTTTAGATCGCATTGTTTTTTTTATGAACCTCAAAGGCATCATACAATAAGTAGCGTTTTCCGAGCTTCTAGGCAAAATTCTTGATCTCTTTCGAACCCACGACCAATTCCTATTCTAACCTACAATTATTGCATCTCGAACTCCTTAGAGCTATACTAACTTGTGGTCCTAATCATACCTCTAATACAGTTGGGAGCATGATAATATGACGCTTACAATAAGAATTATGAACATATTTACCTTATAACATTTTCTGACAACGAGTTTTAAGCATGCATCGCCGTAAGCTTTTCTCAGAACATTTGTCTTAAATATTTCCTTTTTAAATGAAACATCGTCATCACTAGATGCACCGTCTTCTTTAGCCCACTAAAGTGATTACAAAAAAGAAATAGTTAAAACTCTCAAATATACGTACATTTTCCATCCTAATACCGACAGCCCTTTATTTCTTAGATTCCACACACACATGTGTATATTTGTGTACTTACACTTATTTTTTGAGCTACCCATTATAATTTAACAAATCCGTTATCCTTAGAAGCATCTTGATTGTTAGCTGGTTAAGGCTTTAGTCAAACTACATTGAAAATGACGCCAGCTAGTATTAAGCAATTCTGCACAAATAATATTTCCAAATTGAAGATGTAACGTTGTATTGCTAACAAAAATACATAAATAAATAAAACTATAATGATTTTCAATCGCTAACTTACTTTTTTACTCTTTTCTTTCTTTCCTACTTCTGAAAAAGCCTTCTTGGTGTCAGTTAAATTTTTAAGCTCCATGTCTAAAGTGTTATCTTTACCCAATGCACCACTTAAAATAATTAGTGATTTTCCACCATTCTTTTCCCTTTTTTCAAACTCGCCAGATTCTTTGTTGCCTAAACTCAGTTTTATCACTAACGGGGCGGCCTTAGTCGTCGTTTTTTCGTGCTTATGTCTGCCAGTCTTAGTAGTAACATCTTTCTGTTTCTTTTTGCTGTTATTTGTATCGTCTGAATTTTCTTGTCTCAAAGATTCTTTATCTTTCTCTTTGTGTGCATCTCTATTTGGTTCGATACGGAATCTGGTCTTTTTCCTTTCAGTTACTTTTGTTGTATGGGGTGTACCATCTTTTTGCTTCTCCTCTTTCAACCGTTTCTTGTGTGTATTGACAAATTTTACGTGAAGTCTAGTTTGTTTCGATGTTGAGTTGGCTTGTGTTGTACTTTCAGCAGAAGATAACAATATGAGCATCTCATTAGCAGTTGTACGAGTTTTCTTTGTAGTAGGTTTAAAATTTTGTCTGTTTACTTTCGAAGTTGGTATTGTTGTTTGTGAAGCATCATCTATATTTATAGTTATTTCGCTTGTTTCTTCTTCTTCACCATCTGACCAAACCATTTCAGTAGCAGGGAATTGACTGCCATGGACACTTTTGTTACTTGTTGTTTTTTTATCGTCTCTAAATGCCGGATACTCGGTTGTACTGTCAAGATTTTCCTGTGACTTGTATATCTTTTGCAAGTGTTCATAATTATGTATGAGCTCTTGAAGAATGTTGTTGACTCGCGATATGTTTTTGATAACATCCGAAATTACTGTTTCACTGGGATGCAGAACATCTGTGGCGCTTAGAACCTGATGACAATAAATTATTTTGGTTTTTAATCAATAATTATCTTATTTCACTATATTTCCATCGTGCCGTGCGTGTAAGATAAATATTATAGCTTCTATCGATATAAAAATAAATTACTCATTTAAGAAAAGTGACAAATTTGTAATTTTCTATATATTTAAGCATCGAGCTAGATTAAAAATAAAACGGCTATTCGAAAATATTTACCAAGATAGCAAATAAAATGATAGGCCCGACCCGAATATAGATCAACATTTAAAATTATATATGGGCAAACCGTGTGGTGATAAAAATATATTGTTTCGTGGCGACCATAACTTCGATTACTTTTCCAGCAATGCGAATTTTATGTTATATTTTATTGCCTAGGAAATAAATGTTTGCCCTGATAAACTTAACAGCACAATAAATTAAATCCGAGATATGAAATCACACATGCTTTATTTTCCCTAATCCTAATCTTCATTATAAAAATAATAGTAATCGCCCCAGCTTATTGTTCTCGAAGTTATATCTAAGACCTTTCGTCTTGGAGCCCGACTACCGCATGCTCGACTTACCAGCTTTAACAAAATAAAGGCTTTTCAACGAAAGGAATTGGATTTTGACCTCTGCATTGCAAAGGAATCGTGATATTCCATGGCTAAGACCAATGTCAGTATATTCCAGGATACTGACTTCAAAAATCTATGGCAAACAAAAATTCCTTTTATCTTTAATGTTTGATGCTGTTGGCATCAAACATTAAAGATATAATGATCATGTTACTATCTAATTATAATAATGCATGGGATTATACTATTTATATTTATATTTACATAGTAAAGAAACAATTTTTCACGAGCATACGAAACGTTCTTGTTATGTTAAATTAATTATAAACATAGATAGTAAGGTATATTATTTTATCCAGTTCATCACGTGACCAAATAATATAACAATAATAATAGCATTTTTACATCAGATGTCCGTCCTATGGGTCTACGAGAAAGAGAGATTAGATACTCTCCTGCAGATTATGACTTCCAGGATACCGTAGTCGAAGTTCTAGACCAGTGTTTCCCAAACATTGTTCTGCCATGGCCCGGTAATTTTCACATTGCTCCATCGTGACCCATTGAATACTTTTAAACCCAAGCTGGTTCCATTAAGGTTAAATAATACACATTTATTAATAGTAGAAATGTTTTTTATTAATACAAGGTACTTAATTATAATATTTTGGTATCGCCTATTTAGTCACTAAACTATACGTCGATCGATAGTTGGTATTATTTTAAATAAAGCGTGAATGTTGCGACCCGGTATTTTATTTTGACGGCCCGGTACCGGGTCGCGACCCGGCAAATGGGAAACGCTGTTCTAGACGATATAAAGTCACTTACTGATAAGACTAGGTATTTGATCCTTATCAGTAATTATTTATATTCTTTGTTCGCAGTGGATGAAATCCAAGTGGCTTCCTACAAGATGTTAGGCTCTCTGTACGCACTGGGAACAGACGCAATGCTCACACACGACAGAAAGTACCTAAAGACTGAGATCGAGAGACATAAACCTGCTCTGGTAAGTGAAACTTTACGTAAATCTGAGAACTTGAATCTTTTTTTGCAAGCGGTGTAGTATATGGTAATTTTGACATCCTTCGACTTTAGATAGTTCTCCGGCTAGATTGGCTTATTATATAGTTCTCCGGCTAGATTGGCTTATTATTTAGATTTCCGGGTATTTCATATACTCAATCAACACAATGCAAATCTTGAAGAATGTCTCTTTAACGCTAAAATTTTAAAGTATGCTTTCACTGACGGTTTAATCTATAATATTACTACGATAATCAAATGTCCTGCAGGGTTCATGTCTAGGGGCGTTCAGCTCGACATTCCCGGTGGCGTTCCTGGAGCCACATCTCAACAAACACAACCAGTTCTCACTGCTCAACAGAATAGCGGACCACTCGCTAGAAGCACAAGGTATGAAAACTTAGTTTATTATCAACATACTAGCATTATCTTGATGGCGATTGAAGATTTTCACCTTGGAATTTTAAATACATTGTACTTAAAGAAGTCTATCAAGATAATTTTACTGATTCGAGGAGGAATAGAATTAAGTTTACGCTATTTAGGTAGCAAACTCGAGATCACTTTAATAGCAACTTTTGCTATGAAATCCAAAGACAACATCATTGACATCATAATTAACTATATATCTTCTTTCTCTTAGCGTTACCCCAGTTTCAATCTGGGGTCCGCTTTCTAGTCTAACCGGATTTGACTGAATATTAGGCTTTTCCACGGAGCGACTGCCTGTCTGACCTCCGCAACCCGAAGGGATAGCGATATTCCATGGTTTAGACTAGTGTCAGTTTTATTTAGAAGGTACTGACGCCCTGTAACGATTGTCAAAGATCTTCATGACAACCGGGACCGACGGCTTAACGTGCTCTCCGAGGCACGGGACAAGCGATAATTAACAATTCAATACGCACATAACTCCGAAAAGTCATTGGTGCGCGCCGTGGATTCGAACCCGATACCCTCTGCATGGCAGTCTGTTGGTATACCCACTCGGCTATCGCCGAGTTAATATTATATATATAATTAGCTATATATATTTTATTTAAATATTGTTACATAATATACTAACTAAAGATCTACTATTGCACTAACAGATATTATGCAGAAAATGGAGCAATGCATGCCGACTCTAGAAACAATTCTGGGTGAAGTGGATCAATTTGTGGAGTCTGACAAGACTTACAACGAAGCTCCTCACATTATCGATGTTGTACTACCATTACTGTGCTCTTACCTGCCATTCTGGTGGGCTCAGGGACCTGACAATGTCACTCCTACGGGAGGGTAAGTATTAATCTACTGTCAGAATAAATATGTTGCATCTATTTGTACTAATATGTATAGTAATTGATAAACTTGTCAATAGCATACGACACAATAAACATTCAGACGCTTTCTGTTAGAAAATATACAGGGTGTAAAAAGACCCTTAACGAAAACTGAAACCCCATATTATACCAATCATTACGAACATTTTTTACTTCGGCACCATACCTGGGAAATTACTGGTTCAGGAGATATTGAGCCTCAAAGTTACAATGGAATTTTTGTAATTAGGTACTAAATCGATGCAATTATCATGCCAACCTGTTCTATGGATGTGTAATGCACCCATGGATAAGTAGGTATTTCGAAATTTGTACCCGCACAATTTTAATTGCGGCTTAAAAAATGTGTTTATTTGAAAAAATAATCATTTCCCACGTTTTATTTTTGCTTAGTATGACTTGGCATGATGTCCAAAACTAGTAGACTTCGGCTTGGTGATGGGTCTTGTGACACTCTGTATATGATTAAAATTTAGTTTAATTATAAAGTCTGACATTAAAAATACATCCCATATGAAATATATTTTTAGAAAAATTTGTTCGTATGACAACAATTAATCGGAACAAAAATAGGTGTTCCTCAAGGTACCATTCTGGTACCTCTTTCTATCTAAATAAGTACGAAGACATTTGTTTTTATTGAATTGCAATAATTAACTTCTAATTAATTTAATTTTAGTAATTAATTTTAAAATTATTACCACATCATTGACCGTACAATATTTTGACAGAAACCACGTCACAATGGTAACAGCCGAACACATGAACCAGCTGCTCAAGAACGTTCTAAAACTGATCAAGAAGAACATCGGCAACGAGAACGCGCCATGGATGACGCGCATCGCCACCTACACGCAGCAGATTATCATCAACTCCTCAGAAGAACTGCTCAGGGACTCGTTCTTGCCTCTCGCTGAGAGGGTCAGGAAGAGGACCGATAATATGTTCCATAAGGAGGAGAGCTTGAGAGGTTTTATCAAGGTAAGCAACGAAAATTGCGTTTGTTGGTATGTAGGATATAAAACTGTAAGATAAATCTTTTCCCAGCCGATAAATAACCTGAAATTATTGATCAGCACCCAGTTTAAATAGTTTCGATAAATAACATTATACTGTCAAAGATTACCAATGCACGACTACTATGCTTATATTTTTCCAAATTGCATTTGCATCATAAATCTTGTTAATGACTGCATTTAAACATCGATATATACACTGAAAAACGAAACTGTACTTTTTGGAATTAGCATACCAAAATATGCCTACCGGAAGAAAGAAAAGCTAGAGAATGACTAGGAAAGTTAAAGATGAAAATATGTCCATTTTTTTCGTGTGAGTGTGTGGCCAAGTTTAGTGTAAGTGTTTTTAGAAAGTCGGCAGGCCGTCGACATTGCCTAACTATTCTTGTTCTGAGGAGCGGGACCAACGGTTTTATGTGACCTTCCAAGCACGGAAGCCCTCTGATGTAAATGCCACAACAAGGGGTCTCTCATCCAAGTGTGATCTTTGTGACCGTTGTTTAACTTTTCCGATCTATTACGAACGACAAGTCAAGAGTCAAGACACGCTATCAGTGCTACAAATAACAATCAAACATATGTCAATCCGTGTGGTAACGGATTAAGAATATGGAATGTCACCACCCCATATCATCCCATGGGTGTCGTAAGAACCGACAGAGGGAGCATATTATGCAGAGAACAGCACTGTAAGACAAGGAAAACTTGATACAAACCCCCACAGATTTAAGACTCAGATGGAGCGTATTCGTCCGACTAAGTGAGGCACGTTGACGGCTATGTGTGCGTGACATTTGGCGACTGGCACTGTACGGACACGCGCGCCTATGTGTGTGTAAAGTTGCCAGATTATGAATAATCTCCCACTACCTTGTATATAGTTTTTGCAAACGAATATAAAAATATTACATATTTTATATTCGTTTGCGGTTTTGAAGAATTTACCATGGATTTAATTAATGCTTTTAATATGTAATGCTGTTATGAAAATGATTCGAATAAAAGAAACCATTAATGTATGCTTTTATAAATACATTTCTTAAATGTAGGTACTGAGTAAAGTTTTAACTAATTTTATTCGTAAATTGAGAAATAAATAGATTGTGTTTTGTGATTAATACCCTCGATCCAGAAGAAATACTTATATAATACCAACTACATATATTTATTTGTCCGTGTGGTGACGGATTAAGAATACGAATTGTCACCACCCCATATCATCCCATGGGTGTCGTAAGAGCCGACAGAGGGAGCATATTATGCAGAGAACAGCACTGTAAGAGAAGGAAAACTTGATACAAACCCTATACCAACCCGCTTGGCCAGCGTGGTATAGTAGGCCAATTCCTCCTTTCAAAGGAGAGGCCTAGTCCAGCAGTGGACTATTAAAGGCTGATGATGAGACATATATTTACGAATACCAATCATGGGGTTCAGATCTTAGATCGGCGAATATGTTGTTTATTTTTTGTTTAGATACATATATTCTCAGTATAGTATCTGGAAATGTTTGGTTAATTGCAATAGGCTCGCGTCCTAAATATTAATTAGGTATAAACATTTTGTCATGCACACAATAAATTATGAATATTATGATTCATAAATCAAAACAAAAAAAAATTGCAATTAAAAATTAATAATGGCTGCAATCAATGATTTCTGTTTCTGTACTTAACGTACACACGGCACCAAGTCAAGCTAAACAGTTGCAGTACGATTTTGATACTTATTCCCTACGCCATAAGAACGGTACAAAGGTCAAAGTGTATAAAGCTTGACGAGGAGCCATGTGTACACGAATATTTGGATCGTTTGGGGATCGAACTCAAAACAATGTATATACTAATGGAAATTCTATTACTATATTTTATAAGAAGAAAGATAATCTACAATATAATTTTACATTACGTTAATGTATTTTTCATTAACATGACCATCATTATTACATAATCAATTGACAAGTGCATTTTCCCTAATTCAGGGAGAACGGCGTCGACGTAAACTGGCAACACTTACATATTTTCTGCAGAAATACGAATTATATCGAAATAATATTATAAAACAGTCAAATAATCCATAGTTATCTGTAAAAATATATTACCATCTTCCCGTTTTTGCTTTTGGAAACAACTTTTACAATGTTTAAAAACGCAAGACGGCATTTTATGAATTTAAAAGCTTGATTGATCGTGGCGTGTGAACTGTGCGATGCTTCGCAGCGCACTGAGCAGAGTTTGTATTCGCTTTTCAATTTTGTATTTGCTTTAGTGGCCTCACGCAAGTGTTCCGCGCGCTCTGTCTGCCTTTTGTTCTGTAGTCTTAGCAAACCCCATACCAACCCGTTTGGCCAGCGTGGTATAGTAGGCCAATTCCTCCTTTCAAAGTAGAGGCCTAGTCCAGCAGTGGACTGTTACAGGCTGATGATATGTCAATTATATGATATATTTTCACTGTTTATTATTCCTTCACAGTCCTCAACCGATGACACCTCCCAAGTGGAGTCACAGATCCAAGAGGACTGGCAGCTGTTGGTTCGAGACATCTACTCGTTCTACCCGCTGCTTATCAAATACGTCGACCTGCAGAGGAACCATTGGCTCAGAAATAATGTTCCAGGTTTGTATCAATTGGAAAATATATTTCAGTGTTAGATAGATCATTTATCGAGGAAGGCTATAGGCTATATAACATCACGCTATGAGTCCCGTGAGCAAAGCAGTAGCCTTAAATACTGCGATTATTAACGCGGGCTCATCTAGTTAATAATAATGGCTTTTAGGTATAATAATTGTTAGAACCTCGTTGGTCTCGCGGCATAAATGTGCGCGTGGGATTGGGAGGTCTCGGGTTCGATTCCCGGGTCGGGCAAAGTGTTATTGGGTTTTGCCGTTAGGAAATTCTCAGTAGCAGCACGGAGTCTGGTAATGTGCCCGGTACGGCAATAGGCTTGCCCCCTATTACGTGGGACCTCAAAATTCATGGCGAAATGTGGGTGTAATATTACACCTCTGCCTACCCCTTCGGGGATGTAGGCGTGAGTCTATAAATAAAATAGTTAGAATCAGGGATATTCAACTTTAATTTAATAATTGACCACCAAAACCACTGTCTGTGGGTTGACCGGGTGGTGGTTTCCACAGATTTCGGATATAAGAATTTGACAGACCACAGGTGTACATTTCTTGGTTTAACAAGACACTAAACTAACCACTGATAGCGTCATGTGACTAGCAATATACAAGAACTAGAGGACGCCAGCAGCTACGCCTGCATTTTTTAAAATTTATCCGTTTTGGCCGATCTCGTGGGAATTTCGGGAAATCCCTTCTTAGTGCACCCCTACGGTCCCCAAGGAACATACATGCCAAATTTTAGCTTACTGCGCCTAATAGTTTCGGCTGTAGCTTGTCTGTCAGTCAGTCAGTAACGCAAGGATTTTATATATTAAGATAATATTAGATTTATGGATCACCTATCGCAAATATATATTTCTGAGAAGTGTAATATTACACCTCTGCCTACCTCTTCGGGGATACAGGCGTGAGTCTATAAATAAATAAATAAAAATATTTCTGATTGCTTTCGATTTGCTCCTTGAAACTAACTGCGCCGAATCTCAAACTCGCCACGTACTATACACAATACGCTTGATAATGGATTTGAAGTTTGTTTTCACATATACACTTTCCGTCCGCCTAAACGTCTCTCCATTACTTTAACGCCGCTCCGTTACAACGTGATATAAAGACAAAAAAGCACACTTTCTAATTAAGTTGTATTAGCATGGATTAACTATTATTGTGTTATTGAACAGAGGCTGAAGAGCTATACAACCACGTGGCCGAGATATTCAACATCTGGTCGAAAAGTCAGTACTTCTTGAAGGAGGAACAGAACTTCATCTCCGCCAACGAGATTGACAACATGGTAAGAAAGATAGGGCAACAGCCAATTCTACATACTCATTTTGACATATGAAGACATAAAGCTACTGCCTCGTTGGTCTCGCGGCATAAATGTGCTCGTGGGATTGGGAGGTCTCGGGTTCGATTTCCGGGTCGGGCAAAGTGTTATTGGGTTTTTCCGTTAGGAAATTCTCAGTGGCAGCACGGAGTCTGGTAATATGCCCGGTACGGCAATAGGCTCGCCCCCTATTACGTGGGACCTAAAAATTCCTGGCGAAATGTGGGTGTAATATTACACCTCTGCCTACCCCTTCGGGGATACAGGCGTGAGTCTATAAATAAAAAGACATAAAGCCATATTCATTTCTGCATTTTGGTTGTTTACAACACTTATACAAGTAACTCTATTCTAGACGAAGCCGGCTTTTCGTAGCTAAATGACTTCTTGAGAAGAAAGGCCGAAACAAACATAGAGTCATTGCTTATTTTTCTGTCATTTCAATTGCTTTTATCTTGTCTAATCTTTTAAAGTCCAGACAAAATGGATTTAGTATGCGAGTACAAGGCAGGATATCGTCTGACGCTTTTGACTGACTCAACCCACTGATGGCCCGCATTCAACAGCCATCGTACGGCTCAACCTTGATATGATAGATAGATAATATTCTTTATTGGACTTCTCAAAATAAAGTACATGTATAAAGTTACATAAAAACTACGACCTATGTACAATCAGCGGCCTTATCGACAAGGGCAATCATTATCATCATCCTAGCTTTGACCACATAATTAGCCACCATACTAATTAGAATAGGCTTGTGTCCACTAAGAATAAATCGGTTTGATTGTAGTATCTATAGATTCATTATGATTTTAAGATCTCAATAAAGTTTATTATTTATTATAAAAAGGTAAGATTGATGTTATTTTTAGAATTCTAAAAGTAAAAATAAATGTATATTTTATTCTTGTGACAGTGAACACCAATCAGAGAGCATTACGTCAAACAGTACGTCCGCCATTCATGTTGTTGACGTTTCAGTAGTAAATACAACAAAAACGTCAAACTGTCTACCTGTCAAATCGAATATAACTAAATAAAAGTGGGTACATCAGACCAGACTTCATTCACGGTTTATTTTGTTTTGCACTTTGTGATATCACTCAACCGCCATGATGGTTTACAGCGTTTTCGTGTCAAATTCAAAAAGGTTTTTAAAAAGCCGTAATTAGTAATGTTGCTGATCGATTTTTGAAGAAAATATCAGGTATTTCAGTTTAACATCTAATAAAGGAACGAATCAATCGCTAGTTACATTTTAGGACACAAGCCTATTTCCATATCGAGCGATGATGATGTTTTTTTAATTTCTCTTCAGCCTGATTTTGTATTGGATTTGGTAATTTTGATACCACTGACTCTGATAACTACTTACGGGTCAGACTTTGTGCAATTTCTCGAGCATGCAGAATACTCTAGCGAAACCTGTAATATGTTATTACAAATAGCGGGTGTTACCGGATATAAATACGTATTCCTCGGTATATTCCGACGTTTCGACCGACTTGTGCCGGTCGTGGTCGAGGAGAAAAGTCGGCAAATATCGAGATATTTATGCCTTAAATACCTCCAAATAAACTTGTAATAGAGTATACAAGTCGCGAAAGTTTAAGGCCTCGCTCACATTGGGCAACAGTGTTCCTCGAGCGTACGCCCGGCATGCGCTCGGCGTTCACTCTGCAGTACAATGTGAACGGACGCCGAGCGTACGCTCGAGGAACGCTCATGAACAATGTGAGGGAGGCCTATAATCTATTATTTCTAGTTTACAATTGTAATCTACCTTCAAGTTATTTGCTTATATTATCACGAGCATGATGTATACCCCTTATTATTATTTTTTACGACTAAATAGCATTGATAGTTAACCAAATTCTATGACACTATCAGACACTATCAGTAACAATGCAATTCTATATAATTTTCCCGCAGGTGCTGATTATGCCGACCGCGACGCGAAGGGTAACTGCTGTGACGGACGGCACGCCACAAGCGGGCGGCAAGGTATTTCATACAAACTTTTATTTAAATATACTTTCACTTTGGTCAATGAATACAGATTTATACATAGAACCGCAGTCCTTAAGGGTTTCGTGTGCCGATTCCAAGTGGGGTCTGGCCCCAGTTTAGTTCGTAGTTGGCGCCGTTGGCGGCGCTTGCGTCGTTCTCCGTCTCTCTTTCTCTCGTAGTTAAGATACATCGTCTCTCTTGCTCTTACACTGGAGGACGACTGCCACGCCGCCAAGCGACAATTTGGGTCGCAGAAAGTTTGTCTTCAAAGCGCCTATAGGAAATGCGCCTCTATGTAAATATCTGAGCTATTTGCTTTGGTAAATCTTTTCTTCAATTCTCTAATATAACAGCAAATATTATGAAATAGATCAAACGTTATTCGTTGTCTTAGCCAGAATTTAATTTAGATGATTTAATATAGTGAATTATATTGTTTCCAAAATTATATCTTACAAAAAAGACAATAAACTTAACATTGTTGCGTCGTGTAGGATGAACATGTATCATTTGAATGTATATTATTTATTTCCATTCATTCAATACATAGGTGTACCTGTCAATGTACTAAAATATTCTTCAACATCTTGTCATCAATTTAAAAGTAAAGTTCTGGTTATATTTTAAGGTTCCATGAAAATATGTTAGACTCTAATATCTATAGATATAGAATATTAGTCTTTATACACCACTATTTTTTAATTATTACAAAACTTTAAGGACATATTAGCGAAGACATTATTATCATATATGTG
Organism: Euclidia mi; assembly: GCA_944739405.2. Lineage (NCBI taxonomy): Eukaryota > Metazoa > Arthropoda > Insecta > Lepidoptera > Erebidae > Euclidia > Euclidia mi. Next base: position 35,976,756 of record OX123205.2, on the reverse strand, counting down.
ACATAAGAATTTAATAATATCTATAAATAGCCAAGTTATAACCATTTGTTTTTTGTAGAAAATCTCACCAAAATCATAGACATATTTTACAATCCATTCACTACTTCATTGATAGTATTTACTTTCCGTCCTACTCTTACGCATTCTTTCCGTCGCACTTATAATGTAGGTAGCCTTAGACAATGAAATGAAGCAAAATAATCAGTGTAGGTAGATACTTTTTAATTTTCTTAATTCTACCCTCTCATTAATAGTTTATCCGGGCTTAGGACCGGCAAAATTTACCGTTTTACAAGTAATTAAATACGAAGGTATGTAATTAGAAAGCAAACACATATCAAAATAAAATATGGTATTCTGTAATAAAAGAAAACAGTAATTTTGGCGTATTTATGAAGTTAGAATCATCTGCTATTTACAAATTATTTTATCATCATCATGTCAGCCTAGAGACGTCTACTGCTGGACATAGGCCTCCCTCAAGGTTCTCCACACAGACCGATTTTGAGCCGCCCGCCTCAAGTTATTATTTAATTAAGTAGGTATTATTTAGTAAACTTACAAGTATTTCCATCGTCCTTCAAAATGTCCACCACCATTCTCAATGCACAGATCACAGTATTTTCACTTCGTCAAAAGCGTCCAGTATGCGCTGTTTTAATATTGTTCGACACAAACCGGCTTACTTTTGTACACTCACAAAATGATGTCCATGGGTAAACAGCTGCACTCGCGATTCCTCCACTCAAAAAGTACGCACGAAGCATAGCTACATACTCCCGTGATATTATGAACTGATAAGCCATCGCGTCGGGAAAACGTAGACAAACAAATTGCAGCGAAAAAATCGGTACATACGTTCACGTCCGCTAGCAATTTAGCACAGTTTGTAGCATCCGAGCGCGGCGCGCGCGCATTGGTACAGGGGGGAATTTATCAATGGAATATTTTGCTACTAATAGTACGCGAGTCGGTCATAGTCTTAGTTATGCATTAACCAATTATTACGTATTTTTGTGGACAGTTTTGAGACAGTTTTGGTACTTAGTGTTTTTATTTTTTAACTACATAAATATGATCAGTTAGAGATACTTAGTGCCCCATTAAATTTTTTGTACTAATAAAAAAATAGTGGTGTAGATGGGAAAATCTGAACTAGATTGTATTGTATTTTTTAATAATGATAAATCACTGATATTTGTTTATTAATGAATAAAGATCCTTTTTACTTGAATTACGACATTATTTAGGTATATGATCAGAACTTTATTACACTGGTATAATTACATTTGTACACAATTTCACACAAATTATTCCATATTCATCATGTATGCTACATATAATTTCAATAATTAACACACACAATTACTTACGTCTAGATGAAAAAGGCAGTCGTAAGTATCCACTACACAAGTGATTGGTTGATTGATGGACCGAACGATTGAGGACAGTCCTTCAATCTTTATCACTCATAATCGCAATCAGGTTATGGTTCACGTGAAAATTGGTGTATTTTACATAAAAACCCTGCATCCACCCCTAAAAAAACATCAAAGTCCCCTTGTGATTCACAATATATTAATTTATATAATTTGTTTGATTGATTGGTTTTATGCTATTCCTACAAACACTCAGACTGTTTTCTAGTTTCAATTATATGTGTTTTCGTATTTATTTTAATCGAATTTAAAACGAAATTACAAATTACTTCTGTGGCCGTCTTTTTCTGAAGCTGTTTCACATTTATAAGTCTGTCACGATCTTCAATTGATTGGCTTGATTCGACATGTTGTGTTTGTTAGCTATGTATGTTTCTTTGAAAGCAAAAGTCTTTTGATTACAGAAAATGTAGTATCTAAAAAGGTACATATAATAAAATATACATGATAGCAGGCAACGGCATTTACTGATCACCAAATAATCAGAATGTAGGTGCTAATTTTGGTGCCCTAATTAACATTTCGTGTATCAAGAGGCCCGCTATAATATCAGTTTCATAATATACTGAAAAAAGTACTTAAGTATTTGTCAAAAATCGATGTACATAATATTTTATTACCCTTTTTGTCTTGTCTTTGTTAGAACGCCTGGTGTCAAATTATATATTTTGTTGTATGTATATTATACATTATGACTGATTTTTGCTTTCGTAAATGATATTATCAGTGTTCGCTACAATTTGATCACACACATTATTCGTATTATACTGACATAGCGCTGTCATCCGTCTGACTATCTTCTATCATCTTGTTGATTAGCTACTTACATTCTAGTATTTGAATGTAATATTGTTATCGTTTAGCAAATTTTTGGCATAGGTACTTGATATTATATTATTTTGATACACTACTTTATATTTTACATACCCAAATAAATATAAAATTATTGTAGTAAAATATCAATTTATCCTCAGTCCAATGAAAATTGAAAGCACACATAACATTTACTTTTTAAAATGTATATTTTATATAATTTTTAAAGATACATTTTTATAAAGATTATAACGGTGGTTTGACACCATCTTTTTATTCAGTAAAGGGCTTTCCTCAAAGCCCATTATTCTAATAGCAATTATTTTAAACAAAAAAATGCTCTATGATGACCAACTTCCACCCAAACTCTTTCTCTCTTCTCACCCACCTTCTCTCTGTAGAAAAAGAAGAAGCACCGCGACAAGAAGCGTGACAAGGACAAGGAAGTGCAGGCGTCGCTGATGGTGGCCTGTCTCAAGAGACTGCTGCCTGTTGGACTTAATCTGTTCGCGGGCAGGGAACAGGAGCTAGTGCAGCATTGTAAGGATAGATTCCTTAAGGTGAGGGTTGCATTGGTTTACTAGTTGTATTTAGATTAGTAGGGCTTTATGAACTAATCCGTCGATAAGTGTGGGCCGTGTAAGAGAGATAATGCACGAAGTAGGCTAGTTGACAAAAAAAAAATTATAAGTTCGTCCTTTAGATTATTCAAAAATAAGCGATACGTATTTTTTTATTTGTAAATTAAACCAAAAATGACCAAGATATAGCTCATTAAAGTTACGTATAACGTCACACCGTGCTGCATTGTTTCGCACTAGATGACGTCACACGTAACTTTAAAGGGCTATCTTTGTTATTTTTTATTTAATCGAAAAAAGAAAAAATACGTGTCCAAAATTTTTTATAATCTAAAATACGGACTAAATAAAATGTAATTATTTTGACCCTGGAAACTACCCAGTTGTCACGCGCAGCTGCGCCCGTCTTCTAATAGTTCTGATCGCTACACTGGATAAACATTTTAAGCTGACAATAATCCGTCGTGTTACAAGTACGTAGTACGAGGGGGCTTAGGTGCTAGCCTCGCTACTGCCTGGGAGTAGAGTGTTGTGGGTTCGATTCTCACATAGTAAAACACGTTATGTGATTCAATTCGGTAAGGTATGGAATTCAAGGAAAATTCAGTTCAATGACTTTTCTTAATAATTATTGTGCTGTCAACTAGAACTTTACAAAACCATTTGGCAGTTTTTGAGATTAGCTTATTCAGAAAACTTCTTAACCTTTACTAGATATAATAGTTCAAATTACTCTCCATCTTCTTACAGAAAATGTCAGAACAAGACGTAGCAGAGTTCGCCAAGACCCAGCTCACGTTGCCCGACAAGATCGACCCGGCGGACGAGATGTCTTGGCAGCACTACCTCTACTCCAAGCTTGGCTCCAAGTCCAAGACCAACATCACGGTGGAAACTGCTGAGAACAAAGCCAAGATCATCGATGACACGGTGGAGAGGATCGTGGCTATGAGCAAAGTGCTGTTTGGATTGCATATGGTAAGGAGATGCTAGTTTATTTTTGGAAGAGTATTCTAGAAGATCATGGTTTTGTAAGAGGAATCTTCTTAATTTGCTGAACAGCAAGAGACTGTCCAGCGAGAGATAATATAAAAAATCATTTTGTATAATAATATGATACGGTTATATTTAGCGATTTGAAATATAATAATTATTTCAATCGTGTAATTATTTTAACAGAAGTGTGAATTATCTTTTTGTTGTGTTTTCAACTGATCGATGAGACTTGAATTCTATATAAAATTAAAGTATCTGTTATTATTATCTACATGAATTCTCAATTTGCGATCTATAAATTGATGTTTCGAGTCTTAGCATTTAATCTACAGGTCCCGTGGCATAGGATTTATTTCTAAGCCAGGAGTAGCCCTAAAAAATAATAATTTCAAAATAATAAACAATCGGTAGGTATTATGTATATTTATCGTATAACTGTAGGTATATTTATATGTTATTCATGTAATTTTATTTTTATTTATGTATATTCGTATATAGATCGACCACCCACAACAAATGAGTAAGAACGTGTATCGTTCCGTGGTGTCCATACAACGTAAGCGCGCCGTCATCGCCTGCTTCAGACAGACGTCTCTCCACTCCCTACCGAGGTTCTATGCCCGATTGTGACAATGTGTGATCTAACTAGTGTGTTTGTTGTTCACTAATTCTAATAGTATAACGGCTGTTCAGTTTTGTAAGATATTATAGTTATAACGACTACTTATTTAAGTGTTTGTAATTGTATATTATATCGATTGATTGATCAATATTATGTTGATTGATCAATGTTATAAAGATAGATTGATTAATCGATCAGTGTTATATTGATTGATTGATCCATATTTTGTTGATTGATTCATTGCCTTTTCATGTAGTAGATGAATAATATACAGCTATGAGTCGATAAATTAAACTTTAAAAATTATGTAAAGTTTAACCATTAAAATCCTATAACATAGATAGATTGATTAATTGATCAATGTTATATTGATTGACTCATTCGTACTATATCGATTAATTCAATGACTTTTTACGTAGTAGAAAAATAATACCTCAGCTTTTGTTTGTTTTTCGTGTGAGTGTGTCGGCAACTCTGGTGTCGGAGTTTTCAGACCGCCCGAAGGCCTCCGACATGGCCTAACGATCCTTAGCCTTAGACAAGAACTGGGACCGACAGTTTTACGTGCCCTCCGAAGCACGGTAGCGCTCTGATGTAAAATGCCACACACGGTCATCCATCCAAGTGGCGACCTGTAGAAGCGTTGCTTAACTTTGCCGATCTGTTACGACCGACAAGCCAAGTCTCGCTATGAGCGCCTCAGCTACGAGTCGATAATTTAATCCTTAAACATGATATGAAGTTGACTCAATGAAACCTGTGTAAGTATGGTGTGTATATATGTGAGTGTTTGCGCATGCGGCTATGGAACTAACAAGGCGACGAAGCCGAAGCAACGGTCGGTCAGCTGGAGCCGAGTGTTGTGCGCGGCCAGGAAGAGAGCCGCCGTCGCCTGCCTGAGATCTGTGCACCTTTATAAACTTAGCCGGTATGATTGAGTAAGGGACATTGAGACAACGATAGTATCAAACTTAAAGCCCTTGCCAAACTGAAAACATCGGTACCTACTTACTCCGCGTCAAAGCTAACCTGACGCCGCGCTATAGCGAAAGCGGTACCTCGAAAATATATGCCCTTTTTGATTACCGATTTTGAAGCAGTGAGACACACCAGCAAAGTGAAAATTGTATATATTATTTATCAGGTCTTTATCTAGGGACTGCTCGTACAGATACACAATTGGAAGATTTTCGCTCGATAGAATTTTAATTTGAAAAACACGCTTTCTCTAAATATTTTTACGGATATATAAAAAAATACTTAACTTTTCGCCTTGAAATTGCTACTCACTGAAAGAAGAGCTATTTAATTAGGGACAGGTCAAACGATTTTTTTCTAAAACGATTATTGCTTGAGTTACGAACGAAATAAGATTTCAGACAGTTTCGTGATGGCATGCCATGTCAAACACCGTGCGACATTCAACTTTATAGCTAACACTTAGCGATGACCTCTGCACGATTTTTTGACCTTCGAGGTAGCCTCTTAAGTTATGTCAGTACTTACTCTACGACGTAGACGTAGAGTCTACGTCAAACAGAGCCTGGCGCAATGTATACAGATTAATTATAATAGAAGCGCATTTCTTAAGGATTTCGTGTGCCGATGCCAATTGGCGTGTTGACGACACGTCAGTGTAGTTCGTAGATGACGCCGTTGGCGGCGCTGGCGTCGTTGTCCGTCTCTCTTGCTCTCGTAGTTAAGATACACAGGAGAAACGTTCGTCTCTCTTGTACTCGTAGAGACAGCTGTCACAGCGCGACTGCCACGCCGCCAAGCGACAACGACAATATGGGTCACAGAAAGTTTGTCTACAGAGCGCCCATAAGAAATGCGCCTCTATGTAAATATTTATGCTCTATGCCTGGCGCTAGCAGTATGCAACGCCGGCGTTATGCTTGACAGTACAGTACCGTCATAGTACAAAACAGTTAAGCTATAACGTGGCGTCAGGTTAGCTTTTTGACGCGTGCTAAGTACGCGTTCTGTTAAAGAAGATTTAAATACTGTCTTTATCACCGTTAAAGGCTGTTTCGTCTTTGAGAAATGACTCATTATGTTTATTCCTTATCTTTGATAGGCGTATTTTCCGTCTTTAACAGTTTTAAGAACAGTAAATGTAAAGAATTGTCATTCTTATACCGCCTATAGGCAGTCACTGTCTTTCAAAGTGTGAAATTAAGTACCTACATAGGTACCTAATGCAGTTCTACATCAACTATCCTAATTTTGGATCGCAATAAGATCTATGCAATCACATTTTTTATTTTAACGAATGTGTAGAAAAAGTTGAGTATCATTATGATGACACTCTCTCATTGCAGGTAATTAATGGCGCTTATAGCTGAGCTGAAATGTAGTCTTAAACAAACTTTTAACTTAATAACATGAGATTTCATTTGATAACTATGAAAATAAATTATTTTGTAGGTACTACGATTATGAAAACCTTAGTTTAACATCCATTTCGAAAACAATTTTATTGGACCTGCCAATAAATTGTATTTGAAATGGATATATTTCGCATTTCACTCAAGCAAACATATTAAAATTCAAATTAAAACTCATCTCAACAAGAAAATCATATTCGTACCAACAAATCTATTATTTTTGGACATGATTGTAATTGCTGTACTTTTATATGATCAGACATCGAGCTTGCAACATCTTCGCTCGCACGTACTACGAGCTCTGGTTAGAAGAAGAGAACATCGGACAAGAAGTCATGATTGAAGACTTAACGGTGAGTTTAAATAATAAACTTGCTTAAAAAATCTTAATTAACGTTATACTGGATTCCGCGAGAATTTATACACGATCCAGTTTCGGTCTTCAAAGCTGGAACACATTTGCTTACTTATTTATTTTTATGCTATGAATGCCTCAAGGAATCTACCTTGGGCTCAACATACCTTCAGTATATTTATATGATATATTTTAAATATATACGAGACATAAATCTAGTGCGAAAGTTTTCCGTGAGACTTTTAAATGAGTCGCTGAACAACCTAATCTCTGATGCTGGAGATAGTTAACGAATGAAAATCGTATTTATCCCTGAATGCTAGATACTATTTAATATGTATTCTGGTAAAAAAGTTAGTTGTAACATTTTCTTATTGATCATTATCACCATCTATGTATAATATGTATGTATTTACAAACAAAAAAAAGTATATATGTATGTTTATCCATTATCTAGTACCCATAGTACAAGCTTCTGCTTAGTTTGGGACTAGATGGTGTTGTGTGAATGTGGTAGAATATTATTATTATTATTATATATCTCAACTATTATCTTTTCTCTATTTCTGGGGAGAGTCTTAATTTTCACGCAAGCAGCAATTCTCAATTATTTAATCCCGTGTCCACAGCAATCATTCGAGGACTCAGAATTGAAGAAGACTGACGTGGTAGAAGAGGAAGGCAAGCCGGATCCTCTCACGCAGCTGGTCACGACGTTCTGTCGAGGAGCCATGACTGAAAGATCGGGCGCTTTGCAGGTAAAGCTATGTTAAAAAGATGGCATACTGCCATATCTAGTTAGACTAATGTAATAAGCAGACCCCAGGTTCCTAGGCGTGTAAGTCTTAGATGCAACTGGGTAGCGCTTGTCCGTGTGGTGACGGATTAAGAATACGGAATGTCACCACCCCATATCATCCCATGGGTGTCGTAAGAGCCGACAGAGGGAGCATATTATGCAGAGAACAGCACTGTAAGAGAAGGAAAACTTGATACAAACCCTAAACCAACCCGTTTGGCCAGCGTGGTATAGTAGGCCAATTCCTTCTTTCAAAGGAGAGGCCTAGTCCAGCAGTGGACTGTTAAAGGCTGATGATGATGAGATTTTACGGAACTACTACCGTTTGATCCTGCAATTTGACGCAAAATTAGTATTAGTTTTCCCACAGAGCTTCTGCCGCCTAGACCTGCAACTCAAAGGAAGCCTTATTCTATGTTTAAGAGTGTAGTTGAGGGTGCTGTCACTCTCTAATGACCGTTTTATTGATACAGTTAGTAGAGTACAGTAACATTTTAATGACAACTGGGACGGATTGCTTTCCGAGGCACGGAAAAGGGTGTATTTTTGTGAATGCCCTTAACCTTACCAAACTGATAGATTAGTGCGATCTCTATTTTGTGACATCCTCCTAAAAGTAACACTGAAAGTGTATAAAAAATATTTACTGGAATTTAACGAGATAAAAGTCGATTTGACTGTTTGACAACATTACACATTTCTCTTCCCTCATCATCATCATCATCATCATCATAGCGTTATCCCAGTTTCAACCTGGGGTACGCGCATTTCTCTTAGTCTATAATAAAAAAGAATAAAAAAAAGCTTTCAATATTCTGTTGAATTCGGTTTAAAGTTAGAAACACTTGTGCAGGGGCTAATTCCTAATTAGAAGATATAGAAAATTAATTATTATCTGCCCCTACACAAGTTTTTCTAACTCTAAACCGAATTCAACAGAATATTGAAGTTTTTTTATTTATTTTTATTTTTATTATAGACTCGCGCCTGTATCCCCGAAGGGGTAGGCAGAGGTGTAATATTACACCCACATTTCGCCATGAATTTTTAGGTCCCACGTAATAGGGGGCGAGGCTATTGCCGTACCGGGCACATTACCAGACTCCGTGCTGCTACTGAGAATTTCCTAACGGAAATACCCAATAACACTTTGCCCGACCCGGGAATCGAACCCGAGACCTCCCAATCTCACGCGCACATTTATGCCGCGAGACCAACGAGTTTATTTATTTATTTATTGAAATTGAAAATAAATATACCTTGTACAATTACAGGAGGATCCTCTCTACATGTCGTACGCGCACATCATAGCCAAGTCGTGCGGAGAGGAGGAGGAAGAAGGGGGAGGCGAGGAAGAGGAAGGGGGAGGGGAAGCGGAGGCAGAGGACGAGGGGAAGTCTAGTATACACGTAAGATGTTGTTTATTTATTATCTCAATATTGTTTATTAGAAACACACCACTAGAAACTACTTAATTTAATTTAAAATTTTCGGTAATATATATTTCGCCAAATTATTTTATTTTACTTTTTACGTTTCCTACGGGATATATACCACGTACCTTCGTTTTGAGTAACCGATATTTCGGCACTGTTGCATGCGCCATGTTCACACATCCGTGTAGGAAACGTAAAAAGTAATTATAGTGACCACGAAAGTTTAAATTCCTATATTTTATTTAGTTCGAAATTGTCTTTCGGAATATCTCCATATACAATTTTATTTGTCTCTATATCACAGGTAAAGTTTACAATAAACGAATAGTTAACCATCGCAAAAACATCTCTTTTCTAATCATATTTAATGTCATACGTACGTTAATAGCATATGACTCAATTGAAAGGCATACTACCCAAAGCTTTGGTATCGTGAAAAGACAAAAGGCTGTATTATAAAAAACACGATTTCGAGAAAAAAGAAAAATAGTTTTCATACAGTTTTTGGCCTTTCCCATAGTATAGTAAACATAAAATTATATGAAATTGGTATCATTGTGTAGGTATTTTAATGGTGATTAATTACAGCCGTGTTAAAAATATTAATAAAAAGTTACTGCTCTAACATCAGCGCGAGCCCTAAGAGCGAGAAAGATAGCAATAAAATGCGTAAAATGCGCGCTCTGGCCAGTTAAGTATGGCAAAACACTGTATCAGGCCATAGATAAGTATATTGTGGGTACATCAGGCTATACAGTCTTTTGCTTAGGTTAAGGTTGATTTTTTATAAATACATGGTTTTATTGTAGTATATCTCTATAAATAAACGTCGTATAGTAAAAATAAAAATATTACGCTATACCTCAAACCAAGCAGAATAAGCGTTGTTAAGCAAAAACTGTATTCTTGAATACAGTATTTTGCCTTTTCACGACAGTTTGGTATACACGAAATACACCACTAATCGTTTTCAAAGTTACCAATTTCTGTACCAATTTTAAATTATTTTTGAACGAACCCCAGTGTCCCAATTCCCGTAGTTCTTTAAGGCCTTAAATTGACGCTGATTTTATATGAAAGCTTTTCGTAAGAGTACATAGGTAGGTACTTAAAATGTTTTGTGTTACTTGTTTAAACGTTAATCATAATTATGTTACACGCAGAAAACTGTGGATATGTTTATGGTATGTATATTTTGATTTTATACTTTAAGGGTTGAGCTACACCTACCAGCACGATCGATTCCACGGCGCTCCCTCTCTCTTTCTCGCTCTAGTAAATGACGGTCCTCAGTGACAGAAAAGGATAGAAGCATAAGAAAGTGCGATGCGGTGCTGATAGGTGAAGCTCAACCCTGAACTGGTCTCTCCAAAATGCCGCTCACATCCCCCCCACGGGCCACGTTGGGCGCCAAAGTAACTCTTTAGGTTACCTTACGTAACAAGTTATTCCTTGACACCGACTCTATTCTCTTTCTCCTACTCACAGGAACAAGAGATGGAGAAGCAGAAGCTCCTCTTCCACCAAGCACGCTTAGCTGATAGGGGCGTAGCAGAGATGGTACTTTTACATATATCGGCTTCCAAGGGCGTGCCTAGCGAGATGGTTATGAAGACATTGCAGCTCGGTATTTCTATATTGCGAGGAGGCAATATCGATATTCAGATGGTAAGTAAAAAAGAAATATATGTTTCGGAAACAATAATCATAATGTGATGCTCATTAATGGTATTTCCTTTATTATTTATTTAAAGGGAAAATATATTTTGTAAGTTATAACAAAAATGAAAAATCGTCAATTGAATCTAAAAAATCGTATAAAATGTATATTGTATCTTTCATTGGGGATCTAAATTGCAAGTAACTTTTTACCAAAATATTGTAGAAACTGCATGTTATTAAATTTAAACAAATGTTATTGTCGATCTATTGATTTTCATAATATTTTGATTAATGGCGTAGAATATTATTTTTGATATATAAACCATTAAGAGCTTGATATAAGCCATTATATAGTACTTTTAGACGTTTAAACAATCGTAGCTCGTTAAATGAAAAATGTTTGAACCACAAAATCTTTATACATTTCTCAGGGCATGCTGAACCACTTAAAGGACAAAAAAGACGTGGGCTTCTTCACGTCCATCGCTGGCCTTATGAACTCCTGCTCCGTACTTGACTTGGACGCTTTCGAGAGGAATACTAAAGCTGAAGGTATATTATCGACCACAAAAATATTCGTTACGTTTTAACTCTGTTTCGATTGGTATGCTCCGAGTAGTCCGAGTTCTAAAAATAAATAAGCTTCAGAACTTATAACCCGACTACGTAAAAAAGGGGTATAAAAAGAACAAAACAAGAAAATAACTCATTCAGATATAAATCAATAAAAGTATACTTAAGTACCTACAGAAATGCTCAAGCTGGAGCCGTACTATTTTTATTTACTAAAATGTTTCGGCTATTCGGATTGTGAAAAGCCTAACACGAAATAACCAGCCAAAAGCATTCTTAATTCTTTTTATTCTATTTCTTATTTTCTTTTCTATGATATATACATACATGTATCCGCACACTCAGTTTGCCCGTCAGGGTAGGCAGAGACAGTATAATAATATATATAATATAAAATTAATTTCCGCAGGTCTGGGCGTGGGTCTAGAAGGCGCGGCCGGTGAGAAGAACATGCACGACGCAGAGTTTACCTGCGCTCTCTTTAGATTCATACAACTGACCTGTGAAGGTCACAATTTAGGTATGTATTGAATATGTTTTATTCTTTTCTACAGTATGTTTATCATAAATGGTAGCCTTATTGCCCGATCCAGACTCTCGCGAGGCGCCTCCTAGAGGCTCTCGGCACGAGTCTTGGCGAGTGGAGGCTGCACGAGTGCTAGCAATCCACACTCTCGATTTAGTCACTTGTCCGCTACGTCTAATACAGGATGGTGATTGAAGTGACTGCGTTAGCTACTGATATATGAATATAATGATTGGTTAAATTTGATAAAGTTCTATAAAAGTGTAACACAAATCGTTACTCCACTCCGCCATTATAAAAAAACCGCGCGCATCCTTACTCTGCAGCAGTTACTTGCCTCACCTTTCGCATCCTTTGACTCGCGTCCGAAAAACCGACACAAAATGGAGCGACCGCGAGGCGAGGGGAGGGAAGACGAGAGGACACGAGCGCACCGTCCACACTCTCGTCCGTACTCGCGCTCCCTCGTGTAACCTCGTGGAGAGTCTGGATCGGGCATGAGAAATAAGAGCGAGCAACATCTAGCATCGTTTTAAACATTCCTTTATATGGTGATACCAATTGATGTATGTAGGTATACAGCACATTTTATTGAAATCTTGTTTAAACAGTCGTATAAATAAGCAAGCAAATATTATAATAAATATGATCTAATATCTTGGTAGAATGTTTGCCAATAAGGTACCTACTCTGAGACATTTTTGGACCTATAAAAATCCGATATTGCACCTTTAAAAATCTGACAATAAATTTTGACTACGGCATTAAATTATACTTATATCTAGAGATCATTGTATAAAACTGTCTTTATAATGTAGGTCCATGATTGATAATAAGTACTTATATCTTTGTCCAGACTGGCAGAACTACCTGCGAACCCAGGCGGGTAACACGACGACAGTGAACGTGGTCATCTGCACCGTCGACTACTTGCTGCGACTGCAGGAGTCCATCATGGACTTCTACTGGCACTACTCTAGCAAGGTACACTACAGCGTAGCTGGAAGCTTTCAAAATAAACATTATGTCATCTCAACCCATCTCATCGCGCCTCATCCCATCTCATTTCATCCAAATCTACTCGCCTCAGCTCATTTCAACTCATATCAATTAAGTATACTACGTAAAGACAAACAGTAGATAATTACACAATTACATTACTTACTCCTAACCAATGTTAACAATTATTGCCTCTATGATTTTATCTGCGAGTTTTTTTTTTTTTATAACATTAGGCGGCAAACGAGCAGACGGATTGCCTGATGGTAAGCAATTACCGCCGCCCATGGACACAAGCAACACCACGGGAGTCACAAGTGCGTTGCCGCCATTTGGGGTTGGGAAAAGGGATAGGATGAGGAGTGGGGTGAGGGAAAGGAATAGGGGATAGGGCCATCGGCACTCTCACTCACCGAACGAAACGCAACAGTTTAGGTACTGTTACTTTACGTCGATTTTCTGTGAGAGGGTAGTACTTCATTGTTGGACTGCCTATCAGCACTGTCTATCTATCAGCATTGTCTATCTATCAGCACTGTCTATCTATCAGCACTGTATATAAACCGCCCATCTGCTGGGTACGGGCCTCTTTTCACTGTGAGAAGGAAAGGTATAGGCAGACTTCACATATCTTTCAACAACGTTTTGTAGAACTTTTAGACATATATGTAGCATTCCTTATGGTGTTTTCTTTCACCATATAACAGTGTTAACATCTACGTCAATTTCTTCAAAGATACTGACTACCCTTAGCAAGTGACAAAGATCTTCATGACAGCTGGGTACGACGGCTTAACGTGCTCTCCGAGGCACGGGACAAGCGATAATTAAACAATTAATTACGCACATAACTCCGAAAACTCAGTGTTTGTGTGTATCGCCGTGTGGGTACTCCACTAGGCTATCGCGGTTATCTACATATAATGTTTGTGTAACTTCCAGGAACTGATAGACCCGGCGGGTAAGGCGAACTTCTTCAAGGCGATAGGCGTCGCGTCACAAGTGTTCAACACTCTCACTGAAGTTATCCAGGGTCCCTGCACGCAGAATCAACAGGCGTTGGCGCATTCCAGGTATTGAAAATACGTTAACTAAGGTGTTTAGTTTGTTTATTACCGTCTTGAAGAAACCATCTAGATATTTTTTTTTATTCTATGTATATCGCAGCTTTACCATTGGGCTTCTAAAAGTGATTCGAAGATTCATAGCAAAATTTTTTTGATGATAAGGATTATTTTATAAAACCCAAATGTTAATCATTCCAATAAGTAGGTAAAATTACAATAATTTTATTTTATTATTATTGTTACCCGCTTACCATTCCGTCAGGTATGAGTTTGAGCCACACGGCATACATGACGTTGTGCAATCTACAAATGGCTGTCCGGTTCTGGGTATCATTTTTTATTTGTCGATTTGGACTATTTGAATAGTCCCTTGCGGCACAGGGTTAATTCCTGAAAAAGCAATTACCATCTACAAACTTAAAAAAAAATACCTTTCTCATAGAGCTTTGTTCAACAGTATGTATTGTATTTCAGATTGTGGGACGCAGTAGGTGGTTTCCTGTTCCTGTTCTCGCACATGCAGGACAAGCTGTCGAAGCACTCCTCACAAGTGGACCTCCTGAAGGAGCTGCTCAACCTGCAGAAGGACATGATCACCATGATGCTCTCTATGCTTGAAGGAAACGTTGTCAATGGTAAGATACCTTTTAACACATTTTTTACATAGACTCACGCTTGTATCCACAAAGGGATAGGCAGAAGTGTTACACATATGATATGCATGACAACATACGTGACATGAGACAATTCGCCATGATTTTTTAGGTCCCACGTAATAGGAACCTTTTAAGATCTTATTTCTTTATTATTTAAGGGTCAAGATATTGCTTGCCCGATGTTTCGAAATATTTTCCAATCTGCATGAAAAGTAATTTCAATTGCAATCAAAAGGTTTCGTTGCCGAATTTCTTTGATCATGGATTAGAGCAGCGATTCTTCAAAGTTCAATTTATGCGTATGCGGTGTGCATGCAACACAAAAAACGTAGATAAAACATATATTACAGGTTGTAAAAAGACCGTTAACGAAAACTGAAATTCCATGTTGTACCAATCACTACGAACATTTTTTACTTCGGCACCATACCTGGGAAATTACTGGTTCAGGAGATATTGAGGCTCAAAGTTACTTTGGAATTTTTCTTATTAGGTACACAATCGATGCATTTGCCCCGCCAATATGTTCTTTAGATGCCCTATGACCCCATGGATAAGTAGGTATTTCGAGCATTGCACGCGCGCGCTTTTAATTGCGGTTTAAAAATGTGAAAACTTAAAAAAAAATATCGTTTCCCAGATATTATTTTTGGTTAGTATGACTTGGCATGATGTCCACAACGAGTAGACTTCGCCTTGGTGATGGGTCTTGTGACACCCTGTATAACATAAAACAATATAAAACACACTAATGCAAATAATAATTACACACAATAGGCTACATTACAAGTATAAAAATCCCTTGCATGCGACGAAAAAGGACCTAGTTCAGCATAATATGCCAAGCCAGAGCTTGACGCTGGTTTTCAACTATGCCAAATGGTAAATAATGTCATTGCACCATCAACGAGAAATAATAATTCCATAAATTTCTTTCTTTCCAGGCACCATCGGTAAACAGATGGTGGACACCCTAGTAGAGTCAGCCTCAAACGTGGAACTAATCCTGAAGTACTTCGACATGTTCCTGAAGCTGAAGGACCTGACGTCCAGCCCCAGCTTCCAGGAGATAGACGGGAACAACGACGGCTGGGTGCTACCCAAGGACTTTAAGGAGAAGATGGAACAGCAGAAGAGTTATACGCCGTAAGTACTTTTTGATTTGGTTGGATAGTTTTTGGATATATACGGACGATGTTACAACAAGTTTCCTGATCTGCATCGCAGTACTATAACTTTTAAGGAATATCAATAGTTCCCAAGGTCAAAATAATTACATTTTATTTAGTCCGTATTTTAGATTATAAAAAAATATTGGACACGTATTTTTTCTTTTTTCGATTAAATAAAAAATTACAAAGAGATAGCCTATTAAAGTTACGTGTGACGTCATCTAGTGCGAAAAAATGCAGCACCGTGTGACGTTATACGTAACTTTAATGAGCTATATCTTGGTAATTTTTGGTTTAATTTACAAATAAAAAAATACGTATCGCTTATTTTTGAATAATCTAAAGGACGGACTTATACATTTTTTTTTGTCAACTAGCCTATTAAGCCC
The DNA here is from genome assembly GCA_944739405.2 of Euclidia mi. Lineage (NCBI taxonomy): Eukaryota > Metazoa > Arthropoda > Insecta > Lepidoptera > Erebidae > Euclidia > Euclidia mi. The sequence goes on along the minus strand of OX123205.2, from coordinate 35,960,281 downwards.
GTTAATGAGGTCATAACCTGGTTACATTGGGTCATAGGCCCACCAAATCAGCCAAATATCTGGTCTACCGTCTATTTAAATATATTTACATATTCTAACAGTTCTAACCTGAACTTTACCGTTATTTTGGTGACACTGAAAGTTTGTCTAAATGTTTGACTTGAGCGGGAATCGAACTACGCCACCGTGTCGTCAAAAACGAAACATAAAATAACTTATGTTATTATTCCATTCCAGTGAAGAGATAGAGTTCCTCCTGGCATGTTGCGAGACAAACCACGACGGTAAGCTGGACTACGTAGGGTTCTGCGATCGGTTCCACGAGCCCGCCAAGGAGATCGGCTTCAACTTAGCTGTGCTGCTCACCAACTTGTCCGAGCACATGCCTAATGAACCTAGGTAAGATTGTTGGAATATTGTTTTCTTTTTGACTGTACCACTATAACGCTACTTACCCCTAAACACCCACCCAAAAATACAACCATCATTGTTCAAGGGCCATCCCAGTAGCGTCCAAGTGATTCGCTTTAGAGCCTGGGCTTACTGGTCTTACCAGATTGAAGAGAATATTGGCTTCAACAAAAATAATCTGCCGTGTGGTTGACGGCATAGAATACAAGTGTCACCACCCCCTATCTTCCCGTGGGTGTCGTAAGAGGCGACTAAGGGATAACACGATGCAAATACCATCTTTGCGTAGAGACGGAAATCTCGACATCAAACCCTATACGACTGCCTCGTTGGTCTCGCGGAATAAATGTGCGCGTGGGATCGGGAGGTCCCGGGTTTGATTCCTGGGTCGGGCAGTGTTATTGGGTTTTTCTGTCACGAAATTCTCAGTAGCAGCACGGAGTCTGGAAATGTGCCCGGTACGGCAATAGGCTCGCCCCTTATTACGTGGGACTAAAGTATATCTGGCGAAAAGTGGGTGTAGAAATACACCTCTGCCTACCCCTTTGGGGATAAAAGGCGTGACGATATGTATGTATGTGTATGTATGCTAAAATAATCTAGACAGTAGGACATACATAATAACATACATAACTTCACGTCTTTTATTCCCGAAGGGATAGGCAGAGGTGTATTAAACACCTACACTTCGCAAGTTATGTTTAGGTCCCAATGTAATAGGGGGCGAGACTATTGCCATCTACCGGGCACATTGTTAAGCGAGCTATAATTAACATTTTGAATACATACATAACTTCGAAAAGTCAGAGGTGTGTGCCCGGGGTAACTGGGGATCGAAGACGGTAGGAAGAATTTAATAACTGACATATATGTAAAGGAGAATTATTTTTGATCTAAGCCAACATGTTTTAAAACATTATTTACTTGTTACACTTTTTTTGTTGGGAGTAGTCTCATCATCATTCGCACTATTGTACATAATTATCGTCTGTGTAGCCATGTTCGGCTGCAGTGACCATAGTAAACCCTAAGTTTCGGCACTTAGTACAACACTATTACTGAAATAATAATACTATATTATAGAATAGAATATAATAGAATATCTTTATTTGCTGTAAACAGGGGTACGTTACAGATGTTGATTTCATGATAATATCTTAATATATAAAATCCTTGCGTTACTGACTGACTGACAGACACGCTACAGCCGAAACTATTGGGCGCAGGAAGCCCAAATTTGGCATGTATGTTCCTTGGGGACCGTAGGGGTGCACTAAGAAGGGATTTCCCGAAATTCTCACGAGATCGGCCAAAACGGGTAAATTAAAAAAAATGCAGGCGTAGCTGCTGGCGTCCTCTAGTAATACTATATTATAGAATAGAATAGAATATCTTTATTTGCTGTAAACAGGGTACATTACAGATGTTGATTTCATGATAATATAATGAAATAAAGGTGCAAGCCCGTTTAGCCAATTTTAAATAGCATGCAAATGTAGGAACATGCAATGTGAAGTGAATAGGTAACCATCATATTTAATAGTATTAATGTCATATACATATTTATTTATATGTCAATTTAGGCATTCATTACACCGAATCATAATTGTTTGAATATTTAAATAATAATATATACTCCACTTATACATCCCAATGATTATGTAAATAATCGTCATACTCAAACTTCATAATTACTTGCAGGCTGGCCCGTTTCCTAGAGACGGCTGGCTCGGTGCTGAACTACTTCGAGCCGTTCCTGGGCAGGATCGAGATCATGGGCGGGTCCAAGCGCATCGAGCGCGTGTACTTCGAGATCAAGGAGTCCAACATCGAACAGTGGGAAAAGCCGCAGATTAAGGTATGGGGTTTTTGTACCATTTCAGCATATAATCATCCATCATCCTCCTAGCGTTATCCCAGTGTCAATCTAACCGCTTACTAGTCTAACCAGATTTGGCTGAATATTAGCTTTTCCACGGAGCAACTGCCTGTCTGACCTCCGTAACCCAAAGGGATCGTTATATGCCATGATTTAGACCCAATAGTGTAATTCCTAATTCCAGTGGATAGCGTATGTGACTGCTGATCGGAGATCCCAGGTTCGATTCCCGGGTCGGGCGAAAGTGTTGCTGGGTTTTTCCGAATACTCAGTAGCAGCCCGGAGTCTGGTGATGTGCCCGGTGTCGGCAATAGGCTCGCCCCCTATTACGTGGGACCTAAAAATTCATGGCGAAATGTGGGTGTAAAACACCTCTGCCTACCCCTTTGGGGATACAGGCGTGAGACTATAAATAAATAAAATAACCACCCATCCACAAAATTACGGTGCAGTCGGTTGGAGCCACGTGTAAAGTTTATTTAATAGTACTATCCTAGAACGGCGGAGCCTATACCAACCATCTTTCAGCGTGGTATAGTAGGCCAAATACTTCTATTGACACACAATGCAGCTTATGTCCAGCAGTGGACAGCCAAATGCTGTATGATAATAATAATCTTCTACCACGCAACACCATCTAGTCACAATCTAAGCAGAGCTGGTAATATGGGCAATACATAAACATGTAACATCGTCGTCATCAGCCCTTTATACTGTCCCACTGCTGGGCACGGGCCTCTTCCCATTATGAGAAGGGTAAGGCCATAGTCCACCACGCTGGCCAAGTGCGGGTTGGCAGACTTCACATGTCTTTCGAGAACATTATGGAGAACTCTCAGACATACAGGTTTCCTCACCGATGTTTTCCTTCACCGTTTAGCAAGTGATAATTAACAATTTAATACGCACATAATTTCGAAAAGTCATCGGTGCACGCCGTGGATTCGAACCCGGACCCTCTGCGTAGCAGTCGGTCTCTCCACTAGGCTATCGCTGCTTACATATTATGATGAAACATACATATTAGGTATGATGAATACTAATAATTACTCTACTCCTCTAGGAATCAAAACGCGCCTTCTTCTACTCCATCGTAACAGAAGGCGGCGACAAAGAAAAGTTGGAGGCGTTCGTGAACTTCTGTGAGGACGCCATCTTTGAAATGACCCACGCGTCAGGACTGATGGCTGCTAGCGAAGAGACCTCAGGAGGACCTAAGAATAGAGAGGCCAGCTATATGTACATGGGGGATGATGATGATGAGAGGTAAGCGAACTTTGCATTTGAACTTTCCACGTAGGGTGCGCAAATCCTGAAATGTATTTTCAAAAATGGCGATCAGCTGAGCGGCGGTGGCGTGTGAGAAGTGTGTGATGACGAATTTTTTTTATTAACTTTTAGTGAATTATTTTTTCATTTATTTGTATTCAGTTATAGTAGTACCCCTTAAAATATTTTTCAAATGCAAATCAACACCCTGTATATTTCTCATGTTTTGATACTATATTCAGTAGTCTCTTTTTGCTTTTCAGGGTTTGAAATCTTAGTAAACTCAATAACAGTCACAATTTTTTTAAATTTAAGTCTTTGTATTTATTCATTTTCATAACAATGTACATAATATTATTTAGGTACCACTAAATACCTATTTAATTAAACTTAAATTTTAAAATACTATCCTACGAAATATGTTTATACAAAACAAACAAAACGGAAAAAGAAAATAATTTAGAGGGCGTCATAAAAGTCCTGCACATCGCCGTCGACTGGGAGCGTGCCCAGAACGCTGGCAGCATTGCCACGTTGTAAGGCAATGCTAAAATTTTTGGGCCAAGTACAAATTAAATTTAAGTCTTGAATAAATAAATTGAACTAAATAAACTCCTAGCTACCTTTAACATAACTTAATAATGTTACCTATATTGCAATAACTGTTACTTTCATCAGAGTAATCTCGTTTCTAAATCAAAGCATAGCAGAAATAGAAATTAATGCGAAACATATCGTAACGAATTTTAATCTTACCTATTTTCTACGAACAACGTGAACAAAGAATGTCTCTCATGTATGATTTTATTTTCATATGGATTTATAGTTTTAAGGATATACGACGATGCTTTATTTCTTGTAATATCTAGCGGTAGTAATTTGTCACAAACAAATCCCTTCAATATTATTTAGAACCAAACCTTGACAACAGCCTTTATGACCTTTTTTATAGCCTCGCACCTGTACCCATAGATTATACAGATATACTGGCCTGTACCTATCTCTTAAGGGTAGGCAGAGGTGTAATATTACATCGACAGTTTGTCATTTTCTTAATTTTATATCCCACGTAATAGGGAGCAAGTCTATTGAGCTACAAATTATACAAATAATAAAACAATTTATACAAATATTAAAATTAAAACAATTTTCTTGTTTACAAATATTAAAATTAAAACAATTTTCTTCTTTACAGAGCCGGCAAGGATCCCTTCCGTCGTGGTCTGCAATCAGTCAAGGACGGTTTCTCCACGGCATTTTCATCCTTATCGCCGTCTAATATAAAGCAGAAAATCGCGGACATGCAGCAGATGCCCCCGGCTGAGTTGGCAGTGGGATTCTTCAAGATGTTCTTCTATTTGTTCTATTACTTGGGATACGGCGTACTTGTTGTAGTTAGGTAAGTGGTTTAATTTTGAGGACTTAAGGTCAGCGCAGACAGAACGGAGCGCAGCGGAGAGGATTTTATAAACGCATTGGAAATTAAACTTTAAAACTATTAAAATAAAGAGCACAATTGCTTGAACCTGACAAAAATGCTCGCGCGTCCTCGAAGATACGCGGGAATCCGTTTCTGCATTTTATTGTAATAATTTTAAAGTTTATTTTCAAGTGCGTTAATAAAATCCTTTCCACTGCGCTCCGTTCTGTCTGCGCTGACCCTAAGGTAATGTCTATTATATGGGAGTGTCTTCATTGGACGTACTAATAAACCTACTTTTAAAATAGGATATGAAGGTTCCATTTAGATACTGGCTGGTTGCGTACCGACTTTTTTTTGAGATTGAAATGTTTTCTGTAAGAATATAAATCAAAGTAATGATTTTGGCTCTAACTTGTGACTTTACGCGTTATATCACTGCTCTAATTTTGACGAAATAAGTTAACCTCGTCCTGCCCATTGTGATTTCAAAATCACAAAACATACTTCACGGTTCCTGCCCATCTAAAATATTGTAAAATTCTAAATTCTGCCCACTGACCTTCAAAAATCAAAACAAAATGTATGACTAAAAAATAGCGTGAATCGTTTCATTATGATCTATTTACTGTCATAAAAAAATAAAAAAATATAAATATCTTATGCATGACCTTTTTTTTTGATCAAATTTTTCTGGGCAGGAAGCATTTGTAAGATTTTGTACTTTGAAGAGAACAGTGGGCAGAATTACCAAACAGGTTCTAATTTGCTTGGGCAGGACGAGGATATAGTATAAGCTCAAATCCCAAGCAATATACAGAGTATTTTTTTTTTAATTTCTCCTCTAAGCATTTCCGGTCAATGAAGACTCCTGTGTAATAGACATTGTCCATTACAAGACGTGTCACGGAATTGTGTGGTCCATATGCGGTACGACATAGGAGGAATAGAGTTGTTTAAAAAGGTACTTAAATTAAAAAATTAAGCACATTGTCTAAATTAGGGCAAGGGTACCCTGTTTCGGATTTCGGTATTTACTCGAGCGCGTCAGATATTGATAGCATCCATGTCCTACATATTTTTAATAAAGTAGGAATGATAATCAGATCGTTTGTATAGTGGAGGTAAGATTTCAAAATGTAAAAATAAGAAAATTAATCAAGCGTGTCAGATTTTCTAAGGGGATGTTAAGTGAACCTAAAAAAAGGTTCTCCTTGAATAATCTGACGATTTAGGTATCACGCAAACTCGTGGCCATTATTAGAAAGTTGCAAATGTGAATGAGTGAATTCATAGTTTTGAAATACTCAAGCGCGTCAGATTAAGATATATATGCTTTATCCTAACGTCCTAGACGTGCTTACTCTTAATCTGACGATTATCTGCAGGGATTAAGACAACAGCTCGTTTTAAAAATTTTGAAGGTCTCTAGCCGCTCCCCTCACCGATGAAAAATTATACATTATTTACATTTTTATCTTCTTATCATCTAAGCTTTGCAACCCAATAGGTCTCTATGACGCTCGCGTAAATCTCAATTTAGCATCGTGGGCTCCCTTACTATACCCAGGCCTAGCAAATTTTAACTCGACTGATGGTTAGTTTGAGTAGTACTTTGTGTAACATTTCTGTTATGAGTAAGATTTCCAAGACAACCTTCAAAGTTCTAAAGAAATATGCAGGTTTAGAAACTTCAGGTATACAGGACGTACTAATTCTCAGATAAAGAAACCCAAGTAAAAACTATGACTTTTAAACTCGACCACACTCAACCGTGACCCGTATAACCACTAGCATAAGGTCAAGAGTTGAACATCATGTTGATTGGACCGTTTGTTCCACGCCTCGTTCGATGCACAGTCATTGGTAAATGCTTCACTTATACATTAATGTATACGGCGTTTTATTATAGTGTATACTTTATACACTGGTTAATAAAATAGCCTTAAAGTCGCATCAATCTCTCATCCCGTTCACTGAGGAAGATTACTGCAACGCTCTGACACTAGAGTGCAGCACTGGCACGAACAGTAAATAGATTTTGACAGATGACATTTAAAAAGGTGCCATGACAGTTTCTTTTAGGGTAGACGAAACCAATGAATACAGATTTACATAGAAGTGCAGTTCTTAAGGATTTCGTGTGCCGCTTCCAAGTGGGGACTGTCTCCAGTTTAGTTCGTAGTTGGCGCCGTTGACGGCATTGGCGTCGTTCTCCGTCTCTCTTGCTCTCGTAGAGACAGCTGTCACAGCGCGACTGCCACGCCGCCAAGCGGCAATTTGTGTCACAGAAAGTTTGTCTTCAGAGCGCCCATAGGAAATGCGCCTCTATGTAAATATCTGAGCTCTGACAAAACCACGCAATAACTTCCTTGAAAAGATTTTGACATAATACCAATTGCACGTGTTTTTTATCTAAGTTTCGCGTAATTGACTAGTAAGGGAACTGTTGTAAAAAAAAATTATACAGTTTTCATATTGGTTACTTGAAGAAGAGTGATATGAGATTGACGCGTGCTTTTACTTACATACCTACGTATTAATTTATGTGCACATAGATCATTATTACCAAAAAATAATGACGTATCCAATACAACAAAGTATCGGTTGCTTTGATACTTGAATTAACAATAACTCCAGGATCTGTATAGAGAATATTTTTGGTGTGGGTGACAGGTTTTTTCACATTGTTTCATATATGGAATTAGCTTTATCTATTTCGAATGTACCAGATACAACGTCATTATTTTTTACATGTACCAACTTACATTGATAGATAACAAATAAAAATGAAAAATATCCTAACAAGTATCAAGAATGGTCAAAAATAAAATTAAATAATTATTTATGATTTATTCTATAAATATATTTTCCATTAAATTATTTTGTAGTTGCTCATTATAATTTTTAAATGGATGCAATCTCTATATTGCATCCATTTAAAAATTATAATGAGCAAATTCCGTGTGGTGACGGATTAAGAATACGGAATGTCACCACCCCATATCATCCCATGGGTGTCGTAAGAGCCGACAGAGGGACCATATTATGCAGAGAACAGCACTGTAAGAGAAGGAAAACTTGATACAAACCCTATACCAACCCGTTTGGCCAGCGTGGTATAGTAGGCCAATTCCTCCTTTCAAAGGAGAGGCCTAGTCCAGCAGTGGACTTTTAAAGGCTGATGATGATGAATCTCTATATTTGAATGGAAGTTGTTTTATTTTTTTGTTATCTATCAATGGTTTCAGAAGCTTTTCCTCGGACACTTTAGTTAAGTAAACAATGTTTATAGCATTGTTGCATGAAAATGCTTATTACACTCTCCTCTCTGTCTCTTGAATCTCTTAAATATGTGTTTCGGAATGCAACGGTATCAGTGTGGTATGCTAAAGAATCTTACTACGTTTTCACGAATCAGATTGAAAACTGATAAATGATTGCGAATTTAAAATCAGAAATTAATTCACAGATCACTAATTATTGGACGCTCATGAATGTCCAATTTAATTATTTAACTTCAAACTTTAATATTCACTACTGGCAACACCTGTTTGGCTAGATTATGTGCTCTTTTATATGCCTGCTCACATTACTTTGGACATTACTGAAGTATATTTTTGAGTTAATCCAAAATATATGTTGTAACAACTGATATGGCTAGACTAAATAACTCTGTAGGGTTACGTACAATCGAACAACTTCCCGCTAGTACACCATAAGGGCGAGAATCGCTCAGCAAAACATGGTCGCTTCCAGATTAAAACTGTCATTATTGATCAGACGTAATATGGGCGCGTGTTTTTGTATAAGGCTGGTTTCAGAGTCACGCGTTTGACCGGCGCCGGCCACACGCGCGCGCTTACAATTACACTAGATTAGTAGTAGCGTTTCATAGTCACGCAGTTCAAACGCGCCGCGTGTGAGACGCGCGCGCCGGCCGCGCTGCCGAAGCTTCTTATATTGCAATGAGAAACGCGAACTCGTTTCACAGTGGTCCGCGCGCCAAACGCGCTGTTGAGACGTGCTGGCGGACGGCGCGTGCCGCGCGCGTCACTCTGAAACCAGCCTAAGTGCGTGTGCTTTTAAAACTGATCGACCGCCGACTCGTCATATTGTACATAGTTTAGTGGTTTCACAATATTGTACCTACCTGTATCGTTGCATGTCTAAAAAAATACCTATATCCAGAATATAAAATAGATTTCTGATGGAATAGCAAATATAAGTGATTTGAATAAAAATAGTTTTAGAAACATTTAGGTTCTTAGTGTGAAACTAGACGATTTTCTATTGTCAATAAACCTACCCTATATACCTACTGCTAAATTGAGACCGTTAGTTTTAAATAAGAACAATTATGTGTTACTATGTAGTATCTAGATATTGTCCGTCTTTAGTTTGTTTTTATTTGTACCTATTCGAATTGTGTTCTATCAAATAAAATGGCGCTGTGACGTGCATAGTACAGTAAACTTAACTTAAACTATGTGATCGTCGTAGTAATTAATTGTTGTTGTAGAATAGAACTTTAGTATAACAATATTTCTACCTCTTCTCTTCCTTAAAAACAATATTCTATTTCCACCCCGAGAACAGACTTCTCATCTGCCTACAAACTATTTACCATTCAATTTAATGCACAATTCAAATTTGTAAAATCACGGCCAAGTTTATAATCTCCTTAAAAAATATATTCTATTTCTACCCCGAGAACAGACTTCTCATCTGCCTACAAACTATTTGCCATTCAATTTAATGCACAATTCAAATTTGTAAAATCACGGCCAAGTTAATATTATATTAAAACGGTATTAGGCAACGGATCATACTTTATACTATTGGAAGAATGTTTAAATGTACTTGTAGTAAAACATCTATAACTTCCATCGTCATGCATCAGTGCATTCATGACCAAAAACATTTAAATATGCATTCTAAAACAGAAAAATGCACAAACTACTATTTCTGGTCACTCGATAAACGAGTTGATTATGCATTTAATATGTTTCACGATTGACGCTCCGTTGCTTGATATCGTAGGAAAACACGGTTCAAGTTAAAATTAAATAATTTTTCCACTCAGGTACATATTCGGTGTTCTCCTGGGTCTGATGCGAGGTCCGCAGACAGAGGAGGTGCCTCAAGAACCGACGGAAGAGGAGAAAATCGGTCAGTTGAGACACAGGTTGCTTGCAAGCCAGTCAAGTAAGAACACACAGGTATACAGAGTGCTAGCTTCGCACTACATCGCGTTTGGTCACTGGCGGTTAGGTACTAAATGAAAAATTAAAAGCATTTTAATGATAGACAACTAAATAATAAGAAATCAAATAAAAGTACATTTCATAACTTTATTAAGTACAATAGTGGTTGAGCTATACGTTTGGCTTCCCTTTGGGAGTAATATAGCCACGTCTATTTGCTAATGATGTAGAATTTAAACATAAATTTCAGTGAATTTTCATGTAGCTCTCAGATGTTCTGTATATGGATATCTCCATGGGTGTGATTGACGACGATTTCGAAGTTTCTATGCTAAAATATGTTCTAACGACATTATATTATAACACAATCAATGAGCAGATTTTCATTAATTTACCAGATATCATTTACAACTAATATCGTAAGGTTACAATGACATACCGTTAACAAACGAATAAATAAAAAGTCTAAAGAATGAAATAAAATATTGTTACGAGCTGGGGTTTGGTGATAAATTAAAATGCACTATGCCACTCAACTCTACTTTATTTCACAACACACTTAATTTTAAACACTAATAAAAACACTATTTCACACTACTAAACACACTGAAAACACACTTCCTCTTCAGATCCTTCACTCGATGATTTTCGCTCCGATTATTCAACTGAACTGTGTCCGGTCCGCGAATCCGAGCGCTTTTATATTGGCCGGAAAACATAACTAGCCAATTCTAGTCTCTCCCAGAATGTTCTCGTAACGTGCGGCAACAAGGTCGATACTTCCAGTAAACAAACAGCAACGCCATCTAGTAGAGAATAGATGAAACACTTTTAAACTACCGATATATCCATTCTCTTCTAGTTCTCTCATTTACCATTAGATGGCGTTATTTTCAAAATGTCGCTTTTCGTAACAATATAAATAAATAAAGTTATTTAATACTTTCTGACAAGCCACGTGACCAAACGCACAAACAACAAGAAACACTTAATCGCCAAACGCAGGTTTAACAATATTGTAAACTATTGTACCTATATGTAACAAATTAATGTTTTTTAAATTTTATTCATTTTATTGTATTAATTGGTATTAATTGTAATAACTCTATATGGTGTAACAAATCTGCTTTTGGATAACGGTGCAGGTAAGCTAACAGAGAATGACACTATACATGGTGGTAAGGGATAAGCAGAATAGTGAATTGGAATGTATTTTAAACTATCGTTTTATTCAAAAATTCCTTGTGTTGGGATGGTCTCTCTTTAGATTACCTTTAAAAGTTAACACATCTCATATTGGTATGACGGCCAGGTCCTGTCCATCTCCAAAGCTTATGGGTTGTCATATTTCCTTTAGAAGCCTTGCCGTCGGACAATAACATTTAAGTCCTTCTCTAATGAGGCTCAACCTCCTTTCGTATTATAATTATTTAATTCTATTTATAATCCGTTCTAGAATTAAACTACCCAGCTTTTGTGAATTACTTACATAAGATAAATGTTGTATGACCAACAAATTATTGTTTCATAATTTGCCGAAAGAGTCTAAGCAATATTTGTGTCCGTTATTTGAATATGAAGTCCACCGCGGTACAGGATTTATCGATAGCATGGGGGCTATTTTTCAAAATAATATAAATAAATACTGTCATATATACATATTAGACGCTTACTAAGATGTCGAGGCTAAATTTAATGTATCTTACTTTAGTCATAACTGTTTGATTGGTTCTCAATACTATATTCTGATCTGCAGTTTTGTCAAAATACTAATTAAAAATAATACTTCCAATTGACTATTCTAGTTATGAGAACATCCATCCTTCTACTATGTACACTCTAGTGATGTTCCGGATAAACATACCAGTATCCGCGGATATCCGAGAAAGATCCATATCTGTATCCGTATCCGTTACTTTTCTCGCGGATCTTTTACGGATCTTTCACCTTATTAATTTTCAACTGATAGGATGGAATGCTATAGGTTGTTAAGTAGACTTAAAAAAGTATTAAATTCCATTCAGAGTATTTTTAATAGAATTTCAATACATGTCGAAACATGATCTGTCTATTGTTCCGCCGGGCGTGCGTGAAGTCAACTATTGTTTCAAGGTCGCGCGCACCGACATCTATTCAGTAAGAAAATAAAGATACGTATCTGTATCCGCGGATCTTGACACCAAATCCGTATCCGATCCGGCACATCACTAGTACACACAGTTACATTAATTACTATTTAATTAAACATAAAAAACAACAATACAATTTAATACAATTTACTTTTTGAAAACATTCAGTTTTCTTTTCTTCACCAACAAATAATGGAATATTTTACTACGAGTGAACTTGTCGGTGCTCTGCCAAGTACCTATTAATAATAATATTTTATTTTGCTTTAACTGTTTTTAACTCTATGTTGTGTTGTTAAATTGGTATCTAATTATGTATTATACACAATTTAATTATTTTTTAATTGGTTTATAAAATCTAGTATTATGAGTTTTTGATAGATTTGTGCGCTAAATTAATGGTCTCTTCTCTTAATGCAAATTCTTAGACCGTCAACTATCTAAAGAGTGAGTCGGGGTACTCGGGGTATGGTGACTTCCTACTTTTAGTTCATTCTTCAATAGTATCATGAGATCCACGACGAATTATTATTTTATAAAAGAAATCGTTGCTCGTACGCTAGATTAATTAATGTGATTACCATGTCACTACATCACACAGCATGTAAGATATGGGTCTAATCACAACGAGTTTAAATAGAAGTGCGTGAGTTTCATAAAGGCTTTAGTCATTCAACTGTGCAGTCAAATATAACTCTTAAGTATACGTAAAGATGACACATTTATCTGTAACGGCAGGTTCTCGCCTTAAGAGTCAAATCCCCATGCAGTTCAAAAACTTCCGCGACCGCTTAAGACATTCAACAGGGCAGTCAAATATATATCTTAAGTATACGTTACGATGATATACTTCTCTGTAACGCAGGTTCTCGGCACTTACCAGCGTTGCCTCCAGCCGACGACACGGGACAGATGCAGGTCTCAGCCTTCGGACTGGATATCACTAAAGAAGACAATGGACAGTGAGTACCTCTTGTTTTGACAGCAATTTGACTACCTCCGTGGTCCAGACTGCCTGCGTTGTCCAGACTGCCTGCGTGGTCCAGACTGGCCTTATGATCCAGAATGCCTCCGTGGTCCAGTGATAGCGTATACGTCTGCTAATCGGGAGATCCCGGGTTCGATTCCCGGGTCGAGCAAAAATTTTACTGAGTTTTACCGAGTCTGGCAATGTGCCCGGTAACAGCAGTAGGCTCGCCCCTTATGACGTGGGACCTAAAATCCATAAGGCATAATGTGGGTAGGTATAATATTACACCTCTCGCTCAAAGCTCGAAAGGGTAAGCATAGGCACTCTTTGGCACGCTATGAAAGTTAATTTAGGGTCCGGCCAAACGAGCCTAATTTAGTGAGTTGCGAGTCGTCTATTTTGAAAGAAAGAAATAAAGCAAGGTAACATAATTTATTTCTGCCACATCTGCGCGACTTGGCTTGCAAAGTTAAGCAACGCTTGCACCGGTCGCCCCTTGGATAGGTAACCGCATATGGCATTTACATCATAGCGCTACTGCGCTTCGGAGGGCTCGTAAAGCTGTCGGTCCTGGTTTTTGTCTCAGGACGAGAATCGTTTGGCCACATTGGAGAACTTTCGGGTCTGAAAACTAGGGCATAAAAATTGGCCACAGATTGGAACGAAAAAGAAAGAAGGAAAGAAGTAGCGCATTTATTTACTTATTGTTATATTTTAAGGACTGCCTCCGTGGTCCAGTGGATAGCGTATGCGACTGCTGATCCGAGGTCCCGGGTTCGATTCCCGGGGCGGGCAAAAGTGTTACTGGGTTTTTCCGAATTGATGATGAGATGTGCCCGGAACGGCAATAGGCTCGCCCCCTATATCGTGCGACCTAAAAAGTCATGGCGAAATATGGGTGTAATATTACGCCTCTGCCTACCCCTTCGGGGATACAGGCGTGAGTGAGTATATAAAATGTTATATTTCAAGCTTAGAATATATAAAGCTAACATTACTCCTTCATGTCTACCCCTTCGGGGACACAGGCGTGGGTCTCTAAATAAAAATAAAATAAAACTATCATTATCTCGTCTCTTCATAGGATACAAGTGAAACCGCACGAATCGCCGAGCACCTCAACGCCATCTTCCGGCGAGGAGGCCGAAGTGTCTCCAGACGAGAGCGCCGACCATTCAGAGGAACAGAGGCCACCATCACTCATCGACCTGCTAGGGTATGTATAACGTAATATCAGGTTATTTAGTTACTGTGACTTTTGACTTTGACATAAATACCTTGGTATTTGCCAACGTTTCGACTGACTTGCTCCGGTCGTGGTCGCGGCGGAGCTCTCTCTGTCTCTCTCTCTCTCTCTACCTCTTTCGTCAGTCTAGGTATTATATTTCTTTTTTTTATTGAAACCTATCAATATGGCTCCATGCCGCCTGATCTTAAGCATTAATGGAGCCCCATATCAAAAGTCATCATGCCAATAAAATATGAATAAAAATGGCATGATGGCCCCTACTTTGATGGCCTAGAAGCTTTCTCACGCCCCGCTTAAAGAACCCGGGATCATAAGAAGAAGACGTGGCCAGGTAATGAGTTCCACATCTTAATAGTTCGGCAAAGATAGGAGGCACCGAATTGTTTAGTGTGTTTAACGTATATCACTATCTAGCTCTCAAATGACTTGACTTGCCTGACATAGATCGGCAAAGTTAAGCAACGTTCATAGAGGTCAGTACTTTGATGGGGCACGTAAAGCCGTTGATCCCGGTTCTTGTCACAGGATAACAATCGTTGAGCCATGTCGGAGGCATTCGGGTGGTCTAAAATCAGGGAGTTGGCCATACATCATTATCAGGTCTCTATACTGTCCCACTGCTGGGCACGGGGCTCTTCTCACTATGAGAAGGCAAGTAAGGTAGTCCACCACGCTGGCCAACTGTGGGTTGGCAGACTTCACATGTCTTTCGAGAACATTATGGAAAACTCTCAGACATGCAGGTTTCCTCACGATGTTTTCCTTCACCGATAAGCAAGCGATAATTAGTTGGCCATACACTCACATTAAAAAGAAGTTTAGAAGAAGAATACTAGGGTCCCGAATGGATCCAAGACTTTTAACTTTCACTTGACCTTAGCCGGCTTTACAGCCTTTACATAAGGCTAGAATTTTATTTGAAAATTATTTTGTTAAAGTTAAGTTATTAATTAATTATGTTGTTTTACCACAATCAAGATAATTAAATGATACAAAAGTGTTAAAATCTAAGTATATTTGTTAGTGACGACCTGTAAAGTTGTTTTATAAGTATTTCACAAACGGGTCCCCGTTTGTGATGTAGAAAGTATGAATATATGCCTCTACGTCTTTTATCTTGATTTTGGTAAAACATTATGTACGATTGCCCAGAATGCTTGCTTTTAACAATTTGTAAACATTTGGCTTTTGTTTTAGGCCCACGAGGTACGTACGCTTATTTACTATTAATGTTACATCGCCATTGTGTAACATTAAAAATTACACAGAATTTACAAAGTTACAAAAACATGTTAATAAATTTTATTGCGCATTTTAGCTAACCCTCATCGCATAATTTACGCTGTCATATTGTGATTAATTACAATGATGTTATTCTCAAATTCATTAGTATGTTTGTACATTTAGTATAAGCTACTAGTTTGGTGTTATTGGTATAACTGTTTAGCAGTTACCGTTTAAACTATCTTTATAAGTATATTTTTGATATAATTTCTATAATTATTACACTAAATGAAAACACTACCATTACAAACATGATACGCATAGACACTGCAGCAAAGTTTAATGAAAATAATAAAATGATTCTTAACAGATATTTAATTACTTTATTTAATTATTACTCAATTGTCAATTTAGAACTTTTAAGACAAAAAAATGTTAAATTATTTGAAACATATAATATATTTTTTGGAAATATTTGACCACCGGATGGATATGACATGCCATACATAGAATATACTAAATACTAATATCTGTTATTTGTATTTCAGTGGAGAACAAGCTAAAAAGCAAGCGCAAGAGAGAATGGAGGCTCAGGCCATACAGCAAGCAGCCATGTCATCTATCGAGGCTGAGAGCAAGAAGGTATGTTCAATATTTATTTCTGAACGAAAATTTCAGAAATTAAAAATAAACTAGACTGGTAGTTGAAGAAGTCTTTAGTATCAATATAGATAAAATAATGTGGTTTAGAGAAATAAGAGATAGCTTTTCAATAAATAGGACATACTTGACTCAGTTTTCAACATGGCTCAATTCTCTTTTAGCTAATTTAGTTTTAAACTTCATTTGATTTTAAACATGGCTCAGTTTTATAGTTGACTCAGAACCACGAAAAGTTAGACATTAACCAAAAATATTTATCGATAAATCATCACTGTTACGAACAACACTCGGTTTCCTAACTCTATGTTTTGTCTACTGTTTGCCTACCACGACGCTGCTATAAGAGCGTGCTGCTAAACCTATCGACAGCTCTTTCTTTCATACTGCATGTGCCATTAGAAAGAAGATATCAAACATAGCAACCGCTGTTGTTATTTAGTGTTACTTCTATGACTTATGGTTATATTTCTTTGTATGGAACGATCTGTGAAACTTTTAAGAAACTGTCAGATATATACTCTTCACGATTATTTTGAACCCTGCACCAAGGTAATAAAGTCCAACATATTTATAAAAACTTGAGTGAAGTGCACAACGATAGATTTGCCGCCAGACGGCACGTTGACAGATTGACAGAGAGTGTATTTTTGCCGTCTGGCGGTGACTTGATAGACAGCAGGTTAGTTAGCCTCTACTATTATCGCCGCCGACAAAATATTGCGTGGTTGGCACTCAATGGGTCTGAAACATATCACTTTCATGACATCAATTCGAAGTAAACATTATACATGTAACAACATGCTTTCTACAAATCACTCACTTACTGTTACATACGACGATAGTATGTTAACTGAGTATTAGAATACGCTGAGTAATCTATATCATGCTTTTTCACAATAACGTTAAACATTTTACCATATAATAACGAGTATTTATTTAACGTTAGCTATCATTTTTGCTACTTCATGCAGCTTGGACGCACAAAAAAAGATTTCAAGAAAAAGGTAATATTTATTCATTTTCATAAAACATAGTCATTCATAAGCTAATACCACATACAAAATGCTGAATCAAAAGCGAAAATATTCCATTCTTAGTTGTCGCTTGCCCAGAATACAGATTTACATAATAGAAGCGCATTTCTTAAGGATTTTGTGTGCCGATTCTAAGTGGCGTGTTGGCGGGTGTCGTCAGTTCGTCTCACTTGCACTCATAGAGACAGCTGTCACAGCGCGACTGCCACGCCGCCAAGCGGCAATTTGGGTCAGAAAGTTTGTCTACAGAGCGCCCATAAGAAATACGCCTCCATATAAATATCTATGCTCTATGCCAGTGCCTTGGAGAGACCGTTGAGCGTTTATCCCGCCTGACATATCGAACTTTATCATTTGTGCCAAGAAATGATTACAACCAACTATCGTCATTCTTTGGGCTTGAGAAGGTTAGATGGCACTTGTTTCATAGAATAACTAATATTCTGTCAAATGATTATAACTCCAGAAAATGGACCTCGGGATCTAACGTAATTCAAAGGTTTGATAGGGATTACTGTACGAAACGATGACCAATTATAATTTCACAGCAGTATAAGTGACTTCATCCAAACCAGAGCCTAGATCTTCTAAGTTCTTACCTACTTACAACAGCTTGTTCGTCAAAGAACCTTCTGGTATCCTTATGTCAAGGTACAACGGCTTGTTTGCCCGAAATTGACGATGTACGAGTTATAACCGTTTCCAGATTCAGGATTATTACGGAGGGTCCACTTATTTTGGCTTGGCTTGAACCTGGTTACGGAAGGTTTCATCAAAAGAAACACTAAAACAATATTTTTCTTTGAAAGAGAACTGATGCCATTTGGATACGCTGGAATCCTTTGGATCCGCCTCTGTTACTACTCGTACAAAAACCAAATGGTGCTGCATCCACTTTTTATATCCTCAACCAAAGGGCCCGAAGAAATTTCACCATGCACAAAAAATGCCCACCATATTTCCTGCTCTGGAAATCCAACTCTATACAGTTAGTCTCAGATGCTATTTTCGTGTGCACCTTACAGCAGGCGGTCCAAGGTCCGTCTCCGTCCGCACTGCAGCAGGTGGACTTGTCTCAGTACACCAGGCGAGCGGTGTCGTTCTTGGCGCGAAACTTCTACAATCTAAAGTACGTGGCGTTGGTGCTGGCTTTCTGCATCAATTTCGTGCTGCTGTTCTATAAGGTAAGATCCTACTGGTTTTCTATGACGGAAATGATTATTGAATGATGAAATGATTATATATTTGCCCATTATTGACCTCCTTCTTCGGATTCTTGTCGATCCGCTAATGCCGTATATGGCTTTGTTTTTAGCATCACAGATGTTGTGCAGTCCTTATTACTTTAGTAGCGGGCGATTCTATCTTCTGATAAAATTGTAAAAAAGGCGTCTGAAATGGCGAAGATCGAGAAGTAGCTGCTAGAGTTTCAATGCACGGCAAGACTGAACATCTAATAGATACTCCAGTTTTACCAGTACCCTGGGTACTTATAATCATTATCAGGTCATGCTTATGACTTGTTATTAATATTATGATTATTGTGTACCAGGTATCTACGTTGGACGCGGAAGGTGGCGAAGGATCAGGTATTGGTGAAATTATAGCTGGCTCTGGATCGGGACAAGGTTCTGGCAGTGGAGATGGTAAGTTTAGTTGATCGTATTTAAATATATTGTGATAAAATGGTTGCTCTGGTTTTTTAAAATAGTTGTAAGCTTTCGAAAATGTTAGAAGAGATCCAAGACCTACCTAACCTGTCCTGGAGGTCCCAAGATTCATTAGGACGTAAATGATACTGCTCGTCATAACATAAACTCAAGAGATTGGTCAAACTAAACGCAACAGGGTAGACAGGATCAGAGAAAGCAGATTCTCAGCTATTTGACAACCCATTTTCACCAATCTACGTATTTGGGAGGAACACGAAGATTACCTTAGCTATGTCCCTTTCTTCTTATGGTACGCGAATAATGCTTGGTGGTCATCCCTGGTGCCTATAGGTTTCTATTAGCTGTGTTTTGAACCTGTGTTTGAAGCTACATACAACTGA
This sequence comes from Euclidia mi, assembly GCA_944739405.2. Classification (NCBI taxonomy): domain Eukaryota; kingdom Metazoa; phylum Arthropoda; class Insecta; order Lepidoptera; family Erebidae; genus Euclidia; species Euclidia mi. The sequence goes on along the minus strand of OX123205.2, from coordinate 35,940,773 downwards.
TGCCGTCTATTCTACATCTATAGTACTACGGTGAAGACAACACGGCGACGTCTAACTCATACCACGGCCGTAAAAGTGCTGAATGAAGTTTGCGATCGAGACGACCTCTCAAATACACGGTCTGCAGTCGACCAGGCACGATCACCTTGCCCAGTTAAAGGATCCTTCCTGCAGTTGGAGGAACACCACACCCTTCTTCCTCCACAATCCTGATTATAATTGAGATGTGTCCGTAGGTGAATATAGAGTGGAAATATTTTTCTGTGTCGCTAGGTAGCGGCGAATCAGGCGAAGACGACGACGGCATAGAGGTGGTTCACATAGACGAGGATTTCTTCTACATGGAGCACATCATCAAGGTGGCCGCCATGGCGCACTCCATCGTCTCGCTGGCCATTCTCATCGGCTACTACCACCTTAAGGTCAGTATTACTCTGCAAGGACTTTTTTAAGGTCAGTATGTAGTCCCTACCCTGATCGGTCTGGATACTACACCAGTGACATGAGGTAAGTTTGTGAATTTAACTTTTCGACCGAAGCGCAGGTTCATTGTGCAATAAGCGGCCATCAATCAGACGGATTGCATGATGGTAAGCTTTAAGACCATGGACACAAGCAACACCAGAGGAGTCACAAGTGCGTTGCCGCCCTTTGGGTTGGGAAAAGAAATAAGAGGAGGAGTGGGATGAAGGAGAAGGAAAAGGATATGAAACCTCCGTCACTCACACCTACCGAATGGAGTGCAACAATATAGATACTGTTATATTCTTTTAGAGTGTAGTACTTCCCCGGTCGAGCCGACCCCTTTGTGCTGTAATAAGCAAGGTTCTACTACCTGTGAACCAAAAAATTGTGAAACGTTGAAAATGCAACATCTTACTCATTTATAATCTTAATACACTTACTGCTTGCAGGTGCCCCTAGCTATCTTCAAGCGTGAAAAGGAAATCGCCCGTAAGCTGGAGTTCGACGGTCTATACATCGCGGAACAGCCTGAAGATGACGACTTGAAGAGTCACTGGGACAAACTAGTTATATCTGCCAAGTAAGTACATAGTTGTAGACACTAGTTGTCCAGTGAAAGTTGACCTCTCGTTACATTTACTTGCAGTACAAAGGTAGATCATTAGTTTAATTCGCATCCCAACAACTGTACGACTTTGGTGTCCAGTTGATACGGCTTTTCAGGTAAAATAGATCAAGTTCGACCAGTTCAGATTGGTTCGATTTTATTTTAGTGTGACAGTTAAATATAGCCAAGTTATATAAATCTTCTTAATAGGCTTGTGTCCTAATATGTAATTAGTGATTGATTCGTTCCTTCATTAGATGTTAAACCGAAATAACTGATTTTTTCTTCAAAAGTCGTTCAACAACATTGCTAATTACGGCCTTTTAAAAACCTTTTTGAATTTGACGCGAAAACGCTGTAAACCATCATGGCGGTTGAGTGATGTCACGAAGTGCTAAACAAAACAAACCGTGAATGAAGTCTGGTCTGTTGTACCCACTTTTATTTTGTTATATTTCGATATGACAGGTACAACGTTTGACGTTTTAGTTGTATTTACTAACAAAACGTCAATAACATCAAAGGCGGACGCAATGACGTAATGCTCTCTGATTGGTGTTCACTATCACAAGAATAAATATATTATTTTTATTTTTAGAATCCTAAAAATAACGTCTATTTTACCTTTTTATAATAAATAATAAACTTTATTGACATCTACAAATTATAATGAAAATATAGATACTACAATCAAACCGATTTATTCTTAGTAGCCTATTGTTTGCATGCAGCATTTTCCCTAAATAAAAGGTTAAACTGAAACTAAAAATTTTATTACACTGTGAAACCGACTTTCGGATGTTTAGGTACACCTGGCAACTCTAACTTTGTAGCAAAAATTACTAGAGCCCAAAATACTTCATAATCGAGCCAAATTGTTCTTTTTTTCTAAAACGCGCTTACTGTTTTCATATCTGACAACCATTGCAAATAGCAAATATAGCTTTATCCAATAATACTTCACAATCAGGCCAAATGAATTCGTACCTTTTGTCCCAAGCATTAAAACTTACTTTTCTCCAAATCCTATCCTAACCATATTCTTCAATTCCTCAGATCGTTCCCGGTGAACTACTGGGACAAGTTCGTGAAGAAGAAAGTCCGCGCCAAGTTCTCAGAGACGTACGACTTTGAATCGATATCCAACATGTTGGGCATGGAGAAGACATCATTCTCCGCGCAAGAGGAAGAGGGAAGCAAGGGACTTGTCCATTAGTAAGTATTATAATGGTATTTATTAGACTGACTGCCTCGTTGGTCTCGCGGCATAAATGTGCGCGTGGGATTGGGAGGTCTTGGGTTCGATTCCCGGGTCGGGCAAAGTGTTATTAGGTTTTTCCGTTAGGAAATTCTCAGTAGGAGCACGGAGTCTGGTAATGTGCCCGGTACGGCAATAGGCTCACCCCCTATTACGTGGGACCTAAAAATTCGTGGCGAAATGTGGGTGTAATATTACACCTCTGCCACCACCCTTCGGGGATACAGGCGTGAGTCTATAAATATAAAAAAATAGAAAGATTGGTACTGACATAGAAAACAGATTAACCATTACACAAAATTCAATTTAACATTATGCAGTTTCCAATCTGAACTCCAATTAAAATTACACTCGTCATTTAAACTTAATGTTAAACTTTACTGAACTATCAACCAACTTGTTCAACAGTTATAGTGGTACCGACTGCTACTTATATGGTCTCGGTTTCGATTCCCGGGTAAGGAAAGAGTGTTATTGGTTTCTTCTGTTAAGAATTATACAATAGAAGCTCGGAGTAAGAGAGTTGGCGGTGTAACACCACGTGCCTCGGAGAGCAAAGTCGGCACCGCGTCGGTGACCGCGTGTGTCATTTACATAAGAGCGCTACGGTACTTCGGAGGGCACGTTAAGTTGTAGATCCCGGTTCTGGTTTTAGGATAAGAATCCTTACAGAAGGTCAGATTTTTCAGACAGCATTAGGGCAATGCTGTGTGAAGAATCTGACCCAGAACTCACTCACACAAGAAAGAAACAAAGTGCATTTAAACTCAGAAATTCCAATCTTGATTTTCCCTAATTTGTAATACATTCATGAATATTAAAAATGAAATGTTCGGATTCGGCTTGATTTTCATGATTACTTTTCTTTCAGCATAATCAACATAGACTGGCGCTACCAAGTATGGAAGGCGGGCGTGACGATCACAGACAACTCGTTCCTCTACTCTCTATGGTACTTCTCCTTCTCTGTGATGGGCAACTTCAACAACTTCTTCTTCGCCGCTCACTTACTTGATGTGGCTGTTGGATTCAAGACGCTTAGGACCATCTTGCAGTCCGTCACACATAACGGAAAACAGGTTAGTAATTTTTTTTTTTTTTATATTAATTGTATTAAAATCTAAGTGTTGTGAACTGAATGCTTCTATCGTGAACTTTGAATCTAGTACTTATTAATTGTAGACAAAAGACACTTCATAATTTTGAGGTAAAACTGGTTGCTTTAAAAAAGGGTATTTCAGTTTTATTTGGAATTCAACTTTTCAAGATACTTTAGATTTGTTATTTCTTTTTTAAACGGTTTTATTTAGCTTGACCTGTTTATTTGTTTGGGTCAAATTTAGTAATTGGAATTTCACCCCCTTCCTGATGACAGATTGATCTGATATTTGGAACACACTCTTAGTCTTGATGACAATACAACATAATAAATATTCCTTATGATTGTAAATCCAAGATGGCCGCCGATACAAAATGGCGGATCACATATTACTTCACAACAACCTCGATATGGGTATCAAATGAAAGGGCTTGATTGGTAGAATAGGGCTCACTATGAAAAATCCAAGATGGCCGCCGAAACAAAATGGCGGATCACATATTTCTTCGCAACAACCTCAATATGGGTATCAAATGAAAGGGCTTGATTGGTAGAATAAAGCTCACTATGAAAAAACCAAGATGGCCGCCGCCACAAAATGGCGAATTATATTTTTCACAAACACTTCAATATGGGTATCAAATGAAAGGGCTTGATTGGTAGAATAGAGCTCACTATGAAAAATCCAAGATGGCTTCTGCCACAAAATGGCGGATTACGTATTTTGCACAAATACCTCAATATAGGTATCGAATGAAAGGGCTTGATTGGTAGGGCAATAGGGCTCACTATGAACTAACAACAAAACTAAAAACTTGAAAATAAAATAAAATAAAAAACATTTTTATGTTAATCTGGGGAATTGATCAGATAAATATAAAATCGTTGGGCGCGTGAAATTTTTATCAAAATGTTTACTCTGGATACGCTACGCCCAACGATTTTATATTTGTCTGATCAATACCCCAGATTGATGAGAAGATTGGTGCGATCTGGTAGCTAGGACTTGCCGAATTATTTGTTAGCTTTTAGTACATAACCTACATATTTTTTTATTGTAATAAAACCGTTTAACATAAAAATGTTTTTTATTTTATTTTTTAACATAATTGATAAAATCTAACTTCTAACCTAATGGAAGGAAAGAGGAATCCACCACGCACCCTCGGACTGAACACCCCAACTATTGCAATAGAAAAAGCTTGACAATACCGAACTTCTCTAAAAGGATAAGGGATGTAGGAATGGTATGGGTTCCAGGAAGATACCTGACTTGCAGTATCCCGCTGTATGCGCCGTCTATTCTTCGACACGTGTTTCGCCTCTTTCCTTCCATTAGGTTACAATCGAGTTCCGCCAAGTAACGCCTGATTCAACCAACTATATCTAACTTCTATTTTTCCATTTGATTCATAAGTTTTTCGTGAAGATAGTTCAAATGCTAAATATCATACTACTCGTCCCACAGCTGGTATTGACGGTGATGTTGCTAACCATCATAGTGTACATCTACACTGTGATCGCGTTCAACTTCTTCCGCAAGTTCTACGTGCAAGAGGAGGACGACGAAGTCAATAAGAACTGCCATGACATGCTTTCGGTGAGTCACTTTTGAATAATAGCAAAAGCCAACTTATGAGAAAGAAAAAGTTTGCGCAAGGACCACTGTCTGCCTCTTTCCTTCTCATTAAGTATCTTACTTTTATCTTTGCAATCTTACCCATATTAGAAAGAAGAAATCCACTTATGAGAAAAAAAGAGAAAGCTAAATGAACACTGACTGAATGGTTCCTTATCATTCACTCTCCTATTTTCATCTTTTCCAAAAAAGCCATTATTTAAATTTTGATTGCATTTCATAAGAATGTTTATGCCAAAATCTGTTTTTCTATATTAAGTTTGTTACTATAATCAACAACAGTGTTTATAAAACTAAGAAATATTAACGGCGTTAGGCGTGATCCTTGAGGCATGCCAGATTTAACAAAGTACACTTATTTAGTCAATTCTTTAATGGCCACTGATTGTCGCTTTTATTTTCGCTATTTTCGAAACTACTTCAGTATGCAGCTGCATATGTTCATTCATTGACGCCATTTTTAAGGACTAATGTATTGTAAACTCTGTCTAAAGCTCAACCACAGTTCTATTTAGATAGGTAGTAATTGTAAATGTAGAAGCATTAAAAGGATTAAAAACATCGATTTAAAAAATTTACGTTCATAAGCGTCACCTTGTGACCTAGATGAATAAATGATTTTGACTTTGACTTTGATTTGATATCCTAGAATATGTTTTTCATAATAGCGAGTATAATAGCCCCATTCATATTTGCACTTATTCTTAAGCTTTATAATCGTGTCAAAATATTTAATAAAAAAGATAGAAACTTTACATTACTTTTTATTTAACCAGTTTCAGCAGGGGCCGCGAAGCGACGCGACGTTTTCATTTCGTGGTTATTGTTGGTTTTGAAAAACTCTCGTTGAATTTTGTTTCATAACTATTTAGGAGTTTTACTATTGTACCCATTTTAGCCAAGCTAACTGCTATTATCATAAAAATGCAGGCCCGTAACGACTCTTAATTTGCCTTATACAATAAAATTTTAGAATTCAATCGACCGTTATAATAGATAATATTTATTTGATTTCAGTTTATTTACATTGTTTTTACCAACCATTACATATACTTGATTATCGTTGTTTACAGTGTTTTTACCCCCCATTATATCTACTTAATTTCTGTCGACAGTGTTTCGTGTTCAACCTGTACAAGGGCGTGCGTGCGGGCGGTGGTATCGGCGACGAACTGGAACCTCCCGACGGGGACGACTCCGAGGTGTACCGGATCATCTTCGACATCTCCTTCTTCTTCTTTATTATCGTCATCCTGCTCGCTATCTTGCAGGGTACGCATTGTTTTCTTTCATTATTTACAACCTGCGGTTTCACTCGAATTATTTTCAGAATCTCGACAACATCGGCCGACTATATAACTATATGTACGGCTCGACAACTATATGTACGCCTATAAAGTCCTTGATCATGTCCATTTAAATTCGGTCATTCGAAAAATTACCTCCGACGAACAGAAATACAGACAGACAAATATTAGAAAAAAGATTGTTTTATGACTTGGCATCGTATAACTAACTATATGCTATGGATAATTATTATAGTGGCGTATTTAAAGAGCTTATTTTGGTCTAGAATGAGCCCTCACCCTGCCCCAACAAGAACGTGCTAACGAAAGGTTTTATCCAAACATAAAAAAAATAATTTGTCTTTAAGGATTTTTTCTGGATTCTAGAATAGAAAGACAGATCAATATTCTTTGTAATTTTCGGGTATCCTACCACAGTTTATTTTTGTCAAGTTTCTAACATTTAATTTTATTCGCTCTTTCAGGTCTGATCATCGACGCTTTCGGAGAGCTCCGTGACCAGCTGGAGTCAGTGAAAGAGGACATGGAGTCCAACTGCTTCATATGCGGCATCAACAAAGACTACTTTGATAAAGTAAGTTAAATCTATTCAATAGCGAATAGAATATTATACAAACATAGCACTAAAAACCTCTATATGTCTGTAGTACGTTCACAATCTAGTCTAGTTAATAACTTTCATGAATACTTTCGCTTTACGTTATTTATATCAACGACACAAGGTTAAACGCAATATTTATAGATATTTAAGACATAAATAGCAACCAGTCCCTCCGCGAACACGACTGGAGCAAGTCGGTCGAAACGTCGGCAAATATCGTCGGCCTTAAATATATTATTTATCGCGAGTAAGACCCGCTAAATAACCTTGTATAATGTATACTAATCGCTTTAGTTAAAAATCGTTCGTTGTTATGCAGGTTCCGCACGGGTTCGACACGCATGTGCAGAGAGAGCATAATCTCGCGAACTACATGTTCTTCCTCATGCATCTCATTAATAAACCGGATACCGAGTATACGGGTAAGATTACTTTTTTTGTTTGTTTGGATTTGGCCGTAACTGAAAACGTACCTACTTTTTATTCGATATTAATTTATGGTCTTGGATCACAACCAGGACAGGGCTAGGATATTGATGATAAATATAAGTTGAGGCACGGATCTTGAGAGCAAAGCAAAAAAGATATTGCAAATCTAATTTGCCAATCATCATATCAACCGCACTTTGAGTGCGGTCTCAGGGCCTCTTAAATATAGTCTTATATATTTTCAATTTTTGCATATTTTGGATCAACACTCAAAATTCATGCCGCGATCAACAAAATTAAATAGAATAAACGATTTGGGTTACCATGCAGTGTTATATTAAATGCAGGGATTTTATATGTTGATTTCCTTTTTATGTTTTTATCCTCAATGTATACGTCTCAGTAGTCTTAAGTTTGTTCTTCTATTTGTACGCTTACAAGTTGTTTATTTTGATAATAATTATGTTTATTTCTATCTCCATAGGTCAAGAAACGTACGTGTGGAACATGTATACGCAGAGGTGTTGGGACTTCTTCCCCGTGGGAGACTGCTTCAGGAAGCAGTACGAAGACCTCATGGGAGAATAGACAGACAGACACGATAACTAAATCGATATAGTAAAGTTACGTTTTCGTACTCATCAATCATAAATATTGGTACCTGATATAAAAGTGTAAAAAAAATGCCGCAATGCGTTATGTTGGGTTTGGTAAAGCAAAGATTTCCAATATTTCTTTTTGGTAAAGCAAATATTATGCCTTCTACATATTTCATCATATTTTTGGCGGCTGTGGCTGTTTGAATAGGTTACCTTTGCATCGGAAAATCTCTTTTCTAGTCTTTGATCGAGGGTTACACTGAACGCTAATTTTCAAACTTTTTGTTTACAAAATACCCTTTGTCCTATCAAATGGGTAGCACTACAATTTAGTTCAAAATATATCACTTTACTTATCGATTTAGATTATCTATTTTAGATTTACGCGCTTCTGAAAATAGCAATTTCGAAATTTAATGCTCAAAGACAACACCAATATTTAAAAAGTAAAGATTCATTTACATTAAAATATTTGCATGTTGTGTTTATGGTTTCAAGATGTTTGTGTAAATAATAATATTTGAGTCTATGATCGTTGTTATTTTAAAATAAATTTGGTGAATTGTAGTTTTCTATCTCAAATAGATATAAAACCTAATTAAAAGTCCAAATATTTACATTACGATATTATTTTAGTAACTAACATTAAAATTGTGGTTGTGCTGTATGTAAATGAGTCTTTATCAAATCGATAATTTTAGTCGATTATTTAAATCGATAACAAAATATCAAATAGCTTGATTGTAAGTTCATATTCATCTTGAAACTTCTAAATAAATAAAGAGATTCTATTTCTTAAGTAAGTTTAACTTAAGGTGGCCTTTCCATGTAAACTTTTCTATTTTTAACTATTTCGATATAGTTTATGTAAGATAAATAAAATTGTTAAATAAAACTATTTAATTTTATTTCAATGTTTTATTACCTTGATCATGAAGATAGCTGAAGTGCACCCAAGCTACAATTTTATTAATGTTCAATCTGCGCGGTTGGCGTAGTGGCGTAAGCGGCCGCCTCGCCACTTGATAATGCCCGGTTGTTGTGGGTTCGATTCCCACGCGACACAACACTGTGTGATACATAAATTGTTGTTTTAAGCCTCGTTGGTCTCGCGGCATAAATGTGCGCGTGGAATTGGGAGGTCTCGGGTTCGATTCCCGGGTCGGGCAAAGTGTTATTGGGTTTTCCGTTAGGAAATTCCCAGTAACAGCACGGAGTCTGGTAATGTGCCCGGTACGGCAATAGGCTCGCCCCCAATTACGTGGGACCTAAAAATTCATGGCGAAATGTGGGTGTAATATTACACCTCTGCCTACCCCTTCGGGGATACAGGCGTGAGTCTATAAAAAAAAGTCTAGGTATACTTTGTGTCCGTTGGTTGTATGTTTGTAAATTCCTCCGCAACACAGGATTTATACTCAGTGCGGGCGATGTCTTTCTTAAAAAAAAGTCTTAAATGCTTCTGTAGCTAATGCGTCCCACGTTGGGCGCCAATGTCGCACTTGCGAGGAAAGAATACTAGCTTTCTATAAATAGCTACTTACAAGTGAGAAAAAAAGGAACACGATTAAAGATAAACTGCATAAGTACCTTCATGGTAGGTACACTAGATAGTACAGCAATATTGAAACAGAGGGTGTGTCGTGGTTCGCACGGCAACGCGAGCGATGTCCAGATCTGATAGTGAGGACCACCACCGATTTGGTGGTGCCATCCGGGCGCGATAGGACAGACTTCGACGCATCCGAGCCTATGTGTAGGTTGAACCTCCATCGGCCGCAAGGAGGGTAACACGCGCCTGTGTGTGTACGCGCGTGCTTTTGTACCGCGCCGTAAACCCGTGACAGTCACAGGTTGTTTGCAAATCTTATCGAAATTCCTATTTTAGAAGGTGCCAACTTTTCTAGCTTGTTCCTAGCTCTATGTTGGCTGTCTTACGGCCCGGTCACCTACAGCGGTGGGCGGCAGCGACGAGCGTTTGCGATGTACATGGCGCGTTTACTGTGACGCGGCGCGCGGCCGCCTCAGGGTAAACCTGCCATGTACATCGCCCCTGCCGCCCCGCTTAGACCGATCTCGTGACCAGGCCCTGGAAACTAATAATGCTTTCTCGAAACTGAAACACCGGACATATACTTGCATAACCCAATTCAGCACTATTTAGTCATGCTTGTATAATATGAGACAAAAGCTACACTCGAGGGTTATTGGACGATGCGCATGAATGGAACTCTCGTGGAATGAGGGTATCGACATTCAAATATTCTTCTGAGGCGATTGGCACAAAATGAATTTATTGGTGTGCGAATCGACTGCAAAATTATGTAGACACAAGGATGCTGGAATCTTCGTTACCAGTGTGTTTTACGGCCGCGGTGGTGTAGAGCGCGACATGGAAATCGCTGCGGGGCATGGGCGTCGCCAAGGGGAGGCAGGGGGTGCAGCTGACCCCCTAGAGTTTCAAAATCCCTAAAATTTATTATTTTCTCCATACTTTTCTCATTTTCCATATCAATAAAGCCCCCCTAAGCCATCGGCTGACGTCCTTGATAGGCGATCGGCTGGCGACGCCATTGCTGCGGGCCGTTAATCTCTAATCTCTAAACGACTACCACAATACAAATTCATAAAGGTTTGTAATATAAGTTAGTATTGTTCTTAGCGTTGCGTGGCCGACTGTTTATACGTAGCTACCAATCGAAGTGGCCTCGGACCAACCTAACAACGGCCGCCAACAAGCTTCAAAAGCTTCAAAGACTTGCATGCCTAGCGGCCACGGGCTGCATGAAAACTACACCTACAGCGGCACTCGAACTGTTGCGGGACCTGCCTCCATTGCACCTGTTCATACAACAGGGAGCAACGATGTCGGCGATCCGGCTAAGAGCTCTGTAGCTCTGGAAAGACACCAACACACCGCACACTAGCAACTTAAATACACTCCAATATCGGCGACGATGCCTTAGAATATATTTCCTATTTGCACAACACAGAAAACTGTCCGATTAGCGGCAATAAGTATTATTGCAATGTTATTTATGCACAAGCAAATCATTCTAGCGTTGATTAACAATAAATTAGTCATAGAGCCATGTTAACCTATTAGAACATTGGACCCAATATACTGCCCTGAGGTAACCCACAAGACATTTCGTGATAATAACTAAGTATACGACTTTACTTATTGATTTCTTTCTTTTCGTTTTACGACCAAGAGATAAGAAAATCAAGAGCAACAGTTTGGGCTTGAATTTCAATAAAGTTGCCAGCCTATTCAATAAAATGCATATGTCTACAGTGTCAAAGGCCAGTAGATAGTCTAAGTATGATGCAGGTATTTGGAAAATAATACAACAAAATTTACAATCTATATGTTTTATTTTTCTTAACTTTTAAGTTATCAGTCTTAAAAGAGCTAATAATACTTAAAACTATATGTAACATGTTCAGTTAAACACTAAATATGACAACTTAGAAAACGTATATTATTACAGTAATGTTTACAATATGGCGACTATTTACCTTAGCGCCAACCATTTATTACGTAAGATGATTTAACATCAGGGTCGAACATGTCTTATTTTTCTCACAAGGAGGGGAGTTACAGACTACGTCTTTTTTTATAAAAAATGCCGAATTCGCGCGTTTGCGTACAACTGTACTCCGACAGGTATTAAAACGATTTCCATGACATCGAACCTATGCCACCTGTTCCTCTCATGAACTTCTGTGTACAGTTGAACAACTTCCCGCTAGACCACCATAAGAGCGAAAATCGCTCAGCAAGACATCGTCGCTTCCAGTGCTACTTTACACACACATTGACACTTGAATACAAAGCCAGTATCTAGTGTGCCTCGACTCTATAAGCGTGCCAAGGGAACTTTTTTCAAACTGGTCCAGCACCGACTTGTTTGATTGTACCTACATATCATCATCAGCTTTTTATAGTCTACTGTTAGATATAAACCTATTTTAATTTGTGTTACAATAGTATTCTAAAGCTATAGGAATTGGCATTCCATACCACGCTGGACTAGGGACTGACGGGTTGGCATGGGACTGAAAGTCGAGTTCCTGTCTCTTTCGTAAGATACAGATGCTTTATGTATTTCCTTTAGTCGCAATTTACGACACCCCCTTTGTATTCTTAATCCCTTATCACATCGAAACCTAATATTTTAAGTAGATTCAAAGCTTAATTAATATTAAACAGGTTCGACGAGGTTTTATTTTGTCTTACTATATAGTGTAGCAACAATCATCTTACGTAATAAATGGGTGGCCCTTTAGAAGCATTCTTGATTCACTATGAAGTTCATAGCCTTTGTGTGGTGCGGTATACTTATTTTATAATTGAATCAAATTCAATGTACAGAAACTGATTACTTTATTGATTAGATTACGTAGGCATTATCTTTAAGTAAAGGGATACAATGGATTTATGGCGTTATCCAATGATATGACAAGAAAAAGGTAGATACGTTACCTACGTAGTAATCAATCCGTAGAAACGGTACACTAACGCACACATCGATAACTCCATATTTTATTTTCGGTTGACAAGATGTGTCAGTTTCACTATGACGCCGGCTCGCGACGTCACACACACATATGACAGACTTGCCAACTGGCTTATATTTATCGTCCTGCTTTTAGTACGCCTATAATATATCTATTTCTTTTTACTTTTGTAACATCATTGTTGGCGTTATCTGTCAAGTGAACAGAAAATGTCCGAAAATTATTAAGCACACTCTGATAAGTGCGATTAAATTAATTGGCAATTAAAATCTTGATAACAAATATGCATATGGCCACCTCAAGTGGGACCAGCCGTTAATTTAAAATTTACTTTATATGGAAAAACCATTTTTACTTATGTCTTATTTATATTTACATCAATGATATCAAATATCGTTATTGCATACTTTCGAGTTTTGGTTATATTACTTTTATAAATTAAATTACACGAAACTTAAATATTGTATGCTTTGAAACAGCTTATAAAAATATTTTACGACGGTGTGCATCGAACATAGGAAAGCAGTTGAACTGACAAGATTTAAGACTTTTCACGACTAAGGGTGCTTTTCCACAAGAGATGTGCCATGCAGCTATGTCGCGAGAATGTGTAAGATGAGCTAGGCAATTATGTGACCGTTTCAAATGAAGCTAAACTATGTAGCGGAGCGAGTAATATAGGGCTGGCTCGACTGGGGAAGTACCTACTACCCTCTCGACGTAAGCTAACAGTATCTATACTGTGGTCTTTTTTCTTCTTTTATTTTTCCCTTCTGAAAGGTCGGCAATGCACTTGAGACTCCTGTGGTGTTGCTCGTGTCCAGGAGCGGCGGTAATCGCTTCCCATCATGCGATTTACTTACTCTTTGCCACCTATTGCTATTTGGCAACAAATCTATAGCACATATCCATAATGCACTATTATAGCAAATATTCAGAGATCACCCTAATCCACATATCTAATAACTAGTTTTATTGAACCCGCCAGTGCTAAGCTATAAGGACAGAGTAATAAGATTGGATATCAAACGCACCAACTGCACCGCAATAATACATCTTATGGAAAAGCACCCTAAGTACAACAAAGAAAATTTCCTCGCACATCATGTAATAATTAACAACCATAATTTTATTTATAAACACGATTTTACAAAACTTTAATTGACTGAAGGCTGCTTATGAGCTAAATACAAGGTAAATATACTAGTCAAAGCGCTGACCAAGAATATAACGTCAAACCATCGATGATAAAAGTTGAACTGCAGATCACCTAAGACCTGGGTGATGATGATGCGGTATTCTGGTGGCATGTTCATCCGCATTAGGAGCACTGATGAACAGAAGTACATACCCATGATCTGAGCGAGGATTAGGACGATGATGTTCGAAGATTTTGATGATGATATTTTGTAGAAGAACTGTAAGAAAAGGAAATGGTTTGGAAATTGTAGTTAATCAAGTTTTTTACAGACTAACTCAGGATTCTTTAAAATCTTGAAATTTATATAGGTACACTGAGCATCGAAATAAGTATAAGCCTAGCTGAAGATGATGATTATCCCGGAAAATGTACAGCTAACTACAAAAGTCGCTCATCATCAGCCCTTCACAGTTCACTGCTGGACTAGGCCTCTCTTTTGAAAGGAGGAATTGGCCTTCTATATGACGCTGGCCAAACGGGTTGGTATCGGGTTTGTATCAAGTTTTCCTTCTCTTACAGTGCTGTTCTCTGCATAATATGCTCCCTCTGTCGGCTCTTACGACACCCATGGGATGATATGGGATGGTGACCTTCCGTATTCTTAATCCGTCACCACACGGACAAAAGCGTCAAAAGTCGCTATAAAACTCAAAATCTTTGCCGAGTCTGATGAATCAAAACTATTCGATTATTTTTCTTAATTTATAAATTATGATTTCTATAAGTTTTCTTTCACTAAAATTTAAACAGATGTACCAGTATTTCTTTATTATTCTTATATGTACATATATGTCACCGGAAGATAACAAGATCGTCAAGTTCATAAATTTCCTAGGAAATGTATAAAGTTGCGGATAGGTTATGTTAGGTTAGGGTTTAGTAAATTTTGCTAGGAAATTTATAAATTTGCGGTACTCGTTATTTTTCGGTGACATACATATAGGGTGTCACAAGACCCATCACCAAGCCAAAGTCTACTCGTTGTGGACATCATGCCAAGTCATACTAACCAAAAATAATACCTGGGAAACGATTTTTTTTTAAGTTTTTACATTTTTTAAACCGCAATTAAAAGCGCGCACGTGCAATGCTCGAAATACCTACTTATCCATGGGGTCATAGGGTATCTAAAGAACGTATTGGCGGTAAATGCATCGATTTTTACCTAATTAGAAAAGTTCCATACTAACTTTAAGCCTCAATATCTCCTGAACCAGTAATTTCCCAGGTATGGTGCCGAAGTAAAAAATGTTCGTAGTGATTGGTACAACATGGGATTTCAGTTTTCGTTAAGGGTCTTTTTACACCCTGTATAATCCCTTAGAACTATTTTGTACACCTACCATGACATTCTCTGCATCTCGGAGAGAATAGATTTAGCATTTAGCCCGCCATTGCACCTGCATTCATTTATTGTACATAAAGTTTAAATAAATAAAAAATAAATCATAACTAACCTTAGTAAGTGTCAACAGTAGGCCCCTAATACTAGTAAGTACTATACATCCAACCAGTATAAAAGACACATGCTGGGACCAGAAAGCCACATCTATATGCCAGCCCAGCCAATGTACTACGATCTCTAGACCTCGAGTCACAGGGTCCTTCTTGCCTACACGGTCGAACACTATGTTGATTGTAGACTGAAATTAAAAATATTTTAAATGGCAACACTGTGAAAGATCTTTTGAACACAATATTTATTTTGTCATAGCTAGTTAAAAGAAATTACACACCAGGACGTGGAGTTGTGGAACAGCCCATGCTACCATACTATACCAAGATTGTGATTCGCATGACCTTTTACGGGACGTCTATAACGCCATGGTGGTTTTAATAAGTAGACCCCATAGGTCTTTTGGGAAGAGCCTCCGACACTTCTTCCTTCTATACAGCTTTTCGCGACAACCCCAGAACCATGAGCGAAGCCATACGCAACACTGGTCAACTCATGGCCTTCTGGAAGGAGCTTGCATGGTATGAGTAGCAGGCGACAACCGTGTCCCTGCTAACGCACAATGGCCCAATTAAGTGGCTAAGTGCGGAAAACACCTGTCCAACTAACCAACTAACTAACAGCTTTTCGCAGTCCACAGCTGGATAAAGCCCTCTCCTAATTTGCTTCACACTAGCACCACATACATACATACATAGACTCACGCCTGTTTCCCGGAGGAGTAGGCAGAGACTACGGAACGCCATTTGCAACGATCCTGACTTACCTCACTTGCTTCACTCACTCCCATCAAGTTTCTCATGCATGCTCTTCTGTTAAGGGTACTTCTCACCTGTCCTTTTTTAGGATGTCTCCAGTCAGAGAACTTCCGCCTAGGTCTTCCCTTTCGTCCTGTCCCATTCACACTTGCCTTATATATCTTCTTTCTCAGTCTTTCGTCATCCAGCATAGCACTATAAGCCAATAGAAGGGTTTTACCTACTATATGTAGCTGGCCAGACGGGATGCTATAAGGTTTAATGTCGAGTTTTCGTCTCTTCACAAAGATATTATTTGCTTCATGTATTTTCACAAGACCAATTTGAGCCCAATATCTCTTCAGACCATGTCGTTGCGCTAACAATAGGTTTTTTTTTCAATTTCTAATGGAATTACGGTATGTGATACATTTTGCTAAAGACCGTAACATGTTGCTACTAACATGTCCTGCAACATGTTCTATAACATGTTACTACACATGTTGCAGAATTCTAGACATCCTTTAAGCATCTAAATATCATTGTAAACATTGCAAAATAAATAATACTTACAATAAATATCTTCCATATACAGTACAGCGAGAAGAAATATCCAAGGAAATTGAAGTACTTCCCTTGAAAGGTAGTGGACCATTCTATCTTCTCTCTCATAGTTCTGGCGTCGTGGGCCTCTAAGAATAACTGTCTGCTAAGCTCTTCCAGACCTGAGATCTCTTGACGGAGTTGATTTATATCTGCAAATCATAGAAAACTAGATGACTCACTGTTAGACCCGCGCTATTTAAGGCTACTGCTCCGCTCCCGTAGCTCATAACGTGATGTTATATCCCTTTCGGACCGCTCTAACACAATTGTGCGGGTCACAAAGTTGAGTATAGTTCATTAGTTTTACGTGAGCAGTGGACGGGCCTAGTATCTTAAGATTGTGCGGGAAGCAAACTTTCATCTCCCGCGCAAATTTTGTCCAACGCGCAGTCGGCGAGCAGATTTCAACCCGTACAGTTCGTGACGTGATTGCGCTCCCCAACTTGGCGAAAGTAAGTACCTACTATTGTTTTATTTTGTAAATGTAGTACTATACGAGTTATTGATTAGTAAAATAGTTAAAAATAGGATGTTTTTAGGATAATAGTGACTATTGGCAAGCAAACGCTTTGGCGTAACGGCTCAACGAACTTTACTGACACAATTGTATCGACGTGGGCCCTACATTACCGCATGCGTATTTTAAGTTTCTTATGATTATTCATATTTTACAGTTTCCGCAACATGTTTCCGGTTTTAAACGACGCTGCTATTGCAGAGATGCTCAATCACTCTGGGTACGAGGGTGATGACAACGACGAAATCGATTTAGACAACTTTATTGAAGAAAACCTCGAATATTCAAGTTCCTCTTCTTTTGATGAAGGCGAAGAAAGTGATGACGATAACACACCTCTGAGTATGCTAGCAGGATGTCAAAAGAAGCCCTTCAATGGCAAACCTCTTCCAGAACATGCTGTTCGTGATCCAAGAGATATTAAAACTCCATACAAATATTTCGAGCGTTATTTTACTGTCGAGCTCATGGAACAGATGGCTTTGACCACAAATCAATATTATTTGGCCAATATTGGTATACAAATGAAACCTGTTTGTTCTATACAAGATATAAAGAACTTTTTCGCTATACATGCTATTTTTGGAGACTAAAGATGATTTGGAGCGGAAAATTCAGGTATGACCCAATTGCGAATGCAATGTCTAGGGAACGGTTTTTCCTTCTGAGGACAAACTTGCATTATGTAGATGTTACAGCGATGCATCAGACCGAAGAACAAGCCAAAAATAGGTTAAGGAGGGTGAAGCCTGTTACCGATGCCCAAAACAGATGCCTACAGTTGCCAAGAGATGCTGGTAACTATTCAATCGATGAACAAATGATACCTTTTGAAGGTCGGTACGATTTGAAGGTAGTCGTAAAAAACAAACCTCGTCCAGCAGGATTGAACAATGTTGTGCTAACTACACCTACAAGGGACAAGTCCATGACTTCGAAATTTATCAAGGCGAAATGAAGGGCCGAGTATGATACAATTGTGACCCTCACAATTGTACGCAGGAAATGAAGGGCCCAGTTTGATACAATTGTGCGTATGTGAATTTTCCAAGATGGCGGCGGAAAATCTGGAAAATTATAGCAGAATTGTTATCTGCGACCCCGAATTACCCAAGATCTAAGTTCAAAATTACAAATTACTTTGTAGTTTCAGCGCCGGTCCGAAAGGGTTATAGCCTGTAACTCTCGCTAAATAAAAGGGTTATTCACCACAAAAATTCTTCAAATCGGATAGGTAATTTTTGAGATAAGCGCGTTCGACGAAACAAACATCAGCTTTATTAAATTAAGTCAACGATGTTATAGGCGTACCAAAAGCAGGTCGCTAAACATCAGCCAGTTGGCAAGTCTGACATAATTATGTGTGTGTGTGACGTCGCGAGCCGGCGCGGCGTCAAAGTGAAACTGACACATCATGACAACCGAAATTAAAATAAAATATGGAGTTATCGATGTGTGCGTTAGTGTACCGTTTCTACGGATTGATTACTACGTAGGTAACGTATCTATGACTTTTCTACTATAATTGTATTAAGTACAGATTACATTTAATTACAGTGAAATCATGAATATGCACTCAACACGACACGGCAATTCGTCATTAACTCACACATGTATTGAAAGTGTCTTCACTTTTTTTTCGGTCTGAGTTATCTACTTTTATTTTTCTTGATCTATTTACTTGAGAGCTCGCGATAAAGCCATTAAATATTTTAACTAACTAGTAAAATCCAAAAATACTTTGCATTGATCATATACATTCCATGCAAAAAAATCATCCTGTAAATACCTAAAACATTCAATAAACAGGCACAAAGAACATATACTCGAAAAAACAAAGTTATGTCTCATCTGAGGATCGAACCCACAACACTGGACGCAGTTCTAAATAGCGAGGCAACCGCTTAAACCTATACTTGCAGTCTATCGACCGGTATCAGTATTTGATCCATTGAGATTGGACATCCATGTTTGACATATTTTGTATGAAACTTATGTCAAATCTATACTATAGTCATATTTTTAATTAGACGAAGCCAACTGACAGTAGCTAATGTCACTTTGTAAAATAATGGTGCCATATTTAAAGTAATAGTGATGCGTTTAGTTCTCGTTCAATCAGATGAACGAACAATGAGTGTGAATAGTTAATCATTTCAAACTATATAAGAATACTAGAGGACGCCAGCAGCTACGCCTGCTTTTTTTTTTTAATTTACCCGTTTTGGCCGATCCCGTGGGAATTTCGGGAAATCCCTTCTTAGTGCACCCCTACGGTCCCCAAGGAACAACCATGCCAAATTTCAGC
The DNA here is from genome assembly GCA_944739405.2 of Euclidia mi. NCBI lineage: Eukaryota > Metazoa > Arthropoda > Insecta > Lepidoptera > Erebidae > Euclidia > Euclidia mi. The sequence goes on along the minus strand of OX123205.2, from coordinate 35,921,420 downwards.
TTCCTGCGTTCAATTGTTTCGGCTGTAGCGTGTCTGTCAGTCAGTCAGTAACGCAAGGATTTTATATATTAAGATTATTTCTATTTTACAATAAAATTGTATAATAGTGCTCTGATATAAGTTACTAGTAGTTATGTAAGTAGTTACATCAGTTTTTTGCTGGCTATTACAAAGGGCGGCGCGCGGCGCGGCGACTAGTGCCAACATCGATCAACGCCGCGCGCGTCGGTCGCCATTTTGTTTGTTACCTATTCATTCGGCTTCTAACCTCTGGTCTGATAGCACGAATGTTTTTTCTGCGCTCACGCTGTTTAGTGTTTAGTTATTGTTTTTGTTAAGTTTTTCGTTACGTTGTGATTGTGGTAATTGTTGTGTTTATTTGTTGCTATATTGTTTCGTACAAACGATATGGATCCTCAACCAAGCACGTCAAACGTTACGAAAAAACGTTACACGTTACCGAAAAACTTATGATACAAAACATCTACAAATACGTATTTTCGGTAAAACTTACGATTAAATATCGGCCATATAGGCGGAGAAAGATTCGTAGAAGACAGCTTATTAGACAGCTACAAACAAGATTATCATCAAGAGATGAATGCCGGTTCCTTTGAAAATTGGTTTAGGTCTTGCCAAAAAACCAAATTCCGTAGTAGTGATGGATAATGCCCCCTACCACTCCAGGAAACTAGAATCGCTGCCTACAATGTCTTGGACTAAACCTAGAATACAAGAGTGGCTAACGAGCAAAAATATTTCATTCGAAGCAACAATGGTTAAAGTTACTCTTATAGACATTGTATGGCAGCACAAAAAAGAACATTGCGATAAGGATGTTGTGGACGAGATGGCAGCGCAGCATGGGATAATTGTTTGACGTCTGCCCCCATACCACTGTGAGCTCAATCACATTGAGTTGGTATGGGCGCAGGCTAAAGGATATGTTGCAAGAAATAACAAAATCTTCAAAATGACAGAAGTAAAAAAACTTTTTGAAAAAGGACTTCATCATATCACTCCTGAAAAATGGAGTAGCTGCGTGTACAAGTTTCCTCGCAATGTTTTCCTTAATGTTTAAAACACTTGGTATTCAGTATAGATAGGAACATAGTCTTCGAAAACTCGTTGGTATGTACAAAGCACGCCTAAAATTCGAGCACTGTACCCGATATCGGCCGTTCGGCACACTAACTATTCACTAGACAATCGAGGCAATTTCATTCATTCAAGAGTTTTTTCAATCATTCACTTTGTCACAACACTATTTTTATTTCATCATAAACTGACAACACAGTAAACGTCAGTTGACTTCGTCTAATTAAAAATACGACTATAATATAATAAAGCGGAAGAGTTTGTTTATTTGTTTGTTTGTTTGTTTGAACGCGCTAATCTCAGGAACTACCGGTCGGATCTGAAAAATTCTTTTTGTATACGATAGCCCAGTTTTTCCGGAAGGCTATAGGCTATATAACATCACGCTTCGACCCTTCGGGGCCAGGCAAAGGGCTAAAAAGGCTAAAAGATAATGTCGGCTAATCTCAGGAACTAGCAGTCAGATTTGAAAAATTGTTATTGCCTAGGATAGCCCAAGTATTCCGAAAGGCTATAGGCTATATAAAATTACGCCACAACTTTTAGGGGCCAGACAAAAATAATAAAATGGTCAAACGAGAAGGGGGAGGGTTGGGTCAAAGGCAAAAAAAGGCTAAACAAATAGGATACAATCTATATGGGTATCGTTTTCGAGATTTTCGGGACGCTGATTAATAATATGAAATTTATTTAGTGATCCAAGATGGCGGATGGGAAATCAAAGATGGCGGATGACAAAATTTTAAATATCAATATGGGTATGGCCTTAGATATTTTAAGGGGTGATCAAAGATGGCAGATGGGCAATCAAAGATGGCGGATGGGAAAATTTAAAAAAATCAATATTGGTATCGTCTCCGATGTTTAAAGGGATGGGGAATCCAAATACAACATCTATTTCGTGATTCAAGATGGCGGATGGGAAATCAAAAATGGTGGACGGGAAAAATTGTAAAAATCAACATGGGCATCGTCTCTAATGATTTAAGGGATGGTGAATCCAAATACAACATCTATTTCGTGATCAAGGATGGCGGATAAGAAATCAAAGATGGCGGACGGGATTTATTTTAAAAGTCGATATGGGTATCGTCGCCGATATTTTAAGGGATGGGGAATTCAAAAACACCATCTATTTCGTGATCAAAGATGGCGGATGGGTTTTTTTTTCGCTGGGTCAGCTAGTACTAATATATAAAGCTGAAGGGTTTGTTAGTTTGTTTGGTTGAACGCACTAATCTCAGGAACTACTGGTCCGAATTGAAAAATTATTTCAGTGTTAGATAGTCCATTTATCGAGGAAGGCTATATAACATCGCACTATGAGTGACGGGAGCGGAGCAGTAGCCTTAAATAACGCGGGTGTAACCGCGGGTATCCTCTAGTGTCAAATATGTATCTAAAATGTCAAAAAAAAATCATGGACCGAATATTGAATTCAGCGGTGTGACATATCTGTTATAAACAATTTTACTTACTTTCGCTACCATGCCCAAGTGGATTAGTTATACTGCCAACACTGGACCAAATATTGGTCCAAAATCCACCTCTATTCTTAACATTGGACTGATCCAACATATTGTATTGCTGTCTTGCTCCCACGCTGTTGGCCTCCGCTAGTGCTATCCTTTTCTTTTTCACCAATATCATATCCATAGTTTGGAGTAGTTTCTTTTCTATTGAGAGGACATCGGCTTGGGTTACAGGTCTGAAACATTTTTTTTTAATATTATTACGTGCTTTTTTCAAGAACCATCTTTGATCCGCGTTTTCGTCCAGCGATCCTTTACTCCATTTATCATTTTATTTGGAAGTTACGTAACCTTTTAAAATAAGATGGCCCATTGCTGGTTGACAGACTTCAACTGGTCTTTCGAGAAGGAGAAGGAAATCTCCATGTGTGAGTTCTCTTTAATGTTACAGAGAATTCTCAGACATTGAGATTTCCTCATGATGTTTTGAATTAGCTCCAAAAGTTCAGTGTTGTGTCCCTGTTAAGTCTCTCTACTAGGGTACCACAGCCAGTCTGTGTATGTGCATTCAATACTATTGTAGAACTTACCTTATAAATATGGCCATGGAAGTGTAAGGATAGTTGACGGCACCAAACCCTGACAGTAATGCCATCACTGTCACACCAATCACTCCTATCCGTGATACACCTTGTTCTATAGAAAATATGCCCTGGAAATAGTAAACATATTCAAAACTAGCCGTTTCCCGCGGTTTCAACCGCGTCCTGAGGGAACTCGTACCCGAAAAACCCAAATATCTTACGTACCCCTATTTTTTCAAAAATAAAATATAGCCTATGTTACTCGCTGATAATGTAGCTTTCTAATTGTGAAAGAATTTTCAAAATCGGTCCAGTAGTTTTTGAGTTTATCCATTACAAACAAACAAAAGTACAATTTTTCCTCTTTATAATATTAGTGTAGATACAGGTAGGTTCTGGAGTGGCGACCACATACCGGACGACGCAGAAGAAGTAGGCCTCCCGCAAGGTGGACCAACGATGGTTAAGATCGCGGCAAGCAGTGAATTTAAGACCAGATAACCGATCAGACGTTTTTTTTTTACTGCACGTAACATCAGACAAACGGGCGTGTACATTAGGGCAGAATAATAATCACATTTGACACTATCATTTAAATCCATCGTAAAAATAGTACAGCCAGCACAAAAGTCACTGCACACTACAATTTCTTTTTGAGTCTGTTAAAAATTAAAACTCTCTTATACAATTTTATTAAAACGGGTCTTATTCGCGATACTTAATTAATTTAAGGTATAAATACCTCTGTTTTACCGACGTTTCGGCCGTCTTAAAACAGCCATGGTCGCGGCAGGACTGTCAGTCCTGTTTTAATAAAATTGTATGATGTATACAAATCGCGAAAGTTTAAAACTTTCTGATAATGGTTTTTTATCTTGTGTCAAGGCGGCCGCTGTCTTTTTTTTTAATTGTGTATCTACTTATGAATCATACTTAAACTTCCTCAGGGATTACACTTTGGATTGGTGCAAAGCATACAAAAATCAGTTAACATGTTTTTGAGATTATCAAACAGACAGAATGCCTGGGAAACATTTATAAATATTTTATTAAAAATCTTACCTGTTTTGGACTCAATATAGGAAATGGATCTCCAAGCTTCCAAAAGAAATATAGGTATATGAACCACACAAACATTGTCAGTGGTCTTATCATATTTTGTGATACTGCAACAACAAAATGATTACTTTCAATAATTATTATTATTAAAAACATACAAATGTTTGTATCTTCCATTTGCTACAGCTGTAAGTATAAATCTGCATCATATTAACTCACAAGTTAGTTGTATATATGATGCCATACAGCCAAAATAATTGGGTATTATCTTAATATATATATTTCTTGTGTGCGTGTGTATGTCACTGAACTCCTCCTACACGACTGGAACGATCTTGATGAAATCTTTTGTGTGTGTTCAAGAGGGACTTGAGAATGGTTTAGATTCACAATTTAGTCCACTGGAAAATGTTTTTTTTACTTAATTTTTAATTTGTAAGTAGTTGTGGATTTTGGAATGTTTCACATTGCAAACGACGGACTGCGCTGCTATCGCAGTGTCAAACCTTATATTAATAATTTCGTCAACGAGTACATCAAAAACTTACCTGAATAAAAATACCTTAAAAAATAAAGATTTCGAGTCGACAACATATCAAATCAAATCAAAGTTTATTGTGTAACATAGGTACATTGGTTGTTTGTATATATACATATATCGACAATCCGAATTTTGCATATTATGCAATATTCCGATTGTCGAGTATTTGATTAAATTCTAATGGTTCTGACAGACAAATCACAGTCGCCATATTGGCCACTCTAGCGAAACGTCACAGATACCGGATAACATTTTGAGTACAGTCTTAGTACTAAGTAGTTTGTATGTGTAAATACTTTTTGCAGTTATATTTCTTAAACAATTAAAACGACAATTGGAGAAGTATCAATAAAGGACATTTGTGTTTGGTGTTACCCCAAACATAGATAATACTAGAGAACCTCGAATTTATGCGAGCGAAGCCGCGGGCAAAAGCTAGTTATATATAATATCCTTCTTATAGATTTACACTTGGTTTCAATATCAATTGGTATATTTGGCTACTAGTGGCCAAATTCATGGATAGATGTTTTTGAAGGACTGAATAAACAATTGTGTGATAAGAGAGTGTTGTGGAGTAAAACAACATGTAGTGACAACCATTGAGAAAGGTATGCTAAGATGCTTTGGACACATGGAGAAGATGTATGACGAAAGACTGACCAAGAAGTTATATAAGTCAAGTGTGAATGGGATAGGAGGAAGGGGAAGACCTAGTCGGACATTCTCTGACCAGATTGGCGACATCCTAAAAAAAAGGACAGGTTAGAAGTACCCTTAACCGAAGAGCATTCATGAGAAATTTGATGGGAGTGAATGAAGCAAGAGAGATATGTTAGGATCATTGCAAATGGCGTTCCATAGTCTCTGCCTACCCCTCCGGGAAACAGGCGTGAGTCTATGTATGTATGTATAAAATATTGAAAATTGCCATTAGTCTGTAAACATATCCAGGACAAATATCCAGTCTCTGGTAATATCCACAAATGTTACTTAATATATGTTTATTATAGGGTTCTATAAAATAAGACAAATAGGGTTCCATAAATTAATAAAATTTTGAGTTAAAGTGGTCACCTCACTATTTGGCCCTGCATTAATAAGTGTGACTGTCTTCCTCTCACATAATAAAACTTTGTACAACTCACAAAGCGACAGTCTAACCAACAATGTTACAAAAGTAAAAAGAAGTAGATATGTTATAGGTGTACCAAAAGCAGGACGCTAAACATAAGCCAGTTGGCAAGTCTGACATATGTACATATGTGTGAAGTCGCAAGCCGGCGTCAAAGTCAAACTGACACATCTTGTCAACCAAAATAAAATAAAATATGAAGTTATCGATGTGTGCGTTAGTGTGCCGTTTTTACGGATTGATTACTACGTAGGTAACGTAACTACCTCTTTCTTGTAATATCATTGAGTTCAACAGTTAGGGTCGGAACATATCTGACGGAAGATGCGTCGCGTATTATCGGTCACATTGAACATTTTCTCATAGGACTTTGATGTGAATCAAATATATTAGATACTTAAAAAAACATTTTAGTACTATCCATTATTTTATTATAAATCTCATCATCAAGAATTGTGTCATCATCAGCCTCTACCAGTCTACTGCTGGACATGGCAGAGGCCTAAGCATGTGGAGTAAAACAGAATTACACTTACCAAATCTAATATTGCTGAAGCAGAAGTATGCAATATAAAATGGTATGAGAGCTATCACCATAAATAGTAGAGAGTATAGCCCCATGTTCCAATGGAAGTACCGAGAACTGCAAATAAAACAACATTATTATGAACTTCGTCCGTGTGGTGACAGATTAAGAATACGGAATGTCACCACGCCATATCATCCCATGGGTGTCGTAAGAGCCGACAGAGGGAGCATATTATGCAGAGAACAGCACTGTAAGAGAAGGAAAACTTGATACAAACCCTATACCAACCCATTTGACCAGCGTGGTATAGTAGGCCAATTCCTCCTTTCAAAGGACAGGCCTAGTCCAGCACTGGACTGTTAAAGGCTGCTGATGATGATGATTATGAACTTTTCTTATTACTTAGTAACAATGGTTTTTAACTTTAGACATTGGAGAAAACAGAGGCATGTATTTATACATTTAATAAGTTTAATGTGATTAACAAATTTGCATATTTGAATACAGTTATTGCTTTATAAAAACAATAAATAAAACAATTATAATTAGAGATCGGATAATCGGATGCATATTTACCTAAAGTTGAGGTGTTGGCTATTATGGAATGCACTTTTGAATCGAAAAATCCCGGGATTACGGAATCGACAAATTTAGTTTTTTTTATTATACAATCAAATCAGGTGTAGGTAAATTTACTTATTTTAACTTTTGTACCAAAAAACAGCTCTAGAAATAATAAAATCCTCTTAATTTTCTTCAATTTTCAAAACATTTATCTCAAACGTATAATAAATAAGAATTACATAGAAAAACCATTTAATCTCATAATAATTATTAACTTAGATACAACAGCACCCACTGCCTACCATTCCTCTTACAGTCAACATACTCATAAATTGATGGGGAGCTTAATATTAACTTCAAGTAAATACACATTAATAATTATGCAATCCTGGAGACCAGTTTCTTTTTAAATAAAAATCACATGTTAAAGACGTCGTTTTCACACCATTTTACAGAGTAGTTTCACATTCCCGAATTTTCTGGAAACCCGGGATTTTTATTTAAAAAAATATGTTTTAAGAAGCCGCTTCCATAATATCCTAGCCAAAAATGAACTTTAGGTGAATATGCATCCGATTATCCGATCACTAATTATAATATATCTAAAAGAATGATAAACATCTGACAATGATAAATTGTTTGATTTATCTTACCTTGAATCCAAGTAGCCAATAATTTCAAATATGATCAGCTCAAACATAGTACAACTGAGAGCAAATGTGACTGAGAATATAAGCTGAACCAACGTATGATGAACTTCATAGTCGCGAAATAATTGCTTCACGAAAAATATCCATCCTCCAACGAAGAAAACTGTCTGAAAATAAAATAAACTAATGTAAGAATCAAATTAATCAAACTTGTGATGATGTATACAAATTAAAAAACTTTTAATTAAATAAAAAGGTTTCCTACGGCCTGAATGATACAGTTCTCTAGCAAGCAAACCATACCATAGTCAACAGGAAAGTATAACAAAAGTACGCAATGTAATTCAATAATTCGCACTTAAATTGTTCGTAAATCAATTCGTAAGACCACTAACGTAACAATAACACGTCAAGAGTGATTAACAACAGATTTTTTTAGTGATTTGTAGCATTAATATAAATTGTAACCTCATACATTTGTTTATTTGCAATTTACCTGTGAAATAAGGATTATGAGTGTGTCCTCTAGAAAAGTCATCTTGTATCACAATAAATATTGTTCTTCATTAGTAAAACGATCGTAACATTCTATTATTTTGCTAGACTTCTGAAAGAGAACAATACAACACAACAGCGTTGACGTAAAAACAGCCGACTGCATGACTTTGACAATAATGACAAATGAATTGTCAATCTGTCGAGCTGTCAATAGCAAAACACATTTCGCTATATTTCTGAACGTAGTGTTTCATCATTATGAAGCTGTTATGAAGCGTGTTGCAAACCACGAACTTTTTAGAACTTTTAGGCCCGGCGCCCATTATCGGCATCGGCAAGGAAAGGGATCCTTCGGCATCCCTACATGCAAGCGCACATCATAGAGATATTCTAATATCTCTATGGCGCACATAGTCGGAAACTATGCCTCGGCATGCAGCATGCCCCAACCGTCCCGTAATGCTGGATGAAATCCCGTTTTGAAATAATTAGGAAAATAGTCCCGTAAAATGTTGTATGCGTCCCGCATGTCCCGCATGCCTATTTTTCTACCACACTAACTAACACAACACCCACACACGCGCATGAACAACAGCGCATAGAGCAGTCCCATGTCCCATTCCTAAAGCGTTGTGTGTGTGTGTGTGGCAAGCGTATTGCGTGTAATCTCGTTCTCTCTCTTTCTCTCTACTGAACACATGAAGCGTAAAAGCGGGATAGGGGCGCGCGCGTGATTGAATTGTTTTGATTTTAATGCTCCTGCTACACCTGTGTCTTAACGCTTCAATCAGCGCGCTAATTTGGCGCTACGTAGATGTGGCCAACGTTTTAACGCGTTAAATTACAAATGTCCAATCGATGTTTCCAATGCGAGTTTTTTAACGCGTTAAGTAACGCGTTATATCTAGGTCATTGCCATTAACGTTAACGCTAACGCAGGTGTAGCAGTAGCATAAAAATTAGACATTAGTACACGCCGTGACACGAATTTGATAGGTTATATTCACAGACTACCTACTTAGGGGATACTACGGTTATATTACTGATTTTTGCTTTATGTTTTTATTTTATTATTTTCGTTAATTTAACAATGCCGCCGACAGTGAAAAAGCGAACTTGTAAATTCACTGAAGATTTACAAAAATAATTTCCGTTCTTGCAAAAGTCACACTCCTTCGGAAGTGCGGTGTAACAAATGCAACGGAACCTTTACATATACCTACCTAGTTATCGTATTTTCTTTGATGAATACTCTGTGGACGTCTGACTGAAGAATGGTCATTAAAAGTGGAAACACTATAGGCTCTGCTTGTACTTACATTTAATATGGGCAGTTGCAAAGTTTTTTATAACATTCTCAATAAAAATCCTGAGCTTGTTAATAAGTGTCACTCTAGTGATAAAATATGTGATTTTAAAAATAAATGACTTGTATGTACCTAACTAAGTTTTGTGTTTCTATACTACACTCCCCACTCCCCCCTCCTCCAACTCTATCTATTTACCAAAAGTCCCGCATAAAATTTTCAGAAAGTTGGCCGCCCTAGGCATGCTGCAACGTTCTTAAGGATGACGAGGCGTCCTTAAGCATGCCACCCCGAGTGTTGCCTCGGCGCCAGCGGCGGCGGCGTGGCGGGCGACGGCGTACCGAAGGATCCCGAAGCATCCTTAAAGCTGCCGATGCAGTAGCCTCAAGCATACCGAAGCGGTATTTTTGTTACTACGATCATATATCATGGAAATTTCTACTTTATTGCCTATAAGTTAATGTACAATGCTTTTTATCACCTAAAATCCTCAGCCGTGACGATGCCGATAATGAGCGCCGGGTCTTACTTGGTCTGGGAGGGCACATAAAGCTGTCGGTCCCGGTTATTGTCTCAGATCAACAATCGGAGACCCTTGGGCGGTCTGAAAACTGTGGCACCAGAGGCGGACACTGGACCCACAGCCACACACAATACGAAAATAAAGAAAAGAGTGTAGTAATATGTTCTGCATGCTAGTCACATCGGACCATCGGTGGAATCTCAATTATTCGCAATATAAATGGCATCTTTAAGCGCTCCTGTAAACAGCACGGCACGACATGCAGCAGCGTCATTGCGTACAGGAGTGTTTTTATTCTTCAGCAGCTATTAAATTTATTTTTTCTAGCAATTAGTAGGTATAGCCATTCCGGCACGCCCTTATAATTATTATAACGACAACTTGTGCAAAACCCTTTGCTTAACCCTTAAACAAACGCGAGCTCCTGTACAAGTAATTAAAAGAGTTAGGGTGGTTTTAGGGTAAAGAACACTTGCAGATTCTATATTTGGTATAAAAATATTAAAAAAGTAGGGGATGGGGTAGTTTTTTTGGTGGTAAATAATTTACCATTGTCCGTTCATGACTCCCAAATTTTGCAATTTGGTGGTAAAATAGTTACCATTGTCCGTTTCGTATCTTAATTTTTGTATCTAGACTAGTGACTTCTTCTTGGTTCTACTTGTGTGTCCTTGTTTTATCAAAGTAGATAGTAAAACACAAAAAATGCATGTAATAAAAGTAATAATATTTTTTTAGACATACCTATTGTATTTCTGAAATAAACAAAATACTAATTGAACGTATAAACATAAAAAATAAGTAGATTCTGATGTCTTGAGTTTAACGTTAACAAACGATTTACGCTTTACTTATGAACAAATTTGCACGTTTCAAAATATTATAATATTATATTTAGCATTTCGTAATTATACAGACAGATAACGTATTTTTGTATATTATAAACTGATTTTTATCAAAGCGAGATCGGACAGTGGTAAATTATTTACCACTTTTTTAAAACATCTAAATTGTATGAATAAGTCAATTGCGCATACTGCTAAAAAGTGAGATTACAGACAAAATGTTATAGTTTTGATATTTGAATCAAAAAAGCAAATACCAGATTTTGTTTTAACAAAGAGTCAAATTTATTGAACACACTCGCTAAAAACTCGATTTTTTTCACCCGAAAACCGTTTGGTCAACTTTGACATCACCTTATAGTGACAAATGACGTTGATGAGTTGTAGGATGACTTATAACGACTTATAATATGTAAAGAAAACAATAAAGATTACAAATATGTAACATCAATACCTTTCATATTACCATAGGAAATATTAGGATGCTTTATTTAAAAAAAGTCGAAGTGGTTATATATATACCTTAGTTTGAATAAGGGTTAAACCTTTTCTATATGTTCTTATAAAGCGACTTCCACACTAGCTGTAGTGTTTTAAGCACTTACAATTGCATTAAAAATTGAATATAAACTCAACTCGTACACATGTAGTACTAAGCCTACGGTTGTGAATTGCCTGGCTGTGTATCAGAAGGTCTCGCTATTTTTGAACTTCAAAGTGGCGGGACCAGGGATATCTTCACGTAATTTTTTCACCTTTAGAGGTACAAATATCTCGTTCAGGATACAAATAGTACATCAGTGGTACAAACAAGGTATTGTGATAGATTTTAAATTGGGTACTTAGTCTCAACCGCTCACGATTACAATGACAGTTCATAACATATGACGTCATTTGGTGCCATAGCTCTCGCTGTCTAATTAGCAATATGTATTAAATATTTGTAACTACGTCAACTACCGAAAGTCCCAGAAGTGGTAGGAGTCCGGCACCAACAAACTTATTGGAATCGCGATGCTTGTCTGGTGAAGAGACGTCCACTGCTGAATGTAGGTCTCTAGACTTAGGTGATGAACTACCTGAATACGAAGGTGATTTTTTTTTACAGTCTCACGCCTGTATCCCCGAAGGTGTAAATATTACACCCGCATTTCGCCAGATTTATTTTAGTCCCACGTAATAGGGGGCGAGCCTATTGCCGTACCGGGCACATTACCAGACTCCGTGCTGCTACTGAGAATTTCCTAGCGGAAAAACCCAATAACACTTTGCCCGGGAATCGAAGCCGAGACCTCCCAATCCCACGCGCACATTTATGCCGCGAGACCAACGAGTAATATTATACACGGCAACTCATTAAGCTAGACACTTTGACCTTTGTACCGTTCTTATGGCTTAGGAAATAAATATCAAAATTGCACTGCAATTGTCAAGCTTGACTTCTAGCCGTGTGTATGCAAACAAATAAATAAAACAAATGCTTTTAAAAAGAAACATATATTTAGCTAGGTAAAAACGTCATTAAACAATAATAAATTATTACGCGATATTTATACAGCATTATAGACAATATTATTCTTCAGTAATATTTTTACAGTCTGTTGTGAATATGTAAACACCTTTGATAGATAAAGGTAGGTAGGTATAATTTTTATAATAAACGAAGTTATCTGAGTAGAAAATAGTTTAGAAATGTATTTTATTATTACTTTTTATGCATACATAATTTATTTACGTGTTACACCCCTAAAAAGAAAGACGGTATGTGCGTGACATAGACACTGAGTGAAGCCATTTTTTATGTAGGTATGGGTAGGTATGGGTAGGTGCCATGAACTACATGTATATGAAGGTCTTCCTTTTTTGGCTGCACATGCAATGTCGGCCGTATTTTCTTTTTTATATGATTTAAATAAATATCATAATTATATAAAAATGTTAACTATACAGATGCATATGTATTCATAAATGTATATTAGATGGAGCAGGGGAGGTTCGCTAGATACATAGTTAGTTTCGCTAAGCAGACACTAGTAGATTTGCAGATTGTCATTAATCGCCGCATACGACATAATTTGCCATCTTCAGTATGGAGAGCCTTGGGGCATTGGAGGAGCAGTGGATGTCTTTAGGCTGACATGGTATAAAACAACTCACTGTGCAGTTTTTGATAAAATATGTCTTTGGCAAAACTTCACAAGATCACCAATAGTCCAGTGTTATGTACCAATACCAGCTAGCTTTATAAAATCATCAGCATCTTCTGACACTTCTAAATAAACTTTCCCATCCTCTGAAGACTGATGGGTGTCATGATCTTCGTAAACTGCCTGATCAAAGCTTTGAATCTGAACATCGGAAGATTCCATAACATTCTCTAAACTGTGTATACCAACATCATCCAATTCCTCAATCTTCCAAATATCTTTAGATGTCTTATCAGAATTCAGATTCAATTTTGTCAGTATACTCTTACTTTGGTAAGCATGATTTGTTTTGGGTATATTCGTCTTACCAATATCGTATGTTGAATGAGAATTGTGCGACTTTTTATGCTTCTGCAGAAAAGATCTTGAATTAAATTTACTATGACAAACATCACATTCTAACATACCTCCTAAATGGTGCCGTTTAACATGTTCCGATCTTCTGGAAGCTGAAAGGAACCTAACCTCACAATGTGGGCATTTATAAGGCTTTTCACCTGTATGCGTCCGAGTGTGATACAATAAGGACTCTTTTGATACAAATTTCCCTCCGCATATATTACAAGGAAAGTTCTTTTCTTTCGTATGCTTGACAATGTGTGCTTTCAAACGGCTCTGTGCCCAAAATTTCTTACCGCACCACTCACATATATGAGATTTATAATTCCCATGTTCATATTGTATATGGACTCTCAATGACATTTTCTGTGTATACTTTTTATTGCAGTAATCACATGTATACTTAGCTTCGGATGGATGTGCTCTAGTTTTCTGCCCACAAACTTTTTGTTCTATATGTTTCTTGAATGTACTTTTATTTTTGTATACTCTTCCGCAGTCTTGGCAAACAAGAGTCACATGATGTCCTAACTCGTGCATTTTTAAACTGTATTTGTTATAGAATGTCTTTCCACATTCGCTACAGACAACTGTGCAATGGCTTTGATTCTTATGCACGTCCAGGAAAGTAGCAGATCCGTAACTTTTAGGGCATTCGGGACATTTGTATTTTTTGGGAGCATGTATTCTGATGTAATGATTTCTTAGATTCCATATGGTAGGAAATTCTTTAGGGCATTCCTTGCATTTGAATATTTCACTGTTACTTTTGTCTAACATGTCACTGGTGGCAATGTTTATTACATTTCTAGATTTTTTCTTCATACCATTTGAGGTATCTGGCTCTTTCTTTATTTTATTTAGTAGATCATCCTCATTTGATTTCTTTATTTTGTCTAGGCTCAGAAACCTTTTTAAAGCACCTCTGACTGTAGTTGGTGCACGTCTTGTATCATAACAATGTTTACTAATAAAGTCTTGAAGGTGTAGTGACACAAATAATGATTTGCAGTCATCAAATTTGTTTATAGTGTATTCAAAACTATTTGTGATTTCATTGACAATATTAATTAAGTTTTCAGCATTTCTTTGACTTGTTTTGATAAACTTATAATATCTTACAGCTAGCTTCAGGCATTGTTCACATATTGAGTTAAAGGTTGTCATGTAGTCATACATCTGAAAAGAAATAGATATATGAAAATTTATTAGAAAGTAGGTATGTATTTAGAACAATAACAAAGTTGTTGGATGCAGGCAACTCCAGATTGGTCTCCAGTGTATGTATGTTTGAAACCAGCCTAATCACTTTATAAACATCCATAGTGCAAACTAACATTATCTCAGGCAAAATATTATGACTGCCTCGTTGGTCTTGCGGCATAAATGTGCGCGTGGGATTGGGATGTCTCTGGTTCAATTCCCGGTTCTGGAAAAGTTATTGGGTTTTCCCATTAGGAAATTTTCAGAGCAGCACGGAGTTTGGTAATGTGCCCGGTATGGCAATAGGCCTGCCCCTATTACGTGTGACCTAAAAATTCATGGCCAAAATGTGGGTGTAATATCACACCTCTGCCTACCCCTTCAGGGATACAGGCGGGAGACTATAAAAATAAAATATATTTTCTAAGGCCAACAGCCTGCCTGGCTAATTAAGTAAAGTTACACCATACAGAAGTTTTATAATTTTACTGTACTCTTTATCTTCTCTATTTTAATGAGATATTCAATACTAGAGGACACCAGCAGCTACGCATGCAATTTTTTTAAATTTACCTGTTTTGTGGGAATGGGAATTTCGGGAAATCCCTTCTTAGTGAACCCCTACGGTCCCCAAGGAACACACATGCCAAAGCTTCTTGCATCCAATAGTTTCGACTGTAGCGTGTCTGTCAGTCAGTCAGTAACGCAAGGATTTTATATATTAAGATTAGTAGGCTAGGCTCTTTACTAAACGGCACCATTCAACAACTTAACTGACATTAAATTATTTAATCAAACAACTAGGCAACTGATTTAAATCTATCTATCTAGCATTGAACTACTTTCCCATTCAAGACCAGCTAAGTCATTAAAATGTTTCCTATTATCATTAATTGTCCAATCTATTGAAATTGAGTAATTGATCTTTGGAATGGCTGAACCCATTTTAATGGGACTTTCACTGGAAGATAGTGGACTTTATAGGGCTACATATGGACTGTAATTTGGCGCTTTAATGAGTTGTCTACAAGGCAAAGGTAAACCACGAATGTACGTAATTTAATGGTTCTTTGTTGCAATATGCGCAATTTAGTGTTTATAAATAGGCCCAACCGCCTATCTTTACAAGATACTAGACATCGCCAGCGGCTCTTCTCCTTCTTCGTGAATTATAAAAGAAAAACGGACGGACACGAAAAGGATCATTATTTTATAACATGTGTAGAAGATAAGAATAAATATGTAATGGGGGTGTTTACCTTTTCATCAAATACGAAGTTTAGTACTTCTTCAACGGACGTATCACAATCTTCCTTGTGTATATCAACTACTACATCATCCGACAAGCGTATAGCTTCATCTTTATTAGCTTTCAAACACAAACAACACGCATCACTCTTCCCATTTATTAAACTACTTATTGCAGCAGATATCGCCGTCATTTTAAGATTTCTTGTATTTTGTTATTGTTGTCAATATAATATCTTGAAAACAAAATGCAAAAAATAAATTTCGTCGGACGACGCAGAATACGAAGCTGTGTCAAGTGTCAAATGTCAATGTCAAACCGCAAACGTCACACCTCGTCACGGCAGTTGACATTTAGTGCTGTGGGGATGGTGCTGTGTTCCGTGTATCTCTATGGTCCTTCCTTAATGGTCTTTAACCCTTATATCACCCAAGAGCCCGAAAACGTCTGTACATTTTCAGTAATAAAGCGCCATATAGTAGATCGAAAGTTATCTTAATTTATTTTCCTACCTTGTTTATTTTTATAGAATTATACATTTAAATAATGAAACAAACAATTTTATGCCTTAATTTTCTGGTTCAAAATATTTTGATTTGTTTTCGTTGGATTCCAGTTTTGCATTCCATTTTAATATTTTTGGCGTACGATCCCACAAAAATTATTGATGTATTGCCATTGGATACCAAATTTAGAAACAAATGCTTAATTGCTTGAATACTATAACTGTTGCCGTTGGAACCCAATTTTTATTTTTGAGTATTTAATTTCTTTTGAGGAATTGAATTTGAATTTTGTTTTTTGTTCAAAGTTTATCTGATAATTATTTAGGATCGATAGATAGATATAGATACCGTTTTATTGCAACCGTATATACACGGTCATTACGGTAGTAACTTTGTTTTCTGTTTCTTGTAGTTTACTTCATTTCAAGAAAATAAAGAAGTAATTACTTACATTTTTGTCAGCGAAGTTTTTTCGTCAAAAATTGAAGACGGAAAATTCGTCTCCCTACTTACTTAGCTTTTTTTAAAAGGCGGCAAACGGACAGACCGATCACCTGATGGCAAGCAATTACCGCCGCCCATGGACACAAAAACCACCACAGAAGTCACAAGTGCGTTGCCACCCCGTTGGGGTTGGGAAAAAGGATAGGATAAGGAGTGGGACGAGGGAGAAGGAATAGGGCCACCGGCACCGAACCAAACGCAAGTATAAGTACTGTTACTTTACGTCGATTTTCTGAGAGAGGGTAGTACTTCCCTGGTGATGGTCGAGCCGGCCCATTCATGCTGAAATCAGCAAGGCTCTACTACAGTGATTTTCAACTATTATTGTTTTAGTTTAGCATAATAATACGCACTTACAACGTACATTGTTCTTCCGACAACTCGTAGATAGCGTTAAACCACAGTATAAAAACATACAGTAATTTCAGATATACTAGGTCGTTATCGTACAAACCAAGTTAAAATAAATCGATTGACATAGCGGTCGTTTAATGGTTGGGCAACCATGGGATCAGCTTGCAGAGCCTATGTTATCGATGTGAAGTATTTTGCAGATTTATTATCGAGCAAACTTTTTTTTATTTTTGGTGTCGGGTTGGAAAATCCTCATGGAGTCCCTCCGCCCCGGGGGAAGGACGAAGGGGACTGTCAGACTCTTACTGACTAAAAAGCAACCCGTTTTCCTCATGTACACGTGTGTCGGAGGGTAGGGATTCGCATAAGCATTCATCGCTACCCCCTGACGGGTATTGACCCGCCAGATGGTCAGGCGGGCCCCGAACAAAACCCCCTTGGCGGCGGATTAAGGTGTTGGGCTCCGCCGCCAAAACACTCAGCGGCCGCAGAGGATAGGGAGGACGGCAACGCAACACCGCATCTCCTCTTCCTCTGCGGCCCCACCGCGACGCATCGAATGGTGCGCCCCCATTTGGTCGCGGGAGATAGGGTGCGCGGCAACGCAACACCGACACGCCTCTCCTCCCGCGACCGCATCCGACTGCGAGGGACAGACAGAACTGTCCCCCGCACCCGCACCGTTGGACGCATCCTGCGCAGGCCTCTCCAAGCCCACGCGGTGCGTCCCCTCCTGGATCCCTCTTAGCTTCACCGCGGATGCCCAATCCACAGTTACTGAGCCCCCCCACCACGACAAGGTGGAGATCCTACGGGGGGGATTATCGAGCAAACTACGTTAAGGTAAAGCAATAGACATCACGGTCATTTTATGGATGATTATAAAAGGGGGCCAAAAATATGGTTAGGTATTTTTTAGCTAGGATGCGCCGTTACCAAGATACATAATATTATGTAATAGGTACTTAGTACATACCTAATACGAAGGTACTAGGTACTTATTGCATGAAATTAAAATCACACTTGAATCGAATATTACCTTACAACGCATATTTTCTTATGTTTGCCATGATGTTTACGTACAGTAATTACTTACTACTTTAATCCGTGATTTGGCCAGACATGAGATATTGTAAAAAGTTAGTACATTAATAGGTACATGCACATTATTTTAAGTGGTTATAGGTACATACATTTCAAAATAATATAAATAATTATAATTAATGAAATTTTCTTTTTTGGTGTAAGTAAATTGATGAAATTGCAGATTTTTTTAATCCTTATTTTTTTAATCTTTAAGCAGCATGAAGAATTGCGATGTCTGACAGCACAAGTCGTATGCACCATCTTAATAAATATTCATAAGCAAATAAATAAGTACCTAACGAACAAAAAACAAGCACGCGCCAGCCCCTAAAAACATGTACCTAGTTAGGAACTAAGGCGACATACCTAAGTAGAGGTGAGACGCGGAAGAGCGGTACGCTCTTCCCGCGTCACACCTCTTGCCCCCCGCACTATTTACCTGTCTAGGCGCGTTCGTCAAACGACTGTATGGATTATTAGACTGTGGTTAAACTATGAAAATAATATACGATTTTTATTTGTCCAGTGTATGAATATGAAAACCGCTCTTCCGCGTCTCACCTCTTGCCCTCCGCACTATTGACCTGTCTAGACGCGTTAGTCAAACGACTGTATGGATTATTAGACTGTGGTTAAACTATGAAAATAATATTATATACGATTTTTATTTATCCAGTGTATGAATATGAAAATTACACGTTCTTGGACTCGTGACGTACTAATTTTACCCATTTGATTTTGTACGAATTCTAACGAGTTTAAACGATAAAATAAACCATCAAATTGGCGGGACCAATGTTTTAATCATACAACTTTAATTTGGCACTTCCAATTAAATTAAAACTTGAGTATAACCACGGACATATGTAGTACTAAGTCTTGAGGTGTGAATTGCCTGGCCCTGTGTAGCGGTTTAAGATGGTCCCGCCACTTTGACAGTCAAAGTGGCGGGTCCAAGGACATTTTGATGTATTTGCTTCAATTTCAGAGGTACAAAATAAATGTCTCGTTTCGGGTACAAATAGAACATATAATGTAATACAAACTTAGTATTCTGCTAAATTTTAAATCGGGGACTTCGTCCCGCCATCTTGACGCACACCTTTCGGCCGGGCACCGCAGTATCAACTGCTTTGACTGAGTCCAACATGGAGCGGCTTCATCGATGACGTATTCCTCACCGACCCACGCGACCATCTTCATCTGCGTAGAGATTTTCTCTTTGCATACACTATTGTTTGTATCATATGGAGTGTTCTGAGGAGTCGTTCGGTCTAACCGGTGCAGAACTTCACCATCGTACAACTCGCCACAAGTTAAAGTTCCATCCTCACCACCTTGATGTGTGGCGTTATTCCACACAACGTTTCACACTCCATTTCCTGCCTCGTACAACCAAACTGTGGCACAAAGTATTTCCAAACCAATTCGACATCGGAACCATTAAGGAGCGTGCATATACCTTTTTAAAAGGTCGCCAACGCACTACATACAGGGCCCGCACAAAGTGCGCTATGCCACTGTACCATATTATTATCACAGTTAGTAGCGCCATCTACCTTCCTATCTATAATTAATCGCATCAAGATCAATCGTTCCACGTCTAGTGCGAGCGATACCATATTTCCGTCCCGCTCTATCCCTCTCCCTGGAAGAGGCACTGCCTTTCGCCTGATTCGTCGACGCGAGTGACAGTCGAGAACATTCCGCTCGCTGAGAACGCCGTCTCGATACCGTACCGCGCCGCACCGTTGTATGTGATTTATTACCGCTTCCACCAAGGAAAACCCGCTCGCGAATGGTGAATTGAAGTGAAAACAAGCAGTTGCATCACGAAACCACCAGGAGACTGCCCTACGGAAACGAAGAAGGTTGTATAAGGTAGGTGCCCTCCATCCTTGAAATATCCTATACCCACTCAATCACCCCTTAGCGTATCCATCTTCTAAGCGGAGAAGAACCGCTATCCTCTCTATACAGTCCATTTCCTTCTCCAAGTCGCCTAGAACCCTACGGTTTCGGTGTAAAGCCGAACCATTTTTTTGATACATACGAGTCGGATTCATTTACGTTTTTATACGTTATATCGCTATACCTAGGCAGTTATAGCACCTAGCTATACTCCTAATATATTCACATAACCGTCACATGGTTATTTCCGCCCGCATCAGTAGGTAAACTTTTATGTAGCTATCTAGTTATTAAATTATTAATTCTGGAACTATCATAGTTGTCTTATAAATCTCATATTTCAAGCAACTTTTAATTCCTCAGCGCTAAAGTGTTGCCTACTTAGCCTACTTAGGTAAAATAATATATACATTAGATATTCTTATTTTGTTTCGGTCTCATTAGCTTATACTTACGTAAGCATGTCACAACAAAAGAAGTCACGCGTGTCGGAAGACAAAGAGATGACAATCTTAGAAGCGAAACGCAATATTTTATTTGAGCGCATTCAAAATATCTATGAACGATCAAAAACCGCATCTATGTCTGACAGTAATAGCGAAGCATTTCTCAGTTATTGTATAACAGTAGATAGTATTCGAACAGATTTTCATAAGTTGTTAGACGATTATAACGCAAGATTACTTTCTATCAATCCTGATGAAAAACCGAACTATCAGGCGTATACCTCATTCGAAGATCTTTATTGTATTATTAAGCGTAGTAATGGTCGTTATTACAATAACAGTTATGGTAATGCATTATTTGAGCGTAATGAATAATGAGTTATTGCATACTGAGTTATCCTGTTATCGTTATAAACTGTTATCGTGCTAAAATTACAACATGATAGGTAAGAGCAGGCATGCAATATGCACACGACGAGTGTGTGAGAAAGATGACGATAGGCGCACGTGCTGTTATCGTGCTAAAATGACAACAGGATAGGTAAGAGTAGGCATGCAATATGCACACCACGAGTGTGTGAGAGAGATGACGATAGGCGCACGTGCGCTCGAGTTTCGCCGAGTCGCCGCTCCCGAGCCTCGCGAAGTCGCGACTATCCCAGCGCCAACCTTACGGCATTATAATCTTTCACGAAACGTAATAAAGGTCATACTTGCTTAAGTTATTTTTGGGAATCTTATTATTTTAGTTATCCTGTTATTGTTATGGCTTGTCAAGTTGTCAGTTGTCACTGTTGTCTGTTGTCACTGTTGTCTGTTGTCGACGTTGTCGTTGTCGTGAAGTACATAATTATTTAATGTATATATCGGACCAATGCTTTCTTTAGGTGTAAGTCTGTTCATTTCTGTAAGTGTTTGTGAAACAATAACAGGATAACGACAACAGTTTACAATAACAGTTATTACATAATAACGCAACAGGATAATTCATTATTGCAAAACAACCGTTATTGCCATTACTAATTAAGCGTATACAATCGCAATTGGAGGGTAAATGTTCAGCAGAGCCCGTTGCCCGCAAACCGAGATTACCGCCAATCGAGATTATGTCGTTTGACGGAGATATACAAAATTGGCCGTTATTCTATGCGAGTTTTAAGTCTACAGTGCACGATAATGGTTCTCTGACAGATGCTGACAGGTTGTACTATTTAATAGGTAAACTGTCACCGAAGGCCCAGTCCGTATTTGCAGGTGTCACACCCAGTGCTGAGAATTATCAGGTCATATTTCAGTCACTACTTGACAGATATCAGGATACGCGCGTCCTAGCGTCTACGTACTTTGACCAAGCTTTAAATCTCAAACTGTCCGGCAACGCGTCTGTCTCGAATTTCCAGCTGTTTATTGATAACTTCGTAACCGCGGTTAATTCTCTTAGGAATTTAAAATTAGAAGATATTTCCGACTTTATGTTGCTTCAACTCGCTTTAAAAAAGTTTGACACTGATACAATTCGCGCATTCGAGATGACGGAACGCAATAATAAAATACCTACACTAGATAGTTTTATTTCGTTCATCAAAGATCAGTGTCGAATATTTCATAATACGCAGTCTGGTTCACCTGGCCCGTCTAACACTAACAACAACAAACAAAGGTTGAATAAATCGCGAAATAGTAATAATAACTCAGTCCCTAATCCACAATCTTACGTAACATGTTCGGAATCTAATAGTAATAATTCACAGAAGTGTCTGTGCAGTAATATAGTGCACGACCATTACTATAAGTGTCCCACCTTTAATGATTTAAATCCAATTGCTCGTTTTAAAAGCGTAAAAGATAACAAAGCTTGCATTAATTGCTTAAGCATAAAACATAAAACGAGTAATTGTTCCAGTAGAACGAGATGTCGCTCGTGTAAACAAAAACATCATACACTGTTACATTTCGATAAAAATAACCGGTTGTCAAGTCAAGCCGCTAACCTTGACACACTTGCGCCGCAGGTGCAGCAGACCACGGTAGCTGCGCCTTCCGCGTCTGAGGGCGAAGTATCGTTGTGTATGACATCCATTGCGCGGGCGACGCGCACGCGAGGACGGCACTCGCGCATCTATAATGATCCGCGCAGGGCCAAAACGCAGTGTACGGCGTCTAAGACGGTACTGTTGGCGACAGCGCAAGTTATCGTATATGATGTTAATGGGTCGCCGCACATGGTACGTTGTCTCCTAGATAGCGCATCTCAGACCAATCTAATAACATCGGAATGCTTCAAACGCCTCGGATTATGGAATAAGTTTAAAAATACTTACTCAACCGTCAAAGGGATAGGCGGATCAGAAAAGCATTGCAGGGGTTCCGTAGATATTAAAATACATTCGCGTTTTGATAGGAATATTAATTTTAACATTTCTTCGCTTATCGTGGAGCGTATCACGGACGCATTGCCGAACGCTAATGTAGACGTAGCATCACTCACTCATCTCGAGTCATTGGCGCTAGCCGACCCGGAGTTTGCGAATCCGGCAGGCATTGATCTTTTGATCGGAGCTTCAATATTTCCGCACTTGCTACTAACTAAAATAGTACGTAGTGAGCGATATGATTTACCGCCCGCTATTGAGACGGTACTTGGGTATGTGATTATGGGTACCGTACCTACGTTACATACTGCTCATTGTATTACGTCTTGTTGTTGTTCTGCTCTTCAAGAGATCAAGGTGGGTGCTAAAACTGTGTGTAAGATAAAGTACTAATTAGCTATGCTATACTATGCTATGCTATGCTATGCTATGCTATGCTGTGCTGTGCTATGCAATGCTATGCTATGCTACGCTATGCTATGTTATTTTACGCTACGCTACACTATACTATACTATACTACACATCCGCTTTGTATATAGATGACATTGCCTGTAATGTCATACCCGCTCCGCTATCAATTTCGCTTTGTGAAGAGCTTATTCAGCTTTTCAAGCGAGGCCAGTTTGATCTTGTCAAATAGACAAGCAACTCTAAGGAGGTTCTCGCACGCATACCAGATTCTCATAAAGCTTCTCCAGACATTGAGTTTGAGAAGTCTGTACCGCATAAGGTTCTCGGTTTACGCTGGGACAAATCCTGCGATAGTTTTCGGTTTGACGTCTCACCACCAGATGATAAGTGCACCAAACGCACTATGCTGTCCACAGTGGCTCGACTATGGGACATAATGGGTTTTGTGGCTCCCACAATTTTGTACGCCAAGCTCTTGATCAAAAAGCTTTGGCTATCAAAGTGTGAGTGGGATGAAACACCCCCTGACCATATTGTCGCCGCTTGGGGCCAGTTTGTATTGAGCTTACCGCGCTCAATCAAATTACTATTCCGCGTCATCTTGGGTTGGTAGATGGATGTACCATCAACTTAATAGGTTTCGCTGACGCCAGCGAGCGTGCTTACGGCGGAGTCGTATATCTGCAAGTCCGCATTGGTTCTAACTACTCGGTGCAGTTAGTTTGTGCCAAGTCTAAGGTCTCGCCTGTTAAAGCCATTTCGGTTGCGAGACTGGAGTTGTGCGCGGCCCTTCTGCTGTCTCAGTTGCTCCACAAGGTTCAAGACACAGTTTTGCCCCACTACTCTATTAATAAATATACGCATTTTCCGACTCCAAAGTAGTGCTCGCTTGGATTCATTCTTCTCCTCATCGCTGGCAGACTTTGTCGCCAACCGCGTTAGTAAATTGATTGAACTTGTGCCCGCCACTTGTTTCAATCACGTCGCGAGTTATCGTACTCGTCTTCAGGAAGAACTTTCCATAGATCATATTGACTGGAAGTTTATTCCACCAGCATCACCACATTTCGGTGGATGTTGGGCAAGCATGGTCAAAGTAATTAAAACGCATCTCTTCAAAGTTATAGGTCAACAGACCTCTCTTACGAAGAGCCTTTAACTGTCCTTGCACAAGGCGAGGCACTGATTAACTCGCGTCCGCTTCCAACTCAGTGAGATCTAGCCTGAAGTTGGACTTACCTCTTAGTTTAAGTATTTAGTTAGTAGTTTTCGCTATTATTGCGTTTGTAGTTTTCGCTAAAGTTAATTTAGATTAATTTTATTGTCATATTGCTGTCTTAGCCTATTGATGGGTTATGCGGTAGTACACCCAACATAGCTAAGTTCAATTCTATTTTTCTTAAAGGCAACCCTTTAGAGCCTGTCTAGAAAGTGCGATTTACGCGCGTGTCCACTCGCGCGTTTTGATTTGTGTTGCGTCCAGATGCGGCGTTTCACGCGCGTTCTTACGCGCGCATGTGATGAGACGTATTTGGGCATTTTCACTTTAAATGACCCATTGCTGTTTTAAAGCTGTCCCAACGAATATGCATTTTTAATAAATATCTATTTAACTAATAGTTTTGGTAATGAATTGAACATATATTGAAAATATACGAAACAGGCTATCTGTTTTTGATATTAACAATAATATAAAATAAAACAAATTTTACGTAAAACATATTTGAAATTTCATGAATTTTCAGTTTCATACTGTCCTATTAGTTGATTGTTAAGATTGGATGGAGATTTTAATATATTTTTGTATGATAAATTTTGCAGTGATGATTTTAATGCTTAAAAAAAGCTAGTTGTATTTATTTAATTGTATTTATCTATTTAATAAGCATTGTTATTCATTAAGGCTTGTTGTGTTCTCCATAACTACGTAAGGTTAAGGGACGGCTATAGGTATGATCACACTCTCTACGAAACATCTCTGACTAATTTGAACACTGAGGCAGTGAGGCCTAATGCGAGATCATTGAATACAAGAGATAGATTTGCTGATTATTTTGTTAACGAAGGCAAACTCCCTTGGCAAGATAAAATTATATAGTTATTGATCTAAAATCTATACAAGGAATAATATTATTTAATAAAATATTATTTACTTACCTAAAGTTTTTTTTTCTCCTCGGAATCATCAGGTTCACAAAAAAAATCTACTATTTCTTCCCAGTTCCTACGTTTAATGGTTCTATTAGAATAATCCGATGATTCCATATCCCATATAGCTACCCTTTTCTCAATTTCGTCAGTAAAAAGTTCCGTATCAAAGTTATCACGCTCCATTTTGTCTGTTGGATAATGTTCATTAAAATAAAATATGCGGATACTTTACTAAAACATTTTATTATAATATTTTCTCGAATATTTTAATGCGATATGACAAGACGCTTTTTAACAGACCACGGATCAGAGGAGTAAAAAGGTTGTCACCGCTACATACATACGCTTTTCAATTAATATTATGATATTAATATATTAATACAGAATCGAATACGTCCCCTCGCCACGGACACGCGCGTAGTACTGGACGCAGAAATGGCGCCGGAGTATCTCGACTCGCGCGGCGCTCGCGCGTAAAACGCGCGAGTCGAAAGTCCCGCTCATTGCAAGCGTTTTACGCGCGTGTGAGGTAACGCGCGAGAGCATCTGGACGGGATGTATGTAGCTCTAGTATCTCGAACACGCGCGAGTGCCTACGCGCGAGTGGACACGCGCGTAAATCGCGCTTTCTGGACAGGCTCTTAGGGCCGGGGGGATATGGTAGCGCCATCTACCTTCCTATCTATAATTAATCGCATCAAGATCAATCGTTCCACGTCTAGTGCGAGCGATACCATATTTCCGTCCCGCTCTATCCCTCTCCCTGGAAGAGGCACTGCCTTTCGCCGTATTCGTCGACGCGAGTGACAGTCGAGAACATTCCGCTCGCTGAGAACGCCGTCTCGATACCGTACCGCGCCGCACCGTTGTATGTGATTTATTACCGCTTCCACCAAGGAAAACCCGCTCGCGAATGGTGAATTAAAGTGAAAACAAGCAGTTGCATCACGAAACCACCAGGAGACTGCCCTACGGAAACGAAGAAGGTTGTATAAGGTAGGTGCCCTCCATCCTTGAAATATCCTATACCCACTCAATCACCCCTTAGCGTATCCATCTCCTAAGCGGAGAAGAACCGCTATCCTCTCTATACAGTCCATTTCCTTCTCCAAGTCGCCTAGAACCCTACGGTTTCGGTGTAAAGCCGAACCAACAGTCAAATTATGTCTTTATACTGTGTTATTATATACTTACTAAATAAGTTGTAATGGAAGTACTTTATCAATGATTTTATTTAACATTACCTTGTTTGTGACATTAGAACGATGAAACATGAAACAAATATGAACATCAATAATTCTGGTGAATATCTGTGTATATAAAATTCTTGCTTCTTCAATTCTAATTTTGTTACTTCGAAAAGTCAGAGGTGTGAGCCCGACTGCCCGAGGTACTTGGCGATCGAACCCGACTCCATCGTCTCGTCACACCTCTAACTTTTCGAAATGATGCGTAGGTACATTAAAAATGTTAATTATCGCTCGCTTAATAACGTTCCCGGTAGATGGCAATAGGCTCGCCCTCTATTACATTGGGACCGAAACATAACTGGCAAATTATGTGTTTTGTATAGTATATCGAAAGCCAAAAGGCCAAACTATTAGGCGCAAGAAGCTGAAACTTGACATGTACCTATGTTCCCTGTGGACTGTAAGGGTGCACTAAGAAGGACTTTTCCGAATTCCCACGGGATCGGCCAGAAACAATTAAATAAATAAAAAATGTGCCCATTTGATTTTGCCCGATTTCCAATGATTTTCAAATGAATTCTGCTATAAAGTGAATCATCAAATTGGCGGTACCTATGTTTTAATTGGATTCTTTGGAGAGGCCTATATCCCGCAGTGGACTACGGCAGGCTAACGATGATGATGATTTTAATCACATAACTTTTACTTGGCACTTCCAATTGTATTCTTACTTTGTTTCTTTTCGTGTGAGTGTGTGTGGCCAACTCTGGTGTCGGAGTTTTCAGACCGCGCAAGGCCTCCGACGTGGTCTAACGATATTTGTCCTAAGACAAGAACCGGGGCCGACAGCTTTACGTGCCCTCCGAATCATGGTAGCTCTGATGAAAATGTCACACGTGGTCACCCATCTAATTGGCGACCTGTGACAGCGTTGCTTAACTTTGTCTATCTACAACGAACTGAAATTATATTGACAATTGAGTATAAACTTTACTATAAACACATACATTTGTAGTACTAAGACACTAAGTCTTCGGGTCTCTGTATAGCGGTGTCGATGGTCCCGCCCTTTAGTGACTTAAACCTTAGGTTAACAAACATAATAACAAAAATAAAAACAAAGAACAACAATAAATAGATATCATGTAGCAAAAATATCAAATAGCTCATGACAGAGCAGAACGAGATAACTTAAATTGCATTGGAAAGTCCCGCCCTTCGCTTTTAACGTCAGTGGTGCGACCTTAGGAAGGTAGATTTCAGAGAGGTTGGACTACGTTTAGACTAGAGAGAACATGCTCGCTATATTTCCTTATACCGAACGCAGAGAGGTTGGACGTTTAGACTAGAGAGAACATGCTCGCCATATTTCCTTATACCAAGGAGCAAATATACTTGCTCCTTGCCTTATACCGAACGTGCAACATGTAATGTCAGTTGGTCTTAGTTGGTTAATCATAACGTCAAATTACGCGTCTCATTTAAAGAGGCATAGACTCCTTACAGACTCATATCTTTGACTGCATTCTCTAAATAGCCGTGCTGTAAATCCCATCATTAAGGAGTGATGGGATTTGACAGTGAAGGAGATATCGATGTTTTTTGAATTAGGGATAAATACGGAAACAAAGTATCGGACATGAATGTAAAACTGAATCGTACCCGCAAGCTTCGGCGTGGCAGTCGGTTGCACTCACGCCAACTGGGTTGTCAAAGTAGTTCACTGCTGTACTAATATTTACATAAAGGCGAATCATTTGTGCTGGCGGATCACAAATCGGATTACCTCTCTTTCTCTTAGCGTTATCCCAGTTTCAATCTGGGGTCCGCTTACTAGTCTAACCGGATTTGGCTGAATATTAGCTTTTCCACAGAGCAACTGCCTGTCTGACCTCCGCAACCCGAAGGGATATCGATATTTCATGGTTTAGACTAGTGTCAGTTTATTTAGAAGGTACTGATACCCTGTAACGACTGTCAAAGATCTTCATGACAACCGGGACTGACGGCTTAACGTGCTCTCCGAGGCACGGGACAAGCGTTAATTCACAATTCAATACGCACATAACTCCGAAAAGTCATTGGTACGCGCCGTGGATTCGAACCCGATACCCTCTGCATGGCAGTCTGTTGGTATATCCACTCAGCTATCGCTGCCTTACAAATCGGATTACCTACAACTCTAAAAAAATCGAGCAGTGTCCAACATAAGCGATAGCAAGCAACGTGATATGATGCGACGCATACAAATTGCCAAAGCCTGCCGCATTAGCCAATCTGGTATAATTCGTACAATACATAATCTAAGTGACAGTTTCTTAGCATCTCATCGCAACGCATCGCTCATTAGTTTATGAATACTTTTTGTCAATAGATTTTATGCCTAAAACGAACAAATTAAACACGTGAAATTTTTTAGTACTGTCTGGCAAGTCTTGGCAAAGCACTGTCCGGCGTCAACAGCAAAAACTACAATTTCAATATTTTAGTTGTTTACTTCTACGGCTTAAATATATCGACACATACTAAGACATTTGACCAAAAATATTTATCGATAAATCATCACTGTTACGAACAACAGTCGGTTTCCTAACTCTATGTTTTGTCTACTGTCTGGCTACCACAAGACTGCTATAAGATCGTGCTGCTAAACCTATCGATAGCTCTTTCTACCAAACTGCATGTGCCATAAGAAAAAAGATATCAATCATAGCAACCGCTGTTGTTATTTTAGTGTTACTTCTATGACTTAATAAGGTTATATTTCTTTGGTAGATTTTTAAAACTTTTAGGCGATTAAGTCCTATTGTTATATCGACTTTCGACTTTTGTTAAGTCGAACTGGACGTCAAATACACAAATTAAAAAATACAAATGTCAACTTAATCGTACGCATGTCATCTGTCAGTCTGTCTGTCATCCAAATAATTTGATGAGTTTGGTCGGTCTATTGCAATATCTAAGAAAATCTGAAATTCATATCAAAAAGCATGTGTATGTGCTAAGTGTTCTATAATCAGTGTATTATTAATTTTTCCCGATCTATTTTAACTCAAGGTAAGTCGACTTTCTCAAAGTTATTTATTGAAAATTAATTATTGAATTTTAATTCATCGGTGATAAAAAGTCTGAAATCATTACAAAGAGTAAGAGTGCCTTTGAATCACTTTTAAAATGCTTTTTGTATCGATGTATCGTATTTCTCGGCTGTTTTTCACGTGTAAAGTTACTGTCGAGGTATTGATTTCTTGCCCTACAAATTGTTGTGCTTTCAACCGGTAAGCGATAAACCCTTATTTATAATACGAAATGATATGTTTCTAAGTCATGTATTGTAATATTTTCAACTTAGTATTACATAGTAGATTAGCGGCATCGCTCAGCTGGCATTGCCGATCACGGATGCGCTATTCTAAATACCAAACAACCTAACAGGATTTGCGTCGATAAACTAATCCATACTTTATACTTTTGCGATAAAGTTTATAATCCAATAGTGATCAGGTGCACATAGGGGTGTTCAATCTGAGGTTTATAGTAATTACATAATTGGGTTAGGACACTAAGGGCTGCATTGGTTTAATTAGAAAGCAACTAGTATATATTTGTGTCTTCATTTTCCATTTGACATGAGATAGTTTTATTTATTTTATTATATTTTACTACTTGATTACTTTTGTTGCAATCTACTTACATTGTGTAACATTTTTATAAAAAGAGTGATTTTACTGACCGAATATTACTTATTTTTGTATGTTTGTATACAAGTTAACATGCACCTGCTAACACTTTATCAACTCTTTAAATGATAAGGTAAATATCACTTGCTTGTGAATAGTTTTATTTCTCAGTGTCAAGTTATTTTTGGATTTACAAGACACCATAAGTATCTGGTGGTTAACTTTTTTATCCTTCTTGTGGAGCATTCTTTGACATTATGATTTTTCCTAGAAAATATTATTTATGTCAATTGGGTACCAGATTAGCCATGTTATGTGCTGATATTGCCCTTTCAAAGAAACCTTAGTTAATTCTATGAAGTAGTAAGTTAACCATATTGTTCAATTAGCAATTTGTCACTAACATACATATGGTTTTATACTAAAGCCTGTTCTGCATGATAACCATTCAGTTTGCCTTTTTTATATACAACTAGAGGATGCCAGCAGCGATGCCTGCAATTTTTTTAAATTTACCTATTTTGGCCGATCCCGTGGGAATTTTTGAGAAATCCCTTCTTAGTGCACCCCTACGGTCCCCAAGGAACATACATGCCAAATTTCAACTTCCTGCGCCCAATGTAGCGTGTATGTCAGTCAGTAAGTAACGCAAGGATTTTATATCATCATCATCATCAGCCTTTAACAGTCCACTGCTGGACTAGGCCTCTCCTTTGAAAGGAGGAATTGGCCTACTATACCATGCTGGCCAAACTGGTTGGTATCAGGGTTTGTATCAAGTTTTCCTTCTCTTACAGTGCTGTTCTCTGCATAATATGCTCCCTCTATCGGCTCTTACGACACCCATGGGATGATATGGGGTGGTGACATTCCGTATTCTTAATCTGTCACCACACGGACGAGGATTTTATATATTAAGATAAAAATTCTGTTGCGTGTTCTATTATTATTCAAAATAAATATATTTTTTAAGCACAAGCAAGCTACCTTGACATAAAGTTTGTTTTGCAAATGCTATGTAAAGTATGGTCTAAAATAATTATAATGTGAATAGTGTGAATACTGTATAAGTGTGAAGATGGAGGCTACTCCAAATTCGCCACATTTTCTTTATGTTACAAAATGTGTTCTCAGCTTGACCCTTTGAACTACCGTCTTCGTGTTATGTAAGCTAGCAGGTTACTACAAAGTTATATCACCAATATATAAACATCTCATTAGATAAAAAAGAAATAAACACAGACACCTCTCACTTTTGCAATAAATATCAAGGATATCTAATATCAAAAATTTGAAGGCTAGCAACACAGCCAACACATTATATAAGCACAATTTAGATACCAGTTTTTTTTAATAATAACAATAATAACATTCAGTTAGGTCATTGTAATAGAATGTATATTATAAGACACTGAAAAAAATATGGTATAGTTGACTGTCTGATGGGGAAGTAATTATAGCTCTGCAATTTTTTTACATTTAAGGCCATCGGTTCTTCACGCTATGTGCCCTGCCCATTGCCACTTCAGCCTGGCTATTGATACCAATATTTGAATGATAATTCAAAGCAAAGTTAAAATTTAATCACCTCATAGAATAAATTAGCTGTGCACACGGTTTAATACTGTGTTATAATAATTTAGTGCTACTGCTCAGCGCACTTGTGATTTCATAAAAGAAAAAGTGGCCCAATTTTACTTCAAGTAATAAATCATCTAAGTGCCTAGCCAAATTCGGTCATCCGTTTTTGATTTAGTAGCAAACATACAATGTAGCAATACATACCTTAACATTTAATATTTAAGTATGATTTATCAATTTAACTTACGATAACATTTATTGATCTTATTGAGTAAGTCTATGACGAACTATTTGAGTGCATTGGTCAGTGTACTTTGCCCTTTGATTGGCAAAGTAGACTTTATTGGGTAACAGACGAAAATACCTTTTGTGGTATATTGAACATGTAAGTAGTGGTTTTAAATCGTTGATTTCAATTCTTTCATAGCTTTCAATTTTGACTATGTATGTATGTGAACCGTGAATTTAAAAGTTTGTGATGACATGACCCCATTTTATAGTCAGCAAAAAAATTGCTGGCAACTACAAAATGTTTGTTACTTATGTACAAACTAGCTTTCGCCCGCGGCTTCGCCCGCATGAAATTTTAATAAAGGGTAGCCTTTGTACTTCCCCAGATTTCAAACTATCCATATCAAATTTCATCACAAACTGATCTGCACATTCGCCGTGTAACATACATATAAACAGATAATACTTAAAATTACTTTTGTTTTCATAGTCGTCAAACTTCAGGTAAAGATTAGTATGTAGGTATATTATTTAAGTTATTGAAGAGCTTATTTATTTATTTATTTTTACACTTCCTGCATTTTTAATGCAAAGGCGGACTTAATGCTATATAGCATTTTCTGCCAGTCAACCTTAGGGTGGTGCAGAGATGATTGTGGCAGGTGTATAAACTACAAAGATAGAAATAGTAATCCAACATTATACTACTTTTTATATTATATATAAATATTATGTTAATACATACATATTATATAAATAATACATACCTATAAATAATATATAAAATGAATATATACTTATACATACGTATATTTAATACACAGTGTAACAAATGTAAGAGATGATATTTCTATGGTCTTTCAAGTGACAGTTTGATGTAATACTGGCGCACCTTAGCCCTAAACGTGAAACGATTCGTCGCCATCCTAATCTCGAGAGGGAGCGCATTCCAGAGAAGTACAGATTGTACAATGAAAGAAGAATGTACAAGGCTTGAGCTATGAGAAGGACACGAGAGAAGAGAATTATTAGAAGACCGAAGATTTTTGTCATGGTTGGAGCAGCGGTATTGAAAGTAAGGAGCTAGGTAGCTGGGGCTATTAGATGAATGAAGAAAAGTGAAAAGAGTGGTCAACGCGCGCATATTACGACGCTGACGTATAGGTAACCA
The DNA here is from genome assembly GCA_944739405.2 of Euclidia mi. Lineage (NCBI taxonomy): Eukaryota > Metazoa > Arthropoda > Insecta > Lepidoptera > Erebidae > Euclidia > Euclidia mi. Next base: position 35,888,022 of record OX123205.2, on the reverse strand, counting down.
TGACAGCTGTTTACGATATGAGGAGACATGGTCATATTTACGGAGATTGAAAATGAACCGAATGCAATTGTTGAGAAGTCGGTCAAGTTTATTGAGTAGATCTGCATTCAGGTCGAGATAACACACATCACCATAGTCGATTATAGGAAAAACCAAGGTCTGCACAAGCATTGTCTTTGTCTTGACAGGAAGGAAATTCTTCAGGCGATAGAGAGAACGCAGGACACCGGTAACCTTTTGGCAAACGCTTGTAATCTGGGGTTGCCAGCTAAGTGTAGCGTCGATGTGTAAACCGAGATCTTTAACGGAAGGACTCAGAGGTATATTGGTTCCATTAAATGTTACCGGTGGAAGCGATGCCAAGTCCAGCCTGTTTATAATTCTAGAGCTTCCAATGATGATAGCTTGGCATTTCACAGGATTGACACATAAGCCGTATCTCTCGGACCAATCGCGAATTCTTGCCAAGTCCCGGTTCACATCATCGATCGCATCCGGCAGATCCTCAGCTTTAGCCTGCGAGTAAAGTTGTAGGTCATCAGCGTACAAATGATACGAACACTGAAGATCAAGGGTAATGAGATTTATAAACAGAGAAAATAAAAGAGGAGAGAGTATGCCACCTTGTGGAACACCAGCCTCAAGGTCTCGCCAACTCGATGTAGCCTCATCAACTCTGACAGACTGCTGACGTCCACGAAGATATGAAGAGAACCATTCCAGTGCTTCGGAGGAGATCATAAGATAGGATAGGATGGATAGTAGGATATCGTGACTGACGGTGTTGAAGGCGTTTGAGAAGTCAACCAGGACCAGCACAGTGATCCTAGTGTCCTCCACACCCGCCCTCACATCGCCAGTCACTTTGAGCATAGCTGAGACTGTGCTATGCCCAGGTCTGAAGCCGGACTGATAGGGACTGAGGACATTGTGTTCATACACAAACTGGGACAGCTGCTTATGAACACAAGCTTCAAGGACTTTGGAAAGGAAAGGGAGGATGGAAATGGGCCGGAAGTGACTAGGAGTGACAGGATTAGTGACTTTGGGCAGTGGCCGAACATATGCTTTCCGCCAAATTTCAGGGAATTGCCCAGAGTCAAGGGAATGGTTTATTATGTGGGTAATAGCAGGGAGGAGGTGGTCCAGGATGGTGATAATCATAAAGCGGCTGACTTCATCGCAACCAACCGCTTTAGATTTGATTGAAAGGATAATCTTTTTGATCTCAGCCTCAGCAACTGGAGAAAAGCGAAAAGGAGTTATGCTTGGTCGAGCTAAGCTATCTATGTAGTCCACCGTTCGACTCATAGTCTGACGATCAAACTTTGGAGTGGAGACAAAATAAATGTTAATGTCGTCAAGACTAAGCGCCGGCGGCGGATCCACACGGCTAACCCTACCGATACCCAGAGTCCTTAGGAACTTCCAGATATCGGTAGGGGAAGAGGAGGAAATGTTGTTGAAAATGTGGCTTCGTTTAGCATTTCGTATCATTTGATTACAACGATTCCTAGCAACTTTGTAGAGAACCCAATTTTCATCGCAACGATCCCGCTTGAACTTGCGGAAAGCTCGGTCCCTGCGCCTCATCGCCATTTGAATCCCACGTGTCAACCAAGGTGCGGGCGGTCGCTTCAATTTGATTCGCCTTACTGGGGCATGAACATCGTATAAGTTGATTACGACATCGTTGAACACTTTCAATTTCATATCAACTGTAGCAGCTACCTCAAGAGGTACCCAATCAATTTTTGACGCATCCGTATGCAGATTATCGGTGTTCATACGTGCAAAGCAACGCCTGTACAGTACTTTGGGTTGGGGTTTAGGAGGCTTGAGGACATAGGAAATGTAGATCAGGTCATGATGGGAGAAACCAGGAGCAGGATGTTGACCGTGAGAGGAAACGAGGGAAGGAGCCGAGGTGAGAATCAAATCCAACCATGTGTCTTCACTGTTGGTATTATGATGTGTTGCATTCAGAGGTAAAATGTGAAGGCCAACAGATTCGACAATGGAGTGGAGTTTTCGGGAACGATGGGAGTTTGGGAGCAGGAGATCGGTATTAAAATCACCCATGATGACGTGATGCTCGTACTCAGACCCTAAAGATTCTAGAACCAATTCCAAATCGGTGAAGTAATCGACATTAGGGGGACAGTAAATTACGCCAAGAACGGTCCGCGCTCCTTTGACACAAACCTCAAGGAAAAGAAATTCAGCAGCGATGGAAGAAGAAGAAGCTATAATTTTATAGGGGAAGTCACTGCGTAAGTAAATGGCAACACCACCACCCCTCTTTCCAGTGCGATCATTTCGGATTAGAATGTAGCCAGAAAGGGGGTAAGCGGTGGAAAGAAGTTGAGGTTTGAGCCAACTCTCAGAGACCAGGACGGCATGAACGTTTGACTGTGTAAACGCCTCCACAAGATCACTGTAATGACTTGGCAGACTTTGAGCGTTAATGTGGCAAACATTTAACGAATTACGGTGTCGAAGACTAAAAGTTCCACGAATAAAATCGCCAAGTGTGCCTGTCACCGAACAAAAACTGTCGTCGTCAGACAAGGCAGAAGAATTATTTGCCGAGTGGAAAGATGACTCATCATCAGATGCCATAGAATTATTTCAAATGTATAAAATATATATAACAATAAATTTAATAATAATATACTACAAAAAAAAAAAAAAAATTAAAGAACATATATAGCCGGTGCAAAGAACACATCTCTGCACCACCCGCCAGCTGACACCAACACAAGACAATAATACACAAATTACACATTAAATATTTTAACAGTTACAAAAACAAAAACAAAAACAAGCTGTTAAGAGCGAAAACATGATTTCGGAACGCAACCTTTATCAATGACTTTTAACGACAACTGTCAAAGTGACAATTCTGACAATGTTTGTTTTGATTGAACTGTTGAACTTTGAAGTGCATATAACAAAATAATTACCTACTTATTTAGAAATTGAAGTTACTTAAAGATTAGTTACTCATAAGATACTATGTGGGTAAACAAAAGTAAACAATAAATGTACCGCACAACAGTCAGTGGTACGTTCCTCCCAAGAAGATGCAATTTCAAGACATTAACACGAACTGAATTTACAAACACGAAAAGAAAAAGGAAAATAACTAATTACGCCGGGTCGATGATTTAGTATTGCTTACTGTCGTGACGCTCTCCGCGCCAGGTCGTACTGCAGGCTGGGAATCACTCTTCGACTGCGGATATTTTGATATTAAAGGATTTAATTCGTCCATAGAAGTGATCTTGATCCGTGTGCCATCCGCCACTTTAATATTAATTACTCCATCCTGCGTCCAACACGCCCTGATGCCAAAGTGCGCCCTGGCCTTGGTGAACGTAGTCTGCCTGGCCTTGGTTAAAAACTCTTTAACCGTAACAGACGAACCCTTCAACTTCGTCTTCGCCTTCCAGACTGCATTCTTGACGTCTAAACTGCTGAACCTCACAAGAATGGGACGATGACGTTCCTTATGGATGTTCCCAAGCCGGTGACAGGCCTTAAAGGATGCTGGTGTAACATCAGATATGCCCAACTTCTTCTTGATGATGTCTGATACAACAGCGGGACAGTCCTCATCATTAACTTCCCGAATGCCTAAGAGGATAATAGCCTTACGTCGGTGCCTGTTCTCTATTGTGTCTATCATCCGGGAGCATTCATTTATCTGTTTACGGAGTAACCCCAACATGCTGAACATAAGCTCCCGGAAGGTCCGGAACTCCTCAGCTACTTTGGAGACAGTGTCTTTTGCAGGCCCGCTACTCTGGATCTGGGCTTCAAGTTCAGCCATCCTCTTGGTAAAGCTTTCTTCGAGGCTTCTTTGTGCATTTTCAATGTCAGCAAGCTGAGACATTTTAGTTCAGTGTAGTAAAGATGATTTTGTTAAGTGTGCCGGTGATCAGCTGGCAGGTGGTATTGCTAATAGCAAGTGAATTAGTGCATGGGATGTTTCACAAACGTGAGTAGTAATAAGTTACTGTATATTTCACTGAATAAAGCTGTTATAAGTGCAGAATTCAACTATTATTATATTTTTATAAAATTTTCGTAAATTCGCCAATGTGTTCACTTTTAACACCTACCCGAAAGTCTTATGTATCTACTGAATAGTCACACCCAACTTCTCATCAATCTGGGGTATTGATCAGACAAATATAAAATCGTTGGGCAAGTGAAATTTCTATCATAATGTTTATTCTGGATACGCTACGCCCAAAAAAGTAATGTTTTTTTTTAGTTTATTTTATTTTCAAGTTTTAGTTTTGTTGTTAGTTGATACTTCTCATTCTGTTTTCATAGTGAGGCCTTTTCTACCAATCAAACCCTGTCATTCGATACCCATATTGAGGTATTTCTGAAAAATAAGTACCTAATCCGCCATTTTGTGGCGGTAGCCATCTTGGTTTTTTCGTAGTGAGGTCTATTCTACCAATCAAGCCCTTTCATTTGATACCCATATTGAGGTATTTGTGGAAAATAAGTTATCAGCCATTTTGTGGCGGCGGCCATCTTGGATTTTTCATAGTGAGGTCTATTCTACCAATCAAGCCCTTTCATTCGATACCCATATTGAGGTACTTATTTGTGGCAAATATGTAATCAGCCATTTTGCTGTGACAGCCATCTTTGATTTTTCATAGTGAGCTTTATTCTACGAATCAAGCCCTTTCATTTGATACCCATGTTGAGGTATTTCTGAAAAATAAGTAATCCGCCATTTTATGGCGGTAGCCATCTTGGTTTTTTCATAGTGAGGTCTATTCTACCAATCAAGCCCTTTCATTTGATACCCATATTGAGGTATTTGTGGAAAATATGTCATCAGCCATTTTGTGGCAGCAGCCATCTTGGTTTTTTCATAGTGAGCCTATTCTACCAATCAAGCCCTTTTATTCGAGACCCATATTGAGGTATTTGTGGCAAATATGTAATCCGTCATTTTGCGGCGACAGCCATCTTGGATTTTTTATAGTGAGCTGTATTCTACGAATCAAGCCCTTTCATTTGATACCCATATTGAGGTATTTGTGGAAAATAAGTAATCCGCCATTTTGTGACGGCCGGCGGCCATCTTGAATTTTTCATGGTGAGCTTTTTCTGATAAACAATTTCACCGTACACTATCTGAAGTTCAAGTAACTTTAATGTTTTAGGCAACGTACGCGATGACAGCTTTCTGAGCTCAGGATTTTTGCCGACTCAGTTGATACTTTTCCTTATGTTATGGCAACATTATACAAAATCTTTATAAATTGTAGCCTATGTGTTATTCTGATGTATAAACTATATTACTGTAAAGTTTCATCCAAATCCGTTCAGTAGTTTTTGCGTGAAAGAGTAACAAACATCTATACATACATCTTCACAAACTTTCACATTTATAATATTAGTAGGATGTTAGTCTGTTATGATTTAAAACTTTATGATAATTAATCGTAATTTATAAATTATGTTTTAATCGATGAATGACAATCACGTAAATGATGTATCGACTTAATTTGTTGACTGTACAGTAAAAAAAACGACATGGGGATCAAACATCAGTGTTGTGCCGTATACAGTTCGAACCACAAAACTAAACAGTCGCTAATGTCGAGGCAGACGCTTGAAACACTCTAATCAATCAATCATTTCATCATCATCATCATGGTCCTTGTGTTATCGGAGCCAGGGAGACGCTTACTTACCAGTCTAACCTTGACTGTGCAGTGGTTTTTCGTCAGAGAGACTGACGTCCTACCGGCGCAACCCAGGACGATACCGATCATTGATATAGTATTTGTATTTCTATGATACCGATATATTGCGACTTAATCAAATTATAACGTGCAGCCATTAACTTAGTAGATATAATTATTACCTGAGTAATATTACTTAGTCATCAAACTCATTTCGTATATTACCTTCATGCTGAGCAAGATTTTTTAGAAAAAGTGTATTGTAAAAGATGAGTCTGAAAATGGATATAAAACATGATATACCAAAATTAATAATTAATTGAAGTTTGACATACATAATATGTTTACGTATCCAAAAATACCTACCTTTTTGATGATGCAACTATTAATCGGTATTACATATTATGATTTCTGATGAAATCGAATTAAGTATTGTTAAACCAAGATAAAAAAATATTAGGACATTATTGGATGGTTTAATTAGGCCATTGAACTAGTTTGGATATTGACAACTTCTCCACTTATCTTTATACAAGTTGTGGATATTTCGGCGGGGTCAGGTCAACGAGTCGTTGAGCACACCCTGGTGGTTTTAGAGTAGCGAGAAATTCTTATCCTGGCGTCCGTGCACTACTTAGGGCTCCGTAAATAAAATTATTAAAATATTGCTTGCGGTAAGATTCTAGTAGTAGAGAACTCTCAGACATACAGGTTTCCTCACGATGTTTTCCTTCACCGTTTATCATGGATTTCAACACGGGATCCTCTGAGTTGGAAACCATTGAGCTCCTCAGCATATTCCTTTTCGCATCCTAAAGGGCGGTAAAGCACATGTAATTCCTCTGGTGTTTCTTGTGTCCAAGGGCGGCGGTAATAGCTTACTGCTTACTCAGGCGATTCATCTCTCGTTTGCCGCCTAGTACATAAAAAAAAAGAAAATGCATAAGCCATGAAGTACTAAGAATATTGTATTTATTATTATTGTTCTTCAGTAAGTTGGCAACCAATAATTTCATCGAATGTCAACCTCTATTTTGCCTTGGTTTAGTTGGATAACTTGTTTTAGTGCCAAAAGTAACATACTGCATACTGAGCTGCTTTATGGTTCGAAATTTTCAAGATTTCGTTTTCACTTGAGGTGCAGTCGTTGTCTACAGGTACATTATTCCTGCTATTGCATTGAATTTATTGAAAAGAGAATGTTTTATGTTTTTTTTAACATATTAATAATGTATCTTTTGCCACCAGGCATTATCGCCATACAAGTTTTTAATTAAACGGTGTAAGGTATACCTGGTTTTTTTACTAGCTTACTTCGGTCGAGCTCGCAAATAGTTAACTTAATATTTATAACTTACATAACTTGTATGATGTGTGCAAAATTACGAATCGCGGCAGTTTAAAATCATTTAGAATGTATCGTTTTGTAATAATTTATGTTATTTGATTAATTAAATTTATTTCCTGCAAAGCGAACCGAGGATCTTGTTGCGATTTCAGGATACGGTTGAATATGGGCGGTTCAAGATCGGTCTGTGTGGAGAGCCTTGGAGGAGGACTATGTCCAGTACTGCTTGTACTTATGATATGATCATGATAATTTAATTAGTGAAATAGTTATTTGTGTAACAAGAGAGCAAAGTTGTTTTTTGTTTCGAGTGCTGATTTTGAGTCCCGAGCAAGCGAAGGATTCTATGATTGATTCACGAGCGTAGCGTATGAATCAAAGTTAGAATCCTGAGCGTAGTGAGGGACTCAACAGCACGCGATGCAAAAAGCTGCTCTCGTGTAGCACACATAACTTTTCACCACAGCAGTGAGAACACATATGACTTAGGAGACATTAAAATTAACAGGAGAAAACAAAATTCTGCATTAATCACTTGTTGTTTTAACTCTTCTGGTGTTAAAGTATAGTCATCATCGCTAGTTTCACTCATCTTTTTAGATTAAGTATTTTATATTAATATAATTTAACACGTTACGCTATACGCTATCAGCATCAGCGAAGTGTTTACTGATGTTTACTTTACTCCCGCTATTTTTTTAAATCGCGTTTTGATACCGCGTCCCTGATGTATAAGTATTTTTCAAATGTATTATTGTTGAAATTCCAAATAAAAATGTATTGGCTAAATACCAATTTTATACTATTAATTAGACTTACTTTTTATTAAAATACATACATACATATCGTCACGCCTTTTATCCCCGAAGGGATAGGCAGAGGTGTATTTCTACACCCACTTTTCGCCTGATATACTTTAGTCCCACGTAATAAGGGGCGAGCCTATTGCCGTACCGGGCACATTTCCAGACTCCGTGCTGCTACTGACAATTTCGTGACAGAAAAACCCAATAACACTGCCCGACCCAGGAATCGAACCCGGGACCCCGATCCCACGCGCACATTTATGCCGCGAGACCAACGAGGCAGTCGTATAGGGTTTGATGTCGAGGTTTCCGTCTCTACGCAAAGATGGTATTTGCATCGTGTTATCCCTTAGTCGCCTCTTACGACACCCACGGGAAGATAGGGGGTGGTGACACTTGTATTCTATGCCGTCAACCATACGGCTACTAAAATGCAATAATATATTAAACATATAAACAATAACATTTTTAAAAAAACATAATTTCTTTATATATGAAGATATTTGTATATCTTTAAATTTTAAGGTATAACGCGTTTCTAACGTGTTTTCTTTGAAGTCGAATTCCAAAATCGAATTTCGAAGGAGTTTGTTTTTTTAGGTATATGCATTTTCACTCGCTTTTTTAGGTATATGCATGTGAAAGAGACAGAGCACAGTAAAATTCGAATGTTTGAAATTTATGGCTGAACAATGTCAATTCGTGGCACTGAAGATTGAAAAATTAAAAAGCTACTTTGCCTCACGCTCGAATCAAAATCGCGTTTTGTTCACTGTTGGTTCGCAGCAAAAGCGGCATGTTTGAGCTGCTGTGGTGAAAAATAATATACCTATATAGAAGTGTTTATTTTTGATAGCTGGGTCGCAAAAGCTGTTTCTTTAAAAAAATATTTCTCTATTTCGTACTATTGGCAAAGTTACAAGTCGGCGGTCATTCAATAAAATGCTGTTTCTACGACTAAACAGCAATGCGCTTCTGTTTTATTTGGTGATATAATCGCTATAACTTGGTTTGTTACGTTTACACGGTTGTACCTAGGGTTGCCAGATACGGCCGTATCATTTCCGGGACAATTACCCCCTGCTTTGGCTAGTGTTTAAAAAAGTTACTTAGAAATAGATCTTTTATACATAGATAATAATGCGGGTCGGGACTTTCGGGATTTTTTTAATAATTGGAAATGATTGGTTTGACTTTTGCAACCGGAATATCATAACTTAGTGAAAAACTAATATTTTCGAATTCCGGGACAGCAACGTAAAATTACTGGACACGGGACAACACGCCTAATTCCGGGACAATCCCGGAAATCCCGGCGAACTGGCAACCCTAGTTGTACCACATAATGACTGTTCAAGAAAGACGTTATTTTAATAATGCTAGGAGAGAAATATCAAAGCAAAGGTAAAATATAAGCAAGTATTATTTTCAAGTGCGGCAGATTATACCTTTGCTTTGATATTTCTATTATACTTTCAATTATACACCTACCTTTGCTTTGATAATTCTATTATACTTTCAATTATACTTTTGTATATCTGAGAATAAACATCCCTTGAAAAGGACACCCTTCCACAATTACCATCGCAGTTGTACCTATATTAGATTTTTTTTTTAATGAAAAGTGTCCTGAAATCGCTTGCCTTTTTGCTCTTAGATTCTATTCACACGAGAAAAACGATTTTATGAAAGCCAATCGTTGAAAGAAATTTACTGTAGCGATGGGCGACTCGAGCTATTTAACTCGATTAACTCGAGTTAGCCCCTGAGCGAGTCAACTCGATCTGCTTTTATGTTAACTCGAGCTAACTCGGTACTTCGGTAGGCGTCGTTCACAACATGGCACGATTGGCAACTCGTCAACTCGTCGCGTCGTCACCCAAAGTAACGCGACGAGTTAGGGTGAGATCGAACATAACCATCCCGTAACTCGTCAATGATTCGACTCAACTCGCTGTTAGCGAGTTGACCGAGTTGTAGTTTTGACCATGAAGGTATAGATAAACATGGAGGCCACAGCTGGAACAAAGGCTTGAGTCAAATACCTACATTTCTCTATCTCACTCTCTGTGGTCTGACCTCTCATTTTAGCGTGGATTTAGTATTGCTATCTTCTTATTAAAATCTCCGAGTAAGCTCTTAAAAAGAGCCGACATATTAAGCAAATCAGAAGTTTACACGGTCAATTAATGTGTATTTAAATCAAGAGTTGAAATCCAATCACTTGTTAAAACTCCCAATATTGTAGGTCTCGAACGGTTATAATCATGGTTGGCGAGATAGTGAATTATAATCCCATTTCCTAAGGATTTGGTAATGTGGCAACATTGGCCACCATATGTCAAGTAAATCTTGTCAGTATAGCAGTGGTTGGTTGAAAAGAGATGGTATGACCACAGTGAGCGAGATAGCGATACATCATTTGAGCTTCAAGTAGGTATTCGGAGTGCGGTCTCCATGTTTATCTATAACTTCATGGTTTTGACCTAACTCGGTAGTAGTATTGATAACTCGCTTCGTTGATAACTCGGCTAACTCGCAACTCGTTGACTCGTCGCCGCATCGACTCAACTCGTCAAGGTCGCGGATTTAAGATTTTAATAAATAAGTTGATTAATTTTAAAACTGGAAATCTTATAAAAAAAATGTGATTTACAAAGTTGAATATAATTTTTGTTTGTAATATGATCGTTCATTTGTAATAATGTTATTGATTTGTGAGTTACATTCACGGGAGATATTTTCTCATAATAAACCAGTGAATTGCGTTTTATATCACGTTTTATTTATTGCGTGTACCTAGTCGTTGATATTTCATACTCTTGGTAGGCCAAGCGTATGAAATATCAACGAAATAAATAAGCCGACGATCCTCCCTCTGCGTTCCGACTTCCGAGTTGGCCAGTGCTAGCTTGGCTTGCCTATCTGACTCGGTCGACTGGTTTTATTTGCTTTGTACAAGTTACCGAGCCAGCGAGTTGACGTCAACTCGGTGACTCGGTAATTCGCTCGGCAGCTCGGAGGTTATCCACAACTGTTATCTAATTAGCACCGAGTCGACGCCAACTCGGGGACTCGGTAACTCGCTCCGCAGGTCGGAGGTTAGCACAACTGTTATCGAGTTGGCACCGAGTCGAGTCAACTCGAGTTGTAACTCGAGTTATTCAATAACTCAACTCGATTAGGTCGAGTTGGAAAATTTACGACTCGTCGCATCGCTAATTTACTGACCTCTCTATAGAAGCTATCTGTATAAAACTGACAGGCCAGCTTAAACTGGTTAATGTTCTGAATTAATTATTGCTCTTAGCTCTCAAACAATAATATTAATGTGACCTTTTGCGAAAGTAAAATAAACGCGTTATTATCTGTGTACCACGACGGGATTCGTTACAATTCTCCGGTTAACCTTGAGCGTTAAAATGATAAATAATATTAAATGTAGGACACTAGTCTTCGGCATTTCAAACCGGAAAATACGTCACTAACTCACTATCGCGCGTTTTTGTTTACGTTCACGTATCAAACAGACACACCCCCCGCCATTTTGTTAGTGTGGCGAAGGCAAGGTGACATTCAGCCAATGTTTTTTTTTAAGTCTATCACAGTGTCTGCATTTTTACATTCTTGTTTAGTTAGAATGGGTAAACATACGTTTGGATATTACGTAATTTACATATATTATTATATTGTACTTACGCTGGCCAAGGTATTTTATGTGTAGTCTCGTAATACTAGTTTCTCGCGTGTTATTTTTCGTAACGTGAATAGGTTTGCTGTAAATTGGCAATGACGAAATAGTTGTGCAATTTTTGTTTTGCCAGCTGTTGTTCGCTATATTCTCATTAAATATATATTTTGCAACGTAATAATTTTATATTATAGGCTTAGCGTGGGGTAAAGATACGATTTGTAGCAGTTTAAGCACCTGCCTCGATGCTTCGTTAGACTCGTGTTAGTCGTGTTCCTAGTGCGAGAGTTTTAAAATCAGGAAGCTGTGTCAGGAAGGAGGTTTGTATATCCCTGAATTTCTTTTCCGCAAAGGCTCGACCGAATTTGATATGCATTTTATGTATGCGTATGTGTGTGTTTGGCGCGCTAGTGGTTCACAACTGGACCCAGTAGATGGCGTTTTATTGACACTCATCAAACTGCAAAGGACAGTCAACATGACTATGTTATTATTATCCTAATAATATGAATGGAACCATACATCTGGCTCACATATGTGGTGCGATCATTTAGCGTATTAATAAACGAATCTTGTGACACTACGCAACTCGCGAACTACTCGCAATTTTAAATTAAAAATAACACATGCGACGTAGGCGTAGTACACATCAAGGGCACAAGATGGACGCATATGTTTACACAATATTCTTTGTATTATAAAGTAAATAAATAACTGTTGCCTTTCAATTGTTATATGTAAGAACTAGTTGTGTCCCGCGGTTTCGCACCTTCGCTATAGAACTGTTGTATCGCATCGCTCGCCCGTGCAATCTATTCTAGTCGCATATTTTTTTCTGCTCAGCTCCCTAAGGGTCGAAGCTTGATGTAATGATGTTACATAATCTATTAGCTGCCTCATAAATGTGAATATCCTGATTTTGTTACGCCGTATCTCTAGTAGTTTTAGAGAATCAAACTCTTTAGTTTGATTTGACGACCGGTTGGCGCAGCGGGAGTGTAAGCGACTGCTACGCCGAAGGTCGCGGGTTCGATTCCCGCTCAAGTCAAACATTTGTGTGCATGAACATGGATGTTTGTCTTGGTCTGGGTGTTTCTATGTATAATATTTATGTATTTACAAAAAAAAAAAAAGAATATATGTATGTTTATCCATTATCTAGTACCCATAACACAAGCTCTGCTTAGCTTGGGACTAGATGGTGATGTGTGTATGTGGTAGAATATTAATATTAATTTTATTAGTATTGATGTGATGGCTAATGCCCTGTTTATAGTCATCCCACTGCTGAACCTTCTTCTCACTATGAGCTGAGTTAATCTACAGTCCATCACGCTGACCAAGTGCAAGTTGGAAGATTTCACATCCTCAAGAATTTTTTTTTTAAAGACAACTCCCGCATTATGAATAAATGCTGTGTCGTGGGGAACTTTACAAACATACAACTAACGGATACAAAGAACACGCAGACTCGAAACAACAATTTATGGATCACAAAGTGTTGTCTCGTGTGGGGATCGAACCCACAACACTCGGCGCAGCGTCAAGCGGCGAGGCGGCTGCATAAACCACTACGCCAACCGTGCAGTCACTACAACAAAAAAAAGCAATATTACGGAAAACATGCAGGTTTCCGCACGATGTTTTCAAAGTTTAGCCATTAGCAATAGCAACCTCTAAATTAACAATAGAAAAGTCAACGGTGCGCACGGTGAGATTCAACTCGTGACCCTCTACATAGCAATCTGTTAGACTCTCCATTAGGCTATCGCTCTGTAAATGTCGTGTGATTACTGTCAATTTGCTTTGACTAGTTTTGTCTGTTGTTTTACCATGTTTGTCATGTGAAAATCCCCCCTTTTGTTTTGCACTACAATGTCGTATGACGTTACCTGGTGACGTAACCACAGAACAGATATGTCACAAAGGGTAACGAAGATATAGACTATATGCATACAATCTTATTAATTACCTATGACGGAACGGAGACGGTATTTGTGCAAATACCGTCTGTATTTGTGTTTGGGGTGAGAGGATGCTTGTCTGTGCATCAAAAATACATATTAGGTATGTAAAAAATATTCTTATAACCCGATTATGCAAAAAATCAGACTAGCAGTTTTGGAGAAAATGGCAGCAAGGATTTCCATGATGCCATTTTCTATTTCCACTTTGAAGAAGATATTTTACATGTTTTTGTCGCCTACATTGATGATAGAGTATCGGGTGGTATCGGTGAATGAAGGAGGTGTGTCGTGAAGATGTTACGGTCATCGTGTCGGCTAATGAAAACACCTCCATAAGAAAGGCAATTTCAATCTACCTCCTCCAGTTCCTTCGGAATTACAAACAGAGTATTATGCTACGGGACCGACCACGGATCGGGACCATGGACTGCACAATAACTTAAAGAAAGTATCATTGCGTAAAAATAAGTGATTAATTGGACACGCTGTCCCTACTCTATGATTTTCAGAATTCTAGAAACTATACCAACTTATAGTAGAAGTATCTCTTTTGATTTTGGTGCTAATAAATTAACAATAATCAACACGTATGACTATGACCCGTTTTAAGTCTTAAAAGGCTTGAGTACATGACTTTTATATCTGAAACGAGTTCTGAGAAAATTCTAGAAATGCCCATGTTTGGTACACATATTCACAGAGTTTGTCGTGTCTTACGAATTAATAACCATAGGTGTGAATACGCCACGTGTAAATATGTATATAATTACTACTGTTCTGTTTAAATGTTACAACCACGAGAGCACTCGAGGACGAACGTTCTTTTTACAGTCGTATTCATCATCATCAGCCCTTTATACTGTCCCAATGCTGGGCACGAGCCTCTTCTCACTATGAGAAGGGTAAGGCCATAGTCCACCACACTGGCCAAGTGCGGGTTGGCAGACTTCACATGTCTTTCGAGAACATTATGGAGAACTCTCAGACATGCAGGTTTCCTCACGATGTTTTCCTTCACCGATTAGCAAGCGATAATTAACAATTTCGAAAACAGACGTATTAATCGATGATAAATAATCTAATCCGAAATTTGCAGACTGTGTTTCCGATTACTTAGCGGCAAAAAGATGCCATGTTATGATTACTTTTGCGCATGTCAACTACTTATTTCAAAGTCATATGAATTTGGTGTGGTAAGGTAAATGAGATGACAAAGATAAAAGTTAATAAAATGTACCTATTTATTTATTTTTTGAATGGTGTGGTTGTAAGGAATTTATTGGATTCATTTTGTATTTATCTACGATAGAATGCATTTGTCACGATTTTTGATAAGATTTCTTATCATCATCCTCATAGAGTTATCGTACATGCAACCCGGAGACTAATCTAACCAGATTTATCTGAGTGTTAGCTTTTCCACAGAACGACTGCCTGTCTGATCTCCCTAACACAAAGGGATAGCGATATAATATTGATAAGATTTTTTAGAAAGATGAATATTTAAAGTACTGGCATACAAAAGAAGCCATTGCAATCGCCTACATAACTTGCAAGAAACGAATCGCACTCGTTATCAAACTAATTAATATAAATAAAAACAATCGCAAATTCTTTTATCTTTTAATGGGTAACCATTTTAGTTATTTTCATTCTACTTCACATATACAATAATTATTTCTCTAATCATTATTTAATAGCTACTTAATTTCGCCGCTACAAAGTGACAGATCTTCAATACAAATGAGCCTCTTTGTACCAAAATAACCTTTCTTACAAAGACGCTAACACAAGTACATTGACTTGTTGACATTTTTCGCGTGTGAGTAATATTTGATACTTCCACGGCGGTTACATTTCCCTGTGACTTCATCAAGACACGTATTTACGCATTTTTATTTATCACTAGAGGACGCCAGCAGCTACGCCTGCATTTTTTTTAAATTTACCCGTTTTGACCGATCCCGTGGGAATTTCGGGAAATCCCTTCTTAGTGCACCCCTACGGTCCCCAAGGAACATACATGCCAAATTTCAGCTTCCTGCGCCCAAAAGTTTCGGCTGTAGCGTGTCTGTCAGTCAGTCAGTAACGCAAGGATTTTATATATTAAGAAGATTATCGACCTAGCGTCATTCCGGTTGCATCCGAGACTTTCGGTTTGGAGCCCCGAGTCCACTTTCTGGTGTAATCAGATTTGACAGAATATCGGTTTTTCCCACAGTACGACAGGCGTCCTCCGCAATCCAATTTTTAAACATTTCGTATTGTTCCTGTATAAATAACTAGAGGACGCCAGCAGCTACGCCTGCATATTTTTTTTAATTTATCTGTTTTGACCGATCCCGTAGGTATTTCGAGAAATCCCTTCTTAGTGCACCCTTACGGTCCCCAAGGAACATACATGCCAAATTTCAGCTTCCTGCGCCCAATACTTTTGGCTGTAGCTTGTCTGTCAGTCAGTCAGTAACTCAAGAATTTTATATATTAAGATAAGTCTTTTTGTACAAGAAGTCATGCGATGTTTTTTTTACGTATGACGCATACGGACGTAACCCACTATTTTTGGCCGGTTGCTTGCTAGTTTTACTACGTCAATATTTGTACCTCGGTAGAGTTACGTACTCATATAATGACGTATCGTCCCTCAACTACATTCCCTTTTATTGCTTGAATGAGTTATGTTGACCAACAAGACGTATGGCAATACTAAATTGGAATAATGCCACAGTATGACCGCACTTTCATTCAATATGTTATCCCTGATTTATTATCCGAAAAACTATGGGAATAATGACAAGTTTGTTTGTAATTTATTAGCCAATTAAAATTCATTTGGCTTGTGTATGCATGCCTAATGTTCTATTTTTACTGATCTACCTTATCCATGTTCCAATTGGCCGATTTTCGATCACCTGGTCTAAGTGACTGGTGTGAAATGAGTTCCGCTTTTAGTTGTCATTGTATTCGTGGATTGTTTGTGAATCGAATGTGTGACAATGAATAGTGTTGATCCAGTGAAACTTATTTGGAAGAACCCTCGAAACATATTAGGTATGTGATATACTTACCTATTTACTTAAATATTTTTGGGTTACATTTTGGATAGAAATTTAAATCAAATAATAATATAAAAACAATGTCAAAGGCAATTTCGTATTTTGATTACACACGCCAGCGAACGGCTTTTGCCATCGCGTAATTTATGTTTTGTACCTAAATAATACGTCATCGCACGGTGGAGTGATAACGCGTCGCGTGGGTGTGTACGCGACGCGCCTCCACCAGTCACAATTTTCATTTGCGCGGGAACGAACGCGCTTTGAATTCTACATTCGAATTTCCCGCTAAAGTATTTGAAGTGAAAATACTCGAGTGATTTTTTTCAATTTGGAATTTTTATACTGTGATTGTATTTTTTTAAATATGGATGAAGGTATGTTTATGTTATTGTTTTGTTGTTGTTTTTATTGTGAATTTATTTATGCTGTTTTTCGAAAATATGCAAAATTACGTTGAGTTTAAAATGCGCTGTCTCGAAATAATGGAGTCATTGGTTTAATAATTCGCACAGGTATTAGATCAAGGTGATCGACATTTCACAGCGTTTAGTGACTAGAAGAACAAAAAGAATAGGTAACTACTTCGTTAGTTACAGTTCAGAAATAAATTTTCGCGAAACTACTAATTAGTTGATTTGTCATGCCAATAACTAATAAGCTCACGTAACCTGTGAAAATTGAGGAATGCGTGGTAATTAGTAACTAATTACAACAAATTAGTAATTACGAACGTAAACATTGTTTATTTAACTACATATATTCGCGGTAAATTTCCTAGGTGTTATAATAAATGAAACAGGCATTATCTACCAGATACATTAAAAATTAGAACGAAATGTTGTTGCCAAATTGTTTAACCGGCTAGGCTCTTAAACGGACAGTGTTAAAACTAACCCTTAAATTTTTAAACAGACACTTATGAGGATGTCTGTGTGTTCTTAACTACTTACTATGTTTAGTGATGCGCATTGCGCATGTCAGAGACAAAAAGATGGGTCGCTTTTTTTGTTACTAAACTCCTCGCTAAGATTTGTTTACCTAATGTAAAAAGACGTTTTGGTTAGTCTCGTTTTTCCTTATGCGCTTAGTTGCTAAACGTTATGCCAAACTAATGTTTAGATCTCTAGATATTTTTATTATTTAATAGCAATATAAAAAATACGTGTCAGTAGAAAATAATGAAACTAGAAACGTGAAATTTCATCAGTGCGTTCCCTTTGTGGCGAAGGCATACGCTAAGGAAGCATTTTTTTTATTTTCCATCAGTAAGCGAAAAATAGTAAAATTAATTTATATTTTAGTAGGTATATAAATATATACCTATTACGAGACTCTTCTAATGTAAAATGTTTCAAAGTACGTACCTACATTCGCTGTGGACTAAACAGTTTCCCTGTCCCGTGTATCATATATGATTCATAACAATTGATTTTCTATTGTGTCTTGCGCCGGACAGCGAATGGGTTAATATAGGTATATAGGTAGGGTAGGTACTTAGTAAGATAAATAATAAAACGTGTACAAAGATTAAGACCGAATATCGTTAATTATAGATAGGAATTAACTCATTACATTACGATATGCATCGATATTTTTTTTACTCATTGTGAAGGAATTCCAAACCAAAAAGTTTTATCAGTGTCAGTATATTCAAGGGTACTTACTGCCTCTGTCAAATAGTCAAAGATCTTCAAGTAGACGGGGCTTAACTTGCTCCAAGACACAGAGAAGTGCGCTCGAAATTGATTAAGTTAGTCGATTTTTTTATAGATTCACGCCTGTATCCCCGAAGGGGTAGGCAGAGGTGTAGTATTACACCCACATTTCGCCATGATTTTTTTAGGTCCCACGTAATAGGGGACGAGTCTAATGCCGTACCGGGCACATTACCAGACTCCGTGCTGCTACTAAGAATTTGCTAACGGAAAACCCCAATAACACTGCCCGACCCGAGAATCGAACCCGAGACCTCCTAATCCCACGACCCACGCGCACATTTATGCCGCGAGACCAACGAGACAGTCGATTAAGTTAAGAAGATAAGTTAGTCGATTTTATATGTACTTTATATTGTGTAGAAGACACTATGCTGTATGTGACGTATGTGTGATTCAACAGAGTAAAAATCACTAGTCTATACCGGCGATTTCAGTCGTGTTTCGAATTCTGCTTCTTTTCACCAAGTGCACACCCCTGTGTCTAGTCTCTTGTGTCCAGCTGTAAAGTACCAAAATCATCAAAACCGAAATAGGTGTTTTACATCATCAATTATAAATTAATTACTTCAAGATTTTACATTAACATTTAGTATCATAATACAAGAGCGTACAACCATGAGAAAGAACGCGCAATAACACACATAACCACTGTTTTCCTTCGTCAGTTTTTTGACTACCTATTTATTTAAGGAGCTGCAATTGTTATACCTTCTAAATTACTTGTGAACCGCCTTGCAAATCCTCCAAATAAATAAACCTCGCCGCATTAGCTGCATGGCATTCAAAACGAGTTCTCTATTTGAAAAGTGTTTCTATTGTTAAAAAAAAATATGTTATTGACACAATTACTGTGAAGGGCGTTAGGAATATGCAACATTGGATGCAAATGTCACTGAAAGTTATTTATTGACGTATACACATGTGGTATAAAATTAAATGCCTCGTGTATCTTGGACTTCCTGTGAGACGGCCGATGTACCTAAGCAGGTCGAAACTTCAGGATAAAAAGATGTACTTATGTATTTATAGAATTAACATTTGTAGGCTCTTCATTCATTGTTCAAGCTATCTTGCTATGGAATAGGCTCCCTCCTGAAATCAGAATGTCCACTAACCGGCTCGCATTCAAATTGAAAGTTCGAGAGCTCCTTTTTGAGAGATTGAAGGAATCTGCACATTGTTTTCATCAGTTCTAGTTATATAATACATTATATATATTTTGTATGTATTTATTTTATTATATGTGTGTAATTTATGTAATATGTATTATTATGTATGTATATAATATACTCATTTATTTTTAATATAATAAATTTATAATTTTATTTGTAGTATAATATTCAATTTATTTATATTACATTTGATATATTTGTTATAATTATTCCTACATATAATATGCACCTACCTTGCTTGTCTCTGCACCACCAAAAGGTCCGACTGGTAGATAATGCCTTACGGCATTAAGTCCACCTTATGTACTATGCGTATTGTGCATGAAGAAATAAAATAAATAAATAAATAAATAAATGCGATTATTACAGGTCAATAAATATAGTATAAAATCTTTTATTGTCACTAATGTATAATTAATCTTTACAAATATTGTCTATCGTTAAGATATCTTTTTATAACACCTAACGCGTTTATATCCTTGATAAAGTAGAATTACTGTGTTAAATATGTTAGTTTTTTTGACGTATACGTACTTAGTAATATGATTAATAGTCGTATAATAGTGCAGTATAATCTTAATATATAAAATCCTTGCGTTACTGACTGACTGACAGACACGCTACAGCCGAAACTATTGGGCGCAGGAAGCTGAAATTTGGCATGTATGTTCCTTGGGGACCGTAGGGGTGCAATAAGAAGGGATTTCCCGAAATTCCCACGGGATCGGCCAAAACGGGTAAATTTAAAAAAAAAATGCAGGCGTAGCTGCTGGCTTCCTCTAGTATTTTCTAATTGGCTTACGTTGCTTTATAATATTGGTATTTGGCGATGAATTACGTACATAATTGATTTATTTTTTTATGATTATTGATCGATATATGTATGTATTCATAGCTTCTTGCCCGAATCTTTGAGTCTATGGTATTGAGTTTTCATGGATAGTGTACCTATTGATTATTATTGATTTAGCGGGGTTTAATATCCACACAGGAAATACTTTATGTGATTTGCAAATACCTAGTCGTTGCGGATGGTGTTCTTTATGTCCGTTATTTGTAAAGATTCTCGCGTTGCAGTAGATTTCTTATGCTCAATGGCCTTTGTGGAGTCTCCCAACAAGTAGGTCTTACGGCTGGGGTTATCATTTTAAAACTAAAATACAGATTATAAATGTTGTTCATAATTTGCGACGTACAAATTTCTTCGAATTGTCCACACCTACAATGACTAGTAATTAATTTTATTTATGTAATTACAACAAAGAATGCTGATAAAAATACTGTATTGACATTAATCCACCTTCATATGATAAAAGACTTCGTACAAAGGTTGACTTAAATGATAACTGTGATTATCATTAATTGATACGCCTTGTAATTAAAAAAAGTAAAGGTTTAGATTCTTTATGTTGATGCAAGGTAACGATTTATGATGTATGTATGTGTAGGTATCCTGTTGTTTGGGCAAAGTTTCAAATCCGTTCGGTTTTATTTCTTCTTCTTTCTTTCTTTCATCTAAGAGCCTTAGCTCTTGTCTGTGCAGCAATTGCCATTGCTTTTGTTTTTTGCCCGTTCTTTGACCTTTTGATACGACCTGAACCGAACCTTTTCTTTCAATTGTGCCACATAATTTCTTCGAGGCCGTCCTCTTCCTCTCACCTTTTTCTTTCCTTCCCGTTTTATTTGTGAAGAAAAAAATGTCGACTTAAGCGACTTAACGGTTTATGATGAAACTAGGCTATAATATGAGAAGATAACCGAGACGGCAGAATCTAGTATAACTCTTTACGGATGTAATTTTCACACTAATGCAAAAGTTATCATTAATTTGCACATATGCAATACACACAACTGAAATTCACTCACACATTGCAGTTACCCAAGCCTTTATCACCACCGAATATCTAACCAATTGGGGAAGTTTAACGCTTAAAACCTTTATTGCGTAAACAGGAAAATTTATCCGAAACTTTGGTGATGGTATTCCCACTGCATACATATACATGTGTTATCGTAGTTTTGTATATTTTTCCTAGATTAATGTTTAACGGCCGGTTTCAAAATTCCATCTATCCATTTCGAGATTGCAGAATTCCAGATACAGGACATATTTTGTGTAGAGCTTATTATAATACATAGGTATATAGGTATAAAAAAAAAACCAAAGACCGAATATTGAATTCAACGGTAATATTCAAGATAGCTAGAGGCAAAATATAAACATTATATAAGTTTATTTAGCGGGTTGTACTCGTGATAACTAAGATATTTAAGGCATAATTACCTCAGTATATTCCGACGTTTCGACTGACTTGCACCGGTCGTGTTCGCTTTTTATAAAATATAAGCAAACAAAATAAGCGTATATATAAACTGTATGTCTTGTGTAGTGATAATGTTAGTAAGCTTAATCAATTTTATAGTTATTTTATTGATACTCAAAAGTATTTTTATAAGAAGGCCTTTAATGATCTCACTCATCAGCCTATTGTAGTCCACTGCTGGACGTAGGCCTCCCATAATGTACGCCCGAGACAACAAGACAAGACCCGCTCTCCCGTTTTCGCCATCAAGCCTCTACTAGCCACCGTCTTCAAGATATTAATTCGTCTGGGATTCCTGTGCATTGTTATGAATGAATGACTGGTGATATCAAAGCAGTAGAAAAGTTTGTTTGGTATAAGTAGCTGCTGCCTTGCTGATTTCAGCATGAATCGGCTAGCTCGACAAGGGAAGTATTACCCTCTCACAATATTGACGTAAAGTAACTATATCTCTGTTGCGTTTCGTTCGGTGAGTGAGCTGCAGGTCCAAATATCTCTCTTTCTCCCTCATATCACTTCTACTACTATTCTTTTTGCCATCCCATAGGGCGACAACGCACTTGTGAGTCCTCCGGTATTGTTTGTGTCCACGGGCGCCGGTGATATTGCTTACCATCAGGCGATCCGTCGTTTGCCGCCTATTCCATAAAAAGGCCCCTTTTGAATGTTCTGTTTTGAATTTTATATTTTGTAAACTTGAATATTTAATTTGTAGGTATAGGTCGGTTCACGAAAGATGACCACTGCGCAGAAATAATTTTTTAGGTCCCCGTGGAGGTGCGGGGTGAGGCGCGGGTGGAATGCCAATGACATGGCTCCGTTCTTGACGCATTCCCTTATGCGTCAAGAATGTAGGCATGAGACCGATATATCAAAACGAAACTGAAATCCGATTGCAGTCAGAAATCGTATCGTATCGATATTCCAATATGAGAAAACCGATTTTAGAAAACGTAAAACAATAACCACGATAACGCAAACAATCTAATCCAAACCAAACGGAAACTGTGCAAGCGCAACCAAACTACAAAGTAAATCTAAAGCTTACGTTTTCGATAAGTTTTCATATTCATTCGTTCTCTTTCACTCTACCCAACGACTACTTAGTTAGAATGAGAGAGAGCGAATTTCATATCCTTTTCTTTCTTAAACCCCGGCTAGACTGTTGTAAACAAGCCCTCCACATCGATCTCCACCGGCGGTTTACAACAGTGTAAACACTTGTTTGCAACAAAAATTCGTTTGACCTTCAACAACCTCTGTGGACGGACGCGCGTTGCCAACCGCGTGTGGATGCCGCCGTTGTAAAGACGTATTCCACAGTGTAAACGCTTGTTGTAAACCACGCAAGGGCAGTCGCGCAGCAGCAACCGTTGCGTCCGAACGTTTACGAAATTAAAAATTTAATATTTTTTTAAACTTACCTTTATTGTTTGTTTTAAAACTTTGTAAATTGCCCAACAAGTTTCAGGAATGATTTCTGATAATAGTTCATGTGGTATTATAGAGCTGTATCTCAGATCTCTATAACATGATCCAGAAGCTAGGTATCTGAGAGTGACTAATATTCTTTCTTCAGCAGAAACAGCCTTCCTCAGATGCGTATTTTTTTTAGTTATAAATGGCCTCACCATTTCTAAAAACTCATAGAATGTTTCCTTTTCCATTCTGAGAAAGTTGCGCAGGTCACCAAAATCAAGTAGATTCATTAAATTTAGATGACTAAGTTTTATTCTTTCCTTAAGCCAACGCTTCATCCAAATTCTTTTCTTTTTTCTCCTCACTTGCGCACACAAGTGCTAATGCCACGCCAACATTTTGAAGTTTAGTTAAAGAAGGAGCCACATCGCAACGCGTGCTTCCAAACAAAGAATCGACAACAAACTGAGGTGGGAGCCTGGTTGTAAACAGTGTGGACGCAAACACCAACCGTGGGCTCCACAAACCTCCCACCAAGGTGACCCCTGTTGAAAGCTTGTTGAGAACGGTGTGGCCCGGCCTTTACTTAGTGATCCGTTTAAAGAGCAAAAGAGATGAAGCGAATATCGATCGTTGCCAAGCAAGCCAGTCGTAGTACCTAGTGCGTTATGGATTTTGGCGGTTTTATGAATTGCAGATTGAATAGAAAAAATAAAACTAAACATCGAGGCGATAAGATCTAATTCAGATTGCAACTATTTAATGTTTGTTTTGAAAAATGCAAATAGTTTTAATAGTTATTAGGGATTTATGTTTGGAGAGTTTTGAGTTTGACTTGATCAATGTTTATTTGTTCACTTGACCTAGGTGACACGTGCAGTGCGGTGCGCGCGTAATAATAATAAAATTAAGTACCTATATTTGGTTTTCGTGAAAGTTATACTATTAGGATTTAAAAAGTTTTATTGTTACGTTGTTAGGATTGTAAATGTTAGGAGTGTGAATAAATAGAAACAATTGGTGTTGCGTAATTTTAGTTTGTTTGGCGACTGAGTTTTTTAACAATTAGTTTTAGGTAGTTAGTAGGTTAGGATTGTAAAGTGTAAATAAATAGAAACAATTCGTGTTGTGTATTTTTAGTTTGTTTGGCGACTGAGTTTTTTAACAATTAGTTTTAGGTAGTTAGTAGGTTAGGATTGTAAAGTGTAAATAAATAGAAACAATTCGTGTTGTGTAATTTTAGTTTGTTTGGCGACTGAGTTTTTTAACAATTAGTTTTAGGTAGTTAGTAGGTTTTCTTTTTCAATATGTCACGCAAACCAAGCGAAATATGGACGCATGACATGACAATACAATAAGAATTCGATTGTTTGCGTTTGTCTACGCAACTAGTAACTACGCTCGTCGCTCCGACATCCGCTACAGAAATCGATTTCTAAAATCGGTTTTTGAAATCGATTTCAGTATCTGAAATCGAATTTGTATCGGTTTGCGGAAAAATCTGAAAACGCCCATGCCTACAAGAATGGAGCCACGCCATTGGTGCACGAATGTACATATGCGCGACGGCCGCCATTTGTGGTCAACTTTCGTGAACCGACTTATACACTTTAGTAATTAAAACGTCATTCATGAGATACTGAGATTTAATGAGACGCCATTCTCAAAAGCAGTCCGGTGTGTTCCTTTTACTAATGAACAGTTTTCTCGACCAAGTAAAAAAATATGCTTTCTACTCGTGTACTGACTTACTTTATAAGGAAGGAAGGAAATAAAGGAAGTGGCGGTATGACACACGGAATGTGTCTTAAGGACGCGTTTACAAAATTAGTAGGTACAAAATCGCGTCACTACAGCGACACGGCGGCAAAAGTACGTACTACGTACGGTAATTTACGGAAATGTAGTTCAACTAAATAACTTTGAGACTTAGAATTTTTTGTGATATGTATCTATGTGTTATAGGCCTGGCTGTGCAAATTACGTACAAATAAGTTTCTTATTTTTATATACCTAAATGGATATTATTACTTTATTTTTTCCATTATGTTGATTCAGGATATATTTCGGTATTTAGATATTATTTTGTTTCTTGCGTTGAAATCTGGTAAGATTATGTGGACTGATGGTATACCATCCCATTCAAGTGTTGCGACTGGAACTCATAAAAGAGTAGACCTAGTTATGCCAGGTTGGGGCTCATTTTATTTGTTTTAGTGAGACCCTACCACTGGTACTAGTGAAGTAACCTTCCAAGGTTATTCGATGAGTCTTACTGGTACTCTTATGTGAGTAGAGCTAGGCATGCCGAGTTTGGGCTCATTTTGTTTGTACATAAAAGACCCTACCACTGGAACTTATGAAGTAACCTTCCAGGGTTATTCGATGACTCTTGCTGGTTCTTATATGTGAGTAGAGCTAGGCATGCCGAGTTTGGGCTCATTTTGTTTGTACATAAGAGACCCAACCACTGCAACTTATGAAGTAACCTTCCAGGGTTATTCAATGACTCTTGCTGGTACTCATATGTGAGTAGAGCTAGGCATGCCGAGTTTGGGCTAATTTTGTTTATACATAAGAGACCCTACCACTGAAACTTATGAAGTAAACTTCCAGGGTTATTAGATGACACTTGCTGGTACTCATATGTGAGTAGAGCTCGGCATGCCGAGTTTGGGCTCATTTTGTTTGTACATGAGATACCCTACCACTGAAACTTATGAAGTAACCTTCCAGGGTTATTCGATGACTTTTGCTGGTTCTTATATGTGAGTAGAGCTAGGCATGCCGAGTTTGGGCTCATTTTGTTTGTACATAAGAGACCCAACCACTGAAACTTATGAAGTAACCTTCCAGGGTTATTCGATGGCTATTGCTGGTTCTTATATGTGAGTAGAGCTCGGCATGCCGACTTTGGGCTCATTTTGTTTGTACATAAGAGACCCAACCACTGAAACTTATGAAGTAACCTTCCAGGGTTATTCGATGACTCTTGCTGGTTCTCATATGTGAGTAGAGCTAGGCATGCCGAGTTTGGGCTCATTTTGTTGGTACATAAGTGACCCTACCACTGGAACTTATGAAGTAACCTTCCAGGGTTATTCGATGACTCTTGCTGGTACTCATATGGAAATAAAGCTAGGCATGCCGAGTTTGGGCTCATTTTGTTTGTACATAAGAGACCCTACCACTGGAACTTATGAAGTAACCTTCCAGGGTTATTCGATCACTCTTGCTGGTACTCATATGTGAGTAGAGCTAGGCATACCGAGTTTGGGCTCATTTTGTATGAACATCAGAGACCCTACCACTGGAACATACCTAGCTCTACTCACATATGAGTACCACTAAGAGTCTTCGAATAAACCTGACAAACCTGAAAGGTTACTTCATAAGTTCCAGTGGTAAGGTCTCTTATGTACAAACAAAATGAGCCCAAACTCGGCATGCCTAACTCTACTCACATATGAGTACCAGCAAGAGTCATCGAATAACCCTGGAAGGTTACTTCATAAGTTCCAGTGGTAGGGTCACTTATGTACAAACAAAATGAACCCAAACTCGGCATGCCTAGCTCTACTGACATATGAGTACCAGTAAGAGTCATTGAATAACCCTGGAAGGTTACATCATAAAATGCCGTGGTAGGGTCTCTTATGTACAAACAAAATGAGCCCAAACTCGGTATGCCTAGCTCTGCTCACACATGAGTACCAGCAAGAGTCATTGAATGACCATGGAAGGTTACTTCATAAGTTCCAGTGGTAGGGTCTCTTATGTACAAACAAAATGAGCCCAAACTCGGCATGCCTAGCTCTACTCACACATGAGTACCAGCAAGAGTCATTGAATAACCCTGGAAGGTTACCTCATAAGTTCCAGTGGTCATCATCATCATCCTAGCGCTGTCCCGGTTGCGCTCCAAAACCCACGCCTTGGAGCCCGGGGTCCGCTTTCCGGCTATGTCTCCTCCACTTCGCACGGTCTTCAGCATCCCTGGTGGTTAGTTGGTTGGCACGCATATCATCCCTTACGACGTCAAGCCAGCATTTTTTTGGCCTTCCCCGTTTACCGGGGCCCGGTGGAGGTAGCATGGCAAGACATTTGTTACCCACGTAAGATGCCGGTTGACGTAAGACGTGTCCATACCAGCGTAGACGACACTCTTGCAGTTTGTCAGCAATGTCACGGACATGAAGGCTACCCCGGATGCGGGAGTTCCTAATGCGGTCCTTCCGCGTGACACCACACATCCAGCGCAGCATGTTCATCTCCGTGACACATAAGTTCCAGTGGTAGGGTCTCTTATGTACAAACAAAATGAACCCAAACTCGGCATGCCTAGCTCTACTCACACATGAGTACCAGCAAGAGTCATTGAATAACCCTGGAAGGTTACCTCATAAGTTACAGTGGTAGGGTCTCTTATGTACAAACAAAATGAGCCCAAACTCGGCATGCCTAGCTCTACTCACACATGAGTACCAGCAAGAGTCATTGAATAACCCTGGAAGGTTACTTCATAAGTTCCAGTGGTAGGGTCTCTTATGTACAAACAAAATGAGCCCAAACTCGGCATGCCTAACTCTACTCACATATGAGTACCAGCAAGAGTCATCGATTAACCCTGGAAGGTTACTTCATAAGTTCCAGTGGTAAGGTCACTTATGTACAAACAAAATGAACCCAAACTCGGCATGCCTAGCTGTACTGACATATGAGTACCAGTAAGAGTCATTGAATAACCCTGGAAGGTTACTTCATAAAATGCAGTGGTAGGGTCTCTTATGTAAAAACAAAATGAGCCCAAACTCGGCATGCCTAGCTCTACTCACACATGAGTACCAGCAAGAGTCATTGAATAACCCTGGAAGGTTACTTCATAAGTTCCAGTGGTAGGGTCTCTTATGTACAAACAAAATGAACCCAAACTCGGCATGCCTAGCTCTACTGACATATGAGTACCAGTAAGAGTCATTGAATAACCCTGAAAGGTTACATCATAAAATGCAGTGGTAGGGTCTCTTATGTACAAACAAAATGAGCCCAAACTCGGTATGCCTAGCTCTACTCACACATGAGTACCAGCAAGAGTCATTGAATGACCATGGAAGGTTACTTCATAAGTTCCAGTGGTAGGGTCTCTTATGTACAAACAAAATGAGCCCAAACTCGGCATGCCTAGCTCTACTCACACATGAGTACCAGCAAGAGTCATTGAATAACCCTGGAAGGTTACCTCATAAGTTCCAGTGGTAGGGTCTCTTATGTACAAACAAAATGAGCCCAAACTCGGCATGCCTAGCTCTACTCACACATGAGTACCAGCAAGAGTCATTGAATAACCCTGGAAGGTTACTTCATAAGTTCCAGTGGTAGGGTCTCTTATGTACAAACAAAATGAGCCCAAACTCGGCATGCCTAACTCTACTCACATATGAGTACCAGCAAGAGTCATCGATTAACCCTGGAAGGTTACTTCAAAAGTTCCAGTGGTAAGGTCACTTATGTACAAACAAAATGAACCCAAACTCGGCATGCCTAGCTGTACTGACATATGAGTACCAGTAAGAGTCATTGAATTACCCTGGAAGGTTACTTCATAAAATGCAGTGGTAGGGTCTCTTATGTACAAACAAAATGAGCCCAAACTCGGCATGCCTAGCTCTACCCACACATGAGTACCAGCAAGAGTCATTGAATAACCCTGGAAGGTTACTTCATAAGTTCCAGTGGTAGGGTCTCTTATGTACAAACAAAATAAGCCCAAACTCGGCATGCCTAGCTCTACTCAGATATGAGTACCAGCACGACTCATCGAATAACCTTGGAAGGTTACTTCACTAGTACCAGTGATAGGGTCTCACCAAAACAAATAAAATGAGCCCCAACCTGGCATAACTAGGTCTACTCTTTTATGAGTTCCAGTCGCAACACTTGAACGGGATGGTATACCATCAGTCCAGATAATCTTACGGTTACCAGATTTCAACGCAAGAAACAAAATAATATCTAAATACCGAAATATATCCTGACTTAACATAACGGAGAAAATAAAGTAATAATATTCTAGCTCGTCTCTGCTTGTACGTAATTCGCACAGAATACGAGAAGTATCAAATTGATTTTAGCGAATATTTTGTATTCGTATATTGCTTTTTTCGTCTTCGGGCTGCAGCGACAAGCGACATAGAGTCCACTCCCGACGGCGCTCAAGCGCAGACTGAGATCTCATTGCAGAATTTGGATATATAAATCAAGAAAGTGGCTAAATAAATGAACCTTATTGCCACATATTAAGACACACGTATGCGAGCAAAATAGAAGAAAAATGTAAGATGATTTTTTGCTTTTTTTGAGTCAATTTACAATATTTTGAAAAAAAATAATCAAATTGTTTTTGAGTTGACTATATTTACTACCCTATTCTATCTTTG
Source organism: Euclidia mi (assembly GCA_944739405.2). Classification (NCBI taxonomy): domain Eukaryota; kingdom Metazoa; phylum Arthropoda; class Insecta; order Lepidoptera; family Erebidae; genus Euclidia; species Euclidia mi. Next base: position 35,858,358 of record OX123205.2, on the reverse strand, counting down.
AAAATCTAAATAAATGTAAAAATAGAGAGAAAATTGTACCCAAAAATAGCAGTATATGCCTATTTTTGATTTAAGAGGCCGTTTCGAATCGATTTTACATTAATATTAATTAAATATTTTTTATTTATTTTCAAATTGATTTATAGATAAAAAAGTAATCAATTTATCGTAATCATTAGTTTTATTAGTTATTATCTAAAATTGTCGTAAAATGTACCGGAAATATGTGGTTTTTTGATACAAGCGTAAACGCGTCCTTAATGGTGATAGATTAGTCTGACGCATATCTCCAAGACTTAAGGTAAAAACAATAGGAATCCTTGAGACCGAGATGACGTGTAGGATTTGTCGCCGACAGAGCGGAATTGAAAAATGTAACTCTTTATTACATACAATACATGAGCGGCCAGTTTTAAAATTCTATATATTTATGAATTTGGCTACTTAAGACGTCTATTTAACACATATTATGCCAAAAAATATATATAGGTAGTAGTATATATATCTAGTAGCCAAATCTATGGATAGATGGGAAACTGAAACCGGCCGTATGTTAACCCTGCCTACAGTCGCTAATTGAAGCTGTATTATAGGAGACAGTGTCTTTACCAAAAGTACAATGCAGAGGTTTTATTAATTACTCACTAAACCACTATTGACCGCTCAAAGATGATATAGGGTGAGGCTACAGGCTATAATACCACAATTATGTCCTTAGATTGCCTTTTGAAACTCACTGAAACAATGCCCTTTACTTTCGTATACGGTCGCGCCTCCGTCAGTTCATGCCTATTCTATCGGGGATGTACAGCCGTCATAGTTTGTTTTATTATGTAGGTACTTATACCGTAAATTACTTAAACTACTAGATAAGTAAGCCTTGTTTATAGATAAATGCTCTTTTATAATCATTACCTGGAACATATATTACACTTAAACTCGTTCAAATAAATAAGTATGAGTCAAATTCTATGTATATTTGTAACATTTTAAAGTAATTTAATTCCACTTTTCGTCTTTTAGTTCAGTCATTATGGCTTCTAAAAATATTTAACATTACTGCTGACTGAAAGGTTGTCGTAAAATTGGGATAAAATGCCAAAATTACAATAAAAATGTCTAAAATAATGGTATGGCAGATTAGACAATTTTCTAAGGTCTGCAAATCGGTACTTTGCCGACACAATCAGAGCACTGAAAGGTACTATTTTTTTTTTAATGGTAATAGGCGGCAAACGAGCAGACGGATCGCCTGATGGTAAGCAATTGCCGCCGCCCATGGACACAAGCAACACCATAGGAGTCACAAGTGCGTTGCCGCCCCTTGGGGTTGGGAAAAGGGATAGGATAAGGAGTGGGATGAGGGAGAAGGAATAGGGGATAGGGCCTCCGGCACTCTCACTCACCGAACGAAACGCGACAGTTTAGGTACTGTTACTTTACGTCGATTTTCTGTGAGAGGGTAGTACTACCCCGGTCTAGCCGGCCCATTCATGCTGTAATCGGCAAGGCTCTAATCTAACTATAATTGTCCCAAACTGATAATTGATGAGCTGTATTGTCAAATTGTGTAAAAATTACGTAGAAATATTTGTGAAGATCCGACAATGTGTATGTGTGATGTGACATGCAACATGGCTATACTTTTGGATTGTGGAGATTAGGCAGCAGTAACTGTGTCGTGAAACTATAATATGCTGTCAAATCTGGTTAGACCAGTCAGCGAACCCCGGTCTTCAACACGAAAAGTCTTGAATGTAAACAGGATTACCAGGCTAGCTAGGACGGATGATATCCGTGATACATACATACATAGACTCACGCCTGTTTCCCGGAGGGGTAGGCAGAGATTATGGAACGCCATTTGCAAAGATCCTAACATATCTCTCTTGCTTCATCCACTCCCATCAGATGCATGCTCTTCTGTTCAGGGTACTTCTAACCTGTCCTGTTTTTAGGACGTCTCCAATTTGGTTAGAGAAGGTCCGCCTAGGTCTTCCCCTTCGTCCTGTCCCATTCACACTTGCCTTATATATCTGCTTGGTCAATCTTTCGTCATCCATCCTCTCCACGTGCCCAAACCACCTTAGCATACCTTTCTCGATGCTTGTCACTACATCTTCTTGGCGTGATGGTTTGACAAATTAAATTATTTATTTATATTTATAGTCTCACGCCTGTATCCCCGAAGGGGTAGGCAGAGGTTTAAATATTACACCCACCAATTTTGACAAATTAATGATGTCGGTTAATTAATAATGGATGAAACTACTAAGTATTATAATGCTGCTTTTATAATTATACGCAGATCGATATTTGAGATGAGGTGACAAGGACATACGGACAACTAAGTTATCCGTTACACCTAGTTATAATTAATCTACGCACATGACTTACCAAGATGAATTTAAATCGAAACTTATTTCAAAATTGTATTTGACTGCACATGTGGACAGCCAGCGATAGCCTAGTGGAGATACCAACAGACTGCCATGCAGAGGGTTTCAGGTTCGAATCCACGGCGCGCACCAATGACTTTTCGGAGTTATGTGCGTATTGAATTGTTAATTATCGCTTGCCCCGTGCCTCGGAGAGCACGTTAAGCCGTCGGTCCCGGTTGTCATGAAGATCTTCGACAGTCGTTACAGGGCATCAGTACCTTCTAAATAAACTGACACTAGTCTAATCTAAACCATGGAATATCGCTATACCTTCGAGTTGCGGAGGTCACACAGGCAGTCGCTCCGTGGAAAAGCTAATATTCAGCCAAATCCGGTTAGACTAGAAAACTGAGCCCAGATTGAAACCGGGATAACGCTAGGAGGATGATATGATGAGTTCAAAATTCTTTTTGACTGCAGGCTGGTGTGGCGTATTGGTATAAGCGGCTTCTTCGCAGCTTAACCCTGGGTTTAGTGGGTTCGATGCGCATCACTATGGTTCGTCTAGAACAAGCTAGCTAGACAAAATTATTTTATTTGATTTTTATGTCTAGATGCGGTTAATAAGCAAAGATATAAGGTTTTTGGTACTTTTTTCAAGGCAGTTTGTCATTTGAGCTGGTATCATGAAAAAAAAAACATTTATCGGGCATATGTGTATAATATATTTTTTGAACATTTTATAAAGTGATTTATCCCTCGACGTCGCTATAAAATCTAATAACAGATGCATAAAATATCTAAGAACTAAATCTATTACTCATTATCATCACTATCATCAGATGAATCATCCATTGAATAGTCATGATCGTGAGGGGCAGAACTATGAAAAGTAGAAATCATATTAACATTTTGTTCCTTACAGCTAGGTGGGACAATTAAATCTAATACTTCAGTTGGAAGCGTACCTATTTTCTTCCGAGGAACTTCTCGTAAACCGTTTATTACAGGGTCAGATGTTATCAATAACATATTAAGTAAATCTCTATTCGTAGCCTCCCGTGATCGCTTTCGTGTGTTGTGCTCACGAAATCTTCTGCAGTCCTTATTCCGAGCTTCCTGTGCTTCCTCGGAAAGCTGGCCTATAGGTAGAAGGGACGATCTAATTACTTCGCCACTGTGCAAAAGTATTTTGTGGACAGTAGCGGGCATGTAATACCATGAATAGAGATTTACATAAAGTTGTCTAGTTTCTTGAGCTAAGTTAACGAATTTTTCAATATTTATATCATATCCCGATGATAAAGTGCGAAGTAGTATGCCAAATTTTTGTATTAGTGAAACATCTAACCCTGTAATATCGGCACTAGCCTCGGGATTTCCAAAAAATCTTCGCGCGGTGTTCCCGTCATTAGTGTTACCGAACCCTGGTTTTGGTTTGTCTACAATCAAGCCCATTTCGCTTTTAAATCGTTTTTTAATGTCATCTGAACGTTGTTTCACACTAGCTTTGTCTTCGGCTGTTCTTAACTGCCATTTTTTATATTTAGTCGATAGCTAATGTGAAGCAAGCATTCAAAGCACCTTATCCAAGCGTGCAACGTAGACAAACCAAAACCAAGATTATCTTTGTCCGCAGCAAACTCTTTTGACAGATCATTCATCATTGTTGGAGTTGCCCCACAAATAAAACATTTTTGTGAGGAAGAAGTTTCGGTCAGAGCATTGCAAACTTTTCCGTCAATCATTGTTAAAAGCATAACATGTGTGACAGATACTTCGGTCTCCATCACCTTGCAGGTTGTCGGCAATAAAGCGTTTATCTCTTCTAAAACCTTATTGGTTTCCGAAATCGTAAAATCTTTCGTTTCCTTAGAAAAGATAAACTTTATTGGCCGACAATACATTGTAGAACAGGGCCGAGGATTCTGCCACACAATATTACCACTTTCATCTTTCAATTGAAGAGGAACGAAAGAAAATACAAATAAAAACTCGTCACTATCGTCACAATTAGTGAATTTTTGTTTGTACATACTATGACCGGAACTTCCATCACAACCCCATTTACTGATTAATGTGAATGACGTGCAAGGTAACAGACTATGAACAACTTCTTGTTGTGCTGAAACTAAACGTTCGGCAGTCTTATCAAGAATTGCCTGAACTTTGATTTCAGCATGCGTTTCATTGACTGTAATTTGTTCACCTGACGGGTAGCAGGCTATTTTAGCCTTTCTAACACTGTACATTGACGGAAACACCTTATGTCCAGCTTTAATACTCCACTTCCGAGTCTGCTTATAGCTATGGCTACTTGATTTACTATCAACGTAGTACGCTAAAGCTTCCTCACTTGTTAAACTCCTGGGGGCACTTTCTTCACTCGTGGTCTTGGTTATTGAAGGATCACTAGTCACATCTTTAATTTGACGTGCTACACTTCTCTGACCCGAGATTCGAGCTGACACTTCAGCGGCGTAAATTAATTCACTAGCACTTCTGGACTGTAATAGATCGTCTACACGTCGTCTCTTCGTTTTGAGACTAGAATGTTCAAAATCTTTAGTAGGTCTTCCGGGTCCCGGTTCTCCAGATGTAGTTGGCAGAGATAAATAAACGGACACATCGAAAGATATGTCAAGACCCTTCAGCCACGTCGAATACTTTTGTAGGAATCGCTCTCGATTTCTTCCACAGCTGCTCCACTTTTCAGCAAATTTCGTTGAATATCTTGAGATTAGTACTTTAATATCTCGCAGAGACTGCTCCGTAACACCATCAAAATTATATCTCAAAGATATAAACCGAAAGAGCTGCTCATTCCGCGTTTCCTTCGGGTGTTTCAGCCATTCTTCGAAAAAATCCATTCTTGAGACGGTAAAAACTGTTGAAAGAAAAAAATAAATAAAAATTAGTTGTGCAAATATATCGCAATGAATTTTTTTACGTATAACTACTAGACACTTATGAGAATCGTATATGATAGGTTCTACGGTGGGGACAAGTGGGGACATGTTATTATTTGACCGATGAATTTGAAAAAATGAGTAAAAAAGTGGGTGAAAATTCAAACATTTCATTTTATAAGACTAAAGAATGAAGTTCCCATGTTGAAAATGAAATAAAATATAACTACTTACCCTTACGTATACAATCCATCACAAAAACACTTTCACAAATTTCTTTTAGTGACATAAACAATGCTATCAAATATGATGTAAAAATGCAAATGAATGCCCTTTAAATAGTCAACATCTTATAAACATACCTTAATGACGCTCTTAATGAGGGTAGTATTGATAATTAATAGGTGTAATCCTCAATGTATGGGTAATGAGTTCGTAATAGTAATTAACTTCCAGGAATTTAAGAGTTGTTTTTGTCTAGCTAGCTTGTTCTAGACGAACCATAGTGCGCATGTGAGATGGTATAACGCTTTGTGTCGTCCACAGACTGTAGTGCCGAGTTTGGGTGTTCTTGTGTCCTTAGCTTCAATGTTTTGCAAATTTTCCCGCGGTAAAGTATATTTTTACTGTAAAGTAAGACTGCCTCTGTGGTCCAGTGGATAGCGTATGCAACTGCTGATCGGATGTTCCGGGTTCGATTCCCGGGTCGGGCAAAAATGTTACTGGGTTTTTCCGAATACTCAGTAGCAGCCCGGAGTCTGGTGATGTGCCCGGTAACGGCAATAGGCTCGCCCCCTATTACGTATGACCTAAAAATTTATGGCGAAATGTGGGTGCGCAATATTTACACCTCTGCCTACCCCATCGGGGATACAGGCGTGAGACTATAAATAAATAAATAAAGTATATATTTAGTACACGCGCCGTCTTCAAAAAGGAGAAAGAAAAAAAAACGCTTGATAGTGAAATAGGTATCCTACTTGACTACTAAATGAAAATGACGTAATATTGTCGCCACATTTCAAATGTATTCAATTTATTCTAGAATTCTGCTTCTACTTCCAGGTAACACTTAAAATATTTAATTATTTTCCATAATACATCATGCAAAAGTCTTTGTGCGCACATTGTAGAAAAAGTAACAAAGTTAACCTTTTCACCGCCCAGCCATACTAAACGCGATGTGTCGCTGTACGCCAACGTATAAATGTATAACAATTACATAGTACGAAAGCAGGGATGGCGGTAACCTCATATCTATAATGAAAAAAACAATGTGTAAATTTAAATTGTTACTCAAATTTACAATTAAAAATACACACTGTTAAATTATAATGGTAATTTGTTTTATTTCATGAGCATTTATAGTAAGAAAAATGGGTATCCATTATCGGAGACAAAGATACATGCATAGACTTGCTAGAGATAATAATATAATAGGCACAACACTATTCATTTCAAAACGTAGTCCGTTTACTTCATATCAAGTCGTTGGCGTTCGTAGCACGATAAATTTCATAAGAAATAGGGTTGTCTATTGTTTTCTTTCTGTGTATAGATTATTGTTAGTCTATACTAAAAACGCTTGAATGTTTTTAGTTTATATTTGAAATCTAACATGAACAGTCAGTCAGGAACATTGTTTGAAGTGATCACAAGTGGCAAAATAAGTGTACTTTCGGAAAGGGATGGTAAGTGACTTTTTAATACTGATGTGCTAAATCTTTTCAGCTTATTTTTTATTCAAAAAACTGGCTAGTTTGATTAAGGATATACGAATACCTAAATTCATAAAAAAGTAATTAAACTTAGCTATTCAAAATTATTATTGCCAGTATCAAATCAAAATCAGAAACATTACACTCCTTTTTTTGGGCAGTTGTGTAAAAAGATAAAGGTGCGCGCGTCGCCCGGCACTATGACACAATGACCTTGACACCTATGCGCTTACGACGTCACAGGTTTACTTCTATTGGAGTTGTCGGCGCTAGTGACACTGACATCTTGCTATTACGTAGTAATGGGTGTAGCAATATCGAAAACCCTCGGTACATTTAATTAATTTTAATAAAGTGATTTAGATACGTACATAAACTTTAAAACGTATTATGTAATACGTTATTTACTGACCGGAATAACTTTTTAATCACAGAATTTAAGAAAGATTGAATGGAAAAAGACAAATAAATATGAAAGATTCTAATGAATGCAACTATCGCGTCACATCACTGGCCTACTTGATATAAAGTCGTTGGCGTGCGGGACATAAAAATATTTGAGGCCTTTTATGTTTTCATCCATTTTAACACAGAAAAAAGCCTGTTTTGCCTGAGAAAATAATAAATAGGGCTTCATTCGTGTCCATCTACACAATTACAAAAGAAACAAAAGTGTTTATGTATCGTAAATGTATTTTTTTCATAGTGAACTTCTATAAAAGTCGTGGCGTGGACGGCACGAAAATCCTGAACTTCTATAGAAGTTGTTGGCGGTGAAAAGGTTAAATTCGTGTTATATTTTTGTTAGCCCGTCGATGAGTCAATTGCGCGATTTAGTATCACAATGTAACAGTTGATAGTGTTGATAACAATATCGATAAAAATAATGACCCTAATATTACAACAGTACTGTTATCGATGAAAAGTTTATCAGAGCACTTCACTTGCACGCTTCTGGAACTAACATCAGAAGGATTATTATGGAAAAAGTCATTACTGTAAATAAAGTTACTAATAAGCCATGTAATTCTATCGCTTGAAGTATAAACTTTTGACTTTCGTTTACGCTACTATCAATGTTACTTTTTGAGTACCAATTGGCGACCAGCGACTTACGGCCGCTTTCGACATATTTTGTACTAGATGAGCCCGCGTTTACACCCGCGCTATTTAAGGCTACTGCTCCGCTCCCGTGGCTCATAGCGTGATTTTACATAGCCTATAGCCTTCCTCAATAAATGGGCTATCTAACACTTAAATATTTTTCAAATCGGACCAGTAGTTCCTGAGATTAGCGCGTTCAACCAATCAAACAAACAAACAAACTCTTCAGCTTTATATATAAGACAAGACGATGCCCGCGGTTACACCCGCGTTATTTAAGGCTACCGCTCTACTCCCGACGCTCATAGCGTGATGTTATATAGCCTATAGCCTTCCTCGATAAATGGGCTATAACACTGAAAGAATTTTTCAAATCGGCCCTGAGATAGTTCCTGAGATTAGCGCGTTCAACTTACCAAACAAACAAACAAACTCTTCAGCTTTATACATTAGTATAAGATGAAGCTTATGTCAGATATTTATCTCAAATCTCCAAAGCCATGGATAGATCGGATGTTGATTTTAAGGGTTAGTCATTCAATCGATTCAATTTTGCGTTTTGGCGACTTTCAAAGTTTGATCGATGTATTCAAAATGCACCATGCATTTAAGATACGGCGATCCCTCTGATTTTGGCGATTTTCTGCGTTTGATTTCCAAGTCCAAATTGCATCATTGTGCGATGCCTTAGATTTTGGCAACATTCTGCGCTGGAAAACTGAATCAAAATTGCGCTTTTTAGCGATGCCTCTGGTTTTGGCGATTTTGTGCGCTTGATCGCTAAGTCTACATTGCGTCATTAATCGAGCCTATGGTTTTGGCCACTGCCTTGTCGAACACTTTATCATTATTGATAAAAACATTAGTATTACCACGTAATGTTTTTTTTTTCAAGAAAAGGAGAGTGATTGATATTTCTACTTGTCTTTTGAGCGCCCTTTTTACAGCGAAACATCAACTATAACAAGATATTTGTTATCTGAAGATCTTGTTTATACGTTGCTGTGTTTTCTCCCGCGGTCAGATGGTCTTGTCAAAATGACGCCACAGGCCTTCGACAAGACTCACCGAAACCCGTGCTAGCTCCGCAAACAAACAATTAGTAAACAAAACCTTCAGACAACAACACGTTAGTTCCTGAATAATGAGTTTTCTTGTACTTATAAAAAACTCCATTAAGACTTGTTCAACGAGACCTACGGCCGGTTTCTGAATTGAGAATTTCAGCTTTCATCAGTTGAAAAATTCTGAACTAGTTGAAGTCAACTTAAGTTTTTTCTGTTTCACAGGTCAGAGTGATATTTTTTCAAAGCACTTTCAACTGAGTTTTCTTCAAATCATGAATAATTTAAACCGAACAATACTAGTACGTTCCAATACAAGTAAAAAAACCGGTACTAACCATAAATTCGTATTAATTAACATTTTACAAAGTAGCACACTTGTCAGTTAATTATTTTTATACGGAATCAAATAAAAAGTCGAAATAAAGTTGTATTTAAAATTATTTCAACGATTATTTTATTTTAATGAACAGTTTGTTGAATTTGTTCAATTCGGTATCTTAGTGAAAACGGAACGTGTATGTTATGTCAAAGTCAGTTTGTTTTATTTTTAATACAAAATATTTGTGGCCAGGTATATTTGAGGTATAATTCTATATACCTCCATGGTGGCCACCATGGAGATATATAGAATCATACCTCCATGGAGGCCACAGCGTAATTATTTGGATTGATTTAACACGGAAATCTCTTATTTATATTTTCTAACCCTTCGATTTGTTCCTAATAATGTTGTAATCTATTTTTTCCAAATATTGAATAGTCTTTGAACCTTTTTTCTATAAATTCTCTTTAACGACCTTCCTGTTGTGTAGACGTCACTATGACGTAACCGCTGCTTAGCAACCGTAGTGTGGACAGTTTGACATACTGGCTGTCATATTACTCGTGATCATGGGTTAAAAGACCAAAGTTGTACAATTAATTTTTTCTCAATTTATCAGTGCTAAGTGAGGTTTGACAAATGTCAAATGTTTTCAGAAACGCGAATATAGAGTTGATATGGAGTTGATCATGAGTTGATCATATGTTGTGTCAAATTTTAGATTTTACAAGCACAAATACTCAAAATGTGTCAAAACAATTTTTTGTGAAACAGAAAATTGATTTAGTAGTATATAATTAGTGTTTAAATTGTTCTCAACGTAAAATTCTCAATTCAGAAACCGGCCGCTAGCATCGTAAATGTAGTATACTTTGTTTGTTTACAGTCTTGACTTTGTCACTTAACACCTAGCTAGAGAATGACACAGTGATTGAATTTTGTCGTGAATAGCGTGGAACGTTTCTTGTGCTATGGTCATTAGATTTATGTATTTTCTCCGTTGCTTTAAGACTATCTTCTTGATTTTTATGGTATTTTTTTGCAGCAGTTCCACGATTGAATTTTGTCGTAAATACTGGTGTAGAACGTTTTTTGTGCTATGGTCTTTAGATTCAAGTATTTTCTCTGTGGCTTTAAGAGCCTATCTTATTGATGTTATGGTGTAGATGTTTGCAGCTGTTGTGTGTTTTTGTGTTGGCTCAGCTTAGGCTTTAAATTTTTATAGTAGGTGTTTCACCGGCAATAGCCACAAATAGTAATGGACATCATTCGTCAACGTGGTTTTTGACTCGCAGACTTCAGCATGAATGGGCCGGCTCGACCGGGGAAGTACTACCCTCTCACAGAAAATCGACGTAAAGCAACAGTACCTAAACTGTTGCGTTTCGTTGGGTGAGTGAGATTGCCGTACGCCCGATCCCCTATTCCTTCTCTCTCATCCCACTCCTCATCCTATCCTTTTTCCCAATCCCAAGGGCCGGCAACGCACTTGTGACTCCTGTGGTGTTGTTTGTGTCCATGGGCGGCGGTAATTGCTTACCATCAGGCAATCCGTCTGCTCGTTTGCCGCCTATTAACATAAAAAAAACATAAAAAAAACATCACTGCATTTCCGTTATCCATTTTCAGAGTAAATATGCATGGTTCTACAACTATTCGCAGTACACTACAGGACTTAAGGGAGAGCCTTAAGTTCTGTAGTAATCTGCTTTACAGTAGCACTGACTTTTGTCCAACCTTACTTTATTCGCTCCTTAAATTTTGCCAAACAATAAAATTAGATATTGTTGCCTAGTTAACAGTGTCTGTTTTTGGCATGGTCTACTTAGCGCGAACATTAAGTTTGTCACCAACTCGCCAATAATACATGTGAATTCATTTATAAAGCACTCAACAGGTAGTTGGCTCAAATACAATTACAAAATAATTCATACTTTCATACTAATGTTATAAGTAAAGGCGTGTTTGTTTGACCTTCCTTCCCGTCGCAATAAAGTGATTTTATGGTAGCATTGTTATGTGCGGAGATAGTAAGAGCCCGTGTTAAGGCAGCGAAAGCCTAGTGGTGATACCAACAGACTGCCATGCAGAGGGTATTGGGTTCGAATCTACAGCGCGCACCAATGACTTTTCGGGGTTATGTGCGTATTGAATTGTTAATTATCGCTTGTCCCGTGCCTCGGAGAGCACGTTAAGCCGTTCGGTCCCGGTTGTCATGAAGATCTTTGACAGTCGTCACAGGGCGTCAGTACCTTCTTAATAAACTGACACTAGTCTAAACCATGGAATATCGCTATCCCTTCGGGTTGCGGAGGTCAGACAGGCAGTCGCTCTGTGGAAAAGCTAATATTCAGCCAAATCCGGTTAGACTAGTAAGCGGGCCCGAGATTGAAACTGGGATAACGCTAAGATAATTATAGTAAGAGCCCGTTCCTACCGGAGGAGAACCTCCGGTTGTTTTCTCGGTCCGTCTAAGGAGACGGTTGATGCCAGAGGCAATACAGTTCTTATGACACTGTTAACATTTATAGTCCGTTCCACGAGAACATAGACTTTTTGTAAACAAAGAATTTCTACTAAGTGACTTAGCGATAGTTCTGTCAAAAACAAATAATGTCAAATCCAATGAGCGCAACGGTACATAGATACGTGTCATTGGAAACTAATATGCCAATGGATTGGGTTTTTATCGATATTATGCGCTGTCAGCAGAATCTTTTAATGTTTTGAGGTACTGACGCATAGAATGTCAACATTTGGCGTTAGTTCATTGAAATGTTACATTCTTGGGCTTAACATGCATTTATCAGAGGACAAAATATTTTTTTTTAGTTATCAAGAAAGGGTAAATGTAAAGGTAAATACAAGTTTATAGGATCACAACGCTCTGCCCGCTGCCGGAAAAGCGGGTGCAGAATAGCAGATGGCAAACTATTAGTCGCGCAGAAAATTATTTATACCTAAAAAAGAAATTGCGTTTTCAGACTACCGTAACTTCTAATGGATTTTGTTTGTGTTCATTCTGACGATTTCATTCACAAAAAATGTAAAATCTCTATGCCTAAAACTTTTTATGCAATGTACTAGCTAGTTATCTGTAATATTATTCATTGTTGGTCAATAATTTAATATTTTAGGATAGGTAGGCTACTTTGCAAATGATTTATTGCCTATGATCTAAAAAGAATCATATCAATAATAGAGTCACATGTACTCTATAATTATATACTCTATCATTTACATACATGGTACTCTATTTTCCCTTAATTTATAGAATAAATTACGTGTAAATTAACGACAAAAAATTCGGCAAATTTATGAACATTCGACCATTCAAACACAAAATTAAATATTTTTATTTCAGTATAATTTAACAATATAAATTTAAAAACATAGTAGTATAATTAGCATTGAAAAAAAAGACTGTTCAAAAAGTATAAAATCTCAAACACAACTGTTTGAAAAAAGGTTGTGAAGCCCTGAATGTTTGTTTACAAAAAGTCTATCTTCTCGTGGCACCAACTATAGACGGACCGAAAAAACAGCTGGTCCGAAGTGGAAACGGACTTTTAGAAGTCTCGAGAATGACCTAGGCTGCGATAAAACATGTCACCGTAGCAGACTTCCTCGCAGGCAAAGTCGCAGGCGATACCTAGTAAAATAATAATTCATTCCGCTAATAATTCATTTCCCTCATTACTATATGTGGCTTTCGCGCCAAAATTAAACGTGGAGAAGCTTAGACTGCCCGCGTCTCTTTGGTATTTGTTAGTTCATTAATTATTATGAGAAATATTATAATAACAATTATACAAGCGTTTAGGCTGGCAGTGTGCCTGAGATAGGCTCATTCTTTTTACGTGATAAGATAGTAGAATTTTGGTTTCCAGGTGACCAGACTATATGTCAGGCTATGGGCTTGTATAATTTGTAGTAGCTTGGAAATCGAAACCGGAGACCTCATGACTCGCAGTCACTATAAAGGTCGTATTAAGGCCTCTGGTCTTTAAACTAACACCAGGTATGGTCACCTACTCATTGCAATCGAAGAAACAACTTCAAATAACTATCAGGCAATTACTGAATAAGCGAACAACCATTCGCTTGTTCAGAGATAAAAATACATAAATAATAAACGCAAATCCAATTTCAGGGAAAATAACATAATGGTGGTACAATAGTAATTGTGCCTTCATAACTTACAAGCTGAGCCACAATAAAAATAAGCAAGTCACTTTAATCATTAAACCATACGTCATCAGTTGCTCGAAAGGAAATTGTTGCATGTATTGAAAGCGAAAATGATCTTTGCACAGACGGTACTGCCCGTTGATCTGAAAGTAGAAAATGTAAGACGTCAAAAGTTTCGGTTGCCCCATTTGGGTAAAGTGTCATTTGTTACTATCCGTTTTAAAATACAATCCTTCTTTGCCGTCTTTAATCTGAGCAACTTGCGCACGCTACAACTCATAGAACCAACTCTAAGGAGAGAAGTATTCTGGAGGGGCTTCTTATGACGCCTGGGACCCGCTGCGTGATGATAGAATAGGGCGTGACTCCTTTTATTTGTTCTGCATCTCGCGGTGGAAACCTTACTCCAAATTTCTTTACCATAGGATGTTTGAGTCTGATTTGGTGCACCGGATGTGTGAGATCGTCCTAAGGGCGTTCGGGTCCACTCACTGAGACCACCTTAGTGTCCCTGACTTTTCTTGATGGTAGAATCACATGAAGTCCCGGAGGGCTAGGCACCGTCTTCCTTTACAGTCCATTAAGTAAATAAAAATTGAATCTTTCAACATATTTAAAAAACGATTGGCACAGTATATTATTACAAAAGTATCGATTTGAGCATCAAATTATTTTCAATGCAACTGTTTTGGTAATGTGTGTTTTTGTGTAGATAACCAATTGATCTGCAAATGTTTTGTGTTTGCATGATTGTAATTTTAATAATTGATTTAAGTAAGTACCTACTCTATTTTTAATAACGTGCGGCAATGAATGTTTTGTCTTTCTATTGTAAACATGTTCTCATGTAAGTGACTTTTGTCTTTATGAGAATAAATGTCTTTAAACCTAAAGTGGTAAAATGCAAATAAAACCGTGAAATAAACTTGATTCCCCTTTCCTATTGATTGACTTTCTCTCGCACGGGCATTGCCTGTGTAAGCTTTCAACTCAAATTTTCTCCTTTGATGAGTACATTTTATATAATTGCAATCAATGGAAAGACTTTCGTTCAATAACGAAGTTCTATCATGAATTCGCGTACATATTCTTGTACATAGTCAAGATTGAAAATGTAAAATTTCATTATAATCTCAAATTTAGTTTTTGTTAGTATATAGCTGTAAAGTTAACACACTCAATTTGTTTATATCTGTCGCCGTGGTCCAGTGGATAGCGTATGCGACTGCTGATCGGAGGTCCCGTGTTCGATTCCCGGGTCGGGCAAAGTGTTACTGGGTTTTCCAAATTCGCAGTAGCAGCACGGAGTCTGGTGATGTGCCCGTTAACGGCAATAGGCTCGTCCCCTTTTACGTGGGACCTAAAAAATCATGGCGAAATGTGGGTGTAATATTACACCTCTGCCTACCCCTTCGGGGATACAGGCGTGAGTCTATAAATAAAATAAATAAAAAACAAAAAATAATCTGAACTATGCTTAGTACGAGAAGTGTCGGTGTACCTATCGACTCAGTAGGGATACCGAAGACCGTGCCCGAGTAGTTATATTGTAGGAAAACGTACGGGCTTGTCGACGTTGGGACCGCAACCGGGCAAGCGCTGAGATGATGATGAGAGCATAGCTCGTAGAATGTTAGTATGTAATGTTAGGTATATAGTTTGACTGATAATATTGTGACTGGTAAGGGTCTGTCACAATTTTGACAGTGAAACGTTCTGCATATATGTATGGACAAAGATCCATATCATCAAGGATATTGGGTAGCTGCATTCTGAGTGACGCTGACATTGACTGATTACCTTTATTTTATTCATACACTTAGCATGAGTTGCACAGACAGATCCGAAGGTCATCAGAAGCGTTTATCTACTAAAAATGTATTAATAAAATTGTCAGCCAAGCCATCAATCGGAAAAGGCATTAAACTGTCACTATTATTGTCACATGTTACATGACTTGACAAAGTCACCTGATTTGCAACAATGCACATCAGCTGACGTTTTTTTATTCGTGATGTCGTAATGAAAATAAGACGAGCCTACGAACGAAGATAACCTTAAGAAATATTATCCTAAAAGATGTCAATTGCAACTGAAACTCCTCTGTCTAGAGTGAGAGTGCCCAAAGATCTGTGATAGGTATAGGGCTTTTCTAGGAGTATCCAAATTTCTCTCTCTGTAAAAAGATAGATTTAAGTATAACTTTAGCATACTGCCTCTGCAAAGAAATTAAATGGTTTTGTATTATATGTTGCTCTATCACGTACATTTTCTTAACAAATTATATTAGAAACATACACGGCCTTTTAGTAGGCTTTTACGGAGCAAAAGTCCAACGTGCGGAGGCCCTTTGAGACGTAATTTTGCGTATAATAGGGCACCCACTTAGAGGCCTCCATAGCTGCACTATTAAGTACAGCAACCACCCAGGTTTATTATTATAGATTATAATATTAATTATTGGTAAAGATCACAAAGTGTCTGAATGTTTAACTGATTGATTCGATATAATACTCATTTTGAATGGTTATCTTAAGAAAATTGGGCAAGTGCGAGTCGGACTCGCGCACGAAGGGTTCCGTACCATCATCTATAAAAGAAAATCACGTTCGTTGTATGTATACTTAAATAGGTACTTTATAAGTTTCTACCTGTTTATTAAGATCGAGTAACAAATTGCTTAAAAATTACGTTTGTTGTATGGGAGCCCCCCTTTTACTTTTTTAAAATTTAATTATTTATTTTGAAAGGTAATATACAACTACATACTCTGTGAAAATTTAAAGCGTCTACCTGTTACAGTTAGTAATTTTGAGCAAAAACACGAAAAAAAACACGTTTTTTGTATAAGACCCCCCCTTAATATTTTCATTTTTTTATTTTTAGTATTTGTTGTTATAGCGCCAACCGAAATACGTAATTTGTGAAAATTTCAGCTTTCTAGCTATCATGGTTTATGAGATACAGCCTGGTGACAGACAGACGGACAGACAGACAGCGGAGGCTTAGTAATAGGGTTCCGTTTTTTACCTTTTAGGTACGGAACCCTAAAAAGGCCCCTATAGTGAAGAGATACGATCCGCGTGACTTCATTTAATACGTACCTATAATATATGTGATCATGTCCCTCACAATAAACAATCTTGTAATTGATACTATCATTAACTAATAGCACAACGTAGGACGTCGGTAAAACCCCGGTTGATCCGTAGATTTACTGCAAACGTAATCAATTGAAAGATTTTCCTTAACCGTCGTCCAAGGCTGATGCAACTATGCAATAAACGCAGGAAAAGATAAGTGAGGAACAATTTGTGATACTGGGGGGCTTCGGTCTTGTTTTATGCAGTAACTAGATTTTGCCCGTGGCTTTGCTCGCGTTGTATGACGATAACAAATATACTATTTTTAAAGTAGATGACGAATGCGTGTATGATAAGGTCTTACAAACTTTCGTCCCCTCTCTCGGCCCCATAGAAAAAGGCTTTGATAAAATACGGTTGCCTATGTATAAGCTCCTCTTCAACTATCTTCATGCTTTCTTCATGCTTGCTTTATGTTGAAATTACTATCTTGCCTAGACATGAGGCCGTAACAGACATTCAACATTTCGTATTCATAATTCAGTTACGTGATATGTAGGAGGGCTGAAATGATCAGTTGGATCCGACTCTATACCATCTCCTGTAGAGGCGTTCCTTGCTACTATTTTGCTAGCTTCCAGAGAATGTTTTCAGTTGCAGTTGTTTGGGCTCTGCGATTTCTCTGACAGTCAAGAGCCCAATTCTCCTAAATAATGTGTTCAGAATACAGCTTCGATATAATGTCATGTCAGTGTCATACTTACGTGACAAATGGTATTCTCCTAAATTAACTGATATTGTAACAAGATTATAAATGTAAACAAGTTTCAAAATATTTGTCAACGACGAACTGTTTATTTCAAATTATACTATAATGTCATTAGGTTAGCAGAATACCGATTCTGAGTCAATTCAAAATATAATCTCATTTCGTTCAAAATATGATTTCAATGTCATATAAAATACGAGAATTGGTCTTCTGGACAGGTGATTTTATGTTTTAGAAGACGAAAGAAGATGACAAATTATGATAAAGATAAATATGGATGATGGAGACGATTCATGTGCCTCGTGTCCTCATAGCATTGAACAATCTCGTGCAAATACGATCAGACAACGTGTAACTAAATCCGTATTGCCATTCATTTCTGTATTTCCGCCACTGCTGCTACACGTTTCGTCTCTCACGTGATTCTCAGCGTCTCTCTCTCAATTCTTCATCACAGTCCGCCCACAAGGCAGGCCAATCCACTGTCTCGTGCCACGTCATAGTGCGGTGCTTGCCAAAAATGTGTTTTTGGTTGCTATAAATATTGTTAAAAATCATAACATTGTCTTCTGTCTAAGTTGGTTTATTGTTTGTTTGATTTTATGGTTCGCTGACATAAGACGTCTTATCTTTCCCGTGATAGGCAGTTCGGCTGGGTGATCACTGGTGAGTTTGTCTTCAGTGGCCCAGAGTTTCTTGTCTGGTTCTTCTCATGTAGGCTCTACTTTTTGAACAGGCATTTTCCATACCTCAATTATCTGAACATGCTTTTAAAGTTATTTTTTTGTGTCCAGAAAAATTATATTATTATTGAAATAAACATATTTGATTTTGAGTTTGAATGATGACTCGTGACCGTTTCCGACTATCTTTAGGCTCGTAGTATTGACTGCTTCGTGGTATATCCGTAGTGTGTCCTCATGAAAGATCGTTTTCGGCAAATAATATTTTGTTGAGATTTTGCAAGCATGTAGGCTGGTTTCAGAAAATATTGTTATCAAGCGTATCTATCTTGTGCAAAGTTGGGGGACAGTTCCTGTCGAGTCGAATATTAGAGTTATTTAAACTTAGTAAAGTACCAGCAATTGCACTGAGTCAAAAATATCCAAATTTCTCTTCGGACTGTCGACATCTTTGTTTCTCCATATGATTGAAATTTCGAAGGTTTTATCGATGAAAATATCGCTCAACTAGACACGCTTTGACATTCACGTTAACATCCAATTTGTGGTCGTCAACAGAAAATAACAAACACAATCATGATAAGTAAGGTTTCCTTTTACCATTAAGTGATTGTTTTCTCTAGGTCTCTGCATATATTGGATTATATTGACTCGCTGTTCACCGATTCGACCAGTTTAACTAGATCTCTATGTGCTGTAGAAGCACCTAATGGCCGGTGTTCCCGTTCTTAAACACTGCAAATAGTTTTGAATTTTATTTGATCTCTAGAGGTAGGACTAAGTAATTATTTTTGCATGTAGACGCTGATGAATTTTGAAATCTTTTCCAGGGAGGCAGAGACCCAGATAATGTTTTTGTATCCTCATTTTCTCTATTTTTGTAGAAAACGGGACATCGGCTTTTGTGACACCGAATTGAGGTATACGCTTTCCTTATACTGACCCTAGTAGTACAGTACTGCTATTTCTATTAGTGTTATATCACTATCTTAGGCGAACTACTCTAGTTGTGTTCGAGAAGTCCGAATGTACTTCGGATTAGTGTGCTCTGCTTCTTAAATTATTAATCATATTTCCGGCAATCCATATCGTATGACAATTTGAATGGAATTTGGCAACACATCTGTTACTCCCACAACACTTGCCGCCGACTTGTCTCGTTTTATTTCATTCAGGTTACATATTACAGCATAGCCAATATGAAAAAATGTAGACAAATCCCAAGGAATACTTAGATATTTTTCAATTTCAGCTTGCCAAATATACTTCACTATGCTTACCGGTATAATGTCAAAGATGTCGTCAACCTATTTTAGAGAACGTCGGCTTTCAGAATTTTTTTTCGAGTTAGCTCCAGCATTGAGCATTATTGACAGAAATTGTGATTGTCACTGGTCCAATCTGCTTTCACCTTATCAGTCGTATATCTTCTATCTTGCTACGGTCTTCGCCTAGTATTTCAACTAGATAGCTAACGCCTTTTGGGTACTATAAAGTCTCGTGGCGTTCACACACCGTGTGACCATTTTGCCATGAAAATAGAAGTGTTTTGAAATACGACGTGCACAGGCTTGTTGAAGTTTTTACTTTGGAAAGGCGAGGTCGCCGTTCCGAGTTAAAATCATGGTGGAATGGCGCGGTTCCACCACGATTTTCTCTTTTGTAAACTTCAAGATTGCAGTAAGAATCCACGTCACAGATCCTAATCTAAATGTAGTTTCTAGATCATTCGGTTTAAATGCAATAACTTAGTAACCAGTGAAACCAATATAACGCGATAAAATCCGTAAACTGTAGTTTAATTTCAATGTGTAACATTCGCGTAAACCCAAGAAAATATTATGCTAATTAGCAGTTAGAGTCCACGCCACGGATCCTAACTACTTATTAGCTATTAGATGCAATGCCAAGGATCCTGAATACTAGTTTTTAGACATTAAAACAAATATTATAGACAATCTTGTTTTTCCTCCTTTACATTATGTACCTACAAAATATTAAGTTTCGATGCAGTGATAAGTACCTAGGCCAAAGTCTGTGTATACTTGAACTTTAAACATTAAACGTATAATTGTGCGTAATTCCAGTTGTTTACGTGTTTATATTTATTTCAACATATTTATTTCTGTACTCATACGTACCTACAAGGTATTCTCATATTTTGGTAAACAATTGTACGACTTGTCAGGTGACTATCGCTTTGTGACTGGCCTCTGCACGTCATTGTAGCACATACCTATATGAAAGCGTGTACTACTAACTTGGTTACTCCTAAACACTCGGTTTGTTATCAATCTGATTGAATTGAGCTCCAGTCAATTGATGGCATTACTGCCAGTGTTCCTACTGTTGGATTATATCCAAGTCTATTTCTTATTCTTTAGACGACCGGTAGTCTACCCGGTCACCCGGTTAATATTCGTCATACTTTATGGCTTATTATTTAGTTACAAAAATATCATCATCATCATCCTAGTGTTGTCCCGGTTGCGACCCAAGACCTTTGTCCTTGGAGCCCGGAGTCCAAGAAGCTACAGTAATAGGTATTATCTTAATATATAAAATCCTTGTGTTATTTACTGACTGACAGATACGCTACAGCCGAAAATATTAGCCGCAGGAAGCTGAAATTTGGCATGTATGTTCCTTGGGGACCGTAGGGGTGCACTAAGAAGGCATTTCCCGAAATTCCCACGGGATCGGCCAAAACGGGTAAATTTAAAAAAAATGCAGGCGTAGCTGCTGGCGTCCTCTAGTCTTTCCTAAAACGTAAAGTATACCCTGTGATCTTGAGACAGACACTGCTGGTTTGTGCTCCTTTCAAATACTATCATTTGTGTGTTTGCCTACTAATTGAATAATCACGTTTGTGTGTGGAATTCAGATACTTTTATGTTTGTTTGCGATTTCGTCTCTAATCCTTGCTTGGTTGTTGAACATGTACTCGTCTAAAATTGGCATAACGCGTTTTCAGTTATGAAATATTTTGTTTGATTTTTTTTCATTTTGGTTTTTGCGATTATAAATTATGAATTGGCATGACGTCATGTAGGCAGATTGGCGTAGGATTTGTCTCGTTTAAAGTAATTACATACTACGATGAGCAAACAATAATGCAAACAATTTTTAAACATGAAGTTGATGGATAGGTGGTTGTTAAGACTTGTTCTGTTTTAGTCGGTGTTTTTATGAACAAAACGATATTCAACAGTCTTTTAGGATAATAAAAGGCACTGCAACCTTTTAGTGGCGTCAATTATCACGACACAAGACTGATCTTAAAATATCCCTAGCTCTCTATTTTACAAAGGGTCAGTCGTGCCATGTAAAAGCAAATTGTCTATCAAATCTGTTCAGACCAGAAATTAAAGTGGGCTGTTGTCTGCCTGTTTTGAATGCAACTGCAATTATACTAAAATAAATATCATACTTATTGCGTCAGAATCGTATGGGTTTCTGCTGTTATATTCGTCCGTGTGAAGACGGATTAAGAATACGGAATGTCACCACCCCATATCATCCCATGGATGTCGTAAGAGCCGACAGAGGGAATATATTTTGCAGAGAACAGCACTGTAAGAGAAGGAAAACTTGATACAAACCCTATACCAACCCGTTTGGCCAGCGTGGTATAGTAGGCCAATTCCTCCTTTCAAAGGAGAGGCCTTGTCCAGCAGTGGACTGTTAAAGGATGATGATGATGATGATTATTATGATTGATTATTCAGAGGATCATGTCAGGGGTGTGGGCACTTGCGACCCTTGGCTAGCTAATCCAACTACATAGCTGACTTATCAGCCACGATTTAAAATTATCTCACTTTAGATAATACGAAGCACATTTAATTACAGTCATTGGCTAAGACAACGTGATAAAATAGCTTATATGATAACTAGACGACGCCAGCAGCTACGCCTGCAATTTTTTTAAATTTACCCGTTTTGGATGATCCCGTGAGAATTTCGGGAAATCCTTTTTTAGTGCACCCCGGCGGTTCCCAAGGAACATGCATGCCAAATTTCAGCTTCCTGCTCCTAATAGTTTCGACTGTAGCGTGTCTGTCAGTCAGTCAGTAACGCAAGGATTTTATATATTAAGATATGCAGTAATAATTCTGAGATTAGTCTTTACACTCCTTGTGGCAATGAATAAGGTACCTGTATATGTAAATACTTTTCTAAAATATGGTTACAGTTGGAAAGGAGAAGTCTAGCAACAGGGACAATGTTATGATGATAGAATGATATTGATAACGACCATGATACTTTGTTGGTGTGGTTCTTCAAACAAAGGATTGTTTAACAGATCGTCTTCTGTGAAATTAAGTCAAATAAAATAAAAGCGAAAATTAATGAGACAACTAAAAGGACGTTCCAGCAGAGAATACCATACGTGAATGTGGGAAGAGACGGGATTATAATCAAATATTTTTATGTCTAATCTGTCAATAGATGTCGCTTTGTAGCAACTGGAGCTTGATTAGGTAGATTCGTATTGGAATAATACAGGGTGTAAAAAGACCCTTAACGAAAACTGAAATCCCATGTTGTACCAATCACTACGAACATTTTTTACTTCGGCACCACACCTGGGAAATTACTGGTTCAGGAGATATTGAGGCTCAAAGTTAGTATGGAACTTTTCAAATTAGGTAAAAAATCGATGCATTTACCCCGCCAATATGTTCTTTAGATGCCCTATGACCCCATGGATAAGTAGGTATTTCGAGCATTGCACGTGCGCGCTTTTAATTGAGGTTTAAAAATGTGAAAACTTAAAAGAAAAATCGTTTCCCAGGTATTATTTTTGGTTAGTATGACTTGGCATGATGTCCACAACGAGTAGACTTCGGCTTGGTGATGGCTCTTGTGACACCCTGTATACATTTGCTTAGATAGAGCTGCGACAGTCTATAATAATATATATATATATATATTACATTTTAATAGCGTCAAGCCATATAACTGTAATTAAGATTATTGTTTATTAGGCTATTGCTTACGGATTTAGGGATTATAAAAGCTTATCTATGCACGAGTAAAATATTATTTTGTTGACAGTATGTTTTGTAGAGATGCTGTGAAAAACAGATTTAAATGTTTGCGGATTATAAACCATAGAAAACTTTGTTTGTTGTGTGTCTGTTCAAAGTGTGAAGTTTTATTTGACGCAGGGATTTATATCTTTCGCTTGAATGTCTTTTAATCTGTATATATAAAATTCTTGCCTTACTGACTGACTGATGGACAACTTACAGTCGAAAGTATTTGGCGCTAGAAGCTGTAATTTAGTATGAACCTTCACTGAAGAGCGTAGGTGCAAGAAGAAGGGATTGCCGGCAATTCCAACGGGATCAGTAAAAAAGCAAGGGCATCCTCCAGTAAAAAATATTGGTTACGGACAATTGATTTAATAGTGATTATGTCTTTAAATTAGACTCCTTGTCTTCTCATAACGTTAGCTCCGAAATCCCTTTACTGCCTTGAAGATCTTTGATAGTCGTTAAGAGGAGTTATAGTACTCTTCAATATCTTGACACTAAACCAAAGAATACAGACATCTTTTGAGTTGAAAAGAACTAGTGATGTGCCGGATCGTTAAAAAAGTATATCCGCGGATACGGATCGGAATACGGATATTTGGTGTCAAGATCCGCGGATACGGATACGGATTTTTATTTTCTTACTGAATCGATACCGGCGCGGGCGACCTTGAAACGATAGTTGACGTCACGCACGCTCGGCGGAACAAAGGACAGATCATTTTTCGACTTGTATTGAAATTATATTAAAAATACTCTGAATGGAATTTAATAGTTTTTTAATTCTGCCTAACCACCTATGGCATTCCAAATTCCAACCTATCAGTTGAAAATTAATAAGGTGAAAGATCCGTAAAAAATCCCCGAGAAAAATAACGGATAATGATACGGATCTTGCTTCCTCCTCGGATATCCGCGGATACGGATACGGATATCCGGATCATCACTAATAAGAACAGACGTCAGCTTTGTAGAAACAGTACTCTGCCAAATCTGGTGAGACTAAAAAGTAAATCCCTTGTACTAAGGCGAAAGCCTTGGAGACCACTGGGATAGCTAGAATAATGATGATACTCAATATTTCTCAACGTGGAGATATTATAAGGGCACTCACATTGACGAATTAATACTGTACTACTGAACTATTGATGTATTCAAATCTTTGTCGATTTATGGAAAAATACTGTACCAATCGTACGATAATTTGTTTCGTATATCTGTAGGTCACGATTCTAAGTTCTGTCGGGCCGACGAAATGTTTACGATATCGAATAGTAATAAAGATATTGGCAATATAACCTTAAGTGATAGTTGGTGTTTATTTCCTAGGCTGATTATTTGCTGATCATTGGTAGATAGTTCTAAGTTGGGACTTTTTTTATTATAGACTCACGCCTGTATCCCCGAGGGGTAGGCAGAGGTGTAATATTACACCCACATTTCGCCATGATTTTTTAGGTCCCACGTAATAGGGGGCGAGCCTATTGCCGTAGGTACCGGGCACATTACCGGACTCCGTGCTGCTACTGAGAATTTCCTAGCGGAAAAACCCAATAACACTTTGCCCGACCCGGGAATCCATATATACCTGAGACCTCCCAATCCCACTCGCACATTTATGACGCGAGATTGTCTCTTCATTAATGTGATACTAGAAGTCGGCTTCGCCTACCCTGCATTAACAAACCCTAAACTTTACTCCTTTCGGGGCAATATTAAAAATCCGTCGTATAAGAAATCCACTGTACACATTTCATATCTCTCGCTTCAGTTTAGGCTCTGCTATGATATGTCAGTCAGGACAAGTTATTTTATCTTATATACAGGGTGTCACAAGACCCATCACCAAGCCCAAGTCTACTCGTTATGGACGTCATGCCAAGTCATACTAAGTAAAAATTTTACTGGGGAAACGTTCTTTTTTTATGTAGACACATTTTTTAAACATTAAATAAATGAACGCGCGTGCAATTCCCGAAATACCTACTTATCCATGGGTGCACAGGGCATCATTCTATACAACAAATTGGCGAGGTAATTGCATCGATTTTTTACCTTATTAGAAAATATGCATAGTGACTTTGAACCTCAATATCTCCTGAACCAGTAATTTTCCAGGTATGGTGCCGAAGTAAAATATGTTCCCAATGATTGGATAATATGGGATTTCAGTTTTCGTTAAGGGTCTTTTTACACCCTGTAATTAGACTTAAAATGTCTATTATCTCTGGCCCTATGCCTCAGAGAACACGTTAAGGCGTCAGTCCCGGCTCTTACGTAAAAGAAATCTTTTAGATACTTAGAACTTAGAAAGTCTCTCTCAAGACATCTTTGAAAGTCGTCTTGAGGGAGACTAGACCTAGTTAACGTCGTTATTGAGGAAAAACGAAAAAGTACTTTGCCATTAACGGAATCAGATGTTTTTCGTAGACTAAAGCCCACCTAGTAGTTTGTTATCAGCAGTTCTTTATGAAATTATTTCTTGTTTTCAGGCAGTGAGATGCCGGTGAAGGAAGGTGCCAAGCGGCCGCTGGTCGGCGTCATAGACGATGGCACCAAAACAGTCAGATTTGTGGTGAGTTTACTTATTTATTTCCTTCTACTTGTTACTTGTACTAAAAAGGCTTATGTCTGCATCATTTAATATCATCTTACTAGAGGATGCCCGCAGCTAAAGACGCAGAAGACCGATCCCGTGAGAATTTCGGGAAATCCCTTCTTAGTTTGATCTTACAGTTCCCAAGGAACATACATACCAAATTTCACCTTATTGCGCTCTATACCTAGCTTTGCCTGTAGCATGTCTGTCAGTTAGTCAGTAACGCAAGGATTTTATATATACAGATACGGTACCCGTTCGTGACAAACTGTCGGACGGGTCCGTAAGACACAACCAGTGAGATAAAAACATTCATTGGCCTGATTTCCAATGTCATAATTAACTAGAGGACGCCAGCGGCTACGCCTGCAAATGTTTAAATTTACCCGTTTTGGCGGATCCCGTGGGAATTTCGGGAAATCCCTTCTTAGTGCACCCCTACGGTCCCCAAGGAACGTACATGCCAAATTTCAGCTTCCCGCGCCCAAAAGTTTCGGCTGCAGCGTGTCTGTCAGTCAGTCAGTAACGCAAGGATTTTATATATTAAGATACTCAAGATTTCGTCCGCTACTTACAGCAGACAGCTTATTTCGGTGCACTCTACTTCTCGCATAGCCTTACGCTTGAAAGTTAAAACTCAAAGTTAGTTGACGTTTTAATTAGGAAATTATTTTCGTAACAGAAGCATAAATCAGTTGGCGTCGAAAACTAAAATCCAATGACACAATTACATATTCAATGTTTACCTACACTCCACATATAGACCATTACAAGCAATCTAGATCCGTGCTAATGACATGCGGGGACTGCATGCACATTATGTAAGACAGAAAGCATGCGTGGCATTTGACCCATGCCCGTTCATGCACTTATAATTGTAATTTGGCACGGCACATTTGTATGGGAGTTCCCAGTTGAATGCTTTGGACAGTCAATAATAGCTTGTCATTTTTCATTGTTGTGTTTGGACTGAGGAGATCGTTATTGGTGATGCCAAGTCGTTAATGGTGTAAATAAAGGTGGATGGCACTTTTTTTTTTTTCGATGAATGATACTTATAATAAGGTTGTGGCGACCTTGAGAAGTAAGTTTTGCACGAGTGTAGTTTAGCCAATGGAACAGGTGACACGTGCAATCATAGGCTCCCCTAGGCACGGAAAGGTGTTACGTTTTGATCGGTCACCCACCTAATTAGGTTGTGAAATGACCTTCAGAAGTATTCTGTACAAGAGTGGAGCCCTAACAATGCTTGGTTTATGACCTTGATGATACCATATAAATCCATTCATCGGCTATGCAGTAGGCTCTACAGAGGCTCTCTCCACCACAGAGGCGTATGACATTTTTTGATCGGTCATTCATCCGCTAGGCGCATCGATGTATTTCTGCAGTCCTCTCTTTGCCACTAGACCTAATCCCAAGAAGAATGTTTAACCAATATATTAACTAACCGACAGACTTGAATGTTCATTAAAGACATAAAGACATAATTATTTATTTCTGCATTTTGGTCGTTTACAACACTTATACATGTCAAAACCCTATTCTAGAAGATGCCGGCTTTGGCTAGCTAAATGACTTCTTGAGAAGAAAGGCCGAAACAAACTCAGAGTCAGATCCAAAAAAAAAAACAATGTTTTTTTTGTCACTTCAATTTCTTTAGTCTTTTCTTCATCTTTTAAAGTCCAGACAAAAAAAGGGTTTAGTATGCAAGTACAATGCATTATACGAAAACATATGTAGACTTACATAGTCTTCGTGTCTCCTTCAAGGAAGAGTGTCAGAAATTAGGCCTCGACATCAGACTGATGACTGGTGATGTCTCCTATTATAGAAAGTTCATTCTATTAGTATTTACCTCAAGGATACTTTTGGGTTACCTTGGATCTACGTCCTTGCCCCAGTTAAAACCTGAACGCTGAAATTTACCCTACATTTAATTTCGAAAATAAATATATATGGCAATAAAATATATCGATACATTTATATGCAGATTACTTTACGGTAGAAAGATTCTTGCTGGAAATTGGCAAAAGGCACTATGATGACTAATACAGTGTATACAACAGCCGGTATTATAATGATAGTAATATGTGGTTACCTATATTGAATAGGTCTTTTCTTTCCGACCATCTCATTTACAATTACGTCTCTTGTAAATGATTTATCATCAATTATTTCCATATAAATCATTTTATTATAGGCACATATCGCAATTCTTGTTACTACATAAATATTATGTTGAACTTTGAACATAATAATCTTCAGTAATAAACCCAAAGGGTCAAAGGTCTTATTTATTTAAAGTATGCGTATATATCACACCCTCAAACAGGAGATAAATAATTGATATTGAAGCTAAATGGAATATTTTTGTTTGATTTTTATTTTATTACGTGCACGACCTATCGACCCGTTATATCAATGACATACTTAACAAAATGAATGACTAAATGTTTGTTTATAAATTTGTGTTTAACTTATCATGGTTTTTGGTGTAAAGGAGCGCAGTCTCCAAAAAGATTTCGTATATCCTTAACTTTCTTGGATATCTGTAATTTTGCCTCCAGCACAAAAACATATATAGGACGGGTTTAGTCAGTATACGTAAATTGTAACCCTAATCAAGTATTTTTAATTGAAACCCTAATCAAGTACCCTAATCAAGTACTGGGGGAGTTACTCTGACGAGTAGATACTCGTCATAGTATCTCCCCCAGCGCAAGCAGTCAACCGAAAGATGGCGGTCAAACCATCCGAACCTGGCGGAAGTAAATCCCAAGATGCTAGATGGGCAGCAGCATCCAGCACTAAAAACTTCCGCCACAGCGATCGCCAATACTTCTGCCAAGCGTGGCGATTATGTCAAATCCCCCCATCATGAACCACATCAACAAAAACCGGCCCCTAGTCCCCGGCGGCCCCGCTAGTCCTGGTTATAGTAGCGGCCATGGTAACGGCGGGGCAAGGGGTGCGAAGAATCTCCGGAAGAGATCGGGCTACCACCACCAACGACAGTTGGCCCTGGCTACACTAAACACGCGCACACTGTGGACCGACGAGAAGATCGTCGAGCTGGAAGAAGAATTGAGCAAGTTGCGATGGGATATCATAGGCCTATCTGAAGTCCGAAGACAGGGGGAGGACTCGATAGTTCTCAATTCCGGTAACTTGCTCTTCTACCGGGAGGACGACCAACAGTCCCAAGGTGGTGTCAGGTTCCTCGTCCACTAATCTCTCGTGACCAACATGGTAAATATCGGGAGTGTGTCGAGCAGGGTAGCGTACCTTATACTCAGAATAACCAAGCGGTATTCGCTGAAGGTCATACAGGTATACGCTCCGACCTCGACGCACCCCGATGAGGAGGTGGAGGCCATGTACAAGAACATATCTCGGGCTATACATGGCTTCAAAACCCATTACACTGTGGTCATGGGAGAGTTTAACGCGAAACTGGGCAAACGCGACGGTGATGAGCTGAGAGTGGGGCAATTTGGTTATGGGCATCGGAATTCCCGGGGTCACTTGCTGGCTAGCTTTATGGAGAAAGAAGGACTCTACATGATGAATTCCTTCTTCAAGAAGCGAGAATGCCGCAAGTGGACCTGGGTAAGTCCAGACGGTGCCACCAAAAATGAGATCGACTTTATCATGTCGACGAAGAGGCAGATATTCAATGATGTCTCCGTGATCAATTCACTTAAAGTGGGGAGCGATCACCGAATGGTAAGAGGCACATTGAATATCTGTATAAGCCTCGAACGGTCAAGGTTGATAAAGTCCACGCTCCGACCAGCGCCGGTTCATATCCAAATCCCCGAGAGCTATCAGCTCGAACTCAAGAACCGTTTCGAATGCCTGGGCGAATGCGTAGATGTGGACGAGTACAGTAACGGGTTCGTGAATGCTGTCCATACAACAGGCGCTAAATTTTTTAAGCCCCAGAAAAGCAAGAGAACCAGCAACAGCTCAGGTCGAGCTGTTAGAGGAAAGGCGCAAGATGGTTCTGCTATCCTCCGACGACATGCCGAAATATCGGCACCTCAACAGACAGATCTCTAAGTCTCTGACTCGCGATCTCCGCCAATACAACACAAAATGTGTTCGTGAGGCGATCGAGCAGAATAAGGGATCCAAAGTGTTCCAGAGGGATCTGTCTGTTGGGCAGAGTCAGCTGACAAAGCTGAAGACGGAAGATGGCACAATTGTATCGTCCAAGCCTGAGCTCTTGGAGGAGATCGAGGGGTTCTATGGACAGCTATACACGACAACGCAACAACCCGCAAGTACTCCAGCGTCAGACCCTAGAGCTGGATTGACCCGACACTATACCGAAGATATCCCGGACGTCAGCATGCACTATATTAGTGTGGCTCTCAAACAGCTTAAAAACAACAAGGCGCTGGGTGATGACGGAATTACGAGCGAGCTTCTGAAGGCCGGCGGTACACCCGCTAGAGAAGCCCTTCGGAAGCTATTTAATTCCGTCATTCTCGAGGGTAAAACGCCACAGGCGTGGCACAGAGGTGTGGTGGTGCTTTTATTTAAGAAAGGGGATAAAACCCTCTTAAAGAACTACAGACCCATCACACTTCTGAGCCACGTCTACAAGCTGTTTTCGAGGGTCATCACGAATCGTCTCGAGAGCAAGCTAGACGACTTCCAGCCTCTCGAACAAGCCAGTTTCCGTTAAGGCTATAGTACCATAGACCACATACATACGCTGCGGCAGGTTGTACAGAAGTCCGAGGAGTATAAACAGTTTGTGGACTATGAGAAAGCCTTCGATTCGATCGAAACCTGGGCGGTGCTACAGTCTCTCCAACGGTGCCGGATTGACTACCGATATATCGAAGTGCTGAAGTGTTTGTATGAAAACGCCACTATGTCAGTCCGCCTCCAGGACCAGAGTTCGAAACCTATTCAACTCCAGCGAGAGGTGAGACAGGGGGATGTCATATCCCCGAAACTGTTTACCACTGCGCTGGAGGATTCAAGCTTTTGGACTGGAATGGACTCGGCATCTACATCAACGGCGAGTACATCACTCACCTTCGATTCGCAGACGATATCGTAGTCATGCCTGAGACTATGGAAGACCTAGGCACAATGCTCGATGACGTCTGTAGAGTCTCACAACAAGTAGGTCTTAAGATGAACATGGACAAGACGAAAATCATGTCGAACGTCCATGTTGTACCTGCTCCTATTCAGGTTGGGAACTCTAAACTCGAAGTTGTCGACAAGTATATCTACCTGGGACAAGTAGTCCAATTAGGTAGGTCCAACTTCGAGAAGGAGGTCAATCGTCGAATCCAACTCGGTTGGGCAGCGTTCGGGAAGCTACGACATATCTTCTCGTCCGATATCCCGCAGTGTCTCAAGACGAAAGTCTTTGACCAGTGTGTGTTGCCAGTGATGACTTGCGGATCAGAGACGTGGTCGCTCACTATGGGCCTTATCAGAAGGCTCAAGGTCACTCAGAGGGCGATGGAGAGAGCTATGCTTGGAGTTTCCCTGCGAGATCGAATCAAAAATGAGGAGATCCGCAGTAGAACCAAAGTCGCCGACATAGCTCCCCGGATAGCCAAGCTGAAGTGGCAGTGGGCAGGGCAAATAGCTCGAAGAATCGATGGCTGTTGGGGCAGAAAGGTTCTGGAGTGGCGGCCACGTATCGGACGACGCAGCAGAGGTAGGCCCCCCGCAAGGTGGACCGACAATCCCGTCAAGATCGCGGGAGGCGGTTGGATGCGGGTGGCTCAAGACCGGTCTGTGTGGAGAACCTTGGGGGAGGCCTATGTCCAGCAGTGGACGTCGTTTGGCTGATATGATGAATCAAGTATCGTAAGGTCCTACAATCAGTAGAAGGACGGCACTCCCTATGCTACAAAAAAAAAAGATTTTTCTGTCTAGTGATTAGCAGAAGGATATGCCAGGCTGTTGCAGAGAATCTCATTTAGACGTCTTACGTCTATCTCTAGTACACACGGCTACTCGTCAAACTTTTCTTTTTATAGAGTCACGCCCGCTTCGCATCGCATAGGCAGAGGTGCAATATTACACCTACATTTCGCCATGAACTTTTAGGTCCCACGTAATAGGGGGCGAGCCTATTGCCGTACCGGGCACATTACCAGACTCCGTGCTGCTACTGAGCATTTCCTAACGGAAAAACCCAATAACACTGCCCGACCCGGGAATCGAACCCGAGACCTCCCAATCCCTTTCTTCTTCTTCGTCGTACTCTTCATTACTGAAGGTCTTGTCCGTCCTGAAATGCTTTCACGGAGTCGTAGACCAGCTGTTTCCACACCACTCGATCTTCGGCTTTTCTAAGGACATTGACAACTGTAAGCCCCGTTATTGCCTTGATCTGATCAGACCAGCGGGGCTAGGTGATCGCCCACGTGGTCTTTTACCGTCAACTTTCCCTACTACAACCAGTTTGTCAAGGCTATCTGGTTGCCTTCGGGCGACATAGCCAAAGTAACCCAGGACTCGCTGGAAGCATATTGTGGAGAGCCTAGTTTTTATGTTCAGTTGGTCGAGAATGGACTTATTAGTGCGTTTTGCTGTCCACGGTATGCGCAACATTCTCCTCCAACACCACATCTCAAAAGCCTCGATCCTTTTCCGATCCACCGCGCGAACTGACCATGATTCGGAGCCGTAAAGGAATATCGAGAATACCAGAGTTCTCACAAGTCTCATTTTTGTTGTGTTGGAGATATTTCTGTCTTTCCAGATCCTCGCCATCCTGCTCATTGTGGCTTTGCCCATCTGCGCACGTCGTCGAATTTCCCTCTCACAGCCTCCCTGATCGCTAATCATTGATCCCAGGTACACAAATTCGCTCACGAATTCCAGGTCTTTTAATTCACACGTACGTGCGATCTGTCCGGCTCGGTCAGTAACCATAACTTTGGTCTTTGATTTGTTTACCGGGAGTCCTACCCTCTCGCTTTCACGCTCCACTCTGTCGAACAACTCTGCGAGTTTGTGCTCGGAGGATGCAAACAATGTGGTGTCATCTGCATATCGGAGGTTGCTGCTTTTATTGTCACCGACTGCGATGCCTCCCTCCCATCCTTCTAGGGCTCTCCTCATTATGAATTCGCCATAAATGTTGAAAAGGATGGGGGATAGGATACACCCCGGGCGGACTCCTTTCTACGGTTTAAAGGGTCCCGACACCACATATATACTTTGACCCTGGACTCTCTCCATTTTCGTACAAGCTCGCAATAATTTGTATTAGATGCGAGGGTTCTCCCATTTCTTGGAGGATTTGCCACATTCCAATCCCACACGCACATTTATGCCGCGAGACCAACGAGGCAGTCCGTTCTTATGGTCTACAAAATTGTACTGCAACCGTTAGGCATGACTTGCTGTGTTATCATCACCGTTCTAGCGTTATCCCGGTAACATTCAATACTTAAAAACTTTGGAGCCCGGGGTCCGCTTACTAGTCTAACTAGATATGACAGAATAGCAGCTTGACTTGTTGTATGTACCTAGGTACCTACATTTTTATTAAGAACTTCAATGTGATCAATGACTGTAGTGTTGCTTTACACCTATGCCTGCCCGTCCATGAACTTAATATCATATGTTATGTCTAAATTCGTCGTCAAAAGGCTTACTCGAAAATCAATACGGTAAGTACAGGATTTGACCTTTGTGTTGTCGCTCCAATTAGAGTAGTATTATTAGCGCGATAATTGATAGACAACGTCTATAGACAACGTCTATAGTACGTAGTATTAGTTATCGGAGTCCGGGTGTAATTGTATACCTACTTTGTACAGTATATGTAAATTAGATTGTGGTTATGTGGCTACCAAATTTTCGTAGTGTTGTGGCTTCAACTTCAACTATCTATCTATAGCACAAAGGTAGCCTATTATATATTATATACTTTGATGAACCTGTATAAAATTTTTGCGTTACTGACTGACTGACAGACAGACAAGGCACAGCCGAAACTACTGGTGGTAAGAAGCTGAAATTTGACTTGTATGTTCCTTGGGGATTGTAGGGGAGCTCTAAGAGACGATTTTCTCCTAAGTGGGTAAAATGTCCCAAGGGGCGGCGCCGCGGGCGAAGTCTATCTAGTAAACTATGTATATTACTGCAAACTAAAAAAGCCTGCCTCCGTGGTCCAGTGGATAGCGTATGCGACTGCGGAGGTCCCGGGGTCGATTCCCGGGTCGGGCAAAAGTGTTACTGGGTTTTTCCGAATTCTCAGTAGCAGCACAGAGTCTGGTGATGTGCCCGGTAACGGCAATAGGCTCGCCCCCTATTACATGGGACCTAAAAATTCATGGCGAAGTGTGGGTGTAATATTACACCTCTGCCTACCCCTTCGGGGATACAGGCGTCTGTCTATAAAAAAAGCCGTTTATTAATTGCTGCGTGAGAGTAACAAATAAGGATTTCCATAAACTTTAGCATTTGTAAAATAAATCAACAAATAATGGGAAATGGCATTCTGCGAGTTTGTATTGTTGTACCTTTTCTATATTCAAGTTTCTTAATATACCCTTCTCTTTCTTCCAGATATTCGAAGCAGAAGCCACAGAAGAGCTGGTATCGTACCAGCTAGACAAGACCGAGGTGCAGCCGCAAGAGGGCTGGTCGGAGCAGGACCCCTTAGAGATTATACACAACATCAGGTTGTGCGCTGAGAATGCTATTGATCAGCTGTTGGAGCTTGGTGAGTTCATTTAGCTTATTCTTCTTCTTTCTTTTTCGTGTGTGGCTAACTCTGGTGTCGAAGTTTTCAGACCGCTGGAAAGCCTCTATGGCCTAACAATTCTTGCCCTGAGAAAAGAATCGGGACCAACACCTTTACGGGCTCAGTCCGGCGCAAGGGCTAATGTAAACTAATCATCATTGTCTTGCCCTGGTCCCAATTTATTTGGGGTCGGCGCAGTATGTCCTTCGCTTCCATACTTCTCTGTCACCAGTCATCCGATCGTTTATCCCTTTCTCTTTCATATCCATCCTCACACAGTCCATCATGACGACCGGTTGGCGCAGCGGTAATGTAAGCGACTGCCACGCCGAAGGTCGCGGGTTCGATTCCCGCTCAAGTCAAACATTTGTGTGCGTGAACATGGATGTTTGTCTTGGTCTGGGTGTTTCTATGTATAATATGTATGTATTTACAAAAAAAAGTATATATGTATGTTTATCCATTGTCTAGTACCCATAGTACAAGCTCTGCTTAGTTTGGGGCTAGATGGTGTTGTGTGAATGTGGTAGAATATTATTATTATTATTATCTTTTCCTTGGCCATCCTCTCCCTTTTCGTCCTGCTACGTGCATATTCATCACTTTCTTACCTAAGTACATCTCATATCTTCGCATAATTAACATGTCCATACCAGGCCAATTGACTCCCTTTTACCTTTTCATCAATGGGAGCCACTTTCATACTTCCTCTAATGTAATCATTCCTAATTCTGTCCATACTTGTCACTCCTTACATCCATCAACATTCTTATCTCAGCAACATGCAATCGTTTCTCATCTATCTTCTTTGTAGCCCAACACTCAGCTCCATACAGTACGACAAATAAGAATTAAAAATGAAAATAAGAAGTTGGACTAAATCCATTTTTTTACGGCAAAATATTTACTAGTTTGTAATTTTAAAGTTTAAAATGTTAAAGGATTTGTTGTAATCATTGATGTCAGTACTAGTTAGGATGCAATTTTTTAGCTCGGTTATATTAAAAGTGATTGAATTGAATGGACTCTATACGATAATTGTTTAGTAGAGGGAATAGTTGAGATCGCATATTCAAAAAGTGTCCACAACATCTTATTAATTTAAAACCTAGTTCATTTTAATATAGCTGTTAACATTTTAACGTCATCCTTTTCGTCAGCCATAATATAAACTACTTGATAACAATGCTTTATGAACGTTAAATTACTAATTCTATATTGGCGTCATATAAGTGTGGCGCCAAATTCATATCAAACTTAGTTTACGTCAGAGCAGTGTTCAACTATCATTTTTACGCAAGTTATTTATAACTCAGGTTTATGTTTATAAAGTACATATTATGATATGGTGATGTGTTATGGAGTTTTACCACGCGGAAAAGTAAATTAGGCTGCTGAAGTTTTGACAGTGCTGATGAATTTATTGTACTTATACCTTGATGAAGTTAAGGTCATTGTACTTTCAAACTTTCTCGAATTATGGAAAATAAAGGTAAAATGCCATTTATTTTGACGCCGAAACGTTAGAGCATTTTAGCTTTATTTTGTGAATTTTACATTAAAATCGGTTCACTCGTTTAAGAACTACAATTACACAGACAATAATCATCCTCTTTTTGCATTGATAAAAAGGAATTACAATATATTTTCTCATTTTCAAAGGTATTACGTTTTTTCGAAATGTTAAATGTGTTCTCCTTTAAAAATACTCTACAAAGTGTGTTTCTATAACTTCTTTGTTTACTTCTAAATCCCCGCCCGACACTCTCACTTTTTAATTAACCCGCCTCATCGAATATTTAATACCAAGAATGAGTTCAACCAACTGTTAAATATGTGAATTAATTTATTTTATTAACCTCGAATGTTTATAGGTTATTCCAAGGAGGACATTGTGACTCTTGGCATTACGAACCAGAGGGAGACTACGATTGCTTGGGACAAATTTACGGGACAACCCCTGCACCCTGCTATAGGTAAATATAGAATACAATTTATTTTTTTATTTTTTGCTGGATTTAGGCCCAGGTTTAACACCTCTGGATAGGATTTATCTGGCAGATAAATGTGAAATTTCTAATGTCATTTCTATGAAGTTATCTGCCAAATAATTAATCCGGCACTTATTAGACTCTGGTGAGAATGGCTCTTGGTATAAAAGTACACGAAGAAGGCAACATATTTCAGCTGTGAGGCCACGTTTCTCACTATGTCGTGATGACAGATCATCTTGTCGTATAAAGTGTCGTGGCTTGTGTATTTACATGAAGGTGTTTACGAGACGATTAACGTGGACGATAGTCCACGATTACTTTTTTTGTCTGCAACCTGGTTTAGGGCACCCAGGGCAAAAATTCAAAGTCATTTGACTTTGGAAAGAACCGATGTTTTTAGGAGGGAAGGAGGAAGTTTGGAGGCGACAGCTTGATCCCTTGAATCCACTCCTCTATGTTTGCCAGTACTCTTCTATACTATACTGCGCAGTTGCGCGCTGTTCAGTGCTATGCTGTGCTATAGTATAAATACTTACATGTGTTTATTACCGAAGAAAATGATTTTTTTGCCGTGACTCAATATTCTGATAACTTAATATTTGGACACATTACCTTTTTCAAGACAATAGGTAAACATATCCATTTATTGCAATTACACTATGGTTACAATCTCAGTAGGAACAAGAGAGTGACTATAGCTTAACCCTGTAACATCTGCGGTACCTAGTACCTACCCCAATATAAATATTGGAAACTAAGGACAAGTGTTTACGCTAAGAAAAGCCGATGTAGGTGCTTATTTTTTTGTTTGTTGATCTACGATTTTTATACACGAATGACAAGAATGAATACTTTTACTACCTACGGCGTAAGACAAGAAATTTGCTGCGTGACAAATTTCGTCTTGTCGTGATCATATTTATCTTGTCGAGAGTGGACAAGTGAAATTCTCGAGACCTGTAAGGCAAAATTCTTGTCACGAAAGAGTTTGAGTTAGACTTGTCTGGAGTAGACAAGTGACATTTTTGAAACGCTGTAAGCTTAATTCTTGTCGTAGTTCACAGTGAGTCTTAATTCCATTCTTGTCGCAGATAAGACATCTTTTCTTACCGTGGACAAAAATGTCAACTTTATTCTTATTGCATGCAAGCGAACCTTGACAATCTGCTTCAAGTGTTTAATGTATGAAACATTATAAACACTTACCCTGCTTTTGTTGTAGGAGCATATAGGGCCATCGATTACAGATCCCCTAATAGGTCGGGTAAGAAAAGCACCCTTGAGAATAGAGATCATTTTCCCGTGTGCGATTCGAATAGTATTAGAAATTAGATGATAAAAGCATTTGTGTATTAAAATGGATTTCCCTGCCATTATTTTGTATATTTTTAATAGGAGATGATCGATGATACATACAGGGTGTCACTAGACCCGTCACCAAGCCGAAGTCTACTCGTTGTGGACATCATGCCAAGTCATACTAAACAAAAATAATACCTGGGATTTTTTTTTAAGTTTTCACATTTTTAAATCGCAATTAAAAGCGCGCGCGTGCAATGCTCGAAATACCTACTTATCCATGGGGTCATAGGGCATCTAAAGAACATCTTGGCTGGGTAAATGCATCGATTTTGTACATAATTAGAAAAATTCCATACTAACTTTGAGCCTCAATATCTCCTGAACGCGTAATTTCCCAGGTATGGTGCCGAAGTAAAAAATGTTCGTAGTGATTGGTACAACATGTGATTACAGTTTTCGTTAAGGGTCTTTTTACACCCTGTATATATTTTGTCTAAGATGCATCTGTCAATCTATCAAGCAAAACTAGATACATATTGTAGAAAAGAATTATGTCGGTCTTAGGATTTTATTGGCGTTAACTAACACCTCCGACGTTTCGATCGGCTTGCGCCGCATGGTTACTCCCTGGCGAGGATAGACCACTACCGATGTAAGCTGGTCGTAACGTCGTTAAATAAACATTTTTGTATTGCTTATGTTGGTAGCTTCCACCAAAGGTAAATCGATATTATCTCCTATTATTTAAATGTTTAATAATAACTTTATTGTTTCTTTGTTGTATCATTGTGGTCATATTTTGTTTATGCAACTAAAACAGACTGAATTCTTTTAAAGTTTAATCTCTAACACTATTTTGATAGGCTACCGAATTTATAGATATAAAAATATGTCCACACTTGCCTTAAATGTGTACATTCATAATCATTTGTGGATCTTGCAGTTTTGTTTCTATTTTTACGTTTTCTAAAGCCCAACCAGGAATATTCTTTCTAATTTGTGTGATTAAGACGTCAGTTTTTAACGGAGAAACATCTTCGAATTATACACTGATTCTGTGGACCGGTTTGAGGACTAAAAACAATATGGCTGCCCGAGTTTGCTTAAGGATTCGGGGCTTATCATCTAAAATTATCGTCAACGTCCGGTAGCCAATCGCGATCATAATACCTTGAATGGTACTTAAATACTCTTAGTAATCAAACATATTAAAATTCACCAATGCTAGATCTACAAATCCAACTGAAATACCACCAAAACAGGCACTGACAATAAAATTAATTTCCAATACAGCATGGAACGACATCCGAACAGACAGTACCGTGGACGCCATTTTAGCGAAGATTCCGGACCGCAACAAGAATTATCTGAAGAATATATGCGGTCTGCCGATATCGCCGTACTTTAGCGCGCTCAAGATGAGGTGGTTGAAGGATAATGTCAAAGCTGTGAGGAGAGCTAGCAGAGACAAGAGGCTGCTGTTTGGCACTGTGGATTCTTGGATTGTGTGGGTAGGTGTGGAAAATTAATAGTAATTATACTTATAATATAAATGCGAAAGTTTTGTGATGCTGGATTTGCAGATGTATGTCTATCACGCAGAAACTCATGCATATTTTGGTAAAACCGTAGTAGTATAGTTTGTACAATAGGCTAGTTGACAAAAAAAAAATTATAAGTCCGTCCTTTAGATTATTCAAAAATAAGCGATACGTATTTTTTATTTGTAAATTAAACCAAAAATGACCAAGATATAGCTCATTAAAGTTACGTATAACGTCACTTCGTGCTGCATTTTTTCGCACTAGATGACGGCACACGTAACTTTAATGGGCTATATCTTTGTTATTTTTTATTTAATCGAAAAAAGAAAAAAAAAATTATAATCTAAAATACGGACTAAATAAAATGTAATTATTTTGACCCTGGAAACTACCCTATTAAGGGAAAACTTAGACCAACTATTAACTAGGTACAGCACGCAGCATATTTCGAATTGCGAGCTGTACTAGTCGACCAAGCCAACTAGACGAATGTCAACGTGACAAAATTCAACATAATTCAACAATTATAATCTAGAAATTATTTATCGTAACGCGCGAACGCGGCGTGTGAACGTACAATGCGCCTGCAATCGGTACTAGGAATTTCTGGATTATAATTATTGAATTATGTTGAATTTTGTCACGTTGACATTCGTCTAGTTGGCTTGGTCGACTAGTAGAGAGCTGTTGTTACCCACACCTTATTATAATGTTGCAAATCATTTTGCCATAGAACTTTAGGTCTGCCGCGATGCCTTTTTCGATTAGAGACCCATAATGTGGTAGTTTTAGAAAGATGATATTCTGTCAAACCTGGTTAGACCAGTAAGCGGACCCTGGGCTCCGATTCGTGTAAATCTCGGATGCAACCGGGAAAACGCTAGGAGGATGATGATGATGAATGTGGTAGTTTTAGTCCAAATAATGACAGACATGACCGGCCCAATCATGTTTTATTTTTCTGCTTATTGGGACATATGTGTGATTTGTGCTTTAGAGCGCAGTTTATTTACATTTATTTGTTCTTATTACAGAACCTGACTGGTGGTCCCCACGGTGGCCTGCACATCACCGACGTCACAAACGCATCTAGAACGTTACTCATGAATTTGGAGACACTGAACTGGGACCCTATGTTGTGCAGGTGAGGTTTACTTACAATATGAAAATAATAAAAAAAATATATTCGATATCTTAAATATTTTTTTTTTATTTTTTTTATTAGTTTTAAGATTTTTTCCAGTCTATAAATAAAGCCGCTACTGAGAATTTGGAAAAACTCAGTAACACTTTTGTCCGACCCGAGAATCGAATCCTCGATCAGGAGACGCATACTCTACTGGACGACGGAGGTAGTCAGTGTATGTGTATGATGATTAAATAAATATTTTCTAAATGTTTCAGGTTATTCGGCGTTCATAGAGATTCGTTGCCTCAAATACAAAGCAGCGCAGAGATATACGGCGTTGTGAAGAATGACACTATATTAGATGGAATTAGGATATCTGGGGTAAGTCAAACTTTTATATAACGATTGAAGTATGTGAAGCCACAGTTTTATACAAGAACTAAAGGATAGCCGCAGCTACGCGCGTGGGCATTTCGAAAAAGAAATCATTCTTGGTGCATTCCCAAGGAACACACATGCCAAATTTTAGCCTTGGAGCTCTTCTCGCTTTGGAGCCCGGGGTCCGCTTACTAGTCCAACCAGGGGGCCGATTCAGAATCTTTCGATATCTCATTTGACATTCGATTCCGTTAATTATCGAACGGGCTAGCTCATTTTTTGTCAAAACTATCGCATTTCCTATAAATTTCATGCATTCAGTATGAAGTAAATTAATCAATAAATCGAATTCAATGAATATTTGTTCAAAATATCTCTGATAGGCGGCTAAAAGAC
Organism: Euclidia mi; assembly: GCA_944739405.2. NCBI lineage: Eukaryota > Metazoa > Arthropoda > Insecta > Lepidoptera > Erebidae > Euclidia > Euclidia mi. Next base: position 35,817,004 of record OX123205.2, on the reverse strand, counting down.
GAGGACAATAATTTGACATATCGTACGATTACTTGTCGTGACATTCTGAATCGGCCAGCCGATTTGACAGAATATCAGCTTTACAGTCTTATCAGCTACTTAAGTATGTATTTTCTTTTGCAGATACTAGGCAACCAGCAATCCGCCTTAGTAGGCCAGAACTGCCTTCAGGCCGGTCAGGCCAAGAACACGTACCGTAGCGGCTGTTTCCTTCTGTATAATACTGGCACTCGGCGCGTGCAGTCCACGCATGGACTTATAACTACAGTGGCCTATAAGCTAGGGCCGGAGGCGCCGCCTGTGTATGCTTTGGAAGGTCAGTATTGCTATTCAGTTTCACCAATTGCTATTTAGCGGGTCCGATAATTCTCTTATTTAAAGGCATAAATACTTCTGTTATTTTCCTACGTTTCATCCGGCTTGCAACGGTCGTGGTCGCGGAGGGACTAAAAATCGCGAAAGTTTAAAATCGATTAATGTAGAATCATTTAATAATTAACTAAAATTTTTACATTCATAAGCGTCACTTTGTGGCCTAAATGATTTATGATTTTGACTTTAACAATATCATCAGCCTGTCATAGTCCACTGCTGGAGATAGTCCTGCTCAATGACACGCCACTGAGCCCGATTATTGATTTAGTTTTACTCTTATTTTTTAAAGAACTTTATTTATTTTATAAGGTTCGTACTAGCAATAAATGCGTGGCCGCGAGGTACTTTACAAGCAATTTTGTGCCGATACTAAGTAACTGATGACGAAAGACTGACCAAGAAGTTATATAAGTCAAGTGTGAATGGGACAGGAGGAGGGGGAAAACCTAGACGGACGTTCTCTGACCAGATTGGGGACATCCTAAAAAATGGCAGGTTAGAAGTACCCTTAACCTAAGAGCATGAATGAGAAATTTGATGGGAGTGAATGAAGCAAGAGAGACATGTCAGGATCGTTGCAAATGGCGTTCCGTAGTCTCTGCCTACCACTCCGGGAAACTGGCGTGAGTCTAAAAAATAAAAATAAGTTACTGACAATTGGCCTTTGACAATTTTTTCTTCGGATCCCCTGATTTCTGTCTGTTCTCGCAGGGAAACTGCTAGCATAGCTTTCTACGACAGCTATACGTGCCTTCCACGATAGCGCACGGATGTTAATGCTTTACGCGGTCAGCCATCAAAGAGGCAACCTTTGTACGCGTTGCTTTACTATGTCGACCTATTAAGAACGACAAGCCAACTCACATATTAATTGATCAACTTATTAATTATTATTTTCTTATACCAGGATCAATCGCCGTGGCCGGTGGCGCGATGAAGTTCCTCCGAGACAACTTAGGTCTTATCAAAGACGTGGCACAGGACACTGAGCACATCGCGGGACAAGTGTTCTCTACAGGGGACGTGTACTTTGTGCCGGCGTTCAGTGGGCTATACGCGCCCTACTGGAGGAAGGACGCTAGGGGGTAAGCAGAACACTAAAGAGCTTTAGATTTATCTATTAACTAGTATCGCGGTTAACATAGTCTGAGAGCTGGCATCAATAGGATTGTGTCCTAAAATGTAATTAGCGATGGAATAGTTCCTTTATTAAATGTTAAACCGAAATAACGGACTTTTTCTTAAAAATCGATCAGCAACATTACTAATAACGGCCTTTTAAAAGCCTTTTTGAATTGCGTTAATTGCTTTCGTAATTGAATAAAACGCTGTAAACTGTCATGGCGATTGAGTGATATCACAAAGTGCAAAACAAACCGATTTATTCTTAGTGGACACAAGCCTATTTTGGGTAGGTATTTAAGGCAAGCTGAAAACTAGCCTCATACGTGGCTTATGGTTTTTTTATTCTTTAAACACATACAACATTAAAAAATTGCATGTTGCCTCAAATACATTTTTGGGAATATTATTATTATTATTACCAGTCTAATTTGTGGCCCACTGCTGGGCAAAGACCTCCCCTTCCAACTTCCAGCTGTCGCGATCACATGCGAGTTTCCGCCAATCCCTCCGATATGCGTCCAACTCATCCCGCCATCTCCTTCTGGGCCTTCCCCGTTGCCGTTTATTGCTACTAGGCATCCACCTTGTGGTAGTTCCTGCCCATAATGGTTCTGGCATACGGCAAACGTGACCCGACCAGTTCCATTTAATTTGGCAGCTGAGTGGCCTACATCGACAATTTGTGTTTTGGAACGTAGCATTTGGAAAAAATAAAAGATAATTTTATAATTTTCTATAGCCCCGCTACTCTCCAGCCAGGTCTTCAGTACCGTGTTGGGGTATAAAAAGAGAGGTATGAGACAAGTTTTCAGTTTGCCTCAAATACCCACCCAAAATGGATGCCAGCTCTCCTACTAAAAGTGGCAATAGTCACTCTACAGCTTCCCTACTATATCAGTATACTCTTAGCATTATGCTAGTTGCAACCGAGGTTCCGCTTACTAGTATTTGACCAAATATTAGGTTTCCTCAGAGCGACTGAGCAATTTTAAGCTTTTTATAATTTTGTCGTAAATTTTTCTTAGGCATATTTTTTGTATTCAACTTCGGCACTTTGTAATCCAATAACTGAACTCATTTACTGTCTTATGACAAGACCACCGATGGACCAGGTTCAATCACATTGACGACCGGTTGGCGCCGCGGGAGTGTAATCGACTGCTACGCCGAAGGTCGCGGGTTCGATTCCCGCTCAAGTCAAACATTTGTGTGCATGAACATGGATGTTTGTCTTGGTCTGGGTATTTCTGTGTATAATATGTATGTATTTACAAAAAAAATGTATATATTTATGTTTATCCATTATCTAGTACCCATAGTACAAGCTCTGCTTAGTTTGGGACTAGATGGTGTTGTGTGTATGTGGTAGAATATTATTATTATTATATTTTCAGTAGTCTTTCGGAGATAGTTTCTAAAGTGCTAATTTGTTTTATTGCAGCATCATCTGCGGCCTGACAGCATTTACAACCAAGAACCACATCATACGTGCAGCGCTAGAAGCTGTGTGCTTCCAGACAAGGTATCGTATTTTTTATATGTCTTTTAGTCCTAATATTTACCTGCGGTTTTGCTCGACCTAATTAACCGATTTCATTTTTACTTTAGAGGTCAAAAGTTTCAACCCTTATTTTACTTCCTAAGGAGGGGAATTATTAAAACACTTAGTGAGTATGTAGTCCAAATTTCAAGTAATTAATTTTAGCTCCTAATCCTAATTTTAGCTCCGTCATGATAATTATGTACCTAGTCAAGTTATGTATGTCTTTTTATATACATATAAATCTGATATTAAAAGACTGCCTCCGTGGTCCAGTGGATAGCGTATGCGACTGCTCATCGGAGGTCCCGGGTTCGATGCCCGGGTCACAAAAGTGTTACTGAGTATTTCCGAATTCTCAGTAGCAGCACGGAGTCTGGTGATGTGCCGGTAATGGCAATAGGCTCGCCGCCTTTTACGTGGGACCTAAAAAATCATGGCGAAATGTGGGTGTAATATTACACCTCTGCCTACCCATTCGGGGATACAGGCGTGAGTCTATAAAAAAATATAATTATAAATCTGATTATCTTACTATGTATTACAAACGTGAAGTTTGTGAGTATATCGATGTATGCTTGTTACTCTTTTACGCAAAAACTACTGAACGAATTTTGATGAAATTTTGCCGCTTTTATATCAGAATAGCATATTTTCTAGATGTTGTCTCAATGAGATCGCTCGCTTAATAATGTGCCCGGTAGATGGCAATAGGCTCCCCCCTATTACATTGGGACCTTAAACATAACTGGCGAAATGTGGGTGTGTATACACCTCTGCCTGCCCCTTCAGGTATAAAAGGCGTGAAGTTATGTTATGTTATATTGTCTCAATGGCCGTCCCTCAGGAGGGCGAAGCCGTACAGAAGCTAGTCATCATCATCATCATCCTAGGGTTATGCCTGTTGCATCCAAGATAATGTTGTTCCAGAGACATATTGGAGGCGATGAACAAAGACTGCGGCATGCCGTTATCCAAACTGCACGTGGACGGCAAGATGACGTCCAACGATCTACTTATGCAGTTGCAAGCCGACCTCATTGGTATTCCTGTCTGTGAGTATTTTATTTCATATGATGTGGGTTTTTTGTACATACATACATACATAGACTCACGCCTGTTTCCCGGAGGAGTAGGCAGAGACTACGGAACGCCATTTGCAACGATCCTGACATACCTCTCTCGCTTCATTTTTTGTGTATGTTATAAAATATTGACTGCCTTGTTGGTCTTGCGGCATAAATGTGCGCGTGGGATTGGGAGGTCTCGGGTTCGATTCCCGGGTCGGCCAAAGTGTTACTGGGTTTTTCCGAATACTCAGTAGCAGCCCGGAGTCTGGTGATGTGCCCAGTAACGGCAATAGGCTCGCCCCCTATTACTTGGGATCTACAAAATCATGGCGAAATGTGGGTGTAATATTACACCTCTGACTATCCCTTCGGGGATACAGGCGTGAGTCTTTATATAAATAAAATAGTTATAATTTTTTCGGTAATCTCTCTCTGGTCAGTTGGAGGCCGATGTGTGAGTTTGTAATGTAAGCTTTCTCAAGATTTTCTTAGCCCCTGTGGCCCTGTAAACAAGTGGTATTCGATTAGCAATATTGTTACTCGCTAAGTGTAAAAATGTATGGAACTGACACAATTATGTTTTTAATATGTCACGTGGTCAACATTAGTCATTATCATTAGTCATTAATCATTTATTCATTACAAAAAATATTGTGTAGAATTTCAAACTTACATACTAAACATAATAAAAATAACATTATTTAAAAATAATAAAATTACAAAAAATTCGACATGCTATCATTCTGAAACTCGTTGTAGTAGCCCTTTTTCAAGAGAAATGACTTTAATTTATTTTAAAAAATATGTATGCTGTTAATACCTTTCATGTCAACTGGCAGTTTATTAAAGATGCTTATTGCTTGGACTAAAGAACTGTGTTGTACGACATTTAATTTAGCCTGAACAAGTCTTGTAAAATCTTTCTTACGGCTAGCATGCCTAATCTGTCTTTGTTCAAGAGTTTCAAACTTGTCCAGGTTTTTAATAAAATTGGTCAGCAGCACCAAAATGTACAGACAAGGAACCGTTAGTATATTGAGCTCCTTGAAGCGGTTTCTGCACGATTCCATTTGATCAATCCTTAGCATTGTTCTAATCGCCCTTTTCTGCATTACAAATGCTGAGTCTATATTATACTTATAACTATTTCCCCATAACAGGATACTATATTTAAGTTTTGATTCTACTAGCGCATAATAAAGTATTTTTAAAACAAAAGCTAAAAATAAATTGCTTATGTTACCATGGAAACCAAGAGTTAGATCGGTTTCAGACTAGCGTTTTATACGCGCGTATAAGCTCGTTTTTGGAAGCGCATATAGGCGCGTATAGGCGCGCCTTTTGGCACATGCGCAACTCGTGCGAGGGTTGACGCTCTTCTAAGTTCGTAAAAGCGCGAGTCGCTAGAGATACCTCCCGATATCACTACCGTTTCAGATATCACGCCGGAATATGCCCGTTTACGCGGGTCCGGTTTTTTGAAGCGTAATGTTGCGTGCGTACGCGGAACGACCGTATACTCGCAGAAAAATACGCTAATCTGTAACCGCCCTTAGTGAAATTAGAAATGTCAAGTGAATGTCACTCGTTCTAGGCCTTCTAGATCCACTCCAGCATAACATCATTATGCCTCGAAGCCCAGGGTCTACTTACTGGAATAACCGGATTTGACAGAAAGTGTACAGAGCGACTGCCCTCTGAGCTCCTCAACCTAGAGGGATAGCCATATTCCATATACCGTATATCATCATCAGCCTTTAAGTGTCCACTGCTGGACTAGGCCTCTCCTTTGAAAGGAGGAATTGGCCTACTATACCACGCTGGCCAAACGGTTGGTATAGGGTTTGTATCAAGTTTTCCTTCTCTTACAGTGCTGTTCTATGAACAATATGCTCCCTCTGTCGGCTCTTACGACACCCATGGGATGATATGGGGTGGTGACAATCCGTATACCGTAACAACATATTAATAAATATATTTCGTCCCCTAGTGCGCGCGGCGTCGTGGGACATGGCGGCGTTAGGCGCCGGGGTGGTCGCGGGCGGCGCCGCCGGAGTGTGGCCACTAGAGGCCTTCAGATCGCGACACACGCACTCCGACACCTTTCTGCCTACTGCTACGGATGATGGTGAGTGTATGGCTTTATATATAGGTTTATTTTTACAGTGGCAACCCAAAATCTTTCTTACCCAGACTCTAGGAAGGAAGAAAACCTAAAGCTCTGTCTCGTCTTGAGAAGCAGAAGATTTGCGAGAGTATTGAGAAATTACTCTACAACTGCGTTATGAGCGAATGTCCAATTTATTTTATTCGGAACAAGTGATGAAATAAATTGTTAATTTAACGGCCCGATCAGCCACACATCGGTATACCTATGTCCACCACATCACGTGTCCCCAAACCTCTGAAAATCATGAAGACCACCACGGTGCCCATCGATGTAGCAACTAAACTACGCCTCGCGAATCGCGGCTATTATATTTTGCCAGTAACACGATTAGAATTGGTCCACCGTGTGGTGTTAACGAGACCCCGTTCTCTTTATCACTTTGGAAGACGCACGTGACCAGCGCCGCCTCCTTGACTAAGTAATCTATGAGCCTACCGCCAATGAATACAGAGTTATATAGGATTTCGTGAGCCGATTCCAAGTGGAGACTGTCTCCAGTTTAGTTCGTAGTTGGCGCCGTTGGCGGCGCTGGCATCGATCTCCGTCTCTCTTGCTCTCGTAGTTAAGATACACAGGAAGAACGTTCGTCTCTCATGCTCTCGTAGAGACAACTGTCACAGCGCGACTGTCACGCCACCAAGCGGCAATTTGGGTCACAGAAAGTTTGTCTTCAGAAACGCCCATAGGAAATGCGCCTCTATGTAAATATCTGAGCTCTTTGCTACCGCCCTCAGACCATTACTTATAATAATAGAATATTGAGCTTTTCCACAGAGCCGCTGTCAAGGGTTGACAACATTCTGCGGTTTCAACCAATGTCAGAATATTCGTGGTTACCGACCCACCATAACGCCAGTCAAAAATCTTCATTACAGCCGGGATCGACGCCTAAGCAAACGATAATTAAAGTAATAGGCTTGTGTCCTAAAATGTTATTAGCGATTGATTCGTTCCTTTATTAGATGTAAAAATACCTGATTTTTTTTCTTCAAAAATCGATCAGCAACATTACTAATTACGGCTTTTTAAAAACCTTTTTGAATTTGACACGAAAACGCTGTAAACCATCATGGCGGTTGAGTGAGATCACAAAGTACAAAACAAAACAAACCGTGAATGAAGTCTGATCTGATGTACCCACTTTTATTTCGTTATATTCGATTTGACAGGTAGAAAGTTTGACGTTTTAGTTGTATTTACTACTAAAACGTCAACAACATGAATGGCAGAGGTACTGTTTGACGTAATGCTCTCTGATTGGTGTTCACTGTCACAAGAATAAATACATTATTTTTAGTTTTAGAATCCTAAAAATAACAGTAATCTTACCTTTTTATAATAAATCTATAGATACTACAATCAAACCGATTTATTCATAGTGGACACAAGCCTATTAAATGCGCTGTAACCCTATAATAGCAGTCTGTTGTATTTCTAATTGGCTATCGATGACTTAATGACCAACGAGCAGACTAATCTCCCGAATTGTAAACTATTACCGCTACCCATGGACACCTGTAACCCAAAGGATTCACTAGTGCGTTGTAGGCCTTGGGGATAGGCAAAGATAGTACTTCTCCGGTCGAGCCAACATTCATGCTGAAATCAGCAAGGCAAGACATACCTTTAAAATATTTATATGTATAATAATTTCGTTTCTTTTTCAGATCGCGACGCGAGATACACAAAATGGAAGATGGCGGTCCAACGTTCACTTGGATGGGCGACGACTAAAAAATCAATCACCATGACAGGTCAGGCAAAACGAAAGGCTAGCATGGCAACACAGCCAAGTGTTGACATCCACTCTCCACCAGATAGTAGGAAAAACTCCCTGATAGACGGCCATATTTTAGACTTAACCCAAATAAAGGTAGACAAAAATCTAGACGAGGGAGTAAATTCTTATGTAGAGGAATTATTCCAGTATTCCGCGCGTAAATTTTCTCTTTTTGTCCCCGTAAAAACGCGTAAAACTGAGCGCACTATTCTAGACGATGCTGAGTATTTCATGAGTAAGAAAGAGTGCGATTATGGTATGTGCGAGTGTTGCGACACTGAGAAAAAACTCCAGACAAATTGGGAGTCTATTGAGGAGATTATTGAGAATGATCCAGAGATTATTTTCGATTGTGATGACAACCCTATTATGGTTGAACCTGTAAGAGTTAGTGAGCCATTTCTAAGCTCATTGAGTTTAGGGGCGGCGTCTTTAAGTAAGAAGATAAATTTTGATAAACTGCCCGGTTTGTTTAAGACAATTTACAATAAAATCTCAAGCCCTATGACGTGAATATAGGAGTACGGTTCTATACGTGAAATGTAGGCCCAGCCTCGAATACTGATTTCTCATAGTCGTGTTCCTCAATGCTTTTAAGAACTTGTACTAAAATTCTCATAATAAGTACGTAAACTTGTTATTTATCTTTGTGAGATGAATTATGGATATGAAAGTTACAGAAATTACTATAAAAAAATTATGGAAATGCTATTAAAATTTCATAAAGAAAGCAGAAGTCCCCAAATGTATATTGATATATTTCAAATAATGACTCCTTAGTGCGTAATTTGTTATGTAGCTCACGTAGTGTGTTCCTATAATTGTTGAAATGTGATATTTTTTTAATTTTCGAATTGTTCTGAAATTAGGTTTAGGTTTGTATCGTACAGCCATATGGGTCAGCATTAGATATGTGCGTATCATGACTGTTTTTATAAAGTTTCGCAAATTTGGGGACACATACCTATGTCCAGCAGTGGACTTCGAAAAGTTTATATACAATCAACAGCATTATAGCTATGAGCGACCTCTTTCAGACGACCTTGAATACTTTTCTGGATTTAGTAAATTCTGTATTCGGATGTAAATGTTTTTGCCGCAATAAATACATAAATTTATTGTATCACAATATACACCAATTTTATATAACATGAACCGATACTATATTTTTTTGAGTATAAGGTAAAAATATATTACTCTTTGCCCCAACCCATGACATTACCAATTAGCATTTGATGCGATATTCTCAAATAAATGTTTTAAAACCATGACAGTTTTTTAACTAAGTTGTTGACCAATGGGATTTCCAAAGAGGCTCTATATAGCATGCTTTGTTACCAAAAATTTGGGTAAATAGTTATCGACTGTATAACAGTTTATGAAAAGATAGACAAGTAAAAAAGTTATCCATAGTTTTTTAAACTAATAGACATTTTAGTGTATAGAAAACCATGAAACTGTTTTTTTTTAATGATACGCAAATGTTGACAGATGTGGCTGTTACAGATTCGAACCTTGTTTGTACTTAAAAAAAGTACCAAGTGATATGTAGTAGAAATACGTTATTCGATATTCGAAGTCAACTTTTTTTGTATTTTTTATGTTAACAAAGGTATTATAAAAGACATTTAGTATTATAATATCTCGATTATTGTGTAGAAAGCGCACATTAAAGCTGGAACGGGTCAACGGTTTTTATTTGAAAAAAATAATGGAACTCTTTGGCCTCAAATAAGGTCGAATATAGTTTTTTTTTTGAGAATATTTTCAACCTTTTTGAGTCTTTATATTTTTAAATTTAATAGATGTTTATTGATTATTTGGCCCGAAATCTTCAATAATATGCGCTAGAACACTTGAATAAAAGTATTTTATAGATTCTGTCATAACCTTCGCTAGCTAGAACTGTGCCGTTATAAAATGTAATTGTTTAACTAACATTAAAATAAGACTGCTATTAACTTGAATATTGAATAAAATTATTTATTTATCCTTTTGGGTCTTTAATTTATTTTGGTTACTCCTTGCATGGAATCTGGCTGCATGAATTTGAAAAAGAAAATATCAATTCTCTTAAACATTTGCATGAGTCATACAGTTTTAAATTCGAGCCTTCGAATGAAGATATATTGTGAAAATGTTCCATGATTGAACCATGAACCTTATATCAATTGAAATAAAGATGCATTTTCAAGAAGCTAAAATATAGTAAACTAAAATGGGAATAATAAGTGTTGTAATAGAAATAATACCTTATTATATAATTGATATACTTTCTTATTCCCAAATAAAAAAATAATATCGTCATTGGCTGGCTCAAGTATAGTTCACATTTTGTGTATTAGCAACCCCTAAAGGTATAAAATAGAATTCATAAACGCCAAAGAATGAAAGAGAAAATACGTTTGCTACACTGACTGACCAGAGTTCAACTGGTAATTTAAATCGAAATATTGTAACTTATATACCCCAATAAATAAGATAAATCTTTAAAACCAGATAAATACATAAAGATAAAAAATATTACAGAGATTAAGCAGTCTGTAGCATAAAATTATAACTGTCAATTTATTGTCTTTTATAACATGCAATATTAGTTTATAATTCGAACATTTATGGCAACTATTGATGATAATAATTATATGATTATTGTTATACGATTAGGATTAATATAATTGTTTCTTTATAACTCTGTTTAATCTAATATCATTAGAATTACCATGCAGTATTATACATCAGGAAAACGTCATGCAAGTATTTGCAATATATTATTTATATGGCTACACTCATAGATAAAGAGATATTTCGCGATACATTCACAAAATTAAGCATTCTGTAGAAAGAGACAAAGCGAGCAATTAGACATGCTGTCTCTCTTTGGTTAGGGTGTCTCTGTCGCACATCTCTACTCATAATTATTTGACATCTTTTTCCGTGAATGCTCTGTCTATGTATGGCCGGTACCTATCATCATTGACGAGCTCTATTGGCGATGCAAAGATCATCCGCGCGCCGCTTGCGGCGAATTTGGAAGTTGTCTGGGTACGACACTTTTGACAGCTTTGCTTGGAGGTTATAGTGGTAATTGTATTGAGCTGTCAAAAGTGTCGTACCCGGACAACTTCCAAATTCGTCGCTAGAGTCGCTAGTTGGAATCTCAGCTAACCTAACGAAATACAATCTATTGGCGATGGCCAATAGATTGTATTTCGTTAGGACAATAGGTATTAACTATCATCAAAACTAATAAGATTATAAATCGTACCACTTTCATATTTCCAAAAAATTGTATTACTCAATTTCATCACCCATTCATTGTGTGATGTCGGTATTTTCAGTTTAATTTATGTGAAAGATTTAGGTCCACTTGCACAACAATTATATACCTTAATAAAATAAAACCTTGAAAATCCATTTGATGACAAATACCTAATTAAAAAAGATGTGTAGGTGGGCTGTAGTTAGTTATTAATTATCAGACAGATAATACCAAATTGTAACATTTGTATGAAGATACTGCCAAGTAAATTAACTAGGACTTATCAAGTAGGTGGTGAATTTCAGTTGTTTAGCTCATTTTAACACATTTTTACACAAAATCTTGCGTAGTAACTTATATTTATTTAGTAATAAGTAGTTATGTAAATCTGTTTTATTTATTCACCAATCATATACTTTAATGTATGTATAATGCAAATGCAGCTTTTTGAACATCGTAGAATTCTCTCTTGCAACATGCACCTATAAGAACTATACATACTTTATACTGCAAAAAAGAATACAGTATTCGGTCCATTATTCTGAAACGTACTTAAAATGACCACACAAAAAATATATATTATCATGCCCAATTTGTAAAGATAATAAATCTATTAAACTACCTACCTACGTGGACATCACATTCAAATGGATGATTATATTGATTTTTAAGCTCAGAATGAATGGACCGAATTCTGTTGCCTATCACTTACATGATCATGAAATACCAGGTCTTGCTGGATATCTAATCGAGCGACGTAAGAACACAATATTCTTTATATCCTTTCCTTTCTTCAAAATAATATCCTTCAATGTTTTTCTTGCTGAGACCGAGGGCGCAAAGAAACCTTAGTGCTTTGGTCATATTTGCTCCTTGTATCGAACTTTCTAAGTGCCAAAATACATTGGTGATTGAACAGTGTCACTTTTTATATGATTTGTTTCAGTTAGATCCTGAATTTTAATTGTAGAGGCACTTTTAAAACAGAACATACTTTCTGATAATTATTTTTATATCATAATTATTATTCTGCAAATACAGGGCACTATTTAGTTTATATTCCTTACAGAAGTCACTTACAAGTTAGAGTATAGCCAAAGAGCTCAGATACTTACATAGAGGCGCACTTCTTATGGGCGCTCTGTAGACAAACTTTCTGTGAGCCAAATTGCCGCTTGGCGGCGTGGCAGTCGCGCTGTGACAGCTGTCTTTACGAGAGCAAGAGAAACTAACGTTCCTCCTGTGTATTTTAACTACGAGAGCAAGAGAGACTGAGAACGACGCCAGCGCCGCCAACGGCGCCAACTACGAACTACACTGGCGACAGTCGCCACTTGGAATCGGCACGCGAAATCCTTAAAAAATGCGCTTCTATGTAAATCTGTATTCAGTGGTATAGCTACAGAACTTATGACATTTTTATCAATTTGTCATCATCTATTTAGTCATGTGTACATGTCAGTCTTTAATTATATCAACATTTTCGAAAAGTAATCGTTTTGATACACATATGTGGATTAACAAAGGGCGAGAGTGAATAGTAGCGATCTGAATAATATTTGTTTCAGTAATAAAGATAAATTTCAGACCATCTTTCCTATACCTTTAGTTCAAGTTATATCTTCCGAATTCAAAAATATATTTACACCATGTTTTGCGTATTTTAAATTAGCAAACAATCTATCTCTAGAAGGGTAATATATTGTATTTAACAAATAAAATAGTTACTAAAAGCAATTACATTTTTATTTATAATAATACTGTGTTAAGTGATGAAATCTCTTCTCTCCTATGGACTCAAGAAATATTTTACTCCGTGGAAATTTGTGAGATCAAACGATAAGTACCCTTTTCCATACATTAGAATATCTTTAGTAGAATAGAATACATTTTGGCTTGATTTTCAAAAAACAAAACGGGCATTTCATGCATTATGGTTTTCGCTTTACATTTGATTTCACAAAATTCCACATACATAATTACTTTATTTATGAATTTTTACTTTTTTTGCTGACCTTATGTTTTTCTTTTACAGAGGAACGCTACAGGCTCCTAGCTTCGATTCCGGCATCACTATTCTTAATAGGTAGCTTCACAATGCTAGTCGTATCAAATATAATCAAGAATAATTCAAGTCACTAGATGTTAAGCGAAATTGGACTCTATTCGTTTTAGAATAAGTATTTATTTCGTGACTCTGATGTACGTAGAACAATTTGTTATACTGTATGTTTTACCCTCAAACACGTTGCTTGCGTATGCGTAGTCATGAGAAGCCTTACACTTTGTAAATATACATTCAGGATAACGCAACCTTTGAAACGAAAAAAATAAGGACAGTTTCGTACTGATTTTCATTCCATTTGGAATTCGAATGACAGCGTCCTAAGTGAAATAACTTCAAAATAACGGCCAAAATGTTAACGTTCCGGAAGTCAGACGTGTCCAGTACCATAAAACATTAGTTGCCAGCTCTTTATATCGCTAAAATATAACCCGACCAATTGACATTGCCTGTTAATGTCGCATTACAAGGGTTTTATTATGAGTTGATTGAATTTGGAAATATTTTCTGTATGTTGAATTGTCAATAAGTGACATAGTAAGAAGTTTTTATTTGCAAAATTTATAGCTTCTCGTGATGAAGAGTTTAGATGTGGTAGTTTCTTTGTAACTATATCTGAGACGCAACTTTGTGTGACCTGTGCGTGAAGAATGCGTACTGTACGCATTGGTGTACGTATACGTCACTTTGCCGTGTGAATTGTCAATAAGTCACATAGTAAGAAGCTTTTATTTGCAAAATTTGTAGCTTCTCGTGATGAAGAGTTTAGATGTGGTAGTTTCTTTGTGTAACTATGTCTGAGACACAACGTTTGTGTGACCTGTGCGTGAAGAATGCGTACTGCACGCATTGGTGTACGTATACGTCACTTTGCGTGTACGCATACGCATGCGAAGTGTTGGAGTTTTTTATGGGCAATCATTTTTAGATATTTGTTGGTTATTGATGTAAATGAGTTTGTAGTTTAATTATATTAATTAGCAATGTATCTTTATTGTTCTCAATGTTGAGACGAATTCACAGGTAAAGAGCGAATTATTTAAGCGCAAGGAGTACTTTCTACATCAATGTTCTACAGACATTCATTCCAATTTGTACTTTAATTTAATTGAAATAAGACAGTATTTCAAATTACATGTTTTACAAACCCGTGGCGCTTAAATCATTGCTTTTTACTTCGAAATAAAATCTTGATATTTATTGATATTGCTATAATTGTATAGAATTAAGTAGTGAATTGAATTAATGTGAATTTATTTATTAAAACTGTCTCGAGGCAAGTTATATCTACGGTGACATATTGGTATGGTAATGAAATTGTCTCTTGCATAGAGAAATCGTCAACACTTGGTCACATTATTAAACTTTTATCATCATCATCATCATCATCATGTCAGCCAAAAGAGACGGCCACTGTTGGTTTAGTCTTTAGTCTAAAAAATAAAGACCAGCTGATTTTTCTTCTTCTGAGTTACAAATAACTATTTAACAATATTTCATTCCCATGCCATATTTCACATTAAGACTCGATAACTGTAAATGTATGTCTCGATGTAACCAAAACTGATTTTACCATTCTTAGCTAATATTATTGCATTTATTATTTATATCACAATTTTTATCAAATTTATTTTGCATTTTGTCAATCAATCAAATTATTATATTGTGATCTGTGATTTTATGAATGTATCAAATTCCATATCAAAGGGTAAACTTGAAATTGAATTAAGCGTAATTATATCCTTATACTTCTTAATATCATAGTACCTAATATTATGTATGTTTTGATTTTGCGTGAAAACATCTGATCAGAATTGGGTGACTTTTGAACTTGAAGGATGTGAAATAGAGAGTAAAATACGATAATATTTTTAACGTGGACATGCAAATTAGTTATTAAGCCATTTTTATATGTTTTTAAAATAAACTACTGACTCCTCCGTGGTCCACTGGATAGCGTATGCGACTGCTGATCGGAGGTCCCGGGTTCGATTCCCGGGTCGGGCAAAAGTGTTACTGTGTTTTTTCCGAATACTCAGTAGTAGCCCGGAATCTGGTGATGTGCCCGGTAACGGCAATAGGCTCGCCCCCTATTACGTGGGACCTAAAAATTCATGGCGAAATGTGGGTGTAATATTTACACCTCTGCCTACCTCTTCGGGGATACAAGCGTGGGAGGCGAGGCGAGACTATAAATAAAAAATTAAATAAACTCTTCAATGCTATTAATGTGTATTTCACGTTTTTTCTTGCTATATGGCAAATTATTATATCCTGTATGATGACGCTTAAGTCACTTTCCTTTCACCCTTTGATATTAACTTTAAAAACTTATCCTATACAAAATGTAGCTTTTTCTATACCTATTTGTAGTTTTCACCTTGATAAGACTTAAGAGTAGATTATAAGACAAATCAAGTGATTTTTAATTGGGGCATTTTTTTACTTTTTATATTTATTTTAGAAATCATTCCTAGCTGTTCACTGCCATCACCAATGGCGGACAAGTCCATATTGGTTTTAAATGCTGTTTTTTTGTTATCGAAAATAGTTTTCATGTAGAACGTAAGCCTATAATGTTCGTATAGTTCGTGGCATGAATTGTGAGCGCTGAAGTAGTCGATTTTTTTTGTAATTTGTCTTGATTTAGAGAGGTTGAACATAATGATTGGATAATTGCTTAATTAGTGTGTGATGTCTTTTGCTATAAAGGACAATTGCGCGCTTGGAAGTATAAATATATCACTTCTATAGATACTTGAGATATTGCCTTCTCTATTACTACTATTTAAAATAATTCAGTAGAAAAAATCTCTACTGAATTATTTTAAATAGCGCAATAAAAATTGCAAAGCTGCAATATGGAGCAGTAGCATGTAAGACCAAACATTTGCTTTTAAAAATATACCTTTCTCGCCGCTAAGGTTACGCTCGAATTCTGTGTCACGACCTATTGTGTTTTTATGATCAATATAAAGATTTATAATATGTTCTGCATTTAGTGACAGCTGTGATTGGCTGTTTGAAAATATGTTACCTTTTGTAGTAGGCATCTCAAAGATTAGAGAAGAATTTTTGGAAGGAAAATACTTGAATACATTTTCTTTCTCGTATTTTCTGTGCATCTAAGAACAATTGACAAATAGGACTTATTAGATATGGGAACAGTGGGAATTAGTGAATCTAGATTATAGGATTGGGTAATTTTTGGACTGGTATTAAAATTATGCATAATTATTATGAAGGTAATCTATGAATATTGTGAATGACGATTTCGCCTGCTTTCGTTGTGTTATTACAAGGAAAGGTGGCATAAATGTGAATGAATTGACATATATCAAAGAAATATGTGACTGTACAACTCATTTGAAATATATACCGTTATTTTATCTTTAACTGTTAGTAGAATTTCTGACTTTTATACTCAATATTTTCTCGAGTAAACTGCAAAATCAGACCGGTTGGTTCTTTGAAACAAAGATACCATGCCTAATTATTCGCTTTGTAAGTATCGTTTTATAGAAAGGCATTTGTCGCATCGCGTATTTATTAAACATTTTTTTTACTGATATGACCTTATTGAATTCTTAAAGATTTTTATATCTGTTTTCTGAATGTTCTAATGAGTTGTACTGTAAAACCATTCCTGTTGCATTATTAGTTCTAAGATTATTGTGCTATTTATTTAATTTTGGGAAATGGTGTTTGTGTAGTTTTTAGACGGTAGAAATAATATGTGAACCACTTTTTTTTTATCTTGCCGATATTTTTAATTGTTAGTTTGCGGTTGGTATCAAAGTGACGCTGATATGCAATTTTGGAATTAAACCAACATACCAACCTAACCTAATTATTTTTTTATAATTCGTTACATGATGTTTCGAATATTATTGTTTTTTTTTTGTTGCTACCAACCAATGTTACAGCCAAAAACATCACAAGTTGATTCTAGTAATCTAGCCAAATATAGTCGATGCTCTGTTAAAAATTGTAGTTATCCAGTTCAAAAGGAATATCGAAACATTGGTATAAAATTAACTTCGATTTTAATTAGCCGATTGTTTTACATTTATAATTCTGTACTTAAATCTTTTTTGACTATCGATTGTTTTAATTTTGAAATTAATTTTCACTGCGTGTATGCCTTGCTGAGAAATAATGTTTATTTTAAAATTTATAAATTAAACTGAATATATTTAATTTTTAAATCAGAGAAGCTGGAAATTTTGTGGCTTAACGATTTATTTAAGAACTTAAGAATAATTTTGGTGTTTTTCTAAAAAGGCGTTATTGAATACACCTCGTCTAGTGACCATGGGCATCGGCAGCCAACTACCTATGGGGTTTCGAGGTCGCCAGCTGATGGCTTAGGGTCAAGTTGATATGGAAAATGAGAAAAGTATGAATTGTACGGATTTTTTAATCTCTTGGGATTGGGCATCTGCCTTGTCTGAGGACAAAAATGGTTAGGCCATGTCGGAGGCCTGCGCTGAAAACTCCGTCACTAGAGTTGGCCACACACCCACACGAAAAAGCGTATTCGAATAAGCGTTTATTGTTCGGATATAATTAAGTTTAAACTGCTAATTTAAATCTAGCTTCATTGTCACCTTGTGTATATATAATATGACCAAATTACTTTTTTTAGATCAACGAAATTCAAGATTTAGTTCATTTATGTTAAAAAAGTGTATGTACCTAATTATTATTGATTTTTGTACAACGATGAATTTTAAACCTATGCAAATTAATTTGGGTTGTGAATAGCGACATTTATTTGAGTATTGTTATTTAAATTTATTTTCGTTGTCACACTTCAATAAATGATCAAAATGCAGTGGATAAGGCGTCGTTTTTTTTCAATAAAACCCATAATCTCCTATCTATTAATTGTTGTAATTTATTGCTGAACGCTGAAGGAAAATATAGTGGGAAAACCTGCATGTCTGAGAGTTACCCATAATATTCTCGAAAGACATGTGAATTCTGCCAACGTGCACTTCTCATAGTTAGTAGAGACCTGTGGCTAGCAGTGGAACAGTTTATACATATACCTTAAAAAGCCTTTTAATTGCATACCTGTATAGGTATGCAATATGGGCAAGAGATACGCTAATATCAGGCACTTTTGGGCTGATTTGAAAAAAAATATTTTTATCCCTTCTATTCGAAAAGTGTCGCTTTGTTCCTCTTTTAGCGGGAGCAAAATAGCTGTTTTCTGTTAAGAACTTTTTAGAGCGCGGCAAAGTGATTTGAATTTGGAACGTATATCATACATAGAAATCAAACGCAAATTGTATGAATAACTGGCTGGTACGTGTTGGCTGCACAGTGCATGGGCGTGGGGACCCGCGCTAACAAAAATAAAGCGCGCGAATTACGTCTCTGTACTCGTAATCAGTAGGTATATACTTTAATTAATTTTGCAAAAATAATGAATTCTGCGTCGATTTATGAAAGCGAATGCTTTAACTCCTGAAACAATAACTACAGAAGCTAACGACGTCGTACAAAACTTATTACCCACGAACAGAAAGTTAATTATTTTCTCATAGAAAGGGGATGAAAAGTAGAGTATATGACTCGAGAGCAAATTATTTTTCCCTCGGGCAATGTACTTTGAATCCCTCGCTGGGCTCAGGATTCTACGTTAGAATCCCTCGCTACGCTCGGGATTCTATTCTAGAATACTTCGCTTCGCTCGTGATTCAAAGTAGCGCCCTCGCCGTAAAAAATACTACTTATTTTGCTCCCTTGTCATACAAGTTGGAAAGAAACTTATCTAGGTTTGAATCTGATATTTATATATCAGATAACATAAAATGGTATTTGGAAAATTTTTCTAATTTTCACTTTATACTGCCCTTGCGTGGGCTTCAACCATATTATATGGTTTTAATTTATATCATTGGAAAGCTCATTTAATAACGCGTCTATTGATATGCAACATACCGCAATCGGTTAAGTTATCCGAGTTCCACAAGCAGATTAGTGAGCAGCGGAAAAGCGTGGGAAAAATGACAGTTTACGCGCTCATCTGTTTTTCCAAAAAGGGACAATAGTCACTTGTGTGCGGTCAAGCAGCTAACCGAATTTGGCTTGATATTAGCTTTTCCACAGAGCGACTGCCTGTCTGACCTCCGCAAACTAAAAGGGGTAGTGATATTCCATAGTTAAGACTAGCATCAGTTTATTATGAGGTACCATTGAGGTACTGACGCCCTGTATCGACTGTCACAGATCTTTATGACAGCTGGGACTGACGGCTTATCGTGCTGTCCGAGGCACGGGGCAAGTGATTATTAACAATAAAATACGCACGTAACTCCGAAAAGTAAGTGGTGCGTGCCGTGGTGGATTCTTATATGCAATACCCTCTGCATGGCAGTCCGTTGGTATCTCCACTAGGCTATCGCTGCCTCAGTGGCGTAGCTAGCTTGGGTGGCACCCGGGGCGGTAACTGCCGGATGACCTTTTTTTTTTTTTTTTTAGTCGACACACCTAAAAATTCCGTGCTAACTCTCGTAGTGCTGAGCTAGTGCCTATGTTTTTGTACATTGTTCTTAGTTGAGTTTTGGGTGTCACCCCTTTTTTTGGATGGGTGGCACCCCAAAAAGGGTGGCACCCGGGGCGGTCCGCCCCCACCGCCCCCCCCCCCTTCCTACGCCACTGCGCTGCCTTGCATTATGTGTTGTTAAAAATAATTAGTAGTATTGTAGGCTATCCTTCCATTTTTCCCCAACAAGGCTAACGCTGCCATTTAGTAATTTTAGTATGTCAGTAGCTTGTGCTTGTTCGCTTTTATAGATTAAATGATGACTCTATGAAGCTGTACCGAACTGTATCGGAGGCTATGGACACTGCACATCGTAAGTAAAAGTTATAAAAAAGCAAAAATTATGCGGCTCACATGACCTTACAAAGAATACACGCGATGTAAATTTAAACTGTTAAAAGCTATGGAAAATTAAATGAAAGCCATATCCATCTGAGCTCTTTGGCCATATCGCGTATCGCACTGGCAGTGTCCAGTTAACTACTTAGTTAATAACAAAATCGGAGAACAAGTCCACAGCGAGCATTAGGTACAATGTTCACTGAGGATATACAGCATACAAAGAATGCTTGCAGGATCTATAGAACTAAATACAATACAATGCAGCAGAGCGTGCTCGTTTGCTGGTTGTGAGAAAGTGGGAGTCGGGTCTCTGGCTTCAGGCACTGCCATCGTCCAACATATTAGGTACAGTCAGCATCAAAAGTTGATGACCACATTTAGATTTTCAATATCGCTGTACACCATAATACACCTAAATTGCTCAACATGACAAGCGCCAGAAATGAATGATTATCTTAAAAGGGCATAAGTAGGTGACCATGACTTTTCAAAAGTAGCTAAACAAAGTTATGGTAAAAAAGCATAACACCACGTCACCAGTCATTCGGCCAGTGCGGCCAGTGACGTCCTAGAACTAAATAAAGGAGGTCGTTACATTTGATAAACTAATGTGATTAAATAAATTATTATTAAAGTATTATGAAGTAAATAATTTTATATAATACTATAGTCTTTTAAGCTAATACAATATTTTATAGATGATAAATAATTGCAACCGCAATGGTCTACATTCGATACAAAGTGATAATTAAGTAGAAATATTATTTTACATTCAAGGGTAAACAGTTTTATAAAGAATTGAATTAAAACAGAATTTGCGTGAATTTTGAAAATGAGTCTTATATGTAGGTATATAGGGGGTCTACCAAGAGTTTGTTTTTCAAACAAACCACGAGTTTTGCACGCGATCGTCACGGAAGTTTCCTGCAAGTGAAATAAATTATACAAGTATTTATATCTAGTGAAACATGTCAAAATAATAGTAGTTTCATTCATCAATTAATGTTAAAACTTAATTTAACATTTTTTTATCGTCAATTTATTGATAATAAGTATTCTACTTGACAGCAAAACACTATGACGTCACTATATCATATTTCATACAAAACCCTTGACAAAGGTCGTTTTTGACATTTAATTAAAAGTGCTTGATTTGACTAGTTGGAAACAACCCTATTTCCATAGATTTTCTAAAAGCGCCCTTATCGGATAGTAGCGATCGATAGAGGGCGCATTATGGAAATGTATGAAAATTGTTCCCGTCAAAAGGCAGCGATAGTCGAGTGGAGATACCAACAGACTGCCATGCAGAGGGTTTCGGGTTCGAATCCACGGCGTGCACCAATGACTTTTCGGAGTTATGTGCGTATTGAATTGTTAATTATCGCTTGTCCCGTGCCTCGGTGAGCACGTTAAGCCGTCGGTCCCGGTTGTCATGAAGATCTTTGACAGCCGTTACAGGGCGTCAGTACCTTCTAAATAAACTGACACTGGTCTAAACCATGGAATATCCCTTCGGGTTGTGGAGGTCAGACAGGCAGTCGCTCTGTGGAAAAGCCAATATTCAGCCAAATCCGGTTAGACTAGTAAGCGGACCCCAGATTGAAACTGGGATAACGCTAAGAGAATGATGATGAAAATTGTTCCCGTCGACTAGCCTATCATCACCGCGTAAATTTCGTACTAGACCCTCGGATTGGGTTCTAAGTCAATCGTAACTATAAAAATCATAAGCTAAGTCGACGGTATGAATTTGAACAGAATCTGCGTGATTTTTGAAAATAAGTCTTATTGCTTTACAAATAAGGTTACAATTCAATCGAACTAAAAATCTATAATTACGTCGATGGTATAAATTCAAACTGATGATTCTAAATGTTTTCGGAAATTATAACGATCAGCAATTTTTGACAAAATGGTGTTCAGTGACCTTTGTACAAGTAGTGTTCAGTTAGTTTTGAACTTTAATGATGTTCATTCAATACTGGCCCCCTTCTTGTTGAGCGATTTATGGGTGATATTATGTTCATTGATTTTGAAAATCTGAATGTGGTCATCGACTTTTGATGCTGACTGTACCATATGTTGGACGATACGACTTTACGCATTGCTTCTTGCCTACGTTTAGGTGCGCAATGTGTTTCTCCACATCGCTGTCACTGTGGAGAGGCTGTCGACAGCCTTGGTAACCGTGGTCTGTCATGCAGCAGGAGCGCAGGTCGTATTCCACGGCACGCCAACCTCAAGGACATACCTCCTTGGGGCTCTTGTCACCGCTGGCGTTCCAGCCCAACTTGAACCTCAGGGCTTGGCACGCGACGATGGCAATAGACCAGACGGTATGTCTTTACTGCCGTGGAAGCTGTGGGTAAGCCTTTGGTGTGGGACGCAACTTGTGCCGACACCCTTGCGCCATCTCATCTTCCTAGCACAGCGGGTTGTGCGGGTGCTGCTGTAGCTACAGCGGAGACTCTCAAACGGCGCAAAAACATAAGTCTAGTAGGAGATTATGTATTTGAGCCGTTTGAAGTCGAAACGTTGGGACCATGGGGTCCAAGTGCGCGATCTCTTTTTAGTGATCTTTCAAAGAGACTGGTTGACGCCTCACGTGACCAGAAGGCTGGCCTGTATTTAGCGGAAAAGATCAGCATTCCCATGCAACGTGGCAATGCTGCCAGCATTCTGGGCATGCTTCCAATTGACGGCGATGTGGATGATTTCCATGACGCCCTTTAAATTTTCTTTTCCTTTTTTATTGTATCTCCTTTATTTTTTAGTTATTTAAGTATAGAAATTATTGTTTTATTTCATGGGTAAATAGTCACTTAGCTATGGTTAGTTTTAATTTGATTGCATTAATCTGCTGATTACTGGACGAAAGCAAATTCGACCTTGGCGGTTGGCCAACATTAAAACATGAAACGTCAAAATCACGAGTTATCAGTCAAATGATAAGAGATAAAACTATAAACACAGTAAGTTATTTTTAAATAAACGAAAATAAATACGATTTATATAGTAAGATTAAGTTTAACTAAGTTATTTTATATATTTCAGTTCAGTGCTCTGTGAGAAACAACACACAGATGCAGTATAAACCCACTCCATTTAGGTATTTACTGAAAATTTAATAAGTAAAAAAATGGATATAAACAGTCTACCATTGGAGACTTTTATAGAAATACTAACAAAAACAGATGGTTTTACCCTCGGTAAGTGCCGCAGAGTATGCAAAAAATGGAAGGAAACTATTGACGAAGTGGATTACGTCTGGGAGAAAATCTGCCGAAAAGAATTTCGCAATGCATCTTGGATAGCCAAAAAGAAGTCTGGTAACGACTGCAGATGGTACCATATCTACAAGAATCTAACAATGTGGACTAAAGTGACAACTATAGAGAAAAATATTCGCGAATTCTACAAATTTACGCTACACGATAAATCTCATGCTCTAGAAATTGACTATGGAGTTCTACCTTTGAAAGATACTAGAGGCATAGTCCTGTATGACATGAGCAGTTTGAAGTACATCCCAGTGGCGGTACCTGAGAAGAATTGTATAAAAATTGCCAATAATGATTTTGCCACAGTCATGCTGTTAAAATGTGGAATTTTATTGCAGAGAACTACTGAATGTTTGACCTTCATGACTGAAGCGTTTTTCAAAGCAGACAATTTCGTTTTAAGTGGCGACGAACTATATTTTTTTAACAATAGGCAAGTCTTTATGTGTGATCTCGGTGTGGCAAATTTGGAATCAAAGTTAATACTACAATGTGACTATGATATAAAAGAAATTCAGTATAACAATGGAACAGTATGCATATTTACAGATTGTGGTAAAATTGTAACAATTAATAAAGACAAATCTGTAACCGTTAAGTCAATAAACTGTCCCCCAGAATGGGTGCGTCAGATTAAACATGTATGTGCAATTAACGATAAGAACTTTGTCTGCTACTCACGAAACCTGTTCCAAATTGAAACAGACAACTACAGACATTTGTATTTAGACTTTCCACCAGTAACAGCATTATTTTTCTATGGAGATTTCATTTTAATTGGTACGAGAATTGGTGAGATATTATTGTATCGGCTTTCTAGTCAGATTTATAAATCAAAGCCTATATTTGAGACGGTAGCTGTGCTGCCGGAAGGAAAGTTTGCTGTGCAACTGGATGTGTGTGAAAGGAAGACAGGCCCAGTCATTGTAGCATCAACATTCTTTGAAATTATTGTTTTGGAGATTGATTTCTTTCCTCATGTAAGTATATTACTTTTCAAACATTGATTGATTTGTCTTAGTACTTAATACTTGTGTTTGCTGTAATATTTATGTAATTTCTCCAAGATATTTCACAAGCTTTCTGTCATTTACATTTTATTTTCTACTTTATAAGGTATATTATCTTAATATATAAAATCCTTGCGTTACTGACTAACTGACAGACACGCTACAGCCGAAACTATTAGGCGCAGGAAGCTGAAATTTGGCATGCATGTTCCTTGGGGACCGTAGGGGTGCACTAAGAAGGGATTTCCCGAAATTCCCACGGGATCGGTCAAAACGGGTAAATTTAAAAAAATTGCAGGCGTAGCTGCTGGCGAAAAGTGGGCGTTTAATATGCCTCTGCCTACCCCTTCGAGGAAACAGGCGTGAGTCTATGTATGTACAATTGTTATAATATATAACTTGTGTAATTGTGTCATCAATTGCAATCCAATCAATGAAGTGTGAATTATGACTATACATAGTGCATTACATTGTATTGCATTGAATTGACTGTGAGAACCAATACAATTGAATGATATCTTTTATTGCTATTTACAATATATTGATTCAATTGTAAACTAATTGCTTGTTGTGTTATCAATCAATTAGTATTTGTGTTGTAACAATAGTTTAGATTTGAAGTAAATCAAAATAGTTATCTACATAATAGAAGGCAAAAGTATTGTTTGTAATGGGCACATTATACAATAGTACCTAATTTTGGATTTAAACTCGGGACTGATGAACTGTTTGTGGCTCAATGGACATACCAAGCAAAAATTCTGCACTTTGCATATTACAATAATTATTTTGGAGATAAATGTTGTATTAGAAAGAAAAGTAGCGTGTGGTTGACGGCATAGAATACAAGTGTCACCACCCCCTACCTTCCCGTGGGTGTCGTAAGAGGCGACTAAGGGATAACTCGATGCAAATACCATCTTTGCGTAGAGACGGAAAACTCGACATCAAACCCTATACGACTGCCTCGATGGTCTCGCGGCATAAATGTGCGCGTGGGATCGGGAGGTCCCGGGTTCGATTCCTGGGTCGGGCAGTGTTATTGGGTTTTTCTGTCACGAAATTCTCAGTAGCAGCACGGAGTCTGGAAATGTGCCCGGTACGGCAATAGGCTCGCCCCTTATTACGTGGGACTAAAGTATAGGTATCTGGCGAAAAGTGGCTGTAGAAATACACCTCTGCCTACCCCTTCGGGGTTAAAAGGCGTGACGTTATGTATGTATGTATGTAAGTAAATATATCTAAAAATAGGCATTCTAGGACCATAGTAGACCCGAGCAGTCTCTTCTGACCGTTACCGTTCGCGCTGGCGCATTTATGGATATTGTTCCAGTCGACGTTCGTAATAAACTCATATGGGTTCTGACAAGGCCTTCACAAAAATATTTTAGACTTTATTTAATAACTTCTGATAGCCTAATGTATAGATTTTTTGCCTCCTTAAAGTTCTCGAATACGATCCCCCGACACGCATCTTAGATTGCAAAGTTAGGTACTGTGTTTTAAATTACTTTCTCTATTGTATCACCAAGGTTTTGTGAAGACAGGAGGCCTTGTCCGAGTTTCAATCGAGTAGCGAGTCTTTACTCGACTGGATCAATTCTCATATATTTTCTAAATGCGACCGCCGCCTCAACTGACCGGTACTATCAGTACCTAATCCGGGTCGCTTTAAAAAATGTATGAAATTTGTTGCAAGCATCTTGCAACTGGTTCAAACTAGCACTTAGACATCCATTGAAATTAAACTACAGTTTACGGATTTTATCGCGTTATATTGGTTTCACTTGTTTTTACATTTAAACCGAATGATCTAGAAACTACATTTTTATTACTAGCCAACGTTTCGAATTCTTTACAGGATTCATGTTCACGGCAGACTGAGGTGGTATTTGTCTTTGTCTTGAATTTAAAAGTTATCTCAAAGTACCCGAACATTTTTCAACTATTGGTGTTACTATCTACGCAGAATGTGCTCACTGTGTCTTGATGTCTTCTGGTGACTTTGTCCTTCTTGGGTTTCATTAGCCTGATAACAGGGTCCCAAGCACATTCTGCGTAGATAGTAACACCAATATAACGCGATAAAATCCGTAAACTGTAGTTTAATTTCAATGTGTAACATTCGCGTAAACCCAAGAAAATATTATACTTAGACATCCGTTAAGCCGCAGTTAACCAGTATGATGGAACTTATACCACTGAAAAGATCAGTACTCAGCATTAAGGTAGATTTATACCGGACTTGTACATATACAACATATACCTACTCACGCCTGTTTCCCGAACGAGTAGGCTGAGACTACAGACCGCCATTTGCAACGATCCTGACATTTAACTATCACTCTTGCTTTATTCACTCTCATAAAACTCTCATTACTGTCTCCTTGGTCCAGTGTATGCGTCTGCTGATCGAGAGTTCGCGGGTTCGATTCTCGAGTTGGGCAAAAGTGTTACTGGGTTTTTCCGAATTCTCATAAGCAGCACGGAGTCTAAAGTGTCCGGTAACGTCAATAGGCTCGCCCTCTATTTCGTGCGACCTACAAATTAAAACATGGCTAAATGTGGGTGTAATATGACACCTCTGCCTACCCCTTCGGGAATAAAGACGCGAGTACACTGATGTGAGACATATAACATAACATACCTAGCTCTTTGGTTTAAGGTACTTCTAACTTGTCCTTTTTTTAGAATGTCGTCAATCTGGCCAGAGATGAGAGAGAATGCCCGCCTAGGTAGCCCTTCCTCCTGTCCCATTACTTGTATTAAACAATTTTCTTTATTTTTCAGGAAAAGGAACCCAAAACAGGTTTTCCAACGAACAAACTATTTATGTACAAGCGGCTGCTTATCCTTCGAGACCGACTGCGGCTCGGTGTTCCCTCTATAAAGTCAATAGCTTAAATAATTCACAGTATTACTTGTATCTTATAAGATAATTTATTCGAAATATTTATTTATATCCAGTTTATCATGTTGACATTTTTGTAGATAATTAAATTTGCTTACAATAGTTTATATTGAGTTTTATTTTTCTTGTGATATGCTAAAGAATAGTACCTACCTACTATTCTTAGGTATGTACGAGGGGAGTTCAATGTATTCTCGGTATAGGTATGAGGGAAAAGGCGGAAAATTCTGAATTAATTTAATTTTTCAATATACTCCCCTAACATCTCTATACATTTATTTGTTCGTGAAAGTAACTTTTCAATTCCCTCTGAAAAATATTTTTCTTCATGGCCCGAAAAATGTTCGTTTATTGCTCCCTTCAACTCTTCATCGTCCGAAAAATGCTTTCCACGAAGGTCTTTTTTAAGATTAGGGAATAGATAATAATCATTAGGGGCCAGGTCCGGACTGTAGGGTGGATGATTGATTTCTTCAAATCCGTACTCCCGCACAGCAGCCTGGGCAAGGCGCGCCTTGTGAACCGGCGCGTTGTCGTGAAGCAGCAACACACCTGCGGTTAATTTTCCACGTCTTTTTTCTTTAATTGCCTCCTTTAAATTACGCAGGGTGGTTGCGTATGATGCAGCAGTAATACTTTGACTTTTTTTTGTGTACTCGATTAGCAAGATTCCCTTAGAATCCCAAAACACCGTGGCCATAAGCTTTCCTGCGGACGGAGTGACTTTGAACTTCTTCGGCGGGTCTGATCCTTTTTTGTGCCACTGCATAGACTCTTGCTTGCTCTCAGGGTCATAGTGATGAACCCACGTTTCATCACCAGTAACAATCCGATCGAAAATACTTTGCGAATTTTCACCACAGAGGTCCAAAAACTCCTTACAACAGTCAACTCGCACTTGTTTCTGTAGCGCGGTGAGCATTCGCGGCACCCATCTTGCACTGACCTTTGACAAATTCAGGCGCTCATGAAGGATTGTGTGAATGGTACCCACGGATAGCTTAGTAATTTCTGCTAATGTTTTCACTCTTACACGGGCATCTTCAAGTACAAGATCCGAAGTTCAATCCGAACACTCGTAGGTACATACCTCCTCGCTTGCGCGCTGCCGCTTATAGTTGAAAGTGTTTCTCGTGCTTTTATTTTCCATTCGTAATGATTACCTGTCATCGTTGCAACGTTGAGGCTAGAGATGGAGTGCAGTGTACTGTATGCCGTAATCGATTTGACTTTCCGTGTGCGGGCATAACCGAAACGGACAACCTGGAAGTGCAGTGCTTGTAAAGCTGTGGTTGCAAGTCCTAATGCACCTGGCATACCAACGGTTACTAAATCGGAACTAGAACATATTCATCAGGAATTGCGGAAACTTACAGAGCAAATGTCATCATTGCCGCAACTTATAGCAACCGTCAAAACTATACAAGCCGATATCTCGGACCTCAAAACTATGAAGAGTGAGTTATCTGAGTTTAAGGATTCCCTAAGCTACGTACATACCTCCATTGAAGAGCTCACGGGAAGAATATCAGAAATCGATCGAGAAATTTCGTCGCTTAAAAAGACAAAAGAAGACTTTACACGTTTTGAGCGGCGTTTGGAGAACTTAGAAGCAGCCATGCGTGAGAACGAGCAGAATTCACGACTAAATAACATTGAGATTAAAGGCGTTCCAGTAAAGTCATCAGAAAACCTGTTCAATATTATCTCTAAAATAGGCAGTAAGATCGGTTGCGAAGTTTCTAAGGATCAAATAAATTACATCGCCAGAGTTCCTCAGCGTAACAACAAGGATAGTAAAAACATCATTCTATCACTTCACAATCGATATTTAAGAGACGATTTTGTGGCTGCAGCTAAGAAACACAAGTCTCTTGCGGTCTCCGATCTGGGGATGTCAGGTGACGGCAAAGTTTATGTCAACGACCATCTGACCTTTGACAACAAACAGTTGCTTAACAAAGCGAAGACTCTCGCAAGAGAGAAGAACTTTTCCTATATTTGGGTCAAGCACTCCAAAATCATGGTGAAAAGAAACGAAACTTCCCCTACCCTCCTTGGCAAAACAGAAATGGATCTCAAGAAAATAACTTAATTAATAAGATCTTATCATACTTACACTATTTTATTACGAACATTAATGTGAAAAATTGCGAGACACTGGTAAGTTTACATTTTTCTATTCAATAACATCGCTGACGATCAACGCTTTTGTTCTCTTATCGCTCGGGTCAGGGCCGGCTACCTGCTCTAATTGCTTTCACAATTATAAACCTTATGCTTTAATAAATAAAGACATTATTAGCTCATGGCACAAAACAGGCTCAATAGATATAATGCCTAACCGTTTTGTTATTAAGTTTAAATATTATGCGAGTATTAAATTGCTACAAGCTAAATGTTGTGGGTATTATTATAGTTCACGTACAAGACTCATTATGTTGAATAATCTTAGGTACTTTTTTAAAGTTCACAAGACAAGGCATTTGACACAGTTTCTATTCCCTTACTTACCTCTAAGTTGGAGCTTCTCGGTGTACGTGGCTTATTACTAAACATTTTTAAAGATTACCTCAAAAATCGTACTCAATGTGTCAAAATTGATGCCTTAGTGACAAGGAATCAGTGTCATATGGCGTTCCTCAAGGAAGTATCCTGGGTCCAACATTATTCCTTATTTACGTCAACGATCTGTGCAGCATGAGTCTCCCAGACTGTAATATATATGCGTATGCAGATGACACTGCTATTCTCGTGCAGGGACTTACAGAAATGGTTCTGGCTGAAGTAATGCAATGGCTCAACTCAAATCTACTTACACTTAATCTACAAAAAACCACCTACATTCCTTTTGCAATACGTCGTAACAGCGCACCGACAAATACCTTTAATTTAACAGCTCACACATGCTCAAACAACTTAGGAACCTGTACATGCCCAACACTCACTAGAACTGACAGTGTAAAGTATTTGGGAGTGCAGATAGACGACGGTTTGCGATGGGACAAACAAATTGATGCCCTCACTACCAGAACGATGCGCCTGATACACATTTTCAAGTCTCTCAGACAATCGGCTAATGCTGACACTCTGAAAATCGTGTACTACGCTCTGTGTCAATCTATAATTGGCTATTGTATCGCTGTTTGGGGCGGTGCAGCCAAGACTATCCTTCTGAGAGTTGAGAGAGCACAGAGAGCTATTCTAAAAGTCATGACGAAAAAGCCCTATAGATATCCAACTACTGAACTCTATTCTGACTGCAAAGTCCTTTCGGTTCGTCAACTCTTTGTGCTTAAATCGATTCTTAGAAAACACACCAGTCTTCCTAAGTCCGACCCAAACAAGCGAACATAATATGTTACTCAGGGTACTCAGCACAAAACTTACTTCGCTACACGCCAGTTTTATACCCTAAGTGGGCACATTTATAAAAAAGTTCACAAATATCTACAAATTATAGATTGAATTGTAGACTTGTAGATTTAGATTTGTTCAATACCAGGTGTGCGTTCGCGCAGCGGAATGTTGTTGAATTTAAAGATTTTAATTATGCAGATATTTAGTGTATGACGTCGTATAATTGTGTATGGTAAAAAAAAAATTGTGCACGCAGCCATTGTGGAGAAATTCACCAAAATCTGATTCCGCTGGGCGAACGTTGTCCTGGCGGAACTTTTTTTAATCGATTGACTTTAAAAGAAAAGAGATGTGTCCAACAATTAGTGTGTATTTGTGTGTAATTGTGTATGTATGAATAAAATTAGTGCATGCATAAACTTCGGAGAAATTCAAGTTTCCGCTACGCGAACGTTTGGCCATTAGCTAGTTTTCATATAAAGCGCTTACATAGAGAGCTGTAGATTTTTACATACGTTGTTTTGAATTTGTTTATATTTGTTTAAAAAACAGATTTAGAAAAAGTCGTAGGGCTTAAAAGATAAAAATATAAACGTAAAATATACCGAACTTGGTCGGGTTATGTAGGTTTTCGATGCTTCGTCAGTATTATAATTGTTTTTCTTTAATTACTGAATTTAATGACATGAAATTTTGCATGTGAATAGTTGAATGAATACACTAATTATTGGCATACATTTTACCATGCAATTCGTTTAGAACGTCGTGATATTTGACTGCTTTGTAAACAGTGATCTATTCATGGTAAATTGTCCTATAACTCTTTAATTACTAACGGAACATCATTGATACTTGGCAACATGTTACAGACACTTACAAGGTTTGTATAAACGTGAAAATCTAGACCCCAAAGTGCATACTTTAAGAACTAAGACCTAATAAGCGTATTTTACGTTTATATTTTTATCTTTTAAGCCCTTCGATTTTTTCTAAATCTGTTTTTTAAACAAATATAAACAAATTCAAAACAACGTATGTAAAAATCTACAGCTCTCTATGTAAGCGCTTTATATGAAAACTAGCTAATGGCCAAACGTTCGCGTAGCGGAAACTTGAATTTCTCCGAAGTTTATGCATGCACTAATTTTATTCATACATACACAATTACACACAAATACACACTAATTTTTGGACACATCTCTTTTCTTCTAAAGTCAATGGATTAAAAAAAGTTCCGCCAGGACAACGTTCGCCCAGCGGAATCAGTTTTTGGTGAATTTCTCCACAATGGCTGCGTGCACAAATTTTTTTTTACCATACACAATTATACGACATCATACACTAAATATCTGCATAATTAAAATCTTTAAATTCAACAACATTCCGCTGCGCGAACGCACACCAATACCAGTGTGTCCCGACTAAAGAAGTTACTTGTTGATATTTTTTTCTCCTAGCTATTATACAATATGATTTGATAAGTAAGCCTCATTTAATTTATCTCTTGTTCTTTGTAATTAACTTCGTGTCTCTCCGACTTTTGTTGAATATTTTTTTTATGTTTACTTGTGAAAACTTGTAAATGGCCCTCAGCTTCATAAAATTGTATGTCTTTGTTAGCTGTAAGTTTTCCGAAAAGATTAAAATAAAATAATAATAATAATAATAATAAATTTTTATTTATTTTCCCTTCACAAATGGTTAACTTAAAGACTAATATTACATACTAAAATAAAATAAAAACAAATTTTTCGACTAATTTGACGTTTTCTTCAGTAGCGGTACAAATTGGCCCACCAGCGCGCGGGTCGTTTTCAATGCTCTCTCTACCCCGTTTGAATTCACTTGACCACTTCTGAATTGTAGATAATGAAGGCGCAGAATCTTGATAAACAGCCATCATTTCTTCATGGATAATTTTTTGAGATTTTCCTTGTTTTGTGAGGAATTTTATCACTGCACGATGCTCGTTTTTTTTTATCATTGTCGAATCAGTCATCAGAATAGAATAGAATAGTTGTCTTTTCGCAATTATATCTTGAATACTAATGGTGGCAATTAAATGAAATTTTGTATGTATACCCTCAAAGAGTGTCATTAACTAATGAGATAATTAAATTACCCTTATCATTAGTATATCACCTCGATACCGAGAATACATTGAACTCCCCTCGTAGGTATAGCAAAGATCTTGTCTCATGATGAGGTTGACA
Organism: Euclidia mi; assembly: GCA_944739405.2. Taxonomy (NCBI): domain Eukaryota; kingdom Metazoa; phylum Arthropoda; class Insecta; order Lepidoptera; family Erebidae; genus Euclidia; species Euclidia mi. The sequence goes on along the minus strand of OX123205.2, from coordinate 35,783,944 downwards.
ATGAAGCATTCTTGCTTAAATTGTATCTATTCACATATGACTTAACAATACCTTAAATGTGATCATTAAAAGTTGATGTGGAAAATGAGAAAAGCACTGAGAATAGTATGAATTGTAGGGCGTTTTGAGTCTCTAGGTTCAGCTGCCCCTTTCTGCCCCCCCTTGGCGACGCCTTTGATGATGATGCAAGTATTGCGTGGGGGTTTAAGCGGTCGTCCCGCCGTCGAGTGTTGCGAGTTTGATTCCAACACGCAACAACACCATACTATTTTAGACCTATTTACATAAAATAGTATGATATGTATACAAATCGCGAAAGTTTAAAATCGATTACCTACGCAACAACACTTATCCGAAATTGTCGTTCTTTGTATATGTTGATTGAATTATTGTTAATTCCTCCACAACCCAAGCTTTAGGATGCTTTTCCACCAGGGATGTGTTATGTAGCTGTGTTGCGGCTTGCGGCCTTGCGGGACCATAAAAACTGAGCTAAGCTTCTCCATGATTGGTGCTTAGTTATGTACGGGGCAAGTAAGATGTACCTAAGTAACACTACGATTCTGCACATAACTATATCACTCGCGATCACCCGTATCTATCTATACTAAAAACATAGCCTAGCTACACTCGATGTTACCAATACTAACGAATTCCCAAAATACTTAATAGAAGAGCAGACCTCTCTCGTGCTCTCGTACATAAGATACACTGGGGGTACGACTGCGACGCCGCGCCGCCAAGCGGAAATTTAGGTTGTAGAAAGTTTGTCTTCAGAGCGCTCATCTGAAATGTGGTTCTATTTTTTTCTGAATTCGTTGCCAATTTTAATGTATTAATCGCTGCCGTAGCAACTATAATACGTCTCTAGTGGTAAAGAACCCTTACTTGTAGTCCGACAATTGTACGTAGGTACCTACTTTAAATAGGTAAAAGTAAAAAAAAAAAAAAATTGCCCGATATGCAGTGGCGTAGGAATGGTCCACCCCGGGTGTTACCCTTTTTGGGGTGCCACCTACCCCCAAACTCGACTTTAAGAATAATGTACAAACATATAAAAAAACATAGGCACAACGATTGACGTCTCATTAACGTGTGTAGTGGTTTTGTCACGTTGCCAAGAACACTGCAAGTCTAGCTTTTAACTAGTCGCTATGTCAACCCTGTGTTTATTGTTCTAAACTGACTGCACAGGCAGATAAATTACCGGCATCTGTCTTTGTGAAGTGTAGCGAGTTCGATTATTGAAACTGTAGATATTGGACTCTAAACATTATTCCATAGCGTTGTCCTTAACTCATTATAATAATAATAATATTCTACCACATAAGTACACACATCATCATCTAGTCCCAAGCTAAGCAGAGCTTGTACTATGGTTACTAGATAATGGATAATCGTACATATATACTTTTTTTTTGTAAATACATACATATTATACATAGAAACACCCAGACCAAGACAAAAATCCATGTTCATGCACACAAATGTTTGAGTTGAGCGGGAATCGAACCCCCGACCATCGGCGTAGCAGCCGCTTGCACTCCCGCTGCGCCAACCGGTCGTCAACATTATATTTGCCTTTTGCAGTCCGCTGCTGGACATAGGTAAGTAAGCCTCTGTTAATTTGCGTCACAGTTGCATTATGAGTCGACAGGAGTATTTGGTCTACTGTATCAAGCTGGCCAGAAGGGTTGGTAAGTATATAGTTCGATGTCGAAATTTCCGTCTCTTCTCAAATATTGCTTTGTGTATTTTCCTTACTTGCCCCTGACACTCACTGAATGAAAAGGGGTAGTGACACTTTGTACCTATTACTAATCTTAGTTTTTAACTATGAAGGTGAAAGAGCATCCATGTAGGTTACCTACCTACATGGATGCTACCTACATACTAATGGTACCTACCTACTTACTCTTGCATTTGCCCATCCGGTAAGGTATAGGGACAGCAGAAGCCTACTTGTTTCTACACTAACAAAACTCACGCGCTTCTACCACATTCATTACCAAAAAGCAAGAGAGATGGTTCTCGGTCGTCTGTTTGATAAGTAACGTGGATATTTGCATTTTTTTTAAATATATAGGTATGAATAAATAAAAAACTACACTATGTGTAACTAAACCTATTAAAATAGACAACAAACCATACTAACTTACATCATTGTGTCATACAGTAATATTTTAACGTTTATTAATTAGGTAATACATACTCTGCCTTTTTGTTTTATGTTAATTAAACGTCATAATTAACGTTTATTTTAATAATAATGCGACACGAAAAACCAGTAGGACAGCAAGGAAATGAAAATAATGTTTTAAAATATACCAGTTGAAATGATGAATAAATTACCTATGAAAAAAAGGTGTTTTGTTAACGCTCATTGTTAAATTTTGGTAACAAAAGGCGGGTTAGATTGTTGTGCTAGATTAGCTATGCAGCGAGGCTTAATTAAACAGCATAACATACATTTTATTGCGCCATTATAATATGTTATTTTGTCTCGTTATGTTCGCGGGTTAATATGGCCCAATTACGGTTAATGTGACATTAAAGGATTAGTTGGGGAATCTGGTATTTTTTAAATATGGACGACAAAAGAGTTTGCGGTTGAAAGACTTCGCATCTCCTTTGAGAGTATTATGGAGAACCCTCATAAAAACATCACCTACCTATACAAGTAGGTGAAAATCCTTTTCTAGATAATGCTGGCTTTAACAAGCTAAATGAGCTTTTGAGAAGAAAAGCCGAAACAAACTCAGAGTCATTGCCTTTTTCTTGTTCTATTTTTGTCTCAAACAATTGTATTTAATACGGATCTCTTTTTAGGGTTCCGTACCTCGAAATGAAAAAACGGAACCCTTATAGGATCACTTTGTTGTCCGTCCGTCTGTAAAGACCCTTTTTCTCAGAAACGCGTGGAGGTATCAAACTGAAAGGTAAATGGGCACCTTAGTATGAAAACCATACCCATGGCGGAACCAAACGAAATCTAGCATAGTGTATTTATCTAAGGCTCTCATTTACGATGGCATTAGTCGCATTAATGTGAGCTACGGGAATCTCAAAAAATTCAAGTGTTATCTATGTATATATCCATACTCTTTATCTCTGAAACTACTGATCCGATTTGAAAAAATCTTTTTGTGTGTGATAGCCACATTCATGAGAAAGGCTATAGGCTACTTTTTATCCCAATATTCCCGCGGGACCACTAGGCCGACGAAGTCGCGGGCGTCCGCTAATTAATTGATTTAGGTAAGAAAATAAAATGCTAATTCACTAAAATATTTTTTATTCAATTTGATCCAAAGCAATCTAAGATCATTCAAAAAGGCAGCGGTTGCGTCTGTTGCTTCCTGGTGTATGGCCCAAGACAGATTATAAACAATGCTAGCGATATGGGCGCAGCTATTTAATGTGCGAAAAAAATCCTGTTCAATGTGCGAAAGAGACATCGTATAACACATCTCTAAACATTAGCTCATCCGTGCATCACGCTTTACGGTTTCGATATTATTTTTATGCCTTTATAAGATGAAATAAAAACCTTTGATACCGTTTGTTTTCCTTTTTAAACGATCCTGTACATTTTCTGAGACGATTTTTAATGAAACAATTATATGCAATGAAAGGTCATATTATTCCCCTTTGTTTAAAACTATTTTGGTTAATGTCCGCCACTGTACGTAAAGCGGGTCAGATATGCCCAATGACCTTTATATCAAATAGTTAAATCCACTGTCCCTTGAAGCTGTGAAAAAATTAAACTTCTAAGCCAAAGCAATCAAAAGATACAGCCGTTTATGCTGCAATCATGAATTTCCCAACGGCAATTCGAGTCAATTAATCATTTCTTTGATTGTACTTACATTTATTTGATGCTATGCAAATTATGAAGACTTCCTCCTATTGTAACTCTGGTTTGTATGCTTATTAAATTTAATTTGCTATTTATAATTAAAATATTCATGATGAGTTCCGTCGCACGAGTCTTTTATTATTTACCCTATATGTGCGAGTTACATTGTAAAGACCATTGCACACGACGATATTTTTATGAGTTGACGGCGTGGTTTGGACTAGTCAAATATTGGTCATCAAAATTCAACTGGTCGTTTGGTTACCGATGGAGAGAAACATTTTGACTGGATTATTTCTATTATACTTTCCATTCGATAACTGGACGAAGATATGACGCATCCCTGAACGTTTGACCGGATTAAAACTGTTTGCATTAGTGACATTCAAGACAATTGAAACATTGAAAAAAGATTGTTTAGTTTGTTTAACATTTCGAATAGGCTGCAAGGCGTAGAGAAATCAATTAATAAAATAAAGTCAAGGAATAAAAATCATAAATAAAAAAAGCTTTCAATTATTTTTAAACGATTACTTTCCAAAGAAAATTTATCAAGAATAGTTTTATATTTCATAGCAAATAAATTTCTTCTATACAAACAACTTCAAAAAAATCTGTGTCACCTCCCGGGCTAAATTGGAAACGAAATAAAAAAACCGGCCAAGTGCGTGTCGGGCCACGCGCAATGTAGGGTTCCGTAGTTGCCCATAATGACTTGCTGCAAAGGGTATTATTGTACAACAAATCCGACTGTTTATTTTGCTGAAAAAATAATTTAAATAACACTATTATAAGAACCTAAGTTTTGTTTAGAAAAATACTAGGTATGTATCCAGTTATGTATTGTAAACATAAAATGTGATTTCCAAGATATACTACTACTATAAATACGTAGTACCGTAGTACATTACATACAAAAGTACGTATATCTTTAAGATTAAGCCAGCGCGCCCAATGTAAACTCACAGAAATAGGTATTTATAAGTTAACCGTCGTAAACTAGTGATATCTACTTAGCCGTGATAGTTTTCCTTTTAAATTCGTTATATGTACTACATTTATGATTTTTTTCACCTCTTCCAAATTAATAGTTTAGCCGGCAGAGGGGGGGGGGGGGGACACTTGAGTCTAACAATTCTTTTCACTTCAAAGCTTAATATTTGACAAACCAATCACTTGATCGAAAAATTATTTGAGCAAACTAATATTTTTTTTAACCTATCCAATGATACCCCACATGATGGGGTACTCAACCAAAAAAAAATTCAACCCCACTATATATGTATGTAGGGGAGATACCCTTAAAAAATATTTTCCTAAATTTTATTCTACAGTTTTGTTGCAATCTCTTATGTCTATATTCATGTAATATCAGCTTTCTAGCACCAGGCATCTTTGAGCTAGGCTGCGGACGGACAGACGGCCCGACATGACGAAACTATAAGGGTTCCTTGTGGACTACGGAACCCTAAAAAGTACCTTTATACGTCTCCTCTTTCTTAAAGATTGATTTGAAGAGAAACCCTTTGGATAGCGGAGATTAGAATTTACAGATTCACGTTTTATTCGTAAGAGATACGGGAACATATTTCACCAACGTTTGGGAAGACAAATTGGTAAATAGACTATTATGGAAAACGCTTTTGAGCGTATATATGAAATGTCACGTTATAAATAAGTTTTTGATGAGTTTCAATGAGGATTGATTTGGAATACATCATATTCAGTCAATTTTGTGGTTCAGTAGCGACGTTGAACTTCTTTTGAGGATATTTAGAAACTCGCACTCTAACAAGTCACGATAGATTGCAAGTGCCTCTGGTTTACGATGTCGCATATCAGTAGGTACTTAGAAGGATTGAGTGGCTTTTAACCCTCCTCACAATTTTTGGCCAATATCCTAGTAAGTATATTTTATATTAGATACCTACTTATTAAGAAAGCCTTCAACTGCTGATTTTATTTAATCAGCCCATAACATGTGTGATCTGTCAAATTGGTCTGGTTCCTTCTAACCGTCCTTGCACCACCAATGTTCAGTTATTGCCTGACCTGACCTTAGTCAGGTTTTGATTATAGTCGCAAGGAACTTACTGTATTTTAACCCATTGACATTGCCGAGTTTCACGCGCCATTATTAACACTGTCTGATACGGCTTATAAACCTAGAATAGCGGTATGCTGCTAGCTCATCTGAATAAAAAACAAGGTTATCCGAAAAAAATATTTACTAAACGCCATAAAAGTATTTTCACTGAAGGAAAGCCGAACGAAATGTAGTTTATGATAATCATAAAAGACCTAGGCAGCCGTGCGGAAAAGCGACCTAATGATAAACTGTGTAGAACTGTAGATGGATAGTTTTAAGGTTCAGATATCAGACGACGTCGTGGGCGACAAGTAAATGCCTCGGAACATGTCTCTAATACTTGTAAGTATAAAAGAATCAATTTTTCAATTTTATCTTTTTGTGATCTGTACAAATGTAATGTATGGCTGAAGACCGTGTCTGGACTGGGGTCTTGTTAGTAACCTATCTGTTTAAATGTTAAAGCATTAGGTAAGCTACTTACTAATGCTTGTATTCAGCTGTTTGAAATTCGGCTACAATTATCGTTCAATTAAAACTAGCTGTGGAGCATTTTTATAGCCGGCTTGTAAATCCGCGTACCTATTCTTTTTTAATAATACTTAACGTGAGGGCTAAGAATTATTACAGTGTACCTACTTAGGGGTGGCTCATTAAAAAAAACAATTTTGATTCAATTCAATTTTTCCTTCAATTTCGAAGTTAACATTTTAGAAGCTTACATTTAGGTACGATAATCACTCAATCATTCGAATACACATCCAACAACAGTTTTAAAGCTTATATTATAAATGCCTAAATCAATTTAGCACCGATTATTAACTGAGTAGCATAAAATCCAAACGCATAGGTTAACTAATTACAAAACCATTTCAATTTGCGAACAACTTTCAAAATGAGTTCAACATTTAAACTACTGCCTCAGCGATATAACGTTAGTGAACAGTGATTAAAGTTCTATATCGATGCAGCCGGTGAAATTAAAAGTGCCATAACTGACTTATAATATAACTGTTTAATATATTTTATAGCCCAATGTAGTACCTACAGCTACAACACGAATTTTATATTTGAAATTCAGACACGATGTACGTTATTAATTTATTACTGTATTAATAAAATTTAAATTAAAAAAGCGGCTATAGCCTAGTGGTGTATGTAAGGGACAACCGAGACGATGGTCTCGGGTTCGATCCCCAGATACCCCGGGCACACACCTCTGACTTTTCGAAGTGATTATCGCTCGCTTAATAATGTGCCCGGTAGATGGCATTAAGCTCGCCCCCTATTACATTGGGACCGAAACATAACTGGCGAAAAGTGGGTATGTAATACACCTCTGCCTACCCCTTCAGGAATAAAAGGCGTGAAGTTATGTTATGTGTAAATGAATACTAGATTTCGCCCGCAGATTCGCCAGCGTCAATTAATAATAATATAAATAATTTATACACCTAAACTTTCCTCAGGAATCACACTATCTATTAGTGAAACCCTTATAAAAATCCGTTCGATAGCTTTAGAGTATATTGACTTAAGACAACAAACAGACAGGAAGAAAAGAGAACTTAATTTTATAATATGTACTGATAGATTCTGTTATCTATATGTTTTTCAGCGAACTATTACCTCAAACTAAAACAGATTTAAGAGCGATAGGCGATAGCCTATTGGTGACCTAACGGACTGCCGAGACGATGGTCTCGGGTTCGATCCTCAGTTACCTCAGGCACACACCTCTGACTTTTTGAAGTTATGTGTGTATATTCTAGATGTTAATTATCGCTCGCTTTATAATGTGCTCGGTAGAAGGCCATAGGCTCGCCCTCTATTACATTAGGACCGAAACATAACTGGCGAAGTATGGATGTGTTATACACATCTGCCTACCCCTTCGGGGATAAAGGAGTGAAGTTATATGTTATGTTATACATACATACATAGACTCACGCCTGTTTCCCCGAAGGGGTAGGCAGAGGCATATTAAACGCCCACTTTTCGCCAGTGTTTTGATCCCACGTAATAGGTGGCGAGCCTATTGCCGCTTATTAGGACATTTTGTTTGCCAGAGCCTCGTCCGTTGATCGGCAGGTGCACTACTTGCAGGTGAGGTTGGCTTGGGACCCTAAGTTCTTGGTGGGAACCCTATGCACCCATGTTATGTTATAATAACAGAATAATTTTAAAAAAGTACGTAAAATCTGATACCGCAGAAAGTTTCCTTTTAAAGGTAAAGCTTTTAAAACTGTTTATTTATCGGGTCTATATATTGTCTCCGTGGAAGCGCCATTTGTTTTCGCCACAGCTTACGCAAATGGGTCGTATCGTCACGCGAACTCACTATTACTTTCGAATGCATACACTCAACGTTCTGGGCTTTAGCGTATTATCTGCTTAAACTGCGTTTTGAAATAAGTGTACCGGGCTACTGGCCATCTTGTACCTATTTAGCGGCAAATATACAAATATAATTTATTTATAACTTTATTACAGCACACCTAGCACCCTAGTGGAGAAATTAACAGACTGCTATGAAAAGTGTCTCGGGTATATGCCCATGGAGCACGTGGCTGACTTTTCAGTTTTGTTTATGTAAAGTATATATATATACAGGGTGTCACAAGACCCATCACCAAGCCGAAGCCTACTCGTTGTGGACATCATGCCAAGTCATACTAACCAAAAATAATACCTGGGGAACGATCTTTTTTTTAAGTATTCACATTTTTTAAACCGCAATTAAAAACGCGCGCGTGCTGTGCTCGAAATACCTACTTATCCATGGTTTCATAGGGCATCTAAAGAACATATTGGCGGGCTAAATGCATCGATTTTGTACCTAATTAGAAAAATTCCATACTAACTTTGAGCCTCAATATCTCCTGAACCAGCAATTTCCCAGGTATGGTGCCGAAGTAAAAAATATTCGTAGTGATTGGTACAACATGGGATTTCAGTTTTCGTTAAGGGTCTTGTTACACCCTGTATATGATTACTAGCTTTTGCCCGCAGCTTCGCTTGCGTAAATTCGGGGTTCTCTAGTTATAGTATATCATCTATGTTCGGGGTAACACGATGAAATCTTCTTGGGTAACACAAATCATCTTTATTGGGCGGATAGTTCCATAATTATTGTCGTTTTTACTGTTTAAGAAATATAACTGCAAAAAGTATTTACACATACAAACTTCTTAGTACCTACTACGACTTAGTAGTACGTCTTTGGTAGTACTCAAAATATTAACCGGTATCAGTGACGTTTCGCTAGAGTGACCAATATGGCGACTGCGATTTGTCTGTCAGAACCATTAGAATTTAACAAAATACTCGACAATCCGAATTTTGCGGATATATGTAGTCGACTCGAAATCTTGATTTTTTAATGTTTTATTAGTCAGGTAGGTAATGTTTGACGAAATTATTAATATAGACTTGACACTGCGATGGTAGCGCAGTCTGTCGGTTCCAATGTGAAACATTCCAAAATTGGAAACTACTTACAACTTAAAAATTAACTAAAAATACATTTTCCAGTGGACTAAATTCTGAATCTAAACCATTCTAAAGTCCCCTTGAACACAAACAAAAAATATCATCAATATCGGTCTAGTCGTTTAGGAGGAGTTCAATGACATACACACGCACACAAGAAATATATATTATACTAGCTTCTGCCCGCGGGTTCGCTCACGTAAATTTGGGGTTCTCTAGTTAGGTATTGTATATCATCATCATCATGTTCGGGGTAACACATATCTCCTTTATTGGGTAATTGTTTGTGTTCTCCTTTAATAGGTAACTGTAAAAAGCATTTACACATACAAACTACTTAGTACTTAGACTTAGTAGTACTCAGAATGTTATCCGGTATCTGTGGCGTTTCGCGAGAATGACCAATATGGCGACTGTGATTTGTCTGTCAGAGCCATTAGAATTTAACAAAATATTCGACAATCCGAATTTTGCGGATATATGTTGTCGACTCGAAATCTTTATTTTTTATGTTTTATTATTCAGGTAAGGTTTTAATGTACTCCTTGACGAAATTATTAGCATAAGATTTGACACTGCGATAGCAGCGCAGTCCGTCGGTTCCAATGTGAAACATTCCGAAACCCACAACTACTTAAAAATTAAAAATTAAGTAAAAAAAAACATTTTCCAGTGGACTAAATTGTGAATCTAAACCATTCTCAGGTTCCCTTGAACACACACAAAAAATTTCATCAAGATCGGTCCAGTCGTTTAGGAGGAGTTCAGTGACATACACACGCACACAAGAAATATATATATTAAGAAGATATATGATTACAACCCTCTTACAAGAAATCGACGTAAAGTGACAGTACCCATATTGTTGCGTTTTGTTCGGTGAGTGAGAGTGCTGGAGGCCCCATAGCCTATTCCTTCTCTCTCATCCCACTTCTCTTCCTTTTCATTTGCTCAAACCCAAGGGCGGCAACGCAATGGTGACACCTCTGCTGTTGCTGTACATGGGCGACGGTAATCGCTTACCATCAGGTGGTCCGTCTGCCGTTTGACGTTTAAAACTTAAAAAATAAACCGGTCAAGTGCGAGTCGGACTCGCGCACCGAGGGTTCCGTACAAACCTGTAGGTATATATAATTATTTAAAAAAATATGTGATGTAACAAAACATTAAGGGTTTTCAAATTGTTTCCTATGTGCTATAAAACTTAGTTTAATGACAAATTTCAAGATTCTAGATCTCCACCTTGTCATGGTGAGAGGGGGTGCTTAGTAACCGTGGCTTGAACACCCGCGGTGAAGCTAAGAGAGATCCCGGGAATGGACGCTCCGCGTGGGCTTGGAGGGCGCCTGCGCAGGATGCTGTGGCATATCCACAATATTATTAGGTATATATAATAACTGTTACACAATATCACATATAATATATTTACTTTATTTCACTACACCTATTTTATGTTTACTTATCCTAAGTATCTATATTTACTTACCTATCCTAAATAAAACCTTATCCTATCACTATTATATATATTTATTATTTTCCAACACCATACAAAAAACAACAAAAATAACTAAGTATTAAAATATTTACAATATTACTTGTTGTGTATTGGAAATGCACACTCGGTAGGTTCTAGAAACATTACCGGCCGCGAGGATGCGAGCCGGCCGCTCGCTAGTTGAAAATTGTCATTCCTACGCGAAGCCCGCGTCACCCGCTGTTCCGCCGCGCATCACCGATATTACGCGATCTCATAAAAGTGTACTTTTCTTCGTTTCCTGTGCTGTGAATCTCTTATTCTACTCCTTCTGTTCTATTCTATATATGGTTTTCCGTGCTATCCTTCAGTGTCGTGTACCTATTCTACTCTTCTGTGAACTGTATAATAAACTTTATCTTCAACCGGCATATACTTACTTTCTTTGACCTGAACACCACCACCACCATAATGCGTCCAAAGGTGCGGGTGCGGGGGCCAGTTCTGTCTGTCCCTCGCAATCGGGCGTGGTCGCGGGAGGAGAGGCGTGTCGGTGTTGCGTTGCCGCGCGCCCTATCTCCCGCGACCAAATGGGGGCGCACCATTGTTGCATCGCGGTGGGGCCGTAGAGGAAGAGGAGATGCGGTGTTGTTAGGTTGTCGTCCTCCCTATCCTCTGCGGCCGCTGGGTGTTTTGGCGGCGGAGCCCAACACCTTCATCCGCCGCCAAGGAGGTTGTGGCCTTCAGGCTATCCGCCGGGGTGTTAGGGTAGAATGCTAAGGCGACCCCCTGGCGCCCCCAAAATGGCGTTGAAGTATGCTCTGTGGCTTTAGTGGGTATTACGGCCTTGCACGCCAGCCGTCGAGTCCTACGTACGTGCGTAAATGCATTTCCACAGCGAAGAAAAAAAAAGATTCTAGATCGACTGAAAATACCCTTTAGTTTTGACTTGAGCATTTGATATAAATTTAAATTGTATACCCCTACGGGTTCATGAAGAAAGGGGTAGCACCTTTCAAATTATTAAAAAAAAATAATTATAATTATGATGTTACTAAAAATGTATGGTTCTCGCAATTTTCCCTTTACCTGTGCTATAAGACGTTGGTTCGTACCCAATTTCAAGAATCTAAGTTTACGGGAAGTACTCTGTAGGTTTTGATTCCCTTGCCAGTAGTTGTGAATTTCAAAATATAGTAAACTTGCTTTTTCTTTTGATTGCGTTGAGATAGAAGTTTGATTTTGTTACAGCTTAAAGGTATATAGGACCCAAGTATTTGCTATTAATTTCAATTTAATAACTTTACGCGTTCATGAGAAAATGGTAATTACTTTAAAATTATTAAAAATATTTTTATGATATGAAGTAACAAAAAATTTACGGTTTTTGCCATTTTTCCTTTATGCATGCCATAAGACATTGCTTCGTACCAAATTTCAAGATTCTGAGTTCACGGAAAGTACCCTGTAGGTTTTGAGTTTCGAATATTTGCGGTGTGTTCAATTAATATTTTATTATAGAAATTAATTTAGCGGGTCTTAATCGCGTTAACTTAACTTATTTAAGGTATAAATACCTATTTGTTACCGACGTTTCGCTCGTCTTGCACCGAGCGTGGTCGCGGAGAGACTGATGTGAGCTCAGCGACGTCTTGTGGAAGTGCGGGTTTCAGCACCTACCCTCACTTGGTCTTTATTTAAGTTCGCAATGTCGGTACTCCGACACACTACACTAATGACGTCTACACACTGTTGAGATTTATCACTGCGACGGTGTTTACACTTGCTGATGACTGGATTCCAAGTGGCCGATAATCTATATCCATACCCTACCGGTTACCCTCTCACGATGGTTAATCAATTTATCAAACTTTTTCTTGTGCCGTTTTGTACGCCGATCATAAATGCGGCTCGATTGGTTATACGTTATACGGTCGCACAAGCTAAAATCACTGTTTGAAAGCACTTCACTACACTCTGTATGCACTTTAAATAGGTCACACTGTACAACACCTAGCTCCATGCATCCGAACATCCGATTCACATTCGAAATGGAGGTAGACGGATCGTTACCCTTTCTCGACGTAAAAGTGACAGTAAGAGATAGTGGTACCCTTGGACACACTGTGTATAGGAAACCGACACACACCGACAGGTATCTCAACGCGAACTCGCACCACCATCCGCGGCACTTGGATTCCGTTGTGTCCTCGTTAGTGAACAGAGCGTATGACTTATGTGACCCCGAACAATTAAATAGTGAGCTGTCACATGTTAGTTGCAACGGATACAAGAAAAACTTACTCTGTCTGGATTGACTGATGACTGGATTCCAAGTGGCCGATAATCTACATCCATCCTCCCGGTTGAAATTGTTATATTTCTTGATTTCTACCGCTTCACGTACTATCCTGGAGTAATAGTGACGATCGGTGGATAAGACTTGTGGTTGATGCAGTTCTATCCAGTGGTTTGGTCCAGACTCCAACAAATGCTCAGCTATCGCCGACTTGTTAATATGTCGGTTTTTTACAGCTGCGATATGTTCCTTTACCCTTTCAGCGATTGTACGCTTAATCTGCCTGATATATAAACTACCACAGCTGCAATCGACTTTGTAGACGCCAGGTGTTTGGAGAGGAATTACATCTTTTGGTGTACGCAGATTGTGTGCTATCTTAGAGAGCGGACTGTATACAGTCTTGATGGAGTATTTCTTGAGTACTGTGCCAACTTTGTCCGTCACTCCCTTTAGATACGGCATGTAAGCGGGCACTCTGCTTACTTCAGGTTTACGCTCGTTCCTCTTCCGACAGAGTAAGTTTTTCTTGCTGTTCCGTTGCAACTAAGTACCTCCCGAACATGTGACAGCTCACTATTTAATTGTTCGGGGTCACATAAGTCATACGCTCTGTTCACTAACGAGGACACAACGGAATCCAAGTGCCGCGGATGGTGGTGCGAGTTCGCGTTGAGATACCTGTCGGTGTGTGTCGGTTTCCTATACACAGTGTGTCCAAGGGTACCACTATCTCTTACTGTCACTTTTACGTCGAGAAAGGGTAACGATCCGTATACCTCCATTTCGAATGTGAATCGGATGCATGGAGCTAGGTGTTGTACAGTGTGACCTATTTAAAGTGCATACAGAGTGTAGTGAAGTGCTTTCAAACAGTGATTTTAGCTTGTGCGACCGTATAACGTATAACCAATCGAGCCGCATTTATGATCTGCGTACAAAACGGCACAAGAAAAAGTTTGATAAATTGATTAACCATCGTGAGAGGGTAACCGGTAGGGTATGGATATAGATTATCGGCCACTTGGAATCCAGTAGACGTCATTAGTGTAGTTTGTCGGAGTACCGACATTGCGAACTTAAATAAAGACCAAGTGAGGGTAGGTGCTGAAACCCGCACTTCCACAAGACGTCGCTGAGCTCACATCAGTCTCTCCGCGACCACGCTCGGTGCAAGACGATCGAAACGTCGGTAACAAATAGGTATTTATACCTTAAATAAGTTAAGTTAACGCGAATAAGACCCGCTAAATTAATTTCTATGATGTATACAAATCGCGAAAGTTTAAAATCGATTATAACATTTTATTCGTGGTAATTTTGGATATAAAGCTTCGGGTTAATTGTTTCGTATTTAAAAGGTTTCACATTAAGGGAGTCGGACGCATTTCGTCGTATTTTGTAAGTAATTATGTAATTTTGCTCCTGGTTGTTTTACCACGGTTTTACTGCGGGTATTTAATATGCTTTCATGTATTTGCTGCAAACGTTCTACGTGTTGCTATGTAAATAGACTAAATTCGTACCTAATACCTTGCTTCTTCATTTTGTGTGACTAACGGTTCTTGCCTGGGAACTGAGGCCGATTGAAGTATCCAAGCGCTCTGATATAAATGCTACAAGCGACCACCAATCCAAGTGGAAACCACTGTAGATGTGGCTTAAAGATCAATTACGAACGGAAAGTCAAATCACGCTATGAGCACTACACGTAAATACATAATGTAAAAAGACCCATCACCATGCTGAAGTCTACTCGTTCTGCACATCATATCAAGTCATACTACGCAAAAATAATATTAATATTATATTATATTAATATAATATTAGGTATATTATACCTCATTCACACAACACAATCTCGTCCCAAACTAAGCAGAGCTTGTACTATGGGTACTAGATAACGGATAAACATACATATGTATTTTTTTTTGTAAATACATATAATATAATATACATAGAAACACCCAGACCAAGAAAACATCCATGTTCATGCACACAATTGTTTGACTTGAGCGGGAATCGAACCCGCGACTTTCGGCGCAGCAGTCGCTTAGGTACACTCCCGCTACGCCAACCGGCCGTAAATATAAATAATACTTGGACAAGGAAACATTTTTTATGCTTAAAAATAGACACGTTTTATAAGCCGCAATGTAAAGCACGCGCGTCTACACCGGCCCGTACAATACCTACACCGAGGAAGCCCAGACGAAGGCAATGACGTCGCGTGCACTCAGCTGTTAGCTTCGCGCGTAATACATTACGTTTAGTGGATTTTAAAGCAGCTTATTTCAGGGAAATATTGACAATTTTGTTTATGTTTATTTGGAGGAAAGTTTACATTTGTCATACAACACATATTAGAAAAAGAATCGGGACTTTGAGCCTCAATATCTCCCAAACAAGTAATTGCCCAGGTATGGTGTTGAGGTAAAATATAGGTTCTGGGATTTCAGTTTTCGTTAAGGTTCTTTTTACACCCTGTATATCAGTGGCTTAGTGCGTAGTTTGTAATTTCTGAAAGTCAGCATACATATTTTTACTTCCTCCGTGATCTAGTGGTTAGCGTATGCATCTGCTGATCGGAGGTTCCGGGTTCGATTCCCGGGTCGGGCAAAGGTGTTACTGAGTTTTCCCGAACTTTCAGTAGTAGCACGGCGCCGGCGTCTGGTGATGTGCCCGGTAACGGCAATATGCTCGCCCCCTATTACGTGGGACCTAAAAATTCATCGCAAAATGTGGGTGTAATATTATATCTCTGTCTACCCCATTAGGGATACAAGCGTGAGTCTATAAAATAAAAATACATATTTTTGCCGACTAGCTCTCGGACTATCTGTTCCTTGTATTGTCTTTTCGTTCGGATATCAAAGGGCAGTGTGACCTTTGTGACTGAGACTGATTTTCCACCTATTTGTTGCCTTATTTCTATATTAACTCCAATCATATAGGTAACACGAAACATAAGACTTTTTGAATCTGATTTTCTTGAATGTTTGATAAACAAGCTGCGTCAACGATGTGTAGAATAAACACGGTGTGCACTTTGGATTGTATTTCATTTTTACGGAATCACTCCTGCAATAAGACAACCTTGTGTTGCGGGAGACTTTATAAACATTCATTTAAGGGACACAAAGTACCTATAAACAGTCCCAAAACAACAAATTGTGGATCAAACAAAGTATGTTCTCGTTTGGGAACACCCGTAGTGCTGACCAAGGTGACGACTTTACCAGGACGCCGTAAAGTTATAAGAACTGGCTGTCGTGAAGGTTTATGAATCATTACAGGGAGCCCGTATTCTTAAAGATTCTGAAATTGCTCTAAAACATAGTTTATATTTGGTTTGCGACGGTCAAAAAGCAGTTGTTTTACGGGAAAGTGAATGTTCTATCAAATATAGTCAGAATAGTACTCTGTGTGATTTCCGTGTGGTGACGGATTAAGAATACAAATTGTCACCACCCCATATCATCCCATGGGTGTCGTAAGAGCCGACAGAGGGAGCATATTATGCAGAGAACAGCACTGTAAGAGAAGGAAAACTTGATAAAAACCCTATACCAACCCGATTGGCCAGCGTGGTATAGTAGGCCAATTCTACTTGAATGGACTACGTAGACTGTTCAAGGCTGATGATGATGATGATGATAAGTGCTCTGTGGACAGTACACTCGGAAACAAATATGCAAAATCGTATCCGGGATAGCGCTAGACTCATAATAATGAGTCGGAGAAGGCAATCTCAGGTTGACCGATAGTTTTATCAGCTCCACTGTTCTAGTAAATCAGCCTTCAAACTATCGCCTTATCATCACAATCTCCCAACACAAACACTCATACATCTACAAATCATCCATACCACTCGAGTTTTAACCCCAAACCGATTATCAGATACCCATCAATATCTCAACACGCTCTGATGTCAATAACTTGGATTTAACCCAACCCTTGTCATAGAGAGTGGCATCAGATCGTATCTTCATGTAAAAATATACATGATTTGGTGTCCGACCCAATTTTGTTAGGAAATGCGTCGATATGCTGATGCTGGATTTCCAACATATCTAATAATCATAGTTTTGTGTAAATATATGGGATGGTCAGAATTATCTACAGTAATACTATAAGATTGCAGCGACAAGCTAGCATAAGCAGAAACAGAAACCAATAGACTGTTAGGCTGGTTTCAGAGTCACGCGTTTGACCGGCGCCGGCCACATGCGGGCGCGCTTCCAATTACACTAGATTAGTAGTAGCGTTTCATATTCACGCAGTTCAAACGCGCCGCTTGTGAGACGCGCGCCGTCGGCCGGCGCTGCCGCAAACTCGTTTCACAGTAGTCTGTGAAACGAGTTCGCGTTTCTCTTTGCAATGTATGCACGCTTCGGCAGTGCCGGCCGACGGCGCGCGTCTCACACGCGGCGCGTTTGATTAAACTGCGTGAATATGAAACGCTACTACTAATCTAGTGTAATTGTAAGCGCGCGCGTGTGGCCGGCGCCGGTCAAACGCGTCTCTTTGGAACCAGCCTTACGCAGATAGTCTCGTGTTCAAGCATCAGCGTGCATCACTGACTTTATAAAGGTGTCCTTATTAAATAGTCAATTATAGCTTGCAAAACGGTGAAGTAGAATACCGTGAGAAAGCCTTGTTGATTTATACGAACATGTAGCAGTTGAATGCGCATGACTCAAGATCGGTTTTTGTCCAAGCAGTGGACATCTTTCAGGTGAGATAATGATGATGGAATTTACTGCGCAGTTTTAGTTTCTGATAACTTTATAACTCCAAAAACTTTTATTTAAACACAATGCGAGAAAAGGTGTCGTATAGTGTGTTACGACGATAGACAGCAGTAAGAAATTTTTGTATAGTGCGAAAATCTAGAACTGCGCCTGGTATTATATTTTTGTAATAGCTTTTAAATTAAATATCTTACTCATGATATGCAAGCTATAAAAATTTATGCGAACGATTTATAAAACCGACACCAAAGTTCTGAGAATGAAGTAACAAATTAATACTACCATAATAACTCTGGTAAGGGATTAGTTAAACCCGGTTTTGATTGGAACGACACGACATCCGGGTTTAACAGCTCGTCAGCTCATGACATCCGGATTTTTTAACGCAAATCCGGTTCAATATGGCTCAATGGCTTTGTGGAAATTGAAAATGTTACTGTTGAGCAAATTTAGTGGAGTTATTTTAAATATTGTTACTTCTTTGTGCAGGGAAATTTTTTTAATGAAAGAATGTCATAATCTGTGAAATCTTTTCAGGTGTATATGAAATGTTATTGTATATTTTTATTCCCCTTGTTCTTAGAGATACGTTTTGACGATTTCATTTATTTTATTCATTTGTGAGTGGTACATTATTTATGTATTGATCGATTCTATCCGGCGTTCGTTAAGGCGCCGTGTACAGCTACTGAGTTCAGCTGTTGCTGTCATTGTCGGATTGTATACATAAGAAAGAGAAGCGCGACGAGAGGTTCAGAACGAGTTATTTATCATTAAATACATTAATCCTTACAAATATCTGATCCCAATCGATAAATAAAAACAACAGTTCCCTTTATTATTATATATTACATCACTGTTATTAATATTATCAAGATTTGTTTATAAATAATACAGTTACAATTGCTACGATTTCAATTTAAATGGTTATTTTATGGTTTTTTTTTATCGAGAAAATTTTCCGAAAACGTGTTTTGAACACAATGGTCCCCTCATAAATATGATCAAGATTAACATATATTTTTTTAGCTGCTCTAACATGTATACATTTGGCTAAAAAACTGTTTTGTGAAGCCTATTTTGACTAGGTACAGCGCCTTAAATGAATAACTTTTTAATCATCTATTAAGTTTTAAGATTAGCGCATCTTACAGAAACAGACTCTTCAGTTTCTGCACATGTAGAATATATATATTTTCTGTTCTGTATATTTCTTTGTATGTATTTTAGTATAGTAATTTAAGAGTAAGTTAGTTTGTTAGTAAATAAATGTAGAATACTTTATCATAAATTACAAAATTAATTCACAATTTATGAACACAGACTGAAAATCCGCACAGGTAAATCTAAAGCACACAATACGCCTATTTTTCACGAACACATCGAGATCCCTCCAAAGGGAACACAGAAAACAGTTAAGAGTTGCGAGTGAGCTTTCGTTTCACCAAGAAAACAGGGAAAAAGCGCTTTTCGTAGAAACCAGTCATGTGCATAGGTGACGATGACGTTTGGTATTACAAGGCCATGAAAAGACAGCAATTGGTGAAGGAAAGCGAAGGATCGTCGCGAATGGAAGACCATTGTTCAATTAAATTTTTTTGCACTCCATAGGAAATGAAATGAAATGATTCTTTATTTCGTGTAAACTTTGTATAAAGTGCTTACGAAACGTCTATTTTAAGAATCCAATTGTACCTATACCGATTGTATTATATTTAGGAATGTCTTAATGTACATACATACATAATACATAGACTCACGCCTGTTTCCCGGAGGGAAGAGACTACGGACTACTATTTGCAACGATCGTGACATACTCTCTTGCTTCATTCAGTCCCATCAAGTTGCTCAAGTCCTAATGTAGAAGAGGCCAAGCCTCATAAAGGGTTGTAGCGCCGGAGAATGTAAGTAAATTAAGAAGTCTGGTATTACTCGTTGATTAGTAGTGCTCATAGCGTGACTTGACCTTTTTTTTTTTTTGTTTCGGGTTGTAAAATCCTCATGGAGTCCCGCCGCCCTGGGGGATGGGTGAAGGGGACTGTCAGACTTTTACTGACTAAAAACCAACCCGTGTGCCTCATGTACCCATGTCCCGGGGGTCGGGTTTCGCCCAAGCATACATCGCAATCCCCCGACGGGTATTGGCCCGCCAGATGGTCCAGCGGGCCCCGAACAAAACCCCCTTGGCGGTGGATTAAGGTGTTGGGCTCCGCCGCCAAAACGCCAAGCGGCCGCAGAGGATAGGGAGGACGGCAACGCAACACCGCATCTCCTCTTCCTCTGCGGCCCCACCGCGACGCATCGAATGGTGCGCCCCCATTTGGTCGCGGGAGATAAGGCGCACGGCAACGCAACACCGACACGCCTGTCCTCCCGCGACCACGCCCGACTGCGAGGGACAGACAGAACTGTCCCCCGCACCCGCACCGTTGGACGCATCCTGCGCAGGCCCCGTCAAGCCCACGCGGAGCGTCCCCTCCTGGATCCCTCTTAGCTTCACCGCGGGTAACCAATCCACGGTTACTGAGGCCCCCCACCACGACAAGGTGGAGATCCCACGGGGGGGAGCGTGACTTGACCTGCCGTTCGTATAGATAAGCAAAGTTAAGCAACGATCTCTAAGGTCATGGATGGAGCCCACTTACTGTGGAATATATTTCAGAGCGCAATGGTGCTTTTCTACGGTTCTTGTCATGTTTTCCTTCACAGCGTAGCAAGCGATAATTAACAACCATTTTAGTACGCACTTCGCGATAAAAAAGAAAAGTCGCGCGTCGTGGTTTTGAACCCGAAACCCTCTGCATAACAAACTGTTAGTTTTCCACTAGGCTGCCACTACCTTACACTTTATATTTAAATACAAATAGAAGCTCACAGTACCTGTCAACACCTTTACGTGTTAGAAATACCTTCGGTTTGATATATCGGCACCGGACGCGCCGAGATGCAATTTATATTAGAGATGCCGTAACCCGGAATATTGGCAACGATATTGAAGTATTGAAACATTGCTCCGTTTCACGGCTGGCATTTTAGCCACCATACGTTGGGATGCATTTATCACTACTAGGTATTCACTATTATTTGTTATGAGAATACTATAGTATTTTCGTTGTATCATGATATGCATGATAGTTCATGACTGACAATTACAGTGATGTAACCTAAGGAAATTTAATCGATTATTTATAAATATCGATTTAATTGGCTAACGACATGGAATCGTACGTAGTTACCAATTTTACATCTTCGAAATAAAATTCATTTTAAAAGTGTTTTGGCAAATATATTCACAAATAAAACGCAGTAATTTTAAAATATATTTTTTTATTATTATTCACTGTCACTCGAACTAAAACCTCATATCTGAATCTTCTCCAACAGAGATAATTATTTGCTGATCTCAAATTCGGTCGAGGTGGACATATTTAACCCAGTCTGTAAATATTGTCGGATTGGGTTTCGAAACGAGTCGCCCGAATTTGAGGGTATTGGTGGTGTAGGGTGCTTAAGGGAGTTAGTCTTAAAGTAATTTTGGCTGCCGGAGTTGCGTCTAAATATTTTTAAACAATTTCCAAGAATTCTTCATTCAAATATGCAAAACGGAACGTAATTTAAGGTTTTATGTGAAAGTAACTAAATAGGTGTGTTCGGTTCTCTTTTGACCCTTAACCACAGTCAGCCTCACTTTATTAAACTAGCGGAATCAATAAAAGCGATATTTAGGTTTTATGTGAAAAAATGTGATACGAAACGCAACCGCCATCTTGTGTGAATGATATTGACAGGTAACGTCAAATTTGTGCGTCATTGCCCTCATTGCTTTCGAGTACTTAGGGTTCTGTAATAAGTACCTAAATAGGTTATAGTAGGTTCTCTTTTGACCCTTAATCCGATAATAGGAGCCCTGCGAAGCAGGGCTCCGTCAACCTTAGTTTATTAAACTAGTGTGAATAATGTGGAAGTTGGCAGTGCCATACACACCGATGTTTGGAGATTTTTTTTTAGAGGAAACCATGTATCTCCGGCAAGTGAAAATGGTGAGGGGGGTTGCGAGACCTACCCCCCTCCCCTCCCAATCATTCACAACCCCTAAATACGGCGACGTATTTCGAAACCTTTACCATATTGTCGATTGTGTTATTTCTACGACTGATTAATTTTATCAATGTAGGGATTTCGTATTGCCACCACATCGGAACTATCTATGTCAGTTATTGAAGCTTTATGCTCACGTTTCTTCGGAGTGGACAGCTTCTTGTCTTCAAAACTAGTTTCTCCAAATTTTTCATTGGATATTCGACAAACGGAAGCCTTGCCGATGTCCAGAGCAGAGCTGCCGCAACTCTGTAATCAACACTGTCGATCGGTATTACCGGGCCCCCGTTTGCACGCTCTCGTTCAAAGAAGGTCCTCAAACGAAGCACTAACTCACGGCTTTGAGAGTTTAAAACTATCTTTTTTGTTATTTTTGGCATTGTACCTACCAAATAAAACACAACAAAAAAATAACACGCCAAACAGGCAGAATCACAAACCGCATACAAGGCGCTCGTACTGACGTATTCGATCACAATATGGCCACTCCTATTCATCGATTTTATGCCGATTCCATGGTGTCAATCTCTACCGACAGAGGGTTCGTTTCATGCATCTGACATTTTGAGGATTATATTTTATTATATTTAAATAATTTATTTACAGTTAATAATAATGAAAAAATAGAGAGAGACATACTAGTATCAATTTACTTTGTAATTTATAGATATTTTTTTAATAATTGTTTTCTTTTGCCAATTTATTTAGTAAAGCCAAAATATAAGTTGAAAGTAGTATGCGTGATACGTAAAATGTGAACCTTCATGCATATCATCATACAGCGAAAATACTATAATATTATAAATGTGAAAGTATGTGACGATGGATGTATGGAGGTTTGTTATTCATAAATTGTATATTGTAATAATTTGAACGGATATTGATTAAACGTTGCAGTTATATGGCTCTTATCTCAGTACACCGCATGGGGTACTATTTGTCCCAATAACTGATTCCTGAGGGAAGCCGCGGGCAAAAGCTGTTAAGAAATAAGAATTAAATTTATTGATAACTAGCTTCTTCTCGTAAAGTTATAAATGATGAACCTTTTTATACCATCATAAGGACGGCATTAAAAAAATAAAAATGCTTGCCTTAGTGCATCCTTAGTGGGTACCTACGTCATAGAACGTCAAGAGTGCTGAATAGTTCATGCACACCACATTCATAGTCTGACAATTAGTGTTGGGCTGTTGGTGCTAGTTATAAGACAGAGCGATGAGTGTGCCGCGATTTACCAACAATCGATTCGCCAATGAACCATTGATCAACATAATCTTTAAGCACTGAACTTTTCATCAACGAACTTTTCAACCATGAACGTTTCGCCAACAGAACTTTACACCACTGAATGTTTAACCAAGAATGTTTCGACCAATAACTTTTCACCCACATAAAATTTGGCCTATGAACTGTTCCCCAACATAACGGTACATCACTGAATGTTTGACCAACGGAATCCTTTGACTATAACTTTACCCACGATTGATTTGAAATTGTGAAAAGTATACCTATTTATTTATATAAAACTTAAACAAGTTCGTGGGACTATAACTTTACCCACAAACTGATTGTGAAAAGTATACCTATTTATTTATATAAAACTAAAACAAGTTCGTGGGTAAAGTTATAGTCAAAGGATTCCGTTTGTCAAACATTCAGTGATGTACCGTTATGTTGGGGAACAGTTCATGGGCCAAACGTTATGTGGGTGAAAAGTTATTGGTCGAAACATTCTGTTGGTTAAACATTCAGTGGTGTAAAGTTCTGTTGGCGAAACGTTCATGGTTGAAAAGTTCATTTGATGAAAAGTTCAGTGTTTAAAGATTATGTTGATCTATGGTTCATTGGCGAATCGATTGTTGGTAAATCGTGGCACACTCCAGAGCGATGGACATTTTATTTACTTATTTTATTTTTTACCAGCGATTAAGCTACCATTTTCATCATTATACAGGCTAGTGCAGTCGACTGCTGGGCTCTCTTAATTTGTGTCATAGAGCATTGTGAGCCAATTTTATTTTCTTATTTGGCCCGCTTTATCACGCTTTTATAGTGTTGGTATACCTTCGATTTCAAGTTTTCCGTCTCCTCATTGATGATCGAAGGTCTCCTCCGTACATAGGTACATTATTTGCTTCGTGGATTTTTCTAAGTCTCCTCTTACGATACACACGGATTTAATTAGGGTGGCGACACTTTGTATTCTTAATCCGTCATTGCCAAACAAAGAATTTCAATGTACTTGGTGCAAAATAATGCGAATTTTCTTACATCTTAGTTATTAATTTATCATTATGATTCGTGCTGGATATAATTAAATAAAAAGTCAGTATACTTGTTTGTTATGATTTGACGCCGTCTAGCCAATTTGATTCTCATAAGGTTATTGAATTCATCATCGTCTTAGCGCTATCCCGCTTGTATCCAAGATTTACCAACCAGATTTAACAGAATACTTAGCATTTCCCCTGAGCGACTGTCACCTGTCCTCCACATTCCATGGCTTTGTAGACTTTCTATAAAGTCTGTTGAAGTTCGTAATGGCAGCCGGGCCTGTCGGCGTAACAGAACCGTTAAAACACGGGGTAAGCGATAATTAAATTTATAATTCGCACTTAAATTCGTTAAGTATGTGGTGCGCGACGTAGATCTGAAACCGTATAGGTACCCGTAACCTAGGTTATCGCTGCCTCTCAAAAGGTTATTGAATCATCTGCAAATAAATTGTTAAATCGGTCACTAAACATTATTTTTTTGCCTAACCTAACCGAACCCAAGACACCCTAACTATTAGATAGAGTATATTCCACAGACAACAAAGATATGTCCACAGAACAGACTTATTAAGCCGCTGCCAAGTCCGCATCGCAAGTCAGCCCAGGCTTTGCTCGACAGCCATCAACATTTGTTTTTATGGACATAAGCTTTCGGAAGGATTAGCCGAAGTCAGATAGGTTCCTTAGTCCAAGCCTGCTTAATTATCTTGCAGCTGTTACAGTTAATACTTGGAATGTAGCTATTTGTTTGGGACCTATTGAGGTTTATAAGAATGCCTGATAATGCTAAAGTGTTGTAAGGCGAAATCCACTGAACTGCCTTAATGATATTGATTCAAAATAAAATAGTACAATGCATAAATAAATAACTGACTGCCTCGTTGGTCTCGCGGCATAAATGTGCGCGTGGGATTGGGAGGTCTCTGGTTCGATTCCCGGGTCGGTCAAAGTGTTATTGGGTTTTTCCGTTAGGAAATTCTCAGTAGCAGCATGGAGTCTGGTAATGTGCCCGGTACGGCAATAGGCTCGCCCCCTATTATGTGGGACCTATAAATTCATGGTGAGATGTGGGTGTAATATTACACCTCTGCCTACCCCTTCGGGGATACAGGCGTGATAAAAAAAAATAGTAAATAAACTTTCGATTTCATAGTAAATGTTATAGACCAAAATCCGAAGACCAAAGACCTTCCAAAATACATTTCATCTAAATTAGAATTATGGTAATTATATATTGCGAATAAGTTGCCTAAGAATCATAGCAAAATTGATACCAAAATGCTTAAAGATTTATCGTTATTTTTATTGTAACGAAATATATCAATATTACTAAGAAATAATTGCTGCCGTGGACCAGTGCATAGCGTATGCGTCTGCTGTCTCAGGTTGGATGCCCGGGCCACGCAAAGTACTAATAATGTTTTCATCATTTTTAGCACTGAATTTGGCAAAGTTCTCGGTAACGGCAATAGACTCGCCCCCTATAACGTGGGGCATACAAATTCATAACATGGCAAAATGTGCGTGTAATATTACAACTTGGAGTCTGCCAAAGAGCGATGGAGCGCAGCATTCTAGGTGTCACACTAAAAGATAAGATACGGAACAGTATACTGCGCTCTAAAACAGGGCTAAAAGACGTGGGTCAAAAGGTAGCCAGCCTTAAATGGAATTGGGCGGGTCACGTCAGCCGCATGCAGAAAGACCGCTGGGCAAAAGTTACTACACTATGGGTGCCGACGGATGGACAACGCCGCAGAGGCCGGCCCAGAAAAAGGTGGCGAGACGAGCTGGATGCCTACCACGAGAGCTGGCTAGAGGTTGCGCATGACCACAAAATGTGGAAAGACTTAGGGGAGGCCTTTGCCCTGCAGTATAGCCTAATAAAAAAATAAAAAATAAAAAAAATATTACAACTCTGCTTCCCCTTTCGGAAATACAGGCGTGATCCTATAAGATACAATATGGTACAAAAAATACAAGTGCGTATATTCCTTGCACCAAGCAGACAATATCTCTACGCGACGATAGCAGTCGAGTGTACGTAGCACCGTAGCGCCGTAGACACATAATAGTCTACGACGTAGCGCCGTAGACACAGACAAACACTCCGACGTGTTTCGAGGACATTTTTACGTGTTTTTGTAGTCGCAGTTTTGTGTGGCCCTCCATTTGTTGGGGTTGTCGACACTTTATACTATTTTTAAAGACTATTTTTATGGTGGAAAATGAAGTTTAAATGTATGGCAAAATTTGGAATATAAAGTTTAACTATATGCGATATTTAAACTATAAGGTTAAAGAATATAAATTCTGCATGTAGTGTGAGTAGCATGTTCCTGGGTTGTATATTAGTTGATTCTCTGTAGGGATGTTGGATGCCGATGATCCTATATCGGATGCCTCGGGAGGGAAGTCTGACAATATACTCTTTATATAACAACTAGACTGCGCCCGCGGCTCCATCCGTGGGACATTTGACCACCTTAGGAGTAGAATTTCCAAAAATCCTCTCTTAGTGCTCCTATACACACCCCAAGGGATACACATGCCAAATTTCAGCTTCTTGCGGCCAGTAGTTTCGGCTGTGCCTTGTCTGTCAGTAACGCAAGGATTTTATATATACGGATCATTATATTATAATATAGGAATTAGCCACTACAGTTCACCTCAGTCATCATCATCACCTTGTTTATAATATGTCTCACTGCTGGACACAGGCCTCTTCTCACTCTGGGAAGGGTTAAACCTAATCCCTCATCTGGTCAAGTGCCTCTTGGCAGGCTTCTCATGTCTTTCGAGAACATTACAGAGAACTTAGACATGCAGGTTTCTGCACGATGTTTTCCTTCAACGTTTAGCAAGCGATAATTAAAAATTAATTCATAATCGTACCTCCAAATCTCGGATAATTGTTACTTGGGAGCTATTATCAAATAATCTTATATGAAACATTTAAATCACGTTACAAAATTATTGCTTATATTAACTTAGCCTTTAAAGATTTACAGTAAGAGCGTAAGATTAACTAAGGCTGGAGTTTAAGAGATTAGATCGCTGTAATCAAATTAATTACAAGATATTTTTTATTTACTGTTTATGTCTTAAATATTGTAATTTCCTTGTTAAGGCAGCGATAGCTTAGTGGAGATACAAACGGACTGCAATGCAGAGGGTATCGGGTTCGAATCCACGGCGCGCACCGATGACTTTTCGAAGTTAAGTGCGTATTAAATTGTTAAACATCGCTTGCCTCGGAGAGCAGTTAAACCATCGGTCTGCTGGCTACCGGCTGTCATGAAGATCTTTGACAGTCGTTACGGGGAGTCAGTACCCTCAAATAAACTGATACTGGTCTAAACCATAGAATATCGCTATTCCTTTGGGTTACGGAGGTCAGACAAAGAACACTTAGTCTCAAAGCAAAAATTTGAGGATCACACAAACCGTTGTTCCGTGCAGGCAACGTACCCACGATACTCATCGCTAAGCGGCAAAGCACTGTCGGCAATGATTGCAGTCGATTTCACAATCTTTAGTTTACCTACTTTAGAAGATAACCCGCTTCTAACACTTTCGCCTTGAAGACCGGAGTCCGTACATTAATCGTCCGAATATTTAGTGGTGAACGCCATAGGTTCGAATCCAAAACCCTCTGCGTAGCAGTCTGTTGCGACTGGTCCTAATATTCGATCTATCAATGAATTTGGCTACTAGATATACATATTTGACATGTTTTGTATAGAGCTTATAATCGATTTTAAACTTTCGCGATTTATATACATCATACAAAATAATTTAGCGGGTCTTAATCGCGTTAATTTAACTTATTTTTATGCCTTAAATAACTTAAATTAACGCGATTAAGACCCGCTAAATTATTTTGTATGATATAGAGTTTATGTCAAATATGTATATGCAATGTCGCTTGTTCCCTGTAATTACTTTGATCAAAATAAATCAAACCTACTAGATTTAAATCCTCAATATTCCTAGTCCAATTTCTCGTAATAAATGTTTTAAGCCAGCCCATTAAATTTCGCCAAACAAATTGCCTTTCTAAGACTCACTGAATTGTACAAATACGGTTGGATAGGCTTAGGCAAATGGCTTTGCCTTGGTGTAACGGTCAGATCAGGTTTAAAGGGCTTCATTAGTTTATGTAGGATCGGCTTTAGTATGGCTTAGGTTTTATCAATAATTGCGTTGGTTTCTATAATGTTATCAGGCGGTTTCTCGGAATAAACCTCATTCCGGCTGATCTATTTCTAGGAATAACGGTTTAAGGGAAGGTAGTTTTTAAATGTCGTAGGTATTTGACCTCGGTTGACGTTGATCTCGGTTAAGTTCAACTTTGTTGTTAGAGTTTGAGTTAAAGTGGTTACATTAGAGGTTTCGTTTTGTGAATGTTTTTCACAACACAACTATTGTTAGGTTAAATGCTAATATTGATTCCACGCATAATATTAGATTTAAGTTAACTGTAAGCTATATACGTTTAATAATAAAAAATACTTGTTTTTTTGCAATTAATAAATTAAATAACATTAATTTGTCCTTTTGTTATATTATATGCAAGCTTTAATACATACATACATACATAGACTCACGCCTGTTTCCCGGAGGAGTAGGCAGAGATTACGGAACGCCATTTGCAACGATCCTGACATATCTCTCTTGCTTCACTCACTCCCATCAAATTTCTCATGCATGCTCTTCGGTTAAGGGTACTTCTAACCTGCAAGCTTTAATTAATAAGTAAAAACAACTAAAGAACGCAAAGCTGCCTTTAGAGGTCATAGCATACAGTGGCTTAGTGCTCACGGGTTTAGTACAGCAAATAGTCGAGGTAAACACTATCTCCTTTATTTTCTTGATGAAACATTTACAATCTACAAACACTACGTCTTCCACTGTAAATGCAATCGTTCTTTTAAATTAAATACGTCACGACTGTAGCGTCAGCATAAGAGATATTATAGTTAGTAATAATATATTTATTGCCTACCCCAACCATCTCTGAATAATATTACCTAATAATATTCTACCACATACACACATCACCATCTAGCCCCAAACTAAGCAGAGCTTGTGTTATGGGTACTAGATAATGGATAAACATACATATATACTTTTTTTTTGTAAATACATACATATTATACATAGACACACCCAGACCAAGACAAACATCCATGTTCATGCACACAAATGTTTGAGTTGAGCGGGAATCGAACCCGAATGAATAATTATTGCCTCTACGGTTCGACATGGGACACCAGCCATGGTCAAGAGAATCACGCTATGACCATGATTGGTGTGACTACGCCGAAATGTCAGGACGATTCAGGCTCGTTACATAACATAAGTATGTATACAAATTCCGAAAGTTTGAAAGTATAAGTATAACTAGCGCTGGTCTTCCGTTGCGTAAACATACAAATCTCAAAAGCATTGTACGCTTCCTTCCAGCTGCAAGTTGGTTCAATGAGCGACGGTACCGTCAGCATAACAATAGGCAAGTTGGGAGGTAAGTAAGCGTGAACAACGCCGCGTGTGCCACTTGTGTTTACGAAAGCGCGCTGTTGCAGGTCCATGTGTGGTTTAAAATCAACCGACAGTTGTGTAACATATTTTAAATCATTAAAATTATTGACATTACCATCGTTGTATATACTTGAAACAGCACTGTTCGTAAAAAGTAATATGCATCTATTTCCAAAGTTATCTGCTGTTCGAAAAGCCCCGATACGAGCTCAATATGTAAATAAATTATGCCAGATTAAGTGTAAAACTGCTTTAATGCAGAAGAGTTTCTTTGGTTTGGCACCCAGAATATTTAATAAAATACCAGACTCTTTGAAAAATTTGCCAATATTACAACTTAAAAGCTTGTTAAAGAAACTTCTAATAGATAAGTGCTATTATACAATTGCAGCTTTTCTCAAAGTGGAACTAAAATAACTTCTAAATGTAGTAATGTATTTGGAATTATAATTGGATTTGAATAGTATTGAATGTATAAATTGACATATTTTATTTTATTTTTAAATTTTAAGTATACTATTATTATTTTATTTTTGACATTTAATTATTTTTAACTTCTATTTTAAATGGATATTAACAATCTATTGTGAAATTTAAATTTTAACCATTACCAATATTTGTATGTCCTGATGGCAAAACATAGCGCTCTCTAATCTGTATATTTATATGACCTATGTTTAACAAATAAAGTTCTGATTCTGATTCTGATTTTGTTTGTCTAGCGACAGCCAAGATATAAATTAGTTGGGCTACCCATGTCTTTTATAATTAAATTCCTTCATTACATGTTTTTGGATATGTCTATGATTTTTCTAGACTCTAGATTCTAGAGCCTAGAAAAATCATAGGTTCAGTTTTGAATCCACAGCGCGCATCACTGACTTTTCATAGTTATGTACTCAAATTCAATTATATATAGCTCGCCTCGTGTTTTGGAGAATGCTCTCCAAGGCTCGGGAGAAGCCATTGGCCCCGGCTGTCATGAAGATCTTTGACAGTCGCTATAGGGACTTGGTACCCGCGAATGAACTGACTCTGGTTTAAGCCATAGACTATAAGGCCGTGTAAACTTCGGGTTGCGAAGGTAAAACGGCAGTTGTTCAGTGGAAAAGCTGATATTTTGTCATATTTGGTTGGATCAGTAAACGGACTCCGAGTTCCAAGGCATCTTGGGTACAACCGGGAATAGCGCTAGGCTGATGATGATGTCTAGTATCAGTGTTTAAAGGTAGTGTTATCCTGTAAAAAAAAGTCTAGTGGAGCGACTTACAAGCTACTACGCAGATGGAAAATCCAACAAAAGTATGCCTTTCCAGCGACTCTAGATCCAGCGTAGCTAGTCGCTTTGTCAGGCTCCTCGTCTCAAAACATGTTACACCGTTTCTTTGAGCCAACAATGTGTGTACGTATGTAGCTGTCATGTGTTTGTGTAGTGCTTTGTTTTCTTTCTAATGGCTCATAAGAGCCTTTGTTTGGGGTAATTGTAAGGAGCTCTGTGCATTAAGATGGTGGATTAAGAAGTGAGATAACACAATCCTTTTAAGTATGAAGAGGCTTGTTATGTTGAAGGAAGTAGTTTGTAGTAGTTTTTCTTAGATGTTTTCATTTTATGTACAAATAGAGGCTGCCCGCAACTACGTCTGCACATTTTGCGTTAACCGTGACAATCCGATCACGTGGGAATTTCGGAAAATCCTTTCTTAGTGCACCCCAGCTTACCAAGGCTAAATGTCATCTTCTTGCACCCAATTATTTCGGCTATGCATTGTCTGTCGGTCAGTCAGGGCGCAGCTACGCCCTCACAGCTTGTTTTATTTTAACCGTTACTTTCCGATACCCTCGGAATTGTGGGAAATTACATTTATCCCCAAGGAATATACATGCCAAATTTCAGATTCTTGCGCTCTATAGTTTCGACTGTCAAGTCTGTCAGTCAGTCAGTAACGGAAGAATGTTATATATTTACTTATACAGAAATGAAGTAGTTGTCTAGTAGTCAAATCAATCAAATGAATTTTGGGCAATTACCTTGGTTAACTATTAACACATCCTACACTATAATCATTATGTTGCACGCCTCTTTATCTCGATCATACTTCTGTTAATTGCTACTCCTAACGAAACGCGTTCCTATATCCTTTAAATACAAACATTAGCTCTACATGCTTATCTAAATGAAAATAGAATTAACATTTCTTCAACATAACCTTGCACATCTGGAACCACATTTTCTCTAAACTAGAACACTCTCAACATTTTAATTATACTTGAGGCAGTTCTTTCTTGAGAACAAAACGGCGCCGTGTAGAGAGAGGGAGCGAACGATTCAAACGAGACATGCTTATTCAGCTGGGTGAAATTAAAAGAAAGAGAATGCCGGCCGGCGATACAATCTATCGCTGTCTTACATGTGTACAATTTACATTCGCTAGGTTTTCGTGTACCTCTGCTGGTGTTACCACGATTTTGACGTTTTCTTGGGACCATGTAAGAAATAATTCCTTACACAGGAGTCCTGAAGTGACCTTTTTTCTCTGTGTACAAAAACGAATATAATATGCAGAAGTAACGAAGATACAAATTTTCTGCAAATTATTTCACGTTCGGCAATCTATTTCAATTTCTTTTTGTGTTAATAGCTCGATTACCAGCAGAAACTTATATTAGTTTAAAATTCGTCACACATCTTTGCCTGATACTGGCCTCTCCTAAAAATAATATTGTTACTCAATAGGAGGAGTAGTTCTACTATGATACGCTGGTCAGACAGGTAGTCATAGGGTTAGGGCCTACCCTAATCCCAGTTAGACTTTGCCGCTTCTTTCCAAAGATACTGTAGGCTACGTGTAATTTCCTTAGTCGCCTCTTAAAACCCGCAGAATGAAAGAGGGAATTGACGCTGCTTTTTTTAATCTGTCACTACACGTGGAAGATTTCATTTTGTCAGCCAAGAGTTCATCAGTTTGATATCTCTCGAAAAAAATTTATCTTAAACAAGATCAGGACATCCTAAATCCCACAGGAATAGTGGTATTACTAACGGTTGGTTAAACATGTTCTCTAATGAAGGGGATGTCGTTACGCGTATCGCCGTGTTTACCGACGTGGCAATCATTGGGTTTAGGTGCCACTGTAAAGTATCAACACTATTAGGTACGTGCGTTAAGGGGTAAGAGTAGGCATAAGTAGAATAATGGAGCCATCATTATCAGCCTTTTAAACTGTCCCACTGCTACGTGCGTCCAGGGGTAAGTGAAGGTATCGGTAGAACAATGAGTAAGGAATGGTATGGAAAATGGTAGAAAAAGTTGTTTTTAAGAAATAAATCGTCGGAAATTACATACAAATTACATTATATTTGTTGATCATATTTTGCTTGTGCGGGAATCAAACCCACTAAACAACGATAACAGTCTAGAATACGAAGACGCGTTAACATCTGAGCATTCACTTGTAACTGGAAGTGATCATTCGCCGATTTTGGTTTTGTATGTGTTTTGTGTTGTTGACTCGTTTGTTTTTCTGTTTAACAACATTCGCGAGATTGTTCACACAGTTGAATGCTTAAATGTATCAGCACCATTAGACGTCCTCAGTAACAATTTATGAGTTTTAATGATTAATGCACGTATTACTCTACTTCTTTTTAAATAATACTGTATCTTTCTGCTCCACATCTCTTAAGTAATTCAATCGCGCAGCCAATTTGCAGTCAAGGGCACCAATTTGTATTTTCCCTGTTGGCAATACATCCTGTATTTATTAATATGTTATCGTAATGCTTGTGTTTAACGATGTTCGGCATGCGACGTTGCCATTTAATAAAATCAGGAGCAACGGGAAGGAAGGAAAAGGCTTTTTATATAAATTGGCCCATATTTTTTTGACGTTTTATGTCGTGTAATTTTCTATATGATGTTGGGAGCGATAAAAATTGTTTTAGAAAATAAATATTTTAGATTATGATTTTTTCCTGATTCATCCTGCAATTATACAGATTTCAAACGTTCGCGTTCTTTTAACTTGTATAATAAAGTCCGCTCGTGGCCATTGCAGATGTAACCCACAGATCTCTACGTAAATACGGTAAATACACACGTATTGGCGATGCAAAGATTATCCGCGCGTCTCTAGCGGCGAATTTGGAAGTTGTTAGGTTACGACACTTTTGGCAGCTTTCAATACAACTTTGCTTAAGGGGTTGTACTCTGAGGTTATAGTGGTAATTGTATTGAGCTGTCAAAAGTTTCGTAACCTGACAACTTCTAAATTCACCGCTAGAGTCGCTAGTTGGAATCTTAGTATCGCCAATAATATACTGTATTTTTCTCAGTATATGTATATGTAGTTTTTAAAATGAAAAATTTTGGTTTAATGATAGACTTATAAACACTTTGTAAGAGAATACTAATAATACAAAAAAAAACTACATTAACCATTGACTTAGTAAAAAGTCAAAGCTACCGAGTCTTGGCTTTCATCCACAATATAAACCATTTCAAGTTTTATTCTAGTCATAAACGATAGAACCTCATCGACATCCGACTCCGATATCTAATACCTAAATGTACCTATACCTAATAATACCCATCAGAAAATTCATGAAATTTGGTTCAGCCGTTTTGACATGAAAACAGAACACACAAACAAACTTTTGCATTCATAAAACAGCGTAGGAAAAAACTTTAGCCAGAGGGTAATTTTGGACGCGAATTTTTACCAAACTTTTAATGGCGTCTTGAAACTCCTAATTAACTCCTATACAAGAAGGGGACCAGTTCCTTTTCCACTTAAATTTAATTATTTGTTAAATAAATCTAATTGGTGTGCAGTTCAAAATGCCGAGCACTTTTATCGAGTAAAGGCGAGTGCTGACAAAGCAAAGCTTGCGACTGACTTGGTTGTATTTGCTAAGAAAAAGACGTAGGTAAGGTGCAGTATAATTATGTTTCATAAGACGGTTTTAAGAACCTCTTTATATGACTTTTGTTTTTTGTTCAACAAATATATTTTTCTTTACTCTTTACTTTACTTGAACTTCATTTATTGGAAAGTTATATAAGTTGTATTAATAATTTCTTCCACTAATGGTTGTTAGATAGAAATCCCAATTTTAAGTCTTATTCAACTAAGTAGTTGTAAGTCTCGTCTTTTAATAAATAATTTTAAAACATTTCATTGGTGTGAGTACTACAGTAGAACACAGAATAAGCTTTTCTGTTTATTGGACATGGCTCGTGTTATTTGAATTCAATTCAATTTTACGTGTATCTAATGTGTCAAGGAATATTTTGGTATATGTTATGGTGCACAAGTCAATATTAATATTTCTATAATTCTTGTATATTGCGACTTTCTTTCTGCCCTTCTCTCGCACTCATTGACTCCTTCTTAGTTCAGCTTTCAATCATTATGTTGTTTTAAAACTTAGTTTCAGAATTGCTCATATCGTAATTATTCTCAATCACACATAAGCAGAAGAGGATGGACAGCAAATAAGTAATATATTTGTTAATACCAGATGTACATTCAACTAAAAAAGTTGATACACAGACCAAAATCTTGGCGAGTATTTTATGAATTAAAAAGCCCTCGAATTTATAAATTATGATTAAGGAAAGTTTTCATGTCTAAAATTACTGCAAGATATTGAGAATAATTGTTTATGGACTTATGAAGCTGGTTGTACATTTGTGTGAATAAGGGTCTGTTTCACAATGTCTCAGTAAATTCATAAGTAGCTACTTGATAAGTATGCTACTGAGGCGTTAAATCCTCTCGGTAACTTCCGCTGCGTTTCACAATCGCCACGCCCATTTCTTAACGTGAAGAGTAACTACTATAAACTTACTTAAAACATGACTGGCAACATTCAAATTCCGCGTTTCGTTCAACGATTATGTAAAATGATTAGTGATTTTTATCTAATTAACTTAAAAATACTATGTTTATTTATTACATTTTGTATTTTATTAGAGTCGGTGGACTATTAAAACTTCGAATATTATTTTATTTCACAAGTAAAAGTTAAGAGTTGTTTTATAACTCTGCGTAGTAACAAAACGCAGTCCTAATGTCATTTTTGTTTCGGTTGTTTACTTGTTTATTGTTCACACTCATTCTGAAAAAAGGAGAGGTTTAAGAAGAGCATATAATATAAGCACATACTTACCTTTACATTGGTTTCTAGTTACCTATGTAAGTAGGTACCTACCTAACTACCTATAGCTATTATTTATAATATCAATCAAAGTTGTTTCCATAAACCAAAGACACTATATGCGCCTGGAGAAGTATGTGAACTCACCTATTTTTATATATCTTTATGTTATCTTCAATACGAAAATAAACATAATTCACCGCATCTTTACTCAGGCGAAATCTCGCTTTGAAATCTACATCATCTAATGCCGATAAATAATTTGCTCTATTGCGAATTAACTATCGGTATTCTTCAAGGTTGCGTCACTTGGTCATAAAACTCCTCGAATTCGTCTTCAATCACATCAAATAAATCCATCATTTTTAAATCACGAAAACACGTAATTCAAACTAAATGTGCCGCAGGCAACAAACACAGTACCTTTGTATAGCAACAAACAAAAGAATGCCTTTCTTTAGCGTATTTTGTCAACATCTGGTAAACAGATGGGTGTAGATGGTCCTACTTACTTAGCAGCTCAACGTTTAATTACTACTTCAGCCGATCAATAAGTTACCGAGTAGTTTTAGTGACGATTAGTACTACTTCACGTTTGTGAAACGCGTGAGATAGCTTTACTTACTGATTAAGTATTAACTAGCCTACTGAGAACTTTACTTTGACATTGTGAAACAGGCCCTAAGTCAATAGATGCTCTCAAAGTTAACCACAATACTTAACGACGTTAACATTAAGAATACAGCTGAAATAAGAAGAAGTGGGAAAGAACAAGGAGAAAGGAGATAAGATGAGGAGAGGAAGAGAAGAAGCGCAGGATTTAATTATAATAAGATCCGAGTGTCAGATTCGTGTCATAGGCCTGCCCTTAGGTTCTCCACACAGACCGATTTTGAGCCGCCCGCATCCAACCGCTTCCCGTGATCTTAACCGGTCCACCTTGCGGGAGGCCTACCCTTGCTGCGTCCTCCGTTACGTAGTCCTGTATTCAGAAAAACAGGACCACGTAACGGTTGGTTAGCACCAAAGAAAACGCGAATAGTAAAGGAGGAATTATATAAATATGATGCAAACTCTTACTTCAACAAAGTTTAGGTAAACGAAGTGGACGTTCAATAAAACTCGGCCCATGACGAAAAAAAAAAGTTTCAAAAAGGCTTCTTCAATTAAAATATGTACCTACTTATTTTCTTTGTGTAATGTCTTGGTAAATAAACGCCAATAAAAAAGCAGTCTTATCTTAATGAACCCCAACTAACAAAGTATTATGGAACAGAAAATAAATTGTTCAGTTTCAGCCACTTCTCGTTAAAGGACGTTCCTCAAAGGAAAACTTAGATCGTTGATACAAAGGTTCCAGTTTAACAAGTTTAGCGATGGATGCCGCCACTGTGCTCAAGTAAAAATACTACGGGAAATAAAGGTTCACTCTAGAACTATAATGTTTCTTCGCTACGAAAATGTGCTGGGAAAGTGTTAGTTTTACTAAGTTTTAGTTGGTGTATTTAGTAAGGTGGGCTAAGTAAGTTAAGAGACACCTTTTGGGTTTCGTACCCGAATCATGTGTACTGGATGAAAGTAAAAAGAAATCAAAATGGTCGCAATGAGAGGTAAAAGATTCTATTATACATATATAGTTATATTTTATATAGTTTTATTATCCTGTATCGCGAAGGACTTTGAAAATGTACCTGTGTTGTCCTTTATGAGGATCAAACCAATAATCTGTGCTGAACGGCAAGGATACCACTTAAACACATGTGCAGATATATTTTTCTAAACAATTTGGTATAAAAAAGCACTGACTAGGAAGATATACCTATAGGTAGGACAAATATGAATGAGGCAGAACGAACGGGATGACCTGGGCGGGCGTCCTCTGACCAAATTGGAGACATCCTAAAAAGAGGACAGGTAAGAAGTATCTTTAACAGAAGAGTATGCATGACAAATTTTATGGGAGTGAATGAATTAAGACTCACATTATGTCCACGTCGTTGCCAATGGTGTTCCGTAGTCTCTACATATCCTTTCGGGAAACTGGCGTGAGGATAGCGTCACAGATATAAAAAACTTACATGATTGTGCTATTCCACTGGATGGCATAATAATTTAAGTGTTAACTTACTCAATAGCCACATAGTATATTCAATCATTCATATCAGATAACAAACATGAAACCGATCGCCTTTCTATAATTGAAATTACTATTTAAATGAAAATGTAACCAAAAACTAGTTATTATTAGGTTGCGGTTTCACAAATACAATTTACGAGCAAACAGGCTAACGTAACAGAGACAATTGAATTATTACCGAAGATTAAATCGTGTAGTAAATCAACATCATATTATATAATTTTGACTAAAAGGACATCCGATAATCCACATAATATAAATTGTCATAGTAATTTATAGGTAGTTAGAGCCTTGCTGATTTTAGCATGAAAGGGTCGGCTCGACTGGGGAAGTACTACCAAAGTAAAAGTCATTTATTCATATAGGTCACAACGTTACGCTTATGAACGTCAATTTTTAAAGTTAATAACTTAATGAATCTACATGTACATTTAGTGCCTTGTTCCCAAATCAATAAGTGGGCTACTCCCACAGACGTAAAATAACAGTACTTATACAGATACTCTTACGTTGCGTTCGGTGAATTAGAGTGCCGGAGGCTATCCATATTCCATCTCCCTCATCCTCCTTTTTCTATACCTTTTCCCAACCCATAGGGCGGCAACGTAGTTGTGACTCCTCTGGTGTAACTTGTGTCCATGTGTGACGAAAATCTCT
Organism: Euclidia mi; assembly: GCA_944739405.2. Lineage (NCBI taxonomy): Eukaryota > Metazoa > Arthropoda > Insecta > Lepidoptera > Erebidae > Euclidia > Euclidia mi. The sequence goes on along the minus strand of OX123205.2, from coordinate 35,745,099 downwards.
TACCCATCTGCTCCTTTGTCGCCTATTATAGAGAAAAATCATTTAGTCAAATTCAGAAATTTGGTTAACATATTATAGGCTCTGTCTAGTTTGGAATCGGTTGGAAGTGTATGTAGTTTGTGTATTTCAGGGATTATAAATAAGAAAGCAAAGACCGTTGTCTGTATTTATATTTAACCGTTAAACAACTAAACAATTCCTCTAAATCTCACTTCAAGATGTAAATTTTAATTCCACGCGGACTAAGACGCAATTACAGTAAATTTAATAACAAGGACTTTTTAGAAATAGTTGTAGCTACTGTTTTATTAACTTGGAAATAGAATTGTGTCAAGAGGAAAGCTGAATAAAAAAGGCCTTTTAAGAGTTAAGTTTGATAGCAACAAGAGAACTTTGATTATTTGCGTCAAGTGGCTAGCCAAGCCAACAGCAACCTTTTTTTTAAGACAACTTTCGCACTCGGTATAATACCTGTGTCACGGGGGGCTTTACAAACATGCAACCAACGAACACAATGAACACCCAGATGCGAAACATCAATTTATGGATCACATAAAGTGTTGTCTCGTGTGGGAATCGAACCCACGACACTCGGCGCAGTGTCAAGCGGCAAGGCGGTCGCTTAAACCACTACGTCAACCGTGCAGTCAAAATACTACAACTTCCAAAAACCACTTCACTAACTTTCATCTACAAAAGGAATCAACAATTCTGAGAATTGTGATATTATCGGGCTAGGCATAAGTCGAATTAGTTTTCAACAAGCGTGAGTATCGCTTAGTACCTATCGGTGTTTCAACGGCTTTACGAAACATACGTAGGTAAATGTGGTATTGGCACGCACATTGTGATAAGTATTTATTTTAATTGATGTTCGTAGGTATTCAATTTAATATATTTATAGGTAGAGAGCCATTTACTCAAACACTCACAAATAAAAACAAATATTATTACTCTAGCAACATTCACTCATCAATCTATTCAAGTTCACTACTTTTAACACGCGAGGATCAATCGGAATCTTGGTATTACCCTCTCCTTATTCGCATAATATCCTTCCGGCCCCCGCCATCCAATGGGTGTCCTACAAAAATCGCTCTCTGCTATAAGTGTGTGCGTGTGCGCCGCTCCGCTAAATCAATAAAGTATTTAAAAGTGCTGTACGTGTGAACTAAATTTGTGGGTGGCTTACCAGCATCTAAGATCTAAGGAAGACAACACTGCTCCGCTTCAAGCTATTGAGGAAATACCCTAAGCAAACTCCGTCATCCCAGTTTCCTGTAAGTACATAAGCCTATCCTTAGCGCCCACACCGACTTTACAAAGGAGGAGGCTTTCAATACGACGGTACTTTTTATGTGTGTCACCAGAGAACTTTTTATTTTATTATTATTATTTTTTATAGACTCACGCCTGTTACCCGCGCCTGAAGGAGAGAGGCGTAATATTACACCCACATTTCGCTATGCATTTTTAGGTCCCACCAGACTCAGTGCTGCTACTGAGAATTCGGAAAAACCCAGTAACACGTTTGCCCGACCCGGGAATCGAACCCGAGATCTCCGATCAGCAGTCGCATACGCTATCCACTGGACCATGGAGGCAGTGAGAACTTTTTAGAGGGTGGTTAAACCGATTTTGATGTTTATTCGGATTTCTTCAATCCGCACTCGATCAGCGTAGTACCTAATGACCTAATCCTTCTAATTGTGTGAAAAGACCTATCAGTGCTAAATATTATTAACAAGACTGACAATGACGGCGAAGTTTCGTTAATCGTTTGTGTTGTGTTATGTGATAGTTATTTCATGGTTATATTTAGTTTTTCTGGTCGCTGGATCACCTAGTCGAAAGCAGTTTGTGTTTTGCTTGTGCCAATTATCCTTGTAGTTTTACTACACCTTAAAGGTAATTGTAGAGCCTTGCTGATTTCAGCATAAATGGGCTGCTCGGCAAGGGAAGTACCACCCTCTTACAGAATATCGACGTAAAGTACCTATGTATATCTATGACCTATACTGTTTCTGTGCCGAAAGTCCTGTCCCCTTTGGTTCGCCCCATCCTGCTCTTCCTCATGTTCATTATCTCATCCTAATGGGTGGCAAAGCACTGCAGTCCACTGTTTCTTTTGGTGTTGCTTGAGTCCATGAGCAGCGGTAATCGTTACCATTAGGCGATGAACATGCTTTTTGCCCTCTTTTACGTTAAAATATTTCGTACAAATTTTCTTCATTATTAAATTTTTCAAAATTCTTGTTTTGGTCTTGTTCATTTCAAGATAACGAAAAAGTATTTCAAGCAGATTCATAATATATTTCAAATTGGATGGGTTTAATAGACCACGTTTTTGATATACGTACCTACCGTGAGGGTCGAATTTGGCAGCCAGTTTTATATATTTGCAAAATCGGTTATTTTTCAGGTCAGAGTTTAGAAAATTGGTATTGGAGCCGGAGGTAGATGGAGCTTCGCGCCCGTAATACTACACTATGTAGTGTTGCTAAAGGAGATAGGGATTAAATGTCACTACATATTCTACGGTTAATGCAAAGTAGTAACGCAGCGGTAGCTTAGTGAAGATGTAGCAGTAGGTCATGGAGAGGGTATCATCGGGTTGAAATCCCATACGATTTGAACCCGAGACCCTTTGAATGGCCGTCTGCATGGCATCAAAAAATTCATTGGTTTCACTTTTCGAAGTCAGTGGTTTTACTTACGCATATAACATAGCTTAGCTTCGAAAATTCAGTGGAGCACCCCGTGGGTTTGAACCCAACACTCTCTGCGTAGCAGTCTGTTGGTCTCCCCACTAGGTCATAGCTACTAATCAAATCTGTTGGTGTTCATTTTAATCAGCACGTATAATGTCTAAGACCAATTTCACACTAGCGTTTCATACGCACGTATGAGTTTATTTTTCGAAGAGCATGAAGGCGCGTACAGGCACGTGCATACCCATTTACCTGGGTTCAGTTTTTTGAAACGTATATGTATAATGTAGTGCGCGTGTGGCGAAACGACCGTATACGTGCAGCAAAATACGCTAGTTTAGAATCGCTAGTCTAGACAATTTCTTTATAGTCTAGCTCTTACCATATTGCGTTCTACTTCTCAAGATGCTACCCCGTATTTTTACCAAATCGTTTTCAGATAATTAGTTGGGACACGGCTCACATGTGTTGAGAGGATGATTCTGTACACTGAATAATTTAGATATTGTACGAGTATGTTCTATGAGATTAAAATAAAGTCGAAAGATCAAGGGTTAAGTGGGACAGAAAATGCCTGAGAGGCAGACAAAAAATGTGTGGACTTGTACAGAGGTGACACGAGGCTAAAATAACCGACAAAAATTGTAAACTATTTCGGATAGAAATATGTCATATTGATAGAATTACACGATATCGCATAATTATGTATGTTAGTTAGTACATCTGTTGTCAAAATTAAACTTCAATCATGTATGGTACTTTTTTATAGACTCACGCCTGTATCCCTGAAGGGGTAGGCAGAAGTGTAATTTGATTAGTTAATTCAGAAAATTGATTAAATGAAAGCCTATTAAAGTCTACATATATTATTATAACAATTCATTAATTTGATAGCAGACTACTATTCTTATGAGACATAATAAAGCTCCAAGGAAAGACATTAAACAAAATGTTACAGGAACTAGAAAAGGGCTTACGACGAAGCGGCAGTACATAGATAAAAATAGCTTGAGGCTTAAAAAACATTGTAACATTTATAGGGATGGACGATTACAATATACTATCGAGTAAACAAAAATAAAGCTGTATTTATCAAGCTCTGTTGTAGTGTTTCGTAGTAAATAATATTCAACTCTTGGTAGTAGAGCCTTGCTTATTTTGGTATGAATGGGCCGACTCGACCCTAAAAGTACTCAGTACGCTCTCTCAGAATATCAATTTTATTCTCCCTCGTCCCGCTCTTCTTCCTGTTTCCCATCCCAATGGTCGGCAACCTCTTATACATGGTAATCACTTACAAACTGATCATCCGTCAGTTCGATTGCCGTCTATTAAATAACAAAAAATATTATCTCTAAACCGTGTGGTTGACGGCATAGAATACAAGTGTCACCACCCCCTATCTTCCCGTGGGTGTAGTAAGAGGCGACTAAGGGATAACACAATGCAAATACCATCTTTGCGTAGAGACGGAAAACTCGACATCAAACCCTATACGACTGCCTCGTTGGTCTCGCGGCATAAATGTGCGCGTGGGATCGGGAGGTCCCGGGTTCGATTCCTGGGTCGGGCAGTGTTATTGGGTTTTACTGTCAAGAAATTCTCAGTAGCAGCACGGAGTCTGGAAATGTGCCCGGTACGGCAATAGGCTCGCCCCTTATTACGTGGGACTAAAGTATATCTGGCGAGAAGTGGGTGTAGAAATACACCTCTGCATACCCCTTCGGGGATAAAAGGCGTGACGATATGTATGTACGTATAAATCTCTCAAAGATTAGCGTCGTTCAGATTATGTAGGCACCTTAATAACAGCACCGCTTCAATTCAGCAATAACTGTGTCACTTAAATATGAGCGTTATATCATAGGCCGTATAATATATTTCATAGCCTCAGTATACTTGTAAAATGTCAACGCGCAACGGCTGGTTGTCAGCGCGCTTGCCAGTACCTAACAAATACGAGCCAGGGCTGTGCTGCGTCGTTACGGTGCCGGTACAGTGTGCCATAACCTTTACTCTGTCAAGTGATTCCGCCTGTTTAGGATGTTGTGCTGATCCGTTTTGCAGTCCAATGCTGGACATAAGCTCCTAATTTGCGTCAAAATGGCATTGTGAGGCAATTGGAGGATTGGGTCAGTGTACCACGCTAGCGAAAATGGAATTGGGCAGGACATCTGGCTAGACGTTGTGATAACAGGTGGAGTGAGGCCGTAACAGAATGGCGGCCACGGATGGGGACAAAAAGTGTCGGTCGTCCCTAAGCAAGATAGGCTGACGATATCGTTGCAATCGGGGGCGAACTTGGACTAAATTACGACAAGATCGAGGGAAATGCTAAGAATAAAGGGAGGCCTATGTTCAGCAGTGGACACAGTCGGGCTGTGGACGATGATGATGATCACCATGCTAGGTATACTATAGCCAAACTCGATGTAGAATGTTTAATTACAAATTGTTGCTAGGCAACCACTGCCAGCAGATATGAAAAACACTTGAAAAACATTTTTGAATATGTCAGTATATATGTGATCCTCAGATTGCGATTAAATTTTAGAGTTTTGAGTGATAAATTATGTGATGATAGATAAAATTGTCCGTGTGGTGAAGGATTAAGAATACGGATTGTCACCACCCCATATCATCCCATGGGTGTCGTAAGAGCCGACAAAGGGAGCATATTATGCAGAGAACAGCACTGTAAGAGAAGGAAAACTTGATACAAACCCTATACCAACCCGTTTGGCCGATTCCTCCTTTCAAAGGAGAGGCCTAGTCCAGCAGTGGACTGTTAAAGGCTGACGAAGAAGATAAAAATGCTATAAAATTACGTGGAGGTAAAATAAAACTAAATGGTTAAAAAACACAGTTTAATCCAAAACCAGAATTGGTCTTTGGGCCACGTTTCTTCCACAAACTTATAAAATAAATTTTAATGTATGGTTAACTTTTCGTTCGCACTTAAAGCTGACTGCTTCGAGCGTTATTTCTTGGGTGAACAAAATTGCTGCAATCCGCTCGGTCCAGGTAGATCGCTCATTGTATCGACAATAACGTTCACGAAACAAAAATATAACAAAAACAACAGCTCAACAGAAAATAATACAAAAACTAATCAACAAAGAAACAAACTTTACAATACTCAAAAATATGGGAATTCGCAATTTCGCACGGAAAATACTTATACGAAGAGAGACGTAAACAAGTATGGATGATCGTACGTTTCGTTTCATTTCATTATAAAACATTATCATCATTATCAGCCCTGTATATAAACTGTCCCACTGCTGGGTACGGGCCTTTTCTCACTATGAGAAGGGTAAAGCCATAGTACACCACGCCGGTCTAGTTCGGGTTGGCAGACTTCACAAGCCTTTCGAGAACCTTATGGAGCACTCTCAGACATGCAAGTTTTCTCACGATGTTTTCCTTCGCCGTTTAGCAAGCGATAATTAACAATTTAATACGCACATAACTCTGAAAAGTCATTGATGCGCGCCGTGGATTCGAACCCGGACCCTCTGCGTCAGCAGTCTGTCGGTCTCTCCACAAGGCTAAAAAAAAGTTATAAAACATACATAAACATAAATACTAGAAACTGACACATTATTTTCGTTTTTGGTAGATTAAAATTCAACTACTTGCACTTTTATTTTTTTTATTAGCTATCAATATAACATAATGTTATTTAATAAATATTTTGCTTTTTTTATACAGTGCCTAGCATACCCAGGGGTGTAAATATTACACCCACATTTCACCATGAAATTTTAGGTCCGACGTAATAGGGGGCGAGCCTATTGCCGTTACCGGGCACATCACCATACTCCGGGCTGCTACTGTATTCGGAAAATCCCAGTAACACTCAGTAACACTTTTGCCCGACCTGGGAATCGAACCCGGGTCCTCCGATCAGCAGTCGCATACGCTATCCACTGGACCACGGAGGCAGCAAGTATTATTAAGAGGCAAATATTATTTACTCACTGTAAAATATTTTTCTTCATTTTCAAATCTTGATGTTTGATTATCGCGTCAACTTTATAATTCGACCAAAATAATATTATACAAAATAATGAACCAGCCTATTTTATCAAATTACTTGAATTTCTAAAGCGGCCATAAGCCCGATATTTTTTCTGATTAAAGTACCTAAATACCCAAGTTCATTTCATTGTTTACATTTAACAATTAAAACAACTGCGTTTGAATCCACTTCTTCCCTCCATAACAAGGAAAAAACAAATAAAAATATAAACAAACAAAAGGTGATGGCTTAGAAATGTTACCTTGACCTATTTGAAGTTTTGGTTTTGAGGGCTTTACTGAATATTGTAAATGGTTTCAGCGGCTGCCCTCTGTATATTTAGCTAAGTTAAATATTTGTGGGCCGGTGTAAAAACGTGCATTGTCGTGGTGTCTTATGGCCGGTTCCAATATATGGTCTATCCATCGTTTGAAGATTAGACATTTTTGTTTGGCATATTTTGTATGGAGGTTATGTCAAATATGCATCTCTAATCCCAAATCCATGGCTAAATCGGATATTGAATCTGGTGGTTTGGGGTCTAGTGGTACTTTAGAGCATTTCGCAGCCTAGTGCTTGGCTTAAACCGCCCCGGAATTGCATCATAGTAGCATTGTGAACCAATATGAGGATTTGACCTACTGCAAACGCTGGCCAGACGCGAAAGTCGAGTTTTCTGACTCTACGTAAATAAACTATTTATTTCGTGTATTTTCCTTAGTCGCCTCTTACGAAACCCACGGAATTAAATGGAGAAGTGACATTTTGTATTCTTAATCCCCACACGGAGTTCTTCACACTTAGTCATGTAAACACGTGTAATTGTGTTGTGTTTATTTAAACATATTTTAAAGCTACTTGTATCGTGGCTAGATAGCGATGGAGAGATTACCAGACTCTTGAACAGAGGGTTCGAATCTGCAACTCGCACCACTGATTTCTGTCTTCTATAAATGAGGATGAGTTACTCTAACATGTATAATAGGTACAAATCCCAAAAAAGGCACGCCGCAAATATAAATGCTTATATTAATAGCATCTGCTTTGGACCCTTTAAAATCAGTTTAGTGAATAAATTATTAAAATGGGGAATGCAATTATATTTGCCTTCTTAATTAGGGATTTATCCGCACTTTCATATTAAAACTAACTAACGTTGCCAGCGGCTTCGCCCGCGTCAATTATACATATAAACCTTCCTCTTGAATCATTCTATCTATTTATTATTAAAAAACCGCATGAAAATCCGTTGCGTAGTTTTTAAGATTTAAGCATACTACTAACTACGCATACTTAAGCATATTACGAACTAAAACATATCAGGCGAAACAAAAGCGGCCTGCGAAGTATGCGATACTAGTTTAGACGAGTATTGTGTTGAAGTATCAAAACCTACATTGGCTCTTTGGGCTCAATCCCTATCCTAGACAGAAAAATAAGTTCTTAATAACTTACTCCAAAACAAAATCAGTTCAACAACTTTAAACAACGATCTAACAAACCATTACAACAATTTTAGCCACCATCTGCTGACCTGAAGTTTCTTTTGAAAAATACTTTATTTTGTAAACAAAGAAAGTTGTTATCTATTGTTTCTCAAAGTTTTCTATTTGCAAGACAGGCTGCGTGTGCCGAAGTGAAATTAATTAATGAACAACAAAGTTTTGGAGTCAGGCCTCGACCAGTTATAGTTAGTCTTATAAATGAATTATTGGAGACGGACGTTTACGGCGTTTTCTTTACATTGTTTGGTTTGTAACTTGCTTGTTAATATCTTGCTTCTAAATCTACTGCTATTCTGTCTCCTTTTTTGCTGCTTTTCAATTTTGATTTTTAGGCCCAAGAGGGATCCTCTTATTCGTTTGCTTTTTGATCTTGCTTATCCCTATTTAAGTAATTTCCTCTAAATAGTTTTCTTGTCTATATATTATTATCTCTATCTTGCCTTAGTTAGCGTGTTGCCTAGGGTACTGCAGTCCCTCAGGCACGATCATCCAGCTTGGTTAGAGGATCCTTTCTCTAGTTGAAGGAACACCACATCTTGTTCTTCCACAAGTACTACTGTTTTGTGTCAACTTATATTACATATTATTTGATCCATTCTTGCTTGACTAGACCAGTAAGCGAGCCTGGAAGATGATATATTGAACACAAAAAGTGCCTTTACTACGACCTTAGCTACGACAACAATAGTAGTAATTATTATAGAACATGCTATATTTCATGCCTTTCGTAGTTTTTTTTACTATTGGAATTGTTTATTGTGGTGCCGATATTTCTGCACCACAGACCATATAGTTGATTCTAGATTACCATACAGATTAGAGACCATATAGATTCTTCTATAGATATCGGCACCTCAAAATTATGGTTCGTGGTATACATTCCAATAAACAATTTAATTCAGGAACAAATAAATATTATTTTCGCGTTGCTTGGAATGTCACATGTAGAACAGTAATTAGTCGACAATTACGAGTAATCTGTTAGGCCACGATTCAGGTTATAATATAAGGGCTGAAACACACACATTCAATGCAAGCATAGACGATTTCCGGTTTAACCACTGCCTTCGTGGAGCATCGTTTTCCGATGACATTGGCGTTTATTCAGTGCATTTTTTGACAAGCTTAGATTCATTAGCGTTGAACGTGTTTTGCTTGACCACGTTCCCATCAGTGGATCAGTATATAGACAGGGCTGATGATGATGATTCGTATATATAATTTTAAACCAAAACTAAATCTAAGCTTAAAAACAACACTAATAATCTCATAGTAGAAGTGGCATCGTGTTTATGAAACCTTATTCATCCATTTAAACGCTTTATTAGCTTCAAACTTTTACTTCATCCGTGACTGGTATTAATATATAAGTTTAAGAAGAAAAAATAAATAAATATATTCATATTTTTTATTGAAATTTTTGTTATTCTACAAGTTTTTAGGTTCGTTTGGCCGGCTAGCCGCCGGTTTAAGTAGCCTATGTGTTACGATCCTAAGGTTCAGCGACCTTGCTTTGTGATCATATCTGATGTATGGAGCCTTTGTATCATTCACAATAACTAATTAATCTTGTGTGCGTTATTACACACTAATTACCACTTATGCGATGGATTGCGACAATATTATAGGATAACTAATACTACCTAATACTTTAATTACTACGATTGTTGTAAGACATTCAGGTAATCAATTAAATTGATTCGAATGATATACTAACTGCTCTAATCATCATCACCATGATATCTTAATTGAGCGGGTGTAACCGCAGGCTTAGCTAGTGTACATCGCAGATGATCTGCAATTTTCCTTCCATCTAAAATTTGTACGTTTCACCGAACGCCACACTTCTAGAAGTACGAGATAGGTTTCGGTTTTTCGTGAAATTGTAATTTAGTTATGTGAGGAATTTGTATCTTAAATTATTTTGTGCAGGTGATATTTAAAGTGTAATAACTGTCGTTGAACTAGCCTGTTAGTGCAGTGGTTAAGTTTGAATAATGTTGTTGAACTATTCTTTGAGTGTAGTGATTAGTGACAATGACTGTTAAGCTGGAGGTTGTGGCCTCGATTCCGAGTGAAAACAAAAATAAAATGATATTCCTTCCCTCCTTTGCAGCTTTTCAGAATCCACTGTTAGTCGGAGGATTTGGCCAACTATACCAGACGCGACGGACGACGACGTCTGTCAGACGGGCTCGTGGCAAAAATATAATTTCTTACGTGTATTTTCATTAGTCGCCTCTTACGACACTCACGTAATAAAATTGGCTAATATCGTTATGTAACCGTAATCCGTCATCATAATTATGAACATGATGATATTCACAAACAATAAATTCGAAAAAAATTCGACACAATGAACTTCAAGAATTCACATACACATAATGGAAATAAAAGTACTAAATATAAACACATAAAACGTCAGGAAACACGCAACGTTTCACGGAGCCCATTCAATCTTTCAACCCGTCAATCTGAGCCATTCACTATCTTATTTATTCGTTCATTCACCACAAAATGGCGCCCAGAGAAACTTCAACAAAGCACACAAGAAAGGTTCAGTAAGTAAATTGCAATAAAAGTCAAACAGATGTTTTTACGGGTGGCATAATAAAATAGGGTGAAATAAAGGCTATATATCTCAGGAATGGATTCAGGTCCTAATCAGGCGTCTCAGCCGAACCGGGCACCCTTTTCAACCCACACGCGATACGCCAAGATGGCCCTTATCTAATACCCTCTGTGTATAGAATGGAGTGATGAACAAATATTGTAGGCATTTGCTTTGACATGTGTATGGAGCGACTAAAATGTATGCAGCTATCAAATGGCATATTGATTTACTATTATTTTCTTCATATTGTTCTTAGGTTGGTCTCAGAATCAATATATGTATAGAAAATGCTTGCTTTACTGATTGACTGGCAGACAACGCACAAAAGAAACTACTTACTGGGCACAAGGTACAGAGGTGTTAATAAATTGAAGTATATCGGGTGTACTATCACGGACACCAATCTAAAATCAACGCGTTAGGATGAACGGCATGTTTTTACAAAGTATCAAAGTTCAGTTTGTTTCTTTTTTGTTAAAAATCGAACAAACCTTCGTAGCAAATTAAATCTGTGTACTCGTTAATTTCACTTCTTCATTATTCAATTAGAGCTTGGTACACCTGAGTAAATAAATGACCTATAATTTGATAACGGCAGGCTTCAAATATATCAGAACAAATGGATCGTATGATTGAACGCAAGTTAATCGTGTTTATTAGTATAATGCAGTACGGATGAGCGGTCGGCGTAATTAATTATTGATTAATTTATCTGTTTTATGAGAGGTGTTTTAATAGATTTATTTGTTTGCTTACATATTTATTTGTTTCTATACGCGGTTCCTGGAGTCGGCTACCGCGATAAAAGCATAATATATGATACTAGAGGACACCAGCAGCTCCGCCTGCATTTTTTTTAATTTGCCCGTTTTGGCCGATTCCGTGGGAATTTCGGGAAATCCCTTCTTAGTGCACCCCTACGGCCCCCAAGGAACATACATGCCAAATTTCAACTTCCTGCGCCCAATTGTTTCGGCTGTAGCGTGTCTGTCAGTCAGTCAGTAACGCAAGGATTTTATATATTAAGATATATATTCGGATGTACCTATTTCAATTATGTTACTGCAAAGTTTTTCTTTAGGAATTTTTAATTTTATTACAATACTTATTTAGTTACATGCAGACTTAATAAAAGCCTATTTAAATCCGTGGCTTTAAAGCATACGTATTTATACCCACTTTTCTGGGGATATTATTGCGAAGAAAATAACGGGTTTCTAAACTTTTAACCGCTCTTTTGTAAATCATGAATTCACGGAGTTTAATGTTTATTGGGTTTCTTTCTTAAGTCACTTACAACTTTTTAGAACACAATAAAAGGTTCGTGGGTGTTTCATGAATAGAATTTTATTACTTTCATATAAAGAGTAACTTATGTTTAACTTAGACAATATAATAGTAGGTAATTTAATATCAGCCCTGTATATAAGCTGCCCCACTGCTGGTCAAAGGCCTCTTCTTGGTATATAAGTGGCTTAATAGTTCTCCACGTTAATATTAGTATATTTGGTTATCTTCTCTGCTGTAAGTCTTAACCACGGAAGGAAGGAAATGGCAATGCGATTTGATAGACTTCACATCTCTTTTTAGAAAATTATGGGAATCGCCTACACACGTGTTTTCCATTATACCTTCCTTTACTAATTATTAAGCGATAATAAACAAATTTCTTAAGACGCAAATAACTACAAAAAGTCAGGGGGGCTTATTCACTATGACCACTGAAATAAAATGTTCAAGACGTGTGTCGTCGTGACGTGCACTAGACGTAAACTTGTTTCAGTAACGTGACGTACCACGACAATCAAAATATTGTATTCAGTATGCCATACGACAGCTTGTCTATGCCTAGTTATCAATTTCACAACATTCGTTCATAAATCTTAATGCCGGTTTGCCGGCTCCATTTCGATTTTATAAATATTATTTTACTAACTTGTAATTTTCACTAAAAGCTACAGTATAAATAGAAAAGGCTAATAAAACTTAAATTATATTATTTTAGTTCAATTTCGCCAGGAACAATCTCAAAATAAAAAATTGATCTTCAAAGTTTAGTTCATCTTTTGCACTTAAGTCAATTTTTGAACGAAAACATAATGATGACATTGATGACAGACATGACAGTTGCAGTCGCGCTACAATATAAAAAAATATAAGTGCGGTTAGTGCAGCAAATAGCCCAATTCTAACAGAATCTAATAAATCATAATGGATTTATTATTTATCCGAAGACGAGTGAGACGCTGGCGCCAGCGACAGGCGTCAATTTTCATAAAACATAATATTTAATTAAATAACACGGACACTGTTAAATAAAAAAGCAAATAAACTTAGCATTTAACCACTAACGGACACTGAATATAATATTAAACAAATAAACTTAGTACTTATTTATCCTCTATCGTTTTACAATAAACGCGTTACGTGCATGTTACGTCACGTAACATGCACGTAACGCGTTTAAAAATAAAATTCCGTGAGCTAAGAGGTCACGTAACTTACGTGACCTCTTAGCTCACGGAATTTTGACAACTAAAACCGTGTCCGAAACGTGCGCTACCGTGCTTGTCAAACTTGAAGTTGGCATAGTGAATACCGTGTAAGCCAATAATGTGCCGACATAGGTAACTAGCACGTTAAAACACGTTAAGACTTCAAAATGGTTATAGTGAATAAGCCCCCAGAGCGTATTCTAGCTTTTATCCTGACGCGCACTGCGTAGCAGTATGTAGGTCTCCCTGGGCTATCTGTTGCTGGTAGGAAAATAAGGTAAAAAAAATTACTTTCACTACAGCTTTTTGCAGTCCCCTTTTGGGCACTGTAAGGTGGGGTTGGCCTATTGTATCACGCTGGCGAGATAAATAAAGAAATATACAGGTTGTTATAGGGTTGTCGAGTTTTCTGTCTTTTACATAAGATAATATTTGCTTCATGTATTTTCCTTAGTCTCCTTACTAAATTCAGTTAATGAACTATTTCATTATTTGAATGTCGTGGAAGAATATAAAATGACACAACCTATGGTAGTATCACAGTCAGGACAGTGATAGTAAGTAAATATACATGTACGATATAATATGTGAAGTAAATTGAATGATTTTTCTAACACACAGCTACGCACATCTTTCGTGGATATCCATTCTCCGTTGTGTCGTAGTTCCTAGTGACACTTGTAAGAAGGTTTTATTTGACACGTTTTCTTTCCTCCACAAAAAGGAATCCGACCATTGTGAGAACCCTTCCGTTCAAGAACGGTTCTTGTTGTACTCTAATGAAATAATACTTCAATTGAAATAGATGGTGAAGTGAGGCTTTGTACATGGAGGAAGCGAAAACCGGATTTATATAGAAAACTTTTACCATTAATTAAGCTCTGATTAACAGTGATAGTCCAGTGGAGAGATAAACAAAATGCTACGCAGAATGTCCCGAATTCAAACCCACAACGTGCACCTCGGAACAGAAAATAAGTGCGCGTATTACTGACATATCATTTTGAAGTTACGTATGAATTAAATGGTTAATTATGGCTTGCTTAACGGTCAATGAATGAATGAAGAGGGAACTTACATGTTTGAGAGTGTTGTACAAAATGTTATCGAACAAGATGTGAAGTCTGCTAACCCGCACTTGACCACCGTGGTAGTTTATGGCCTAGCCCAATTTCATAGTGAGAGTAGAGGCACGTGCCTGGTAGTCTGCTTATATACGGGACTAATATTATAAGGTTACTTGAGGACGCCAGCAGCTACGCCTGCTTGTTTTTAAATTTACCCGTTTTGGCCGATCCCGTGGAAATTTTGGAAAATCGCTTCTTAGTACACCCCTACGGTCCCCAAGGAACAAACATGCCAAATTTCAGCTTCCTGCGCCCAATAGTTTCGGCTGTAGCGTGTCTGTCAGTCAGTCAGTAACGCAAGGTTTTTGTATATTAAGATTATTAGATAATAAATAGATATTAACGATTATACCTCTTTGATATCGATAACAGCAAACATTTCTTTTGACTTCATGTACTTACATAATGTCATGTATCATGTATAAATCTAAATACGTGTGTATGTTTAAAGGTTGAAAGAAAGCTACCAGCATTCCAGTTATTTGTAAACCCAATAACTAAGAGCCTTTTTGAAATGTAATGTCCATTGTTACCTTTAACCCTTTTTCGCAACCTTTATTCTTATTCAATACAATACACAGCCCTAAAATCTCTAGTCAGGGAAAAGCTTTTCTATTTCCCAAAATTTTCTAAGGTGCGCAGCATGACTTAACCACATCATTCTTTTCAAACAATTTAAACACAAAAACTTTACTCGTATTTTACGCATACAACTGTACTGTCGATGGTGACTAAAAATTCTTTTAACGAAAATCGGCGTCGTAGAAAAAACCGCAAAAATTTGGTATACTCTTCGTAATCGGTTTTTAATGAAGATTTACTGACTTTAAGAACCGTATTTGTTAGTAGATGAAATACTAAAAGATGGATTGGGTCAGGCGCTTATCTTCCCATGAAATACTTTGATGGAAATATTTAATGACTTGTTCCTCAAAGGGATTACTCTGCCACTGGCTTTCACTGAGGAAATTCGGTGGTCGTCGTGCTTTTAAAAAATGCGCAATTTTAATTATAAGAAGTAAACGTTATTATTTGAATAAAAATTTCGTGGTTATTAACATTTTAAATTGTCCTACGGAAGGTATACCACGTTATTTTGTTTTAATTATCTGGTTAGATTAAGAAGCAGCGATAGCCTAGTGGAGAGACTGACGGACTGCCACGCAGAGAGACTCTCTGCGTGGCAGTCCGTCAGTCTCTCCACGGGTTCGAATCTACGGCGCGAACCAATGACTTTTCGAAGTTCTGTGCGTATTCAATTGCTAATTATCGCTTGCTAAACGGCGAGAGAAAACATTGTGAGGACACCTGCATGTCAGAGAGTTCTCCATAATGTTCTCGAAAGACATGTGAAGTCTGCCAACCCGCACTTGGCCAGCGTGGTGGACTATGGCCTTACCCTTCCCAATGAGAAGACGGCCGTGCCCAGCAGTGGGACAGTTTATGTGCATACAGTGCTGATGATGATGATGATCTGGTTAGATAAGAGTAATAGGACCACGCGTCGCAAATGGGATAATGCTAGGAGAATGAGTTAGGATTTTACTTATACTAATAGACGATCAATTATTATTTATTATTGATCCAATTGCAAGATTATTATTGAAGTTTTACTAAGTATCTTTTTACCCTTAAATAAATAAAATGTAAAACTGAACAGCAAACCCTTATTAAAACTGTCCTTCCTAGTTCAATAAGTACACTTCAGAATTTTGTGGCAAAATTTTCATACGACGAGGGAAAGGAAAAATTGTATTTTGCCCTAACGTCGAAGTGGTTTGTCATGCGAAAAGTTTTATTAAGTTTTCTAAGTCATGTGTGTCGTGTAGAGTTGTTATTAAGAAGGTATGGGCATACCTTATGTGGTGTAATGAAAATATAGGATCGCTCTATATCATCTTTCGTCTTTTTGAGGAATTTAGAAGGAGAGAGAGGAATCTCATGTAGATTTGAGGATTTGGTGAAGAAATATGGATATAATATCTCAAATTTTTGAGAGCCAATTGGATAAGAGGATTCGTTGTTTTTGTAAAGGACTTGGGCAAGTTTTTGGTTCCTGTTCTTTTCTGATACATGAGGATGGCCATGTAGGAGGCCAATAGGCAGTCTAAAACTCCAATGCCAGCGTTGGCCACCTCTCACATGCAAAATAAATATACTGTGTATTTTTGTCTATTATGATTATTAGATACACTTCAAAACTAACATTTTACAGCTCAAACTTTTCATTCAATCTGGACAGTATCATTTAGCAATAGTTTCAGGAACTAGTCATGCAATAAAAACATTCTACATTTCACCCAAAATGGTCACAATTATATGATACTATTCAATATTTTTTTGTGAAATTCGGGCTTTGAATACTTACCTACTTGTTTAGTTTTCAATATTTTGTAAGTAATGATTTATTATGTACTAGATGTAGCCCGCGGTTTCACTCACGTTATTTTTGGTATCTCAACAACAGTGCCAACCACCAGGTCAAATTACAGCTTAAATGTAAAACCATACAAAGTCCTCTACTTGCTAGTGAAAGTCGCATTACAATCTGTTCAGCCATTTCAGAGAATAGCCCGGACAAACTGATAGACCGCAGACAAAATGTTTAAAACATGTTGTTTATTACTTGCACTTGAAAACATAGTTATTTTGAATTTACAGACAGATGTTTTAAATGTTATTTATGAGTATATGGATGAATTGGTTTGTATGACAGGCCTTTGTCCAGCAGTAGACGTCTTTCGGCTGATGTGATGATAACGATACATTGTTATCTATACATGTATAGATTTCAACCATCGCCAAAAAACGAGAAAGTTCTCAATTTAATTGTTTCATTTTTATTTGTATGTTTGTAATTTCAGAACTCCGTCATGCATTAACCGATTTCGAGAGAATTTTTTTGGAAATATATGATTCCCGTTTCGTCCCATCCAATTTTGTGAAAGAAACGTGGGGTCGGTTTTAGTTGAAATTTTAATTGATAGTTTTTACGTCCTTGTACGGGAAATCGGATACCGATCTAAGACATACTCAGTCAGTAATATCGAACTTCACCTTATCTCCTGAAACACACACACAGGTGACAGGTGAAAACCTAGTTCAGGTAATTAATTTTAAACCTACATAGCACAGTAAAAATATAACCTGTACCGGCTTTAAACTAAATGTTAAGTATTTATTGTTTATTAGATTATAAAGTATTATATTATTGTAAGACTAGCTGGTACCCGTGGCTTCGCATGCGGAAAAAAGTTACGTTTTAAAAAGTTCTCTGCCAAATCTAATCTTTATACAGCCGGTGATTTTCCAGATTTCAAGATGAATGACTTTTTGCTTTTAAAATATAATTATACAAAAATAAGTGTCATGACAACAGCGCAACCTACCGGGTCAAATTGGAGCCTATATGTAGCGCTATAAAGTCCTCTACCTTCCAGTTAAAGTCTCATTTGAATCGGTTCAGCCATTCCAGAGATTACCCCGGATCAACAGACAGACAGACAAAAATGTTAAAAAGGGTTGTTTTGGACTTAGAATCGTGTAACTAACTATATGCACTTGAAAAACCATAGTTATTTTGAAATCACAGACAGACACTTCAATTTTATTTATATGTATAGATGAGTTGAATAAGTAAAGACTTGTTATCGCGACAACAGCGCCAACTACCGGGTCAAATTGTAGCCTATACGTAGCGCCATAAAGTCCTAGAGGACTTTATAGAGCAAGGTAGACCTTGCAGTGAAAGTTTCGTTTGAATCGGTTCAGCCGTTCCAGAGATTACCCCGGACAAACAGAAAGACAGACAGACAGACAAAAATGTTTATAAGGGTTGTTTTGGACTTAGTATCGTATAAATAACTATATGCACTTAAAAAAACATAGTTATTTTGAAATCACAGACAGACACTTCAATTTTATTTATATGTATAGATGAGTTGAAGAAGTAAAGACTTGTTATCGCGACAACAGCGCCAACTACTGGGTCAAATTGTAGCCTATATGTAGCGCTATAAAGTCCTCTCCCTGGTAGTGAAAGTCTCATTTGAATCGGTTCAGCCGTTCCAGAGATTACCCCGGACAAACAGAAAGACAGACAGATAAAAATGTTAAAATGGGTTGTTTAGGACTTAGAATCGTATAACTAACTATATGCACTTGAAAAAACATAGTTATTTTGAAATTACACATAGACACTTCAATTTTATTTATATGTATAGATTATCCAGACCATATATCCATCCACTGTAAACATTATTATTGAATAAAGATTATTATTAATATATATTATTATCTCTATAACACGTCAGTGGATCAGCTGTTCTTTTTATGGGTAGTTGGCAACGCTTCATCGTGGCCAGCTTTGTATATATTATACCCATTGATAAGCACGGATTTCTTAGGGTGAAAATGCATATTCAAAAGAAATGCATTGTATTATATAAAACATCCAGAAATGTCAGTATAATATGAAATAGCATTCGACACACTACTCAACGCTGTAACTAGTTAACACAGGTTACTTTGATAACCCCTCTAGGACTACATTTCTCAATCTCATAGTATCTTCATAATTAAAGATAACCAAATGAATGTATTGGTAATCTAAATTGTAATTTTTACTTCTTCTATATGTGTACTTTTCAATATTATTTGGTGTACAATAATGAGTAGGTATATCTATCTATCTATCTATAAGCTGCATACTCCACCAAGCTGGACAAGTGCGATTTGGCAACTTCACATGTCTTTCGAGAACATTATGGAGAACTCTTAGATGTGAAGGTTGCCTCACGATGCTTTTCCTTAACGTTAACCAACCTATAATTAACAATTCAATACTTAACTTTGAAACCTCGGTGCTGCGCGGTGTGGGCTTGAATTTTAGACACTTTGCGTAGCAGTTTGTTGTCTCCAACAGATTATCTTGTATGGGGTTCTAATCCACAAAACTCGGCGCAGGTCTAAACGTCGAGACGCCCGCTTAGACCACTACGCCATACATGCATGCAAATAATATATGTACAAATAAAGATTTATTTTTAAGCTCTATATAACAAAATAAACAAACTTCTCAAAGACTTTCCTCAAGATATCAAAGCAGTTTAGAAATAGTTCTGAGATAGAGATCCGGAAATAAGCGTTTTCAACATAAGTTTCTCTTATCTTGAAGTGACGTTACAAGTTTCGGCGGTAAGTAGTTCTGTCTCTTATATGTTTTGACTGCATGGTAGTATAAGTGTTTTCTATGTGTGCAATTGATCGTACAGCGTGGAGTTCTATTCTTAGGTCAATGAAAATATTTATATTAGTAGTTCTGCTAATCTGAGTGTAACAGCATGTGGCTTTGTATTATGTCTAGAAATGCAGCATGTCCAGACTAAACAGTAAAACAATTTTTCTAGTTAATAGATATACTAATAGATTACGTTAGAAGACCTGGATTCGATTCCCATCCAGAGAAAATATTTGTGTGAGCACAATGAATAAAAATACCCGGACTCAAAACAACAATTTGTGAATCTGACAAAGTATTGTTCCGTGTGGGGATTGAACCTACTGCGTTCGGCACAGTGCCAGGCACAAGGTGATCACTTAATTTACTATGCCCTCAGGCATGCAGGTGTATTTGTTATATCTTCGTTTTGGTTGAAATTTATCTGTAACAAAAATATATGTATAAGTAAAACCAGTTGTCTGGTTCTAAACTAAAGGCTCTGCCTAATTTAAAAACAGAATGAGTACAGTTCTTTGCCAGTATTTACTATAGTAGGTATAATTATTTCCTCACAACATTACATAATATTTTCGCCACGGAACCTCTTCAGCTTATACCACCATAATTAATTAATCATACTCACAATTAGATACGTTAATCCCTCCATTGAATTCGAAAATGCAGTGAACGACTTCACACTTTATAATGGGAATTCAAAATTGGATTGAATTATGACAACAAATTATTATAAGTTAAACACATCTGAACCAACATTCAGTACGTTGTCAACATTTATTAATAAATCCATTCTTATTAATATTATATGTAAACGCAAACGTGTGTTTGCTTGTAATTCTTTTACGTCGTAACGGAGTATTACGGGTATGATTTTTGTGTTTTGAAATAGTTAGGAGGCTCTATAGTGCTATTTTTAGGGTTCTGTAGCCGAAAATGGTATTATAATGTAGGTAATGATAGTGTTTTGTAGACAAAATTTGTTGGTAAATATATACTGTAAACCGCTGCTTCCATATACATTAAAATTGAAAATTAGGGTGCTCTCCATACATGGAACTGGCATGAAAAAAAAGTTTTCATCCGTCATACATTTGTCGTGTCTATAATAGATCTATAAAAATAACATTAGGTTCTTAATACCATTCTTTCTCAAAGTCAATCTTTTAAAAGATAATGCTCTATTGTATTATTTGAACTCATTTCTCCGCTTTGGAGGCATCTATCTTGGACGTGGAGTTGCGGCAACAGCCCGTGCTACCAAGTACCAAGTGATACGCTCAAAAATTACGAAACGGACTTTTGTACAGTTTTCACCAATAAATAGGGTTATTCCTGAGGAAGCTTTAGGTGCATAATTCACGCGGGCGAAGTCTACTGTATAATAATATAACAAGCCTTCTTTTAAAATATTTCAGGTACTGGCTTTATTTTATAAACTGACTCAAAGGGTACTCAATCCGATTCTGTTTTGATATTTCTTTATAAATAAATTTCGTTCTTCGTTACGTCTTTACCAAGCTTCAGAATTCAACAATATAATGTTTTTCCTCATAAATAAGGGGAGTGTTTACGTTGCTCTGTACGGTACAGACGGCCTTCATTTAGCAAAAGTAAGATCATTTATTATTATTTAAAGATGTGCTGCAGTGGAACCAAAGTCGGGCTGTGGATGATGATGATGAAAATTATTTATAATAATCAATTTCACGTCCCAAATGACCCCGAATTATTTTTACCTTTTAGCTTAAAAGTACCGCCAGCAAATGATATTTTATAAAACAATACATTTACGATAATCTTTTTTTTTTATAATTTAACACAACTTCGAAATGCCAGTGGAATGCGCCGTGGGTTTCAACACGATATCCTCCGGTAGTATGTTGGTATCTACAAAAGGTTATAGCAGCTTCGTGAAAGGAAAATTGTCACATAAATACTTTAAGTCGTTCGCGGATTTTGCACGTACGTATGTATGTAAAGGGTTTCAATCGCGTTATTATTCGTAAATAAAGGTGGAATCTCGTGCATTAAATAAGATTTCCGATTTTGACGTGACAACGTCTTATAAATTGGTTTGCCGGGTGACACTTCAAGAAACTGCGTTACGCTCAGCTCACGTTATGCGCTCACAATGAGAGCGAGTGAGAGGCACGCGTCCCGCCTAAGAGCTAGAGAGACAGACATAAAAAGTGAAAGGCACGCGTCTTTCATCCTTCTTCCTACTATACGAATGAATATTCACATTAAAATTATTTTACCACTCAAAGTCGTTGTCACGTAAAACTTTCGCCCGTATACCGACTTTACAGGCAACCAATTTTTTTTTTCTATATTTCCCTAATATTTTATAGATATGAAATGCCATAAAGTTGCCCAACTATCGCACAGCTTATCGCAGCCCGTCTACTCAGTCTGAACAACGCGATCGGCTTGTTTGAGTTTCATATAAGTTGCGACTGTTTGGCTAGCCACCTGTATACCGTCATAATGCCAGATTGGATGACGCAATAACGTAACACAACCTTTGTTTCCAACGTATTTCAACGAATATTTTCTGCAGGTAAGCAACTTTTCCTTTCGGTCCTGTTTAAGTTTCCGAAGGGATGGTGCTCTGAATATGGATTTCTGTCCTCTTCGATATTTTTAGATGCTTTGCTATTAGTACGCAAATATGGTTTTGTTTGTAACTATTTTGTGTGATAGTATACAAGTTTTTTTTTTTAAGTTCTTTCGTGAGAGGTATCCATGCTTAAAGTTAGACAACTAAAACTAGGGCTCCAAATAAGATGTTGTTCGATAATAGTAGTGTTTTGTATATAAAGTACTTTATAAAAAGGTTTGTTTGTTTATGTTGAAAACCGAGATCCAAGACAATAATAAGTATATATTATATGGATCGAACAGAATGTTGCACTGTGTAGTATGTATGTAGGTCAAACTCATGTTTCTCGAACAGGTAAGTTATAATAGTATAGTTATTTGGGAGCAGTCAACATAACTATAAAATCGTGCATGTCAACTATTTACTTGAAGTGTTATTAGGAACTTAGAACAATACCAAACAGTCTGTTCAGCGTGAGAATTAAAGCAGGCAAAATCCACCTATTGGTGCACAAAGCTATTGTGACACAAATTTGAAAAGGTTAACTCAGTGGCAGTGGACTTCGAAAGGCTGTAACGAGTCGATTAGAGACTAAAATCGCCGGATATCGAACATTTAAGCGTCCTTGTGTACAAAGTGCCTAGACGTATAATCAATCTCTATGGCTAGGTGGTCTAGCTCAAATTACGCAGTTATCAACGCAAGATCAAAGTGCGTAATCAGCGTCTAGCTTAAAGCTAGTTATTAAACCTGGTGATTATATATTATGACTGTGTTTATGTAGGTTTCACTTTGCTTATCGTGATCTGTCATTCAATGTTTCTCAGGCAGCATACTCAATAATTGTAAGATGCGTTTCTATGACCGCATTAATAATATAATCCTGTGCCACGGCAGAAGAAACAGGCATTCAATAAATGGACACAAAGAACATTACAACTTTTGATAGCCAGATCTCTGCGAATAAAGATTTTATTTTATTTCAAGAATATATCGATCATATGAAATGTTTTCCCGGTCAACAAACCTATAAAATTCAGCCCAGTGGCAAATGGCGATTTGAACGCTTAAAATACGCCATCTGTGCAGCCAAAATACTTACACGTAGTTAAAGCGGTTTATTTACTCATGTGGTTAAAGTTTAGTTCTAGCCTTAGCATTCTAAAAGTTATTCTTAAGGCTGATGCAAGTTTTGTGAAGCATCTGTTTCTAAAATGCATTCGAAAAAATCTATAATTAAAATAATATAACAACGTTCTTTAAAAAGTCCCTACACGCAAAAGGCCGCCACTTCGATGCTGGCCTTAAAGAGAGAAATGGAGAAATTAATCATAAAATCATGTTAAGTTATGAAAAAAATATTAATTGTTTTTGTGAAATTTAAAACCATATCATGCCATGGTGGATACACAAATTACGAGCTTATTCTTTGCATCTTGGAGCAGGCAGAGAGGTTGCTGCTATTTCTATGGGTTGCTGTGTGACTTCTCTCCTCTTCCCTCAAGGCGTTCAGGGTCTACCCTCTACAAAACCACGGTGCCATCGCGGGTAGTATACCTTGCAACCCATTTATACCTACTTAAGCCAGATCCCATCGTATTTTCAACTACTTACTGCGGAATTAAATCTTGGTCACTTTTCGTAGGTAAGCACAAATATATTCGTTCAACCATATTCATTTTCAAATATGTTTATTAAAACTGAATATAGTTCATAGACATAAAGTATGTGAATGAAATATGAACGGTACCACTCTATTAAATAGGTCACGTATCTATATTATTTCCTATTAAACATTGGTGCGTTCGCTGTATTACGTAAATTGACACTAAGGTTTGTGATACAGCGCAGTTTAGGTATCTATTATATTATACTAATACTAGATGTGCCCCGGTTACAACTGCATTATTAAGGGCGACTGCTCTGCACCCGTGGCTCACAGCGTGATGTTATATAGCTTATAATAGCCTTCCGTGATAAAGGAGACTCAGCAGCAAATTTTCCAAATGTTTTTATACATTTTTGTCTTGAGCAAAGTCCTCATAGACAGCTTCATTGAACACCCTATTCTCACTGTTTGAGTCCATATCGACTATATTAAACTATTATCATAATATAATATTATCATCATGAATGTATGAGTAGGTACATGATTGATTCATACAGTATTATACAAATTCACATACAAGCGGTTGTTCGTCACCCTCTCAAGGGGCGGGTTTCTCTTGACAAGGCATATATTAACTATGGATCTGTTACTTTAAGATTGTACACTCGTGCTCACTGGCTTTAGTAAACATATTATTTTCGGGACCTTCATATCTTCTGTAATTCATTATTTATACGAAAAGTACCAGCCTCATCCTACCGCTGCACGCAGACTACGCAGTCAGATCACTGTCATATAGATTTATGAAATCACTTGTCCTGCCTGACATGTCATCGCAAAGCCTAAACCATTGAAGCTAGAAACATGAGACATCTCATATCTTTTCTTTTTACTTTTTGTAAGTCGGTCAAATCGTCGTGACAGCTTAAAATCGTTTATGTATAAATTTGACACTGCGAAGATTCACATAAGAAGAATGAATTGAATATACTTCTTAAAAGTAAAACACCATGTAACTGAATTCTTGCGAGCAAAGCTGCGGTATTGCCTAGTTTATACTAATAAAAAACATTATCCTTCCTTATAAAAAATATATCACCGCTAACACTTTTCCGCCGGACAGTACGCCATCACTCCCGGAAGTGATGTCGTGATTGGGGTGGTGGGTACCGCGAAAGGTTTCACCACAGATAACGGATGCAAGTTCGCGCTCTATGGAAAAGGCCGCATTTTTTATCTATGGTATCTATCCCTTTGTGTATGATATTGTGTTATTTCCATTACAGTTTTGGTCTGTTGTTTGATTGATGTACTTTGTTGATATTTTACGAGTTTTCGTTTTATTGCACTACTGTTATAAACGCAAAAGTTTGTGGGAATGGAAGTACATATATATCAAGGTTGTCTGGAAGATATCGCAATGTGCGATAAGACCGCACTTGTACCACTAGTTTTAAGGTATCGATGTAATTTATTGTAATACTGTTTATTTACTGGTAAGAGTAAAGTCTTAATCTATATATCTATGTATATATGGATGGATAGTTGTTCTTCTTTCACACATAAATACTAAACGTATTTTTGATGACTTTTTACAGTGATATCAACACCGCCGGTACTACCGGGACTTCTACTATCTTATAAATACCAGAAGACCTTTTGTGGCGATAATCTGAATACATGCAGGCGGACTCCCGTCGCAGAACAAGTGGTAATAATACCTTGGTTTACGATTATTAAAAATATCTAGAACCGTACTCTATCAATGTATCTAAAGTGCTTTAAATGGAATGAAATTTATAAACTTGCTGTTGACCTGGAATTGTGGAATTTGGCAAGAAACAGAACTTAGAAACATATCTTGTTAGCTATTATATAAGTACAAGTAGCTTACTGCGTTGCCAGTAAAATGTGATGTCTTGACCTTTTTGCAGAAAATGGGAGAAATACATACATACATATCGTCACGCCTTTTATCCCCGAAGGGGTAGGCAGAGGTGTCTACACCCACTTTTCGCCAGATATACTTTAGTCCCACGTAATAAGGGGCGAGCCTATTGCCGTACCGGGCACATTTCCAGACTCCGTGCTGCTACTGAGAATTTCGTGACAGAAAAACCCAATGACACTGCCCGACCCAGTAATCGAACCCGGGACCTCCCGATCCCACGCGCACATTTATGCCGCGAGACCAACGAGGCATGGGAGAAATATTTTTCTTAATCGGACGTATCTTATACTCAATGAACAAAGGAAGATATTTTAAAGTGCAAGCGTCAGATCCCTGCTGACTTGGTTTTTTAATAAGTATTTGTTAGTGGTACTTTAGCTGGTTTTTTCATCTCAGCCTAAAGAGGTCCACTTAACTATGCGAAACTGAACACTAAGAAAAATCGGTATCGTGGGGGACTTCAGAAACATTGCACTAATGGACATAAACACCTAGACTCGAAACCATAATTTGCGAACACACAAAGGGTTTCTGTAGGAATCGTACCAAAAACTCCTTACGAACTGCCACCGAGGAAGCGACCACTTATACTTAAATCGCCAATTTCAGCTTCTTGTGTGTTAGAAAGTATTAGTTTTATATAAACCAAACAGATTGTAAATTAACTAGTGTACAACTCGACTATGTGAGGTTGCCAGTCATAGACTTGATGTTTATACTCTAGCATTGTTTCCGCTTCCGTACAACGCTTGTACTTACTCTTTCCTTTTTGTAATGAAGCTCGCTCTGACATGTATGTATTCGTGTGCCATTAAAATCTGCTTACAAGAAATAAACTATTGTAACTACAATCCTGGCTCGTTTCTGTTCATAACCCAACAGGTTATGGGCCCAGGATACGCGATAAATATTTTTTTTGCAAATATCGTATCATCAGGAACGAGATGCCGGACAATGAAATGGCCGCCGATCGCGCCAATGCACCACGTGTCGGAACATTGCCTACAAGTGCCGGAATTACTGTAAATTTTGAGAAGCTCAGTGGAATTTCGAATCACGGGAATTGGAAATTCTCGATGCGCATGTATTTGATACATGAGGACTTGTGGGATTGCATTGAAGAGGCGAGCGCGGGAACGCCCAAGGTCACAGATGCGCGTAAGCAGCAAAGAGCCCTTGCTAAAATATGTCTGATGGTACAACCAACATCGTTTTCTCATGTAAGAAACGCACAGACTGGATATGAAGCTTGGTCTAATTTGAAAATAGCCTATGAAGATAGGGAGCTGTGCAGACGGCTCGGGTTACTGAGAACCTTGTTTGGATTGAAATTGGAACAGTTTAGCAATATGGAAGCTTATCTCTTGAAGATCAGTGATATTGATCAACAATTACGGGACATAAGTGCTTCTTTGGATGACGATTTCTTATCGGTAATAATGCTGAGTGGTTTGCCTGCTGACTATGATCCTCTTATTATGGTGTTGGAGAACTCAAATATCAATCTTTGCAGTGAAACTGTAAAAAGCAAACTATTACAAGAGAATTTACGCAGAGATTATGACAGGTGTGATGAAAGCGCGTTGATAACAAGCAAAAGTATAAACAAAAATTCTACAAAGACGAGAAGTCAGTGGCTAAGTGTTTTTTGTGTAAAAAACCAGGTAATTTTGCCAAAAATTGTCCAACTAAACAAATTAAAAGTACACAGAAGAAGAGTGATAAAAAGGATAAGGCATGGAACGGCGCCTTATTGACAGCATTGGCAGTAGCCCCCCCGTGGGATCTCCACCTTGTCGTGGTGGGGGGGCTCAGTAACCGTGAGTTAGAAGCCACCCACGGTGAAGCTAAGCGGGATCCCGGGAGGGGACGCTCCACGTGGGCTTGGTAGAGGCCTGCGTAGGATGCGTCCCATGGTGCGGGTGCGGGGGACAGGTCTGTCTGTCCCTCGCAGTCGGGTGCGATCGCGGGAGGAGAGGCGTCCAACGCAACACCCACGTGTTGCGTTGCCCCGCGCCCTATCTCCCGCGACCAAATGGGGGCGCACCATCGTTGCGTCGCGGTGGGACCGCAGAGGAAGAGGAGATGCGGTGTTGCGTTGCCGTCCTCCCTATCCTCTGCGGCCGCTGGGTGTTTTGGCGGCGGAGCCCAATACCTTCATCCGCCGCCAAGGGGGTTTCGTTCGGGGCCCGCCTGACCATCTGGCGGGCCAATACCCGTCGGGGGGTAGCGAGGAATGCTTTGGTGAAACCCTACCCTCCGACACATGGGTACATGAGGAGCATGGGTTGGTTTTTAGTCAGTAAAAGTCTGACAGTCCCCTTCGTCCTTCCCCCCCGGGGCGGAGGGACTCCATGAGGATTTTCCAACCCGATACCAAAAAAAAAAAAAAGCATTGGCAGTAGACATTAACTCTAATGCTTGGTATGTTGACTCTGGTGCAACATGTCATATGACTAATAACAAGAACTTATTGCAAAATTATGTTATGGACTCTAGACGTTCAATTACGGTTGCGAACGGTCAGGAAATGTGTAGTGTAGGACATGGTAATGTAGAATTAATGTTAAAAGGTAAAAATGTGTGTACAAAAATAAGTGATTTTTGTCCCAGGCTTATCAACTAATTTACTCTCTGTAAGCTGTATGGTAGCAAAAGGACTCGTGGTGAAGTTTGATGACCTAAAGTGCAATATTTACCATGATGAGACAATAATAGCAAGTGCTACAAAGGTGAATAGTGTCTATCGACTAGATATTGAGTGTCAAACATCAACAAACAATTGCGAGCTTGCTGCGGCGAGTCAATCGCTGGCTTTGGTTGAGCCAGAGGTAAAATCTTTGGGCAATGAACGAGCAGAAGCTGCAAATTCATCGAATCCATTACAAAGCTTATGGCATCGCTGACTCGGACATCTGAACAGACGAAGCATGGAGTTATAAAGAAAGTTTCATGAGTTCTTGATGCAACATGGAATCCAGCATCAGACGACGGTGCCATACATACCACAACAAAATAGTGTAGCAGAGAGGGCCAATCGCACTATTATGGAGGCAGCACGATGCATGTTGCAGGACGCTAGAATGGACAAGAAGTTCTGGGCAGAGGCGGTAAACACAGCAATCTACATTAAAAATAAGTCACCTAGTAAAGCAATGAAAGGCACAACACCTGAGGAAAAATGGTCAGATGTCACATGGACCCCAGAAATGGCTTCAGATGCTGAGTCATCAAGTGATTATGAAGACAGTACGACAGCAGTGATGGCTATGACGGCAGCAAGTTTTGGTGATGAACCACTGACTTTACAGGAAGCACTTTCAGGACCTGAAAGAAAGCACTAGGAACAGGCTATAGCAGATGAATATGCGTCAAAAGAACAATGCCTGGGAAATTGACTAAGCTGCCTACAGGAAAGAAAACAGTTAAATGCAAATGGGTTTTTAAGAAAAAACTAGGAATTAATGGCGAATTGAAACGCTATAAAGCAAGACTCGTTGCTAAAGGATTTCTCAGAAGTATGGTGTGGACTACACAGAGACCTACTCACCTGTGGTAAGATATTCCACGATACGTACTTTACTTGCATTGGCAGTGAATTTGAATATGCATGTGGATCACATGGATGTAAAAACTGCATTTCTAAATGGAGAATTGAATGAAAATGTGTATATGGATTAGCCAAATGGGTGTAAGCTACCAGGAAAGGAAAATTATGTATTTAAGCTAAAGAAGGCTATATATGGACTGAAACAAGCATCGAAAGCTTGGTATGATAAAATTGATAATGTGTTGATTACAGATCTCAAGTTCAGGAAATCACTCAGTGAACCCTGTGTTTACATAAGGTGTGATAATAATAATCTTATTGTTCTAGCGTTGTATGTCGATGACATTTTAATATTTAGCAGAGACACCACTGAAAAGGAAAAGCTGAAGAAGGTACTGATGAACAAATTTGATATGAAAGACCTTGGCCGAGCTACACATATATTGGGAATGAGACTGAGACAAGAACAAAACCCAATTATTCTTGATCAGGAAAAAAATATACAGAGAGTTTTAGCTCAGTTCAACATGACTGACTGCAAACCTGTGAGTACTCCATTAGAAAATTGTGTCAAGTTTGAAAAAGGAGATCAAACTGATCCCGAGTCAAAGTATAGAAGTTTAATAGGATGCATTATGTATATAGCAGTTTGTACGAGACCTGATATTGCACATGCAGCAAGCTTATTGAGCCAGTTCAATAATTGGTACTCAGAAATACATTGGAAGGCAGCAAAACGTGTTCTTCGATATTTAAAGGGTACCATGGATTATAACTTAGTGTATGAAAAGTCTACACTTTCTGTTACAGGCTATGTTGATGCTGATTGGGCATCAAATCAATTGGATAGACGTTCTTATACAGGCTATGTGTTTCAAATAAGCAATGCACCTGTGTCATGGGAAAGTCGCAAACAGAGGACCGTAGCACTATCGAGCACCGAGGCTGAGTACATGGCTTTGTGTGAAGGTACCAAAGAAGCTAAATTTATTAGAAATTTTCTCAATTAATGTTTAGATAAATATATCTGTATAACTTTGTATAACGATAGTCAATCGGCCCAAAAGCTTTGTAATAGTCAAGTACATCACAGTAGAAGTAAGCACATTGATATAAGACACCATTTTGTGCGGCAAGTTGTTAAAGATGGAATTGTAAATTTAAATTATATGTCTACAGAACAAATGCCAGCAGATGTATTAACAAAACCTTTAGGAAAGGCGAAACATCTACATTGTGTTGCTCA
The DNA here is from genome assembly GCA_944739405.2 of Euclidia mi. Lineage (NCBI taxonomy): Eukaryota > Metazoa > Arthropoda > Insecta > Lepidoptera > Erebidae > Euclidia > Euclidia mi. The sequence goes on along the minus strand of OX123205.2, from coordinate 35,714,426 downwards.
TTTGGGTTTAAAACCTGTTTAGTTTAAGGGCAGGTGTTAGAAAGTATTAGTTTTATATAAACCAAACAGATTGTAAATTAACTAGTGTACAACTCGACTATGTGAGGTTGCCAGTCATAGACTTGATGTTTATACTCTAGCATTGTTTCCGCTTCCGTACAACGCTTGTACTTACTCTTTCCTTTTTGTAATGAAGCTCGCTCTGACATGTATGTATTCGTGTGCCATTAAAATCTGCTTACAAGAAATAAACTATTGTAACTACAATCCTGGCTCGTTTCTGTTCATAACCCAACATTGTGCCTAGTAGTTTTAGCTGTAGCTTGTATGTCAGTCAGTGAAGAAACGCAAGATTTTGATAGACCCATGCCTGTTTTTCTGAAAGGGTAGGCAGAGGTGTACACCATTTGCTCATTTCGTCATGTTGTCAATTTGTAGGTCCCACGTAATAGGTGGCAAGCTTATTGCCGTTACTGGGCACTTTGCTAGGCTCCGTGCTGCTACTGAGAAAGTGGAAAAACTAAGTTACACTTTTGTCCGACCCGGGAATCAAACTCGGGATAAACAGACGAATACGCTATTCACTAGACCACGGAAAAAATGCATATATACAGATAACCGTCAAACTATTTTCAGTTACCTCCATCATGACTCTTTCATCCCAAACGTCAAATCGTCGTAACGTCACAATGTCAGCCATGTTTGTTCATCTAGCAAGTTTTAAGGAGGGGAAAACTGTGTGTGCGCATAATGAGGTGTTGATATAGCGGTCTGTCTGTGTGCTTTAGTTCTTTGCACTTACGTGATAAGGAAAGTTTATAAGTAGACGGGTATCATACGCATCACTACCTTTGTTATAATGCTGTGTCGTTTCAGGACTGTTTGAATTTCCTTAAGATTTGTGTTTAGTCAATGGTAGCGCTCATAGCGTGACTTGGCTTGCTGAATAGGTCGAGCAAGTTAAGCAACGTGAGCACAGGTCGACACTTGAATGGGTGACGTGTGGCATCTACATCAGAGCGCTATCTTGCTTCGGAGGGCACATAAATCTTACGGTGGTACCGGTTATTGTTTTAGAACAAGTTGTCGGTGGCATTTATGCTGTCTGAAATCTCCGATAACGGAAAAACACTTCATGATAATTCTGTGCGGTTCCAGGTAGTTTATATTTCTCCGGGAGTCAAAACGCGTTGTCTTGAATGATGCTCCTGAACTTACTCAGGTTATAATAATAATAATAATAATAATATTCTAATGACATTCACACAACACCATCTAGTCCCAAACTAAGCAGAGTTTGTACTATGGGTACTAGATAATGGATAAAGATACAAATATATACTTTTTTTTGTAAATACATACATATTATACATAGAAACACCCAGACCAAAACAAACATATAGTAGAAATATGCGTGAGACTACAAAAATATAATGTTTATAGTTATAAACAAAAATATACGAAACAGCTGGGTGCATAGGGTCCACCAAGAACTTAGGGTCCCAAGCCAACCTCACCTGCAAGTGGTGCACCTGCCGATCAACGGACGAGGCTCTGGCAAACAAAATATCCCGAAAATCGGCAATAGGCTCGCCACCTATTACGTGGGACCAAAACACTGGCGAAAAGTGGGCGTTTAATATGCCTCTGCCTACCCTTTCGGGGCAACAGGCGTGAGTCTATGTATGTATGTATGTATATACGAAACAGAGAAAGTAGTTTTAGAAGTAATTACATAAAAATATAACATCTCGCAAACTAATAAGAAACATTGGCAAAATGAATAATTTAAAAAGCATAAAACGTCGTACAGTTGGTGTGGGAACTAATTAACTCTCGAAAGTGTCGGTATTGTTGGCCAGAGATATGAATTAGCAATTTTGAGTTCCAGCCGCCTTCAAAAAATATTATTTGTGGGGTCCAAATAGAAAGTTGCGTAGTCCAATGTTGCGACGTAGCTTTTAAAGAATCTGTATATGTAAATTTTTTGCTGACTAATTAATAGATAACGTACAGCCAAAATGTATTGGACGCATAAAGTTGAAATTTGGCTTGTATGTTCCTTGGAGACCAAAAGGGTGCACTAAGAAGGGATTATCTGAAATTTCCACAAACACGGGTAGAAACGGTTAAATTAAAATAAAATGTACGGGCGAAGCTGCGAGCGTTTATAGTAGGTAACTATAATATTAGTTTTATAAATTCATTTACTATTCACAACACTGATGTGGCCTGGTTAAAATAGGTGTTTTGGACACAATTTGTCTTATTACTATTCTAAACGTGGAATTTTGAGGATATGGATGTTTATTTTTTATAGTTATAGGCGACAAACGAGCCGACGGATCGCCTGATGGTAAGCAATTACCGCCCGCCCATGGACACAAGCAACATCACAGTAGATAGTCACAAGTGCCTTGCCACCCCTTGGGGTTGGGAAAAGGCATAGGATGAGAAGTGGGATGAGGGAGAAGGAATAGGGGATGTTTATTACTCTTTCATGCAAAAACCACTACCACCACGATTTTGATAATATATGTTTAGTACAAATTGACATAAACTGCATTAAACATTACTTACAACTCAAAGTAAAACATTTAGATACTCGCTCAAGTCTTAGGTACAACCTGCATCAAATAATTTTTATCTTAAAAATACTTAATAAAAAATGTAACCAGACTGACTTCAAATCCGGTTTAAATTGTGCCTTGTGTTACAACTAAAAAGATTTAGTTTACATCTTTACAACTTATGTTTACATTTGTATTCATGTAATCTATGTATCTGAAGATCTGTGGAGATGAGGCAAAGTGGAATTTGTACGTATTATGCTGATGGAAGGATTTGTATTATCAAAGGTTTATATATTATGTAGGCCGTTTAGCTTGATGAGTAAAGTGGAGAAAACCCAAGGTAGTAAAATTACGTTGAAAACCCTACTTCAAGATTTTCTTTAAATGGGAACCACACGAGAAGCACCAGCATGCAAATAAAAAAATAATCATCAGAATTGGTTTCAAGGTATAGCGGCTGCTGACGCTACAAATTATATGCGAGGCGTAATATTGCATTAGCGCGGCGCGGCAGTCGTCTCCCTTCACGCAAACAGTTAGGTCGTAGTTAGGTAGTTTATTTATAAGTATATTTAAATGTGGTACCACAGTAAAGTATATATTTCTTCGTTTTGCATCTTTCCTTTATCTCTTCACACATACCTCAAACATCTTCATATACCCCTACATTGGTGACCCCTGACAACGGACACGTAACCTTCGGCACATCTTCGGCGGCAACGCGGCATCGACGCACGTGCACATGGTCAGCGGAATCAAACAAGCGCATGTGGGCGTGGCAACAGCGTGCAGCCAAGCAGCGTGGACATAGAGACATCTTAGACTCATGGGAGACGACTCGCCCTTTTCACTACGACCGAAAGGGCTTACGACCTAACTGCGAAGAACACCTGAGTCAGGACACGTGGAACCTAAAAGTGGAACATACAATACCTACGAACAACAGCGATCACGGCAATATGGGCAGCAGGAGAATTCCGGAGCGGCATACGATGGCGGCGGCACTCTGCAGGACAGTGCGTACGTCGAGGCACAACGCGTAAGGCGTATTGACCTTGGTGGCGAGGCAGCATTCTGCACCAAGACGAATAATATGCAGCACACTCCGAGGACGAGATCGACACGGGACCGGCGGTGGCACTCTACAGGACAGTGCACGCGTCGAAGCGGCTCATCACACTTGGAGGCGAGGATGAATACCGCTCAGTGTTGGATTGCGCACCCTGTCATCTCTCAGTACGGCTCAGGCAGAATACGAAGATCGCTGGCAGAATCGGTGAACGTATTTGCTTCTTCGTACGACCAGCTCTCTCTACAAGCGGCTTACGAAGAGCAAAGGAAGTTCGAAAGAAACGGCGGCAATTGAGTTATTATTGCTTTTTTTTGTGTTTACTTATAACTGTTCTAAAAGTAGTCACATAATTTATGTTAAAGAGTCCCACATATTGACCCGCTATTGTGTTTCTGTTTAGTTGGCATTCTCAGAACTAGCGCTCCGGTAACTTGATACCTACATGTTTATGTGACGTGAGTCGACCGCTAGCGTGTCTGATTAGCTAGATAGTTACCTCAGTATTATTTTGTTATTGTTTCTTGTAGTTGTTACCAATTTTTTTTGTATAATGTTCTTCGATTTTTTTTCAATAAAGGAGGGAATATTATAGCGGCTGCTGACGCTACAAATTATATGCGAGGCGTAATATTGCATTAGCGCGGCGCGGCAGTCGTCTCCCTTCACGCAAACAGTTAGGTCGTAGTTAGGTAGTTTATTTATAAGTATATTTAAATGTGGTACCACAGTAAAGTATATATTTCTTCGTTTTGCATCTTTCCTTTATCTCTTCACACATACCTCAAACATCTTCATATACCCCTACACAAGGATATACAGGCTACAAATTACTACAATATGTTTCTTAAATAAATTTATATTCGTGATGGTGCCGATGTTTTGGCCCTGTTGCGTAAAATCATCCACCCGCAAATACATTAGTGCATCCGTGATCATGGTCCTTCCAACAGAGCCGAAATATCGGTTGAAATTCTTACGGCAAACGAGAAGAAATACCGAAATTATTCTTGAATTGTTGGCGTATGTTTGAAAAAGCGATTGAAAAAGTCTTCTTTTTCAATCGCCTTTTCAAACATACGCCAAAGATCTTTCCAACCTAAGACTATAGAATAAAAGGCAGACAGAGCGCGCGGAATACTTGCGTGAGGCCACTAAAGCAAATACAAAATTGAAAAGCGAATACAAACTCGACTCAGTGCGCTGCGAAGCATCGCACAGTTCACACGCCACGATCGATCCAGCTTTTAAATTCATAAAATGCCGTCCTGCGTTTTTAAACATTGTAAAAGTTGTTTCTAAAAGCAAATACGGGAAGATGGAATATATTCTTACAGATAACTATGGATTATTTGACCGTTTTATAATATTATTTCGATAAAATTCGTATTTCTGCAGAAAATATGTAAGTGTTGCCAGTTTACGTCGACACCGTTTTCCCTGAATTAGGTAAAATGCACTTGTCAATTGATTATGTAGGTAATAATGATTGTCATGTTAATGAAAAATACATTAACGTATTGTAAAAGTATATTGTAGATTATATTTTTTCTTATAAATATACTAATAGGATTTCCATTAGTATATACATTGTTTTGAGTTCGATCCCCAAACGATCCAAATATTCGTGTACACGCGGCTACTTGTCAAGCTATACACTTTGACCTTTGTACTGTTCTTATGGCGTAGGGAATAAGTATCAAAATCGTACTTCGACTATTTAGCTTGACTTGGCGCCGTGTGTACATTAAGTACAGAAACAGAAATTATTGATTGTAGCCATTATTTATTTTTAATTGCAATTTTTTTTGGTTACGATTTATGATTATGATATTCATAATTTATTGTATGCATGACAAAATGTTTTTAGCTAATTAATATTTATGACGCAAGCCTATCTATTTATTTCTCAATTTACGAATAAAATTAGTTAAAACTTAACTCGGAGCCTACATTTTTTAAGAAATGTATTTATAAAAGCATACTTTAATGGTATCTTTTATTTGAATAATTTTCACAACAGCATTACATATTAAAAGCATTAATTACATCTATGGTAAATTCTTCAAAACCACAAACGAATATAAAATATTACCTATGTAATATTTTTATATTCGTTTGCAAAAACTATATGCAAAATAGTGGGAAATTATTCATAATCTGGCAACTTTACACACACATAGACGCGCGTGTCCGTACAGTGCCAGTCGCCAAATGTCACGCACACATAGCTGTCAACGTGCCTCACTTAGTTGGACGAATACGCTACATCTGGTTCTTGTTTCATCTGTGTTTCCAACCACTATTTTTTAACATACTGTCAACTTAGCATTGTGTTAAGTCCAAAACTTCTTCAAAGAATCCATCGATTTTAAATTTTCGCGGTTTGTATACATCATACAATATTATTTAGCGGGTCTTAATAGCGATAATTTACTTATTTAAAGGCATAAATACCTCTGTTATTCTTCTACGTTTCTACCGGCTTGCAACGGTTGTGGTCTCGGAGGGACTATCTATTATTTTATCGCGACTAAGACCCGCTAAATAATATTGTATGAGAATCCAATCCAATCCGGTACAGGATACCAAAACTAACTTAGATGCGAAGTTCTGCAATTTTTTTTAAACATATAAGTAAAGCAATAAAATGTTTAAATGACGGATCATGTCATGGCGCGTCATATCTACGCCCGAGCCACGGCATTCCGTGTATCCTAAAATGCGCTTTATTTCTATGCACTTGGTATAAAATTTGCATGGAATAGGAAGCCGCCCGCGCCGTGTCCGCGCCCGACGTCTTTTATGTGTGGCCTGCACCTTAGCTTTTTTTATTAGCTAGGTGTGTTTGGAAAATATGCGGGTAGTGGAGGAAAATGTTTTCAAGATGTTAGCATTGGAGATAGGTTTAGTTTTTGATGTGCTGTAATGGTTAAATACACAAATCATATTAATGGTTAAATACATAAGCAAAAAGGAAACCGGGCAGAAAATACGTATTTAGGTTCATTTTTTGTCCTTGATTTATATGTGGCATTTTTTTAATCATTTATTGAATAATTGCGATGCGCGTGATCCTGACACTTCGGTACGTCGAGAACATCGTAGTGGTTTTAGTCACAAAGATCAGAGCGTCTACATGAGAGTGTTACACACCTTTTCCACTTGCACCAAATTGAACCCATAGACATAATATCCGCAATAAGATTTTTACGGAGAACAACAACAGAATATTCAAAATAGCATTATTGAGCTTAAGGGCGGTTTCAGATTAGCGTATTTTTCTGCGCGTATACGGTCGTTTTAGCATACGCGCTTACACGCGCGCTACAATACGCGCTTCAAAAAACCAGACTCACGTATACGGGCGTTTTCGCTCGAAACGGTAGTGACGTCTTGTCAATGTCAACATGGATTTTGACGGCTCGTGGTTATACGAGCTTAGAAGCGCGTCAACGCTCGTACGAGTTGCGCGTGTGCCAAAAGGCGCGCCTATACGCGCCTACATGCGCTTCCAAAAACGAGCTTATACGCGCGTATAAAACGCTAATCTGAAACCGCACTAAAGGCCAATGCTAAAGCTGAGACCAGTGGATGTAATTTTGTGGGCTTTGTGCAAGCGGATTTTGTCTAGTATGACCACTGCTGGTGTAACCCATGCTAAAGCGTAAAGACATAAAGAAAGTATATTAGCTAGGTATATTTTAAAGATAGTAATGTGATTGAGAGCGGTTACATAAATATTTGTGTTCAAATCGTAAAAGTTTGAATGTACCTATTCATTTAAACTTTTAAACTAATTATAATGTTTGCCAATTGTTTTATACGGTGTAACTTGTTATATAATTATTATCTAGTAAAATAATAGGTTCCTACAGTGTTTAATGTTGAAACCTAAGAATTTTGCAACAACTACTTTATAAGTATGTATAAATATGATTAATTCAAATATTTTACGAATTAAAATAATATCTTGTAAGCTAAGGTATGATTTAAATTAATATTTTTGTGTGGTCCGTTCAATTTTTTGTGGATTTTACTGGAATAACGCTTTTATATCATGTTAAGTTTTCAAACTGAGATGTTTTTTTTATTATAATAAAATAAAATAGGTATGGTTTTAATTATAGCTCATTTAAATAAAATTTTTACTTTTGCTTCCTTTTGTTTTTTTATGTTTTATTTATAGTCTCACGCCTGTATGCCAGAAGGGGTAGGCAGAGGTGTAAATATTACACCTACATTTCGCCATGAATTTAAGGTCCCACGTAAAAGGGGGTGAGCCTATTGCCGTTACCGGGCACATCACCAGACTCCGGGCTACTGCTGAGTATTCGGAAAAAACCCAGTAACACTTTTGCCCGACCCGGAAATCGAACCCGGGACCTCGGATCAGCAGTCGCATACGCTATCCACTGGACCACGGAGGCAGTCTTGTTTTTAGCTTATAGATATGGATCAACCCACGATCTACCTAAGGAGTCCGCTTACTAATTTATCCGGATTTGACTAAATATTAGCACACTTATCACCACTTGCATATAATATTCTAATACTATGTCAGAACTAAATAATTTATTTTTAGACCGACCGCGTCTAGACATTTATATCCCACTAGCTTAGCCCGCGGACACACCCGCGATATTTAGGGCTACTTACTGCTCCGCACCCATCATGGCTCAGTTAACAAGCTTATGACTGTAAGTTAATAAATTCGGGCAAGTGCGAGTCTGACCCGTGCACCGAGGGTTCCGTACGCATTGCATCGTGTATGAAGACGAATTTTGCCCGTTTTTTATGTCGAGTGCCGTTATAGAATATTGCTAAAATAAGTATAAGAAAAGCTTTTCTACTGTTAATATGAATGACCTCCTTAACTTTAGCAGTAATCGCGAAAATATTTAAGTACATTCCTATCTACAAAACCGTTCTTGGAGTTATTCTTGCCTTCATACTGTAAGACCTTGCTTCTTGCAAAATTACAGTACTCCCGTCCACATTGGTGCTAATTACGCTAGTCCTCTAAATCTGTATGAGCGCCCATACAACTTAGAGGACTATCTGAAATGGAGTCTACTATGTATGTATGGGGATACCCTTAAATTTTCCACTTTTTTATTTTTTGCAATTTTTCCTTTATTTGTGCTGTAAGACCCTGCTTTTGGCCAAATTTCGTGATTCTAGTTCAACGGGAACTACCATATAGGTATTCGACCCAAAACCTATAGGGTTGGTACTTACGGTTGACCTAGAATTATCAATTTTGGTTAAAAACAAGGTCTTACAGCACAAGTAAAGGAAAAATTCCGAAAATTAAAAAAAGTTGAAAATTAAGATTAATTTTTGTACTTACAAGTTTTCTCAAAAATCTAATTTTGACCATATCTTTTTATCGCGTTGACCTAAGACCCTGATTTTTATACACCTAATAGGAACCATAAACCTCAGTTTCTGGTATAAATTTCAATTTGCTAGGTCCACTCGTTCCTGAGAAAATCGGTGGTGACACACTGACAGACAGACAGACAGACAGACACACGGACAAGAAAGTGATCTTATAGGTGTAACGGCCTGGCGACACGTGTGCTGACAACGCAATTCATTAGTCTCGAATGTTCGCACAGCCACGGGCTCGCCAGTCGCTAACATCACGCCACTCAGACACGTCGTCGTTATAACTCTTGTACTCGTCTGTACCTAACTTGTATTAACTGTGTAACCTTGTTGGACAATGAACCCAAATTCTTTCATCTACAATTTGAGTGTCATTGGAGAGCTCCTACATACGCAATATCCATCGACCTGCCATCTCACTACCACAGGCAACCTTTGGACGTGGCCACACAAGCTGCCCAAGGCCACCTCCAAAACTGGTGACCCCGAGACGAATACCTACCTCTGAATATTTTGACCGTGACGTGAGTACAATGTTTCCCGGAAAATCAACGACGCCTGTTCCCACGATGACGCCAACACAAGGGTTTGCCGGAATTGAGAAATCAGAGGAAAAGGACACCAACATGACGACAAGCAGCGCGACCGAGCTCGCTTCAATTTCTGTGTCAGCGAGAATACCCGAATTTTGGACGGAAATGCCAAGATTGTGGTTCGCTCAGATGGAAAGCGTGGTGGCTTCACAGAAACAAGGTGATGAGGTCAAATTTCACCTTGCGGTGTCGAAATTAGGACGAGACGCATTACAACAGGTCAGTGACATCGTCTTTTTACCACCGGAAACAGGAAAATTCCAAGCACTGAAGGAACGCCTACTCCAAGTTTATGAAGAAAGTGCGGAAAGGCAATTTCAAAAACTTGTGAGCGAGATGGAGCTAGGAACCCAGAAACCATCCCAGTTACTTCGGAGAATGAGAGAAATAGGTCGGAAATCGCAAGTCTCAGAGAAAACATTGCATAATCTGTGGATGTCGAGATTACCATCATACAGTAGCGCTCAGAAGTATTTTGACAAAGGGTAATTTATTAAATACGGCCGAAATAAAAACGATATTGGGATTAATTAAATAATATATTATTCCTCATAATCCGTCTCACAATTATAAAGCAAACATAGTTATTAGTTGTCAAATTAAAAGAAAATATTAATTCAAGTTTTAATTATTGGCGATCAAAAGTATTTTGACAATCTGGTAATCATTTATTAAAGTCAGTCATGTTGTTTATTTTCGATAATCATTATTAATATTTGGTTGCATATCCTTTTGCTTTTATTACTGCATCGCAACGTGCCGGCATTGAGTCAAATAGTTTTTGCAAACAATCAATTGGGATTCGGCTCCATTCATTTCTTAGTGCTTCATACAAGGCATTCTTATTAGAATAATTACGACATTTTACGCGGCGATCTAGCTCTTCCCAGAGATGTTCAATAGGATTTAAATCAGCACTTTGGCTTTGCCACTCCAAAACTTTGATTTTCTTGGTTTTAATCAAGTCACTCACATACTTCGACTTGTGTTTGGGGTCATTATCTTGTTGAAAATACCACCCAGGTGACATATTCTCCCTAACATACGGTAGCATTTGATTTTTTAATATTTCAGCATATACATAACGATCCATAGTACCTTCGATTCTAACTAATGGTCCAACACCGTAGCGAGAGAAACACCCCCACACCATGATATTGCCACCTCCATGTTTCACTGTCGGTATTTGGTATCGAACATCGAATTTTTTATTTACAGGTCGTCGCACATAGCGTATCCCATCAGATGACACTAAATTGAATTTACTTTCATCACTCCACAGCACTTTCGCCCACTCGGAACTAGTCCACGATCTGTGCCGTTTTGCAAATGCTAGTCGAAGCTTCTTATTCTTTGCAGATATCAGGGGTTTCTTGGCTGGACGTTGTCCATGCAATCATTTATTTGCACTGCAGTTTTCCGAACATCACTCGTCAACAACTTTTTTATTATGCGATCTTCACTGGAAGTAGTTTTTTTCGGGCGTCCAGGTCTGGACATGTTCTCCACTGTCTTGCGATTAATAAAAGCCTTATTCCAATTACTAACCAGTTGCCGGGATACCTTAAATCTTCTAGCAACTTCTGATTGCGTTGATCCGTCTTGAAGGGCAGTTATTACAGCATTTTTGAAATCTAAGGAATATTCCTTTGTCTTCGGCATGTTTAAAAATATTAAATCATTAGTGTCGATGCAATTTTTTTCGCAATTTAAGTGACACCGTTGATTAATAAAATATATATATATAGTTGTCAAAATACTTATGAGCGTCTCTTCTAAACATTTTCGTGAATTACTCACAATGTTAATAAACAAGTCACTACTTGTTACCCGCAATAGATGTAGCTATTACGTAAGGTCGTTATAGTAAAAAACCGTTTCTGTTTACAAACACGTAGAAGTAAATTTTTATTAGTTCCGACTTGTCAAAATACTTATGAGCGCTACTGTACATTAGAGCTGTACTTACTGTTAGTCAAGATCAGGACCTAGAAAATTTGGCGAAAATAGCGGACAAGATCAATGAGAATATTAAATCAGGAGAAATCGCGGCTGTGAACGATACGGCGAGTACCAGTCAATTACCTGTAGGAGATATTGTAACACAAATGCACAAAATGAACATGGAGATTATGGCTTTACGCGAGGAGATGAATGACCAGTATAACTACCGACAAAATGTATTTCGAGGACGAGGAAAAGGTCGGTACCGCAGCAACTCAAGGTCGAGATCGCAGAGCAGAACGTCGAGAACACCCGAAGACCCTACTTGGCTATGTCGATTCCATTACCGTTATAGAAATAGAGCGAGGCAATGTGAGAAACCCTGCGCCTGGAAAACAAAGACAGCGGCGGCAGTGCAAAACTCAAGTAGCGCGTCGGAAAACTAGCTGAGGTACAATCTATGGAGACGACAGATTACGTACCTTACTGCAACCACCGTTTCAGCATCGTCGATATGGTAAGCGGTCTCACATTTTTTGTTGATACTGGAGCGAACATATCTGTGATCCCGGCAACAGCAAAACAGAAGCTATCTGGTGAGTGTTCTAATTATAAACTTTTTGCAGCCAATAGTAGTGAGATAAAAACATACGGCGTAAAAACCTTAAACTTAAATTTTAAATTGCGACGGACGTTCCGTTGGACTTTTGTTGTAGCAGCCGTAGAGCAATGTATAATTGGAGCTGATTTTTTAGATCATTTTAATTTGTTAGTGGATATTAGAAATAAGAAAATTATAGACAAGGTTACCAACCTGAATACTCCTGCTAAGGTAGTTAGTTTTTCTAATCAATCTATTTGTACTATACTTGATAATCACCCATATTATGATATTTTGAAAGATTATCCGGAGATAACCAAACCCTGTTCTTTTAAAGAGACCCCAGAGCATAGTGTTTTTCACCACATTGAGACCACTGGTCCACCGGTATATGCGCGGGCAAGGCCTTTAACGCCGGACCGGTACAAAAAGGTTAAAGAGGAGTTTGAACTTATGCAATCAATGGGTATTATTAGACCCTCCAAAAGCCCTTGGGCAAGTCCGTTACATATTGTGCCAAAAAAGGGAGGTGATATTAGACCCGTTGGAGATTATAGACGCTTAAATGCGGCAACAATACCTGATAGATATCCTATTCCCAGATTACAGGACTTTACGTACATTTTAGCTAACAAGAAAGTTTTTTCCCGTATTGATATAAATCGAGCTTATCATTGCATTTTAGTTAATCCAGACGATATTGCAAAGACAGCTATCATAACGCCCTTTGGTTTATTCTAATGTACTCGTATGATGTTTGGTCTGCGAAACGCGGCTCAAACATTCCAAAGATTCATGAATTGTACTGTTTTACAAGGGTTAGAGAATATATTCTGTTATCTTGATGATATTATTTGTGTATCTGACACTATTGAGGAGAACAAACAATTATTGAGACAAATATTTGAAAGATTTCATAAATACGGCATAACTATAAATTTAAGCAAGTGCGAGTTTGGAAAAACTGAAGTAGATTTTTTAAGATATAAGGTTACTACACAAGGTATTTATCCATTAGAGAATAAAGTAAAAACTATTGAAGATTTCCCAAAACCAGAAACTATCGAACAATTGCGAAGATTTCTAGGAATGATAAATTTTTATAGGTCGCAATTGCCAAAAGCAGCAGAATACCAGGCAGAGTTAAATACTTATTTACATGATTCTAAGAAACGCGATAAAACTAAGAAACAATGGACTGAAAAGGCAGAAAAGGCATTTCTAGAATGTAAATAACGATTGCGACAGGCAGTTATGCTATCGCATCCGTTGCACAATTGCAAATTAGCACTTTTTACTGACGCGTCTGATTTCAGCCTTGGATCTGTGTTACAGCAATATGTCGATGGCAATTGGCAACCATTAGGTTATTTCTCAAAGAAGTTATCAGAAACACAAAGTAAATACAGCAATTTATACATCCTTACAACATTTTCGGAATATGGTAGAAGGAAGAGAACTTATAGTGTACACTGATCATAGACCACTTACATATGCGTTTACAAGAAAAACCCAGAAAATGAATAACCTAGACGTACTCGACAATGGTTATATATAAGTGAATTTACCACGGACATACGTCATGTGTCCGATGAGCAAAACGTAGTCGCAGATTGTCTTTCGCGCATAGAAAGTATAACGAGTCATAGTTTAATAGATTATAACGCTTTAGCTATATCACAGAGTAAGAACGAATGTTTACAACAGCAGTTAAATAATAACAGTAGCCAATTAACTAAAATATTTATACCAACATGCGAAAAATCTATTATTTGTAATAAGATAAAGGATAAGATTCGACCATATTTGACTGAAGAATTTAGAAAAACAGCATTTCACTTGTGTCATGACAATAGTCATCCCGGTATTAGGACAACGCGCAAATTAGTAACAGATAAGTTTTACTGGCCAGATATGAATAGACAAATAAATATGTGGGCAAAAACATGTCTCGAGTGTCAGCGTTCAAAAGTACGCCACAATAAGTCTAAGTTAGGCACATTTAATTTATGCGAGCGTTTCGAACATATCCATGTGGATATTGTAGGACCCCTACCAACCACGGAAGAAGGTTATAGGTACTTAGTCACAGTAATAGACCGTAAGACAGGTTGGCCGGAAGCTTTCCCAGTTCGTGATATCCATGCAGACAGAATTGCAAAAAAAAATTATGACGGTTGGATAGTTAGATTCGGATGTCCTATTAGATTAACGAGTGATCAAGGTACACAGTTTGAAAATAATATATTCCAAAAGCTAATGAAATATTTAGGCATTCATAAAACCCGCACAACTAGTTTTCACCCACAAAGTAATGGCAAAGTAGAGAGATGGCATAGGTCACTTAAAGCAGCCCTTATGGCCAGATTACACGATGGAACAGATTGGTTGCGAGAATTAAGCACCGTCTTGTATGGTTTGCGTGTAGTTCCCCGTTCAGACAATAATATAAGCGCAGCAGAAATGGTATATGGTACAAGTATTCGTATTCCCGGGGAATTCTATGATGAAAATAAAATACAATCGTTAGATGATTATGAGTATGTTAGACAATTAAAGACAATTATAAATAATTTGAAACCTAAATCTTATCAACATAAAGATGCCAGAACTATATTTGTTCATCCAGATTTAAAATCAAGCTATGCAAGCAAGTTTTTGTAAGGAACGATACAGTTAGGAAATCGTTACAACCTCCTTATGATGGCCCATACAGCGTCATAAGCAGAGGCGATAAAACATTTTTAATTCAGATGCCTAATAGACAAACACGAGTATCAATAGATCGTTTGAAACCGGCATACATATTAAACGAGGAGTATCCAAGTTGTGAACCTAGCTATAGTAGTCATATAAGCAATAGTACGATTAATAACAATATCGAACATGTAGAACCCAGTAGAAAATCTATTTTAAAATCTGTTGAGAAAATAAACTGTCCTGCTGTCCACACTACAAGTAGTGGGCGTGTTGTAAAAAAGCCAGTTAGATTTTTAATATAATATTCATAAACGGACACCGAAACTTAGAATCGAGTCAGTAATCGAATCCACGCATCCGCCGGATATTCGCACTAACTGCCGCAATCCGGCAGAATTGTAAAACAGCAAGTAAGAATTTTAACATAGGATTTTGTACACTGAAAGCTAATGTAACGCTAAGCTATACTTTTTTCGCATCGCTAATAGTTAGTACAGTACAACAAAATAGCAAATATAGCATAGCCTGACATCGCTTAGCAGTATGACACCAGATTTTTATTATTTGTAAGTTGAAATATAAGCAGTTTTTCACTACTTCGTATAACGTTCGTATAAAAATATTGTAAAAGTAACAGTATATAATACTGTTACTTTTACAATATTTTTAAATCATTTATACAATTAGATCGCTTGATTGAGCACAGTACGTGTATAACTTATTTGTTTTTTTTTTAATTTTGTCACAATGGGCAAGTCATATAGCAAACAAGAAGAAATAATTATTGCGCAAAATGGTGCAAATAACGCAAGCAACAGCTCTTTGGAACAAAAAGTCGAATTTTATGGAATTGCAATATCAGCTACTTATCATGATAATTTTGTTGTTACTCAGTATATGTTTCATCTGTAAGAAATGGAATAAAGGTGTTAAAAAATGGGCCCGTAAAGAGGTCATTTTAGTCATAGCATCCAGTCAACCAGATATACCAAATAATTGTCGACAACCTGGAACTGCACAATACGCATAAATGGAACTTTAGTAAGTGTAATTGTTATTCAATGTATTTTCTCACAGTATTCTTCTCAGTGTATCGTGTTACAGTTTAATGGTAAAGTTCATAACGTGTAACAAACTGCAACTAAGGCAATCTTACCTGCCAGGTGCAGAAAATATTATTGTACCTATATTGAGATAGTGATTATAGTGTGTTTGTTAATGTCTGATTATATTGTGTGAATGTGTACTTTTCGCTGGCGTCACCATGTCGGATACTGTGGGCCCCAAGGGGTGATCATTTTTATTAGAGAGTAGGTCGACATGGTGACTACCCTTAAACTTTTAGATCTTAGATTATAGAATAAGAACGTCAAGTCGGCTTCTACGCATAGTTGTCCGCAAACTGTATGGTATGTACTAGTTAACTTAAGGTTAGCTTTATTTTAATTGTAATTACTTATGTTGTTGGAAACTTGTATCGTATTGTAATGGTAATAATAAACATCATACAACCTAAATGAGAACCTACATCCTTTTTGAAGTCAGATAAGTAGCATTTTATTTTATAACATTGCTTAGAATAGAGTACCATTGTTATCGTATGTATAAATTCTCAGTATCAAACTCAGGTGTCCGATGCCAAGCGGCGACGCACAGGCGAGACGCTTGCGCAGCAAATTGTTCGAGCTAACATGTACTTTCTTACTCACTTGTAATTTGTAATAATGTATTGTGTACAATCGATACCAAAATTGTTTTCAGTTTGTAATATATTTTTAAGACATTTACTTTCAATTTTTTAAAAAAAAGGGGGGTATGGTGTAACGGCCTGGCGACACGTGTGCTGACAACGAAATTCATTAGTCTCGAATGTTCGCACAGCCACGGGCTCGCCAGTCGCTAACATCACGCCACTCAGACACGTCGTCGTTATAACTCTTGTACTCGTCTGTACCTAACTTGTATTAACTGTGTAACCTTGTTGGACAATGAACCCAAATTCTTTCATCTACAATTTGAGTGTCATTGGAGAGCTCCCACATACGCAATATCCATCGACCTGCCATCTCACTACCACAGGCAATCTTTGGACGTGGCCACACAAGCTGCCCAAGGCCACCTCCAAAATAAGGGTTCCGTTTTTTACTTTGTGAGGTACGGAACCCTAAAAATGATAACCTGACTACGAAATAACTAAAACGTCTGGACCGCGCAAATGTAAGTACGACTCAAGCAATATAATATATCTACTAGACGTCGCCAGCGGTTTAGCCCACGTTAATTATTACCTTCCTCTTGAATCATTCTATCTATTAAAAAAACGCATTTAAATCAGTTGCGTAGTTTTTAAGATTTAAGCATACATATGGACAGACAGACAGAATACAGTCTTTGTTATATACTATGTAGTGAGTAGTGATACATAAATGTGCTCACCAATACCTTTCTTTTAATACCAAACGCATAGTGATTATCTCAGTACCTTTTATTCGAAATTGAAATCTGAAGTTAAATACTACAAAATATTTAAAAAAAATACATAATATGAAACCTATGTCACCCGGACCTTTATTACGAATCTATTAATTCATTCAAAATCGTTTCAGTAGTTTTGATACGGAGGTACATACATATATACATGCACGTCTACATAGACTGGACTATCTAATACAAAAATAATAATTTTATTCAAATCGGACCAGTAATCCTACGATTAGCGCGTTCAACCATACAAAGAAACTCTTCAGCTTTATGACATTAGTATAGATACCGAATGCCAATTCTACTTGAGTCTTAACTTCTAAAACGTCTAGATGGTATTAAATGTTGGTTGGTTCGGTTCAGACTTAAACAATTAGTGAGAGTCTATTTGGTTAAAGATATATCTGCTTTATTCTATTTGAGAGATAGTTTTCATAGCATATTAATGTACCTCTATAATGCAATTTCTATTTTCTCTGTATGTTCTTTATATTTGTATTATAATTCTATGAATAAGCTAGCTTGCCTGTCTATTTATTCAGTAGGTCTACGTTGTCTATACAATTTTAATGCGTTTCACTTAGAATTATAGTAGGTCAAAGGTCCTATTTGTTGCAAAATACATTTTGCGACAAACATAATTATTTAGTCGCAATATCATTCAAATATCAGTTAATTTAGAAGAGTACCATTTATGATGTAAGTATCTCACTGATATTTGATCCAAACTGCATTTTGAACAAATATAATTACGAGAATGGTCTCTCTGAATTTCTGAGAGTTCGTCATAATGTTCTCAGAAGACATTTGAAGTGTGCCTACCCGCACTTCGCTAGCGTGGTCAAGATCGGTCTTTGTCGAGAGCATTGGAGGAGTCCATGTCCAGTAGTGCACAGGGTCTAGTTAAAGAAATGTCTCTAGTTCATTACAAGTCAGTAAGTTTTGGCAGAACGTTCTATTATTCTACCCTAAAATTCACGCATACGTCCTTGAAAGCCTTATAGTTTGTTGATCTCTTAACAAAACATCAACTTGCTAATAAATAAATCTACGTTTCAACGTAATTTAAAAAAATGTAAAAGCCAAATGCCTAGTATTTATTTAACTGTACTCGTATATTGTGTCTTACGAGGCGATGTTTAGGGTTCTTTAGTAAATTACTAGGAATATAGTTTCGCCATGTCCGGTCGTCCGTCCGTCCTTCCCAAGTTTTACGAGTAAAGAATAAGCACTTTAGAGAGCTAAAATTTGGCATGATTATGTTAGCTATGGACTTTTATTGAAAAACAAGAAAAAGCAAAATAGATCCACGCGTCATGGATCTTATAAAAACCTTTAATCCTATACTAAACATGTATCCAAGCAACATGATTATTTTTTATTTTTTCACAAGTTACAATTATGTGAAGAGGAGATTATGGTTATGTATTTAACTCGATTTCATAAAAAATGTTGGTTGGATCTTTTCTGCTTAACAGAGAGGGTCTATATATTGTAACAATGTGGACAAAACTTTACAATAATTTTAAAAACCATCAATCGCAAAGTTATACTCTCCTTTCTCTATGTACTAAACTGTAGTATTTGAGTATGTGTGTGTAAACTATGCTTTATAGTGACATATATAATTAACTTTAAACTTATAACGGCTTCATCATCATTATCATCATCTTAGCGTTAACCCAGTAGCATCCGAAACTTATACACCTCGGAGCCCAGAGTCCGCTTACTGGTATAACCAGATTTGTCAGAATATCAGCTTTTCCACAAAGCGACTGCCGTCTGACCTCCGCAACCCAAAGGGCTATATTCCATGTCTTAGACCAGTATCAGTTTACTTGAGGGTCTGTAACAGTCCTTAACTGTTAAATATCTTCATGACAGCCTGATAACAATAGATGGTTAAACGAGCTCTCCGAGGCCCGGGGCAAGCGATAATTTAATCCGCACATAATTTCGAAAAGTCAGTGGTGGGGGCTGTGGATTCGAACCCGATATTTTCATTCACAATTTTCCATAACGTAATAAGCTCTTCCACTGGCGTAGATATCGTTAATCTTTATTTGTTCGCCGCGACAAACAAATAGATGCATTTCCTTTTCTAATTGTGTTTGTACACGAAATAAATCATCTTAATTCGTGTTTCGCTAGGATTTATTTGTTTTGGGAGGAATTATTGAATTGGTGGCTCTTTTGGCAGAGCGATTTTCGTGTTTTGATTTTGGTATGACTTTTTATCTGCTATTTATTATAAGCACTACTGGCATTCTTGATGAATTCTCAATTATTGTTTGCGCATTACGGATAATGTATAATGCGAATTTTGATACAAGTACACAGAAAAAACTGGTATTTTTATTTTTCACTTACCTTTGTCGACTAAGAGAAATCTCTTTCATTATAGTTACCAAGAATCTTGTCTACCCTTTATTTTATCAGAACTACCCCGATATTTTAATATTGAAATTGAACTTTTTGTTATATGCATTTTATTAAAAAGTGCACGCTGCGGTTTCAAGTTTATGTCCTGTTTGTGAAAGTTAAGAAATAATATGGTAATTGTAAGTTTATTTAATTAAAAAGGAGTGCATATTTTCATCGTCCATGTCTGTATCTATGTGAGTTTCTTACCTCATTATGACTTCTAGATGCCTGAAGATATTTGGATTTGTGAAAAATGTTTAAAACATTGTAGGAAATCTGTTCTTATTGCACATATTTAGTCTTTAAAATAAGAGTTTAGTTGAGAGAACATTTGGATTTTCATTTTTGTCCGCTTTGTGCCTAATCGTCCAGGAAACTGCTGCTTCAACCAGCTATATTTTCAGATAAGATATGTAACTAGCGGCCGGTTTTAATATTAGATCTATCCATGGATTTAGCTACTAAAGATACTTACTGAAACCGGCCGTAGGTAAGTTGTATGACTTCCCAAATAAAACGATTCAAATTAAAAATTCATGCCCGGAGGTCTGCTTACTAGAATGATCAGATTGTAAAAAAATCTTATAGTATGATTGTTTGTGTAAGGTGGTGTAAGAGTGCGCGGTCGATAAGAGTACGCATCGAACTTTACGCCAACTCTGTGCGAGATTTGCGGCTACCTTTAGTTGTGTTTAGTTTCAACAGGGATAACGGTTGCGCTACCGAAAAAAATGGAATTTGGGTAGAAAACGGAGACACCAGGCAAGTCAATAGATTTTTGCTTATGTTGATCTAATTTTGTTGCGACTTGCATGGATTTCTGCTCCTAAACTATTATTTGAATAAGAAAAAAAAAAGCGGCGGTAGCCCAGTGGTGTACGTAACGGACTGCCGAGACGATGGTCTCGGGTTCGATCCCCAGGTACCTCGGGCACACACCTCTGACTTTTCGAAGTTATGTGTGTATTAAAAATGTTAATTATCGCTCGCTTAATAATGTGCCCGGTAGATGGCAATAGGCTCGTCCCCTATTACATTGGGACCGAAACATATCTGGCGAAGTGTGAGTGTGTAATACACCTCTGCCTACCCCTTCGGGGATAAAAGGCGTGAAGATATGTGTTATGTTATTTATTAATTATCCAAGTAACGTATGTACTTGGCTAACCGACTCATTCGTAAAACTTCGCACATCTTTCAGTAGATGGGATGTCGGTGGTTAAATATCTTTCTGAAGGGCGAGGTGTACACACATCAACAAAGTCTAGGGATATTTTATATTTCATCAAATATCTAAAAATCTATGAAGAATTTTCTGATACAGTAAATAGAAGAATCATAGATTATTTTAAGGTCTTTAATAAAAATAAAAAACATTTCGTGTTTTTTTTTTTGTTTTAAATAAAAAAAAAAATTTTTTTAATCATCATGGAAAATTAGTATGATAACAACAAACATTTCTTCTTAAAAAACTATTAATTTTAATAAAAATGGAAAAAATCTTGTAAAATCTAATCATTAATAATCAGTGTTGCCACCTCTTACATTGATTACACATCGACATCGATTGTTAATACTTAAAATTAAATTGTCAATGTCTTGCTGCGGTATGAGGTCCCATGTCCTTTGCAAGTGTTCGTAAAGTTGTTGCTCAGTCGTCAAATTTGGTGGAAAATCTCTCAAAGCTTTTCGTTGTAACATGTCCCAGGCATGCTCGATAGGATTTAAGTCGGGCGACTGTGCAGGCCAATCCAAAACTTGAATATCGTGCTCTCGGAGAGCGGTCGATACCAGCCGCGCCGTATGGCAAGGAGCATTATCGTGCATGAGTAGAAATTCATGGCCTATTTGAGTTCTGTGTGGGACAATAACGGGCTCTACTACCTCCTCGTGGTATTTTTGTGCAGTCATGCTGCCTTGGATCCAAACGAGTTGGGTTCGTCCGCCAAGACGAATTCCTGCCCACACCATGATTGTCCCGCCTTGGTATGGGTGGACCTCCTGAGGGTGCCGTAGACGGCTAACTCTCCCTGGAGCTCTCCAAACGCGTGTTCTTCGTGAATCCGGGTGAAACCCAAACCGGGACTCATCGGTGAACAGCACCAAAGACCATTGTTCGTCACTCCATGGTAAATGCTCCCGAGCCCACGAAAGCCGCCGACCGCGATTGCCACGTCGCAATGCTGGAACACGCAATGGTCTTCGAGCATGAAGATCAACTTCATGTAACCTTCTTCGCACGGTTTGGTCGCTTACCAGCAGCTGGTGGTCCTCCTGGAGCCTTTGCACTAGTTGCAGCGCTGTGATATTGGGTTGTCTTCTGGCGGTCATTTGGAGAAATCGATCCTGTCTCTGCGTAGTAACACGATATCTACCTGTGTGCTGTTCGGCCACATCTCCAGTACTGCGATAACGTGACCACAACCTTGATATCACATTTTGACTGGTATGTAGGGCCTCAGCAACGACGCGTTGAATTGCACCATTTTCTAACATGCCCACGGCTCGTAACATTTCATCTCGACTCAAATGACGACGTGACATGACTTTTAAAGTTCGTACGTCACGTTAAATTAAAAAAGAAAAATAATTAAAAACCCTTTTCATTAATAATTATAATAAAACAGTTTTAACTTTCTTTAATGTAACGAATTACTAGCAAATTTGCCGCCATATTTTGTTTATTATTTTGTTTTTTTTTCTTTCCATGTTCAAATTTTGAAAATAGAATAAAAGAGGTTTTAATCTGTATATAAACTTTTTGTGGAAACTAACAAGGTTCTAAACTATAAACTCGTAAATAATTTAGGATTAAGATATCCCTAGACTTTGTTGATGTGTGTATAAGAGTGCGCACGGTGTGTGTGTGTATAAGATTGCGCGCGCACTCTTATACGACATTTATTTTCCTCATGTAGGTTGTGAGTAAAATAAAGTGTAATTTTACAAACTAAATATTTTTCGTGTATTTACAGAACGCCAGTGATGCCAGTCATAAAATGCAGCCCCATGACTATGGCACTCACACGGTCCTAAAAAAAATATATGTCAATTAATGTGCAAAAATTGTTGCGTATCCATCCTAGCAGAGCAGTCACTGTGTTCCAAATAGTCGAAATTCTTACATCAGCATACTTAAAACCTGCAACACTATCATGTACAGCACAAATTTTGAAAGTTACTGGCATTGAGAATTAGGATCCTGATGTTTTCACCGAAGCTGATTTTTTAGCAAGTTCAGTAACAGACAGAGATCTAGTGTCGTCTGCACCTGTGGTTTCAGAGCCAGACCCAGAGCCACAACCAGCAACGAGTGGCTCAGTTGAAGTAAACTCGCCATTTATTACACACCTACAAGATACACCTATTGATGATGCGCGCACTCTTGTACAACCCGCCGCGCACTCTTGTACACCCGGGTGTATTTAGAGTGCGCAATTTAAATTTTTTATATTTCTTCAGTTCACACTTTAATGAATGTCGTTACTGGAATTCATTGTTCTATAATTTACTAACAAAAATATAGAGATTATAAATAAATAATGTTGATTTTTCTAAATATGATATTTTATTTTTCATGGGGCCTCAAAGTTAAAATACGCAATCTTACACCACCTTACCCTATTTTGTAGGTGTTTTTCAAAATAATTAACTAAATGACATCCTCGCCTTGGCGGTCGCAATGTGTACTTCAAGTAGATCTACGAGCCGATATTTTGATAGAATATTATAATTTTTACAACGTGTTTGAAATCAGTGTCAGAAATTTTGAGAGTACTCGTAATAACTGTCATAGATAGATGTAAATGACTTTAGTCACTCTCCGAGCCATGGAGGGGGTTGAAAATTTTGTGACCCACCTGTAGACCAGTCGATGACCAGTGGGTTTAACTTGGATATATACGTGAAGAAAGACAACTTAGGGAATTCTACAAAAAATGAAATAATTTTGTTTATAATTAAGAGAAACCTAGTAGAGCTAGACATCTTTGGAGCCAACTGCAGACATTTACATGACAATACAACGATCTCGCCACTACGTTGCGTACGTAAATTCGAAATAAAGGTATTCTCTCTTTCAGATTATTTTTTATTTTCTCACGAATAGCTCCAAAGAGAGTACTTGGCGCGTTAATAAAAAAGTACGTTATAATGTTTTGCTCAATCTCACGAGGGACAGGAAACATTCACAATTGAAACATTTTAATTTCCAAAGTGACAAACTGACAAAGGTATGGCAAAGGCAAGACGAGGCGATCTTTGGAGCGGGCTGGATATGTATGGTGCTAGTTGGGTAAGCCTGCGGACTGTTTATCCGTATAAATACATACGTGTGCGGTTAGGCATTTGATAATTAATTAATATATTTGATTTATATATTACAGGCAGCCATAAGCTAGTGGAGAAAGTTACAGACTGCTAAGTTCACGTTCTTGGGTTTAAACCTACGGCGCGCACCAATGACTTTTTAAATTGTATGCGTATTGAATTGTTTGTTATTGCTTGTTGAAGTGTGTGAAAGAAATCATTCTGTGTGTGAGAGGAAACCGGCTTTTTGAGAGTTCTCTGCAATATAACAGCCACATTTCTTTCGAGAAACTTATGGACCATAAGACATCAGAATGGCTTACCGAGTTTTCTTTCACCGTTTGTCAAACGATAAATCAAAGTTTAATACACTGTCAAACTTTAAAAAAATCACAAAGAATTAAAACGCGAGTCACCTCCAACTTGGACTATCGCCAAGAGAAGAATTTGCTAATTATAAATTAAACAGTCGTTTGAATAAAAACGGTGGATACAGAGATTTTCTTTTATAAAAGTTTCTTTGAAATTGGTCAGCTGTGCGAAGCAAAAGTATTTGGATATCTTGATTTTGAGATAGGCAGGCGGCTAAGTCAAGCAAAACATTATCATGGAATGTCGCGTGTCGTTAGAATTTTCGGTGACCTTATTTTTGGCGCAGGAATATTCAGGATGTCACAAGACTCATCACCAAGCCGAAGTCTCCTGGGTAACGAATTTTTTATAAGTAAACACATTTTCAAGCATGAATTAAAAGTGCGCTCATGCAATACTGTATAGTGCCGAAGTAAAAATGGACGTAATGATTGGCAAAGTATGGGATTTCAGATTTCGTTAAGAGTCTTTTTACACCCCGTATGTAACAAAGCTAAAACTTGATGGTAAAATGTGGCCCTTATTCTAACATACATACACTCACGCCTTTTTCCCCTCAGGGTAGGCAGAGACAATATAACGCCACTTGCTTCTATCCTAAATTAGTCAACAGTCGTATCTCACTAACACATAATGTAGAATAAGGTAATTTAATTTTCTAGAGCTGTCTGAATTATTTTCGTACTGATTCAGTGGTGTTTGCGGTGCTTCTTACTCGACACGACATGTCACCTAAAACCACTGAGTGAATTTGGAGAAGCTAAAATTAACAGAAACTGTGTGTTACCATATCTTGCTCTTTATACCGAATATTAATTTAGTAGAGCAAAAAGCAAATGTTTAAAACATTGAAACAAGTAATCTTTGTACAGTTGTGTATAAAGGAAACTGTTATTTGACGAACAGGTCTGAAATATACGCCTATGTAAATTTTCACGGCAAATAGTTCTTAACCTGTTGCCATAATTCTACAGATCGCATTTAGAAAAAGTACATCATACAATATTATTTAGCGGGTCTTAGTTGCGATAATTTACTTATTTAAAGGCATAAATACCTAATAATATTATCCTACGTTTCTACCGGCTTGCAACGAATGTGGTCGCGGAGGGACTGATGTCAGCTCAGCGCCGTCCTTGTGAAGCGCGGGTTTCGGCAGCTACCCTCACTTGTTTTATATTTTTGATTTTATCCGCACTGTCGGTACTTCGACAAACTACACTTATGACGTCTACACACTGATGATTTGTGTTACTGCGGCGTTGTTTGCATTTGTTAATGACTGGGTTCCAAGTGGTCGATAGTCTGTAACCGTCCTCCCGGTTGAAATTTCTATGTTTTTTTTATTTCAACCGCTTCACGTACTATCCTGGAGTAATAGTGACGATCGGTGGATAAGACTTGTGGTTGATGTAATTCTATCCAGTGGTTTGGTCCAGATTCTAGCAAATGCTCAGCTATGGCAGATTTATTCATTTGTCGATTTTTCACAGCTGCGATATGTTCCTTGACCCTTTCAGCGATTGTTCGTTTGGTCTGTCCGATATAGGAACTACCACAACTGCAATCGACTTTGTAGACGCCTGGTGTTTGTAGAGGAATAACGTCCTTTGCGGTACGCGGGTTGTGTGCTACCTTGGAAAGAGGACTATATACAGTCTTGATGGAGTATTTCTGTAGTACTGTTCCAACTTTGTCCATCACTCCCTTGATATAAGGCATGTAAGCCGGTAATCTGCTTACTTCAGGCTTGCGGTCCTTCCTCTTCCGACGGGGTATCTCCTTTTTGTATCCATTGCGCCTTAGTACCTCCTGAACATGTGACAATTCACTGTTTAAGTGTTCAGGGTCACAGAGGTCATACTCTCTGTTCATTAACGAGGTCACTACGGATTCCAAATATCGCGGGTGGTGATGCGAGCATGCGTTTAGATACCTGTCAGTGTGTGTCGGTTTTCTGTATACAGTGTGTCCAAGTGTACCATTAGCTCTCACCGTCACTTTGACGTCGAGAAAGGGTAACGATCCGTCTACCTCCACTTCAAATGTGAACCGGATGTTCGGATGTATGGAGTTCAATTTGCCTGCGAATTGTTCTATGTTTTGCTTGTTGCCCTTCATAATGCAAAATACATCGTCGACATACCTCTTCCATAGCTTTACATTTGAAGCCTGCATGTCTATGGATTCTTCAAAGTGTTCCATCCAGATATTGGCCATCACCGGTGCTACTGGGCTACCCATTGCCACTCCGTCGATCTGGAGGTAATGTTGTCTACGATATATGAAGTAGTTACTCTCCAAGCAATTCTTCAATAGAACGGCGTATTCGTTAGACAGACCGCTATCCCTTAATTTTCTCTCAACGACCTCAAGGCAATCCTGAACTGGAACATTGGTGAAAAGTGACGCCACGTCAAAACTTACCATCACTTCGTTTGGTTCCTTTGTCACGCTCTTGATGATGTCGATAAAATGGCGAGAGTCCTTCACGAAAGATGCCGTCTTACCTACTAATGGTTGCAGTATCTTGTTAATGTGTTTTGCCAAACCATATGTCGGTGAATTTATTTGACTCAATATCGGCCACAATGGTACGTATGTCTTGTGGACTTTAGGCAAAGCGTAAATTTTGGGCGGCTGCACGATTTGAGGTTTGTGTAGACGTTCAAAGCCATCTTTCGTGAACAAGTTTCTATGGTCCTTTATCAAAGCTCGAATGCGTTTCGTTACTCTGGCTGTCGAATTATAGATACAGGTTTATATATTAATATGTCACTTAACAAATTCCGTATTTTGCTGTCATAGTCACAAGAATTCATCACCACAGTGGCGTTCCCCTTATCGGCCTTCAGCACTAAAATATTCGTGTTATCACGCAGCGTTCTCAATGCCTGACGCTCTTCTGTGGAGACATTGGGTTTCGGCGGCTTTTGCTTGCGTAAAATAACGGCAACATCCTGTCTAAGTGTATCCGCATTGTTAGACGCTAACTTGTTGCGCGTTATAACCTCCTCGATGCTGCTTATGACATTCTCGTACGGAATCCGTTTAGGTGTTAAAGCATAATTTAACCCTTTAGCCAGTACGCTTTGTGTCGCGTTATCAATAATATGATCCGATAAATTAATTACCGTTTGTTGTTCAGTGCGGTGTACCTTTTTGCCGGCTTGCCTCTCACGACGGTTTCATCATATTTTTTGTTGTGCCGTCTTGTACGCAGATCGTAAATGCGACTAGCTTGCTTGTAAGTTAGACGACCGCACAAACTAAAATCACTACTTGATAACATTTCACTACACTGGGTATGAACTTGTACTTGCACTTTGTATAGGTCACACTGCACACAATTTAACTCGTGCCGACAGTTGCGAATTAATTGTCTCAAAAGGCGATCACTGGCATTATGTAGAATGCTTCCGGAGTTCGGAATGTCCCTGCGTGGCTTAATACGCACTGCCTTGGGTACCACTTCACTATCTCGACATCTCGTCAGAAAAGTTAAAGATGTTTCAAGACATACCCGCTTAGTCCGAAGGCATTCTAGATGTTTTACTTTTATTACACTATCCACGAATTTCACGAATTAAGAAATTTCAACCGGGAGACGGTTACAGACTATCGACCACTTGGAACCCAGTCATTAACAAATGCAAACAACGCCGCAGTAACACAAATCATCAGTGTGTAGACGTTATAAGTGTAGTTTGTTGAAGTACCGACAGTGCGGATAAAATCAAAATATAAAACAAGTGAGAGTACTTAGCTGCCGAAACCCGCGCTTCACAAGGACGGCGCTGAGCTGACATCAGTCCCTCCGCGACCACAACCGTTGCAAGCCGGTAGAAACTTAGGAGAATACTATTAGGTATTTATGCCTTTAAATAAGTAAATTATCGGGACTAAGACCCGCTAAATAATATTGTATGATGTATACAAATCGCGAAAGTTTAAAATCGATAATAAAAAGTACTTCCAAATATGTTTGATTGCAACTTGAAATAGATCTTTCATGATGGCATAAATATATATTGCATATCTCGTAGATTATAATGCTTGTCTCACCACACATGCTAAGTTATCGGTTCAGTTTTGAACCATTGCAAACATATTCCTGATTTAAAACTAGTTTCTCCGAGTTGATTCATCACTTACTTGTTTCAAGACATCAGGAAAATTCAGTAAACCAAGTAAACAAATTAATTCCATATTATTTCAATAATGTCCTAATCGGGCATCGAAACTGCAGCCCATGATTGGCTGCCAACGCAATCCCCAACTAGCACAATGAACAATTGCAGTAAAAGAAATATACACGCCACTCTCATTTATATTGCAGCAGTAGTTAGTCCTGTTCTATATACAGCGTGCATAATTAAGTTAACTAGCTCGCCGGAACTAGTTTTGTAAATAATACATCGATATGTGAGTCCATTTAGGTTTAGCCACTGCATATTAAATGGAATGGAAAGTTATGGAATCCAGTTTTGTGAATGAGGCACGGTTGCTTTAGCACAAAATAAAAATAAAATAAACATAAACATGATGCTGTAGTTTTCATTATTGTGGTGAACCAAATGACGGAGCAGAGGTAAGGTGGACTTTGGTAAAGTGGACCGACGATCTTGTTGTGATCTCAGGAAGCTTTTGGATGTTGGTGGCCCGTCATCGGTCTATAAAGGAATGTCTTTGTTCAGCAGTAGACGTGTTCCGGCTGAGATGATGAAGACTTCTATTAAACCAAAAATTCATACACAAAATAAGGTACTATTTATTACAAAATACAAATTCTTGTTTAAAAGATAAAACCAGCTCGTCTGTCGAAGACAGAACTAAAGATTTTCCTATTTACCAAGACTCCATTGATTTGTATTCGTGATCGTGAAAATATTTTGTTCTCCGATCAGTGATCGGAGAACAAAATATTTTCACAAACAATTTCAAAATTTTCTTTCGATTTACTACACCATATTCTGACACATTTTATTTAAAACAATGGTATATTTTAGAGAATGGCAAAGCATATTTGATACGATCTGATGTTTTTATTTTAGAGCGTTGGGAAAGGCTTATGTCCAGCAGACGTCTTTCCGCTGATTGTGAAGTCATTCATTAAGCAATTTATTTCGCCCGCACGCTGAATACATAAAAACCAAAAGATTACAAAAAATAAAAACTCACAAAATTTTTAGTAAATATAAATCATGAAAGTGAGCTCAATCTGTGGCATCTAAATTCCATATCATCGCTCGGCCAGCTAAACTATTCATAGTACCGGATAACGTGTTGAAATTTTCCGTTAAATCCTAGGGGACTCTAACCGCCATCTAACGAATTGTTGACGAAACTATGTCTTGTAAATATATCGCAGCCAACTGGTTGAAATAGCTGTTGTAATAATTTTAATATTTGGCTAGCCTTTTAATTCAGCGGACATTTAATAATTATGAAGTCAAAAATGTACAACATTGCCGCTGTAAAGGACGTACACAGCGCCAAGTCAATCTCAACAGTTGCAGTATGATTTTGATACTTATTCCCAACGCTATAAGAACGATACAAAGTGTCTTGCGCGACATGTAGTCGTGTGAACTAAAAAAAACCAAAGTATAATTCCTACAAATACAATAAATTGGAAAGTGTGTTTCTTCAATTTTCATAAATGTTATGATTTTTGGCACAGAACCAGACCTTGGAAACGATTGGCTTCTTTTTAAAGCGAAAATAAAACTTGAAGAAATTGAAATAAATGACAAAAGTTTCATGGGAAAGTTATTTTTTTTTAAATGTTGGGTCCAAATATGAGTTTAATATCATTGATTCTTTGATATAATGTTTTCATGCACGTGCGAAGCCACAGGCAAAACCTAGTATACATTTTATATTTTCCGACAATAGTGGTACGATAACCTGAGTTTGTTGGGTTTCTTGTGGCCGGGTTCCATCCATATTGCCACAGAAAACGACAACATTTTAAACGTATTTTATGAGTAATATCAAATTTACCGAAATTTTCATCATTGTTTAATGTTTGGTCATCATGAATATTTCATTTCGTAATGAACAGACCAACGTCATAAATAATTAGTTTAACTGCGTTATAGTCACTTTTATATAAATAGGCTGGTGCCATTCTCCTATATTATTGAAAGAACTCGCAAAATAATAATGTATGATGTATATACGCATCGTGAATGTTTAAAATCATAGGCATAGGCATTTTATAAATAAAATTATTAGGTGAAAAATTATTATTTTCAATTAACTAAGCGTTTCTGCCCGAACCCGTAAGAATTTCGGGAAACCTTTGGAGGATTTCCCCAAATTGTTACGTGCACCCGTACGGTTCCCAAGGAACATAGATGCCAAATTTCAGCTGCCTGCGCCCAATAGTTTTGGCTGTAGCTTGTCTACCAGTCAGTAACGCAAGGATTTTTAATATACAGATGTGCTACCTAAACCATTTTGACAACAAAAAAGAAATGCTACAACTATGTATGGCTGTAAGGTTAAAACCTTAAGAAAAGGCATTTAACCCAGAGTAGTCGCGCATTTCCATAAAACGTGAGTGATCGCGTGGGGAGCATTTTGCCGCCCATACTCAATCATATGTTTTTTTTGCTAAATTGTAAAAATAGTAAAAATTTATAACAATTTTAAAAGGACAGAATAAAACTTAAACTCTCAGAAAGTAACATTCATTAAAGCTTTTTACTTAGTATTTATGAAAAAAAATGCTTTGGGATATTTTAGGTATTTTTTATTTTATTTTACAATATCTTTACCTTAACTCACATAAAAATGGAAATATTTAACTTAATAGCAAAATTAAACGTTTCACACGTCACAACGTCACATGAACATACAACGTTCGTTGCACAGCAACTTTGTGCATCTATTGCCCCCTTTTTTGGTCCATATTTTTTTTTGGATGGACTTACGGCACATATTATGCCTTCTCCACCAGAGGGATATATTTTGTCGTTCCGGTAACACAAATCAGGCGATTTGCTTTCTCAGCTGTTTCTGCAAAGAATTCAAAATCCGTCTTATCTTAGGACGCTTGACCTTGACAAATGCATCGTGTATGAAATAATACAATTTTTTCGCCGCGGGCGGCAAAATGCTCATAGCGCGAGCACTCTAAGTTTATGGCTATATTAATGACATCTACCTCATTGTTATCTCACTGGCGATAAATTAAGAGCGATGGAGAAAAAAGTTAACATCAAAGGCTTAGCGGTAATACAATAGTAACAGACAGCGTGTTTACTAAACATTAGTCTGAACCGCAAATTGCCTTCGTCTATTCAGTTTTAAGACATGTAGGGTCTCAGTGACAGCGATTGTTTATTTAGCCTGAACTAGCTAGCTAGGTCATACATAGTCAAGAACTTGAGTGAAATCAATATTTCTTTTTTCGATTAAAAATGTTAAAATAAATTAAATTTTAGTTTACTGTCGTCTTATTTTGTTCCCATTATTGTGTTCATTCATTCATTCGTAGTGGCGCAGCGACCCAAAGTGAGTCCCCCCGACACGAGATCTCTCCATCTTTTACCGTCCTGGATACATTCCTTCCAATCCACGTAATTCAGTTCCAGCGATATCTAGGACGTATATTATTGTGTTACTATTATATATTTAATTGGACATAATCCAATCAAATAATACTTAGTGTGTGCCAAATCACAATAAGACCAGCAAATACCGTGCAAGCCACATTTTCATTTGGCAAGTTTCCCATGCCGTGCTGTGTTTTTGAGTATATTTACTTGAAGTCTTAATTTTTTTGGGTTTTATTCGCAATGTTGTGGGTGTTGGAAACCTTTTTATTTGAGCTAAATCTGTCTGGCTGAGAAAAGTTGAAGCTCTCTCTGAGTACTCGCTATCACTTGAGCCACACCTTTTCAAAGTTTACAGTAACAATACCTATAAAATTGCCACAAATTGTACGAACACAGAGAAACGCGTACTTCGTTATCGCCGCTCTGTTCTCTCAATGTATCCAATTGTTTATATATAAAGTATCTAATTTAAATGTTAATCTATGTATTATTAGACTGAGCTGGCCTTGTATTAGGCCTCTGCAAGTGGATTCTCTTGTACCAAGGTATTTTGTAAACAAATTCTTTAATTTTCTATGACTTTACAATGGTATTATTTAGGCTGGTAGTGGGTTAGTTAGTATTTTGTATATTTAGCTACCTTTTGACGAGAAATTTAGTATGTGCTAGTTTGCTATTTCATGTTAAAATACTCTTTTAGAAAGATAATTTTATAGTTTGCATAGTAGTAGTGCCAAGAACTAGAACCTTTTCACGGTAAATCGATGTACGTAAAGTCTAATATTTTATTGGTTCCATAAGTGAAAAACGTAAAAAAGTAATTTTAGATATTTATATATATTATACAGCGTAATGTATTATAGTCTTCCTCGATAAATGTGCTCGATCCAGTGGTTCCTGAGATTAGGACGATCTACAGAAGAAACAAACTATGTATTATGGCACTCACAAGTTTTTTTCAAATTATGAACATTTGCACTCATCTCCTTATTATATTACACATCTGTGCTATTACACAAGATCCCTATTTTTTTTATTTATCTCGACGATGTTGTGCAAACCATTTCAGGTTTGCAGCAAGAATACCCAATGGAACAATTTGACCGTCGTGTTAATTAGATAAACTAGCTCAAAGTCAATATTTCTAACTAGCTGCATTGTGTTTAGATGCAGTTTATGTATGAATCTGTGAACAACAGTATTACTAAGCTTTACTTAGAAGTTTGTTTTGCTGAAAATTACAATGAAAGAATACAAATGCGTTATAAATATAAGGTAAATATATGCTATGTAGCATCTATACATATTACAAAATGAAGTCCCCTTTTTGTCTTGTCTGTATGAACGTGATAAACTAAAAAAATACTTTGTCTTGCACAGATAAAAAGACGCGTCGGGAGACGCAGTTTTATATGTGTACCAGTCATGCCCACGAGATGACAGAATCAGCATATCGAAAGCTTAAGAGAAATTAAACCTATGTAAAGTTCAACATTCATCACCATTTCAGCCTAGAAACTTCCAACTGGACATGGCTCTCCACACAGACCGATATCATTGACCAAGCGTTCTGTACAAGCTTTATTTAAAAATATATGAACCTAATATTGCCCTATAAGTAACGTAATGTAGGACGCCCTCCGGCTAGGTGGAGTTAAAATATTCATAAAGTGGCTGGCAGCGGCTAGACAAGAAGAGTCTTGGGCTCAGTGGCGTTCTATTGGAGATGTCTTTATCCAGCAGAAGACTATGGCAAGCTGATGATAATGATGATGATGACATTATGTCTTGGATGTAGACACAAGCTGAAGTCTACATATCTATCATCAGGTATAACCCTCCAAAATACGATATACTGTACATTTGCTTATTCAAATTGATTCTATTCCTGCATCCCTGATATAGTCGGCTAATATTTAATAGCGCGGCTGCAAACGGGTCGGTCCAAATTTGGTTGGTAAACACGCGCAATTGCACGGCTTACGGTTGAATCAATAATGAAGTTGTGATGTAATGTAACCCCATTTTAATTATGGATGCCGGTAGTACGATGGATTGTAGTAATATTTAATTTATAATATTGCATATAGTTATGCCC
Source organism: Euclidia mi (assembly GCA_944739405.2). Classification (NCBI taxonomy): domain Eukaryota; kingdom Metazoa; phylum Arthropoda; class Insecta; order Lepidoptera; family Erebidae; genus Euclidia; species Euclidia mi. The sequence goes on along the minus strand of OX123205.2, from coordinate 35,680,301 downwards.
ATCATAAAACGATGTGGAAGATGTACAGCCGGCAAGCAGACCTAGAGCTCCAAGGCGTAGGTCTAGGATGATGATGATGATGATAAAACAACGTGGCCGCCGCGTCCAGTCTATCTGTACGAAGGCGATAATCACAAAAAATAACGAACGGTTTTTACCAACATTTTCAACATTGTTTAATGTTTGGTCATCATGAATATTTCATTTCGTAATGAACAGACCAACGTTATAAATAATTAGTTTAACTGCGTTATAGTCACTTTTATATAAATAGGCTGGTGCCATTCTCCTTTATTATTGAAAGAACTCGCAAAATAATAATGTATGATGTATATACGCATCGTGAATGTTTAAACTCAATTATGCATAGGCATTTTATAAATAAAATTATTAGGTGAAAAATTATTATTTTCAATTAACTAAGCGTTGATGCCCGAACCCGTAAGAATTTCGGGAAACCTTTGGGGGATTTCCCCAAATTGTTACGTGCACCCGTACGGTCCCCAAGGAACATAGATGCCAAATCTCAGCTGCCTGCGCCCAATAGTTTTGACTGTAGCTTGTCTACCAGTCAGTAACGCAGGGATTTTTAATATACAGATGTGCTACCTAAACCATTTTGACACCAAAAAAGAAATGCTACAACCAGTATATATTTATGGCTGTAAGGTTAAAACCTTAAGAAAAGGCATTTAACCCAGAGTAGTCGCGCATTTCCATAAAACGTGAGTGGTCGCGTGGGGAGCATTTTGTCGCCCATACTCAATCATATGTTTTTTTGCTAAATTGTAGTTAAATAAATTTATAACAATTTTAAAAGGACAGAATAAAACTTAAACTCTCAGAAAGTAACATTCATTAAAGCTTTTTACTTAGTATTTATGAAAAAAAATGCTTTGGGATATTTTAGGTATTTTTTATTTTATTTTACAATATCTTTACCTTAACTCACATAAAAATGGAAATATTAAACTTAATAGCAAAATTAAACGTTTCACACGTCACAACGTCACATGAACATACAACGTTCGTTGCACAGCAACTTTGTGCATCTATTGCCCCCTTTTTTGGTCCATATTTTTTTTTGGATGGACTTACGGCACATATTATGCCTTCTCCACCAGAGGGATATATTTTGGTCGTTCCGGTGACACAAATCAGGCGATTTGCTTTCTCAGCTGTTTCTGCAAAGAATTCAAAATCCGTCTTATCTTAGGACGCTTGACCTTGACAAATGCATCGTGTATGAAATAATACAATTTTTTCGCCGCGGGCGGCAAAATGCTCATAGCGCGAGCACTCTAAGTTTATGGCTATATTAATGACATCTACCTCATTGTTATCTCACTGGCGATAAATTAGGAGCGATGGAGAAAAAAGTTAACATCAAAGGCTTAGCGGTAATACAATAGTAACAGACAGCGTGTTTACTAAACATTAGTCTGAACCGCAAATTGCCTTCGTCTATTCAGTTTTAAGACATGTAGGGTCTCAGTGACAGCGATTGTTTATTTAGCCTGAACTAGCTAGCTAGGTCATACATATCAAGAACTTGATTGAAATCAATATTTTTTTTCGATTAAAAATGTTAAAATAAATTAAATTTTAGTTTACTGTCGTCTTATTTTGTTCCCATTATTGTGTTCATTCATTCATTCGTAGTGGCGCAGCGACCCAAAGTGAGTCCCCCCGACACGAGATCTCTCCATCTTTTACCGTCCTGGATACATTCCTTCCAGTCCACGTCAGTCAGTTCCAGCGATATCTAGGACGTGTATTATTGTGTTACTATTATATAATCAAATACAAAGTGTGTGCCAAATCACAATAAGACCAGCAAATACCGTGCAAGCCACATTTTCATTTGGTAAGTTTCCCATGCCGTGCTGTGTTTTTGAGTATATTTACTTGAAGTCTTATTTTTTTTGGGTTTTATTCGCAATGTTGTGGGTGTTGGAAACCTTTTTATTTGAGCTAAATCTGTCTGGCAGAGAAAAGTTGAAGCTCTCTCTGAGTACTCGCTATCACTTGAGCCACACCTTTTCAAAGTTTACAGTAACAATACCTATAAAATTGCCACAAATTGTACGAACACAGAGAAACGCGTACTTCGTTATCGCCGCTCTGTTCTCTCAATGTATCCAATTGTTTATATATAAAGTATCTAATTTAAATGTTAATCTATGTATTATTCGACTGAGCTGGCCTTGTATTAGGCCTCTGCAAGTGGATTCTCTTGTACCAAGGTATTTTGTAAACAAATTCTTTAATTTTCTATGACTTTACAATGGTATTATTTAGGTTGGTAGTGGGTTAGTTAATATTTTGTATATTTAGCTACCTTTTGACGAGAAATGTAGTTTGTGCTAGTTTGCTATTTCATGTTAAAATACTCTTTTAGAAAGATAATTTTATAGTTTGCATAGTAGTAGTACCAAGAACTAAAACCTTTTCACGTTATATCAATGTACGTAAAGTCTAATATTTTATTGGTTCCATAAGTGAAAAACGTAAAAAAAGTAATTTTAGATATTTATATATATTATACAGCGTAATGTATTATATTCTTCCTCGATAAATGTACTCGATCCAGTGGTTCCTGAGATTAGGACGATCTACAGAAGAAACAAACTATGTATTATGACACTCACAAGTTTTTTCAAATTATGAACATTTGCACTCATCTCCTTATGTATTACACATCTATGCTATTACACAAGATCCCTATTTTTTTTTTATTTATCTCGACGATGTTGTGCAAACCATTTCAGGTTTGCAGCAAGAATACCCAATGGAACAATTTGACCGTCGTGTTAATTAGATAAACTAGCTCAAAGTCAATATTTCTAACTAGCTGCATTGTGTTTAGATGCAGTTTATGTATGAATCTGTGAACAACAGCATTACTAAGCTTTACTTAGAAGTTTGTTTTGCTGAAAATTACAATGAAAGAATACAAATGCGTTATAAATATAAGGTAAATATATGCTATGTAGCATCTATACATATTACAAAATGAAGTCCCCTTTTTGTCTTGTCTGTATGAACGTGATAAACTAAAAAAATACTTTGTCTTGCACAGATAAACAGACGCGTCGGGAGACGCAGTTTTATATGTGTACCAGTCATGCCCACGAGATGACAGAATCATCATATCGAAAGCTTAAGAGAAATTAAACCTATGAAAAGTTTCAACATTCATCACCATTTCAGCCTAGAAACTTCCAACACTGGACATGGCGCTCCACACAGACCGATATCATTGACCAAGCGTTCTGTACAAGCTTTATTTAAAAATATATGAAGCTAATATTGCCCTATAAGTAACGTAATGTAGGACGCCCTCCGGCTAGGTGGAGTTAAAATATTCACAAAGTGGCTGGCAGCGGCTAGACAGAAAGAGTCTTGGGCTCAGTGGCGTTCCATTGGAGATGTCTTTATCCAGCAGAAGACTATGGCAAGCTGATGATAATGATGATGATGATATTATGTCTTGGATGTGGATGGGCCTCCAAGCTGAAGTCTACATATCTATCATCAGGTATAACCCTCCAAAATACGATAAACTGTACATTTGCTTATTCAAATTGATTCTATTCCTGCATCCCTGATATAGTCGGCTAATATTTAATAGTGCGGCTGCAAACGGGTCGGTCCGGCCGATTTTGTTGGTAAACACGCGCAATTGCACGGCTTACGGTTGAATCAATAATGAAGTTGGGATGAAATGTAACCCCATTTTAAGTATGGATGCCGGTAGTACGATGGATTGCAGTAATATTCAATTTTTAATATTGCTAATAGTTATACATATAATAAAACGCCGTGGAGGAGGTACAGCCGGCAAGCAGACCTAGAGCTCCAAGGGGTAGGTCTAGGATCGCAATTGGGACAGCGATAGGATGCTGATCATAAAACGACGTGGCCGCCGTGTCCAATCTGTAGATGGCGATAATCACAAAAAATAACGAACAGTGTTTGTTCGGTTTTCACCAATAGCTTGCGTGATAAATTCAGTTAAAAAAGTATCGGGAATGGATTATTTGTTTATAGTTCCAAATTCAAATTTTAGATTTTTTTGTTGTTGTTAGATTGGCACAACTGTTTTCCGTTTTGGCGCGGAGTTTGACAAAGAGTTTGTCTTAAAGAACAATGCCCATTTCTGGCCTAGTTTGGAACTCATGAACAGCACAATAAAGTTTCAATTAGTTGTTGAATAATCCTTTTTATTTATAACTTAATTTATAGGCATTACTAAAGGTGTGCCGAGAAACCTATTCAATAAATAGGTTTAAAAAGATGTGTTAACGACTAAATAGCCAACACGTAATAGATCAGAAGTTGCCAGTAAAGAAATCATAATATTAAATCGATTATCACTTCTTCTTTATCGATTTTGCATTTTCTCTACTGATTTGAGTTAATAGCAAATCTCTACTTGGTCCTTAAACATTTCAAATGTGTATATTTTTAAGGTATATATGCGATTAACTACAAATAAGTTCGATTTTGAACCAAATATATAGATAACTTATGTCCGAATTCCATATCGATTAATCAATATCATTTAAAAACTGTAAAATGGCAACACTTTTTTTACTCTTAAGTAAATGTCAATAATGTCATAATTAGTTTATTTTGTTTGTTACCTATTTGTTTTGCTCGTGCACGTTGTGAATGCTTTTTATGATTTTGGATCTTTTACGACTTCTGGCTTTTTCTTTCGGATTTCGACCCTTACCAAATAATTAACTCATTCCTTTCTACTCAAAACTACGAAATACTTTAACTATACTAATAAAAGTGGGTACACACCTAATGTTTTGTGAGCATATAAAAGTACTTCTTGTAATAAAACTATGAATGTGATGGACCTCTAATCAATCTCAAAATTCTAGTTTAACACTCTTTTATCGAATGCAATAACAACTACTACGATTTTTGACTGTCCACATCTGGGCCGGCGTCTCTAAGAAAAATGGGCATTGTTCTTTGCATCGCTAATGGAATTACGTGGTCGGAGTCAATGAAAATGTTACAGAAGGCTTGGCGGAACATATCTGACCGAAGATGCGTCGAACGTATCTTCGGTCGCGTCTATTCCGTCAAATGAATCGGTACACATCTGACGGAAAATGCGTCGAGCGTATCTGCACACATTCGCTGAAAGCGTGGCTATTATGCACACATATAAGTTTGTTCGTGCAGGGCCGTACTCAGGGCAGCTCAATATTTTACTGTCATATTCTTTTACCTAATCATTTTTCGTGTTCTCTGATGTTATGTAGTCACTGAAGTCCTGTAGTTATTTATTTTGCAATTCGAGTTTGACTATTAAAAATATGTCGGACTTCGAAGATTTTTTATAGTAAGGTCGGTACCCACTGGTCCCCTGAAATTTGGACCCTGTGCCCACTGGTACCCTCAAAGTTTTGTGGTGCCCACTCGTACCCTGCTCTATTTTTTATTTTAAGAAAAAAGATACTTAATTATTAAAAAAAAAACAAAATATATTTAGCCAATTCGATGAGAGTCCATTATATACTATAATATAATTTGATTATTTTATAGTACATACTTTAAATTATTGATATTACTTAATTATTAATATCGCAACAATATTGTACACGAATGTACAACGATGACAATATTTTTTAACTAAAAACTAAAATGGTTTTTATTAGGTGCCCAAAACGCACCTGAGTAGGTGCCGAATCTTTAATTTTATTCCAGGGTACGAGTGGGTACCTGAAAAATTAATTAAAATAATCTGGTCCCCTACTGGGGTACCAATGGGCACCTAAATAGGGGACCAATCTAAAACTTTTATTCCGGGAGACGAATATTAGGGGACCAGTGGGTACCGACCCCCAACAAGCGTTATTTAAATATATATCCTATTTAGGTATGGACTTATGGAGGTTCAAAAATAAAAGACGATAATACGATTTGGTTACGGTTTTTCACAAAACTTATACAAATGATATAGAAGGGGTTACAGACTACAGTTGCAGAGCAAGACACAATTTTTCTTCTATATAGGTATGTATGGAAATTGTTCCCGTGGAACTTTAGCACCTCATACCCAAAAAATGGCCCTCGATCCAAGCTAGCAAATATGCGTACACTCATAGCAAATACTAACACTACATTATTCTACACATTTTGTTTCTGAAAAAATAAGTAAGGTCTGGCGGCCCTGGAATCTTACGATCTTAAAATCACCGATCTGGGAATGACATGGATATGGTATGTCCAATACCTACGAATTTAGCGTGCACACCTACGAAATTAGCGTGCACACCTACGAAATGTTGGGCAAATAAAATGGCTGCCATTTGGGTTGTTTGCCAGTGTAATCGATAACGATATGAAGCCGGTTAGAGGAGAATAATACATTTTTGTAGTAAGTTACCTTTGTTAGTTTAAATCTTTTGCCAGATTAGTTTATTCCATAATGCAAATATGGGCGAACATGGCAAAGCGAAAGACGACCCTTGTATGAAACATGTAACAAAATATTCTCTGAGAGCCAATATCGGTTTTTTAAACATATTTATGCACAAAAAAAAAATTATTATGTTCGATAGACAACGATTTCACAGCAGATGTACCACAAACCTTGGCGAAAAATATGGCGATAGTGGCACGAATGACATTTCTAATAAAATATCGTCATGATTAATTTATTCAGTAAACTATGGCTATCTTTTTTTTCTGACAGAAATATCCCTAAGACAAAACGATACAACACTATGTTTGGTGACTTTATGTCGGTTTCGTATATATGTGTATAAAAAAAATCATGGCGAAATGTGGGTGTAATATTACACCTCTGCCTACCCCTCCGGGGATACAGCCGTGAGTCTATAAAATATAACAATATATGTGAACAATGTAATTTTTCTATATGTACCTACTATTTGCCCTCTCCATTTATATTCCTTACTCAAAGGTCAAAATTCACGTGCAGCGTGGTGCGCGCGACGTCGACGGATAATCCGTTAGTACGCTCGACGTACTAACGGATTATCGGTCAGTTGTGAATGGTTGAACGTTTTTCGATACATTTGTATGTATTGGCGTTACGCAACCGATAAAACGCGACGGATCTTCCGTCAGATATGTTCCGGCCCACGGTGAATCGACTTTATCAAAAACTCGTGGTTATGAGTGGAACAAAGCGTTTAAAAGCGGTTTATGATTAGAATTTAAGCAATAATTAAATTTTTTAATGCACACATGACTTCGAAAAGTTAGAGGTGTGTGCCGAACCGCAGACCATCGTCACGGCAACACTAGAAATAATTTAAGACATTCGGGAATAAAAATCCTCCCTTCTAGACATAAACATTATAAAAAATATGGGTCACTCAGTCTTCTACTTTATAACTTAATATTAGAAGGAATTGTAACGCTTTATGCTGAACTTTCCGGGAAAGTTAAGCTACGTTTACACAGGCCACTTTTGACATAATATATACTTTAGAGCGCTACCGTGCTTCGGACGACAGTTAAACCTTAAGACCTGGTTCTTGCCTCATGACAAGATTCACTCCGCAAGGTCTATAAACTCCCATACCAGAGTTGGCCACACACTCACAGGAAAAGAAAGAAGAATAGCAGGGATTGTAGCCAAATACTAATCTTAATATATAAAATCCTTGCGTTACTGACTGACTGACAGACAAGCTACAGCCAAAACTATTGGGCGCAGGAATCTGAAATTTGGCATGTATGTTCCTTGGGGACCGTAGGGGTGCACTAAGAAGGGATTTCTTGAAATACCCACGGGATCGGTCAAAACAGATAAATTAAAAAAAATATGCATGCGTAGCTGCTGGCGTCCTCTAGTCATCACATATGCAGTAAAAACACAATAAAGTTACTTACAAAAACAAAAATATCTGCTTGTTTTCCGTCGACATCTGTTGATGTTTCTAACTAGCAGTTATATAAGTGGCTTGGCGTATCTGCTAATAAAAATAAACTATTCTGTTTATTTAATAAAACATTTTGCCTAGACGTGTGAGGAAAGAGTTATTTCCATAATACATTCTAAGTAGCGTCGGCATCAAAATAAGTTTTGACAGGAGAAAAACCACATCTCACAACTTTGCCTTTATTGAGATCAGTTAGGCTGAAATTATAAATAGGCGGCGGTTTCTAGAGTCTGTTGTGTTTGGTGCTTGGCTGTGTTTTTTTTGTTGCGTCATATCTGACTAAGGGTAAGCCAGAAATAATGGTTATGATTTTTTCGTACAATATGTGTTTTCGAAACGACTTCGAGATCAATTCATTATAATTTCTTGAAACAATTAATCGGTGAGAGAAAAAAATAATCAGCAAGCAAAGAAGAATGCTTATGAATATGGTTTTTCGAACGTCTCAATTGTGTTTCCAAAACGAGTTGGAAATTAATGCATTGTAAGTTCTTGACGAAAATTATTCGGAAAGAAATATCTTAAAACAAACATGCGTCGACTGCTGCTGTGAGAATAAAGACTGGCGTTATCCTAGTTGCATCCTAGACTTTTTATCTTAGAGCCCATTGTTCGCTTGATTGCCTAACTCGATGTGACAGAATATAAGATTGTTACTGAGCGACTGCTGTCTGATCTTTACAGCCCAAATAGATTGTCATATTCCAAGGTTTAGACCAGTATCAGTTTATTTGAGGGTATTGACCTAACAACTGTTAAAGATCGTCAAGGCAGCCGAGACCGACGGCTTAACCTGCTCGCTGAGGTACGGGGCAAGTAATAATTATCAAATTGAAATTATTTAAATCGAATATCCTCTGCATGGCAGTCTGTTGGTATCTCCACTAGGCTTACGTTGCTTTTTTCTAAATATCTATACCGAGGTGAAAATAAATACATGCAGACGGCAGCTGCTCCGAAATGAAGTCCATCAACGCTGGCGTCCCACAAGGCTCGGTGCTCTCCCGAACGCTGTTCATCTTGCATATCAATGACATATTGTCAATTGAGAACATGCATTGCTATGCAGATGACAGTACGGGTGATGCGCGGTACACAAGCCACCAGAATGTCCCTCGGAGCCAGGTACAGGAAAGACGATTGCAACTTGTGTCTGAAGTCGAGGACTCTCTAGGGCGTGCCTCCAAATGGGGTGAACAGAACCTTGTTCAATTTAACCCCACTAAGACACAAGTATGCGCGTTCACTGCGCAGAAGGACCCTTTCGTTATAGTGCCTCGGTTTCAAGGAGTACGCCTGCATATTGCCGAGAATATTGGGATCCTCGTCGTCTAAATATCGAACAAAGTCTATTTGGGAGTCATTTGGAGGATAAAGCCAAATTGGCAAGCAAGGAGCTGGGAGTGCTGAACCGGGCTAAGCGGTACTTCACACCAAGCCAACGGATTATGCTTTGTAAAGTGCAAGTCCGGCCACATGTGGAATACTGCTCGCATCTCTAGGCCGGAGCGCTAAAATATCAGCTTGATCCACTTGACTCCCTACAGAGACGAGCTGTTCGAATCGTCGATGATACCGATCTCACAGCTAGACTAGAGTCACTGGAGCAGCGGAGAGACTTTGGTTCTCTTTGCGTATTTTACCGACTCTTTCACGGGGAGTGCTATGAAGAATTGTTTAATTTGGTACCAGGGTCACCCATCTACCAATGTAACACTCGCCGACGCAGTAGAGTTCATCCGTACTACCTGGAAGCGTTCTCATCTTGTTCGGTGCGCTGCCAGCGAACTCTTCTACCACGTACAGTCACGAGCATAAATATATTACTATGGGCAGATTAGCAAAAATATCTGACCCAGGAATGAGTTCAATAATATCTGTCTGCACGTACGCAGTAAAAATATCTGATATTATCAGGCAGCATAATGAAGTGGCATCAAAATTATGTGATAAAAATGTCGAAGCATAAATATGTGATGTGACAGGTGGCAAAATGTTTTGATCCCTTCTGGAGAGCAAATATATGTCACGTTTTCTATTTCTGTAGTTTGCATTGATTCCCCCCTAAAAGCATAAATATGTGACATCAACTAAGTGGCAATAATATCTGACATTATTTTATCTTCAATTTAATTTCAAATTCATACGAATTCATTAAAGCAATAAATTTTATTATACATTATTTTAATGTGGGCTGTCGTTTTATACTATATTTATGTCTAGACATATCCAATATCACCATTAATGGGTAGATCTTTTCTATATACAGCTGCCGAGTAACAGTTTAGGAATAGGTAGTAATATCGGACTGCCTAGCCAAATCAGTTACTTTTTGTCATCTGTCAAACGCCAGTTTTGTATGTAATAGTAGTAGTAGTAATAGTAATATTCTACCACATACACACAACACCATCTAGTCCCAAACTAAGCAGAGCTTGTACTATGGGTACTAGATAATGGATAAACATACATATATACTTTTTTTTTGTAAATACATACATATTAATCATTTTTCATACTCAACTGCTGTACTTTTTTGATGGTTTTATGGTTTTATTTATATACAATTTGCTGTAAGAGCAAAATTAAAATTTAAGGATATTTATAGGGATGCTTTGATACAATATTTTTGATAAATAACAATTTGCAATTTAGTTTTAATACATACATAGTCTCATGCTTGTTTCCCCGAAGGGGTAGGCAAAGGCATATTAAACTCCCACTTTTCGCCAGTGTTTTGATCCCACGTAATAGGTGGCGTGCCTATTGGCGCTTATCGGGATTTTGTTTGCCAGAGCCTCGTCCATTGATCGGCAGGTGCACCACTTGCAGGTGAGGTTGGCTTGGGACCCTAAGTTCTTGGTGGGAACCCTATGCACCCGTTTTAATACAGTCCGATTCCCTATAGAGTAACATCTAGCATTTGATATGTATTTAAGTTATTTACACCGAATTTGTACCAACATATGCACAATAAAGCAATTATCTATCTATCTATCTATCTCAGGCCCCCAGACTTTATTTCTTTGGATTTTTTTTGGATTTCATTGCATTGGCGATGAGTTATCAAACATCAATGTTGATGAATATGAGAAATAAAAATATTTCTTTTTTGCATTTTTTTTGCTGCTGGCAAGTGTGTGCTAAAATTGTTCTACAATGCAAGAGAGGCTACGGGACGTAATTATGCAAATGGTGGCTTTAGTCGATTTTAATTCATCATTTAAATTATATTATATCACCCGAAGATAACAAGATCCGGAAGTTTATAAATTTCCTAGTAAATTTATAAACTTTCGTAGGATTCTAAACGGGTGATAAATTGTATGATTTTACGCCCATTTTTTCGCAAATTTACCAGTTTACGACGCCTCGTGATAAATTTATAACCTAATGAAGATCCATTCGTAAGGTTCTAAACGGTTCGACCAATCACAGAAGCTTCGCATCAATTTTACGCTTCTTTAAAATACGGCAAATAAGACACTGCTCTCTGATTGGTCGGTCGGTGATAATGAAGGTCGGCATCAGTTCAACTTAGTAGGTTATGTTCGATTTTCTTGTGACCTTTAATTCAAAAATAGGATCCCTGTTTTTGCTTAGTTCCGTTACCTTAGGCTCATAAACATCGCTAAAGTTCCAGTTTATTCGTTAACGTGGCGAACAATGACGGTGGGAGGAGGGGGATGTAAAAAAACACGTGACTTATTCAACCAATCAGAGCGCACATGGCGTTGGTTATCTCTTACTAATTATTTTACGCGTGAATTCGTAACTTTAGCAATTTGCTAAAATATGGGGGTAAAATAATATAATTTATATCTCGTTTAGCATCCTACGATAGTCGTAGATAGATACGCAGTGAAATATTGCAAATTACGTTAAATATACATGATGAATTAAAATCGACTAAAGCCACCATTTGCATAATTACGTCCTGTAGCCTCTCTTGCATTGTAGAACAATTTTACCACATACTTGCGAGCAGCAAAAAAAATGCAAAAAAAAAAAACTCATATTTATCGACAGTGATAAACATCACCGTCGATGAATATGAGAACGATTATGAGATGATGAGTTATCAAACGATAACTCATCGTCAATCCAATGAAATCCAAAAAAAATCTAAGAAAATAAGTATCTAAAGTCTGGGGGCCTGAGATGTTACTCTTTGGGAATCGGACTGTATTAAAACTAAATTTATTATTTATCAAAAAGATTGTATTAAAGCATCTATTTAATTTTGACCTTACAGCACATTTTATAAAAATAAAACCATCAAAAAACTACAGCAGTTGAATATGAAAAATGATTACATACAAAACTGGCGTTTCGACATATGACAAAAAGTAACTGATTTGGCTAGGCAGTCCGATATTACTACCTATTCCTAAACTGTTACTCGGCAGCTGTATATAGAAAAGATCTACCCATTAATGGTGATATTGGATATATCTAGACATAAATATAGTATAAAACGACAGCCCACATTAAAATAATGTAAAATAAAATTTATTGCTTTAATGAATTCGTATGAATTTGAAATTAAATTGAAGATAAAATAATGTCAGATATTATTGCCACTTAGTTGATGTCACATATTTATGCTTTTAGGGCGGAATCAATGCAAACTACAAAAATAGAAAACGTGACATATATTTGCTCTCCACAAGGCATCATAACATTTTGCCACCTGTCACATCACATATTTATGCTTCGACATTTTCATCACATAATTTTGATGCCACTTCATTATGCTGCCTGATAATATCAGATATTTTTGCTGCGTGCGTGCAGACAGATATTATTGAACTCATTCCTGGGTCAGATATTTTTGCTAACCTGCCCATAGTAATATATTTATGCTCGTGACTGTACGTGTAGGCTCTGGAATGAACTACCTGCTGCGGTGTTTCCCGAGCGCTATGACTTGTCCTTCTTCAAACGAGGTTTAAAGAGAGCATTACTTTCACGGTAGGCAGTGGCATTGCTGTGTATACCCTGACATTAGCGAAGTCCATGGGCAGCGGTTACCGTTTACCATCAGATGGGCCGTTCGCTCGTCTGCCACTAGCAGCAATAAAAAATAATTGGGCAAGTGCGAGTCGGACTCGCGCACGAAGGGTTCAGTACCATCATCTATAAAAAAAATCACGTTCGTTGTATGTATACTTAACCCTAGAACCCTACATGAGGTGCAGGTGCACCCCACACCGATTTGTTTTCTGAATATCTCAATTTATTTAATAACCACGAATTCGCGCTTCGGAGTATTTTAGTTTGGTGTCAACCGCTCGCAATACGTGAGTACCGCGACGAAAAATACGTCGTGTGGTCGCCTGTATAAGCGCTGTGGGGTACGCCAGCACCCCAGTGTAGTAAAATCGTAAGTTATTTTACTTATTACGTTTTTGAATATTATTGATGCATTTGTATGTAATATGTTATTAAATTTGGTTATTTATTAAAACAATACTCTTATATGAATTAAATACCAATATTTTAGATATTATGTAGCTGAAATTCAATGAAGTTTAATTATTTTGTTTCAGATGGCTGTCAAGGGTTTGAATAACGAAGAAATGAACTCTATTCTAGACCACGAATCTGTTGACGAAGAAATAGAAGATGGGACCAGTTGTTATTCTTGGGCTTTTAACAAGTGTTCAAGATCAAATAATTAGTGAAATATAAAGTTTCGGCGAACATTTTTTAAACTATTAGGCTTGGACCTGATACATGAACATTTTGAGGACCGTTACCGTATGCCAACTTTGAGGCGGGATATAAAAAGTGCCAGGGCAGCGATCCTCAAAAAACCACTAGATCCTACAAGCGCTGTTCCTTCTCGTGCAAAACAATGACGGTGTAGCTTTTGTTCAAGGTCCAAAGACAGAAAAACCAGGACTACGTGTCAAAGGTGCAAAATACCTGTTTGTTTGGAGCATCAGGTAAAAGTTTGTACAAAGTGCTCAAACCAAGTTTAACTTTGTGTAATAAGGTTGATTTGTAATCTCAATTTACTGATTATACATAATAAAACGTATTTTGATGAATGGTTTATGTATTTTAAGAATTACAGTCATTTTAGTATGGGGTGCTCCAGCACCCCAGTGTAGGAATAATATGTGCGCCAGATAGTGTAGGAGTCTAGGGTTAAATACTTTTTAAGTTTCTACCTGTTTATTAAGATCGAGTAACAAATTGCTTAAAAATTACGTTTGTTGTATGGGAGCCCTTTATTATTAACTTTTTTTATTTAATTATTTATTTTGAAAGGGAATATACAACTTCATATTCTGCGAAAATTTAAAGCGTCTACCTGTTACAGTTAGTAATTTTGACCCCCCTTAATATTTTCATTTTTTTATTTTTAATATTTATTGTTATAGCGGCAACCGAAATACATAATTTGTGAAAATTTCAGCTTTCTAGCTATCACGGTTTATGAGATACAGCCTGGTGACAGTCAGACAGACAGACAGCGGAGGCTTAGTAATAGGGTCCCGTTTTTTACATTTTAGGTACGGAACCCAAAAAAAAATATACATAAAGTAAAGCTTACGCCTACTCCATAATTATCTTTCAAATTGATTGATCAATTAAGAAATCTACGACACCAAATGTAAGCCTGATCTCAGTATTGTCCATAAAAATAGCCTAGAGTTAATAGCGAGCCATTGTACCTCATACGTAAATAATACAAGCCATTTTATATTTAGCTAGCCAAATGCCATAAAACAATATTGAAACAAAAGGCTAAAGACAATTCGGAACATTTCAATTAAGCAATAGTTTCTTGAGGCATAAATAGACGTTGTTTCTCAGTACCTCCTACAAAGGAAAGGATACGTAGAAAAACTATAAATAGGAAGAAAAACTCTCCTCACATATATTTATGTGACTTATGTCAATCAACGCTCCACTGCACTTGTGTTTACCACCTTTTCCTTATACTAACTATTAACTGCCTCAAGTGAATATAAACTTTATATCGAAGGTTGTAAGTTACAATTTATTCATTTTAGTTTATGCCATTGGTACGGGTTTTTCTTTTTGTGATTTTAGACGCGTTTTGTGGACATATTGTTGATTGATTTAGCCACCTTGATAAAAGCTACGATAGACAATAAAGTTCCCTATATCCAGAGCAAGTATACAAGTAAAGAATTGCCCTATAAATAAAGAAAAGAAAAAGATACATACATACATATACTCGCGCCTTTTTCCCGTCGGGGTAGGCAGAGACAACAGACCGCCACTTGCCCCTATCCTTACAAACCTCGCACGCGCTTCCTCTACACTCGTTACTCTTTTCATACATGCTCGCCGGTTTCGGATACCTCGGACCTTTTCGTTTCTTAGGATGTCCTTAATTTGGTCGACGAATGTCCGACGAGGTCTGCCGCGACCGACTTGCCCACAAACATTTGCCTTATATATCTGATTCGTCATTCTTTCTTCACTCATTCGTTCCACGTGTCCAAACCACCTAAACATTCCTTTCTCAATCTTTGTTACAACATCTTCTTTCAGTCCACTGCTCTTTCGTATAGTTGCATTCGGAATTCTATCAATCAGTCTTACCCCACATATACTACGCAGTGATCGCATCTTAACTGCGTTAATTCTACTTTCATGCTTTTTCCGCCATACCCAGCTCTCACTTCCATACATCAACGTGGGGACAAGACCTCCATTGTGAACCGCCAATCGCGCCTCTTTTGGCACCGTCTGACCGTTCATAAATGCCCACAGTGCTCCATTTACACGATTTCCCGTAGTCACTCTCCTGTCAATATCTCCCTCACATCTTCCGTCCCTTGTAAATACACTATCCAAATATACAAATTCTTTGATTGCGCTACAATTTCACCTCCAATCGTAATATTACGCTCAGTCACTCCTTCATCTTTTTTGAAATATCACTTCACTCAAACACTAACACTAAATAATTCAAACATCAATTTTTCACTTTCGTCTTTCTTGCACTAACTTTCATACCTTTCTAATTACTGCAATTAAGCAGTAACTAAAATGTATATTTTTTACCCGAGTACGGCGAAGCCAAAACGAAGGGTAATGTTTTTGGCAGTCTATGTATGTATGTACATAAGTATGTGTGTATGTTCCACCGTAGCGCCTAAACTACTGAACGGATTTTTATGGGTTTGTATAAGGTTTGATGTTGTATGCCGTTGAGTTTTCCGTCTCTAAGTCTCCTACAGATTTTACTCTATTTTATATTTTTCACTGAAAATAGTTTGTTAACTATTCAATAGTCCACATTTATCCTATAAAATAAGAATACATGGTGATACTTGAACAAAATAAGTCTAGAACTTTGAAACACGTAGTCAAGTCTTCTAGCCAATTCGTGGTATCAAATGTAATTGCCGATAGAAAGTTATCCTCAATATTCATTGCAATTTGCAAGCTAAGACTATAGAACAAAAGGCAGACAAAGCGCGCGGAACACTTGCGTGAGGCCACTAAAGCAAATACAAAATTGCAAAGCGAATACAAACTCGACTCAGTGCGCTGCGAAGCACCGCACAGTTCACACGCCACGATCGATCCAGCTTTTAAATTCATAAAATGCCGTCTTGCGTTTTTAAACATTGTAAAAGTTGTTTCTAAAAGCGAATACGGGAAGATGGAATATATTCTTACAGATAACTATGGATTATTTGACCGTTTTATAATATTATTTCGATAAAATTCGTATTTCTGCAGACAATATGTAAGTGTTGCCAGTTTACGTCGACACCGTTTTCCCTGAATTAGGGAAAATGCACTTATCAATTGATTATGTAGGTAATAATGATTGTCATGTTAATGAAAAATACATTAACGTATTGTAAAAGTATATTGTAGATTATATTTTTTCTTATAAATATACTAATAGGATTTCCATTAGTATATAGTACATTGTTTTGAGTTCGATCCCCAAACGATCCAAATATTCGTGTACACGCGGCTACTTGTCAAGCTATACACTTTGACCTTTGCACCGTTCTTATGGCGTAGGGAATAAGTACCAAAATCGTACTTCGACTATTTAGCTTGACTTGGCGCCGTGTGTACATTAAGTACAGAAACAGAAATTATTGATTGTAGCCATTATTTATTTTTAATTGCAATTTTTTTTGGTTACGATTTATGATTATGATATTCATAATTTATTGTATGCATGACAAAATGTTTTTAGCTAATTAATATTTATGACGCAAGCCTATCTATTTATTTCTCAATTTACGAATAAAATTAGTTAAAACTTAACTCGGAGCCTACATTTTTAAAGAAATGTATTTATAAAAGCATACTTTAATGGTATCTTTTATTTGAATAATTTTCACAACAGCATTACATATTAAAAGCATTAATTAAATCTATGGTAAATTCTTCAAAACCACAAACAAATATAAAATATTACCTATGTAATATTTTTATATTAGTTTGCAAAAACTATATGCAAAATAGTGGGAGATTATTCATAATCTGGCAACTTTACACACACATAGACGCGCGTGTCCGTACAGTGCCAGTCGCCAAATGTCACGCACACATAGCTGTCAACGTGCCTCACTTAGTTACGGACGAATACGCTACATCTGATACTTGTTAATAAATCTGTGATTGCAAGTATGTCTATGTGTAGGTATTTTCTGTAGTAATTACTTGTACTTTAAAGCGAAACGTGAGCAATAATTTTCTAGATTAAAACATAGAAAATGAGTTCCTAGCTTTTAAGGAATTGTGAAGTGGTGTGAACGACAGATATTGCTCGGTTTGATAGACTTTTGAGGTTGCTTCGTAAATTGGTGGTAGTTTTTAACGATCATGAAAATTTGCAATGTAAACGCTAACATATTATGCTTAAAACTATTAACTGACTGACTAGCCTTATCGATGACTCGCCTGTGTAGACTACATCAAGAATAATATAATAAAAATTATATTTTATTACACAGATGTAATAAAATATTATTTATTTTATAACAAAGACACAACACCAGAGTGTTGTGTCTTTGTTTGTCACAAATTAAGCAGAGCTTGTACTGCGGATACTAGACAATGACTAGGTATCTTATTAACACAACATCCAACATTTTATGCATTTATCGGTATTTTGGCGCGGCTTCATTTCGTTTTTAAGCAAGAATATAAACTAGAATATAAAAGCTCTGCGACGCGTAAGGCTTGAATATGATTTTATGAATTCCATCGGACGGCAATTTTAAGAGTGAAAAATGACATATTAAAACTTTGAATGAGCGTACGTCTGTTTTAACGAGAGAAAATAATTAGAGAACGGTGATGAGGAGGGTATGTGATAGGGATGTCTGTACTCGCACTTAGGTGTCAAACTAAATTTAAAAGTACGAATGTACTTAATTGCTTATACTCTGTAAAAGGTATTTCCGTTATTCGTGATGCAAACAGCAGCTGGGACGAATTACCACATTAACGACACACAAACAACGACTTCAAGCCTGCCAGCAAGTCAATCAATACAAAATATTAAACCTATCTTAACTCGTTATCTTAATAACAAATGCACTAAGAAGGGCTCCGGCCGTCCATTAGATACGAGTATGCAATGGGAACCAAAAATATTAACTTTTAGTCCCATCATAAATAACAAGATGCCTTTCCGGTTGCCACTTTAAATTAAATTTAAACTTTAAAAAAAGGAACGCAAAAAAGAAAATAAACAAAATATGGCGCGCGCCCGTCCCGCAAAAACAAAATGGAGGATCGTTATTTTTAAGCCCCCTATTCATGTTTCCATGTTGTTTATATTTGTTTTGTTTTATGTTTAATGTTTTACTTAATACAAAGAAAGTTTCTCATGCTGGAATTTGCATCGGTGCTGCAGGCATTGATTGCTGATGTTTTGCTGATAATCTTCAAATATTTGTTTGCCCATGGATATAAAGTAGATAAAACGTTTATTTTTAAGTGTAGGGCGTAGCTGAGTCGCCGGGGGCAGTAATAAAATGGCATGTCAGGATGTAGTATACCCCTTAGCCTACGCTTGTGAGAGAAAGGATTTCATCTGGTGGGTGGCTTCCCGGCGTCTCCTTTCATATATATTTTTTAAGTATTTTTTTATGTCTTGTCTATTCCATAGATAAGTTGAGCTTAGTTTGAAGTAGCCGATAATTTCGTTTCGGTGAGGTAAATACATACATACATAGACTCACGCCTGTTTCCCGGAGGGGTAGGCAGAGACTACGGAACGCCATTTGCAACGATCCTGACATATCTCTCTTGCTTCATTCACTCCCATCAGATTCCTCATGCATGCTCTTCTTTTCAGGGTTGGTACTTCTCACCTGTCCTGTTTTTAGGATGTCTCTTATCTGGTCAGACAACGTCCGCCTACGTCTTCCCCTTCGTCCTGTCCCTTCCACACATGCTTTATATACATATCTGCTTGGTCAGTCTTTCGTCATCCATAAATACACAGTACTGGTTAAATATGATCTCAATTACGTGTTTAGGGTTTATTATTCAAATATTTGAAACTATTTAATATTTCTTATCTCTCATATGACGTCATTGTTATTCGAAAGATATTTTTATTATTCTTATATATACATATATATTGCAGATAATATAATCTTATATTGCAGAAAATATTCATTAACAGTGTTGCCTCGGGCGTGTAGTAGGCATAGTCACTGATAGAGTGAATCAGACGTATCGTAAAACTACCAGATATTATTATTATACCTATTTGATAATAATTAATACAATTTAAAGGAGATTGAATTTATGAGGTTGTATATAAAAAGATCTTACATGATTAAAAACATGACCATATTTTTTTTGTATCAATATAATGTAAAAAAAAATTCCATCATGTCAAGTTAATCAACATCAGCCTGATCCACTGTGGTCCAATGTTAGATATAGATATCTTCATTGGCATGACAGTGAGTTTGATCTCTGGTACTTCGTGCTCAGCAGCTGCCAGCCAGTTTGCTTAAATCATCACCACACCTAGCTGGATGGTGCCTTACATTGCATTCAATTACTTTGGAATTTGGTACTTCAAAGAATAGTTGCAACTCTTAAAAAGGTTGCTTGGATTTGGGCTATAGTTTAAAAGTAGGTAGGTAACTACAGATTTCGATATCCTTTATCAAATTAATTCAATGTTCTTGCCTTTCAAATGCAACAGCACGCAACATCAAATACCGTATGCAATTTTAAACATACATACACACATTAAGACTCACGCTTGTTTCCCGAAAGGGTATGAAAATACTACGGAACACCATTCCTAACGACCTTGACATGATTGTCTCTCGTGCTTCATACACTCTCATCAAATTTCTCATGCAGTTTTATATCTTGAGATAACGCGATAAAGTTTGGAACCATTCGTAATTATTCCAAATTGTCTTGTTTCAGACTCGTTCTACAACTTAATTTTATTATCTGATGAGCCTACGAGAGATAATAAGACGTTCATATCTGTAGATGCGATCTTTATATGAAAATTGGGGACGTTCGCCGAATGCAAAATGAGTATAATGAACATGTTTTGCATCATTTAAAATTATGTGCGGATACTTTAGGTAGTCATGTTTGTCTTGGATATAACTTTGTAGTTCGTATAGGTAGGTACTGACTGGCAGATCAAGATATGTATCGCAGAGATTTTTATAAACATGACCACTGAAAAAGAAAAACAAAAAAGAAATATAAAAACAAAAGCAATAAGTTTTGGATTGAGTACCACCACCACACCACAAGCAACAGGATTGAGTTATCAAAAATAAAATATTTAGATATCAATTGACATTTGCCCTAACGTACCTTATTCAATAGTGTGTACTTGCCTTAATTCAAACAAAAACGCGTATAAGCACTAACACGCCAATGTATTCATCCTATTCATAACTTATAGTTCGCTGACTTCTTAAGCGCAGCCGCGAGACGAAAAGAAATGAGCACGTCTTATATAAATTGTTTTCATGAATTTATGAACCCATACAAGTGTATGCGTTCATACGAAATGAGCATGTCTTATATAAATTGTTTTCATGAATTTTTGAACCCATACAAGTGTATGCGTTCAAAGCATATGTCTTAGTTGAACAATAGACTGAATTATAGCATGACAATAAGGCATATTATCGTTTATTTTTAGGGTTCCGTACGCAAAGGGCAAAACGGGACCCTAAGACATCAGATCTGTCTGTCTGTTTCTCACCAGGCTGTATATCATGAATGTATTTCTATGAATGCATGCTGATTTCACAGGTTATGGATTTCTGTTGCCGTTTAAAAACAAATAATACAATCAGAATAAAATAAATATTTAAGGAGGCCCCCATAAAAGAAATCTGCTTTTGTTATAGATAATGGTACGGAACCCTTTGTGCGTAAGTCCAACTAGCACTTGGCAGGCTTTTTATTTTCTTGTCACAAATTGTGTTACTTAAATTACCTGCTCGCTGAAATATGTTTTAAAAAAGAGTATTCATATATTTTTTCGTTATAAAATTTTGTCTTTATGAGAAAAAATAAGTGCCTTATTGCGATGTTTTAAAATGTGATGAAAAGATATGAATATATTGAGGTATATTTTTAGACAAACTTAATAGGAAAATGCTTCTTAAAGATTCGACTTCACATTTACTAAGGGACATTTCACGTGAAGCAAACACTGAAAAAAGGCGAGGTTCTGAAATATGTTCATATTCGGTACTTATATTTGTATCTTTGATTATAGTGACCGCACGCAATAAGTTCTAGTGAATCGAAACGCCACATAATATTTTTGTACAGTGTGTGTACAGTAAAGTATATAATAAATAAATAACCAATATTTTACAACACAGTCATTGTTAGAAAAACAGGCAATCCTAATAAATCCTATTTTTAACATCTCTAAAACATACACGAATATTTACTTGCGGGCTAGTATATGCAAATACATAAGTTTCAATTTAATATGCAAATATAACAATCTGTACACTGCAGATAAAAAACTGTGCACTTTTTTGTTGGCTCTCATGCAAATTGTTTGAGTAACGGGTTATTTTTTTGGGCTGGCGTGTAAAATAAGGGAGCGCTGTGGTATTTGGAGCGATAAAGTTAATTCAACAAGTGATCATTTTCTTATTAGGCATGAGGGGGGAATGGGTTTATGTGAGATGTATTTTTGGGAAAGATGAGCTATCAATCAATACCTACTTATTGTTGAATTCATTATTCAATCTATCCATTTTTTGGTTATTTGAGATACATATTTGACGTAAACTTCAACAAAATATGTCAAGCATGTAGCTCAAATCTCCAAATCCATAGATAGATCGAATATTGAAACCAGCCTTTATACACCACTATTTTTTAATAAGTACAAAAACTTTAAGGACATATTAGCGAAGGCATTATTATCGTGTATGTGACATAAGAATTTCATAATATCTATAAATAGCCAAGTTATAATCAGTTGTTTTTGTAGAAAATCTCACCAAAATCATAGACATATTTTACAATCCATTCACTACTTCATTGATAGTATTTACTTTCCGTCCTACTCTTACGCATTCTTTCCGTCGCACTTATAATGTAAGTAGCCTTAGACAATAAAATGAAGCAAAATAATCAGTGTAGGTAGATACTTTTTAATTTTCTTAATTCTACCCTCTCATTTATAGTTTATCCGGGCTTAAGACCGGCCAAAATTTATCGTTTTACAAGTAATTAAATACGAAGGTATGTAATTAGAAAGCAAACACATATCAAAATAAAAGAAGTCAAATTCATCTGAAATAAACGAGACTCTACAAAGAAAACACTTATCCAATCACACTGAGTGTCGTTGATAAGTGTCTTATAAAAGTGTTACTGAAAAGCTATTATTTTTTATACAGACTCAAGTTATTTTCGTTTAAAAGTTTAAGTGAAATGAACATTTTATAATGCCAGATTGAATAGACTTTGTTGTTAATTTATTCTTAGGTGTATACCACACTGTTTTAGCTTTTGGCTGGTCTTTTGCCACATATTATTATCTTGGGTTTGATTGCCACCCAGGCAAAACTTTGTGGGGTGAGCACGATTATTCGTTCTGAGTATCTATGCTGTCTGTATGAACACCATACACTCAAAAACTACTTAACGGAATTTTGTACAGTTTCTATAAAGTGTGATTCTGAGAAAGGTTTATGTGTAGAATTCACGCGGGCGAAATCTGGTTTTGGAATAAAGTGTTTATCACTTAAGTAGTTGCCATAGAAAAAAACGAGCTTGCAGGAAGTCTCCGAACATAGCCATCTCAATCGCCATCTGAATCAGGGATGTTGTGGATGCAGATTTTTCCACATCCGCGGATGCGGATGCGGATGCGGATTTTTGCAGACCGGATGCGGATGTGAACAAAATACCAATGCAAAGTTAACTTTTTTTATAGTAATAGGCGGCAAACGAGCAGGCGGATCGCCTGATGGTAAGCAATTACCGCCGCCCGTGGACTCAAGCAACATCACAAGAGTCACTAGCCCGTTGCCGCCCCTTGGGGATGGGAAAAGGGATAGGATGAGGAGTGGGATGACGGAGAAGGAATAGGGGATAGGGCCTCCGGCACTCTCACTCACCGAACGAAACGCAACACTTTAGGTACTGTTACTTTACATCGATTTTCTGTGAGAGAGTAGTACTCCGTAGTAGAGTAGGGTTTACTCCACAACGGTTCGTATATTAATCCTACTGGTGGGGCTGACAAAAATTTGCATGCTATTTTAGATAAAAGCTTGAACTCGCTTCGATTAACACTCCACCACTTAAGTGGATTCTTATTTGAACCGATTCGCTTTTATTGCGAAAAGCAAGTAACTCCTTAGAATTGCGCTAGGGCTGACAATTTCTGATGTTTCTTGTGTCTCATCTTCACTTGATGAATCGACCAGCATGGCAAGATCACTCTGTAAGCAGGACTGATGTCCTGCACTGTGACTGACATCCGCATTCGCTGATGCTC
Source organism: Euclidia mi (assembly GCA_944739405.2). Lineage (NCBI taxonomy): Eukaryota > Metazoa > Arthropoda > Insecta > Lepidoptera > Erebidae > Euclidia > Euclidia mi. The sequence continues at coordinate 35,656,352 of OX123205.2, read as the reverse complement.
CGCATCGATTTATGCGGATGCGAATGCGAATGCAGATGTCTGAATTGAAGCGGATGTTCCGCAATTGCGGATGCGGATGCGAATATTCGCAACAACCCTGATCTGAATGACTTTGAGCCTTCTAATATGAAGTAGTAGTCACTATTATGCGACCATTTCTCTGCTTCGTAAGTCAACACAAGTAGACGATACGAGTGTCAAAACACATTGTCTTTAATTTGTGATTGTTGCTGAAACCTGACAGTACAGAGACATAATCAGAGTGAGACAAGTCCCTACAAAATCATCATCAGTTGTTTTATTATTTTTATTATTATTTCAGCCTCGACGTGGTCTCCCTCAAGGATCACCGCTCTTGAGTCAGCCGCATCCAACCGCTTCCCACAATCATATACAATTTGTCAGTTTAACCCTGCGGGAGGCCTGCCTCTGCTGCTTTGTCCTGTATGTGCCACCACTCTCAAGACTTCCTGCTCCAACAAACGGTTTTTAGAGCTATCCATTGTCACTGCAGCTTGACGAGAAAGGAGATCTATGTTGGGGACTTTGGTTCTTCTGCGGATCTCTTCCAAAAACAATCAAGACTAAGTGAGAAACCAAATTGTTAGTCAGGATAACACAATATCCTGTGTGTATTAGACCTAAGAGATTCAAGGTAGCGAAGTTTTCAGTGCCGTTGTAAAAACACTATAAAGTAAAAAACATATTTTAGTAACAGCCTTAAATTAAAATCATACCAAATTCTAAGTACCTACAACGTACTAAGTAGTAATATTTTTGTAATAGCCTTCTCATCGGGTAATGGATTGCTATTTTTCATGAACGAATTCTAATAATAAAAAGGGACTTTAATTTAAAGTAAATTTTGTCAACGAAGGAGTAAAGTCAGTCAAAAATATTTTATTAATTTAGCTCAAACTTGTGACGCTCATGAACATATGAATTAGTGAAAGATTTCACATTTGATTTAGTGTCACGTTCAGTAGATAGATTATTATAGGTATTCCATTGTAACCGCAACCATTTTGTTTCTTTTCTCGCGGCTACTCTATGATTCGAGTTTGGCATAGGTTGGCATTTGGGCCTACTCGTTAAGGCGAGGTTGCAGTACAGTGCGTAGCTCGACCTCACCCCCCGCAAAAACAAAAACACGGCGGTAGCGTCAGCGAGTGAGCCGGGGGAGGGGGGTTTCGTGTGTGCGTGTGCCACAGCGCAGCGTAAAAAAACCATAGACAAGTTATGCGAACTTCAAAAGTGGCACATTAAAAACAGACTAAATGTCTCATTTGGCTTTAGGCGCGTTCGTGCTGCGGTCGGAAGTGCTCGCTCTTTTACTCGCGTGTGTGTACGTTACATTTGAAAATGCCGTCGTGTGTAATGAGATTTTGCACAAACTATAGTAGGAAAATGACTAAAAGTTATGAAATCACTTCTCATTCTTGAGTATTACAATTTTACAACGTTTTATTTACAATTCATAATAAATTCAGTATCACAAATAATAGAGTGAATAAAAAAATGGCATTTAGCGAGTGTAAAAGAGAAGCAGTATTGTGCGTGTTCAAAGACTAAAAAACAAAGTATCCAGATGTGACATTCGTAATAATAAAATACTGATGTGTGTTTTTTTCATTGACGGATGATCAAAGTCCATTCACTTGTTCTTGTTTTTCTCATTTTAGTATTAAACAACTAAGTAGATTGTACCGCACAGTTTTCGCTGCCGACCCATCGTACCCCTGGCAGTACCCCTGGGGGTATGGTGGGTCTTTCAAAGCTTAACCGTACTCCCAGATAATATTGTTGTGTAATTAGTTTATTAATTTCAGTTCGTTAATTTAAAGTTCTACTATTTTGTGGGATCATTCCCAGTAGCCCTATTGAACAGTTCTATGATAGAACTGTTCTGCTTCTATTAGCACAACTTGATGAGGAGAATAGAACTAATGGGATAAGTAATAGGAAATGTCCCAGTCTAGTTCTATGTATGTTTTTACAAGGGTATTCAATAGAACTATTGGGAATGATTCGTAGTGTCACGACATCGCGCTCATATATCCGAATGAATATGTTTTGTAGAAGTTCATTTGTTTAATGTGTAAAACAAATGAACGTCTACAAAACAAATGAACGCCTACAAAACAAATGAACGTCTACAAAACAAACGACTTACAGAAAGTGATCAGCTATCGATAGTGATTGCAGAAAATATGTGCATGAGATTTTCAACCTAATTGACATTAGTCAGAATTTATAATTTTACTACCGTAATATTGCCAGAAAGCGAGAAAAACAAAAAAAAAGTTTGTCATGAATTGTCAATAAGGTCGAAAATCGCATGCACCTGTTTTTTGCAATCACTATCGATAGCTGATCACTTTCTGGTAGTCATTTGTTTTGTTGACGTTCATTTGTTTTGTAGACTTTCATTTGTTTTGTAGACGTTCATTTGTTTTGTAGACGTTCAATTGTTTTGTAGACGTTCATTCGTTTAACACATTTTTATACATACATATTGTCTAGAATTTTGGCTAGAAGGAGCTGGGATTTATTGCAGCAGATTTGTGGAAGCGTGACTCTATTCATCAGCCCTTGTCAGCCACAACAAATCTCAGACACAACTGTACTGTGTTGCACAGCGAATACAAGTAATCTTAATATTAATGTGTTTCACTTACCCGCTATCCTTGCTGATGTCAGGCTTGAGCTAAATTAGACACATTCATACAAGTATATTGGCCAAAATAAATGAATGAAGTATCTTATACTTAGCTATTAAGCTTCAAACGCGACGTTTTCAGGACACGTTGGCACGTGTAAGTCGATACCAGATTCACAGTTTTCACAAATGTCAATCAATAGTTCACAATCAATTTACCGTTGCCAGCACTAGATCAGGCGGCGTTCAAAGCGGTTTACTCTATTTAGTTCAATTAATCAATTCACACGAAATGCAAAAAGGTGTGCTCACAATAACTTTTCACAAAATGTTGAGTCGACAACGTGGTAATTTCTCAACGCGGGAAGACGGAAGTGACAGTTCAGTGTGACCATTGTCAGAAATTTTCAATAGACTAAACAAAATGTTACTCAATCGATCTAATCGATTTGACTTATAATAAAAACGAATTCTATTTCAAACATCCACCCGCCCCGGACCGGCCTACCGGTCCGCTAATCGGTTGGTAGACGTGACAATGTTGCAACCGCTCTCCTCAGAATCGAACCGTCCACCAAGACCTCAGCAAATCGGGGAACTCCATCAGCCCCAGTTACCAAATGAAGGATGCGCCCCCTGCGCCATCTGAGTGGCGGAAGGTTAGCCTCCTTGATCAAAACGAGGTCACCAATCTTGGGTGGATCGGTCTTGTCGGTCCACTTAACGCGTTGCTGGAGTACGTGCAAATATTCCAAGTTCCAGCGTTTCCAAAAGCTCTGAGTAATCTGGCGTACCAATTCAAAACGCGAGAGACGACCAGGTCTCGTATCAATATAGGGGTACTCAGGCAAGGCGACAAGTGGGCGACCAATCAAAAAATGGCCCGGCGTAAGGGCCTCCAAATCATTCGGATCTGAGGAGATCGGGCACAATGGCCGAGAGTTCAAAACGGCCTCAATCTTACAAAACACAGTTGCGAGTTCCTCAAATGTAAGGACAGATTCACCGATTGTCCTGCGCAAGTGTGTTTTGGACGATTTTACAGCGGCCTCAAATATACCACCCCAGTGTGGACAATTTGGTGGGGAAAACAACCAATTTATCCCACGTCGGGCAAGCCTATCACCTATATCAGCTTTGTTGGTTTCAAGGAAATTAACAACATCATTCAAATAATTATAGGTGCCCTTGAAGTTAGTGCCGCAGTCAGAACGGATCAAGGAAGGCAGCCCTCTGCGGGATACAAATCTGTCAAATGTGGCTACAAACGCCTCGGTCGTAAGCGAGGAGACCAGTTCTAAGTGTACGGCCTTTGTGGAAAGACAAACAAAAACACACAAGTAGGCCTTGACAGTCTTGCTGTTTCGAAGTGTCGACGTTTTCACCAAAAAAGGACCAGCGAAGTCCGTGCCAACACCGTCAAACGTCCTGCTTTCAGTTACGCGATCTGCCGGTAAGTCCCCCATCAAGGGCTGCATGGTAGAAGCCTTGAGCTTATAGCAAGGGATGCAGCGAAAGACTACACTCCGAATAATTCTTCGGGCAGACAAAATCCAAAACTCGCGTTGCAAAATGGCCAACAAGGCATTACAACCAGCATGCGAATTTTTAAGGTGACGGTCAGTTACCAACAAGCGTACCAAATGACCGTCCTTAGGTAACAAAAGGGGGTGACGAGCCCCGTAAGGGAGGTTGGCGTTCTTGAGACGCCCTACAACGCGCAAGAGACCCGTTTCGTCCAAAAAGGGGTTCAATTTAGATACAGCTCCCGACAATTTCGATTTCCCCGACTTGAGGATAGCAATCTCCCTTTCAAAATGCGCCAATTGCACAGAACGAACCCAAAAGGTGAGGGACTCCTGTCGTTCCTGTGGTGAGAGAAACGGTGTCAGTCGTTTCTGTTGTGGGTGCCTAAAATTAAAAACAAAACGCTTTATCCAAGCAGTGACACCTAACAACTTGTCGAGGGAGCTGTAACGATTCAACAAAAAATCGGGGTCGAAGGCGCATTCCACCTTCTCAAGAGCGAGTGTTCGTAGACCCGGCAAATTAGAAGTATTCAAAACTGGCGTTCGAGGCCAATCAATTTCTGGTCGACTCAACCATTCCGGACCCCACCACAGCGAATGACCTATCAAACTAGGCGTCAAGCATCCGCGCGAGGCACAATCAGCGGGGTTGAGCTCACCTGGCACGTGTCTCCAAACAAGCTTGACTTCGGATTTCTGGATTTGGGAAACGCGATTAGCAACAAATACCTCCAAGGTGTGGACAGACGCCTTCAACCAACAAAGTACAATTTGGCTGTCTGTCCAGGCGTAGGTCCCACTAATACAAATGCTTTTACCCAAAGTACTAGACACGTGGTTCAATAAGCGTACAAGTAGAGCTGCTCCCGAGAGCTCCAATTTTGGAATGGTCAGAGATGTCCGAAGGGGTGCAACCTTGCTCTTCGCCATGATCAGGGAAACTTTCACCTGACCTGAGGCACTGACTGTGCGCAAGTACACCACGGCCGCGTGACCACGTTCCGAGGCATCACAAAACCCATGAAGGGTGGCCTTGTACTTCCCGGGAGGAAGGATGGGACGAGGCAAGGAGATCTCGTTGACGGCAGGAAGCGAGGTTACAAAAGAGGTCGTCCCAGGTCAATCCTGCTGTCCAAAGCTTCTGCAAGAAGCATTTTGCCCAAAATATGATAAGACAAATCCAACCGTTCGGATCAAAGGTTCTGGCGACAGTAGACAATACGAGACGTTTAGTCCAAGAACACGGCAATTTCAAGTCTACGTTATATGTAAAGATGTCTTGGACTGGTCTGTACTGAACGCCGAGAACAGCCATCATGGCGGGATGATCCTCTGGCAAGCCTTCCAAAAGCGCTGGTGAGTTGGAAATCCATTTGCGCAACTCATAACCAGCGGAGGCCAAAATACCTATTAATTCGTCCCGCAGGAGGATCGCCTCGTCCACTGTGGAGGCGCCCGAGCAAATATCATCGACGTAAATATCGTCCTTCAAGATGGCGGAGGCTCGTGGGAAACGTAAGCCTTCGCGGTCTGCGAGCTCCCAAAGAGAACGTATTGCCAAGTAGGGGCTTGACCTTAACCCGTACGTATTTGTATTGAGCTCGTAGACGACCATGGGATCGCGAGGAGACTCTCTCCAAAGGATCAGCTGGAAGCGACGGTCATCAGGGTGGATAATCGTCTGCCTGAAAATCATTTTTATGTCGGCCACAAAGACAACCTGATGTCGTCGGAAGCTGGTGATGACGTCACAAAGGTCCTTGACCAACTTGGGACCAGAATGCAAGCACTGGTTCAAGGATACGCCTGTTGAAGTCTGCGCAGAACCATCAAACACTGTGCGCAGCTTGCCAGTCAATGGCTTCAATACCGCATGATGCGGGAGAAAGAAGTGCTCCACCGAACGCCAATCCAAATTTGACACAGACATGTGTCCCAATTGTTCATATTCTCGCATGAACTCAATGTACTTCTGTCTGAGCTCCGGATCACGACCCATGCGGCGCTCCATGGCCAACAACCTCTTTTCGGCTAAAGGTCGTGACTCACCAAGCGGAGGCCGAACAGACAGGAAGGGTAGCCTCGTAATAATCCGACCAGAACGGAGTCGACCAGTGTTGTTCTGGAAGAACAGCTCGCACTCCTCATGTTCTGGATTCAAACGGGCAGCTTGAGGGGGCTCCTCTACCTCCCAAAACCTCTGAACCGCATCAGAGAGAGCGGAGCCTACAGCCAACAAATTATCAAGTTCGGGTGGAGGGGGGTCCCTAGGTACAGGTCCCATCAACGCAAATCCAAAAACGGTCGGGATGGCAGTCAAACCATTTGGCACCAAGACCCGTTTCCCACCAATCAAAATTCCACCGAGGACATCAGAGCCAATCAACAAGTCGATTTGTCCCGGTGTGTCAAATTTGGGGTCTGCCAGTTCCAATCCCGATGTCAAATTCACCACAGCAGCAGGTAGCTGCTTCTGTGGGTGCATGCCCAAAATATTCTTCAGCACAATAGCCGAGGTTTTAATCCTCGGGTGTGAAGATTCAACAGGGCCAAACAAAACTTTAACTTGCCCTTCAACATTAGAGGCTACGTCACCTATGCCCCGTATACAATTTGGAAAAGAGCCCATATTTAATTTAACCTGCCCTACCAAATAAGTGGAAACAATGCAACCTTGTGAACCTGTGTCCAATATAGCACGGACAACAACAGAGGTCCCCGTGGGTCCCCAGACCCTAACAGCAACCGTTGGTAGGATAACGGTCTCAATGGGGGAGGTTGGCGTTATAGGGCAGGGGTCAATGACCTATTGTTGCCTGGGCGGCGACCGTTGGCCAGGACCAGGCAAATCAAAATGGGGGTGCGGCTTGAAGTCCTCAAGGGCGCGATGACTCGATCCGCGCGCCATCTGTGGGGGGTCATAGTGACGCACCCGCCCAAAACGAGGTGGGCGCGAGTCAAGGCGGGGACGCTCCGCCAAAGGAGGGGAATACCTGGGGCAGCAGTCATGGTGCTGGTGACGCTGAACAGCACATTCAGGTGCGCGAGAGAGAGGAGGCGTGCGCACGCTACGGTTCTCCAAGCGGGGTGAGCGGCGATCAATTAAGCGAGGCGACTCTCGGCTACGCGCCGGTGAGCCTCGGCTGCCACCTTCAAAACACCCGCCCGTGCGCGGCGTCGGCTGGTAAGACAAGCGGCCTACCTCTCTGGCATTCATGCAGAGAATGTCCAAATGCTGTCCTCCACAGTGAGGACAGGGGCGAGAATTTGGGCAGTCTCGCTGGTAGTGGGACCCCAAACAAGAGAAGCAAAGGCGGCGGGCATTCGCGATGCGCCTACGAGAGGCGACATGTAGGTCCAAGAATGCCCTACAACTGGCCGTTCTGTGCCCCGTGACCTTGCAGTAGGAGCACTCCACTGGGCTCTGCGTGACTGCAAAGCGAGGAGGGCGCCGGTCAACACTGGCTCGGGTGTGAACGCGAGCCTGCTCCTTGACCTTGGGCGGCTGCGACTTAGCCGGCGTGTCACCACCGGAGTTGTCCAAGACCCGGCACTCATCCTCCAGGAACCTCTCCAGGTCAGCAAAGGGGGGCAGATGGGTCGCGCTATCCCCACCAAAGCGCTGTTCAAAACGCGACCTCAGGTCGGCAGGCAGCTTCTTCAGCACAATGTGCACCAATAGATAGGACCATTGGTCCACGGGCAGGTCAAGGCACTTAAGTGCGTTGATGGCCACCAAAAGCGGGTTCAAAAGTTGGGTGCGCAACCCAGAGACCCGGGTGAGCGTCGGCAAACCCAAAATCTGCTCAATGTGCGTGTCGGCGAGGCCACGCTTATTATGGTACCTACGGGTAATTAGGTCCCGAGCCGTCTGGTACGCCTCTTCAGACACGGGCAGATGCTGGATGAGGCCCTTAGCCTCCCCATCCAGAACCGACATTAGATAGGCCAACTTTTGTGCGGGCCGAAGGTCAGCCCTATCATGGACTAGGCTGTCGAACAAATTAACGAAGCCCAGGTAGCTTCCTAGGCAGCCATCAAAATGGGGGAGGTCCAAAGTAGGGAGCCTACTCACCAGCCCCGGTGCTGACCTAGGAAGCTCCTGCTTCAGGCCGGGTTGCCCTTGCCTATCGGCAACTAGTTGTCTCGCACTATTGGAGACAGCATCATACAGGTTTAAGACCTGGGCATAGTCTTCGCTGACCTTATTTCGCTGGTCAGCGGTGAAATCATTGATTGACACTTCAAGACAGCAAGTGCTGAAAGTGCGGAATTGCTGTTCCACACTTGCCAGGCGATCGTCAATCCGCTCGTACCTCTGAAGTAAGGCCTGCTGGCGATCAGGCCGGTTCACTAAAGCATTGGCCGAGGCAAACCAGCGCAAATCTGATGCAATAGCACCAGCAGCCGCACGCAAGTCCTTGATAGCTGACATAATCAAAATTCAAAAGAGCCCGGACAAGCGCTAAATAAAATTAACAATCAAAACTTAATTTTTCTTAATTCTTTGAAACCAACAAAGTATTAGCCTGTTTACTGCAAGTGCAGGCAAGCGACAGGCATCCACTGTCCAACAAAATTAATAATTTCAATATATATTGACACAAAACAAAGTCAAAGTTATCAAAGTTATAACTTATAACAAATTAATAAAGTTGAAACTTCAACTTAATTAATTAATTATTTGCAACAGACAGACTAACTGTGTTATTTATGATATACAATAGGAAGTAAGCACAGAATATGTGTTACCTAACAATATTATCTTTATATTATAACAAAACAAAGTTTATTAATGTGACCCGCCCAAGTGGCAAGGTCAAGTTGGTTGTTATGTTTATGAATATATGCAATAAACTAAATTTACTAAATTTATTGATACATACAGCTGTTATGTATCCAAACAAACTGACTTATTAATGCAACAACAAATTTAAGTTGGATTCCTCAACAATACAAATCAACAATTACTGATTGAGGTTATGTGACAATGTGTTTCAAATTATCTAGGTCAACTTATACAATTAAATATTATGTATTTTAGACAATAACTGACCTGACAAACACTACAATACTGTCTACAAGGTGATAAGATACAAGCTCATACCAATCTGAGTTCAGATACAATCAACGGCTAAGATACAAGTTTACAATATAGGCAGTTAACCACGCTCTGCTACCAAAAATTATGTCTAGAATTTTGGCTAGAAGGAGCTGGGATCTATTGCAGCAGATTTGTGGAAGCGTGACTCTATTCATCAGCCCTTGTCAGCCACAACAAATCTCAGACACAACTGTACTGTGTTGCACAGCGAATACAAGTAATCTTAATATTAATGTGTTTCACTTACCCGCTATCCTTGCTGATGACAGGCTTGAGCTAAATTAGACACATTCATACAAGTATATTGGCCAAAATAAATGAATGAAGTATCTTATACTTAGCTATTAAGCTTCAAACGCGACGTTTTCAGGACACGTTGGCACGTGTAAGTCGATACCAGATTCACAGTTTTCACAAATGTCAATCAATAGTTCACAATCAATTTACCGTTGCCAGCACTAGATCAGGCGGCGTTCAAAGCGGTTTACTCTATTTAGTTCAATTAATCAATTCACACGAAATGCAAAAAGGTGTGCTCACAATAACTTTTCACAAAATGTTGAGTCGACAACGTGGTAATTTCTCAACGCGGGAAGACGGAAGTGACAGTTCAGTGTGACCATTGTCAGAAATTTTCAATAGACTAAACAAAATGTTACTCAATCGATCTAATCGATTTGACTTATAATAAAAACGAATTCTATTTCAAACACATATTTATTCGGTTATGTGAGCGCGATGTTGTGACACTACCCTTGTAAAACATACATAGAACTAGTGGTTAATTTCCTATAACTGTTTCCCATTAGTTCTATTCTTCTCATCAAGTTGTGCTAATAGAACTAGTGGGAAAAAAATATCGCTACTTCTATCATAGAACTGTTCAATAGAACTAGTGGGAATGATCTGACAGCGCTAGGATGATGATGATGACGGGTCTTCAACAGTACCACAGATTATACCTATAATATACAAAGCATTATAACCATTAGCAGTAATACCTAAACGTTTTATTCTCTAATTTATCTCCTTGTTGCACTATATCATCGTACTAGCGCTTGTCTAAAAATACAAAAACGTAAGTAGTAAGTCATTATCATACGAGAGATAACACTGTTCAGTTTAATGTCCACGTAGCACGTTGGTACAACACTATGAGCATTTCAGCCAGGAGTACGGTTAAGCTTTAAAAGACCCACCATCCCCCAGGGGTATTGCCAGAGCTACGGTGGGTCCGCAGCGCACAGTTTTTATATTAACGTACTGTTTTAAGTTTCCATTGAATGAAATGAGAAGAATAAAATGTACTTTTTTAATAAATGTTATAAATAAATCACATCGACTTTTTATTTCCCTACCTTAAATGAATTAATCAAATTTACTTTGAGGCGAATTGAATTTACTCAAGACAGACAAAGTGATCATGTCGCATCTGAGTCAAATTATTGCTTGTGAAACGGTCAGCATGATGTCACAATGCGCGTCGATACAGAGAGTATATGTTTATCTCTTTTTCGCGCTTGCGATTAGATGTGCTATCTCACTTACACTTCTTATCTAATTCTTAGTGTGTCGTTTTGACATATTTATATTAGTGTGCGTGCGCTTTTCGCGATGCGTGCCACTCGTAAGCTTCGTCATGTTACCTTGTCAGTAACCTGTCTACGGTTTCTTACTAGTATGTCTATGGTTTGAACGATTGAGTTTGGAATACGAATTACTTTGTACTTTTCCGAAAGCGTAAATGCGGGGGTGGAGGGGGATTTTGCAGAGCAACGACGTACGTCCGCCCTCAATCACGCCTAGACAGGCACTGATGAACGGCCGGCGAGCGATATAATGCCAACATTTTGACTATTTTTTTTCTTGGAGAAAAATGATAACGAAATTACGAAATCTGTTTTTACTATTTATTTTAAAATAAAGAGCTGTTTCTATTGATAATACTTTTATATAAATTCATTATGGAATATCTAAGCAGTACACGTTTAAAATTGTGATTTAGTGCCATGTTTGACTTTTTTTTTTATCGAGCCAATCATTCCAAATCGTGTTTCTATCTTTACGATTTACTAGAAGATATGTTCAACTTTTATACTTTAATTTTTATTCATTAAAAATATCATAGTTCATGGGACTTTCAGACGTTCAAAAATCTTAAAAAGTACTGCAACCTCGCCTTAAAACCGCCGTGATGTTCTTCGACTTACCAAAGCAATTATGTAAATAGCAGTTAAAGACATGCTTGCCACGAACGCGCCGGATTCATAACCATTACTTGCACATACATTACATCATTGATTGTTAATTATTATTAGCTGTCATAGCAGAAGTAGGTCTCCCGCAAGGTGGACCAACGATGTTGTTGGTATTGCGGTCAGCAAATGGATGCGAGTAGCCCACGATAAGTCTGTGAAGAGCCTTGAGAAGGCCTCTGTCCAGCAATAGTCTTTCGGCTGATATAATGATGAAGAATAAAAATAAACTGCTTTTTTTTTTTGCATTTATACCACATTCGCCTTTAATAAACTATGCACTATACACAGTATTAAATATAACAATGATAAAAATAAAATATATCAGTGATGTTATATAGCAGACTACAACAAAACGAGCTGTCTAAAAACAACAACAAAAGAAATTACTTAAACGCAACAATAAGAAACAAAAAATATATAATGAAGTTCAAAGTACTTTATACGATAAAATTCTAAATGGCTCCTAAATAATGTCTGAGATGAAAATCACATGTAAATGAATACAATTTAAGAAAACTTGAAAATTTAAATGATAAATTAGATATGTGTTTTTCTTATGAATTTTTATGTTAATTCTTATGCATGTGGCAATGAACTCCTCCTAAAAGGCTGGATCGATTTTCATTAAATTTATTGTACATTTTACTGGCTGCGGGGATGGTTTTTAAAACTACATAATATGTAAATATTTTTTTATTTTTCATTCGAACTTACTATTTCTTTCATTAATGACTATTTCATAAACAAATATAGGTACATTATAATTGCATTAAAACTAACTATAACTAAGTGAATGCATATGTAAATGCTTCAACTTTTTTCTTGACTTGACTAACTGATTATTCTTAGCATGTAATGTGACTTTTGCAATAAATGTGCATTACTATATTCCGATTTCAATAGTACTGTAGTTAAAAACTAATAAATTAAGATAATTGGCAATGTGATTCACTCGTACTTCGAGGTGATTTCCGATCACTTTAACCCGCTTATGTCAAAATCAAACCCTAGAATGGTGGAGTAGACGGCTTGTAACAGGGTTTCCACTAAAAGAAGAAAAAAAAACAAGAAGTATAATTGTGTTACCTATACCGAAGGTTGTATGGAGAAAAGTTTGCCAACCTCGATTTCTGTGTACCTTTAAACGAGTTAGAAATCGTCCTACGCTCCCTCATGATGACCACCGCTCAGCCAAGAGCGAACCGAAGAACCTTTACCAAGCGTCAACGATACCGCGGTGGTTTCATTGAGTAAGCAAGGCTTTCATCTTCAGCATCAGCAATCTACGATTACATAAGAATACATTTTTCCGTAATCATCGTTATCGTTCAGGCGTTATCCCGGTTACATCCAAGACTTACGCTCGTTGGAGCCCGAGGATCGCTTACTGGTCTAACTAGATATGCCAAAATATCAACTTTTCCACAGGCGTCTGACCTTCGCAACCCAAAGGCATAACGATATTCCATGGATTAAACGAGTATCAGTTTATTTGAGGGTACTAACTCCCCGTAACGACGGTCAAAGATCTTCATGACAACCGGGACCGACTACTTAGCGTGCTTTTCGAGCTACGAGGCAACTACTCGTATTTAATGCACACGGGAGGTAGCACAGAATTTTTGAACTTAACTATTAACTTAAAAAATCGTGGATTTGAACCCCTCTGAATCGCAGTCCGTTGGTATCTCCTCTAGGCTATCGCTGCCTTGATACATATTTCTGTAATACTATAAATGAATATACATTTAAATAATACGTTAATAAAAACGTGATCAAAGGTTCAAAGTCAAAAGTAAGATTGAGCAAAATGTTTCCTTTGGCCATTTGATACCCAGAATGTATAAGGTTGATCCCAATAGTTATATTAATTAAAACAGGGTCGATGATGCCGTTACTAGATACACTTCAAAAACTAATTTGGTTCCTAAATTTATCGCGCTTTGAGTCAATCCATATTTCAGCCGGTTGCAGAAACGATATTTTAAATTTTAAAACGAGATTAATCCCTAATCTATTATTAAGTCGTTGCACAAAGCCAAATTCTTGTAAAATTTAATCCTTTATTAAATTTAATTTAAAAAGAGTCAAAGCCTACATTAAAGCGCGTTTTACGTAGCACAAACAGCCATTAATATTGTAAACTAGTCTTACGAGGTCGTCGGACACGTGGGTTTAATCCTTTTCCTGGAAGAGGCTAAATTGAAAAGCTCTTGTATTCCTTGGTTTCATTTTTGATATTTATCTACCATTATATCAAAATAGCTTGGGTTTTTGCCTTGCTAGCTATAGACAAAACGAGCCCGTAGTCCAATGTACGTACCTATTTACAAAAAAAAGCATAGTGTTATGTGTAACCAATGTCTAGCACCCACATAGTACAAGTTCTGGTTAGTTTGGTTTAAATGGTGTTGGGTGTAAAATCGTGGATCAAATAGCACCCCTAGCTCATACACATGGTGTGTGCGATAAACAAAGCCAATCAAGCTGACTATTCCGAAGATACGAAAAGGAATACGTCCCGGTTCTTTTCTTAGGATACGAATCGTTAGGGCATGGCGGAGGCATCGCGTGGTATGAATACTCCAACACTAGAGTTAGCCACACACTCACATGAAAAACAAAAGAAAACAAAGTCTCATTCCAGAATGACCCAACAGTAAGGTCGATATTTTGTGTCAGACGGTAGTACTTCCTCGGCAAACTGGCCTATGCATGCTGAAATCAGCAAAGCTTTACTACTGTGCTTAGCCGTTTTCATTTAGTCCTTCCCTTCGAATAGGTTGAGTAATAAAGTTCAAAACTATGTGCTAAAGTTTTAAACTAAAGGTCAAACAATTTAGAGTACTAATAGATAGAAAATTATAAACTGAGCAAGGTCCTCTTTAATAAATTTGTTCGTTTTTGGCAGTAGGTAACAGCTGCTTAACAATTATGGGAGAAACATTTAATGCAAAATCCGTAATAATGGTTTCGGCATAGAGTATTGTTGATTACTGAATTCACGACAGTGTCCCTAGACTACGGGCGATATTATCAGAAAATCGTGAAGTTATTTTGAAAGTGTATACTTTTCTTTTTAGTAGTTAGTATTAGACGATTAGTAAAACATTTATTTCATACCGTTTCAGAGGATTAACATTACCATAGTTACTTTGTAATACATAATCACAATAGAAGGTAATTTAATACGTGATAATGCGTACCTTTGTCTGGTGTTTTCATATGTATTGATGAAGTTGTGGCTAATTAAATTAAATTGGCAGATTTTTGATGTACTATAAATATGAGAACGTATTCATGTAATTAGATGCCGCTACTTTTAATTAATAAAGTAAATTTAAATTGTCAATTATTGCTTGCTGAACGGCGAAGGAAAACATCGTGAGGAAACCCGCATGTCTGAGAGATCTCCATAATGTTCTCGAAAGACATGTGAATTCTGCCATCCCGCACTTTGCCAGCGTGGTGGACTATGGCCTTACCCTTCTCATAATGAGAAGAGGCCCGTGCCCAGCAGTGAAACAGTACAAAGGGTTGATGATGATGATAATATACTAGAGGATGCACCCAGCTATGCCCCGCACGTCTTTTTTAAATTGAACTGTTTCTATGTTTCCGTATGAATTTTGAAAAATCCCTTCTAAGTGCAGTTACGATCGTTTCGGCTGTACGTTGTCTGTCAGTCAGTCAGTGGGGCAAGGATTTTATAATAAATAGGCACCAGATAGTCAAGTATGCAGGGCACTGAACACTTTTAATTAAAAAAAAAATTGTTTCCCACACTAGGAACATATTCTGTGTAGCGGGAGGACTGTACAAACATACAAGCAACAGACACAAAGTAAGACCACAATTTGTGTTGTCTCGTGTGAGGATCGACCCACAACACTCGGCGTAACGTCAAGCAGTGTTACATCACCTTCATAAGGGAATAAATGCGTTTTTCTTTCATTTTCTTTCAGTGAGCCGACCGCTTAAGCCCCTACGCCAACCGTGCATTGTCAAGGTTTCCGTCTCTTCAAAGACCTACTATTTATTTCGTGTATTTTCCTTGGCCGCCTTTTACACGCTCGGTATGTAATGGGGCAGTTACCCTTTGTATTCTAAATCACGACACGGAGGATATAATTACTTATTCATTAACATTTTTATTCCAAACTAGATGAGCCTGCAGTTACACCCGCGTTATTAAGGGGTACTGATCCGCACCCGAGGCTCATAGTTTTGGCTGTGCGTTGTCTGTCAGTCAGCAAGTAACTCAATAATTTTATTTAAACAGGCATTTTATAAATGCAGATAATTTCAAACAGCAGCCCCAATAATTTGCAGGATCTATAAATTCATTACACACATCAGATGAGTCAATAACGCATCAACCAGTCCACTGCTGTGCAAAACCGACGTGCACTCATAAATCCTGCTTTATTACTTGTTTTTGCTACTCTTTTCAATTTTTTTTGCAGCATTCCAACTTTAAAACTCAATTTTCGTGTTATTTACGAAAGTTTTATTTGCAGGCACACTGCAATTTATTACAACGTTTATAAGTGCGTCATATTTATTTATATTTATTTCGGTTTTGTTTTATGATGAGCTCTGATGCATGAGTATCCGGGAGTCGATTACTGTGTGAGATTTTTTTCTGAATGCAAGTGATTATAGACAGTACCGCTGCAGCAATAGCCTAGTGATACCACTGACTTTTCGGAGTTATGCGCTTTTAAATTGTTATTTTGACATACGTAGGCGTACTTGGCATACGTAGTGTAGGAGGCCCTGTGGCTAGGTTGAGTGACGATATACGCAAAGTGGCTGGCAGCGGTTGGTCACGAAAAGCCGACAATCGGGCTCAGTGGCGTGCATTGGAGTGGCTTATATCCAGCAGTGGACTACGGCAAGCCTGCCGTAGTCCACTGCTGCAGTCAGCTGATGATGATGCATTGTTATTTATTGTTTTCTTTGAGCCTTGAATATTAAGATCACACAATTGTTTGGATGCAACCGAGATAACGTTAAGATGATGATGACAAGCTTAGGCCGCGTCTGCATTTTTACCGCAAACTAGAATCTGTTAATGATTGGTTGAGCTATATATTGCGCCGTTTTAGAGTCTCCGCTGTGGCAGCAGCAGCGCCCGCACAACCCGCTGTGCTAGGAAGATGAGATGGCGCAAGTGTATCGACACACGTTGCGTCCCATACCAAAGGCCCAACTTCCAATAGAGGCAGTAGAGACATTCCATCTGGTCTTTTACCATCGTTGCGTGCCAAACCCTGAGGTTCAAGTTGGGCTGGAAAGCCAGCGGTGACAAGATCCCGACGGAGAATGTCATTCAGGTTGCCTTGTCCTGAAATACGACCTGCGCTCCTGTTGCATGTGACAACGATGTGGAGCGACACACGGTGCACCTAACCGGAGGCAAGAAGCGATGCGAAAGGTCGTATCGTCCAACATGGTACCTATGTTGGACGAAGACAGTGCTTGAAGCCAGCGCCCCAACTCCCACTCTCCCACAGCCAGCAAAAGAGCACGCTCTGCAGCATTGTACGGTGTAAAGAGGAGATTTTCTCGTACTGCGCTGCAAAGCGGCCCGTCCCACTGCCTCTGAGAGGATCAATTCCGGGGCAACTCAGTGCCCCTCAGGGCCCCTCAGAATCGAACAGTGTGGGTGCTAAGATTTTCCTAGTCGATTCTTTCTTGGTATTAATATTGCACATTTATGACTTTGGTGCACTGCTCCTGTAGCTTAGAATAATTTTGTCCAAACTGTTATGTAATATCGTTTTATTAAAAGTTTTTTAAGCTGTCTGTCTCTTAAGATGTTTGGCAGTCGTTATGGGGAGTCAGTTCGCCCCAACTGCTAAGCTGGTTTGTACCTATGTATTTTTAAGAAACACACACCTGTGGGACAATTTATTACGGTTAGGGTAGGAATTTTCTAAAATTCACACTGAGTGCTGCCGTACATTCCCCGAGGTATATAAACGCCAAATTCCAGCTTCGTGCACCCAATACTTTTGCCTGTGTGTTGTCTATCAGTGGAATATTAAAAAAAAACTACTTCTATGTAAGTATATATGGGCGCAAATTAATAGATATATGATGATTATATTGTTACGAAAATGTTAATACTATTTAAGATTGATATTTAAATAACCATTTGTGAACACAGAACTAAGAACTTCACAACTTTCGAATATTAGACACTGTATTGACTGCTTCAGTTTTATAAACATTGGGTATTTAATTTATCGCTTAATTATTAAGATAACTCCAGATTTTCAAAGTAAAATCAATTAGTATTAAATAACATTATTCTGATACTTATTTTTATGTTTACGGTAATAAATGACATGCGCTTATATTTACATCCTGTTGATAGCGCCATCTGTTGCGAATGTTGTAAAGCAGCGTTTGATTATTAAAATTGATTTGTTATTCGTATAAAATAAATCATATGGTGTTGTGCAAAATTCATAACAATATTAATGTTGATTTTTGATAATTAATTGTACAGTAATTACAATTATATGTTGAAAAGGAAGTGGCAGTTGTTAAAAATTAAGTGTAAATGACGGTTAGTTTATAAAAAGGTCTGTAGGTCACATTTTAATTCAATGCAGTGCTAGAAATCGTCTGAAAATAAACCAAGTAATATTACGTGAGTGTTTTTATTATAATGGAGTCTGGACACGATAACCCTGGCGTATCGCCGACAGCAGCGGTATGATAAACGCCCCCTAAGAGACTTCGGGATCTACGGTTGGCGCGAGAGTGATGGGTCTCTTGTCTTGGCTTGGCCGCCATTACCAATGATGACCTGAAGACTGATGCGACAAGCGCTTGGAATCCGTGTTTGGCCCTAGTCAACCTTGATCGGAGACCACACGGTGTGTCGGAGTTATGGCGAGCACGTCTACACTTCAGTGAGGCACAGACCACCCCGCAGCACCTCCATTGGCATGGGACGCAACGTGTGTCGATACACTTGCGCCATCTCATCTTCCTAGCACAGCGGGTTGTGCGGGCGCTGCTGCTGCCACAGCGGAGACTCTAAAACGGCGCAATATATAGCTCAACCAATCATTAACAGATTCTAGTTTGCGGTAAAAATGCAGACGCGGCCTAAGCTTGTCATCATCATCTTAACGTTATCTCGGTTGCATCCAAACAATTGTGTGATCTTAATATTCAAGGCTCAAAGAAAACAATAAATAACAATGCATCATCATCAGCTGACTGCAGCAGTGGACTACGGCAGGCTTGCCGTAGTCCACTGCTGGATATAAGCCACTCCAATGCACGCCACTGAGCCCGATTGTCGGCTTTTCGTGACCAACCGCTGCCAGCCACTTTGCGTATATCGTCACTCAACCTAGCCACAGGGCCTCCTACACTACGTATGCCAAGTACGCCTACGTATGTCAAAATAACAATTTAAAAGCGCATAACTCCGAAAAGTCAGTGGTATCACTAGGCTATTGCTGCAGCGGTACTGTCTATAATCACTTGCATTCAGAAAAAAATCTCACACAGTAATCGACTCCCGGATACTCATGCATCAGAGCTCATCATAAAACAAAACCGGAATAAATATAAATAAATATGACGCACTTATAAACGTTGTAATAAATTGCAGTGTGCCTGCAAATAAAACTTTCGTAAATAACACGAAAATTGAGTTTTAAAGTTGGAATGCTGCAAAAAAATTGAAAAGAGTAGCAAAAACAAGTAATAAAGCAGGATTTATGAGTGCACGTCGGTTTTGCACAGCAGTGGACTGGTTGATGCGTTATTGACTCATCTGATGTGTGTAATGAATTTATAGATCCTGCAAATTATTGGGGCTGCTGTTTGAAATTATCTGCATTTATAAAATGCCTGTTTAAATAAAATTATTGAGTTACTTGCTGACTGACAGACAACGCACAGCCAAAACTATGAGCCTCGGGTGCGGATCAGTACCCCTTAATAACGCGGGTGTAACAAGACGGTTAGGAATATGATTATTAGGATAATGATAAGTGGGTGTAAAGAACGTGATGTGAAAATCCATAGCATCTCTTTTCCCATTTAGCAGTATTTATTCTTGGCAAATAAAAGTAAATGTATGGACTACTCATGCTTTGCTTTTAAGTCAGTTGTGATTGGTCAGTTTAAATTTATTTATTCAGATAAACAATTATTAATTGTGTATGAATAAATAAGAATTACATTAGCACCACATGTTAACAGTTTAAAATAAATATTAACATTATTTAGAAAATTCCCTTAAATATAAAGTCAAATAAAACTATTGATATACACTCACCACCATATTAACTATACAAACTGAGTGGAATAATTTTTAGAAATAAGACTGCACTACTCTTGCTTTGTTATATTGGTAGCTTGTAAATTTCTCTTTTATGGCTCAGTTGGCTAACAGTTCAACAATTTCACAGCTTGCACTATGCCTAAAAATATTCAATATTGGATTAAACATGTTCTTACATGAGTAATAATTATAGCTCTAGTATTTTCGAAATCCTTGGATCTGCAGGGTTTGAAATCTTAATATATAAAATCCTTGCGTTACTGACTGACTGACAGACACGCTACAGCCGAAATTATTGGGCGCAGGAACTTGAAATTTGGCATGTATGTTCCTTGGGGACCGTAGGGGTGCACTAAGAAGGGATTTCCAGAAATTCCCACGGGATCGGCCAAAACGGGTAAATTTAAAAAAAATGCAGGCATAGCTGCTGGCGTCCTCTAGTCATTTCATATTTATCATCAACAGTCCGACTGTTCACGGCTGAACATAGGCAGGCCGGGCGCACTTCGCATTTTAGGTACAAACTTACAAGTACCTCGGCCGACCATGTCGACATGGTTGGATTTAGTAGGTTGCCGCGCGTCAAGTCGACAACCCTAGCGCGCCACTCCGCGCCAGACAGCGACAGCGTTATGTGTTAGAAAAGAACGGGAACTGTTAGGTTAATATTGCATTAGGCACTGAGTGCTTATGCGAGCTGAATTGAACTTTATTGCTTAGTGCCAAGAGTCGCAATTTCAATAAATTGTTTTGAAAAGTGAAGCTTCTGTACGTTAGTACTATTAATTATTCTGTGACATAGGCCTCTCTTTGTCCTTGCCATTTTGTTTTCCTGTTTGATGTGGATAAAACTTATTTTGAATATATTAAGTTCTTTATATTTGATTATCTAAAATGGCACTGTCAGACAGAACCTGAGAAAATTCAGTGTCTTTTGTATTTTACCTTATGCGTAAAATATGGGCTCCAACACTGTTGTAGCTAAGATAACTATAGAACAATTATTATGAGTAGGTTGAACATGCCTGATATATAGATATAAATATAGCTTAATAGACCGCACCACTTTGTACAGAGTAGAATTTTATTTCATCTACAGTTACAAAGGTTCATGGAACTAATATTTGGGTGGGAAATGTTGCCCACCACCTGTCTTTTGAGTGTTGCAGGTTGGTGATGACATCCTGGCAGATGACCTGGACTTAGTGTGAAGAGAGGATGGACGAGCGGTCCTTTACTGATTAATAGGTAAATGTATGGATGACGGTGGCCCACCCTTTTGACGTCAGTGGTTTTGTGTGTGGGCTACGCGCACACATGCCGCATGAGTGCTGTACCGAGCTGGAGTCAAGCATTGTTTGCTAACCTTTGTTGCTGATCAACATCAACAACTGTATGAGCAGCTTGACCGTATGGGCGGAGGATTCGTCAGATACCGACTTACGTGGGGGGTCCTCTACCTCCTCCACTGTCGTTGTTGGACCTATGTAATTGCATTGTATTGATATAACTGATCATGACGAACGATGATGATTATTTTATGTATATGCATTGATGTGTTTATGAGGCAAATTTTGCATTTATGTGTTTGAGTAAAATTTTATTTTTCCTATCCAACATCCTTCCCAAAACGCTGGCTGGCCACCATGCGTATCCTTGATCCTGGTCTTGTTGGCTAGATCCCGTGATATGTGATGGCGTTTGTGGGCTAGATCCCTATGTGGGTGATGCATGTGTGCGCTAGATCCCTATGTCGGTGATGCCAGGAATTGGCTTAGCCATGGGTGAAGCCTTGTTTGTTAGATACCGTGATGGGTGACGCATGCCTCAGGCTAAGATCCTATGACTAGGTGAAGCCTTGTAAATAACTTTTAGTTTATTATGTAATTTATATATTTTTCTTTTTGTTTGTTATGCTGTTTATTCTGTAACCGTTAAATAATCAGTGCGAGGAGCGCGCTGGATCAGAATGGCCGTATGGGCGCAAATTAATAGATATATAATGATTATATTGTTACGAAAATGTTAATAATATTTAAGATTGATATTTAAATAACTATTTGTGAACACAGAACTAAGAACTTCACTACTTTCGAATATAAGACACTGTATTGACTGCTTCAGTTTTATAAATATTGGGTATTTAATTGATCGCTTAATTATTAAGATAACTCCAGATTTTCAAAGTACAATCAATTAGTATTAAATAACATTATTTTGATACTTATTCTTATGTTTACGGTAATAAATGACATGCGCTTATATTTACATCCTGTTGATAGCGCCATCTGTTGCGAATGTTGTAAAGCAGCGTTTGATTATTAAAATTGATTTGTTATTCGTATAAAATAAATCATATGGTGTTGTGCAAAATTCATAACAATATTAATGTTGATTTTTGATAATTAATTGTACAGTAATTTCAATTATATGTTGAAAAGGAAGTGGCAGTTTTTAAACATTAAGTGTAAATGACGGTTAGTTTAAAAAAGGTCTGTAGATCACATTTTAATTCAATGCTGTGCTAGAAATCGTCTGAAAATAAACCAAGTAATATTACGTGAGTGTTTTTATTATAATGGAGTCTGGACACGATAACCCTGGCGTATCGCCGACAGCAGCGGTATGATAAACGCCCCCTAAGAGACTTCGGGATCTACGGTTGGCGCGAGAGTGATGGGTCTCTTGTCTTGGCTTGGCCGCCATTACCAATGATGACCTGAAGACTGATGCGACAAGCGCTTGGAATCCGTGTTTGGCCCTAGTCAACCTTGATCGGAGACCACACGGTGTGTCGGAGTTATGGCGAGCACGTCTACACTTCAGTGAGGCACAGACCACCCCGCAGCACCTCCATTGGCATGGGACGCAACGTGTGTCGATACACTTGCGCCATCTCATCTTCCTAGCACAGCGGGTTGTGCGGGCGCTGCTGCTGCCACAGCGGAGACTCTAAAACGGCGCAATATATAGCTCAACCAATCATTAACAGATTCTAGTTTGCGGTAAAAATGCAGACGCGGCCTAAGCTTGTCATCATCATCTTAACGTTATCTCGGTTGCATCCAAACAATTGTGTGATCTTAATATTCAAGGCTCAAAGAAAACAATAAATAACAATGCATCATCATCAGCTGACTGCAGCAGTGGACTACGGCAGGCTTGCCGTAGTCCACTGCTGGATATAAGCCACTCCAATGCACGCCACTGAGCCCGATTGTCGGCTTTTCGTGACCAACCGCTGCCAGCCACTTTGCGTATATCGTCACTCAACCTAGCCACAGGGCCTCCTACACTACGTATGCCAAGTACGCCTACGTATGTCAAAATAACAATTTAAAAGCGCATAACTCCGAAAAGTCAGTGGTATCACTAGGCTATTGCTGCAGCGGTACTGTCTATAATCACTTGCATTCAGAAAAAAATCTCACACAGTAATCGACTCCCGGATACTCATGCATCAGAGCTCATCATAAAACAAAACCGGTATAAATATAAATAAATATGACGCACTTATAAACGTTGTAATAAATTGCAGTGTGCCTGCAAATAAAACTTTCGTAAATAACACGAAAATTGAGTTTTAAAGTTGGAATGCTGCAAAAAAATTGAAAAGAGTAGCAAAAACAAGTAATAAAGCAGGATTTATGAGTGCACGTCGGTTTTGCACAGCAGTGGACTGGTTGATGCGTTATTGACTCATCTGATGTGTGTAATGAATTTATAGATCCTGCAAATTATTGGGGCTGCTGTTTGAAATTATCTGCATTTATAAAATGCCTGTTTAAATAAAATTATTGAGTTACTTGCTGACTGACAGACAACGCACAGCCAAAACTATGAGCCTCGGGTGCGGATCAGTACCCCTTAATAACGCGGGTGTAACAAGACGGTTAGGAATATGATTATTAGGATAATGATAAGTGGGTGTAAAGAACGTGATGTGAAAATCCATAGCATCTCTTTTCCCATTTAGCAGTATTTATTCTTGGCAAATAAAAGTAAATGTATGGACTACTCATGCTTTGCTTTTAAGTCAGTTGTGATTGGTCAGTTTAAATTTATTTATTCAGATAAACAATTATTAATTGTGTATGAATAAATAAGAATTACATTAGCACCACATGTTAACAGTTTAAAATAAATATTAACATTATTTAGAAAATTCCCTTAAATATAAAGTCAAATAAAACTATTGATATACACTCACCACCATATTAACTATACAAACTGAGTGGAATAATTTTTAGAAATAAGACTGCACTACTCTTGCTTTGTTATATTGGTAGCTTGTAAATTTCTCTTTTATGGCTCAGTTGGCTAACAGTTCAACAATTTCACAGCTTGCACTATGCCTAAAAATATTCAATATTGGATTAAACATGTTCTTACATGAGTAATAATTATAGCTCTAGTATTTTCGAAATCCTTGGATCTGCAGGGTTTGAAATCTTAATATATAAAATCCTTGCGTTACTGACTGACTGACAGACACGCTACAGCCGAAATTATTGGGCGCAGGAACTTGAAATTTGGCATGTATGTTCCTTGGGGACCGTAGGGGTGCACTAAGAAGGGATTTCCAGAAATTCCCACGGGATCGGCCAAAACGGGTAAATTTAAAAAAAATGCAGGCATAGCTGCTGGCGTCCTCTAGTCATTTCATATTTATCATCAACAGTCCGACTGTTCACGGCTGAACATAGGCAGGCCGGGCGCACTTCGCATTTTAGGTACAAACTTACAAGTACCTCGGCCGACCATGTCGACATGGTTGGATTTAGTAGGTTGCCGCGCGTCAAGTCGACAACCCTAGCGCGCCACTCCGCGCCAGACAGCGACAGCGTTATGTGTTAGAAAAGAACGGGAACTGTTAGGTTAATATTGCATTAGGCACTGAGTGCTTATGCGAGCTGAATTGAACTTTATTGCTTAGTGCCAAGAGTCGCAATTTCAATAAATTGTTTTGAAAAGTGAAGCTTCTGTACGTTAGTACTATTAATTATTCTGTGACATAGGCCTCTCTTTGTCCTTGCCATTTTGTTTTCCTGTTTGATGTGGATAAAACTTATTTTGAATATATTAAGTTCTTTATATTTGATTATCTAAAATGGCACTGTCAGACAGAACCTGAGAAAATTCAGTGTCTTTTGTATTTTACCTTATGCGTAAAATATGGGCTCCAACACTGTTGTAGCTAAGATAACTATAGAACAATTATTATGAGTAGGTTGAACATGCCTGATATATAGATATAAATATAGCTTAATAGACCGCACCACTTTGTACAGAGTAGAATTTTATTTCATCTACAGTTACAAAGGTTCATGGAACTAATATTTGGGTGGGAAATGTTGCCCACCACCTGTCTTTTGAGTGTTGCAGGTTGGTGATGACATCCTGGCAGATGACCTGGACTTAGTGTGAAGAGAGGATGGACGAGCCACCCTTTTGACGTCAGTGGTTTTGTGTGTGGGCTACGCGCACACATGCCGCATGAGTGCTGTACCGAGCTGGAGTCAAGCATTGTTTGCTAACCTTTGTTGCTGATCAACATCAACAACTGTATGAGCAGCTTGACCGTATGGGCGGAGGATTCGTCAGATACCGATTTACGTGGGGGGTCCTCTACCTCCTCCACTGTCGTTGTTGGACCTATATAATTGCATTGTATTGATATAACTGATCATGACGAACGATGATGATTATTTTATGTATATGCATTGATGTGTTTATGAGGCAAATTTTGCATTTATGTGTTTGAGTAAAATTTTATTTTTCCTATCCAACATCCTTCCCAAAACGCTGGCTGGCCACCATGCGTATCCTTGATCCTGGTCTTGTTGGCTAGATCCCGTGATATGTGATGGCGTTTGTGGGCTAGATCCCTATGTGGGTGATGCATGTGTGCGCTAGATCCCTATGTCGGTGATGCCACGAGTTGGCTTAGCCATGGGTGATGCCACGAGTTGGCTAAGATCCCTATGTCGGTGATGCCAGGAATTGGCTTAGCCATGGGTGAAGCCTTGTTTGTTAGATCCCGTGATGGGTGACGCATGCCTCAGGCTAAGATCCTATGACTAGGTGAAGCCTTGTAAATAACTTTTAGTTTATTATGTAATTTATATATTTTTCTTTTTGTTTGTTATGCTGTTTATTCTGTAACCGTTAAATAATCAGCGCGAGGAGCGCGCTGGATCAGAATGGTCGTATGGGCGCAAATTAATAGATATATAATGATTATATTGTTACGAAAATGTTAATAATATTTAAGATTGATATTTAAATAACTATTTGTGAACACAGAACTAAGAACTTCACTACTTTCGAATATTAGACACTGTATTGACTGCTTCAGTTTTATAAATATTGGGTATTTAATTGATAGCTTAATTATTAAGATAACTCCAGATTTTCAAAGTAAAATCAATTAGTATTAAATAACATTATTCTGATACTTATTCTTATGTTTACGGTAATAAATGACATGCGCTTATATTTACATCCTGTTGATAGCGCCATCTGTTGCGAATGTTGTAAAGCAGCGTTTGATTATTAAAATTGATTTGTTATTCGTATAAAATAAATCATATGGTGTTGTGCAAAATTCATAACAATATTAATGTTGATTTTTGATAATTAATTGTACAGTAATTTCAATTATATGTTGAAAAGGAAGTGGCAGTTTTTAAACATTAAGTGTAAATGACGGTTAGTTTATAAAAAGGTCTGTAGATCACATTTTAATTCAATGCTGTGCTAGAAATCGTCTGAAAATAAACCAAGTAATATTACGTGAGTGTTTTTATTATAATGGAGTCTGGACACGATAACCCTGGCGTATCGCCGACATATACTACGTCATCAAAGGATTTCATGTTTCTAGTTTGGGCTATGTGATGATTATTATGTCATTCAGTAGATGATTTTATACAAATATATGGTGTCTTTCAAACATTGCGGCAGCGGTTGCATACAGCTGACGCTCGTCGGCTACAATTGTAGTCAGCAACTCGGTTCAAAATAGTACCTTATCTATTACGGTTCATAAGACACAGACAGACAGATATACGGATGAAGACAGACAGACGGCCGGAAAGCGACGGCGGAACGAAATTCTTAAAATAAAATAAAGAATGAATAGAGACTAATTAAAAAAGGTTAACGTTTTTTCTAAAGCGCTGAAATGAGACATCTTGTTATAAACAATTCGCAAGAATGATTTTTCTTGTGAAAAAAAAACGGACAGGTTTAATTGTTTTTTCCCACAATTTATTATAGAACAATAGCACAAATTCATTGCAATTTAAACTGTGATATTCCTCCCAATTAATTAGTAATAGGTCCGCTATACAGGCTTCGTAATCCATTTTGCCAAATAAATACTTAGTGGGCAAAGTATTCTGTCTCAAGTTGGAATATGAAGCTTTATGAAATACCAGCTCTAGTGGCGGATGGTGCACATCACTCTTACTCAAAGGTGAAGCTTTTGAGACAGATAAATTACAGCTTTTATCCACAAGAACTAGGTCCAGAATATTCCCCGAATCATTACAAATATTATTTATTTGCTTAAAGCTAGTTATATTAATAAAATCCTTAAATGCTAGAGATTTAGCTTCGTTAGCCCCTAGAAACGGATCGCTGGACTGAAGCCACTT
The DNA here is from genome assembly GCA_944739405.2 of Euclidia mi. Taxonomy (NCBI): domain Eukaryota; kingdom Metazoa; phylum Arthropoda; class Insecta; order Lepidoptera; family Erebidae; genus Euclidia; species Euclidia mi. The sequence continues at coordinate 35,628,821 of OX123205.2, read as the reverse complement.
TATGTTTGGTAGATTAAAATCACCGATAATTAATGTAGTGCGATCAGTACATAGAAAACATACTTCCTCAACTTTAGTTAAAAATGTTTCGAGCGCATGGCAAGGTATATAAGATGGCAAATAGACTAGACAAAGGTTTATACAGACACTACCGGTACTAATAGTTACCCACAGGTCTTCTATTGAGGTTTGCCACTCGGGTTTATGCACTAAATTTAACTTATTACTAATAGCTATTAATATCCCGCCACCATAAGCTTTTGAATACATTTGTTTGAATAGGTCGTCTCTATCACGACGTATTACAGTATATCTTTGATCAAAGTATTCAGATGAAAAAAAGGAGTCATTTAACCACGTTTCTGTTAAACATATTATATCGTAATCCGAGTTAAGAACTGACAAACATATTTCTTGAGACTTTGTTTTCATACCTCTAACGTTTTGATAAAATATCGATATACCATCCATTTTAAAGTTGATTATATCTTAAACGTGGCCTATTTAAATGATTTAATATAAATTTAAACAATTTTATCTAAACTTTGTTCATCTTTAATAAGTATACTGCCCGAATGTTTGTTTTTGCAAACAAATATTTTTCCGTAGCGAACCCAAACAAACTTGTAAGATTTTTCTTTAGCTTTAAGTCGTGCAGTGGCATGCAATGCTTTATACGTCGGAGAAAGGTGTTCCGATACATAAATAGGCTGGGTGACCCCTGCGCAGCCCAGAAGAGATGTGTTCAGCTTACAATCAGGGTGAGCTTTGTTGTACTTGGTGACCGCTGAGTATAATTCGTCCCGGCATCTTGGACTACGCAACTTCACTATCACGGAGCGTGGGCGCGATTTGTTGTTATTCATACTGGCTACTCTCACGCATTTCATTATATCACTTTCATTAAGCGAATACGACACAACCGTAGACATTTGTTTGACAATTTGCGGTAGTACTTCAGCTTTGCTCTCAGGCAAGCCATGTATTTCAAGATTCGCGTCACGCGCATTTTGATCCAGGGTGTTTAGTTGCGACTTAAATTGCGCCATAGTTCTATGCAAGGCTGCGTTTTGTGTTCGAAGTTCGGTATTTTCCTGTTTTATTTGTTGAATCTCCGTTTTCAAATCATTAACCTGAGCGATGTCAAATGAACTTGTTGATTTTAATTCATCTAATTGTGTACGCATATCATCCAGCTCAGATCTAATCTCACGAATCATAACTTTGATTTCTAGGCGCATTGTGCGCTTAATCTCTTCTCTTATAATACGCTTGATGTCATTGTCCTTAAGTTCATCATCGGAGCTATCTGCCACTGTATCTGTAGACTTAATATGTTGCTTAGGTAAACAACTCGAGCAGTTCCAAGTCGAACGTGCAATTTTATTCATTCTTTTGAATGTTGTAGCACTCAAATTGACACACAAATAGTGATAAACTTTGCTACATTTCACACAAACAATCTTTTCGATTTGTTTGATTGTCAGTCTAAATATATCGCACTCCGACATTGTTAGTAACAACGTATGTAGAAATACTTCAAAAAGACGTCTGCGGGTCCTCGTGGGTTTGAACTTGCGACGCTCTACGCAATGATACAGAGTCGCACAACTTACGCGTTCCGCCACTCAGCGCTTACGAAAGTTTGTGAAATTGTCAATATGTTGGGTGAATGTCACAAAGCTAAACCGTGGGTAGGATTTATGCAAGGATTTATGTTTGAGTTCAATGAGTGTCAGTAATTGATAAAATAAAAATGAAAGCTTTTAAAAGTACCGCCTCACTTCACTTTAGATTTTAAATTTAACACAAGAAAAACACTGCAACTGGTCTAAAAGTTATGTGAATTGCTTCTATAAAGTGTCTTTATTTAGAGTCTAGGTAATATATCACAAATGGACAACTTTTAACTACACTTTTTGATATTAAAACGGAGAAAAGTTGTAACGTGACCGCACTGTTATAAGCCTCAATGACATATATGTCATTAGTATGGGAGTGATGCATCTGTTACGAAGTAACTATTTAGTAATTTGTGGTTTTGTACATAATTAATAAAAGTCTCTCACCGCATCTGTCTGTTCGCGATAAACTCAAACACCCTTATTAATAAACTAGGATTAGCTTCAGAACAACTTTACTCCAAGACTTACGCATAGATTAGGCAATTATGGTATTAATAAACTAGGAGTAAGGACGGAGTTAACTATTCATAATAAACTCCGGGAGTAAAAGTTACTCCGCGGAGCCCCATGGTTTAACGCTGAAGGTAAGCATCTATATTAATAATTTTGTCACGGGGCACGGTAAACTCTTGTAACGTTTATTTTGTGTGATGTGGGTACCTGTACCTAATGAGTACCTAGTAGGTGTACTGGAGAGATCATCATCATCAGCCGTTTATACTGTCCCACTGCTGGGCACGGGCCTCTTCTCACTATGAGAAGGGCAAGGCCATAGTCCACCACGCTGGCCAAGTGCGGGTTGGCAGACTTCACATGTCTTTCGAGAACATTATGGAGAACTCTCAGACATGCAGGTTTCCTCACGATGTTTTCCTTCACCGATAAGCAGGCGATAATTAACAATTTAATACGCACTTAACTCCGAAAAGTCATTGGTGCGTGCCGTGGATTCGAACCCGAGACCCTCTGCATAGCAGTCTGTCGGTCTCTCCACTCGGCTATCGCTACTTACTGGAGAGATAAATTAAATAATTATTGTTCGTTACAAAATAGTATTTATTGACAAGGGTTACACATAATATAAACCCGGTAGCAAGAGGTAAGAGCTAAGACCTAGACTCAGGGCAGGGTAGACAGGCAAACGCCGTCGCCTCCTTCTGCGAAGCAGTCATGCTGAGCAAGGAGGCGGCGGAGCGGGAGAGGGAAATACATCGCCCTCTCCCCAACCGTAGGTCCGGGCGTCGAGGACGTCGTATAAGAGACGACCTCCGACCACCCTAATTTAATTTAGTGCCTGCGGACGGTGAGCGCTGGGGCTGCTCCCTGTCCGCCAAAAGGCGGGAGGCGGTGCGTGTCCTCGCCGCCTCCCAAGTAGCTTTGTGAGGTGATGGATGCAAGAAGTTTGATGGATGCAAGAAGTTTGATGGATGATTGCGAGATCATATGTAGACGGGGCCCGCCAACACAAACGGCGGGCCAATCCCGGGCGGGGTCGCGAGAAAGTATGCTAATCGCGGATCGCGTGACCCCGCCAACATACGGGACCCGTAGGGACACCGCGGTGGTTTTTAGTGGGTATGCCCCGAACGCCTTTAGGCGAGAGCCTCCACATACCTCCTCCGCCAGTCCCAAGCACAGCCGTTCTAATGGCTGGGTTGGCGGAGTTGAGATGACTCATAAGGAGAGTTTTACCACCGTAGTGAACAAAAAAAAAAAAAAAAAAAAAGGGTAGACAGGCAGACAGGCTGACGAGACTTCGGTGCTCCTGGACAGGAAGAGCACTTAACTGCAGCGGCGGTGTCCGGAGTCCGAGAAGGGCAATTCGCTGTCGCGCCGCGGTATTTATGTGCCGCAGGTAAGCGAGGCGGCCAGTCAGAAGTAGTGGGGGTACCGCGACGACTACCACGTCACACACTCCCCCCTTTAGGCCGAAATTTTTCCTGGGAGAAAAATTCCCTGGCCCCCTGCCGCCGACAGCGCCTGAAACAGAGAAGGAGAAGTGGTGTCAGTCTTTTATGTGCCAAACACCACCTAAAAGAAATTTGGTTATGTATAACCCCCAACCTTTCATACATCACGCATTCAATGGACCCCTTTAATAACAAAAAAAAAATCCTTCATATCTCCCACACATGCCAGACACACTCACAACCAGTACACTAGCTATCATTCAAATCAATCAAGCTTGAATGCAGAACACATCAAGGATTAAACTTAACTGAGATAGCCTAGTATGGTAGATGAATAATTAACATTTAGTAGGGACACTCTCCAAAACAATTGTTTAGTATTCTTATATATAAGTTAAGTTAAGTGGAATACAAAAGAGCTGCTCAGTTTATGGAATATCTATTATAATATTATTGCATAAAACAATTAAAATCACCTGCGATAACAAAGGAGTGAGTGACAGGTCATAAAACTCAACGCAGGTAGTCGAGACCAATGTAGACGAGAGTAAGCCTTATGTGCGCGGGATAAGGTATTATTTAGAAGGCGCGCTAGCGGCTCGCTAAATAGAATTGGATAAAAATAATATCTCCGAGTATATTTTATAACATAACGTAAACAAGGTGATTAGTACAACAAGTAAAATAAATTCAAGAAACTTCGAACCCGTGAGACGTAGTTGATTACAGTTTTAATCACTGAGTCAAAACAAAAAAGGTTTTTAAAGATAGAAAAATTCGGTATTACTATAACGACCATTATGGACTGTGGGTGAGCAGAAGTAATTATAACAATAAATTTGGCGAGAATTTTGTATGAGATTTATAATTATTGTTTGTAATTAATTAATTTTAAATCTTTAATATGCCATTCGCCAACTGGCTTGCCAGTCATATCAGACAATTTGTAAACTAAAGAAGACTTTTTAGCTACAACTTTGCATTTAATAAATTTAGGAGCGAGTTTCTTATTGAAATATTTATCTTTGTCGCTTAAATAGTAAGTACGCCGCCACACAATATTGCCGACATTGAATTCGGCCGGTTTACGACGAAGATTATAAGAATTACAATTACGTTGGTGAGCGGCTATCAAAGCGGCCTGTACCTTTTCGAAGATAGGAGACAAATGGCCGAGGGCCTCCGCATATGTATCACGCGGTTCCAAAACAATATAGGGTCAGATTTGTTGACCGTATAGTGTGACCCACAAGTAACCAATTCACGACCAAACATCAGAAAAGATGGAGAATAACCAGTTACCTCGTTTACTGCGCAATTTATTGCAAACTGAATCTTAGGCTCGACTAGAAAAGTAGAAATAGCCGTCATAATAGTTTTATTATAACGCTCGACTGAGTTTAAATGGGGTGTATACAGCGGCGTATAATGCAAATTAGGAATTTTGTATTTAGTTATCAAATTTTTAAATGTGGAACTAATGAATTGTTTACCATTATCGAGAACAATAGTTGACGGAATACCATGAACCAAAAAAACATTTTCTTCTAAAATTTTAGTAATTATTTCGGCAGTAGCTCGTTTAATGGGAATGTTACGATGGATGTGTGGAGTGACAAGAATGGACAGAATTAGGAATGATTACATTAGAGGTAGTATGAAAGTGGCGCCCATTGATGAAAAGATAAAAGGGAGTCGATTGGCCTGGTATGGACATGTTATGCGGAGAGATGAGATGTATGTAGGTAAAAAAGTGATGAATATGCATGTAGAAGAACGAAAAGGGAGAGGACGGCCAAGGAAAAGATGGATGGACTGTGTGAGGATAGATATGAAAGAGAAAAGGGTAAATGATCGGATGACTGGTGACAGAGAAGTATGGAAGAGAAGGACATACTGCGCCGACCCCAAATAATTTGGGACCAGGGCAAGACAATGAGCTCGTTTAGATTAGATTAGATTAAAACTCTTTATTGTACACCAGAAAACAAAAAAGATACAAGAGTACTGTGATCATATTTACACAACTAAAACTAGTGGTACAAGGGCGGTCTTATCGCAAATTGTGATTTTTTCCAGACAACCAAGAATGGAATACAAGAATTAGTGACTGGGAGCTCAACAAAACTAATAATAATACTATGTACTTACATACTAATATTACAACATACATAAATATATACTTTATAACATACAAATATAAATAGATACCATAAATAGATACAATATTAGTGCAAGTTTAAAAGAACTGTCATGGAATGTCTCCTAAGTAGTGATTGGTGACAAGTTTTTTAAATACTGTCAAGGATTGAGCCTGTCTTATAGTCTCAGGCAACGAATTCCACAGTCGTACAGCCTGGACAGTAAAAGATTTGTCGTAGAAAACTGTAGAGTGAGTTGGAACTTTCAGTCTAAGATTCTCCGATGATCTTAAGCACTTCGTATGTGTGTCGTGAAGATGTTCAAAGCGAGCTTTGAGATACAAAGGAAAAGAAGGATTGTATAAAATATTATAGAGAAGACAGAGAATGTGAGTATTCCGGCGAAGGCGCATTGGCAGCCACTTGAGCTTCATGCGAAACTCAGAGATATGATCATATTTGCGTAAACCATATATGAATCTTATGCAGAAATTTTGAAGTCGCTCAAGTTTATCAAGCTGATCATTATTGAGATCGAGATAGCTGGCATCGGCATAGTCAAGAATGGGAAGGAGAATAGATTGCACAAGTGCAATTTTAGTGGTAGTCGGAAGGAAATTACGCAGTCTTCTCAATGATGCTATGGCAGCAAAAAGACGTCGGCTGATGTATTGCAGCTGGACGGTCCACGAAAATGTTGTGTCTATGTATATCCCCAGATTCTTAACATCCTTACTAAAAGGAATAGAGACACCTGCAAAAGACACCTGGGGAAGCATTGACCAATTAATCCTAGAAATTAGTCTAGAGCTGCCGATAATTATAGCCTGGGTCTTAACAGGATTAACCTTAAGACCAAACGTTTTCGTCCACTCAGATATGGCAACTAGATCCTGATTAATGTTTGCGATGCCTAAAGATAAATTTTCAAGCTTCGCTTGAGAGTAGATTTGCAGATCATTTGCATAGAGGTGGTAGGAACTTGAAATAGAATTAGATATTGAATTGATAAAAATCGAGAAGAGAAGAGGAGAAAGAACGCCGCCCTGAGGTACACCTGCAGAATTGTCGCACCAGGATGAATAAGTTTCATCCAGATGGACACGCTGCCGGCGACCAAACAGGTAACTACGAAACCAGTCAATCACGGATGGAGATATGCTAAGAGAGCTAAGGATGGCAAGGAGCACGTCAAAGTCAACGGTGTTGAATGCATTGCTGAAATCCAACAAACAGAGAACTATGAGCTTGCCGTCCTCCATACCTGACCTGATATCATCCGTAATATTGACAAGGGCAGTAGTGGTACTATGACCAGCACGGAAACCTGATTGAAAAGGATTGAGGATGTTATTTTTAATGAGGAATGAGTTGAGTTGGTTATGGATGAGACGTTCAAGGACTTTGGAAAGGAAGGGTAGTATGGATATGGGTCGGAATTCTGAAAAGGATATAGGATTGGATTTTTTAGGTAGTGGGACCACATGAGCATACTTCCAAGCTGCAGGAAACACGCCACTAGAAATTGAGGAGTTAAATATGTGCGTGATAATAGGTAGGATAACATCAAGGATGGGGAGGATCATATTACGGGTGATACCGTCACAACCAACAGCGTTGGAACTAATGGATAAAATGCTCTTCTTAACATCACATGCAGTAAACTGACTAAAGACAAAAGGAGTATAATCAGGAGTTGAAAGCGATGAAAGATAATTTATTGTATTCAATTTGGTTGTCCTGTGATAATTGGACGAAGCAGAGAAGTGCTGGTTAAGCATGTTAATATCAAAATTGTAAGGATTAATATTCTGACTTTGCTTTCCAACCCCTAATGATTTGAGGAATTTCCATACTTTTGCAGGATCTCCGTTTTCTACAGAATTGTGGATATGCTGGCGTTGTGCATCCCTACACACCCTATTGCAGTGATTTCTGAGTGTTATATATTTTAATTTATTTGCCTCAGTAGGTTTGGATTTTAGTTTTGATTTCGCTGCTGCTTTTTTCTGTATCAGTAGTTTTATATCCTCAGTGAGCCAGGGTGATGGCGCATGCTTTAGTTTTATTGCACGAACAGGCGCATGGACATCGTAGAGGTCAATAAGATTTCTCTCAAAAAACTCAATTTTGCTGTCTATAGATTCAGCATCCAGTAGTAGTTTCCAGTCAATTGCCTTAGCATCATCAATAAGATCATCAGTATTCATACCACTAAAATTACGAAGCAAGAGAGTTCTAGACTTTGCTTTAGGGGGACGAATTTTATAAGACAGATAAATGAGGTCGTGATAAGAAAAAGCATCTGCACTACATTGGCCGTGTTTAGTGACATGACCAAGTGATGAGACAAGAATGAGGTCTAGAAGTGAAGGTATAGCATTAGGGAAGTGATGAATGGCATTCAAAGGAAGTATATGCAGATTAGTGGAAACAGCAATAGAAGAGAGAGAAGAGGAACGTGAGTCGTTTTTAAGAAGACAGGTGTTAAAGTCACCCATAATTATAGTTTGACTGTAAGAAGGAGACAGATTAAGTAAGAGATTTTCAAAGGAAGAAAAGAAATCAACACGCAAAGATGGACAGTAGTAAACACCAAGGAGAATTTTTGTATGGTGCAGCACGACTTCCAAGAAGAGATGCTCACCGGCATTGGGTGGTGGCGGCTGTGATGACATGTTTAATATTGAATAAGCAATATATGAACGGAGGTAAATGGCAACACCACCGCCACCACTCCATGTTCGGTCATTCCTAATGAGCTGGAAGCCAGGCAGAGTATACGAAGCCGAGGGAAGGCAAGGCTTAAGCCAAGATTCAGAGACAAGAATAGCATGGATGTTCTTACAGTCAAAACTAGCCAGCATATCTGGGAAATGGGCGGGAATACTCTGTGCATTAATATGGACAACATTAAAGTCTCTCGAAACACCAGAGAACAAAGACTGCAAGTTGTCTACCAGAGAAGGAACACTAATATAACTATCATTGTCACTACTCGCGGAGAAGAAGTCATCACTGTCACTATCCATGCACTAATAAATAAATAAATAATGATAATATATAAATAATACTTTATCTTGATAAATCAATACTACTATTCAACACTATTCAAATAAAGCCCACCTGCCAGTTTTATAACAATCTAAATACAATACAGCTTATGGAAGTGATGTTTAAACAGAAAAAAAATAAAATATGTTTAACACGTCATGATGAATACAGTTGAATATAACATGAAAAATAAAAAATTAAACATTAAATATTAAATCCCAGATAGAAAAGGCAGTTCAGGTTGTAAAAAATTTTAAAGAAGAATTTTAAACTTATTAAATAAAGCTACAATACAACAAAGCTAGATAATATTATAAAAGAGTGTTGCTATGGCCCAACTTAAACGACAGTGCAATCGAAAACTGTTTCAGAACGATTATAGTAAAAAATATCTAACGTCAGAACTGTCATTGTCAAATTGTCAATTGTCATAATTCGAACCGTATTACCGTAAAGTTAAAGATAAAACTAATAAATTTTATAAAGTAAATAGTCGGTAACTAAATAAAATGAATAGAAAAAATAAGTCAAGTAGATTACCGTACCTGCAAAACAATATGATGAATGAATACACAACCACCCACCTGGGATTCAACAAAGAAAAAGATGCGAACAATTACAAGGCACTATTTCTTAGACGTAGCTGCTCTTATCGTTTTCGTTGTCGTTTTCGTCGTTCTTGGAAGCAGGGGCAGCCTGTCTCTGCTGGTCCTCGTTGACGAGGCAAAGGTTTTGAACGTCGACCAAACAATTCAAACGATGTCGCTCGCCTTTCGCCCCAAGGACATAAACAGCCCCCTCTTTCGTCCAACACTTATGTATGCCAAACTTCTCCCGTGCAGCCATAAAGACGTCATGACGGGCTTTGGTCAGAAATTCCGAGGCTGTTATACCTGAACCTTTGAATTTTGGCTTGTAAAACCAGACTTTGTCCCGCACTACGACATTTTGGAATTTGACAAGTATTGGGCGGTGTCTGTTTGGAGCAGCAGGTCTCCCCATCCGATGGCAGCGTTTAATGCAGGAAGGAGTGAAGTCCTCAAGCTTTAGATGTGTCTTCACTATGGTTACAATTGTCTGCACAAGGTCTTCCTTCTTTTCCTCACTGACTCCATGTAATAGAAGGATCTTGCGGCGACTCAGCATTTCCAGATGATCCACACTGTGTGCTAGCAGCTGTACTTGCTGTTGCAGACCCTTTAAAGACTCGGTGACAAATGCCCGGAATGCAGCAAATTCTGAAGTGAGGCCAGCAACATTGGACGGAGGAGATGAGTTGTTTTGCAGCTTATCCTCAAACTGCGACATCCTTTCATGGAACATAGTGTTCAAGTTTTCAATTGTGCAATGTAGTGATTCCATGCTAATATGTATAATAGTGAATGTGGAAAGGAGATAACACTCTCTGGCAGGTAGTGTAATGTAATAAATTAAATTATATCATCAAATTACTTTAAAACTATTAAAATTAAATTATAATTAAATAAAAAGCGAGAGCTAACTTTTTTTGCTACAGTGGCCACAACTACCCACGAACGATTCTCGTTTAATGGGAAAAAGCATACAATATTTGGAAAAACAACAAGAAACAACAAAAATAAAATTGTTTAGCCTTCTAGAAGAAGTAGTGGACCAATTAGATCAATGCTTAACATCTGGAATGGTTTATAACAAGACTTAGCTCTACCCATGTGACCTAAGGTTGAATGGTTTTGATGTTTGTGAGCTATACAAACATCACACGAATTCACAGCCTTAACAACGTCGGAATACATATTCGGCGAGTAATAATTTAATGCCAAGCGCTTGTAGGTTTTAAAAATACCTAGGTGACCAGCCGTGGGCAGCGAATGGTTCTCAGCAATAATATTAGATCTTTGTTCAGACGGAATAACCTCTTTCCATTGAAAATCTCGGGTTAAAGGATTTAGACATTTTTTAAAACGATATAATTTATTATTAATAATTTGGTAGTCCACGAAAGATGTGGGATTGTTTAGACAACCTTTATAAATGTTTAGATACCACGAGTCGTTAGTAGATATTGGGAGTGTTAGGTTTAAATTAGGAGTAATATTATTATCATTGATAATGGCTGCAACGGAAACAAAACGAGACAGGAGGTCGGGCAATATGTTGTCTGAACCACGACGATGTCGAATCTCGAAATTATACGACGAAAGACGAACACCCCATCTGGCCAAACGACCAGTAGGATTATTAAGTTTTAAAAACCATTTGAGCGCAGCGTGGTCAGTGTAAACAATAAACTTTTTACCGTTATCGACATAACGCCAGTGCTCGATGGCAGATAACACAGCGAGTGCCTCGCGCTCAGTAGCGCTGTAATTCTTTTCAGCATCAGACAGAGACTTACTGAAATAGGCTATGATTTTTTCTTCGCACTTCAAAACCTGGCAGAGGACAGCACCTACGCCGTAGTCGCTGGCGTCCGTGTGTATCTCAAAAGGTTCGGAGTAGTCCGGACAAGATAAAATAGAAGGAGAGGACAAGCAGTCTTTCAATTTGATAAAAGCCTGGTCCGCCTCTTTAGACCAACAAAAAGGGGGAGACTTTTTACCTTGAGAGGTTAATTTGTTTAGAGGTGACGATATACGACTAAAATTTGGAATAAATCGCCTATACCATGAAGCCACGCCTAGAAAACAACGTAGTTCCTTTTTATTAGAAGGGGTAGGGTAATTAATTATGGCATCAATTTTATCAGGATCCGCATGGAGACCTTGCGAATCGACAACGTAACCTAAATATTTTATTTTATCACGAAAGAAATTACACTTATCTAAGTTTATAGTGAGATTTGCCATTTTCAATTTTTCGAAAATACGTAATAAAAGCGTAGTATGTTCTTCAAACGTTGACGATATAAATACAATGTCGTCGATAAAACAAAAGACCTTATTTTCAATTTCAGGACCGTAAAACAAAGTGTCGACTAAACGTTGCTGAGTTGCGGGTGCGTTTGTTAGACCAAACGCATTCTTTCAAAATGAAACGTGCCACGAGTAGGTACATAGAAAGCGGTCTTAAAACGATCCTCCTCTTTAATTAACGTCTGCCAAAAACATTTAGAAATATCTAAACTAGATAGGTATTTAGCATCTCTCAAGTTATCTAGAATTTCCAAAATGTAGGGCAAATTATAAGCATCTTTTTTATTAACAGAATTAAATTTACGACTATCTAAGCAAAATCTTAGTTCGCCGTTCTTTTTAGGGGTTAGAATAACAGGGTTAGACCAAGGACTCTCAGAGGGTTCTACGACATCTTCCTTCAACATTTCGTCTAGTTGTTGTATCAAAATGCGTTGTTTATCGGGAGACATACGATAATAACGCTGACGAATAGGTGGACTATCGCCTGTGTCAATAGAGTGAGTAATGAGAGTTGTACAACCGAGACCCCGCTTTTTATAAGAAATATCGGAACATTTAGAAATAATGTTATCAGCGGCAGCTCTCTGTTCAATAGATAAATTATTATAAGACACAAGGTGCGGTGAGTCATCGGTCCGCAGTTCAGTAACTTGTAAATCAGTTTCATTCAATAACAACACCGACTCTAAATGGTTAGGAAATAAATTAAAAATTTGCCAAAAATCCATACCTAGAATTAAACTGTTTTTAATCCCTGGCACTACATGAAAATTTAGGGAAACTGTTTTATTTTGAAATTCAATAGGAAGAGAGATAGACCCTAAAGAACACAATTTTTCACCACCAGCAGTTACCAAACTCAAAGGCTGAGAACAATCAAACTGATACTCATTATTTAAAAAGAAATTATGAGAATTGTTACGCAAGATTGTAACACATGAGCCAAAATCCAACAGGCCGACTACAGGTTTACCATTTACAATAACAGAAATATATGGCGAGTATTCTATATTAGAATTACGGATTGGGGATAGACTGTAACAATTAAACAATTTTTTTAGATAATTTAACCAATTATTCCAATCATTTTTATTAACATTATTTGATTTATTTATTCCCCAATCCTCGCTTATTAGTTTTTTGGTTTATTAGTTTTAGGATTACATTTAGGACAATCAGACACACGAAAACCTTTTAGACCGCATTTAAAACAAATTAAAAAGTGTGGTTGGCGACAATTATACAAACTATGAGAATTGGATCGACACCTGGGACAGAACCGGTTGTCGTTTTTATTAGTGGTGGGTAAGTTGATAGCGTTTATCTGTGGAGCGTTAAAGTTTTTATTAGAATTATTATAATAATTTTTTGGTTTGTAATTAGAAAAAATAGGTTTTTGAGGTTGGTGAGCAAACTCGGGCAACAAGATTTTGGGTGTGATCTTTGGAAGATTCCCGATGGTTTTTAGTTCGTTTATGAAAGGTCTCAAATTCACGACAGACACTAACGAGACTAAGGATATCGGCCACCTTAGCCGTTAAAATAGTTTAATTGTACCATGGCAGGACATTACGCAACAAAATATCTAATTTTTCAGACTCACTAATAGGCACGTCAAGACGAGAAAACATACCCTGCATTTTAGCAACAAAAAGTGTTATATTCATCCTCAGCTTGAAGGCGAAACCTAATTTCGTTTAAAATTTTAAAATCATAGTCAGTCGGGCTAAAATCACGCTTCAAAAGACAACACAATTCACTACAACTAGAAACCTGTTCTTTGAGCGAACGATACCAGAACAATGCATCGCCCGTAAATATCTCAAAAGCAAATAGTAACATTTTATTTTCGGGAATACACCTAGCCTGCATAAACTCATTAATTTTTTCAATGAACCTGCGAACACAAGACTTGCCATTATATTTAAATTTAGCGAGTTCGGAAAACAATTTACGATCGTACTTAAAGTCGTCAGAAACGACGGGGTTAGATACAGAGCAGTCCTTTTGTACTACGTGCGAAGTTGGTTCAGATTTACCCGAAATCAAAGATTTAAAAATAGCTGATTGCGGTAGTTGCTCGAAACTATCTCAGCCGAGTCGGTATCAGAAAGGCGGTCCAGATCCAGTCTATTCAATCTAAAGTAAATATGGTTGAGAATAGATTCTGTGCGCGAATAGAGGTTTTGGTCGAATTGTGACCTTAGGAGAGAAATATTATTAGTAACCCTTATTAAGGAGTTCCGGATAGCCGAAATTTCCTCTTCAGGGTCTAAATCCGAATCCAAAATAGTTTCAGAGGGAAACTGAGACGCTATTGTCTCTATTTGCTGGCGCAGCTCGGCTACAGAACCAGACTTGTCGCCACCCCGAATAATCAGTTCATAAACCAGCTCCGATTTTATCAAATGATTGAAGTTAATTTTAAAAGACATGGCTAAGTTACTTTGAAAAAGATTAAACAGATAAAAGATTAACCTAACATCACCAAAAGTCACTCACACAGGGGTTTACTTATAATATAACAATAAAATAAAAGGTAATGTAAATATGTTCACAGTGGGTCGTTTAAAAACTGATTTATATTATGTAGCAAGTAAACAAGTTACGTTCGCGATGCGTAAGAGTAGCGCGAAGCGTAATCTACCCTCACATAAAGAATCTAAATGTACAATAAAAAGTAATTCCCAAACCGTTACTTAGTCTAACAAATTTGGTTTAAAAAAGAAGTTAAGAAGTACATAAGACGTTGCGCAAGCCTTAAGTCGACTATATTGCCTGATTAATGCGTTATAACTTGACTAACACATTTAGAAACAAAAAATCAACGATTTACCGACTGTGAACACACTTACACACAGAAACACAGAAAAACGAAGCGACCAGAAGCCGAGTCAGATGCCTGAGCCCTTAAAACTGTTTGGCGCCAGGTGGTTTAACGCTGAAGGTAAGTATCTATATTAATAATTTTGTCACGGGGCACGGTAAACTCTTGTAACGTTTATTTTGTGTGATGTGGGTACCTGTACCTAATGAGTACCTAGTAGGTGTACTGGAGAGATAAATTAAATAATTATTGTTCGTTACAAAATAGTATTTATTGGCTAGCGTTACACATAATATAAACCCGGTAGCAAGAGGTAAGAGCTAAGACCTAGACTCAGAGCAGGGTAGACAGGCAGGCAGGCTGACGAGACTTCGATGCTCCTGGACAGGAAGAGCACTTAACTGCAGCGGCGGTGTCCGGAGTCCGAGAAGGGCGATTCGCTGTCGCGCCGTGGTATGTATGTGCCGCAGGTAAGCGAAGCGGCCAGTCAGAAGTAGTGTGGGTACCGCGACGACTACCACGCCACACTCTATCCAAACTTTACCTAAATACTAAAACATAAAATAAAGATTTCGAGTCGACAACATATTGTACCCGCAAAATTCGGATTGTTGAGTATTTTGTTAAATTCTAATGGTTCTGACAGACAAATCATTGACGTGAAATCATGGATTGCAGTCGCCATATTGGCCACTCTAGCGAAACGTCACTGTCACTGAATAACATGTTGAGTACCTACTATGTCGTTACTATGTAGTTTGAATGACATGTGTAAATACTTCTTGCAGTTATATTTCTTATCGGTATAAACAGTTTGTTTTGTAGCGGCAAGCTACATAACACTCGCACAACGCCATCTAGCCAATGAAGACGGAACTACTAAGACACACTACTATTACGACTACTAACAAGGCGAGAATAATTCATACAATCCTGAACCGCGATATCAACTTTCGCGAGCCAAGCGGCATAAATACAACTTCGAAAGTATGTCCGTTGGCCTGCAGGCCACCAAGCACGACCACCCAGCTTGGTAAGAGGTCCTCCCTCTAGTTGGAGGAACACCACACCTTTATCCTCCACAGTTTAAACGACAATGATTATTAAAGTATCCGTCTATTATGAGAGAATTGTGTTACTTCGAATTTACGCAAGTGGCCGCGGGCAAAAGCTCGTAGATTTATATTGTATTTCCAACTTTCATTAAGATTCATATACATAACCCAAATATATTTTCACATTTGTTTGGTATTCGTTCGAGTACTTAGTAGTATCTGATTTTGTAATTTTATTATTGTGGAATAAAATGAATAGAGATTATTGCATTGAAGATTTAAGAATGATAGAAGTAATTGAAGAAATATTACCATTAATAAGGCATGTGAAATTGTATAAACCTCGCAATAACCTTTTTGAAGACCGTGAAAAAGATGAGTTTAAATTGTAATTTGTGCCAAAAAACCGACACGTTTGCCACAAGCGCTTGCAAACCTCTACAAACCTAGCCAAATACCCTATACACACGTTTGCGTTTGTGATGGTTTGCCGAGGTTTGGCAAGCGTGCGGACGCACCATTACATACACACATCAAAAATGTCTAAGCAACTCATACAAATTTCAATTTTACAATGACTATTCGCATTAAATCCTCAGTATTTTCTTATTTATATTATTTTTTATGCTTTTTTGATATTGAACAACATTTCTTTTTAATAATTATACTTAATTAACAATAATTACGAGTAAGTACTGTATGTACGTAGTACAAAGTAAGGTGCCTAATCAACTAAACTTAAACTAAAATTAAATGGTTGTACAAAAATTACATAATTTAATACAAAGTGTGGCCTCCTCTGTTATTGAGAACTTGCTGGCACCGATTATTCATAGAATCGATGAGATTGTTAATGTTATCCTGCGGCAATCGCTCCCAATGAAATTTTAGTAAGTCCATCAGTTGTTGGGTTGTTGTCAGTCCAACCAAGTCCTTTAAAACACGTCTCTGGAGCATGTCCCATGCATGCTCGATGGGGTTGAGGTCTGGCGATTGTGCAGGCCAAGGCAATACCAGGATGTTTTCCCTTTCCAAATACTCCCGTGTGTGCAAAGCTGTATGCGAACGCGCTTTGTCATACATCAACATGAAATCGAAGCCAAGCGTTTGTGCAAATGGACGGACATAAGGCCTTAGAACATCCTCAACGTAATTTACAACTTTCATGTTACCATTTACAAAAACGAGCTCAGTTCGTCTGTTCTTCATAATACCCGCCCATACCATGTACTGTTGAGCCGTTGTATAGATGCACTTCCTGAACACACCTCAGTCTTTCAGTATTTCCAGGACGACGGTACACTCTTACCCTTCTAGCTGATACTAGAAGGGTAAGAGTGAGGGCTTGAACCCAAATCGAGACTGATCGCAAAATAAAATTTTATCCCATTGTTCCCGGGTCCATGTAATGTGTTCCCTACACCATTCATTCCGACGAGCGCGATTTCTGTGACGTATCGGTGGGCACCTAATTGGCCATCGCGCTCGTAGGCCATACTCATGCAGTCAATTTCGCACAGTTTGGCAGCTAACAACAACACCACTTGAATTTTGTAGCCTTAAACCTATCTCTTGGGTCGTTAACATCGGCTGGCGTCTTGCAGTCAGTTGTATGTATCGATCTTGCCGTGTGGTTGTACACCTACCTTGACCTGGGTGCTGTTCAGCAGGATCGAGTAACGGTGATGAAAACGGCAAATAACGCTTCTGTTGATACCAAAATACCGAGATACCTGAGATTGACTTCTGCCCGCTTGCAACATCCCTACAGCTCTTTGCATTTCATCTGCGTTCAAATGACGTCGCTCCATGACGTAAAAAATGTCTCAAATTCCAAATTTGTTCAAAACTTTTTCAAATTATTGTTTCAATTTAAAAGAAAAACGATTAAAAAGAAATCGCTATAAAATTCGAACAAATGCATTTGCTTTTGAATTTGTGAAAAAAATCAAATATGATACTCGAATTTTTTTTACAACCAGCCAGTATGTCCTCTAGATCAAAAAAGTTTACATAGGTATTACCTACTTGGTAAGAAATTATATAATAATTGATTAATAATTTGAAATAGTATGTGTTGCTTAGACTTTTTTGATGTGTGTATGTGTGTTGTGTCTTATATTCGCTTGGGATAGTTGTGATTGTCAAATAAATGTTGTGTTTAATAAAATGTTTTTATTCGACCAGGTTTCATTTTGTTCATTCTTTTTACTTTTAATATCAGTGGGTTACCATAAAATATACCTTAATCTCAGTGTAGGAATGGTATTGTTACTCCGAACTTTCTCCCTGTTAAAAATACCGTTATTAACACGTAGCTATTCCATAACTAATCTAGAATTAACTACTCCTGGTGTAACTTTGGAGTAAGAGAAGAATAAGCAATTTTTATTAATAAGACTGAAACAAACTGCACGAATGGCGTAGTGTTTAAAACGGTCGCCTTGCCACTTTGGACTACACCAAGTTTTGTAGGTTTGATCCTCACATGAGATGATACTTTTTTCGATCCACAATTCTTGCACATATTATATTGTGTAAAGTAGGCAGCTACTTCAAAAGTTTACTAAGAGCTAAAAGATTGCGTAAAGACACTCATTCAACAGAACAAAACAACCACAATACAAAAATAAAACTGTTGAATTACGAATATATAATTAATACAAACTGAAGTACAAGTTTCGAGATAATATTTTTCAAGCTCGATAATAATTATTGTTGTAGTGCGCGAAGAACTAACGAGGAAACTTAGTTCGAAACTTTTACTTATAAGACCGTGCATTAATTAAAACAGAAATATTACCCTGCAGACTCACTTTACAATAGATAGAAGAAGAATTTTCAACGAAAGGGGAAGCAAAATATATTTAAATAACATAATTGTATAATGTCTTTATTGTATCTGATTTTTAGGGTTCCGTACCTCGAAATGAAAAAACGGAACCCTTATAGGATCACTTTGTTGTCCGTCCGTCTGTCAAGACCCTTTTTCTCAGAAACGCGTGAAGGTATCGAACTAAAGTTTATATCAAATAGTCAAATTTGCTGTCCCATGAAGCTGTGAAAAAATCAAACTTCTAAACCAACGCAATCAAAAGATACAGCCGTTTATGCTGCAAATTTCCGCAATTTTCGAAACTCGCAAGGGAATCAAAACCTACAGGGTACTTCCCGTGAACTCAGACTCTTGAAATTTGGTACGAAGCAATGACTTATAGCACAGATTAAGGAAAAATTACGAAAACCGTAAATTTTTAGTTACATAATATCATAAAATATTTTAGTAATTTTCAAGTTATTAACATTTTCTCATGAACACGTAGAGTTATTAAATTGAAATGCATATCAAATACTCAGGTGTATAATATCTTTAAGCTGTAATGAAATCAAACTTCTATGTCAACGCAATAAAAAGAAACAGCAATTTAAGCCGCATATTTTCTCGCAACTACTCGCAAGGGAATAAAACCTACAGGAAACCCCCGTGAACTCAGGATCTTGAAATTTGGTACGAAGCAATGTCTTAAAGCACAGATAAAGGTCTGTTCTGTCTACTCTGTACCTTCTCTTCTTGATCTCATTTTCACTTCTTCCCCTACTTTTGTTTCCAAGCATGGTCAGTGCTCTGCAGATGCGTTCTCCTACCATGATTTAATATATATTTCCTATAAAATACGCCCACCAAAGGCAAAACCGAGAACTATTATGCAGCGCAATTTCGGGGGTATGGATCGGTTGAAACTGTGCGCAGATGCCCGTAGCATTGATTGGTCTCCTATATTCTCATCAGACTGTGTAGATGACAAAGTACAAATACTTACAGATAAATTAACTCAGCTGTACGATAAGCATGCACCAATCCGTGCCATTAAATTAAAACATCTACCTGCACCTTGGCTCACTAATGAAATCAAAATATTTATGTCTAAGAAAGCTGCTGCCAAGGCGAAATATAAATGTCGTCCAACCCCTGTGAATTTGGAAAAATACATTAGTGCCAGGAATCTCTGCAATAAGGTGTGTAGGAAAGCACAGCGCCACCATATTCACAAATCAGTTGAAAATGGAGATCCAGTTAAAATCTGGCAATTTCTGAGAACCTTGGGAGTTGGCAAATCACGCAATGACACAATCCCCAAAGATATAAATATCGATTCGCTTAACGCACATTTCACTGCTTCGTCCAACTTTGATGGGACAACAAAAACAAACACTTTACAAGATCTTTCACGTATCCCAACTCCCAAATATTCCCCATTTGTTTTCGAGCAATTGTCCGGTTGTGATGTTAAAAAGAGCATAATTTCGATCTCATCCAATGCTGTTGGCAATGACTGTATCAGTCGAAACATGATCCTACCTATCCTTGATGAAATCCTGTCTGTCCTTTGTCTTATCTTGAACTACTCTGTTACTAGCGGTGTCTTTCCATCAGCATGGAAAGATGCCCAAGTAATTCCGATACCTAAAAAATCCAAACCCTGTTCCTATACTGACTTCCGTCCAATATCCATACTACCCTTCCTTTCCAAAGTCCTTGAGCGTCTTGTACACGCACAACTCTCTTCTTTTCTTTCCAAGAATGCTCTCCTGAATCCTTTCCAATCCGGTTTTCGCCCTGGACATAGTACCACCACAGCATTGGTTCATATTACTGATGAGATAAGGCTGGGCATGGATGGTGGAAAACTCACGCTACTCTCCTTACTTGATTTTAGTAATGCATTTAACACTGTGGATTTCCACACCCTGCTTGCCATACTCCGCTCTATTAACATATCTCCAACGGTAATTGACTGGTTTCGTAGTTATCTGTTTGGACGCCGACAGCGTATACGCGTTGATGAGTCGTACTCCTCATGGTGTAATACATCTGTCGGTGTACCGCAGGGTGGAGTGCTATCACCATTACTTTTCGCAATTTTCATAAATTCTATCTCCAAAAACTTACTTTCGTCCCACCACCTTTATGCAGATGATTTACAGATATATTCACAGGCACCACTTGGGACGATTTCAGAGGCGTTTACTAACATAAACTTGGATCTGGCGCAAATTTGTACGTGGAGCAGAAAGTATGGCCTAAAGGTGAACCCGTCAAAAACTCAAGTTATTCTGATCGGCAGTTCCAGGATAATTTCCAAGATAAACTGGCCGCAGCTGCCTCAGATTGAGTTCGACGGTAAAATCTTAAGAATCTCAGATAGTGTAAAAAACCTAGGTATTTATCTGGATAAAACTTTATCATGGGGAATTCAAATACAGGAAACAAGTCGCAAACTGTTTGCCTCAGCAGGATCGTTGCGTAGGCTGCGGAACTTTCTTCCCACAACCACCAAGATTGCGCTTGCACAATCCTTGCTTCTCCCAATACTCGATTATGCCGATGTCAGCTATCCTGATCTTAATAAGGACCAACTTGATAAACTTGAGCGTCTCCAAAATTTCTGTATAAGATTCATTTTTGGTTTACGCAAATATGATCATGTATCTGAATTTCGATCTAGGCTCAAGTGGCTCCCAATTCGTCTTCGCTGGAATACCCATATTCTTATGTTACTGTATAATGTGTTATTTAATCCAATTTCCCCTACATATCTCAAAGAACGTCTTAAGTTCCTCCATGACACACATTCAAGGACCTTGAGGTCGTCGGTGGATCTGAGACTGCAGATGCCAACCCATTCCACAAACTTCTACGACAAATCCTTTGCTGTTCAAGCTGTACGTTTGTGGAATGCGCTTCCGGTTGAAGTTAGGCAAGCTAAATCACTCAATATATTAAAAAATGCATTGAATAAGCACTATTTGTCACTTTAATCTGTTATCTATAATTATGTATATAAGTTATTGTTTTATAATGGAATTATATATACATATATATATATATATATATATATATATATATATATATATATATATATATATATATATATATATATATATATATGTATGTATTATAATTATGTATCGTTAGTATGTATATATGTATTATTTTGTATGTATACCTTATGTTTTTTGTATATGTATTTATATAAATATATATAGGTATCTACCAAAGAAATATAACCTAAGGCATAGAAGTAACACTAAATAACAACAGCGGTTGCTATGATTGATATCTTCTTTCTAATGGCACATGCAGTATGATAGAAAGAGCTGTCGATAGGTTTAGCAGCACGCTCTTATAGCAGAATCGTGGTAGGCAAACAGTAGACAAAACATAGAGTTAGGAAACCGAGTGTTGTTCGTAACAGTGATGATTTATCGATAAATATTTTTGGTCAAATGTCTAACTTTAGTATGTGTCGATATATTTAAGCCGTATAAATAAACAACTAAAATATTGAAATTGTAGTTTTTGCTGTTGACGCCGGGCAGTGCTTTGCAAAGACTTGCCAGACAGACAGTACTAAAAAAATCACGTGTTTAAAGGCCCGCACAAACTATCTGTCGTGACTTACTGTCGCGACAGTAAGTCGCGACAGAAGGGTAAGGCCTTGCCACACGATACAATTTTACCACTGATCAAATTTTCAATCGAATTGGCTTTGCATGAAAATTGAAATCTGGTGGTACCGCCCACCCGATGAACTTGAGTTGATCAACTGGCGTCTACACGTCACGATTTCATCAAGTGATTTAGTCAAGTTGGACGTAAAATTGTGCCGTGTGGCAAGGCCTGTATCTGGACAAGGAAAATCCATTCAAGTGTGCACAATATCGGACGTCTGTCGCGGACGTGACCTTGAGCGTTCAGACGTCCGATAGCAATCTGGAAAAATGACAGTAAGCGTCTGCGGACGTTTACTGTCATCCGTATATTGTCCATGGTACGGCCTTAATATTGATTTTATACCGAATATAGTCAAAAATGATAAATTCACTTTCAATTCAACAGTTCTGCTTTACTTCAAGGTAAACCAATAATATAATTTAATAGTGCTAACTGCTAGTGCCCTGAATTAAGAAAAATATGCTCCTACCTAGCCTTAGTGTATTGCATAGACAGCATGGCGTGTCTATGGTTGTATCGGACGCGGACGCGACAGAAAGCCGCGTCCGAAAGGGTGTGCACACTATGTGTCGCGACTTACTGTCGCGACAGTAAGTCGCGTCCGAACAGTTTGCGTGCGCCTTCATTGTTCGTTTTAGCCATAAAATCTATTGACAAAAAGTATTAATAAACTAATGAGCGATGCGTTGCGATGCGATGCTAAGAAACTGTCACTTAGATTATGTATTGTACGAATTATACCAGATTGGCTAATGCGGCACGGCAGGCTTTGGCAATTTGTTTGCGTCGCATCATATCACGTTGATTTTTTTAGAGTTGTAGGTAATCCGACTGCCACGCCGAAGCTTGCGGGTTTGATTCCCGCTCAAGTCAAACATTTGTGTGCATGAATATGGATGTTTGTCTTGGTCTGGATGGTACTATGTGTAATATGTAATATATTTACAGAAAAGTATATATGCATGTTTATCGATTGTCTAGTACCCGTAGTACAAGATATGCTTAGTTTGGGACCAGATAATGTTGTGTGAATGTGAAAGAATATTATATTTTATGGTAGAATATTATGTAGCGGACTACAAGGCAAGACGTCTTTGATCAGTCAGGATAGCACTAATATGATAAATAATATAGAAGTAGGTAGATTAATTAAAATCGTTGTAATTATTATATTTTATTAATATGTTCAAACTAAAATTACACACTTTTTGTTTAGCTTTGGATAAATAATTCTACCGGGTGTGCAATGTCCGGGCATAAATGTAATGTAAGCACAGCTTTCGGTTTTAAACGACGCCAGGTGCTTTCTGTCTTTAAAAAACAGTCTTTCTCAAAATGACGTGAACAAATATGATGGTACTTCTGCTAAATCAAACTAGGCCGTCCAACAGCATTTATCCAAAGTTTTCTTGTGACGTCATTAATAGGCAACCTGTAACAAAAAACACCTTCTTAATAATGAAAAAATTCTACTCGCATCCCTAATCCATCTACTATTTTATAGATGCAGAAATGTAAGCCTACACACACGCGCTTACACTGGAACACTTGGCTTTAGGTTAATAGACGCTACTTTTAAGGTAGGTATCTAAGTAAATTATGTACATTAAACTGCGCTTACTATCAAACGCGCGATAGAAAATTAGACCGCTGGATGTCTTTGTTTATTGTCAACTTAGCAACCGCGGCTACCCGCTGTCGCTTCCAGCTACAGTTTTACATTCATGTCCGATAGTTAGTTTCCGTATTTATCCCTCATTCAAAAAACATCGATATCTCCTTTCACTGTCAAATCCCATCACTAAGCCTATTAAATCAATAAATGTACAAAATAACAATTTGTGAGTAAAATTCATAACACATACGTATGCAAGCTGTTCCTTTGATTTGCAATACAATGATATTGTGTAAACTTAACACTCATTATAGCATTAATACGAGAAAAGTAAATACATTTGTAGGAAAATTCCGACTCACTGCTAGAAGATAAAGTTTCTCCTGTTATTTCCGTTCCGAGAATAGCGGAATCCACATCCCGATATCACATACACGATGTGTATTAATTAATGAGTACACTATTTAATTATTATAAGCTTACTTACTATTTAAATGCAAAAAAGTTATTAAAATGTAAACACAAACATCCAACAAATTTTACACTGTTGACAGATCACAGCACGGCTATTTAGAGAATGTAGTCAAAGATATGAGTATGTAAAGAGTATATGCCTCTTTAAATGAGACGCGTAATTTGACGTTATGATTAACCAACTAAGACCAACTGACATTACATGTTGCACGTTCGGTATAAGGAAATTTATAGGGCATGTTCTCTCTAGTCTAAACGTCCAACCTCTTTGGTATCTACATATGTATGTACATTGCATTCAAATAACTATAAGATTCCACATATATTTGATAACTACACCATCAAATCTATCCTTTCCAGTCTGTCCATCCTAAGGTTGCCTGTAAGAAATCGCATTTTGCGATAAGGCCGCCCTTGTGCATTTACTATTTTTTATTTTTGTAAATTTAAGATATCTGTACATAATTTGTAACAATTGTATTTGCGCAATAAAGTTGTTATCTATCTATCTAAAGGAAAAATTGCGAAAACCGTATATTTTTAGTTACATCATATAAAAGAATATTTGTATTAATTTTAAAGTTACTACCCTTTTCCTCATGAACGCGTAAAGTTATTATGAAATTCATATCAAATACTCGGGTCTAAAGTAACTTTAAGCTGTAACAAAATCAAACTTTTATCTCAACTCACTCAAAAGAAACAGCAATTTCAGCATATGTTCAAACTCGCAACTACTGGCAAGGGAATCAAAACCTACAAGATACTGCCCGTAAACTCAGATTCTTGAAATTTGGTAATAACCAACGTCTTCTAGCACAAATAAAGGAAAAACTGCGAAAACCGCAAATCTTTAGTTACATCATATAATAAAAATAATTATAATAATATTAAAGTTACTAGCCCTTTCTATATGAACGCGTAGATGTATTAAATTGAAATTCATATCAAATACTCGGGTGTAAGCTGTTACAATATTAAACTTCTAAGCCAACGCAGTCAAAAGATACAGGTGTTTATGCCGCAAATTGACGACCGGTTAGCGCAGCGGGAGTGTAAGCGACTGCTACGCCGAAGATCGCGGGTTCGATTCCCACTCAAGTCAAACATTTATGTGCGTGAACATGGATGTTTGTCTTGGTCTGGGTGTCTCTATGTATAATATGTATGTATTCAGAAAAAAAAGGATATAATTATGTTTGTTTATCCATTATCATGTACCAATAGTACAAGCTCTGCTTAGTTTGGGACTAGATGGTGATGTGTGTAAGTAGTAGAATATTATTATATTATTTTTATATTGTACAACAAATGGTGCGCCCCCATTTGGTCGCGGGAGATAGGGTGCGCGGCAACGCAACACCGACACGCCTCTCCTCCCGCGACCGCGCCCGACTGCGAGGGACAGACAGAACTGTCCCCCGCACCCGCACCCTTGGAAGCTTCCTGCACAGGCCCCTCCAGGCTTACGCGCAGCGTCCACTCCCGGGATCTCTCGATCACGACAAGGTGGAGATCCTACGGAGGGGAAGGGGAATCAAAACCTACAGGGCACGAAGCAACGTCTTATGGCACAAATAAAGGAAAAATTGCAAAAAAACTTAATGTTTTTGAAACATCATATAATTTAAATATTATTGATAATTTTAAAGGTACTAAGCTACTAAAATACCCCGTTCCTCATGAACCTGTAGAGATATAAAATTTAAATTCATGCTCAAGTCAAAACTAAAGGATGCTTCCAGTCGATCTAGAATCTTGAAATTTGGCATAAAGCAACGTTTTATAGCACAGGAAAAATTTCGAAAACCTTAATTATTTTTGCTACGTCACATATTTCGTCGGTCAAATCACGAAAGGGCGTATCCAACAAAATTTTTGATTTTGAGATATTAGCACCATAGGCATTAATAGGTCAAGTTTCAGTATGTCACGAGAAGGCGTACCAAAACTGCAATAAAACCGCACTTATAAACCGTTGCGAAAAGCCCTATCTACGTTTCCTTCTAATTAAAAATATCACGAAGGGACGTATCGCTAGTTTCGCCTGTTCATGCATAATAATGTTTTTTCACGAAGATGTTTTTTCACGAAGAGGCGTAATATAATTTGGCCCAAGCGAAACCAAGACCTGTCGTAACTCGTTTCTGTTGTAACTGCTGGAAATCCATGGCACTGTTGACGAGAAAACTGACGCTGTGGTCAAAACGCTACAGGCTGTTTCTCGAAGGGTGTTTCCCGGAAAAAGCGTTTACAAGCAAAGTAAACTCTCGCTCGAGACTCTCGAATATATGAGGCAAAGAAGGGAAAGAACATATGCGCAGACGTCTTCGACGGATGGAAGAAACCTTAACCGGAAGATCCGGAAGCTTGGCGACGTGACCGCCGATGTTTCAATACCCGCGCCATTACGGCTGCGATTGAACAGAATCGAGGCACTAAAGTCTTCGCTCGCCAGCTTGGTAGAATTCATATGTTTAAACTCAATACTGCGGATGGCAAAACCGTAACCTCCAAGTTCAAGATTCTCGCTGAAATTGAGAGTTTCTATATATAAAATAATAGAGACTTGTACGCATCACGGATGCCTAAACCCACGAAACCCAGCGATGATGACCACCAGAGCCCAACTCACGCGCCATTACACGGAGGACATCCCTGATGTCAACCAAGGCGAGGTAAGAGTGGCTCTTGAGCAGCTTAAGCCGTCTCCAGGGGATGACGGAATCACCACAGAGCTCTTAAAAGCAGGTGTGACAGCAGTTCTGAAAGAGCTGGCGAGCTAGTTTAATTCCGTTATCTACCAAGGCACCGTAGACCACATCCATACTGTTCGGCAGATTGTACAGAAGACCAACGAGCAGAATCAGCCGCTGTGTATGGCTTTCGTGTACTACGAGAAACATTACACATTAGGTGTGGAGGTGTTGAGATACTTGTACGACACAGTCACTATGACAGCTCCAGGACAGTAAAACTAGCCCCATTGAGTTGCGAAGAGGAGTGAGGCAGGGGGGTGTAATATCCCCCAAGCTTTTCACCAACGCACTCAAAGACATCTTTGAGACGCTGGACTGGACGGGGAACAAACATTAATGGCGATTACATATCCCACCTTCGGTTTGCCGACGATATCGTCATCATGGCAGAGCGAGATGCTGCACAGCCTATATAGAGCCTCTCGGCGGGTCGGTCTCGGCATGAACTTGAATGAAACTAAGATTATGTTCAACGAACACATTGTGCCGGGACCGGTTTTCAACTTCAACCAATGCGTCCTACCTGTTATGACGTACGGTGCCGAGACGTGGACACTCACAGTGGGACTAGTCCACAAACTAAAAGTCACGCAGCGAGCTATGGAACGGGCTATGCTTGGCGTCTCTTCGAAGGATAAAATCCGAAACGAAGTTATCCGACAAAGAACCAAAATTACCGACGTAGCTCACAGAATCAGTAAGCTCAAGTGGCAGTGGGCTGACCATATCTGTAGAAGACTAGACTGATAGTCGAAGGCAAAGACCACGCCTTGGCAAGCGTAATGTAGGGCAGCCCTCAGCTAGGTGTACCGACGACCTGAGAAAGGTGGCTGGGACAGACTGAATGCGGTAGGCTGAGGACCGTGTACTGTGGCGCGTGTTGGGAGAGGCCTATGTCCAGCAGTGGACTGCGATAGGCTGATTGATTCATTCGTTAGGTGATCTAACTTTGCACAGAGAATACATCACTTGATTTGCTGAAAGAAAGCCGGTAGCTTGGAAAACTACTGCCACTGTGCCACAGAATCAAATTATTTTTTAATGCATACCGATGTTTTCAATTTCACTTAAAGCAATACCACCTGGACGTAAGTCAAATGACTGATATTAGGGGTACATCACGAAAAGGCGTAAGTGAAACTTTAAAAAAAAATATAAATATCCTTAAAATTAACTACAGTACACTGAAACCACAGTTAAAAATATGATCAGTATTAGCTACGTATTCACATAAATATCATACCAAGCACATTCAATCTTAAGACATAAAGTTATGACAGTACGTAACGTGCCGATTTCATAAAAATGGCTCTGCTGTAAAATTTACCAAAACACAGATACGTCTTTTCGTGATTCGACCGACGATTTGTTTAATATTAATAATTGGAAAAATCGCGAATGCAGCTGTGTACCCATGGACATCGTATTGTGAGTGTACAAAAGTGACCGGGTCAGTGTCAAACAATTAAAACAGTGCATATTGGATGCTTTTGACAACGGTGGTGGACACTTCGAAGGACAATGGAAATACTTGTAAGTTTAGTAAATAATACGTACTTAAGTAAATAATAATTTGATGCGGGCGGCTCAAAATCGGTCTGTGTTCTCCACACACCTTGAGGAAGGCCTATGTCCAACTGTGGACGTCTCTAGGCTGACATGATGATGATAAAATAATTTGTAAATAGCAGATGATTCTAACTTCATAAATACGCCAAAATTACTATCTTCTTTTAGTCCAGAACACCTTCTTTTATTTTGATATTTGTTTGCTTTCTAATTACATACCTCCGTATTTAATTACTTATTAAACGATAAATTTTACCGGTCCTAAGCCCGAATGAAGTATGAAGAATTAACAAAATTAAAAAATGACTACCCATATTTATTATTTTCCTTCATTTTATTTTCTATGGCTACCTACATCATAAGTGCCACAGAGAGAATGCGAATGAGCAGGATGGGATATTATCAATGAATTAGTGAATGGATTGTAAAATATGACTATGATTTAAGTGAGATTTTCTACAATAAACAAATGATAATAACTTTGCTCTTTATTGATATTGTGAAATTGTTACGTCACATATATGGTAATAATATCTTCGCTAATCTGTCCTTAAAGTTTTTGTACTAATTAAAAAATAGTGGTGTATATATTTAAAATAACAAAAATGCAAAGAAATACGAGTAAAAAGTCTAGAAGAAGTTGGCAAAATCCGTTGCCGTTGACCAGTAACGTGCTCAGAAGGCTGGCAGTATAACCACTTTCAAAGGCTGTGGTTTTTTTCTCTCTCTCTGTCTGTACCTGTACATGTACCCAACTAGATAATTCAATTCATCATTCAATCAAATTACACTCCACTTATTTAAAATTTTCATACCCGATAATTATATTATCTAACAAAAACGTCCCACATCAAAACGCAAATATTGCAACTTTCATCGGCATCGCGTCGATGCTACCTCTAACAGGTTATAAAATTTTCTAAACACAACATGTACGTTAAAACATCTCAGGCATTTTCAAAGCAAAATGTAGTTTATAAAAAAAATGTTATAAGCATATTTATTGTGGTTGCGGTTAGTCGCTGGAGAGATATTTCCCGAAGTATGGAGCACATTCTTGATGCTATCCTATGAGCCGCGAGGTATGTTAATATTCCGTTGATGAGTGCGGCGTAAGATTGAGGAGGGGGCGGTGTCATAGGCGGGGCGGGTAGCGAATAAGATGAAATTGAAAGGATTGTTAGGTTTATTTTAAATAAGATTGAGCCGAAATTTGTACTTTTGTGTTGCAAAAATTTGTTATTATTAGTGAAAGCTAAAATTGAGATGGACAGAAGGAAGATAAGGTGGAACGAAATTAGTTATTATCCTAAAATTAATGTTATTTGAGATGTAGGAAAATACGAGTGAACTGCAGGTAGCACAGTAATTTAAGACTCAGTTACTATCAAAAACGTTCACTGTACGGATGACATGACTCGAAACTCGAAAAGTGTTGTCGATAGTTTGACACCCATATTTCTACAAAAAGAATATATTATGTACAGTCGACCAAAAAAGTGGTCTATCACCCAACAGTTGCAGTTATTGCAGGTCATTAAACAACCATGTTGTTTTCTTTAATAATAAGCTTACTGTTGTTTAATCAACCTCACGATTATTTTCCTGGCTGGCTTATTGGTCAGGGCAATTTTACGAATGTAAAAGTCTTGTATATTTTGTAAAACCTATCACAACTCGATAACTATAATGTAAATAACAAGTTATAGAATGCGAGTCTATTAAAGTCTATTGATTAATCATCTACGGCGTACCAGTTACACCAACCTGCAAAGAATATTGACAAAAGGCTGCCCGTACTTTGTAATTTGAAAATAAAGAAGTTTTCTGTGAAGTTCTTTGTAGTGCCATTTTCACGACTACACGTTATCGTTATCGATGTAGGGGGCTAGTTTTGTTTTATTTACTATCCCGAGATGGATGACGAAATTATATTTTTCGACACCCGATTATAATATTCTACGACATTCGCACAACACCAGTCCTAAATTAAGCAGAGCTTGTACTATGGATGTATGTATATTAAACAATGGATTAATATTAATACATTCAGTCAAAAAAGTATCGGGAATGGATTATTTGTTTATAGTTACAAATTCAAATTTTTTGTTGTTGTTAGATTGGCACAACTGTTTTCCATTTTGGCGCGGAGTTTGAGTTACATCTGTTATTTATATTAAATACAGTGCTGTTTTTAGTTATATCATATCTAGTGTGTATTGCGAATTTCATAATGACAACAAAAAATAAGTTTAAAAACTATAACCCGACTACGTAAAAAGGGGGTCTAAAAAGGACGAAACAAGAAAATAGCTCAGTGCCGTGGTCGCACCTATTATATACAAGTGTACAAGTTACATCACATGACACCCTCAGTAGGTGCGACCACGGCTCTGAGCTCTTTTCTTGTTGCGTCCTTTTTAGACCCCCTTTTTACGTAGTCGGGTTATAGTATTTAAACTTATTTTTTATTTAATCTTTTTCCGTATCCTAATGGGGCATGTAAACTTACCGTCCGACATTAACATTGTCATATTTAAAGAAAGAAAAATAGGTAAATCGAAGTGTCTGAACCGCGCGTTAATTGTAAGTACAACCGTGTTTTAAACTTATATTTTGACTCAAACAGTATAATATATGTACATATTTGTAATGTGCTCACCAATACCTTTCTTTTGATACCAAACACGTAATGATTATCTCAGTTTAATTTTTTCTGTGGTTGAAAACTGAGGTAACATTTTTTTTTAAATTTATATAGCATAATTATGTCACCCGGGCCATTATTACGAATCTATTGACACCCCATTTGTTAAAATCAGTTTAGTAGTTTAGGTGCTACGGTGGAACATACAAACATACATACATACATAGACTGCCAAAAACATTACCCTTCGTTTTGGCTTCGCGTAGTCGGGTAAAAACATCGAACAAAGAGTTTGTCTTAAATTTTGCATCGCCAATGGGATTTCATGTTCGGAGTCAATGAAAATGTTACAGAAGGCTTACGGTGAATCGATTTTATCAGAAACTAGTGCTTATGAGTGGTTCAAAGCGTTCAAAAGCGGTCGAGATGTGATGGAAGATTTACCTCGCTCGTTAGGCCATCAACGTCTGCAACTGAAGTTAACATCGCAAAAGTGAAGGAACCAGTGACTGAAAATCCTCATTAAACTTTGAGCGAGATAGCCGCCGAAATTTCTGTATCACTCGGGTCGATCCGTACCATTTTAACTAATCATTTGGGTATGAAACATGTTGCCGCTCAGCTAGTCCAAAAGTATTTTCTCCAAAAACTCAATCGCATGAGAGTCGCTGAGGACTAGAAGTGCTTGAACAAATCAATGCCGCCCCAAAATTCATGAAAGCGCATTGTTACTGGTGACGAGACGTGGGTTTACGAGTTTGACATACAAACTAGTCAACAAGCTTCGGAGTGGCGCCTTCCAACTGAACCGATAACGGAAAAACCACACCAAACTCGTTCAAGTTCGCCAGATTTGTGGAAAGAAAATTCTTGAATTTGCACCACGATAATGCGCCTTCTCACAAGGCCATCATTGTGAACTGATTTTGACCTAACACTCAACAAATACCATCGAGAAACCACCATATTCACCAGATATGGCTCCAGCCGACTTCTTTCTTTTTCCTTAACTCAAATTACCACTTCGTGTCACAAGTTTTCAATCGGTAGAAGACATAAAGTTGAATTCGCGACGAGAACTGAACTCAATTCCGGCAACAGCGATTAAAAAATGTTTTGATGATTGGATTATTCGTTGGCGTAAGTGAATCGTTTCTGAAGGAGCATACTTTGAAGGCAATAAAATAAATTTGGATGAATAACAAACAGTCTGTGTATTATTGATCTTTTCCCGGTACTTTCTTAACGGAGTAGTGCCTATATACTGTTTTTTTGGTCATGCTACGTCAAAACGCCGGCCTTTTCTGTGGATATCATTTTTTTTTTTATTATAGACTCACGCCTGTATCCTCGAAGGGGTAGACAGAGGCGTAATATTTCCCACGGAATAGGGGACGAGCCTATTGCCGTTACCGGACACATCACCAGACTCCGTGCTGCTACTGAGAATTCGAAAAAACCCGGTGACAGTTTTGTCCGACCCGGAAATTGAACCCGGGACCTCCGATCAGCAGTCGCATACGCTATCCTCTGGACCACGGAGGCAGTCAAGTGGATATCATTTCTGCACGAGGTGTATTAACTAGAACCGAACCTTGATGATGATGATGCATAGGGTTCCCACCAAGAACTTAGGGTCCCAAGCCAACCTCACCTGCAAGTGGTGCACCTGCCGATCAACGGATGAGGCTCTGGCAAACAAAATGTCCCAATAAGCGGCAATAGTGGGATCAAAACACTGGCGAAAAGTGGGCGTTTAATATGCCTCTGCCTACCCCTTCGGGGAAACAGGTGTGAGTCTATGTATGTATGTTCTTCCATTAAGGCTTACGCAAATTTTCCAGGGTCTTGTATAACGTCTTGCTTTTGCAAGACGTTATACAAGACCCTGGAAAATTTGCGTGAAAATGCCCGTCGAAAGAAAATAAAAAATTTACGAACGATGAAGCATTTTTATTTTCTTTGAAAGTGTAAGTGGACACGGTGCCGCCTGCTAGGCCTATCTTTAGTCAAACGGAGATAGGCCCCTTAACTCATAGTCAGCGCATCAATAATCATGATCGCACCCAGCATAGCGCAAAAATATCGCAGTTCATAACTACGAAAAATACTCTTCATATCTCAAAGCCTAAGTGAGCCTAAGATAAGTTTAAATAACCTGCCTTCATACATCATGAATGAGGGCCCTTTAGGTTTTATTTTACTTCAGAAACTAAAGACTAATACTTTTCTATCAAAGTATGATTACCATTTATCGATTTATTCACGAGTATTTTACGATAGTGTACTTACATAAGTAATTTTCAAGTAAGGTGAGGTATGAAGGGCATATATTCATGTAGATTTAAAAGTATAAAGTACTAGGGCCAATAAAATAATGCAAGGATTGTAAACCTATTTATTCTGTACGAGTATATATGAAAATCTTGCGTATGACTCGCCGACAAACAACGCACAGCCAAAACTATTGAGCCCATGAAGCTGTTAGGCACATTCGTTCCTTGGAGGTTGTAGAGGTGCACTAAAAAGGGATTTCTCAAAATTCCCGCGGATCATACTGTGAAATTAAAATAAAATGGGCGATCATCGCTGCGTGCATCGCTAGTAATAATATAAACTCGCCTTCTCTATTCCACACTGATCCAACGCGCTGGGTTGTTAATTCTACTAACAGACAAGACAACAACATTTCTATGATTTATTCATACATACAGCCTTTCGTAGTCTATTATTGCTGGACACATGCCTCTTCTAATTTGCGTCACAAAAGCATTTTTTGATAGGACCACTTGGTTTACAGGTATAGTTTGACAACTTGCATGGTATTATTATTATTATGCTATAGCTATCTTACTTTCATAATTTGAACACACTTTATGTGCGAATTATTATTAAAACGATTTATATTGTTGCCCGCTCAACAACAGCTCTATTACCATTACTTGTGAATGTCTGATACTGATTAATTTATGCTTCTGGTAAAGGTAAGTGCATTTAATAGTGATATTTATTATTAGTAGTTTTTATTAGCTTAACCGGACAAATAATTATGTAAGCTTATTCATCATGACTAGCTAATAAAGCTGAAAAGATTGTTTGTTTGGTTGAACCCTATAATCGCTATAACTACTTATGGATTTGAACATTTTTTGTGTATTTTACCCATTTTTGTCTTCATAAGCCGTGTGGTAATGAATTAAGAATACAATGTTTCTTACACTGTTTCTTTTAGTGGGTGTTATAAGAGGCAGCTAAGGAAAACACAATGCAAATATCTTTGGGATGATAAATACGAAAAACTCGATATCAAAAGTCTAGCCAGCGTAGTGTAAGCATGAGCGTAGACCATAATATCCTCCTGCACCTAAAGACTTAAAATGATGGTGACGTAAATTAGGCATTATATTCAGCAGTGGACTGAGAAATATTGATGAATGCTTAATTTTATTATGACAATATTTATGCCTATAAAATAGTATTGTACTGTAAAGTTTAACAAGGCTTTTCAGAAATGTTACAATTATGTAGGTTACATTTCTATTTGAAAGGTGCCAGCAACACGGCATAACAATTTGACCGATTCGTATCAAATGACAACAACTAGTCCGGTTCCTTAACTGGAACGAATCCATTCCAGCATTGTTTATAGCGACAACATAGTTGTAACATTGTCGTGCGACAGCGACGATGACTAGATAATATTTTATCGCGCGACAAATAGTCGCAACATTGTGACACTACAACAATAGTCTGTGGGTTTATTGTGGAAAAAGTTTTGAATGCGATTGCGTTAGACAGTAGGTACTGTACTGGATCGGGCTAAAGTAGGCTAACCGCGATCCGTATTCTTTTTCGTGTGAGTGTGTTGCCAACTCTGGTGTCAGAATTTTCAGACCACCTAAAGGCCTCCAACATGGCCTAAGCATTCTTGTTCTGCGACAAGAAATGATTCCGACGGCTGTATGTGCCCTCTGAAGCACGGTAGCACTCTAAGGTAAATACCACACGTAGTCAAACATCGAAGTGGTGCCCTGTGCACGTGTTGCTTAACTTTGCTGACCTAATACGAAGGGAAAGCCAAGTCACGATATGAGCGCTAGTCCGGTTCCAATAGAATGTGATGGACAATGCGGTGGTTTTAGTGAATTGTCCTGGGTATCTTAAGGGGACTCCCACACCTAATTTACTTGCCCAAGTCCATTTGGGCAAGTTGCGCAAGCATTTGGCGTTGGAGAAATCCTATTGCCAAGCCCTTGGCAATAGGATTTCTCCAACGAGAAAAGGTATTCATGAATATTACACAAGTCATGTGATTTGTACTAAAAAGTCGTCATCATCGTCCTATTGTTATCACGATTGCATCTAGGATGAAGTTGCGGGAAAAACCTAGTTGGCTCTAACCGCCAAAATTAATATTTTAAAATACACGTCGCCAAGCCACAGGCTAGTCTCTCAATAAACACTTATTACTAATAAAACAAATATACAATTACTAAAGGAGGCTTTCATTAAGCTGACAACAGGCGAGTTCGCCTAATCCGTCAGTAGATCACGGAAAATAGAACAATTGCGTATAAACCTCGAGAATTAGACTGCGTGTTTGACAAGGATGTGCGAAACTGAGTTGTGTGCGAGGAAATTATAGAACACTTACGCTAAGCGAGGCTAGAAAATGATGAGGATATAAAGATACAAGCTAATGATGATAAGCGAATTAATTTGTTTTTGTCGCTTGTACCGTGCCTCAGAAGCACATTATTATGTCCACGTCCAAGCTCAGCACTAATGAAGATATCTTACACTTGTTACTACAGTTAGAATATCCAAGGAGGAAATTAGCCCCTAACGGAACTTACTACACAATTTCACGAGAACTTTTCCACAGAAAATTTATTTTGAATTGGTTCATGGACCGATCGTTTGTGTGGTATACACCATACCACACAAACGATCGGTCCATGAACCGTTGTTCAAAATTAACTTAAAACTATTAACTTTTTATTCATAAACGTTTCGCCAACATAACTTTACGTCAGAGTAAGCTTAACCAACATAAAGTTTTGACCAACAACTTTTCATCAAAAGAACGTTTGGCCCAATGATGATGGCTACTGGTGGATGGTTTCCTCACTCAACTTCCTCGTACATCTCTTGAGGATGTGCAACCTAATTTGGCGTTCGAGTAAGCCTCCTACAGCCTACAATATGGCCCTGTCAACGGATCTGTCACTCGGAGGCCGCTAGACAAATACTGGCCATTATTTTGAGCTGAATGTGGAACGAAAATTATACTTTACTTCGTGTAATTGCATAATAATGAGATTGGGTTTGTTGTTTATTTTTAGGATTTGGTAGAGACGATGTCTAAAAAACCCTTGTTTGTTTTCATAGTTCGATAGACACTCGGTTGACCCAAACCGTCGCGCCGCAACAAAATGCGGTATAGTTGTGGTTACAAGTGAAGGGTCGTTATGATTTCTTGCAGTAATTTTACTTTTTAACAGCTTTCCGCAGTCCACAATTTAGGACTCATTAATTCTTTATTCTTTAATCATTTATTGTACTCATAAAAAAAACCATAATACATGTAAGTACGTAGGTAAAGAGTAAAATATATTTTTTATATTTTTTATAGTCTCACGCCTTTTATCCTCGAAGGGGTAGGCAGAGGGGTCTTATTACACCCACATTTCGCCATGATTTTTTTGGTCCCACGTAATAGGGGCGAGCCTATTGCCGTTACCAGTAAAAATAAACTTATAAATTATATGTATACAAAGGCGACCAGCAAACCTTTGAGACAATACATGAGATTCTATATTTTATTTACTTCAACAATAGTCGACAGAAATATTTGGCCTACTATGGCATAATGTTCAGACGGGTTGGTATAAGGTTCGACGTCAAGTTTTGCTTCTATTCGCAGAGATGTTATTCGCTTTGCGTATTTTCACTTGCTGCCCCTTACGTCACCAAGTGTGATATGGAGTAGTGACATAATTTTTTATTGATAGATATGAGTGGTAATTGCCAACTGGAATAGTAATATAGTAATAAATCAAAATAAGATTTAATACGGAACCAACTCCAACTCACTCATGTCATTTATCATATTTAGCAACATTGAAAAAGAACAGGTTCTTTCAACATCTAGAATTCTAGAGTATGGCGTATCATTCAATTAAACTTAATATGGCGTGCCCTGAATAGATTCTAGGTTTTCTCATCATTATAGAATTACGGGAGCATGTTTTTATTTTTTGTCGCCATATTTTATTAGTAATGGATATGACTGGGACAGGTGGAGTCGCATCGGAGCTTCTTAAAATTTCAGTTATACCAGATATAGACTGCCGCGATCCAGCTATAAATAAGGTATTGGTATCTCGATTAAGAGGTTATGGGTTTAGTTATTTTTGCGCTACTGATGAGAAAGTGTCACAATACGAGCTTGATTAGTTAAGAATGATGCAAATAATTTTCAACCAATATTGATAATGTACTGCATATTCGATAGTTCGGAATTCGATTCGGTTTGTTTCATGTTAGATTTTCTAAGAGTTAGAACCTTATGGTACATGTCTCCCATGGAGAATCGAGATCTCAAGTCAACTAGAGTACAATAAACTAATAGGCAAATACTTTGAAAGCTAGAAATAGAATACGTTCATGTGATGTGATTAATACTACCGGTATACTTTTATCTAGATTGCTATTTCCGATTACAGCACCAACTTAAAGACACAAAATGGAAACTAAACCAATTAAACTAAGTATATTATAATAAATAAATAATTGTTTTATGCAAAAAAAAAAAAACAAATTCTCATTCAAACACAAACACTATAACAACGAAATTTTATACTGTCGTACATCAGACTACGCGTAGAAGAAATCCATTTAAAATTATATAAAGTTTACGAGTATGTTTGTTTGCTTACTGTTTGTTTTAATCTTAAGCGTCACCAACCAAACATCGAGTATACGTGTATTTTGTAATATAAAAGCATAAACATATCGTGGTATATATCATTGCAAACAAATTTGGTAAGCTGACGTATTTACGTCCTGGTTTTGTAGGTACCTAATTCTACCTCTACTAGCTACTACCTCGTTTAAACTAGTAATCTAAACTACCATAGGACTGAGTAAGCAGTCAAAAATAAGACAGGAATCTCACTATATCGTTACACAAGATTGTATAGTCAAGCCGAATAACATCAAAAGTATCCTTCATCTTATATCTCCGAAGAATCTCTTCATTTCGACCGAATGTCCAATAACCCAATACATACATACATACATACATAGACTCACGCCTGTTTCTCGGAGGGGTAGGCAGAGACTACGGAATGCCATTTGCAACGATCCTGACATATCTCTCTTGCTTCATTCACTCCCATCAGATTCCTCATGCATGCTCTTCTGTTCAGGGTACTTCTCACCTGTCTTGTTTTTAGGATGTCTCCAATCTGGTCAGAGAACGTCCGCCTTCGTCCTGTCCCTTCCACTCTTGCCTTATATATCTGCTTGGTCAGTCTTTCGTCATCCATCCTCTCCACGTGCCCAAACCATCTTAGCAAAGATAATAAAGGTATTTCTCGATGCTTGACACTATATCTTCTTTTACCCCACAACACTCTCTTATCACACAATTCTTTATTCTGTCAGTCAGAGAAACACCACACATACTTCTCAGTGCTCTCATTTCTACAGCATTTATTCTACTTTCATGACTCTTCTGCCATACCCAACTATCACTACCATACATAAGAGTAGGTACTAACACCCCTCTATGCACAGCCAAACGTGCCTTTTTGGATACGTTTTGGCTATTCATAAACGCCTTCAGAGCTCCATTCACTCTATCACCTGCATTAACTCTTCTTTCAATATATTCTACATTCTTACCATCTCTTGTAAACAGCGTACCTAAATATACAAACTCATTCACTTGCTCCACTCGCTGTCCATCGATCATAATATTACAAGCCGTAACGCATTCCTCCTTTTCAAAAACCATAACTTTCGTTTTACTTACATTCACTTTCATTCCTTTCCTCTCTAACGCACCATGCATGATTGTTACCATCTCCTGCAACTCCTCCGCTAAAGATGCAAGCATAACCTGATCATCAGCATAAAGGAGGCATTTGACAAGTAACTCATTCATCCTTAATCCATAATCACAATGTTTCAAATCTTGCAAACAACTGTCCATGAAGAATAACCCAATACGGTGGCAAAATGAAAGGGTACTTGGCAGACTGAATCAATATTCAACACATAGTGTATATTTACAGGACCTAAAGTCTAGATTCTAGGTCATCTAATAACATAGACAATAGTAAAAAACTGTATGTATTCATGGCGACGCGCGTGAAGGACTGGCGAAATAATACCAGATATATTATGTCTTAGTGTAAGAGAGACTGTACAATGGTAGTGATATTATAAATATATATTGCTACTAACAGACCCGGCCGTAGCTCTGCCTGTCTTTGAGTCAAATATGGTGTTAAAAAGACTGTAGCTCCATCAACCAGTCCCATACAACAGTATTTTTTAAGCATCCAAGAACCCATGGAAATGTTCTCAATTTTGTCCAATCTTCTACATGCTCGAAAGTCAATCCGTTCGTCGTCGTCATGCCAAGAACCTATTGAAATATTGTCAATTTAATTAAATGTCATGTGACATACCAACGGTGTAAGTGTACACAAGAATTATATACAGGGTGTAAAAAGACCCTTAACGAAAACTGAAATCCCAAATTGTACCAATCACTACAAACATTTTTTACTTCGGCACCATACCTGGGAAATTACTGGTTCAGGAGATATTGAGTCTCAAAGTTAGTATGGAATTTTTCTAATTAGGTACAAAATCGATGCATTTAATTATATTATTATTAAATTCCCCGCCAATATGTTCTTTAGATACCCTCTGAGCCCATGGATAAGTAATTATTTCGAGCATTGCACGCACGCGCTTTTAATTGCGGTTTCAAAAATGTGAAAACTTAAAAAAAAATTGCATCCCATGTACTTATTATTTTTGGTTAGTATGACTTGGCATGATGTCCACAACGAATAGACTTCGGCTTGGTGAGGGGTCTTGTGACAACCTGTATATTATTATATAAGGTGAGACAGTTTACACAAGTTCTTAGAGTTTACTAGTTGACCCGCTAGTGTTACTAATTTTAAAAAAATATTAGGAATTTGTAGCTAAAGTTTCCGTTATTCGTAAGTGCACATTTGTTATATTTGCACAATTATATTATGTACTTAAGTACAAAATAGCCTAAAACACAGGTGAAAATGTAGTTCAGGCAATTAATTATTTTAAACCTAGATAGCAAACTATAAAATAACCGTATACCGGCCTCTTAAACTATATGTTAATTATTAATTGTTTATTGGATTATAAAGAATTATAATTTAATATTATCCAGAACTAAATTTATCCATCCATTTAAATGTACAGTACTCCCAAATTAATAATGCGCATACTTGATACTTGATTGCACGGGCTGTTTCCGCAACTCCACGTCTTGGCGCGTATTTTGCGTGCGGGTGGGAATGGTGTCTTCATTCGAGCCACCCCAGCTCTTCGAGGAAGGCCAGCAGACTCTTGATGTGGCCCACTGCCTCCCTCAGGGTGCTGTATCTCGTCAGGTACTGCTGCCTGTACTGTGCGACCTCAGGGCAGTCGAGGAGCAGGTGGGCTGCCGTCTCGTCTGCTGCCATACAGGCCCTGCACAGCGGGCTGTCGGTGATACCTATAGTAAATAGGTGTTTATTAAAGAATCCGTGTCCTGTGTAGGCGGCCGTGACTGTCCGCAGTTGTTGTTTGGACAGCCGGAGGATTTGTTTGGCTATCTTACCGTCTACTGCGGGAAGAGCCTCCTTGGCCTGCCTACATGTTTCAATACCAATCCAGGACTGGTTGTGTTGGGTCCTGGTCCTATTTCTTACCAGGTTGCGATAAAAACCAGAAGGGAGGGGAATAATGGGCTCGGGTCCCACCACCTCTAAAGTGGCCCCTCTTCTGGCAAGTACGTCGGCTGCGTCATTCCCTCTTGAGCCACTGTGGCCCTTGATCCATTGCAGTGTTAATTTGTTTTGTTTACCTACCTCTGTTAGTTTCTGGTGGCATTTAAGCGTGAGTGCCGAGGTGATAGTATGCCTTTTGAGGGCTGAGAGGACCGCCTTACTATCTGAGAGGATCCTAATGGAACGTTCCCTTACCTCACGTGCCATGATTGCTGTGGCAGCTAGGATTATGTCAAAACATTCGGCCTGGTAGACCGTGTTGTAGGCTCCCAGTGGTGCTGCGATGTTGATGTTTAGGTCCTCGGAGAATACTCCTGAACCCATACCTGTATCCGTCTTAAACCCATCTGTGAAGATCATGAGCTCGTTGTGATTAACCGCTCCTTCGTGTAGATCCTCGTACAGTTGGATTTTGTACTTCTTGTCGAACACAAATTGTTTCGGTATTTGGTCGCCAATGGCTTGTGTGAGAGGAACTTCTTTAAAGAGTGTATTTAAATTGCTAGTGTGCG
This sequence comes from Euclidia mi, assembly GCA_944739405.2. Taxonomy (NCBI): domain Eukaryota; kingdom Metazoa; phylum Arthropoda; class Insecta; order Lepidoptera; family Erebidae; genus Euclidia; species Euclidia mi. The sequence goes on along the minus strand of OX123205.2, from coordinate 35,587,101 downwards.
GTGTGTTAGTGTCTTTCCAGAGCTTCAGAGCTCTTAGCCGGACCGCCGTCATCGTTGCTTCCTGTTGTATAAACAGGTGCAATGGAGGCAGGTTCAGCAACACTTCGAGTGCCGCTGTAGGTGTGGTTTTCATGCAGCCCGTTGCCGCTAGGCATGCAAGTCTTTGAAGCTTTTGAAGCTTGTTGGCGGCCGTTGTTAGGTTGGTCCGAGGCCACCACACTACTGCGCCGTAGCTTATCATCGGACATATTATTGTCTTATAAAGCCATAAGACAATTTTGGGGGATATGCCCCAGCGTTTGCCTATCATCTTCTTATACTGCCAGAAGACAATGCTGGCTTTGTTGAGCTTATTTCCATGTGGCTGTTCCATGTCAATTTGCTGTCGAGAGTGACACCTAGGTACTTGACCTCGGTAGACAGCTTAAGCTCTGTATTAAATAACCTGGGCAGTCGGTAAGTGCCCAGCGCGCGTTTGTGTGTGAACATAACTAGTTCGGTCTTGGTCGGGTTTACAGATAATTCGTACTCATTACACCACCACTCTACTATGCGTAGGGCTTGTTGGGTTAGGTCGTACACTGTACTGGTTACCTTACCTGAGGTGAGTATGGTTAGATCATCTGCATAACCTATTGTGTAGAAGTCTCTCGCGTTGAGTTTGTCTATGAGTTCATTGATGACTAAGTTCCACAATAGCGGGGAGAGTACACCTCCCTGCGGGCACCCTTTAGTTATCAAGGCTGTCTGAGTGTCGCCGTGCAGGCGCACTACCCTTTTGCTGAGCATGTTTTGGATCCACTGTATGAGCATCTGATCCACACCATGCCTGGCTAGGGCGTTGTTTATGCTGGAAAAGTTTGTCTTGTCGAAGGCTCCTTCTATGTCAATGAAGGTGCCCAGACAGATGCATTTTTATTGTATAGCAGCTTCTATCTGGTTCACGACCTGATGTAAGGCCAATTCCGTCAATTTCCCTGAGCTGTATGCATGTTGATTGGCATGTAGGGGTAAGTGTTTAAGTGCCCCACTTCTTAGTTCCCTCTCGCAGAGCCTTTCCAAGGCTTTAAGCATGAAGGAGGTCAGGCTTATTGGTCTGAAGGACTTTGCATTGGTATAGTCTGTTTTGCCTGGTTTTGGTATGAAAATTAGTTTGACTTCCCTCCATCTCTTCGGTACATATCTGAGGGCCAGGCTAGCCCTCATGATTGCCAGAAGTCTTTTGCGGACAGGTTCACCCCCCCATTGCAATAACCCTGAGAAGATGCCGTCCAGTCCGGCTGCTTTGAAGGGATGGAAGCTGTCGATGGCCCATCGGAGTTTTTCCTCTGTGACCACGGTATTTGCATGTCTCCACTCATGTTCGGTCGCCACTGTTTGTGTATCGTGCCACGTTATTACCGGGGTGAGGACGCAGCCTGGGAAGTGTGTTTCGAGTAGGACGCGTCTTGTCTCCTCCTCCGATGTGGTGTATGTGTTATCCGGTTTACGGAGAGTACCTGGTGCAACCGTTGGTTGCTGAGCCAGTAATTTCCTTACCCGGTTTGCTTGTTGGCAAGATTCAATGCTCCCACAGAATTTCCTCCATCCCATGGTACGTCTGAATCTGAGGCACTTCTTGTAGCTTGATTTGGCCGCTTTATAAGCGTCCCAATCTTCGTCTGCGCTTGTGTTCATTGCCCTGTTTAAAGCCCTTCTTACCTTCTTGCGCTTGCGTTCAAGCTCAGCGCCCTACCAGGGTTGTTTGCCTGGGGTTGATGGTATAGTGGTTTCAGGGCAGGCTGCGTGGTAGCTGTCTAACATCGACTGCGTCAGTGTACATACCTGCTCGTCGATCTGTTCATTGTTACCCAGTACTGTCGGCGTAGCAGTCAGGGTAAGTTTCTCTGTAAGTAAGTGGACATACTTTACTTTGTCAGTGTTGTGTGGTTTCCTACGCGGCTGTGTGGGTTGTATAACGACTTCCATGGAGAAGCTGATCCATCTGTGGTCTGAGCACGATGCCTCTTTCGAGACGTGCCATCCCTTGATGCGTTCAGCCACTCCTTCTGTTGCGAGAGTTAAGTCGATAATTGTCTGACTACGTCTTGTGACGAAGGTGGGCTCCGTACCTATGTTTAATAGGGTAAGATTGGTGGTGAATAGGTATTCAACCAGTGATTTACCTCTGTTGTTATTGCAGTTCATGCCCCACATTTAGTGGTGGGCATTGGAGTCCGTTCCTATTACGACCTCCGTATTGGTTCTCTCGCACTGGTTAACCAGACGCGTGAGGTCGAACGGAGGCGGGTCTTCGGCCTCAGGCATGTAGACCGATGCGAAAACAACCGCTATACTCCTAGGCTGCTGTGTTATTTCAATTTGTATCGCTGTGATGTCTCTGGAACAGAACTCCGTTAGAACTTGGGCTCTAATGTTTTTAGTAGTTAGTATACAGGTTCTTGGATGTGTGTGGTCAGTTGAAGAATAAATCTTACCTCCCAGGCTGGAGAGGCCTCTAATGAGGCCACCCCTTATCCAAGGTTCCTGGATGAGCACGATGGCTGAATGTTGGACCTCCATCCATTTGCGCAGTTGCGCAGTAGCTGTTTGGCTGTGGTGGAGGTTGGTTTGAAGGCAGTGTAACGTAAAAAGGACCTTTCAGGTGTCCCCTGTTACGATATCCCTACTAGGGTATGTCTAAATGAGAAGCGTGGTTAGATGTTACAATAAAAATTGATTTAATTGCCAATAAATTTTAGACATCATTTAGCAAGCGTTACTTTAATGAAAAAAATTACTATTTATGTGATATTAAGAAACGTTTACACAGGGTCGCGTAGTTCGGCGAGGGGTGGGGTTTATGTGGAGAATCCTGCTGCCGATGGTCCAGGAGAGGTGGTCAACTTATCTCGGAGCTGTAGCCGCCGCAAAAGGGCCCGCGAAACCAACGCGTCCGCTTTTATAGGAGCTCGCGGTGCGGTGGGGGCGGAACATGCAGGCAGCCGGGAGGCGGTGTCGTCCCGACGTCACAGCGACGTCACACACTCCCCCCATTAGGCCAGAATTTTCCCAGAGGGAAAATTCTGTGGCTGGTAGGCGGCAACTGCATTCGGAGACCCTGAAACACATGAGTGGTAGTGGTGTCAGTAGGTTAAATACAAGGCAACTATTAACCCTGAAAGAGGAAAAAAACAAGTATAACCCTCGTCCATTCATACGTCACCAAGCATTGAACGTTCCTATAACCTGACATTCATCACATTCAAAAAAGCCTACACACAATCATACGCATGTACAAGCCAACATTCATTCACGATGCGAGTCGCATTCATTATAATACACGACGCGCGAAGAGGTATTATACGTGAGTTTTATAGCAAATAGTCACCCAGTCTATGTTGGTAGGCACCACCTGACCACCCATATTCGATAAGTGAAATTAATTGAAAGAGTATAAGTCGTAAACCAATATTACGATCTTACTATATTACGATACTAACAATCATACGATTAGTTGGCAGTATCACAAACAAATTGCTCATTAACAAGGTAGATGCAATATTGCAAGGACAATTTGTATTCATTTAAAATGGAATAACAATGAAGGTTTGAACCAGTGAACACGTGAGTCATCACTGCGCGCTTGGCGCCGGCCGCATTCCTTTCTCGCGGACAAATAACTGGTTTCTGATTATGATACAAAATCGACAACGGCAAATACACAATTCGGAATAGGTTGCAATGTATAGTACATCACCGCAGGAGACGATCGATGACATAGTGTACACAACCATAGCCAAAAACACAAAAAAATATTCACGGCAAGATGTAATGTATAGTACATCGTCGAAGGAGACTGTCGACGACATAGTACACATCACCATAGTTAAAAACACAAAAAAAACACAATCGAGAATCGAACCACAGACCGATCCGACAACAACCTTTCAGCCACTGAGCCATAAGGGAATTTTTTTTTTTATTATATTACGATCAGTCATTACCAAAGCTATAAGTAACAAGATATATGGGTACATGATTTAGCTGAAATTAGGAGTTAAAGATTTTTACATTATTTGTAACGAAGTGTTAAGTTATTTTAGTGATTAGTACATTAGTGATGAGCATTAATCATTACATTCTTAAACTTTGTAGTGAGTCAATTCACGATCTTTTATATGGAAATCACCAAGAGGTTTTTGTTAGGCAAACCATAACTGATAGTTAGATAAATAACAGATTCTTTGTAACAATATTACATTTAATAAACTTTATTACAATTTATAACTAAAACATTTATTCATTTTATGTTAGCATGTTTATATAAATCATTAACACAACACAAATTAACACAATGCGTCATCTTGCGAGCTTCAACTCGGAAACAATAGGACCACTGTTGGCCGTAACAAATAATCATGTAGGTAATTATAACTTTGTATAGATATGCGTCTTACATTGTTGTGAATGAAACTGTACCCAATCGATTATAAACACATTGATGCTATAATAGAATAAGATTTAATTATTTTATTCAGCTTTTAGGTTTAAAATAGTTGATTGTAAAATACGAAATGGTATTCTTAAACTTGTACATCAATTAATTTGCTTTAGTTATTAAAGTATATAAATTATTGATTTATGTATAAGTACCCACATTAGTTATTTAAGTATTGAAATTATTTATTAATTTGTGTGTAAACAGCCACTTTAGTTATTTAATGAGGTATAAATATTATTTATTTGATTCATATGTAAATAGGCACTTAGTTATTCAAGAAAAGAAGTTATTGATTCAATTTATGTGCAAATACCCACTTTAGTCAAAGTTAGTTTCAATTCAATTAAGTTTGATAAATTCAGTTAGATATAATAACATTTGCGTTAACACAAGAACACAATATAACCACTACTTAAACTGGTCTAGTTAAACCAGATGCATAGCATTTAGTAAAAAGGAAACAAGTTACATATTGACAATTAAGTAGTTTTCCGGCCGTCAGCGGCTTAATTTAACCATTTATTTATCATTATATGTTTTATATATTTCAATAGAAACCAGACATTGAAAGAACAATCCTAGCGACACAAAACATTACAAAAAGAACATAATTCAATAATTGCGACGCAAGAATTTTATGTTTGAGTTCACAATGAACAGTAAATGCATAAATAGATACATTTGCAAATGACATACCGATAGGCAGTAACAAGGAGATAAAATCGAAGACCAAAAACAACGATTGTAGCATAATAAACATTTGACAAAACGAACAACTAATAATTCTACGATGATATTCGTATTTCTATACCAAATAGACAATAATTACATTCGTTCATTATTGTTAGTGAGCAACCTGCATGTGACACATGTACATTTTATTAATAAATGAACGCGGAATTCTAGCTAGATACCTAGTATATAATAGGATAGCATCTTAGGTACGTTCATTCTCAGCCAGTCCAACTATGTTAGGTACACGTGGTATAATAAAGATGCAACTTTCTTAGTAAGAAAGAAAAGAATAGTTAATTTTAAAAGATAATCGCCGTAGTAGGCGGTAAAAGTATTAAATAATACCGACTATATAGAAATATATCGCCGTACAAAGTCACTAGCAGAAGGTTATAGTAGAAAATAGAAAGAAATGAAAAAGAGAAGGGTGTGAATTCGTTCCATAAGTCAGCCAAAGCAGAATATTAGCAATAATAACCAGTAGCACTTAATTACCTTAGTGGCATTTAAAAAAGTTAATCGCAAAGCGTACGTTCAAGGTGACCTTAGCACGTCGTTAGTGGACGTGAGGTCATAAATCGCAAAATACAAAGAATGCGATCGACGAATGTGACCTTAGCGCGTCTTTAGAGGACACGTGGCCGCAGTCGAACGATTATAACTCGTTACTTATGCGGTTGATACACAATAATTATCACACGCGGTAACAGAAAAAGTTATAATATAAAATGCTTACCATGCGTAGTAAGACAAAATTTGTCTGTTGTGACCGGCTCAACACAATACGGTCGGTATACGGTTCCGAGCACAACAGAGCAAAAAGAGAAAATGTCTATTGTGGCCGGCACAACACCACCGACTTCCCGTCCACAATAAAACAAGCAAAAAGAAACAATAAATGCCACTAAAATAATTACACACTGCTTAGGAACGATTTCACACATACACAAAAAATAAAAAAAAGACTCACCGGCAGCGAATTCTCAACAAAACCCTACCTATAATATTCCCGTGGGCGCCACTGTAACGTAAAAAGGACCTTTCAGGTGTCCCCTGTTACGATATCCCTACTAGGGTGTGTCTAAATGAGAAGCGTGGTTAGATGTTACAATAAAAATTGATTTAATTGCCAATAAATTTTAGACATCATTTAGCAAGCGTTACTTTAATGAAAAAAATTACTATTTATGTGATATTAAGAAAAGTTTACACAGGGTCGCGTAGTTCGGCGAGGGGTGGGGTTTATGTGGAGAATCCTGCTGCCGATGGTCCAGGAGAGGTGGTCAACTTATCTCGGAGCTGTAGCCGCCGCAAAAGGGCCCGCGAAACCAACGCGTCCGCTTTTATAGGAGCTCGCGGTGCGGTGGGGGCGGAACATGCAGGCAGCCGGGAGGCGGTGTCGTCCCGACGTCACAGCGACGTCACAGCAGTTGACGTTACTAGGCGGAGGGTTCATCTTTGGATGATGTCCCCTTCTCCCCAAACGTCAGCTGCGTCAGGCCGGCCAGGATGTCGCCAGCCTCCACCCCGTCGTCCCGCCGCACCGGACTCAGGAGCAGGCACTCATCTTCCGAGTTACCCTCGGCTGATGGGCCAGCCCCCGAGCCAGACGCGGCCGGCTCTGACGGGCCGGATTCTGCGTCGCACCCTGGCTTGGTGTTAGAGTCCTGCTTGACTCGTATGGAGTTGTCGTCGCATCCCGGAGGATGGTCGACAAACTTACCTGAGGGGCCCCGGAACCAGACGTAGACGGCACCCACCCCCAACGCGAGGCGGCGCTCGTTCTTCAACAGGATCGGGACCTGTTCCTCTGGGATGCCGACCACCAGGAACCATCCACCTGACTGCCTTTCGGAGTGCAGCATCGACCATTTGTCAACCTCCAACCAGGGGTTCTGGAACTCCAGAGCGCGACCCACGTCGCGCACGTCGTCCCAGACCCCCTGTTCGTCGGGCACGACAATGCCGCACCGCACTCTCTTCGGGGTCTCTTCCTGGCCCCTGACCTCCAGTCCGAAGCCCGGTGGTGGGACCAGGAGAGAGACTGCCTCCGTCAGCCAGGTGCGCGTTGCCTCGTCGGCGCACCAAAGTTTGAGGACCCCGTCCGCATGCACGGGTTTCCCGGTGAACGCTGGAGCGGGGCGTTTGGGGGTTTTGGTCGACCAGGCGTCACTCAGGATCTTCCTCTGGAGCTCCCGGAGTACTTGTTCCACCAACTTCTTCGGCAAGTTCCCTGTGCGTTTGCATGTTACTGCAACACCCAGGGACGCCTTGGAGGCCTGTGCGTAGGACTTACCTACTGTCGTCCTGGAGGAGTCGAGGCGGGGCTTCTTGTGGTCTCCCCGAGGCGAACTGGTCTCGTTGAGAGCACGGCCTCACCTCTGTCCTTGTTTCCGGCAGTTTTACCTGCTGTGTTGCTCGGTGGTGCAGTGGCTGGTTGCCGTCCAGGGTGGCCAGCTCGCCGCTTGGCGGCAGCCGGCTTCCTTGTACTGCCTCCGGCCTTCTTGCACCCCTCACTGCTGAGTGTGGGCTGCGCACTGGTCACATTGCTGGGACCTGCGACAGCAGCCTGCTCAACTGCTTTTGTAGAGGCAGCACCGGCAGCAGCAGCGGTTTGTGCAGCCTTCTGCTTGGACGCCCTGCGCTGTCTCTTGTTTAGGTTTTTCCTCTTCTTCGACGGGCCGACAGTGGCGGGGCCACTAGTGGTTGGGCGCTGAACAGGATTGGTGGTCTTGCCCTTACCCTTACCCTTCTTGTGGCCAACCAATTGCCAGCCCTTGAAGGAGGAGTCGTCTTCCCGCTTGATCTCGAACGGGCTGACGATTGTAAGGACGGGACCAGTACTAGTGCTAGCCAGCGCTGAAGTCCCGTCCTTGGGGGATGATATAACCTCTGCAGCCGAGGCCACAGCGTCAACCATTTGTTTTGGTTTTGCGGCGGGAACAGCTTTCACTGCCACCGTCGCAGTTGGGGTAGTGAAAGGGATAACGGTATCCATAAATGTTTTTACAAGACTTCATCCCTCTGGCTTCCCACCCTCCATGGAGCCCGCAACAGGGAACGTCATACCGGACGTTAGGATTACCAGAGGGATATAGGAACGCGGGGCTGGCTTACAGCACGACATCGGGCGCCCGCTTGGGTTAACGGCCTGAGATGAGTTACCAACTCTAGCCGTCCACCCTCGCTTGCGCCCTCAGTATAGCCTTCACCAACCACGTCAACAGCCGAAATAAATTCCGACTATTGATGTGGACCCTACGTCCTTAGCCCGTGGCCCTCTGACGGGACACGATGGCCATTTCCCCCGCTGCGGCTCACAGCGGGGGCTACCGTTTAGCGTGAAATCGGGACCAAAGAGGGCGTGTTGCCTCACGGTCACATTACCGCCAGCGCCGCTCGGCTCAACCCCCCAGGACTCCGTCATCCCCGCGTACGGTGCTCGACTGCGCAGGTCCTAGCGCAGGTGGTCAACTTCTCTTACGCGTGACTGTTTACTACGGGCCCAAGCCCACCTGGCCACGAGGGGGCGTGGTGAAGAGATGTGTAAGTGAATGTGTGTGTGTGCGCGCATGTGTGTACGTGTGTGTGTATGCGTGTGTAAAGTGCCTGTTATTTGTGTTTCGGCTGTAGGTTTTGGTTGCATCCATTTCTGAAGGAAATGGACCAAGAACGGGCGGCAACCTCGAGAAGGATAGTCCACCAGCCTTGCCTTAGGGATCTACACGACCTGCGCTACCCCTGAGACCATTCGCCACTCCCTGCACCGGACTCAGGTGCAGGGAGCATCCTCTACTTTTAGGTGCAGGGAGTAGAAGTCAGTGCAGTTCAGTGGAAATGGAAACGAATTGAACTGCACGGGCTTCCGCCCTAATAATGCGCATGCAGATCTTCGTTAATTGTCGTATTCCCGGAAACACCCGAATCATTGAATTGTAAGAGCCCTAAACAATGCACTTGCATTTTGCACCTTGTTGGAAAGAAATAGGAGTGAATATTATGTGTACACAATCGAAAACAATTCGGGCGGTCGGCGGCGGTCGCCGGTCCGTCAAAGGTCCGTCAGTCGTCTTTATATAATGGTGGTGACTGCACGTGTTCTCTCTGTGTGGAATTATATAGAGCTGCTATTACACACCCTTCTTGGTTTTGTTTTCAAAGGTGAATTTAATTATGTTATTCAAATTTAAATACTTTATTTTGTAAAATAGGTAAATATACTAAAATTTTTCACAGCTTGTTAATATTAAAAAATTAAAAATACCTACTTTAAATACATATTAAGTACTAGAAAAAACATTTTAAAAAGATACACACAATAAACAAATAGATATAGGAATAAATAATATTGTAAAGTATATTAGTACATAATGCAATAATACAACAAATATATAAAAAAATGTCTAAATCTGCCCATACCATTTTATAAGTATTTTTCCAGAATGGATAAATTTAAACGTGGAAAGCCACTTCAGTCACAAGCACGGCAAATGGTATTTAATGTGTACCTTTATTTCTTAAATGAAGCCAATGTTTTCAAAAAAGACAATGATGGTTATTTAAAAAAAAATTTGGACCGTGTTACAAAAGCTACAGGAATTTCACGACGAATTTTGACTAATATTTTAAACGAAAAAAAAAACAATCAATGAATGAAATTTTCCACACCGAAAAAAGGAAAACCTAAAAGAAGATTTCGGCTGGGACTTGATGATTTCGACTACTGTGTTATTCGTAATATGATATACAATTTTCACTTGACGCTCAAAAAACTCCCAACTGTAAATAATTTGAGAAAAAAGTTGATCGAAGCTATTAATTTCAAAGGCTGTGCAGAGACTTTAAGGCTGATCTTGAAAGAAATGGGGTTTAGGTTTCTGAAAACTGATAATAACAAACGGTTACTTATGGAAAAGCATGATATACGTTTAAAAAGGATCAAATATCTCAGAGAAATACAACAGCTGAGGAATTCTGGTAGAAATATAGTGTTTATGGACGAGTCATACGTGCATACATCACATACTAAGGGTAAAACTTGGCAAGATAGCAGCAAAAAAGGTATCAAACAACCCATTTTTAAAGGAGAGAGAATAATTATTGTACACGCAGGCAATGAAAAAGGCTTCGTCCCAGGGGCTCTAATGTTACATAAATGTGTCGACTCAGAAGGTGATTATCATAAAGAAATAAACGCGGAACGTTATCAAGCTTGGCTACGCAATCAATTGATTCCTAACTTGCCTCCTAATAGTGTGTTGGTAATTGACAACGCCCCATATCATAATAAGCTGTCTGTGAAACCACCAAACTCAAACACACCTAAACCACAAATGATAGCTTGGTACAACAACACAACATTCCGCATGACCTAAAGAAACTGAAACCCGATTTGTATGAAATTATAAAAAGACACAAAGAGAAATACACAGAATTTGTCATTGACCGTATAATGGAGGAACGTGGGCATCAAATTATACGATTGCCACCATATCATCCCGATTTTAACCCCATTGAAAATATTTGGTCCCAAATAAAGCAACACGTAGCCAACAAAAATATTGCAATGAATGTCACGTCAGTTAAAGATGCTATATTAGAAAAAATCATTAATATAGGACCAGAAGAATGGAAAAAAGTTTGTGATCATGCTGTTAAATGCGAAGATGAATATAGAAAATTTGACCCAAGAATCGATAGTTTTTCTAATGAAATGATTATTTACACAGGTGATAGCAGTGAGGAAAGTGTCAATGAACAAGAGCATAATGAAAGTTTTGATGAATCTACGATGTCAGGAATAGAGATCCTCCCTGATTCTGATTATTTTTTTTGTAATTGTAATATTATTCTGGAATGATCACTGCTGTAAATACTTTTGAACTGAGATGTTATGATTAGATTTCTAAGATTTTAATGTAACCTGTGTTTGAAAACCATTTTTCTTCTTCTAATATAAACCTTGTATTACTTAAACCTTCTTTTCTTCCATCATTACAGCAGCTACAGCAAGACACTTAAAAAGTATTATAATCGTGGTTTTCTTCACTATTTACTTATATGGAACGGAACTATCGAATCAAATTTCTTTACTGATAAATCAATATTTATTTTTTTAGCACAAAAAACATAATTTTACTAAATTATGCACTGAACAACTCTATATACATATCGTCTTCCAACGCTCGGGGAATACGACCGTTGCCGAACAGTGACGAAGATTTCTATGCGCATTATCACTTTGGGAGACCTGGGGGCTAATCGTGCTATTTTCAAACGTTCAAACGTTGACAACGTAACGTATTTGGTGAACGTTTGGTTTTAGTTTGGCTGATGTCAAACATGGTATCGTGCTAATTGTATTGAGCGTTCGAACCGTAGACAGAGAATCCTATAGACACCGGCAAAGCGTGTCACCGAAAGAGACAAACATAGTACGTCACTCTAAATTCAGGGTTACCGCGTAAGGCAAAAATTACCCCTATTTATTGATACAATTATGTAGGTAGAAAATAATATGAAGTCCGAAAAGTAACACTACCTTATTGATTTTATCGGCATAGAATAGATATAAGATGCGGGGATGATAATATTATGCTGTCAAACGCAAACTAATTTAGTTGTTTCCTCAGTCAAAAATAAATTATCTCGACTTTTCAATACAATAAAATATACAAATACATACATAATGAATGAAAGTGGGATCACTTTCATTCATTATTTTGATGATATACTTAATTTTCGAATTGTTCTAATTAATTTACATAAAATAAGTAGGTATGTTATTTGACGCAAAAATGTGATGACGTCATATGTTGCTATTTCAATGCAAAATTCATAAAAAGGTATCGTTTTTGACATTTCGTTATCGGTAGTTAAACTGCCATTTCATAGACGGTTATGTACGTCCTGGATTTGTGAACAAATAATACAACATATTTATTTATGATTAATTTTTATGTATATTTGATTGTACACATTGTTGAATAAAACAAGCTTCGTATGAAAGTTTCTAATTCTTTGCTTGGGTTCAAGTCCTTTTGTTGCGTGATGTATACGCAGTTCAAAATAAGGCATGGCAATGGCCTTATTAAGTAAAACTTTATGGTTACCAATAAATGGTTGACTTTCAAAATGATCCAATATAAATACATCCTGGCATCATTTGAAAGTCGTGAAAATAAGTTTTTGTAACATATTTTTTTCGGCAAAGAATGATAATCCTTCAGTAGAATGGACCTTGAATATTCTTTCTGCCAAGTTACATACTATGACAACGTCACGGGAAGGATAAATAAAGCCACCATCTTTTTTAAATATAATAACCTAAATAAATCCTCATGTTCAGGAAAACTGAAACAAGCCATTCAAACTATGATATACTTTTTTAATAGGCACTGCAAATCTCAAAATATTATACCCTATTTTAATTACCCTCAAAAGAGGGTAATTATTAAAAAAAAAGTTGGCAACACCAACGATTTAATTTATTGAATTATTTAGGATTTATTATTGTTATTTTAGTGCTTTTAACACAAGTCTCAATAGTTCACAACACAATATAGCTCGAATTACTTTATTTTAGCACGTAAAAACTGTATTTTTTATGGAGACGATAGCTGCCTACACGTCAGCTGTCAAACTTTGTTTAGCTAAGTAGTTAGCATACCTACAAAAAGTAGCACGCTCGGTGAAACAAAAAATCGTATCGTGCTGTTTCATTTCTTTACATTTCATCGGCATAAGTTGCTCTTTTTCCTGTGTGAGTGCGACAAAAATATCACTTAGTCTATAGGATTCTCTGTCTACGGTTCGAACCGTAGACGCAACCCTTACGTTGGGCTTACGTCAAACGTTTAGGGCTTGACACCGGCTTTTGAAAATAGTACGTACTATTCTTATACTAAAGAGGCTGTAGCGACATCGCGCCATGTGCAAGCACTATTTTAAAAAGACAAATGACATTATGTGAATGTCATTGAATGTCAACAAATATTATATATATGAAATCATGAAATAATTTTATTCAAATTATACGGTAAGTACCGAAATATTGTTTACTGTAATAAGTGATTTATGCAAAAAACAATTAATGATCACACTTGGTCATGTAGAAGAGGTTTTTATTTCACTAGAGTAACGAAGGTGAATTCAAATGATGATGCACCACAACATTACTGGAATTGCAGCGTCTTCTGCTATTTGTCGAGCCCAATACGAATTTTATATGATCTTTACAATAAAAAACACCTATTTTTCAGATTTGGAATAATATAAAGAGCAGAGAAAGATGTTAAATAAAGCCCGAATTGTCAGCGTTCGGCATAATAGTCATCCTTTCTATATAAGAAGAGATAGACGAAAAGCTGGAGAATTTGAATTTGGCTGACTTTCTTGACCTGAAAAGTTTCAGGTACGCATTTCAATTATCATTACGTAAGATCTTGCAGTATTTACTCTCATTCTGAACCTGTCTCATAATATGCATAAATCCCCAACAAAATATTATAAGTATATACTCAAACACAAGATATAGCGCACGTATGAGAACAATATTAATCTTAAGTTAAATGTCAGTGGGTTTAGTTATTTTGGTAGGACTTATATTTGAGTAAATATTTACTAAATAATTTATGTTTTAATTTTGTTCACAGTAGCCGAGGAGTAAGCAGAATAATAAACCACGTGGACAGTACAAAATTGCAAGTTAACAAAAATGAGGAATTTGCTACGAGCCAAATCGAGACCATCGTCACTTCTTGGACATTAAACAACAATATACTATTAATTAGTTCTCTTACCGTCGGTGTCGTAAGAGGCGACTAAGGGATAACACGATGCAAATACCATCTTTGCGTAGAGACGGAAAACTCGACATCAAACCCTATACGACTGCCTCGCTGGTCTAGCGGCATAAGTGTGCGCGTGGGATTGGGAGGTCCCGGGTTCGATTCCTGGGTCGGGCAGTATTATTGGGTTTTTCTGTCACGAAATTCTCAGTAGCTGCACGGAGTCTGGAAATGTGCCTGGTACGGCAATAGGCTCGCCCCTTATTACGTGGGACTAAAGTATATCTGGCGAAAAGTGGGTGTAGAAATACACCTCTGCCTACCTCTTCGGGGTTATAGGCGTGAGACTATGTATGTATGTATGTATGTATGTATGTAGTTTACTAAAATAATGAAAACCAAACCAAATACATTATTATTACTGTGAAGTTCACGTTGTAATTGTAACAATCAAATGGCTTAACAGATGTTGATTGTTTCAACTCTACTTAAAATAATATTTTGTATCAGATTTCATCATCTCAATAAACTGAATAAATAAAATCGAAATGTGAAATTGGAGCTTGCCTTTTGATATACATACCTACTCTATTCCTTTAAATATCTATTGAAGTGGTCCAGCGGCAGTCTGGGTAACACTGGATCATCAGATGTTGGACTCGGTACCCGATTAGAAACGCGCTACGCTTATGTAAGCTCACAAAATTGTATCACATCCTGCTGAGTTAGTGGTAAGTCTCCCTTGTAGAACGGCCTATTGGTCTAGTGGTACCTAAACCTGAGTGCTAAGACGAAAGTCATGGGTTCGATTACCACCCAGGAGAACTCTTTATGCGATGAGCAAATTACCATAACTATAATACTCGTATGTGTATCAAAACAATATTTATATATATTAATCAATTGTCTGACTACCATGCCACTAGGTTGTGCCTAGTTTGGGATCACACCGCCAGGTGTGGGTTGTCACAGAGAATTAATTTATTCTTATGTTTCTCTTCTTCACGAATATTTTCTTACAATTCACTTAGAAATTCACCCGGTCTAAATGGTCACTAAGGACGAAAGGCGGCACCTACCCTAACCACTGTCATACTAGTGTACAGACCTTATTAGATAGATATTCTCTTAACAGGCTCCAAGGCCTATTACTTTTACTATATATGCAAAGTGGGCAACAGTGATGTTTTGTCATGGTGGGTCTCGTGGCAACAAAGACCCGGGGCAGGTTTTCCCGTGATTATGCCTTTGAAAACTACACCAAGCGAATAGCTCCTGTGGCCTTCCCTTCGCTGATTGGCCAAAGCAAGCCAAATTTAAGAGCCCTGAACCAACTAGTCAAAATAGGCTGGCCAGAGTCTAGGCCATGTCTAGGCTCTGACCGACTCGTTGAACTATTCGGCACCCTTTTTTTTACGTCGGGAAACTATTTTGCGAGTGCCTCTCCGCGGGGCGGGCAGAGAGGGTAGGTCGGACTCCCCGGGACAGAACCCGGGTTTACCGACTAAAACCACGTACCACGATAGTCACCTCAGCGCTCAAAAGAATGGGACACAGGGAACGCGGGTGTACTGCTCCTGGGTCCCGTTACGCTTGTCCCGTAGTAGGGCTCAGTCTCTGAAAGGGCTAGGTTGGTAGTGCCCTCCCTTCGCTCCCTCGTACTGTGCGAGTACAGTGGTCCCTCGACTATCCGAGACCGCTGTCTTCTCGGGGTCGTTCATGCAGGCAGTCAGATTGCCATCTCTGGTTGCCCACGGCCCCAAGGAAGAGTCAGGCTAGCGGCCATTGCCACCGCCACGACGCGCGACGCCGCCTGCGTCTGCGAGCGGAATCGGCTCTCTCGCAATCCCGCTCGGCGGCCTCCTTCTGGAACATGACCTCTTCACAGAAGGAGACCACATCAGCGTCCCACCGGACGTCTTCCGTCAACATGGCCTGAACTACGGCCGGTGGAGAGAGAACTATTCGGTACCCACAGATTACATGAAATTTACAACTCTGTGTCGGCCCCGCATTGCGCTTCCCACGCATGCACATTCAACTCGCTGCCACCCAGCCCTAATCTAAGACTTAGGTCTGTTACCCGAGGTAGTGGGTTGGATTCCTAACACGACAAATCTTTGTATAATGAGCTACGCTTTTGTTTGTGTCTTGGTTAAATGAAATAATTACAATACCTATCTAGGTACTTAGGAAAAATAATTATATATATGAACGTTTATCAGTCGTCTACTTGCTGTATACAGGCGTCTGAGCGCGCACTGACCGAGTAGGCAGTCTTTTGGCTTAAGCCACCCTAAAAACCTATAACTGTGACAGTGTTATGTGTATGGTATAGGTACATCCCCATAATATTGTTTCAGCCTTTCAAAAGCGAATGTCTAGGAAGGTATCGCGTCGAGATTTAGCCTTTTTGATGAGATGCCTTCCTAGACATTGTCATAAATATAGGGCCAAGCAAGGTTGACGCCAATCTTACAATAATGAAATCTACCGCAACAATAAGCTATACCAAAGCGATATCCATAAAAATTGCCTTATGAAAGAATGTTGTTCCCTCATTCAAGTTGCAATCAAACTTATTATAAGCATATGCCACTACATTGATAAATAATACAAAATTATCTTAATAATTTTCTCTAAAATATTATATAATTGCAAAGTTCGTCGATAGGAACTTTTGGTTTGACAACGTATGAGACGTCCGCGAACGTAACGGTTTTGGTTTAAAACGTTGTCAAATAATAGCGCGATACCATGCAACAACGAGAGTTCGCCCGCACGCTGCCACCTAGCTGTCACTGAACGTATCTGCCCTACAAAAACCAAATCGTTTACGTTCAAATAATTAGCACGATACGAAATGTGCATAACGTGACGTTTTTGGTTGAAGTTTGGTTTTGGTAAATACGTTGACGTTTAGCACGATTGCCCCCCTGGGGGGCGATCGTGCTAAACGCGTATCGTGGTATCGCGCTATTATTTGACAACGTTTTAAACCAAAACCGTTACGTTCGCGAACGTCTCATACGTTGTCAAACCAAAAGTTCCTATCGACGAACTTTTCAATGATATAATATTTTAAATTTGAGAAAATTATTAAGATAATTTTGTGTTAATTATCAATTTAGTGGCATTTGCTTATAATACGTTTGATTGCAACTTAAATGAGTGAACAACATTCTTTCATATAAGACAATTTTTATAGATATCTCTTTAGTATAGCTTATTGTTGCGGTAGAATTCATTATTGCAAGATTGGCGTCAAGCTTGCTAGGCCCTATATTTATAACAATGTTTAGGAAGGCATCTCATCAAAAAGGCTACATCTCGACGCGATACCTTCCTAGAAATTCGCTTTTGAAAGGCTGAAACAATAATATTATGTATGTATACCATACACATAATACTGTCACAGTTATAGGTTCTTTGGGTGGCTTAAGCGAAAAGACTGCCTACTCGGTCCGTGCGGGGGAAGCGCAATGCGGTGCCGACACAGAATTGTAAATTTCATGTAATCTGTGGGTGCCTAATAGTTTAATGAGTCAGTCAGAGCCTAGTCTCCGGCCAGCCTATTTTGACTAGTTGGTTCAGGGCTCTTAAATTTGGCTTGCTTTGGCCGATTAGCGAAGGGAAGGTCACAGGAGCTATTCGCTTGGTGTAATTTTCAAAGGCATAATCACGGGAAAACCTGCCCCGGGTCTTTGTTGCCACGAAACCCGCCATGAACAAACATCACTGGTGCCCACTTTGCATATATAGTAAAAGTAATAAGCCTTTAAGTCTGTTAAGAGAATATCTACCTATCTAATAAGTTCGCCCATCAAGTACCACCTGCCCATACTAGTATGAGAGTGGTTAGGGTAGGTGCCGCCTTTCGCCCTTAGTGACCATTTAGACCGGGTGAATTTCTAAGTGAATTGTAAGAAAATATCCGTGAAGAAGAGAAACATAAGAAGAGAAGAATAAATTAATTCTCTGTGACACCTGGCGGTGTGATCCCAAACTAGGCACAACCTAGTGGCATGGTAGTCAGACAATTGATTAATATATATAAATATTGCTTTTATACACATACGAGTATTATAGTTATGGTAATTTGCTCAACGCACAAAGAGTTCTCCTGAGTGGTAATCGAACCCATGACTTTCGTCTTAGCAGTCAGGGTTAGGTACCACTAGACCAATAAGCCGATCTACAAGGGAGACTAACCACTAACTCAGCAGGCTGTGATACAAGTGTGTGAGCTAACATAAGCGTACTTTCTAATCGGGTATCGAGTCCAATATCTGATGATCCAGTGTTATCCAGACTACCGCTGGTCCACTTCAATAGATAGTTAAAGGAATAGAGGTACGTATATTAAAAAGCAAGCTCCAATTTCACATTTCGATTTTATTTATTTAGTGTGTTGAGATGATGAAATCTGATATGAAATATAATTTACAGTTGAAACAATCAACATCCGTAAGGCCTTTGTTACAACGTGAACTTCACAGTATTAAATTATGTATTTGGTTTGGTTTACATTATTTTAGTATACTAATTAATAGTATATTCTTGTTTAATATCCAAGAAGTGATGATGGTCTCAATTTGGCTCATAGCAAATTGCTCATTTTTGTTAACTTGCAATTATGTTCATGTGGGTGTGCTAACGAGCGGCTTATTTTTCTGCTTACTCCTCGGCTACTGTGAACAAAATTAAAACATTAATTATTTAGTAATTATTTACTCAAATATAAGTCCCACCAAAATAACTAAACCCGCTGACATTTAACTTAGATTAATATTGTTCTCATACGTGCGTTATATCTTGTGTTTGAGTATAATATACTTATATTATTTTGTTGGGTATCTGTGCATATTATGATACTAGTTCAGAATGAGAGTAAATACTGTAGGATCTTACGTAATGATAATTTTATTGAAATGCGTACCTAAAAGTTAGAAAGTCAGCCAAATTCAAATTCGCCAGCTTTTCGTCTATCAAAAGATTATAGAGAGGATGACTATTATGCCGAACGCTGGCAATTCGGGGTTTGTTTAGCATCTTTCTCTGCTCTATTTATTATTCCAAATCGGAAAAATAGGTGTTGTTTATTGTAACGATCATATAAAATTCGTATTGGGCTCGACAGATAGCAGAAGAAGCTGCAATTGCGGTAATGTTGTGGTGCATCATCATTTGAATTCACCTTTGTTACTCTAGTGAAATAAAAACCACTTCTACATGACCAAGTGTGATCATTAATTGTTTTTTGCATAAATTACTTACTACAGTAAACAATATTTCGATACTTACCGTATAATTTTAATAAAATTATTTCATGATTTCATAATATATTATTTATTGACATTCAATGACATTCACATAATGACATTAATTGTCTTTTTAAAATAGTGCTTGCACATGGCGCGATGTCGCTACAACCTCTTTAGTATAAGAATAGTACTTACTATTTTCAAAAACCGGTGTCAAGCACTAAACGTTTGACGTAAGCCCAACGTAAGGGTTGCGTCTACGGTTCGAACGCTCAATACAATTAGCACGATACCATGTTTGACATCAGCCAAACTAAAACCAAACGTTCACCAAATACGTTACGTTGTCAACGTTTGAACGTTTGAAAATAGCACGATTAGCCCGCTGGGGGGCGATCGTGCTAAACGTCAACGTATTTACCAAAACCAAACTTCAACCGAAAACGTCACGTTATGCACATTTCGTATCGTGCTAATTATTTGAACGTAAACGATTTGGTTTTTGTAGGGCAGATACGTTCAGTGACAGCTGGTGACAGCGTGCGAGCGAACTCTCGTTGTTGCATGGTATCGCGCTATTATTTGACAACGTTTTAAACCAAAACTGTTACGTTCGCGGACGTCTCATACGTTGTCAAACCAAAAGTTCCTATCGACGAACTTTGCAAATATATAATATTTTAAATTTGAGAAAATTATTAAGATAATTTTGTATTATTTATCAATTTAGTGGCATATGCTTATAATACGTTTGATTGCAACTTAAAAGAGTGAACAACATTCTTTCATATAAGGCATTTTTTATAGATATCTCTTTTGTATAGCTTATTGTTGCGGGAGAATTCATTATAGCAAGATTGGCGTCAAGTTTGCTTGGCCCTATATTTATAACAATGTCTAGGAAGGCTTCTCATTAAAAAGGCTACATCTCGATGCGATGTCTTCCTAGACATTCACTTTTGAAAGGCTGAAACAATATTATGGGGATATACGTATACCATACACATAATACTGTCACAGTTGTAGGTTCTTTGGATGGCTTAAGCCAAAAGACTGCCTACTCGGTCACTGCGCTCTCAGACGCCTGTAAGTATACAGCAAGTAGACGACTGATAAACGTATTTTCCCTAAGTACCTAGATAGGTATTGTAATTATTTAATTTATCCAAGACACAGACAAAAGCGTAGTGCTCATCATACAAAGATTTGTCGTGTTAGGAATCCAACCCACTACCTCGGGTAACAGACCTAAGTCTTAGATTAGGTGGCAGCGAGTTGAATGTGCATGCGTGGGAAGCGCAATGCGGTGCCGACACAGAATTGTAAATTTCATGTAATCTGTGGGTGCCTAATAGTTCAATGAGTCGGTTAGGGCCTAGTCTCTGGCCAGCCTATTTTGACTAGTTGGTTCAGGGCTCTTAAATTTGGCTTGCTTTGGCCGATCAGCGAAGGGAAGGCCACAGGAGCTATTCGCTTGGTGAAATTTCAAAGGCATAATCACGGAAAAACCTGCCCCGGGACTTTGTTGCCACGAGACCCGCCATGACAAAACATCACTGTTGCCCACTTTGCATAGGTATATTGTAAAGCCTTGGAGTCTGTTAAGAGAATATCTATCTAATAAGTTCGCCCATCAAGTACCACCTGCCCATACTAGTATGAGAGTGGTTGGGGTAGGTGCCGCCTTTCGTCCTTAGTGACCATTTAGACCGGGTGAATTTCTAAGTGAATTGTAAGAAAATATCCGTGAAGAAGAGAAACATAAGAATAAATTAATTCTCTGTGACACCTGGCGGTGTGGTCCCAAACTAGACACAACCTAGTGGCATGGTAGTCAGACAATTGATCAATATATATAAATATTGCTTTTACACACATACGAGTATTATAGTTATGGTAATTTGCTCATCGCACAAAGAGTTCTCCTGGGTGGTAATCGAACCCATGACTTTCGTCTTATTGGTCTAGTGGTACCTAACCATGACTGGGTTAGGTACCACTAGACAAATAAGCCGATCTACAAGGGAGACTAACCACTGACTCAGCAGGATGTGATACAAGTGTGTGAGCTAACATAAGCGTACTTTCTAATCGGGTATCGAGTCCAACATCTGATGATCCAGTATTACCCAGACTACCGCTGGACCACTTCTATAGATATTTAAGGGAATAGAGTAGGTATGTATATTAAAAGGCAAGCTCCAATTTCACATGTCGATTTTATTTATTCAGTGTGTTGAGATGATGAAATCTGATACAAAATATAATTTTAAGTAGAGTTGAAACAAACAACATCTGTTAGGCCATTGTTACAACGTGAACTTCACAGTAATAATTATGTTTTTGGTTTGGTTTACATTATTTTAGTAAACTAATTAATAGTATATTCTTGTTTAATGTCTAAGAAGTGATGATGGTCTCGATTTGGCTCATAGCAAATTGCTCATTTTTGTTAACTTGCAATTATGTCCATGTGGTTGTGCTGACGAGCGGCTTATTATTTTGCTTACTCCTCGGCTACTGTGAACAAAATTAAAACATAAATTATTCAGTAATTATTTACTCAAATATAAGTCCTATCAAAATAACTAAACCCGCTGACATTTAACTTAAGATTAATATTGTTCTCATACGTGCGCTATATCCTGTGTTTGAGTATAATATACTTACATTATTTTGTTGAGTATTTATGCATATTATGAGACAAGTTCAGAAAGAGAGTAAATACTGTAGGATCTTACGTAATGATAATTGAAATGCGTACCTGAAAAGTTAGAAAGTCAGCCAAATTCAAATTCTCCAGCTTTTCGTCTATCTCTTCTTTTATAGAAAGGATGACTATTATGCCAAACGCTGACAATTCGGGGTTTGTTTAGCATCTTTTTCTGCTCTATATATTATTCCAAATCTGAAAAATAGGTGTTGTTTATTGTAACGATCATATAAAATTCGTATTGGGCTCGACAAATAGCAGCAGAAGCTGCAATTGCGGTAATGTTGTGGTGCATCATCATTTGAATTCACCTTCGTTACTCTAGTGAAATAAAAACCACTTTAACATGACCAAGGGTGATCATTAATTATTTTTTGCATAAATCACTTATTACAGTAAACAATATTTCGGTACTTACCGTATAAATGTAATAAAATTATTTCATGATTTTATATTATAATATTTATTGACATTCAATGACATTCATATAATGACATTAATTGTCTTTTTAAAATAGTGCTTGCACATGGCGTGATGTCGTTACAGCCTCTTTAGTATAAGAATAGTACTTACTATTTTCAAAAACCGGTGTCAAGCACTAAACGTTTGACGTAAGCCCAATGTAAGGGTTTCGTCTACGGTTCGAACGCTCAATACAATTAGCACGATACCATGTTTGACATCAGCCAAACTAAAACCAAACGTTCACCAAATACGTTACGTTGTCAACGTTTGAACTTTTGAAAATAGCACGATTAGCCCCCTGTAAACATTATTGTTATTTATTATTGACCAATTTTCATCAAGCATGGACCGCAAGGTTGCAAAGGTCAAACAAGAAGAAGCAGAAGCAAACTGCTTGTCCTTCACCTCTCAATCACGCATTACTCAAACTTCGAGAGTTATATTATCTCTCATAATCTTTATAGATTTTTATTTCTAAGGGAACGGAATTGATGTTATCATCAATACACTGTAAGCGACCCCGAAAGTCTTTCACCTTAACTATTAATCAGACTATTATGAATTATTTAGTGCACTTTCTAAGGGAAGTTAATCTTCCCTTAGAAAGTGATTTCGGAGGGCTATATAAAATGAATGGGCATTTTAAGGTGCTTAACCTACTGCAAGGCATGCGGTTACCTAAAATTAAGATGTCAAATGCCAATATATTCTAAAAATAATACTCTTCACTAGGAATGAATACTGTGCAGCTGATGAGCTTACAAACATTAAATCAAGAGGTAGAAAGTTCTCTCAGACTCGACAGAATTATTTTTAAAAGCTTAAGTTTAATTTGCAAATGTAGGTTTGTACGGGTAAAACCCTGCAATTTAATTTTGAAGCAGATATATTTTCGTCCGATTGAGCTGAAATTTTATACACACCAAGTGTAGATGGCAATGCATGTTTATTGAATAACAAAGTATGTTTTCCCGCACCGCGATCAAATGTAGGATTTTCGGTGGAGTATTTGAAAAAGTCTAAGTTTCTCTTTATATAGATGCCTGTATCCCTTAATGGTTATGTTCGAGCTGTATATTACACGCACATTTCGACATGTTATGAATTTGACTGATTAGCAGACCCATACGTTATGTAGGTACTGGTACTGTATCACAGAGGCAGTCATTTAACGGCACAAAATCCCTTTCTGGTCCTTGTCAATACACGGTCTAAAGAGATTTCCGCATTCGTACACTTTGGTTGTTAGTATACACCGCGGTATTGGGGTACTTTGTTAAGATTTATGTCGACCACAATTTCGTTGACCTTGCGTCCGGGCGTCCGAGTATTAGATGTTAAGCGTCATTTTGTCGTATCTGATTATAGGGGTACTTAGTGATATTGGTATAATTCTCCAAGGGTGCTCTCCGGGATTATTTTGTTTATATTTACTGATTTGTCTGGTGTCGAGGGTTTAGTGCTGCTCATGGTTTTCTAGTATTGATACTGAGAATGGACGAAATATGACGTCATTTTGTTTAATAATTAATTATGCAAGAAAATGTGTCTAATAGGCCAAAACCGTCCTCATCTCATCTTCCTATTGTAGTCCACTGCTGGACGTAGGCCATAGATGCTGGAGTACGCCACAAGATCCGATGTCCCGTTTTTGCCATCCAACCACTACCAGCCGCGCTTCTCAAATCGTCGGTCCATCTTACCGGAGGACGTCCAACACTACGTTTCCCCAAAACGTGGCCTCTATTCGAGAACCAGTTTACTTCACAGTTATCCTTATGTGAGGAAAACAAATTAAGTGATCTTCGAAAAAGGTATAGTGGAAAAGGGAAAACATTGTATTGGCATAATCTTCTTTGCCATATTATCTAATTAACCTGATTATTATTACATGTCATTATTTCAAAGACAGCATGGCAGCCCTTGTAAATCCTTTATCGCAGGCATTTTGCTAGCATTAAACCTACTTATTCAAAGAACGCCAAAGCAATAATTTGAACAGAATAAAGTATAAAAAAGTACGTCATTTATTACATTTGTATCGGCAGCGGTGACAAAAGTATAGCTCATCAAAAACGTTTGCACAGAACCAGGTGTTGACATGGCAGAAATAGCTTACTTAATATTGCAGCTATTTGCTGATAAAATTTACCAGCAAAAATATAGTTATTGCCTTATTTTTCTTATACGTACATAGACTGTTTCCCGAAGGGGTAGGCAGAGACTATGAAACGCAATTTGTAAAGATCCTGACATATCTCTCTTACTTCATTCACTCCCATCAAGTATCTCATGCATGCTCTTCTGTTAAGGGTACTTCTGACCTGTCCTTTTTTAGGATTTCTCTAATCTGGTCAGATAATGACCGCGTAGGTCTTCTCCTCCGTCCTGTCCCATTCACACTTTCCTTATGCCCTTTTCATGTAATCTTAATATATAAAATCCTTGCGTTACTGACTGACTGACAGACAAGCTACAGCCTAATTTATTAGACGTAGGAAGCTGATATTTGGCATGTATGTTCCTTGGAGACTATAGGGGTGCACTAAGAAGGGATTTCCCGAAATTCTCAAGGGATCGGGCAAAACGGGTAAAAGAAAATACCTAAATGTGCGGGCGTAGCTGTGGGCGTCCTCTAGTACTTATATAACTCTCTTAAAATAGAGTTTGTAAGTATTACGTATTTCTTTATTATGTGTACATAATGTGAGGTGCTATTGATGTGTTAGTTGCCGCAAATCATCTAAAATATTATTCCCATTTCAATGGCTTCCTCTACTTTTACATTTCCACAAAAAAATACTAAATGTGAATCGGTAAATGAGTGTAACACTTCCAAGGAATTCCGAAACAAAAAATTTCGCAACCATCATCAATTAAAAGCCGATAGAAATCAATTATTCCCGAACGTTGAATAATTCCAAAGAATTTGGAGCAAACGTCGAAAAGTATTTCGCGCAACATCAAACATTAATAATATCTTCGAATAAACAACGTTACGATGACCGACAATCGATTTTATCCCAAAATGGCCACTTGTAGTACCAGTTATCAGGAGATTTTATAGGGCCGTAACATTGACAGTGCTGTCATTCCAAGAGGCGCCCTGTAGCCAAACATTTAAATTAAGTACCTACATTTCTGAAAGATTCGCTCGTAAAATGTGACATAATTTTTCTACTATTATTATTTTATTTAAATCCGGACGGTGTTAATGCGTTATTTTTATAAGGTTGAGAACATCTGCTTTCTGGAGATTTCTTTTTTGGATATTCTGTGGCCAAGTCAGTAAATGTCAGTAAAAATATGTCAGCTAAATGTACTGGACTGGGCTACTTTACATCTCTCGCTTTAGGAATCTATTTTTTGTCGCAGGTGACTTTAAAAATATACAAGCGATGGAGACAAAAACACTTAGACTTGAAATACAAATGACAATATCTATGGAGCCAAATATGTTGCTAGTTTTTCACCATAACCCTTTTTAAAGAAAGAAAGAAAGAAAGAAAAACTGTTTATTTTCCACAGATACACACACAACAAAAAAAACAAGGTCAAAACGTTTAAACATAAAGTAAAAAATTAAAAATAATCGTGCGATCTGTGGAGAATTTGGTACGCACTCAGCATAATGCTCCACTGTGGTCCACAGAGCCCACAATAGAGCGCTGTTTTTCAGTGCGACCATTTGGTGTCGTACGGACGTAAAAATCAGCACAGATTTAATAATTAAATAAATAAATTGCTACAGCAATGGAAACAAATAACAATGAGCAATGGTCTGGTTGAGCGCATCAGCCACAAACACGATGCATACAACGCGCTGTGTGTGCTTACAACTTAAATTAATGCCTATCGTACATCCGTCGCGTCGATCCAACGACTCAGTGTGGCCGGCGCGCGCGGCGCATACGACGTACGCGCTGCGTCTCGCAATGAACTCAGTTACGTAAAATCATTTGTTTACATAAAATAAATAACATAGATAATATATTTTGTTACATCTAGCAAACATAAAGCATATTTTATAGGTATATAAATAACTAACACACAATAATGTTAAAAGAAACATGCTATGCGGTCTCAGAATTTCATACAAGATCATGGAAAGTGTGTGACAATAATAAATAATACATAGTGGATACAAAAAATACAAACAGTGAATGCCGCCTCGACTCGCCCGGAAGTCGATATAACTACATCGCCCGTAGATCACAACCATTACGTAAGTAATACTACGTACTGCTTTTATATTGTAATTATATAATTGTAAAAGACCTGAAGTGAGTATTATTTGTTAATATTGTTCAAAAACTTAAACTTTTAACTCATTATCATCGCTAAAGCTGAGCACGCGTCGTGATTATCTCTGAATGTCACAAACCCTGTCACAAGAAGCTTAATAAAGAACGTCTATTAAGTGAAATAGCAACAATTCGATCAAAAATAATAACTAATTCTAAATCCAATCAACTCAAAGTAACGCATACGTGTCAGCAAATGCAATTGATCTGATTTTTAGCGATATAAACAGTTTTCATTTAACAATATGTGGTAGTCTGGAATTAGTGTAGGTGATCAGTACTGCCGTCATAAGGAAAGAGGGCACAACTAACATTTTTTCGAAATTGAGTTATATCCATATTTGGAATCAGGAGAAAAAGGCCTATCTGCTCATATTTTTTGTATAATTTTATAACCACAATAAACAAAAGTACCATAACCTGAAAGGGCACGACTGAGCAATTATTTTTGTGATAGCACTAGAAAAGGGCATATCTAGTTTACATTACATGAAGAAGTCACAAGAGGTTAGATGTGTTTTAATTAACATGGCTTTTCATTTTATTATTTAACCTTTTTTCCCCAAAATGTTACAATGGAAAGTCACATTTGGTTAATTATGCCTTTTATACCTAATATTAATGATTTTAAATGGAAAATGTTCATTATTTAATAAATACAGTAAAAATTAAAAAATAAAATAGTAAGTCATCTTATAGAATTCATGTAGACGCTACTATAACTACAATACCGTAATTTATTTTTTACAAAAACTAAGAAAAATTTTAAACTCGAGTTTCTCCTGATTTACAAAATGTAAGTTGTGCCCTTTTACGTTATGACGGCAGAGTAATATTTAACTTTTTCCCCCAAAATGTTAGAATGGAAAGTCACATATGGTTAATTATGCCTTTTATACGTAATATTAATGATTTTACAATATTTTTTAAGTTAAGTTGAAATGGAAAATGTAGATTATTGAATAAATACAGTGAAAATAAAATACGTAAATCATCTTATAGAATTCATACAGACGCTACTATTTCCATTAATACATTTTCTACAACTACGATACCGTAATTTATTTTTTACAAAAACTACGAAATATTAAAGTCGATTTTCTCCTGATTTACAAAATGTTAGTTGTGCCCTTTTACGTTATGACGGCAGAGTAAGAAAGGATGTTTGGAATTATCATAAGGTGCTTTCTAAGTGCTCCCTTTAACTCCCAATGAACATAGTATGTCTAATTTCAGCTACTTACGTCCAGTACTCTCAGCTGTGCGTTGACTGTCAATGAGGCACTCAATGACGGAAGGGTTTTATACATATCGATTTAATTGAAATCTGTTTTCATAATCGTCATCATCATTCCTACAGATTTATCCCAGTCACATCCGCCTTGGACTCCGAGGACCTATTTCTTGTCTAATGAGATTAGACAGAATATTAGTTTAACAACTAATTTATTATCTCACAATCCTTAATTGCGCTACAATTCTCTTTTCAATACAAATAATGTACAACCATTTCTGCCGTTCAACTACGAATAGTCAAGACAATAATGCCCTACAACGCGACTTGAATGAGGTTATAAACATTTTATAGCATTGTGTACCCGGCGCGGCGCTAAAACACATCAAACTAGAAAAGGGTTGTAAGTTAAATATATATATATATATATATATATATATATATATATATATATATATATATATATATATATATATATATATATATATATATATATCTCGGCTAGCTGTAGTTTATTATTTAGCTAGATTATAAGCAGAATTTATTAAATTGTGAAGCGTAGAAATGAAGTGATTAAAACTTACATAAATAAGCTATATAATTTGGGCTATGTTGCAAAATCAGAAATCATTTTGCTAGATGTGCAACACAACTTAGAGACACTTTTCATGTTAATTAAAATTTTATTCCTTTGCTTGCTATTTTCTAGCTAATTTATACGCATTTTATTATGTCAGCGGGTAGCTAGATTTTAGACCCTTCATGATACAGTTCAGACACTATGTGGGCAAGCAGATGGGTCTCATGCAATGAAGACCCACTTTGGTAACTTACAAAAATTTAAGCATTTAAATTATACAACGCTGTGTTATGCTGCCATATGCAACAAAGCTGCTAATCCCAAAGGCACACACTTTCTTTTCAAAAGACATTTCCTGTACAGGGCATGAATTTTGTGTCGCTGGGGACTTATAAAAATACAACCAGCAGACACAAGGAACACCCACGCTCAAAACACTAATATAAGGACCACTAAAAGTATTTCCACGTATGGGGATCGAACCCATAACACTCGGAGTGGTGTCAAGAAGCGAAGCGATTGCGTAACTACTAGTAATGGATTTGGTGATTAGAGATACTTTGCGTATTTTTCATGGAGCTTTCTTATCTAATACTAATGTATAAAGCTGAAGTGTTTGCTTGTTTGTTTTTCGCGTAAGGAGTAGCCTCAATAAATAACGCAGGTCTAACCGCGGGCTCATCATCGACCGTAAGCCAGAATGCCATCCACGCAGTCTCACACTAACTCTCAAAGCCCCCTGGGAACCTTAGTCATCGGATACTATTTCCCCTAAAGCCTAACTCCAATATTAGGTCCACAATAAACTATCGGCGGCAGTCTCAATACTAATTACGACCAAATGCGGCCCGCTCGAGCCGTTCTGTGGAGAGATATGAGGACTACTGATGAGAGTAAGTTGGGGTGCTAGTAATAGCGTTTATGAAGGGTATTGGTTTGGTTGTTTGTTTGTTTTTCGTGTGAGTGTGTGGCCAACTCTGATGTTCGAGTTTTAAGACCGCCCGAAGGCCTCCGACATGGTCTTCGATTCTCCGAAGCACGGTAGCGCTCAGATGCAAATGTCACACACGGTCACCCATCCAAGTGGCGGCCGGTGCAAGCGTTGATTAATTTTGCCGATTTATAACGAACGGCAAGCCAAGTTTCATAAGGTTGAGCTGGTTTGGTAATGAGAACCTAAGTACCTATTGACTCACAATACTATTGTTATCCTATCTGCAGGTGCATTGAACTATTTTAACCTTTTGCGGTTTGTATACATTATTCAAGTTTATTTAACGGATGAAAATTAAGCTACAGTTTACGGACTTCATCGCGATATATGGATTTGACTGAGATTACATTTAAATCGAATGATCTTAAAACTACATTATTTATTACTATCCGACGTTTAAGTAAATTATTTTAAAGCAATCGTAGTCATGAACGACTGAGGTGACATTAGTCTACGTCTTGAATGTAGAAGTTATCTTAAAGTACCCGAACATTGTTCACCTATTGGTGATACTATTTAAGCAGAATAAGCTCACGGTGCCCGGTGTCTTCTGAGGCCCAAATGTTCAAAATGCTGTTTCGACAATGTCAATGTCATACTCATGTCAAAGATGTTATTCTTATAAATATAAATTGAACGATGTGTCAACGTCGAACTATAAAAGTCAAATTAGACCATAGTGTTATCAAATTAGCAGGGTACCGATTGTGAGTCAATTCAAAATATAATCTCATTTCGTTCAAATATAATTTCAATGTGTCATTGTCCTTCTCCGAAACCACGGTTCTCGATTCACAATTCCGTGACATCTCTTGATAAATAACGCTGCAACTGAAACTCAACCTTATTATAAAACAAAAATTAGTATACTATCTGCCTCGAATAGCGCAGTGATAAATTCGCACTATTAGCAGACATTAGTACCCACCCTATATGGAGTTCAGCAAACGTTACTTATATGCGTATTGTAAAGTTTATAAAATAAATTGTAGGTGGTGGGAGCTTGGAAAGAATACGCTGAAATGTATTCTGAGGGAGAGTTCCCGTAATTATATTTGTCCAGAATGCAGTTTCAATGTCAGATCTAATGTATTTACATATGTCTTAAATGGTATTCTCCTCATACAAAATAAATTAGCGGGTCTTAATCGCGTAAAATTAAACGTACCTACCTATTTGTTGCCGACGTTTAAGACCCGCTAATTTATTTTGTATGATGTATACAAATCGCGAAAGTTTAAAAATCGATATTTGGTATTCTACTATGACTGTTATTTGAATGATATCGCGACTAGATTTTATAACGTGTAAAACTATGTGTAACTATGTGTCAACCTCGAACTATTTAAGTCAAATTTAACGATAGCGACATAAATATAGCAGAATACAAATTGTGAGTCAATTCAAAAACAAATCGCAATTCGTACGAAATACAGTGTCGATGTCAGATAAAATACGAGAATTGACGTTCAGTAATTTCAGTATAGTACAGACTCACAATCCAGTAAAGATATTTGTGTTACAGAACACTTTATTAGAAGAACAACTTTACTAGACTAACACACGGCTATCTGCTCCCAAACTAAGCTGAGCTTGTGCTATCGCAACCAGATAACCATTAAACATTCTTATATAATATTTTAAATATTTGTATATTAAAGATATAACACTTACGAAAGTACATAACATGAAATTGTGCTTATCACACAAAGATTTGTTTCTGGTGGGTTATTGAAACTGTAACCTCCGGCTCAGCAGTCAGGGATACTAAGCACAAGACCAACAGTCCAGCTAGTGAGGAGTAAGTCCTAAACAAGAAATATGAGTCTATAAATATTTGGCAACAAAACAGGGTACGCAACCGCGAAAACCTAGAAAAAAACGGCTGTATATCTTCATGTAAACATGGGTGCCCTAAACCGAAGAGCATGCATGATAAAATTTAGGCAGGAGGGTTTTTGAGTGGCGACCACGTACCGGACGACGCAGCAGGGATAGGCCTACCGCAAGGTGGACTGACGGTCTGGTTAAGATCGGTCTGTGTGGAGAACCTTGGGGAAGCCTATGTCCAGTAGTGGACGTCTCTAGGTTGACATGATGATGATGATGAATGAAGCAAGAGGGATATGTCTGGATGGTTGCAAATAGCGGTCTGTAGTTTCTGCCTACCCCTTCAGGAAACAGGCTCGACTGTATGTAATGTCTTCATGTTTTCATTCTAAAATTATAATCGTGCTAGGTGGGAATCGAACAAACAAAATAAATAATATGTCATTACTACTGTAGTCCTCTGAACCACAAAACCAAACATTTACGCAGAGTATCACCGGTATTGTGTGGTATGGATTTAGTCTAGCGCCGGATTAGGCTAGCGTGGTATTTTGTAACAACGCCACATTGTGGCTCGCTTTTAGGTATTTGTTCCACTATCTGGGTATCAGCGATGCGTGAACAGAGGCCGTAGCCAACTATTTTTTATAGCGTATTAGGTAATTTTTCTTAATGTATTTGGCAGACAAATCCTCCACCGTTGTGCTACTCCTCCACCTGAGCTGTGTCAACTCTGTATCCAGCAATAAACTAAACTGGCCTGCTGTTTTCATGCAGACGAATGGCATGATTTATAATTATAGCCGCTTTTCTACTGTATTTATCTCTTATCTCTGTCTTGTTCCATATCGTTTGTTAAGGAAATAAACTTCGTTTTCCTTTATAGACAACATCCGTTCTAGAAATGAATTTTTATACCTTGAACAAAGTACACATAGAATTGAAACAACAATTTGTGGCTCACACACTGAGAGATTGGCCTTAAGGATTGATTTTGAATTGTCTGAAATAAGTTATACAACGGAAATTCAGCTATAACGTATAATAGAAGTAATAGCTGAATTAAAAGTAAAACAATTCATCTATTAAATGGAAACAAACCGCTTCTTTATGTGTGAGTGATTTATTTTATCCTGTGAATAACTTTTATCCGAATAATGAAAATAGGCACTATAGTTTATCGATACTCATTCGAATTATAATGCATACCTCTTACATTGTAATTCGTTATATATATCGATAATTGGATTAATTAATAGTGATTATTTATAGTTCATTTACGTTATGCAAATGGCATCAAAACCCTAACATCGCATGATAATCTCTTCGCTTACAGTGTACTAGTAGCCTAACAAAGTCCACCGACAACATAGCAGTTAGCCCAAATCCTATTTCCTGACAGAATTTAGATCTTATTGGTGGATAACACTAATGGGCCATTTCGATGAGAGTATTTTGTATTATAATCTGACTGTACGGCGAATCTACCAACATTATATTATAAGTAGACATTGTCCGTGTGGTGACGGATTAAGAATACGAAATGTCACCACCCCATATCATCCCATGGGTGTCGTAAGAGCCGACAGAGGGAGCATATAATGCAGAGAACAACATTATAAGATAAGGAAAACTTGATACAAACCCTACACCAACCCGTTTGGCCAGCGTGGTATAGTAGGCCAATTTCCTCCTTTCAAAGGAGAGGCCTAGTCCAGTAGTGGGCTGTTAAAGGCTGATGATACTAGACATTGGGATTCGTGGTTGATAAGTCGATTGCTTATAGTAGATACTTTATGGTCTACTTATAGTGAAGATATAAATATCTTTACTATAAGTAGACTGCCACGCAGATGTTCAAACCCACGACGCGTATCAGTCTTACTACCTGCTACTAATTTGTCTTAGTACTACCTAGTACAGTGCCCACTGTAGCTAGCTATTCTCAGTAACCAGAAGGGGTCCAACAATTAAATATTGTTTGTCATTTATATTGATGTTATACAGGGCGATTTGTTATTGCTCGTATTCCTTTCAGGATGTGATTCTAGGGCCATAATGGAGTATTTTCACCCCCTACAAATGGGGTACAAAATGCACTATTTTGGAATAAAACGGTTTTTAAGATTTTTTACCAAGTTCAAAATTTTTGTTATAAACAGCTTCCTAAAAATGATTATGACCATTACTAGTAACAAATTGACCTTAATTAATGAACAATTAAATGGCCCATCTTTTAAAATTAAATAAAGCTACTAACTTAACGTGGAATTTGAAAATAGAGCCACAAAACACAGAAAAATGTTGGAATAAAATAAAATGACACTAGCCTTTGTCCGCGGCCCCACCCTAATATAAACTTAAACCTTTCTCAGGAATCACATTATCTGTTGGTGAAAACCGAACAAAAATCTGTTGCGTTGTTTTTGAGTTCATACAAACAGACAGGCCGAAAAGGGAATTTCATTTTATATTGACTATAGATACAATTGAATGGTCTTTAAATGACAAATTATTCGCAGGGTTGGAGTTGTGCCGTTACGATGCTCGTATATTGTATCATGTCCTTAAAACAGTTAAATAGTGTAAATGTTCACACACATTTACAACTTAAATGTCTATCTTTTATACCGCCTACGTTTGGTTATTTAGTTCAAACCACTAAAACAGTTTATACAGCTGCCTAATCACGTAAGTTCAACGCTAATTGGAATCAATTTACTTCACAACTCAACGAACAAAATATCTACCAGTTCTATTATAATTATTAAATTAGCTGTACATAAGGGAATGTGGTAATTTTGACTAAGATTACCTACTGTATAGTAAGTTTAAGACTGATATTTGGTGAATCATAAAGTATTACATACGGCCTTACTCGCGATAGCTATGATATTAAGGCATAAATAAGTCGATATTTTCCGACGTTTCGACCGACTTGCTCCTGTCGTTTTTGCGGAGGGACTTTTCAATGTCAAAAGATAAGTTATCATATCTTCATACAGCATTTCGCAGTCCATTGCTGGAAATAAAACTCACCTCATTTTCTTTACAGTACCATTGTGGGTCAATGGGAGGGCGTCGGCTTATGCTTACTATACTACACTTGCCAGACATGTTGGTACAGAGTTTGATGTCGAGTTAGCCGTAGCCGTATTAATAAAATCATAACACTTACTACTCTTTTACACTCCTAAATTTTATTAGACAAAACATTTACTATTCTCAACAGTGTTATTTTTGCGGATTAACTTTTGACCGTAATATGTCCCATCTTCTTTGTGACCGGCCATTTTTCGCCGCTGAAAAGTTCTTACTTTATGTGCAAATTTTAAATATAACTCTATCTTTCCGAGGAACAGTGGTATTTTAGTAGCTGAAATGAATTTTGTTCTACATGATAAATTCTTTGGAGGTTTAGAGGATCAGAAGTTGAATATAAAGTATGGAAGGAATTCCACCATTGCCACTTAGCGACTAGACTCTGATGGTCTATTTCACCGTTTTCTGATAAGTTATCTATATAGTAATCTGGAAGCTAGGGCCTATTTAGGGGTGGTGAAACTGAACCTGAATGGCACAAGCGTCGTGCCATTCAGGATTATCCTAGAGTGGAGACCACGACTCAGTAAGCGTAAGGTGCCCTACCTAGCCCCCCTAGGCCCACGGCTAGTTGGACCGACGACCTGAAACCTACCAACAGTCAGGGCGCAGGCATACGTGGAGTGTTGTCGCGCAACTCAACGGCGTGGCTGCAATGTGGCCGGTACCACACACACGGTCGATAATGACCGCAAAATGTGGTCGAATGCATTGAACGTCTAACGGCAAGATTTTTTTTTAATAAAAATTCATCTCCAGCACTAGGACTTATACTATATTTTTTAATTGTTATTTATAGACATTGTAGCGCATCAACTCAATATTAAACTTGCGAATTAAAAGAAACTAATTGAAGCCATTTTGCTATAACTACTCTGCAGTTCAAAAATGAAGTTCATACTTTTATTATTAAAATTTATATTTAAAGAGGCATTTTAATTAAATAGTTTTATACTTTGATGTATGATTTGAGTAGTGAATTATGATTCAACTTTTATTAGATTAGTAATGATATGTTAAAGTAATTATGTAGCGTTAAAAGAGTGACAAGACCTGCCATTTGTTAAAGAAGGGCAAAGTAAGCTTTACTTTTTTCACAGGTCTCCACTGGTACCCTGGTCGCAGCCAAAACTTTCTCCTTGGAGTCCGGGTATGTTCTCTAGTCTAATCAGATTTAACATTGAATTTGAATTAGGGTTTCCGACGAGCAATCGTCGTCTGACCCCACAACTCAAAGGAATAACAACATCCCACCGCTTAGACCAGCGTAAGTATATTCAAGGGGACTGACCACAAAATCTCTCTACCTACTTACCGTGTTCTATGCGTGGTTCCATGGTTTAGAGAAGTGTCAATTTATTCAAGCTCACGAATTCCTCATAACAACTGTCAAGCATATTCAAGTTAGTCGGGACCGACGGCTTTTAACGTGAACTCCGAGGCACGCACCTTGCGATAGTAAATTAACGGTTTAATACGCACAAAACTTCGAAACGTCACTGATGCGCGGCGTGGGTTTGAACCTGATTTACTCGACATGACAGACTGTTGTCTCCACTTCATTATCGCTGCCTCATTTCTGTTACAATATAGCTCCGAAATATTGAAACGAAAATAATGCATCTAAAAATATCTTCCCTAAGAATCGTATAAGGTTTTATCCTTATGTCCCGTGACTAGTGACAAATATTCTATATCGCCGAACATTCGAATATTTTCTTCGACATCCAACACCAGTTACAAGGCTGCTATGGCAGTATTTCTACGAACTGTTGACGACCGAAGATAATGTATCTTGTGAGAAAGATTTTCGTTAAATGTTGTGGCCATGGAACTTTTGATAGGTTTGGTATTAGATATGGTCTTGTAGTACCCTTACTACAAGACCATATCATTAAGATTATATTGTCAGGTGTACCTCATTTTATTTCGTAGGTGTCGTAAGAAGGGATGACTATGGATAAAACAAGAAGCAAATAGTATCTGGGAAAGGACGGAAATCTGGATATTTGATCTATCTATGTATATGCCATCCTGTCTGACCAGCGTGGTGTATTAAACCTTAACAATAAATATAAATCAATTTGCTTTGTGGCGGTAGACGACGCACTTTCGATTCACCAAAATCCGTGCTGTTAAGCAGATCAGACAAGTAGGTAAATCTTTGACAGATCATCATCGTCCTAGCGTTATCCCAGTTACATCTAAGACTTTTGGCCTTGGAGCCCAGGGACCACCTGCTAGCCCAATCAGATTCGACTGAACCTATTAGCTTTTCTTCAGAACGACTGCCGCCTGACCTCTGCAACCCAAAGGGATAGCGATATTCCATTATTTAGACCAGTATCAGTTTATTCGAGGGTACTTACTTGCCTTAATGACTGTCAAAGACATTTTCAACGAGGCACGGGGCAAGCGATAGATAATTTTATTTACAATGGTGGTGCGCGCCGTTGATTCGAACTCTCTGCATGGCAGTCTGTTGGTATCTCCACTAGATTATCTGCCTTAACGATTATAGCTTTGACAGATTAAAAAAAGGTATTTCATATTCATTCTAAAACAGCAATAGACATTTTTAAAACTGGATTTATGGTACTGGTTTAATTCTAGATCCGTAAGTGCAAAATGCGTTAAATAATTTCATCTCCTAGCACATTAAAATCACTGCTCCATTTTATTTTACCACGCCATGAAAGAAACTAGTAATGTGGTCAGGGTAATAGGAGTACTTCGATTGCACGTATGGCCCCGAGCTATACAGTGCACCTGGGTGTCTCCTTGAAAGCCTTTTATTACTATTTGCAGTAATACTTTATTTTTATGTACTCTGAGTATTGGTTGGATTGCGGATATTTAAATAGTCTATTTGTGTTTGTGAGAAACTCTCACATGTTATGAATTTGAAGTATAGAATAGACTTTCTTTACGAGTTCAGTTTATGGAATGAAGTATTCTTTATTACATGATAAAAATATTATATCAAAATTTGTGACCAAATCAACATTTACTAACCATAATTGGTAAGACTTAATAAAAAACCGAAACTGGTATTTTAATGCATATATGTACTAACCCATTTTGGTAAATCGTACGATTAGCAAGTAAACTCAAATATACAGGGATGTCCCTACGGGATTTTACAGCAACTTATATTATTTTTCTGCTCGTGTTTGTATCACACAACTTCTTAACGACTGAACTAAATTTGATAAATTTTGTGTATATACATATTTCAATGGTGACACTGTGATGACTTTATAATTATGTATATGTGGTCCATGTAGAGTGCCTTGGGGGAGACCAATGTCAAGCAGTGGACTTCTTTCGACTCAGGCGATGATAATATTGCCGGTAGGTAGTGTTGCAGTCAGTGCGTAACCAAATTTGATAAGCCGGCTAGCCTAGCTAGTAATACTATAAACTAAAAAAAGGTAGCAGTTAGCGAACAAAGTCAAATTTATTATTCATTCATAGTCACTTGTGTGCAGTCAAGCGGTTATTTTACATGCATTTAGGAAAACACAATGAGCCTATATTGAACTAACATGTTGAATAATGATTGCTCATCTATTACAAATGTCGACTGAATAAGTAAACACCGTTATAGCGCAATTATGCACGTAAATAGCGCAAACAAACAGAACAAATTAATTTATCAGAACGTGCTTTTGTGAATTCGACGTTTATATTGGCCATGTTGTTCTTTTTATAGAAATGTTTTGATACATTATTGCTACAAAATTTACGAATGTTTTCTACCAATATTTATTGTCAAGTGAAGCGCTTTTAAGCAGCGATAGCTGAGTGGAGAGACCGACAGACTGCTACGCAGAGGGTCTCGGGTTCGAATCCACGGCACGCACCAATGACTTTTCGTAGTTGAGTGCGTATTAAATTGTTAATTATCGCTTGCTAATCGGTGCAGGAAAACATTGTGAGGAAACCTGCATGTCTGAGAGTTATTCATAATGTTCTCGAAATACATGGAAAGACTGCCAACCCGCACTTGGCCAGCGTGGTGGAGTATGGCCTTACCCTTCTCAGTATGAGAAGAGGCCCGTGCCCAGCAGTGGGACAGTAAAGGGCTGATGATGAAGCGCTTTTATGGCGATGCAAGATGAAGACATTTTGTGCGTAGATCGAAACAACGCTACATAACTTTTTTATACCGAAGGATGTACAATATGTACCTAATCGCTATCATTTGCTGTCTCGATGTTCAATAAGAGATTTTCAAATAACTACGTATTAAGTTCTCTGTTTCAGTTTCATGTTGCATCCGTACACATATTATTAAATGAAGTTCCTTCTATATCCTTTCTCTTTAATTTTTTATAAATGCATTACTATATAATATAGATAAACTCGACCACAATCGATATCTGTACGGTCTTTACCAATTTTTTTATAGCGGCGACAGCTGAGTGGAGAGACCGACGGACTGCCACGCAGAGGGTCTCGGGTTCGAATCCGCGGCGCGCACCAATGACTTTCCGAAGTTATGTGCGTATCAAATTGTCAATTATCTTGCTGAACGGTGAAGGAAAACATCGTGAGGAAACCTGCATGACTGAGAGTTCTCCATAATGTTCTCGAAAGACATGTGAAGTCTGCCAACCCGCACTCGGCCAGCGTGGTGGACTTACCCTTCTCATTATGAGAAGAGGCCCGTGCCCAGCCGTGGGACAGTATAAAGGGCTGATGATGATGGTCTTTACCAATAGATATTGTGCTTCCTAAGAAAAGTTCACGCAGGCGGGGCGGGCCTAAGTATTTAAATATGCGTCTAGCTATCGAGTAATAACGGTATGTGAATATTATGTAAATGACTACTCGCGTCTATAACTGATTTGTTCACCCAAGATAGACGTATTTGAAAGTTATTGCACTGTTTTATTCATTCTTGCATAGTTTAAACAACAATGACCACTTTGACAGTTTTCTATAGAAAACTTATGAAACTAGTATCGCCTTCATGTAATCTTAAATAAAAATTAAAAGAACGAATCATTTATATTTTTATACAAGGCAGCGACACTTTTGCCTCAATATCGCAACCAGCAACCCGTTTGCCACTGCTACAATTTATAGCCATCGATAAATAACGAGTAATAAAAGTACCAGCTAAACAAAAATATTAAAAGTAAGACGGTAATCAATGTACGATAATTTACAACCCCTTTAAGGTAGTTATATTAATTGAATGTCTTATATTACAAACTTTATTAAAGAACCATTAGTGGCAACCCTGAGGGATATAGGCCGGTTGCGGGTGAACGATTTTTCAAAGCGATTTTATGTTTGGATTGAATGTCTTTTATTTCCGTTGTGAAGTTATAAAAGTATATAAAATATTATTGTTTTTTTTAAAGATGTTTATGTTTAACATCGCTATCACCATAGGCTGAGACCAGACGGCAGTGGCTCTGTAGAAAAGCTAATATTCTGACAAAAGTAGTAAGTGAACCCCGGACTCTAAGGAGAAAAGACTTGGTTGTAAGTAAGAAAACGCTAGAACGATGAGTATGTGTGCTTAGTTTTATTCGGAGTTTGTAAGACAGTTTCAAGTAAACAAAATTCTGGCAAACAAAATATCCCGATAAGCGGCAATAGGTTCACCACCTATTACGTGGGATCAAAACACTGGCGAAAAGTGGGCGTTTAATATGCCTCTGCCTACCCCTTCGGGGAAACAGACGTGAGTCTATGTATGTATGTATGTTTTAAGTAACAGACGAAGCGAAGGACCATAATTTCGGTAATAAATTTGACAGTAAATAAAATAACACTTATTTATTTTGGCTCGTCACGCACACTGCATACCTAGGGCATAAACGAAAGAACAAAGAAAATAGACAACCATGCAATTTTCGTGAAAAGTAAAACCTATAAATCGATATAAAGATTTTTCAAACTTTCGAAATAAATTACAAATAATTTGTTGTAATTTACTTAAAGTTCATAAATTTTATTTTAAACGTTGAACTTTATTGACATAGCAGTCTATTTGTTGTCACTTTTTGGACACTCTGTTAATAAAATGTTATGCACGTGATGGTAGATTGTTAATGAACGTTTTGTTTGATTACTATGATTTTATCACGAGGATGGATTTAAGGTGTAATAAAGTGATATTTTTTATTCTATTTTAGATTTATTGCTTATAAATATTTGAAGGCCACCTTGAGGTAACAAGCCTATTTGCATCTAATTTACGTTGTACTTTTGTTGCAATTAAGTTATATTGTCTACCTTATGTAGGACGCCCTCCGGCTAAGTAGAGTGACAATATACGCAAAGTGGCTGTCAGTGACTGGACACGAAGAGTCAAAAATCGGGTCCAGTCGCGTGTCATTGGAGAGGCCTATATCCAGCAGTAGACTATAGGAGGCTGATGATGATGTTACAATTGCTAGAAGTATAGCCAGGTCACATAATCAATATGCGTAGGCGTTATGTTGTATGGCTTACAAAAATTATTCAATAGACGTTTGCTCAATACCTCAAAGAATCGTAATTAAAAATACTGAAGCCTTTAACAGCTTTCTCGTGGAGCCATATCATTAGTAAGTCCATAGATTTTATTCCAAAAATACCCACAATCCAATGCATTTATGATTTAATTGATGAATCATATTCTAACACTAGCCGTTGCCCACGGCTGCGCTCGCGAGGGTTAAAATTTCATTAAATCAAATTGTAACTAATCTCATGAAGTGTAGTGACTAGATCGTTGCCGGCCTCTAGGGAGCCCAAAGCACTTTAGAAGCTTTAATAAGTATAGCTTAAAATGTTAGATAATCTATATAAATATATATCATTCTTGCGTTAGTGACTGACTAACAGACAACGCACAGCCGAATCTTTTGAGCCCAAGAAGTGCTAAATTAGGAAAGGGTGCACTAAGAAATAATTTGCTGAAATAACAGGGAATCGAGCAGAAATGGTTAAAATTATTAATGTGCGGTCATACCTGTGGGCCGTTCTTCTCTTCATGAGATCATTAGAGTCTCAGCATTAGGCCGCGCAAAGTATTGTTAGTCCGATGTTCAACACACATCTGGTTCTCTCTGACTCGAAGAACATTTGATAGCCGTTCGGGTCTGGACTCTTTATCGTTAAAAACATATGTTTCCGATCGTTTTTTCGATACAGTGTTACAATTCATACGAATAGACAAAAGCCCAGCCATTCAATACGTTTTTCAATTATGTTTTGTCGCACGTTACTGCGAATTGTCGCAGCAATGCAATCTATAAACCTAA
The DNA here is from genome assembly GCA_944739405.2 of Euclidia mi. Lineage (NCBI taxonomy): Eukaryota > Metazoa > Arthropoda > Insecta > Lepidoptera > Erebidae > Euclidia > Euclidia mi. The sequence goes on along the minus strand of OX123205.2, from coordinate 35,545,340 downwards.
CGTCCAAATTTCAGCTGTGACATAGATTAATCGAAAGTGTGATCAACTGAATTTGTATTTCGTGGAATGAAATAACAAATTGCCAATAGCAATAAATTTTAACAGCACCGAATGAATCGATACGTAACGTCGATTGAGATTAAAAATTTGATTGATCGCAACTATCATAAATAGTGACAGCCCTATCTAAGTTATCGATATAAAATTGCTGAAATAGGTAATCGATTTGGATCGATTAGGCACGTTTTTCTGAGGGCATATCTGTTCTGCTTTCGGATCGACTATTTTAAAATTTTTATTGATTGCTTATCTTCATAACATACTCTTTGTAGGGTGGATTATACTGTAGAAGGTATTAGCTAGGGAATTTACATAAATGCTTGAGTTTTCTTGTAGTTTTATATTAAAAATGGTTTCGTTGTCGCATATTAATGAGGAAGACTAGTTGTTGGCTATTAGTGATGTGTCATTTACCTATTATCGTCTCCATAATTCCGATTACAAAAGGGTATTAAAGCAATAAAAATGGAGATTTATTACCCACATTTAAAAAAGTATGACGTTTTACGAGACAATTAATTTGAATGATTGATGTGGGGAATAAGGGAGCTTTTGATTTTTTTATTATTGGGTACCTATTAATCAAATCTTTTTTGTCAATTCTTCATTGTTAGTTATTACGATTAAGACTTTTTAAATACATATTCATATATGGTCTTAGCGTTTTCCTGAGAGCATCTAAGACTTTTGTCTCTGAGGGCAGGACCATCGTTGACGGTCCGAAATTTTATTTGTAGTCTGTTTAGTGGAACTAAATATACTTACTTACTTTTCATTGTTTTAATGCATGTGTCTGCTGATCAGGAGTTCCCAGGGTCGATTCCCGGGTTGGGCAAAAATGTTACTGAGTTTTTCCGCATTCTCTGTGGCAGCACGGAGTCTGGCAATATACCCGGTAACGGCAATAGGCCCGTCACCTATTACGTGGGACCTAAAATTCATAAGACGAAATGTGGATGTAATATTACACCTCTGCCTACCCCTTTGAGGATACAGGCGTGACGCTATAAATGTTTTATATAATTGTATCTAGTAAATGTTCTATTGTTAAATTTATATATATTGTTTAACTAACTTTTTTTTGTTCTTTCACTACGGTGGAAACTCTCCTTATGAGCCATCTCAACTGGACGCCAACCCTGCCAGAGTGTGTTCGACCGGGCTTGGGACTGGCGGAGGAGATGTGTGAAGGCTCTCCCCTATAACGGGGCATACCCACTAAAACCACCGCGGTGTCCCTATGGGTCCCGTGTAGTGGCGGGGTCACGCGATTCGCGAATAGCATACTTTGCCGTGATCCCGCCCGGGATTGGTCCGCCCTTGGTGTTGGCTCTCGTTATGACTTGGGTGGCGTCGCGGACACTACACCACCTTTTGGCGGACGGGGAGCAGCCCCAGCGCTCGCCATCCGCAGGCACTAAAACGGCCGCAGAGGATAGGGAGGACGGCAACCTGACAACACCGCATCTCCTCTTCCTCTGCGGCCCCACCGCGACGCAACAAATGGTTCGCCCCCATTCGGTCGCGGGAGATAGGGCGCGCGGCAACGCAACTCCGACACGCCTCTTCTCCCGCGAACGCGCCCGACTGCGAGGGACAGAAAGAACTGTCCCTCGCACCTTTGGACGCATCCTGCGCAGGCCTCCATCAAGCCGACGCTGACCGTCCACTCCCGGGATCTCGCTTAGCTTCACCGTGGGTGCTCTAACCACGGTTACTGAGCACCCCCACCACGACAAGGTGGAGATCCCACAGAGGGTTGTTTATCTAACGTAGGTTTTAATAATCTATTCATGTTAATAATATAATACCCAAATAAACAGGCAAAGACTACAATTAGCAAATAATTATTTATTTATAATTCATGTAATATAATAAAATTATTATGTGCTTTACCGATAATTAATTAGTCTAATCAGTGTTCATATTTAACTGAATTATTTATATATTTAATGAAAACCGCAATTAGTAGTTTACGCTTAATAAGTCATAAAATTTTATTTAGTAATAGAATAGTTTATAGTTCAAAATAAGTGATTACAGCGTAGCTCGTAAATATATGTTATTATATTCATTCAGCAAGATGAAATTATAAAAAAGAAATATAATGAACGTAGACATCTTGAAGAGACTGTATGTTTATTATTGATTTCTGTAACACATTTGATATTCGATTTGTGACAAATGACTCACTGATAGAGAAGCTACAACCAAAATCAAGGAGCAAGCAAAATTATTAGGCGCAAGAAGCTGAAATTTGGCATGTTTATTCTGTGGGGACCACAGGTTAAACATGGGAATGCGAAAGAAGGGATTGCCCGAAATTTCGAAACTTTGATAAATGTGCGGGCATAGCTGCGAGCATCCTCTAGAGTTCAATAAACTTGTTATTGGTTTTTAATTTTATTATGTGTTTTTTGTTCCTCACAGAAACAAAACATAGAAGAGCCCTACATAAGCCTCATTAAAGCCATTTACAATAATAGTACAGCAGATGTCAAGCTTCAACTTTCTGGTCAGTCAGTTAAAATAGAGAGAGGCGTCAAACAGGGTGACCCGTTGTCTCCTAAACTTTTTACTAGTGTCCTGCAACAGGTTTTTCGATAGTCTGGCGAATTTGTGGCAATCCAGAGGCATTGTGGTCGGCGGCAAAAGATTAACAAATCTTCGGTTCACCGACGACATTGTTCTCTTTCCCTCATCAGCCTCGGTACTCGAGCTAATGCCAAGACAGTAGTAGGACGGCGAGTCGAAAATGCCTGGAAGAGCTTCTAGCCATGAAAGAGCTACTGAAGGGCAACCTTCCATTGTCACCCAAGCGAAAACTCGTCGATATGTGTATACTGCCCGTCCTAATCTACGGTGCACAAACATGGACTTTGACGGAAATCCAGAAGTCCAAACTGAAGATTTGCCAAAGGGCTATGGAACGTAGTATTCTCGGGGTAAAAAGGACCGACCATGTCCGGAACACCACGCTACGGTCCAAAATACGCAAAGCCGATGTTGCCTTAAAATCACGGTCACCTCTGCCGTATGCACCCAGAAAGGTGGGCTTATTTAGTAACCAGTTGGGTGCCTCATGATAGGCGACGACGACGTGGCAGACCTAAACGGAGATGGCGTGACGACCTGCAGGCATTTGACAGTGACTGGCCGAACATAGCACAGGACAGGGATTCATGGCGGTCCAAGGGAGAGGCCTTTGCCCAGCAGTGGGACACATCTATAGGCTAACTAAAAAAAATGTGTTTTTAAGTTTTAGGCCTTTGCTAAGGCTCCTCGCCGTGTGGTTGACGGCATAGAATACAAGTGTCACCACCGCCTATCTTCCCGTGGGTGTCGTAAGAGGCGACTAAGGGATAACACGATGCAAATACCATCTTTGCGTAGAGACGGAAAACTCGACATCAAACCCTATACGACTGCCTCGTTGGCCTCGCGGCATAAATGTGCGCGTGGGATCGGGAGGTCCCGGGTTCGATTCCTGGGTCGGGCAGTGTTATTGGGTTTTTCTGTCACGAAATACTCAGTAGCAGCACGGAGTCTGGAAATGTGCCCGGTACGGCAATAGGCTCGCCCCTTATTACGTGGGACTAAAGTATATCTGGCGAAAAGTGGGTGTAGAAATACACCTCTGCCTACCCCTTCGGGGATAAAAGGCGTGACGTTATGTATGTATGTATGTATGCTAAGGCTCCTTGCCCACATACACCTTGTATCGATTAATGATCCAAAATGTATCTTCCAATAATTTGCCATTACCTTGTTTTTCTACATAATAAATAACCAGTTTCAATAATACCAATACGTTATGTCAACCATGGGGTCGTCAGGGGTTTTGTAACAAACTTGTGAATACAGCCCTCTTTTGCCCTCATTTGCATGGGTCAATACGTGTAGCCAATGTAGGTTGTGTGTCTACAAAAGATGTATGGGGCAGCTGAGTGCAGTACAGAGTACAGCTACCTGTCACTTAAGATGAGCGAGGCTACGAAAATTACGTGATGCTATTGATATAATTGATAGCACTGCGATAGTAAGCTTGTAGGGAGATATACAGCTGCGTAGTGGGTGTCAGTTAATCAGTTTCAAACCCACAGCACACAACACAGATTGTTAATGAATAATATGTAAAATTTACGCCCATTTAATGGTAAATTAGTATAGTTTACTCGACGGTGAAGATATATTTCATAAGAAAACCAGCATGTCTGTCAAATATACACATTGTCCATAACATTCTAGGAAAACACTGTAGTCTTCTAAATCGTACTTGGCCAGCGTGGTAGGCTGTGGCCGTAGTGAGTAGAGGCCTAGTGGGGTGACAGTTTATCAACAGGGCAGATAATATTATTACTTGAGTTGAGCGAGGATAGCAAAAGAAAGACTATTCTCAAACATTTTTCATCTTTGATTGTCACGCAACCGTATCAACAAGTATAATAATACGTACTTATAATGTGGGTTTTCTGCCATGTTGTTGGGCATGGGGAGTGATCACTGATTTTATCCGTTGCAAAACTCGAAAGGCTTATATTAAAGATTGGTTCACTGTTGTCTACGTTCTGCTCTTGAATTAACCCTTTGGGTGACGGAGGTCAGACGGCAGTCACTCATTAAAAAAGCAAGCATCTTTTTATTTAGAGTCATCATCATCATCAGCGTTTAACAGTCCACTGCTGGACTAGGCCTCTCCTTTGTAAGGAGGAATTGGCCTACTATACCACGCTGGCCAAACGGGTTGGTATAGGGTTTGTATCAAGTTTTCCTTCTCTTACAGTGCTGTTCTCTGCATAATATGCTCCCTCTGTCGGCTCTTACGACACCCATGGGATGATATGGGGTGGTGACATTCCGTATTCTTAATCCGTCACCACACGGACTATTATTTAGAGTAGGTAGTTTAAATCGAAGGTATTGCAATGATACAGACGCCCTTGGTTGCGACTATCCAGAAATTAAAAAGGGCAGGGGTGTACTTTTGTTTTTAATCCTTACCAAAGGTGCCAAGGTACACAAATATCCCGGAGACAAGGGTTAAGCAGTGGGATATCTACACAAGTTCATAAAAACAAAATAAGCTTCACTTAATTTATATTCCACTACATTCATCGCGCAGCTTCACCCGTGTGACCGGCAGTTATCGCGACAGAAAGGTAGCCTTTGTGTTATTTTGGTGTAAAATCGCTTTCGCGTTAATCAAGCCAGAGTGTGTACGGATGCATAATTATGTGACTCTGTAAATAAGTGTATACATTGATGTGAAACATTCATTTAAATAACGTTGAGCATGGTACCTATGAGGAAACATCAGGCATAAAAGTCAGTATTTCTTACTTTTATGCGATTAAAAGCCTTGCCTATGAAGTCTTAGAACTTCTAGGTATTCTAAATCGAAGCTTTTTTCTTAACGTAACAACTGAGTAGTATTCACTCGGTGCTGCTGGACTAAAGAGAAAAACAATCTTTGTAGAATAAATTGCATCATCAATAAAGCGACGAGGCGAGCTATCGAGTCACCTATCTTTGTCGACGCCGTTTAGCCCGATTGTCGACCGTAACGCTTTCCTGCAAGACGCAAATTAATTTATTTTATATCGAGCCATGCACTCCAGCAATCATACTTCACCTTACACGAACACGTCACATATACGGCATACACACACCTCCACTCACAACCATCTCAACCACGACACCTAACAGAACAATCCACCGAAATATATTGTATCAACCTAAAACTGGATTAAAGGAACATTAGTCCAGCATATCTGCATTTTCTTTTGTTCATCGTGAACACGTATCAAATATAAAGACACAAAATATTATGAAAACATTCTATTAGCAAATAAATATTAAAACACATTATTTTATTATTCACATTGCCATTAAATAAAAAAAAATATATGTTGCATTACCAGTACGTTTTTTTTTTTCACTTAATATTCAATGTTACGTTGCACCAGTCGACACGCTCCCTTAATCGAACGCTGCAAAGTTTCGCGAAATACGCGATACGCAAACGTGATAGGTACGCGATTTGTATAATTTACAAAAGGCAACGAGTTTGTGTTTCGTGTTCCGGACTGATTACGTGCTTTGTAATATCGTTTTTTGGTTGGCGTATAGCTAGCTACACGCCTTAAAGCCATAACTATGGCCCGCGAGTATTTTGTTGGATAAATAGCTGAAAACCACGGTTCAGTAAGCGGAGATATGAATTTAGAAATGAATTTAAATAGCTTGTACTTACCTATATGAAATTGAGGTTTTTCAGACACGAATTTTAGACAGCGTATTTTTTTTATGCCACAGGCACCCACTAAGAAAGGATTTTTTTATATTCTACCCCTGACAAGGTAAAAATGGGTTTATAAGTTAATTTGAAATTCAGTCGATTTCGAAGCTAGCACTATGCAAATGAGAGTAATTTATTAAAAGTCAGAAACATTTTTGTACCAGCGTAGCTTCTGTATACATAAAAGTCGTGACATTTTGTTTTTTTTTAATTACTGTTGTCCGTCCATTACCCTTTAGTACATCCATATTCATAACTATCCAAAAATGTTGCTTAAATATCGATGCTAATAAATTAATATAAATCGTGACCTGAATATCTAAAGAGGATTCAGATTCATAATTTGGGGAGAATCTGTAAAAAATAAAGCAAATACTGAGTAAGCCGGTGACATTTTTTTGTAATTATTTTCAAAAAAAAAATAAGTCCTTTCTTTAAATTTCTAAAATTTAAAGAAAGGACTGACATTGTGAGCCTCTCTGTTGAGCGAGTAGTAGAGATTACATGTGTTGAGTTTGAGCAGTTCATTGTTATGAGTGTATACAAACCTCCATGTGCACCCTTTGAAAGTTTTTTAGTTATTATGGAGGATGCTCTAAGCAAAGTTTGTGATTGCCGTAAAACGGTTGCTATTTGTGGAGACTTTAACATTAACATATAAGAAAAATGCTCTTCAACTATCAATTTTTTAAATTTACTTAAGTCATACAATTTATGTCATAATTTCTATGAACCAACTAGAGTGACTGCCACAAGTGGTACTTGTATTGATAATATATTTACTAGTATAAAACCAATACACAAATCTTTGATTAATATGCTTCAGTCAGATCACAGTGGGCAGTTAATCTGTTGTCCAAGAGAATGCCCGAGTGAACAGAGAAAAATTGTTAAATATATACCAATAAATGAGAAACGACTTAAAACTTTTAAAAACAATTTATCTCGAAAAATGCGTTGGTTGCCACATCATGACCATCCGGATCAGTTATATAACTCCTTATTTAAATTAATTAATGACGAATTTCAGACTGTATTTACATCCAAAAAATTAAATGTAACTGACCGTCTGATGTTTAGTGATTGGGCAACTGAAGGTATTCATAAAAGCCGAATTAGGTTATATGAACTGTATAATGAAAAGTCTTATAATAATAGTCAGACCTTTATTAATTACGTAAGAAAATATTCCAAAATATTTAGACAGCTTGTAACACGGCAAAATCTATTCATTTGAGAAATAAAATAAAATTATCAGAAAACACTATAAAGGCTACCTGGAATGTGATCAACAATGAAACTGGCAGAGCTAAAGCACGCAGCCGCGACTACCTGTTAAAAATCAATAATGTGAGTATTTCAGAGGACCTGGAAGTTGCGACAGAATTTGAAAATTTCTTTGCTAATATACCTATAGTGACAACAGAGTCGCTCAACTCATCTTCTATGTCTGCTGAAATGCTTCTTAGGGACTGCGTGCCAGAATGTGATGCAGCCTTTGAATTCACTGTTGTTACTACTGACGATATTATTAAACAATTTAAAACTTTAAATATGAAAAAGACAATGGATTTGTGGGGACTGTCAGTGAAGACTACTTCATCTATTATTAGCATAATTGCTCCACATCTTGCAGCGGTATTCAACGGTTGCGTCGCTTCTGGAATATTTCCTGACTTAATGAAATATAGTAAAGTTATACCTTTATTTAAATCTGGTGACACAACCGACCCTTCTAATTTTCGACCTATTTCTGTATTGCCGACACTTAGTAAAATTTTTGAAAAATTAATTCTTAGTCAGTTGCTTAGTTATTTCAATAGACATAATCTACTCCACGAGAAACAGTTCGGATTTACGAGGGGTCGTTCGACTACTGACGCAGGAGTTGAACTACTCAAAAGTATATTTGCAGCTTGGGAGAAGTCGCAAGATGCATTAGGTATTTTTTGCGACTTGTCAAAAGCGTTTGATTGTGTACATCATGACACTCTGGTCAGGAAATTGTATCATTACGGCGTTAGGAACAAAGCTCTCGATCTCCTGGTTTCTTACTTGGGCAAAAGAATCCAGAAGGTCCAGATCAATGACAAGACATCTCCAGGTTCTGCCTTAAAAATGGGAGTCCCGCAGGGGTCAATTCTCGGACCATTTCTTTTTTTGATTTATATTAACGATCTACCTTATTATGTAAAAAAGAATCATGAGATTGTGTTGTTTGCGGATGACACCTCCTTAATTTTTAATATTAGACGACAACAGATCAATTTTGACGAAGTAAACAATGCACTCTCTAAAGTTGTTAGTTGGTTTAATGTAAATAATTTATTACTTAATGATAAGAAAACCAAACTATTAAAATTCTCAATGCCCAATGTTAAACAGATGGAAACCAATGTACAACTTAAGGAATCCAGAATTGAGCCCGTCGGGACGACTATGTTTCTAGGTATTATGCTTGATACCAAACTCCAATGGAGTCCGCATATAGAAAGACTTTCGGGCAAACTTAGTTCTGCAGCTTATGCAGTTAGGACAATTAGACGCCTTACAGATATAGATACAGCTAGAATGGTTTATTTCAGTTACTTTCATAGTATTATGTCTTATGGGATTCTTCTCTGGGGGAATGCTGCAGACCTTAACACAATATTCGTTCTGCAGAAAAGAGCAATAAGGGGAATTTACAACCTTGGTCCTCGTGTTTCTCTAAGAGGAAAGTTCAGTGAGATAGGCATTCTAACTGTTGTATCGCAATATATATACGATAATCTCTTATATGTCCACAAGAATATTGACAAATTTAGTAAAAAAAGTGATCTTCACACTGTAAATACTAGACATAAGTATAATCTTGTAGTTCATAGTACCCGCCTCCACAAAATAAGTAGCTGTTTTATGGGGCAGTGTATACGCTTTTATAACAAGCTCCCTCTTAATATAAGAAATTTAACAATAAATAAATTTAAGATAATTGTTAAAACTAAGTTGTGTTTAAAAGCATATTATAAAATTTCCGATTATATAGACGACAAAAATGCTTGGGATTGAGCTGCTCTAATTCAACATAAAAATATAAACTTGTACAACTGATAAATTTTAAATTGACGTTTCGTAAGCACTTTATACAAAGTTTACACGAAATAAAGAATTATTTCATTTCATTTCATTTCATTTCAAAGGCAAATCTATTATCATATACCAAATACCAATAAAAACAGATAAAGTTGTTAAAAATCGTTTCAAAACAGCGTTTTCTTTGCCCAATATTTCACTGACTTACTTGTTCGGTAGTCTGCCTTTTAAAATAGAAATGAGATCAGCAGATATTAGAAATGAATTTAAATTAGATTAAAAAAAAGAATCTAGTCCTAAACAAGTGAAGTGGTGTCATGGTTTTATTAATCCTAACTAATACCTTGAGGGGCAAGGTTGCCAAAAAATGTTTAGAAGCGTAGTAACAATATAAACTACGTATAAATTCCACTTTTAGAAGTCTTTGTGTGGACAAGACGTCAAATGGGCCTTTTTATCAATCCATTATTTTGTGTTTTTCTTTTTTTACACGTGTATTCTAAGACTAGAATCGGGACCGACGGCTTTACGTGCCTTCAGTGCACGTAAGCGTTAGCTTCTGTATATTTACATTAATATCTATTAAATCCGCAACCATGTAGATATTATACAAATGCTTTCATCAGCTCGTTGTGACACACAAAAGGTTGCCATACAACAGCTCTAACTATTGGCAAATATTAACAGCACAATTTAGTACGAACACGAAAACTTGATCAAATTACTCAACTAGAAAAGTTGAACGAAAGGCGATGACGTGCGCGGGGGCCGTTGAAAATTTTATTAGCTGTGGTTTATTTTAAGCTGTTATGTTCGAGTTATGTTAAAGCTGGCGTTAGAAGGCTTGTACATTTTTTTTGTGCTAACGAGAATTGGTAGCTAAGTTTTGGGAGCCGTATTCTTGTGGGCGTTTAGTAGAATTTGTAAGAAACTCATCTGGATTTTTAGATAACTCAGTTTATACATTTGTTAAATTTTATTGAGAAACAAACACGTAAAAATAAAACTTTTACATCTATAAATAAATAAAAAGGATCGTGTACCTACTGTTGCGCGTGTTGGGAGAGGCCTATGTCCAGCCGAGGACTAGGATAGGTTGATAAAATTGATTACAAAAAATGGCAGAACCAAGTTTGCCGGCTCAGCTAGTTTATGATATTAATCGTATAGTTTTTTTTTTGACACTTGATAAATAGCTGTGGAGTAAAAAGCCTATTGTTAAAATAATTATAGACTACATCAGTTTTACAAAAATAACTCTTAGAGCGGACGTAGCCTAATTTATTTCATAACTATAAAGTAAACAATTATAGAGATACATAGGAAAGCAATAAAATAAAAGGATCGTGAAACCATAAAGGTGATAATAATTATACAGGGTGCCACAAAACCCATAACCAAGCCGAAGTTTATTCGTTTTATCATGCCATGACGTACTAAACAAAAAGCTATTAAAAGTGCGCGCGTGCAATGCTCGAAATACTTACTTATCTAAGGGTGCACAGGACATCTATGGAGCAAATTGGCAGGGTAAATGCATCGATTTTGTACCTAATTAGAAAAATTAACAAGCGACTTTGAATCAATATTTCCTGAACCAGAAATTTCTCAGGTGTGGTGCCGAAGTAAAAAATGTTCGTAATGGTTGGTATAATGTGGAATTTAATTTCGTTAATGGTCTTTTTACATCCCGTATACTTCGGCGGCACGTACAATACTATTAAATGATTAAACTCATAGCGAAAATTGAGTCATAACAGTCCACAGGCTATAAGTTAGCAAGACGTAGCAATTAGTTCTTGTACAATCAAATATTCCGTAAATGAAGAGCACATAAACACCGAAAGAAAATTTCATTTCAAACGATTTATTTATGTATGTATATTATTGTATTTGGTAGCGCCATCTACCTTTCCATCGGAACTAATCACATCAACGTCAATGGTTGGTCGCTGCTTGGCCAATGCGAGCGATGCCTTTTGTTTCTATCCCTTTCTATCCCATTCCCTGGAAGGGGCTCGCCTTTCGCGGATTGGTCGCCGCGTGCATCGACGCGAGAGACGGTCCAGAACATTCGAGTCGCTAAATACGTGTCCGCCATACCGTACCGCACCGCGCCGCTTCCGCTATAATGATTACCGCTTATACAAAACCGCTCGCGAGTGAAAGTGATTTGTGTAGTGGAGTGAATCAAGCAGCTTCATCTCAAAAACACCAGGAGGCTGCCATTTGCAAGGAAAGAGGACTGACGTATAAGGTAGGTGCCCCTCATCCTTCAACATCCTTAGAATATCCTATACCCACTCACAATCCTCTTCCCTTATCCCTTTCTAGGCGACCCAGAACCCGCCATCCTTTGTATACAGTCCATTCCTTCTCCAAGTCGCCTAGAACCTACGGTTTCGGTGTAACGCCGAACCATTTTTTTTTATCCATACGAGTCGGATTCATTTACGTTTTTATACGTTATATCGCTATACCTAGGCAGTTATAGCACCTAGCTATACTCCTAATCTATTCACATAACCGTCACATGGTTGTTTCCGTCCACTTCAGTAGGTAATATACTTTTATGTAGCTACCTACTTACTCAATTATTATTTCTGGTACTATCATAGTTGTCTTGTAAATCTCATATTTCGAGCAACTTTTAATTCCACAGCTCTAAAGTGTTGCCTACTTAGCCTGCTTAGGTAAAATAATAGGTACATTAGATATTCTTATTTTGTTTCGGTCTCATTAGCTTATACTTACGTAAGCATGTCACAACAAAAGAAGTCACGCGTGTCGGAAGACAAAGAGATGACAATCTTAGAAGCAAAACGCAATATTTTATTTGAGCGCATTCAAAACATTTACGACCGGTCAAAGACCGCAGCCGCGTCTGAAAGTAATAGGGAATCATTCCTTAGCTATTGTATGACAGTGGATAATATTCGAACAGATTTTCATAAGTTGTTAGACGATTATAACACAAGATTACTTTCTATCAATCCTGATGAAAAACCGAATTATCAGGCGTACACCTCATTCGAAGATCTTTATTGTATTATTAAGCGTATACATTCGCAATTGGAGGGTAAATGTTCAGCAGAGCCCGTTGCCGCGGCCCGCAAGACGAAATTACCGCCAATCGAGATTATGTCGTTTGACGGAGATATACGAAATTGGCCGTTATTCTATGTTTGTCGAGTTTTAAGTCTACAGTGCACGATAATGGTTCTCTGACAGATGCTGACAGGTTGTACTATTTAATAGGTAAACTGTCACCGAAGGCCCAGTCCGTATTTGCAGGTGTCACACCCAGTGCTGAGAATTATCAGGTCATATTTCAGTCACTACTTGACAGATATCAAGACATTCGCGTCCTGGCGTCTACTTACTTTGACCAAGCTTTAAATCTCAAACTGTCCGGCAACGCGTCTGTCGCGAATTTCCAGCTGTTGATAATTGATAACTTCGTAACCGCGGTTAATTCTCTTAGGAACTTAAAATAAGAAGATCTTTCCGACTTTATGTTGCTTCAACTCACTTTAAAAAAGTTTGACACTGATACAATTCGTGCTTTCGAGATGTCGGAACGCAATAATAAAATACCTACACTAAATAGTTTTATTTCGTTCATCAAAGATCAGTGTCGAATATTTCATAATTCACAGTCTAGTTCACCTAGCCCGTCTAACACTAACAGCAATAAACAAAGGTTGAATAAATCGCGAAATAGTGATAATAACTCGGTCCCTAATCCACAGTCTTACGTAACATGCGCGGAATCTAACAAAATTAATTCACAGAAGTGTCTGTGCAGTAATATAGTGCACGACCATTTCTATAAATGTCCCGCCTTTAGTCATTTAAATCCGAGCGCTCGTTTTAAATGCGTAAAAGATAACAAAGCTTGCATTAACTGCTTAAGCATAAAACATAAAACAAGTAATTGTTCTAGTAAGACAAAGTGTCGCTTATGCAATCAAAAACATAATTCTCTGCTTCACTTCGATAAAGGTAACCCGTTGTCAAGCCAAGCCGCTAACCTTGACACACTTACGTCGCAGGTGCAGGCTACGACAACTGCGCCTCAGACGATTCAGAATGAGATATCGTTGTGTACGCCATCAATTGCGCGGGCGGCACGCACGCGCGGACGGCCTTCACGCGCTTGTAGTGATCAGAGCTGTGCTAGGCCGCGATGTATGGCGTCTAAGACTGTTTTATTAGCGACAGCGCAAATTATCGTATATGATGTTAATGGGTCGCCGCACATGGTACGTTGTCTACTAGATAGCGCGTCTCAGACCAATTTAATAACGTTTGAGTTGTTCAAACGCCTCGGATTGTGGAATAAATTTAAAAATACGAACTCAATAGTCCGAGGGATCGGCGGTTCAGAAAAACATTGCACCCTTGCAATCCGTAGATATTAAAATACATTCGCGTTTTGGTGGAGACATTAATTTTAACATTTCTTCGCTTATCGTGGAGCGTATTACGGACACATTGCCAAACGCTAATGTTGACGTATCGCTTCTCACACACCTCGAGTCATTGCCGCTGGCAGACTCGGAGTTTGCGAATCCAGCAGACATGTTTTGATCGGAGCCGCAATATTCCCGCACTTGCTACTAACTAAAGTGGTACGTTGTGAGCAAAATAACTTACCGCCCGCTATTGAGACGGTATTTGGGTATGTGATTATGGGTACCGTACCTACATTACATACTTCTCAATACGTTATGTCTTGCTGTTGTTCTGTTCTTCAAGAAAATAATATTGATTCTCTTCTCAAGCGATTTTGGGAGCTTGAAGAGGTTACCGCACCGCCCTCGATGAGCCGTAAAGATCTCGAGTGTGAAGAACATTTCCGCGCTACCACTGTTCGTGACGACAGTGGCATATACGTTGTGGCGTTGCCATTCTGTGGTGACCCTTATTCGTTAGGTGACTCGTACGCTGCTGCGCTCAGACGTTTTCATTGTTTGGAACGTAAACTTGATGCATCACTTAAGTTACGCTGCGCCTATAATGACGTCATTCGTGACTACATAGATAAAGGTTTTTTGAGTGTAGTTGTAAACAACGAGTGCAACTCTCTACCCTCATATTATATCCCGCATCACGGCGTAGTTCGCGAAGATAAAACCTCTACTAAACTTCGTGTGGTTTTAGACGCTAGTTGTAAGACTACATCGGGTCAGTCGATTAATGACATTTTGCATGCCGGCCCCAATCTACATTGGGTGATTAATTTAACATCATAATAAAGTTTCGTCTTTTCCAAATCGCTCTGTCAGCTGATTGCCGCCAAATGTTTCTCAATATCGGCGTTGGCGAATCTGACCGTAGATTTCAACGGATATTTTATCGTTTTGACAAGAAAGAACCTTTATCTGTGTATCAGTTCAATCGTGTTTGTTTTGGACTCAAGTCTAGCCCATATCACGCGTTACGACTTGTTCACCAGTTGATCGCTGATGAAGGCGATCCTTTTCCCGCCGCAGCGGCTGTTGCCACTTCCGCTTTGTACATGGATGACATTGCCTGTAGTGTCGTATCCGCTCCGCTAGCAATTTCGCTTTGTGAAGAGCTTATTCAGCTTTTCAAGCGAGGCCAGTTTGATCTTGTCAAATGGACAAGCAACTCTAAGGAGGTTCTCGCACGCATACCAGATTCTCATAAAGCTTCTCCAGACATTGAGTTTGAGAAGTCTGTACCGCATAAGGTTCTCGGTTTACGCTGGGACAAATCCTGCGATAGTTTTCAGTTTGACGTCTCACCACCAGATGATAAGTGCACCAAACGCACTATGCTGTCCACAGTGGCTCGACTATGGGACATAATGGGTTTTGTGGCTCCCACAATTTTGTACGCCAAGCTCTTGATCAAAGAGCTTTGGCTATCAAAGTGTGAGTGGGATGAAACACCCCCTGACCATATTGTCGCCGCTTGGCGCCAGTTTTGTATTGAGCTTACCGCGCTCAATCAAATTACTATTCCGCGTCATCTTGGGTTGGTAGATGGATGTACCATCAACTTAATATGTTTCGCTGACGCCAGCGAGCGTGCTTACGGCGGAGTCGTATATCTGCAAGTCCGCATTGGTTCTAACTACTCGGTGCAGTTAGTTTGTGCCAAGTCTAAGGTCTCGCCTGTTAAAACCATTTCGGTTGCGAGGCTGGAGTTGTGCGCGGCCCTTCTGCTGTCTCAGTTGCTCCGCAAGGTTCAAGACACAGTTTTGCCCCACTACCCCATTAATAAAATATACGCATTTTCCGACTCCAAACTAATGCTCGCTTGGATTCATTCTTCTCCTCATCGCTGGCAGACTTTTGTCGCCAACCGCGTTAGCGAATTGATGGAACTGGTTCCTGCTACTTGTTTCAATCACGTCGCGGGTATTGAGAACCCCGCAGATTGCTTGTCTCGTGGTGTCACTCCACTTAATCTTCTGCATCATCCATTGTGGCATCGTGGACCTTCTTGGATTTCCCATGATCCGTCAGAATGGCCCATGCAACCCTTTGACCACAGTGCAAAAGACGAAGATGTACCCGAACGGAAGTCTGTTTCTTATCCCGTGATTGCTGAGGTTGCGGAGTCTCCCATCTATGTACTCGCACTACGCATGTCATCGTGGTCTAAGTTACTCCGCGCCATCGTTTATAGGTTTCTTAGGCACCTACCTAATGAGACTTTTGTATCAAGTACTGATATCAAATTCGCAGAATGTAAGTTACTACGAGCTGTACAGGCTGTTCATTTTAGTAACGACATTCAAAATTTGAAAGACAATGTACCTTGTTCTCCCGCTATCCTTAGACTCAAGCCGTTTCTCGATGAACACGGCGTCATACGCGTTGGGGGTCGTCTGTCAAATTCGGATGAACCTTATAACTACAAACATCCTTGTATTCTGCCGCGACATGATCATATTGTCGACCTTCTTGTTGATTTTTATCACAAGAAACACCTCCATGCCGGTCCAGAGTTGCTTATGTCCTTACTTAGGCATAAGTATTGGATTTTAGCCGCTCGACGAATAATTCGTCACAGAATACATAAATGTAACGTCTGTTTCAAATTTCGTCCGCGTCCGACTTTTCCTTTCATGGCCAATCTCCCTAGCCAGCGCGTCAACCAGGTTGCTAAAGCGTTTACACACACCGGTTGTGATTACGCAGGACCACTGCAGTATACGCTAGTGCGTGGTCGAGGTATTAAAAGCCGTAAAGCCTGGCTATGTATTTTTACATGCTTAACGACGCGCGCTACGCATATTGAAGTTGCGACAGATTTAAGCACGGTGTCATTCCTGGCAGCCCTTAAACGATTTCTCTCACGGCTCGGCCCTATACAGTGTTTGTACACGGATAACGGCACTTGTTTTGTGGGCGCAAGCTCTTATTTACGCGACCTTTATAAGTTTCTCAGGGAAGAATATCGTACTCGTCTTCAGGAAGAACTTTCCATAGATCATATTGACTGGAAGTTCATTCCACCAGCATCTTTACATTTCGGTGGATGTTGGGAAAGCATGGTCAAAGTAATTAAAACGCATCTCTTCAAAGTTATAGGCCAACAGATCCTCTCTTACGAAGAGCTTTTAACTGTCCTTGCACAAGTCGAAGCACTGATCAACTCGCGTCCGCTCACGGCATTGAGTAGTGACCCTGCAGAACCATCCGGGTTAAGCCCTGCACATTTTCTGAACACAGTGCCATTATCGTCATTTCCGGCTCCTGAAGCAGACTCTTCAAGCTTGCTCCAGAGACATACTCTGCTGGATAAACTCGTGCAGCCGTTCTGGCGGCGCTGGCGTGCGGAATATCTACACCAGCTTCAGGCTAGATGAGAGGCCAAGTGCCCTGCCTGTGTCCTGCATCCCCAATACAGGAGGGTACGTTGGTCGTCATAATACATGATAATGCTCCGCCGCTTTCATGGCCGTTAGCCATCGTAGAGAAATTGCATACTTCCAAGGACGGTACAACCCGCGTTGTTACCGTGAAAACCGCTAAGGGGAGCTATGTGCGCCCTGTTGTACGTCTCTGTCCGCTTCCAACTCAGTGAGATCTAGCCTGAAGTTGGATCTACCTCTTAGTTTAAGTATTTAGTTAGTAGTTGTTTTCGCTGTTATTGCGTTTGTAGTTTTCGCTAAAGTTAATTTAGATTAATTTTATTATCACATCGCTGTCTTAGCCTATTGATGGGTTATGCGGTAGTACACCCAACATAGCTAAGTTCAATTCTATTTCTTTTAAAGGCAACCCTTTAGTGCCTATGGGGGATATGGTAGCGCCATCTACCTTTCCATCGTTGGGTTGGTCGCTGCTTGGCCAATGCGAGCGATGCTTTTTGTTTCTATCCCTTTCTATCCCATTCCCTGGAAGGAGCACGCCTTTCGTGGATTGGTCGCCGCGTGCATCGACGCGAGAGACGGTCCAGAACATTCGAGTCGCTAAATACGCGTCCGCCATACCGTACCGCACCGCGCCGCTTCCGCTATAATTATTACGGCTTATACAAAACCGCTCGCGAGTGAAAGTGATTTGTGTAGTGGAGTGAATCAAGCAGCTTCATCTCAAAAACACCAGGAGGCTGCCATTTGCAAGGAAAGAGGACTGACGTATAAGGTAGGTGCCCCTCATCCTTCAACATCCTTAGAATATCCTATACCCACTCACAATCCTCTTCCCTTATCCCTTTCTAGGCGACCCAGAACCCGCCATCCTTTGTATACAGTCCATTCCTTCTCCAAGTCGCCTAGAACCTACGGTTTCGGTGTAACGCCGAACCAGTATTCGAATGGCAGAATAGAATGGCAGCGATTGTCGAAGACTAAAATACTGTTACTGCGATTTTTATGTATACTGCCTTTTCGAAGTAAAGTGTGTGTATTAAGTTGTTAATTACAGCTTGCTAAATTGTGAAGGTAGACATCATAAGGAAACTTTCCTCACAATGTCTGTGAGATCTCCATAATGTTCTTAAAAGACATGTGAAGTCTTGACTCGCATTCTTGGCCAACGTGGTGGACGTGTACCTTCTTATAATACAAAAGAGCAGCAATAAGATATAGAAACTTTTAAATACTCGCGTTGCATGTTTAAGAATATATATATAGACGGGAATAGCAATAAGATATCTTACAAACATCTCATCTTATATTTTAACTAGATTTATATGTGACATAAGCAACCACAGTCTGCATACTAAACCCGGTTTTACGCAAGTGTATGTGTCTGTATATATAAAATTGCTTTCCTGACTGACAGGCAAGGCACAGCCAAAATTATTAGGCGCTGGCAGTTGCAATTTAGTATGTATTATCTTTAAGGGTGCACTAAACAAGGATTTTCCGTAATTCCCACCGAAAGGGCCGAGAATTATAAAATATATACAGGCTGTAAAAAGACCCTTAACAAAAACTGAAATCCCATGTTGTACCAATCACTACGAACATTTTTTACTTCGGCACCATACCTGGGAAATTACTGGTTCAGGAGATATTGAGGCTCAAAGTTAGTATGGAATTTTTCTAATTAGGTACAAAATCGATGCAGTAACCCCGCCAAAATGTTCTTTAGAGGCCTTATGATCCCATGGATAAGTTGGTATTTCAAGCATTGCACGTGCGTGCTTTTAATTGCGGTTTAAAAAATGTGAAAACTTAAAAAAATATATCGTTTCCCAGGTATTCTTTTTGGTTATTATGACTTAGCATGATGTCCACAGCCAGTAGACTTCGGCTTGGTGATGGGTATTGTGATACCCTGTATTTGCAGGCGTAGCTGCGGGCATTTTCTAGTTTATAATAATTACCATTAATAAAAAAATTCTACAGTTGCGAAACCGTAGAATACAGCTAACTAGATATAAAATATAACTTTTAAACACCATTTAACTTTAATTTCATATAGGATTTAATGATACTAATGAAGTAAACGAGCACACCATTATTAAAACAACTTCTTACAAGTTGTAAAAACCAGATTTTTTAAATATAGCTTTTATGCATAACTGCGTACCTGTTCGGGTTTATACCACTCTTTCACACGGTCTTGTAATCATAAGTTATTAAAAAAGATACAGAAGTTAAAGATAATTATGTTACAGAAGTTAAGTCCAATAGTATAATTCAATCTTTCGAAAAACGGCACCACCCACTCTTGAATAAAAAGGTCATAAGCGCTGCTTGATATTTGTAAGTGATTCTGACCTTACTGTAAAGAATCTACTAAAACATAACGAACAAAAATTGAATGATTCGTGTAGTAGTAAGTACAAAATTGACATTTTGCATTGCTGCAAATTTTGATAGGACCAAAGAGATTGGATATATATACATAGAGGTAGTCCTAGTACTTACAAATTCAACACAGCCAATTGACGTGTAAGATACAATTTAGACAATATTATGCCATCAAATTATATAACCTTAGTGATT
Organism: Euclidia mi; assembly: GCA_944739405.2. Classification (NCBI taxonomy): domain Eukaryota; kingdom Metazoa; phylum Arthropoda; class Insecta; order Lepidoptera; family Erebidae; genus Euclidia; species Euclidia mi. The sequence continues at coordinate 35,525,463 of OX123205.2, read as the reverse complement.
TTTTCTTTTATAACAGTTCTATCATGATTTTGAATTTAGCCGTATAATATTTATATTGACTTTTCAAGTGTTGTAAAAAAATCTTATCGATATGTCTATCCACAGTATTTTATCTCGTTAGTTTTTAGATTTCCACGTGATAAAGATTTATAAATAAGTGGATTGCTGCAGTATGTCGTGGCGAAAATTGGGTGCCTAGAAAGCACCATAGAATTTGTTCCAAGCTTTTTACTGCGGAATGTTTTTATAGTATTGACAGATGGCGCAGACTAAAAGAAAATTCTGTGCCAACATTACTCTTCTATTCTAAACGTATCAGTGTGAGTGTTTAAATAATTACTTGCTTTTACTTTTATTAGAGTAGCAGCGCCTAACAGGAGTCGGATCTTGGGCTCCATTCGATGTCTCGACCAAAGGAATAATTTAATTTTAATATTTTGTTCAATTTTATTATCTGTGCATAGGGTTCCCACCAAGAACGAAGCGATTTCGATGTTTATTTCTGCAGTTTAGTTCTGCACTGAGGTAACAGCGACGGCGGCAGAATAGAGAGCGGCATGAACATTGAAATCGCTTGTCGCTCAGCGTGTCGCGGCCGTTCGTGGCCAGGCTGTTAGGCGACATCCAGTCATTTCATAGTTCTACCATATCCTTACTAATACCTATTATAAATGTAAGTGAATAGAAAGTTACGCTTTCACATTTTGACTACTCAATCGATCATAAAAAGTTCAATGCACGTTGCTGGGAGTAAAAGGAGTACAGAAAAAGGTGCCAGATACTTTTTATCAATCGGCTTTGGCCTATAAATCAAGCTTCAGGTATCATCAGTGATTGCTAGGGTGGCAAACATAAAGGGTATGCTTATTTATTTTAATATACTGCTTTGCATTAAAACGTGGCTTTTTTCTTTCTTTAGTGTACGCGTGCGCCTTTCATAAATGAGACATCTTCTGTTTCTCCGACAACCAGCACTAAAGCGCCTACGTTAGTTTCATTTTCTCCACCAGTAGGTACAGAAGCGATGAAAATCGTGTGCGCTAAACACTTACGTACAATAGAAAAACTACAAAAAAAGAAGTTTTTCACCTTGAGCAGCTTGTTAAAAGTTTGTTAAAAATAAATTATTTAAGACACGGTCTAAACGTCTGATGAAAAAAAACATTGCTATGAATTCACGTTTACTTGATAGTTTGCAAAACGAAAATATCGTGAAGGTGGATTTGATAATTTTAGATCACGTGAAAAATAACAGTGTTATTGAAAAATACCTTTCACGCGCGGCTGGTGACAAGACACGTGAGATTAGCTTGAAGTAAAAAAAAATGATGTGAGGCTTCAGTATTATGTGCTACTGAGTACCCATTTGAAACAAGAAATCATAGATTCAGTTTAAAAATGCAAGTTTGTGTAATTTTAATATATAAAATCGTTGCGTTACTGACTGACTGACAGACACGCTACAGCCGAAACTATTGGGCGCAGGAAGCTGAAATTTGGCATGTATGTTCCTTGGCGACCGTAAGCGTGCACTAAGAAGGGATTTCCCGAAATACCCACGGGATCGGCCAAAACGGGTAAATTTAAAAAAAATGCATTGCGTTAGCTGCTGGCGTCCTCTAGTAATTATATAAATACTACACCATTAACTAGCGTTCTGACTGCTGTGGACACAAACTTACGGAGTGTCTAAAATGTACATACTTACTATACTTTACAAGTCTGTTTGATTTTGAACCTATATTGAAACTTTGATCGATATCGATAGCGGATTTGCTCAATCACTAAAAAATTAAAAAGTTACGAAATTAGTATTCAAATGGTCTTTAGCCCTAAGTGACAAACATGGTGACATCTTCTTCTGGCAACTCTAATTTGTCATATGAGTGAAGAGTGTAGCTATATTCAATTTGTTCATAAAAATATCGTTCATTCCATGCTTTAGTTATTCTTCTGTGGATAGGACATAAAGACATGTATCACAAATGATTTCACGCCAATTTAGACTTTATCTATACCTGGATAGGGTGATTTTTGGCTTCAACGGAAGATGTTGACATTGTTCTTTTTGGCCTCTTATACCTCCCATTTTCTCGTCAATCAACAGGCGCCAGCGTCCAGTTTAACCGGTCGTGTGTTATGTGCTTCGATTGCCAAAATTTGGAAGAGACATTTATAAAAATATCAGTAAAATTTTGATGAATTTATTACTTAAAACTGAATCGGGGACTCTAGTTTTAGAAGTAATGACGGAGATTTTCTAAATATCTATAGAATAGGAGAAATCGTTGCTTGGATATGATATAGTCCAAGTGTTTGGCACTTGGTACACTCTTTCTTTGAACAACTAAAAATATACAACATAACTTCACGCTTTATCCGCGAAGGGGTAAGCAGAGGTGTATTACACACCTACACTTCGCCACCTACAGATATGTTTCGGTCCCAATGCCATAAGGGGAGAGCCTACTGCCCATCTACCGGGCACATTATTTAGCGAGCGATAATTACCATTTTCAATGCACACATAACTCTGAAAAGTCAGAGCTGGGTGCCCGAGGTACTTGGGGATCGAGCCTGAGGCCATCGTCTCGGCAGGGCGTAACATAAACCACTCATAGGTATAACTAACGGACACAACGAAAAACTAACAAAATACTCTTTCAAAAAATCGTCAGCCAAAATAAATCCTAATTAATTTTAATTGTTTTGCAGTAATTAGCAGTAAGGATTCATCAATCATCGCTTAATTGAGGTGGTGGTTACAACACAATATTGTAATATACTACTTAGTTATATTAATATTATATCCCGTTTGTTTATCTCCTCTTTATATAAATAAGAGTGAGAAAAGGGATTATTTAGAATGTATAATTGGATAGTAATTATATAATAATATCAGTTAACAAAGACCCTTGTAATTTTAGATCTCTCTTGTCATTCTAGATTTAATGAGCACGCGCTGCGTTATTTAGGGCTACTGCTCCGCACCCGTGGCGCATAACGTGATGTTATATAGCCTATAGATTTCCTCGATAAATGAGCTATCCAACTTAAAAAAATATCCAAATTGGACTAATAGTTCTTGAACTTAGCGCGTTCAACCAAACATACAATTTCTTTACCTTTGTTATACAGGGTGTAAAAATACCCTTAACTAAAACTAAAACCCCATATTGTACCAATCATTACGAACATTTTTTACTTTGGCACCATACTTGGGAAATTACTGATTCAGGAGATATTGAGGCTCAAAGTTACTATACAATTTTTGTAATTAGGTACAAAATCAATGCATTTACCCGACCAACCTGTTCTATAGATGTCCTATGCACCCATGGAAAAGAAGGTATTTCGAAAATTGCAGGCGCGCACTTTTAATTGCGGATTAAAAAATGTGTATCCTTAAAAAAATATCGTTTTCCAGGTTTTATTTCTGCTTAGTATGACTTGACATGATGTCCAAAACGACTAGACTTCGGCTTGGTGATGGGTCTTGTGACACCCTGTATTAGTATAAATTCATCATCCTAGCGTTATTCCAGTTGCAACCAAGACCTTGGAGTCCATGGACCACCTCTTAGTCTAACCAAATATGACAGGATATTAGCTTCTCCACAGAGCGACAGCCGTCTGACCTCCGCAAAATAAAGTCACCTACTTATAGCGATATGCCATGGCTTAGACCAGTATCAGTGTATTCAGGGACACTGAGTACACATACCTGCTGTCAACCACACAAACAATTTAATACGCACATTATTTTGAAAAGTCTGAAGTACGCTCTGTGGTTTTGAACCCGATACCCTCTGCATGGCATTCTGCTGGTATCTCCTTGAGGCTCTCGCTGCATCGATCTGCTTCCTCACGTACTTCTAGAATATTCTGTTAAATACGATAACTATATTACCCAAGAAAACCACGACAAATCTTGTAAAAGGCAGGTCCATTTCATCATTCCCATAGATTTAAAAACAAAACAAAAATGAAATAGGTAAATATATTTTGTCGCGTTTATGACTAAAAGCCTACCGGAAGTTGGCTAGGGTTGCTTTCATAGAGCATCCGGCACGCAACCGGAAGTACTTACACATCTACACATGAGTAAGAGAGGGGAAATGACGGCGGTTTGTCGTCGTAGTTTTATGAATAAAAAGGTGTCAAGTGCGAGTGGGACCGGTGCGAAACATTATTTACTGCCTTACAGCCTGCCTTAATATTCTGTAATTGCTTCACAAAATGAAGAAGAAAATTGTTAAGACAAGGTAATCGAAACTGTATATATAATTATACAGAATGTACATATCATCGTGAGCATTTTCAACTATAAGGCTCTTGATTATGACAATAATTGATTTTACTTTTACTACATTTGCGCTTTTTATGCAATATTGAATCCGCGTCGGTTCTGATATTTTGCTGAATTTTTATTTTGCAATACTTTTAGAATAGGGTTTTCGGGGGGCAGTTAAAATTGAAGATACTCAGGCGTGACACTACCTGTGGGAAAGTCCTTTTTGACTGTCTGTATAATAATAATAATAATATTCTACCACATTCACACAACACCATCTAGTCCCAAACTAAGCAGAAGCTTGTACTATGGGTACTAGATAATGGATAAACATACATATATATATTTTTTTGTAAATACATACATATTATACATAAAAACACCCATACCAAGACAAACATCCATGTTCATGCACACAAATGTTTGACTTGAGCGGGAATCGAACCCGCGACCTTCGGCGTAGCAGTCGCTTACACTCCCGCGGCGCCAACCGGTCGTCTTATGTATGTATACTTCTAGTCTGCACCTAGCACTCTAAATATAACGGCAAAGTTACTAATGTCTTGGTCAGTTTAAATATAATAAATAATCAAATATGACACAGACGGCGTCTTAGGGTAGTTGTCCATTACCCTGTATTACAGTAGCGTCATGCATGAGTTGAAAATGTGAGAAACAAGATGTGGTGGGTTTCCAATTATAGTGATTGATAGTCTAGTGCAAATTGTCCAAATAGGGTCCTTAATTACCTTGGTATGTATCTCTGTAACATCTTCAAATACTGAATAGTTGCCTAGTAGCCTGAGGTTCAGAGAATATTGTTGAGAACTTACATGCATAACTATAACTTCTAATAGCGCGATTCAAGATATTCAATTGTCTTCCTAGTTCCGTCTGTGTTCGTTAAACGGTGATACCGTTACCTATCTTTGGCCATTGAATTATAAATAAATCAGATTACGTAATTAGCGCTGCAAACTGCTACAGTAAATAATAATACAGCTCAACCAAGTACAAAATATCCTTTGTTAATTAATTAAAGACTTTAAGCTAATAGTTATTGAAATGGAGTTGCAATGGAAAGCATATTAAAAATGTATTCCATCTCGGTGTCTGCCAACACCTATTGCCGGTCTAGTGTAGGATCTTGGTTTAGATTTTTATTCATATAAATAATAATTTTGTCTGATACATTTCAATAGATGAGAAACAGAATCGCATACAATGTTCCTAAGTACCAGGGCTATGTTGGGATAGTTTGTAACTTTCTGGCTACACGAAGCTTGTTCTCCGTCCGTTTCGGCTTTTCGGCAGTAGTGTGTGTGTGTGTTCAGTGTCCTGTTCTATTATTTGATTGATTTAAATACACCTACACAACTAACAGATGAAAGTATTATGAAGTATAACTTAGGCTGGATTAAAGTGTATTTTGAAAAATAACCAATGAGAAAATAAAGGGACTAAGTCAGGGCCATATTGCATAACAGAGACTAAATTAAAAAAATGCTATTATGGAACATTTTATTATTGCTATATGAGCCCGGGGTTACAACCGCGTTATTAAAGGCTACGGACCGTGGCTCACAGCGAAGTTATATAGTCTTTCTCGATTAATGGGAACTGGGAACACTGATATAATTTTTCAAATCGAACCAGTAATTTCTTCGAGATGAGCGCGTTCAAGTAAACAAACAAATTCTTCAGCTTTATATTACATATTAGATGGATCTAAGAAGATCATTTAATTTGAATCGACGTTATTGATAAAACGAATTTTGGGTGCTCTGGAATACTATGGCGAAGACTACGAAATATTTTTAATTATATTAAGGCCTGCTCCTAATATAGGCCCTATAACAAAATAAGGTATCAATTAAGACCATTCTTAGTTTTCGGAACGTCGTTCTTAGTTTCATTTCGACATTAAGATCACCAAAATATTCAATATTTACAACGATGCAATACAAAACAGAAAACAAATATCTCATTGTTCGATACAAAGCCTTTTCGATGGTCAAGACACAATCGGAGAAGTCAAGACAGCCGTCACATTGAAACACAAGAGTCCTTAGCAATGCCTTTAGTCCCGCAAAGTTTTGAACGACCATTGGGATACAAAATTAGCCTGGACTGTCATCCAACCCTCTTGAAGTTGAGGACGCACATGTTAAGACGAAATATGGTATGCTGGAGGCCTCTCGAAGTGGGAGATGGAGCCCTTACCATTGTATGGTTGAAAATTATCAGTATATTTAGCCGATAATACAAGTAAAACATGAGTGAAACTTATGGGAGGAGTAAGGCGATATAACAATAATAAAATATGATTATATGATGATAGATAATTTCTTCCTTGACACCTCCTTAGAGAGGCTCGTTTTCGCATCCAGTGGTCACTTACCTGTTTGATTGATTACGATTCTGAGAAACATAATATACAGCGTTATTTTTCTTTAGTGCAAACCTCTTAGGGAATGTAAAAACCACGCGTAAAATGTTAGAATGTAATAGATTACACTCTTTTTTATTAATAACTGTTGTTTGGGGACAATTGAATGATACCTCAATAAGTGTATGAAATAGTTGCTTTGCATTTTCAGCGATGTCCCTGTACAAAAGTTGTTCATAATTTTAACGAGTATGATCACCTACTAAAAGGTTTGCCCTATACTACAAACATGGCCTAAACATAGTTTGAAGTTTATTCCTGACTTTAATTATTTTTCTTAGCGTATCGGTGGCAAACATCTATATTTTCTTGACATTCATTTGAGTACTAGTTCATACGTAGAGAAAATGTTAAATATGTGTTACGTATCTTTACTAAAATTTATTTTTAACAAATAGGTATCGAATAGTAATAAATATAGATATTTTTATAGATAGTGAAAAAGATCTAGAGCTGACCCTGATGTTAATAGTACTTATTTCCTTGGCTTAAGGTGTTCATATTCGCATATTCTATCAAATTTTAGTCCACCTGTGGATTCCATATCATTAAATTGTTTCACAGCTTTCGGGTAACACTACCAAAGCTACAAATAGTAGCACCTAACTCAGATTTGAGCAACCTCTTTAACTCGTGTCGAGGTTCGCCAGCCTTACACTGTATTGAAAAATGTGTCATGTTCTATAAACACGTCGCAAACTTCGTCAACTGCTGCTGCAGAATTCAATCAACTCTGTTATACTGGTATATACTCGTAGATGTGTGTTTCTATGCCAATCTTTATAGAACTAAGAAAAAAAGATACACCGAGTATTTTTGAACGGTTTGATTTTATAAAATTTATGTAATCTATTTCTGTCGTGAAATAAACATGAACGTAGAAGAAATCGAGTCCAACTTTCATATCCCACCTGTTCCTCTTCAAGTTGGGAACACTCCACTCAACAAGTAAATGATGAACAAATTAAAGAATTGGGGGAGACCTGCTATAAGAACAGCGTACATAGCTTTCGCGTCTTTCAGATGAAATAATGATGGTGATTTTTGACCAAAAGTTTGTATAGAAACATTGCTTTAAGCGAAAAGGCCGCCCATCGCAGATTTATTATTTAACTTATGATCTTGAACGATACTATCTATCTATCTATTTGATACATTTATAGTAATTTAATAGAAATATATCTTTAAATTCCACTATCTCTAACTCTATTAATATTCTTCACATCTGTCGCGAAATATCCGAAAGGCAACAAATAGTATCACAAAAGTCTGACCACTCGAACTAACATCGGTGATCGCCTTACGCAACGAACAATGTATCTTGTACTATACACATATCATGAAAACTTCCAGAACTGTTCCCTCAAAATTCGATCATATCTGTAATCTCGGTATACAAACATGTTTTTGTTGTTTCTCTAGAAACTTATGCGCAGAGGTTTTTGGATGTAGTTTATAGTGGCGAAAGTGAAAAAGTAAAGGTTAGCTTCTAGTAGATTCCATTTAGTTTTCCATCTGTCCATCCGTCTGTCTGAGCATCTGTCAGTCTAGACGGTTCTTTCGGTATGTAAGAATATAGGGCAGAAATTACAATAAAATAGAATTATTAATTTTAGGTCAAAAATGTTGAAAATTGAGGTTAATTTTGGTACTTAAAAGTTTTCACAAAAATCTAATTTTGACCATATCTTTTTATACACCTAATAGGAACCATAGACCTCAGTATCTGGTATAAATTTCAATTTGCTAGGTCCAACCGTTCCTGAGAAAATCTGTGGTGACACACGGACAGACAGACAGACAGACGGACAAGAAAGTGATTTTATAAGGGTTCCTTTTTTTACCTTGTGAGGTACGGAACCCTAAAAATAAAGTGTTCTTTTATTAATATTGCAAAGCTATGCAGCTAACATGTCGTTGAAATTACTCCATACGAATAGACCAGCAGCACATTGCACACAACTGAGGGAGCAATTATTGTGGAAAATCTACCAGGAACGTGTGAACATGGGTGACACTTGGCTCGTATGGAGACGCAGACATCACAGGAAAATAAATCCTAAAACCGAAACTATAGAAGCTATTTTCCTTTGAGAGTACAGTCCTTAATGTATGAAGACACCAGTACTTCGTTTTTAATGAAAATTAAATTTAATCTAATAAAAAATAAAAGCTGTATTCCTTTGAAGGCAAGTCCTTAGGCGATGAAGACACCAGCACTTCGTTTTTAATGAAAATTAAACTTTAATTACTAAGAAATAAAAGCTATTTTCTTATGGAAACATGTCCTTAGTTAAATATGCATATTAAGTGTCTGTTATAATTGCCATTGAAACGCTTCGTATTAGTTTTTCTTTATATATTTTTTTATTACAGTACGGGATACATAATGAGTAGGTACTGTTCTAAAAAAATCTGATTCGATTTTCATTCGTGTAAAATAAAATAAATGATTGTGAGTGCTTGCCGCCTAGAAATAAGCCTTGACAAATCAATGGAAATAATCATTGAGATAACATAACAACTAGAGTAACAAACTCCTACAGTAATTGACCTTCGAAATAGCGAGGCGACCAGCCGTGATAGCAGACGTAGCTTTGAAAACAATAAACACCTTACAAAAAAACCTATATTCATGTCTTTCACTTATTCAAAAATAACGTTCCAAAACGTCAATTTTAATGAGATGACAACTGTATGTCAATTGGGAAATGCTGTGTTTACCAGTTATTAAAACGTTGTCCCCTGAGAACATAACGGAGAGAAGATGCACCCTTACATACATTTTTAAATAAATTAATCCTAAAAACATAACACACCTTTTTTGAGCAGTCGTGTACAAATTGGTACCAAATTGTGTAGAAATTGAAATAAAGAAAATAAATGTTCTAAATTACAATATTTTAAGGCATTTTGAACTTGATTATATCTCGTCGATCTCTCTTTAAAAATAAAGAAATTAAATCTTTAAGACAAAACGGGAACGAAAATAAATTAAAATAATTATTTACTGATTCGTATTATAGGCGGAATACGTCATAGTAAACAATATGGAATGAGTCCTATAATTCCAGTAGTCAAATAACGACACTCATCACTTTACGAAACTCCCGTAAAAATGGGAAATCCAAAATTTTATTAATTGATAACACCGTGAAATTCAATGCTTTTTGCGATTTTCATTATTATTTGCAACAAAATGTCGTGATAAACAATTAGCTTAAGTGTGAAATAAAATATCCTGACTCTTTACCAACGTGAGTTTTAACATTTCACTGTGTTTCTACCCTTTTTACGATCGTTGTCTATTCGTGTCGAACAAATTTGACATTTAATGATAATGTGACAGTATTAGGTCCACGGACCTATAACACATAGTAACAAATCTATGTGATCTTTGTTAATCTAGTTGTTATACAGATCAATGGAAATAAGTTTATAAAGTAAGCAAAGATTACATAGACTTGTAACCTAAACATGGCTTAAAGACTTAAGAGTTAAGTTCTAACTAAGCTCAAGTGGTTTTTCTTAGGTTTCTTTAGTAGGTAATTTTGATATCAGTGGAAAGTATTGCCCTTACACTGATGTCGCAATCGGTTATATAACTAAATATAGTCTAAGATCCGAGAAGAGCGACTTTCACCGATCTGGTTATTGGATGAAAAGTATATTAAATCATATCTTGCATGTTAAAAACAATCCGGTCCAGGCTAAAAAAATGCCAACCACTTTTCCTGACAGGTTTTTCGTAGGCAACCCAATATCACCGTGTTCGCAGTGAAGAAGTACTCATTTCAATATTAGATTTGTCTATTAAGCAAATTGACAAATATAACTAGTATCATCTTATCATTGGAAGTGTTTGTATCTTTTTTTTTTTTGGTGTCAGGTTGGAAAATCCTCATGGAGTCCCTCCGCCCTGGGGGGAAAGGGCGAAGGGGACTGTCAGACTCTTACTGACTAAAAACCAACCCGTGTTCCTCATGTACCCGTGTGTCGGAGGGTCGGGTATCGCCGAAGCATTCCTCGCTACCCCCCGACGGGTATTGGCCCGCCAGATGGTCAGGCGGGCCCCGAATAAACCCCTTTGGTGGCGGACGAAGGTGTTGGGCTCCGCCGCTAAAACACCCAACGGCCGCAGAGGATATTAAACATTAAACGCGTATGCAATTGTATCGGGTTCTGGTATTAAAACGCAGTAGAGCTTCTAGGTGCGTTTATTTGTCGAGTATTGCCTCACTTTCCTTGCACGTGTATGACCGACCAACAACACGACACTGGCCTGAACACTGAGGGCTACAGTCTTCCACGCTGTTCCTTCCGGTAGTGTGCAGGGCAGGCTAGACGGTATTATGACGCAGACGCGGTAGGTACCGGACATTTGTTACATTACCGCCCGCCTTAGGAGAGGATTTTGCGTGGCTAACAAGAAAAATCCGACTAGCTGCGTTAGGTATACGAGTCCGCTACTGTCCAAGCTAAGACGGCATATAGAAAGAAAGAAGGGAAAGTGTTATACGATTTATAACAAATAGTTAGGCGCAATAGTGTATAAGTTTTAGGTCCTTTATGTGCCAAAACCCAATAGAATTTCCAGACGCGTCCGACAACTCGTAAACAAGAGGCGAACACTGAGGGCTGCAGTCTCCCACGCTGTTCCCTCCGGTAGTGTGCAGGGCAGGCTGCTCGAAGGGCTGCGCGTAGCGGGCAGATCCTCGCAGACTGTTAGTTCAGCTGGCAGGCGCCGGCGGTGTGTGTATGATGAGCAGGCAGGGCCAGACTCGTCGGCAGAGGTGGTGCTTGGAAGTGTAGATAGCTAAGGTAGCGTAGCCCGGAGCTTCTAAGGTAGACCTGGAACCTGAAGGGAAGCAGCATTAGGAAAGCCACAACCAATACAGTCAGGCAGGCGGCGTCAACCGGCCTCAGCTAGCAGGTAGAGAGATGGGCAGTACGCTAGTGTAGTAAATGTAGTAACTCACCCACAGCTCTGACCAGGATACACATACAACGTAGATGTAGCACAAGGTTAGGCACGGTAACAATCAGTAGCGGTGCCGGCCTCTCTGTCAGCCCCCTTTATATACAGGCCGTGTCGGCGCATAACCAAATATGGGCAAAACTCACGAGCGCGGACGATGGCCTTCTCTGATTGGCCGAGCGTATGGACGGTATTATGACGTACACTCGGTAGGTACCGGTCATACGTTACACAATTTTAAATGAAAAGCCAAATAAATACATTTTTTTTCCTACTTTTTCTAGTTTATGTTTTTAAGTGCTGCCAATGCGCGATATATATTTTGACATGCAAAATTAGATATAAAATTCTCTTCATCCAATAACCAGATCGGTGAAGGTCGCTCTTCTATGGATCTCAGACTAATAGCTCATATTATAGAAGTGGTCATACGCAAACTAAATTATCTAGTGGGTAGCTACGTATAACTAGTGCCATCTATCAGCAAAAAAGAAAAACATTTAGAAGACATAATCACTAGCGACAACTACCTTACACAGACGTAACTATGACGACACTATTTAAGATCTCGAATCGTGCAAATTAAAGTTTCTTACGTGATTACTTTATAAATAAACAAGTTCTCATCAATATCCACCAGGCCGAAGTCTACCGATCTAGATCACCTAGCCTGGTCAAAGGATTGTCCCTCTAGTTGGCGTAACACAACACTTATTTTCTTCAAAACATCAAATAATATGAAAGCATTTGTGCCGAATGACATGTCTGGAGCCTAAACTTATAAAGCTTGAAATAGGACATTGGGTTTCTTTTAAGCACTTACTACAGAACAACTTTTTATATTCCATCTCGAAGAGGATAAACATGTTGAAAGTTTGTTTGAAAGTCGTTTGGTTTTGAAGCAAGATCTATGAAAGGTATCCTGTAGTATTATACTTATTTCTGTCTTGTGAAGCGAACCAGCGTGGGTTTAATGTAGTTAGTACGTCATTCGTATTGACAGAAGGCTGAATGTAATAAGCGTCGCTGTATGTGACGTCACGATGCTTGTCAAGTGCTTGTCAATCACGCCTCTTGTACTCCTAGTTGTACTCACTAGTTATACAGGCACACATAGACTTAAGCCTGTTTCCCGGAGGAGTAGGCAGAGACTTCGGTACTCCATTTGCAACGTTCCTGAAATATCTCACTTGCTTCGTTCACTCTGATAATAATTTGATAAATCTGACATCTCTATATAATTATATCTGTATACATATACAGGGTGACAGGTAACTCGACCTATTCCTTAAAGAAGATTAAATTGGAGGTCATTTGTAACAAATCAATTATTGCTAGGTTAGGCAGTTAGTAGTTTTCAGGCAGCGATAGCCTATTAGTGGATATACCAACAGACTGCCATGCAGAGGGTATCGGGTTCGAATCCACGGCGCGCACCAATGACTTTTCGGAGTTAATGTGCGTATTGAATGGTTAATTATCGCTTGTCCCGTGCCTCGGAGAGCACGTTAAGCCGTCCGTCCCGGTTGTCATGAAGATCTTTGACAGTCATTACAGGGCGTCAGTACCTTCTAAATAAACTGACACAAGTCTAAACCATGGAATATCGCTATCCCTTCGGGTTGCGGAGGTCAGAAAGGCAGTCGCTCTGTGGAAAAGCTAATATTCAGCCAAATCCGGTTAGACTAGAAAGCGGACCCCAGATTGAAAACTGGGATAGCGCTAAGAGGAGGAGGAATTATTGCTAGGTTAGGACTTTCGAAAAAGTAATAATTTAACTATGAGAAAACCTGCGTTTTGAGCAATCAGGGACTTCTCGTTCAGACTACAAATTTTATCAAGCTTACAAGAAAGATTGCATATCTTGGTGGCAATATTTGTAGGTACATCAATGAAACCCCGTTCACAACCCTATCCAAGCGTTAGATATGTTGATTATGTCGAATCCCACAAAAGTTATTAGTGAATTAACCAAGAAAGATTGCATATCTTGGTGGCAATATTTGTAGGTACATCAATGAAACCCCGTTCACAACCCTATCCAAGCGTTAGATATGTTGATGATGTCGAATCCCACAAAAGTTATTAGTGAATTAACCGAATAACTTGTACTATTTTCATGGACTTTAAAACGATTAATTTTCGTCTGAACATATGCGTTTAGAACTTTTTAGACCAATATAACTCAAATTTAATCAAAACTCGTTTACGTAACACTAAACCAGTCTATCAACGGCTTCTGTTAAAGGACCTAAAATATAACTCATTACCTACTCAAAAATAATCCCCGATTCACACAAATCTACAACAAGTGACATATCAAAACGACGTTTCTCGAAAAAAAACAATATCTAAAATAAATCACCACCTTACACAGCTGCATACAATGCCAAAAACCTACACTCATATTTGACTTCTAAATGCAAGTCTGCGACAAAAAAGTCGCATTTCACATTCGTCTGCGATACGTGTGTGAGGGGGAAAAATAAAGAAAAACGCAAACGTCCTGTGAGCCGAGATAACGTCAATTAGTAAGATGAATGGCTGCTTCGTAAAGTGTGGCCCGACAATACGTAGTAGAGGAAGAAGTATAACGTGACGAAAGTTGAACAAATAAATATTATCATAGTAATATTGTGTTGTAAAAAAAAAGACAACAACTAATATCATTAAATGAGAGTCAGTTTGTTTGTTTGCCCTTCTTTCACCATGAAAGTTTTGTTTTGAGAAAATTTTGCAATAGTATAACTCTTTCATCAGAGGAACATATATGTAGGCTACCAACGGAGAGAGGTGATAAAATCAAAGTCAAAATCATTTATTCATTTAGGTCACAAAGTGACGCTTATTAACGTCAAAATTTAAGTTACTTATATATTTTTAGGTATATCTACACTAATATTACATACATACATACATATCGTCACGCCTTTTATCCCCGAAGGGGTAGGCAGAGGTGTATTTCTACACCCACTTTTCGCCAGATATACTTTAGTCCCACGTAATAAGGGGCGAGCCTATTGCCGTACTGGGCACATTTCCAGACTTCGTGCTGCTACTGAGAATTTCGTGACAGAAAAACCCAATAACACTGCCCGACCCAGGAATCGAACCCGGGACCTCCCGATCCCACGCGCACATTTATGGCACGAGACCAACGAGGCAGTCGTATAGGGTTTGATGTCGAGTTTGCCGACTCTACGCAAAGATGGTATTTGCATCATGTTATCCCTTAGTCGCCTTATAAAGAGGAAAAATTTGTATTTTTGTTTGTAATTGATAAACTCAAAAACTACTGGACCGATTTTAAAAATTCTTTCACTTTTAAAAAGCTACATTATCTGCGAGTAACATAGGCTATAGGGATTTTCGGGTACGCGAAGTAGTTCCCTCAGGACGCGGATGAAACTGCGGGAAACGGCTAGTTATGTATAATAGAACGGACTTTTACAATAAGGGTAGTTGACTTTTATTGTTATAGAGTGTCATCTGAACAAAAACATTTTATTTAGCTTCATCAATTGTGCACCTACTTTAGTGTCGACCCATAATGTTGACCTAAAACATAAAAAAATGGTTTAAACTATTGTACTCAGCCGCAAACAGTGCGCCTGCACCTTTTTCTAAATTTCAGCTTCACGAAACAAATATACGCGGTACGAATCCCGAAACACAATAAATCCAATCTTACTTGTCCTTCTGTGTCACTTGTATTGTCGCAGACGCAACTAATAATGTATGAGATGATTATACGATCGCATTGTAGAGCGGTGGCCAGACGAATTAGCAAGCCTCCGGACTCTTCTCCCCCTTACAAAGGATTGCTCACCAGGTTTTCGGCTTACGTATTACTTACTTAAGATTTGTGACAGTTTAAAAGTACTGTTATTTTTGTGCTATTTTTCGAAACATTGCATATTTTTTGGGATCGTAAATGAAATGTATTGACACTTATTTTACTGCCATACAATAGGTATTATAGTAACTGTGATGATAGGTGTCGATTTACTTTTTGGCCCTGTCTTAATACACTAAGTGTATGCTGGACTGTCAAAGGTGTATGGTATTTTGAAGACTTAGTATAGTTCCAATTTCGAACCTTACATCGGTTATCCAATTTCTACGAGTACGGTAAGTGATTTCTAGAACTACATTTTCACGTGTTCAGATTAGATTCGAATCGAACGTAGTGTGAAACCGTTCTTACTGCTCGAATACACAGCATGCGTGCCGGGCACATGTTGTGAGCGTGCTATTACTGCAACAGTTTATGCGCCTCTTGCGTATAACGTATATTACGTACCTATGCGCGAAAGTGCCGAATGCATGAATGGCATAGTCGTTTAAGCGGCCACCTCCCTAGCAAGAGCTTCGTTGAGTACTGTGGGTTCGAGCCTCATACAACACTGTGATCCACAAATTGTTGTTTCGAGTATGGGTAATATCGTGTCCGTTGGATATTTGAAAGGATTTATTCCTTGTACAGGTGCAGACTTTTCAGAGAAAATTCTCTATGCTGGTTCACGATCTCCAATTCCCTAAACAAACATCCACAAAGCTTCCTAATAATCAATCACATCATCGGCCAAATTAATAAAACCAGATGATATCATATCATAAATAAAACATCTTGTCTGTATGCCGCTCTATAATAAATATCAAACGTGCCATACATCTATCATATTACTGAAGGAAAACGATTCCTTCTCGAGATAACATCTGTAACATGCATTCTATACGACTATGGATTTTTTTATCTTTATTTATATTGAAACAGCATGGTGAATGATAGTATCCATCTATTGAGCAAATCCTGCTAGAGAGCAAAGGATTCTGGCTATATTTGATGCATTTAGAATAATGGACTTAATATATTTTACTAGCTTTTCCCCGCGGTTTGCCAGGATGAGGTCGGTTGTCTGGACTAAAAGTACCACGTGTGCTATTCTGATGTATAAATTAGTTATTTTTCTGCAAAGTTTTATCAAAATCGATTCAGTAGTTTTTGCGTGAAAGAATAAAAAACTTCCACACTAAACGCTTGAGTTTGTCCCGATGTTTGTTTCTCTTGCACGCAAAAACGACTGAACGAATTGCAATTTTGCACTAATATTTCCTTATACCTTTTGTAACGCTAACGCTAACTGAGATCGCATGTTAGTAAACTATACAAAAAATCCATTTCGATTAAAATCATATAAACGTAAAAATCTTGAAGTGTGTTCTCGTTCTTAAATACTAAAAGAAGATAATATTTAGAGCTTCTAAATTTGTCAACACCGTATAATGGCCTGATTCATACAAATAAGGATGCGATCGCGGAAAAGGAATAAAAATAACTTTTCTTCTTTGAAAACAAATATAAAGAAAATACCTGGTGATGTGCCCGGTTACGGCAATAGGCTCGCCCTCTATTACGTGGGACCTAAAAAATTAATGGCGAAGAGTGGGTGTAATGTTACTAATGTTACACCTCTGAATACCCCTTCGGGGATACAGGCGTGAGCCTATAAAAATAATTAAAAAAGAAAATACCTATTTACACCGAAATGTATTTTTTTACCCTTTATAAAATCTCGAGATGATTCATCGGCATACCTACAAAAGGTCGTGTGTTTGGAGTTCAATATTATTTTGAAATATTTTTGTTCTCTGCATTATAGTTGCAAGCACTATAACTTCATTGGATTTTTACCCCATAAGGCTATGGGGTCAAATCGGTTACTGCGATGAAAAACAAAGGTAATAAAAAAGATATGTACAGACCTCAGAAATGAAATTTACAATCAAACAAGTTGGCGCTGGACCACTTTGAAAAAAAATCCCTAGGCTCGCTCATAGAGTCGAGGCACACTAGGAACTGGTTTTGTATACGAGTGTCAATGTGTGTTTAAAGTAGCACTGGAAGCGACGATGTCTTGCTGAGCGATTCTCGCCCTTATGGTGGTCTAGCGGGAAGTTGTTCGACTGTACGTGTGTGCACATATTGCGCAATTGTGTATACTTGTCGACTTTTCCCTGGATAGTTTGCCTATTCTCCGATTAAACTGATCACCGTATCTAAACTTCAGTATGCTGGAGGTTATTGGCATTGACTGGGAATTACTGGCCTAAGTTATTTATTGCCTTTTAACAATATCACTTACTGCTGACAAATTCTTTTTGCGGAGCCATTTTTATCCGACTTTGAAAATTAAATAGTATTTTTATCTTGCCTATGTACCTTTTGTATGGTAAGCTTGATATGAGAATCACCGAAAAATTCTTTAGCTCTTACCATCGGATGATTTGTGAGTCATAAAGGTCGTCATTAAACTATTCGGACACTAATTAAACCAATGTCTATCAAATAAAGACTCCTGTAGTATGGTACTTCTATTAACTCTATACTATTTTACATAGTAAAATTGGGATCTAAACATAACTGACGAAAAGTGGGTGTATTGTACACCTCTGTCTACCTCTTCGGGGATAAAAGGCGTGAAGTTATGTTGTGTTATGTTATTTTACATAATAACAACACCACTTTTCATGTCCGGAATTGATATAGATATATACAGATATAGTCAAACGCGAAACTCTTGTGATCAGTCTGGAAAACCGTAAATTCTGACTTCTAGGGCAAACCGTAAATGAATCGTAAAACACGCTGATGCGGAATTTGTTCGGTTTTATTAAGCTTTTAGCCTAATCAGTTTCTCTTGGTACATATATATTGGGGTATAAGTATCACTTGTCTTCAGTGTACGCCGAGCGAGTATGTCATGCAAAGATAATCAAAGTTCTGAAGGTAAAACGGAATAATCCAATTTGTCTAATCAGATAAGAAGGGATGTGCAGATGGTTAATATAACTTTGTATCAAAATATACCTATTGCATGATTATCCAGTGTTAGTAAGTCAGTATATTCAAGGGTACTGTACTGCTAACTCCCTATAACGTCTGCCTAAGACCTTCATGACAGCCGGGGCCGACGGCTTAACGTGCTCACCGAGGCACGGAGTAAGCGATAATTAACAATTATAATACAACTATCGTAAAGTCAATACCAAGGGTTTGAACCCGATACCCTCTGCATTCCAGTCTGTTCGTACATCCACTAGCCTATCGCTGCCTTTTTATAAAAATCACTAAGTATATATACAAATCTTCAAAGATCATCATCATCCTCCTAGCGTTATCCCAGTTTCAGCCCGGGGTCCGCTGTCTAGTCTAACCGGATTTAGCTGAATATTAGCTTTTTCACAGAGCGACTGCCTGTCTGACCTCCGCAACACGAGGGATAGCGATATTCCATGGTTTAGACTAGTGTCAGTTTATTTTAAGAGGTACTGACGATACAACGATATAACGACTGTCAAATATCTTCATGACAGCCGGGACCGACGGCTTATCGTGCCCTAGCTAGCTCTAGCTAGCTTTGACAAGCGGAACAATATTGACAAAGATAAAAGTATTAAAAAGTCAGTCATCAAAAGAGAAGTATAAATCTCTCTGCTTACCCTCACAATATTGTGCTTAGCATGCTTACATCTCTATATTTGTATTGGTGATTAAATACTCAGGTTTGTTGAATTATTAATTATCGCTTGTCCCATGCCTCGGAGAGCCCGTTAAATCTTCGGTCCTAGCTGTCATGAAGATCTTTAACAGTCATCATAGGACGTTAGTACCTTTGAATAAACTGACACTACTCTAAACCATAGAATATCTTTATCCCTTCGGGTTGCGGAGGTCAGACAGGCAGTCGTTCTGTGGAAAAGCTAATATTAAGCCAAATCCGGTTAGACTAGTAAGCGGACTCCAGATCGAAACTAGGATAACGCTAAGAGGATGATGATCAAATACTCAGATCTATAACACCGTAAAGCTGCAAAAAATCAAACTTCTGTGTCAACGCAATCAACAGAAACAGCAATTTAAACATTAATATCAAATGCTCAAGTCAAAGCTATAGGGTTATACCAGTCGATCTAGAATCTTGAAATTTTGCATAAAGCAACGTTTTATAGCACATAAAAAAAAGTTCGAAACCCTTGTTAAATCACATATTTTTTTAAATAATTATATATTATTATACCTACAGGTTTGTACGGAACCCTCGGTGCGCGAGTCCGACTCGCACTTGACCGGTTTATTTGTAGGTAAAAACGTTCAACTAAAATTGTTGCAAGTATCCGTTGCCAATAGTAAAATATCAATTTAAAATAAAATAGTGGATTGCTATTACAAAGGCCAAAAAGTAAGCAATATAAAATATATATGTCTATGGTGGAAATCGAACCCACAGCATTTGGCTCAGCATTCACAAAACACTAGGCTAGCAGGCCAATAATAATTTCATCAATTAATTATTTCTATCTGTTCAGGTTTTGAGTTAAACCACTAACGGATGGATATGCAAAGTTTCTAAGCACCCTTGCTTACTACGGAACCCGAAATCGTACTTCGCACAAAAAGGCAGTTTCACCTTGAAATATTTATTTAAAACATTTATTTCTCAAACTTGATCTTACAATGAAAACAATTTGACAGGCTTCCGTCGTTTTTCACGTTCTATTGTTCTTTTTTATGGATCTATTATTTCTTTGTTCCACAGTTGTTTAATTTTAAACAAAAGAAATTTTGCTCTATGAATTCAACGAGATTGTTTTTTAAACAATAAATAAGGTTAACATAAAGTGAAATATAAATATGGTGGAGAACACGATCAAATTTTATGTATAATTTGTGATATTGTGTGTTTTGAAAGTTCTTCAATCAATACATGTAATAGTTATGAATAAAATTAAAGTAACTGTCTAGGATTTCAGAATAACCAGTGATTACCTGCTCATTGCAGCCTAGAGACGTTCTCCGCTGGACAACGGCCTCCCTAAGGCTCTCCACACATACCGATCTTGAGCCTGATACCAATACATAATCAACAAATTGTCAAAATATTTGAAACCCGTGATTGTAAAATTATCTAACTGTCGGGTTTTCTTTTTCTTCTAAGCGTGTCGATGGCAAACTAAATCGAATCTAATTTTCAGTAGCGTCCATAAGTTCCTGTTACGGTATAAGGACAAGCAGGACATGATAGTAAGTGTCCCGTTGTTTGTGAAACAGCACCACTCTTGAACTTCAGATTGAATTTGTTTATTAATCCCGGCCTAAGCGAGTTTTCTTTGCTTCGGCCAACCGGTGTCCCAAGTTTTTTTAAGACTTCCATGTCAGCCAAGGCAGCCCATGTCCAGGTGGAGGATTTTCAGCAAGCGGGTCTAATGGAGTGGGTAAGAAAGTACTTTCCCGCCAGTCTACGCCTTGCCTGTGTTCATTATCGGGTAAAAGGGGACTATATGATTCTTGTCCTGGGACATGAACTCGAACCGATGGCTTTACGCCCAGTTACTGATGTAAATCGCACAACAAACAGTCACTTATCCAAGTAGTAACCTGTTGTAAAGGAGGGAATAAAATATGTTGTTTGTGCAACGATTCGATATATTGTGCTTAATAAAATACAGGTTACATTGGTTATAAACTAAAGTCTTAACTCTACACTACACCTCTCTTCGCAGAATAAAAAAAATACAAATACATTTTTGTTATTTTTTTGTTACATATTTATTGAGATGTAGTTAGGTTTAAAAATGAATACAAAATAAAAAAAATATCAAGCTAGTATACATTTGATTAAATACGATTATACTTGTGAATATTATAATTGAATTATATGACATACATGTTTCAATAAAACTAAACAAGCCAAGTCATTAATGATAAAGACATCGTTTATCAAAACAAAGTATCATCCGAGGTGGTCTTGCAATTTGATGCATCACCATAAAAGTCATTGCTATGCAGCTAAGTAGCACTACGTATTTCGAGTCTCGATAGTAGTTACTAAGACAAAGTTCGAAGTAATGAAAATCTAAGTCTATAATTAGACAAGTTACGTCATGTTCGTAATACATTTTTATAGTCACATACAAAATCATAGTTAGTTCATACACATTCCATGTAATTTACTTAAACAATTATTTAATTATCCATTTCACTCCTTTATTAATATCTTTTATCATTCATCTTTATTTTCTTCTTCATATTTTAACATTTCATAGTCATTATCTTCACATTAGACATTATAATATCATTTAACACTTGTTTATTACAATAACATTTGTATAAATCTTTCGACATCCCGGCTCGCGGACAATGACGATCAAGAATTTGGTTTTTATTAAATCATTATTTAACTCCCATTTCGTCCCAGTGCAATTGGGTACCTACAATATATTTTAAGTCATACATTTAAAATAATTTGATTATTAAATGCTTCACTACTTTTAGTTGATCAGACTTCAAGCACGTGAGAACGTTAATCATCAAATATTTTTATAGTCGTTAATAATTGTAATTCACACATTAAATTTTAGATTTATATTTAAGATACATTTTTATTCTCAATCAATAAAAATAAAACGTTCATATTGCCTGTTAGGTGGGCGATCCCTGAATTTCATTCGATTTTCCATTTTGATTAGAAAATAATAACTAAAATGTAATACAAACTATATTAAAAAGGCTTAATAACTTGAAAAAAGAAGAGTAAATATCAGCTAAAAACATAAACTACATAATGCTAATACATATTAATACCTCACTAGTCCGATACACTTTCCTTTTACGAAGTACACTCGCGCACATTTTATTTCACTGATACGATAAACACTATTTATTTTAGTTTTTAGCATTTTGTCATACACTCACTTGGAATCCTGTCCTCCAGAAATGTAGTTCTCATCTTCTATAATCCAAGCTGGCTCCATTAGAAAAAGCTCTAGTGACAGAGAGCATCGTAACCAAGGCTATTGTCTTCTATTTTTACCGATAAGTAACAGTGATTCTGTCGAATGCTGTAGCATCATACTTTTTTCAGTAAGTGCCTCCAACCAGTGGCAGTCGCTCACAAATCAAATATTTGTTATAGAAATGCATGACGAGTAACACGGATGTTCTTCTTATAAAAATATGTATAATTTTCCAATGGATGTTCATGGACTATCCATTGCAATGTTATTTCACGAGAATGCGCTTACGTCAGACCGACTCC
This sequence comes from Euclidia mi, assembly GCA_944739405.2. Taxonomy (NCBI): domain Eukaryota; kingdom Metazoa; phylum Arthropoda; class Insecta; order Lepidoptera; family Erebidae; genus Euclidia; species Euclidia mi. Next base: position 35,502,643 of record OX123205.2, on the reverse strand, counting down.
AGTTACGGGCAGGGTCGCCATGTAAAGGAGGGAATAAAAGATGTTGTTTGTGCAACGATTCGATATATTGTGCTTAATAAAATACAGGTTACATTGGTTATAAACTAAAGTCTTAACTCTACACTACACTGTACTAGCGTTGCTTTACTTTAACAATCTAATACAAATGAATAGTCAATATACTCTACGAAAATGTTGTAGAACTCATTTTAAGAACTTTTTTGTACATGTTTTCACATCTGCTGTTTCCAATTTTAAATTGTAATTAAACAGTATGTCAATATCGTTCATTTTAATTAATGCCGTTGCCCTTTTAATATCTTTACCTAACTAGACTTTTGAAAACTTATATTATAAGAAAAAAAGTAAACAATAATTAATCAAAATGTTCTTCAAGAAACATTCGAACGTGTTGATAAAACTATATAGATAGAATGAAATAAGTTTTATTAAACGCTCTGGTGAAAAACTGCCGAATAAATCTTGCCATTGGACGTAATTAAATCCATTGCGTATTTTCTTAAATTATATTATGCTATCTACTTTAAAAGAAATATAAAATGTCGAAGCAATCTATCAAGACTTCTAGGTCGTGATTAGAATATCACCTTTATGAAACAATTGTATAGGTATTAAAAGTACTGATGCACTATTCATCATCATCATTATCATAATCGTGCTAGCGTTATACCAGTTGCTTTCTAATCTAACCAGATAAGACAGAATATTAGCTCAGACCACCGAAACCCAAAGGGATGGCTACATTTATTTATTAACACTTCCTGCAATTACAATACAAAAGGCGGACTTAATGCTAAATAGCATTTTCTGCAAGTCAACCTTCGGGTGGTGCAGAAATGATTGTGGCAGGTGTCTAAACTATAAAGATGAGATATTTATTTGGTAAAAATCCATTGCATACATATCTATGCATATATTCGTAGGCATATATATAATAAAAATAATATAATATAAATAATACATATTATACTAATAAATACATATATTTAATACACACGTGAGAGATGGTTTTATTATGTCCTTTCAAGAGACAGTTTGTTATAATACTGGCGCACCTTAGCCCTAAACGTTAGTAGTGATCTGTGCCTTAAACGTGAATCAATTAGTTGCCATCCTGATCTCGAGAGGGAGCGCATTCCAAAAAGTATACCTTGTACCGAAAAAGAAGAGTGTACACGGCTTGATCTATGAGAAGGACACTGAAGAAGAGAATTATTAGAAGAGCGAAGATATCTGTCATGGTTGGAGCAGAGGTACTGAAAGTGAGGCACTAGGTAGCTGGGGCTATTAGATGAATAAAGAAAAGGGAAAAGAGTAGTCAACGCGCGCATGTTACGACGCTGACGTATAGGCAACCATGACAGCTGTTGACGATATAAGGACACATGATCAAATTTACGAAGATTAAAAATAAACCAAATGCAATTATTGAGAAGTCGGTCAAGTTTATTGAGCAGGTCTGCATTCAGGTCGAGATAACACACATCACCATAGTTGATTATAGGAAAAAACCAAGGTCTGCACAAGCATTGTCTTTGTCTTGACAGGTAGGAAGTTTTTCAGGCGGTAAAGAGAGCGCAAGACCCCGGTTACCTTTTGACAGACGTTTGTAATCTGAGACTGCCAGCTAAGTGTGGAGTCAATGTGTAAACCGAGATCTTTAACGGAAGAACTGAGAGGTAGATTAGTGCCATTGAATATCACCGGTGGTAGTGCTGCCAAGTCCAGCCTGTTTATTATTCTAGAGCTCCCAATAACAATAGCTTGGCATTTCACAGGATTGACACATAGACCGTACCTCTCCGACCAATCTTGAATTCTTGCTAAATCTCGGTTCACAGCATCGATCGCATCTGGCAGATCCTCAATTTTGGCCTGCGAATAAAGTTGTAGATTGTCGGCGTACAAATGATACGAACACTGAAGATCCAGGGTAATGAGATTAATGAATAAAGAAAATAAAAGAGGAGAGAGTAACCCACCTTGTGGAACACCAGCCTCAAGGTCTCGCCAACTTAAATCTCTCACTTGAACCTCACATCGCCAGTCACTTTAAGCATAGCAGAGACTGTACTATGCCCAGGTCTTAAGCCGGACTAGTAGGGACTGAGGACATTGTGTTCATGCACAAACTGGGACAGTTGCTTATGAACACAAGCCTCAAGGACTTTGGAAAGGAAAGGAAGGATGGAAATAGGCCGGAAGTGATTAGGAGCGACGGGATTAGTGACTTTTGGCCAAACATATGCTTTACGCCCAATATTAGGGAACTGCCCAGAGTCAAGAGAATGGTTTATTATGTGGGAAATGGCAGGAAGAAGGTGGTCCAGGATTGTGATAATATTGTAGCGGCTGACATCATCACAGCCAACTGCTTTAGATTTAATTGAAAGGATTATCTTTTTGATCTCAGCCTCAGCAACTGGAGAAAAGTGAAAAGGATTTATGTTTGGTCGAGCTAAGCTATCTATGTAGTCCACCGTTCGACTCATAGTCCGACGATCAAACGTTGGAGTGGAGACAGAATAAATGTTATTATCGTCAAGACTAAGAGCTGGCGGCGGATCCACTCGACTAAGCCTATCGATACCCAGAGTCCCTAGGAACTTCCAGATATCGGCAGGGGAAGAGGAAGAAATGTTGTGGAAAATGTGACTTCGTTTAGCATTTCGTATTATTTGATTACAACGATTCCTAGCAACTTTGTAGAGGACCCAATTTTCCTCGCAACGGTCCCGCTTAAACTTGCGAAATGCTCGGTCCCTGCGCCTCATCTCCATCTGAATCCCACGCGTCAACCAGGATGCAGGCGGTCGTTTCAATTTAATTTTCCTTACTGGGGCATGAACATCATATAATTTGATTACGATTTCGTTGAAAATGTTTAATTTCACATCAACTGTAGCTGCTGCCTCCAAAGGCCCCCAATCAATTTTCGACGCATCCAAATTTAGATTATCGATGTTCATACATGCAAAGCAACGCCTGTACAGTACCTTGGGTTTGGTTTTAGGAGGTTTAAGGATATAGGAAATATAGATAAGGTCATGATGCGAGAAACCGGGCGCGATATGTTGACCGTGAGAGGATACGAGGGAAGGAGCCGAGGTGAAAATCAAATCCAACCATGTATCACTCTTGGTATTATGATGTGTGGCATTCAACGGTAAAATGTGAAGACCAACAGATTCGACAATGGTGTGGAGTTTTCGGGAACGATGGGAGTTTGGGAGCAGGAGATCGGTATTTAGATCACCCATGATGATATGATGCTCGTACTCAGACCCTAAAGATTCTAGAACCAATTCCAAATCGGTGAAGTAATCGATATTCGGGGGACAATAAATAACGCCAAGAATGGTCCGCGCCTCTTTGACACAAACCTCGATGAAAAGAAATTCAGCAGCGATAGAAGAGGAAGAAGAAGCAATAATTTTATAAGGAAAGTCACTGCGTAAGTTAATGGCAACACCACCACCCCTCTTTCCGGTGCGATCATTCCAGATAAGAATGTAACCAGTAAGGGGATAAGTGGTGGAAAGAAGTTGAGGCTTGAACCAGCTCTCAGAGACTAGGACGGCATGAACGTTTGACTAGAGATGTAAAGAACTCGAGTCTTTTGAGTCCTAAATTTTAGGCTCAGCTGACAAATTGCACAGCTCGACTCGTTAGAACAAGACTCCCAGACTAGAACACTTAAGTTTACATAGAGACTCGAGCGTAACATGGCGCTCGGGTCTTGATTCGAGCTCGAATCGTTTTACGTGACGAGTCGCGCTCAAGTTCTTTTCCATTTGGAGTTCCTTTATAAATAAACAGGGAATAAAATTATAAGTCGGAATAAAAATAATATAGGAATATAATATAGGAAGAATATAATATAGAATAATAATAATATACAAGTCAAAATATAACATAGAAGCATTTTTTAAATAAATCAACCTTAATACGCTCAACACTCGAGCTCTTTTTAAGACTCGAGTTCTATTTGAGACATGAGCTTCTTTTTAAGACTCGAGCTATTTTCGCAATACGAGTTCTATTTTGGCACTCGAGCTTTCGAGAAAGGACTGGAGCTCGGCTCGACTCAAGGCTCTGAGTTTTGTTAGTACACCCGAGTCTTGTAAAATTGAGCCGAGTCTATGGAATTAAGACTCAAAAACTCGAGTTCTTTACATCTCTACGTTTGACTGTGTAAACGCCTCCACAAGATCGCTGTAATAATTGGGAGACTTTGAGCGTTAATGTGGCAAACATTTAACGAATTGCGACGTTGTAGACTAAAGGATCCACGAATAAAATCGCCAAGTGTGCCTGTTACTGAACAGAACTGTCGTCATCTGAAAAAACAGAAGAATTATTTGCCGAGTGAAAAGATGACTCATCATCAGATGCCATTTAAAGATATCAAATATAAACATATAACAAATATATAAAATGAATATATAGGTAATAAATAATATATACTACTAATATTATAAAACACAGTTAACGATCATACATATCTGGTGCAAAATCACATTTCTGCACCACCCACCAGCTGACACCAACACAATAATACGTTAAGTAATTTTACAGTGAAGAAAAATAAATTAATAACAAAACATATTTTACGTATATCGGAACGCAATTTTACTAATGACGTTTAACGACTAATGTCAAAGTGACAATACTGACAATGTTTGTTGTGAGGTTTTACGTTATCTACATTTTGAGTGTAACAAATTAAGTATTTACTTTTAGGAATTGAGGTTACTTTCAAATCTGTATATATAAAATCCTTGCGTTACTGACTGACTGACAAGCTACAGCCGAAACTACTCGGCGCAAGAAGCTGAAATTTAGCATGTATATTCCTTGGGGACCTTAGGGGTGCACTAAGACGGGATTTCCCGAAATTCCCACGGGATCATGCACAACGGGAAATTGAAAATATGTGCGTGCGAAGCCGCTGGCGTCGATTAGTTAGTTATAAATAGTATTGTGGGCAATGATATATCATTGATCGTGGGTAAACACAAGTAAACATTAAAAAAATATCACAAAACACATAAGTAGTACGTTCCAAGAAGACGTAAATTTCGAAACATAACATAAACTAAGATGGAGTATAATAACAAAAGGAATAAATAAAAAATCTAATTACGCCGGGTCGACGATTTAGTGGTGTTGCTCGCTGGCGCGACGCTATCAGTACCGTGACGTACTGCAGGCCGGGAATCGCTCTTCGTCTGCGGATATTTTGACATCAGAGGATTTAATTCATCCAGAGTCGTGATTTTGATCCGAGTACCATCCGCTACCTTAATATTGATGACATCATCCTGCGTCCAACACCCCTTGATGCCAAAATGCGCTCTCGCCTTGGTGAACGTGGCCTGCCTGGCCTTGGTTAAAAACTCCTTGACCGTAACAGATATTCCATTGTAAACATTTACTATCACCAGGCATAAAGAACACCCAAACTCGAAACAACAATATTTGGATCACACTAAGATACCTTGTACCGTAATAGGATGGAATATATAAACCATAGTTTTATGGTATTATTTATGGCATAGTACCAATCAGCAAGACGGCCGCTTGAAGCACTGCTCTATCATTGCAGTCCAAAACATATACAGGGCATGTGTTTCTATATAATTCATCCATAATGTGGTGGACGATAATATTTTTCACAATCAGATGATGTTCAACATCGCTAAAATACCTAGTATATCATTTTATAAGCAAGTCTTTTAGATAAGTACGTTTCTGAAATTCATCTGCAATCGCATTTATTTCATCCCTATCTCTAAAAACTAAATATTATTTTCAATCTGCAGAAAACCAACTCACAAACACCAGCCAAACAGTTTTCTCAGTAAAAGGTATCTGACCTTTCAACCGGACAAATCTATTTTAGAAAGAAAACATTTGTGACTCCTGCCCGTCCAATAAATAGTATTAGACTTTTTAGCAGACTTAAAACGATTTAAAAAACAAAGTTATTTATTCCACGTACTTGAGAAAATTGTGTTTATGTCTAGAAGATGCTTCCAGATGCAAGATTCAATATGCGATAAATATCAAATGGCTCTCGATCTTTGTTCGGCCCTTTGGCAAGGTTTCTTTTTAGGGTTCCGTACTATTTAAAATCAAAGAAACAGTACCTATTCTGTTCCATTTCGTTCACTGAGTGAGAGTGGCGGAGACTCAATCCCCTATTCTTTCATCCTCATCCCAAACCTCCTCTATTCATTTTCCCAACCTAAAAGGCGGCAACGCACTTATGACTCTGCTTGTGTCCATGAGCGGCGGTAATCGCTTACCATCAGACGATCTTTCTGCTCGTTTGCCATTTAACTTTACACATATTCAATTGGAAAATTAGCATTTGTAATTAAATCATTGAAATTTTCTTCAAAATATGATGAAATCAATAATTAAAGCTTCTAACTAGTTTAAGTGAGGTATCATTTAAATGGGCTTCATGTGCATTTTCAAATCATATTTATTTATTTTTTTATGACGCAAACTGTTAACTTATTTATGCTTAACGATTGAACTTGTCAAACTTTGTAAGATAGAAAAGTGAAAACATTTTTACCATTGAAGCTGGCTTTAATGATAAATCTTGAATAACAGTATGGAATCTTCCTAGAGCGAATCTGACTCGCACTTGGCCAATTCTTTTCTCATTGACGAGCAAGAAATTAACTTTAATATCCAACATTTAGAGAATTCTTTTTTCGTTTCGATGAAACATTTCGCCGTCGTTTGCCGTTGTTTTTATTTTGATTTACTAGTTAATTTTAGTTTGATTACGAAAACGTTTTTAGTTTAATTTTGTGAAAAACTATTGCGATTTTATGAGGGAGTCCTTGGTTTGCATTGTATTGACATTTAACATGAAATGGCGAATAATTTGTGAGTATTGTAAGGCGTGGTGGTTTCAGCGATCGTCTTTTAGCACACCGCTGTTGTGAGCCGATCCCACTCGAGACAACACTTCGTGAGATCCACAATTTGTAGTTTCAAGTAAGAGTGTACTTTGTGTCCGATGTTTGTAAATTTTGTGGATTCCACCAATTTTCGTTTGGAAATAGAACCCACGACATTAGTACTTACAGTGGTAAAGGCTGCGGCAACCGTTTTGCGTATCGGTGCATTTAAATTCCTAACAATAAGTCCAATATATTGCGTGAATCTGAGGCAGATTTTCTCAGAACATACCTAAACTTGAATTAACTACCAAAGCTTAGAAAATATTGTATATCCAAAAATATTTTCAAATGCCAGGCTGAGTACTAAAAATAAACTGTTTATACATATATTTATAAGAAACCTGTCCATATTTTCTTTTCAATATTTTTCTTTGATTTTGTTTGGCTGGAATAACTTGACTATATAAATGTTTACAATATCAGAAAATATGTTCTACCATAATTCTCTATTTTTTTAAGCGAATTCGCTTTAATTTAAAATTATTTTTCACGTAGTGTTTAAGTATATAAACTCGTATTTGAATTTTAAGGATTTGAGGTTTCAGTTGCCCAAAAAAAAAACTAGTAGTACGAGTAGTAACATTTGTATCATTACATAATACCTCGGGCCGAACCTGTACTAGGCTAGCACAAGATCGAGGGAAATGGCAATTTGTTCAGCAGTGGATACAGTCGGGCTGTGGATGATGATGACTTGTCATATTAGCTTTTTAAATTTTATTAATTAGTCTTTTTGCACACAGCTAGTTAAGACAAACTTCTGTCAGCTTATTTGATAATAAATTACCTTTTTAATCGATACTGATACGCAGGCTACTAAAGCTTTCGAACAATAGTTTAATATAGAAGATTGAATGTTTTTGTACGTGTACTATACACGTGATGTTTAATATGAAGTACCACAGCAGCTGGTTGACTGGTGGCAAGTTTTTTAAAACGGGTATTATAATTAGAACTTTTTAGACGCCACTGAGATCGGGTTGTATGCTTCGTTGCATAACTGCATCAAATGTATTGAGTTCGATTTCTACACAAGACACTTTGCAATCTACAGCCTTTTGCAGTCCACTCCTTAACTTTAGCCCGTCCTAATTTGCCTCATAGTAGCACTTTGAATCATTAGGGGAATTCTGGTAATTATTCCACAGGGTTTCATGTCGTATTTTTTTTTTACTCCCGCACTAGGAATAAATCCTGTGTCACGGGGGACTTTACAAACATACAACTAACGGACACAATGAACACCTAGACTTTAAACAACAATTTGTGGATCACACAAAGTGTTGTCTCGTGTGGGAATCGAACCCACAACACTCGGCGCAGTACCAAGCGGCGAGGCGGCCGCTTAAACCACTACGCCAACCGTGCAGTCAAGTATTTCAGTCTCTTCGCAAATATGCTATATGCTTCGTGTATTTTCTTTAGTAGTCGCTTACGACACCCACGGTATGAAATGGTTTTGTGACATATTGTATTCTTTATCTGCCACCACACGGACGTTTTGTACGGTCTGCAAATATTTTTTACGTATTGAGCTCTTGTGTCCATTAATTCCATGCGTGTCAAGGTTATAGAAAACTGGATTTACATGTAGAGGTTCTGATAAACCTGAACATTCACTTATAACATATCGAGCATTGGCCGTTTTTAAATTTGTCACACTGAACAATGAACATTTACATGATCTGCCAGGCGAACGCCATAGACGACTAAAAGCTCCAAGCAAATTTAGTGTCCTTTCGCTAGAATGCTCACCAGAACGCCCGATAGAGAGTCATGCCATCGTTTGTTTATCCGTTAAAAACCATGCGAAAAAATGATCCATACAAATGAATGCTCAAGTTTATCAGCAATTCAGCATTATAGTGCGACCGAGGAAAAAAAACCAAACCACTTAACTAATCTGAAAGCTGTCACAAAACATTTCTAACTAACCATACTCTACTTTAACATCTTGATTCAAACTTAATTCATATTTAGTTTCGATTTACGACAGTTTTACGGTGCAGGTCTCCTTGAATAATGGGACGTTAAATTAATTACGGTTTTACGATGTTCCGCTGATAAACTTACCGGTAACCGTAAATTTACCGGTTATATTTAAAACGGTTTTGTTTGTTTTATTTACACAGTTAGTGGTTGATATATTATATGAGATGTTTTTTTGTGTTTTAGTACAATTAAGTATTTGTTTGGTTTTGTGTTGCTTTTATTAAATAGGTTATTTCGAATTGAAGTAGTTTCGTATTTAAAATAAAGATATTTGAAAGAAAATCCTTTAAAATATATTAATATTAACTAGTTTTAAATCATTTTGGACTAAAAAAAATATGTTTAGTGTTTTGAGCATAAAATGTATTCATAATCCAAAAATACTGTCTTGATATTTACGCATTGAATTAAGCACTATTTTATATTACCGAGCCAAATTATATTCCAAAGATGGAAACACATAGACTGCACGGTTGGCGTAGTGGTTTAAGCGGCCGCCTCGCCGCTTGACACTGCGCCGAGTGTTGTGGGTTCGATTCCCACACGAGACAACACTTTGTGTGATCCATAAATTGTTGTTTCGAGTCTGGGTGTTCATTGTGTCCGTTGGTTGTATGTTTGTAAAGTCCCCGCGACACAGGATTTATTCCTAGTGCGGGAGTTGTCTTAAAAAAAATATATACAAAAATATAAAATATATACATAAAATATAGAAAATAATCGGTCAGGGACAATATTTAGCAATTAGCATATATCATATTTTTTAAATAAGTTGAAACTGCAAGACTAATGAATAAATGTATTATGCTCGTTAGAATATTGTTTTCACAGCACCCATTTCAATTTTAAAAACATAATCCGTGACTTTCGTAACGAAGATGACTTTATGCCAGATTTTTAATAACTTTATGCAAATCTAAATCTATTTTTAAGCCAAGTTTTATACAAAAAATGTTTATATCCTTGAAATGCAAAATAATTCCCTATGATGAGTTTTAAAATAAAAATGCTTCACGGCTTTTCATAAAAAAAGTAATGCTCACTTTATTTACGGGCATTCCAAGGGTCCATTAATAGATGAAAATCTTTTTAGACAAACATCGATCAACTCCACAAGAAACATTTAAATTTTTAAACATTCGCAATTTCTGCAAATATTAAAATCGTTACATCACTAGTGAACTCGAAACAAATCTGTAATGTCGATCAACGCACTAACCCACCCACAACAGCGGCGGCTGACGCTGTCGTCACATATTATATCCGTTTGGCACACAGGCCGATGGATTACCATGGTACAAAGTGACCAACCCAATTGTATTGACTACAATACATCTGGGTTTCCTGGGGCTCTTTGCCCTCAATCAGTTAAGGCAAGTGCTGTCTATACTTATACAGCTACATGTTTTCTTGCAAACATGTTTAATATTATAGGTTGTTACCATAGGCGTATATAGCAGACGGGCCGGGTGGCGGATGGCCCAACCCACCCCCAGTACGGTCTAGTTTCCTTACTCCAGAATTTTGGTTACCGATTCGAAACTCTAGACTGGACACCTAAGAAACTTCATACTTTTGTATTTTGAAGATCTATTTTAGATCATTTGTCCACCCTGAAAAATTACCCTAGTTGTTACAAATCACCTACTTGCACTATACTAACTTTTCAATTCACACAACACAGCCACGGACAGCTAAACACAAAAACATATACCGCTCAACAGAAACAAGTCCATAAATACTGAACGTTTTTAAAAACAGCAAACAACAGGAAAAGTCTTTATATTTTGATAAAACTCTGTCTTATAAATATTGCACCAAAAACTTTCTTCATTTACAATGTTCTAAAAATATTCAAAATAAATTGGACCTGTCTTGAAATTGTTACTATATATTATATAAATAACATCGAGCTACGCATTTTTTTAAGTTATTTAACTTTGTTATATAACTTTATAAATAGTACTAGCTGACCCGGCAAACGTTGTTTTGCAAAATTTTTGTTTTTTTTTGTTTTTTTGAAAAATAGATGTTGGCCGATTCTCATAGATACCGGATAAGCACAAAAAATTTCATCAAAATCGGTCAAGCCGTTTCGGAGGAGTATGGGGACGAAAACTGTGACACGAGAATTTTATATATTAGATAAGCAGTAATAAGTATTGGTATATAATTTAAAGGTCATTGGGCAAATAGTATGGGAGAAAACCCACGGCGGACAGACATTAAATTGTGAGTATATATCAGTAATTATCTCTAGTTTATCATGGTAAGGGTCGCTTTCTTGTGAGTTGTGGGAATTAAAAAAAAAACATATTTTTAACAATATTTATTCGGCGTAGTCAATGTCTATTGTGATTTTATCTAAAAATACCGCAAACATTTTGATTTCCTGTTGGTGTCAAGCCGAGGATAAAAAATAAATGATACTGACACTATGCGCGCAACTGCATATGGTACGGAGGCCATGTATACACGAGCAGTAATAATCTTCAACAGTTTGTCTTCCTTGTCTCGCCTGCGGGCTAATCGTGCTATTTTCAAACGTTCAAACGTTGACAACGTAACGTATTTGGTGAACGTTTGGTTTTAGTTTGGCTGATGTCAAACATGGTATCGTGCTAATTGTATTGAGCGTTCGAACCAAAGAGATTGGATATATAATAGAGGTAGCCCTAGTACTGAAAAATTGAACACAGTCAACTGACGTGTAAGATACAATTTAGACAATTTAATGCCATCAAATTATATAACTATAGTGATTCATCTTTTATGACAGTTCTATCATGATTTTGAAATTAGCCGTATAATTATTTATATCGACTTTTCAAGTGTTGTAAGAAATCTTATCGATATGTCTATCCACCGCATATTTTTATCTCGTTATTTTTTAGATTCTTTGTGCACGTGATAAAGATTTATAAAATAAGTGGATTGCTGCAGTATGTCGTGGAGAAAATTGGATGCCTAGAAAGCACCATAGAATTTGTTCCAAGCATTTTACTGCGGAATGTTTTTATAGTAATGACAGATGGCGCAGACTAAAAGAAAATTCTGTGCCAACATTACTCCTCCATTCTAAACGTATCAGTGTGAGTGTTTAAATAATTACTTGCTTTTACTTTTATTAGGGTAGCAGCGCCAAACAGGAGTCGGATCTTGGGCTCCATTCGATGTCTCGACCAAAGGAATAATTTAATTTTAATATTTTCTACAATTTTATTATCAGTACATAGGGTTCCCACCAAGAACGTAGGGTCCCAAGCCAACCTCACCTGCAAGTGGTGTACCTGCTTATCAACGGATGAGGCTCTGGCAAACAAAACATTAGGCTCTCCACCTATTACGTGGGATCAAAAGTGTGGCAAAAAGTGGGCGTTTAATATGCCTCTGTCTACCCCTTCGGGGAAACAGGCGTGAGCCTATGTATGTATGTTATAAACAATATTCAGCCAGCTACCTGCAGTTACACTGTTGCCACGAAAAGCCACGACACGTTAAGTGACAAGCGATTTCGATGTTTATTTGTGCAGTTTAGTTCTGCACTGAGGTGGCAGCGCCGGCGGCAGAATAGAGAGCGGCATGAACATTGAAATCGCTTGTCGCTCAGCGTGTCACGGCCGTTCGTGGCCAGGCTGTTAGACGACATCCACTCATATCATAGTTTTACTATATCCTTACTAATACCTATTATAAATGTAAGTGAATTTATTTATTTGTTAAGCTTTCACATTTTGACTACTCAATCGATCATAAAAATTTCAATGCACGTTGCTGGGAGTAATGGGAGTACAGAAAAAGGTGTAAGGTACTTTATATCAATCGGCTTTGGCCTATAAATCAAGCTTCAGGTATCATCAGTGATTGCTAGGGAGGCAAACACAAAGGGTATGCTTATTTATTTTAATATACTGCTTTGCATTAAAACGTGGCTTTTTTCTTTCTTTAGTGTACTCGTGCGCCTTCCATAAATGAGACATCTTCTGTTTCTCCGACAACCAGCACTAAAGCGCCTACGTTAGTTACAATTTCTCCGCCAGTAGGTACAGAAGCGATGAAAATCGTGTGCGCTAAACACTTACGTACAATAGAAAAACTACAAAAATAAGTTTTTCACCTTGAGCAGCTTGTTAAAAGACGTTTGTTAAAAATTTATTACCTATTTAAGACAACGTTCTAAACGACTGATGAAAAAGAACATTGCTATGAATTCACGTATATGTCGGCGATACGCCAGGGTTATCGTGTCCAGTCCAGACTCCATTAAAATAAAAAGACTCACGTAATATTACTTGGTTTATTTTCAGACGATTTCTAGCACAGAATTGAATTAAAATGTGACCTACAGTCCTTTTTATAAACTAACCGTCATTACACTTAATGTTAACAACTGCCACTTCCTTTTCAACATATAATTGAAATTACTGTACAATTAATTATCAAAAATCAACATTAATATTGTTATGAATATTGCACAACACCATATGATTTATTTTATACGAATAACAAATCTATTGTAATAATCAAACGCTGCTTTACAACATTCGCAGCAGATGGCGCTATCAACAGGATGTAAATATAAGCGCAGGTTATTTATTACCGTTAACACAAAGTTAAGTATCAGAATAATGTTATTTAATACTAATTGATTTTACTTTGAAAGTTTCTGGAGTTATCTTAATTATTAAGCTATAATTTAAATACCCAATATTTATAAAACAGTGAAGCAGTCAATACAGTGTTGAAGTTCTCAGTTCTGTGTTCACAAATAGTTATTTAAATATCAATCTTAAATATTATTAACATTTTCGTAACAATATAATCATTATATATTAATTTGCGCCCATATATACTTGATAGTTTGCAAAACGAAAATATCGTGAAGAAGGATTTGATAATTTTAGATCACGTGAAAAATAACAGTGTTATTAAAAAATACCTTTTACGCGCGGCTGGTGACAAAACACGTGAGATTAGCTTGAAGTTAAAAAAATGCTGTGACGCTTCATTATTATGTGCTACTGAGTACCCATTTGAAACAAAAAAATATAGATTCCGTTTAAAAATGCAAGTTTGTGTAATAATTATATAAATACTATCCATTAACTAGCGTTCTGTAACTCGCCGTGTGGTTGACGGCATAGAATACAAGTGTCACCACCCCCTATCTTCCCGTGGGTGTCGTAAGAGGTGACTAAGGGATAACACGATGCAAATACCATCTTTGCGTATAGACGGAAAACTCGACATCAAACCCTATACGACTGCCTCGTTGGTCTCGCGGCATAAATGTGCGCGTGGGATCGGGAGGTCCCGGGTTCGATTCCTGGGTCAGTGTTATTGGGTTTTTCTGTCACGAAAATCTCAGTAGCAGCACGGAGTCTGGAAATGTGCCCGGTACGGCAATAGGCTCGCCCCTTATTACGTGGGACTAAAGTATATCTGGCGAAAAGTGGGTGTAGAAATACACCTCTGCCTACCCCTTCGGGGATAAAAGGCGTGACGTTATGTATGTAACTAGCGTTCTGACTGCTGTGGACACAAACTTACGGAATGTATAACATGTACATACTTACTTTTACAAGTCTGTTTGATTTTGAACCTATATTATTGAAACTTTGATCGATATCGATAGCAGATTTGCTCAATCACTAAAAAATTAAAAAGTTACGAAATTTGTGTTCAAATTGTCTTTAGCCCTAACTGACAAACATAGTGCCATCTTCTTCTGGCAACTCTAATTTGTCATATGAGTGAAGAGTGTAGCTATATTCAATTTGTTCATAAAAATATCGTTCATTCCATGCTTTAGTTATTCTTCCATGGTTCGAACCGTAGACGCAACCCTTACGTTGGGCTTACGTCAAACGTTTAGTGCTTGACACCGGTTTTTGAAAATAGTAAGTACTATTCTTATACTAAAGAGGTTGTAGCGACATCGCGCCATGTGCAAGCACTATTTTAAAAAGACAATGAATGTCATTATGTGAATGTCATTGAATGTCAATAAATAATATATTATGAAATCATGAAATAATTTTATTAAAATTATACGGTAAGTATCGAAATATTGTTTACTGTAGTAAGTGATTTATGCAAAAAACAATTAATGATCACACTTGGTCATGTAGAAGTGGTTTTTATTTCACTAGAGTAACAAAGGTGAATTCAAATGATGATGCACCACAATCTTACCGCAATTGCAGCTTCTTCTGCTATCTGTCGAGCCCAATACGAATTTTATATGCTCGTTACAATAAACAACACCTATTTTTCCGATTTGGAATAATAAATAGAGCAGAGAAAGATGCTAAACAAACCCCGAATTGCCAGCGTTCGGCATAATAGTCATCCTCTCTATAATCTTTTGATAGACGAAAAGCTGGCGAATTTGAATTTGGCTGACTTTCTAACTTTTAGGTACGCATTTCAATAAAATTATCATTACGTAAGATCCTACAGTATTTACTCTCATTCTGAACTAGTATCATAATATGCACAGATACCCAACAAAATAATATAAGTATATTATACTCAAACACAAGATATAACGCACGTATGAGAACAATATTAATCTAAGTTAAATGTCAGCGGGTTTAGTTATTTTGGTGGGACTTATATTTGAGTAAATAATTACTAAATAATTAATGTTTTAATTTTGTTCACAGTAGCCGAGGAGTAAGCAGAAAAATAAGCCGCTCGTTAGCACACCCACATGAACATAATTGCAAGTTAACAAAAATGAGCAATTTGCTATGAGCCAAATTGAGACCATCATCACTTCTTGGATATTAAACAAGAATATACTATTAATTAGTATACTAAAATAATGTAAACCAAACCAAATACATAATTTAATACTGTGAAGTTCACGTTGTAACAAAGGCCTTACGGATGTTGATTGTTTCAACTGTAAATTATATTTCATATCAGATTTCATCATCTCAACACACTAAATAAATAAAATCGAAATGTGAAATTGGAGCTTCCTTTTTAATATACGTACCTCTATTCCTTTAACTATCTATTGAAGTGGTCCAGCGGTAGTCGGTAGTGGATAACACTGGATCATCAGATATTGGACTCGATACCCGATTAGAAAGTACGCTTATGTTAGCTCACACACTTGTATCACAGCCTGCTGAGTTAGTGGTTAGTCTCCCTTGTAGATCGGCTTATTGGTCTAGTGGTACCTAACCCTGACTGCTAAGACGAAAGTCATGGGTTCGATTACCACTCAGGAGAACTCTTTGTGCGTTGAGCAAATTACCATAACTATAATACTCGTATGTGTATAAAAGCAATATTTATATATATTAATCAATTGTCTGACAACCATGCCACTAGGTTGTGCCTAGTTTGGGATCACACCGCCAGTTGTCACAGAGAATTAATTTATTCTTCTCTTCTTATGTTTCTCTTCTTCACGGATATTTTCTTACAATTCACTTAGAAATTCACCCGGTCTAAATGGTCACTAAGGGCGAAAGGCGGCACCTACCCTAACCACTCTCATACTAGTATGGTGGCAGGTGGTACTTGATGGGCGAACTTATTAGATAGATATTCTCTTAACACACATAAAGGCTTATTACTTTTACTATATATGCAAAGTGGGCACCAGTGATGTTTGTTCATGGCGGGTTTCGTGGCAACAAAGACCCGGGGCAGGTTTTCCCGTGATTATGCCTTTGAAAATTACACCAAGCGAATAGCTCCTGTGACCTTCCCTTCGCTAATCGGCCAAAGCAAGCCAAATTTAAGAGCCCTGAACCAACTAGTCAAAATAGGCTGGCCGGAAACTAGGCTCTGACTGACTCATTAAACTATTAGGCACCCACAGATTACATGAAATTTACAATTCTGTGTCGGCACCGCATTGCGCTTCCCCCGCACGGACCGAGTAGGCAGTCTTTTCGCTTAAGCCACCCAAAGAACCTATAACTGTGACAGTATTATGTGTATGGTATACATACATAATATTATTGTTTCAGCCTTTCAAAAGCGAATTTCTAGGAAGGTATCGCGTCGAGATGTAGCCTTTTTGATGAGATGCCTTCCTAAACATTGTTATAAATATAGGGCCTAGCAAGCTTGACGCCAATCTTGCAATAATGAATTCTACCGCAACAATAAGCTATACTAAAGAGATATCTATAAAAATTGTCTTATATGAAAGAATGTTGTTCACTCATTTAAGTTGCAATCAAACGTATTATAAGCAAATGCCATTAAATTGATAATTAACACAAAATTATCTTAATAATTTTCTCAAATTTAAAATATTATATCATTGAAAAGTTCGTCGATAGGAACTTTTGGTTTGACAACGTATGAGACGTTCGCGAACGTAACGGTTTTGGTTTAAAACGTTGTCAAATAATAGCGCGATACCATGCAACAACGAGAGTTCGCTCGCACGCTGTCACCTAGCTGTCACTGAACGTATCTGCCCTACAAAAACCAAATCGTTTACGTTCAAATAATTAGCACGATACGAAATGTGCATAACGTAACGTTTTCGGTTGAAGTTTGGTTTTGGTAAATACGTTGACGTTTAGCACGATTGCCCCCTGGTTTATCAAAATATCTTTGTACAGTCAACAGCAAAAGTAGATGATCAAAATCAGAAATCAAATATGAATGAACGGAGTTTGCGTCAGAACTATGTGGCGTCAAAGTAAATCAAAAGTATGTGATTGTAAATTATACCAATCATTTGCTACTAGTACAGCTGCCATATATTCGTGATCAGTAAAATTCATCAATATTGTATTCTAAATGCAAATTATTATACATGACATCCGAATTACAGATTGACATTAAAGAGTTTCGATACTTGGATTTTTGCACTATTCCAACAGAACTCTTCAGAGAGGTTGGACTAATAAGGTTATATTTCTTTGGAACTCTTGCTAACAGTGTGACAAAAGCGCGAAGTTAATATAAATAATGCCCTTAAGATAAAATTATCAATCTACCTTCCGGTTTTTATACATACCTATAGAAAAACTATTTGTCACAGACACAGAAAAAGTACAACATAAAAAAAGAAACAAAACGCAAGGCACAGCATTAGCACAGTCTAATAAATAATATCTTTATACTGTGGCATTAGTCTGTGACAGATACACTGTGTACTGTGACAGATATATTGTAGCCGACTAGGTAAAAGCAATCATTGAGTTATAATTTTGTATCGCATCAGCTACTTTTGAACATTGACATAAATGCACAAACATGCAAAGATAATAATATTTATTGAATTATCGTTTTGTATCACATCAGTTACTTGTAAACTTTTGACAGAAGTTACAAAAAACAAAATACATGAGAGATGAAATTTGGCATTATTATATTTTATTTTATTTTATTTATTCAGGATCTCCAACAAAGAATATACACTTTAATTTACACGGTTGATTGCACATAGGGTATGAATTGTGTACTCCTTCATTTACAGGAGACCACAGCATGCAAAGAAATTTAATAACTTAGTAGCCTAAATGTTAAACAGTTATAGATCGAATCAAAATTTAAACAGAACAAGAGATATTTTAAACAATAGTAGATTTTATAGTACATAAAAAATACTTACACTCTATATACTGGAGGAATGATAATATTAACACTTTGATTTGCAAATTTGTTTCGTGTAAATTGAATATAGAAACATTTATTTACATTTAAGACCATTTTGTTAGCTTTGCACCAATTTGTTAAATTATCTATATCATTTTGTAGTTTTTCTGAGTCGTCATCGCTTTGAATGGGCATCATGATCTTAAGGTCGTCAGCAAATAAGAAAAAACTTGAATTCTCGAAACAATTGACAATATCGTTATTAAACGCATTGAATAGGATTGGCCCTAGATGCGAGCCCTGCGGAATACCAGATGTTGCTACGTAGCTGGAGGAATGATAATATTAACACTTTGAAGGACAGTAAACGCCTATAGACGTGATAACAATAAAACTTCAATTGTGTCTCGTTTACTGTTCGTGAAAGTGTTAAATATACAAAGACTGCCTCTGTGGTCCAGTGGTTAGCGTATGGGTCTGCTGATTGGAAGTCTCGGGTTCGATTCCCGGGTCGGGCAAAAGTGTTACTGGGTTTTTCCAAATTCTCAGTAGCAGCACGGAGTCTGGTAATGTGCCCGGTAGCGGTAATAGGCTCGCCCCTATTACGTGGGACCTAACCCAGATAACAATGCAAACTTGCCAAACTTGCAGCAAGTTTAAATCAAACTTGCTAGTTTCACTGTGACAAACTTGCATGAAGTTGGTTTTTCAAAGGATTTGGATGATGACGAGCACAGGTTGTTGGTCAGTCGACCTCCTAGATACAGTAGGAGGTGCTGGACCAGCTATTGTCGGACCACCAACCTGTGCCTTGTACCTGTGCAACCTTTGAAAAAGCAAACTTCATGCAAGTTTGAAGCAAGTTTGTCACAGTGAAATTAGCAAGTTTGATTTAAACTTGCTGCAAGTTTATTGTTATCAGGGAAAAGTTCATGTCGAAATATGAGTGTAATATTACACCTCTAACCAACCCGTTTGGCCAGCGTGGTATAGTAGGCCAATTCCTCCTTTCAAAGGAGAGGCCTAGTCCAGCAGTGGACTGTCTAAGGCTGATGTAGAAGAAGAAGAATTACACCTCTGCCTACCCCTTCGGTGATAAAGGCGTGAGTCTAAAAAAAATTACATTAGATATGCAATTTTTTATCCAATTCAGCTGCTTTTCCGTAAAACATAACAAATTAAATTATTGGGGTCATTAAAAAATAAGTATGGATAAATTATTTGCCTCATGATGACGTGGCCTCAGTTTCATCATTTATATTTGATTTTAACTGTTGACTAGTTTTGAACATTTTTTTCACTTCTTAGTTCCGATGTGAATTGAGTTTATAACTTTTGGAATCAAAACTGATCACGAATATATGGCAGCTGTACTAGTAGTAAATGATTGGTATAATTTACAATCACATACTTTTGAATCACTTCGACGCCACATAGTTTTGACCCGAACTCCGTTCATTAGTACTTATTGAATTTCTGATTTTGATCATCTACTTTTGCTGTTGACTGTACGTAGTATTTTCGTAGTGTATGCGACTGCCACGCTGATGGTCGCGGGTTCGATTCCCGCTCAAGTCAAACATTTGTGTGCATGAACATGGATGTTTGTCATGGTCTGGGTGTTTCTATATATAATATGTATGTATCTACAAAAACAAAGTATATATGTATTTATCAATTATCTAGTACCCATAGTACAAGCTTTGATTACTTTGGGACTGGATGGTGATGTGTGTATGTGGTAGAATATTATTAGAATTAGAATATTAGAATATTTTATTGGTTGATTAAGGCAGCGATAGCCTAGTGGAGATACCAACGGACTGCCATGGTTTCGAATCCACGGCGCGCATCAATGACTTTTCGAAGTTAAGTGTGTATTATTTTGTTAATTATCGCTTACCCCGTGCCTCGAAGAGCACGTAAAACCGTCGGTCCTGGCTGTCATGAAGACCTTTGACAGTCGTTACGGGGAATCAGTACCCTAAATAAAAACAGATAATGGTCCAAACTATGGAATATCGCCTTTGGGTTGCAGAGGTCAGACGGCAGTCGCTCAGTGGAAAAGTTGATATTCTGTCATTGCTTGTCAGACCAGTAAGCGGTCCTCGGGCTCCAAGACGTGTAAGTCTTGGATGCAACTGGGATAACGCTAGGGCGATGATAATGATGATCAATATTTTATTGTTTATAAAATCTTGGTCTCACATGCCCATGACAGTAGGACTTGTCCAATATTTGTATGTATGTATGTACGTTCTTCGTATGTCAACTGAGGGAAATCTCTAAAATCTGGATTGTTTCCATCTAATGGCATGAATGATCACTCGTCAGGCACATGCATCCACTCGATAGACCCGATTTGTAGCTATTTTTAACAGAACCACAAGTTATATTACTTAAATAGAGTATGAGATTTTTGCTTTTTTATAAATATATTTCTAGCTCAAACTTTGTTCTCCCATGGATTAAGGCGAGGTTACAGTACTTTTTAAGATGTTTGAACGTCTGAAAGTCCCATGAACTATGATATTTTTAATGAATAAAAATTAAAGTATAAAAGTTGAACATATCTTCTAGTAAATCGTAAAGATAGAAACACGATTTGGAATGATTGGTTCGATAAAAAAAAAAGTCAAACATGGCACTAAATCACAATTTTAAACGTGTACTGCTTAGACATTCCATAAGGAATTTATATGAAAGTATTATCAATAGAAGCAGCTTTTTATTTTTAAATAAATGGTAAAGACAGATTTCGTAATTTCGTTATCATTTTTCTCCAAGAAAAAAAATAGTCAAAATGTTGGCATTATATCGCTCGCCGGCCGTTCATCAGTGCCTGTCTAGGCGTGATTGAGGGCGGACGTACGTCGTTGCTCCGCAAAATCCCCCTCCACCCCCGCATGTACGTTTTCGCAAAAGTACAAAGTAATTCGTATTCCAAACTCAATCGTTCAAACCATAGACATACTAGTAAGAAACCGTAGACAGGTTACTGACAAGGTAACATGACGGAGCTTACGAGTGGCACGCATCGCGAAAAGCGTACGCACACTAATATAAATATGTCAAAACGACACACTAAGAATGAGATAAGAAGTGTAAGTGAGATAGCACATCTAATCGCTAGCGCGAAATAGAGATAAACATATACTATCTGGACCGAAGCGCATTGTGACATCATGCTGACCGTTTCACAAACAATAATTTGACTCAGATGCGACATGATCACTTTGTCTGTCTTGAGTAAATTCAATTCGCCTCAAAGTAAATTTGATTAATTCATTTAAGGTAGGGAAATAAAAAGTCGATGTGATTTATTTATAACATTTATTAAAAAAGTACATTTCATTCAATGGAAACCTAAAACAGTACGTTAATATAAAAACTTTGCGCTGCGGACCCACCGTACCCCTGGCAGTACCCCTGGGGGTATGGTGGGTCTTTCAAAGCTTAACCGTACTCCCAGATAATATTGTTGTGTAATTAGTTTATTAATTTCAGTTTGTTAATGTCAAGTTCTACTATTTTGTGGGATCATTCCCAGTAGAGTAGTAGTATTGAACAATTCTATGATAGAACTGTCCTAATTCTATAAGCACAACTTGATGAGGAGAACAGAACTAATGGGATAAGTAATAGGAAATGTCCCAGTCTAGTTCTATGTATGTTTTTACAAGGGTATTTAATAGAACTACTGAGAATGATCCGTAGTGTCACGACATCGCGCTCATATATCCGAATAAATATGTTTTGTAGACGTTCATTTGTTTAATGTGTAAAACAAATGAACGTCTACAAAACAAATGAACGCCTACAAAAAAAATGACTTACAGAAAGTGATCAACTATCGATAGTGATTGCAGAAAACAGGTGCATGCGATTTTTAACCTAATTACCTAAAACGTAAGTAGTAAGTCATTATCATACGAGAGATAACACTGTTCAGTTTAATGTCCACGTAGCACGTTGGTATAACACTACGAGCATTTCAGCCAGGAATACGGTTAAGCTTTAAAAGACCCACCATACCCCCAGTGGTACTGCCAGGGGTAAGTGGGTCGGCAGCGAAAACTGTGCAGTACAATCTACTTAGTTGTTTAATACTAAAAGGAGAAAAACAAGAACAAGTGTATGGACTTTGATCATCCGTCAATGTTTGTAACTTACGTTTGATTTTGTATTTCTATAATAATAATATATTGTGTTGATTCAGCCTCAAATCACTTTTATTACTTGACAAAAACACACATCAGTATTTTATTATTACGAATATCCCATCTGGATACTTTGTTTTTAGTCTTTGAACACGCACAATACTGCTTCTCTTTTACACTCGCTAAATGCCAATTTTTTATTCACTCTATTATTTGTGATACTGAATTTATTATAAATTGAAAATAAAACGTAATATTGTAATACTCATGAATGAGAAGTGATTCCATAACTTTTAGTCATTTTCCTACTATAGTTTAACTACTTTAGCAAAATCTCATTACACACGACGGCATTTTCAAATGTAACGTACACACACGCGAGTAAAAGAGCGAGCGCTTCCGACCGCAGCGCGTGAGCGACTAAAGCCAAATGAGGCATTTAGAAAAAAAAGTTTGTCATGAATTTGTCAGTTTTTAATGTGCCACTTTTGAAGTTCGCATAACTCATCTACGGTTTTTTACGCTGCGCTGTGGCACACGCACACACGAAACCCCCCCTCCCCTCCCCCCGCTCACCCGCTGACGCCACCGCCGTGTTTTTGTTTTTGCAGGGGGTGAGGTCGAGCTACGCACTGTACTGCAACCTCGCCTTAAAAAAAATCTCGTATGTACTGGTAAGAGCATTCATGCTCTTTCATTTTATACCAAGTTCGTCAATGTCTGTGACCGGGTCGGAATACGCCCAACGTCCTTTGTTATCAACATAATACACTTATGATAGTGCTCTTACCGCCTGTGGCACAGGTTTACCCTAGTACAGGCACCCATTGTAATCTAGAACATACTTACCCATAGAAGTACATATACTATTATTGTAGAAAGATGAATAAATAATAATTATTATTATTTAATGTTCGGATATTCTCAGCCGTGTTTGTACGCCATCTCTGTGCCGGAAGTGTGTGAATAAATAATATCTTGGCTAGTCATTTTCGTCTCACACCTGTGGCTGTGGCATTTTCTTTATTATCAATCATCTTAATGAATGTGATACTAAATTAATTTGGCGTGACTCTGTGTAATAAGATCCAAACCTTATACATAATTCGGTTTACTATTGGCATTTTTTCTAAATTGGATTACTATTTTACGATTTTGCGTGACAAAAAACTCATACAGCGGTCACTGCAAGACAAATCAATTATATCTGTTGAAAAATCCATATAATTTTTGATTATATTGATCGTATTATACTTACATTGGTCATGTCGTCCATCATAGGTACCATGTTGGTCGATACCACTTTCCGCATTGCCTCTTGCCTTCGTTTAGGTGCGCCATGTATTTCTCCACATCGCTGTCACTGTGGAGAAGCTGTCGACAGCCTTGTTCACCAAGGTCTGTCATGCAGCAGGAGCGCAGGTTGTATATCACGACACGCCAACCTCAATGACTTTGCCGGGCTCTTGTCACCGCTGACGTTCCAGCCCAACTTGAACCTCAGGGCTTGGCACGCGACTATGGCAAAAGACCAGACGATATATCTTTATTGTCATAGAAGCTGGGTAGGCCTTTGGTGTGGGACGCAACATGTGTCGATACCCTTGCGCCATCTCATCTTCCTAGCACAGCAGGTTGTGCGGGCGCTGCTGCTGCTACAGCGGAGTCTCTCAAACGGCGCAAATACATAACCTAGTAGAGCATTATGTAGGTATTTGAGCCGTTTGGAGTCGAAACGATGGGGCCATGAGGTCAAAGTCCAGCACTTGGACCTCATAGTCCCATGACCACTGTGTTTGGCGCAAAATATCAGCATTGCTATACAACGTGGCAATGATGCCAGCATTCTGGACACGCTCCCAATTGACGGCGATGTGAAGGATTTCCATGACGCTCTTTAAAATTCTTCTTTGCCTTTTTTATGTATTGATTTTATTTGGTAGGTACTTAAGTATAGAAATTATTGTTTTATTTTATGTGTATATATAGTCACCTAGTAATAGTTTTATTTTCTTTGCTAATAAATAATGTATTTTTTTACTTCATTTCAGTCTAATTCCAGGGGCATCTGAAATATAATATTAATTGTTGAGCTCGAGGTTTCCTTTCTTTCTTTTACAATGGCTTTGGCTACAGAATTTACTCTAACCAGATTTGACTGAAAATTAGCTTTTCTAAATAGGGACTGTCTGTATGACCTCCGCTGCCTGATGGAATAGCGATATCCTGTGGTTAAGACCAGTGTCAGTTTATTCAGCGGTACTGACTCCCTATAACGCCTGTCTAAGATCTTCATGACAGCTGGCACCGAAGGCTCAACGTGCTCTCCGACGCACAGGACAACCGATAAGTGGTGCACGCTATGGATCCGAATCGAATACTCTCTGCATGGCAGTCTGTTGGTATCTCCACTGAGTACCTAGGATTGCTTCAGGATATTTGAGAGAAAGGATTCTCGCGAGCAACCATCGAAAGTATTCGCGACAGCGGCGGCCATCAGCTAAACGTGCTCTGAAAGGCACGAAACAATCGAAAATCCACAACAGAAAAGTCAGTGGTGTGCGAGAATGATTCGAACGTGAGACAATCAGAAAGACACTGAATTGGTCTCTCCAACGGGCTACCGCTGTTCTGATATTTTAAAAAACATTAATCTTGTACAGAATTGGATTTTCTACTATATTATCAAAATATCAACTCAATTTTATAACACCAGACACGATAAATCAACAAATAGGCCAGTTATAATCGACGACAATAAAAGAAATGTGTCGCGGCTTTTCATAACAATATCGAACCATTGAGGTACATATAAATAAAGCTAAAGTGTCAATCTGCGATTTCAGAATGATTGATATATGGCTTACAATTTAAGTAGTAGGTTATACTCGTTATCAAATATACAAGACTAGAGGACGCCAGCAGCTACCCCTGCATTTTTTTTAAATTTACCCGTTTGGGACGATCCCGTGGGAATTTCGGGAAATCCCTTCTTAGTGCACCCCTACGGTCCCCAAGGAACATTCATGCCAAATTTCAGCTTCCTGCGCCCAATAGTTTCGGCTGTAGCGTGTCTGTCAGTCAGTCAGTAACGCAAGGATTTTATATATTAACACTTTGAACGCCAATCACGGGACGTTCACGTGATGAATAAAATGATCTCATACGCCGATCACGTGAGGGTGACGTGATCCGATTTCAATATTTTTTTGTGCTAAAATCACGGGCCGTTTACGTGTTTGGCTGTTATTGGTCATTAGCTACATTCATAATGCACACACATGCAAAATTATAGACACGTAGCTCTTTTCAGGTGTGTGTCAAGTCGACAGGAACGAACGCGCCCCGTCGGTCAGTACGCCGTCCCGCTTCGTTTCGAGTTGTTAAGTGCACTATTCACCTGTTTTTGAAAATGTCGAATAAATACATTTCATTATATATTGAATAATTTTATTTCATAAATAACAAATATAAACCTAAATTTACAATGTATAAAAAGAAATTGTAGGTATCTGTAATAGACTATTATTTACAAATTTTCAAAATAATGCAAAAATCGCCGGCGTACGGTATTAGACTAGTTCAAAAACGCGCGGCGTTCAAAGTGTTAAGATAAGTACACCATTCTGCCAATTATTATTTTATAATCATATAATTATTTTACTATTTGTAGACATTTAAGATATACCTAATTTGTACTAACTGACCAATTATCTATCTATTTCAAGCTATATATATATTTTTTTTAAATCAGCTAGTAGTAAATCACGATCGTCTACTTGTTAGAAAGGATGTGAACACCTGACTTTATTCTAGACACCCACCCATACTTTGAAGTTACTCGTGCAATATGTAAGAAAATGTGTCTATCTATTATGCTTTTACACGAAATATATTTAAATTAAATATAGTAAGGCTTATTTCTCGAGAAAGGACATAGGCATATTTCATTACGGCACAACGTTTTATTATTCTAGGATATCAATCAATTGCTAAAATTAAACAGTAATATATTCCAGAAACTGTCACTAGGTGGCATTGTATTATTTTTATCATGATACTATTAAATATTATAGTGATAACTTATACTGCAATTTAGCAGCCTTGAGGAGAAATCAGACTTCAACGTGTGTAAAAGACTTTTCTAGTAATAATTAGTCTCTTTCACTGCTATTCACGTAAGTACCTCAATAAAAGAAGGACGTAACTAGTCTATCGAGATTTTTTAACAATTCCAACATTAAAGTCCAACAGCAACGAAGTCATAATGATTTAAATTGCATACTAGACGATGCCCGCAGCTACGCCCGCACATTTCATTTTAATATAACAGTTTCTTCTAGACCCCTTGATAATATCAGGACATCCCTTCTTAGTCCCCAAGAAACGTAAATGCAAATTTCAGCTTCTTGCGCCCAACAGTTATGGCTGTGCTTTGTCTGTCAGTCTGTAACGTAAGAATTTAATATAATAAGATATTTTATACAAAAATACGTTATTATTAATTCAATATTTTCCGTTTTAAATATTAGTGATTTTGTCTTAATTTCCTTCGAAAAAACCAATTAAACCTGTCCGTTTTTTTTTCACAAGAAAAATCATTCTTGCGAATTGTTTATAACAAGATGTCTCATTTCAGCGCTTTAGAAAAAAACGTTAACCTTTTTTAATTAGTCTCTATTCATTCTTTATTTTATTTTAAGAATTTCGTTCCGCCGTCGCTTTCCGGCCGTCTGTCTGTCTTCATCCGTATATCTGTCTGTCTGTGTCTTATGAACCGTAATAGATAAGGTACTATTTTGAACCGAGTTGCTGACTACAATTGTAGCCGACGAGCGTCAGCTGTATGCAACCGCTGCCGCAATGTTCGAAAGACACCATATATTTGTATAAAATCATCTACTGAATGACATAATAATCATCACATAGCCCAAACTAGAAACATGAAATCCTTTGATGACGTAGTATATGTCGGCGATACGCCAGGGTTATCGTGTCCAGACTCCATTATAATAAAAACACTCACGTAATATTACTTGGTTTATTTTCAGACGATTTCTAGCACAGCATTGAATTAAAATGTGATCTACAGACCTTTTTATAAACTAACCGTCATTTATTTACACTTAATGTTTAAAAACTGCCACTTCCTTTTCAACATATAATTGAAATTACTGTACAATTAATTATCAAAAATCAACATTAATATTGTTATGAATTTTGCACAACACCATATGATTTATTTTATACGAATAACAAATCTATTTTAATAATCAAACGCTGCTTTACAACATTCGCAACAGATGGCGCTATCAACAGGATGTAAATATAAGCGCATGTCATTTATTACCGTAAACATAAAAATAAGTATCAGAATAATGTTATTTAATACTAATTGATTTTACTTTGAAAATCTGGAGTTATCTTAATAATTAAGCGATAAATTAAATACCCAATATTTATAAAACTGAAGCAGTCAATACAGTGTCTAATATTCGAAAGTAGTGAAGTTCTTAGTTCTGTGTTCACAAATAGTTATTTAAATATCAATCTTAAATATTATTAACATTTTCGTAACAATATAATCATTATATATCTATTAATTTGCGCCCATACGGCCATTCTGATCCAGCGCGCTCCTCGCGCTGATTATTTAACGGTTACAGAATAAACAGCATAACAAACAAAAAGAAAAATATATAAATTACATAATAAACTAAAAGTTATTTACAAGGCTTCACCTAGTCATAGGATCTTAGCCTGAGGCATGCGTCACCCATCACGGGATCTAACAAACAAGGCTTCACCCATGGCTAAGCCAATTCCTGGCATCACCGACATAGGGATCTTAGCCAACTCGTGGCATCACCCATGGCTAAGCCAACTCGTGGCATCACCGACATAGGGATCTAGCGCACACATGCATCACCCACATAGGGATCTAGCCCACAAACGGCATCACCCACATAGGGTCGATCTAGCCCACGCGGCATCACCCATCACGGAATCTAGCCAACACACGGCATCACCCATCACGGGATCTAGCCAACACACGGCATCACATATCACGGGATCTAGCCAACAAGACCAGGATCAAGGATACGCATGGTGGCCAGCCAGCGTTTTGGGAAGGTTGTTGGATAGGAAAAATATAATTTTACTCAAACACATAAATCCAAAATTTGCCTCATAAACACATCAATGCATATACATAAAATAATCATCATCGTTCGTCATGATCAGTTATATCAATACAATGCAATTACATAGGTCCAACAACGACAGTGGAGGAGGTAGAGGACCCCCTACGTAAATCGGTATCTGACGAATCCTCCGCCCATACGGTCAAGCTGCTCATACAGTTGTTGATGTTGATCAGCAACAAAGGTTAGCAAACAATGCTTGACTCCAGCTCGGTACAGCACTCATGCGGCATGTGTGCGCGTAGCCCACACACAAAACCACTGACGTCAAAAGGGTGGGCCACCGTCATCCATACATTTACCTATTAATCAGTAAAGGACCGCTCGTCCATCCTCTCTTCACACTAAGTCCAGGTCATCTGCCAGGATGTCATCACCAACCTGCAACACTCAAAAGACAGGTGGTGGGCAACATTTCTCACCCAAATATTAGTTCCATGAACCTTTGTAACTGTAGATGAAATAAAATTCTACTCTTATAAAGTGGTCCGGTCTATTAAGCTATATCTATATATCAGGCATGTTCAACCTACTCATAATAATTGTTCTATAGTTATCTTAGCTACAACAGTGTTGGAGCCCGTATTTTACGCATAAGGTAAAATACAAAAGACACTGAATTTTCTCAGGTTCTGTCTGACAGTGCCATTTTAGATAATCAAATATAAAGAACTTAATATATTCAAAATAAGTTTTATCCACATCAAACAGGAAAACAAAATGGCAAGGACAAAGAGAGGCCTATGTCACAGAATAATTAATAGTACTAACGTACAGAAGCTTCACTTTTCAAAACAATTTATTGAAATTGCGACTCTTGGCACTAAGCAATAAAGTTCAATTCAGCTCGCATAAGCACTCAGTGCCTAATGCAATATTAACCTAACAGTTCCCGTTCTTTTCTAACACATAACGCTGTCGCTGTCTGGCGCGGAGTGGCGCGCTAGGGTTGTCGACTTGACGCGCGGCAACCTACTAAATCCAACCATGTCGACATGGTCGGCCGAGGTACTTGTAAGTTTGTACCTAAAATGCGAAGTGCGCCCGGCCTGCCTATGTTCAGCCGTGAACAGTCGGACTGTTGATGATAAATATGAAATGACTAGAGGACGCCAGCAGCTATGCCTGCATTTTTTTTAAATTTACCCGTTTTGGCCGATCCCGTGGGAATTTCTGGAAATCCCTTCTTAGTGCACCCCTGCGGTCCCCAAGGAACATACATGCCAAATTTCAAGTTCCTGCGCCCAATAATTTCGGCTGTAGCGTGTCTGTCAGTCAGTCAGTAACGCAAGGATTTTATATATTAAGATTTCAAACCCTGCAGATCCAAGGATTTCGAAAATACTAGAGCTATAATTATTACTCATGTAAGAACATGTTTAATCCAATATTGAATATATTTAGGCATAGTGCAAGCTGTGAAATTGTTGAACTGTTAGCCAACTGAGCCATAAAAGAGAAATTTACAAGCTACCAATATAACAAAGCAAGAGTAGTGCAGTATTATTTCTAAAAATTATTCCACTCAGTTTGTATAGTTAATATGGTGGTGAGTGTATATCAATAGTTTTATTTGACTTTATATTTAAGGGAATTTTCTAAATAATGTTAATATTTATTTTAAACTGTTAACATGTGGTGCTAATGTAATTCTTATTTATTCATACACAATTAATAATTGTTTATCTGAATAAATAAATTTAAACTGACCAATCACAACTGACTTAGAAACAAAGCATGAGTAGTCCATACATTTACTTTTATTTGCCAAGAATAAATACTGCTAAATGGGAAAAGAGATGCTATGGATTTTCACATCACGTTCTTTACACCCACTTATCATTATCCTAATAATCATATTCCTAACCGTCTTGTATCCCACAAGAGCTAAGCAATAAGGTTGGCACAAAATTTTATTGGTTTATCACTGGTTGTCATCTTGAATATAGATGCAACTTACTTTGCAAATGAACTCTCAAATAAAATAAATTGTATTTACCAAGTAAAACACTAAGGCTTGGTATTTATACGAGATTAGCAGTCACCTGCCTTAAGACTTTCAACCTAAAATGCTTAGAGGTGGACTATTATAGAACCTGAGTGCATATGTCCATAAAGAAATCTACTGTCCAGATCTCATGTATCTAGCTTCAGTAGTTTGGGTTAAGCAAGGACTTATCATGGTCGGAACAAATCATTCTATACAGGTATAAAATTAAACGACAAATATTAAGATACTTGAGCTGCAAGTTGACAGTAACAATTTCAACATAATGTTAAAATGAAATCATGTAGGCACCTACAGAGTCCACAAATATATAATAAAACCTATTTTGTAACTTTACAAATATTAGCTTTAAAAATATGTATCACAAATTTATTTTTATATCTACCTTATGAATATTTATCTGTGCTAATATAATAAAACTGAAGTTTCTGTGAAACTACTGGTTTTATGCAAATAATTATTTTTGTGGTGGATAGTCATTTATCAAGAAAGGCTTCATATAATCGCGCCGTGAGCTCTAGCCATAAGTAATGCAGTTAGTTAGCCTTATGTAATATGTAACCAAGGGCTATAAATAATGTTTTGATTCCTTTAATGGTTTACTATTGAGATAACCTATTTGATTACCAATTGAATTCATTTTCAGCACATCAATAAGCTTATTTAAACAGACAGCAAATCAGGTAATTTATACAATGGATCTATATCAGAGCTTCAACTTGAAAAGGGCAGTTATACCTTCTTTACTAATAATTACTTTACGTTAATAGAACCACATAACAAAGCTATTTTCTCTTTCTTGTGTAGATAAGTAAGTTTTACAAAGTTTCCGACATGGCCTAACGATTAATAAACAGACCAGAGCCCCAGCCGACGGCATAACATGACTATAAGCACAGTAGCACTGTTATGTACCAAACGTTGATAAACAACAGTTACCTAAGTTCTATTAGGGGTATAACGTTCGTAATTTTGACTGTATAATGTTTATCTGGTAATCCTTTCGGGTATAGTAGGTAATCGTGTAAGCACCATAATATATAAAATTAGGATGTTTCTCAAAAACTCTAATCAAATTAGCTCTGCATAAATACCTCTGGTCAGTGCATCAACAACCCGCATCTGCAACCTCGGGTAGCATTTAGAGCAGAACAGCGTTCACGCCACAGCACACCCCGGTGCGTGCACTCCGTCGTAGTCGCTCTGTCGCTCTCGCTCGCACGTGGCCTCACGTCACAGAGCACCACCACTAGAGACCGCATTAGCTATTATTTGTTTTGATTCGAGTTCACTAAATTTGCGGTCTGCACTGGATGCGGGGGGCGCACGTAATGCGTTGTCATAGATAATATACTAATATGGAAAATGCGTTGTCATTGGCTATTGCAAGGTCAAACTTAGGACATGCCCTCTAGTGCACTGTACCGTAGTGATGGGACAGGGACGGAATATTGATCGATAAAATTTGGTTTGTATTGATTATATTATTGATATATTATTATGGATGGTAAATATGTTTCTTACTCGTTCGTTAAATATTATAAAGCATTTTTAATAAATATGTTTTTGTTGTTACCACATAAGAGCGGGTAATCATCGATTTTTCATACAAAGTTACTATCCGGTATCAAGTATCTGGTCAGATTCTTGCTTACTATACGGTATCCGACCGGAAAGCGAAAGGCCGAATATGTTGGATACCGGTGAATGACCGTATATCCATTTCATCTCTAATAAGTACCATCAACTCACGACAACTGCATGTAGTTAAGCTGACAAAGCACCAGCGCCCAAGCGAGTTGAGGCGAGCACATGTGTTCGTTTCAATAGACAACAGCATTAGAACTAAATCCTGTGTCGCAGGGGACTTTACAAACATACAACTAACGAGGACAGTGAACCATAGAGAAAATTGAAGAGCTATGGACACACTTCTGCTAAACAATTGGGTCGCAAGTTTTACTTTCATTATATTTTTTTTAAAACACAAGTGTCCAGATCGGAGTTTGTTAGCAGCGTGGAACTTTTCATCTTCTTGTAACTGATGTAACATTTCAATATGGCTCAATTTTATAGTATTGCCTTCAGCATCCTTTAATTCTCGGTAGTGTTCAAAGCTGTTTCTGACTAATTTTATCATGTGAGCAGGATCTAAGAATATAGCAATTTCATTATTTTGCACTTTAAAAACAGTTTTTAAATTGTCAGGGTTTAAATCGCAGCCGAGTTTCTTGACCATTGCTATGTTAGCTGGACAGCCATCAAATGTCACAGCTTTTACCACCAATCCAGCTTCAAAACATAATTCAATAGCTTGAATAAGCAAAATTTTTTTTTGTTCGGCTGTAATTTTGTTTATAAAAAAATACCCTATAGGCACTTTCCATTTCCCATGCAATGGAACAACTAGAAAAACTAGCGCATCGGTACACTCCTCTTTACAGTCTGAATCCACACTCCCACCAAAATCTACGTAACCGTAATTCTTTTCTACTTTTCTCTTAATCTTCATTTCGTCAAAGATTATGGTGCAATAAATAGGCAGATTTGACTGTGTTGCCTTGAATTTTAGAGCATCAAAGGCTTCCGTGGTAAAGCCTGGTTGACCATTAACAGATTTATACCACTTTCCCAGTGTTTTTACGGAGGGCAAACAAGTGTTGAACGTTTTGCGTACATAGTTATACGCCTTGGTTGAATAAAAATTTAAGGTTAGTGCAAACGCTCTCAACTGTGGCGAATATTTTGTTCTAACCGTTTTTCCTGACTTTACTTTTAATAGTTGGCGGCAAATAATTTCACTACATTTAACCCCTAAGGAACTTAATGTTTCGTTGTTTTCAGCTGTTAGTAAATTTTTCTTTTCTAATTCTGCCAATAATGATTTTAAGGAAACTATTTGTCTTTTAAGTCTTCTGTTGCAATCATTTAATTTTTTAATTTTTTTTTCTTTTGTTTACCTTGGTTAGTTCGATGATTCTTCTACAAAGGCGTTTTTTGACAGGTGTATCATATGCAGATGGCGAACCAGGTATAGGAGAAATTCTTCTTTTTGGTGGTGTTGGTGTGTTTAATAAATTGTCTTGACTATTTGATCTTGGCGGTCTTATTGTATCGTTCAGCGAAGAATAACAATCAATCAGAAATGCATATTCATTAAAATATCTATCAAGTACCTACACATGTAATTGTTTTGATACCAATAATAATCTTTTTATTTATTTGTATATTTATTATGTTTAATTCATACCAACCCCTTGTTTAGATGAAGAGCCAGCTACAGGCGTTTCCGTATTGTTAGCTGCAGTATTAACGCTAGCACGTTGACCCATGGTAAACGGAGCCGATGCCTAAAAGTAGTATTTATAATGAGTATATTCTACGCGACGATCTAAGGGAGGACTGGCAATTATATGCATAATCTGGTTCTGGAACACAAGACGACGGCACATACGTCACTAAACACCGTATTTGAGATTATTTAATGGTTACTAGGGACACTTAAATAAGAAAACAGCGTGAAGAAATTTATGGCGAACTCACATAGCTTTTGAGTCTTAAGTATTCCGGCATTCAGGTACCTTCTCGAATGCCGGAATACTCGACACAATAAAAAATCCGTGCTCCGGCGGTTGACGGGAAAATATTTAAGAAATAATCTGAAAGTTACTTATTATGTCAGTGTTGTTGTAGGCCTTACTGCGTGACACAGGCTTTCCTAAAAGACCGGCAAAACCAAGAAACGTATGGAGACTGTGAAGATATCACCGCTTGCATGGTTGACTACTTGTTATGGCATTTATAGTAGAGCTTTACCGTGTTTCGCATGGCACGCAAAGTCTGTTACATGTCACCAACTGGCCATCCATCTAAATGATGACCTCTGTAAACATATCAAGACTTTGCTGGTCTATTACCAACGCCAAATCACGAAGTAAGCCACCATTATAACTATTGAATTATATGAAAATAGCTTAGCTCCAGAACTATTTTGTTCAACCTCCTTTAGATTTGAAATCAGGTTATATAAATACTAAAATAGCAAATCGTCATCATCAACCTAGCATTTTCTAGAGTGCATTTCAAGCTTGCGCTTAAAAGCCGAGGGTCTACTATTACTGGTCTACCGAGATATGGCTGAATATCAGTTGTTACATAGAGCGATTGCCATCTGACTTCCAATAAATTCCAAACTTCGGGCTCATTCATTATTACAATTTTCTTAATAGAACTTCCTAGTAAATTCTTGACAGAAAACCTTTGACAGAAAAAAATTGCTGAGCTCGAGGTACTAGAATAGCAAATCAAAATAATAAAAGAGCTTTCGAATTCAGTTGGTGCCAGACAGCATTCTGCCGCATGATAGCCGACCCGGTATGGAACTGCACCATGGTCCTTTCGTTTGCCATACCAAAGTACCCAAGGTACTCCGTAAGTACTACTAAGACGTGTAGCACAGTTCGATACCCAACCTGCTATTTAGGGGTGCGGAAGAAGACTAAAACGAAACATCTAATTTAAAAGCGCATTTGTCATACTTCACTCTACTGTGGTTCTAGAACTGCCTACAGCTAATACATATTGTGTCATCTACAATGCTACAAATAAAATGTAGTGTAGGTAAAGTCCCATACCAAAATTGGCAAATATAAAGTTGGTATAGCTGAATCCATCAGTCTTCGGCGATTTTTCATAGCATGAAAATTATCATCAGTAAAGTGCCTCGAGCATACGACGCTATATTTGGTGGGAAACCATTCCTCCCCCCGACTAGTTGCATCTATCCACTTCTTTTTCCTTTCGGGGCAACTAGGAAACCTTTAACATAATAAACCATCATGATAAATCACTATTTTTGTCACTTAACACTATCGCGTGTCATCTTACACGACTTTCAGGTGTCACACTTAATAACATCATGTATGACACACACCCCGAATACAGTCGGGTGTCACCCCAACAGCGTCGGGTGTCCCCCACTGCCATCGGGTAACATTCAATACGGTCGAATGCCACCTCAACACTCAGTTTAAAATTCCGCATGTCTACCTACAGAATTTATTTATCAATAAGAATCTAAACTGAAAGATCTCAAATTACATAATTCCACTATTCCGAAATATCTCTAATTCTTTGTTTTTTTAAGACGTGGACATACCCACAACCATCCTGACTAGGTTTTTATTAAAAACATTTACGTCAGAAAAAGTGAAAAGATCTACTTAATATCCCTTATTTCTAAACCAGCAGTACGCGCAGTTTGCGCGTACTGCAGTTTGGTTTACTTGCTCCGCCCCACTCTCCTCGCTTCCTGCCATAAAACTGACCCTGTTTGGCCGCCGAGTCAAGCCACATACTCCATAGAGGTAACATACCAACTCACACTGTGTTATGATCTTCGTAACATTACCACGAAAAATATCGACAAAAATATTGACTTCGGAATCACAACACTATCGATACACGTGCCAATGTTAGACAAGGACGACAATTGCAATAAGTAATGAGTGTGAAAAGGACTTTTTGAAAAGACGTCATCGAACGCATTATTACTATTATTGCGTACGATTTGGTAACCAGTATAAACTGAGCTCCGATGCACTGGTTGTGGGTTTTATTTATGAATAAAATCTTACTTACCGATGAAATGTTAAACCGTCTTTCTGATAATTTGACGTCTTGGATGTCTTGCCACACCATTTTACCGCACAGGTAGCCAATTTTACGTGTTTTGGGCACTAAATAATTTTCAAATATAAACACAATGTGTACACGCATAAGGGTCACAGACTTGGTCGACACTGATGTTTTGATTCGTGCCGTAACTTCATATACTTCCGAAACCACTAAAGTCTCGCGTGCGTTAGTTGCCTGCTATTAGGTGTCTAGTGGGGGTGGTCTGTGCCTCACGTGAAGTGTAGACGTGATCGCCATAACTCCGACACACCGTGTGGTCTCCGATCAAGGTTGACTAGGGCCAAACACGGATTCCAAGCGCTTGTCGCATCAGTCTTCAGGTCATCATTGGTAATGGCGGCCAAGCCAAGACAAGAGACCCATCACTCTCGCGCCAACCGTAGATCCCGAAGTCTCTTAGGGGGCGTTTATCATACCGCTGCTGTCGGCGATACGCCAGGGTTATCGTGTCCAGACTCCATTATAATAAAAACACTCACGTAATATTACTTGGTTTATTTTCAGACGATTTCTAGCACTGCATTGAATTAAAATGTGACCTACAGACCTTTTTATAAACTAACCGTCATTTACACTTAATTTTTAACAACTGCCACTTCCTTTTCAATATATAATTGTAATTACTGTACAATTAATTATCAAAAATCAACATTAATATTGTTATGAATTTTGCACAACACCATATGATTTATTTTATACGAATAACAAATCTATTTTAATAATCAAACGCTGCTTTACAACATTCGCAACAGATGGCGCTATCAACAGGATGTAAATATAAGCGCATGTCATTTATTACCGTAAACATAAAAATAAGTATCAGAATAATGTTATTTAATACTAATTGATTTTACTTTGAAAATCTGGAGTTATCTTAATAATTAAGCGATAAATTAAATACCCAATATTTATAAAACTGAAGCAGTCAATACAGTGTCTAATATTCGAAAGTAGTGAAGTTCTCAGTTCTGTGTTCACAAATGGTTATTTAAATATCAATCTTAAATATTATTAACATTTTCGTAACAATATAATCATTATATATCTATTAATTTACGCCCATATATACTTACATAGAAGTAGTTTTTTTTTAATATTCCACTGATAGACAACACACAGGCAAAAGTATTGGGTGCACGAAGCTGGAATTTGGCGTTTATATACCTCGGGGAATGTACGGCAGCACTTAGTGTGAATTTTAGAAAATTCCTACCCTAACCGTAATAAATTGTCCCACACGTGTGTGTTTCTTAAAAATACATAGGTACAAACCAGCTTAGCAGTTGGGGTGAACTGACTCCCCATAACGACTGCCAAACATCTTAAGAGACAGACAGCTTAAAAAACTTTTAATAAAATTTTGACAAAATTATTCTAAGCTACAGGAGCAGTGCACCAAAGTCATAAATGTGCAATATTAATACCAAGAAAGAATCGACTAGGAAAATCTTAGCACCCACACTGTTCGATTCTGAGGGGCCCTGAGGGGCACTGAGTTGCCCCGGAATTGATCCTCTCAGAGGCAGTGGGACGGGCCGCTTTGCAGCGCAGTACGAGAAAATCTCCTCTTTACATCGTACAATGCTACAGAGCGCGCTCTTTTGCTGGCTGTGGGAGAGTGGGAGTTGGGGCTCTAGCTTCAAGCACTGTCTTCGTCCAACATAGGTACCATGTTGGACTATACGACCTATCGCATCGCTTCTTGCCTCCGGTTAGGTGCACCGTGTGTCGCTCCACATCGTTGTCACATGCAACAGGAGCGCAGGTCGTATTTCAGGACAAGGCAACCTGAATGACATTCTCCGTCGGGCTCTTGTCACCGCTGGCTTTCCAGCCCAACTTGAACCTCAGGGTTTGGCACGCAACGATGGTAAAAGACCAGATGGAATGTCTCTACTGCCTCTATTGGAAGTTGGGCCTTTGGCATGTGCACACTTGCGCCATCTCATCTTCCTAGCACAGCGGGTTGTGCGGGCGCTGCTGCTGCCACAGCGGAGACTCTAAAACGGCGCAATATATAGCTCAACCAATCATTAACAGATTCTAGTTTGCGGTAAAAATGCAGACGCGGCCTAAGCTTGTCATCATCATCTTAACGTTATCTCGGTTGCATCCAAACAATTGTGTGATCTTAATATTCAAGGCTCAAAGAAAACAATAAATAACAATGCATCATCATCAGCTGACTGCAGCAGTGGACTACGGCAGGCTTGCCGTAGTCCACTGCTGGATATAAGCCACTCCAATGCACGCCACTGAGCCCGATTGTCGGCTTTTCGTGACCAACCGCTGCCAGCCACTTTGCGTATATCGTCACTCAACCTAGCCACAGGGCCTCCTACACTACGTATGCCAAGTACGCCTACGTATGTCAAAATAACAATTTAAAAGCGCATAACTCCGAAAAGTCAGTGGTATCACTAGGCTATTGCTGCAGCGGTACTGTCTATAATC
Source organism: Euclidia mi (assembly GCA_944739405.2). Taxonomy (NCBI): domain Eukaryota; kingdom Metazoa; phylum Arthropoda; class Insecta; order Lepidoptera; family Erebidae; genus Euclidia; species Euclidia mi. Next base: position 35,463,540 of record OX123205.2, on the reverse strand, counting down.
ACTTGCATTCAGAAAAAAATCTCACACAGTAATCTACTCCCGGATACTCATGCATCAGAGCTCATCATAAAACAAAACCGGAATAAATATAAATAAATATGACGCACTTATAAACGTTGTAATAAATTGCAGTGTGCCTGCAAATAAAACTTTCGTAAATAACACGAAAATTGAGTTTTAAAGTTGGAATGCTGCAAAAAAATTGAAAAGAGTAGCAAAAACAAGTAATAAAGCAGGATTTACGAGTGCACGTCGGTTTTGCACAGCAGTGGACTGGTTGATGCGTTATTGACTCATCTGATGTGTGTAATGAATTTATAGATCCTGCAAATTATTGGGGCTGCTGTTTGAAATTATCTGCATTTATAAAATGCCTGTTTAAATAAAATTATTGAGTTACTTGCTGACTGACAGACAACGTACAGCCAAAACTATGAGCCTCGGGTGCGGATCAGTACCCCTTAATAACGCGGGTGTAACCGCAGGCTCATCTAGTTTGGAATAAAAATGTTAATGAATAAGTAATTATATCCTGCGTGTCGTGATTTAGAATACAAAGGGTAACTGCCCCATTACATACCGAGCGTGTAAAAGGCGGCCAAGGAAAATACACGAAATAAATAGTAGGTCTTTGAAGAGACGGAAACCTTGACAATGCACGGTTGGCGTAGGGGCTTAAGCGGTCGGCTCACTGAAAGAAAATGAAAGAAAAACGCATTTATTCCCTTATGAAGGTGATGTAACACTGCTTGACGTTACGCCGAGTGTTGTGGGTCGATCCTCAGACGAGACAACACAAATTGTGGTCTTACTTTGTGTCTGTTGCTTGTATGTTTGTACAGTCCTTCCGCTACACAGAATATGTTCCTAGTGTGGGAAACAATTTTTTTTTAAATTAAAAGTGTTCAGTGCCCTGCATACTTGACTATCTGGTGCCTATTTATTATAAAATCCTTGCCCCACTGACTGACTGACAGACAACGTACAGCCGAAACGATCGTAACTGCACTTAGAAGGGATTTTTCAAAATTCATACGGAAACATAGAAACAGTTCAATTTAAAAAAGACGTGCGGGGCATAGCTGGGTGCATCCTCTAGTATATTATCATCATCATCAACCCTTTGTACTGTTCCACTGCTGGGCACGGGCCTCTTCTCATTATGAGAAGGGTAAGGCCATAGTCCACCACGCTGGCAAAGTGCGGGATGGCAGAATTCACATGTCTTTCGAGAACATTATGGAGATCTCTCAGACATGCGGGTTTCCTCACGATGTTTTCCTTCGCCGTTCAGCAAGCAATAATTGACAATTTAAATTTACTTTATTAATTAAAAGTAGCGGCATCTAATTACATGAATACGTTCTCATATTTATAGTATATCAGAAATCTGCCAATTTAATTTAATTAGCCACAACTTCATCAATACATATGAAAACACCAGACAAAGGTACGCATTATCACGTATTAAATTACCTTCTATTGTGATTATGTATTACAAAGTAACTATGGTAATGTTAATCCTCTGAAACGGTATGAAATAAATGTTTTACTAATCGTCTAATACTAACTACTAAAAAGAAAAGTATACACTTTCAAAATAACTTCACGATTTTCTGATAATATCGCCCATAGTCTAGGGATACTGTCGTGAATTCAGTAATCAACAATACTCTATGCCGAAACCATTATTACGGATTTTGCATTAAATCTTTCTCCCATAATTGTTAAGCAGCTGTTACCTACTGCCAAAAACGAACAAGTGTATTAAAGAGGACCTTGCTCAGTTTATAATTTTCTATCTATTAGTACTCTAAATTGTTTGACCTTTAGTTTAAAACTTTAGCACATAGTTTTGAACTTTATTACTCAACCTATTCGAAGGGAAGGACTAAATGAAAACGGCTAAGCACAGTAGTAAAGCTTTGCTAATTTCAGCATGCATAGGCCAGTTTGCCGAGGAAGTACTACCGTCTGACACAAAATATCGACCTTACTGTTGGGTCATTCTGGAATGAGACTTTGTTTTCTTTTGTTTTTCATGTGAGTGTGTGGCTAACTCTAGTGTTGGAGTATTCATACCACGCGATGCCTCCGCCATGCCCTAACGATTCGTATCCTAAGAAAAGAACCGGGACGTATTCCTTTTCGTATCTTCGGAATAGTCAGCTTGATTGGCTTTGTTTATCGCACACACCATGTGTATGAGCTAGGGGTGCTATTTGATCCACGATTTTACACCCAACACCATTTAAACCAAACTAACCAGAACTTGTACTATGTGGGTGCTAGACATTGGTTACACATAGCACTATGCTTTTTTTGTAAATAGGTACGTACATTGGACTACTGGCTCGTTTTGTCTATAGCTAGCAAGGCAAAAACCCAAGCTATTTTGATATAATGGTAGATAAATATCAAAAATGAAACCAAGGAATACAAGAGCTTTTCAATTTAGCCTCTTCCAGGAAAAGGATTAAACCCACGTGTCCGACGACCTCGTAAGACTAGTTTACAATATTAATGGCTGTTTGTGCTACGTAAAACGCGCTTTAATGTAGGCTCTGACTCTTCTTAAATTAAATTTAATAAAGGATTAAATTTTACAAGAATTTGGCTTTGTGCAATGACTTAATAATAGATTAGGGATTAATCTCGTTTTAAAATTTAAAATATCGTTTCTGCAACCGGCTGAAATATGGATTGACTCAAAGCGCGATAAATTTAGGAAACAAATTAGTTTTTGAAGTGTATCTAGTAACGGCATCATCGACCCTGTTTTAATTAATATAACTATTGGGATCAACCTTATACATTCTGGGTATCAAATGGCCAAAGGAAACATTTTGCTCAATCTTACTTTTGACTTTGAACCTTTGATCACGTTTTTATTAACGTATTATTTAAATGTATATTCATTTATAGTATTACAGAAATATGTATCAAGGCAGCGATAGCCTAGAGGAGATACCAACGGACTGCGATTCAGAGGGGTTCGAATCCACGATTTTTTAAGTTAATAGTTAAGTTCAAAAATTCTGTGCTACCTCCCGTGTGCATTAAATACGAGTAGTTGCCGCGTAGCTCGAAAAGCACGCTAAGTAGTCGGTCCCGGTTGTCATGAAGATCTTTGACCGTCGTTACGGGGAGTTAGTACCCTCAAATAAACTGATACTCGTTTAATCCATGGAATATCGTTATGCCTTTGGGTTGCGAGGGTTAGACGCTTGTGGAAAAGTTGATATTTTGGCATATCTTGTTAGACCAGTAAGCGATCCTCGGGCTCCAACGAGCGTAAGTCTTGGATGTAACCGGGATAACGCCTGAACGATAACGATGATTACGGAAAAATGTATTCTTATGTAATCGTAGATTGCTGATGCTGAAGATGAAAGCCTTGCTTACTCAATGAAACCACCGCGGTATCGTTGACGCTTGGTAAAGGTTCTTCGGTTCGCTCTTGGCTGAGCGGTGGTCATCATGAGGGAGCGTAGGACGATTTCTAACTCGTTTAAAGGTACACAGAAATCGCGGTTGGCAAACTTTTCTCCATACAACCTTCGGTATAGGTAACACAATTATACTTCTTGTTTTTTTTCTTCTTTTAGTGGAAACCCTGTTACAAGCCGTCTACTCCACCATTCTAGGGTTTGATTTTGACATAAGCGGGTTAAAGTGATCGGAAATCACCTCGAAGTACGAGTGAATCACATTGCCAATTATCTTAATTTATTAGTTTTTAACTACAGTACTATTGAAATCGGAATATAGTAATGCACATTTATTGCAAAAGTCACATTACATGCTAAGAATAATCAGTTAGTCAAGTCAAGAAAAAAGTTGAAGCATTCACATATGCATTCACTTAGTTATAGTTAGTTTTAATGCAATTATAATGTACCTATATTTGTTTATGAAATAGTCATTAATGAAAGAAATAGTAAGTTCGAATGAAAAATAAAAAAATATTTACATATTATGTAGTTTTAAAAACCATCCCCGCAGCCAGTAAAATGTACAATAAATTTAATGAAAATTGATCCAGCCTTTTAGGAGGAGTTCATTGCCACATGCATAAGAATTAACATAAAAATTAATAAGAAAAACACATATCTAATTTATCATTTAAATTTTCAAGTTTTCTTAAATTGTATTCATTTACATATGATTTTCATCTCAGACATTATTTAGGAGCCATTTAGAATTTTATCGTATAAAGTACTTTGAACTTCATTATATATTTTTTGTTTCTTATTGTTGCGTTTAAGTAATTTCTTTTGTTGTTGTTTTTAGACAGCTCGTTTTGTTGTAGTCTGCTATATAACATCACTAATATATTTTATTTTTATCATTGTTATATTTAATACTGTGTATAGTGCATAGTTTATTAAAGGCGAATGTGGTATAAATGCAAAAAAAAAAACAGTTTATTTTTATTCTTCATCATTATATCAGCCGAAAGACTATTGCTGGACAGAGGCCTTCTCAAGGCTCTTCACAGACTTATCGTGGGCTACTCGCATCCATTTGCTGACCGCAATACCAACAACATCGTTGGTCCACCTTGCGGGAGACCTACTTCTGCTATGACAGCTAATAATAATTAACAATCAATGATGTAATGTATGTGCAAGTAATGGTTATGAATCCGGCGGGTTCGTGGCAAGCATGTCTTTAACTGCTATTTACATAATTGCTTTGGTAAGTCGAAGAACATCACGGCGGTTTTAAGGCGAGGTTGCAGTACTTTTTAAGATTTTTGAACGTCTGAAAGTCCCATGAACTATGATATTTTTAATGAATAAAAATTAAAGTATAAAAGTTGAACATATCTTCTAGTAAATCGTAAAGATAGAAACACGATTTGGAATGATTGGCTCGATAAAAAAAAAAGTCAAACATGGCACTAAATCACAATTTTAAACGTGTACTGCTTAGATATTCCATAATGAATTTATATAAAAGTATTATCAATAGAAACAGCTCTTTATTTTAAAATAAATAGTAAAAACAGATTTCGTAATTTCGTTATCATTTTTCTCCAAGAAAAAAAATAGTCAAAATGTTGGCATTATATCGCTCGCCGGCCGTTCATCAGTGCCTGTCTAGGCGTGATTGAGGGCGGACGTACGTCGTTGCTCTGCAAAATCCCCCTCCACCCCCGCATTTACGCTTTCGGAAAAGTACAAAGTAATTCGTATTCCAAACTCAATCGTTCAAACCATAGACATACTAGTAAGAAACCGTAGACAGGTTACTGACAAGGTAACATGACGAAGCTTACGAGTGGCACGCATCGCGAAAAGCGCACGCACACTAATATAAATATGTCAAAACGACACACTAAGAATTAGATAAGAAGTGTAAGTGAGATAGCACATCTAATCGCAAGCGCGAAAAAGAGATAAACATATACTCTCTGTATCGACGCGCATTGTGACATCATGCTGACCGTTTCACAAACAATAATTTGACTCAGATGCGACATGATCATTTTGTCTGTCTTGAGTAAATTCAATTCGCCTCAAAGTAAATTTGATTAATTCATTTAAGGTAGGGAAATAAAAAGTCGATGTGATTTATTTATAACATTTATTAAAAAAGTACATTTTATTCTTCTCATTTCATTCAATGGAAACTTAAAACAGTACGTTAATATAAAAACTGTGCGCTGCGGACCCACCGTAGCCCTGGCAATACCCCTGGGGGATGGTGGGTCTTTTAAAGCTTAACCGTACTCCTGGCTGAAATGCTCATAGTGTTGTACCAACGTGCTACGTGGACATTAAACTGAACAGTGTTATCTCTCGTATGATAATGACTTACTACTTACGTTTTTGTATTTTTCGACAAGCGCTAGTACGATGATATAGTGCAACAAGGAGATAAATTCGAGAATAAAACGTTTAGGTATTACTGCTAATGGTTATAATGCTTTGTATATTATAGGTATAATCTGTGGTACTGTTGAAGACCCGTCATCATCATCATCCTAGCGCTTTCAGATCATTCCCACTAGTTCTATTGAACAGTTCTATGATAGAAGTAGCGATAATTTTTTCCCACTAGTTCTATTTGCACAACTTGATGAGAAGAATAGAACTAATGGGAAACAGTTATAGGAAATTAACCACTAGTTCTATGTATGTTTTACAAGGGTAGTGTCACAACATCGCGCTCACATAACCGAATAAATATGTATGTATAAAAATGTGTTAAACGAATGAACGTCTACAAAACAATTGAACGTCTACAAAACAAATGAACGTCTACAAAACAAATGAACGTCTACAAAACAAATGAACGTCAACAAAACAAATGACTACCAGAAAGTGATCAGCTATCGATAGTGATTGCAAAAAACAGGTGCATGCGATTTTCGACCTTATTGACAATTCATGACAAACTTTGTTTTTGTTTTTCTCGCTTTCTGGCAATATTACGGTAGTAAAATTATAAATCCTGACTAATATCAATTAGGTTGAAAATCGCATGCACATATTTTCTGCAATCACTATCGATAGCTGATCACTTTCTGTAAGTCGTTTGTTTTGTAGACGTTCATTTGTTTTGTAGGCGTTCATTTGTTTTGTAGACGTTCATTTGTTTTACACATTAAACAAATGAACTTCTACAAAACATATTCATTCGGATATATGAGCGCGATGTCGTGACACTACGAATCATTCCCAATAGTTCTATTGAATACCCTTGTAAAAACATACATAGAACTAGACTGGGACATTTCCTATTACTTATCCCATTAGTTCTATTCTCCTCATCAAGTTGTGCTAATAGAAGCAGGACAGTTCTATCATAGAACTGTTCAATAGGGCTACTGGGAATGATCCCACAAAATAGTAGAACTTTAAATTAACGAACTGAAATTAATAAACTAATTACACAACAATATTATTTGGGAGTACGGTTAAGCTTTGAAAGGCCCACCATACCCCCAGGGGTACTGCCAGGGGTACGGTGGGTCGGCAGCGAAAACTGTGCGGTACAATCTACTTAGTTGTTTAATACTAAAATGAGAAAAACAAGAACAAGTGAATGGACTTTGATCATCCGTCAATGAAAAAAACACACATCAGTATTTTATTATTACGAATGTCACATCTGGATACTTTGTTTTTTAGTCTTTGAACACGCACAATACTGCTTCTCTTTTACACTCGCTAAATGCCATTTTTTTATTCACTCTATTATTTGTGATACTGAATTTATTATGAATTGTAAATAAAACGTTGTAATATTGTAATACTCAAGAATGAGAAGTGATTCCATAACTTTTAGTCATTTTCCTACTATAGTTTGTGCAAAATCTCATTACACACGACGGCATTTTCAAATGTAACGTACACACACGCGAGTAAAAGAGCGAGCGCTTCCGACCGCAGCACGTACGCGCCTAAAGCCAAATGAGACATTTAGTCTGTTTTTAATGTGCCACTTTTGAAGTTCGCATAACTCGTCTACGGTTTTTTTACGCTGCGCTGTGGCACACGCACACACGAAACCCCCCTCCCCTCCCCCGGCTCACTCGCTGACGCTACCGCCGTGTTTTTGTTTTTGCGGGGGGTGAGGTCGAGCTACGCACTGTACTGCAACCTCGCCTTAACGAGTAGGCCCAAATGCCAACCTATGCCAAACTCGAATCATAGAGTAGCCGCGAGAAAAGAAACAAAATGGTTGCGGTTACAATGGAATACCCATAATAATCTATCTACTGAACGTGACACTAAATCAAATGTGAAATCTTTCACTAATTCATATGTTCATGAGCGTCACAAGTTTGAGCTAAATTAATAAAATATTTTTGACTGACTTTACTCCTTCGTTGACAAAATTTACTTTAAATTAAAGTCCCTTTTTATTATTAGAATTCGTTCATGAAAAATAGCAATCCATTACCCGATGAGAAGGCTATTACAAAAATATTACTACTTAGTACGTTGTAGGTACTTAGAATTTGGTATGATTTTAATTTAAGGCTGTTACTAAAATATGTTTTTTACTTTATAGTGTTTTTACAACGGCACTGAAAACTTCGCTACCTTGAATCTCTTAGGTCTAATACACACAGAATATTGTGTAATCCTGACTAACAATTTGGTTTCTCACTTAGTCTTGATTGTTTTTGGAAGAGATCCGCAGAAGAACCAAAGTCCCCAACATAGATCTCCTTTCTCGTCAAGCTGCAGTGACAATGGATAGCTCTAAAAACCGTTTGTTGGAGCAGGAAGTCTTAAGAGTGGTGGCACATACAGGACAAAGCAGCAGAGGCAGGCCTCCCGCAGGGTTAAACTGACAAATTGTATATGATTGTGGGAAGCGGTTGGATGCGGCTGACTCAAGAGCGGTGATCCTTGAGGGAGACCACGTCGAGGCTGAAATAATAATAAAAATAATAAAACAACTGATGATGATTTTGTAGGGACTTGTCTCACTCTGATTATGTCTCTGTACTGTCAGGTTTCAGCAACAATCACAAATTAAAGACAATGTGTTTTGACACTCGTATCGTCTACTTGTGTTGACTTACGAAGCAGAGAAATGGTCGCATAATAGTGACTACTACTTCATATTAGAAGGCTCAAAGTCATTCAGATCAGGGTTGTTGCGAATATTCGCATCCGCATCCGCAATTGCGGAACATCCGCTTCAATTCAGACATCTGCATTCGCATTCGCATCCGCATAAATCGATGCGGAGCATCAGCGAATGCGGATGTCAGTCACAGTGCAGGACATCAGTCCTGCTTACAGAGTGATCTTGCCATGCTGGTCGATTCATCAAGTGAAGATGAGACACAAGAAACATCAGAAATTGTCAGCCCTAGCGCAATTCTAAGGAGTTACTTGCTTTTCGCAATAAAAGCGAATCGGTTTAAATAAGAATCCACTTAAGTGGTGGAGTGTTAATCGAAGCGAGTTCAAGCTTTTATCTAAAATAGCATGCAAATTCTTGTCAGCCCCACCAGTAGGATTAATATACGAACCGTTGTGGAGTAACCCTACTCTACTACGGAGTACTACCCTCTCACAGAAAATCGATGTAAAGTAACAGTACCTAAAGTGTTGCGTTTCGTTCGGTGAGTGAGAGTGCCGGAGGCCCTATCCCCTATTCCTTCTCCGTCATCCCACTCCTCATCCTATCCCTTTTCCCATCCCCAAGGGGCGGCAACGGGCTAGTGACTCTTGTGATGTTGCTTGAGTCCACGGGCGGCGGTAATTGCTTACCATCAGGCGATCCGCCTGCTCGTTTGCCGCCTATTACTATAAAAAAAGCTAACTTTGCATTGGTATTTTGTTCACATCCGCATCCGGTCTGCAAAAATCCGCGTCCGCATCCGCATCCGCGGATGTGGAAAAATCTGCATCCACAACATCCCTGATTCAGATGGCGATTGAGATGGCTATGTTCGGAGACTTCCTGCAAGCTCGTTTTTTTCTATGGCAACTACTTAAGTGATAAACACTTTATTCCAAAACCAGATTTCGCCCGCGTGAATTCTACACATAAACCTTTCTCAGAATCACACTTTATAGAAACTGTACAAAATTCCGTTAAGTAGTTTTTGAGTGTATGGTGTTCATACAGACAGCATAGATACTCAGAACGAATAATCGTGCTCATCACACAAAGTTTTGCCTGGGTGGCAATCAAACCCAAGATAATAATATGTGGCAAAAGACCAGCCAAAAGCTAAAACAGTGTGGTATACACCTAAGAATAAATTAACAACAAAGTCTATTCAATCTGGCATTATAAAATGTTCATTTCACTTAAACTTTTAAACGAAAATAACTTGAGTCTGTATAAAAAATAATAGCTTTTCAGTAACACTTTTATAAGACACTTATCAACGACACTCAGTGTGATTGGATAAGTGTTTTCTTTGTAGAGTCTCGTTTATTTCAGATGAATTTGACTTCTTTTATTTTGATATGTGTTTGCTTTCTAATTACATACCTTCGTATTTAATTACTTGTAAAACGATAAATTTTGGCCGGTCTTAAGCCCGGATAAACTATAAATGAGAGGGTGGAATTAAGAAAATTAAAAAGTATCTACCTACACTGATTATTTTGCTTCATTTTATTGTCTAAGGCTACTTACATTATAAGTGCGACGGAAAGAATGCGTAAGAGTAGGACGGAAAGTAAATACTATCAATGAAGTAGTGAATGGATTGTAAAATATGTCTATGATTTTGGTGAGATTTTCTACAAAAACAACTGATTATAACTTGGCTATTTATAGATATTATGAAATTCTTATGTCACATACACGATAATAATGCCTTCGCTAATATGTCCTTAAAGTTTTTGTACTTATTAAAAAATAGTGGTGTATAAAGGCTGGTTTCAATATTCGATCTATCTATGGATTTGGAGATTTGAGCTACATGCTTGACATATTTTGTTGAAGTTTACGTCAAATATGTATCTCAAATAACCAAAAAATGGATAGATTGAATAATGAATTCAACAATAAGTAGGTATTGATTGATAGCTCATCTTTCCCAAAAATACATCTCACATAAACCCATTCCCCCCTCATGCCTAATAAGAAAATGATCACTTGTTGAATTAACTTTATCGCTCCAAATACCACAGCGCTCCCTTATTTTACACGCCAGCCCAAAAAAATAACCCGTTACTCAAACAATTTGCATGAGAGCCAACAAAAAAGTGCACAGTTTTTTATCTGCAGCGTACAGATTGTTATATTTGCATATTAAATTGAAACTTATGTATTTGCATATACTAGCCCGCAAGTAAATATTCGTGTATGTTTTAGAGATGTTAAAAATAGGATTTATTAGGATTGCCTGTTTTTCTAACAATGACTGTGTTGTAAAATATTGGTTATTTATTTATTATATACTTTACTGTACACACGCTGTACAAAAATATTATGTGGCGTTTCGATTCACTAGAACTTATTGCGTGCGGTCACTATAATCAAAGATACAAATATAAGTACCGAATATGAACATATTTCAGAACCTCGCCTTTTTTCAGTGTTTGCTTCACGTGAAATGTCCCTTAGTAAATGTGAAGTCGAATCTTTAAGAAGCATTTTCCTATTAAGTTTGTCTAAAAATATACCTCAATATATTCATATCTTTTCATTACATTTTAAAACATCGCAATAAGGCACTTATTTTTTCTCATAAAGACAAAATTTTATAACGAAAAAATATATGAATACTCTTTTTTAAAACATATTTCAGCGAGCAGGTAATTTAAGTAACACAATTTGTGACAAGAAAATAAAAAGCCTGCCAAGTGCTAGTTGGACTTACGCACAAAGGGTTCCGTACCATTATCTATAACAAAAGCAGATTTCTTTTATGGGAGCCTCCTTAAATATTTATTTTATTCTGATTGTATTATTTGTTTTTAAACGGCAACAGAAATCCATAACCTGTGAAATCAGCATGCATTCATAGAAATACATTCATGATATACAGCCTGGTGAGAAACAGACAGACAGATCTGATGTCTTAGGGTCCCGTTTTGCCCTTTGGGTACGGAACCCTAAAAATAAACGATAATATGCCTTATTGTCATGCTATAATTCAGTCTATTGTTCAACTAAGACATATGCTTTGAACGCATACACTTGTATGGGTTCAAAAATTCATGAAAACAATTTATATAAGACATGCTCATTTCGTATGAACGCATACACTTGTATGGGTTCATAAATTCATGAAAACAATTTATATAAGACGTGCTCATTTCTTTTCGTCTCGCGGCTGCGCTTAAGAAGTCAGCGAACTATAAGTTATGAATAGGATGAATACATTGGCGTGTTAGTGCTTATACGCGTTTTTGTTTGAATTAAGGCAAGTACACACTATTGAATAAGGTACGTTAGGGCAAATGTCAATTGATATCTAAATATTTTATTTTTGATAACTCAATCCTGTTGCTTGTGGTGTGGTGGTGGTACTCAATCCAAAACTTATTGCTTTTGTTTTTATATTTCTTTTTTGTTTTTCTTTTTCAGTGGTCATGTTTATAAAAATCTCTGCGATACATATCTTGATCTGCCAATCAGTAGGTACCTATACGAACTACAAAGTTATATCCAAGACAAACATGACTACCTAAAGTATCCGCACATAATTTTAAATGATGCAAAACATGTACATTATTCTCATTTTGCATTCGGCGAACGTCCCCAATTTTCATATAAAGATCGCATCTACAGATATGAACGTCTTATTATCTCTCGTAGGCTCATCAGATAATAAAATAAAGTTGTAGAACGAGTCTGAAACAAGACAATTTGGAATAATTACGAATGTTTCCAAACTTTATCGCGTTATCTCAAGATATAAAACTGCATGAGAAATTTGATGAGAGTGTATGAAGCACGAGAGACAATCATGTCAAGGTCGTTAGGAATGGTGTTCCGTAGTCTTTTCATACCCTTTCGGGAAACAAGCGTGAGTCTTAATGTGTGTATGTATGTTTAAAATTGCATACGGTATTTGATGTTGCGTGCTGTTGCATTTGAAAGGCAAGAACTTTGAATTAATTTGATAAAGTATATCGAAATCTGTAGTTACCTACCTACTTTTAGGCCCGTATTAATAAACAAGTCTCAATAGTGATCTCAAGAGCGGTATCAGTTGATACGGTCTCAAGATGCGACCAGCATCTTACTGTCGACGCTAATTAATAAACCTATATCAACACCATCTCAGATGATACCGAGCTTAAGATCACGGTCATATGATTCGTAATTCGACACCCAATGAAATCCTGATTTCAAGACTTGCTACGTCACAATGAAGGAACTATTTCATCTTTTGTTCGGTACGTTTAGTACTTGCTTTGCAGAAGAATAATGTTCAACTTTGTATGTGTAAAAAACATTTATTTTACAGTTTATCTATAATATAAAAATGAATCGCAAAACGGAGATTTTCGGGACGCTGATTAATAATATGAAATGTATTTAGTGATACAAGATGGCGGACGGGAAATTAAAGATGGCGGATGAGAATTTTTTTAAAATCAATATGGGTATCGCCTTCGATATTTTAAGGGGTGGGGAATCTAAACACAACATCTATTTCGTGATCAAAGATGGCGGATGGGAAATCAAAGATGGCGGATGGGAAAATTAAAAAAAATCAATATTGGTATCGTCTCTGATGATTAAAGGGATGGAGAATTTAAATACAACATCTATTTCGTGATCAACGATGGCGGACAGGAAATCAAAGATGGCGGATGGGAAAATTAAAAAAAATCAATATTGGTATCGTCTCTGATGATTAAAGGGATGGAGAATTTAAATACAACATCTATTTCGTGATCAACGATGGCGGACAGGAAATCAAAGATGGCGGACGGGATGTTTTTTAAATTCGATATGGGTATCGTCTCCGACATTTTAAGGCATGGGGAATTCAAAAACACCATCTATTTCGTGATCAAAGATGGCGGATGGGAAATTTTAAAAAAATCAATATGGGTATCCTCTCCGATGTTTAAAGGGATGGAGAATCCAAATACAACATCTATTTTGTGATCAAAGATGGCGGATAGGAAATCAAAGATGGCGGAAGGGATTTTTTTTAAAGTCGATATATGGGCATCGTTTCCGATATTTTAAGGAATGGGGAATTCAAAAACACCATCTATTTCGTGATTTCATATCACCCCTTAAAATATCGAAGGCGATACCCATATTGATTTTAAAAATTTTCTCATCCGCCATCTTTAATTTCCCGTCCGCCATCTTGTATCACTAAATACATTTCATATTATTAATCAGCGTCCCGAAAATCTCGAAAAAGATACCCATATAGATTGTATCCTATTCGTTTAGCCTTTTTTTGCCTTTAACCCAACCCTCCCCCTTCTCATTTGACCATTTTATTATTTTTGTCTGGCCCCTAAAAGTTGTGGCGTAATTTTATATAGGAATAATTTGGCTATCATAGACAATAACAACTTTTAAAATCCGACTGCTAGTTCCTGAGATTAGCCGACATTATCTTTTAGCCTTTTTAGCCTTTTGCCCGGCCCCAAAGGGTCGAAGCGTTATGTTATACCGGAATAACTGGGCTATCGTATACAAAAATAATTTTTCAGATCTGACCGGTAGTTCCTGAGATTAGCGCGTTCAAACAAACAAACAAACTCTTCCGCTTTATTATATTAGTATAGATATGCGAACAATTTAATCAATGTGCACAATATGACATTAAGTAGGTATGACTTGACAGTACTGACAGATATGCGATAGTACATGCGCAGCAATCAATTATCAGCGCATGCGTTCTTACTTCCAAGAGGTAAATTTGTGCTACTTCCAAGAGGTAAATTTGTGCAGTATAATTGTTACAACTTATGGTATGCCAGTTTAATTTTTACAACTTATGGTAGCCTATATCCGTCTCCATGGTCTAAAATAATGTATCTCTATACTAAAATTCAACAAAATTGGTTCAGCCGTTTTAGCGTGAGAACGGAACATACATACATACACAATTTCGAATTTATAATATTAAGTAGGGATTATCAATGGGTTTCTTCTGACATGAAGCCCGCTGGGCGGCAGCACTGAGACTTCAGGTCCGGATTCAGATCAGGCTGTTTTTAGGGTCTTTCCGGCAATTATTAGAATTTTTCTCGCCGTAAAAACCATCTTTGAACTTCAACGAACATTAAAAAAAAAGAATTGGCCAAATTGGTCCAGGCGTTGTTGAGTTATGCGCTTACCAACACATTTTGCGATTCATTTTTATATTATAGATTAATGAAACAATATGTATATATAGCACTGATTCTTGGCTAAATCGAAATCGTTTTTAAAGTTTTGCGGAGGTAATTGGAATGGATTTGCCGCATCCGTTATATAAACTTTAGGTGTTGAATTTGAAAAGGCCATAGAATATCATCATAATAATCTACTTCATCGCAATAACTGATTTCGGAAATAATATTTTCGAAGTCCATAGTTACCGCCGATACAAGTTCACGATCTCAAGTCCCGGATCGACTGTACTCAACTATCCTGATCTTGAGAACCACCTTGATACCGATCTTGAAACTCGAGTACTGTTTATTAATCAAAGCGATCTCAAGTGATGACAGGCTCTTAAACCGCATCTTAAGATTTGTTTATTATTATGTCGGGATCTCAATCCAGCTCTTAAGATCCTACTCTCATGCCGATATCGGTTTATTAATACGGGCCTTAAACTATAGCCCAAATCCAAGCAACCTTTTTAAGAGTTGCAACTATTCTTAGAAGTACCAAATTCCAAAGTAATTGAATGCAATGTAAGGCACCATCCAGCTAGGTGTGGTGATGATTTAAGCAAACTGGCTGGCAGCTGCTGAGCACGAAGTACCAGAGATCAAACTCACTGTCATGCCAATGAAGATATCTATATCTAACATTGGACCACAGTGGATCAGGCTGATGTTGATTAACTTGACATGATGGATTTTTTTTTTACATTATATTGATACAAAAAAAATATGGTCATGTTTTTAATCATGTAAGATCTTTTTATATACAACCTCATAAATTCAATCTCCTTTAAATTGTATTAATTATTATCAAATAGGTATAATAATAATATCTGGTAGTTTTACGATACGTCTGATTGCATCACTCTATCAGTGACTATGCCTACTACACGCCCGAGGCAACACTGTTAATGAATATTTTCTGCAATATAAGATTATATTATCTGCAATATATATATATATAAGAATAATAAAAATATCTTTCGAATAACAATGACGTCATATGAGAGATAAGAAATATTAAATAGTTTCAAATATTTGAATAATAAACGCTAAACACGTAATTGAGATCATATTTAACCAGTACTGTGTATTTATGGATGACGAAAGACTGACCAAGCAGATATGTATATAAGGCAAGTGTGGAAGGGACAGGACGAAGGGGAAGACGTAGGCGGACGTTGTCTGACCAGATAAGGGACATCCTAAAAACAGGACAGGTGAGAAGTACCAACCCTGAAAAGAAGAGCATGCATGAGGAATCTGATGGGAGTGAATGAAGCAAGAGAGATATGTCAGGATCGTTGCAAATGGCGTTCCGTAGTCTCTGCCTACCCCTCCGGGAAACAGGCGTGAGTCTATGTATGTATGTATTTACCTCACCGAAACGAAATTATCGGCTACTTCAAACTAAGCTCAACTTATCTATGGAATAGATAATAGAAAAAATATATATGAAAGGAGACGCCGGGAAGCCACCCACCAGATGAAATCCTTTCTCTCACAAGCGTAGGCTAAGGGGTATACTACATCCTGACATGCCATTTTATTACTGCCCCCGGCGACTCAGCTACGCCCTACACTTAAAAATAAACGTTTTATCTACTTTATATTCTATGGGCAAACAAATATTTGAAGATTATCAGCAAAACATCAGCAATCAATGCCTGCAGCACCGATGCAAATTCCAGCATGAGAAACTTTCTTTATATTAAGTAAAACATTAAACATAAAACAAAACAAATATAAACAACATGGAAACATGCTTAAAAAATAACGATCCTCCATTTTGTTTTTGCGCGACGGGCGCGCGCCATATTTTGTTTATTTTCTTTTTTGCGTTCCTTTTTTTAAAGTTTAAATTTAATTTAAAGTGGCAACCGGAAAGGCATCTTGTTATTTATGATGGGACTAAAAGTTAATATTTTTGGTTCCCATTGCATACTCGTATCTAATGGACGGCCGGAGCCCTTCTTAGTGCATTTGTTATTAAGATAACGAGTTAAGATAGGTTTAATATTTTGTATTGATTGACTTGCTGGCAGGCTTGAAGTCGTTGTTTGTGTGTCGTTAATGTGGTAATTCGTCCCAGCTGCTGTTTGCATCACGAATAACGGAAATACCTTTCACAGAGTATAAGCAATTAAGTACATTCGTACTTTTAAATTTAGTTTGACACCTAAGTGCGAGTACAGACATCCCTATCACATACCCTCCTCATCACCGTTCTCTAATTATTTTCTCTCGTTAAAACAGACGTACGCTCATTCAAAGTTTTAATATGTCATTTTTCACTCTTAAAATTGCCGTCCGATGGAATTCATAAAATCATATTCAAGCCTTACGCGTCGCAGAGCTTTTATATTCTAGTTTATATTCTTGCTTAAAAACGAAATGAAGCCGCGCCAAAATACCGATAAATGCATAAAATGTTGGATGTTGTGTTAATAAGATACCTAGTCATTGTCTAGTATCCGCAGTACAAGCTCTGCTTAATTTGTGACAAACAAAGACACAACACTCTGGTGTTGTGTCTTAGTTATAAAATAAATAATATTTTATTACATCTGTGTAATAAAATATAATTTTTATTATATTATTCTTGATGTAGTCTACACAGGCGAGTCATCGATAAGGCTAGTCAGTCAGTTAATAGTTTTAAGCATAATATGTTAGCGTTTACATTGCAAATTTTCATGATCGTTAAAAACTACCACCAATTTACGAAGCAACCTCAAAACTATCAAACCGAGCAATATCTGTCGTTCACACCACTTCACAATTCCTTAAAAGCTAGGAACTCATTTTCTATGTTTTAATCTAGAAAATTATTGCTCACGTTTCGCTTTAAAGTACAAGTAATTACTACAGAAAATACCTACACATAGACATACTTGCAATCACAGATTTCTTAACAAGAATCAGATGTAGCGTATTCGTCCGTAACTAAGTGAGGCACGTTGACAGCTATGTGTGCGTGACATTTGGCGACTGGCACTGTACGGACACGCGCGTCTATGTATGTGTAAAGTTGCCAGATTATGAATAATCTCCCACTATTTTGCATATAGTTTTTGCAAACTAATATAAAAATATTACATAGGTAATATTTTATATTTGTTTGTGGTTTTGAAGAATTTACCATAGATTTAATTAATGCTTTTAATATGTAATGCTGTTGTGAAAATTATTCAAATAAAAGATACCATTAAAGTAAGTATGCTTTTATAAATACATTTCTTAAAAAATGTAGGCTCCGAGTTAAGTTTTAACTAATTTTATTCGTAAATTGAGAAATAAATAGATAGGCTTGCGTCATAAATATTAATTAGCTAAAAACATTTTGTCATGCATACAATAAATTATGAATATCATAATCATAAATCGTAACCAAAAAAAATTGGTTGCCTGTAAAGTCGGTATACGGGCGAAAGTTTTACGTGACAACGACTTTGAGTGGTAAAATAATTTTAATGTGAATATTCATTCGTATAGTAGGAAGAAGGATGAAAGACGCGTGCCTTTCACTTTTTATGTCTGTCTCTCTCGCTCTTAGGCGGGACGCGTGCCTCTCACTCGCTCTCATTGTGAGCGCATAACGTGAGCGGAGCGTAACGCAGTTTCTTGAAGTGTCACCCGGCAAACCAATTTATAAGACGTTGTCACGTCAAAAAATTGCAATTAAAAATAAATAATGGCTACAATCAATAATTTCTGTTTCTGTACTTAATGTACACACGGCGCCAAGTCAAGCTAAATAGTCGAAGTACGATTTTGGTACTTATTCCCTACGCCATAAGAACGGTGCAAAGGTCAAAGTGTATAGCTTGACAAGTAGCCGCGTGTACACGAATATTTGGATCGTTTGGGGATCGAACTCAAAACAATGTATATACTAATGGAAATCCTATTAGTATATTTATAAGAAAAAATATAATCTACAATATACTTTTACAATACGTTAATGTATTTTTCATTAACATGACAATCATTATTACCTACATAATCAACTGATAAGTGCATTTTCCCTAATTCAGGGAAAACGGTGTCGACGTAAACTGGCAACACTTACATATTGTCTGCAGAAATACGAATTTTATCGAAATAATATTATAAAACGGTCAAATAATCCATAGTTATCTGTAAGAATATATTCCATGTTCCCGTATTTGCTTTTAGAAACAACTTTTACAATGTTTAAAAACGCAAGACGGCATTTTATGAATTTAAAAGCTGGATCGATCGTGGCGTGTGAACTGTGCGATGCTTCGCAGCGCACTGAGTCGAGTTTGTATTCGCTTTGCAATTTTGTATTTGCTTTAGTGGCCTCACGCAAGTGTTCCGCGCGCTTTGTCTGCCTTTTGTTCTATAGTCTTAGCTTGCAAATTGCAATGAATATTGAGGATAACTTTCTATCGGCAATTACATTTGATACCACGAATTGGCTAGAAGACTTGACTACGTGTTTCAAAGTTCTAGACTTATTTTGTTCAAGTATCACCATGTATTCTTATTTTATAGGATAAATGTGGACTATTGAATAGTTAACAAACTATTTTCAGTGAAAAATATAAAATAGAGTAAAAACTGTAGGAGACTTAGAGACGGAAAACTCAACGGCATACAACATCAAACCTTATTCAAACCCATAAAAATCCGTTCAGTAGTTTAGGCGCTACGGTGGAACATACACACATACTTATGTACATACATACATAGACTGCCAAAAACATTACCCTTCGTTTTGGCTTCGCCGTACTCGGGTAAAAAATATACATTTTAGTTACTGCTTAATTGCAGTAATTAGAAAGGTATGAAAGTTAGTGCAAGAAAGACGAAAGTGAAAAATTGATGTTTGAATTATTTAGTGTTAGTGTTTGAGTGAAGTGATATTTCAAAAAAGATGAAGGAGTGACTGAGCGTAATATTACGATTGGAGGTGAAATTGTAGCGCAATCAAAGAATTTGTATATTTGGATAGTGTATTTACAAGGGACGGAAGATGTGAGGGAGATATTGACAGGAGAGTGACTACGGGAAATCGTGTAAATGGAGCACTGTGGGCATTTATGAACGGTCAGACGGAGCCAAAAGAGGCGCGATTGGCGGTTCACAATGGAGGTCTTGTCCCCACGTTGATGTATGGAAGTGAGAGCTGGGTATGGCGGAAAAAGCATGAAAGTAGAATTAACGCAGTTAAGATGCGATCACTGCGTAGTATATGTGGGGTAAGACTGATTGATAGAATTCCGAATGCAACTATACGAAAGAGCAGTGGACTGAAAGAAGATGTTGTAACAAAGATTGAGAAAGGAATGTTTAGGTGGTTTGGACACGTGGAACGAATGAGTGAAGAAAGAATGACGAATCAGATATATAAGGCAAATGTTTGTGGGCAAGTCGGTCGCGGCAGACCTCGTCGGACATTCGTCGACCAAATTAAGGACATCCTAAGAAACGAAAAGGTCCGAGGTATCCGAAACCGGCGAGCATGTATGAAAAGAGTAACGAGTGTAGAGGAAGCGCGTGCGAGGTTTGTAAGGATAGGGGCAAGTGGCGGTCTGTTGTCTCTGCCTACCCCGACGGGAAAAAGGCGCGAGTATATGTATGTGTGTATCTTTTTCTTTTCTTTATTTATAGGGCAATTCTTTACTTGTATACTTGCTCTGGATATAGGGAACTTTATTGTCTATCGTAGCTTTTATCAAGGTGGCTAAATCAATCAACAATATGTCCACAAAACGCGTCTAAAATCACAAAAAGAAAAACCCGTACCAATGGCATAAACTAAAATGAATAAATTGTAACTTACAACCTTCGATATAAAGTTTATATTTACTTGAGGCAGTTAATAGTTAGTATAAGGAAAAGGTGGTAAACACAAGTGCAGTGGAGCGTTGATTGACATAAGTCACATAAATATATGTGAGGAGAGTTTTTCTTCCTATTTATAGTTTTTCTACGTATCCTTTCCTTTGTAGGAGGTACTGAGAAACAACGTCTATTTATGCCTCAAGAAACTATTGCTTAATTGAAATGTTCCGAATTGTCTTTAGCCTTTTGTTTCAATATTGTTTTATGGCATTTGGCTAGCTAAATATAAAATGGCTTGTATTATTTACGTATGAGGTACAATGGCTCGCTATTAACTCTAGGCTATTTTTATGGACAATACTGAGATCAGGCTTACATTTGGTGTCGTAGATTTCTTAATTGATCAATCAATTTGAAAGATAATTATGGAGTAGGCGTAAGCTTTACTTTATGTATATTTTTTTTGGGTTCCGTACCTAAAATGTAAAAAACGGGACCCTATTACTAAGCCTCCGCTGTCTGTCTGTCTGTCTGACTGTCACCAGGCTGTATCTCATAAACCGTGATAGCTAGAAAGCTGAAATTTTCACAAATTATGTATTTCGGTTGCCGCTATAACAATAAATATTAAAAATAAAAAAATGAAAATATTAAGGGGGGTCAAAATTACTAACTGTAACAGGTAGACGCTTTAAATTTTCGCAGAATATGAAGTTGTATATTCCCTTTCAAAATAAATAATTAAATAAAAAAAGTTAATAATAAAGGGCTCCCATACAACAAACGTAATTTTTAAGCAATTTGTTACTCGATCTTAATAAACAGGTAGAAACTTAAAAAGTATTTAACCCTAGACTCCTACACTATCTGGCGCACATATTATTCCTACACTGGGGTGCTGGAGCACCCCATACTAAAATGACTGTAATTCTTAAAATACAAAAACCATGCATCAAAATACGTTTTATTATGTATAATCAGTAAATTGAGATTACAAATCAGCCTTATTACACAAAGTTAAACTTGGTTTGAGCACTTGTCTCACGAGTAATTGGTTTGTAGGTGGTGAGCCAGACTCAATCACTCGCCGATCAAAAAAAGGAAGAAAATCAGGTTTTACTTACAAATGAAAACACTTTTAGAATAGTACACTTCACAATATAATTGCCTATATAGGTAGTTACAATGCAGCTACTTTAAAACTAAGACTTTAGTAATTGAGAACATGAGAAAATTCAGGGCGTGGTCCGACAAGTATAGTTAGGTGTTCACTGGTGTTCCGAAGGCCAGGGTCTTGGTAGGAAGAAGACTTAACTGGCCGTGAGCTGGAGCAGAGAGGGCAGATTGAGCAGCGTCGCACGCTTATATATGGCGTGCGGGGCGCGGGCAGAGGCGCTCGCTCCCACCTTCGTTCGACGTCACAGTTCAGACGGAGGGGCACGACGTCACACACCCCCCTCTTTAGGGCAGAATTTTTCCTAGGGAAAATTCCCTTGGCTAGCAGCTCGTTGAGGATTACCTGTAATCAAGTAGTGGAAGTGGTGTCAGTATTTTAAGTAAACAACCAAACTTACATAATTACATTAGCTATAAATATAATATATTACCCACAATACGCACGCAACAACTGCCCTATGATAAACTAACACACCCGTCATCCATAAAGCCGCCACACACTACATAAGTGCTTAGGCCATAACATAACAACAGAATATGAGAGACAACCATTAAAGGCGTGAAGCGCTTAGGGTAATACACGAGATAAAAGGGACGTCATTAAGAATGAGTTACAGGTATAAGAAGCTATGTCTAGCCCTACGAATTATTATTCTTGGGTTCGGCACCATGACCACTAGATAAACAAAATACTAAGTCATAGTTAGGTATAACAAACAGAATTTATACAAAAGTTAAACGAAAATAAATTCAAGTTGCAGACTACAAACTGACTACTGAATTACAAAAGAACAACAAAATACATAATTATTTTGCTCAATTTAATTACAAAGACCACGATTGTCCAAGATGAATGAACACACTATTAAAGTAAACAATGATGAATCATAAGTTCGGTATATATCAACCAGCGCATCACTGAGTGAGCGCGTGTGCATCGCAATAACAAACTAGATATATTTTAATTAGATAAGTACTATTTGACTGTTCCGAGTTCGCAACGGCCGGTCAATCACACACAATAATGCTTTATAAAAGTACCTATAAAAACAATTCGATTATAAAGTCGATACAAAATTATGAACAACAACAATAAAAAAACTTCAGAACAAAGCACAGCGAAAAAAATAATACGTCAACAAAGTAGACATTAAGATAAAAAGACTTCCAGAAAAGAAAAACGAGAATCGAACTTGTATACTCGGCTGACAGTGACCTTTTAACCACTGATCCACAGGGTAAAAAAAAAAACAATATAATTATTTAGTTTATGGTAAGATTTTTTAAAACAATGTTTAACACAACATTTGGATACATAACAGCGTAGCAATTTAGAAAAATAGTGTATTTTACGAGAAAAAAATATTTGCTACCCACAACAAAAAATATTAATTTATAGTAGACACTACTACAAACGGTAACATAAATTAGAGAACATTCGTTTGGAAAAATAAACAATGTATAGGTTATAAGTATTCTTTTTTTATTTTATGTAATTATATGTAGGTATCTTTAAATCTTTTATATGCCATTCACCAAGTGGTTTAACATTCATAACATTTAGTTTTGAAGAATTCTGCCGGTTTACGGCGAAGATTATAAAATAAACAATTGCGTTGATGAGCCGACAACAGAGCTGAGTGTACCTTCTCGAAAATAGAAGATAAATAGTTCAACGATGCGGCATTAACTTCACATGGCTCATGCACCATATTAGAATTGAATTCCAAGTCAATATACTGAGAACCAAAATATCCTTCAATTGAGTTTATGAACAATGTGAGGCGTAGGTAAACAATGGCGTATAATTTACATTTAGAACATTTTATTTTAACAGTAGATTTCAATATTAGTGCCAAGTAATATAAACATTGTTTATTATAAGAAAGATTGTGGATGTAGTAACATGCACAAAAACAACACATTTTATTTTAACACTTTGTTAATAAAGTTTATGTAGGTATGTAGGTATTTGTTCAACAAACATTTTAAAACAACAAATAGGCATTTGTATTGTGAAGGTATTTATGAGTATAAGCGAATACTCATCGCACGAGTTTATGTAGGTATTTTACAACGAATGCCCGCCACCTGGCAATTAGTGATTACGCGTAACGCGTTAGAATAATATAACACATAAAGAGTTGACCAACAGTGGGGTAAAAGATACTGGGTTCTCCAGTAGTGACCCAAAAAGAAAAAAAATATATATTTACACATATTATATTATTATATACACTAAGGTCAGACAGAATGACCATCATACGCTAAAATTATTTAGTAAGTGTGGGTTAAAATCTTATATAAAACGACTTAACCCGCTTTTTTTTTAAGCACACATTTTTTTTATTAAAACACATAATTTATTGTTTTTACCTGATAGACAAAAACATAAGAAGGGTTACCTAGGAACCCTTTTAAACACCAAAAACCTTTAGTCGGAACTTGATAGTTTAAAAAGAAATGCCAAGAGTCGTTAGTAGAACTTGAACATTTTAAGAACGAGTCTTCACCACGTTAGTATTGTAGTGAAAACAGGTATAGAACAACAAAAATATCAGGTAAAAACACTAAAAGACAACAAAAATCATCGATAAATCGACGCAACCTCGCAGTCTAGCCACCGCGGTAATTCAAAGTTAAAACTCCAACGTTTTAAAGAGGCGTTGTCGGTATAAACAACAGACTCCATAACACTTTTAGCCCGACAATGCCCGTTCTTCACAGCAAGAAGAACAGAGAAATATAGCATCCATCTCTTGTTTAGCAAGAGCAAAAGTACCATTAGAAAATCGCAAAACAGAGCACATACATTATCAAAATCAGGTAGCAAACAGCACCCAATCTTCTCCCATTTAGCAAGAGAAGGAGACCATTTTATAAACGGCAAAACAGAGCACCATCGGAATCCGACAGCAAAAAGCATCCATGCGCATTTAGCAGCATCCATACGCATTTAGTAGCATCCGTACAGATCTCACATAGCAAATAGGGTCAACACACGGCTAGTAGACGTCGCGTGGACTACAAAGCACTCCGAATTATCTGGTCAAAACAGCAGAAAAATAAAACACCCGATCAAAGGCCAGACAACAGCCCATCGAAGACTAGCAAAGGCTAGAATAGAATAGCCTTTCCCAAAGCTACCAACTCAGCAAACCAACAGCAATAGAAAGAAAAGAAAATTAACTTTAGAGGTTAATTTATTGATTAATTACTTTTACAAGTCAATTATTTAGTTATTATTTATGTACCTTCATTAATGATATAAAGATGCGAGATTGAGCAAAGTTATTTGTATACAGCATTTATTTAAGAAAGAGTTTAGTAAAGACTTTAAAAACTTCTTTAAAGCTATTTTAACAGTTTAATTAAACACAATCGCATGAGACAAAATATAACAGAGAAACGAACCCATGAAGAATAATGGCAAAAAAAATTATAATAAATTACACTGCAATGTTCACTAAAATTACACACATGCCTACTAGTGAAAGAAAATAAAGTGCGTAATTGCGTATTGTAGGAAGAGAATGTAGTAAAATGTAAAATGCGTCCAAGAGAAATTTCAATTGTAGGTAGGTAAAACACGTGGCTTCGTTGAGCCGGCGCGGCGCGGCGTCGCTCGTACGCCAAGCGGCCGAGAATAAGACAGGTAATTACGTTTGATAACATTGCGCGATGCAATTTATCTAGCAGATAGTTCAATTAAACATATAATTAGTTAGAAAATAGAATTAAGTGACTTGTGGCTGACAAGAAAAAGATATAGGTTACTCCTGGACGTATTTAACACATAAAAATATATAAAAATACACAAAAATATATAAAAATACAGAAAAAAATACCACTCACCTTCGGAACACCAATTTAGCTTTAAAAAGAAATCCTATTGGGCGCCAATGTCTCACGATCAGAAAAAGGAAGAAAATCAGGTTTTACTTACAAATGAAAACACTTTTAGAATAGTACACTTCACAATATAATTGCCTATATAGGTAGTTACAATGCAGCTACTTTAAAACTAAGACTTTAGTAATTGAGAACATGAGAAAATTCAGGGCGTGGTCCGACAAGTATAGTTAGGTGTTCACTGGTGTTCCGAAGGCCAGGGTCTTGGTAGGAAGAAGACTTAACTGGCCGTGAGCTGGAGCAGAGAGGGCAGATTGAGCAGCGTCGCACGCTTATATATGGCGTGCGGGGCGCGGGCAGAGGCGCTCGCTCCCACCTTCGTTCGACGTCACAGTTCAGACGGAGGGGCACGACGTCACACACTTTGTACAAACTTTTACCTGATGCTCCAAACAAACAGGTATTTTGCACCTTTGACACGTAGTCCTGGTTTTCTGTCTTTGGACCTTGAACAAAAGCTACACCGTCATTGTTTTGCACGAGAAGGAACAGCGCTTGTAGGATCTAGTGGTTTTTTGAGGATCGCTTCCCTTGGCACTTTTTATATCCCGCCTCAAAGTTGGCATACGGTAACGGTCCTCAAAATGTTCATGTATCAGGTCCAAGCCTAATAGTTTAAAAAATGTTCGCCGAAACTTTATATTTCACTAATTATTTGATCTTGAACACTTGTTAAAAGCCCAAGAATAACAACTGGTCCCATCTTCTATTTCTTCGTCAACAGATTCGTGGTCTAGAATAGAGTTCATTTCTTCGTTATTCAAACCCCTGACAGCCATCTGAAACAAAATAATTAAACTGCAAATTCAAATTCATTTATTATTCGTGAACACAGGGTACAATGATCTTATACATATAATTAGTCCAGCCCATGTTCCGCCAAAAGGCATACAAAATAATATATATGCTATAATCAAAATTAAATTAATTGTAGAAAAAAAAATGTTTGTGGATCAAGCTGATATTTTAGCGCTCCGGCCTAGAGATGCGAGCAGTATTCCACATGTGGCCGGACTTGCGCTTTATAAAGCATAATCCGTTGGCTTGGTGTGAAGTACCGCTTAGCCCGGTTCAGCACTCCCCGCTCCTTGCTTGCCAATTTGGCTTTATCCTCCAAATGACTCCCAAATAGACTTTGTTCGATATTTTGACGACGAGGATCCCAATATTCTCGGCAATATGCAGGCGTACTCCTTGAAACCGAGGCACTATAACGAAAGGGTCCTTCTTCGCAGTGAACGCGCATACTTGTGTCTTAGTGGCGTTAAATTGAACAAGGTTCTGTTCACCCCATTTGGAGGCACGCCCTAGAGAGTCCTCGACTTCAGACACAAGTTGCAATCGTCTTTCCTGTACCTGGCTCCGAGGGACATTCTGGTGGCTGGTGTACCGCGCATCACCCGTACTGTCATCTGCATAGCAATGCATGTTCTCAATTGACAATATGTCATTGATATGCAAGATGAACAGCGTTCGGGAGAGCACCGAGCCTTGTGGGACGCCAGCGTTGATGGACTTCATTTCGGAGCAGCTGCCGTCTGCATGTATTTATTGTCACCTCAGTATAGATATTTAGAAAAAAGCAACGTAAGCCTAGTGGAGATACCAACAGACTGCCATGCAGAGGATATGCGATTTAAATAATTTCAATTTGATAATTATTACTTGCCCCGTACCTCAGCGAGCAGGTTAAGCCGTCGGTTTCGGCTGCCTTGACGATCTTTAACAGTTGTTAGGTCAATACCCTCAAATAAACTGATACTGGTCTAAACCATGGAATATGACAATCTATTTGGGCTGTAAAGATCAGACAGCAGTCGCTCAGTAAAAATCTTATATTCTGTCACATCGAGTTAGACAATCAAGCGAACAATGGGCTCTAAGATAAAAAGTCTAGGATGCAACTAGGATAACGCCAGTCTTTATTCTCACAGCAGCAGTCGACGCATGTTTGTTTTAAGATATTTCTTTCCGAATAATTTTCGTCACGAACTTACAATGCATTAATTTCCAACTCGTTTTGGAAACACAATTGAGACGTTCGAAAAACCATATTCATAACCATTCTTCTTTGCTTGCAGATTATTTTTTTCTCTCACCGATTAATTGTTTCAAGAAATTATAATGAATTGATTTCGAAGTCGTTTCGAAAACACATATTGTACGAAAAAATCATAACCATTATTTCTGGCTTACCCTTAGTCAGATATGACGCAACAAAAAAAACACAGCCAAGCACCAAACACAACAGACTCTAGAAACAGCCGCCTATTTATAATTTCAGCCTAACTGATCTCAATAAAGGCAAAGTTGTGAGATGTGGTTTTTCTCCTGTCAAAACTTATTTTGATGCCGACGCTACTTAGAATGTATTATGGAAATAACTCTTTCCTCACACGTCTAGGCAAAATGTTTTATTAAATTAACAGAATAGTTTATTTTTATTAGCAGATACGCCAAGCCACTTATATAACTACTAGTTAGAAACATCAACAGATGTCGACGGAAAACAAGCAGATATTTTTGTTTTTGTAAGTAACTTTATTGTGTTTTTACTGCATATGTAATGACTAGAGGACGCCAGCAGCTACGCATGCATATTTTTTTAAATTTATCTGTTTTGACCGATCCCGTGAGTATTTCAAGAAATCCCTTCTTAGTGCACCCCTACGGTCCCCAAGGAACATACATGCCAAATTTCAGATTCCTGCGCCCAATAGTTTTGGCTGTAGCTTGTCTGTCAGTCAGTCAGTAACGCAAGGATTTTATATATTAAGATTAGAATTTGGCTACAATCCCTGCTATTCTTCTTTATTTTCCTGTGAGTGTGTGGCCAACTCTGGTATGGGAGTTTACAGACCTTGCGGAGTGAATCTTGTCATGAGGCAAGAACCAGGTCTTAAGGTTTAACTGTCGTCCGAAGCACGGTAGCGCTCTAAAGTATATATTATGTCAAAAGTGGCCTGTGTAAACGTAGCTTAACTTTCCCGGAAAGTTCAGCATAAAGCGTTACAATTCCTTCTAATATTAAGTTATAAAGTAGAAGACTAAGTGACCCATATTTTTTATAATGTTTATGTCTAGAAGGGAGATTTTTATTCCCGAATGTCTGAAATTATTTCTAGTATTGCCGAGACGATGGTTTGCGGTTCGGCACACACCTCTAACTTTTCGAAGTCATATGTGCATTAAAAAATTTAATTATTGCTTAAATTTTAATCATCAACCGCTTTTAAACGCTTTGTACCACTCATAAGCACGAGTTTTTGATAAAAGTCGATTCACCGTAAGCCTTCCGTAACATTTTCATTGACTCCGACCACGAAATTCCATTGGCGATGCAAAATTTAAGACAAACTCTTTGTTCGATGTTTTTTCCATTATGAAATTTGCAATACACGCTAGATATGATATAACTAAAAACAGCACTGTATTTAATTTAAATATCAGATGCAAGTCAAACTCCGCGCCAAAACGGAAAACAAAAAAATCTAAAATTTGAATTTGGAACTATAAACAAATAATCCATTCCCGATACTTTTTTAACTGAATGTATCACGCAGGCTATTGTTGAAAACCGAACAAAAACCGTTCGTTATTTTTTGTGATTATCGCCTTCGTACAGATAGACTGGACGCGGCGGCTACGTCGTTTTATCATCAGCATCCTATCGCTGTCCCACTTGCGATCCAAGACCTACGCCTTGGAGCTCTAGGTCCGCTTGCCGGCTGTACCTCCACCACATCGTTTTATTATGTGTATAACTATTAGCAATATTATAAATTAAATATTACTATAATCCATCGTACTACCGGCATCCATAATTAAAATGGGGTTATAACATTACATCCCAACTTCATTATTGATTCAACCGTAAGCCGTACAATTGCGCGTGTTTACCAACCAAATCGGCCGGACCGACTCGTTTGTAGCCGCACTATTAAATATTAGCCGACTATCTCAAGGATGCAGGAATAGAAACAATTTGAATAAGCAAATATACAGTATATCGTATTTTGGAGGGTTACACCTGATGATAGATATGTAGACTTCAGCTTGGGCCTACATCCAAGACATAATATCATCATCATCATTATCATCAGCTTGCCATAGTCTTCTGCTGGATAAAGACATCTCCAATGGCACGCCACTGAGCCCAAGACTCTTCATGTCTAGCCGCTGCCAGCCACTTTGTGAATATCGTCACTCCACCTAGCCGGAGGGCGTCCTACATTACGTTACTTATAATATAACTAGAGGACGCCAGCAGCTACGCCTGTATTTTTTTTTAATTTACCCGTTTTGGCCGATCCCGTGGGAATTTCGGGAAATCCCTGCTTAGTGCACCCTTACGGTCCCCATGGAACATTCATGCCAAATTTCAGCTTCCTGCGCCCAATAGTTTTGGCTGTAGCTTGTCTGTCAGTCAGTCAGTAACGCAAGGCTTTTATATATTAAGATAGATATAGTTAGGTTCATATATTTTTAAATAAAGCTTGTACAGAACGCTTGGTCAAGTTCGGTCTGTGTGGAGAGCCATGTCCAGTGTTGGAAGTTTCTAGGCTGAAATAATGATAAATGTTGAAACTTTACATAGGTTTCATTTCTCTTAAGGGGCTTCTAAACGGGCCATATTTTTCGGCCATTCATGGCTGCATTATTAGCAATTAATTGCTCAACCATCACAAAAATATTTTTTTGCAATCAATGGCTGAACAAGTAATGGCTGGGCAATTTGCTGAAATATTTCTGATACAGTATGGCCGGTTATGTAGACTTCTAAACGGGATACACAATCGGGCAACAATGGCCGACGAAGTTACAAAATACTACAACATCAACGTCAACATGACGTGTGATGACAACATAACCAAATGAATATAGCCATAATCACGACGTCATTCGCAGCAAACTTCATGTCGCGTAGAAAAGGATATACTATGTCATAACTATAGAGTGCGACTGAAACAACAATAGAAATTAGCCGGGCAATATTGCAGAATATCGACAGCTCAGCGATCGTCCAGCAACCCCTCAAAACAATGTCGGCCACATGTGGCTACACCAAAAATGTTTGGCTATATGGCCAGGATATTACAGCAATATTGCATAGTCTGGCCGGGATAGCTAGCAATGTTGCCAGCCACTGCGTTGCAGCCACATATTGCGGAAAAATGTTGCCCGTTTAGAAGCACCTTTAAGCTTTCTATATGCTGATTCTGTCATCTCGTGGGCATGACTGGTATACATATAAAACTGCGTCTCCCGCCGCGTCTATTTATCTGTGCAAGACAAAGTATTTTTATAGTTTATCACGTTCATACAGACAAGACAAAAAAGGGACTTCATTTTGTAATATGTATAGATGCTACATAGCATATATTTACCTTATATTTATAACACACTTGTATTCTTTCATTGTAATGTTCAGCAAAACAAACTTCTAAGTAAAGCTAAGTAATGATGTTGTTCACAGATTCATACATAAACTGCGTCTAAACACAATGCAGCTAGTTAGCAATATTGACTTCGAGCTAGTTTATCTAATTAACACGACGGTCAAATTGTTCCATTGGGTACCTATTCTTGCTGCGAACCTGAAATGGTTTGCACAACATCGTAGAGATAAATAAAAAAAAATAGGGATCTTGTGTGTAATACAATAAGGAGATGAGTACAAATGTTCATAATTTGAAAAAACTTTGAGTGTCATAATACATAGTTTGTTTCTTCTGTAGAACGTGCTAATCTCAGGAACCACTGGATCGATAAGAATAATTATTTTTGTGTCTTGCATGAAGAAGAAGAGAACGAAGAAGAAAGACTATAATACATTACGCTGTATAATATATATAAATATCGAAAATTACTGTTTTAAGTTTTTCACTAAAGGAACCAATAAAATATTAGACTTTACGGGTACATCGATATACCGTGAATAGGTTTTAGTTCTTGGTACTACTACTATGCAAACTATAAAATTATCTTTCTAAAAGAGTATTTTAACATGAAATAGCAAATTAGCACAAACTACATTTCTCGTCAAAAGGTAGCTAAATATACAAAATACTAACTAACCCACTACCAACCTAAATAATACCATTGTAAAGTCATAGAAAATTAAAGAATTTGTTTACAAAATACCTTGGTACAAGAGAATCCACTTGCAGAGACCTAATACAAGGCCAGCTCGAATAATACATAGATTAACATTTAAATTAGATACTTTATATATAAACAATTGGTTACATTGAGAGACAGAGCGGCGATAACGAAGTACGCGTTTCTCTGTGTTCGTACAATTGTGGCAATTTTATAGGTATTGTTACTGTTGACTTTGAAAAGGTGTGGCTCAAGTGATAGCGAGTAAACAGAGAGAGGTTCAACTTTTCTCTGCCAGTCAGATTCAGCTAAAAAAAGAAGTTTCCAGCACTCAATACATTGCGAATAAAACCCAAAAAAATTAAGACCTCAAGTAAATATACTCAAAAGCACAGCACGGCACGGGAAAATTGTCAAATGAAAATGTGGCTTGCACGGTATCTGACGACAGTAAACTAAAATAATTTTATGAAGACGACAGTAAACTAAAATAATTTCATTACAACATTTTAAATCGAAAAAAAAAATAATTTATCTCATGTTCTTGACTATTATTACCTAGCTAGCTAGTTCAGGCTAAATAAACAATCGCTGTCACTAAGACCCTATATGTCTTATGGCGGCTCCACATTAGTGCCGTGAAGCTCCGTGAACAGGCGTGAACGTGAATGTGGACGGTTTTCGCGTTGTTCACGCGCGTTCGCGCCTGTTCCCCGATCAGAGTCGGTATTTTGTCCCGCGACAAAGGATTCGCGCCCCCTTCGCGCAGCATTCACGCGACGCTAAAATGCGCTTTTTAGAGCAATACCACACGTAGAATGTACTGTGGGATGCAAAAAACCCGCATCGTAAGAATAAAAAGAAGTGTCATGATGCCTGGATGCGGATTAGTACTCAAATGGATATTGAATTCATAGAATTAAAATAGAAAAATACTCTTTGCTGCCCAGTTATTTCTAAGAACTCTCCTGTTTTGTACGTGTAAATAGTAATATGTTGCCACAGCAAACATAGTAGCGGTCATAGCGGAATTGGCTTGCCATTCGTAATAGATCGCCAAAGTTAAGCAACGTTTGCACAGATTGCTACTAGGATGGGTGACCGCATGTGGGATTTGTATCAGAGCGTAACCGTGCTCCGGTGGGCACGTAAAGCTGTCGCTCGGTCCCGGTTCTTGTCTCAGGACAAGGATTGTTAGGCCAACTCGGAGGCCTTTGGGCGGACTGAAAACTCCGACACCAGAGTTGGCCACACACTCACACCAAACAGAAGAAAGAAAGAACAGCAAACATAGTTATTGCGGCAGCAGCTTCTACGTCCATTTCGCGGCGGGTTTCACGAAAGACTGCGAACATCCCATGCATGTGGACGACACAACTTATGCCGTGAATTCGCGGCGTGAATTTGCGCGTGAATTCACGGCACTAATGTGGAGCCGCCATCAGACTAATGTTTAGTAAACACGCTGTCTGTTACTATTGTATTACCGCTAAGCCTTTGATGTTGACTTTTTCTCCATCGCTCCTAGTTTATCGCCAGTGAGATAACAATGCTGTACATGGAGTTAACGTAGCCTTCAATGTTTTTCTTAGTGTTTAAGCTATACTGGTTAACTAGTTATGGCATGATCTTTTTTAGTCTGTCTGTTTTAGGTAGCTTAAGCCAATAATGCCCGGTTTCTGAAGTTCACAGATATACTGTCAACAGTTATTGATTCAATATAGTTATGCAAATGATAAACGTTGGTTAATTGACACTGCGTTTCTGAATACCCATTGGAGCGTTCAATGACTATTGAACCAATACGTAGTTCTTTTACTGTCACTAGATGGATCTGTTATAAAAACGTCTTGAAAATTTATTTAACTACTTTAATTTGGATAAATTAAAAAAGTTGAATATATTTTTAAAATAGTTAAACTAGATTTTTAATCATATATATGCTTTTTTCAGGAGTAAACAACAAGTTGCTTGTAATTTAACAAAAAATTCAATTTATTTTGTTAAATTTTCATAATTAGGTACATTGCAGATGATTAATTATAACTATATACATTACTATCTTAAATAATCATACTGTCTAAGAATATATATCTACATAAAACTAAAAATAAAGAGTAAAAATAGATACATAATTATGTACAGGTGTGTTTAGGCGTCGTCGTCGTCGTAATTTAACTAAAATATTTCGATGATGCCTTTTTTTTATAGTATTAGGCGGCAAACGAGCAGACGGATCGCCTGATGGTAAGCAATTACCGCCGCCCATGGACACAAGCAACACCACAGGAGTCACAAGTGCGTTGCCACCCCTTGTGGTTGGGAAAAGGGATAGGATGAGGAGTGGGATTAGGGAGAAGGTATAGGGGATAGGGCCTCCGGCACTCTCACTCACCGAACGAAACGCAACAGTTTAGGTACTGTTACTTTACGTCGATTTTTTGTGAGAGGGTAGTACTTCCCCGGTCGAGCCGGCCCATTCATGCTGAAATCAGCAAGGCTCTACTACCGTAATAACCTCAAATGCCTCATTGGTAATAGCTTTATACTTCTTTTTTTTGGTGTCGGGTTGGAAAATCCTCATGGAGTCCCTCCGCCCTGAGGGGAAGGGCGAAGGGGACTGTCAGACTCTTACTGACTAAAAACCAACCCGTGCTAGCATGCCTCGCTACCCCCCGACGGGTATTGGCCCGCCAGATGGTCAGGCGGGCCCCGAATGAAACCCCTTTGGCGGCGGATGATGTTGGGCTCCGCCGCCAAAACACTCAGCGGCCGCAGAGGATAGGGAGGACGGCAACGCAACACCGCATCTCCTCTTCCTCTGCGGCCCCACCGCAACGCAACGATGGTGCGCCCCCATTTGGTCGCGGGAGATAGGGCGCGCGGCAACGCAACATCGACACGCCTCTCCTCCCGCGACCACACCCGACTGCGAGGGACAGACAGAACTGTCCCCCGCACCCGCACCTTGGGGCGCATCCTACGCAGGCCTCACGCAAGCCCACGTGGAGCGTCCCCTCCCGGGATCCCGCTTAGCTTCACCGTGGGTGTACCTCAAACCCACGGTTACTCAGCCCCCCCACCACGACAAGGTGGAGATCCTACGGAGGGGAATAGCTTTATACCTGCTTACTTAAAAACTTCAAAAGAAAAAAAACTTCAAACAGACCTTGATGCCAGATATCAAGCAGTTAAGACCATTGTTGATTTTTTTTTTTCATTTGCGTGCGACTTGAGCGTATTATTTCAATTTCGTAAACGATAATAAGTAGTTCTTGTTCTGTTGTTTCGTAAAAATGGAATCAATTGTAAAACGCACTAAAAATTTACTGAAAAGGAGAAGATGCTACTCATCCAACAAGTCAAAGATTTCATCTTCTTAATATATAAAATCCTTGCGTTACTGACTGACTGACAAACACGCTACAGCCGAAACTATTGGGCGCAGGAAGCTGAAATTTGGCATGTATGATCCTTGGGAACCGTAGGGGTGCACTAAGAAGGGATTTCCCGAAATTCCCACGGAATCGGCCAAAGCGGGTAAATTTAAAAAATTGCAGGCGTAGCTGCAGGCGTCCTCTAGTAACTATAATAAATTATAAAAAGAAGATAATAAATTCTTCATCCGTAAACATTTTTAAGGGATTTTTCTTAGATCTTAGGTTTTTAGGAACTGATTTATTAGCAATAAACTCCAGCTATTGGGATAGAATCCCAACGATAAATGCTAAATTGCTAAAATGTTAAATGAGTAGACAAGTACTTGATTCTAAGGTTTTATTGCTACTAAAATGTAAATGCTATTTTATGATTGAAGTATAATAAATGATTTGCTGACATAACATGAATGTAAAAGTGTGACGCATGTGCAAGGGTCAATGTACAGCGTAGCTTGTACATATTGCCCACGCAGATAGGATAACAATGATAAGAAACTAATGATAACAATCTAGTAATTAAAAATGTAAATAATAAATTAAAAATGCTATGAAATAAATATTGTCCTTAAGTCGAAATACTTGACACTACACTCCACGCACTGTAATATTCAGTTTGCTATGTCGCGTAAGTACACGTGCACTGGATAGTTCCGAACGTTGCGCGCACTCGAGTCACTTGCGGATAATTAAACTATTGTTTATAATCAAACTACGCTAGTCAAAATCTCCCGTGTAAATAGACCGTTTTTGAGGAATAGGCGACGTAGCCATATCCTGCGTACTATTCAAGCTATACGTGCTGGCCACGACGGCGACGTTCACTTCACTAGGCTGACGGTCAGCCGTACTCTGCTTTCGCGAGAACTTCACTGTAGGCACTTCCGTCTGATTTGGGTCTCTAGGGGAGGCTCCTCTCCTTCTCCACAGGAACACTGCTGCTACGGTTAATCGGTCAATGTACAGCGTAGCTTGTACACCAGCACTTCAAAATCAAACTCTCTGCTCACTGCAGAACTGCCCGAATACGATATTTTGTAAAAGTTGTAAACACGAACTTCAAAGAAATCTTGTAAATCATATCAAAACTTTCCAGTTATAATATATTACTCTATGATCAAAACCTGAAAATCTTAAAAAAGGTAACACGTTTGACAGAAGTTAAACTTCAAATAAAGTTATGGAACCGATAAACGGTGAACATTGGTCGGTTAAGTTAAACTAAGGATAACTGGAGTTTATGTTGTAACGCGTTGTTCAGAAACGCACTTTCTTGAGTTATCGAACCAATAACGCTAACGGATAGATACACCACCGATAAAGGTACCTCAGAAACCGGGCAAAGACTACCAAAAATAATTGCTCTGTTACGTTTCATTCCAGAGCCTTTAGTTCAAGCTCCCCGACCACTCGTCGTTTCCGACAACATTTATGTTGAGGTGGCAGGTTCAATAAACATTTCGATAATCACTTTTTGAAGAAAAGAAATACAAACTATATTTATGCTACTCTATTCAACAACTATTCGGTGTTAAATATAGGTACGAAGTCAATTCTAAACTGCAATAGAAACAACATCGATTACTCGGTTAAACACAACGTAAAACATTAGGTGGAAATCCTCCAGTGGCGGACCCCTAAGGTTTTTAAGAAATAAAATAATAACTGATTTAAAAAATGGTACTTTATTTATAAATTGGTAGAATCAACAAATCATCGAATCTAAATCAATCAACATTGTGGAGCACGT
This sequence comes from Euclidia mi, assembly GCA_944739405.2. Lineage (NCBI taxonomy): Eukaryota > Metazoa > Arthropoda > Insecta > Lepidoptera > Erebidae > Euclidia > Euclidia mi. Next base: position 35,426,554 of record OX123205.2, on the reverse strand, counting down.
TTAGCTGACGTTAGCATATTATAAACATTGTACGTGACGCGCCCGTAGCGCAGTTAGTTGATTGGAGTCAGTCGCTCGCTGGCATTTGTAACGTTTGACCGAATAAACGTGTTGTGTACCTACTAACCAGTTTTTCACTTGAGAATCCCATGAGTCGTAACCCTGAACACATCAAGGACATACATGCACACTAGACACCCAACAGTCTCAACAGTAGTGACCTCCGACCTTGGTTACGCATTCGAGGAATTTTCAAGTAGTGCACTGTACGCATAGTGAACTTTGACCGCGACTTCCCGATAAAGTGAAGTGCCATCGGGTAATAAGTAATGGAGCCAGCCAAAAGGGTACAGACACTATCGACCGTCAGTGATTTGGCAGCGATAAGTTTGTCATCAAAGATACCACAATTTTGGACAGACTTACCGCGCATGTGGTTCAAACAATTCGAGGCCATTGTTGCGCAACAGAAGCAAGGTGATTCGACGAAGTCCAATTTGGTGGTAGCGCAATTGAGCAAGGACGCACTTCAGCAGGTGAGTGACATCCTGGATTCACCACCCCCAGAAGGAAAGTATGAGACGCTGAAAAATAGATTATTAACTGTTTTTGAAGAAAGCGCTGAAAGGCAATTTCAAAAACTGGTCAGTGAGATGGAATTAGGCTCACAAAAACCCTCGCAGTTGCTGAGAAAAATGAAGAAACTTGCACGAAATACTCAGGTTTCAGACGAGGCCCTTAAAAGCTGTTGATGTCACGTTTGTCGTCATCAGTCAGAGCAGTACTCGTAGTAAGTCAGGACACTAACCTAGAAAATTTGGCGGATAAAATAGTGGCAAAAATATGCAGACTGGAGAAGTCGCCGCGGTTACGTCATCGCACGCCGCGGTTACATCATCGCAAGCGCCAGAGAGTAAGGCGGACTTTATCCAACAAATTTCCGATATGACAATAGAGCTTAAACGTCTCCGAAGAGAAGTAAACACGATAAGGAAAGGAAATTTTCAACATAGAAATAACTGGAATCGAAGTTCGTCGAGACCACGCTCCAGGTCAAGGTCAACGCGACGTAGGACGCCTGAAAGTCCCGATTGGGAATGCAGACATCATTATAGGTTCAAACGACGCTCCTATTGTTGCGAACCGCCGTGCAACTGGGAAAAACTACAGGAGGCGAAACAGGGAAACTAAAGAAAATACAATTCGATGCGATGGAGAGTCGTATTGCGTCAAAGGACAGCCATCGCCTAAGCATCACCGAAAGCGGAATAACATTTTTGGTGGACACTGGTGCAAACGTTTCCGTTATCCCCGTGTGTAAAGTGAGTGCGAAAAATCGTCGCGAGTGCGAATATAAGCTTTTTGCCGCGAATAACACGGCAATCAAAACTTACGGCACTGTAGTGTTACAATTAAATTTAGGCTTACGTAGAGCGTATATGTTGACTTTCGTGATAAGTGACGTCAAGCAAGCTATCCTGGGAGCTGAATTTTTAAAGACTTTTAAGCTAGTTGTAGATTTACATAATAAGAGGTTGGTAGATACTTTAACTAATTTCCGTTTTACGGATCCATCATTAAGTGTGACGAACCATCAATTTCTAGTTTTCAGTGCGATAACCCTTATAAGGATTTGTTAGAAAAATATTCTGAAATTACTTTACCGATGTCTTACAAAAACGGTCCGTCGCATTCCATATTTCATCACATTGAGACAACAGGTCCACCTGTTCATGCTAGGGTTAGGTCTTTGCATCCCGACAGGTACAAGAAAGTCAAAGAAGAGTTCAAGTACATGCAAGAATTAGGTATATGCAGGCCCTCAATGAGCCCATGGGCCAGCCCGCTACACGTCGTGGACAAAAAGGACGGAGGGATCCGACCTTGCGGCGATTACAGGCAACTAAACGCCATCACGAAGCCTGATAGATACCCTGTACCGCGACTAGAAGACTTCACATATGGATTATTCGGTAAGAAATACTTTAGTAAAATTAATATAAATAGAGCTTATCATTTAATACCTATTTTTCCAGACGATATACCTAAAACAGCTATAATTTGTCCATTTGGCCTATTTCAATTCACTAAAATGAGCTTTGGATTACGGAACGCAGCTCAGACCTTTCAAAGGTTTATGAGTTGTCATGTGTTAAAGGATTTGGAATATATTAAGGACAATGGACAGGAATCATTCTTATCCTGTTATATTGATGACGTCATAATCGCATCAGACACAGAACAAATAGGTAAAAAGCATCTAAATGAAATTTTTAAACGTTTTCAGGAATACGGCGTGACTATAAACTTAAGTGAGTGTGAGTCAGGTAAATCAAAAATTGACTTTTTGGGTTACAGGGTTACCACCAGTAGGAATACAACCTTTGGAGGACAAGGTAAGAGCTATCAGCGAGTACCCGAAACCGGAAACCGTTGAGCAGCTAAGGAGATTCCTAGGTATGGTTAATTTTTATAGATCTCATGTAGAAAACGCAGCTAGCTATCAACTCGAACTTAATAAATATTTGCATAACTCTAAGAGACGGGACAAAACTAAAATGAAATGGAACGCAGACGCTGACAGAGCATTCGAGCAGTGTAAACAAAGTCTTAAGAACGCAGTCTAGTTATCACATCCTGTCTCACGCGCACCGTTATCGCTCATGACAGACGCTAGTAACACATGTATTGGCGGAGTGTTACAGCAAATGGTAGGCAATTAATGAAAACCTTTAGGATATTATTCTAAAAAGTTATCGGAAGCTCAAAGGAAATATAGACGCGTTTAAATTGCTCCCTTTTGATTTAATTAATAGAATACTAGTTATAGTACAAGTTTTGCCTTAAGTTTGTATATTAATTATACAACTACTAGTACTTACAGTGGAATACTAATGTAACACAAGCATCACTCAATTTCTACCACCTGCCAGCACATCACATTAATTCACTACCGGCTATTTAAGAGCGTTTATTCAGTCGGAGGCGATTTTGCGGGTTTTTATTGTTCTATTACATTATGAATATATAACAAATAATGTAAAAGATATAGAAAATATCAAAGTTCAGTTTTTTATCAAGAGAGTGATAAAATTATAAAAAGAAGATAATAAATTCTTCATCCGTAAACATTTTTAAGGGATATCTCTTAGATCTTAGGTTTTTAGGAACTGATTTATTAGCAATAAACTCCAGTACTTCAAAATCAAACTCTCTGCTCACTGCAGAACTGCCCGAATACGACATTTTGTAAAAGTTGTAAGCACAAACTTCAAAGAAATCTTGTAAATCATATCAAAACTTTCCAGTTATAATATATTACTCTATGATCAAAACCTGAAAATCTTAAAAAAGGTAACACGTTTGACAGAAGTTAAACTTCAAATAAAGTTATGGAACCGATAAACGGTGAACATTGGTCGGTTAAGTTAAACTAAGGATAACTGGAGTTTATGTTGTAACGCGTTGTTCAGAAACGCACTTTCTTGAGTTATCGAACCAATAACGCTAACGGATAGATAAACCACCGATAAAGGTACCTCAGAAACCAGGCGTACGTAAACGTTACGAAACGTAACTACCAAAAATAATTGCTCTGTTACGTTTCGTTCCAGTTAAGTTCAGTTCTTTATCAAGAGAGTGATAAAGAAAAATATATGGGTTACTATAGTAAATATTTTAAAACGGATGAATTTAAAAAGCTCATTTTCGCCATTTCTGTAGTTTAGGCCAAAATTAATGGTCCCTAGTGCTATGAATACTTATTATTCTATAATTCTGTAAATGTAAACTGTACAAGCAGAAGTTATACAAACGAGTGCTTAAAAAAGAAATTGTAATTTCATTCACAATTTTCAAGAAAATCTGAGATAAAAACAGTGCATTTTGCTTAATTTTAGCCCGCAAATTTGCATTTATATCTAAAAAAGTACTGTGATTATTAAAAATATATATACATATTTAGAAACATAAAGATTCATTTTAAGTCATATAAAAAAATTGGATTCTAAACTTTTCGTTTGTAATTAATACGATTTTTTTAAAAAGACCTATAAAGCTCGAAGCGCGATGCTATGTCCGCCATTCAGCGCTGAGCGCTCTCAGAGGACGGATCTGTCGCTCGCGTCCGCGTCCCCCATTTTACGTAAATATTGCATTCCAAAACGTTTATGGTGCGGCTAAAGCCTCTTGATCCGTATTTTTTTTCTCAACGTATTTTTTTATAAATATGTAAAGTTGATGTAACTTTATTTATGTATTACGTATTAAACTAACGTGTTGGTCTTGACCAACACGTTAGTTACTTCTGGTGTCTTTTCTTTAGATACATCTGGAGTCTAGTGGTTACTGGTTAGCATAGTAGCGCGCTCAAACAGGGCCTGGGCGAGACTGACGGAAACGGACTGCTTTATAATTTACCTAATATGGCGCCTTGCAACATATAATAAAACAGTAAAAAAAGTATTTCGGTACATTGAATATATGTATTTACAAAAAATAAATTCAGGGAGACTAAGAAACAGTAATGGAGCAAGGATCTTAAAAAAAATCTGTCTGTATGTATATCTATATAGTTTGTCTGTTTGTACACGCTAACCTCCGAAGTTACTGGATTTAAAATAAACTTTTTTGTTATATTAGGTCTAGGCAACATATAGGCTACTAAGTAGCTTTTGCCCGCGGCTTCGCGCGCGTTAAATTCGGGGTAACACATATCTATTTTCAGTCTCATGTTTTGTGAAGACACTCCTGATTATGCTCAAGAGTCAGAAGCTCTATAGGGTACAGTAATAACTCGGTCTGTATCCATGACAAATGTCAATGCCATGTTTCAATACATGTCCATTACCATTACATATCTAAGTACAACAACTTTCACATTTATAATTTTAGTAGGTAGATAAAAATGATAAAATCGTTTCAGCCGTTTGAGCGTAGTATTTATTAGTTTAGATATGGGAACAATGTACTTAATCACCGAGCACAATATGACAATATGTATGGTGTGACAGTACTGACAGATAGCACATGCGCAGCACTCAATCATTCGCGCATGCGTTCTTACTTCCAAGAGGCAAATTTCTGCCGTGCAAACTTCTATCCTCCCTACAATCCCTCCCAGTCAAATTTTTGCGACTTATGGTAACCTATGTCCGTCTTCATGGTCCAATATATCTCTATATTAAATTTCTACAAAATCGGTTCAGCCGTTTTTGCGTGAAAACGGAACATACATACATACATACACACTTTCGAATATAGGCTATAACTATCACATGTACAGACTTGACGTCTTAGCAAAAGTTGTTCAGTCTGATGAGCATTTTCTGTTGTCTTATAAAAATCGAAAATCTGAAACATCTGATGAGGAATTGTAAGAGCCCATCTGCACTATACCATATACATCCTTGATGGTTAAGCAGTAGTTGTCCAGTATGATGAGGTTTTATGTTAGGAGATCAATTATTATAACAAATTCTTCGATCAATCAAAGACCCAAAGAAAGACATAGAATAGTTTTTATCGCGATAACCGACATTCACGCGGGTGGAGCCGCGGGCGACAGCTAGTATAAGTATAAAACACAAAAAACGTCCTACATAATTATTATGTCTGTATATATTTGATACCATCCAACCGAAGTATTTCGTTAAAAAGGCTATAACGTGCTGTTGGTTTTAGAACTACAAATAAAACCATTTTTCTTTTTATATATAGTATAGCATAGCATAGTAGCACGCACAGATATCCACTAGAATTGTATAATAAAAATCATAATTTGACATCACAGTCATTGTATGGATGGGTGACCGACCGTTGAATTTACAGAGCCCATGTATGAGGTTCTTAAGGGGGGTAAAATTATGGTAATTTTTGACCTAGGACGCGCCGTTAGCATAATACCAATTTAATAGGCATTTAGCTAATAGGTACTATGCAATGGAATTAAAATCACACTTGAATCGAATATTATCTTACAACGCACATTTTGTTACGTCTACCATTTTGTTTACGTACAGTTACTTTAGTATGTGATTTAGCCACACATGAGATATTGTGTACGTTAAATGTTTATACATTGTAAAATAATATAGTTAATTAATTTTATATTTTTTCTTACTTTTAATTAATTAAGTATTTCCTTTTACCTGACTCTTTTGGTTTTGTATTTAGTGTTATTCGTGGGTTTTCATGCATTAATAACGCAATCGATGTATATTTGAAATGTGACAATTATGTACATGACAAATGGTTCGGCGATACACCGAAACCGTAGGTTCTAGGCGACTAGGAGAAGGAAATGGACTGTATGCAAAGGATAGCGGGTTTTAGTCGCCTAGGATTGGAATCGGAGAGATGATTGTGAGTGGGTATAGGATATTCCAAGGATGAGGGGCACTTACCTTGTACGGCAATCTCCTTCGTCTCAGAAGGGCAGTCTCCTGGTGGTTTCGGGATGAAGCTGCTTGATTCACTTCAATACACAAATCACCTTCACTTGCGAGCGGTTTTATATAAGCGGTAATAATTATAGCGGGAGCGGCGCGGTGCGATACGGTATAGCGGACGCGTATTTAGCGAATTTCGAAAGTTCTAGACTGTCACTCGCGTCGACGATCGCGGCGACCAATCCGCGAGAGGCGTGCGCCTTCTTGGGAATGGGAGACAGGGACGGAATCATGGTATCGCTCGCACTAGACAAGCGTGGAACGATTGACGTTGATGCGATTAGTTATAGATAGGAAGGTAGATGGCGCTACCAACAATTATAAATTATTTCTATTATCCTGAGAAACATCATCCTACTAAACAAATAATATCTAGCTTTATTTGATACCTTTAAATGCATGTGCATTGAAAATAATTAATTTGAATACTATCATATCATAATCGACGTATTACATAGACGAATAGTATTCATGTATTGCAAGAAGGATCAAGATTATTATTCCACGCAATACCGTCATAGTGCGCCGGATCTCGCATCCGCGGTGCGCGGGCGACCGCGGTACTATAAAAACCTAAGCTCGAGCCGCCGCTCGAGGCGTATACGCTCTTAAATCACTACACAATTTCACAACTTGAGGACATCCAGTTGGCGCAGAAGAGTTTAGAGGAGTGCTTTGCACGATGACTGGCTGAACTGGAAGGCCAAATTCAGTCTGCGGGGCCTGCCAAAGATACCGTGGCAAAGGTAGCGGAAGAGTTCACAACGTTCCGAGAACTGATGTTTATCATGCTTGGCCTCCTTCGCAAGCAGATAGGTGAATGTTCCAGCATGCTTGATACTATGAGACACGGCACAGGCGGAAAGATCTCATCTTCCTGGGGATTGCTGAATCAGAGAAGGACAAAGACAACTGCAGGGCCTTGATTCTGGATATCCTTTGCTCTAAAATGTCTATCAAGGATATTGGCGAGAGCTCCATTTCAACTTGCCACAGGCTTGGTACACCCAGCAAAGAGCGGCACAGGCCTATTTTAGTGCGCTTTTCAAGTGTGAATGTCAGGACTGCAGTATGGCGAGCAAAGACCGCGTTGAAGGGCTCGAAGATAGCGGTTAAGGAGTTCTTGACCAAAACTCGACAGTCTCTCTTCGCAGGGGCTCGACAGCATTTTGGGATACGGTCATGCTGGACTCAGGACGGCACTATCGTCGTAAAAGCTCCAGATGGGACACGCTCCAAGATCACCTCCACTAATGATCTGAAGCTCTTGATCAATAAACACCCGAAGATAGCAGGTGATACGTGTACCGCAGCAAAGAACGGCGCCGGCAGTGCAAAAACTGCGCCGAGCAAGAATTACCCAAGTGTGTTGTTTTTAAAACTTATATCGCGTTATATTCTGGTGCTCTAACTTCGTATTTACATATTCGTTCAAGTTTTGTGTCAGTGAACTATTATTATTCAACTTTCTTAGACAACATGCGCACGCACATCATTGTTTTGATTGTTTACCTTCTAGTTGACAGATGACTTTATGATTGACAAAACTGACAGCTCGTTTCGTAACATCACAAGTTTTGCGTTTTGTTTGTGCTGTCAATTGACACAAAACTTCGTAGATATTTTTTTTTCTTTTGTTTCCTTCCTTTTTGTTTTTAAAACAGTTCGGTAATTTTAGATTTAAAATTATGTAATTACTCTACTTATATATTGTGAGTTGGCTGGCGGGTGGTGCGGAGAAGAAAACAAATAAACGTAAGTTTAAATTGGTAGCCTTTTAAATATTTTTATAATATATTTATTCTATTTACTTATTTATCTATACATAAATATATATCTTATTTAATCTTATTACATATAATATTAGTCATATTTGATTATGTCATCAGATGAGTCTTTCCATTCTGCTAATGAGTCTTATCATGATGATAGCATTTGCTCCACAAGTGATACTTTAGGTGATTTCCTGCAACAGACCTTCGATCAAAGAACAGGTAATTTGATAAATGTTTGCCATATTAACGCCCAAAGTGTTCCAAGCTATTATGGTGATCTACTAGAAGCCTTTTCGAATGTCAATGTTCACGCCATCCTGGTTTCAGAGAGTTGGCTTAAACCTCACCTTCTTTCTACCACTTATCCTCTTCCAGGTTTTATTTTAATCAGAAATGATCGTGTTAACAGAAGAGGGGGTGGTGTTGCCATCTATCTCCGCTCTGATTTCCCTTATAAAATCCTGGCTATCTCCTCTTCTGACAGCTCTGCGTCGGCTGAGTACCTTTTCCTTGAGGTTTGGGTCAAAAGAGTTAAAATTGTAATAGGTGTTGTTTATTGTCCCCCCTCAGTCGATTACTTCTCCGGTTAAAACCGCTATGAGACGCAGGGATTGTGCATTTCGTAAATATAAAAAGCACAAAACAGAGGACTTTTGGTCTCTATATAAAGTTGCAAGAAATCGGTGTAATCAGGTGATACGTAACGCTAAACGCCGCCATATTCTCAGTAATATTGTTGTTAAAAATCTTGGCTTATACTTGGATAACCACCTCAACTGGCAAGCTCAAGTTACTTCTGTTAGTCAAAGAGTGACAGGATGCTTACGTTCGCTGTACCGCTTAAAGAACTTCCTCCCTTCTAGCACTAAGGTAATGCTCATGCAGACTTTAATCTTCCCTATTATCGACTATGGTAATGTGTGCTATTTCGACCTGAATGCAGACCTCCTCAACAAACTAGACCGGCTTCTTAATAACTGCATTCGATTCGTTTACAACCTTCAAAAATATGACCATGTCTCCGAATACCGCTCCCAACTCAAATGGCTAACTATTCCCCAACGCCGCAGTTTGGGTGCCCTAACTACTCATTTCTCCTTTCTTAACTCTCCCTCTGTTCCTTTCTACCTAAGTCCTTATCTACAATATTTATGCTCTAATCATGACAAACATTTACGTTGTCTCACGATCAGAAAAAAGAAAGAAAATCAGGTTTTACTTACAAATGAAAACACTTTTAGAATAGTACACTTCACAATATAATTGCCTATATAGGTAGTTACAATGCAGCTACTTTAAAACTAAGACTTTAGTAATTGAGAACATGAGAAAATTCAGGGCGTGGTCCGACAAGTATAGTTAGGTGTTCACTGGTGTTCCGAAGGCCAGGGTCTTGGTAGGAAGAAGACTTAACTGGCCGTGAGCTGGAGCAGAGAGGGCCGATTGAGCAGCGTCGCACGCTTATATATGGCGTGCGGGACGCGGGCAGAGGCGCTCGCTCCCACCTTCGTTCGACGTCACAGTTCAGACGGAGGGGCACGACGTCACACACCCCCCTCTTTAGGGCAGAATTTTTCCTAGGGAAAATTCTCTGAGCTAGCAGCTAGTTGAGGATTACCTGTAATCAAGTAGTGGAAGTGGTGTCAGTATTTTAAGTGAACAACCAAACTTACATAACTACATTAGCTATAAATATAATATATTACCCACAATACGCACGCAACAACTGCCCTATGATAAACTAACACACCCGTCATCCATAAAGCCGCCACACACTACATAAGTGCTTAGGCCATAACATAACAACAGAATATGAGAGACAACCATTAAAAGCGCTTAGGGTAATACACGAGATAAAAGGGACGTCATTAAGAATGAGTTACAGGTAAGAGAAGTTACGTCTAGCCCTACGAATTATTATTCTTGGGTTCGGCACCTTGACCACTAGATAAACAAAATACTAAGTCATTGTTAGGTATAACAAACAGAATGTATACAAAAGTTAAACGAAAATAAATTCAAGTTGTAGACTACAAACTGACTACTGAATTACAAAAGAACAGCAAAATACATAATTATTTTGCTCAATTTAATTACAAATACCACGATTGTCCACGATAAATGAACACACTATTAAAGCAAACAATGATGAATCATAAGTGCGGTATCTATCTACCAGCGCGTCACTGAGTGAGCGCGTGTGCATCGCAATAACAAACTAGATATATTTTAATTAGATAAGTACTATTTGACTGTTCCGAGTTCGCGACGCCCGGTCAATCACACACATATTGCTTTATAAAAGTACCTATAATAACAATTCGATTATAAAATCGATACAAAATTATGAACAACAACAATAAAAAGAACTTCAAAACAAAGCACAGCGAAAAAAATAATACGTCAACAAAGTAGACATTAAGATAAAAAGACTTCCAGAAAAGACAAACGAGAATCGAACTTGGATACTCGGCTGACAGTGACCTTTTAACCACTGATCCACTGGGTAAAAAAAACAATATATTTAGTTTATGGTAAGACTTTTTAAAACAATGTTCAACACAACATTTGCGCACATAACTGGGCAGCAAATTTAAAAAAATAGTGTATTTTACGAGAAAAAATATTTGCTACCCACAACAAGAAATATTAATTTATAGTAGACACTACTACAAACGGTAACATAAATTAGAGAACATTCGTTTGGAAAAATAAACAATGTATAGGTTATAAGTATTCTTTTTTTATTTTATGTAATTATATGTAGGTATCTTTAAATCTTTTATATGCCATTCACCAAGTGGATTAACATTCATAACATTTAGTTTTGAAGAATTCTGCCGGTTTACGGCGAAGATTATAAAATAAGCAATTGCGGTTTGCGGGGAGCTGAGTGTACCTTCTCGAGAATAGAAGATAAATAGTTCAACGATTCGGCATAAACTTCACATGGCTCATGCACCATATTGGAATTGAATTCCATGTCAATATACTGAGAACCAAAATATCCTTCAATTGAGTTTATGAACAATGTGAGGCGTAGGTAAACAATGGCGTATAATTTACATTTAGAACATTTTATTTTAACAGTAGATTTCAATATTAGTGCCAAGTAATATAAACATTGTTTATTATAAGAAAGATTGTGGATGTAGTAACATGCACAAAAAAGCAACACATTTTATTTTATCACATTGTTATTAAAGTTTATGTAGGTATTTATGTATGTTCAACAAACATTTTAAAACAACAGATAGGCATTTGTATTGTGAAGGTATTTATAAGTATGAGCGAATACTCATCGCACGAGTTTATGTAGGTATTTTACAACGAATGCCCGCCACCTGGCAATTAGTGATTACGCGCAACGCGTTAGAATAATATAACACAAAGAGTTGACCAACAGTGGACAAAAGATACTGGGTTCTCGGCTCCAGTAGTGACCCAAAAAGAAAAAAATATACATTTACACATATTATATTATTATACATATACACTAAGGTCAGGCAGAATGACCATCATACACTAAAATTATTTAGTAAGTGTGGGTTAAAATCTTATATAAAACGACTTAACCCGCTTTTTTTTAAGCACACATTTTTTGTTTATTAAAACACATAATTTATTGTTATTACCTGATAGACAAAAACATAAGAAGGGTTACCTAGGAACCCTTTTAAACACCAAAAACCTTTAGTCGGAACTTGATAGTTTAAAAAGAAATGCCAAGAATCGTTAGTAGAACTTGAACATTTTAAGAACGAGTCTTCACCACGTTAGTATTGTAGTGAAAACAGGTATAGAACAACAAAAATATCAGGTAAAAACACTAAAAGACAACAAAAATCATCGATAAATCGACGCAACCTCGCAGTCTAGCCACAGCGGTAATTCAAAGTTAAAACTCCAACGTTTTAAAGAGGCGTTGTCGGTATAAACAACAGACTCCATAACACTTTTAGCCCGACAATGCCCGTTCTTCACAGCAAGAAGAACAGAGAAATATAGCATCCATCTCTTGTTTAGCAAGAGCAAAAGTACCATTAGAAAATCGCAAAACAGAGCACATACATTATCAAAATCAGGTAGCAAACAGCACCCAATCTTCTCCCATTTAGCAAGAGAAGGAGACCATTTTATAAACGGCAAAACAGAGCACCATCGGAATCCGACAGCAAAAAGCATCCATGCGCATTTAGCAGCATCCATACGCATTTAGTAGCATCCGTACAGATCTCACATAGCAAATAGGGTCAACACACGGCTAGTAGACGCCGCGTGGACTACAAAGCACTCCGAATTATCTGGTCAAAACAGCAGAAAAAAAACAGCCGATCAAAGGCTAGCAGAGGCTAGAATAGAATAGCCTTTCCCCAAAGCTACCAACTCAGCAAACCAACAGCAATAGAAAGAAAAAGAAAATTAACTTTAGAGGTTAATTAATTGATTTATTACTTTTACAAGTAAATTATTTAGTTATTTATTATTTATGTACCTTCATTAATGATATAAAGATGCGAAATTTTGAGCAAAGTTATTTGTATACAGCATTTATTTAAGAAAGAGTTTAGTAAAGACTTTTAAAAAACTTATTTAAAGCTATTTTAACAGTTTAATTCACACAATCGCATGAGAAAAAATATAACAGAGAGACGAACCCATGAAGAATAATGGCAAAAAAAAATTATAATGAATTACACTGCAATTTTCAGTAAAATTACAACCATACTAGTGAAAGAGAATAAAGTGCGTAATTGCGTATTGTAGGAAGAGAATATAATAAAATGTAAAATGCGTCCAAGAGAAATTGAAATTGTAGGTAGATAAAACACGTGGCTTCGTTCAGCCGGCGCGGCGCGGCGTCGCTCGTACGCCAAGCGGCCGAGAATAAGACAGGTAATTACGTTTGATAACATTGCGCGATGCAATTTATCTAGCAGATAGTTCAATTAAACATATAATTAGTTAGAAAATAGAATTAAGTGACTTGTGGCTGACAAGAAAAAGATATAGGTTACTCCTGGACGTATTTAACACATAAAAATATATAAAAATACACAAAAATATATAAAAATACAGAAAAAAATACCACTCACCTTCGGAACACCAATTTAGTTATAAAAAGAAATCCTATTGGGCGCCAATGTCTCACGATCAGAAAAAAGAAAGAAAATCAGGTTTTACTTACAAATGAAAACACTTTTAGAATAGTACACTTCACAATATAATTGCCTATATAGGTAGTTACAATGCAGCTACTTTAAAACTAAGACTTTAGTAATTGAGAACATGAGAAAATTCAGGGCGTGGTCCGACAAGTATAGTTAGGTGTTCACTGGTGTTCCGAAGGCCAGGGTCTTGGTAGGAAGAAGACTTAACTGGCCGTGAGCTGGAGCAGAGAGGGCCGATTGAGCAGCGTCGCACGCTTATATATGGCGTGCGGGACGCGGGCAGAGGCGCTCGCTCCCACCTTCGTTCGACGTCACAGTTCAGACGGAGGGGCACGACGTCACAACGTTCATCTAATAATCGTCTCCTTTTATGTCCGTACCATAGTTCTGGCCTTGTTAACTCTTCCTTCTTCGTCCAATCTGTCTTATTATGTTACGCACTCCCTCTCGAAATCAGGATGGCTAACAATAGGTTCACTTTTAAACTAAAGGCTCGAGATTTTTTACGGAGCAAAATGGCAGAATAAACGCATATTTACTGTATTTATTCACTTATATATTATTATGTATATATTTATTGCAAGTAGTTATTCATATATATGTATTTATACTTATATACACTTAATACATGTATATATATATATATGTATATATTTAAATATATATCTATAGTTTAAGTAGTAATTATGTAATATAGTAATTATTGTGTAAATAATTAAAATATAATAATCATGCACCTACCATCAATTATCTCTGCACCACCCTAGGTTGACTGGTAGAAAATGCCTAAGGCATTAAGTCCACCATGTACCACATTGTTTGTGTTGTGCAAAAGTTAAATAAATAAATAAAAATAAATAAATATAGCACTTACGATAGAGAATTATTAGGCATTTATATGGCGTTAGTACATTTTAGAAACATGGTAGAGGGACGTCCGTTAACTATTTATACGGACCATAAACCATTGACGTATGCTTTTTCAAAAATAGGTTCAGACAAAGAAACTCCTAGAAGAACTAGGCAATTGTTGTATATAAGCGAATTTACTAGCTACATACAACACGTCATAGGTTCGGAGAATTTAATTGCTGACGTTCACGTGTAGAATGTAACATACTGTAACGTTATACTACTACTTGGGTGTGGCTAAATGAAAATCGTGGTTAAATGTTACAATTAAAAATCAGTTTAATTCGTTATGGAAATCTAAACATCATTTAGCAACGCATTAAATTGAAAATTAATATATTTATGCTAGTTAAAGAGATAAAACCAGGGTCGGGTGATTCGACTATAGCAGGGAATCTCGTTGAGGGTCCGCTTCCGGCGTTGGTCAAAGTTGCAAAAGTGTACTTAGCTTCTCTCGCCGCTGTTCAGCCGATCCAAAAGAGGCGAGCGCTCCCAACGTCTACGTATTTATTTGCCGCCCGAGGTGTGGTGTCTGTGGTGAGGGGGAGGAGCGGCCGCTCGATTTGTAGTATTTTTAAATTATTAACTATCTTTATGAGAGTTATTTTTATGCCTGATAAGTCTTCGGAAAAGGAAAGATGAGACTCGCATATGGTCTCAGCCGGGGCTTCCGAAACTAGTTTGCCGATTTGCTTACGCAAATCGGCAACTGTAGTTGACGGTTCAACGCCTCGAATTGCCACCTCATACTCTAGTTCGCCCTTTTGAAGAAGCGAGTATTTGATTTCAAAAGACATCGTCGCAATATGCAGTAGAAATTTTTTAATAATATCTACTAAAAGAGATAGAACCAGGGTCGTGTGATTCGATTATAGCAGGGAATCTCGTTGAGGGTCCGCTTCCGGCGTCGATCAGAGTTGCAGAGGTGTACTTAGCTTCTCTCGCCGCTGTTCAGCCGATCCAAAAGGGGCGAGCGCTCCCAACGTCTCCGTATTTATTTGCCGCCCGAGGTGTGGTGTCTGTGATGAGGTGGGAGAGCGGCCAGCTAAGTGGAGTGGGCGGACGATGTCATCGCGACGTCACAGCGACGTCACAAGAAGTTATACAGTGCCCTACTAATGTCGATTTCGCCGATGTTGCGCGCGCTCAGGAAAACGATATTCAGCTAACATTGTTGCGAAACGATAAGAACAGTAACCTACATTTTAAAACAATATTATTACCAAACACGAATATTTCTATATGTTGCGAGATTTCGTCAAATAATGTAAGACCGTATTTACCAAAGGAATTCCGTAAATTAGCATTTGATTCCGTACACGATATTAGTCATCCAGGAAAACGC
This sequence comes from Euclidia mi, assembly GCA_944739405.2. Lineage (NCBI taxonomy): Eukaryota > Metazoa > Arthropoda > Insecta > Lepidoptera > Erebidae > Euclidia > Euclidia mi. The sequence goes on along the minus strand of OX123205.2, from coordinate 35,410,902 downwards.
GCATCTAGAAAAATGATTTCACAAAGATTTTTTTGGCCCGGTATGAATCAAGATGTAAACAATTGGGTAAAGACATGTTTACAATGGCAAAAAGTTAAAGTTAATAGACATCCTATACCAAGTCCACAGTGTTTCCCGGAATCACATAAATTTTCACATGTGCATATTGATATCGTCGCCCCATTACCACCTAGTCAACAAGGACATCGATACTGTCTCACGATGATAGACCGTTTTACACGATGGCCTGAGTGCCTGAGGCTATCCCGTTAGTAGACATAACAGCTGACACAGTAGCCAGAAACTTTTATGAGACTTGAGTATGTAGATATGGATGTCCAAACAACATTACTAGGGATATGGGACGACAATTTGAGTCAGAATTATTTAATAGTTTAGTTAAAATGTTAGGTATTAATAAGATAAGAACTACCCCATACCATCCGTGTAGTAATGGCAAGATCGAAAGATTACACCGAACAATGAAAAGTGCAATTACTTGCCGATTGTCAGAAAACGCATCTTGGGTGGACGAGCTACCCACGGTAATGTTAGGCTTGAGAGCCGCTTGCAGGAGTGACAGCGGAATTAGTACAGCTTAAGTAACTTTCGGTCAGTCACTGAGATTACCAGGAGATTTTTATAGAGAAATAGGGTTAACGTCAACAAACGATTACACCTATGTTGAAAAGTTAAGAAGTATAATAAATAGCTTACGACCTAAATCTCGTACCGATAGAGATTCTTGTAAGATATTCGTACATAAGGACTTAAAAGACAGTGAATACGTTTTTGTAAGAAACGATATGTCAAAAAAGTCGCTTTGTCCTACTTATGATGGACCCTACCGTGTATTAAATAGAAATAATAAAGTATATGAAATTCAGTACCCCAACCGTAAAGGTTTCATATCAATAGATAGATTAAAACCTGCGTATATTATACAGGAAAATAGTTAATAATTTAGACATAAGTGTTAAGACAACATTAGATAGTAAGGATACATCTATAAATGCCCAGCATCCAGTCATTTCGACGCATAAGTCAAGTATTCGTACAACGCGAACAGGTCGCGTAATACGACAACCAGTACGATTCCTAATATAAAAAGGCATTGCTATACCACTTGTAAGCGAAGCTATGCTATACTATAAATATATATCGAATGTAAGAGCTAAAACGTAGCGCCGCACAGCATTGTAAAATATCTTGTAATATAGAGCAAGCCTTACATAAAATCCGCTGCGTAAGCTATAGATTAGTACGAGTATATAGTAAGTTAAACTTTTGTTAAGAAACCAATATTGTGAATATCTTATTAGCAGATACTTTTGTTATAACAATTATTGTTTTGAGGAAGTGCGTGAGGTTTGTTAGGATAGAAGCAAGTGGCGTTCAATTGTCTCTGCCTACCCTAATGGGGAAAAGGCGTTAGTGTATGTTTGTATGTTAGAATTAGGGCCAAATTTTACCATCAAGGTTTAGCTATGTTACATACGGGGTGTAAAAAGACTCTTAACGAAATCTGACGCCCAATACTGTGCCAATCATTACGAACATTTTTACCTGGGAAATTTTTGGTTCAAGGGATATTGAGGCTAAAAGACACAATTTCTTTTTCTAATTAAGAACAAAATCGATGCATTTACCCTGCAAATTTGTTCTATATATATCCTTTGCACTTATGCATAAGGAGGTATTTCGAGCGCACTTTTAATTGCGGGTTAAAAATGTGTCTACTTAAAAACGATCGTTACTCAGCTAATTTTGCTTAGAATGACTTGACATGATGTCCAAAACGAGTAGACTTCGGTTTGGTGATGGGTCTTGTGACACCCTGAATGTTCTTGCGCCAAAAATTAGGTCACCGATAATTTCAACGACAATTCATGATCATTATTTGCTCGACTTGGCCGCCGGCCTATCTCAAAATCAAGATATCCAAATACTTTTGCTTCTCACAGCTGACCGATTACAAAGAAACTTTGATAAAAGAAAATCCCTGTAAACACCATTTTATTCAAACGACTGTTTAACTTTTAATTAGCAAATTCTTCTCTCGGCGATAGTCCAAGTTGGAGGTGACTCGCGTTTTGATTCCTTGCGAAATTAATTGTAGTTTGGCAATGTTTCTGTGATTTATCGCTTGTTAAACTGTAAATTAATTAAGCTATAAATAACAGCTTAATACATTGTCAAATTTTAATAAATTTCTCAAGGAAGCAAAACGCGTGTCACCCCAACGTATAATTAACAATTAAATACAATATGCATTATACTTCAGAGAGTCAGTGGTACACGCCGTAACCTAAAATCCTCTGCATAGCAGTCTATTAGTTTCTCCACTAGGCTGGCAATGCCTTTAATATCATAATGTTTAAAAAAACGAATCACATAAATTATCCTACGTCGAATGCACTGCACGGTTAGCGTTGTGGTTTTTAAGCGGTTGCCTCGCCGCTTGACACTGCGCCGAGTGTTGTGGGTTCGATTCCTACACGAGTCATCACTTTGTATGATTCACAAATGGTTGAGTCTGGATGTTCTTTGTGTCCGTTGGTTGCATTTCTCTAAAGATCCCCGCGACACAGGATTTACTTCTAGTGCAGGAACAGTAAAAAAATCACACGTATTCACGTATTTATTAATACGGATAAATAATTCCGCAGCCTCATACAACTTAGACCATACGCATATCCAGCCCGTCTTGCCTTTACCATACCTTTGTCAGTTTGTCACTTTGGAAATTAAAATGTTTCAATTGTGAATGTTTTTTTTCCCTCGTGAGATTGAGTGAAACTTTATAACGTAGGTATTTTTTATTACCGCGCCAAGTACTCCATTAGGAGCTATTGGTGAGAAAATAAAAAATAAACGTAAAGAGAATATGCCTCAAATTTGAAAATAGCTACGCAGCTTAGTAAAGAGAGCGTTGCATTGTCACATAAAGGTCTGCAGTTGGCTGCAGAGGTACCTAGCTCTACTAGGTTTTTCTTAGTTTCTTGAGCAGACTGGTATAGTCAAAATGTATTTTTGAAGATTGCTCGCATTTAATGAAATAGATTTGACTTAGTCGACAAATGTTAGTGAAAAATAATACGAAAAGGTTGTTTTTTTGTTTAAATCAAAATTCGTGACGGTGATGGTGTTTTCAGACCACCCAAAGGGCTCCGATATGGCTTAACAATACTTTCTCTGATGCAGGAAACGAAACCGACAGCTTTACGTGTCCTCCAAAGCACGGTCACCTTATGATGTAAATTTCAGACGTGGGCACCCATCCAAGTGGCGTTGCTTAAGCAATGCTTGCACATGCATTCCTATGAACCAGTGTCAGTATATTTCCTAAAGCGAATGTCAAAGATATTCGTGACAGCCGGAACCGAAGGTATAACGTGCTTCTAAAGGCACAAGGCAAGCGATAATAATTTACAATTTACCAATGCCCATTCATTATACATGCCATTAGTTAGATCGCTTATATGACAGAACATGATCTCTGGTTTAAATAATGACAAAACTGAAAGCAATATGCAGCAAATAAAAAAGTTATATCAAAATCAAAACACGGAAAACTCTGCCAAAAGAGCAAACAATTCAATAATTCCTCCCGAAAAAATTCGAGCGAAACACGAATTAAGATGATTTATATCGCGTATAAACACAATAAGCAAAGGAAATGCATCTATTTGTTTGTCACGGCAAACAAATAAAGATTAACGATGTCTGTGTCGATGTCGCCGATGGAGGAGCTTATTACGCAATAAAAAAAATGTAATTGAAAATACTAAGCAATTATTGGTATGACCACGTTTTGATTGCGGCTGGGAAAAAAGATTTCTTTTCAGCTAGCGACCGTAAAACATTTTATGGTTAAAATAATTAAAAGAAAAGAACATACAGAGAAAATAGAAATTACATTATTGAAGTATATTAATATGCTATCAAAAGTTCTTCTCAAATAGAATAATGCAGGTATATCTTTAAGCAAATATGTAGACTCTCCACTAATTGTTTGAGTCTGAACTAATATATAACTGATCAACCAAAATTTAATATCATCTAGATGTTTTAGAAGTTAAGACTAAAGTAGAATTGGCATTCGGTATCTATACTAATATCATACATCTGAAGAGTTTGTTTGTTTGGTTGAACGCACTCAAGGTTACTGGTCCGATTTGAATACATATACAGAGTGTCACAAGACTCATCACCAAGCCAAAGTCTACTCGTTTTGCACATTATGCCAAGTCATACTACGTGAAAATAATACCTGGGAAACGAAATACTTTTTTAAGAAAAAAAAAATAGACACATTTTTTTCGCCGCAATGTATAGCGCACGCTTGCAGAAAAAATTGGCGCGAGAAATGCATCGTACCTACGCCGGCCGTATCTACCTAGGGCGGTTTCAGATTAGCGTATTTTTCTGCACGTATACGGTCGTTTTAGCATACGTGCTAACACGCGCGCTATATTACGCGCTTCAAAAAACCGGACTCGCGTAAACAGGAATATTTCAGCGTGTTTGCTCGAAACGGTAGTGACATCTTGTCAGTGTCGACATGTATTCTGACGGCTAAGCGCGTGATCGATTGTACGAATTGCGCGTGTACCAAAGGGCGCGCCTACACGCGCCTACATGGACTTCCAAAAACGAGCTTATACTCGCGTATAAAACGCTAATCTGAAACCGCCCTTACACCGTCCGCCGCGGTCGACCTAAGGGCGGTTTCAGATTAGCGTATTTTTCTGCGTGTATACGGTCGTTTCAGCATACGCGCTTACACGCGCGCTACATTACGCGCTTCAAAAATCCGAACTCGCGTAAACGGGCATATTTCTGAATTTTCGCTCGAAATGGTAGTTACATCGTGTCAGTGTCAACATGGACTCTGACGGCTCAAGCTTATACGAATTTGGAAGTGCATCAACGCTTTTACGAGTTGCGGGTGTGCCAAAAAGGCGCGCCTATACACGCCTACATGCGCTTCCAAAAACGAGCTTATATGCGCGTATAAAACTCTAATCTGAAACCGCCCTAACTGCGCCAATTTATGATCACGTGGTCGCGCGGCCGAGGGTAATGTCCTCCAGCTAATTGATAGTAGTGCATACACTGCGTTGAGGGAACCTTAAAGACGTTTATTTTAAGGAAATATTGAAAATATTGTTTATGTTTATTTGGAAGAAAGTTTACATTTATCATTCAAAACACGATTTTGGAATAATTAGAAAAAAAATGTCGTCACTTTGAGCCTCAATATCTCCTGAACCAGGAATTTGCCAGGTATGGTGCCGAAGTAAAAAATGTTCGTAATAATTGGTACAATATGAGGTTTCAGTTTTCGTTAAGGGTCTTTTTACACCCTGTATAATTTAAACTACTGAAAAGATTTAAATGAATCAATAGATTCGTAATAATGGCCCGGTAGACATAAGCTATATAAATTTTAACAACATTTTCATCTTAATTTCGTCCAAACTGGAAAAAATTAACTCAGTTAATCATTACGCGTTTGGTTTCAACAGAGAGGTACCTATTGGTGAGCGCATGTAGGTATATGAATTATATTGCTTGACTTAAAATAGAAGTTCAAAACACGGTCGTACTTAAATTCGCACGGTCCAGACTTTTTAGTTATTACCAAGTCGGGTTTAAATTTTAAACTTACTCTCGTAAGCTTGTTCATAGAAGGTTATATAACATCACTCTATGAGCCATGTGCGGAGCATTAGCCCATTTAGGGCTACTGCTCCTACTGCTATAGCGGGTGTGTTCGGGGGCTTAGCTAGTTAGGTATAAATGTCTAGACGCGGTCGGTCTAAGAATAAACCACTAAGTTCTTACATAGTATTACAATATTATATTTAAGTGGCCTTCATATTTGATTTAAAGTAATTTTGGTTACATTGGATTGGTTTTTAGCAAATAATCAAATAATAGATAAAGCTAAGTACTAGTTTAGTAGTATATTATCTGTGATGCTTGGCTTACAAATTGCAGGGGTAGCCTAGTGGAACTGCCATGCAGGGGGTTCGAATCCGCAGCGCACCTCTGACTTTTCGGAGTGACTTGAGTATTCTATTGTTAATTATTATCACTTGCCCCGTGCCTCGGAGGGCACATTAAGCCATCGGTCGCTTCCAGCTGTCATGAAGGCATATAACAGTCGTCATAGTAAGTCACTACCTCGGAATAAACTTACACTAGTCTAAACCACGAAATATCGCTATCCCTTTGGCTTGCGGCATTCAAGCAGCCAGTTCTTGTGTAAAAGCTAATATTTAATTATTTAGTCAAATCCGGTTAGACTAGTAAGCGGACCCCGGGTTCTAACTGGGTTAATGCTAGGAGGATGATGTGAACGCTTACCCAATAAGCGTTAAACAAAAGTAAGAATAAACTGTTAAATTATTAAATGTTCAATAATTAAAACTTCTTTGTATTTTATTTGTGGTGTAATACAGATTAAAGCAACAATATTATTATTTCATTTTGAAAACCATATAAAATAAATTGCATAAAAGGGTAAATACAGTTAAATTCACAAACAATTTCACGGATCACACAAAAATATGAATTTATATCATATAGCGGCTACAAAATATATTAGTTTGTTTCGTAGCATCTAATTAGGCTTTTCGTTTATTTAATTATATGTTTTTAGAGTTTTAAAATTGTTAATTAATGCATATTCATGAAACTGATTAAAATATTTAAATTAACTATTTTTATGCTTGTAAAATTGTTTTGAAGTATAGTTTTTGTAAAATTGTTTTGTACTATCATCAAGCCCAGTAGCGACCTATTGTTTCATTAAACATCTACTATACAAAGAGTTTCACGGTAAAAACCTGGCAAGCAATTATAATAATAATAACCCGCATAATAGCGTAGGTATTTTTGTTTTCGTACTTTTAAACTTTCTCTATTTGTATACGGTATTAGATTTAATACTTATGGAACGGGTCTCAATCGCTTATTTGAAAGATATGTAGCTGAAACACCTTCGGTTTGCCACTTGCCCTGAAGTGGATTACACGCAGCAGCGGTGGTCATGCGACGCAAAATCCGCGGCCCACAGGTCACAAAATTACACGCACTGACCTCAGCCTTAGCCAATAATGCTGTTTTAAATTTCCTATTTTTATCCTCCGTGAAAATCCTATTGCAGACCTATGCCACTCTATGGGTTCAGTTTGGTGCAAAAGGGAAAGATCGACCAAGAGGCCCTCCAAAAGACGTTCAGAGCTTTTACTCAAATCACTACGGTGTCCTCCACGTACCGAAGTGGCAGGGTCACGCGCGTGGTTATTCAATACATTATTTAAATAATTGCCACTTATAAACCAAGGGAAAATGCCATTACGACCGTAAAGACTGTATTGTATTTAATAACTCCAGCACATCAATAACCAAACCTATCTCCAATGCAAACAACTTTCAACATTTTCCTCGACTACCCGCATATTGCCAAACACTACTAAAATCTTAGAGATCTTTATCGATGTTGGAATGCGGATCCTTTAAGTAGCTTACAATTCTTCATTGTGTACCGATGTTACTCCAGCTTGTAATACATTTGCTACAATATAATATTTACACGGATTTGAGACAGATTGGTTATATGTTTGGATTGAAATATTTGTACGTCTAGTATTTCTAGGTTAATTACTATTAAAAGGTTTTTTACCTGACTACGGCGAAACCAAAAGGAAGGGTCATGTTTTTGGCAGTCTATAATAATAATAATCATCTTTATTGCACCAAAGAAATTTACAATAATGAACCTTAACAAAATGACAGATATCGGCGGCCTTATCACTATTAAGTAATCTCTTACAGGCAACCTAATCTGGATGGATAAGAAAAACAGGGATTCAGAAAAAGAGTAGTTTGGCGATCATTATTGATAAAGATTAATAATACAAATATTTACATAGATAAATAACCATATACATACATAAATAAAGATATACTTACATAAATAACTATGTATATACATAAATAAGAATAAATAGTTACTAAATACATAGATATTAATATTAATGATACAGAAATTAGTGTTAAATAAATGAAAGGCAATTAAAAAAGGATAATTTCAAGAGAAGTAAGATTAAAGAGTCAATTTGTATTCTTTGAGTAATTTCTTGAATGAAGTTAGCGTTTGCGCTTGTTTAATAGACATCGGCAATGCATTCCACAAGCGTGCAGCTTGCACAGTAAATGATTTATCGTAGAAACTACTGGAATGCATTAGTATGGCCATTCTCAAATTCACCGACGACCTCAAAGATCTAGAATGCGTATCAGAAAGGAACTCGAAGCGATCTTTTAAGTAGTGGGGAGTAGAAGGGTTAAAGAGAATATTATAAAGTAAAGAAAGTATGTGAATTGGGAGCCACTTGAGCAAGTTGTGGAATTTAGAAACGTGATCATATTTGCGCAATCCAAATATGAATCTAATACATAAATTTTGAAGTCGCTCAAGCTTATCAAGTTGCTCCTCGGTGAGATCTAGATAGCTGACATCCGCATAGTCAAGGATAGTTAGAAGAAGAGAATTTGCAAGCGCAATCTTAGTGGCAGTCGGCAGAAAGTTTCGCAATCTTCGCAACGTCCCGGCCGCAGAAAACAATTTTCTACTAACTTCCCTAATTTGTGGGACCCAGGATAAAGTTTTATCAATATACACTCCTAAATCCTTCACGCAATCGCTTATGGGTAAAGAAGTACCATTAAAGTTAACTTGGGGTAAACAAGTCCGGTCAACGAGCGCTATCAACCTGGGACTACCAACAACAATCATTTGCGTTTTTGTAGGGTTGATTTGGAGACCAAATCTGAGGCTCCATGCAGCTATACGATCTAAATCCGAATTTATGATACGAATTGCTTCAGACAACTCATGGACAGGAGCTTGCGTGTAAATTTGGAGATCATCCACATAAAGGTGGCAGGATGACTGAAGTTGATAAGAGATAGAATTTATAAAAATTTAGAAAACTAAGGGAGATAATTCCACCCTGTGGAACGCCGACTGTAGACGTACACCAAGAAGACAACGAGTCTTCAATCCGTATACGCTGTCGGCGACCAAACAGGTAATTGTGAAACCAATCAATCACTGGTTGAGATATGTTAATAGAGCGCAATATGCCAAACAGAATATGGAAATCAATAGTATTGAAGGCATTACTAAAATCAAGTAGGCAAAGGACAGTCACGTTGCCATTTTCCATACCGAGCCTGATGTCGTCGGTAATGTTGATCAGTGCCGTAACCGTGCTGTGACCTGGACGGAAACTGGATTAGAGTGGATTGAAAAGAAGGTTTTTATTGAGGCATGTGCTGAGTTGGGCATGGACAAGGCGCTCGAGCACTTTAGAAAGGAATAGTAGGACGGAGATTGGCCGGTAGTCAGAAAAGGAAGACGGATTAGGTTTTTTAGGTAAAGGAATAATTTGGGCGTCTTTCAATATGGTAGAAAAAACGCCCCCAGACAAGGAAAAATTAAAAATATAGCAAAGGATGGGAAGAATTTCATCTTATATGGGAAGGATCATTTTCCGACTGACACAATCATTACCGACTGCGTTAAAGGCAATTGATAATACGCTCTTTTTAACATCACACTCAGTTGATTGAAAACGAAAGATCGATGATTTGGTGTTGGTAGCAATGAAAGATCATGCAAAGTGTTAGCTTTGGTAGTCTGATCAACTTTAGACGAAGTAGTGAAATGACGATTTAGTGAATTAATATCTTTTTTTATCAGAAACAAGATCATTCGAAGATTTGCCGACTCCCAAAGTTTTTATGTCTATGTATGTATATAATATATATATATATATATATACAACGTGTAACGGAAATAACGCACATCCTCAGACACCCCAATTAGAATACCTTGTTACAATCATAATGCATGCATTGAAATATTTTTTTATTTGCGTAAATATTGTTTTTTGAAGAAAGTATAAACTCAATTAAAAGTGAAAAGCGTGGTCACTATAAATCTGCGCACGCACACAAACGAACGAACGCGAAACGGTTGCTATGGCACACAAACGACAGCGATCTGATAGGAATGAAATACGATACGATGTAAACAAAATGTTTCAAATTAAGTCTTCATACCACATTCTGATAGAGTGGGGTTTACAAAAATGATGTTTTAATAATTTTTCAGCTTACTGTTGATATTTCCAAAGATATGACTATTTCTTTTCATCACACTTTTAGCTTTGGAGTGGACAGTCGACTTCGTATAAATTATTTGTTGTTTGCTAATAACATGCACGATCTATTGTTTCATAACATCGTAAATGACTATTGTGACTATCGTAACTTAATCATACTTAGTTAGCATTATTGATCGATAAAGTAAAAGAATATCAATGAGAGAAAAAAGCAGGAACGGCGTGTTTAAAGTTGTGAATGAATAGTTACATTAATAGAATAATCAAATAACTTACAGGATAAAATCACATTCTTTTAGTCAACTTAACACTTCACTGTTTCCGCACCCATCACATATTTTCACTGTTTCAAAAGCAGCTAATATCTTAATTAACTCCTCGGCACCTGTTGTCTCCTCACAATAAACTAGTGATTTAATATTCCCTACAGTGATAAAGTCCGCGGGCGACAAGTTAACATCAAGATGATGCAGAACGTTCCACACCGGCGCCGTTATGTTGATAATTACACATTTTGTAAATAAACAAGTTTAGTGAACTTTTAAAAATATTTTTTCGCAACTCTCGCTGTCAGATTCCCGATAGATGACTGACTAGATACTTGTCATAACTTGTTTAAGCGCATCGCCAGCGCTTATCATTGGCCAGCGCGGGCGACACATTACGTCTCGCTCTTGCCTGTTGATTATTACGCAAGCGAAAGATAGATGCTAGATATATTGCTAGATATAATTTACCACCAAATATATATCTATATATTTGGTGGTAAATTGTGTGTTATTGTCTTTTGCCGCTATTGTGTTTTATTAATGTTTGCGTTCGTGTAACCAAACGGGGAACCATTAAACAAATGAATTTTAAAAGAAGGCGTTCTGCTTTGACTTATGGTTTATTTTCGTATATTTCAACTTTTCAAACAAATGAGTGCCTATAATTTACGTTATATTTATTATTTTAGAACAAAAAAAAAACAATAATAAAAATGACAGAAATGGATTCAGTAGCCGATTCTGAACAAACTACTTTCAGGAAGTGCGTTTAATATGTTACATGTTGTATATATATATATATATATGTATGTATGTATGTATGTATATGTATGTATGTTCCATACATACATATATTCCACCGTAGCGCCTAAACTACTGAACCGATTTCAATGAATGGGGTGTCAATAGATTCTTATTATGGCCCGGGTAACGTAGGCTATATACATTTAATCTTAATTCTCTATAACGCAATTAATATCTCAGATTCCAACCTCGAAAAAAATTAAAGTGAGATAATCATTACATGTTTGGTATCAAAATAAAGGTATTAGTGAGTTAGTGAGCACATTACAAATATGTACATATATTATACTGCTTGAGTCAAAATATAACTTTTAAGCGGTTGTACTTTCAATTCACGTGGTTCAGATGCTTTGAGTTATTCGGACTTATTTACCTACTCGTTTAGGTACCTAAATGACGAACGAACATTATCTTAGAATACTGGATAATAATAATTCATTTATTATACAAAAAATACCTATTTATTGAAGTAAGTATATCTATAATTGTATAATAATAATAATGTTTTTCTTTAAGTACCTACCTACCTAATCGTAACTGCCTAAATTTTCATTTAAATTTCATTACAATAAATGCAAAAGAACAGTGTAAAAAAAAGTTTAAAACTATAAACCGACTACGTAAAAAAGAGGTCTAAAAAGGACGAAATTAGAAAATAGCTCATACAGATAAATCTAGAAAAGTATAAGTAACGATATGCTCAAGCAAGAGCCGTGGTCGCACCTATTGTATACTAGTGCAGTTAATACGTGTCATGTTTGTTTATTGCAGGTAAGTGTTCCTGGCACCCACATTAGGTATACAATAGGTGCGCCTACGTCTCTTTCTTGAGCACTTCTGTACTTATACTTTTCTGGATTTATCTGTATGAGCTATTTTCTTGTTTCGTCTTTTTTATACATGTATATTTTGTACAGGCAATTTCAAATATAGTGACAGATAACATATACAGATACAAAAGAACTCGCAAAGTGATCAATGATATGAAAACAACCAAGCTCTCCAAATTATGTAGGTATGTATGTATATTACCCACCGTACTCAAATATATCGGACCATTCACACTGTCAAATATTATGAGTTTAATCTCCCTACAGAGACGAGCTGTTCGAATCGTCGATGATCCCGATCTCACGGCTAGACTAGAGTCGCTGGAGCAGCGGAGAGACTTTGGTTCTCTCTGCGTATTTTACCGACTCTTTCACGGGGAGTGCTCCGAAGAATTGTTTAATTTGGTACCAGGGTCACCCTTCTACCAACGTACCACTCGCCGACGCAGTAGAGTTCACCCGTACTACCTGGAAGCGTTCTCATCTAGTACGGTGCGCTTCCAGCGATCTTTTCTACCACGTACGTGTAGGCTCTGGAATGAACTACCTGCTGCGGTGTTTCCCGAGCACTATGACTTGTCCTTCTTCAAACGAGGTTTAAAGAGAGCATTACTTTCACGGTAGGCAGCGGCTTTGCTGTGTATACCCTGACATTAGCGAAGTCCATGAGCAGCGGTTACCGTTTACCATCAGATGGGCCGTTCGCTCGTCTGCCACTAGCAGCAATAAAAAAAAAAAAAAAAAAAAAAAAAAAGTATTTATACCTTTAAGGCTCTAGACAGACGGACCGCATTTCAACTGCAATCCAACTGCAATTGCAGTTCAGATGCAGTTCGGATGCAGTTTGAATGCAGTTGACACGACTGCAATAGAACTGCAAACCAAACGTGCAGTCCGATTGCAGTTCAATTGCAGTCGGCGTGCAATCGAAATTGTGAAAGCGTGAAAAAAGCCAGTCTATTCGAGGCCTTAAGTCCCTCCGTCGCCAATAGTATAATATTGTTATAACATTTAGGTGATACGTATCACACTACACGTTTTCTTTTACTTGAGTATGGTAATCTTCAAGGACGGATGAAAATGCTACATCAATCTTCTAACTGATGCGTGTGGGTGAAGAACTTTAGTAAATAACGTATTATCGTATTATTTCGTAATAATTTTGTTACAATTAAGCCGAGGTTGCAGTACAGTGCGTAGCTCGACCTCACCCCCCGCAAAAACAAAAACACGGCGGTGGCTTCAGCGAGTGAGCAGAGGGAGGGGAGGGGGGCGGGTTTCGTGTGTGCGTGTGCCACAGCGCAGCGTAAAAAAACCGTAGATGAGTTATGTGAACTTCAAATGTGACACACTAAAAACAGGCTAAATGTCTCATTTGCCTTTAGTCGCGTACGCGCTGTGGTCGGAAGCGCTCACTCTTTTACTCGCGTGTGTGTACGTTACATTTGAAAATGCCGTCGTGTGTAATGAGATTTTGCACAAACTATACTAGGAAAATGACTAAAAGTTATGGAATCACTTCTCATTCATGAGTATTACAATATTACAACATTTTATTTACAATTTATAATAAATTCAGTATCACAAATAATAGAGTGTATAAAAAAATTGGCATTTAGCGAGTGTTAAAGACAAGCAGTATTGTGCATGTTCAAAGACTTAAAAACAAAGTATCCAGATGGGACATTCGTAATAATAAAATACTGATGTGTGTTCTTGTCAAGTAATAAAAGTGATTTGAGGCTGAATCAACACAATATATTATTATTATAGAAATACAAAATCATACGTAAGTTACAAACATTGACGGATGATCAAAGTCCATTCACTTGTTTTTGTTTTTCTCCTTTTAGTATTAAACAACTAAGTAGATTGTACTGCACAGTTTTTGCTGCCGACCCACCGTAGTACCTGGCAGTACCCCTGGGGTTATGGTGGGTCTTTCAAAGCTTAACCGTACTCCCAGATAATATTGTTGTGTAGTTAGTTTATTAATTACAGTTCGTTAATTTCAAGTTCTACTATTTTGTGGGATCATTCCCAGTATAGTAGTAGTATTGAACAATTCTATGATAGAACTGTCCTAATTCTATTAGCACAACTTGATAATTGACATTAGTCAGAATTTATAATTTTATTACCCTAATATTGCCAGAAAGCGAGAAAAATACAAAAAAACAGTGTGTCATGAATTGTCAATAAGGTCGAAAATCGCATGCACCTGTTTTTTGCAATCACTATCGATAGCTGATCACTTTCTGGTAGTCATTTGTTTTGTAGACGTTCATTTGTTTTGTAGACGTTCATTTGTTTTGTAGACGTTCAATTGTTTTGTAGACGTTCATTCGTTTAACACATTTTTATACATACATATTTATTCGGATATGTGAGCGCGATGTTGTGACACTACCCTTGTAAAACATACACAGAACTAGTGGTAAATTTCCTATAACTGTTTCTCATTAGTTCTATTCTTCTCATCAAGTTGTGCTAATAGAACTAGTGGGAAAAAAAATATCACTAGTTCTATCATAGAACTGTTCAATAGAACTAGTGGGAATGATCCGACAGCGCAAGGATGATGATGATGACGGGTCTTCAACAGTACCACAGATTATACCTATAATATACAAAGCATTATAACCATTAGCAGTAATACGTAAACGTTTTATTCTCTAATTTATCTCCTTGTTGCACCATATCATCGTACTAGTGCTTGTCATCGCTTGTCTAAAAATACAAAAACGTAAGTAGTAAGTCATTATCATACGAGAGATAACACTGTTCAGCCTAATGTCCACGTAGCACGTTGGTATAACACTACGAGCATTTCAGCCAGGAGTACGGTTAAGCTTTAAAAGACCCACCATACCCCCAGGGGTATTGCCAGGGCTACGGTGGGTCCGCAGCGCACAGTTTTTATATTAACGTACTGTTTTAGGTTTCCATTGAATCAAATGAGAAGAATAAAATGTACTTTTTTAATAAATGTTATAAATAAATCACATCGACTTTTTATCTCCCTACCTTAAATGAATTAATCAAATTTACTTTGCGGCGAATTGAATTTACTCAAGACAGACAAAGTGATAATGTCGCATCTGAGTCAAATTATTGTTTGTGTAACGGTCAGCATGATGTCACGATGCGCGTCGGTCCAGAGAGCATATGTTTATCTCTATTTCGCGCTTGCGATTAGATGTGCTATCTCACTTACACTTCTTATCTAATTCTTAGTGTGTCGTTTTGACATATTTATATTAGTATGCGTACTGTTAGACCGGGTACCGAAGGAGAGTTTTTAAAAAAACTCTTTTGTGAACACAATTAAATATATGTTTTTCAGAAAGTACCACTTTACAATAATTATTGGATGAGACTTAAGAAATGCCCGTACCGGTCTGCGATCTGTCCCGAACTGAAGGTTCGACTGAGCTTAGGCGCTAGCTTGAATCTATTGGAAGGGAGAGATGCTGTGTCAGCATCTCTTCAGCAATTCTGCTTACAGGCTAGGGATGTAACAACCCCCCCTTTAAGAGTAACTTCCGTATTAAAAACGTGAAGTTACGTATTAATTCTTAATCTGGGCATAGGAATTTCTTCTATCCCGGAATCTTCCACATTATCTACGTTTCGGTTAGGTAAGACCAGTTTGAGGCATTTACTTAATCTTTTACAAATTAGATATAAAATAAAAATACTAAATGCTATTGATAGACAATATGTCATTATAGATACATGGTTTCTATTTTCTATGGTTGTAATAGGGCTGTTAATAATGTCATCGACTTTATTTATAAATCTGTCAGTAGCAATATTGGGCAATTTGTCTAAATTAATATTTGATAATTTTAAGGGTGTTAACTTGGGCATATATTTGTGAAATTTATAAATGTTGCAGCAGCTATCGTTAATTAAGTTGAAATCTGATTTAATTGTTTGTACATTGACATTAATATTCGAACCTGTGGTAAATTCTTTATTTTTACAGTAAGCTGTGCATTGTGGTTGTAAGTTAAGTAAGCCCGTACCCAGCAATTTAAATTCCATTAGATCGTGTTTACATTCTACAGATATTTTAGTGGGTTCAGATTGGACATAAATCCATTTGTTTCCATGAAGTTTTTGCCATATATCTAATTGCCCATGTATAAGCTTAGTATTATATTGTTTGGGTAATATGGTTAGAATTTTGACTAATATTTCTATTTCGCAAGAAGGTGTGTTTTCGACAGAGTTAGTGTTAACATTATCACATACATAAAGTTGGTTTATAGTTTGAATACAATCTTTTAAGTCATTAAGACAAACATATGTGGATTTGTCTTTACTAATAGCAACATAGATACAGGATGGGATAATCATAGCATATGAATTTGGTTTTTCCACGTCATGTGGTACTGGCACAGGAATAGATTTATAAAGGTTATATTCCGTTGTATGAACCAAAGGAATCTTAATCACAAACAAAATTTTATCATTCATAGAATAGCATGATAAAATAGACAAATCTATTAATGAATGTATATTATCTAAATTTAAACTTAAAGCTAGTTCCTTATTTCTAGGTAAATTTACAATAACGTCAGCCAACTCAGTGTATAGTTGTTTAGGTGTAAGAACCGAAGGGTGTAAACTATGGCTTTTTGTAAACATGATGGAATTCACAGTGTCGTCTAACTTAAATGATAACGTAAGCAAACTTGATTCTAATTCATTATAAATCTTATTGAGTTCTGACTGTATAAGTAATTTATTAGTTACAATTGTTAAATTGTTAAAACTATTGCTTAATTTTTCAATGGCGCTATTCAAACGTATTTCATTTGACTGTATAATGCTTAGTGTTTCATTGTATCGAGAAAGGGCTGTTCTTGTCATCAATATATTATTTTTAAATAAGGATGCTAATTTTCGATTTTTGTTTTCTAGCGTTTGAATGGCGTTATTGTAATTAATAGCATCGTTTTCATCCATTGTGCCAATGATTTGTTTAAAAACGGTACCAACGCCGGCGAACCACGCAGACCTTTTATCGCGGCCTGATATCAGGTGTGATATGGCGCTATAATCTCTAAATATATCGTTGAGCCGGGAAAATAAGGGTTGCAATAATTATGTTGGTGCATTCAGAATCTGTGATAACGTTCTTTTGTAGACATAATGTTTGTTTTATTTCCAATATATGTTTAATGTTTTGTATATGCGAGTTTATATAGGCTATGTCTATTGGTACTAATACGTGGAGAAAATCGTTGGATGTCTTAACAGTTCCTTTTGGGTCGAAGTAGACACCTGGGCTTTCGGTTATCGGCTCCACGATATCTGACACCACTACGGATAGGCTTGCAGTGGCTATCCTGTAATACGTATATAATGTAATTATATAACTAAATGTATACTATGTATCTTAACACTAACTTAAAACTTAATTAGCTTATTTCACTAAGGATTTTCAGCGAGTTTAACTTCGTCGTAATGATATTTCACATGCCGACGGTTCAGGAGTATGGTAAGCGTATTATTCCCGTTAATTTTTATTACTTTATAAGGCCCTTTCCATATCGGAGATAGGGCTTTTCGTAAACGTAAATGATTTTTAATATATACCATGTCACCTATTTTGTATTTTACTGGGCGACAGTGCTGGTCATAATAAGTTTTCGATCTCGTTTTAGATTGTAAGATATTACCTATTGCCTTTTCTCTGGAGTGTCGCATCCTCTGTTGGAGCATACGGATATAACTACTGTAAGTAGGTTCTAGTGACATATCATATATTGATGTAGGTATAAAAGGCTTATGGCCGAATACTAATTCATACGGAGTATAGTTTGTAGTAGAATGGATGGTCGTATTATATGTGAGCATTGCTGTAAATACGTATCTAGACCAATTACTTTGGTTTTCATCTGTAAATGATTTCAGATATTCCTTTAGAGTCGAGTGACTCCTTTCTAGGGCACCCTGCGTTTGCGGATGGTAAGGACTAGACCATAGCTGTTTAATCTTAAGAAAATTACAGGTTTGTTTGAACAGTTCTGCCGTAAAGTTAGTTCCTTGGTCGGTGAGTATGGATTTAGGTATACCAAATAGTGTAATAAAGTGTACTAGGCACTCGGCGCTTTCTTCTGCCGTCGCATTTGGAATTGGGTATGCAACTGAATATTTGGTAAGATCGTCTTGTAGGGTCAGGATATATTTATAATTGACTCCACCGGCTTCGGGGAGTTGACCGACGATATCTAGGGCTACACGTTCAAAGGGTTGGTTCGACGTGGAAGTAATTTGCATCGGAGCTCGGTTGATTCTCCGTAATGCTTTATTCGTTTGGCAACGCTCACATTGTTTTACGTAATTCTCTATATCACTACGCATATTGCGCCAATAATAACGTTCTTTTATTCTACGTAGCATTCTATTAGAACCTAAATGACCAGATATGGGTATGTCATGGTTTTCCTTCAATATCTGACCAATTTCTGTGGGAGATGGATATATTATAGAGTTCTTATATATGTTTACTACGATTCCCGTTTCGTGGAATAAGAAAGAAATAATATGATAAATTTTTATAAAATTATGGGCATCAAAAGGATTTCGAAAATCGGTTATACTTATTTCGCTAACATTATTATTTACTAATTCGGTTTTCAGATTCTTAAGGGTTTTGAATATGTCTTCATAATTGCTTTCATCGAAGTGGTGTACCTTAGTAAATAGTAAGTAATATTGAGTGTTATTGCTTTCTAATGATATAAAGGAATACAAGGTCCTTTCTTTGGCAAGGATTTCTTGATTATCACTGAGGTTGCCAATTGTTTTATGCTTTGTTTTTAGTAATGACTCATTAAATTCGTTAATTTTAGTATCAAATTCGAGAGATTTATTTTTTATAATTTTCAGGTACTTGGAGTACGAGTCGCAGTCAAGTGTGATTTCAGGTGGTGTCGGAATAGCAAAATCATCGGGCAGTTCAAATTCTTCTAAGTTTTCGGGGATTTCAAGACCTTCAGGTAACTCTAGAAAGTCAGGTAAGTCGGGGATTTCAGAAAGACCGGGACTCATAGGATTAGGAGGAGCGTTTTCAGGATGTTCTGAAACGACTGGATTCTCGGGAGGTGTTTTGTCATCGAGGACGTTGACATGTTGAGTATCATGTCGGGTAGGATTAACTGGATATCGTGAGAGAGCATCAGCATTACTATTAGCTTTACCCTGTTTGTATTCGATGTCATAATTACCGCCGAACTCTTCTAACTTTAACCTCCACCTCACTAGTTTTGAGCCTGGGTCCTTACAGTTAAAGAGCCACTTGAGTGGTTTGTGATCGGTAACTATGGTGAATTTGTGACCATAAATGTACGGTCGGAATATTTTGGTGCCGAAAATAATGGCAAGGCATTCTTTTTCTGTAACGCTGTAATTTGTTTCGGCTTTATTTAAGGTCCGAGATGCATATGCAATGGGACGATCTCTTCCTATTTCGCCCTGTGAGAGAATAGCAGAGATTGCATAATTAGATGCGTCACAGGTGAGTATAAAAGGTTGTGTGAAATCTGGGTATATTAAAATAGGTGATGTTATAAGTTTATTTTTTAATTCTTCGAATGCAAGTTGTTGTTGATTGGACCAATTAAACATTGTGTCCTTTTTCAAAAGAGAGGTAAGGGGTTTCGCTATCTTTGAGAAGTCTTGAATAAATCGACGGTAATACGATACAAGGCCCAGGAATGACTTTACGTCTTTGGGACATTTTGGTACAGGAAATTGACTTACTGATTTTATTTTTTCAGAATTTGGTTTCAGGCCTTCTTCGCTAATAGTATGTCCTAGGTAAGTCACTTACCTATGACATACTATTAATAGTATCTCAAAGATAGCGAAACCCCTTACCTATCTTTTGAAAAAG